>OZ007571.1:24714493-27531993 GCA_963931925.1 Onchidella celtica | reverse complement strand
TCTCTATCTCTCTCTCTTTTTGTTTCTTTCTTTCTTACACAGTACTGTTTTAGCCAATTATTCACAATAAAAAGAAATAACGATAGTTAATGACCTTGGTTTCACGAACTTCATACAAAAACTAAATGTCATACGTTTCAGCCGCTTAGCTGACATGTGTCAAAAGGAGGCATCCGGACTATTCCCATCGTCTAGGGGTGGTGTGTTAGCAACGGCGACGAGAAGATGAAAGCAAACAGCGATTTATTAGCAACATTGAAATTGCACTCCTTCATCAAATGTGTTAAAACCTAAATGGATTCGTCCCGTTTTCGGGTATAAAAACGCAGTTTTTATGAGTGATGTCACTGATCTGATCAGTGTCTGACCACGACCATCAACGACCCAGTTTTGATTTACACTGCCAAGTATTTCTTTGATTCCAGCATCCTACAGGGGCAAAGCTAAGAATGAGTCCAGCCTCATTTGCACACTGTTGTATTTCCATTGGAAGTCACATCTGCTGCTTGAATACCAAATGGAAAGGCGTGTCTTTGAAAAATACCTGTCGATTTGATCTGTACGATATCAGGACCCATGGCAGCGAGATATCACAATAATTTGATTCGTAACTCTGTCTGCTGATAAGAGAGAAAAACAGCTAAAAGTAATTGAAACCTCGAGAATACTGGAAACCGTTGAAAGCACAACAAAATTTTAAAGCAAAAGGAGCTTTTCAACTGCAGACATCACGTGCCGACATATTCGGTTGAAGACAAAGTCATGTATGGAAACAGTAGGAAACCACACGGAAGCGGACAAGTACAAACTCTAAAATGATTTGGACCAAGAGGAGTCAAAAATGGGCTCGGCAAAGGAACAAACAAGCTTGATGGTGAATCTTCAACAATGCTTCAAATCTAAAGCCCATCGTCGAGAGGTTGCACCTGCCCCTGAAGAAGAGAAAGACTGCTGACACTGGGGCTGATGTGATGATCACAACAGTCTCAATATTTCCGAAGTATGGCATGAGCTTTACACTAAATTACACCCTCCCCGCCCCCGCACATTTCAAATGGCAGAAAGAACTATGCTTTTCTCTTCACATCAGTTTATCATCTGTTCCTGAGGGTCATGAGACCAATGACATTCTCTACCTTTTCTGGTCCAGTTAGGACCAAACCTATGACACCCGACGGGAACTGACCATTCCGATCGATCTCATTCTGTTTGTCTTTTTGTCTTCACATGCAAACACATATGCATACACACCCATGCACACATAAGAATTCTAGGTAAATATTACTATAAAAGCAATAAATAAGCAGATGTAAATCAACAAATAAAATAGGCAAAACAAAACAACAAACTAAAGATCAAACAAAAAATATTTGTATAAATTTGGCACAACTACCGCAACAGAAATAAATAGATATTACATGTATTTTAAAATGTAGATTGGAACAGCAAATGAAGAAGATGTGAGGCTGAAAGGGAGAGAACGGGAAAGAGAAAGGATAAGAGAAAAGGAAAAAAAATAAAACAAACCACAACCGTGTCAGTAGTATTGTTATAATTATTGGCCTTCCTTTGTCGTTCTTATTTCTCTCTTGTCTGGTTCAAATCTCTGAAATTATGGGTAACTAGGCTGCAGTGTAAAATACATTTCCTTATTTATTGGCTTTATAAAGTTCCACTTTCCATTTGAAAGACATGTATTTGGTCCGGATAAACATTTACTTCAATGTACATGTATTCATTCTCGGGGGAACGTTTGCCATGAAGCAAAAAGTCGTTATTGATACAGAATTGGGATTCGAGGGTTTTTATGGTGACATTTCATCGAGTTTTCGAGGCTTCATGCGAAACTTACCAAAAATCTTCATTTTTCGCCAAATACAAGGGGGAAACGTTTACTATGAAGTATTTGTTCCGGGAGACTTTATTATGAAGTACTTGTTCCGGGGAACGTCCACCGCGGGGGAACAAATACTTCGTCACACCGGTACCGGTACCAGGTTCCATGATGGAGGTACTAATAACACCAATGATGACCAAAGCCGTCGTAACGATCGATCTGCTTGGCATACATTAGTCCACCATTGTCAATACTCCGAGTGAAAACTGCTGCTGTGCCAAGTTTATCTTTGTCAGTCAGAAAACTCTGACACTCGGAGCACCGAATTTTCCCTGCCATCTTCCTGCAAATAAATCCGGCAATGTAGTGCAAGACATGATCATGGTACACTCCAGGACTCATCAACATTTCGCTGAACTCAGGGTCATGGCTGGCATTGCTGGCTGAAGCTTGTCCCTCATTTGGCAATGGCAGAGGTGCAGAGTCTTCTGAGGTGGAATCAGCAAACAAAGTGTTGTTCACTTCTGGCAATGTGCTGCAATTAGCTCGCTGAGAGGCTGCTACCTCGTTCCTCAGTAAAAGAGCCCTGAGGGCCCACTGAAACTGCAGAGCATTGGGATTGTTGTTGCAACCTCCTCTTCTTCTGATTTTACTGAACAAAGTTTCCAGGTGATCCTGGGACAACCTGTAGGTCAAAAAAAACTTGTAACCCGAGGAGAAGAGAAGTTTCTCTGCGATGGTGATGATGGATGTCATGGTCACTATGAAGCCTAGGAATCCAGTTTTCCTTTTACCACTGAGAAGTGATTTACCTTGTACATCGGTTAGGCCTCGGATGTAGGCACATCCATCCTGCACCATTCTTGACTTTGCAGCAAAGTTACTTCTATTTAGAGGGCTCTTTAGGCCTTTTGCGAGACAACTGCTGGAGTTGGTCAAGTCAAAAATGGAGTCGAACCACCTGATGAACTGACAGGTGGCTTCACTGCCAGAAAACTGTGGCAGTTTAACCACATCTCTGAGGTAATCTATGGCCCTGGCCACAGATGAGCTCAAGGTCTGTGAAGCTAAGCTCACTTTCATTTTGTTTTTGGCGAAGTCAATATGCCTGCCTCTCAACTTGTTGGCAAGATACAGGGTGTTGCTGGACTGCACTTTGTGTAGCTCCACAATGTATTGCCACCTGATCTCCTGCTGGCCACATTTCAAAACCTTTAGGTCCGCAAGGCAATTTCGAATGTTTTTGAGGAGGTGGGCAGCGTCAAGCACAAAATGAACTTTCCTTAACGGGTCACTTGGATGTTGAAATGATGTCACCATACTTGGTTCAGTCATTCTGCAACCTAGTTGTTGGGCAGTGGACTGGTTGGCATAGGCCCCATCACAGACGACAGCATGTACATTGAACCCAGCATCTGTCATCAATGACACACCATGTCTTATGATCTGGGCTTGTTGGCTGGCAGAAATCTTGTCGATGAGAAAATAGCCGATGGGTTGCTTAAAGCTCTTTTTGAGACCAACGACCAGCAAAACAAGGGCCTCTGTAGCAAGAGTGTCAGCAGCAGCAGTTTGAATATACCCATAGTTAATGAAGCCAGCATATGTCTGCAACTTCTTGTCATACACCATTTCTTTTCTGATGCTCATTGAATCGAACATGATGGCGACATCTTTCATATACTGCTCCAGCAGACACTTGCTTTTTAGGTACTCCACTACACTGGCGAGAAAACCAGGCTGAACTGTGTTTGATGAAGCCCATCTTCTGATGGAATCTGGGTGAGGAAGATGTACATATTTCCTGACATACTCATAGGCAGCAGCACTGTAGAAGTGCAGTGTTACCGCAAAAGCCTTCAGGTCATCTGAATATCGATGTCCTTGCTTGGAGTTGCCCTGTGCCTGCAGCTCATTCTCAATAAGTGTAAATGTTTCCTCACTGAAACTGTCCTTCAGGAGACTGACTTCATCATGCAACAACCTTTGCTTTGAAATATCCTCCAGTAAGTTGGAGATGCGGGATTCCCTGCGTTTCAGTTTTGCATTGACATTCTTCAGATCTTGTGTTTTGTCGCGTAGTTTTGACTCAACGTTGGCCAGTTTCTTCTTTGTTCTCTCCAAGTCCGCTTCCACAGAAGGGCAACAGTAGTTGTGATCCAAAAAAGAAACCTTTGTAGGGACGCTTTCACAACTCGACATGGTGGAGCTAGAAGGTGGTCCTCTTTTCTTAGGAGATGGCCGCTTTCGGACAGGCTGACACTGCTTTAGGGCAGGGTAGTGGGGAAACACAGAGGGCACAGCTGAGCTTGAGAGTGTCTTATGATCCAAGCCAAAATTAAAGTCGGATGGCAGAAAATGTGCACTGCACACCTTGTCAAATTGGGTGGGTACCCAGAGTTTCCCATCGGGTGTCTGTCTGCTGATGCGACTGACCCACAGTTTCATACGTTCAGGATCCTTCCGAGGGAATCTGGAGGTTTAAAAAAAAAAAAAAGCAACAAAGTTTTTAAAAAAATCAAAACAACTGATTTGAAAACAAACAGTGGCATCTCTTAAACAAATACATGTATAGCACTTAAATCTGCTTTTCCCCAAACACATGAGAAATCAAAAATATGTCAGAACAATTAAAACTAAAAAGAGTTAGCCCTGCAGCTACCTGTGTCTGAAAATATTTCACTACTGCCATTAGTGTCTAAGTAGCAAAAGTAGACACAAAGACTGGTCCAAGCTTTACTTGTCAGTACTTCCTATCCAGGCCACCATACTGCATACAGCTGAGCCTGTCTTATGATCTAAGCCAAATTTGAAGTCGGATGGGTTGGTACCCACCCAATTTGATAAGGTGTGCAGTGCACATTTTCTGCCATCCGACTTCAATTTCGGCTTGGACCATTTAAAGACACTCTCAGGCTCAGCTGTGCCCCCGAGTGACTGCAGTGTCTAAAACCACTGATCAGTGGCTGTTTAAGTGATTATTCAGGGAGACTCCTGATTGCACCGGAAACCTCAAACATCTTAAGTTAGTTAAACAACACCAATATTTTATTTTCCGTAGTAATTGGACTACTACACCAACATTTCAGGCTCAACACTCAAGTGTTATCAGTCATACATCTCGTTTCATCTATTGATATTAACCCTATAAATATCTCAATCAAGTATCTAGAAATCAGGAGAGCCTTAGCCTAATTGTTCAAAGGTTTGAGCACAGCTGGACTGTGCATTCCAGAGCTTTTCCAAACAAAAACGTATAAATTCCTACGGCTAGTGAATCTAGATTCTAAATCTATAGTCAATGCACTGGGTGCAGTCAGGACATCAATGCGGTCAATATAATAATTATAGTGGTAAAATCCAAATACATTGGCTATATTTTAAGGCATTTTGCAACTTGATCAAAGAAAAGGCCTAGTATTATTATAGTAAATTCAGTGACTTAAATTGTATGAGAACAGTTCTCCCTCCTTTTAAAGCAGGAAAGAAAGAAGGCAGAGATTAGAGAAGAAACAGAAGGTACAGGAGCAGAGGAAAAGAAAGAATGAGTTAGCAGCGGAAAAGGGAAGGGAAGGTAGAAAGAAAAAGTGGGTGTATGGTGTGGTGATGAAGAGCAGCCCACAAAAATAAGGCAAAATACCAGCATGAGGATGAGAAAGAGTGGGAAGACAAAGAATTAGAAAAAAGGAGACTGGGAAGGTTGTAAGTTGTTTATCAGATATCTATTTTGATATTAGTCGCACAGAGAGCATGCACTGATGGCACTTACATGCAGGTAACTGCATGACCAGCAGCTTGTGACTGCACCACCAACAGGTGACCTCACAGACATGCAGTTGATGCTTAGACATGAAAAGTGTTCTGACTAGCACAGATTAACTGAGAGAGAATTTGGAAGGACTTCCGAATGTGTTCCATAGCCCGAGTGAAAACAATACATAGCTACCCCGGCGGCTTTCCCTGATAGATTCTATGTCAATTTGACTACTGCCCAGACGGCCTGGATGATACAAACTGACTAGACCCTCACATCGTTACATATCAATCTGACAATGCCTATGCACTTGTCGAGCTAAGGAACGCATTCGGAAGTCCTCCCCATTGTTTACTTCTGGACATTTACCATTTACTGTCTCGTGACCGCACCTAGTGCATTGACCACAGATATGATATTGATAAGATCTAGATCTCTGTTGTTTTTTTTATAAAGATCGTTCTGCCTCTACAGATCGACTACATGTGTAGTCTAGTTCTGTATCATAGTCAAAGTCAAGCCCAAGGTGTAGGCTATATCATTTCATTATACATGTCACCATTCTTTTATGCTAGTCTCGAGTTCTAAATCGAGCCTACCCTTCCTCGTGGTTACCGAGCGCGTCCCGATTAAAAATTAATCATTAAACATCAACATTCTTCTTACCTGTGAAATGAAACTGGAGTTTCCTTGGTGCATCTGTTGTTGTAGTTCACAACACAGCAGTTCTGAACCATGATTTGTATACCGGTAGTCTACTAGCAGTTAAACAAAGTTGAAAATCCCTCTCTCTGCTTTCGTTAGCTGTAGTGCAACGTATGTGTAAACACTGAGGCGCAGTCCGTGCTCGCCCTAAACAAGATGGCGACTATTGTCTTCTAATGCGCATGCATGAAATCAGCTGGTACGGACCCAAGACCCACTATACCAAGACGGTGCAATCGATCGTTAAATACAAAGGCGAAGAGTTCCGCCGCGTGCGTTGTCTGCTAGACTGGCCCAGCGCGTATGGTGTGCCCAGTTGTCACAAATCCCAGACTGGGAGATGTAATAATTACGACAGGACAACAATCACGAACGAACAAGTATAACACTTAACAGAACAACCAAACAGACTCACACATTTATTATATATAAAGATAAGATATCTGTGCAATTACATACATTACATTACTCAATTCATATACCATTCAATGGTCAGTATTCCCAACATTCATTCTTCTCCGGGTCCACAACCCGGTAGTTACTTCCTAACAATGCTCTGGCCTCAGCCTCACATCCATATATATACTACTTGCTGGCCTCTCTTATTGGCTCCTGCTCAATCTAATCTCCGTATCTCAATCTCCCCTCGAGGTCTTGATAGCACATTAACATTCCCTGTCTGTGGCCAGACTGCCACGACTCATGTGCTCCCGCTGTCCTGCGCAACAGCTTCACTCAGGCAGGCCTGTGGGTAGCCTTCTGCCCAACCCAAGCAATTCCTTATGCTGGCCTATCCCCTGTGCTAGTCTCTTCACTACGGGTAGCCTCACGGCCCGATCCCGGCACAAGTCCGCTCACCGCGGGTGGCTTCTCTGCCCGACCCCGGCACCTATAGAAATAACATTACATCTGTATAACACCATACAATTACTATCCACTTCACCACTCATTACGAACCATCAAGCGTACATACAATAGTCCACATTTCACTCACCACACATCTGCACTTCTCTACGGTAACACACCTCCACCGTATTACACAGTACTCAGACTCGCTACGAATCCATGATCCTTACTTACATCTATCGCTCATTGCGCACATCTCTATACACAGTAATCAATGACTTTCACATTCCTCACATATAACTTATTTACATTATGGTCATAGGAGAACATAGTACATCAATCACCATAATTATCAATCATAGTTCAACCTACCAGTCATCACTGGAAAACACACAATCTCCCGAGTGCTTTCTCACGTCTGTCTCCTTGGACTTCTTAACTTGCAGTGATCTGGCTATTCAGATTTTGCCTCTACTACGCCTCAACTTCACTCACAACATGCACGCTTCAAGTCCCTTCCCCGCACTTATTGACCCTCGCTCACTCGCTCGTGACACCAGTCAGGCTCGGTTAGCAAAGATTTAATGGTGGCATGAAGTAAACAGTGATATTTTCTTTATGTCTCCTTGGCTGAGATGAGGTTAATAGATTACCAAGATTACCAAGAACTGTACAATAGATCATCTATTCAAAGAATTAATTTAATGATTAAAGCAAATAAATGAGTATAAACTGCAAAACTTTGAATGAAGTTCTTACATATATAAAACCAAAGGGGAACTGTACATGTACATCTTCTATGCTTATGAAAAAGTGTAGGGATAACCAGGGTAGCAGAACAAGAGGAATGAAGTAGAAAAAGAGACCAGATGGGCCATTATTTAAATGATTAAAGCAAATAAATGGGTATGAAGCACAAACTTTGAATGAAGTTCTCACATACATCAGACCAGAGGGGAAATTCACATCTAATTCTATGAAAAAGTGTAGAGATAACCAGGGTAGCAGAAAAAAGGTAATGAAGTAGGAAAAGAGACCTGCTGGGCGATTATACAAAAAATCAACAAAAACTCAACAAAATCCAGCCGCAGTATTCTGATGGTAATGAACGTTGAAAAAGTATTACTCATGTTGCAGCTTTTTCAGTTTTCCAACTTTCTTTCCTGAAATTTTCTGTTTTGGAGCACTATTTCTGATTGAATTTCTATTGCTTGAAGATTAATAAGGAAAAAGGAAAGAAAGAAAGAAAGAAACAACAACAACAAAACACTTCCTTTAAAAGAAATTCGGGATGATCAAGTGGAAAATTTCATTCACATAATTATTGATTGTACGTATGGGATTCCTTAGCTTTGAGAAAGTTTATCAGTATTTGATCGATGATGTTTTTCGGCCTCCTCAAACAAACAAAAAGACGATGCCGTTATACCGAAAGTTGAATTAGCAATTAGAGTTTTACGCCCCTCCCTCTCCACAAACACAAACACACACACAGACAGCTGATGATCTCCATAGCACACATGCACTAGTCCAAACACAAAAATATTGGGACTGTATGAGGAGTGCAAAGGTGTATATGTCTGAAGTCCAATTTACTACAATAGACATAAACTTCAAGACGGCAAACAGCCTTGCAAAGTGTTAATTTTGATTAACACGTACGACGAACCGCGTGCCTGTTTACGATTGTACGCGCCGGACTATTTTTAGAAACTACTGGCTCGGCGGACGGAAGTGCTTGAATTGCACCGTCTTGGTATAGTGGGTCTTGGGATATAGTTATGCCAGGTTCTGGTGTCGGATACCCAAGGTGAAGGTCAGTACCTAGGGAGTCGACACTGGTGTCGGAACTGTGGCCAGCACTATTTCATTCTTCACTACAAAAATATTAATCTCTTGCTTTCTTTGAGTGGGAAGGGTGGGGTGGGGAGGGGGGGGATAGGTAAGTATGGTTTTTAGAGGAAAGGTCGGGAGGGGGGGGGGAGGTCAGTACTTTTGATCACGATTTGTGTGCGCGATACCCAACTGAAGACCTGAGAGTAACGCCGAGGTCAAGTCCCAATTTTGTGAAAATAGTGTTGTTGGTATGAGAGGAAACCACATAGAAAGCCCCGCCAATAAACAACAACGATGAAACGATTGCTAATCTTGGTACTAAGCTATGTGTTTACACCGCCCACCATTTCCAATACAACAGGGCCGTCTGAACGTCGTTATGAGCCCCCGGGCAAAGAAATAGGCTGCGGTCCGCCCCCCTGCGCAACTACTCAGAAATTTGCAAGCAAGCCCCTCTCCCCCCCCCCCCCTCTCCCTAAACACTTGGGACCCCGGGCAACCCTATATCTATACGGGCAACTGACCAGTGTGCCCATGCGTAAAGAGCTCTGCACTATAGCACAATGTTCAAGCCCAAACGTTTTGCGTATTTTCATCAAAACCACCTGTTTGTGACTTAACAATGGTATTGTTCTCGGGTCTTTAATTCTACATGCGAAACGAACATGGTGTATTCACTTTTTCAGTGTACACAGAATGGCTGACTGCAACATTTGACGAACTGGTGGGGAAATCTCAGGCGCACAGAAAGCCCAGAAGATTAAATTTGGTGACATGTTTCAATATCTAATATGGCTTCGGTGTGTTGGCGTCATCATTTGGAGTCATATCATCATTCCAGGATATGGCGTTGTTCTTCTTGTTGTTATTGTTTATCAGCTTTGGATGATCGCTTTACTCTGCCCTTTCACTGTTGACAATTCTCTCTGCGTGGGTTTCTACCTATCTGCACTCAGGCATGTCCAATATTATTCGTAATAAATGTGCGAACAGAAAATCTATTTCTTTCACATTCCAAAGACATCAAGGCAAAAGAGCAACCATAATTATAACAAAATATCCAAAAACATCCGGGTGCGGGTGTACATCCGGGACAGAAGTTTCCCGTGATTGGATAATATTCACATCTGTATGTATATAGATAGTTCGTTGGCTGCCATAAGCCATGGTCGCATTTCCTGCTCTGATACTCAATAATCTTTGCATTTCTGTTTCATTCTGTCATTTTTCAGAATTCTGAAAAGTATTGAATCTTTGTGGGTACTTATACACTGTACTTAATTACCGTAATTGACATAATGGATTATCAAGTATTTGTTAAGTACTTGAAAAGCGCTTTTGGTGTGTTAACCAAAGTTTGTGCATTTATAGTAGGCCCACTCTACCGTAACCAACACGATGTGTGGTCTACACAAACAGTGCGATCTGTCAATGACGTATTGGCGAAGGAAAAAAGATTTCTGACGTCTCTTATAAAATCTCGAGTGTTTTCTTTCCCCTCTTCGTTTCCTGTTCCTTTTTAGTGCCTTCTACTTTCACCACCCCCCCCCCCCGGCACCCTCTCTACCATCTTCTCGCCTTCGCTCCCACGGGTCTCTCTCGTCTCTTTGCCCATCCACTCGGTTCGGTTGGGACTGGGCTGTAAAAAGTCAATGCGTATGCTTCAGTGGGAACAACTCACTCCCTCCTTCCCCGCCTCCATGTTATTTTGACAAAACGGGGCTGACCCCACCCTTACCCCTAATCTTGGCCTTAGCCCTGCCCCTAAACCTTGCCCCCAACCCTAAGCCATAGAACAAGAAAAATCATACCCATCACTGTTGTCCTTATCGAACAACCTCCTTTATGTTATGAGATACCGGCTCTGTCTATGCAATACATTTTTTTAATTTCTTGGTCAGTATCACTCTTTATCAACAGAAATTCACAATTTATCTATATACATCAGTTTACCGGACAAATGAACAGAAAATCTTTAGATGTCACCAAGGATAGTATAACAATTGCTGTAATATCCTTGATGTCACACAGTTAAATACTCATTATGATAGAGATTTTCAGCAGTCCATGCGTAACGAGTTTATTTTAAGAACTAAAATATGCCCGCAACCCGGATACCTAATTAATTAGGAGGAACTAATGCTTTCAATACACACTCTGACCTCTTGGTTTGATCTGTGCAATGTGACAGCGTTTAATAGACCACAGGAACAAAAAAAAAGAAAACATTTATGTGAAGGAAAGATTACACACAATAGCGTGTGTACTGTAAATCATAAGGTGAAACAGCTGTTACATTTTGCTATCAAAGTGTTTTACGATTTCGGTACAGCTACCGATCCCCAAAATTCTGCTCCAACTGTTGTTCATCACCATGGGCTGTAGTTACTGCCCATTCTTCAACCTTTAACATCAAATTAACTTTCTCCTATTATTCTGCTGTGTGTCTGTTAATTGACTAATCACTACTTTCCATATTGTTTCCTATAATTATTATTTGCCTCGACCGATTCCCCCTTCTGCATTTCTGTCTGCACCCATTATTGCTACTTTCTGCGGTGTTTATTTTTCACGCCTACCACATTCAATGTCGAGTTCTCTCCTTTAATCTCACACCTAGATCTAGCAGAGCACACCTGTATCATTTCGTCCCACCCCTATCAATCCCAAACATTGTACATGTAAATATTGTTTATTGTCATTGCCACATTGTTTTGAAAATTCTTTACGGTCACGTATCAACACTAACTGTCCGTCGTATTTCACGAAACTGGTGGGGGAGGGGGAGGGGAGAGGAGGGGGAGTGTCCTATCATTACAACTTAGGACATCGTGTTCAGTGCCAACACCCATTATCACATTATTAAACTTTTGTGAAGTTGCAAGTAAACAATTTGCAAACACAAACACGTGGTGCAATCTTAAGTGGCAAAAATATTTTTAATTCAGCGCTGAGTATTAATTTTATTTCCTTGTGTTTTTATGGGCCAGTGATCATGGCATGTAACACAATTCCAATTTGAGAAGCATCACATTTAGAACAAGTGATAGTTTTTTGTTGTTTGATCACAGGCGCACCTCAGCCGAACCCATATGACTATCGAATGTCTATGTTTGAAGAGCACATCGTCAGTAATTTGATCACAAGGACCTACTGTTCCTTTGTCAAACCTCTAAACCTGTCAAACCTCAGGCCAGAGCTCAATGAGAAAAAAAGTTAAAACTTGCACTGTTCTTACTCAGGTCTTTAGAACTGGTTACTTTCATCATCATCATCATTGCCTTTCTCACCCTGGGTCAGGGTATAGGCCACCAACAAACACTTTCCATCCCTCTCTATCATGGGCCAGCCTCTTTACATTATTCCAAGTCTTTCCGCTTCGTTGCACATCATTTTCTCTGGCTCTTCTCCACGTTCCGCGCGGCCTTCCTCTTGATCTCTTGCCCTGGGGATTCCAACCCAATACCTTCTTCGTGATGCTGTTTCCTGGCCTCCTGAGAGTGTGGCCGATCCATCTCCATCGCCTCCTACCAATTTCCTCTCTGACTGGGCTCTGTCTTGTTCTTTTCCATACAATTTCATTGCTGACCTTGTCTGTCCATCTGATCTTAAGTAGCTTCCTCAAACATCTGTTGGTGAAAACTTGGATTCTCTTTATGCAGGCCTGGGACGCATTCCAAGTCTCACATCCATACAACAGGACTGACTTCACGTTCGAGTTGAATATCCTCAGCTTTGTTTTCAGAGATATATCCTTGGTTCTCCAAATCTTGCTTAAGGACGTGAAAGCTGCCTGTGCCTTTCCAATTCGTGCTTTGACTTCTGCCTCTGTTCCTCCCTTGTTGTCAATGATACTACCAAGATAGCAGAAGGACTCTACATCTTCCAGTGGTTGATCTCCTACTCTGACTTGTTCGCTTGGGGGTGCAACAATTTTTAGGACCTTCGACTTCGCAGGATGTATCCTCAATCCAATAGATTCTGAAATTTTGTTTAGAGCTGTAGTCTTTGCTTGCATCTGGTCGTGCGTGTGCGACAATAGTGCCAAGTCATCTGCAAAATCTAGATCGTCCAACTGTGTCCATGGGGTCCATTGTATGCCATTTCTTCCTCCACTGGTGGTTTCTTTCATAAGCCAATCAATCACCAGAATAAACAAAAATGGGGACAGCAAACAACTCTGCCTAACACCTGTCTTGATATCAAAGCTGTCAGTAAGCTCACCATCGTGTACGACTCTGCAACTTGTCCCCTCGTACATGCTCTTGATAAGATTCACCATCTTCTCTGGGATTCCATAATGTCTCAATATTCTCCACAGTGTTTCTCTATCGATGCTATCAAAGGCCTTCTCGTAGTCAAGGAAGTTCACTATCAGTTGGGAGTTCCACTCTAGCGACTGCTCTACTATGATTCTCAGCGTGGCGATCTGGTTGGTGGTTGATCGATTACTCCTGAAACCAGCTTGCTCCTCACGAAGTTTTGGGTCTGTTGCATTCTGTATTCGCTTGAGAATAATGCGATTGAAAACCTTTCCTGGGATGGAGAGAAGTGTGATTCCTCTGTAGTTACTACAATTGCTGAGGTCCCCTTTTTTTGGAAGCTTCACGAGGTGTCCTTCCTTCCAGTCCTTTGGAAACTTGCCTCCGATCCAAATCCTCGAGAATAGTGAGTGCAGACCCTCTGCAGCCCCAGCAGCATCTGCCTTCAGCGCCTCTGGTGGGATCTGGTCTGGTCCAGCTGCCTTGCCTCGATTTAACTGCTTTATGGCATCATTAATCTCTGCTTTAGTCGGAGGGTCGCAACTGATCGGTAAATCATTTCTTGCGGGTAGAATGTCGGGTGGGTTGCTTGGTGGAGGTCTGTTCAAGAGGCCGTTAAAATGTTCTATCCATCTTTTTGCCTGAGCTTCCTTTCCAAAAATAGCCTTCCTGTTGTAATCCTTGACAGGAACTTCAGGTTTTCCATATTTTCCAGCAAGAGTCTTTGTAGTCTGGTAGAGGATCCTCATGTGTCCTCCTGTTGCTGCCTTCTCTGCTTTCTCTGCTAACATTCCTATGAACTCCTCTTTGTCTTTTTTAATTGATTATTTTACCTCTTTAGCTGATGCTCGGTACTCTTCCTGGTTACCAACTCTTGAGCTTCTTGTACGACTTGCATTTACCTGTTCTTTTAGGTCTCTTCTTATCCTTATCAAGTCCAGTGATTTTTGACTGATCCATTCCTTGTGTTCCACTTTCTTTTCCCCAAGAACATCCTGACATGTCAATGTAAATACCCCTTTTACCTTAGCCCAGTGAGTCTCCAAATCTACTGTCTCTTCGAGGTCAAGAAGGGGTTTGAATCTATTCCTCAGTGTCAGCTGGAACTCTTCCTTCTTGTCTCCATCCAGAAGGCTCACTTGAAACTTTCTCCTCTTTGTTCCTGCTCTGGTACCTTGTTTCTTGAGGCGGAGTTTGAGTCTTGCCAGCAGCATGTGATGGTCAGATCCAACATCAGCTCCTCTCTGTACTATGACATCCTCCAGTGAGCGTCTGAATCGTCGGGTGATGCAAAAGTGGTCAATCTGGTTTTCAGTTACTCCATCCGGTGAAATCCAAGTGGCCTTATGGATCCTCTTGTGTGGGAATACTGAACCTCCAATCACATAGCTGTTAAATGCCCTGAAACTTGCAAACCGCTCTCCATTCTCATTCATTTGTCCCAAACCATTGCGCCCCATAATGTCTTCATACCCGGTATTGTCCTGTCCTATCTTGGCATTGGCGTCTCCCATTATAATGTTCACATCTTTTCTTGGCAATGTGTCAACTATTTCCTGAAGCTGGTTGTAGAAGTCATCCTTGTCCTCATCGGTTGCTTCGTTTGTTGGGGCGTATATCTGCACAATGTTCATGTTGATGTTCTTGTTCTTTGTAGTAAATGATGCCAATATAATTCTCCTTCCGTAGGGTTCCCATCCCCTCAGTGACCTCTGGGCGTGCTTGCTCAAGATGATCGCTACTCCTTCTGTATGCTTTTTGTCCTCCCTTCCAGAATACAAAATCTTTTCCCTAGAATTAAGTTGTTTCAGTCCGGACTGTATCCAGCGGGTCTCGCTAACTCCAAGTATGTGCAGTCTGTATCGCCTCATCTCCATTGTAACCTGGGCACTCTTTCCTGCTTCATACATGGAGCGGACATTCCACGACGCAATCCGGAGTGACTTGTTTGATGAAGGAGCAGTCGGGCCAGTGGAGTCCTTTCGGCTTTGTCCATTGTCCTTCATTGAATCTACAGATGCAGATGCTCCCCCTTCTCCCAAGATAAAAGACTGACTTAAAGTATTTGCTTGTGTTTCTGTAACTGGTTTATTTTTACAGGGTGGGTAGTTGGCCCACCGCCAACTGGCTCTTCTCCGGAGACCAGGACCTTTGCACCTTTAGTCGCCTCTTACGACACGCAGTATCACGTCAGATGTATTCTTTGCTGTCCCTCTTCTGCAAGAGGGCCCCGCATCTGCACGGGCGACTGGTTACTTTGAGTGAATATAAATATACAAATATTAAAAGAGTCCGGAACTTGAGTTCAGGAGTTAAACATCATGTGCAGGCTGATGACTCTTTACCTTTCTGTATACGGATTCTGCCACTTGCACTGTCTTTGGATCACGGGCAAAATAATAAGGGTCCCAAGAGAGGATCCAAAAGAATGAGACCCAGTGAAGATCCAGTGACCATGTCCTTTAATTCTTGGCTGTCGTTAAATTTGTAAAGGAACCGCGAGTAAATAATTGATAAAAATTTATTATCGTGGTACAAAATTTAAAGTTTCACGTAAAATTATGAAGAAAGATTTGTCGATCGTTTACAGTGTCCAATTTTCTCCACAATCTGTTAGATTCTGCTCCTGATCCCATCGCTTTTACTTTTCAAACTGCTATACGTAAAGAAGTAGCCCTTCCATGTCCATGCATGGTGTCACGATCACGTGCGTGAAGATTGTCACGACCACGTGTGTGATGAGTACCTAACTTATTTTTCCTTTCAAACCCAGCTAACAAGCCAAGCAAGCAGACCAGCGATCAACGGACACATGGAGTGAAATTTAAATTAAACGATATTTAATACTAACTGCATGACAAAACTTATGCCAAAACATTCAACTCATGATAATCAAATACACAGTCACAAAAACAGATATTTGAAATTCACTCTTGGGGATCATGGCTACTCTCTACTCCCCAACTCACATCTAGATATAACCCCTTTGTCCATAAACTTAATTACGTATACTCAATAGTCTGTCAACAGCTGCTCTCCTCGCTGATGCAGTTTCACGTCTCCAGAGTTCACACGATCCTTCCTAGATCTCTAACTTCAACGATAAAGGGGGAAACAGACGCCCCTGGCTTCACACGAATAAGAAAACAGTTCACACCCGCCATCGTAGATCACTAGCTCCTGAGAGGTTCTCATCCCGTCCTCAGGGCTCCTTAAACTGCAAACGAATGGCACACAGACGGTTCACACCCGCCATCGTAGATCACGAGCTCCTGAGAGGTTTTCATCCCGTCCTCAGGACTCCTTAAACTGCAAACGAACAGCACACAGACGGTTCACACCCGCCATCGTAGATCACGAGCTCCTGAAGGGTTCCCATCCTCAGGACTCCTTAACTTCTGGTCCCCATGGCACGACCTTCCACTTGTCGCCCGGACCGATAAATTCTGCTTATTTGGAAATAAATGGGAACATCATAGATCCCTCACACACCTAACACTTCTGGTCCCCACTGGCACGACCTTCCACTTGTCGCCCGGACCGATACTCTCTACGTCGTCCTCTGAGACTGAATAACTTGGGAACCTCATAGATCCCTCACATACGTAACACCCCTGGTCCCCATGGCACGACCTTCCACTTGTCGCATGGACCACTTCTCGCTGCGTCTTCCTCTAGGAACGAATAATTTGGGAACCACGTCTGTCGAGCTTTTCCTCCATTTATACTCCCGAGGTTTTTGCACACGCGACTAGTTTAAAGCGAGTCGTGTGTATCTATTCACGCTCGTCAACAATGTTAAAAACAGTGTTTTCCCCTGCTAAGCTCACCCCCTCTCGACTCGTGGCGCACAAGGCCACCGACCTTCCTCGTGATAGTAACCCTTCATGCTTGTCAGCAACTTTAAACTCCCCTTCTCCCCTACTAAGTTTAACCCCTCTACACTCGTGGCGTACAAGGTCATCAACCTTAATCGTGACAATGGCTACCTTCTTCCTAACTGGGGCTTCGAGTATCACTGTTCCGTTTCGAAATTAATGTATACCATTTTACTATTTTGCTTCACATTTCTGGGGGCGATTTGACATTTTAAAGCCACACTTTGAAAACCGGAGCCCTCCGGTTGGTTGTTTCACTTACGTCACCCCAAATTGTGATGCTGACCCAAAGAGCTTAATGGACACACTAGAGTCAGAACTCCCACGGTGCCCATGGTTCGCGAAGTGTGGCAAGCCAAACCTTCCGCCACATTTGGGGCAAATTGTTCATGTTATTTTCCATACCAAAGGAAAGGGAGGAGTGGCCAGCTTTGTTTTGCGCTGACTGTGTGGCAGAACGATGGTTCGACTTTTCAGCGGCAAGTTCTGGAAACTTGAATTTCCAAAGAAAATCCACTGAAAAATAAAAACAAGCCATGCCCACCCCTCTCTCCACTTCCCCCAATAAAGATGATAAAAGCAAATAATATCAAGTAAATATTGCCATGGACTGAACTCTGACTCTGTTACCCGACTTATGAAAGCCTGTCAAAGTGCGCCTCGAAATTCGAGGTCTGTTGGCAATATCTTTAAAACGGATGGATGAAAATCGGTGAAACTTTGCTTGAGGTGCTTTTTCTATTTGCCTTAGCAGAAAATTATTTTTCAGTGTTGATTTATGTAGAAATAAGCAAAATTCCTGCGTAAAAGTACATAGTTTATCACGGAAGACGGTCTTTTAAAACTATTATGACATCATACACATAATCTTCTTTTTTTTTTCTGCACATTATTTCAATTCTCCGCGTTAAAGAAATGCAAGTTTCACACTTTATTGACACAACCTAATAAATTTTGACATCTCTCAGCATAAGTCCAAAAGTGGACGCCTGCAAAAGCCTGGTATTCAACATATCCCTTGAGTTCTTTACCACCCAGGAACCAACAGAGAAACAGACAGACTGCTTCAAATCTTCAAGAAATCATTGATGAAAACAAGACTCGCACCCACTGACACATTGCTGACGCTTTGATCCAATAAAAACGCCGCTACTTAGTGGCTCTAGTCTTGGCAATTTACCTCAACGACTGCCAGAATCGGGTGAGAACAGTTGTTTCCTCCCTGCTAAAGACTCAGTCATTTTGAATCCTATAGGCGCCGCCGTATTGTTTCTAGGCTTCTAATAGACGCGTACTTACCAGTGATACGTAAACTCTGAATAGATGCTTTCACTCGTCTGTTGTTGCATTCGTAGACACAGCAATTATGGACCATCTTGATATTAATATAAATGAAATTGCAACAAACCAAAAAAAGTGAAAATGGAAGAAACAGTGTCACGGTCACAGCCAAATAAGTTACAGGTCGCAGAAGACGTTTGCCTTTAACAATTTGCCGGAAGCTATGCTCTACTGTTCACGTGTCTGTGTGCAAACTTCTAAGCCCAATGTGTAGGCTACTATAGGCTCTTTGGTTGCATCCCAAATAATGACGCAGATGTGTAAAAAAAAAAAAAAAAACTTTGTCTGAAGTGGTTTGCTTATGTTATTTATCAGCTTTGGCTGACTAAGTGGCCGATTAAGCGACTCATTAAACGTGGTCCTGATTTATCCCGTTGGCCTTTACGTGGACATGAAAAAAAAAAAAAGTCTGTTTTCTGACTTCACCACCGTATACGTTAGCATTCTTGATTCCATACTTGACGCAAAAAACACGCACTATTATCGTATGTACCTTCCACCTTCCCTTCCCCACGTCTCAATAAACTCTTGCACCAAACAACATGGTTGAAATCGGCACAGTTTTGCGAATATAGTTCTAATTCCAGTGCGCACAATAAGTTCATTGTGTAGACCGTGATGTTGGCAATAGGTAGGCTAGAATGCGCATATCCACCATCCTGTCTGTCCGGACCCACGCTTCACCATGACGATGTTAGCATTGATTTTAATTCGTTAGCTGATTTGCACGTGAGCACTTAAGGCGTCGCGAACCAATCGGCGGTGAGTTTTAAAAAAGTTCACTACTGTAAACAATGACACGTGTATATACGCACATTGGAGACGTTCGGTCAATTCTTTCACTTCCTTTCTCTTGTTTACACGGATGGTAGGGAATCTGACCAGCTTAGATCCATACTTTCCACCCCTGTCATAACAGTCAACTGCAATGCAACCAGCAGGCATTTTAACCGCTTAGACACATCTCGAAGTTACACTCATCAGCTGATCCACCGGGACCACCTGCCATCTTGTTTGGCGGAAGTACAAAACAAAAACGTTCTGTGACGTCATGCGCATTCTACCTATAGGCACTACAGATTACATCCTGAAAATACACTGATATTTCTAATGAAAATCAAATAAAATTCCAACTCTCGGAGAAACGCAGGTTTTGGTGACGTCAGCGAAACAAAGCACAAGAATTACGTAGCCCCCTGAAAAAGATGCTAGGATTTCAAGAAAATTTAGGCGTTTTATGAATTTATTTTCTTTATCAGTGCATCTGAAAGCTCAAATACCAGCCTGAATTGTATTCATTTATTTATTTGTTTAGATATTTTGTGGATGCGGTTGATCAGCACACTGAAAGCAATTAAAAACAACAAGCTTTGTAGTCTACAGTGGAGAATTTAGGTCTCACCGCTGAAGAAAATTTCTTCTGACATATGCACATTTTACTTCTGCGAGACAGCGGATCCTTTGTATCTGTATGTCATGATATTACTGAAATATTCATGCTTGTATTTAGATCATATCAACTGACATCGCAGAATGTGGAGGATGAAAAACACTATATGAACAAATAATAAATGTAGATCAATGTCCTTGATGATGTAAATCCTTGTTCGTATATCGCTACAAATAATGCAGTTGGATTCAGGATTATTTTCGCATGATTAGAATGCCACGCCTATACCATCATTTTACCGGAAATGAAATATATATTTAACAACCTACTAAACTTTCTTCCGGTTTGGTTTCTGAGTTTTCCGGTATGTCCTAAAGACCACAACAAACAGAGCTCGCCAAACAATGGAGTCTGTTGGTTGGAAGAGCTGCTGGCCTTGCTATTTGACAGCTGTACTGCAATACCTTCTCGAAGTTAATAGTAGTACTGGGCGGCGCCGTCTTAACATCATTATGAGCCCTGGCAGTCTTTTGTAATGCATGGGATTTTCTTCCCCTTTTCAAAACCAAATGTAAGTTTGCATGAATGGGGCCCCTAGGCAATTGCCCAATGTGCCCATGCGTTTAGACGGCTCTGGACCACCAGACATACAAATAATGCTGATGCTACTGTTTGATATCTGTCCTAGAGGCCTTTCACAGTGGTGTGGGCAGTCAATAGTGTTTTAGTGTGATGCATAATAATCAGGTGGCTAGCCATCAGTTTGGCGCCTACGCCAGCCTTGGTCTGGCTTACCCCTAAGGCAGTAAATATTGGCCACTTTTAAGATGTGGGTCTAATTAGGCTGTGAAAGGCCTAAGCAGTTTCATTATTGGCAGGTTACAGCAGTGAAGAAAAAATGGTTTTGTGAATTAGGCTGCTGACAAGATCATCTTGTCTCTTCAATCCTTTCAGAAAGTGGAGTAGGAGTTTAGTTGTTGTTGTTTTTGCTCTTTTGTTTCTTTCACTCTTTATAGATTTGTATAAATGGATTTTCAAGCTATGCTAACTTGAAGAACTGACTAAACATTTTAGATTATCAGAAGTGCTCTTTACATGTAGAATAAAAGTTTGAACTGTTGACATTTCAGAACAAGCCACTGCCCAAAATTTGGGGACATTGTGCGCTGCACAATAAGTCACATATTTATTTATTTACTTCCTCATTTATTTATTTATTTATTTATTTTTAAACAAAGACGGAAATCGAGACGCAGTCTTCATTCAGAACACGTCGGAAGGTGGTAGAAAATTATCCCGCGCGCTCAAGGATCCGGGACAGGTATTGTCCAATGGCGTTGATCGTCAGTCAGATCTGCGCAGCTAAATTCTCGTGGCGATGAGGATGACGTGCCCTGCCAAGTGGTGGCTACGCAATCTGTTCAAGGATCAAGGAAGAAATTACATTATTCTGGTAAGCACGTCTACTGCTGTTGAATTCGATTTTTAAATGGGGATCTACTTCAAAATTGAAGAAGAGGAAAGAACGAGCGAATTGATAGACACATGCATACACATTACAATGTCATTATACACGCACACGCAGGGATTGAATTGAGAGGGGGGTGGAAAGCAGAAGGGCAACGCCCATTTAATTTTTTGCAACGTTCATCCCCATCCTGTCCCACCCCATCCGTTCATCCCAATCACATTTCAAAAACTCATTTCCACTCCAGTGATTTTCTTTCACGAATAACGCACTTGAGAAAAGCGCCGTCAGTACTTTCATCCGCAATACGGATCATGCAACGCGCGATATAAAAAGGGGGGTTTCACTGATCAGGCTAATTCAGTGGACAAAGCTTGACTCTCTCTGGAGATCGTGAACTAGACGACAACTTGCGAGAGGCGAGCATACGAAGGACCAGTCTCAACAGAAGTGAACAGAAGACACAGAGAATTCTTCAGGTAGGTAGTTCGACAAAAGTTCTTTCTGAAGAAATATCAATGTAATCAGGACCTGTGATGTTCACTTTGTGTCAAACAGATCTGAGAAATTTGAAGCAAATGTTAAAGCTCAGTTTGAATTTCTAGTGCCATAGCTAGAATGAGATGTTTGTACCATGGACCCTCCAGCAGCATTGTTCTTTCAATTATATTTTTTCTTTCATTATTGTTAAACGCTAGAATTAATATTTCATTATTGTTAAATGCTACTAGTATTTTTTACACACAATTCTGGATCTCAATTTCTCATTTTCTTTCTTTCTTTTCCTCGCTCTGTTCCCGTTCCAGATGTCTGTCTCTTTGCCAGCCTCTCTCTATCTATCTATCTCTCTCTCTCTCTCTCTTTCGCTCTCTCTCTCCCTCTCTCTTTCTCTCTCCCCTCCCCCCTCTCTCTCCCTTTCTCCCCCCCTCTCTCTCTCTCCTTCTCCCTCTCTTTATCTCTCTCTCTTTCTTTCTCTCTTGCTTTCTCTTTCTTTCTCTAGCTTTCTGTCTCTCCCTCTCTGTCTCTCCCTGGTTGAGGTTGTGCTGACATTATGCTCTGAAATCCAGACTTTGTCTTGCTCTTTATCGTGCTATCTTGCTATGTATGGAACCGTCAACACCTTGGGTGAGACTGTCGTTGCTTTCCCATGCGTAAACTGGAACGGATTCTAAACAAAAATCATATCTCCGAATGAAATGTAATGTTACGTTAAAAATACAGCGCCTTTCATGTGTGGCAAGACATCAGCTAGACGACATTATTGCTGCGACAGTTTGCACGTCAGCCTGAGCCCTGAGATGACTAAGTGTCTTCATTCTTTATCAAGTGAACGAATATTCAAGTCATGACAAAATACGAATGATTGAATCTCATGCTCACGTACTGTCATATTCCGGTACATTATGACGTCACCAGCATGACATGACATTTTTGCATAATCTTGTCACAAACCAGCCACATATGGGAAGCTATTTTTGTCGAAGGCTTTTTTTGTTGTTGTTGTTGTTGGTCTTTTTGTGTTGTGTGTAAACACCAATTTCATCACTGATTAAAAAAAAAAATCCAGTCATGATATCATACCAACTTCACGGTGAGAGACCGTGATCCCCATATAATCCCACTCCTTCACGAATGTCTAGTTTCCATTGGTCTGAAGGTTGAGCATCTATTACGTGCCACAGGACATGAAAGATGGCAAGGTTCCACTTTAGAGAAAAAGACTTTCCAGCTATGAGGCGAAGTTGCTCCTTTCCTATTCCATCACACGACGTAATAAAGGTTAAATACAGCAGAATACTGAATCATAAGACCACAAACTGAGAAATATTTGTTTCTTCCATGTTTAAAATTCTCGAGACTGGCACCAGCCAGATTAATCAGGAACATGTACAGGATCATACTTAGGCCTACTAATTTTAAAACCTCTTGTACCAAACCTTGTCACTGTTTCAAAATGGAAGCGATCTCCTGGGTACAACTTTGTTTTCATCTGCGTCTTTCATTTCAACGTGTAGCGCATTTCAATGTGCCTTTGGAGCTGATTTGAAATGTAGGAAAGCCTTTCGAAAGACCTCCGTTTTGGGCAAGTTTTTGTTTTGTTTTGTTGTCTATACTTTATCAAAGCAACTTTTGATCTTTTCCTTTTCTATTTACTCTGATTTTGACGGGCCCCATGAAGCATACTTGAAAAGGATAGTGTCCTCGGTGATTGAAAAGACGTCATTTTGATATGGTTATTTCCCATTGCAACATAGGAGGGAAACTTCCACTTACAAAAATAGTAAGGTGAGGTTATGTGCACCGCCTATTCCAGCAACTAACTTCGGTATAGATCTAAATTTATGTACATTTTACGCAGATAGTTTATTATAAGGTGTGAACATACCCCTAGCTAGGCCCATTGCGAATTACGTCACATAGTGTTTTTGTTTTGTACTTCCGACACCTAAAATGGCGGGTGGATCAGCTGACGAGTGTAACTTCGAGATATGTATAAGCGGCTAAAATGTCTACTGGTTGCATTGCAGTTGACTGTTATGACAGGGGTGGAAAGGATGGATCCAAACTGGTCAGATTCCCTACCATCGGTGTAAACAAGGGAGAGGAAGTGAGAGAATTGACCGAACGTCTCCCATGTGCATGAACACACGTGTCATTGTTTACAGTAGTGAACTTTTTCTTAGCTCGCCGCCGATTGGTTCGCGGCGCCTGAAGTGCTACCATGCAAATCAGCTAACGAATCAAAATCACTGCTACCATCGCCATGGTGAGGCGTCGGTCTTGACAGCTAAAATGGCCGATATCCGCAATGGGCCTATTAATACTTTTGGCAAGAAAGAACATAAAACAATTTTGCACAGTATAAAAAATTATGAAACTTGGTGCACTGCTTCAATTTTTGACGATGAGTTACGTGGACACATTCATTTTGAACAAAAATCAGTCTTTACTATTATTTATATTAAAATTTTTGAGCCGCAAAAATATAGAGGCATTTTGATCGGAAAGAACCGAAAGTGTGACCGGAAATTGCGCTCTACGTCACTGTTAACTCATTGCCGGCCGAAGGCCAACTTATCACATCTGTGTGTTCTGCAAGAATTGTGGCGTAACCAAACGATCTATTTGTCTTTGCATCACACCTAAATGCCGTTATGAATGCGACCTAGATCTAGATATACAGCCGGATGTGAGACAAGGAAATTTTGCAAGATTTATCTTGCCGGGGTTGGCTAGTGTCACTGTAAAGGAGCTAGAGGGTGAATATAATACAAGCACCTAAAACATCGTGACTAAAAATGACCAAAAGTTATGAAACTTTAGGTATTGCCAAAAATTTGACGATAAATTACGTGGACTCATCTATTTTGGACGAAATTCAGTCTTTGGTGTTATTTACATGTTTTTTTACGGTTCTTTTGAGCCGCGAAATAATAGATCTAGGTGCATTTCCGTCAAGTAGAATCGGAAAGTTTGATCGGAAGTTCATTCTTCGTCCCTCTTTTGTTTTTACTCATTTCTAATCGAAAATCGATTTCATGGTGTCCGCGTATTCTGTAAGGAATTATGGTGTAACAGTAAGTTCTGCATTGCATTAGCCTTTGCACCGAATCCAACTGCTATTATTAATGTGACTTACATCAGGAGATACGGTTGGGCGTGGTATAAAGAATTTGCAAGCTTGATCTTACTCGGGCCGGCTGCTAGTAGTAATAATATTATTACAATAATTTTTCTTTTTGTGTATGTGTGAGCTTTAATCCGATCAAACAGCCGATCCATCGGGCTATGTTCTGCTGTTGGAACAGCCGCGGGAAGAGCTAAATTAGCTCTGATTAGCTCTCTGGCCAAATCATTCAATGACTTCTACAAGTCAAAATTTCGAACCGACCGGAGAAATACGAAACAATATTGATTTACGTAAGCCAAAGTAATAATCGTTAAGCACACCACGGAGGTTCTGGTTGACAAAGCTCTTCCATCACTTTAAAAAAAAAAATCAAATAGAACAAGTCTGGACAGCGATTTCCTAATTTTTTTTAATTTTTTTTTAATTCGAAGAATAAATTATCCTCTGTGGAATGGCCCTCTTCTTGAATTATGTCACATGGAGAAGATGTCTGTGATTTTCCTTAAGAACCACCTCGGCGCATTATTGTCCTGCTAACAAAGTGTTTGTCATAATAATATGATCCGAATGTTCTTTAAAAACCACCCCGTGCCTTATTGTATTGGGGGGGGGGGGGGCGGTAGGGTACCGGGCAGATGTTACACGTGGAGTAAGGGCTTGCTGCTAAGTACGCTTCAGGCTTCAGTATTGCGCAGTGCCCGTGTCACATGGGTGCTAGATAACGATAATTAATCACGGAAACGTGTGTCTTTCTCTGTAGTGGCAGGTTTCAGAGAGTATTTTGTTTCTTGCGTTCAGTTGCAGTAAACAACACAGAGCCATTCTGTGATACGATTGTCCAACAGTAGCCTACCGGGATTGTGATACCATACTTCTTCGTTGACAAACAAAACACATGTCAAATGACTATGCAAATGAACTCTAATTTTCCACCTGTGGAAGCTGTTTGTTTAACAATCTATTACATGAGATAACCATGCTCTTCGAATGTTCAGTGGAACAGGACAGGAGGTAACTATTTTGATACTAGGGTAAAGATTGGAGGAAAATATCGCAAGGGCTATTGAGATCTTTTTGTTTCTCTGGGGCCTCGGCATAATGCTGTTGGCCCCTATATCGCAAGGGCCAATTCACACTCAGGTTTTATCTGGCGTGGGGGCAACGCAGGTAGTCTTGCTGAATTCGTCATCGTGACTGTAATTATGAATCTGAACACGTGAGCTTGACGGGAGGTGTCGGTAAAGACTCTGCACATTGCACCATGACAGCACTATTCGAAAATGATGCTCGTCATAATAGCTATGATGGTGCTTATAGTGTGGTGGACTGGGTGTTCGTGTAAATGAGTCAGCGATCATGTGTGACCTCCAATACATGTGAGTGTACAGACCCACTTAGGTGAACACAATAATGTCAGTGTAATCGTGGGCTGTTGTTGTAAGTACATACGGTCCCCCAGGGTTTTGCGCTAGGGGGGCGCACGTGTAATACCTGTCCCTGATCCCGTCCTTATCTTCAACCCTAAATCTTATCGAATCGCTAACCTTGCCCCCTACCCTTTCGGGCAAAAAACAGAAGGAAAACAAAACCAAAATCTGAAAGAATAGTTAATTGAGGTTGTTGTTAGGAGTATTTCAGGAGGAGCTCGCTAGCTCTAGAGTCACAAAAGGCTTCAAAATACGTACCCCTGGCGCCAAAAAACTTGGGGGGCGTACGCACTTGTAACAACATTCGTGTAACGTCTGCATTACAGTCAGTGAAACACGGACATAAAACCGCTACAAGATCGCACTTGTTCAGTTGTTCTGTATAAATAGTTTTATCCGCGGCATGGCGCGGACGAAAAAACCCACATTTAGCCTACAGAGGCCAAGAACGACAAACGGGATGATAAATCTTTTGCTATGCAAAATTTATGATGGCTGTTTAAAACTAGGACCCGGAACGGTTTCAAAAGTGCAGATGTATTTTCTTCCACCCCATCCGCACCCCTTTCACCCACCGTTCACTCGTTTTGTTTGCTTGAACAACATTCCCATAAGTGTAAATTCAACACATTCCCATTCATAAAACACGCTTTAACTGATTTCGCATGCCGTATTGCCACTGAGTCATAGCACTGTTGACGACGGCAGGGAGATAATAATAATGCCTGTTACTATAATTGTTCACCGGCCCACATGCTGCGGCAAATTTGTAATTGGTTCGCCACATACCACACTCTGCACAGGCTGCCATTATTATTAGATCTTTTGGTCTTCCTGAGTGGCCTATATATTGCTCAGCGCTGACATGGTCATTTGTGAGACTCACGACAAACACAACAATCAGGTGCAGTCAGGTCTTTGCGGTTGTTGTTTTTTTTTTTTTAGAAATAAAGTGAAATCTGAACCGAACTGTACAAACACGGGCGATAGTTGAAAATGTTTATCGTGACACCAGAATTGTTAATCAAATCACCATAATGTATAATGAGTTTATTTTCAACTTTCGCCCACTTACAGTATGACTGTGCTGTAATGGTTATATCTGCATTGCGAAATCACCCAATTCAGTGCAAAGAAAATGTTACATTTTAAAAATACAAACAACGTCAAGAACGGACTCAATGGTAGGTGATACAAAGTTCAAAACAGCGTCAACTGTCGAGTCAGCCCGGGTCTTGACGTGACGTGGGTCGTTCGCCAATCATTTATAAGCGCATGATCTGATCCATGTGTTTGTCACTGCTGTGGGAACCTACAGTGTACCCTACTGTGCCGAGAAAATCCGTGCTTTACATTAATTTTGTATCACTCAGGTAAGTTTAGATCGTCAAAAAAAAATTTAAAAAATCATCAAGCATTTGCTGAAAAGATTCAGACATTATGCAGCTATTTCGTCACCATTGACCATCTAGGTATTTCAGCTCTAGCCCGATACTTAACGCTTTTAAAGTTTCCTTTTCAGTTTTTCTCGATAGATTCAAAACTGCTGTATTTCATTTGTGACAAACTTTTCCTTTCCACATTGACTCAAATCATGTCCTTGAATCGTCAGAACTGTAGCCGTCGAATATCGAATATGTCACTGATAGTTATCTGCATGGCTGGCGTTTATTGTGCTTCGTTAGAGAATATTAATGACGCGTACCTTGCCATTAATATTACGGAGTGACTATGTATATATACATGCAGCCAGGTCAGCAAATTTTAAAGTAACTGCGCGTTGTGTATGTCGTATTTGCGTCATCGAACTTTTGCCAAGGCGGCAGGCTACCATCAGCGATGTTTTACTTATCAAATATTTCAGGGAAAGACTTCTGGACTAAAATTGGGGATAAAGTTAGGTGTCCGGAGTACGGCATCGGAAAATTCCTTTACCTGATTAAATTTCGGGGGGTAGGGGGGAGAAAACGCTTTTCTCAAACTGATGTTCTCTCATGAACTAGATAAGTGTTGTTTGTTTGCTGTTTCTGAGTAGTATGTCGATATCTGATTCGTGTACAAGTAAGAATCACTTTTTTGTATTAGAATAGCCTCCCCGCGAGATGGACTGTTCCCATCACCAGATATACCCTTTCGATATTTTAAATCGTCGTTATATTTCACACATGCACTTTTACACCTTTATGCTGTGCGGGTCAGATTGTTTCATATTGTCTTCTATATATATATTTTTTTCATTTGGCGTAGAGTGAAAATTTAATGTAAAAATAACAAAAAGAACAAGAATAAAGAAAAGCCTTTTTCACAGATTGATGTCCTCTCATGAAAAGGCACGTGTTATTAAAATTTTGTTTGTTATTTCTGTTACTGATTATTGTTATCGTTTCTTTAAAGGAATCTGACATCATATTTATCTCAAATTTTCATGCATTCTATCGTTTTTCTTGAGATTGTTGCATTGCATTTTTTCCACAGATTATCAACATTGCCTGACTGCTGTGTAATAAAGCGTTGTTACTCATTTCTGTGAAGATACTTTAGTGCTCACCATGATGATGAAGTTCAAAATGATGGTTCTCATACTGCTATGCCAAGCAGTTTACAGTATTTCCGGCCCTGTAAAGAGGCGCAGATGGAATGGAAATATTTCTTCTCTCTTTCCATTGGGCCGTCGCCCTCTTCCACCAGGAGGCCCAAACTGCGCCACTGACCTGTGTCTTTTTAACCCTTGTGACGTCGGAGAAATGTGTGTCATGTCATCGGATTGTCGTAACATCCGTTGTCTTACTGGTCATTCTGGTGAGTCTTCATCTGAGAGTTCGTCTTCATCTGAGAGTTCGTCTTCATCTGGAAGTTCGTCCTCATCTGGAAGTTCGTCCTCATCAGAAGGTTTGTCCTCATTTAAAGATTCGTGTTTTCATTTTTTTCTACCAGTACCACTCGCCCTTCTCGACTCCTTTCACCCACTTTTAAGATAATATTTCTTCTCTGCTGTTTGAAAACATCGCTAACCCTGTCATGAAACCGCACACTGTTTTCACACAATTACAGAATAATGATATCTCTTTTTTCGCCAAATATTCATGAAAATTCCTTAAAGGGATTTCATTGTTTTAAGTATAAAACTTAAATGTTAATGTATTTAACTGAACTTTATTAGGGAATACATTTTAGGTAAAATAGTGCTTTCCTCTCTTGTAAACGTAAATCTTTCACATAAATGCACTACATGGTTTCATGATCGGGCCAGCGGTATAACAAATTTGCATAACGCTTTGTGAACCATTTATGTTCTTTACGGGCCCATGCGCTCACTTGAGTGTACTCGTTATTGCTGGTTAATGAACTTAATGTTTTGCGCCTTCGTACAGTTGACCACGACTCGATGCCCTTAAAATTAAATTAAAGCAAGTTGTACCCCTTCTCTTTATCTCTCTCTCTCTCTCTCACTCACTCTCTTGCTCTCTCCCCTCCTTCTCTTTCTCCTCCTTCTCTTCATCTCTCTCTTCCTCCCTCCTTCCTCCCCCGCCTTTCCTTAGTTCCCCCCTCCCCCTTTCTCCCTACTTTACTCTCTCTCTCTCTGTCTTCCCCTCCTCTCTTTCTTCTTCTCTTTCTCTTTCTTCCCACTATCTCTTCCTCGGAAAAGGGTAACACTGTCCGGCCATTGTCTGTGGGCGGAAACAATGTTCTATACCCATGTAATCAAACGAAGCTAATAAAGAAAAAGTTGATTGCAGTGATGGGTGAAACTGCGGGGGGGAGGGGGCGGCTGATAAAAGAACAAAAGAGTTACAGACAGAAAGACAAAGGTATAAACTAAAAGAAATTGACCTCGGACACACGGAGACAAATAAATTATCCTTTTGCAAAACAAAAAAAAGTATACATAAGAACCTGCTGTTTAATATAGGCTACATTTAGTAACTTGAACACGTGCCATTCGCCAGTCAGTGTACACTGTAAGTGTAAATACAATAATGATTACATTCATTTTTTTTTTCTCAACTGTTTCATTATAGAAAGTTCCAGCAGTGAAGAAGGGCATCAATGTCCCTATGATTTGTGCCGCATTTTGCCTAACGTTTGTGACAGCGGCTTAACTTGCGTCATGTCGCACAGCTGTGACTCTGTGAGCTGCGAAGCCGGTGAATATGGCAACGAGGGCCCAGTGGCACCAACTACTGCTGAACCTTCGCCAACGGAAGGTAAACGAGTACATCTTTCGTGTAAATTAGTACATCTTTTATTAACTCTTTGAGTGCATTAGTTTTCAACTTTTCTTGACAGTAGTTGTTTCCTTCAGAAATCCAGCAGGACCTTAAATTCGGGCCAGCGGGCTTGAGCCACTGATGCTGGTACAGTGATCTTTGTAGCTAATGCTATGCTATACTTCGCGAGCTGCCTATAGTAAGAGTGGAATCCTGTTATTAACATGTATATCCCCTGAAGCATCCCGGGTTTCTAGAATTAATATGGGTAAATCTATTTCACAATAAGTTTAAGCCGAGAAATTTCCCATTTTTATACAATATGCTGTTGGTTCACAATATTTTCTTTTCCATTCATCACCACTCACCCACTCAGTTTTGGGTACTATATTAACAAACGTCACATCAATATTGTTTTAATGCCTTGCCAAATTCATCTATTTGGACATAATCATAATAGGGCTTCAAAGGTGTACTGTGCTTAAAAATAAAAGAAAGTCGATAGAGAGAAGGGGCTTGACATTATAGGGTATTTCATTAAAACTTTTTTATCAACTGCACCGGGTTTTTAATGGTGTTGATCGTTCACGGTATTTCAGGTCAAATTATTTTCTTTGGTTAGTACGAGTAGGTTGTAGGTAGAGATGACGTATTGCATTTGTCTGCTTCACTCATCTCTCTCTCTCTCTCTCTCCTTCTCTCTCTCTCTCCTTCTCTCTCTCACTCTTTCTCTCTCACTCCCTCTCTTTCCGCCTCTCTCTTAACTCTGCAGACTACGCAGTATAAACAATGTATGCTAATTAGGATTTAGATCTGCGGGTAGGGCTCTAGCTATCAATGGGTCTGACTGTGAATTATTGATTTATTTCTAATTGTTGATTTACTGCTGTTTTGTTGGGTTGTTTTTTTTTATGGCGACAACCGACTTCTTAAATGACTGTGCTCAAGCTGTAAACAACAGCTGCAAACTGTTCATCGGTAACATGCTATTATTACATTATTGCATACGATAGGTCCGTGCTGTTCGTTGATAACTGGTTGTTAAGCGTGCTGTAAAAGGGCGTCTACCTTTTAGAACCACGCCACATTAGTTGTCACAAATCCCAGACTGGGAGATGTAATAATTTATGACAGGACAACAATCACGAACAAACAAGTTTAACACTTAACAGAACAACCCATCAGACTCACACATTTATTTAAACATAATCATACAGATAATAGCGCAATTACATACATTATATTATTGAAATTAACTGCCGTACAACGGCCTTATTCCCACTTGCACTCTTCCTCGGATCCACAACCCGGTAGTTACTTCCTAAAGGCACTTCGGCCTCAGCCTCTCCCCTCAGGGTCTTAATAGCACATTAATAATTCACTGGCACCGCAGTCTCTCAATATCACCTTCCTATTGTCATACACCTTAGCATTCCACTAGCACCTCAGCAGGGCAAGAGCACATTATCATTTCAATAGCCCATCAACATGGCAATAGCACATTATCATTTCGATAGCCCATCAACATGGCAATAGTACATTATCACAGTCACGCTCATATCTACGTCCCTGTCCGTGGCCTGACTGCCACGACTTTATGTGCCTCTACTGTCCTGCACCGACAGCCTCACTTCTGGCCTATGTGTGGCCTCCGGCCCTATGCTGGCCTATCCCCTGTGCTCATCGAGGTGGCTCTTCGGCCCGTCCCCGACACCTACAAGAATAACATTACATTGGTATAATACCCTACCATTTCTATTCACTCCACCTCTCCTTACAACCCATGAAGCGTACACACAATAGTTCACCTTTCACTCACCAAACATCTTACGGTAACACACCTCCCTCGGAGTACACAATACTCACTCGTGCTACAAATCCATGAACTCACTTTCATCTATCGCTCATGGCGCACATTGCTATATCCAATATCAAGGACTTCCACATTCCTCACATATGCTTATTTACATCATGGTAATAGACGAATATAATACATCAATCATAATTATCAATCATCGTTTCACCTACCAGTCATCACTGGAAAAAACACTTTCATTCGTCTTCCGACTGCTCCCCTTATGTTCGCCCGCTGGGCTCTTACTAGCTTCCGCTCAGTAGGACCTTCTAACTTGCAGTGATAGTAATACAGCGCTTTCGCCTCATTCAGACCCCCCACTACTCACAACATGCACGCTTAACTTACTTGTCTACGTGCGTTAATTTTACTCTCCTCCTTTCCCCCCGTAATTATTAACTATCGCTCACTCCACTCGTGACATCATCCCCCACCCCAAAAAAATTAATGCAATTAATTTCAAATCGCATCAAGATGACTGTCAACGAGTGAGCGTGAGCAATACCTACATAAAAATGACCTACCAATGCCCCTAGCACATAAAATACCGGAATCAGGGGAAAATATGGGGATCAATATGCCCTGCATTATGCATATATGTATCACATCATCAATAGCTAACTAAACACAATACCTAATACAGAATCAAAAACCAATCAACCTATCAACCATTCTTCATATCATATTTATAATGTCAATATTTTAAAGTCGACTCATTCACACAGATCCTGTCAATGTTCCTGTCCTCCGATGTATAAGCTCCTGAACTCTTCCCCTAGGCTCGACTAAGGTAGTCAGCGATATGATTGCTGGTTCCTGGAATTGGTTGAATAACGAAGGTATACGGCTGCAAAGCCAATGCCCATCTAGACAAGCGTGGGCTGGACGAACGATTCTTCGACAAAAACGTTAGTGGCTTGTGGTCTGTCTGGATACAAAATTCTCGTCCCATGAGATAACGTCCTAATTTCTGGACGGACCACACAATGGCAAGACACTCCCGCTCTATCACAGAATATTTTCTTTCTCTCTGCAATAACTTCCTACTGACATAACATACAGGATGGAGACATTCGTTCTTCTCCTGTAGAAGACAAGCGCCGACACCAGAGTCCGACGCATCTGTTCTGAGGATAAAATTAGATCGAAAATCGGGTAATATCAGAATGGGTGACGATGATAATGCTGTCACCAAATTATCAAATGCTGTCTGACACTCAGACGTCCACTGGACCTTATCGGGTTGTCCCTTCTTAGTAAGGTCAGTAAGAGAAGATGACAAGGAGGAAAAATTTGGAATGAACTTTCTGTAATAATTTAAAATTCCCACTAAGCTTCTGACTTGTTTCTTTGTTTTAGGGATTTGCAACCCTACTAATTTGTCAATTTTTTTCCTTCAGGTCTCTGAACACCTCTACCCACGATATGTCCTAAGAACACTATCTCTGGACATGCCAAATCCATCTTTGCGGGTTTAGCAGTTAACCCAAAATGACGTAATCGTTTAAAAATTACTGTTAGTGTCTGAATATGATCAGACCATGTCGACGTATGACATGCTATATCGTCAAAGAATGACACGACATCAGGTATGTCCTTTAATACCAGTATGAGAATACAGATACTCTGGTCTCTCATGAAACCTCTGCAGCATATCAACATGGAAAATCTTACTTGATCCATCAATGTGGATAGCGTAATCTACCTTCGAAACAACTCGCTCAATAACATAAGGACCCTTCCATGTCACCATTAACTTATTATGGTCCGTAGGTAGCAACAACAGAACCTTGTCTCCTGGCTTAAAAATTCTCAGTTTGGATCCTCTATCTTTATAGTCTTTTGCTCTTTTCGAAGCGATACTAGAAGCTTCTTCTGCTATAGTGCGCGCTGAAGATAATCTTTCTCTTAAATCAACAAGGTACTGAAACACCGAAATCTGCTCATCGTCTCCCGATGATGGCGACGTCATCATGTCCCGAAGAACATCAGTTGGGCCCCTAGGACTACGACCATACATCATTTCAAACGGCGAGAATCCCGTTGACTCCTGCCGTACCTCTCTGTACGCGAATAATACTGCAGGGATATATCTATCCCAATCTTTAGGGCGATCAGCAGCTACCTTACGCAGCATCGACTTTAACGTCGAGTTCAATCTCTCGCACATGCCATTAGGCTGCGGATGATAAGGGGTGGTAGTGATGGGTTGTATGCTGAATAAGCGGAACAATTCCTTCATCATCTCCGAAGTAAATTGCGCGCCCCTATCAGACAAAATTTGTTCTGGTATTCCTACCCTAGCGAAAATTGCAAACAACGCTTCCGCGACTGCCTCAGACGTTATGGTCCGCAGAGGAACCGCCTCTGGCCATCTCGTAGCATTACATATGACCGTTAAGAAAAATCGATTCCCCCTATCGGTCGCTGGGTGAATGGGGCCAACAAGGTCTATCGAAACCTTTTTAAACGGTTCCGAGACCGTGGGGATCTTTTGAAGAGGAGCCTGGGGTGTACGACCCTTATGCGTCGTCTTTTGGCACGCACTGCACGTCTTACAATAGACTTGTACATCTCTGTGGATCGATGGCCAGTAAAAATTTTTAAGAACCCTTTCTTTGGTTCTAGCTATCCCCATATGACCCGCTAATGGGACATCATGTGCCAAATGCAATACTGTTGCGATCAGCAACGCTGGCACAACGACCTGCTTTAAAATGGAGGCCACCGTTACATACTTACGGAACAGAATGCCCGCCTGAATTACAAAGGAAGACGAGCCGTTCTTATATTTCCTTGTTTTCTCGGTTCGCGCTTCCCCAAAACATGGGTTTAATGATGGATCCTCCCTTTGTAATCTCGCCAAGCGCTCTGGCGTGATATCTAGGTTGACCGCTGGCGTCGCCAAAGGTCTAATCTTATCCTTATCCTCTACCTGTCGACGTGTTTCGACCGCGGCACAAAAGTCAATACCTTTTGATTGAGACCATGCCTGCACGTTCTCCTCGGAAGGGGAAACTACCCGTGATACATTCCCAATGATGAGCTGGGCGGCTGGAAAACAACCAACGACTGCTTCGACTTCCCCGCTAAGGAAAGGTGTATCTATCACTATTCTTGCCATGGGTAATTTCTCAATGGCCCCCGAAAATTGGATGCACGGGACAGTCTCACCTGTAAGCTGTGAATCCCGAATGCAGTCCCTATGCACTCCCACAACGGTAGATCCTGTATCTCGTAAAACCGAAACCGGTTCGTCCCCAACAAACCCCGGATAAACCCTAAGACCACCTCCTGTATGACATGAATTTATAACGGGGATCTTTCTCCCACAAGGTAAAACACCGGAAGATAATAACTTTTCACAACTGGGACACTTAGAATACTGTCCGCCTCCGTTGTCCGATGTAACACACGCAGCCGCATGATGAAATTTATTAGGGGAACATGGACTGGAGTTACTGTCCACGTTCGCCGCTATCCTACCTGCAGGGCAATTCACGCTGATGTGATCTGCTCTTCCGCAGTTCCAACACTTCGCGGCCCTACACTCGCGTGAAAAGTGACCCACGCGTCCGCAAGTCCAACACTCCGCTCCCTGTGCTGCACTAGGCCTGGGTCCCCGTGACCCATCGCGACCGGAACTAAAGTCCCTATGCCGTCGGTCATCGGCAAAGGTCACAAATCGCCCCCGGCCATTACCGCGACCTAGCCCTCCTGCTCGGTCAAACTTACCGGATCCATATGCCGGTGATTGGTGATAGCCCCTACGCTGCCCCTGGGCTTGCCCACTATAGGCACCACGCTGACGCGACCTGTCTTTATGTCCTGTCGGCGACCCCTCGACAACGGCGACGTACCCAGCATTTTGGACGTACGCCCTCGCCACAGGTTTGGACGGATGTTCCGTACGGTATGCTTCCGCCAACTTAGACGCCTCCTGCACCGTCGCGGGTTCGTTTTCTTTCAGGAAAGCCACCAGATCTTTATGGCACGACGCGTACAGCTGGTCACGGATCATTAGGTCTTTTAATTTAGTAAAATCCGCGCCAACATGCGCCAAGTCTACCCAGTTCGCGAAATATTCCGTCAATCTCGCGACGAAGGCAGCAAAGTCCTCCCTGGTATCCGCACGTGCTCGCCTAAACTGCTCCCGGAAATATTCCTCGGTACGCGCAAATCGGCGAAGCAGCAAAGCCTTCAGCTTATCGTAATCTTGCACGTCTTCGCGCTGTAGCTCTTTAAAGTAGGTTAACGCTCGCCCCTGCAATAGAGACGCCAGGTACGTGGACCATAATTCCTTATTTTCCCCCCATTGCAATTGTGCGTTCAGTTCGAACCTGTAAAGGAAGGCGTCTATGTCGTCCTTCCGGTCGTCGAACGTAGGGAGCTTAATCCTAACGCCACCTTTATTGTGTACCTGCCGCTCAACTGTTTCTGTTGGCGCATTCTTTTTGATTTCCAATTCTGCGATCTTTACTTGCGCCTCTATCTCCTTTAACCTTATCTCCCTTTCCTGCTCCTTATCCTGTCTCTCCTGTTGCTGAGCTTCTAACTCCTTTAACTTAAACTCTCTTTCCTGCTCCTTATCCTTAGCCTCTCTCTCCTGTTGCTGAGCCTCTAACTCCTTTAACTTAAACTCCCTCTCCTACTCCTGAGCCTTAGCCTCTCTTTCCTCTTCTCTCTGTCGCTCTTGAGCCTCTTTTTCTCGCTCTCTATCCTTAGCACGCTCATCGCGCAAATCCGCCTGCTGTTCTTTAATCCAGCCGCGTAGCTCCTCTCCCTCCAGGCCAAGTTCCTTACCCAACTTCATTAGTTGTTGGAGTTCCGCCATTTCACCGATTTATGGTTACGGTGTATATTATGAAAACGGCTAACCTGTCGGTATGATCACTAACGACACGACCAGAGACCTGAGATCACACCAGATATAACAATACCCAATTGTCTCAAATACAATTCAGAAATTTACCTACTTCCTAACTAATTCTATATTCATTAAATGTATAGCACTATTTATAATAAAAAAGAGTAGAAAAGACAAGAATAAGGAATTTCAGTAGAAGGACCACAAGTACGTCAAGGACAACGAACCAGACTAGGACAAAGACCTAAAAAAGAAAATATAATGGAAAAAAATGCAACCTAACTACGCCGATTACACTACAAGGTACGAACAAGAACAGAGTCTGAAAAAAAAAGAACGTATCTACAGATAGGGAAGAAAGAGGGACAAGAGAATACGTCTTCCTGCAGAACAGAGAAGATATCGACGCTACAACTAAACAAAAATACAGGTCCCTATAGAACTGTTCACTGTGATGAACGAAGTTCCAAGTTTCCCACACCTTTTGAAAAGGATAAACTAAGTTCAACACAGCAAACCCGCGCCACCGCCCGTATAATCTATAACGACAACAAAAACAGCAAAAACAGGGAAAAAGACAGATTAAAGGAACAGCCCACAATCCAGGGCACAAAAATTTTGACTTTTACTTAACTTTTCTGACTATAACCTCTCCCCTTGTCTCGGAGCTCTGGCTGCTTGACCTCTACAGGCTGGCACACACACTCTCTGCAGAAATTTAAGTACACATTAATACATATTCATCAAAATACATGCATCAATACCTATTCATAAATATACATAAATTATACCATCATGAAATTTCCATTCATCCCACGAACAAAGACAACACAAATTCCTACCACAAGATAAGTATTACGTGGACAAAACTAAAGTAACAAATGCCCACTGAAAAATACCTACAAACTAACTACAACTAAATATTACGAAAATGGACGTGTCACAACGGACGAGCCCCCAGTGTCACAAATCCCAGACTGGGAGATGTAATAATTTATGACAGGACAACAATCACGAACAAACAAGTTTAACACTTAACAGAACAACCCATCAGACTCACACATTTATTTAAACATAATCATACAGATAATAGCGCAATTACATACATTATATTATTGAAATTAACTGCCGTACAACGGCCTTATTCCCACTTGCACTCTTCCTCGGATCCACAACCCGGTAGTTACTTCCTAAAGGCACTTCGGCCTCAGCCTCTCCCCTCAGGGTCTTAATAGCACATTAATAATTCACTGGCACCGCAGTCTCTCAATATCACCTTCCTATTGTCATACACCTTAGCATTCCACTAGCACCTCAGCAGGGCAAGAGCACATTATCATTTCAATAGCCCATCAACATGGCAATAGCACATTATCATTTCGATAGCCCATCAACATGGCAATAGTACATTATCACAGTCACGCTCATATCTACGTCCCTGTCCGTGGCCTGACTGCCACGACTTTATGTGCCTCTACTGTCCTGCACCGACAGCCTCACTTCTGGCCTATGTGTGGCCTCCGGCCCTATGCTGGCCTATCCCCTGTGCTCATCGAGGTGGCTCTTCGGCCCGTCCCCGACACCTACAAGAATAACATTACATTGGTATAATACCCTACCATTTCTATTCACTCCACCTCTCCTTACAACCCATGAAGCGTACACACAATAGTTCACCTTTCACTCACCAAACATCTTACGGTAACACACCTCCCTCGGAGTACACAATACTCACTCGTGCTACAAATCCATGAACTCACTTTCATCTATCGCTCATGGCGCACATTGCTATATCCAATATCAAGGACTTCCACATTCCTCACATATGCTTATTTACATCATGGTAATAGACGAATATAATACATCAATCATAATTATCAATCATCGTTTCACCTACCAGTCATCACTGGAAAAAACACTTTCATTCGTCTTCCGACTGCTCCCCTTATGTTCGCCCGCTGGGCTCTTACTAGCGTCCGTTCAGTAGGACCTTCTAACTTGCAGTGATAGTAATACAGCGCTTTCGCCTCATTCAGACCCCCCACTACTCACAACATGCACGCTTAACTTACTTGTCTACGTGCGTTAATTTTACTCTCCTCCTTTCCCCCCGTAATTATTAACTATCGCTCACTCCACTCGTGACATTAGTAGAAGACCGCTTTGCTTTGTCATCTTTCACAGCCTTGACACAGTCTTTCAACCTCTCAGGTCTCATTTTTCTGCATCCATTCAAGTCCCAATATTCACAGATAGCTACATTCTGTTTCTTTAGTGTATACCAGGTACCCAAGTTTAATGAGACATGCCGCGCCAAATAAATTTTTTTATTTTTTTATTTTGCAATGCAGATCCTTGGCGTAACTCTACGGACCTCCGGCCCCTGGAAGAACGACGCTGTCGAGTAATACCACTTGTGTATGTATCGTACGATGATATCTGTAGGATGGGCGGAAACTTACCTTAACTTACCATAATATTAATATTATTATTTTATCAACACAATAATGTATTAGATTTCATTTTCAATGAAATAAAGTGTGCGCTAGAATACTCGCGTCTCAACTAAATGACGTGTACTTCACTGAAATGAGCTTTTCAAAACACACACACACACACACACAAATTAAAGCTCAAATGCACGTGCAAGCTGTTTTTAAGTCGAAATACACGTACAGTATAACTGTGTTAGTTATTAAAATAATTATTATGCAAATTAACTTTTAGCCCACCTTGTCTGGCCGTGTCACTGAGTCAGCGTTTTAGAGTTTTTTGGGGTTTATTTGTTTGTTTGTTTGAACGTTGTTTTGTTCTTGTTATCACCTAGTTTCAAAACCGACTGGTTTTCACAAGACGAATTCTATCCATGTTTTACAAGCTGGACTTGAGAGTCAAACCCGTTTTTGTTGTTGTTGTTTTGTTGCTTTTGCAGCCAGGCATATACACGTAGTACCTATGGGAAAATCTTAACCAGCACATAATTATTATCATCTTATAAACCCAGGCAGTCGCTCGCGCCCATATAGATAAAAGTGAAATATTAAACTCTGGTCTTCTCAAGACGGGTGGTATCGAAACTGAAGCCTGGTAATGTCAGAATCCTCGGCTGTAATAATACAGTGCGCTGAAAAACTTATCTAAAAGTTGAGGTCACGTGTCGTGTAGGCTATTAATCTCTGGGAAGTTACCGCAATAAATTTCTACAAAGACCAACCAAGATTTGCACGTTGTATTAAACGCATCCTTACTCGTTTCAGTGGGTTAAACTACTAAACTTTTTCTGCATTGTTTGATCTTTATGTTATGAAATATAGAACAAGTTTTGAATTCTGATAACCCTGGCTGATTTATTTAGTGTACACTTTTTTATTATTATTATTCATGAAAGCCTCTGTGAACGGCATGTAGTGAAGGTCGGTACTTTAGTAATCTTCAAATTTATAAACCCCTCATGACAATCATACCGCTTTCAGACGAGGGTAGATTAGCATGAGGTTGAGTGGATGGGAAACAGAGGCGGTGAATAATAAAATTAAAATACGAGGAAAGGGGTTTGGAATAACGGGAAAGAACCCGGCAAAAGGGCCCGGGTTATAGGAGCTTTTATCAGTAGCCAATAGCTGTTCTTGATAATCAAGAAAAACTCCCTACTGTCCTTTTTTTTTTTTCGTAAAATATTTCTTTGGCACGCGCCATCATAGACCATTAGGACACCTTGTGGACGGCGACAGGAACTGCATCAAATACGGATGAAGAATAGAGGGTCAACTACCCTTTGATGAGGCCCTCAAAAATCAGAACCATCGGCATTGGAAGCTGGAATCGAGTGGTTAGACCAATGAATTGTTTAGGCCTAGATATATATTATATATTATATCCATTTTATTGTTTTCAGTCTTCTTCAGTATTTTACTGCAATTATATTATCAATATCATGTTACGTTCACAGATGTCAGCACGGCTACTGTGACGGTCTGAACTGTATTTGTGACGCTGGCTATGTTGGACTGTTGTGTAACCAAGCCTGTACACTCTCCTGTGTCCACGGTCTTTGCCTTGTAGTTGAACACAAGATGTTTTGTAACTGTGAGTTTAATTATGAAGGAACTTTATGTGATACGCCCAAGCCTTCCTTCGATTTCACTGGCTGAACTGTTTTTGCTCATACAGTACCGGTATTACATTTAGCCTACTAATTGTTACTAGCCGACCCACGCAAGATAAATCTTGCAAAATGTCCATGTACTAAGCTCAACCGTATATCTAGATCTAGGTTACATTAAAAACAGCATTTGGATTCGATGCAAGACTAAAAGATCGTTTTGTTACACCACGATTCCTCGCAGAATACACTGATGTAATAAGTTGACTTTCGGGCTTTCGGCCGGCAATATAAATAGTGACGTAGAGAGCAATTTCCGATCATGCTTTTTGATTCTACTCGAGGAAAATGCATTTCTGTTTTTGCAGCTCAAAAAATGTTAATATAAACAATAGTAAAGACCGATTTTTCTTCAAAATGAATGTGTCCACGTACCTCTTCGTCAAAACTGATGCAGTACACCAAGTTTCGTAATTTTTTATGGCGTAGTAGTCGCGAAGTTTTAGCTGCTTACAGGTTCACCCCCCAGTTCGATTTTGTTATAAAACTAATGCAACATGACTTTACTGCATTTCTTAAATGGTTGTGGTCTGATAGGCTGTACAGATTTAAAAATGAACATTTTGTTACGATCCAATTTGGAGAATGAATGTGTCCAAAAAAAAAAAAAATCTGATTTTGCATTAACTGTCTCTCCAACATTAGCATATTTCTTCAATAGTTATAGGCTAATTTGTAGATTAAATAAAGAATTGTGATTTAACATCCAGTATGTTTGTTTATGAATATATATTTGAAAGCAGTGACTTGTACCTAGAGGCTCATGTTTTATCTTACGTCAGCCCTACATAAATCAAGTTTCTTTTACATTTTTGAGGTTAATGCAGTTTTCTCATAATAGACATATGAAAACCATTGGCTGTTCTTGTTCTGACAATTGAACATAACTCTCTGAATCAGTTGTTTTGATTTCAACCCGAGGTTGGGCATTTTGCAGAATTTTATTCAATATCAAAATATATGCACATATGTATGCCTTTTTACTATACCCTTTGTGAAGAATTTCGCAGCATTATATGGGTTAGGATTGAGTGGCTGCTTCATTAAACATTGCATAAAATATTTTTTTATTTCTTTCCAGCAATTAGAAAATCTCCTAAACTTTTATTTCCTGGATTCAAATTCTTTCACAACGTTGCCCAGTATTTGATTTCCTGATTCTGTGGATTTTGGAGAGTTATTATATATCCAGACACATTATAACGCATTTTCAGAAAAGTATAAAAGGGAAATGGGATTGTACAGTATTCCAAATTGTGTTGTATATATGTTTTTGATAAACTGCTTGCCAATTGTGTATGCTAAACTGTTTACTCGCAGAGTCATGTTCCAATTCCTGTCATTAAGGAGATGGGAAGTTTCCTAAACCAAGCTCACTTGGTAAATAAGTAATAGGATTTCCTCTTTTCATTTACATAAGGTATTATTGCAAAACATTATTTGACCATTTCATATAACTCATTAAATATGATTGAAAAAAACAAAAAACCAGCATGTATGTTTCTGGTTGTACGTCCATAATTATGTTCAGTGTTGGATTTTTTGTTCTTCAATGCATGGCAAGCTTTTTGTTATGTCCATTTGTGTGTGTGTGTATGTGCGCACATGTGTGTGTAGGTATATGTGTATGTGTGTTTTGAAATCACAACTTCAATGATGTCATAAATAAGTGTACTTGCCAAAAGGAAACAAAAATTTTATTAAGCTCATTTGAAACAAACAACCAAATATTATCAATCAACACCAAGATAAAACAATTTTTTTCGTGTTCTGAACGAATGAACCAAGCATTCACAAGAGGTTTAAAAACTGATACCATCGACTGTGGAGGGATTGATTCGCTGAGGCAACCATGATGAATATGGAGAAAATGCGGATGATAACAAATCTGAATTGAATGGCAATAGCACATTCATATCAAACAGCATGCACATACATACACCAGGATACTCATATCTTTAAGTTAAACCACTGCATCTTTAGAAATGCATCTCTTATAATCTCTTTTATTTGTTCAGGTTATCAACAAAATATTTTTTGTCTTAAAAAAAAGAGGCAGTTAATATCAGATATTTGCAGCTTTGAAACCTGCACAGGTAATGCTTTGTCAATGCGAGGACTCTCTTAACTGTGAGCTATTTGAAAAACAATGAAGTATTTGAGAGTTAAGGTGCAGAATACAGGCGTGTCAGTACATGTACTTCCTATTTCCTGCTTGAAGAAGTTGTCTAGTGCATGTTTCAAGTAGCTGTGTATCACGGACTACTGGATAGTAATACAAGAACTACAAATGATCTAAAGCAAGAGCTTCCAACCTATTTTTAGCTATACTATCCTTTTCCAAGCTCTGTTCATCACCTGAGACCCTACCCCCTCCCAAAAAGCTACCTTTAACCCCACCACCACTCACCCTTCTTCCTCATTTGGCCTCTCTTTCATGCACACACACACCAGAAGAGAGGGAAAACATTATATATCAAGACACATTTCAACAGAGATTTCCTTATCTCCATATATGAAACCCAGTCCATCTAAGGTTTTCATTTTAATTACATTTTTCTGTTTGGCTCATAATACACTCTTTTCCCCTCACCATCCCTTCTCATGTATTTGCAACCCCCCTCCCAAAGTTGTGAGATACCCTGATCCAGAGTCTCTTGGTTCTGTAAATACATCCCGACAGCCCACCAAATGAGTTCTGTTGCACAGGAATGCTTCTATCCAAGAAACATCCAATATTTCCAGGGCTGAAACAAAACAAAAACAAAAAAATATACACTTAATGTACATATCTCTAAACTTCATACAATATGAGGTCCCATTTCAGTCATGAGAGAGAATAAAGATACAGAAAGACAAATGGACTTCAGTATGCAGCATTTAGTGCAAGAAGAATAGTTCAAGATGAGGAGGGTACTAAATAGATGGCTTTGGTAGGAAAGGAATTCTTAAAAATATGTTTACATTTCTCATTTATACAGTAAATTGGGGCCTTTAAATTGTTCATTACATATGAGTTCTTATGCAAAATAATCAAGAAAACTTTGTTTCTTTTTGTTAGCAAATGCAGAAAGCTCTCAAGCTGTTTTATCATCCCATTTTGAGAAGGCTTAAACAAAACTTGATCCTCAAAGTGGCACTAAGTACATGTATATCACAGTGCAAGAAAATAACTATTTGTACCCATTCTCAATCTTGTATCAAGATAATGGAGGAACATCAGGATCATCAACAAAATCTACACTGTTTGTTCGTTCCTGAACATCTCTTCTAGTCACTCGACCACCGAAAGGCGCTGCAGCTGTCCTCATCCTTGCTTCATTGTCTGCCACGATGCTCGTCACATCTACACCTTTCCTAGCACTAGCATCTACCTCCAAGAAGTTACTGTGAAAGATAGAATGAAATATCAGCTAGGTGGCAACTTCTGTTTTCAGAGGATCTCTGGCCCTTGGCATTTGCACCTCTCTTTTTCTTGTTTTTTGTTATTCTTATTACTATCTTTGACTGTGGTGTATCTGTATTTGCATTTGTATTTTGTATACTTGTTTGATCCCATTGGGAGGGGGAGAGACTACTTCACCACTTGAGTGGTGTTTTTTTTTTGTTACCTATAGACTAACATGTCCCACGATAAAATATCAGCTAAGTACCGTAAAAAGGTTTATTCACGCCACAATACAGCTTGACACATGCATTCGATTCATCTCTACATGAACACTAGCATTTCAAATTCAGCAATTCTGTTTTACATAAATACGGTGACACAGAGCCCTAAAATGTTAATAGACTGTACAGGCATTTTAGTATGTCGAATTCTACTCTGAAAATTATCCTCAAGAAGTAAAGCAGAAATATTTAAGAACAGCCGGAGGCTAACAATAACATCGTTTTCTCAAAACTTTATGGTAGAGAAGGGAAGATGGAAAAGGCCTTAACTAGAATATAATCTGGGAATATATGAGACTCGTAATGTCCTGAAAAATGAACATCATGTATTTTTACTTTCCACAAAATTCAAAACATAAGCTATGTGTACGTGGTTCTGATAACATTTTTAAATATCCTCCCCTACTCAGAGAAGTTGACATATCCTAAAATTCCATTCCGAATTTCTACTGTGCTTTTTCAACCGTGCATTAAAATAGTTCTAATTTTACATTCTAATATTTTTGGTGCCTTTTTAAGTTAGAATTGTGAAAGTGCTTTTCCAATGAAGAGAGGGAAAAAACAAAAATGAGAGAGAAAGAGTGAAAAGTAGAGAGGAGAGAGGAAGGGTGAGAAAGAGAGAGGGGGGGAAATGGACGAAGAGAGCGAGGGGGGTGGATTATATGTCACAGGATAATAATAATAATAATATATTGCATTTATATAGCGCCCAACCCCGTCGATGACAAGCTCTGGGCGCTTTAACAAACTCTTACACACACACACACACACACGCATACACAAAAGAAATTCAAAAATATTTACTATTGTTGCTGCCGAAAAACACCTAGCCTAGTTTGTCTGAAAGAAATGGGTCTTCAGGTGGCGTTTGAAAGAACCAATGTCATTAATTTCCCTGGTTGTGCAATAATTCCTGTTCCGTACCAGTGGTTCCCCAAGCCTTACATAGCTACTAAACTCGGACCAAAGAATTCCGCTGATCCACTCTCAATATGTTCTCCATCCTGATTGGCTTTGGGATACAAACACAAAGTCTGAAAGTTAATAATGTGTTATCTTTTCAAAATTCTCTGAGAATGTAAATATATACATCATCCATGACCAGTATTCCAGTGGTTGTCTTCAGTGATGAAGGCTTAATGGTTCAAAGGAGGACAGGGCCAAGAGAGAAGACGATGGAAAGAGGAAGATGAAGAATATCAAAGGGGTAGAAGGAAGGAGGAAAAGAGGAAGGCATGAAAGGGATGGACAAAGAGAGAAGTGGAAAGAATGAGTCAAAATTGATGAAAGGGAACGTTTTTTTTTTTCTTTTTTCTTAAATTTTATTTTTAATTGATAAACCATCCTTTTAATTTCCAAAATATAAATAATTGCTCATGTTTTTTCTTGTTTCCATGTGTCCATATTTCAAGCCTTTAATCGCTTCCAGTTTATTTCTTTGAGGTTCATCGTCTTCAACTTTATCCAAATATTTCTCAACTTTTCCTAAAATCACTTCATATTCCTCCTGCCATTATACAGCTTCATGTACCTGTCTGGTAAACACCTGATTTGCCTTCACAAACTGGTCTCCATAAAGGCAAAATGAAGACATGCCTGGATAAAAATGTTTGCTGACCGGTGGGAGAGTGGAAATGCACACAATAAAACCGTCTTAAGGAGGTTTTATCATGCAGACTTTGGGTCAGCAAACCTGCTAAACATCTGAAACATAATTCTAATCAAAATCTTCAAGGTGAGACATTAAGCCGCGTATTTCTAAGAGGAAAAGTAATCTTTTGAGAAAATTCCGAGAATCTGCGACCTGCGGTTTGGAAATAAATCAGTTTTTTCCTTCTGTAAAATTTCACAAACCGGTTTTGTGAGATTTTATCATGCAGACAACGATATATGTTTTGAACTGGCCATGAAAGGGCCTGTAATAACCTTAAACTTCAACATAATGCATAAAAACAGGCATTTCACACTGCGTGCCCCATCTTTTGCAAAAATAAATTTAACACGTTTTCAATTATTAATAAGACATGAACTTGCCGTGTTGCATTCAACTACAGAACTGTGGAACAGGGAGGGCAAAGAGATACAATTTACCATTTGGAAACTGTTGATATTGATCAGTTTCATATTCAGCGTGAGATATTATTCTCATCATTTTAAATCTGCATTGTATGTGACACTGTGGTCATCTCCCTCTGACTGATACAAGTAGGTTTGAAAAACTGTTAATATACATACAAATTTGATGTTGCTAATAATGGCACAGAGAAACAATCCGTTAATATCTGCATTCACTTTTGCTACCTGCATAATTACATACTTCTTTATTGATAGATGAAAAAAACAAAAAAATATTGTCAGACAAACAAAAAGAAGAGATTAATGTTACCTTTCATTTCTTTTCTTTTCTGGTATTTTCTTGGTTGATTTTACGTCCTTGGTATTCTGCTTTGGTTGAAGAACTGGTTTTGCCTGTTGATTTTAATAACAATTTGGAATTTCAGGAATGTCGGCAAAGATGTGACTCTTTTGTTCTTAGATGATGAACATGGGATGAAAGATTTCACTGCAAAACAAAATTATTTCCTGTTCCGTACCAGTGGTTCCCCAAGCCTTACATAGCTACTAAACTCGGACCAAAAAATTCCGCTGATCCACTCTCAATATGTTCTCCATCCTGATTGGCTTTGGGATACAAACACAAAGTCTGAAAGTTAATAATGTGTTATCTTTTCAAAATTCTCTGAGAATGTAAATATATACATCATCCATGACCAGTATTCCAGTGGTTGTCTTCAGTGATCATTTATGTTTGACACTTCATAACAGCCATGGAAACCTTCTCTGAGCCCCTCTGATTTCTCCCTGTCACAGATTTGTAATATCAAATTCCCAATTCCCAACCATACAAGGCAGTATACAAAAATTGGTCACTTACACTGATACTGTAATCAGGATAACTAATTACAAGAATGTGAAAAAAAAATTAATTAATAAAGTAAAAACATACACAAATAAACAAATGAAAACCAATTGTTGATCTGTTCTGTGCCTACCTTGGGCATTGTAATCAGTAGGTGACCCGTGGTCTGTGATCTTTTGGCCATACTGTTTTCACCATTTACTTCTTCAGGTAAAGAAAGTTGCAATACCTGAAATGATGCAATAAACTGTCTTTCAACACAGTATTTAGATAGGTTTTATTATTAATGCTGCTTTGATGCTGCCTATCTCAGTTTCACTGAAAATATAAAATGCTCATGCTTTAATGCCACATTTGCCAAAAAATATTCCTGGCAGGAATCAAAATGGTGGCAGGATAAAGAAGTGACTGAGAAATCATCTATCGTGTGTTAATGTAATATATATTTCTGAGTGATGCCATAGAGGTTTCATGTCCAGTTAAGGTAATTTCCCAAGCCGCCTAATTAAAACACATCAAATTTGGCCATCAAAGGGCTGCTTACCCGCCTGTATTTGGAAAGACTTGAATGCCAAAGACAATGATTTTATGTGAAAGACATTGGGTTATGAAAGCTTGTTGTGAGCCAGACAATTTTGAAAGAAGCATGAATGCATTTTTGACAGTGCTTTGGTCGGAACAGTTTCCAAGTAAAGCTGAATACTGAAGACAACAAAGCAAGGTAAAGTTCCATGCCAAATATAATACTTGCTCACATAATTTCATATTAATGTTCTATTATTCGTAATTACCATGATAAGATATTAATTATACAGAACCACAGAAAATCTCTGGAGACGCAGCAAGGCTTGAAGCAGAATCAATATAATTATATGGCAAAAAGAAAAAGTTGCATATTGTAAAACTGGGTTTGAAAAACAATTCAGAAATAATACAATAAAACATAATGGAAACAAAAAGACAACTCAATCATGTGGTCAACAGACCTTCTTCAGGAAAAAAATGTAACGGTATAAAATTAAATAAGTACAGAAATCATAAAATTATCACAAGTACAGAGTTGCAATATGTCAGTGTTGCTAGAGAATCTCTAAAATGCTGTCTCTACAAAGTCTAAACACATTTTAAACTTACTGCTTTACTTATACTTTCTGAAGTTTTACTCCTTCATTGATATATTTACAATGTGACTTATGATTAATGAAACTAAAAAAAAAAAAAAATCAATGGTAAAATTAATACTAGTAGTGATAATCTATTATTATAAAAAAGTGAACTTTGGAGGCTATGTTAGCCTACTCCTCCATTAATACTTAGCCCACACGCTTCAAATTTTACAGACACCGACAGTATCTACATACCCAGGTTTTCATCACATAAGACATACAAAAACTCCTGTCCCCGAATTTATCAAAATAAATTTTTTCGGTCATTCTATTTTAATTCACCATTTTGAGTGAACCGGAAGAATGATACCATTGTCAATGAACCGGAAAAGCGATCTGATTTTCAAAACTAGTGCTCCACTCCAAGCACACAGCCACACTCAAGACTGCAAGCAAGTGATTTTGAGGTAGGTGTTTACAAGACTAGATCTGATTAGATTTAGATTCTAGCCTTCTCTAGCTGGTTATAACTCTAATATGTGTATGTCTACGCCCTCTGTGCCACTGTTCAGTCTTCTCTGACTTGAGCTGTTTCGTACCGTTCACATGTCAGCTGGCTATCGATATTTCGTCATCATCTGGTTTGGGCCATGTCAAGCTTCAGTGTGTGTGTTACTTAGATAGGTGGTGATTTAGATTTTAGCCTTCTGTACCTGGCTATAACTCTAATATGTGTATGCCTACTGTTTAGTGTTCAGCTCAGGTCATAATTTAGATGTGTGGCCAGTCTCTGACGTTGCAGACCGTTGTGCGGTGTTTGACATGCCGACAGAATGCGGAAGGTTGGTTCCGCACCAAGAAAAAAACATTGTTTGAGTTGTGTGTGTAGGATTCAATAAAGACCCCTACAAATGCCTTCTGTACCTGGCTATAACTCTAATATGTGTATGCCTACTGTTCAGTGTTCAGCTCAGATCATAATAGACTGTGACTCAACATTGAAAACAAAATCTGGATCAAATTGGATTTACACTTTAGCCTTCTGTCATTTAGATTGTAACGAAACCGTTCATAGAACGGGTAATTATGCTTGTTTTACAATATTTGGATTTGTTTAATTTTATACATTTACATTTATTTTCCTGATGAAGGTCTCTGTTGACTGAAAGCTTAATTCGTCTTTCCTTTTCATTTTATTGAATTGTTTCTAATTTATTTCTTACACGTAGCTCTGTAATATACACCTTATTCTTTTTTCCACAATTTGACTTTGCAGTAACCATGGCACACAAAGTATGCAGTCCACTCACCCTGCCTTTCAAGGTGACTCTTATGTAGGTTGGCTGAACATCGCAGTCGACCAGTGATGTGTCCATGTGCCTAGAAGCAAGACATGACTGAGATAAATTATTGAACTAGACACTGCATTCATAACAATGTGCGTATGTCTTATTTATTATACATTTCACTTTTTTCATATGTTTTGCTCATATTCTAGCGCAAAAGCTGGACATTGCTAGTTACTGGCTGTGCCAATGTTGCTATGAAGTCCCTAAAATGCTGTCTCTACAAAAGTCTAAACTCAATTCAAATGATTGCCTTACAGTTACATTTTCTGAAGTTTTACTCCTTTGGTGATATATTTGCAATGTGACTTATGATTGATGAAACTAGTAAAAAAAGAAATCACAGGTAAATTTAGCATAAGTAATGATAGGTCACTTTTGGTCCACAAAAGGAACTAATCACTGCAATTAAAAGGTTGAGATAAGACATGTCAATAACAACTAAATGTACAATATAGTCACAGATGAAACAAAAAAAAAAAAAAAAGCTTGACACACCGGATAAGACTGCATGCATCACCAGTTAAGACATAAGTCAAGACATTATGGCTGATTTCACTGTTCCACTGTGTTCATCTACAAACTGTGACTACAAAAAGTAAAGATATTTCTTCCTTTGATGCTACTGAGCAATAAAAGCTTACTTGAAAATGTGCACATCCAGGAAAACATTTTCTTCATCCTCTGTCAGGGAAAAGTCAACTCTGTAGATAAAAAGTGAAAACAATAACACAATGATGCAAAGTAGGACAAACTGTTTGAGTACTGGCTAGATCTATCTTTCTTGTGGGCCTCAACTGAAAGATGTTGGCCTTCACCCATACAAATACTGATAACCAGCATCAGATACATATACACATTCAACAGATGCACTGATCCAGTGGTAAGAGTGTTTGACCCTGGTGGAGGTGGCCCAAGTTCAAGTCTCATTCATGAAAAAGCCCAGCCTAACTCATTTTGTTTTTAAAGGCACGAACTCACATTATATCGTGGGTATAGAGCAAAATTGTTGTATCTCCAGGTTTATGAATAATGGGAGCTGTCTCGGAAACACCACAATATTGCTCTCAATGATCTCATTTTTAAGGGAGATACAACAATACTGTTTCTCTGCAACTTGGAAATGGTTAAAGATAGCAGAATAACGAAAAAATTGCAAGGAGCAATTTGTCATTATTACAGTATTGCCATTATGAACCCCAATTCATAAACCTGAAGATACAACAATTTTGCTCTATGCCCCTGATATGTGGTTTGACCGGGATACAATCCTGATCTCTGCTTTTGTCCTTAAAGTACTGAAAAGGTACATAAAACTCCAACAAACAAGCAAACAAAAAGATTTAGCACTGACTCCACAAGTCATACCCCCGTAAGCAAGCAAATAAATAAAATCACCGAGGATTAACCCCTCAACTGCGCTGTGGACATACACTTTTTGTCCTAAAATCAATAATGTGAGTGTGCTGTAGACATACAGTGCACATCCTAAATTCAATAGAGAGTCTGCACTGTTCAGCATACAGCGAGGAAAAAACATATAGCAGCGAGCAGAATAAAAAAGTATTACATGTGTGACAAAATTTTTCAATCTTTTTCTTTCTGAGTTCAACCATAACCTGATCAAAGAACCTTCCCAGCATGTCGCTGTCAAATACGACATTACAATAAGATTCTGACAAGAAAAAGGAAGATCCATCCACTGATGGTCAAACTGATATACCAGACTTATAAACTTAGGCACTGGTTTTGTGTCTACCCGAAAACTCTTTTAACCCAAATTTAGAACTCAAATTTCGTCCAAGAAACTGTGAAAAACAAAACAATACTACTGCCTGCAAAAAGTTACATTCACATACAGTCAGATGAAAGCACATATCAAATGAGCACAGATCCACAACCCTATATATCTGAAATCTGAAAAGAAACCAGAAGTTTTTCCATTGATTGTCACTTGTGTGCACAGTAGCCTGAAGCAGTGCCAAAACTAACCCAAAACAACAAATTAATGCCCAACACATGAGAGTGGATGGTATCCATTGACTTTCAGCCTACCTATCTTACATGTGCATAATAAGTCACTTGCCTTACCAGAGCATCTTCAATCAACCAAATATTTGAAGTTTTATGACATGTTTTTACAACAAATGAACTGCAGCAACACACTGTGCAACTATGCAGTGTTGATAGTTTTTATTTATCTCACTCCTTGGGAACATTCATAAACTTCACTACAGACACCTTTTTGCTTATTACGTTGTCGTCTCTATGGCAAACTGGCATATAACTAAAAATTTTCTGTTGTTTTTTTTAATTATCTACATGCCATTAACTTGTTATTTTGAAAAAGGTTTGGCAAAATGCAAAGTATTTTTTTTGACCGGGGGGGGGGGGGGGTAAAAAAAAATGCAATTGTCCTAACGGCATATCTCCTCCCTATTACCTCCTGGCTATAAGACAAACCAGCTTAGAACTCACTCAAGTGGCATACCTCTTAGCGCGCTGAGTTTCTCTGCATAACAAAAGAATATAGTGGAGAATGCCATTATCTCAAAACTAAGGTTTTGGGGATGCACTAGTCTGTCATACAGACAAGAATGTGTTGTCATACGGTGTTCTCATATACACCCTGCTCTGGTGTCACAATTATATACAATGACAAATTGTAGGATGTAGATTTAAACAGAAGCATACAGCAGTCTACAGAAATATGTGATGTTTATGATAATATAAAGTACTCTGCCATACATACTATTCTACCTTTCTAAAATCTTAAAAATTTCAAAACATGTATGTTATGACGGTAATGGGTAATGGACTATGTATCTTTATGAGCCAAAAAATAATACTTACTTGGGTTCATTTACATTGAATGGTCTTCCATCATCAGCAAAAAACTTTCTCGCTGGCTTTTCATCTGACTCATCTCTGTAGACAAATGAAATGCACTTTCAATACTTGTAATACTAAAGCATCGTCCAAATATTCAATGAAACTATAGTTACGTAGTTTCACAAGGAACCTGTTAATAATCAGCATTAATGTGCTTTTTCTACTTGAACTGTGAAACATTTGTTGGTCAAGATGTGCTCCTTGAAACCTGAAAAATTTTGCCAGTCAATTCTTTCTAAATGCACTACAAAAATAACTCAGATTTTTGTAATTTTATGACAGTCATTGGGCCTGTAACTTAAAAATTACAAATAGATGCTGGGGCTGAATTTTCTGCAGTCTTGGGTTTAAGGCCAGATTTGGCAGTGAAAAGCTAAATCCAAAATTTCCACATCATTGTTAGCCATGCACTATGTATTGTCTGTCCTCACTTTTTCTGGTCTTTCTCCTTCAATTCTTTCAGATGATTGTGAATGTCCAACCTGGATTCTGGTGTGTAGGCTGTCTTCTCCTGCCAAAATCTGGAAACAATAGATGAAAAAACCTTGCTGCATATAATCAAAGAAAATTATCATGCTGTCAAGAAAATACACAATTAAATCACCGGTGAAACATAAAACATGAAAACTCAGGAAGTGCGGTTTTTCTCACAGACTGAGGAAGTCAAGGTGCTTAAATTCAGGTCCATGAAACAATGTATCATCTGAAATCTCACAGATTATATTTATAAAGAAAATGTGGTCAGATCAGATCTGTTTCCATGCTGTCCAGCTCAGGTAAGTAGATCATAAATGTAGAAACTTAATAACCTTTGGTTGCGTAAGATTTTTTTAAAGATTATATTCATAATAAAATGTTTATCAAAATTATGTTGGAGCTCCACCTAATATGCAGTTTCAACTGTTGCAATAATCCTGCTAATATGATGGCTGCTGCTATTTATATTTCGCTTTTTTCAATATATCCTTTGTTCTTTTTTCTATCTTCTCTTTTTCATTATCCCACTTCATTCTTCCTGCTTTGGGTCACTTACTCATCCACTTTCTCTTCATGTGTCTTCTTTTTGTCTTTCTTCCCATCATCGCTGTTCTTTTGAGGTGTTTTGTCCCTTAAATGAAAGCATTCAGTACTAGTTAGATTTCTGTCAGGTCATATGAAATAATATTGCTGTTTGTGTTGTTTTTTTTTCAAGGGATGATTTTTGTTTTATTTTTACATTTGTGTTAAATTAGAGAAATGTCCTTTGCATGAAAAGACATTTTTCAGCTTTAATTGTTCACACTGTCAACCAAAAATTGTCCATTTTCATCTTATAATAAAATAATATCTGAAATCATTTTACAGTTTTCTACTAAAATACTCAGATTTTAATCTGGCCAGGATAATAAAATGAAACATTCAATACATTATAATTATGTGAGGTCTACTGACATGCTACATATAAATTCATTACAAATGCCCATGAATTGTTTAGAACAAAATTGTACTTATGGCATTGTTTTAGACCCACAGTGAACTTTCTTCACTTCCTATAAACAAATGCAAACAGTATCACAGATAAACAAATTCTTCATCATTTTTGTTTCATATCATTTGAAAAACAACAGAGAAAGATGTACAAACCATGAATGAAGAGGGTGAACAGGGAAGGACAGAGAGAGCAAATACCTGTCATTAATATCTGTATACCATCTGCCATCAAAACCTGGTTTATTTTCTTTGTTGCTGCCATCTTCCACACCATCACCATCACCTGCATGACTCACAATCTCATCATTTTCGCTTGATTTCTCCTCTTTCACTTGTGATTTCTTCAAGGCCTCCGCTTTTTCTTTTGCCTGAATACATGAAGAAATCTAATGCAATACTGACAGAGATAAAGTACCAATGAGGCACAAACTACCTGTCTTCTTTAGCACCTTACGACAATGCCAGTGTTGAATTAATTAAACATTTACGATATATAATTCCTCAGTCTAAACTTATACGGCTACGCCGGTGTTTTCATCAAAATTGGGTTTATAATGTGTACAAAATACAGAGATGTTTTATAATGCCATGGAAATTCCATTTTCTCTCATAGTGTACCTAAACATGCTGCCATTAAAATTTTCAGAAATCACCATCCAAATGATGAAATTTTTTTTTTTATCTTCTATGAATTGATGCACCATGAAACAATCTTTCATACATGGCATGTGTGCAATGAGGTACATGTGGGCCTCTGTGATACATGAAGATGTGGATCTCATGATGGTCAATTTGTCACAAGAGCAAGAGAAGAGGTCCAATGTACACTCACTTATTTTCAGTATGTTCATTGAATGTGTATTTAAATTTGCACATTGTCAAATATATGAAAAATATGCCTTTAAGTCAACTATCCAGTGACAAAGTAAAAACTGGACACAAATTTTCATCTGGTTACTGACATAACAAAAAGTTTGACACTGAGTGCACAAAAAAACTGGGAATAAATTTGTGGTCTTACCCTTTTCTTTCTGTATCGTTCCTGCTGTTCTAAGATAGTGCCTCTGATAAATGGGAGATTCTGCACAAATACAAAGCTGAATATATTTTTTTTTCATGTCTACAATTTGAACATAAAGTTGAATACGATCAGACATTCCAAAATAGTGATTTCTTGCACATTCAATTCTCTTATTAGATTAGAAAGTTGATATCCTGTCAGACATTAGCGAATTCTCATGACATTCATCATAAATGCTTAATCATAATGGAACATGCAATCAGAAATCACAAATCAGGCCCATTTCAATTACAGTTCTCACTGGCAGGATGAAATTAAATTGTTTCAAATCTGTGGCACGGTTTAATAGAAGATACTTTCATCAAAATGTGTTGTTCTGATGGAAAGTAGTATTTACAAAAGAATGCTCTGGCCAGCTTCATCAGTTCTTTCAAAACTTCAAATTACAATAAAAAAAGTGAGCTGGAGATTTCAATTTGCTACTGATATCACAGACGCATTTCATGTTTATCACCGGGCAGATTTCATTTCATTTACTACTTCAGACAGCTTTTGACATTATATCTATTGTACTACATAAAAAATGTGCTCAACTTACCTGGACAGCCTGGATTCTCTCCGACTTCTCAATTTCTCTGCCATCCAGCCACTGAAATTAAAAATACATAACATTGCAAAAACTAATAAAACAAATTTCACATTTATGACTTAGTATAAAGCCCTCTTGGCTAACAGAATCTGTTTCTTTCTTTCTGTTTCTCCCTCTTTCAGCCTATAACACTGGTTTGGATTTAATATTTTTGACTAAGACCAAAGACTGTTAGCACCATGAACAGAGCAGTTTTAATAAAAATATTTCTGATTGCTATTAACATTCAAATAGTCATTCACAAATTTTATTACATCAGTATGTTTTACTAGAATTTATAAAAATTTCATTAACTTAAAACACAAAAATATCATGAAATGTAGTAAAAAAAAATCAGGCCAGCCTATACAAACTTTAGTCAAGCCCGCAGTCTCTATTTGGCAATGTATGTTGCTGAAATTTTCACAAAAATGAAAACTAATTTGGACTAATCGCTGTTGCCGTCAAATACGTTTTCGCCTTTTCTTTTTTGGCCATTTTTTTTTTTTGAGTTTGCTTTGTGCTGTTAATTTCACCTGCAGTTCTCCTTTTTACGAAAACATGAGCCCATGATGTCATCACTTCCATCTACTAGACCATCCACGCTAAGGCGACACACTTTGGTGAACACACATCAAACTTACTTTCTTTCATTCGCTACAGAACAGAACATACCGCCTGCCCCACCTCCTTAATCACTCATGTTGTTGGTAAGGAGATACTTAAACAAACTAGAGCATTAACTAGCATGGGGAATGCAATAAAGACTTATCTAAAAGCAAACAAACAATGATGAAATGAACCTAAAGGAACATGCAAGCTGAAGCATATTGGTTATAATCACCCAGTATTGAAAATAATAAACAGTTTATCCCGGGCAATACCGGGACCATCGCTAGTTAAAATATAAAAATTTCATGAAATTAAAAGATAAATTGTTCATAAAATTAAAATAGAAACATTTCTCTTACCTGTAACTGAGGCAAAGTAGCAATTACATACTCTCTGTAATGTTCAAAATCAGAGCATGGATTACCTGTTAGAAACCTGAAATTATCAATAAAAAAAATATCTGTACAATATGCATGAGTCTTTGATATGGTAACAAGAAATCCCAAAAATATCTATGAATTATTAAATCAATTGTGCTTATGCAACAGTTAAAAGCTAAATCTAGCGTTCTGTTTTTCTCTTCATTAAAAATATCCATGTAAATTAAATATACTGTAAAAGCTATAAATTATTCCATGCCTGACTGCATATCCTATTTGTTGACAAACTGTCTCTTCTGTTCTTATCAAACAAAATGTGATTCTTTTCCATTTGTATCAGGTGTCATCTTGCATCAAGCGATGCAGCTATGCAATAACGGAAGTGGAATTTTCATTCTAAACTCGTATATGTGAAAGCAACATGGATGAATTACAAATCCTTACAGCTCACGAAAGCTGTAGAGATCCTTCAAAGATTCCACTGAAGTGAGTTCCCCAACAAAATTTACTGTAAGGTCAAGCTTTTTCAGGGATTCACAACCTGCAAAATGTAATCATTCAACAAATTTATATGACATCTGAGCAACCTTAACAGTAATAATTATGTACAAACATTTTGTGAACAAAAAATTTTTTTTTACTGAAGCTTTTCCTGTTTTTGGTTTCCTGTTTGTCCAGTTTTTTTTTTGTGACTGGATAAATATATTTATCAAGAATTCCGTAAAATAAACACGATGTCTTTCCTTGAAACCCAAAATACATTGTAAGGCAATGAATGAAACTTACCAACACATTATGATAGTGGATTTAATGGGTTAAATCAAGTTTTCCTTAACAGTGAGTAGGTAAAACAAGATGAATGAAAACAATAATAAACCCAGTTTTAACAAGAATAGGAAACAAATCAGAAATCTTCCATTTGGAACATTTCAAAGTATCAGCAAGACACTGGTATAACCAGCACATTCATAATACAATAATAAATGTCAGATGCTCCTTACCTTCCAAGTTTTCTATTTTCTCAACATTATTCAGGGCCAGGTTAAGATATTCAAGTTTCTTCAGACGACTTACATTTTCTGTTTGAATGAAAGACAACGTTTAGAAGTAATTATATATTCTGCAAACCTTTTTCAACTGTGTTTGCTAAAGTTGAGTTCAGAATGCCTAGGCAAGATGAAGAGAATATGAGGTGTTTAATTTTCAGAACAACAGAAAGAAGATAAAGTGCAGTTGATGTTTTGTCATTTCACATCTTCACTGGTTTGAACTTCAAACATCCTGAAACTTGTCTCTATCCAAGGACTATAAAATACTTTATATTGATTAAAACTATGTTGAAGCTATTTTCCTGTAAACCCACATATGTGATAATAACTGTTAACAAAGGACATTTTCGTAGGTTTTAATAAAATGTTAGTGTATTTTTCCAAAAAACTCAGAATAGAATTTTGAAACAGCTATAGCTTTCCTCGACAGCTGACCTACCTATTTTAGGAATTAAATTGCTTTGAAGGTATAAAATTTTCAAATCTCTGCACCATTTGTCCAAGTACTCAAGCCTGAAATGAAATAAAATAATTGATGAATATTTGGCACGTATATGAACAAAATATAATCACATAGGAGCATGAAATGTATATTATTACCGATAATGAAAATATATCAACTCATTGAAAAGCTAAGCCTTCATCACACTGAGACTGATCCCAAAGTAATCTGTAAGACTGAGGGCTGCTTTAGATTGTCTCAGATAATTACTGGTAATTAACAGAAAATGGTATCTTTACAATTTTTTATTATGTTTAATATGGATGACTACTCTTTTTTCTAACTTTCTAGAGAGTATGAATTGTGAAATTTCAATAAACACAGCCACCTTAATTTTAACCTGATAAACACAAGCAGAAAAAAACAACAACTCAATTTATTTGCTATGGTAAGACGAATATTTGGCTCACGGGTTTTCGTTTCACTATGGAAAGCCAAATATTCGACTTGAGTCTATGGACCCCGATTTTCCAATACAAATGTCAAAGCCAACCTCAAAATATTGAATCCCATTTGGGTTCATTGATTTTCCATTACTTTAATGTCTAATGCATTATGTCTTGTAAATTTATGCTCAATAAAAGAAATAACAGCTTTGAACTACGTCTAAATTTCAAACTGGATGGTGCACAAAAGTTACCTTTGGGAATGAGCTAAAATGTGCAGGAGTTAATCACTAGTAACATACTGATTAGACTACTCTATGCCCTCTTTATCCCCATCCTTCTGTATGCTTGTGAATCATGGACCTTGGCGGCAGAGCTTCAGAGGAAGATCCAAGCAGCCGAAATGAGATGCTTTAGACAACTCCTTGGCATCTCATACACTGACCACGTCACAAATGAGGAAGTGTGCAGTAGAGTGAAACAACACTTGGGTCATTATGAAGACTTGCTGACTACTGTGAAACGAAGAAAACTGAAATGGTAGGGCCACGTAACAAGATCGTGTGGCCTATCCAAGACCATTCTTCAGGGAACTGTGCAGGGGAGGTGAAGAAGACGAAGGCAAAGGAAGAGGTGGACCGACAACATTGCGGAGTGGACCGGGAAATCCTTCGCCCAAACTCAGGCACTCGCAAACAACCGTGAAAAGTGGAGGCACCTGACGAGGCTCTCTATCATGCAACGCCCCTACGATCCTGGTGGATTATGGGATCAGTGACAACATACCAATAGAATCATGACGTTTATTGATGTGTTCATTTCATGTGTAGCAGCATCTTCTACTTAGACCATACAGAATGAAGAAATGTGTCACACCATCAGGCAAGCCACAGACCACTATGAAGACCCCTCACAGTAGTCAATAGCAGAAAACTGAAATGGTATTGCCATGTCACAAGCCCCGACAGCCTTTCAAAAACCATCTCGCAAGGCAGAGTCCAGGACAGCAGAAGAAGAGGCAGACAGAGGAAGAAATGGACTGACAACATCAGTGAATGAATCCAAACAAGCTAGACTGTAAACTAGACATTGGCACATGATCAACCCAGATGGAGAGAATTGGCATGTTCATCAGTACAGCACCCCCATGACCACTCCCAGTCAAGGGACCAATATCCAGTAACAGAATCATATCCAAAACAACTCATTCTCTCTACACGAAATACTGAACATACAGAAAAAACAAGTAGGCTACCCAGGTGTTTACAAGCCACAGTATGTGCAGAAAATTATGAAAACAACCGGACATTGGAACACAACTGAAATCCAAACGAATTTTGGAGTTAAATAATTATATTATGTTGAACTGTGCAAGGTGATAAAAATCTATTTCCTAAGAATGTGATACAGCATCAGGAAGCCAGAATTTGCCACAGTGTAGGGAGTAGGGATGGCAAAGCTGCCAAGTATAAAGTAAGACCCTATATAAATTCTAAATTAGCAGGCAAAGACTATCATCAGGTCGTGCTTCTTTTCATGAGGATGCCACAGGTTTTCCATATTGTGCATTTCATAGGTTTGACACTGGCCACAATTTTATGGTACTGGCTCGTAAAATATTACTGTATACCTTTCAATATCCTGTTGATGTAAAGACAGCTCTTCTAGAGTTGAAATTTGCATCTCATTGTGCTCAGCTCTTTTGCGCACCAAATCTTCTGTTACTGGAAAATATGAATAATGATGTTAATAATAATTTACTTGATTTAATATTTTAAAAACATTTTATTAGCATAAATATAATCCGCAGGTCCATGCTTGCGGGATCCAAACAACAGGACCAAACTGAAAAATGACTCCTCCATATATCACATTTGTTATATCTCCCATTATTAAGCCTTCCATGAATCATACATGAGGTGTGAACACAGGATACATATATCGTCATTCCTGAATGTGCTTATGTGACAATGATACAATCTGAATTGAGCACAAGGTAGCCCTCAACATAGTGATCTACATTAAAAATTCAAATCGCAAAATGCTGACTAGAGCTACTGCTCTTATTCAACTTTTCAGGAAAAAGATTTTAAAAATTATTAATTTAAGATACCCTTGTTCATGCATCGCTGGTGCGTTTATAATGATATTTGTAAATTCAAAGATATGAAATATTAATGAAAATGAAATGACACCCGGCCAGCTAATGTCAGTCTGACATGTAGCAGTTTGCCCTGGAATGACAATATATTTATTTTTCCTACAAAGGTCCACTGGTTACAACATCCCAATGCCATTGGCTTGATACAGGAAATCCACCCCTGCCGTAATGTAAACCATATGGAAATCATATACAAATTTACGTCGAATTGACAATTGGGATAATGCCTGGATCTGTATCTAGATCTATATGATGAAATCCAAACCTGATCCCTCTGAGTAAAAGGCTGGAATATACTTGCTGTTCTCATAAATCATGCAGCTAATTCATGCACTTATGAAAATCATTACTGTATAATTGTTAGAGTTCATGAAGTCAATGTGATAGGCTAAGATAATAAAATTGAGGATATAGTACATGCTTTTTAACTAATTGTGAGGCAGCCTGAGAAAATCCATCAGGTTGTGAAAATCTTAGTATTGAGTATAATCAGCTTTCAAGGGTCATCTGGGTGACCCTAGGTCTAAATTTAACCAAGGCCAGCACCTAATTCTACATCAATTCCTACATCTTATGGGGTAAGTTTTAGCATGGAATAAAAGCTTCTAAATATTTTCATTTTCTATTTTACATGTTGTGGACCCAATCTGTTGACGTTACGTAAGTTTACCATTATCATGGTCAACAACTTTATGCTCTTTTGGACGCACACTCATGTTTCATATCCTACTACACATACCATTTACCAATGGAAAGGGAACATCCACAGCTTTTCATTCGTAGCCAGTACGTATGAATACATATAGCTTTAAAGAGTTGCATATGTCTTTGCAAACAAAAGAACATCATCTCCTAGAAAAAGCCAACATTACAGCATCGATTTTCCAGTTGATTTTAATTGCAATTGTACATTTAAATCTTTTAGCTGACAAAGTAACCTATGCTTTGTGCAGGAAAACTTTCTTCTGATATATTCTAAGTGCAGAAGAATTTAATTTTATTAATATTTACAAAAGAATGCTGTAGCTATCAACAATAGATGGCAGTCAGAGAGATAGATCTAGCAAAACATAGTTTTGACTTGACTTTATGCAAAAATAAGTCTCGGGTTACTTGAAATGCTGATCTCTACTCAATATTTGAGTTTGGTGATGGTTATAAACTCAAATAATGGCACTATTTTGCTTTCCTGGTGAGAAAAATATCTCAAAATGTATGAAAATAAATATGTCAACTTTTAGACGCAATTTTCTCATTTTGTGTGTTTTGTAACTTTAAAAATGTTATAGCTTTGGTTCTAGTGAAGATATTTGAAAACTTTGAAAAGCAAAATGCTTTGCAAACCCTTGACCACATGATGGTGCAAATAACTCCATTTGTGAAATTCTTGCATCATGACTGGTTTTTCAAGGCTGCCTCACAGTCTAGGCCATAGAGTTTTTTCAGGCTGACTCCAGCCATAACTATCTACTGCTATATTAAAGCAGGAAATTCAATGTCCTTTTTCTTTTGTTTAGAAATTCACTTACTCCTAACCATGATGGTGGGTTCTTTTAAAGAGATAATTAATGTCTTAATGCCACGAATTGAGCTGGGCCAAGGCTATGACAAGGAGGAACGCACACCGTCGTCACAGACGCCAAAACAAAAGTTTGACTTCCGGTTCCGGTAAACTTCCGTGTTTCATTGAAAAAAACAAGATGGCGGGCCACACAGCGGGTGAACCATTGGAATGCTACAGTGTATGTAAATTCTGTGATCTGGGGTTAAATATTGGTTCATTTGGGGGGCAAACAGGCTCAATTAAACAATAAGGAGTTGTTTTTCTCGCCACAAATCAAATCTGGTTTATTGCGTTGCAACTTTGAAGGAGCAGACAGCAGCTTCAACAAGTGTTTTGGTGGAATGATACTTGAGTTGAATAGTTGATTTCAGTCAAATCCACAATTGGGAAGGTCTTCCCCCCGTCCGCGCCACTTACCAAAAAGTTAACAAACATAATATGATGAAGACCTCCGCTAACCCGCGCTTTTGTTCTTTCTTTCTTCTTTCTTTGTCCACAAATACTAAACCCAACATCAAGCCCGCTCAAAAGTCCCCTGCGCTTTAGTGTTTTCTTGACTGGCGCAGACGGGCGAAGGACCTCCCCACAAATGACTGACATTTGAATAAATTCTGAATTCTGCTGGTCAGGTGAAATGCAGACATGATACTTCACCATCAGTGCCATCAAATAGGTCTACAGACAGAGGGGCTTACCATTTTTTTTCTAGATTTATAATGTGGACCATCAATCAAGATACATTTCATGATTGATGACTGCTTTCCTGTCATGTTTTGAAAGTGAGATTGTGTTTTATTGGTGCCATGCCCGTTGCCCATATAACTGTAAAATTTAGACAACATGGAATGCAGAACAACTTATGACTGTATGTGTTTAAACTGAGTATATGGCAGGTTTCAGAAAATTGGGAGTTCAGACTTCCCTAGAAGTAGAAAGGCACTTCCATCAGTCCAGACATGTGACCATCACACATAAGCATGGGTAGGGCATTAGAAAACGTCTCCTACAAGTATAAAAATCATATCATTTGACTTTGTTGAAGCCTTAATCATACTGGGAAAGGCTGCCAATTACAAGGATTATGTTAAACGAGATAAAATCTATCGGCAATAGATCTCCTATTCCCGAGTTTTTCAACCTGCATCAGCTGTTGTGAAGTGTTTTGACAGACATTTTTAATACAAAAACTACAACAAATAGAAAGGAGTAAAAAACACAGCACTTAAATAAATCTGTCTTGTTTCGCGGGGATGCAAACAGATTTTGTATTTCCCGGAAGTGAACCCGGTTGGTGTTCAACAACAAAAGAATGTAACAGGCAAGATTGCGTGCGACGGTCACGTAACTTTGTCTGACATGTGTGTGCCTCACGAGATTTACTGTTGGATTTCACACTTTTTTAACGAAAGCTAATTATTTTTTTTCTTTCATACCATTTTAAAGGTTTGTTTTATTATTGACTGTGAAAATTGGGACTAAAAATTATTTTTAAAGCAGTTTAGTTACTATCTGAAGTAGGTCAATTTTTTGACAGACACGTTGCACAACATTTGGCAAAATGTAAACCTTCTTATTTTATTTTCTTTTTCTTCCCGGGGACTTTTTCTGGGGTTTATACATACACCAGCAACCATTTTTTCTACCATTCCAAACTCAAAAATTACACAGTAGATAATGGTTAAACCGAAATCGGCAGGACCACGGGTTTGTTAAATTCGGTTTAGACAGCGTTTCGATTTAGCAATAGGAGGCTTGAAAAATGCCAGTTTCAAGAGAGGCAGCCCAAATCACTATCAGAGGAGAAATAATGTAAGCGCACAGGCTAAACAGACTCAACAGGTCCTTGCTTGCTCCGTGTTTTCGACTGAGAATGAGGGTGGGCGATTGCTCAGGCCTAGGCACACTCAAAGCATGGATATGCGGGTGAATGTGGACTAACTCTCAGAACAGGGAGACATGCGTGTCGACAGACAGTACAGAACCGCTGTCCCGCCGATCTCGTTACCGTACACGATGCCATGAAATGCGCTGTCCGCGATAACTAGTGTTGTCTCTTTGATGTCACACATTTTACATGAAAGGTCAGTCGCGATGTGCCAAACGTAACATCTGCTGCTGTCTGATTTCAGGCTCGTGAGTTTGTGGGCCTCACTCCCTCTCCCCCTATCCCTGTAGTGCTGCCGCTCCCATGTAGGCCTAAGTACCGGGGGCAGAACGAAGCATGCTCTGCTCTTATTTTTTTAGTGGGGGTGGGGTGGTGTAGTAGGGTGATACAGTGACTTGACTCGATGTATGGCAAATTACAATGGATCCAGCAATTTTCTTTTCGGTTTAACCATATAGGGTCATTTCAGTTTAGCGCTAGTTTGTTAACAAAGATAAAGAGGAAAAAAATCGGGGATTCTTATTTTCTTTCGGTTTAGCACTAGTTTCGGTTTAGCCATTTTCGGTTTAACCATTCTCCACTGTGTTACCTGTGCCAGGTTGGTAGATACATTGATTCTTTGTTGTCAGGTATATATTCAGGGAAGTTTTGCATGTCAAATGACGTTCGCAACACAAAAAAGTAGAAGAAAAACACATGATATATGAACAAATTTATAATTTTTATTTCTTCCGATCATCATCTATGGGCTGAAATCAAAATATTCAAGAAAAACACAATATTTATAAAACTATAAGACACTGAAATCTGAACTGTCCTTGTGACCAAATTTTCTGAAACCTGTCATATCAAAATATCGATTTGGCATTACAACATGATTTGTAAGGCAAAGTTCAAATGAGATGCAACCCGGTATAACCATCTTAGGGGAAGTTGGGAATATTTAATGCAGATATTTCCAGTAATTTCAACAGTGTATTTGTCAATCAAAGTATCTGAAGTTGTATGTTACTCTGAATCCTGGTAATGTTATAAAATCTTTCATTATAATTTACAAGTGAGCTGTTGAGATCTGCTATAAGACACATTACATTCACATAAAATTTTTGTTCCAAAACTCCATTTTATATTTGTGGTACATGTGTATTGTTCAGCTATAAGAATCAAACAGTTATCAAGAATGACATGGAATGGAGTGTCAGAATATTTGTTTAATGTTTGGAGATTTCATTGGGTAAAAATATTAGTTTTGGGAGAGTATAAAATGATGATCTTTTCCTGTATATCTTGGTAATGGTGTGTCATTGTTTTGTTGCATAAAAAGAAGGTATTTTAAGGCTGAGATATTCTGTAATGATTTTTCTAACCTTCAAAGGTATTGCACAAATACCAACATTCCTTTGGATGATTTATGTGAGGAAGGGTTGCCAGAAAAGCATATAAATATACAATTGTCATTTACTGCTCTATCTTTTGGTGTTCATTTTATAAACACGTTTATAATTGTACTAGCTGAGGTTCCCGGCCTGGCCCGGGATAAATCGGTTTGAATATTGGTTTCAGTTCTGGGTGGTTATTATGGACCTGCTTCATCTGGCCTGTTCCTATTTGTTTGTTTTTAAATAAGTCTTACTGCTCTTTCTTTGTGAGTTGACACCCTGCGCATCCTGTACAACAGCATGATTTGCTCACGGGTTGGTGTGTTTGATAGTGAACACATCGCAGGAAGTGATAACGAAACCTTAAAATGGCGAACCATGACTCGAAATAGATCTAAATGATGGCGAAACAATAAATTTCCAATAAAAAAAAGTACACCGATTTGAGACTTCTATTAAAAACTGTGCACCCTTACATCTATTCTGATGCACCATATAAAATTTGGAGTCTGAGTGTTGAGTGGTTCAGAAGCCTTTTGCAATGAAAAATCTCAAGTCCACAAATATATAAGTATAGATGTATTTGGGAAAGTCATATGAATTCAGAATGAAAGGAAAGAAAACTTAAGTTGTACTTGTGGCAACTGGCACATATTTAGTTCCTCTATTGTTTTTGTTTTTAAAACAGATTCCTATTGTGTTGGAGAAAGAACAAGACATCGATGCACAAGGCAATCCTGTGAGAGAGGCTGATGGAAAACCAAGATATCGATGTGGATTTAGAATAGGGGGTGGGATTGACCAGGATCCATCCCAGAGTCCACAGGGATACCCTGATAAGGTAACTTGAATTTTGAATGAAAAACAAAAGTGTGATTTTCATCACAGTGTTTCACATAGGACTAGAAGTGACAGCATTTATCTTGATGTTGCTGAAAAAAAGACAAAGTGAGTGTTAACGCTCACCATGCGAGCGACGGATTAAAGCCCGCTGTCCGGTCAGTGACCTTACTCAAGGAGAATCTTATCTGGGTCACTGACCCTTGCCGATTTACGATGACCACACTACCGCTGTCCATGTGGTTCGATTTGTATTTGGTCTGTATCAAAACATTCGCTGCTATGCCTTATCACGCTTGATAATGAATTAACCAGCAAAACCTTAGTCTGTCAGTCTCGAACCAATGATCTGACTTATGATATCAAACTGACAGCTGTAGTTTTCGTGAGAACGAAGCATGATAACTAGTCAGGCCCTCCCAAGCCCTAAACAAATGGTTTCATCCTGATTGACACATACTAATAAACCAATGTGGGCATTTGGGGCAAAGAACATTTCAGAGGTTGTTTCTGATTGGTTCTTAGATCAGACAACTCCAGTTGGTGGTCAGCTTGTGAGAAAATGAGATAATATTGCAAATTTGTTGAGCAACAGTTTGCATGTCGATGTTACATCTTTTGATAGTGTGGGGTGAGCCTTTGAAAGCTTAGTCTTTGTGATTCCAACCAATGGTTCACTGGTTAATATGTCCCTGTCACAATGCCTTTGATTTAGAAGAGATACAGTGAGCAATAAGACGGGGGTTACATCTCAAAAAGGTCAGTGACCCAATGCGTGAAAATACAGCTTGCGCATGGCGTGGTCATCTTGATATTGCTGTATTGGTATGCCCGTGCAGAGTGAATGCACGGAAAGTCGATGCCATAAAACAATGCCCATCGCAGAGTGAGGGTTAATAAGAACCTGTAAACAGCTCGCAAATGCCAAAGAGTTCATTATAGATGTTTTTTTAACTACTATTTTTATTAAACCCAAAATGACATTCCTCAGCGAGTGGTAAAGCCATATATGCTGTTGATATTCAATAAAATTGTATGAAAAGTATTTACAGTGGACCATCATGTTTAATGACACTGCTAATAACGAGACCTTGCCAACAGCGAGAACATTTTAAATCCCCGTTTTTTTCTACTGTATGAGCTATTTAATAAAATACTCAAATAACGGCATTAGATAATCAAATTCCTGCCATAGTAAGAGAATTACTTCTGAGTGCCTATGGCAAATGGTGGGGGCCACCGCAGAACAACACGTTGGAGTTAGACAATAGCTACATGTATTGTTCTTTGTTTGTTATTTCATGCCTGCCTTGCTAGTTGTAGCCCCACCTGGCCATCTCTCACTTAGGCCTAGTATGCTTTGTCTCCCTACTGATCTGTGACCACGTGCTTTGACAGCACACTTCTGGCAGCCAGTTCAGAGTGAGTGACTCATCACTCACTGAGGCAAACTTCGGGACAGGCCATGAAGGCTACAACCGTGTAACTTTGTCAGACATACATGTGCACTGTCTGGTCACTACCAGTGATGTGCAATAATTATTACATGTAGCACGGTCATTGATCGTCACTAATCGCCGCGCGGCGTATGCTCTTTGTCTACACCGGGCTTTGTGACTACACACCAATAGTCGCTGTGTCACAAACACATGGCAGCCTGTTTCCATTCTTTGAATGATACAGCACAGGAAACCACCGGAAACAAATATACTCGTCTGACTCTAACTTTTGCATCTAACTATTCTAATTCTCTCGTAATTTGATCGAAACGTGGCTACCGTCAGCACAAAAAGAAAATAAATAAATAAAAACAGTACCATTATGAAGACCGAGATCTGCTGTCAGTTTGATGTATATTTGTACGTTGATCAGGAGATGCTAGCAAGGGAGGTAACCATGAAAATACTCAAATAGTGGATATTTGAATCCCTTGACTTGCCTTTTGTACTCTTTCCTGGAATAGCAAGACCTCGGGTATAAAGATACATTTTTGATGGAACATGAATTCTCATTATAACCAAGTTCCACTGTATTATCAGAGCTATATTAATTTATATAAATTGTTTTGAATGCAGAGAAATAACAGTACCGGGTTTTATTTGTTGTGTTTTGTTGAAACCAAATGACACTGGGCATGATTGTGCGTATCTCTTAAACTCTCTAGAGAGAATAATACATGGCAATAGCCTATTCTATGCAAATTTTTCCACATCATGAACAGCTATATGATATTAACCTGTTCAGTGTGAAGGATAAAACATCATGGAAGTTATTTCATCCGGGTTCAACAGACAAGCAGCATATATCTTTACCTACAGTGAATATTTTGAATATTTTTTATTTCCTAATGTTATGTCAACTTTTTTGCAAACATTAGTATTCCATGCATGGGGCATTAAGCATTTTCAGGCTATGAATTAACCTGATGAACCTTGTTCACTGGAAAATGGATATTTGCTAAGCTGTCTATACCCCATTCTTCAGTTGGCCAGTGGGGATTGCACTCAAATTTGTTGCTGCAAGCTCAGAGGAGGCCAGGGGTATGGTAGGGAAAATCAGGTGGTCAGGGTTGAAGGGGTTAATATTTGTAATTCTGCGTTTTTTATTTTAGGAGTTGCACATAAGTGAGTATTAATACATACCACAATGTATCACTAATTGTGTGTCAGTGGTTTGTTATTACATAATCATTTGCAATGATCAAGGACTTCGTGTAGAAATCCAAACACAAAAAATCATAAACTACTTTTTTTTGTTTTAATTATTGAAGGCAGATCATGATCTTGCTTTCATACAGACATGAAATACTATGTGTCAGTCAATGAAATGTACAAAAACTGATATGGGCGACACAATTAATTTTGTATTTCCAGAAAGCAATTAGAATTGATGGCTCTTCTGTTGTCTTAACGAGCAGTACCTTTCTTTCCCCAGGGTGTCTATGTCACTTATATTCATGACAATAGCCCAGCATCAAGATGTGGTCTACAGCTTCATGATAAAATTCTTCAGGTAAGTCCTTTCTCTGTTCAAGTCATCTCACAGGCTACTCTTTTATCTAGTGTTAAATAGTTTCATGGAGGATTCTTTAATCATGTAAAACCAATGAAATAATTTTGGAAATTACGCAGGTGCATGTTAGATTCAGAGAGAAAATGAATTTGTATGGAGAATTATCACCATTAAACTGAGATGAAGATATTTTAGCCATGTCAGATGAGGGCACTGCAAGAAAATTATTTTGAAACAACAAAGTACAAAAAATGTGATTCATTCAGTATTAACCATTGGAAAAGTTCTTCAACTGGGGAACCTCGAATTTACTGGTACCAGTAGGCTCATTCTTCATTTGTGTAATTTTCAAACAAGGAATCATTATTAACGCTTTCATGGCTCAAACATGTCAAGTACAAGCCTGTTTTGTTTTTTAAAATGTTTTTCAAAGCTTGTTTGCAAGATTCTTCTGTACATTTTGAATTGGCCATCAGGCCTACAATAAACTCAAACTTGAACTTGTCAAGAGTCAAATTGATTACATTCTTTTGAGATGTTGAGAAAGCAGTGACATGGAAAAGATGTCCATTTCAGAAGAACTTACGTTACTCAGTGAAAACAAATGCAGCGTCTTGTTAATTTAATAATTGTAGTCAAAAGGAAAGTAAGAATTCCTCACATCATTGTCATTGATTTAATGCAACTGATATTGTCTTCTTTTTGGTTTTTTTTTCATTCGATAGCTAGATCTATATCTTAATGAGGGGGTGCAAATATGTGGGTTTTTTTCAGTTGAAAAAAAAAAAAAAAGAAGAAAGACAGATCTTTTCGACTAGGTTTGGGACATAAACCATGCACAATTTTTATATAAAGATTTTCATCCTGTCATGAAACAAAATCTCTGCTCCCTGATGTGACCAAGAATTGGGAGATGATGTTTAATCAGTTACCCCAGAATTTGATATTACATTTTTAATCTAACCTCCTTGCTGCTAAATGCAGTATTACAGGATCTGATATGTTGATTACACTGATGTAGATCCCATGCCCATTTGAAATTTCTATATTCATCATTTCATTAGGTGAATGGCAAAGACTTCACCCTGGTGACACATAAACAAGCAGTGGAAAGCATACGAAAAAAGCCGGTGCTCAAAATGTTGGTGTATAGGAAGGGAGTTCCAGCTCTACAGAAACCAAACAATCCCATGGCTGGACATACACAGTTTCAAGCCTACCCGCATCATCCACAACAACAACAGTACAATACACAACAGCCACAGTATCAACAACAATATTAACAAAAGAAAATAACAACAGAGTTTATGAAATTGTTATCATTGGAACTGCCCTCTATTTCCCACTGTCTTAAATTTCTTCTGCCATGCATTGACTTTAAGAGTGTCTGAAGGGAACCAATTACTCCTTTCACTATAATGTCAATGAACCTGATTTACCCCCATTATTAATTGTATATGAAGTTCTGTCCGCAAAATGGTATCAGAAAGCTATTTATAAACAGAACTTTTAGTTGGCATTAACTTCAGTTATCAGACACCCCAATAGCTCAGTATTTTTAATCTTTGCAGACCTTATTGTGGGACGTACACAGTTGTCATCAGGATATGTCACGAATTAAATTATGATTAGGCCCATTCATTTTTTGCTAAAAGGCTTCATCTATTTCTGTTCGATGTAGTGTAATGGGAAAATGGTATGGAGTTGTCTCATTGTCCAATATCTATCTCGTCTGAGTTTTAAAATCACTAAAAAAAATAACTTTAGTACAGTATTTTTTTTACCAGCTTAAAATAACCAGCAACAGAATAATAACAGGCAGTAGGGGCAAAATCTCACTGCAGAACCTTTGTGCTAAAAGAAATAGACTTTTCTGGAAATATTGAGGGAGTTTCATAGAAAATAAGAATGATTCCTGTTCAGAAATTGTATTTAAAGCATAAATCTAATTAGGTTCTAGAATATCAATTGGAGCAGTCCATGTTCACAAAAACATTAAACGCTATCTTTATTTTTGTGAATTCATTGAGGGAGGTAGAAGTTTTCTTGTGGATGGTGGTATGTCTCTCCAATGTGTGCTTTCAAATTAGTTTCAAATTGGCCTTGCGTCCTCTATTTTCCTTTAGGAGTACAAACAGACTAGAGACGAAATAAAAGTTGATTTTAATTGTGAGTCAGTTATGTAGATAATTATTACCTCCAATAGATTTATTTCCCTGATAATGTCAAAAAAAAATTGAGGATAAATAGACAGTAGTAAAATGTGAATCTGATTTGTCCTTTATATTCACAACATAGCTTCATTATATGTCTCTAGGACCAAAAAATGTTTCATTGGTCATAAGCATATTAATTAATTTTGTAGAGATTGTTTCAGGGTGTTTGCTGTGGAAATGTTCTTTGTCAAGATTATCTGGATAAGGTTTGAAAACCGTATATTTGTTCATAATTTAGTGCCATTTTGATAAACTCCCTCTATGTGTTGGTATTTTCTCTATATATCAGAGACATTTATATCCACTACAAGGCTATCATGGCAAGTATGAATTATATAGTCTCAATTTTGGTAATTTTAACAAAGACTTGACAGGGTTCAGCGTTGGAATTCAGTTTGTGCATTTGTCAATTTATCTGTCTTTATAGTTAATTAGGCCTGTCATGTCACAGTTTGGTGTATATATGTGAATGGAGATCTCTTGAACTTGTGAAATATGTTTTGACCTCAGCTTGTTTTTTCCAGCACATTGAAATTAGTATGTCCATGGTTTTGGTATAATTATAGATTGTGACTCTGTTCTACTCAGTTTGTCATAGAAGCATAGGCATTGAGGAAGTGGTAATGATTAGGCTATTGTTTGTAGTTATATAACTTTAAGGAAACTGAACTGCACAAAGGATGAGGTGAAGCATGTTGCCAGATTTTTTAAGCTTTTATCTATTTCTATGTTTAGCACTTAGTTTTTAGTTCAGTGCCATTAACTATTCCCACATATTATGCATTTGATCACTTTATTAGATTTTATCTTAATTCACTTTTGACTTTGAATTTAATATGGCAACTTATGTGACAGTTTCAAGTGGGATGCAGTGGTCACACTATACATGCAGCTACAAATTGTTTGAGTGCAAAAAAGGCTACTTCACCAACAATGACATGTTAGATTTGATAGAAAGCTGGTACATTGCCATTATGTTGCATTCTGAAATCACTGCAGAAAAACATTTGCCAGTCTGCAATTCCATTTGTGTTAAAAAATTTAACTTGCTTTGAAATTTATATGTTGTTTTTGTTTTTTTTTCCATTTGCTCTGATTGCAAAGCCCTGATAAAGAAATATTTTTAAAAAATAAGTGATTATTTCATATGGCATTTCATTTTTCATAACGTGCAACCAGGTCAAATTATGTGGCCTCATCCTTGATTGAAGTGCCATATCAGTATCATGTAAGGTGACTCTCTGACACCCTTCTTAGTAGTGTAGGCTCAAGATTTTCTCAGTTCAGGAAACCAGTATTTAGGGCTTTGTTATGCTCCCTTTCATGGTGAATAAATCTGTTGCCTTGTCCTGACCTCGAAAAATTACGTTAGCTTTGCTAAATGTTCAGTCCTTTTCTCAGACATGCCATAATTCCCTGTTTATGTACATCACGGTTAGCAGTGCCTCTGAATGTATGAATGGTTCCGACAAAACCTTAAAATGAAGATCACCATTGTCAATGCCTTTTAAGTACACCACAGTCACTAATATCTCTGAATGCGGGCTGCTGTTGCCAACACATCTAAAAATATATCACAATAACTGAGTTACTATTATCTCTTAAATTGTACAGCAGTTATCAAAATGCTTAGGGCCAAACAGATTTTTTTCAGTATTTGTTTACTTTTTGGCCTTTAATACATGTACATGTTTTTCTGTCAGCCAACTCTGCCAGGGGAAAAAATGTGAAACATTTCATGGATCTGATGCTTTCCAATAAATTTCTTTTTGTTTGATTTTTACTTTCACCCCAAGGTAACATATCACCTGAAATATTGAGATGGAGTTCTCACCATTGAAAATGATTTGTTTTTTGTTGATTTGTAAGAAACCGATGTTGTCCATAATCCTTAACAGGAAAATATGACAAAGTCAGATCCAGTAGACAAGATTACAGTAGAATTGAGTGCCTCAGCCCCTGTCATGCACCAGACACTTTTTTCAGCCACAGAAGTATACTACATGTACTTTTATTTGACATCATCATGCATTTGGACTGTATGCTGTGGCAACTTTGGTGTATCAATATTATTATGATAACGATGAGCACAAATAAATGAAGGCTTACTCGGTGCTACAGTATTCTTCCTTAAATAATACTGAATGATTTTTTTGTCTTTACCGGTCCGAATGATCAGAGAGGAAATGCTAAATCAAAGATGTATTTGTGTACTCGTCCACCACTTTTTTTTTTTAACATCCACTGGTTCAGAATAGGAAGGGATTGATTTTAAAGTTGACAGAGAAGATGGAATAAATATTAGTTTTCACATTTTCCTATCGCTTGTTATAAAAGTTGGTCTCATGATATATGTGCATATCCTGTCAGCTGGAAAAAGTGTTCTAAAAGTGTTATCATTAGTGAATTTTATTGTGTCATCTGGAATGTTCATCTGCAGATTTTTTTTTCATGCTTCCTACCTGCTTTTGATGTGATTTGTAATGTGGGTGAGAAAATGTCTCCTCAGTTCATATTCTTTGTTGAAATTGGTTGCCAAGTGAATTTTTGTAGGCAGAAGTATTTTTTCTAACCGGTTTATTTTATTTTGATTTGTTTGTGTCTTATCTGAGATGTGGTTGAGCATCCGATAACACTTTTACAGCCTGGCTGTGGGAGAATTTGTACACCATAATGCCCACAGTGTTGTATATGTGTTTAATGTTGAACTTTAAAGACAATGATGATGCTGTCTGGTGACAATGAAAATAACTAAAATTGCTTGTGAAGGGTATGAAATTATATGAAGCTTCTAATTTAGAAAGAGGTAAGAAAAAGCTTAGTCAGTTATAATCGTTTACATTATTTTAAGGAAATATATTCCACTTTCTTTATATTGCTTATATATTTGTTTCTGTTCACAATTGGCCATTTTTCTGTTGGGACTATTCGTCGTGAAAACGTTCATAAATTATGGAGCCGAGTCTCAGATGTCAGTTCTGTCCAAGCCTCGTTGAATCTGAATTTACATGGATAAATTCTCTTTATGGTTGTTTTCTTCTTCTGAGTATTGTGGCTTGTCCAGGAAGGAATGATCCAGAATGTGGTTCTTGAAATTGACCAAATGAATATGTTATTGAACTTTTCGCTGTTTTCACAGTGCTGTCTCTAGCTTCCAGTAACAATGTTCAAGAGGACTCTCAGCAGAACCTTCTGATCACACTTGCTGGTTGGACCTGGTCCACACCCTAGCCCCTACCAACCCTGCATTTCCCCTTCTTGTGGAAAACAGTAGTTTCAGACCAATGTGTGCTATAAATTGATCCTGTGTGCTTTTATGCAGACTGTTTGGGCCAACAGCTTTATGCATGTACTTTGGCCTTTGAGAAACAAAGACCTGTTCATGCACACCATACACAAGGAATATTGTGCGGCTAATAAAATCAATTTTAGATGGAATTGAATGTGTCACAAACAAATTGGTCTCTTCCCCCGTCTTCCTTTTATTATTTTTTTTCTATTTTTGCAATGTGTTGTGAAGGACCGATAACTCATTGTGATAAAGCCATCATTGTATTTCAAACATACTGAACAGTGTGAAACAAAAGGTATGAGGATTGATTTACTCTTATTCATGGTTGAACTATGTGAAACTTTTGCACAAATTATTTTTGATTCACCTGGTGCTTATTTATAGATAAAAATCCAGTTTGACAGCCATCACAAGATTGTTTACAATGGTGTGATTAAAAATATTTGTGTTTTGCCACCTTCTCTGTAATATGGGTTTCACAACCCTGCTAGATGGACTAGGGAGAGTTCAATGAAGTCAGACTAACAGGGCTGCTGAAACACTTGTTTGACAGGTGTTATCTTTCTCATAAGATCTACTGAAGTCTCACTCTCCCAAGAATTTCACACCTTTTTGTAATGTTTCTAGTTGGTGCTGGTATGTCTGTAATATATTCAAGGAAAGCTTGGAGATTTTGTCGAACGCCCATGAGCGTTTTGTTAGTTTTGGAATTGCCTGTTACACTTAAGCCAGATGTGAGAAATAACATTTATTCATTAAAATCAAACTCTTTTAAATGGCAGAGAAATTTGACTATATCATAAGCAGTTTTTATATATATAGATTTTTTTTTCCCTAAGATATGTGTAAGAACCAGCAGTTCAAGTCATGTAGGGCTTTAAATTCTGTACTTATTCACAGTAAGATTACAGTGTGCTATTTCATTTAAGTAAACTTGGAGCAAAAACATCTTTCACCCTCAAATGAAAAGGTTCACTGTCAGTGGATTCCAGCCATTTTCCCATCAATACATGGGTATTTTGTGTCACATTTTTTTTTCCATTAAGAGTGCTATTCTTGAGTTGTGTTCCCCTTCTACCACCCCCATTCCCCCCCCCCCCCCTTTTTTTTTTTTCTTTTTTTTTCAAATCGAGTCAAAAGGACAAGTGCCATGTTGGTATCATGTACCATGTATCATTATTTTGGATCTGTTTTCACTGTACATGTATGTTGTGCTGTGTTGCTTGGCATGTATGGGTTTGGAAGTGCCAAGTTTTTGTCATGCATGTGTTAATCATTGTTGTTGTTTTTTTAATTTCTCGTAATTTATATCCTTTTTGTCACTATATAAGAAATTGGGAAAAGAGAAGAAGAGACCAACAATAATTGCTTGCTTTAGTAGCAGTAGAAATCTTTTTTCATTTTATAAAATTCATTCTATACTGGGCCAGCTGCTTTCATTTTTTACATCATGGCCAGTGAAATAAGAGAAAATATATCTATAAAAAATATTCGTATATTGTTCAGTGGTCATCAACATGGGAACAGAATATGCATGCAAATGTGCTGTTCTATTGGTAGACAGTTTCAGACGTATTTTGTTTGTTAGGGTTGTGATTGCTTTACTTATTTCAACTACTTCTGATGGACATAGCTCTGTCAGTAGTTGTGTTTTTTTTTTGTTGTGAACCTAACCATTGAATTATGTGACTTGTCACAAGTTTTTTCACTCTTTCTCTTTTCTTCCACCCTCCCTGTGGCTTATGTCTCTTTGTTACACTTTGCCTTCGCTCTTGTTCTTTCCTTGGTCCCCTTCCATCCTCTCCGCCCCTCTTGTCTGCGCCTGACCCCTCCTTCTTACTGTCATGGTTGTGAAATTCCCACTGCTCTGGTCAAAGGATCAACTATGGTTTAAGTCCAGACAGCCTGTGGTGTGATGTCCCCTCTTGCATAATACAGACCTAATTGTCTCTGTTTTACCCCCAGTTTTGTGGTACTTTGATAGGATACATGTTATAGAACATGGGTCAGCAATCTTCAGTCTGCAGACCAGACCCTACCCATGATAGGATTTTTACCAGCCCTAAAACAAATATTGGGATACCGTAATTATCTGGCCTACGGACAGTTTTTGTCTATTTTGAGTGTTTTGTATTACTACACTGATGGATCCATTGTAGGAAATAAAAAAAATCAAATAAAAGAATACTTCAACTTCTTATTATGCACAACTGATTTTCCAGCATGGGTTATTCTTTGACTGAAGTAAAATACAGCTAGATATATTATTTAGATGGATAATTTCACGTTTCAAGTTGTTTTTTGTTTTTTATAGTATGTACCTGGTGGGCCGCCTGCCCATTAACATATGATCCAGCCCACAGGGGCAAAAAGGTTGCAGAGGTTAGATATTATAGAATGAAGTCAAAAGTACCATGCTCTTTTTTTCTTTTTCTGTCATGAAGTACTTGTATGCAGAGGACCATAAAAATTCAAAACAAATAACATATTTCTTTCTCTGTTTCTTATTGATTAGTGTGAAATGTGTTTACCATCCTATGGTATTCTGAGGCAAAATTTAAGATCTGTTATAAGATTTACTATGTTTTTTTATATTAGTTATATCTGAAAATAAGGCCAGGCCGTCATTAAAATTAGTTGTGACTTGGTGAAATATTTATTCATGCAGCTGTAAGTAAAATAGAAGAAATGGTTCTTTCTTATCTTCTTTTTATATCAGTTTTACAACTCACTGTTATGTCTTGTACACAGAATTATCACATTACTATGGTGAGATGCATGAAATTAACCCAGCTGTACGTGCTCTCGGATTTATGCAGGTAAATTAATACAGAGAAAAAAATTTATTTATAATATTTTCACGATTGTTTTTGTTTAGGTTTTTCTTTCTATTTTTCATTCTTCTGTGCCCCATTTACTAAAGCATGTGATAACTGCATCGGTTGTACAGTGTATTTACACTTTAGGCCTTCAGATGTTTAAGTCATGTACTTTTTTATACTGACAGGTCGAGAATTGATGAAGACTTGTTCAGTGCATTTTATTTTACTGTTGGATTTTACCTGCTACTAACTTGTTCTCCACATCTTTCTTGGAATGATCTGAACAGAATCCAGTGGAATAACTGTCGTGAGCATTACAGTTTCTTGGAATTTATTGTTCAATATACAATGCCTTCATGTCGGTTACCACTGAATTTGTTTCTATGTATGCTTAACAACTACTTTTATAACAGGTGTGTCTTCAGTTACACTGGTGTTTGTAATGGCAGCATTTTAGCTGACAAACATGGGATTAAAAATGAAGACAACGTGAGAACACCATTACCCTAACCTTAACCTCGTGGCTCATATAATAGTGTCGTTGTATTTTATGGAATTGGCCTTGTAGTCAAATATTTTACAAAATATCATGCTCTGCTGATGAGATTTAATACAGTTTGAGCACATTTTGGTGAAAGCAGTAGAAATTGATGTCATCAATTGCAGGTGCTCTGGCAAACTTTTAGCAAGGCTTCATAGATTACAATTATTTTTTTTATTTGAAAGGCCCAGACCTCTTGAAAATTTAACTGAAAGCACAAATTTATTGGTAACATCATGAAGGTAACTGTTGTGTTGGATGATGAAAATCATTCATCTCTATCTACTTGCTCAATTAATCCAGTAAGCTTTGGTTTTGCAATAATGATTTCAGGTAAATCAGCGTAAGTTGTATCTTTTCATCCCATGAAATACTCATATCTTCTCACTGGGATCTAGTTCAGCCACAGGATTAATCAATGCAAGAGTATTTATCTGTCCCCTTTGTTTGCTTGTAAATAATTTGAAATGGATAATTTACATGAGCAAATTAATCACTGTATTAGTTAATAGTGTGTTGTCTTCTCATGATCTTCTTCCACTGGATTTTCTGTCATGTTTAATGTTGACTTAATCATTGATGTTCTCTATTCATTCATGAGATCATGCTCTGTTAATACTTTTTTGCTAGTTCAGAGCGACTATGACATATTCATATTTGCTTTTTCTCTACTGCAGATGACAATTGACCAGTGTTTTACTCGTAGACGTCATATCTATATGTTTTCTGTTACGTTTTCTTGAAAATTTGACATGGTACAAATCTGTGCTATACAGGAGCTTGACAAAAGTTTGAGAGCGTGTTATGAATCAATAAATCAAATTTAATATATCTGCTTAGTGGTTTGTTTGTTTGTCGTTGTAGTCTGGCTACTTTATTATTTACCAGCTGACCTGAACAAAATAAATGTTGCAAACTTTCCTTGTACCAAGCCCAGTTGTATATCTAGATACAGATGTAAAGACTAATATATTGCTTTGTTATACCACAATTCCTTGCAGAATACACAGATATGAAAAAGTTGACTTTTGACCGGGAATGTGTAGAGAGAGATGTAGAACACAATTTCCGGTCGCAGCTTTCGATTCAACTTGATGAAAATGCATCTTTTGTGTTGCTGTTCAAGAAAAATATGGTGAATAAATAATATTAAGAACTTGATTTTGTCCAAAACAGGGGTGTCCATGTATCTCATCATCAAAAATTGAAGTAGTACGCCCAAGGTTCAGAATTTTTTATAATCCTGAGGTCACGAAGTTTTAGGTGCTTTCATGTTCCACCTCTAGCTCTATTATAGTAAGATTTTTCTTTCGTTATTGTTTGATGTGGACTATTTCAATCTCCAACATTTTCTATTCCAGTCTTTGAAAACTATAAAAGCTGGACAAATCAGGAAGTTCTTTAAGAGTAAAAACAATCAATAAATATCAGTTCTCTCTGTGGTTAAATGAGAAAATCCAATTCCCGCTGTCATACTGTAGTACATTATAAAAAAACAAAACAGAAAGTCTGTGGAGTTACGGCAAGGTTTGAAATAGAGTACAGATGTAGCAAAAAGAAAAGGCTGTATGTTGCAAAGCCTACTTTATTAAGAAATACAGTGACAATACTATTCTATTCTTTCATTGTATTGACTTAACTTGACTTAAACCCTTGAACCCCGAGTGGGGCATAGGTCATCTACCAAGGTCCTCCACCTTGCTCTGTCCTGGGCTGCGGCTTCAATCTGGCCCCACGAGAGTCCCAGCATTTTTGCCTCACTTGTAGTTGATCTTTGCCATGTTGTCTTGGGACGCCCGCGGTTTCGTTTCCCTTGGGGGTTCCATTTGAGGGCCTGGCGAACGATGCTGTCTTGGGGTTTCCGGAGCGTATGTCCAAGCCACCCCGACTTTCTTCGTTTGATTTGCGTTTCCACTGGCTCTTGCTCTGACCGTTCCCACAGCCATTCATTGGTGACTTTGTCGTGCCAGCTGATCGCAGGACGGTTCTGAGGCACCTGTTGATGAAGGTCTGCAGCTTGTGTGTTGACTCTTTGGTAGTGCGCCAGGTTTCACATGCGTATAACAACACAGACTTTACATTGGTGTTAAAAATCCTGATCTTGGTGGACTGGCTGATAAGCTGGGATGTCCAGATTGGTCTGAGCATCTTGAAGGCGGACAACGCTTTCCCGATCCTTGCTTTGATGTCTTACTCTGTGCCCCCGTCCTTGCTGACCATGCTGCCAAGGTAAGTGAACTGCTCCACTTCCTCCAAGACCTCACCATCCAAGATCATGTTGTCCACTCTGGTGTTGTTAAGCCTCAGGTTCTTGGTTTTTCCCTTGTTTGTCGTCAGTCCTGCGCTGGCTGCCGTCAGGTTCAGAGCTGTCGTCTTGCCGTTCGCATAGTCATAGCGGTGCGACTGGAGGGCGATGTCATCTGCAAAGTCGATGTCTTCCAGCTGCCGAAACAGACCCCACTGGATCCCTCTCGGAATGTATAATGTTGTCTCCCTCATCACCCAGTCGATTGCCACCAAGAAAAGAAAGGGGGACAGGATGCATCCTTGACGAACACCGGTCTTGATGGTGAAGGTGTCTGTTAGTGATCCGTTGTGGACAACTTGGCAGGTGGAGGGTTCATAGTTTGCCCAGATCAAGTTTATGAGCTTCTGTGGAATACTGTGGTGCTGGAGCAGACTCCATAGCGTGTTCCTGTCCACGCTGTCAAACGCTTGCTGGAAATCTATGAAGGCGGCTTACAGTGGTGAGTTTCACTCCAGCGATTGTTCAATGATGATTCTGAGAGTTGCGATTTGGTCTGTGCAGGATCTCTCGCTGCGGAATCCATTTCATTGTATTGTTTCTGTATTATTTCTTATGCATGGCTTTGCAACATACAACCTTTTCTTTTAGCCATATGTTTATTTAATCATGTTGTAATACTGTGCCTACAAACAGGCAGTTGGGTTTTTAGTGCATGCTATGTCATTTCTCATACACAAACATATGCAAATACAGTATTCATATGGAGTAATTTTTCTATTCCTTTGGTATGTGTCTTCCACCAGAAGACCAAACTTCAACCGCATTCAGGTTAATGCAATTTAATTATTTTCACACAGAAACACTTGAATTTACAGCTATACTGATACATTTCCTCATCACTGGGCAAGCACAGTAGTACTAATTTATAATATAAAATTATTCTGAGTTAAATTTGTAGGCAATCAACTCACTAGAAGACTTTCATTTATGCTAGTGACTGAACAAGAAGTTTTTTCTTGTCATATTAGTTATACTAACACATAGCAGATAGGAAACAGGAGATGAGACAACAAACACATTTTGAGATAATATGTATGCATTTATTTACAGAAATGACACCGTGTAAGCACAGCCCAGTACGATAGCTGATGATAAAAAAATATTGGGGAAAGTAATACTACAAACACAAGGCTCAGCCCACAGCAGAGCTTCAACAAAAACAGGTGTTTTCTGAATTTCTACCGCTATAGAACTATTGCATTCACAAAGCCTCATATTAGCACTTGGGTAGACTTTGAAAACAACAGTCTAACACTGTAGATAGTAATGCTATCAACAACCAGTGCAAATTCAAGAACAGTTCAGAATTGTTAAAGCTTTACTGTACCAGGCCCCTGGTCCCAAATCAGCTAAAATCAACAAATTGTCATTGGATGCAAAACTGAGTAAGAAATCAATACATGTATTCTGTTACACTTTATTGGGTGTGTGATTTGAGTAGATAGAAACAAACTGATTATCTAAGTTTGCACTTGGAATTTATCAGATGTGACCAAGCCAACTAAATATCCAGATTTATCTCAAAAAGACTCTTTTGCTCCTTATCATGATATTATTATCAATAAAGGAAATCAATAATGTCAAATCTGCATTCATAAGATGTTTAAAAACCTAGCTGCCATTGTTTGGAACTGGTGAAACAATTTGACAAGCTGCTCTGTCTTAAGAAATTCTAATTATCAAAAATTGAAAGAAGAAAAATCTTGGAAATTTATCTGAGTTTTGGTTGACTTAGTCACACATTATAAGGGTTTCTCAAACGTGCTTGTCAAGAGATGTTTGATGAATACAAAACTGGATGGATGGAACCATTTTGTTTATTTCCTTTGTGTCAAATGCAGAAAGAAACAATGGCTATGAAAGTGTTTTCTTTGAAAGGCAGAAGAGGAAATTGAAAAGGACAGTTTCCATTTTAAAAATATTTTGAGATAGGAAACATTATTTTAAAATGATGTGTTCTTCAATGCGATAAGAGTATGGTTAATTACAAACACATTGGGGCATTTTGCTGTGTTAAGTTGTTTTCCAACTCTTTCCATTAATGGTAAATGTTGTGAATTTGGAACTTTAAAAGGATTTTCTTGCAACACGTTATGATTAGACAAAACAAATTTATCACAGAAGAGTTTGGGACTATATTTTATAAAACTACAAGACTGTCCTTATATTTGCATGTGTAACTTTGCAGAATTGCAAAAAATTATACGACAAAAGAAAAAAGCAAGCCTCCCCATCCCACTACAAATCAATGGGATTCAGAATAATACTGTAATTTTGGACATAAAAACAAATTATAATCAATACTGGATGAGAATAATCATGTAAATTTTTTTTTTCAATGAAGAACGCAAATGTATACATTCAATTTATGAAAAAGTAATATGTTATTGACATTCCTGTTGGAATACGCAGTAGACGCAGGAAAATTGTCGTGAGGATTTTTATACTCTGGATATTTCAAACCGGAAGCTGAGCAGTATGTGTAGTTTCTGAGAACAAGCGTATAGAATGGGGTTTCTTTAGTCTGAATTGTCTATAATTTAGATTTGAAAATTATGGAAATTCTAAAAGAAATTTCAGTACACAAGGAGTGATTCTGGATTCATTGAATTCAGGTGATTCTTCTGTATTTATTCACTCCGATGATTCTACAAGCCAGTTTTAAATCTGCAATAACTGAACAGAAACACTGACAAGAAAAAAACATTTTTGCTGGTCCACTTGTGACATGTTTCAATGGCTTATGACAAAAATCTTCCTGGAAATTCTAATTTCATCATTTCAGGCAAAGAAGCCTCACAATTTAAACATAATGTCTCGATGATGAAAATGCAAACATTTATTTAATGTTTTTTTCCAAGCATTTTTCATAATGAGGGTATACAAAAACTTTTTCAAATATCTCAAGGAATGTAACTGATGACAAACAATTGTTGTAGCAATAATTTATGTACATTTCATATTTCTGATCATTATAAATATACATCAAAATTTGATCCTCAACATGTAGCATTATGATCTGGAAATGAAAAAAAAATATCACAATGAAGGTAATGCTGAAAAGAAATACCACACGTAAAAATAAAACATTTCACTTCTCTAATGCTACAGTAACATTTTAAATGATTTTATTGCTCTTTCACAATGAATTTTTTTTCTGTTTTTTTTTTTTTTGTGTTTTTCTAATAATAAACATGGACGGTACAAAGTCTATATAAATATGGGTATATCTAGAAAAAAGTATGTCTTTGTACTTTCATATTGGCATGCTTGAATGTACATTTCCATAGTGGACAATGAATCAATATCAGTTGTCCCCCAGTTTCTTCCTCTGCTTTTCACTCACGCACTTGTCAATTCAATTCACAGGCGACCAAAATGCAAGGACATGGACGGCTTTGAAGCTTTAAAACTAGTTTTTTTTTAAATTGTAAAAAGAGAAAGGCATGTAAAATTATGTCAAAAGTGGTGAAAAGTGGACGGAAAGAGAAAAATGCTTCCCTATTTGAGGTATGCAAGAATTCTCAGGATTGCTGAAATTTCTGTGAATCTCTAGTTAAAACAAAGTACCAGGTGAATGAATAAAAAAGAATCCAGGGCAGCACTATTTCTTTCACTTAAATAAGAACAAAAAAGTAAAAGATATTACGACCTAAGTTTAGACAATCTTTCAGTTAAAACCAATTTGTAGTTTTCATTATAATGTCAAAACAATCAAATTATCCTCACGTCTTCAAGTACTGATGACTATATGCACTGTCTAAATGCCATAACAGTCAATAATGAAGAGTGTAAATCTAGCCATTATAAGTTTGAGAAATCACTTGACTTTACTTTCGCTCCCTGCTGATGATAATGGTTTGGAAAACAAAACAAAACAAAAAAAATACTTTTGAAGAAGGAATTAGGAAAGAAATCAGTGCTAATTTACAGCAGATTCCTAGCAAGTACCATGTAGAAGTGGTGAGTTGCAGAATATACAGGTATGACATAGCTGGCGAGAACACAGCAAGTGTTTAATAAACACAAATTAACTTTGTACCATTGTACACTTATCCATTTGGTCATTTCCTTTATCTTCACTGTCTCACAAACATGGCATATAACTGACCTATATAACATGACTGAATTGAAAACTTCTTCCTTCCCTTGCTCATTCTTGTTTGAAAAAATTAAGCTGGTTTATGCACAACATAGTGTGAAGAAAATCATCCTGAAAAATTTGTGTCGCAATGTGTTTTCCCTCATTTGGAGACAATTTCAAAGATTTCCCTCTTTACATTTAACATTCTTGTTTAAACATTGCTGTTTTGCAGGGCTCAAATTTACAATAAATTTTAAATACCCTCTAACTTTGATAAGACGGTTGCATTCAAACTGTACCCTTCTCATGTGGATGTTGCTTTGTTAATGACATTGTACCAAATATGATCATCTCCCATTGCTCAAAAAGACATAAATCCATCGCACGAAAATTACTGACGTTTTTCGTACAATGTATTGTGTAAAACTGTCATTTGTTTGAAAACTGTACTGTTGCTAGCACGGGACCTGACTTACTTGGGCTGTGCACTGAGAGACATATAAACAATGTTTGTCATGAGTAATAAAAAAGTTTGCTGCTGTATACATGAATTAAACTTTCTCTCACAACACAATATCTTGTATGATAAACACAAAAATATTCATTAGACTGTACAAATACTTCCAACAAACAACATAATGGCCAAAGTTGGCAAAAACTAAAATAAAACAAAGGATGGACAGATTGAAATCAACGACAAAGTAGAATTACTTGTACACTGCTAGACAAGAACTTATGATGTCAAAGTGTACATACTTCATGTAAAACCTGAGGGACGGACTTCCAAAGCTCTAGTGTTACTATCAGAACAAACAACACTAAGTTACTGTAGCTGGTAATATCTGTAAATTTTGGGTCAGATGACAGAATGGACAAGTACCTCAAAATAGACAGGTAAATGATGATATATTTGTGTTTCAGTTTTGTTTTTCTACACAGCTGACTTTTTATATTTCTCAATAAATATTTCCACGTCTCTTCCATCTAAAATGTTATCTTTTTGGCAGTCACCTGTAATTTCATCCCACCTGCTTCCCCATTCCACCAACCTGTCAATATGCAGTAAAAGTTTTAACAAATTAAACTTTTAATGACCTGACTCAATAATAAATTGTTCTCAATAAACAAAGTGGGAGAAAACACATACATGATAAAAAAAAATTACTACATAGATAACATTTCACAGTTGAAAAAAACTCAACAGGCTTTATTATTGTTGATGGTATCCAGCATGTGCAAAAACTCACTGCTAAAATTTAACTGCAAGGAAAGGAACTTGAATAACAATGCCACTGACCTTTAAAACAGTTCTATTTTCATCAACATGTTATTGATGAATGAACTGTCTATCATTGCATTCATACTGACTTCTACAGCTGAGATACTCTTAATAACAGTGATAATTTTAGAAACAAACTGTGACTGTTCCTAATTACAAACAGTTGTAATTCTTTTTCAAGACAGCAGGAAATGGCACCAGTGTCATCCTTCACTTATTTTTGCACTCAATGACTTGAAATTTGGCTATTAAAAATTCAGAAAGACTCTTTAGGTTATATAGTTAAATCAAGTTTTCTTTGCATAGTGAACCTGTCCGAAAATTTTTGGATTCATGTTAACATTAGGTCTGGCTCGCCAACTAAATTAAATAATATTATTCTTCGTTAAAAGGGGTATCAACACTTTTGGATACTGGCCACAACTGGTCACAAAGAACCTACCGTAAGTATCTTGGCTACATGGTCCAAACAGCCACCAACTGAAACATTTCATAAAATATGTACTTACTGGCTGTTCAAAACACCGTCAAAAGACTTGTAAGTTTGTCTCAAATGCACATAAGAATCTAAGAAGATGAACATATTAAAATTTTGCACATCGCATAATTATGAATGTCTTGGTTAATTTTTGACAAATATAACTTGGGGCTCAAATTGAATTGTTGTTTTTTTTGGTACCTATTTTTCACGTGCAAAAATATGATCATTTTAAAAAAAAACATACTGTCTTTTAATAGGCTGATAAGGCCCTATGTCCGTCTCACTCATGATTTTAGCACATGCTGGTCACCACCAAAACTTCATGACATAAAGGGGGAACATTATGTGGAATGCTAAGTTACTTCACAAGCAGTCAACTGTGGCAAGGATCAACATTGGATATGGACCAACATTTTCAAGACAACAATGTTAACAAAGCATGACAAAATTATGCCCTCTTCCATGTCACCAAATGGGAATTGTCTGGCTTCATCTAGAACTTTCTGACCACCTGACATAAAAAGTGATGAGGAATTTTTTTTTGAGTAGATCCACACATTATACATATATAGCATGATATTTCAATAAATAAATTTATGGATAAAAGTAATGAATGAGAATCCCGTCAAACCACTCAAAGTTTCCTGCTTCTGTTTAGGCATGTTTTAAAAACAAAATGGAGTATAAAGTCCAGAATCCCTATATTATTCCTCGGAACAAGATGTTTAAATTTTTACATTACATTACTGGGGTTAAGCAAGAAAATGGAACCGGTTTTTCCTAAAGTGGGTTTTCCCATTGTAATGTTTCAAGATTACACTAAACAGAACTTCAATGACAAATTCCTATGCTTATGTGATTTTTAATATTTTTCTTTTTTTTTATATACACTTCAAATTATGCTGGTGTCATTGAGCAGAAAACTGCAATGACAACTTTAAAAAATTGTTACTTGTCACCTGCCAAAATATATTTAATGAACTGATGTACAACTGCATGATAAATGATCCTTCTGATAAATGGATACTAGTAGAATGAGAAGCATCTGTCTCCATGGAGACTGTAGCCATTAGTGGATCCCAGGCAAATGAGTGACGTCTGCAGCAATATTTTCTACCCAATAACAACATGGCTCTCAGAGACAGAGCCTCCAGTTTCAGACATATGGCTTAAAACCAGTGTATTCTTGTATCAATCTTGTGTTTCCTGGTTTTTCTGTACATTTTAAACAAAGTCATGGCGCTGTTGTCTATAAACACCCGATTAGCAATAATAAGGAAAAATACCAAAGATTAGATGTCCATATCAGATTTCTATAAATCACAACACTGCAAATAACAATCCTGGCAAGGCAAGTGCCTGAAAATACTCAATTCTCCAATCTTTTGCAACCACCTGGTGACATGGAAGTGCTTTCCGACCACAGGGCACAATGTTGTTGTTTATGTAAGAATACATAAATTCATCAGTATAAAATATCAATCGTATCTTCTGTACAGTATATGTCTTTCTGATGATAAAAACAATATATAATTATGGCAATGGAGATGAATATATACTATGTCACAAACAAAGATGTAAATAATATAATATTTACTGATCGCAAAAAAAATGTTGGCATTTGTGTTTATTTAGATGAGCTGCTGCATTAATTATAGTATGGAATGATATGGTGAAGACAACACTAAGGCTAATTTTGCAACACAACAAAATCATTGCTGTTTCTTTCTTTGATGTAAAATGTAAGTCTTAGAGTGCGTTATTGTGCCATACTGAGAAACCAACTGATTCCTTAAAAAAAAATAAGGAATACATTTTGCTTGCTGTATGCTGGTCCACCTCTTGAAATGGTCAGTGTTTTTCCAGTGCTGGGAACCAACTGAATGTCACTGGATTGTGCAGAGAAAAATAATAACATTAACAGAGACAGAAACCTGCAGCTTGCGTCGCTACATGAATGCTGGTATTTTAATTGCTTTGTGTAGTTTAGAAAGAAAAGAATTTACTGACAGAAGTTTTACACCAATTTTTAAAATAAAAACAACATAAATTTTCCATTAAAATTATGTTGGCAAACAAAAGTTAAAACACAACAGAGCCCATGCAAATCTCTTGAAGAACAAGTTACAATGTGTAGGAAGGTAAGGTAATAATTTAATTTTCAGTTGCTACATGTGCTGATAATTAGTTGCTGCATGCGTCGCACCCTCAGTATGTTTGCTGACACAACAAATGAATGTCTCTTGAAAGTTTGACCTGTTTTGCTCTCTCTCAACTCTCTTTAACAGTTCTGACAAGACGTGATGAAATTTACTGTACTCATCCACTTACAAATTGGTCACATATCTTACAGTTTTGTCGCACAATTTTCTCATGATTGGCAAAATTCAACTGATATACTGAAGATCTGATTTCATTAATTGTTAGTCAGTATATAATGTATAATATTTCCCTGCATATAATATTTTAGGTTATTTCTTTTAAATCTTCCTTAATACTTTTAAAAAGTACCTTTAAAGACTGTTTCAAACAAATTTGCAGCCCAAAAGTAAAATATTTGCTCCATTTCATTAAGAGAAATCAGACTGAGGAGGATTATGATCCATAAAAAGCAACATGTTATATTTTTATAAACTGTCAAATTTCCCTTATTCAAAACAATTAATACATGGATACAACAATCCCAGCAAGGACCATTTTAAAAAAAACATTCTTAAGTAATAACTGTAGCAATACTTGAAAACAGGGCAGCTTTAAAAGATTATTATGAACATAATGATAAATTCACCTGTTTATCATTTTGTGATCACATGCCAATATGAATATCACAATTGCAGATAATGTTAGACATATCATGTAAAACTCACAACATTGCAGCCATACCAGAATATTTGGTAGACTCATACAGTTTTATAAAACAAACCTCATCACAACATAACATCACAGAAATTCTTTCAATGGCACTATGTCATACAACACAATGTGAAAAATATTAACATTCTGGGACGGACAAGATCAAAATAATAAAAAATAATAAATTCTGGACCTGAGTGAAATATTCTTCGCTTTACATCAGATTTCTCCGATTCCAGTGACATACTTGCTATAATAATCACATTCATGAGTTTAAACCAAAATTCATAATCCTGATGTACTTTGTGTGAATTCTTTTACATTTTGTTAAAATAAACCCACCAATATGTCTCTGCGAACTGGGTTTGTAAACTTGAAATCAGAATTATCCTGTTTCTGGGATTGGTTTTATAACTCGATTCTGAGACCTGAAGAAAATAAGCCAAATGCTTCAAACACAGAGAAGTTCTTTAATCACTGATGATTTGAATAAGTTCTGCAGAAACCTTATTGGTCAGGATCTCACAGCATTTCTGGCCAATCAACAATCAATACAGTGAAATAATTAACATCAACACAATGTGGTGCTCACTACAACTACATACAACACTCACTGTACGATGGTGATATCCATCAACATGGCAAATTTTAGAGTGAAACTGCAACATGTCAAGAAAGTAAATGATGAAAAGTAAACTTTCAACAGATTAACAAATAAGATACATTTATGTTGATATGTATGATACATATTTAACAAGAGTTGATGACGAGGATATTCAATGATTCTGACATTCCTAAGCCTCATGTTGTCCCATCAGCATAGACGGATGTTCTGCTGTTACATCGATCGACAGCACTCAGCTGCAAGTACTGCTGCACATTGGGTTCATTTGGCACTGCCAGGGATTCTATTGAAGGCATTGAATTGGCATCAGGGAAACCTGGTGTTACAGTAAAAGAAAATACAATCTGGTTTATAAAAATCTCAAAATTTGTTGTGGAAGAGTGAAATCAAATTTCACACTCTACGGTGGGGGTTATTAAATATGTCGTGCTCAGAGTCTGTGTTTTACCCCAGAGAGCATCTTTATATCAATCCTGTGTAGAGCTATTTAGGATTTCTGTAGGGATTTATGGATTACAATAGGGGTGGATTCCCTACATCAGATCAATGTTGGCATGATGTCGTAACCACTGATCTACCTAGGGCCAATGCCATTCCTATGTGCAAACTAAATATCAGTCCCGTGCATAGGATTTCCATAGGGTTGCTCACTAGGACAGTGCATCAGCAAATAACATTTATAACTCATCTAGCACATTTTTCAGTTTTCTCCAACTGATTAGAAAAATAAAACTTACTTGTATGATTATCACAGCAAAAAATCACTACATCTCAAATTTTCACAAAATCTTAATAAGCAGAAAGAGAAAGTACAATTTGAATCATATCCTCCATTCTTGAAACAGTCGCTAATCTACCGTTGACCTTTCTTGTTAAATTTTCCTTACTCTTACTGGACATTACGTTATACTAAAGAGCCCTCACACAATTTGTCTACAAACTCCGCACATTATAAGTAATAATCCTTCCGGGATTATGCAACACTTTTTTTCCTTCCTACATACATGCACAAGCATGTAAAAAGTCTTCAGGATCATGTGACTGTACGGCTGCACAAACACAGATAAAGAAAACAAACACTGCATTATCTTAGCCACAAGCAATATAATTGGAAGTAACTGCTGATCTCCCTTGTCAAGCTTGACGCTTCCCTTCCCTTCAGGTCCAGGTTCACTTGTAATCTTTAAGACAACACAGAGATGATCCTATATGACACTTCTCCTAAAATACATTCCCCATCAACACATTTTGCTTAATAGGTCAGGGATAAGTTATATTATTTCTTATGCATTCCAAGGCTATGCAAAATGAAAACATTACCAAAATTACAAAAAACCAAATGTCTCTCTTCCCTGCTCAAGATCTGAAAGGAGCATAGCTGTAAAACACCATAAGGATTTTATAAATTTAACTGGAAATCAGAAAAAAAAGTCTTCCATCTTGTGAATCTGTGAGAATAACCTGAGATAAAGCTGGGTCTGATTCAGTACCTAGGACGTGATAATGTCAACTGTTTGAACTGCTGTTCCTAAATAAGCCTAGTGCCAAAGGATCAATGGATTATCCAGTGCTGTCTTATGAGGGAACTCTTCAGAGGGTTTTGTCATTTCACAGTGTCTTGTTTCTTGTTTTACATTCTATCACTGCTTTACTTCCATAATCACTCCTTCCAATTCTCTAATGGACATAACATGTGTTAACTGTCCACTTACCAGGTTGAGCCATGCCATCGAGAGGCACACTGAAGGAATCGGGGTCGAATCCCTGCATGTTCATCATACGCTGAGCTTGCATGGCCCCCATGCGACAGCTATTTACACCAGTGTAAGCCTGCGGATACTGTGGCCGTAACTGATTCTGCTGCTGAAGATTGCCTGACATGTCTGCAAATATAGTTGGTTATTACAAACTGAGCATGTTTTCTAATTTCATCTCTGAATATGTATATATATTGGAAATGAATTACATGGTATGGCTATTCCACTATTACTATGGTGACTCACAGAAAGAGGGTATACTAAATCTACTTCTCTGATATTCACTCAGTAAAAAATTTGGATGACATTGCTGAGTAATGTAAGGGAAAAAAGGAAGAACTGAAATTCTTGGGAGGCTGATTGTCAGAGGAAGGGAAATCCCTTTTAACATGTGTTTAAGACCTCAACTTCCTTACAGCCTATATGGCACTAGGCCACCCCTGGGTCAGAGGTCTGAATGTTCTGCTGCAAACTTTGGTGGAAGCTGCATTCGGAATTTGGAATTCTCTTTCCTAATTCTGGACAGACACTTGCTTGTTCCCAACAAAGGAAACTGCTGGCAGCTTATGTAACAAAAGAAGAATTGCCTTCCAATTCAAGAGGACAGATTTATGAGCCTGAGGATGTCAGGATACACTGAGGTATTTTAGCCACTTGATGTATGTTAACCCTACCACCAAATATTTTGCAGCAATACAAATCATAGACGAGTGGAAAGGTTGCAAGACAAAAGATGATGTCAGGAATTTTGTCCTAAAAGTTAACTGTTGTCAGTATCCACAGCTAGTCTTACTCCTTTACTGCCAAATTTTCAACTCCACATCAGCTTATTCAGTACTTATACTCAACTGACTCCTAAACACTATGCTCTGGAATTCAATAAATATTTCAATAGCAGTGTGTGTATGCACACAAATGCCCTGTATGTCATACCTTACCTGTCATGTGCTGACTGAACTGATATGCATTGTGGCCATATTGACCATTGTGCAAGCCTGCCATAGGATGACCCATCTGGGAGGGGATGGGCGGTAGAGGGCGTGGGCTCAACATGTTGGTGGGCGTGGATGGGAAGCCACCCATGCTGTGGAAGATTCAATAAACTTGCAAATATCACAACATAAAATGTACATTATTTTCAGGATTTAAAATTATGAAATTTGACTCCAACATTCACAAGCAAAACACAACATCCTGAAAAGTATGTGCCTCCCTTTCCATGTGGCAACACAAGATTACTTGCAGTAAATATTCTTTTCTCCTCCCTTCACTCCCTGCCCTGGCATACATGACAGACAAGACACCCTCACCTTTCACTGGTCTCATCCAGTATTCCTAGGCCTCCTGTCATGCTGACCGGTGACTGCTGGCTGGACATGTTGGCACTACCAGTAGCTGTGCCACAACGGCTGGAGTGAGAGCTGGAGAAGGTAAAGCCTGAAAGAAAGAAATAATGAAAAATGTTAGGTTTATGGTACAATATGCCACATTTTTGACAAATATTGCATTGACACATTCAAAATAATATTTCTCTTTCTTTTACATCTTCCTCAACCTTTTGCCGAAGCTCAGGTATCATAATGTGTCAGGTGTTTGACATTTTTCAGATGGTCTCTGAGAAGAAAGAAAATTTTAATGTTGAATATTTTCAGTAAGGTATCAGAAATCCTTCTCTCTGTAATATAATTTCAGTGAAATCACAGAACCTGATATCAGTGGATAAAAAAATGTGATGTCAGTGAGCAGGGAAAATACTTCATTGGTATTCTCACCAGTAATGCAGCCTATCTAAATGTCAGTTTGCCAAAGATGGACACAGCACTAACTTAACAGCCGCAAAATGTCATCTGGGGGGGGGGGGGGGGTGTGTGTGTGTGTGTGTGAAAGAAAGGACGTTTTTGGGTGGGAATAGTGAGTGGAGACATTAGTTTTATTTGTTCATTTCAGCAGAGCTGATTTATGGTAGACTGCCCAACAGCATACCAGCACACTGTTCTGTTTATTTGATTCACATTAAATCATATTCAGTAAGTTGTATTGTAAAATAAAATGTGCTTCACTGGGAAGGCTGTTCTTCTTTCATAATCACCTACATTACAAGATGTGCACAACTGTTTTCTTTAAATCTCCTTTGACCAGATCTTATCCCAGAATCCGAACCCTATAATGAGTCACCATACCCTTTCCCACTGCTTGGACAATCTCGAATTCTCGATCTCCTTCATGAGGTGACGTCATTTGCAGGCCTAGCCATTATTTCTCATTGCTATATTTAGCTGTTTTTCCGCCTAACGGCATTACGTCATTTTCTCCCTTCTTTTCCTCAAAGACTTGTTTTTTCTTTGTTAGATTTTATCTCGAGCGTTTAGTCCTCCCGCCATCCTACCCCCTCTGTCATTCCCATTATATTTCCCAGACGACTGCCAACTGCTGCCAGACAAACGGCCTTGCATGACGGTTAGGCGATAGCCTGCACGCGGAGAGGTAACAAATCAGGATCCAAATCGAGGCTGGCAGAAACTCCAGCTGTCTCCCGTTCAGAATGAAAAGTTTCTAAGACTAATCGCTAATCTGGCGGTCCAAGTTCCTATCACTGAAACAATCAATCACGGCTTGTCCCAGGTCGATTTGACGATCGATAGCCATCGGAATTTTCCTGGTCGATTCATACCCGCCCTTCTCGTTGGTCGGCCTCTCTCCGGGCTGATCAAAGACTTGGCGAGCGATCGGGACTTATCGAGGAAGGAAAAGTGGCCAGCGTGTTGACATAGGACCAAACCTGACTTGTATGACCACACCAAGTGAATCGCCAGTACCCTTTCATGACATCTCTTACCTCTCATGAGGTCAGAATACATTAATTATACAGCTGGTTGTCACTGGTTTCCACGTCTTTGACCCTATGCGAGGTTTTCAAATCATTCTCGGGGGTATCAGAATAATATAGTTTCGAAATAAGGCTAAATTCTGTGGGACCATCTCATGTTTTTTCTTCACCTTCTTTATGGCCATGAAGCTATGATGCGACTGGGTGATATGATTTATTTTCACTGATTCTCGCACGCAAAGCATTGCTTATGGTATTGTAAATTCTGGCCTCTGTACAAGTAGTCCCATTACTGTTCCTTAATAGGTTTATTTTGTGAACAAGCGTCTGTAGTAATTTAACTTGTGAATTAAAAAAAAATCTCATTCATTAATTGACTGATGCTGAGCGAGTGACTCACTGACTGACTGAATGACTGACTGATTTACTAGCCGGACAACCAGACCATTGGACAACTTAATTTACATCGCTGGATAACTGCTGAATTGTAAGTTAGTTATGATTCCCAGTCGCTTAATCTCAGCATGAATGGGTTTTTTTTTGTGTTTGTAGGAACACAGTTGTATACATTTGGATTATCTCTCATCATTGATCTTATGGCTTATTAGGCAACTGGGACACAACTAATCTATTGTCTGTCTGACAAGTGTGCCGCAGGCTTTCTCCTGGTGCTCTCTGGCCCTTTGGGGCGTTCCAAGAAAACAAAAGTCAGCATATTCCGTGCTTTATGTATACATTAGAGGCGGCAAAAATTCTTGTCTTCTGACCAGGGGTCAATATGACCCAAACTGTACCCGGAAACGTCTCTTACGTATCATCAGAATGGCTGGACGAAGAGATTGATTCTGCTACATCAGTGGTGGTTCTCAACTTTTTAAAGCCTGTTTCTTCCAACGTTCATCCCTTGTGCCCTTATTTCCACCAAAGATTCTTAAAATCCTGACAAAACGTTTGTATTTGGACAAGAATACATTAGTGCCACACTTGACTACTTGACATATCTACTAAAGGTCGATGGAATTACGCGACAAAGGCCGGATTTAATGTCGGCAGAAATTGTTATATCCAATATGGAATACGAAAAATAGAAGTAACTCCGTGCCTTTAGTGTACATGTAGGGACATGTAGTGTGCATTCGTTAATAGTTTTAGTAATTATTCTCTCCTCCCTCCTCAACGAAAGTCCCAAAAATGTCCCCCTAGGGGCCACCCATAAAGTATGTATGCTCAATTGTGGCCATCGTAATCCCCTCCCCCCTCCCCCCGCCCCTTGCACGCTGTTCATACGCATGGCTTCATCCTCCCCCCCCTTCCCCGGCCCCCGTGTACAGGCGTAAGGCCATGAAAACCAAAATGTTTAATAATTTTTATATAATCTTATATCTTGTCATATTTTTTTTTTCATACAAATAAAACTTTAATTTTTAATGAACATGTACGTAGGCTTTACAGACACCTTCTCTCCACCACGTGCGCCTTTCATAGGCTGAGGGAAATACCCCTCCCCTTCCTAGCCTATGTACCGTATGGATGATTCCCCCCCCCCCCCCCGGGTCAGCTGCCCCCGCGATTAAGAATCCAAGAACCGCTGCGTTGTGCTACACTGATCACGTCAAATTCAGGACAGCCTTTGCAGGGTAACGTCTGAATTTCCTGTCACGTTCTTCCTGTATCTCAATCAACTGATCGATCTTCTCAGAACAAGTGATTAACTGTCAAATCAAACTACATATCTTTACTGTGTGTAAGTAAGTGTGCATGTTTGCCCGTCCACTTCATTTGTCCGTCTGTTATTTATTTGTTTGTTTCAACAAATACGATTATGTAGTCAAGTTTCAGTCTGTCATCTATGTGAAATTCATGTGTCAGCCTTCTGATTAAACCTCTGAATGTTCCACACTCTTCTAATCCTACATGCTATTCAGTCGTGTCGTACTCTTTGCTGTGTTTTCATTTGTACGGAAACAGAAATGGCACCGGAAACGTCAAAAATCCGTCATGTAGTGAAATAGAAAGAGTATTTTCATGCGTATGGAAAAACGGCAAACTAGAAACTGAACTCATGAAAATATTCTTTTAATTTCACTACTTCAAGGCTTTTTGACGCTTCTGGTGCTATTTCCGTTGCCCTACACATGTAAACACAGCTTTACACTTCTCATACTAATGTCATCATTGCAAAAAACACTTCCAACGTTCTCCAAACTCATGCACACAATGAATAACACTGTTTGTGCAACTAGATTATAAAGACCCAGCAGCATAATGGAATCTGCCAAGCGATTCATTGACGCATTACCAACTAGTGGCATCATGTAATTCAAAGGAATTCGCTCCTAATGAGAAACAACTGATACCACAGCGACCCTAAGAATATTACTATTATCCTGATCCTGATCCCACTGTGAGTGCCGACTGCCCAACGACAACCACAACATTTTCGCTGTGTGCTGGATGTTGATTTATGGCTTGCAATAGGAGATGGGGAATGGATAGGGGGAGTCTGTGAGAAGAGGTGAAGGAAATGCTATGACAGCCCATGAGAAGTGGAAGAAAATGGAAAAGGAATCATTAACAGCTACTAACTTCCACCCCCCCCCCCCAAATGGAAGATAACGATGACCATCTAATTCATGTTTTAATGGCGACCCTCATTCGTCTTTCATTAATGGCAAGACTTGATAAAAATTTAACCCTATGCCCCCACTAGCCTATTTTTCGATTCGTCTTCTATGTACATTATTTAGCCTATCGGCATCTATCTCTACAACAGTTTAGTCCTTCCTGTGTTCGTCGTCCTTTCTCCACCTTCCTCCACCCATTAAACTATTAGAGGCTAGCCATGCCCTTTCCCAATTAGGAGTTCGCGCAAAAAATAAATAAATAAATAAATAAATAAATCTTCCTGAGTTAATAATGTCAATCTTAAAGATGTGGACACCGTTTCTCCGGCGATTACTACCTTCCTGTGACACAAAACGTTCAGTGATGAAATAAATAAGATTTTCCCAAACATAAGACCACTGTCTTTCGTCTTTATTCACTCCAGACGAAAAGACAGCCTTGAGCTCTAACACAGCAGATAACGATGGCACAGTTTCGTAAACAGTTTTTTGTTTTTCACACCGTACAGATCCACCGTGTAGATGGAAGTTACCAGTATACAAAATTCAAAATGAGCATCACGCACGGAGCGTTTAAACAGGAGCGGAAATGTGCTGTTTACCGAAACTGGTGTCCCGTTTAACTCTTCGCACGAGAGATGTGAGGCAGGAAGCTAAGCCGGAAACCTCAACAAACTATTATTATCATTATTGAATTCACAACAACAGCAAGCCTTGCTGTCGCTTTTAATAAAAGAAAAATAAATGTCAGGAATCGACCACTGGAGATCATTTCAGACCGACACAGTTTTTTTTTAAAAAGGAGGGGGGGGGGGGGGCATCGTTATGTTATAATTCAATTCAATTACCAGTTTTGTTCACCCCTTGATTGCCATGGCCAATTAAATCAGCTTTCCAGGATTAATGTATATGGTACTTTATTGGAGTTTCTAAAGCAAAGACAGGCTCAAATACTAGATTTGTATATTGAAGACTGGCAGTTAGAACACCCTTGGTAAGATACAGTCATTCTTTCCTGACAGTGGAACAGTGAAGTAATCTAAATACTGCTCTCATCTCTTCTCTAGTTTTCAACGATGAGGAGGAACGGTATTTCCTTTAAACAGGGTTTACGGGCAATCCAGCTTACAACACTAAGGTTGAGTGTGTATTTACCATTCAGTAAAAACAACGTCGGAATGCTAAGTCACCCACCACAATCTTCCCCCTACGATCACCAGTGTCTAAACAACTTCCAGATCCAAGGGTCAACAGTATGTCACAGAATGCCTCAAAACATGGGCATCTTGAGTTCGTGAAATCTGATTGGTTGTACAACAGGAGTCAGGTCAAGGTGCACCTGTTGCAGTTTTTACCGGTCGCAGTCATTTGAACACCTTATGATAGGGAGTATTTGCGTGACCATGGAGTATGTGTGCGTTTGTCGATGAACAATGGAATGTGTAGTACATTTTAGAGCAGACTGATTTCTTACATAATCTGTACAGAGAATACAATACTGTACAGGTTATTACTAGTAGAAAAGATGCAACAGGACCTGGACACGCTAAAAAAATGAATTTCGTGGCGGGTGTGACCAAACTCTAAATCTAAAGATTATTTTTTTTAAAACACAGAAAATTTGCAAATCTAAAGATTATTTTTTTAAAAACATAGAAAATTTGCATATTTACTTCTTTTTGCCACATTTTGACTCTACATCTAAAGGTCTGGATCTGTTCACGTTTTTACCTTTTCTTGCGAGGTAATTATTACGGCCGGGTTTAGATATATTTAGCAATAGCGATAGTCAAAATCCGCCACATAATCGATACAAATGTTCTGTTTTTCTATTATACTTAGTTTCCTTCTTCGGGTTTGGTTTATGGTCAGGGTATGGGACAGGGTAACACAGCATCGGAAATGTTCATATTACGTTGATTAGTAAATTATTTTTTTAAAATTTGCCGCCGGTCTTCCATCCGCATACCCGGCCAGAATAACATTTTGGGATAAGAATGGCCGCTGTAGCGATAAATACTGTTTCTTTGATTTTTAATGTTTTTATCCTGCCATACCGACCGCTACCAGCAGCAAGGCATCTCTGAAGTTCCGAAGCACGGCATTTCCCGAATTCTATAATACTTTAAGTCATATCGGTTTCTCCCAAAGATTTCGAAGAATTTCATACGTGCAGCATTGTTGGCGTTCTTCACCAAATGCATATCTGGAGTGTAGGACCGCTGGCATGGACAATTTGAATATTTCTGCTCCGCTCACGTCATGTAAATATGAGATCCCGTTTGATCGTAAGACGACTGCCGTTATTAAGTGTCAGCAAGAATGTCCTAGCCACATGACAATGTGACAGAGCTGTCCTTGCCTTGCGACACACGAGAGACGCCACTCGCTGCTTTGTTTCAGCCAATGGGCTTGCTCTAACATGCAGCCCAACAGGTGCACCTTGAACTGCAGGCCCGGCTGAGTCATGAAGTTGACCTACTTCATGGAAAATATCTCAACACCTTCAAGCACCTGTACATTTCCTGGACATTTCTGGCATTTTGCAAATTTCAATCAATTGTTGTTGTTTTTTCTTTCATGAATGCAGGTCATGGGCTTACATCACAGTTAGATTCTCTCTCTCTCTCTCTCTCTCTCTCTCTCTCTCTCTCTCTCTCTCTCTCTCTCTCTCTCTCACGCACCATCTGACTGTCCGTCTGTCCGTCCGTTCGTCTGTCCGTCTGTCTATCTATCATCCCTCCCCCTAGTCCCTCCTTTGCGCCTTTACCTTTGGGAGGGGGAGTGCTAAAGACAAGCTTTTAGGCAAAATCCTGGTCACAAGCACGGCGGTGGGTGGAGGGGGCGGGGATATTACGAATTCTCAGGTATCAAACACGTCGTAATAATTATTTGAAGTTGTCGACACGGTTGAGATTAGTTAGAGTATGCTGCGCACACACAAATTATTTACATATATATACTAAATGTTTTCGGTCGACGTATGTGGTTAGCCTACCCGGGTTTTCATTTAAAAAATTGAAAATTAACTGTTAGGCTTCAAACCCCTCTGAGATTCGGGCACAACTTGGCAGGCCCACTTACAAGCCGCTGGCTATATATCCGTGTGTCATTTTTTTTTCCTAAAAATCACTTCAATTTTTATACAGAACACACCACAATGTTTTTATTCTTTCTCTCTCTCTCTCTCTCTCTCTCTCTCTCCCTCTCTCTCTCTCTCTCTCTCTCTCTCTCTCTCTCCCTCTTTGTGTGCTAGTGTGTGTGTGTGCGCGCGCGTACGATCTATTTACATGTATATGTCTTTGCTCTGTCAAAACTCTGCTATGGGACATGTGGAATTACCGCACGCCAACTAGTAGGACCATTTGCAGGGTCGGCTCACTTGTGTTCTCTACATAATTATTGAAGACCGAGTGCTTGGAGTTGTGCAGATTTTCAACGCACTCGTTGTCGAGCCGATCCAGTTCTTTTACTCATAAATCATTGCTTATCCAATAACAACCTGCCCTCTCAAGGGAACAACATGGGGACTCAAGTGGCGAGAGCTTACACCTGATTTGGCAACCATTTAGCAGTCAAACAATACTTTCTGCACTTCTGTGGACTGCTGGCGCCAGGACATAGGCCATGTGTTTGGTCATTTATGGCACTTTCGGTGGCCAACGCCTGATTAAACTTTTAGCCGCCTGCAACGGATAAATCTGGCACTTGTTGACGCCTTGACGTAGGTGTTCCGGGACCAGGCTTAGGTCAATGACTCGTTGCCTGTTTGGCTTGCTGTCGTTTGTAATTCAGTATGGATAAACATGATGATGGACAGAGTGCAACTAGACAAGGAGAAAAGTGAAACAAACAAAGAAATTATGAAGGAAACATGGCATAGACTTAGGTCGGGACATGTTAAAAGAAAGGGAGGGTGACCACCAAATCCACCCATTTTGGTACTGAAAACGTCCATGTCTACATTACACAAGTAAAATTTTGTTCAACCCGCGCCATAGCAAGTAATCCACTAGCTATATAAACGTTTCATGAATGGTATAATAAGATGTTAAGTGTGCCTTGGGTTACTGCAATACGACTACCGTTAGCTGATTCCCAGAAGTCGCGAGGTGGCGCCCCTTACTATAATGCCATTTGTTACAACCTAATCACAATGGTCAAAACGTTCTGCTATTCCCGAGTCGAAGTTAATTAACGAATTAATTAGTCACTACTGTTAACTCAAATGTTTACACTATGTGTGTAGGCAGTTTTGTGCCGGAGGGAGACAAAGAGGTACGAGAAAGAGGTACATGGGTACAAGGGTTTGGAAAAGGGCGGGGGGGGGGGGGTGACAGGAGACGGACAGACACAAATAATTTGATCTTACACATGTAAGCAACAGATCTCGTGGAAGGCAACTGAAGGAAGGGTAGAAAGAAGATGACTTACTTGGGAAGATGTCTGTTGAAGGAGGACCAGCGTGTGGAGATCTGCCCATACTGTTCTCTGTATACTCCATAGGAGAGCCCTCAGGTCGCAGCTGTTGTATGGTCAGGCAAGTATTGAGAATGTCGCCGCCTTCACTGGGGTCTTTCTTCAACTGGGGAATGTACATGGGCAGGCAGAAACGAATGAGTGTCGGTGGACGGATGCACGGACGAACAGGTTTGTGAAGTAATACAGAGATGGATGGATGGATGGATGCACAGATGGATGGATGGATGGATGGATTGCTCAGTGGATGGATATGTGGATGGACGGATGGGTCGATGTTTGGGGAGACAAACAGGCTGATGGGGGAGGCAGAGTACAGCGATGGAGGAAGGGGGTAAATGGCGAGAGATACAGACATAAAGGTGAACAGAGAGATGGACAAATAAGAAAGGGTTTCTTAGTAAAACTATACTCTGGCAGAGTACCATCCTCGAGCTAAGCTGTATTTGCCCATGTTTTCTGAAACTGATCAACCATAATGATGCACAAATGTCCGTTTATTACTGGCTTCGCTCTCTCTATATAGAGGACAAAAAGACCCTATGTAAGATTCTGGTGAACATATCCTATAAATTAGTTGCTCATTGGGTGTTCATGTCCATGGTGTCAACCTCACCTTCTTCTTCTGCTGTTGTTGCTGTTCCTTCGTGTGATTCTTGACATGTTTGCGTAAGGAGCTGGGATCTGTGTAGCGCTTTGTGCAACCTGGAACCTGGCATGCGTAGGGTTTCTGCGGACAAGCAAGAGAGGTCAGTACTTTCTTACTGAGTGCAAAACGGGCCCGTTGACACGAACTAATAATGATCTGCAAAGTAACTTCATCACTGGCATTTGCTGCTACTGGATTACTGAAACAATTAGCACAGGATATGGTCCAGACAATAATCGATGGAAATAACCTGCAGAACACATTGATGAATTAATGAAAATAAGAAAAAAGATTGTGTAGTAAAGCAGGTGCTTGAATAAATGGATGGAATGGCGAGTGGGTAAAGCTGGGTTTTCATGTGTACCGAAACGGAAACGTTAAAAACCCTTCAAGTAGTGCAACATAGAGAAAGCGTTTCCTTTCATATGAAAACACTCTTTCTTTTCACTACCTGGTGGCTTTTTTGCCGTTTCCGTTTACACACAGGAAACCGGAAACGGCAAAAAACTCCATCAAGTAGTAAAAAGAAAGAGTGTTTCCGTGTGTACGGAAACAGCATTTTCCGTGCACAAGAAAACATTCTTTCCATTTCAATGTCACGAGTGGAGTGAGCGAGATTCAAGGATTGCAGGGGCATGGAAGTGTAGGATTGACTCACGGGATAGTGAGGCTGCTCACCTGTATTGACTTCTGTTAGTTAACGTGGAAGCGTGCAAGACGTGAGTAAAGTGAAGGCGATGAGGTAAATCTTGTGTAGTGAAAAGTCACTGCAAGTTAAGAGGTCCAAGGGGACAGACGTGGGAAAGCAGTCGGGAGATTGTTGTGTGTTTTCCAGTGATGACTGGTAGGTTGAACTATGATTGATAATTATGATGATTGATGTACTATATTCTCCTATGACCATGATGTAAATAAGTTATATGTGAGGAATGTGAAAGTCATTGATTACTGTGTATAGAGATGTGCGCAATGAGCGATAGATGTAAGTTCGGATCATGGATTCGTAGCGAGTCTGAGTGCTGTGTGGTACGGTAGAGGTGTGTTACCGTAAGAGGTGTGGTGAGTGAAAGGTGGACTATTGTGTGTACGCTTGATAGTTCGTAATAAGTGGTGAAGTGGATAGTAATTGTATGGTGTTATAGAAATGTAATGTTATTCTTATAGGTGCCGGGGTCGGGCAGAGAAGCCACCCGCGGTGAGCGGACTTGTGCCGGGGTTGGGCAGAAGGCTACCCACAGGCCTGCCGGAGTGAAGCTGTCGCGCCGGACAGCGGGAGCACATGAGTCGTGGCAGTCTGGCCACAGACAGGGACGTTGTTATTACGATGTTAATGTGCTATTAAGATGTTAATGTGCCATTGAGAATATAATGTGCTATTGAAATATTAATGTGCTATTAAGACATCGAGGGGAGATTGAGATACGGAGATTAGGTTGAGCAGGAGCCAATAAGAGAGGCCCGCAAGTAGTACATATATAGATGTGAGGCTGAGGCCAGAGCATATTTTAGAAAGTATTATCGGGTTGTGGACCCGTAGAAGAATGAATGTCGGGAATACTGACCATTGAATGGTATTTGAACTGAAGAATGTAATGCACGTATATCTTTATTTTTTATGTATAATAAATGTGTGAGTCTGGTTGGTTGTTCTGTTAAGTGTTATACTTGTTCGTTCGTGATTGTTGTCCTGTCATAATTATTACATTTCCCAGTCTGGGATTTGTGACATTCACTAACTGAAGAGTTTTGGACGTTGCCATTGCCGTTTCCGTACACACGCTTCAGCGCGGAAGGATGGACATGATTATGGAATGCGCGTTAATGCGCATGAGTGAATGGATGGATAGGTGGGTGGAGAACACTGTAGAACATACCGTATCCACATGTGTCCTCTGATGCTTGGCTCTATCTGATGAATTACTGAAAGCTTTCCGACATCCCGGGTGTTGGCACAGATATGGCCGCTCGCCCGTGTGACTCCGGAGGTGGATTTTGAGATTTTCAAGTCTTGAGAACGCTTTGGTGCAGCCCTCAAACTGAAATGCCAAATTTCAAGGTTAAAAAGTAATATCACAAATAAATAAATTTCCAAAATCACAATTTAAAAACATGCTCTTGCAGTACAAAGTGAGAAAAACACACACACACACAAAAACAGCAATATAAACGTGAAAAAACGCAAAACCTGAAAGGCCACACTTTCCACTCAACAGTTTCGTCTCGACCCTGCCACTGATCTGCTCCTGCGAACATGTCTAAATAGAACAGGCCTTTAAATATTGGGTGTTAGGACACGGTGACACACATGCACACGCACGGGCATGCAAACACGCACGCACACAAACACACACTGCGGGATGTAACATTCAAAGTTTATTTCAAACACAACTGTTTTCCAAGCCTTAGACTGGTCAGTTGAATGGACATATTACATGTATATAATAATGACTGTGACATTAATGTCGGTGTCATCTAAACATCTGTCAACAAAGTGACAAGAATACCAAGTATTAAAAAAGCGATTCAAAGACGAAACAATTAAAAACTGAACAATTTTGGCAAATTAAGATAAACTGCCAAAAGAGGGCATAAAATCAAAGTGATGGTCCATAAGGTCGTTAATGTCTACCAAATTTGCAGTGGATCGAAACACACATGGAATGGTGAAAGAAGAAATGATAAAATTTCCGGGGGGGGGGGGGGGGCGCAACACAATACTGTTTAAATCCTGCAGGGTTCACATCACACAGCCACAAATCTGCAAGCTCAGAGATCCGTGTCGCCTGAGAACCATCATCTTTAAAGACAAGTTTTTGGAAGCGACCCGACAAAATGTTTAGGATGAAAGTTGAAAGAAAGCAAACCATGAAACAACAACAAACAAAATGTGCGCCATATACCCTATGGTTCCTGTCACAAGTGTAAATTCACTGTCACAAAGCTGTATTCATCGTAACTATTGCATTGTATAGTGTTGATTGGTTACATAAGCTCTTACAAAACGTCAGACTTTCAAATCAAGTACCATGTTGAAATATGAGTCTGAACTCAGTCTCAAAATTGCTTCAACTAGTTGCTTAACCCTCCAGGAATCGGAGATTCGAAGTACTACCTGTAAGTTTTACACACCCACAACTGGTATGCGACATTTAGTGAGTAAAGTTTCCATCTTTGACTGATTCAGTGTGTGCCAATATTATTTTTTGTTATGCATATTCTAGCAAAAAGATTTATAATTCTAAAGGGGGGGGGGGGGGGAGATTGGATGATAGATAGATAAGTAAAGGACTCTGTATAAAGAAAAAGCATTTATCAAAGACCGTGGGTGGTTAGTAGAAACGGGTATATATTTGACTATACCATGTCTTCAGAATTTTCTGTATGGCTCCTCGAAATATTCCCAAACTCAGGTCGGTATTTGTTATCGTTTTCTTTTCGCCAAGACACAAGCCCAAGACGACCACGTTTCGCGGTCTATGGACTCGACTACCCCTGTAACGTGCGATGGGGTCCTAGCGCCCAGTCAACCCCCCCCCCCCCCAACCACCAACTACCGACAATTTCAACTGGCATTTCGTTAAACTGGAGACATCTTCTATTGGAACCACTAAACTGTCCTAGAGGTCCCGAGAGACGTTCGTCTGTGCCACACATATTTATAATATAGAGATAATTAGGCACTGGACGAGGCCCTTCTGAAACGACACTCGCAAACCACTCACAATGATATCTCGCGCCTCCATAATTATGTAATACATTAAATACACATTGTATGCACGGGGTTAAACATCGACTGTGTGACTCACCTTGTTGTTATCATGTACAACAGAAGAGCCAAGTGTTTTCTTATCATTGTAATTTCCTCATAATACAGGCCCTGGTTTCTGACAGACCGACCACGGGGCTTTTTCTCTTCTCTCCCAACGGGAAGTCAGATTTGAAAAAGATCGGTGTCATACAACGCAGAGACATGGTGAGATAAACCTTTGCTCTTCCCAGATTTGGTTTTCATTCACACTAATCACAGGTTCACACACTAACATATATGCATTCAAAATGGACACGTTTTTAAATTTTAAAAAAACTTTTTATTGGCATCATATGACCAAATTTGCTTTTGTTTGCACAGCAACTTTTCCAGGTGGTGCAAGGGTTGGAGGTCAGGATTTAATTGAGCTAACAGGCCACAACAAATTTTTACTTCGTCACAAACAACTTTTTTGGACGGTTGTTGTTAGGAAACTCTTTTTGGGGGAGACTGTCCAGGTTGGTAACCAAAATCCAATTGTGAGCATTTTGGTAACAAGGCCAAAATAGTCACTACAAAATAACCTGTTCTTTTCCAATTGTTACATTTTTTTTTTTCAATTTCTGTCTCTTCTCCTCTCCCATGCTAGGGAAGCTGGGTATGTAACACGTCACAAACACCAGATTATGACGTGTTGCGCCGATTCTCTCCCTATCTACAGATCAGATAAATCCCGTAAGGCTTCCATTGACACTGCAGGAGAACTGAGGGATTACCAAAAGTATGAGTCATGTGTTGTATTATGGCTTAAACGTCTTCCTTCCCTGCTCTGTCCTCCTTGTTCGCCCCCTGCGTGTAGTGCAAGTGTGTCCTGTCAGTACTATGTTGCTTTAAAATTATATTTTGATACTGCACATTACCTCAACTTAATCCCGCCCCCCCCCCCTTTTTTTTTTTTTAACAGTAAACTGTGTAAGTCAATTAGTGGTAGGTTTAGATAACATCATGAACGGGCAAAATGCATTGACAATACCTTCAGTCCTTGCTGCAAAGTATAAAAATAGCCTCATCTGCCACTGAAACTCTCATGAGGTCCAAGTACATTATAACGGATCAATTGTGACGTCCCCGACGGTTCTCCATGACATCGCCTTACATGTTGAATCCTTTCGCAAAGGTTCTCAGATATTGCAATAAACAGTAGCAGATAAGACAAATTACTGTCGGACGCTTGAAAAAACTAAAAATTGCTGAATTGTCCCATTCACTGTGGGGGGTTATGTTTGCCTTTTGAAATGACATTTGCACAGAGTAACATGAAATTAGTTCCGTTTTTCAAGCTTGGGTTTTCGGTTGTTGCATGAAGTGATAAGATGCAAATTAAGCCCATATCGTGGTGAAATAAAGAGAGAAAAGGGATATTAAGGAAGATTAAAAGAAAACAACAAATGAAATTATGGAGAAAGAAAGATGAAAAAATACAATACGGGGAATAAATAAGATGGGAAATGGGGTAAGACAAGAAAGGAAGCGTGATGGTAAATGACAGGGCAAAAGGTGGGGGGAGGGGAGAGTCAGGGTTTGAAGAGACATGGGGTGTATGAAAAGCGTAGGTGCTGAAAAAGAGGGGGGGGGGAGGCAAAAATTGCCAAAATCGGGCGCATGTACTTTATGGATATCCCCTTTCACGATAGAATAGCCGGATAGTGGTGTGTTGCACTTAAGACAGAAAGATGGTTTCGCAGCGATAGAAACCCCTCACCGCTCCGGAAAGAGGGTCGAAAGGGTGGGGGAAGGAATAAAAACAACAAACCCGGATTCACCGACTATGGTCATCATCCGTTATCTTGTGTGATTGTTACACCAGACTTTAACATTGTCAGCAGCGCTTTATTATATATCAACGCCATTATAAAACCAGTTCTAAATTAGATCTGTAGGATGATCCAGCGAAATCGTCGTGCCTTGGCCCAAACGCAGAAAGGTGATTATCGTGACAGTAGGCAATTAGTTTGGCTGTACGAAATTACATAATTGGGTTTTTGATAATTGCTCGCTGACGGAAAGGAATGACCTGATTATCAAGGGTGCATTTTTATGAAAGCAACATGTATTGTACAAACATGTCCTTGCCCCGCCAGATTGAAACAAAATACATGTACACACAAATACTTTACTTCCTTATGATAATCAATCGGATTCAAACTGATCCCGTCAGAACGAGTTCCTGCTGTTTTTTGCATTTAACTGAGTATGGTGTTCGTTCACACCCCTTGGTGATGGCGAATATTATCTTGTATATATACTAAAATGTGTGTTTGGATCATCTCTACATTTTCTATCCAAAGCACTTTCAAATTTCCACCGCTAACGAATCAATACCGCTCAGAATGTGGTTTAAAGGTTTACAGTCGAATAGAAAATTGACTTTAATTTCTTTCCAAACGTTCGTTAACTTTGCGAGATCACACTCAATCAGAAATTCGGATCTTCAAGTTTGTCGGTGCTGGCACCAGTATTATTCTGTCCGAATTCAATCAGTTTCCAAAATGCCGGATATTCATTTCCATATCGTGAGACCTCATCTAACCCAGTAACATTTCATTGGCCTAGCTTGAGGCCAAAGTAATATATTACACAAGGTAATCCACCTGATCCAAGCCTTGAATAACCTCTTCAAACCCTTCTCATGGCACTGATAAAAGTGCTTGGGTTCGAATGGCCGATTTTCCGACCCAGTCAAGTACACAAGGGCCAAAGGCTGGCTTCCCCGTGTTTCCTGAAATATGTAGCCTTATCACTGAAATGTGAAATTCTAAAGGACGTCGAAAGGTTGAGGGGAGGGGGAAGCACGAGCAGGGGAGATGGAGAGAAGGGTAAAAATTGGGAGGAAAGAGGCTAAAAGAATGATAGATGCAATCAGTAAAGACAAAAAATGAAAGAAATGGAAATAAACTCTTTTGACATCTGTAAATGATAAAAACATGACAGAAAAGAGAATGAGAAAAAGAACGATACGGTGGGAGGAAAACATAAATAATGGCTTTAATTTTAAAAGTGGACAGATGATTGCTGGTTATGGGGAAAACGGCTGTAGAGGAAAGGGGTAAATGGAACAGATAATCTGAGTCTGAGGGCCGAGTGGAGAAAGTGAAATTTCGAAACTGTTCTACTCTGCCTTGGCACAGGACGGATAAGCTCAAAGTCTCTTGCAGCGACGCCATGTATTAGGCCTATGTTGTATCGCGGTAGCCCACTCGGGCTCGTCACAGCCATTTCGCATGTGTTTTGTTTTTCTTTCTTTACTATACTATACGTCAAGGTGTTTCTTAACAGTATTGATTCACTCATTCTTTCATTGTTTCTTTCTTTCACTTTTCGTCATTCTCTCCTCTTCCTTCTCCCCACTGCATACAGTGAATGGTAATCAGACGCAGACAGGCTCACTCTGCCTGCCTTCAGGTTTAGAGCTACGTCTATTTAATTGTTCTTTCTTGGCGGGGCCGGCTTCAAGATCTCAAACTGATAACCCTTGAACTCCGCCCAGAGCTCTGTCATAGTGGACCACAGGTTGATACACCTACGGATCGACTGATTATTTTCATATTATATATCCGGAACCAACAAAACTACGCAAGAAAGATGGTGTCATTCACCGACAAGGCAGCTGTGCTCCAATTTCGGAGAACCTGCCCTTCCTTCATCATTGATACGATTCTTTGAGCCTCGGAAAGTTCTGCCATGACACAGAGATAATAGCACCTTTCTCCGGCCAGGGCCGGTCGGGAGATCTCAGGCTAGTCGAGTCCATATTACGTCAACTAGAGGGCAGCTAATATTATACTACACTTGCGGCGGACACATAATAGTCATGTACGCTGTATAATATAAAATTATGCCCCTGCGACTTCGTCCGTCCTGCCAACAATCGATTCAAAATACAGGCCTTCTCTCTCTCTCTCTCTCTCTCTCTCTCTCTCTCTCTCTCTCTCTCTCTTTCTCTCTCTCTCTCTCTCCATACTCGTGTTTTTTTTTGCCAGTTACATACTAACTTTTTCCTGCATACTTATCTTTTTCCAACCAGGGTTGGATGTGTCTTTCTATTCTTGTTAATATGCCTATCGTTTTTCCATTCGCCTTGCTAATCTCTTTTTCTCACCCGGAGCCTCCCTCTCTTTCTCGATCACCCAGCTTCCTTTCCCATGGGCTGACTACAATATTATTGCCTCAGATAATTACGATGCCACGTGGATCTTCCAATGATATACTCCAACGTCAGGTGAAGCTAGATAGACAGACCGACAGGGTGGCAGACTAATTGATTGATTGATTGATTTGGCAACTTCACGGGGGCATGAAACAACGAAATGATCATGTACTCAAGAGACGAGACAGGATGAGGAGATAGAGACGATACAAGTACGAGAAGAGAGGTGCTAGGGAAACTTAGTCTGAAAATTCGGAGAAAGCACTTGGCCCTGACTTTGTCAAACGGATGCTCAACTGATGTCACTCCTATCAGTGCGGTCTAACCGTTGGCCAAGAGGCAATACCAGAATCAGTCTGGTCTGTTCAGGTGCAACTTCCCAGCCGATCCAGTTCTCATGTGTTATATTTCCAAGAGCTAAAGCCGTTCTGCTCTTCGTATAGCAGTCATTTTGAACTCTCTATTTGATAAGGTGTGAAACGTTTCAAAAGTAGTAACATGGCTATGCGAGTAAAGGAAGAGGATTATGAAGGAAAACAATATTACTTAAGGCCCAAAACATTATTACGCAAAAGCCCAATGGAAGATTCCACACAATGATCAAGGCTATGGTGAAGTTTTACATACTACGCGTGACGTACAAAGAGGCGGAGTCGAGATTCAGATCGAGGCTGCTGGCATTTGAATACTGGATCATTTTTCGCAAATAAAGAAATAAATAAAGGTGTGATTTGTTGTGTGCAATGAACTAGCTGTATCCAGCCATATTTCAAATTGCAACAAATTATAGATATTTTACATAAATAGATTTGGCAACACCATTGTGTCGTGGTAAACCTGATGTCAGCTGATCCTTGTAATTGATTTCGTCACCATAACTTTACCCAAATTTATGTTACTATGACAACGCTAGCAATGAAAATACAATAACAACATCGATTTCTATGGCAGGGTGCACACCAAGGGGGATTGACAATGAAAACAGGCAAAGATAATGTAAGTACCGCGGTGGTCTCTCTGATTCAGGCCCTGACATGACACCTTATACCCTCCATCACATAAACGGAGGAACTCAAAAAAAGGTGAAATACCATTCTATAAATTAATACCCAATGGGATCTGGTGTTTAAGTATTGCTCTACATTGATTTCTCAGCGGTCTGTGCCTACCCTATTCGATCTGTTTTAATTTTCAGTTTGTTTTATGAGTGGCAATAATGTTTCTTAAGATCACCCTTTCACGTGCTCTCTCTTCCTCTCTCTTTCTCCCCATCCATAGTCAGACTTTCTCACTCTGTTTAATTGTGTCAAAAAGAATATATGGTTACTTCAAAGTGCAAGACCTACGGAACACTGTGTGTTTGGATAGTTATCAGTCCTGCTTTTCTCCTGCAGCTGACCTACTACGTATACTTGCGACCTAACAAAATGAGAACATCAAGGGAGAGGAATGACCTTTTATCGGATACTGAGGTCAATGAAACATAGCAAGTAAATACCAAAAAGTTTCATGATTCGTGTTTACATACAACAGGTGCCAGTTACCCTCCCCCACCCTTTTCTTTCTCTCTTCTGTGTGTGCGTGTGTTTGTGTCCGTGTGTTTCTGTTTTTTTCTCACATTCTCTCTCTCTTAATCTCTTCACTCTGTCTCTCTTTCTTTCTCCCTTTCTCTTTCTCTTTCTCTGTGTGTCTGTGTGTGTGTGTGTGTGTGTGTCTGTGTCTCACATTCTCTATCCATCCATCCGTCTGTCCATCCATCCATGCATCCAGAACAGAACAAAACTTCGCTGCCTCGTTATAATTAATATACCCATGTGATGGACTATAGAAATAGACTATCCAACAGCCATTAAAAGCTTGCAGACTCGGAACAAAACCAGTAACATGGCGGACCTCAAAGGAAAATGTGCCCAGTACAATTAGAAGGTAAAACTAAATTAGGTTGGAAAAGTCTTCACTTCCGCATGATCACGATGATCGTTACTGGACAATGCCACAGTTTGTGCTCAAAATGAAGCCAGCGACATGAGCCTGCTGTGTACACTGAGCGATAACCCTGCTTGTGCAGTGTGACAAACACTGAGACGCAAAATGAAGGCGCCGATTACCCAACGCTGATGTTTATAACATTTACTTGACGTGTCATCAACACCAGTTGACTATCTTGCCTTCACAAAAAGCCGCATTTGCATGGTTGTGCTGGATGAAGTTATGGGCATTTTAGCATTCTTAAATGCCGCGTTTGTCTCACTTTCGCAGTTACTAACTCTTCCGGCCACCAATATACGTCGGTTTAGCACAAGAAGTGATTATCTACTTGTCCAAAAATAAAGAGATAATACTGAACTCCTCGCACTTACCCGACGATTTCTAATTTAACCTAATGATGTCGACTCCGGATGATTATTTCCAGAGAATCAAAGAATGCTTGCCAGATTTCTTTCTGCCTATGAGGGGTTTTGTCGCCACACACCGTCTCCGCACCGGACTTGTGACAAACTCAATGTCAGTTTACAACGCACCAGTTGAAATTGTGAAATGTTTGCGAACAATGTACGTCAATTATAAAGGCATAGGCTTGAGCGGATGGAAATTCGAGCTATTTCCAGATGGTTTTATGTGTCCCTTTGTGCTTGTTGCTTTTGTTACCGGGAAGATGGTTTTACTCAATAACTGTCCCATCAACTTCACAAAGCCCTACACAAAACAGACAAAACATGCGTCTCGTGCCACAGTTTGAAGGATACGAATGACGGTTTTTTGTCAGACCTTAGACAATTCCAATATTGGCCGACCACCAATACGAGTCTTCCCACACAACTACCCAACTCAAACACCCAAATTTCATAATGGGAACAACAGGGGACAAGTAACTTTGACAATCACTGGCCAGTAGGGTGGGGGAAAGAGAATAGGACAGTCGTCTACCCAAATTTATTGCATGTCTCATCATCCCCCCCCCTCTCCCACGTTCTTCCATACGTCAAACTGAAGCCGCACCGGATCCCCCACCCCCACACACACACACAACCCCAAAAGCTTCCTGTGGAGTTGTTTTGGCATTTATTCAAGACGCCTAATAAGCATGGCAAGACATTAGTTATTCTGCATTTAACACACAACACTTTAGTACTAGTGACATAATCCATTATCAAAACTGACCTAGATCTGCACTGCGAACTCCAGCCTCTATTATCACATTTTATTTGACCTTCAAGAACACAATTTTGCCGTTTTAACTGCAAAACACAATTAACGCGAAATGAATGTAAATAAATTAATGGAAAAAGGCTGGTGAGATACGACTTAATTAAATTCTGAATTGCAGATATAGTCTCTGATACTCCCTCGTAAAGTACCTCAAAAGTGAACCTAAAGCTGTAGATATGAGAGCCAGCTGAAAGCTAATTTTACTCTAGCAACCTCCAGCTTTTGTTTTGTCATTGTCAAGACTCAAAGGAGAGAGACCAAAACGCTGTATTGTACACTTATTATTATGATAAGTTATTCTGTATCAGTTTACCGATGTTGGTCATCTCAACGTTGCTTCAGACTGACCATTTGATGACGACTCTTATAATTCTGACGACACCAAAAAACAAGTTAAACGACTTCTAAATGATTCATCGAGTAGACAGGTTTTCTTCACCGCACCCATTCAAGGGAGACCTAAAGGTTGGTAAGTATTTACGGATTACATTTATTATTCTAACCATTAGCTGACCAATTAGTTCTATGGCACTTTCTGCTGGAAAGGGGTGGCAGGGGTTTCCGTACACGGCCTGGGCAAACTCAATGGCATGCTCGGCGAACAAACAGGACGTGTATTATTTCTCATCTTCACGCACGGCAAGGTTTGCAAGTAGATTTGTCCTCAGATTTGTTTTGTAATACAGAGTGTGTGTGTGTGTGTGTGTGTGTGTGTGGGTGTGGGTGTGGGTGGGTGGGTGGGTGGGTGGGTGGGTGGGTGGGTGGGTGGGTGGGTGAGTGAGTGAGTGAGTGAGTGAGTGAGTGAGTGAGTGAGTGAGTGAGTGAGTGTGTGTGTGTGTGTGTGTGTGTGTGTGTGTGTGTGTGTGTGTGTGTGTGTGTGTGTGTGTGTGTGTGTGTGTGTGTGTGTGTGTGTGTGTGTGAAAGTTTAGAGAAGATCTGGTAACGCCTTTCTGGTTTCTTTTCCTTGAAGGAAAAAAAATATATGTATACCGCGGGGAAGTTGGTCTGTGTGATCTTTAGAAATTAGTCGAGCGAGTGGCGGGAACTAATTGCAATAATTAGTGTCACCTACAAAGAAAGGAGAAAAAAGAAGGTGCTACAAATGAATAAAAGAACACAATATGGTAGATGGTGCACTAGGGGCTTTGTAGCAATTGCAGAACAGGCAGATAATTCTGTAACATAAAGTAAAAGAGAAACTTTGTCATAGTGCAGCACTCCGTCCCCACTCTTCTGTTAGCAGCTATTGCCACAGTCGTCAAAACATGTACATTTCTTAATGGTCGTGGTACTCGGGTAGCGGTCGCTTTGTACAGAGCCTCGCAGAGAATTTGTCTAGTGAATGCGGAATCGCGCAGAACGTATCATTTCATAGAGCTTATCTTGGCGTGAAAAAGGTGCAGTTTATTGCCAGTAAACTAAAACCAGAAGTGTAACGCAGTCTTGTCGATGTATGGATGAAAAGGTAGTGACGCTTGGTTTACAGACCAACACTTTAAACTGTATCTGCGACAGGTGATGAGAAGCCGCTCACCCAATGACTGAATTTTCAATGTTGTTCTCATGGATGCAGATTATGCCTTTGGCAGAGGTGATATATCTACAGCACTTTGGAAAAGAAGTTTTGATTCTAAATTTTCCTACAACAGATGTAGAAAAAAACCAGGTAACCGTTGCCGAAGTCCAGAAGCGGTCGACGTATCAAATAAAAGAAACGTTGTATAAGGCGCTACTCTGAAGCTCAGGACTCGCTGAGGCTGATGGTGTGATAAAATGAATGAAAACACGGCCGGTCGCCGACTTGTGTCGTTTTCGAGAACTATAACCCAGAAAATTATGACATTCTGTATGGGCAGATCAAACGTCATACGGAGCCGGTGAGGTCTACATGAGTCATGCACTATCATGTCTTATCGACAATTGGGTCTCATATACATGTGAATATGCAAAGGAGTCGTATCTTATCTCAAGCTTCAACCCTGCAACCTTGCAGTAGAATGCAAATTCCTTCTTCTTTCCACCACCCAGCTCTTTCCAAACACCAAGTTCTCCCGTCAGTTTCATAAATGTTGATTAGCACAGTTTATAGTTACCAACAGAGAAGACAGCACTCAGGGAGCAACTAAAAAGATCTGTTGTCTTCCTAGAAACCAGTTCCGGGTGCCAACACAAACATACAAATTGTATAATCTTTCCTGAACGAGACCTGGCATGTTGAGGTACACAGTAACTGTTTGTTAGAAGGATATATTTTCAGTGTCCACCACTGTCCCTTATGAAGTAGATCACGGAGCATGTCAGCGGTGGTACTGTATATCAATCAAAACATATCTAATATTACTGATAACTGTGTTAACTGGGTCGTTTTTAAATTACTCTAAGCTTTGTGCCAGACCAGAATATGTGATTTCTGCGTCTTCGTGGTGCCTGTTCCATGTCACGTCTTAGGCAGTAAAACACAAGTGTTGTTGTTGGGGGACCGTGGTATATTTATGACGCCAAACAGAGAAAATACAAAGCTGTGTCCGCTGTACAGCTATTTCTTTCTGTGCCCCCCTAACAGCCAAACAAAATTAAGCCCGGAGTTTCAGGCATTTCTCTACTAAACCCTCTCCCCTGCCCAGCCAAAATGTCATTCTAAATCCTTTATTATCACAAGACGACAGCGAGCTTTTCTACATCAAGGAAACTGTATAATAGCCTATGTCAAAGCTACATTGGTATTACGCAACGCCCTAAATTTACGACAGCCGAAAAGTAAAACAAAAAATAATAACAATAATAAATAAATTTTTAAAATGTCGGAAAGGAATCAAAAGGTAATCAATGGTCGATAACAGCCAGCTGAGCCAATGTTCTGTAGCGGCGACGTAACCTGAGTGGTTTGGGTTAAAGGTCGCTCTTGGCTCGGCCCGAGTAAATTGTTCATCTCAATTGGGTCATAAACGTCCACGGAACTGAAGAGAACTATTTGCTTTTCATGCATTAAACCTGCCATTGTTTGGCAGTTTATACCACCTGGTGCGATTGTCTCTTTCGATTCCAGATACTCTCACTCGATTGCAAAAGGGTATCGTTCTCAAACAGTTCCTGGACAAATTTCGGTCTGATCGAACTCTTTAATTGCAATAAAATTCTCACCCGATTGCATGCCGACAAGTGAGCTTTCAGGTCAGTTGTATTATCAAAGTAATAAAAGTATATAGTTTACGGCCTTAATGTTATGTTGTGCGGTTTGTTGTTAAGGCGCCATATTAATGGTCATGTCCATTAACGTCATCGATTTGAGCCGTGTACCTAATACAACATGATCCACACACCACTTCTATTTTTTAGTGCCATATCCACTCAATTTAAAACATATCCATGACACAATAATAGCTTAGCTGATGCACCGACTTCATTATATAACCTGTAATCTTGAAAATTTCCAGACCCCATTCTGGATTTCTGGAGAAATCCCCCTCGTAAAAAAGAATTATGAAAGTTTCATTTCAAACAGTCTTAACACCAAAGTACAACAGCAATGCACTATTTCCATTCAGAATCTTCAAGGACCAAATGCACAAAAGTTGCATCAACGGCTGCTGAAGACATGGTCTCCATCAGCAAAATGTAAAACTACCGTGGATAAAGAAAATAATATTCAGTGTATTGGGATGTGGGGTGGGGGTGGGGGCAGGGGGCGTACGGATGTTCTAAACTCCGACATGTACTGACTGTCATTCCAGTATTACTCCAGATATTTCACGCTGGCACAATGGCATTGAATCGATTCTGTTACACAGGTTATGATCGTGACTGTCATATATCGCCAGGTAAGAGCTGCTTACGTCGCTCTTTACTGCCGAGAAATCGCTTGTCTTGTCCATACAAAGGAGTGCCTACAATGACGTCAATGGCACGCTTATTTCTAATAGCGCATGCCACTGACTTGGACTGAGAGAGCCTAGATTATGCCAGACAAAAATATCAAAGTTCAAATTTCTCACAAAGTATACATGTAATAATCACAAAATTCAACCGTGGTTTCATCTTATTGTTGAAAGATCTCTCTTCATGCCAAATAAAGAAATCAACTTTGACTGCTGATGTCTCTGAAACTAGATTTATTTATTGACAATAGAGGAAAAAATGGCTGTTCTCAGCTTGGATAACACGATGGGGAAATCTGAATGACACACCTAATAAGGAAACCCGTTACACCAGTTAGTTACTGTGGTATCGCTGCAACTTTGTGAATAGGCCGTACTGAAGGTCTGACATGCACGAATTACAGATGGCAAGACATGACACATGAAGAATCTGTGGTTAAATTTGTTATTGTCAGTCTGTTCAACTGGGGTTTTGAAACTCGTGAAACAATCTTCAGGAATAAAAGGAAAGCCTAAGGCACCTTGGACTGAAAAAAAAATATGATGCAACGTAGGAATCCTCCTACATTAGGTGTGTCATTCAAATTTCCCCATCGTGTTATCCAAGCTGAGAACAACCTGCAGCAAACACCAGTGAGACATCTTACTTAAATGGCGCAATATAATACTCGGCATAATTTTAAAAACACTGCCGCTGGTATTTATGAATTCAGAGCATTTTTCCTATTTTTTAAAGCCCCGGGCATTAAAGACTTATGAATTTCAAATCCGGAAATTGTGATTCTAAGTTGGTCTACTGTTAACTTTTAAAGCAGGTTTAATTTACAAATGATCCAAAAGCTTTAAAAAAAGCAATCAGAGCATTGTGGATCAGTGTTGCCAGGGTGCTATTCGTTGATTTTTCAAGTGCCTCCAATACGATCCAACCTCATTTACTTGTTTCACAACTTCTAAACATGCGGGTGAACAAAAATCTCGTGGCATGGATTTTAGACTTTCTCATCCATCGACCCCAGTATGTTAAATTAAAGGCAAGTAACAGCCACAAGGGTACCGACACACATAATTACATGTCATTTAATATTTCCATCAATACAGGCGCCCCTCAGGGCTGCTTGTTATCACCTGCCCTTTTTACTACCCATACAAACCAGAGCAGAAGTAGGCATGCAAATATCCCGTTGATAAAGTTTGCAGATGATACCACCATACAAGGATTGATTTCGGCTCCAACTGATGAAGACGCTTATTTAAATACTATACAATGGTTAAACCAGCGGTGTGAAGATCACTAAACTTATTATTATTAAATGTAAAGAAAACAAAAGAATGGTAATCGATTTCAGAAAAACTGTAACATCACTTCCACCGCTTAAAATCTATAATCAAATGTTGATAGGGTCGAGTCTTATAAATATCTGGGGATCCATGTTGACGCCAAACTCGACTGGCACGCTCATACCACCTCAGTTCACGCAAAGGCAAGCAAACGTATGTATTTCTTGGGGAAACTTAGATTATTTAATGTAGATAAAACACTCATTCAGATGTTTTATAAATCAACTATCCAGAGTATCATTCTATTTTGTATTAAAGCCTGGGGAGGAAATGCAAAGGAGCAAGACAAGAACAAAATAACAACGCTATTATCAAAAAAAGCTGGCCATCTAACTAACAGTGAATATGTGAACTTTGATGAGTTATTTGTGCATTCGTGCAAACAGAAACTAAAATCAGTTCTAACTGATTGCTCCCACCCCTTGTTTCATCAGCTAGTCCGACCCCAAAGAAGTGGACGAATACTATATTTAAAAACAAACAGAGAGCGCTATAAACGATCTTTTTTGCTATCGGCAATTCGAAGTAGCAGTGTTTCTTGATGTAGTATGCTGTTGTTAGTTTTTCCTAATGGATTGTTCTTACAGTGTGTGTGTGTGAGCAATGTTCTTACTTGTTGGTAATGTTGTGTGAGCAATGTGCGTGTGAGCGGTGTGCGTTAAAGACTTGTGGGTCTTAGATGTATTTGCTGTTGTACTGTTACGAAATGCTGTGACAACAAATTTCCTGGAAACAGGATAATAAAGTCATATCTTATCTTATCTTATGTTATCCAGTAATGGTGATCGACTTACCGTGCATTTGTTGGGCTTTTCACCGGAATGCACCCGCATGTGGATGAGCAGTTTGTAGCGGGCGTTGAAGCTGCGGAAACGGCGAGGACATCCTTGCCAAAAGCAGGTGAACTCGTCCCCCTTCCGCTGATCGATGTGTGCCTTTTCCAGATGCCTCACCAGTTCCTCTTGTTCCTTGAAGACCTGACCGCAGTCAATCCAACGACAGACATTGGGATCGTCCTCTTCATAGTCCTCCAGCTTGGCGACCCCACCTGCTGTTTGTGAGGCATTGTCGGGGATGTAAGCGGGACTCATGTTTGCAGATGTCATACCTGAAGCATTTGGGCTCATGCCCATTGAGTTCGTACCTTGCATCCCGCCTGGTCCGTGCATTGCAGGGCTTATACCCTGCATGCCTGGACTTATCCCTGGACTTATGACTTGTAGATTAGGATTCATGTTGTGTATGCCAGGGACGCCCAGACTGAGCTGTTGCTGCTGTTGTTGTTGCTGTGCTTGATGCTGATGGAGATGTGGATGATGATTGTTGCTCTGGTGATCTGGGTGGACTAGCGACATGTGTGATGTTTGGTGATGTGGCTGGTGGTGTTGGTGATGGTGCTGCTGTTCTAAAGCTTCGTTGTATGATGGTGGCGGCGGTATACCATTCATTGTCATGGTTGTGTTCATGTTTGTATGCATGCCATTCATACTAGGCGACATCACATTCATTTTATTGGACATCATGCAACTAGACTGCATTATCTCCACAGCCAAATTGTTGCTCAGTCCATTTTCCCCAACCATCCCGGAATACTCACTACCATCCATCTGGTCAACCTGTATGCCATTCATCATCATCCCATTTGGGAATCTCCCGACAGCGCAGTTATACTCAATAAAAGGCATCTCACTTTGACGTGCAACGTAAGCGTTGTTCATAAACTCTTCCATGCCGTTACCTTCCGAAGGTCCCATGCTGAATAAATCTAAATTTTCGCTTTTAACATTGGACACCATGCTGAATGGGGTAAAATTGCCGCCCAAACGTCGGTGACCCGAACCATTTTGTGAGTATGGGCTGCTATTCCTGGCAGACAGATGAGAGAACGACCCTTGCTGACCAGGCTGAGGAGACCCGCTTGTAGAGGAGTTTCGAGATAATAGATAAGGGCCCAAGGAGGTTGGGGACAAGCGGATAATGTGATTCAGATCCAAGCCATCCGACAGAGATGGGGAGATTGAAAGAGCCCGTTTCTGGGAAGTCCGGGCATGGATGTTGGCCGACTGCCTAGGGCTAGTGAAGCGAGATGGGAAAGGTGACAAATCATTGCCTTGAAAGGCAGACAAGTTCGATAATGTGTTGTAATGAGATGTCGCACTGCCAGGCACAGCAATGCTCTGGGAATCATTGTCACTTCCGTCCATGGTAGAAGAGGCCGCTGAAGGCAAAGGTTTGTAATGCATCCAGTCCTGATGTTTGGGCAGCGCCGGCGCTAGGAATACATGTTTGCTATTGGATGGATCAGTATTCTGATCTAGTCTTGGGGTGCTCACCAAGCTTCTGGGTGTCTGAAGGAAGCTTCTAGGGGTCGCCACAGAGGCTCTGGAGATTGCGTGCGATGCAGATGCTCTCTCATGATTAGATGGAATAGACATTGCAGGTGTATTTTTGCCGCTCCGTGGCGTATGCAGAGATCGTGGCGTGATACAAGACACCTCACTGGGGGTGGGTGTATGAGTGTAGAGAGTCTGTAGAGATAGGAGCGAGTTCGGACCCACCTCACCTGACATACTGTTAGGACCATTACCATTCCCTCCGACTGCAGGAAGTTTGGAAAGGTTCGACCCTCGAACTTTGTGCCCGACAGCATTATCGAAAGGACTGGTCAAGCCGAATGGTCTGCCATTGTTACAACTACTGTTGGTAGTTTTGCTGTAGTTATTCTGTGAATTGCTGTTGATATTACTGGCACGGGGCCCCAGGGGTATACATTGAGGTCCATAGCCAGAATCTTGAATTTCTGAAAATAAACAATTGTGAATTTAATTCTCCCACCAACGAAATGATAACTTCTGTCAAATCTAATCTAAAAGCTGAGACATTTCTCGTACCTTTAAAATGCTTTTTTTTTTTCAGAGAAAATGCTTAGGTCGTATGTGGCTGGAATTAATGTAGGCCTTATTAAGAAAGAATTATAGGGATCTTGTGATTTTAAAATTACATAGGCGATTCTCTTCTCTTTGTCTGTTTCTCCCACTCTCTTTCCTCCTCTTCGGGTTCCATCTTCGACTTCTTAAAATTTTCCCTAGAGGAGTTATAAACTGCGCCAAGTCAGAATCGCCTTCCATTCTAGAGGTGATTGAATGGGGTCAGCCAGGACAACGTGATCGATAAGGCGTTCAGTGTTTGTTGATAGTTCTGTAACAACCAGAAATCAACAAATGCATCTGTGACCTCGAACTATAACATCTCACAAGGTAAGACTGTGTACTTTCCATGTTCTGCTACGTCAAACGAGCTAAAGTTAGAGTCATGCACTAGTTCAATTTACCCTCTTGCACTTGGCGTCTTCCAGAGCAAGAATCTCGTACTTAAATCGAATTCAATAAGGAAAGATCATATTATTGCAGTGTGACGACAGCAATGAGTATTTAGACAAGTCTTCGCGTCACCAAATACCAGATAAGATATCATAACCCTTCCCTTTGCCGTCATAAATCTCTAAATTGATATTTGTCCACCTAGGCTCATAACATGGCGATTATCAGCGTTAAACATGGGCCTCACAATGATAAGTATATCCTGGCTGACCAATCAGCCCTGTGGACAAAGACACAATCTTGTCCTGGCACTAACCACTAGATCCTCCATATTCTTGAATTAACAAAGAACAAAAATTTACAATAGCTGAGCGTAAGGTTCAAATCTTATTCCTTTTCTTTTACATTATACAGGGATATTGGAAATCAGTATAATCAGTGCATATAATATGCGTCTGTGGCACGTTACCCGAGACCTTGAACATCTTGACATGTCGAACTGCCTGAATTTGACCCGGACTGTACTGAGAATGCATTTACCATGGCAAAGTCGTGCTCTGTAGCACCAAAATTAATCAACTTTGATCATCTATGGTCGTTTGTGGAGAACAATTATTTTCAGTGTTTTATGGTGCACCGACGGTGTTCGCGTCTTGCTCAGCTTCTTTATGCATAATTATTATATACATTTATGTGTTATTTTTTCTTTAAAATAGATCTAGTGAGTTATCAGACACTGCGTTTACAAACTCTCGGCCTACGACAGGGCCACCATTGGAGGCGTCGAATCTTGTAAAGCTATACTGTTACCCAGATTTTAAAATATACTGCAGAGTTTATCGGGTTCAATTTTGTTTAAAACCTTATTCTGGTATGGAGAAAATCAGCTTCATGTCTAGTCAAATAATGCCTTTGTCAAGCCGCGTGGACAGAAAGTAAACTTCAGACAGACATGAACGGACTTTTCACTATCAGTCATTTCATACAGCTCTGCAGTCAGTGCGGATGGAACATTTCTGCATCGGGATGTCACAATTTTGGTTATCATGCGTCAATCCGGCTAGATAATATAACATACGGGCCAGTACTCAGGTATCAACGTTAGAAACCAATTTGAAATGGCGGCGGCACGTACGAAACAAATGATAAATGTATTATCCACAAGTCGTCTGATTTGCTATAACTCAAGGCATGGAGGCACGGTTTCTATTCCATATTCTTAAAATTTGGTTTCAATCTTTTTCACTGAAACAAAAAGTATCATTCGCCAGGAAAAAAACAAAACAAAACAAAAAAACAACTTCTAATGCTTACACCTTCTAAGTGATGGTCACAAGTATCAAACAGGAGTGAATCGAATTAACTTAAACATAATATTGTCCAACGGGATAATGCAGTTTCGGACACTGTCCAGCCGTGCCCTGGTGAAAAAAAAAATGAACTCTTTTACGTTATGCTAAGAGTTCAGCAATGCGTCACATTAGTTTGACCATATCAAAGAAAGTTATTGACACATCACTTTCGACACAACGATGGCACCAGGACACAGTGCTTGGCATGGGGAAGCCAAAAATAGCAATATAATCTTGTATTACATTGGCTTCTGAAAATGCAATGGCATTTCTGACACACCGGGCTTAGAAATTGCTATTTTATTTTGTTACATTTCTGTATGACCCTGGGTCACGGGAGATTAAAGGATTACTATATAATTCTGTGTCCCATATGGTTATAATAGGACAACTGTCTCACCTTTCCCTAATCTGGCTAATTCAATGGCTTTGAAGCGGCAACACTTCACAGCAGTCAAACACAAATCAAATTTTGCGTGTGGAATTAAAATGAGAAACAGAAAGAAAAAACTGATCTGCACATAAACGTATTGCAATATTCTGAATCTATTCACACTTTGAAGTATTGTTACATTGAAATTCTGAGACCAACTGCCAGCCGGGGCTAGCCAAGTACTGCGCCCTCTGACCTGAGTCCTTTCCACCAGCCCAGTGTTGAACCCCTTACCCCCTAAGCATATGTATTGTATTGGGAGAAAATTAAAGTACAATGCATTTAATGGCAGTATAGCAAAATGTCTTTAAAACCGGTTGGTATTAATTTGAGCACACTTTTCAATAACAGTAGCGACACCTCTCTTTCAATTGACAATATTACTACATTTACTCAATCTTTCTTGACTCAGCTCATTATAGCGTAGATCTCCGATACTTTTGATTAATATAAGTTTTGAGAAACTTCTTTCACAAGTGGCACTAGAAACAGTGATCGTTTAGAAATTTTGCGCCCCTATGAATTTTGCACCGGAGCAACTGCCCCTGTGGCCCTGTCCACGCTGCGCCACCGGACATGGGAAAAGATGCAAATAATCTGACCATGGAAATCTGGCAGGATTGTGTTTATGAAGTAGAACATGCCACTTTAAACTGTTCAACAGTTCTTTCTGCATGCAAGGTTTTCAACTCACCTTGTTTGAGGTGCTTATTGGGGAAAGTGCTGGTAGCCGTGGGCGTGATCTTCAGGTGCGTAGATTTTGCATTAGGCCTGCCTGGTGCCCCAAAAGGTGCTTTCTGATCCAGGATGATCTTGCTGGAACCGGCTTGTTTGCCGTGGGTGGGGGTGGGCCGGCCATTGGAGAGGAGGGAGCGTGGGGACGAGATGGCCGGAAAGGTACCGCCCTTGTCACCCGGGCCGGGCGTGCTGTGGTTGGAGGGCGGAACAGGAGTATCGGGCTGAACTCGCAGCATGGGGATTTCGTTCTGACCTCCGCCCACCAGGTGGCCATGGTGGCCTTGACCGTGACCCTTGCCTCCATGCCCCCCTCCCCCATGTTGCTGGCCACTTAGCTGACCATGACTGGAATGGTGGCCGTTCATTTTCCTGCAACAAAAAGACAATGAAATATTAAATGAGCTCACGACTAAACTTTGGCAGGATGGCAGACCTTAATCGTTCTGGCAGCTCAACACTAAAAAAATATCTATTGTGACAAGCTGAGATTGAACGCGACATGAGAGAAGGCCAGGAAATGGGCTTCATATGCTACATATATATATATACGGGGGGTGGGGGGTGGAGAGACAGAACTGACTACCGGGAGATTGGGGTGGGGGTGGGAGGGGGAGAGGATAGTGGCCACTTTCATGCAAAATGTAAAAATAAATCTGTGAAATCTGCTGAAATATAGGCCAATTTATGTCCACACCTGAAAGAATGAGTCCATGCAATATACATAATCGGACGAGTCTGTATTGCAAGTTTACAAAATCATGGGTTGGTATACTGTGGGACAATTTCAGGGTGATAAATGGAAATCTCTTATCATGCAACTGATTTCAGAGAAATGTTTATCAAAACTGTGGTCGGTGAAAGATACCGAGCCATTTCCGACCATCTTTCCTTGTCATAAAGACAATGATCGCATTTTCCTCACAGACAAACAGTGATGAGTCAGAAATGAAGACCACATAGGTTTTAATTCTTTGACCCAAATTCACCAAATCCTGTTCCCCGCATGTCATTTATTACAGACAAAGACTAAAAGCTCACCCAGAGAATGCATTCAGAGGGCAAACAAGTTTCACACTTCATTTCTCCTCATACCATTGCGGTTACAAATGAACTGCGTTTCGGAACAATCTGTCCTTCTGTACGAATGAGCATTATGTTACTCGCCGAAATTACGATCTTTTCGTATTCCTTTTCTGGTGTAGACAGAGAGAGTACCAGTTTGGCTGTTTCACTGATTATGTCTTCAGCTATTAAGATTGTCGTTGACAAATACAATAATAAACAGCCACCCATACCAGTTATGATAGTCGTTATAAAAATAGGATGCACTATCAAATCTTTCTGTACAAACATGAAGGGACCAGATTTCTTCATCACCATAGTTGCAAAAAATTTGTTTTCTGGAAGCACTGCAACAATAACAGCGTAACTTCGTCTGTGGGACCAATGGACATGGCATCGGAAAGTGAGTGAAAGCGACTAAGGCTACTTTGTTATGGAAATTTGATTTACTGACAACTTAAGTGATAATAATGGCTTTTCAGCTCATGGATTTGCCGGAATCTCAAGATTAAAAGTGCAATACAACGTCGGATTGTTACAGATGGACAAGTTCAGACGACCCGACCGTGGCCCAGATTTTGCATGGCTGCTGCAGTGACCTCATGACCGCAGGTGTCACGTGACAGGATAAACAGCTTAGCTGATTGGTGACCGATCAATCGATCAATCAGCGCAATTGATTTCATCATAATTGGCCGTGGAGAGGGGATGATAGTACAGTAGCGAAGCGGCGACTTAATGACATTCTAGTGGTCGACTCTGCCGCCACAATCTGCCGCATACCATGTTTGTCATCAGGCAAGTTTGGGGATGTTTTTTTACATGCTGCCGAGTCAAAGTGATTGGGCTTTCTTATATTTTGTGCATGAGCTTTGCGGACATGCAGTTCAGACCAACATCCAGCGAAATGGGTAAAAGGATAAACTATTGTAATGTCATTATCCCATATTCCACAACAGTGAGTTTTTGTAGCCTCTGAAAAGCAATCGTGACAACTCCTTATACAAAATAATGTTCGACTTTCTTCAAAGTTCACCCGCTGAGAACCTTAACCAGGTAATCAAAAAAGGAGATCATAAATTGTGCCGAGATGTAATCATTAAACACACATGGAACTGCCCCTAATCTCAAAATAATGACCAACAAACAAACAAAAATACAATGATTCAGCAACAGCCATGATCGGTTTCCATAATCTGATTACACGTAGTTCTTATAATTACCTAAGGCTGAAAGACGTCTAGTCAGCTATGTTCGACATTTAAACCTATTCAGAATGGCAGAATGAAACTCAGAGACTCAGAATTATGGAAGGGACGGTATGAACGAGGGGAAAAGTCAGTAAAGTCCATACTGATGAAAAATTATGGAGAAAAGTAATGATGATGGCCATGAAACATACGGCGTTGATTCTAATAACAGTGAGTCCTTAATGTAATCATGTCAATGCAGTTAATGCTGTTGAAGATGGTGGTGGTCTTGTTCCAATTATAATTATATTCGTTTTTATTTATGATCTACTGCTCGCCTTAAATTGCGCCCCTTTCAAAGTGGATCGCTTTGTTGCAGGATATGCCACATTCGTTCGATCGTCTGTGGGAGACAGCGATGCAGCTTGCTGCTCCATGACATGGTCTCCCCGTCAGCTCTTCGGGCTTTCTATCTTCTACTGATTGTTTTACCACATAGGTAGATGGTGATGGAATAGTCAAGGTCGGCCACAGACAATCAGGGACGCCGCTTCCAGCTGATCGCTGTGACGTACACGGCGGATAACACCACGTCAGCGGTTCATCTTATTGACAATAACATTCTGATTGACTGGAAAAGTGACGATTGCATTGAAAAGACGCGTAAGGAAATTGGAAAGTGACATCCATGGCATTGTAATTTTTGCTGTGATGCCAAAGGCTAATTACGGCAAAAAGAAGATAAATTGAATTCCCACATGAATCAGCTTTATGTGCATATAATGATAACGCTGGGTCAGCATAAAGGGCAGTCTTGAAGAATGTGGCGTAGGAACAATGGCGGATGGCGGCGGTGGTTGTCATGGAAGTATTGTGGTTGTAACCAGAATAATGTGGGGCGGCTCTAATGGTTCTGGGGCCAACGGGGGGGGGACGGCTCTGGTGGTTCTAAGGCCAATGATGGTGCTGGTGGTATTCGTGCAGGTAGGAGGTATCAAGAGTGCTGGTGACAGAGAAATATACACAAAAGGCCAGAAAACAACACCGTGGGGAGAGAGACCACATGAGGTAAAGGAGGAGGAGGGGGGGGTCAGAGTAGAGAGAGGCCATAATCTCCAAGACCACACGGAGTTTGCTGTCGTGAATCGAAGTAATATTATCAGTTATGTGTTATGTCCGTCATAATAATTATTGTTTTGCTACTGAATTGTTTTGTGTTCTTCCTGTAGTTCTGCTTCTGTTGGGAGTCCTTGTCACTCATACTTTCATTTTGGCCTTCACTTTCTTTTCTGTTATTCTACATACTGTCCTTTTTCCTTGATCGTGCTCTCTAGTCTCCTTTCAAATATCTTTTCTCATCCTCCATCTTCTCATTCAATATATCCCTCTGCCCATTCTTCCGTTTTATGTCTGTCGTCCGTCCTGGCTGTCAGTACATTCGACCGCAAAGACCATAACAAGAGCATTCTCCCTACGTCACACTGGTAAAACTCGGAAAATCACCAGACTCTGGAAAACCAGTTTCTAAACAAAAGAATCCATGGTTTCAGACCTATCACCAAGACGGCGCATGAATAAACCTAATAAACAAAACAAGACCCAATCTTCCACCAATCGATACAGAACGCTATCTGGGACTCCAAATGTGACTCAGACGGTTGGCTCTAGGCAAATGAAAAGTGCTAAATCTCTTACCAGATTCCTTGGACGCAAACAAGAAAATCCAAGACGACTCATTAATCAACGGCACCTCAAAATAGCAGTCATGACATTCCGGATAATCGCAAATCGCCTAAAATTCTGGAAATTGCTTTTGTAAGTAAAAGTACAATGAAGCTTTTGGAATATCATAAGCGTAATGATCCTTCCCTTTATATACTAGTTATATGTTAGCGGAACAGTCCGACAACCACAGAAACGTGTTGATACAAACAGTAAAGAGAATACCGCCGATGTTTACCTAACAAATAAACTAGGGAATATGAATTTGCAGTCTTAGAAATTACGCCAAAAAGGGAGGGGGGTGGAATCCTTTTCAACCTGAGCTTAAGGTTCTCCCTTAACGAACAGGAATGGATAGCAGTGTACTATGAGACTTGCAATTGTCCGAAGTTTGCAACAGACCCAGGTATAATTATCCAGGCAAAGCTCTATTGATATATGGGTATACTACGTCACTGGTCCTTCGTTGACGGCGTCACAGACTGCATAAGCCACTTCCGCTTTCCAAGGGAAAAAGAGCGTAAGTGGCCACGACAGCTATTTTCCAAAACAACAAATAGAAAGCACGTGTCACAACAGCATATCTTAGTTCACGCCATTTTGCTGGTGTGTTAAGAAGTAAGACGCATACCGGTTTGTTTTTAGAACTGGACAAACTTTGGAACGACAGAAGTGATTACCGGCATCTTGTCCACATACTTTACCCCCAAAGCACGAACATATGTGAAATATAGTTATCTAGTTTCTTTTAACCCACTATAAAATTGACATTAAATCAAAATTCGGTTTACTTGAGACTTCTAAAACTTCTTGGTAAGGAAATCCCGAAAAAGATTACGGTAATCATAATCTAAATTGGAAAGCCTTCATTGGCAAATCACAATCTCAAGTGTATGGCGCCATGAAATAATTACTTCATCTTTACAAAATAAAAAAAAGAGAACTAAAATCACTTTTGTTACCCTTGCACAAACTGTTATTGTTAATTCTTGGGATTTTTCTTCTGTCTAACTGTCAGGAGAAAGAAAAAAAAAGAAGAAATATACAAAGATCTGTAAATAGCTGCAGAACATAAAGGATGCTTTTCCCACTCACTAAAATAAAGGGCTAAGCAGTATAGGTGCACTTAATCGTCGTGGAGTCTACGCAAATATTTCTGACACGGGTTAGAGATACAACCTTTTATCATCGGCCATTTGACTTCTATCAAGGCTCGATCAACAGCTCTATTGATTTCTGGCACGGGCGGCTCCACCATTGACAATTTATCAATCGAAAGTCATGTTCTTATAATTGATCATTTAGTTTCTAGTTACCTGCAATACTTTATTTCTTTTCAATTTCTCGCCGACCTTTTGCGTTCTGTGCTTTCAGCCTGGTGCAATTACTGTAAAACTCAGTTTTACACAACAACAGAAACCAGCTTTCACATGGCAGTCTTTGGATCCAAAGTAACAGTAATCAAATAATAATTATTGTGTCACTTATAACAGCCACGGCTATCTGGCAAATGTTCCTGCATTCTTTAGGTGTTTGTTCATATTCAGATTTTTTTATTTTTTTTTATTTCATCCGATTTCCTTCACAAGATTTACTGTCTTGCCCTTTCATTCCCTCCAACAAGACGGTGCATCACCGGCGAGCTTCAGGTTCATTTAAAGAGATACAATGTATTTCTAGTTTCTTTTCCTTCCCCACGGAAGACAACTTGTTTACTCTGACTCTTCTACACTACACTACATCTTATTGCAAATCGGATTTAATGAATATCTATGTACGACATAAAATGTTAATGAAATAACCTGATTTCATGTGTGGATGAAAATTAATCGTGTAACCATTAATTGCACCAAAAATATTAAATGTAGTACTTTCAACTAAAAACCTTTCAAACTCACTCTTTCATTCAAAGTTTACCAGTTTTTCAAAGATAATCCCCCATTTTATCAAATGCTTTTTTTTTTGTTTTGTATTCATTACCTTCATGGTATTGCGTACTTTTCTTTTATTCTTCACTAACCAACTTATCACTGTTATCGATTCATTACCAATATACGTCACAACTTTGATCCTCTTACTCTTTTCTATAATGTAACGTGTGTCATAGAAAAAAAATTTTAAAACAATAAAAATTAACATCGTGTTTGCCCGGGTATTTTACCAAGTACTGTCACAGAATAAGATTATCTTGAAAATCAGGTTTTTCAAAAATTTCCGGCATTTTATAAAATTTCTCTTCCTCGCGAGATAACATCTCATACAAATTTATGGTGCTTCGATATGACATGCTATAGTATTACATTCAACAAACAATCGCAAAAGAATATCTTTCTCATGACCGAGGGCATGCTTTAAGGGATAAACAATACTAACATTAATTTAGTTGTCAAAACAAAATCAAGGGTAATTTAGTGAGCCCATTCGCACGCAATCACTATCTAACCTGCGTCTTGAATACGCACATAGGTGTACATAAGAATACACTTAATCGCCGCCCGCAAACACTTGTCCATAGGACAAGAAATCCTCCGACACCCACAACGTATCCCTTTCCATGGTCCTCAGTTTTGATACGTTTTACATACATATTACGGACCAAAACTGCATGCGAAGACATAAGTAGTTTTACAATACGCTTCCTGCGATATCATTGTAGGCATTTCCATGGACATGTAGGAGATCGCTCCATGGAAATGACAAGTACGCATGACCTCTACCAGACCCATGCGCGAAAGAAAATACGTTCATGAATATAAAAATACGCTTCATGGAAAGGAGCCTTTATACACACTATCAGAAATCCATTCTTGACGAACGTCCCCATGTCATAAGAGGTTAATGCTAACAAAATATTCGAGCTACATATCCGGTTTGTCGCAAATTAAACTGTGCCCATCTAAAGCAAACATCGTAACCTGGCGGCCTGCTTGGGCCTCGGATCAAGTGCGCACAGAAACACACAATACTTGTGATCGCCTAACAAACTTGACAAGGAAGATAAAAGGCGAAGGAATGTGCTTGTTCTCAGCGACAAATCAGACAGGTCTTTCGAGTTCTAAGAAAATAATGTCAAGTTGTCACAGTACGAACAATGTCAACTGAGCCTTACGCGACGCGGATATTCAAATGCAACACGTCATGATTTGAGTCAAGAATGTCAGAGAAAGTGTGAGGATGAGACAAGACCAAAAAAAAAAAAAGTTATTATATTATTTCGTGCATCCTTCCAACTATCACGGATAAGCCCAAACTTAAACACTAATGCACAATATGATACACAAACATAAACCGCTCTAAAGATTATGCCTAAAACCAAGTTTAAACTTATATGTCAGTAAATTATTGATCATACTGTGCAGCAAACCTTCTAAGTAAGTTAGAATAGGCTGAAGTGGAGAAACATGTCCAAGCCCATCAGTGACCACTAGCTCTCTAAGGTAGTTCCTTACAATTTAATTGACCATCATCTCCGCCTCGTTTGGACTATTCGCTCCTCCTTCCAACCAAACCCAAACGATGTTAATCTTCTGGGGTTAAAGGGCACAATCTTATCCATAACCCGCAGTCAAGTTTAGCATTACTTGAATGCTTACATTATAAGCTTTCCTCAGTGAGCCTCTCCACGAACTATTATTTAGTGGTGCATCAAGTCCACCAATGTCTGCTGTCCCAGAAGTACGCGATTCAATATACCTATCAATGAATCTCGGACTATCAACCTGTATTCAAAGTCACCTATTATGAAAAGAAAAAACAAAAACAGATGATCTCTAGGAAAATACAAAATCAAAAAGTTTTATCTCCTTTCACGATTTATTTCAATTATTTATTCACTTCAGATGAAAAATCGCAGACGCACAAGCGCACATCCAGAAAGCTACGCAGCTGAAAACGTAGTTTAATCTTTCATCACTTTCCCACACATTAACATCCCCCGGTCTACAGATAGCAGATCTGTAAAGGGTTAGTGAAACAAAAAACTGGGGGGGGGGGGGGGGGGGGGGGGGAAATAATGTGTCACCGTAAAAGACAAGAATCATTTCAATTGTGGTAAATGCTGACAAACCAAGGTCAAAGGTTTCACTGAGCACACTCTCGTGGCCTAGATTCCAAGCCACTACTCATGTGTCGTTCAAATTCTGTTAGTGAACCGTGACACAACTTTTATTGCTAACAGGCCGTAGGGACGGTACAGAATCAACGTCAGCATGCTGTTTCTGGCACCCAGAAGCAGTTAACACGGTTGTATGACATTTGGAGCACTACTGCAGATCAAAGAAAGCCGCCATGTGATATTTGGAGCACTAAGTTAGTTCAAAGAAAGCCGGCATGTGACATTTGGAGCACCAGTATTTGGGCTGTGATTTTATCGATTAATCCTTAATCAACCTGTTGACTATCGATTACTTTATGAATATTTTGCAATAACTTGCGGTAGGTACCACGTGGATAGAAAGTTTCTTAATAGGCCTAATACACTCTCCGTCAATCAATTCCAGATGTATAGAGACCAGTTTACGTTGGCAAAATGTTTGTTAAAGCGTTTTAAAACTTACAAAATTATTTTGAAATTATTCGGATATCAGGATATATCCAAATATGGATTATTATAAGCATAACTGAACAAAGAAACATATTAAATAGTCCATATTTATTCAACGATCGGTTTTATATTTCACATATTGTGCGTCAAAATCTTAGAGCCGTGCGCGTTTTGAATAAATGTTTTTTTTTTTAATAAACATTTTCCCTCTGTGTTTATACAGGCATGGGACTGTCTCGTGAAGAGGCGCCAGTTAAAAATGTTTCTCTTATTGGATTTTATTTTTTTTTGAGGGGGGGGTATTTTTTTTTTTATAAGTGGTTGAACAAAATAGATAATCTTCACGAGACTTCACACTGTTGTCGAAGGCCTAAGGGAAGTTTAGCTTCGTAGGACCCAACGAAAACAATAGGACAGTTTTGTGGAGGGAATTGAACACAGAGATCAGAATCGCCAGAAACGCCACAAACAGTGGCCATGGACAAGGACAACAACAACAACAATAATAATAATGCTGATAACATAATAATACCTCTAATAATAATAATAATAATAATACAACAACATCATCGTCATCATTTATTGGATGATGATCAGCAGAACAAAAGTTGTTTAGTGTAAAAGATAGAATTTTTTTTTCAGTAGATTTGCGATCTGATGTTGATATGAGTCTGTGAAAATGTAATCGAATACCAGCAGCGGTATAGGTGCGCCAAATGTCATACTGAAATTTTATTAATTTTTGGTAGTGCTCCAAATGTCATACTGCAATTTGACCTAGATTTAGACAGTGCTCCAAATGTAACGTTTTAAAAATTTTGGTGCCCCAAACGTCATGCTACCGTTAACACTTCGGCTACCGGTATTCCAGGAGTTTTAAAATCTGTCAAGGAATGGTTAATCATGTTTTTGGTCAGCTTTAAACCCGTATGAATGATTGGAGGTCACACTGCTATGGCACGAGAGTCGTTGAAGTGTCTGCGACAATTCCGTTTTCTGAATGACAGGTCACTTCAGGTCTATTACATTTTGTTGCTGTTGTTGTTTTTCTTCTATATATTATGTATACAGACAGACAGACAAGCGCACACAACAAATAATGATGCTTGTATGGGTTATGTTTATTTGTCTGAAGACAGCTCCAGGTTCGGTTTATTATGTGATACTTACTGACAAACAAAAACAAAAGATAAGATAAGATAAGATAAGAATCACTTTATTATCCCATAGGGGAAATTGTTTTCCACAGTCTTTAACAGCACACACTGGTACACATGTCTTTTTTTCTTTTTTTTTTTTCGGGCTCAGATTGAAATGCGAATTGTAATGTATTCATTCTGTGCATGACTCAGAAATAAGTTATTGTTATTAAGTTTGCTCAGATTATTATAAAGTTATTCTTTCTGCAAGACTAGTAAATGAATAAGTAGATAACATTATATAGGAATCACACAAATAGGTAAGAGATAAAGGGGTAAAAGGGTTTAAAACGGATAAATATACTGATGAGTAGAGAAGTAAGGAAGTACACAGATAAGTAAATAAATAAATACACAGCTATTTGTGGGGAGTGGGGGGGGGGGGGGGGTTTAAACATATCTTACGTATCATTATGTAAACAAACTCAATAAGTCAATAACAGATACACATGGAGTGACATGGTAAAGAACCTTAATAAAATGTGGCACACATCTAAGTTAAAATGGCTTGCTGGGGCGAATTGCGGTAGGCAAAAACGATCTTCTGTATCTTTCCCTGTTTGTTTTCATGTGTATTACTCTGTTGCTCTTGGGTGATGATCTAGAAATTTGATGAAACAGGGGATGGTGGCTGTCATTTAAGATGGACCTGAATTTCTTCACACAAACGTTTTATAGATGGTTAAAACTGAAAAATGCCGTGATGATTCACGAAATATAAAAACCACAGAAAAACTGTGGGGTCGCAGCAGGGCTATAAGGGGTTTCGCAACATACAACCTTTCCTTTTTGCCTAATTTTGACTTTCGTGATGATTGTATTGTTAAGTTTATGCTTATCACTTTCTCTTGCATTGCCTCCTCCTGCTGCAGGGAAAGCAGTGTTTTATCAACATTAAAAGATCTTAATTTTCGTAAAAAGTAGGCCTACATCCTCTGGCTGGCTCTGAATGGACATTTGAAATATGTGTATGCCAATCTAGATTGAGGTGGATATATATACCCAAATACTTGTAATATTCAACTCGCTCAACCTCTTCATTATCAATGCTTAATGGTGGCAAAGGTGCCGTCTTTGACCTAAAATCAATTACAGTCTCATTTGTTTTCTTCACATTCGATACAAGAAAATGATCATGGCACCACTGTACCAAAAACGTAATACAATCCGAAAGTAATTACATGGTAATGACAATTTTTTATCCCATATAAACAACGACACAAACCGAGGTGGTGGTGGTACTGGGTGAGGGGGTGGGGGCTGGCCCACATAAATGTGTTTTTACCTTCAATTAATAAGCAATAAAATTCGGTACTGAAAAGTCTTCAACTTTTGTGTCCTTATTTGTGATAATAAAGACAGATTTCACTATGGGAAAATGTGCCGGCTGAAAAAAAGGGCGAAAGGAAGAAAAGGAAAAAGTAAAAGTAAAAAAGTAAAAACCGCGACGGGCGAAGTGGGAAGTAAAGAAAGAATTACACTGGAAATCAAAATAAGACAGGAAGTGGTGGTAGGCCAAGAGCAGACAAAACAAAGAACTCACGCGTGGCACTGAAAACACTTGATGAAAACGTAACTCCTTTCAGTGTAAGTCCATTATTCAGAAAGGCACAAACACTCCCCTTGCAATCTATTACATCAGTATCTCCTTACTGTGTGGCGTTTGAAAAACATTTGCTGGTAACTACTGCACATAATTCTATTTAAACAAGGAGATAAGGACCGAATACCAAAGTTCGGAAAATTTTTCTTGTGTTTAAATGATCCTCGTAGGCGATTTGCAAACATCATGTTCCGTGTTGTGTACACCCCTGCTTTAATCTAAGTCAGTTAAATACTTAGGATTCATTTTTGTAAGTTGAACTCTTTTGAGGGGGAAACAAAGGCCAGTCAGCAGGGGAGCTCGATACGCGCGTCGCTCCTCTCGATGACGCAAATGCTGACCTACTCTGACAGGAAATCGCACTGCATATTACAACCAGAGTAAGTGTCGGGTATCGTTTTCTACTTTTATATTAAACACTTGTTATTACCTGTCTTGGCGTAAGTTGGAAAGCCGAACTTCTTGGACATTAAAACTTTAGATTCAGATACTTCTCTCGCTGCCATTTTCGTATAGAGACAATTTCAGTTGTTGTTGTTGTTGTTTTTGTTGCTACTGCTGTTGTTGTTGTTGTTACATGGATAGGTCACAGGAGTTGAGAAGAGAAGGGTGTCAGGCTGTAGAAACGAGGAAAAAAGTGCACTGTCTTTGATTTGATTATATCTGTATTATTTTTATCCACATATATTATATTTTATCTACATTTATATTATTAATGGTAGTGGTGGAAATATATTATTGTCGTCTGTGCAGAAGAAAACGTAATGCACAGGGTGAAAATAACAATGATGAACAAACAAACAAACAAAAATGGCTTATTAATAACCATTTCAATTAAGAGGTAAGAGAAGTAACCTCGAAACGAGAAGGAAAAGGGATACCTTGTGAAAAACACTGAAAACGAAAAGAAACAATCCTGGTGATAATAGACGGTCGGGTTTTTTGTAAGGTAATAACTGATACCGTGTGTGTGAAAACACGTCAGAAAACCAGGATGGTGATGTTAAAATTGTATTTTTAATTCAACCCTGTGATAAACTTGTACTGGATATAGGATAGAAATGGTCCGACAGCAAAGGCTCCTAATGGGAAAACATGACGTTTCTTGTGATCGGGAATTCTCTCTTTCTCTCTCTCTTTCTCTCTCTCTCTCTCTCTCTCTCAGTAAATAAGTAAATAAATAAATTATATCTTACATCTTTTCAACTGTTCTATGATTGAACTGTGTTGATGCCTGACATTTTGCTGTAAACGAAAAGAAAATAAACAGTTGTCCGCATGACCAACCATGGGTCTTAAAAGAAAGGAAGAGTCAAGACTAACTTTGAAAACAGTAAAAAAAAATCTATTGGTGCTTCGACTGACGACAATTTTTAATGCTGTATGTACTTGCGGCGTTTTATACTAGACTTAGCTCGTCTTCTCCCGCCTCGAAGGAGACAGGCGAGCGATACCACTGACCTCGATTGAAATACACTTGTATAGAGGGTGAAGGAGTTGACAGGCCTAATCGACCATAATCAAACAATTGGTGCACTCCGAAGCGAATGAAAGATTGCCTTTTTTTCCGCAATCAAGACCGCATTTAAACAAACATATGCGAGCTGTGCCTTTTTGTCCCCATTGATCTCACAGTGAACCTCATAAATTTTGGAGCCAGCAAAATAAGATACAAGTAGAAAAGAAGAAGAAATTTGATTATGGTGCCCATCTCCCGAAGCTGTACTTGTTATGTGGGTGATTCAGGGGTGGACAGACCTGAACACCCCCCCCCCCACACACAGAAAAGATTTTAAAAAACAACAAAAACAAAACAAAAAAATTTAAGTTGGGGGTTGGGGGGGGGGGCATCAACTTTTGATCCTAGTCAGACTAAGAAATATCTTTTTCATTACCCCTCATCGTATGTCTTTCAAGGGAACAGAGACTTAACTAGCCACGAGTGTGCATGATATCAATAAGAGACGTACAATTTTATTCCGCACTCTTCACCAAATGGGCCATAAAAAGTATATACATTTTGATAGTTTTTTTGAAGAGACAAAGGCTTCTGCATGACATGTTTGTACCAACGTACACTGTGCGGTGTCGGAAATGAATGGTCGGCACAAACAATGGCTAAATTATTTTTATCAAAATTTATTCTGTTTTCAAGCTCAAACCACAGTGAGGCCTAGGCAAATGCAATTAAGGTTTTGCCTCTCCTCCACCTTCTAAAATCACGAGGGCGCGGAAGAAATCTACAGTGGTTACACTGACCCCAGTTGTGCTTTCAGAAGATAGTCGATGAATCGAATTCAAATGAACAACTTAAGCCGGGCAAATAATCAACCAAACATTCTTCCGTTCAGATTTTCTCAGCCGTGTAAAATCGATGAAAAAAAAAAAATATATTTTCTCTTTCCTATAGGCTTATCGTACTCCTATCTCTCTAAAAGGTATGTAATTATGACTCTGTCTTGTGATCTTCGCGACGGGTGCTTTCTAGCTCAGCAACAGCAATTTACTGGTTTAACATAGGCCTAACACTGTTCCGTGCTGTTCTAACCACAAAACGCAATTCAATTTCTTTATCAATAACGGTATTTCTTATAAGCTGTCCTTAGTTTTCAAACTGTAGAATTCCTCGACACCGGTGACTTTTAACCGCTTTTTTCCCTGTTCACTACCATGTTTTCAACTGATGAGCTTGTAGAGCGGAATCAGTGTTAAATGTCACAGTAACGTGTAAGTCCATATCACATATCGAGGGTTGGCAATTAGAATGTTTAAAGTCCAAGATGGTGAAACTGAGAAAAACAAGTTTGAAATTTATCAATTCAAGTAATTGCAATAATTTCAACAAGATCACATGAATATGAATGTGTTGTGAAATAAAAGTCACACCTCTTTGTGTGTATCTACAGGCATTTAAGAGCAATGAATAAAATTGGGCATAACGCATTCTGGTTGATAACCCTCGATATAACCTGTGTTTGATTTCTACTAATTCCATGATTTTTTTTTTTAATAAATTGCTGAATAATCAATTGGGAATAGACCAAGCGTTTTTAAAAAGGTTAAGAGCGCTGCTTGCTCCAAAATGTCGATTCTCATTTTAATGTATAATACTAATAGTAACAGTTTTCTTTTTTTAATCTTAACAAAAATCAGTGATTCATCAGCCGACTTAAATCGTTGACACTGCAATTATTCTAGCCCTGAAGCTATGAGAATAATATGTAATTTATGAAAGTTTATATATCACACAAGGCGAACTATCGCGTAATTAGCAGCGCAAGAATTCGACAAGGAAACAAAGTGTGCACAGATAAATGCCTCCACTATAAAAAATAAAAAAAAAACTGTCTTGATATGAAATGACGAACGGCGTCTTGCAGTTGGTCTAAGGTTCACGTCATGAAATTATCGACTATATCATGTTTTTGACAGCTAACTCATACATTAATTTGTCAGGTAAACAGTGCTGAATTTCATAATCATGGACTTTACACGGGCTGTCGGTGATGTCGTGTTTCAACCTTTTTTTCAATCATTATCGTTATTTCTTAATGGGGTGGGAAGACCCCACCCCCCCCCCCCAAAAAGTAACGGCAAAAAAAAAAAAAAAAATATGGAGAGAAAAAAAGGAATGAAATGACAAATATGTTGACACATTGAGTAATGATTTGAAAACAGGTTGTTATTTGGGGGGGGGGGGGGGGAGAGTGGGGGTAAGACGGTTATGACTTGATAGGTCTTGGATTGGGCTTACTTTTCATTTGCCTTTTATTTGTTACCTTTTTTTGTCATTATTTTCCAAATCTGGAAGCTGACCCTGTCAGTTCAATACCTAGGTATTTTGACAACTGACTGACAGATTTGCTGAGGACTCATTATACATAACTGAAGGGGCTCGGCACGTAGAAAACCTGGCAGTTGCACACTGTTGTTCATAACAGGTTAATCTGTCAAACTCATAATGTCACGCCCACCATAACTGAGAGGACCGCCACAGCCGTTGAATTAAACATTGAAATTTATAAGGCGTTAGATGGACTAGACAAGAAACTAAATCTTAACCATAGGCCTCTTTTCAAAAAGTAACCACACTTTGATACCGGTAAAAAAACAAACACTGGAAGACTGAGAATCATCCCATACGAATTTATGACATAATTAATTGGAACAAGGGCAGGCTGCTCAAACTCTTCTGATTGGCGCTCACTGTTCATTTCCCTTCCTGCCCATCCTCGCAAACCTTTTCCACGAACATTTTTCAAATTTCGCTGAAATCTAAAAACTATTACCGTCCTTATAATATGATCATAGATGGTGATTTTTTTTCTTTGTGGAGAGAGGGGGAGTAGTTTCTCCTTGATAATTTTTAAAAAAATGAATTGAGTGAAATGAACAAACGGAGGTTAAGGCAAATTCTGCAAAGCACAAAAGATGGGGCCTATTTAGCTCATTTCATTCCTCTCTGTTTTCATAGCATCCGGTTAACAAACAAATCAAACAAATAAAAAAGAATACACAATAATTTCTCTCATTTCACAGCCATTACTCGGATGTACTGAAACATTGATCATGTACCAAAATCACTCTCTATGTAATGCACACAACTGATACATAACTTTCGATTCCACTAATGCTTCATACCATCTGTCTGCGGCCAGACTGTGCTGTCATGTCTCAGAACTCACACAGAGCTGACATTGTAACAAACCAACAGACTGCTCATTATGTGCGTAAATCGGATTGGAGCTTCCCTGGACAGCAACAGCCATGAATTAAACTTTCCAGTTCATCTGAAGCGGATTAAATCAAAATACCGTGGCCTACTCACAAATAGTTACAATAAAATTGTATGGCAGATCTGATCACATCATTCTGAATAGCGCAACAGGTGAGTTTCAAAAAGAAAGATAGGCAGACTCAGGCGTCATCTTTAAGCTGAATCAATATTATCCAAGCCCATCATCGTCCTTCGTTTCGCTATAAAGTGATCTATTGCTCTCTGATCTGGTGGGCAGGGACATCCTATTCTAGGGCCGCTGTCAATCTCGCTTGCTTGCTTTTCCTTGGACTTAAACAATCTTCTGTTCAAGAACTTTATCAGTTTACATATTTTAATCCAGAGGTCAGAGGAGTGGTCTGCGCAACCTATGTTTATCTGTTCTGGCGGTTGCGCAAAAGCTGACTGACTAGAATGATCACCTTGTAAGCGAGAGGTTTCCAGCTCGACTCCCAAAATTATTTCGACGCAGAGTTTTTTTTTTTTGGTTTTGTTGTTGTTATTGTTCTTGCTGTTGGTGTTTCCCCCCTCAATCCCACTTCCTCCTTACTCTCCGTTGCCTTTTTTTTTTTTAAACATATTGTTGAAGAGGTGATCACTTGCATAAAATTTAATAATAATTCCTCCGAATGCTGCCCATGTTTCCTTGAGTTTGCATATATTTTAGGCAGGCTTATGGTTAGATAACTTCATTTGGCGACACTTGGGAAATCTCGAATAAATTGGAAGCTTCGTTGTTTCGTTCGTCGTTCACGGGAAAAGTTGGGGGAAGGGGTTAGGGGAGGTGTGTCCGACATTCAAATGAAAATAAATACTCTTGTTATGATGTCAGCACGGTAATAATATCCTTATCAATTCCATTTCTGAGAGGGCGGACATTTCATACAACAACGTTTCAGTGATAGATTCATACAGATATCACCTACTGATAAAAACATTGTACGCACATAATTTCATCATTAAATGCAACAAGACATTTTTGGTCTATAATTATTGTTAACACTGGCGTGTGCACTGAACAACACGAGGTTAGCGCAGTTCTATACTAAGTTGCCGTTTGCATGGTATAATTTTTCTACATTTTTTAGTCAATTTTTTTAAACTTTTAAAACAGATCAATCGATACAGTCATGTTTGCTAAAAACATATTTATTGGGGGGGGTTTCATTAGAAGAGTCAATGGTCTTTGAACACTGGCCCTAATTTCGGTTCCTAGAAACTTCTGCTATGGCTAGTGTTACAATGCCAGAATATTTATCACGCCTTCTAACGCTGTTAAGTAAGACTGAGGAAACAATTAATTAGCCTTTATGTGTGTGTGTTCATACGAGTTCATATAAATTAGATTCTCACGAAAATCCACCTGTTCGGGGCTATTTTGCGGGTGCTAACCAATGGAGCCATGCGGGGCTGGCACGCATGAAAACCCAAACTGTGTTCATTAGTTTAAATAAGGATTTCGCATCGCAGTTAACTTTGATTTCTTTTGTACCTCTCCCCCTAAATTTTTCCTCGTTAAGCACTGCCAATTCTTGTCACGACGATTCAAGTGACAGACTTATAGGTGGCCCATATCATGGAACAAGTCTACAAAACTGTAGGTGTAACAATGTTAGGCTCCTGGTTTTACAATGTCGCAAGTGCCCCCCCCCCCACCAAGGGCCCCCCCCCCCCACCAACGTCTTGATAGTGGTGTCAGATTTTCAAAAACAATTCGCTCATTTTCTTGAATTTAGGCACAGGGGTCAACGTAAGCCTTTGACGTGAGCGTAAATTATTTTTTTTTTACAATGGCTTTGGAGTGGAAGATAAATAAAATTGTTGAAGTGCAACAGAAACTGTTTTTACGAAGATTGAAAAGAAGACCGGAGACCAAAATGCTGTCATGAGATTCGAAAAAATCACCGAGTCAAATTCAAACATTAAACAATAAGAATAATAAAGACCAGCAAGAAAGAGAATTGCCGTTGAAGTATCAAGGAGCTGACCAAAGTAATAAGATGGACAAACACATGGACAGTCAGATAAAAAGACGGTGACTGGATGGATGGATGGCTGTACAGGATAAAGGTAAAATGCAATGGCGTCAAATGATTCGGCAGAGTTTGTGATCTACATTTCGAATAAATGTTTGTTTGGGAAAAAGTAAGAACGAAAGAAAGAAAGAGAGACAGAAAGATTGAAAGAAAGAAACAAACAAAACGACCCGCCGTGTAGCCTACAGAAGGAACAGTCCGTTCACCATCCCGACAGTGGAGCACAATCTTAGAGTTCAAGTCCATCTTCTGGACATTTCCCATTCTGTCCTCTGTCCTACTCTCTGGTGGCTAAGACAAATTCAGATAGGAAAGAAAAGATACCTATTAAAACATGGTTTCACCCCCTCCCCCAGTCTACTCCATAGGATACACTGTATTTTTCTTTTTTTCGTCCTATAAATGTCCTTTTTTATCAGCTTACAATGATAACGCGCCGGCTAAAACAATGACAACACAATGAACCCTGCCGACTAAAGTGATAACACCCTTCCAAGGGTCAGTGCAGGGATAGATCGGTTTCATAGTGAGTTTGATTGCTGGGACCGATACCCACTGTGGCGTTAACGAGAAAAATCAGAATGACTCTCACAAAACAGACAAGATAACATCCAACTGATTGCACAGACGCACGTCTTCGCCGAGCTCCCAGACTAAATTGGAATATTATGTTGTCTAATTTATTTTAGGCCAAACCGTCGGTAGTCGACCCCAACAGAATTGTGCTAAGCAGAAACACCGACCTACTGAAGGGGCAACGGACAAGGAACCACCTGTTTCCAAAATATCGGTGGTTGATTGCCATGCCATTTTGGTATCTATATGGCAACCATTGCGTCAAATGTTAAGAGAGGCCTACTTGTGTTGGTATGTGAAATTAGATAATAATGGTGTTAATCTGATCTGAATGAAAACCTTTTACATTTAGACATAAAACAGTGGGCGTCATCATTAAAACTTAACTATTCGTAATCCATACGTTGTGCTTAGGTAGGAGGTCTGGTTAATTCCATTGTGATGGTGACCAAAGGAAAGGCTCAACAAAAGTAAATCCAAAGTTGACTCTTTCATTAAAGTGTACTTGCGGCTGATGTACATTATCATTTTTTTCTGCAACTGATGAAAAAACACTAAAGAAGCCACCCAGTAATGATGAACTTAAGGGTAATTTAAAAAAAAAAAAAACTTCAGTACAAGATAAAGCATAGAGTACAGTGTAAATAGCATAAATAATGTTGATAAAATGGAGGTATTTATAATTGTGAACTTTCACACTGTTTTCTACATCTTTCCTGAATTGAATAAGTTACTGAAGCAGTCAGGGTCTGCAGTTTGGATTAGCCTGCTTTCATATAGATTAGCTCATACAAGCCCACTCTCCTGTGACAGAGAAAGCTGTAGGCTCTATACATATAAAATAAAATACAAAATGAAGTCAATTTCTGACTGGACTGGTGAAGAAAAACAATTACTAAAACCATGGGGGAAATTCTGCTGACAGCCCCTATCTGATTAGTCTCCAACTAATTTTTTTTTAAACTTTTAAAGACTTCTTATTAAATTCCCAAAGTTTTTCACATATCCCAAGATTGAATAGATTTGCTGGACAATATGAGATAAACTTTAATTGATTCTATGTGTGACAATATTTGTACATATGGCTAGACAATGTACATTTATGTCAACATGATCAAATATAGTAATTTCATCTATATTATGCATGAACTAGTTCAATTAACAATCAACCCCAGTATGACTTGCATCCTGATTTCTTATCTTAAATTGATTTGTTCCTGATTAAAAATCCAGGAGACTGTGCTTCCAATCAATTTGTAGTCTGGTGATTGTTTCAGCTATCTCTGGAGAATATTATTATTAATTACTCATGCATAAAATTTATAAATGTATGTATTCATTCACAATATTTTTTGTCACAATCTGTACAGAACTAATTGGATTAAAACATGATTTTGCAGTGGACAACATTCATTGATAAATGCACAGGTTCCACAGAATATTTAAATGACAAGATCAGTATACAAGTATATAAACTCCCGGCCATTATCACAGTATATATATATATATGAAATTGCTATAGGCAATTATAATTCTGCTATGGGAATTTTTGTCATGCATCTGACATCCTTTTCTTTCTATTACTCTGCAATTAAATTAGTCACGGAATGAACAAAACTAAAACCTATCTATGTCATGTTGGCAAACATATTTCACGGGAATGATAGGAGAGAAAAGAAATAATTTTGGTGACAGGGCATCGGAATGGTAGAACTGATGGACAAGGCATTCACGGCATCCAGTAGTTCATGCTTATATATAAATTTAGATGGATATTGTGAAAAGCGAAGGCCCAGCAGCCACGGCACATTCTAAATACAGAAGATTCCATTTAATTATTATTTAATTATTTAATTTTCAACACATCATTATACCACCATTTGGTAAATTCAGCAAACAAAGAAAAACTGGGTTTCAACTTAGAATCAATGTTCATCTTCAATAAGAATGATAAGCTTTATGAGAAAGAAATGAAAGTGAAATCCTGCAGACTTCTGTTCGGATTACATGTAAACCTAAGGATGTCGTTCACCTCAGTATGCTCTTTCAATGTCTGTTAACTGTAATCTGTTATACATAAAATAAGCTAAGTTGAACTATGTCTATTTCTATGAAAGAATGCAAGCTCTGTGGATCTGTTGACAATGCATTATTTCACACCACTGATTTACTAATCAATGCCTCTTCTTTAAAAAAAAAAAAAAGGGGGGGGGGGGGGGGGGGAACAAGCTAAAGTATAAAAAACTATAAATCTTCCCTGAGAAAACCTTTTTCATTTCTAAATCTGAACCTGGATATAGGCTTTAAATTAAAGGTTCGTGTAATTTCTAAAAAATGAAATTATTCAAAGATCAAATTCACAAAGTGTTAAATTTCATCCTGGTAGATAACACGTTTTGTACAGAGAGCATTATTATAATCAGAGCAATTATTATTCTCCCCCAGGAGTGCTGCAGTGCGAAATACGATATTAACGATGACATAAGAGAAGCTTCCTAATTACCATGACAACGAAAGATCTGAGAAAATTGCCGTCTGCTATAAAATTGAATCGAGGGCCAGTTCGTTAAAAATTATCTCAAATAAGAGCAATCTCGCACTGCTAAACTAAAAACAAACGCCCATACTGTGTAAAAGAAGATATTATTGTGACTGACGAAGCAGAATGAAATTAAAGGGTTAACGAAACTGAAATGTGCTGGTGGACGAACGAATGACCATTCGTTGTTGTTGCATCAAACTAAACAATATCCTACCTTCTTGAAACGAAATACAATTGAGTTTCACATGTCGTTATCCAGCCTTCTCATCTCTTATTCGAAGATACAACACAATGGAGAACTGCTTGTGGCCCTAAAATTCCGAAAGATGAGAAAAACGGCACCCAAACACACTGAAGCCTGGCCACACACACCTCCGCCGTGTTCCGTTCTGTTGGGCTTACGAATCAAGATAGGCAACTTACGCACTAAATCGCCGTTCGCCCACAGGTGGCGCTGCCATTGTGCCAAGGCTGACGTCGGATTTCATTTGGCACTGCTGGCAACTGTTATCCGATGCAAAGTATGCATGAGTTATTGCCCTTCCTACGCGTGGGCTCCCTCAAGAGGCTCTGTTTTCCTGAAATATTGCCCCTAAGCATGTGAGCTATGTCCTTGCTGTCAACGGCGAAGAATTTTTGGGGTGCATGGCTGTTGTTATTATTATTTGACCTGCATTTGTTTTGTGGAAAAAACATTGCAGAATCTACTTTGTTGTTTAGTTACCAGTTACCAGTACTTGAATTTGTTACTTATGCTTGATGGTGTCATGGTGTGGTGTGATCGGTAGGAGGCATTCGTGTAACGATGAGAGTCATTACTGTTTTCTGCTTAAAGAACAAATATTCTGTTCTTGTGTTCTGGAAAGGCGAACTATTCAACCTCTGTTAATTAAAATGGTGAGGAGGATGATAACAGATGTTGAAGATGATAACCATGGTGACGTCAGAAATAGCACAACAAATTCTAAATCCAGGCCAGTTCAGATTTTTCAGGAGTGAAGATATGCCTAGACGAGCTAAGAGTAATTTTTTTGGCTCACTTTAAAGAGGCAAAATGCACGTCACATTAAAAAAAAAAAACGCAGACTTCTATCCTAAGTTGATCAAAATGTGGAACCGGAAGCATCAAATGTGTCATCGGGTAGCCTACAAAACAAGCGAGAAAATCCTTACGGAGAAGTGGGGTAAGGAGGAAAGGAGAGGGAGAGAGCAAGAATTCTATACATATAATCGCCTCCGTGTGTGTGCGTGTGTGTGTGTGTGCGTGCATGTATGTGTATGCCTGTATGTGTGTGTGTGTGTGTGCTGTATGTGGGGGTGTGTGTGTGTATGTGGAAATTTTATGCAGACAGAAAGTAAATTATGAAAGTACGTAGCTAGCCAAAGGGGTGAGAAAAGGGAGGGGGCAAGTGAGGAGAAGACAGAGAGTACGCTTTACCTGGGAGATATCCCCTCTTCGAAAATTGTTTGTAAGCGGCCACCGCCAAACTTTCTCATGTCTTCCATGCTGAGTTTAGTGAACGAAGACTGGGTAGGGCTCTGAAATAGAAATAAGGAGGAGACCTTATAAAATGCTTTGTGTGCGTTGCATTGGGAATGGGGGAAAATGCTAACAATACAAATACTATTGCTTTAAGCATAGAAGAGGGGGCAATATAATATGAAACTATTTCAATCTGGTATTTCAAGGTAGACAATGCATATAAAATAAAACGCTGCCATCGCTCCAGGCAAGACTATTCAGTATTTGTATCGTTTTTCTCTAGGAAGAATGAATCGACGACTAGATTCAGAGATTGCTTGAATAAATAAACCTCTTTCTTCCATCTGTTTATCCAACTACCGATTAACTACCAGCCCGCCAACCAGGCGTTGATCAGCTCTCAATCAGGAACGAAAATTCAGGATGCGAGTCTCGAAATTTTCACCATGAGAAAGGGGAAATAATTATGCATAACAACTGGCGGAGGATAGTTTAAGCCCTTAGAACAAAGATTTATTATTTATGTCATCTATTGTCATCCTTACGCTTTAGAACAATGTGTACTAGCTGGCTGGTTAACTCAGAGGATATAATTAAGATGTGATATTTAAAGCTGATTTTCGACTTGTAATGAGTAAAGAGATGGGAGAGGGGAGGCAAGGAATGAAATTTCCGATCATAATTTTTGACTTGACTTTACGAAAATGTTTTGCGGGTAAAAAAAAAAAACGTAAGTAAATAACACTGAAGAGTGAATTTTGTCCCAAATGAACTGTGCTCACATAATTATTTATAGTAAAAAAAAAATGAGGCAGTACAGAAAGTTTCATAATTTTTGGTAACATAGATCTAGTCACGAAGTTTTAGGTGCTTACATTAGTTACCCCCTTGTTCCATCAAAGATACTAGATCACTCGAGTATCTTTGGTTCCATTATCGTATGATGCTCCCCCTCCCCCCAAACCCTTTCAACTCTAGTGCGCACATTCGTCATTTTCCTGTCTTTTCTTTTGTGCCTCTGACAACATTAATTTCTCCCAAGTCTCTATGTTCTCTACATATAATTACTAGGATTTATCGTGTTCATTGTACAGAGTAATACCATGTGATCTATCTATCTATCTATCTATCTATCTATCTATCTACCTACCAATCTATCTACCTACCAACCTACCTACCTATCTATCTATCTATCCATCTATCTGTCTGTCTGTCTGCCTGTCTGCCTATCTAACTGGCAGTCTGTCCGTGGAAACAGCTTACAAGTTGTACATGTATTTTGCAGTCTCTGGGAATTTGTTTTTATTATATAAGTTGTCTTCCCCACAGAGTAGGTCTCCCCCACCCGCCCGCTCCACCTCCATCCCCTTTTTCCAAACTCAAAAAAAATATATATATATAATATATCATTTCCATAATAATTCCGTCTCAGATCTCCGGCCTGCATTTATTCCTCCCTCTTTCATAATCACAACCGTAAAATTGCTTACCCAAGTGTGAGCTGTATTTAGACTACACATAATTACGACGTTTCATATTTCCGGTTCCCGATACTCCTACAAGAAACAGCTGTGTTTTTAGAGTAGGCACGTCAGAAGAATATTAAATCACTACCTCCAGCCCAACGGTGTCCCTGTGTTTATTGTAGGGATAAAAAAAAAATGACCACTTATTCCCGCCTCTTCGTTTCGGCCATTGCCACATCATCACCATTTTAAAACTGCAGTACTTGGTTTTGAGTGCTTTTCAGGAGAGGCCGTTCAGTAGTGTATATTCTATGGGAGAGGCAAAAAACTGTTTTATTTAAGCACTAATGGTCTAGTTACGATGACCTTTTTTAAAATTCGCTATTCGATTATTTTTCGGCTTAGAAGTCGAGGAGTAGGGAACCGTCACAACATAATGATCTTGAGTAGGAAAATGAATACTGAATATATAAAAGCAAAATAAAGCCCCCAGGACGGGAATTAAACTTGAAAAAAAACATGAGAATTTTTATTATTCCATGGAATACTTCTTTAATTGCCATGCACTATTTTGTAGAATGAGAGAGAACTACATACAATGTCGTGATATGTTCGATTTTATGAAATAAAAATGTTTCACTGAGATATAATATACCATCATCAGCAAGGGATTTATAACTGTCAGTGTATGTCCATGACTGCCATTCGATATTTCTGTCTAATAAGATAGCCTATCACATGTTTGTTTGTTTGTTGTTGTTTTTGGGGGGGGGGGAGGGGGGGGACGGGAGGGGGGGTTAGTTTGGAGATCAAACAAAGACGTAAAGTAACACATACACCAATTTTTAGCTGACCTCTTAGCATTTCGAACAGCCCTAATCATGGGCTTGCAGCGTAACATCTTACGGAAGTTAGCGGTTATTTCTATCTGCAATGATGAACCGCTCGAACCCGAAACAGTTTACACAATGTTAAGACAATGGTGACGCCTATGGCAAATCCCGGGAGGAAAAAAAGCGGGGGGGGGGGGGAGGGGAGCAAGTTGTCAATGTTCGAGGTGAGTAAGGTCTTGGGGATAATAGCGCATTCGACTAATCGAAAGGCCACTCACACTCGTCCAGGCACAATCATAATAATTCATAACACACTCGTTGAATATATATATCAGGCCTGAAGGGCCATACTACTTTATTACTACGGATACAATAGGTATGATTGCAGATACAATAATGATGGTTTCAGATACAATAGATAGGATTGCAGAATACAATAAATATGGTTGCAGATACAATAGATCGGATTGCAGATACAATAAATAGGATTGCAGAATACAATAAATATGGTTGCAGATACAATAGATCGGATTGCAGATACAATAAATAGGATTGCAGAATACAATAAATATGGTTGCAGATACAATAGATAGGATTGCAGATACAATAAATAGGACTGTCTTAATTAGTGGCTACATCAAAGCCCCGTTGTGGGAACTCCAGCTTGTCGCTGAACTTATTAACTGTAATTCAAAAGTTCTAATCTCACATGGGATACAACTAAGGCATTCAATATAACATGAGATACAATATCTACGTACTACGTCTACAAAAGATTATTTTTCTATGACTGACTTCAATACTTCTTTCTTTCCACACACACTATCATTCTACACTGTATTAATCCTGTCTCTATTGTGAGGATTGCCAGGTGGCTTTCCTACTACTCAGCTTCGTCACTGGGCTGATCTAGTAATTCCTGTCTCTATTGTGTGGACTTATGAATTGCCTACCATTATACGCTCGTAGCCAAGTACGAGCGTAGATCCAAAGGACACGGTTCGCACTTTTGGCCTAGTGCGACGAGGCGTTTATCAATTCTCTGGATGACGACACGGTCACTCCACTTCGACTTCACTTGTGTCTATTCTGTCTGTGCTCGACTCCTATTGTCAGGCCCTGGAGCTCGAGCCAAGAGGAACCTCACTGGATCGAATGATTTCCACAGCCGTTCTCTGCTTAAACAATGGCGACTTAAGCTTATATATCTCCAGCCAAACCCCGTGAAAGTTTCTTGTCTCACGTGGTCCGTGCATTGCTTACACAACTCACCGCCTTAGGGCGTGAGTCCACTAACCTATAAAATCCCACCTTTTTATTCTAAGGGTCGGATCACCGACCGATAACACTACTCACTGGATCCCAAAATGAGATCATGACACAAGTGAAAGGGCAAAATAAGCGACATTACATTGTAGTAGCACACTAAGTAGGCTGTGTGGTTGGTGTGTCAGTGAATTGGTTGGGTTTCTTTGTCACTTAACTAGGTGATTAAAATAGAGCTAGTCTCATTGAATTATCTGTTGACCAGCCTGTTGGATGGCTGACTATTTCTGACGACATCATAGTTATCATCTTCAGCATCTGTCATCGTCCTCATCATCATTTCAATTAACAGAGGTTGAATAGTTCGCCCTGCCAGAACACTTCAACAATATTAGTTCGGTGCTCTCTCTCTCTCTCTCTCTCCTCTCTCTCTCTCTCTCTCTGTCTCTCTCTCTCTCTCTGTCGCTCTCTCCTCTCCTCTCTCTCTCTCTGTCCCTCTCTCTCTCTCTCTCTCTCTCTCTCTCTCTCTCTCTCTCTCTCTCTCTCTCTCTCTCTCTCTCTCTCTCTCTCTCTCTCTCTCTCTCTCTCTCTCACGTTTTTCTACACACTTCACGTTAAAGAGATTTAAGTTTATATTCTGACTACCTCCTTATTGACCCTCCACATTATACTGTAAGTCGGTGAAAGGTGGGCCACAAGTGGCTCCTAGTTGTCCATTGTCCGCGTTAAACAAGGATAGTCACTTATAACGGTATTTCAAGTGGACAGAGGCTGTTTTTAAAGGGCTAACTGGTCGTTTTATGACCGTCATGTGTGTTTAGAGTCGGCTACAGGTGACCAACGGCATTACGGTAGATTTGTTCCGAGGAAATTGCCGTTCCATGTTGACAGTGTATTAGTCAGGCGACAGCAGTCCCCCAGTTGACAGTATTTAAAGGCCTTTAGTAGGAAGATAGAAGTCCTCTAATGACGTCATCACCCTGAAGTTATTGATTGGTGTTCGAAAGGGTAATCTCTCGGAGATTTAGGGTAGACAAACAAAGCTCGAGTTGAACATAAACTTGGGAAGAGTCGACTGGTGCGCCAGATTTTATTGTGACTCTATGTCGTGACATCATCATCCAACTAAGTCCGCCGATCACAACCGGCTGATGTTCGCCTAGGCTTTTAAAGCGCAAACTTAAGGCTGGGACCATGTTTGAAGTTGAACATTGTCCATCCCTTTAATGATTGATACATGGAACTAAAGATGTTTATGTGCTAGCTTAGTGGGTGTTCTGTGTTGTCGTTATCTCTTTTAAAATGTTTATCTACAGTGATAGGGCGAAGTAAATGATGGTATGTTAAGTATTTGTGACGGAATTACATGTGATAACTTTCATAAGATGAAAAAAAATAATAAATGTGAGCTCAAGATCAAAAGAATTAAAGCGAAGGTAACATCCACGCTTTTAATATTTGTCTCTTTCATTCTGAAATGTTATGTAGTTTCTGATGCTTCTAAAACAAACAAACAAAAAATTGATAAGGCAGAGTCAAAATGAATATTCATAGAGCCAGTATAATTATAGAAGTACGTACTTTTGTTGTTTTGTTTCATGTTTTCTTTTAAAGTTCTGTTCTTGGTCTCTAGCGTCAGTTTCTCTCTCTCTCTCTCTCTCTCTCTCTCTCTCTCTCTCCTTCTCTCTCTCTTCCCTTTCCCTGCCCTCTCTCTTTCTCTCTCTGCCTCTTTCTGTCTCTCTCCCTTCCCCCTCTCTCTCTTTCTCTCTCTCTCTCTCTCTCTCTCTCTCTCTCTCTCTCTCTCTCTCTCTCTCTCTCTCTCTCTCTCACCCACCACCTATTGCTAATCAAGTGGTTCAATTTATTATCGTTAAAAGAGTGTGTTTCAGTTCGATTTTTCGTTCTTGAAAATGTTGGATATTTGTAATTAACCGACTTACAGCAATCCATGTACAGAAGAAATTACTCCATGTACATGTACTAATATTTGCTCATTTTATAATGTAGATGTGGGCACAGAGAAATTCCCCAGGGCACGAATGTCACAAGACCTTCTACCAGGTATGGAAAGGGCTTGTCCTTAGCCAGCACAAGGACTTTAAACCTTCACACCTGAGATCAATCGCACTTTGATGACCGCCACCACACTGATAAGACACAGGATATTTAGTTAAAGCGACTCTGGTGTCAGAGAGGAAGGGCGGTGCTGGAGAGGGAGAAGACCGAGGAGTGAGATTGAGGCTTATGTCGTAGCATGTAATATCATGATACTGTATCTGTCGTTGGGGTTGGGGGGGGGGGGGTCCGGCAGGAGGAAAAAAGAGAATATAATAATAACTTCATACAATTGATTTTGCTGGACCAAATATAGGCTATATCTGCAAGGATTTACCGGAGTAACACATTGCAAACATTCGACCCCCCCCCCCCCAATCCCTTGCCCAACCAACTTTAGTGTCTGCATTCACGGGTCGAAACCCAGCTGCTCGATAAGGAGATAAAATATATAAAATAATATGTTATATTTATGTATATGCCCATGTATACATTTGATTACCAAATTGATGAAATACAATAGTGGCACTTGGGTATTACAGCGAGGGAAACTCTAAGATTGGCAAAAAAATACAGGATGATCCATGACAAAATTAGGTTATATTTCGCACTATAATTATGATAATTATAAAAGTCATTTCAGTAAAACGTTTAGACCATCCTGAGAAATCTAAAAACAAAATGAAAACATTGGACAGCACCATCATCATTGGACAGCACCATCATCATTTGGCAGAACTAACTCAAGACATGTTTCAACTGTGTACATGTAGTTCTTTTTCTTTTTTTTTTTATGGTCAGTCACAACCATCAAAACATTCTTTTATAAAGTATGGTTTCTGTCTGCAGTGATGGATAATATTATGGTCTTGTAATAAGTATTTATTTATTCATTTATTTATTTATTTATTTATCTGTTTGTCTTATTTTATTTATTTATTTCAACTTATTTCTATTTGCTTCCCACGGGAATTAGCTTTATTAGCCAAAAGAACAAACCACCTGTTTAATAAGGTTTGATACTGTAGCAACATTAAGAAATGTAGCCCAGTTTTCAGCAGGAAAGAGAGAAATGAAACCTTTACTATTTGATAAGGACTTGCAGTCAAATGTGTCTCAGCATAAGAATGAGATCATTTCAGTTAATAATACCAGTAATGTTTTTAGTATTATTTTATTTCCGTAGCTCATGTTTGCCTCCCAGGTCCATTGAGGTCCTGTCGTACATGTGCGCGTGGGAATATTGCCAGAGCACTAATTTACAAGCTAGCAATAGGTCTACTTTGACACAAATCCAATTCATTGTCCCTGTGGATTCACATGCATGCCATTCTATGGAGATGAGTTAAAAATTACTTCCAAGATAAAGTAAGCTTATTGTGGCATCAGCACATGGATACTGTAACAACAGTATCAGTAATATTGCGATATTGACGAAATCAATACACTGCCTTAATTTGCTTTACGTGTGAGCATGAAAGGAGAGAAGGAAAAAGAAGCGAATGAAAAGGAAGAATTATGGACGACAGAAAAAGAACACGTTGATGAGAGTTGTCTGAGATTAGAGAAGACTCATTGGATTTGTGTAGCTCTTAAAAGAAAAAAATAAATAGAAAAGAGGGAAAGAAGGAGAAAGAACCAAATAAATTAAATAAAAAAGATGAACTACACCCTCCGATTAAGAATAAAAATACATGTAATCACTTGATCAATCCATCAAAAATAAATAATTACATAAATAAGTAATTGAATAAATAAATAAATAAAAATCAGACTTACCATTGGCAACTCTTTCTGTTTTTAACTGCAGGTGAATCAATGCTATCGTTGTTTTCTTTGAAGCGTGACGTCAAAGGCGACCATGGCATGAGGTGGTACAATAATGAAATACAATTTTAATCCTGTCTGAAAAGCACGACTACCAAACAGGTTCTCTCAGCCAGGTGTGAACCAAATTTAATAGATTCCCTCGGAACATACGTGGATTGTAAATTACGTCGTGGCCACTTTCTACTCTCGGAACTGAAGACTGAGTGGTGAAGAAAAGGGGGGGAAAAAACTGGTCCCATTGTTGTTTGTCGTCGGAGGTGTAGACTGGATATTCTGTGGTGAGGACGTGAGGAGCCATATGATTCATGGGGGGGGGGGGGGTGCATGATCTCGGTGGGTGTTTTCGAAATGTGAATTAATCTATCGTCATCAGGTAGGCCTATACTTCTCTGCAAATGTTATTTTCATAGTTGGGTGCATATCTCCTTACAGATGCTAATTAGGACAACCGTATTCAATTTCTTCATCTACCCCAAGCATTTTTTAAACTTGTTTCAGTCACTAATAAGTCACATGTCAGTGAACAGACTAAGAGAACTCTATCGGCAACATGAGTGTTCGGTTTTTGTTGTCGCTGTTGTTTTCCTGTCACTATTATTCTACAACTTCCAAAGCACCATACTTTTTTGTTGATTTATTTTGCTATGGCAACTACCACAATGAATTTGGTCGTATTTCTTACCCAATGGGCTTTCCTTATTACCATGGTGTTAAATCTGTTTTAAACGAACAAATAATATTTTTTTCTTTAATTTTTGTTTAGCTAATATCTTATCGTCGGACCACCGACTAGATCTAGTGGGTGATTATCCCACTAAAAGAACTGGTGATCTACGCTTTCAAGCTCACAGTGATTTTGGTATTCACTGAGTAGCTCGAATTGACTACACTACGCCACTGCCCCATCTCTAAAGCCTTTACGTCAAGAAACAATCATAGCTGGCAATGGTAGTTCTTTGTCAAGAGACGCGCATAAAGTGGGGAGGATTAGCAATCACAAATTTCTGCTGGTGGACACCCGAACCTATTGTGTTCGATCTTGGAGTGGGTTCAATCTTTATTTAGCGGGAAGAAGTAGAATAGACTGCTGTACGTGCCATTATAAAAAGGAAAAGGGTAATGTTTGGTAACAACTGACGAGGTCAGGGTAGGGAATTTGTCCAAGACAAGGTGTGGGCGAAACTTCCGTGTCTTTACACCTGAGTTCCGTAGCTAAAGGGGCTTCACAAATTTATACAAAACAGCGGTGGTCACACAGTATAATACATGTATGCGAATTTCGATCGATATTCTAAGGGTAAAAGTAAAACAGTTCAAAAGTTTTAATGAATTTACCTGACTTGAAATCACTTACTAGTGAAAGTATGCTATAGGAACCCCTAAATTGTGCTTCCATGCCCCAAAGCGTATTTGTATACCTCATGAAAATTTTCATTCCCACATTGGAAAAATCCGAGGCCACCGTACTCAACTTTCTCGCGCTTTAATAGTGAATGGACGCGTTGGCCTATCGCATTTAGTACCGAATTGTGTTTTGTTTGCGCTTTAAAATTCATTTCCGGTCGGAGTATACGATCCCTAACGAATGGCGTGGTGGCAACTGCAATGTTAGATAAGCATTTTTGTACTGAAGAAATTTATTCTGGACCCCACTTGATGTTTGAAATGCATGTTTTACGAGCACAGGTTTCAGTTTATTCTGTGCTCAATTTCAATTGCTATGACCCCGAGGGCCTTTTGCATAGCAGAAAAATAATTGTATTAACAATTTTATGTTTGTGTGGAGCCCTTGGTGAATTTATTTCATGGCATTAAATTATAACATCACTCATTAGGTACATAATGACGTTTTCTGGGAATAACCCGGAACATTAGAAATAAGGAACCCATCGGGAATAGTCCTGCTACATAGTAGATCTGACCTATGCGCTAATGCTATTGTTGTGCACAACTATCTCAATAAATAGGCATTTGTTTCAAACTGTAGTGAGGGTACTAGAAAGAATACAAATACATAATTATAATATATGACCGTTCTTTTATTAATTATCTAGTGGCTACGAAAAGGAAAGCGCTTTATAGTTCTTCCCCATTCCACATTTTCAGTTTTTTGTTGTTGTTGTTGTTGTTGTTTTTTGTTAGTTTGTCACCCGCCCCACCCTCACACTGTTATTTCTCTCTCCCACTCCTACTTCTCCCCTACACTAGTCCTCTCATGCATAATGAATAATATGAATATAAACAAACAACAATGCTTCGCATAGATTTTACCCTTTAATTTTAAGTACATTGACAATAAAGTTAATAAAATACATGTACAATGACCTGGTACCAGCTGATTACATTATGTTGTCTTTCATTTCACACATAGTTTTACAATCAAAAGCTTTCCTTCAGCTTTAGGCAAGCTCTGTGAACATTCAACATGACACATCACTGGCAGCAATGAAAGTCTAACCCCTTTATTCTCTGTCCTGTGGGAAACTGAAAACCTTACACCGTTAATGTGCACTTTCAGTCTTTCTTTCATTCTCAATTGTATGGCCAAAAGTGTTCAATTAAGATGTTTATAAAACTATAGCAGCCAAACATTGGCAACAATGTCGTGTCAAAGAGAAACTCAATTTTGGGCAAAGTTTCCACCAGTCAAATGCTTTGGTTTCCTAACTCTTCGCTCTAGACATCTGTGCGATTAATTTAAGGGAGGGCATACAAAGTATAAAACTCAACAATGTAAAACAAAATCCATGATTACCAATTTTAAGTACAGAAACATCAGTTTAAGCTCGTTCTTGTTTTTTTTCCTTTGTTTCCACTGCCCAGAATTTGCACTGGAACATGAACATACTACAACATTGTGCACTTGGGCCCGCTAATGCTGGTCTGTCTAAACATGATATTATTATACACATGGGCTACATGATTCTGTGGACGTCAAATGAAACACTGTAAAAACGCAAAATAACGAACAGGCGACACCATCACAAAAAAAGGGTGACCCAATCTTCTTTGAAGTTGAACATTGCCCAAAATACACTCAAGTGCACACAAAATAATCAGTGTGCGTACAGATGTAGAGTGGCAAAACACATTTGACTCGACGGTACCAATTCGTAAGTGTCAAGAAACGCATATCAGTAACAAATGTACACAAACACAGTCTTCATGTATCCATTTTGGCCCATGTTCAAAGTCTGCTCTTTCAATAGTTATTCTCATCTCCTGAACATTAACAGTACTGTTAGTAAAATACAATGACGCGTGTAGATGAGCAACGAACAGAAGAATGTGACACTGAATCATAATACATGTACATGTAATGTGTCAACAATGTGTACATTATATACATCCTGTAAAGGAAGACTTCAAAGTTCAGCTCGTGAAAATCAGTGAGAGAGTATTTGGGTAGACTTACGAGACGAATCGTGGATATTATAAGCTAAAAATATTAGTTGTTTTGTGTTTTCATCAATAAAAGTTTGGTGCAGGGTGCAGGATGGCTTATCAACATAGAAACCTATTCCAGTAACTGAGTTAGTCTTTACTATTTCAAAATGCATTCGCATTTTTAGAGAGAGCGGGAGAGAGAGAGAGACAGGCGGAAAAGACAGAAGAGATCGAGAGAGGGAGAGGAGAGAGAGAAAGAAAGGGAGAGAGAAGGAGAGATAGAAAGAAGCAATAATCCATTTTACAAAAACAATTGCAATTTAATAAGTACATGTAAGTGCCTGTAATCTAGTACGGTACACTGCCGGAGTTGTAGTTAGTCCAGCATAATGACTACAGTTCATTCATAACTCTGTCCTTTTCAAGCAGGTGTGTCTTCATTCTAGCACTTATATCTCACAAATTTCAAATCCCCTTTTAAAGCTATGCTCAACCTCTGTATGTAGTTTCTTTTGTTCAACCAACAACCTCACCACCGACTTTATTTTGAACACCTCAAGTTTTATTTCGGGCTGGCAATTAACACTAATCCTTCACATAACGCCTTTTATTTTTTTCTATTGGTGTTTTTATTTAGCCGAACCCCGTGACAAAAGAAACATTTTGTTTATAATACATGCATGTGAGTGTGCATGAGAAAACCCACAATATGTCGCAAAGATGACATTTTGAGTTCTGTACACATAATAAAAGACAAGACATTTCTGATAAATTGAAGTCAGTGACCCCCCTAAAACAAGATTTTGAGAAAACGGCATTTAATCCTAAAAGTGGCAATAGCTGATTGACCCATTGACATTGGAGTGATTGCTGTTAGGAGACCGTAGTCAAATAACTAAGCCGTTATAAAGATCATACTGAGTACTGTAACATGCCACGGTCCCCTAAACAACAGCCGAGTCGGAAGTTTTTGGATCTTGTTAGGAGACCGTAGTCTAATTACAAAGCCGTTATAGAGATCATAGTGAGTAGTGTTCACTTCTCGTCTACAGTTTACCCTGTAACATGCCACGGTCCCCTAAACAACAGCCAAGCTGGAAGTTTGTGTCGGACCCATTATTATGCTAAAATTTGACAATGGTGTTTATTTGTGGTCGAAAGATGCCCTATATTAGAAACGTCCCTCCTGGGGGTTTTTGTGAGCTGCGACAGTTTATTTGTGCAATGTCGCAGAACGACATGACCTTGTCTTTTCTCACATTACAATGTAACATAGTCTGAAGTCATTTCATGAAAAGTATCGTAGACATTCAAAAATATGATCTCCACCCATTCCTTTTAATCAGGAACAGCCAGTCTCTGCACCGAAGTCTTAGACTATACAGCCTAGCCAGAAAGCTTATGATATGAATCGCTCGCTCTGGCAGCGCGCGCCGTTACGGTATGTCATACTATATCACTACACAAACTTCACAATTTTCTGTTTAACTGGCAACTGTGGTTAATCCACCATCGGGTCCAAAGAGCGTAGGCTAAAAAAAACAAAAGTGCTGCTTGAAATTTAAAGTCGGAATCTCCATCTTAAGTTCTCTTTGCCATTAAGGTGACTTTTCTGTACTCAGATACAAAATTAACAAAACTGGATATATTGAACGAATAAATTAACAATCAATAGGATTAAGAAGATGATTCAATTTCGTGTCTAACAAGATGTAAGAAAATATGAGAATCCACTAGCGTAAGCAACTGACAAGATGAATGTTTAAAATGGAACATCAATTTATTGACCAATATGCAAACAGAAACATTCAGTGAACTGATCGGTTATTATACCAATAACCATGACCATTCATTACATAAATTGAAACTCAAACTAAGTCAAAGAAAGAAAATAACAAGTGTTATGCTGATAACTTCTATTTACAGTGTTTACAAACAACATTAAATTAAACCATCACTACTTGAGACAAACTTCTTTTAATGACAGCACAACAAATATTGGTGTTCATTAAGTGCAGGTACTGAATCAGTTGGGTCTTAAGTACATAAATTCTTCTATGCCCTTGCAACAAAATGTTTTTAGTTTTATCTTTTAATCAGTGGAAGAGTGTAGTTTTCTGTAGGAGTGCATGAACCATGTTTAGTGGAATCACGGCAACAGTACCACTTAAAAATACATGTAATAACAAAAACAACAACTATTTCTGTCTCTGTTGTAAACGGCCATATTATCAAAGATACTAGATACTTAGATTGTTTGTTGTCTTTGATATTATGAAGCAGGGCTTTTTCTTTAACTGAACCCCAAAACAACATTAATAACTAAACCCCTAAAAATGACCAGTACCTAGGTATTACGCAACACTCATTCAGATTCCTTCCACCTGCACTATCAACCACTACGGTAACCTTGTGCAGATCGTACTTGACCGAAATCTGAGCTACGGTTATAAATTCCAATACAAGGAAACTTGTCAGCGATCAGATAAAAGTGCCACCTCCTCCTTGCTATCCGTGAATCATTGCTTGGCCGAGTTTATTTTCCATACAAACGAGTTTTACGCCCCTTATTTTGCTTACCACCCCATTAAAACACAACAATGCTACACAACTTAGGACTGTGCGTTAAAAAAAAGTGTGGGGGGGGGGTGATGTCCTGATCTGATTGAAGGGATTGACTCTGACATAACATTGGAGTCACCGGAGGTCTTCTAAAACAAAAATATGTGTGGATGCAGGTCGCAATACAAACTTTCATTCCCATTCTCCTTTTCTTACCAACTATTACTACTAGCCTGCTGTCCAAATCACCATGTATTACGTAGACATAGGCATATTTTTACTAAGCTGACACTGCAATAAGGTTTTACGAGGACAATCACAATGTCGTGAGGTGACACCACGACTCTAATGCCTGGCCATTATAATGCAGTAATTTTTCATTGGCGGATACAAAGATCTGTGCTCTCAGGGGATTTAACTACATGCGGCACTGTATCGCTATTCCTTGTGGAATTTATGTGCGAAAGGCTACTGCCCCATAGTTCTTAATTTCATTCTGCACAGGGCTGATTTATGACAGGGGGAAGGAATTCTTATACCTAAACCTTATTGTATCTATTCTGTGGTATCTTAAAGTCCTCACCACTAAAGTAAAGAGGGCTTCATCCTTTTGTTTATTGGGTGAAATACATGTACATCAAATACATCTTTCTATTAAGCACGTCAATTTGTGTTTACATTGCCATAACTACAGCCCTACGCACACATAATTATGATGAATTTGAAATGCAAAACTGGGAAATAAAATCATTGCTGGCTGTGGCCACTTAAACTGGTTTCCTGTGCATAAAAAAATGTTAATTTACAATGTATACCAAAAATAATTCGAAACAATTTGTGAACAATGTGAGCAAACATGGTGGTGTGAAACATGAAATCTGGAACACGGTTTTCCTCTTCTCGACAAGAGTGGCTATAAATTTATTATATGACTAAAATAATTGTCGATAGCTGATTTGAATATGTTACATGTACTTGATTTGCAAGATGCTCAGAAGACTAAAACGTGTTTTATGAGTGACAATACTTGAATGATATGCATATTATCAGTTTAATTGCCTTGAGCAGTAAAAATTTAATGAAAATCAGAAATTTCAAAACCATTAGAAAACAACTCCTCTCTGGGATTTCCACCAACAAGTGTTTTTATCCGATACAATACATGCATACACCATGATCAGTGCAGAAAAAAGTCTGCAACATTCCATCCATGCAACTTTTATGTGCCCGCCAATACAATACCAACACTTATTTCATTAGATGAAGATGCCAACTTATAATTTCAGCATCACATATACGTACATGTAGTATAATGCAAATGGGGTAGGGGGGGGTAAATTCAAAAAGCATCAAAGCCTCGAGAGACCTGAATATTTCTCAGATATAAAATCTACACTGGCTAAGTCTAAACAAACAGAACAAAACAAACATTTTTAAAAATACATTGCACATGTTATAATACCCAGCCGGCATCCACACATCAATCTGACCTTAGATTTTGCACTGAAATTCTGTAGAATTGGTAGGATTACCATAGGTACAGGCTCCCTACATCAAACCCATTTCGGCGAGATGTCGTAGCTAGCAGATCTAACTTCTTTGTGCAAACTTGACCTCAGCCCTATATGTCGGACTTCAGTTGGATTGCTGGCTGGGTAATATTAAAAAAATAAAAACCATCTACTGTGTGCCAAAGCAGGAGAAGAGAATTTCACTCTGTGGATCTGACTGGGCAATTCAATCATCGGTAGATTCCATCATAAACAATGACGGTTTAATCATTAGATAGAAAGTTAAAGAATTTTGATATGGAAATAAACTAAAAATTGAATTTAATCCTGTGCATCTCTTGCAGCACATTGCATAAGAAATGTGGGTACATGTACATATTGTGCACAGAGAAAACATTTCCTGAAGGAAGGATTAATATGCTGCTAGCAAACAGACACATCATGCAGATACCCATCATCACAGAGACAATTATGTAATACGTGTGCCTCAGATTTCTGGCAGCAAGAAAATGGGTCCAAAAATGAAAGTTGGGAATGATATGAGCCACATGATGTGAATTTAACTTTATTCTTGACCACAATGATCAGTTCTGGATTTACTGTTGATTTTAGAATGTTTCTTGCTCAAAACATGTTTTAGAGGAAATCATTACAGCATTCAGATACCACAAATCGTTCAAAACAAAAGAAAACAAGATCACAGAACAAAGCCATGACAATAATGTGAGAGTTTGAACAGATACGCAAAAAAGTCAAGACAGACAAGATTTTCTTGCGATTATATGTGATGGCACAGCCACTTTCACTTCAGCAGTGCCATTTCCTTTATTCATGAGGAGTCAATTAGTAGTCAATTATCATTTTTAAAAGGCAAAAATTCTGCTCAGTCACAGATTAATTCCAGTTCATGATGTCTGTAGCAATATGCAGTGCCATCCATTTATTTAATGCAATAGTTTAAATACAGTCAGTTTGAATCCCATTTGTTAAAACTGACAATATACAGGAGTTACACATGTCAAACATTTTTATCTCAGTCTTGCTGAACTTATTCTAAAACATTGACCCATTCTCAGGTTTTAGTTATGTTTTATTCTTTCTGTTAACAAAATGCATACATTTCAATACAAGAGTTGGTCACAAAACTGCTTCACTATGTCATACAAATAAAAGGGCTTTGTGCTGACAACAGCTTAAATGAGACCATCATCATCACAGGATCATCACCAAGTAATTTCATAAGATTTCATTCATACATCTTTCATCATGGCTTTAAGATATTGTTATACAAACTGATATCCTAGCATCTCCAGCATTATCTAGAAGGGTTTGGACTTAAAACCCCAAAAACCTCTGCTTGGATTAAAAAAAAGATAAAATAAAAATAGAAAGATGGAACAATAGAAATGAACTCAGAATTTGAATCAACAATCACAGTCTCGAGAAATAAGGACCAAAACATTTGTTGCAAGAGTAAAGTTCCACCAAAAATCTCCTGCTTAGTTACTCTTTACCAGATAAGTGATTAAAAAAGGATTAATGTGAATTTAACAAAATACCAAGAAGAATCTAGATAAAAAAAGAAAAAAATGTTATTGACAATGGTATGATATTGAAAAATCAGACATCAAAAGTAATACATATATATCTTCCCAAGTGTTTTCAGGAACCAGTGAACAGAAGTGCAATCACCTTTCAGGCCTACATTCTCTGGTGCCAAAGAAACACTATTACTTTCACAAACTGCCAAAACAATAAAATTATACATAACTGCAGTTTTCTTTTCTTTTTTTTTTCAAAAGCAAAAACTCAGAGCAGGAAGAGCCATGTGGGAAAAGAATACAAAACAGGATTCACTTTGTCATTTAAAAAATGAACACGTCTGTTGGACCTCATTTCTTTTGAAATGTAGCTTCAAGAATGATCAGTCACAAAACCCTTCAAGGAAAGAGAAAAAAACATACCTTTCAGTTTCTCTTTCCCACCAAAACTGAACAAATTTCATGAAATTATCCACAACAGAAATATTTGTTGTTAATAGTTGCCTCACAAAAAATTCTGAATATCTGTACACAATTTACATTATATTCATTATGTAGCAGTAAACGGTAGAATGATTAATCATTTGAAGCTTATTAATACATATTATAGCCATTAATAAAATAATTCTGTACAAAAACCAAACACAGCATCAAAATATACTGCACTGTAGTATAACAATGATGAAAAAAAGCTCTCCCATCACAGTATTTGTATTCATAATTTTCTTATGAAAGCGTATCACAAATGTATGTCAGATCACATAAAAGTAACAACAAGCTTCGGCATCATATATTTCAAAATCTGTTTTGTAGATCTAGTCTTATCTCATTCTAATAATAAAATTTTTGTATCAGATCATGGGTGTCTGATATCACAATGAGCAAAACTATCATTTGTGAATCATTTTCTGCCTAGAACATTCTTGATTATCTTGGGTAATATACCTGTATGTCACATTACTCGTACCACTTAATATACTAAAAAGCAGTGCTCTTTAAGTCCTCATTGAATGACAACTGCCAAAAATTGAATGCAAGAAGTTGCTGTGTAAAGACATGGCAGTGGTACTTCTTCCCATGCTATGCACTAATAAATATTTGTCACTGTCCAGGCTTTGAACTTTAGGACTAGAGTCGTGAGTGCTTGTTATCTAATTCATCACAATTCATATCTGCATAGAACAAACAAACAAATCAGGAACAGCTACCCATGAAGGCGTAATTTTTAAATGGCTTCAGTTGATAAAAATTTCAGATTCACAGAGCTTCTGTCAAAAGACAGTAAGAATTGTACAATATCAAAACGGTATCATTTTAACCTCAAGTTGCATGCAATGCCTCTTCCATCTTTTAAAACTGTAAGGTAAACATTATATGCATAAATGTTCAAGCATACAATGGTTTGACTTCAAGACAACCTTTGAAACAAGGAAACACGGAAATAAAATATAGGGAACAAAAAATTTATTCCCATCACACAACAGTGTCTGATCTCCCTGCACATGTTGGCGTGATTACAAAGCCACTGAATGACGTCATAGCCTTTTATTTACATTTGTGTACGTGCTTATCGCTCATCTTTCAACAAAATGTTTAATACTTAATACTTCTATTTTGAAATGACATCATATGAAGTACATGTATTTCATCTTAAGGCCATATGTGAGCGAGCCCCACTCACCTAAACGAAAGTCGTATTTTTTCAGTTTTGAGTTATGAATATCACCATAAAGTATCAAATCTCATCTTTAATTTGTGTAAAAATTATTGTAATGCTCCTTTTTATCGCAAAGTTATGGCTTTTTTAAAGACACCTTTCTCCTGGTCAAAAACAGAAGTAACTTCCAAGAAAATCGCCATTAAAGATGAAGAGCGATGTTCATTCTCAGCGAGATGGGTGGCATTGCTATCTCCCTAGCAACTGGTACTTGTAATTAACCTACGGCTTTGAAATTTTGCTTGTCTGTGCCAATATAAATGATACATGCTCTGTAAACATTTTGTGACAATAGGTATAAATTATCAGGAGTTCAATGAATCCCATTATTGCTGTGATATTCAATGACAAAGGCAAACTCAAAGGCATTAAAAGCAATATTTATCATATTTAGAAGCTGATTTGAGACCTAATATTTTCACAGAATGTAGAAAAATGGTTGTGCTAAGTAACGACCAAAATAAAAAAAAATGTCAAAAAATAAGATATTTGTGTTTCATCACAATTTTCTCCATTTGGTCCAGTGCAACTTCCACTGAGATTAGTGGGACTCGCTCATATATATTCTACTTGCACACTGAATATATCTTTACTCATTGCAGCTGTGGTTGGTCAAAAAAAAGATGGGAGTTTTGGCAAAAAATATAACTGGGATTTTTTTTTGTGCTGCAGAGCTAAATTAAGTACTGTACTTGTTATGGTAACATGATGAGCTCCAACTATAACTTACTGAGGTTTCTGTTTTATATGTCCAGAGAGAAGGAATGAGATTTCAGTAGGTACAATAATGATATGCAAATATGAACACATTCCACATTAAAATTTCAATATCAGCAGATTTTCAAATACATTTAAAAATATGCACTTGAATGTTATTGAAAAGCTGGTTGTAACTGGTTATAGCCAAACAAAGTATCATGTGTATAAACATTACATATATCAATGTAATTCAAAATTATGTTACGTAAACGGATAATGACATCAAAGCAAGGTACTGACAATAAAGAATACAATCTCTAGAATTGGGCAGGTCCATCAACATCCTGTCAGGTTTTAATCTCTACCCAACCATACAATAGTTGCTCAATGGCACACCTTGTCTTGACCTTTCATGACTTTGAAGTTCATGGCTGAAATTCTCAACAGAGAATGAAAATTTTGTTCATTACAATAAACACTTGGAAAATGAGCAGAACACATGGAATCTGATCACAGCTTAAAAAGAGACAGGAAGTCCTCGGGTGACAAAACCTTTGACTCAAATGTTTGATCACCAATGCAGGGATGTCCAAGAGACTGAAAGAAAAAAAAAAAAGTCTAAAATGATTGCACTGATACTTTATGGGGCACATGAAATAACTTATTCAGTTATTTTTGTTTTGTTTTGTTTTTTTATTTTCAATATCAGTTTGATATCAGTGCCACTTAAAAACAACAAACATGTATACTTATTACACTGAGTCCTTTCTATGTAAAGCATGAGAAGCCATAAACTATAATGGTAAGGAAACACAACTGATTCCATTGATACTGTGAAGAACTACCAGTAGATATGTAAGTCTGTCTTGACTAAATGAAGAGGCTAAGAATATTTCGACAAATACCAATCTGAACACATTGAGAAGTTGATGAGAGAATTAGGTTATGTTCAGTATGAATTCCTTTCATTATTATGTAACAGTGCTGAAACTGCAGTGTACCAAGGAGCAAGGGAGACAATTCTGGAATTGTTTAGCAATTAACAACAGTACTCTTACCTTCCAGTGAATACTGCAACAATGAGGACAGATGGCCAGCATATCTGCATACTGTTCTCTTTGGCCAAATCTCCTGAAATCAGCATTGACTTTATCAGTACCTTAAGGGGGGGGTGCGGGTCCTGGAGGCGATTTTTGTTATTACGAGAAATAGACAATTTTAAATATTATAATTGAATTCAGGATGTCTGAATTAGCAGAAAAAAATGTAAAAAAATATGTTTGTCATATGGTTGCCATGGAAGCGCCGCCATCTTGGATTTTGAGTCCCCAAAAAGTACCAAGTTCAATATAGATATAGGCTTTGTCAATTTTCACTGGATTTATTTGAAACTTCTCTCATGTCTTATTCAATCCAATTGAAAACTTTATACAGAAGGGAATTTTAATATCTCTGACAGATCTTTTGTTATAAATTTTTGAAAATGGTAGGTAGCGGAATTCCATTTTTCCTTATTTTCTATCGCAAAAAAATTCAACCAAAAAAAAAAAACAAAAAATTAAACAAATTTCCTTCTGTATGAATTTTTTTATTTGTTCAAACATGTTGTTGGTCAAATTTTATTATAACTGGTCAATAACTAAAAAACTAGTTCACAAATCACTGATCCAAAATGCAATTTCGAGAAAATCGCATTTGAAAGTTTTTTTCAATAAAAATGTTATTGAAACATGTTACACATGGCTAAAGTCATCATTACTGGTGTGCTGGGCCTCAACAATGATTTCCAAACTACCAAAGGCTTATGACAGATGTGTACAGAGGAGTAGGGGTTTTGATAGCGACACTAAGATGTTATTTAGGGCTAATTTTGCGGCCCAATGGCATGATTCTTGTGCCTTTTTCTTGACCCCCCACCTCACTAAAAGGCACATTTCAGGGTTATAAACATTCAAAATTGACATTTGGTTAGTAAAATAGTGTTCCTAAATGAAAAACTAACCGAAAAGTACAAAATCGCGATATCGATATTTTAAAGCATAATTTCGATTTCAGGACCCACCCCCCCCCCCCCTTAAAATATAATTTACATTATCAACCTTGAATTGGTTCAATAATTTCATCCTTATAACAATAAAACTGTAAGACAGGAGACTGGTTTTTAATTGTTTTTTTTAAACTGTTGTTGTTTTTAGTAACAAACTTTCAAAACAAGAACTAAAATTCTGATGATATTTAGCCTGTACTTCACATCTTTCAGAAATAAAAGGTTGCTAATAAGCCTAGGCTTCCATGTGGACAACATCAGAGTTTATTTATAAGCTGTAACAAAAACACTGTGGTTAATAAAAATAAATAAATAAACAGGTAACTGCATGATGATTAAGTAAAAGAAAAGTAAAGTTTTGTTGGGTAACTGAACATTTCACCATTCATAATGGGAAACAGAACAATCATTTCCATGCTTACTGATTCTATAGATGTATAATGACAATGGTGACCCCACCTTGTTTAGACAGTGCTAATACAAGTTCTGCCAATTTCTTATGTTAAGAGTGTGTGTACTCACTTGTAACACCTTTTGTAGATATATTTCCAGTCTATATCAACATCATCAGCTTGCTTTGGAAGAAATGTTAGAATCTGCCGATTGTTGAAATGAAACAAGCACATTTCCCGCCAGAGTGACCTTTCTTCTGTGACCTGCACAAGTAATGTTAGAATGTTAGGAGCCGTAAATATGACTACAAAAAAAATAAAAATAAATGAATTTAAAAAATGAGAAGGAATTACATTTATCTCATAAAGTAATAGATAACTTGCAGATTCATAGAAGATATTGTCAGTCAACAGAGTGTTGCGTATCAAAGCTAATTTTTATGTGCAATCAAGATGACTACATAAAATTATACAAAGTGTGGGACTGTATGTATCACCAGTGAACCACTGCAGATATACTATAAAACTTCTGACATGCTCCGTTTCAACCATAGACTGGAAAGGTATTACCTGATTTAGGGTTGTGCTAGTTTGCCCTGCCCTCATTACATCTTTGTGATCTGGAATTTGGGCAAAAATTACCCTTAAACAGTCTTGTGGGAGATCTGAAAGCATTAGTTTGCCATCTTTGTTTCTCTGGAAAACAGCAATGTGATAATTCATAATGATGGCAATTATTTTACATGCAGATTATGTCATTTTCAGTATATCTGCCCTGAATGAAGACCTCAAACAAAATGCTATCATCTATCATCAACTAATAGGCTAATCATCAATGTAACTGCATCTATTGAAAGGCATAATATACATCACCAAATCAGCCACATTATAGAACAAGTTCTAGGTCAAATACCCTTTTTAACATCATATAATAAAGTGAAAACATGCTATATCTTGTAATTTTGTTCGTCTAATGGTGTCTTTCAGTCAAACCAAAATGGAAAATGAACAAACAATAATGCAGGACACATGTGAAATGTTTTTAGCATTTCTTGTTAAATTTTGATTTTGGCATATGCGGTCTTCTTCCATTATACAGCAAGAATTATGTCTTTGGTCAACACTATCTAAATTTAAAGATGCTTTAAATTGAAACTTCAAATCTCTTTACAGTAAGAAATTTAATTACAAAAATGCTGTGATCGATTGAACATGGTCAATTTAAACTGTGTTGCTGTAACCATGCTCGAGTATATAATATACTCGATGCTGCATATCTCCTGAAACCTTTGGGTCACTGCATATCAGTAGGTAGATTATCTTTAAAGTTAGCAGTAGTCTTAAGATTATGTAGGCCTACATTTTTAATGGACTGTACCCCCCGAATGAAAATAATACATTTTTACCTCTTTCATCTGGTACTCTGCCAGCTGACTCTCTAGTCTGTTGACAGTTTCAATGTGTTTGGACCACAGACACTGGCTGCCAATATGAGAATGTTTGCCTTCGTGTAGGGCATCATGAGCACAGCCTATCAAGTCTTTCATTAGACCAATGTTCAATTCAGTCTTGATGGCTGAAAAAAACAAAAACAAGCACTCCCATATCAGAAAACAGATTCAGTCGCCCGGTGTCTGATACTGATTGAAACTGGAAGTTAGTTAACCAGAGAAGTTTGCATTATTAATTACTTGCACTGACAACAACTTTGAAATCTGTGATGCAATCTGAAAGTAATTTACAAATGACAAAATTGATAACTTTTTCTTCCCCTTCAATATATTTCTGCAGATTTTGGCTTCCGTTCCTGTAAAATTTGCAATGATCTCTAAATTGAAATGATCGAAGCTAAAAAAGAATTATGAAATTAATGATCTGAAAATATGGCAGCAATCCCTGAAAATGGTACAGAAATATGCATATATATCAGCTAACTGGTCGGGTACCATTTTATGCCCTACTGCCAGTTAATACACTTTTACCTTCAATGACCATTGACTCCAGTATATTGAAGACTAACTTTTGTGATGTCCCGCTGAGTGTTGGTAATTTCTTTTCAAGAATCAGGGTCATTAGCTGTGATGAGAGAATAAAATTACAATTTTATAACGCGCAATTCAAATTCAGTTGTGTTAGATAAGATTTATAAATAACATGAAAAGGAAGTGATAAAACAGAAAAAAAAAAGGATGAAAGGAGATGACGGGAAGGATGGAAAGAGGCAAATGAAGAAAAGGTGAAAGGAAAGATAAAAAGAATGGAGCACACAACAGACAGTTGAGAAGGAGAATGAAAGGAACATGGCAATTAATGGGTATAACAAGAAAAATAGATCAAGGTGACCATAACTTACCCTGCCCACATAGTTAGCTCTGGTTAAATCTCGAGCTGCACCTGTCATGTCTAATCTGACAATGGCTTCACTGAGTGATGTCAGCTCTTTTTTCTGAAATTGACATAGGCCTTTCTTTTAAATTTCGGTATACTTATCAACATGTCCAAACTAATTCCAGTCACAGAGAAATGTAAAATACGGTAATATTATCTCATAGAATACCAAATCCTGCTATGGATTCTGCTCAGGTTTTCTAAAAACAAAAACAGATGTTTATTTGTAAAAGAAGTCTTTGTATCTGCCTCAGATTTACACATTAATGCTCTAGCTATCAAGGACCCCCCCCCCCCCCCCAACCCCACACATACGCACACAAACACACACAAAAGTTGACAAATCATCATCTGAGTGTGACTATTTTCAGTTCCACCATAACAATTAGTAATCTGATAAGCAGGGAACCAGTTTTATCAAACACATGGCATGCAATGGAAGTCCAGATATTTGAATTATCTTATTACTTCTTTTGTAGAACCATTGTTGAAGAAAATGTATGGCTGCCTGCGGCTGGTGATGTCACGTGGATGATTCACATCTTCCAAGGCCAGGCGAGTTGTTCTGAATGAAGATATTAGGTATGAATTTTATTCATAACACATTGTAAATGAAACCTTCTATTTAGTGCAAGCTTTATTTGTGGGGCCTATTTTTGTTGTTTTGTTGCTTTTTTTTTTTGTTTAGGGGGTGGGAGTAAACTTCAAAATTCCTTTCAAGAGCACTGAATGAAAAATAGTGTTTGACTTCACACATCTGGAGTTTGACAAGCTATTGGTGTTGTGTATCAACTAAAATCCTATCCTAAAGCCTGAAAATAAACCTACAGATAACAGTAATTGGGCTCATTTCAAAATAATCCTCTTTTTCTTATTGAACAATTCCATCTAATTGGTTAATTTTGTATAGGCTATAGTTTGTCTTAACAGAATATTCTTTTTTACACATTCTGGGAGGAGTTCTGTTTGAGGCATACAACTTGGATATTACAAGGATGCGACTTTAGGAGTTCCTTGCACGGAGAGTTGCAGGTTAATATACCATATGTTTTTTCATGAAGTGGCTGACTAGAGCTGCATATATATATGCCTCATATAGTACTCCTTCTCGCATCCTATATATTAAAGATTACATGCGTGCACTTGTTTTTTTGTTGTTGTTGTTTTTTTCAAAGCCTCCAGTAAATATCAATAATTGGTTAAAATTGCAAACCATGGATTATTTACTGCACGAGGTTTAAGTAAGCATTGTTTCCCCACTGCTTATACCTCTGAGCCCATATCATTACTCTTTGGAGCCAACATTTTTCAGTTAAACCTGTTCACTGCAAATCAATGTTGTTTTTACTGTAAATGTACGTATTATTATTTGGAGAGATACATACACCCACTCCCCTCCTCTTTCACAGACAGTCTGTCTCTTTCTCTCTCTTTTGGATCTGCAATTTCTTAAATTTTCTCTTATTTTTACAGCCATCCCTCTTTTTCCTTTCATCATTCTCTTCAGCTGAACTGTCTAACTGTCTGACTTTTCTGTGTGTCTGTCTGTGTGTGTCTCTAACACATGTAATGGCACTACAATTTGCAATTAAATGTATATATGCATGGAAGCCAAAAGTAGTTGCACAGGTTCAGAGAGGTAAGCTCGAGGAAATAGTCAATTACAAGCAATTAACCCATAGATTCTAATGCAATTTTTAATATTACATACACCTTTTATTTCTTTAGTGTAAAATGCCCAAAAATTATTCTCTTAGGACCAATTGGTGTATAATTATATCTATCGTAAGGCAAATGTAGCCTAAAAATAATCGTGATGGTGGAATCTTAAAAAATACTGGCGTGGGTATAATTACTTTCAAATGAGCTGTAACTATTATACGCTATTGTACCAACCATGCCTGTTGACAAGTGGACATTCACTGACACGGACAACCAGTCAGTGAGCACACAATTAAAGGACTCTCGCGATCAGTTGCTAAATTATATAACCTTTTACAAGTAATTTTAATGCCACCTTGGGAAGATTTCGATTTCAATTAAAGGATATCAGTAAATTTATTGTTACTCAAATGATATCTGAACAATAATTAAAGATCCACCTCTTGCCGATTTAATGTGCAGATAATTCAAAATAGTACCAACCGTTGGCCTATTTGAGAATTCGGGTTTCCGAGAAAGGTCAGGCAGATCTCAGAAAAATGATGGATTTTCACGATCGATATCAAATTCCTTGAGTTCCAAACAGTAATTTGCGTCAGGAGCAGCATAATCGTTGAGACCGCATGCGTTTGCTTCAAATTTAACTGTCTGCTACGGCATTGCATGAACTTAATAAAGATTCGGTGAGTTCATCCTACAATTCCACAACTAGAGAGAACATCACATCACATGAGATGGTAGAAATGTGGCCTTACCTTGCAACAGCATTTCGATTGAGATTTTCGAAGATTTTCACACGCCATAATCTCATTCTTTCCCACCCCTCAGTTGTCCTGACCCACTGATCCCCCGGTGATCTCCAGTCTTGACCGATGAATGGCATTGTCTATTGATTAGATATTCAATGTATGGAAGTTATATCTTTGATTTTCACATTTAAATAACGATGTTGGTGGTGTCTGCCTCACTTTCTTCTGCGCACTGTTTATAAACATATGCAAATGTCTCCCTGCAGGGGTGAATGAAATGTCTTTCGTTGATTGGCTAATTTTTAACAACTCTGACATTTCATTGGTCAGCTTATAACCTCATGGATAAATTTAGAAATTTGGTCACATGTCTTTGTTTACGTTGCTCAGCTGATGAATTGAACAAAGAGAAAGAAGCAACGCGGGACAGCTGAATTCTGCAATATTATGGACTGTCAGTGAGGTTCCCATAGATACGGCTCTACCTGTTCAGTCTGGCGTGTCTCCACATACATCTATCCAATTGTCTCTTTAGTACCTATCGAGCCAGGCGCTCCCCAACCCCTGTCACCTTTTAAATAAAGACCGTTTAATCTTATAAATACACTTTTTTTTTTTAATGTTGTTTTTCAACTGTGTGAGTGTGAATGTGTGTGTGTGTGTTTCAGCAAAATTCATGGGTTATATTGCTTTTGGACATGGCATTACATTATGTGATTTGCTTGAAAAATATGGCACTGTGCAACGACGACAGAGGGACATGCAGATGAAGAGGGGGGGGGGGGAGAAATTAGTTGCAGATACATATACGTTAAACAAACAAAAAAAGTGTAGGAAAGTTTGTCGGTTAAAGATGAGACAAAGGATACTTCGCTTGAAAAATTCATTTAGGGTGCGCATATTAAAGTTGGCATCCTTCCGAAGCCTGATCCACGTGCGCAAAATCCAGAAGTAGGGCAGCGAAGGTGTGTGCCAAGAAATCTGAAGAAAGAAAGGAAAAAAAAATTCTGCAAACCGTTGGGTTGAAGGTAAGGATAGAGGGATGAGTTATAATGTACTCACGCCATCTCGTCCCTGATTTTGATGTTGGTGTACCCCATCTGAGGGTGAGACAAAATCCAGAACAAAGACAGTGCGTGAATGAGTAGGCCACGGCAAAATTCACAGACGATGAACACTATAAACGTTGTACACTATCCATATGTGCAGTAACAGAGAGAAAAAGAAAGGAAGGAGAGAGAATGAGAGCATAGTTAAAGCAACTAGATATGTCTATATAATTTAACAGTGTTGTGAGAAAGGAATAGTTCAACCAAGGTCGCTAAAGATTCACCAAGGACTGATTATATATGCTTCCTTCTCTTTAAACAAGAAAGTGTGGAATGGGGTTAGATATTCGAACGTTCTCATTTTTTATCAGTGTTCTAGTTCTACACGTGGCACCGTGAGGGCTCACGAACATTGGCTTCCTTTCATCCCGTCCCTGGTTCTAATTTGTAGTTTTGGCACGTGAAAATTAATGTGTTTGGCTAGAATATGCATGTATATTATACATCAGTTGTCGTTGCCCGAGATAAATTTGTACGCCACCCCCCCCCCTCTTTCTCTCTGATAAATTCTCTCATGCCAGATCCGTTAACAGACTTCCCTTTCTTGCAGGGAAATCGCACCAAACTGAACTTACGTCAAATGCAGTCTCCCATGCGCACTGCCTTTGAATTTGATTTAATTGATTGGGAGTACACACGTAAATATCTATTATACATCTAAAGAGATATAATGAGAGATATAAAGAGGTGACTTCCATGTGTGACACCAGTATGGAGTTGTGCGCCTTTTATTATATTTTTACAAGGCTTACCTTGTAGGTAAGCCCACAGACATGAAAAAAAAGATTGATTCAGATCGCTCAATTTTAACAAGTAATATATAGTTTGTGCACATTACAGCATCAGTGTGCGAGGCCCTTTGGAATCGAGAATTCTGTTTCCTTTTTCCCAGAAACGCCTTTGGAGACAAAACGTCACAAGTCTTAAGCGTTGAAATTTAAAGCAAGATTTTAAAATAAAGGAAAAAAAATGAACTGGAAGGAAGATAGAAGAAGCACATAGACTTAATTTTGTGATATGATATCAACAACTTGTATAATACATATTTTTTAATGACCACCCTTTTTTTTCTATTATTTATTAGTGTAGAGTTATACATTTTTGTGTTTTTATATCCAGTATGATTATATGCCACACGTTCTATATGAAGCCAGATTTGTCTGTGCTTGTTTATTTTTCTGTCTTCTGACCACCTGTTTCTGCCCACTCGTGATTTCTGTTTCTTCTACTATCCGCTGGTTTGCCACAGTGCGCTAATCTTAAATATTACACATGCGTATTATTACCACATTTGTGTAACCCAGTAATGAGGAATTAAGTGCATCACAGCTCTGCCTTGCCATCCCGCTGTCTGCATCTCAATTCTCTTTCAACCGAGAATTTATTTTATAGCTTAATGTTGTAGAATGTAGGCGAGATTTTCCAACCCTTTCTTTGTAGACTTATAATTCTCACCAACCACCCCAAGAGCAGTACGTAGCAGCATTCCAAAATCATTATTATCATGGACATTGCACTGCCTTGGCTATCTGTACAAAATGAAAAACAGCTACATGTACAATACATGAGGTCGTGCGCATGTTTGAAACTAAAGAAGACAAAGAAAAAAAAATCTTGTTCACGATAACTGCAAATTGAAAATTTAAAAGGCTTATGACAAACCGTGACAATGAAGAAAATGAAAAAAATAAATCAAATTCACTTAAATAAAAATTTATCATGAAAATAAATAAAATATCCGATACCGGCACCTTATATTTTTCTTCAGTCACATTGTAGGTAGGCTTTGTGCTCATAAAATATTGTTTTTGTTTGTGTGTGTGTGTGTATGTGTGTGCGCGTGCGAATGAACTAGACTTGAATGAAAGAGGGCTGAAAGAATTACACGTACACGCAACTAGATTAACTTGATAAATCTGGAACATATTGATACGTACATAATTTATACATTCCTATGCAGCAAACGTGCAAAGCACTCAAAACAAAATTAAGCAAGAAAGCTGCGGAAAAACATACACAAGAGTGGATTTTATTCTCTACATAATACCTAATGAATCAATACGAGCAATGATAAATGAGGACATTTTAAAAACACGCGCATAATACATATTCGTTGAAAAAGCAAAGAAATGGAAAGTCTAAGGGTTTGCAGTGTCTGACAATCGGCCATCCATAAAGTGCCTAGACGCATGAAGGGGTATGCTCTCAACGTATGAAAAGCACTTTACATGGTGGGAGGAGACCCTGGACAGCGTATAATACATAATTATTACACGATACAGGACGTACGCTTTTCAATTGTGGTAATAAACGGAAGCGTTTGATTTGATTGACTTTCTTTCAGCCAATGAAGCTGTTGAATTATACACAAAACATGTTTCTAATGAAACAGTCAAATAGTCCACGCAAAATACCGCTTAAAGTTTTCGAAAATCAGTACATGTATCTTATTATAGATCAGTGGTTCTCATTGGGGGCGATATCGACCCCTGGGTGCGATTTTGAGTCTCAAGGCGAAAACGACAAAGGGGGGGGGGGGGGGAGAGAAACCATGAGGGGGTGAATGAATACATGTATTTCCCAAACTAGAGATTACAGTTTTGCACAATTACCTTGACCATAATTTCTGTTCTTTTCTAGGATAAAACCACAAATGTTATTTAAGCTCATTGTTCGAAAAAAAAAAAAATACTGTCAAGTACAGTCATGTATATATGCTGTTCAGTTTCCTTGACCGTTCAGTCAATTACTATAGATCTAAATGATAGCATTTTAAGTGAAAGATTACTGTACAGAGAAGAGCAGATATCGATGGCCAACATAATCCCAGTTGCAACAGATGGAGTGTCATTAAAAAAGCTTTGAAAACTCTAACATAAATTATGTCTACTCTGTGCACTCTTGGCTGCCTGTTAATATGGGGTGAGGTTGATGTGGGTGGGTGGGGGGCGATGAAAGAAAATTCGGAATCCAAGGGGGGGGGGGATTACCCCAGAAAGATTTGAGAACCACTGCCATAGATATTCATCATTCGAATGAACGTGCTGTCGTCTCTTGGGGGGGGGGGGGGGGGTTGAGGCCAAGTTTACAATTACCATACATGGGGGGGGGGGGGGGAGAGAAAGTGCTAACAATGAGTATACATAATTTATGGATGACCCCCAAAGTATCAACATGGATACAACTCCCTGATAATCAGGAAACCATTTTATTTATGGTACGTTTGATATTCAGTACGTTATAATTATGTTTGATACTATTGAACAGTATATCGTTCGCTTTGCAGCAATGTATTTTCCTTAAGTTTCAAGATTTTATACTCTCTAATAAAATAGTCACGTCGAAAACTGTGATAAAATTACCTAAGTAAAGAGTAATTTGCTTATAAATTTTTTTACATGTATCATTATAATTTTTTTTTTACAGTCCTCTACATTCTTGCCACAGTCTGTAATGATGTAGGCTACTACTGCTGCCACATTGTAATCATATTCTGGTGTGTATGGTGGGGGGGGGGGGGGGAAGAGACAGGATTACCGATTCTGGTAATTTAAATGACGAGTTCAATTCTGATTTTTTTCCTGTTTAGCCTACTCGCCAAGCCACTCGCGTTCCAACTGTAAAATATCCATCCACTGGATTAGCTTTCCGCGGGGTTCTATTAAAGTCGATCCTATCCTTGATGGATGAGAACGAAGGTGGTCTAGAGGCAAGGTGCTGGCCTCTCATGCCAAGGGTCCCGGGTTCTAAACCCGGGCAGTGCAGGCATGTTGGAAAGTGGATTTTTCTCATATTTTCAAGTCCCTGGTCCTATTGGGGAGTAGGATCGACTAGTTCTTGGAAATTGGATTTTTCTCATATTTTCAAGTCGCTGGTCCTATTGGGGGGTAGGATCGAGTACCTAGTCTTCTCGGATAAGGACGAAAAAATTCGGAGGGCCCGTGTGCACGTTGCGCACGTTAAAGATACCTTGGCAGTTGGAAATCGTAAAGAGCAGGCCGAAAGGCCGCTGCCCGGGCAAAATTGAAATTAATAGATTAAAATTTATCCATATCATCTCCCCCCCCCCCCCCCCCCCGCCAGAACAAGAAATAATAAAACAAGTAAAGTGAGGTGTAAATGCCAAGGGCAGCGAACCTCCTAAAATAAAGACCTCAAATATGATGGATGTGAACGAGAATCTCTTGATGGATGAGAACGAGAATCTCTTTGCTCAATCAGCCCAATCTGCAATTCTGCGTGATACAAACTGTGCGAACGAATTATTTATGAACAAAGAATTGAAAACTTATTGGTACGTCTCCCTCCGATGCTAAGAAAAATTCTCACACTCTGCTGTCACATGCTTGTTTTTTACTCATTTACAGAAGAGTTGTATTGCGTTTGGAGCTAGGAGCATACCGAACAGATTAGACCAGACCTATCTCAATGAGCAGCAATCGGAACCCATTACATTCCCTCAGGTAGCAGAAACTTGCCATGGCTTCTTTCCAGGTAAGGTACCGCTTTCTCATTGAAAGCATATTGAACCAGAAGTGGGCAGAATTTCTGCATCAGAATAATAATTAATATAACCCAATATCGATAGTCCCATTCGTAACAACCTGTCTTTTCTTCAATTGAATTATTTTTTGGTATTCAATTCCTCGCTTCTTGTATTACCACTCACCACTGAATATTACGAGCAATGACACAGAGCGTATTTAATGTAGTTGACAAGGCATGTATTTTAATTATGTACGTTACAGTAAGTGTTCTTCACAAAATGGTGGAGACTGCACACATGGCTATATATAGGGGGCATATAATATAGGCTATACAAACACTTTGAATAATAAAGATAAAATTGCTGACTGTATGGAAATCAAAAGCAATAATTAGGCTATTTTTTCATTCATTTTAAGGCATGACGTAGGCCTACATTATTTATTAATATTATAAAAATTTAATATCTTCACCATTACACTATGACTGTATGAGGAATAATTTTTGTTCCTAAGGATTTTGCAAAATTGATGTCATGGGGAAAACTTATAAATGTGCTCCAGATTACTTCTTTTATTTATTCCAGTTCTTTTTATTTATTCCTGTTCATTTTATTTATTCCTGTTCATTGAACGAGACAGTTGCTAAGTAGAGATAAAAATGTAAATCAAATTTTAAATAGTAAGAACTGAACAGCTCACCTCTCTCTTGGGTAACCTGGATCTATTCTGTATTTTCTGAAAATATATTTTTGGGCTCTTCTGCTTCAGACAGATTCCATGGATATATTTGAGAAGTATCCCAAAAATGTAAAAAATCCAGATTGATCAAATATGGTCTCATATGAAAAGAAAGGAAATTTAATGCTGAATTCAAATCTGCAAGAATTAAGAGCAACAGACTCTTCATTCTCAAGTTGTAGCCTGTTATGTAATTAAATATTACACAAAAAGTTACCAATTCAGATCAGCATGGATATTATTTGCCTTTTTTTGCACTTTACTTACATTTAACTTAATAATAATAGCAATCATTTAACTATGCCATTGTTACAACAAAATGTCAAAATTTATTCTGCAAAACCTTCTCAAGAGAAGTTGTGTGTCTCTCTGTTTGATGTTTACCATGTTGTGCATCTCCAATAGTCAGTTTAGCAATGTTGTGTGTCCCTGATTTTAAAATTGCTGATATCAACTAGCCACAGTAAATTTCTGTGCACATTAAAAGTGCAGACCTGTCCTCAGTAGATTTATTAAATTAACATTTTCACTGACAGTGCTTACTGGTGTTCAGGAACACATATCAGATAAATCATGCTAACTGACTCGATTGTGAAACTGAGGAGATGCACAGGTAAAAACAAACCACCTCAGGTCATAATAATAGAAATAGAAAATGTTGGCATTGGGGTGATTGCCTAAAAGAGGATGATGCTAGACTGTTCTCACTTCATTAAATGTGGCTGGGGTCACAATGATGGAAGGCCCGGCACTGCACTAGATGTTAATTGCTAAACTGATTTTACGGGGACACACAAGTGGTGGAGATGGATTACTCCCTTCAATTTTTTAAATTATTTGTTATTGTTTCTGTTTTCATTGCTAATATAGCAGAAAAGACCCTTTTATCACTTTTTAGGGCAAAAAAAATGTTATTTTGCAGGTATTATTATTTATCAGCAAGCTTAACTGAAAGGGAGACGCACACGGTTGAAAAAATAGCCTGTTTACATCCCAGCTAAAAATAGTTAGCATCAACCTGTATCATCACTTGATAATAATAGAACAGTGTGGAAACATGCAAAGCTGAAACACACAGCATAATTTTGTAGTATTCATTCATGTGAACTGAATAAATCCTAAGCTCATCAGTATACTGCAGAACTGGGATATGGTGTGCATCTCTTTTAGTCAGGTCAGCAACACAAAAAAGTATTTAAAAAATAGTAAACAGCTGCAAATGGAAACCATGTTGCTTTTGCTGTTTCTGCACTACACAGACAAATAATTCATCACAGAAATAAAGATCTTCAGATGTATTTCATTAATATTCAACATCAAAATTTCAGTTTGCTTTTTGATACTTGTTCACGGAATCTGCCTACAGCTACATTTATTTGTCATGTTTTGTTTTATTACTTTTTTTGTTTGTATGGAAGTTTAGTTCATTTTCATTTGCTGCATGTCTGACTTTCCCTGTGATTTCACATCCGACAAAATTGGCTAATAATTCATCTTTAAAAAAAACATGTTTAAAATTTTTTAAAAATCCTAGTCACAATTTTATACTCTGGAGCAAAGCAATGATGACAGTGGGGGGAAAAGCAGACAAAAAAGTCAGCTTTTACGGAGATTTGAACACCCTTACCAACCCGGCAGGCGAGTTTACTTAGCATGCCACTGGAGAACCTGAGTAAAAGCATTACTAAGCAGGGTCTCTCTAAAGCTACTGACACGATAACCGATAAGTATTGCTAAAAAAAAAGACAACCTGGTGCATCATTACCGTAGCAAACACCATGCGTTACTGCGAATCAAGCCATCCTACCGAGTGAAGAGCCTAATTATTCAACAAAACAAGCCAGAATTGTGATCTAAAGGAGCTCTTCCTAAATAAAAATCACAAACCCAAAAATCCATCCGCAAATAAGATTCTGATCTTATTCGCAGACGTCTGTGAAAAAGATCCAGACCTTATCCACAGACGTCTGCAAATAAGCATGGCCTATAAGAAACAACAAAACAAATTGGCAAGGTAGAGGTTGTGCTTCCTGGAAGCCATTTATTTAGATGTCAGAAAAATGTATAATATTCTTTTGGCTGTCCAGAAACTGTGTCAACAGGTCACAAGTACATTTTGTTGCTGTTGTTACTGCTTTGTTTTATTTTTATTTTTTTGTCGCAATTTATTTTACTATGCCCCAAATTTGATAGTATACTGACCATGGCCCAAGTATGAGCATGGGTCACAGGACTTGTTGTTATTGAGTTTTCATCAGGTGAAAAATTGTATTGTTGGAGTACATTGAGGATTAAGGTTCTGACACAGCTCTGCTGTTTATTGTTTGCTTTGGGGCATATAATGATATATATTTATGCTCTATTTTTTAAATTTTGTTTGGTGTGTGTTTTTCAGTCCAACAGTCAAGGGGGAGCAGGGCCTTCAGGTACCCCAGCTGAAGAATTTACGGTCAGGATTCCAAAGTATGTACAGAGTGATTTATCCATTTGAGACTGTGACACACAACTTTCTAAAACTTAAAAGAAAGTTAATTGAGTTAATCAGTATTGTCCCATCATTTGTTTACAATACCATTTATACCAGATGTATTATTTTTGCTCTGTGGATTCCTCTAATCAGACAAAATTTTCTATACTTACCATTCTGAGGAGTTAAGCGATGGGAAGGAAACTGGATCTAACAATTTATTTCTTCCTGTTAGATTGTAAACGTGAGTAAAATAATTGTGAAAATAAATATAATCCCACATGTTACATCCCTGTATAGTACTTACAGTTACACTGAAATGTGTGATTGTGTAAATGGTTCTCTCAAGAACTCTAAATAAACACTGATGTATCTGTAGTTGGAGTGACCCCCTTTTTTTTTTTTCTTCAACATAGAGATACTGGAAGGAAATTTTCTCTCATGAAATTTGGCACAGGAAGTTCGGTTGATTTTTCCAAACTTGGTGACGTGAGTATGTCTTAATTCAGTAACATGAAAGCTGTGCATAACTTAAAATTATTTTATCACAATCAGGTTAGCCTTCACTGCAGATAATAATGAATATGAAAATGTGATATTTGGATGTTAAATCCAACCTTCCATAACCTGTTAACATACAGTATTGAAAATTTAGGCAGCACATACATGTATTTTAGCCTAGGGCCTTTGTAAAGCAGGACAGTCACATCAAGGGCCCACAGAGAGGATTTCTTGTTGCTTTTTATGTTTGAGTTGAGTTGACTATTTTTGTGCTAGGACAACAGTTACAAATTGGTATTGTAGCCTTATAATTTCCAATTTATTCATTATAATAATCAATTGCAGTTCAATACTCTAAACTTATTATAACAGTAGTTTTTGTAGTTCTTTCTTTCTTACTAGTAAGTTTCTTTGAGGCTCTGTAGAAAAGCTCTATATTTATACATCTGTTTTGTCAAAATGATCCTAAAAGATCAGACATTTTACTAACAGTTTGACCATACACATGAAATCCTACAAACAGAATATCTTAGACAATAACTAAAATCTGAAAATCAAATTCTGTTCAAAGTGAGCTGTGTGATTTTTATCTTAAATTAATCAAATCATGGATGAGCTGTTGGAACCTCATTAAACCTGGCCTTGATGCAAGCAGCTCCTGTTTGGGGATGGCAGTCTAATTACAAAGCCAGATAGAGAAAATACTAAGTTGTGTTCACTGCTACCTATAGCTTTTCATGTAAAATAAATACTACAATCCTCTAACAGGGGCAAACTTTTAAGTTTAGGTTTGACAAGGTTCCAACAACCAACTGCCAAAATGCTCTCCGTATGTCTGTATATTTCATTCACTTACCATATAACTTTATTTAACAGCAACCAGTGAAAATTGAAAGAGAAAACAATTTAAAGGAATATAAAACTGCAAATGACCTGGACCTCTTGCCAAAATTTGGAGCCGGCAGTGAGTTTGGAAGAGATCAGAAGGAGGAATCTCGCCGTAAGAAGTATGGCATCATGCTAAAGAGATATAATCCTGATGATCAACCATGGCACTTAAAAATAGGAAGTGGAAAGCAAGCAAAAAGGTGAGCTTCATTTCTCCTCCTAGTTAAAAATATGAAATGACAAAAGTATTCTGAAATTATTTTTACCTGAGACCTGATGCAAGATTTTAAGTCAGAATACAGAGATTACATTGCAATGGCTAGATTAGTCATTGTCAGGTTGTAAATGTTTTGCCCGGAACTATTTTGGGCTGTCTAATTTCACTATACCCCCACGTGCCTGGAACTGTTTCGGGGCAATTTCGTATGCATTTCTTGAGTGACCATATGGAGACAGTTCCCGAATTATGTTTGTTTTGTATTTCCTAGTTAGTTCCCTTACTTACTTGTGTCATTTGCGTGTATTTTGAAAGCAAGGGATTTGTGGTGCGTAATTTTTGAGTTTTTATTTCTTCCAGTTTTAATTAATTGTTTTGGAATATACATTTTTTTTTTTCTCGGTTTTTGTTGTTTGTTTCTAAATCCATGGCTTTGCACAATGGTACAACTTGTGTGTTTTTTTTTTTTTTTGCCTGTTCACCTTTCTGAATATTTGGTAACATGAAGTTCCTGTTAAAATGACACAATTGTTCATTGAGAAACAGCATCACATGTGAATAAAGCAGTTATTCTCTCTGCCTTCCAGGTTCAAAGGAGTGAGGGAAGGAACCATCGCAGAGAACACATCCTACTACATCTTTACAAAGGCAGCAGATGGAGCCTTTGAAGCTTATCCAGTTGAAGAGTGGAATAACTTTAGTCCAGTTATAAGATATAAATATCTGAACTCAGATGAGGCAGAAGAAGAATACAATAGGTAAAATGTCATAATGGAGTATTTGCCTCAGGTACCATTAGTCAAATTTTTGTAAAGGTTAATATATACTGTCATCATTATAAAAGTTGGCATTAAAGCAAGAATTCATCTTGGACAGTTCAATTTAGATGCATAGTGTCAGTTGTGCTGCCTAAACATAAAATTTCAGTGATTTGAAAAGAGAGATATCACATTATCGTGGATTAGAACATCTTTCTTATGGAATTATGAAGGGAGGTACCTACCTTGTGAGAACCTTAAAGTAAGCAGAATTTGAAGATTTTTTATTAAAGTGCTTTTTTGAAAATCTATTTTTAAATGCATGACAACAGGAAGCTGATCGTTTGTTATGATAAAGATTTTCATTTTCAGGCGAGACAAAACTTTGAATTACTTCAGCATCATGGTAAGAAAAAGAATGAAGAAAGAAGAAGATATTGTTGATGATGATGACCCAGATGCAAAGAAGAAAGGAAAAAAGAAAAAGCCCCAGAAGAAAAAGAAAGACCTTGTAAGTTTTGGATCAGAGTGACTAAAGAACAACATATGAATTCAGATCTTACGTAGTTCCTGATATTAATATGCTTTTGAGATTGTTGCTTCAAGCCCCAATTTTTTTGTTCATCTATTTCTTTTCTAATAAAGTTGATCCATTTAGATGATGAACAAATTTCTGTCTTTTGTATAGTTATTTTGCATGGTATTTAGAGTTTGTTGATTTGTCTCTTTTGTCATCAGAGCAGCAGAATCATGCATTATTTTTCATACTTCAGCTGTTGCTCAAGCAAAGATGTGTGCCATGAGTTTTAAATTGTCAAGCAGTAGTAAAAGGAAAATCTTACAGACATGCAGTAGTGCTTTGAAGAGCCTGCAAATACTATGAACCCATGAATATTTTTCAGTTTCTTCAGTGGTTTGTGAGAAAACACATAGCACACAAGGATGCGTCAGTAAGATAGAAAAACAGGGCATCTAATGTGGTGGTCTCATAGGTTTGATGAATTTTAAAAGAAATGTCTTTATCACGGTTATAATACTTTTTAATCATTTGTTGAACTCCACAGATTTTGACAGACATGGAAGAGTGGGATGACATGAAGTTGTCGGATGAGGACAACGATGATGATGATGATGACGATGCTGAGGATAGAGAAGATGAAGGTGAGAAGAAGATCATGACTTTGTCGAGTTACACATGAATTTCCAACAGATGTCATAGAAATGGTTTTGTGCAGAAATACCTTAATCCTAATCCTGCATTGAGTGAACCTGCCCACGTAACGCCTAACCCGTAAATAGCCAATGGCCAGTCAGCTGCTCACTAGCAATGTGGCATGTTGCCACTAACCTTGGCAGTCAGGTTTCTTTGAACACCTGTGTCGTGTTTACTTTAGTCCACAGTGAAAAAAAATATGCTAAATAAATTATAAGTGACCCGTATGATATTTGGATAAAGTACTTGTGATGAGGTACAATAACTTTTATTGTTAAATAGAAAACTTATAAAAAAGAATTTTCTGCATTTACGTGCCGTTTAACTCACTGCCTACCCATGCCACATACATCCCGATCAAAATTGCTATCCTGGCCGCCTACCTTTGCTGCAGCCCCTGTGGTTTGTGATTTCATAATTTTGTTCTGTCATTGTTATATCAGCCAGAGTGGCATGGGTACGGCCATTAGAAACTCTAACCATTTGTGCACGCGGAAAGCAACATGAAGTCATAAAAGGATGAGCCTTTCCTGACCTATTGGCCTTTTATGATTACACCCATTAGACTCGACAGTCACGGTGTCTGACAAGATGGCCACATGAAACTCGTTTGAAATAGGTTTCCTTTGTGTGTATGTGTCATGATCACATTAGGATCATAAATGCCGTGCTAGGTCACGACGTCAGTGAGTTAATTTTTACGATCTTGTTGATTATAACCAGCGTAATTTGTCCTTGAGCTGTTCTCGTGAACAGTTTGTTTTTGAAACACCTTTTTTCTGATGGATGGAGAGAAGGAGGGGCGAGACAGAATAAATGTATAGCTAGGAATGACAGAGCAGTTCTCGACCCCGTGATTTTGATTAACATAGATAAGGGGCGAGTAAAGGTAGTTTATTTAGACGCTTAGTTGGCGTTCGGAAATTCGTGCATAAGAGTAGAAAGCATGGGGTTTGAAGATTTTAGTAGTTAATGTTTTGCATTTTAAGTTTTGTCTAGACCGTAAAATTGACCTTGATTTTGGCGCAAGGCCATGACAAGCATAAATTAATATTGCAGGCTGAGCTGAAGCGACTGCACCGATCAAATGTATGAATCTGGACGGAAGGTCGAGACATAGCTTTAGTATTTAAACCCGTGCAGAGCTTAGATAAGATAAGATAAATTTTATTCGTCCTTGTACAAGGAAATTTGTTTTGATCATTGAATACATAACAATACAGTTACAGAAGCAGAAAGTATGATACATAGCGCGCACACACACATATATACACACACACTGATAAATTAACTAAATTAACAAAATTAACAGTGCACACAATATGCTTCCATAACTAAAACACATTGACCTGACACGCAGGACATAATTCAACTGTGCACAGATTACGATCAAGATGACGACATTATTGTAACATCCTAGTTGATGATGGAATAAACGATTTAAAGTAGCGCTCAGTTTTAGTTTTCTTTGACAACAGCCTTAAACTTCTTACAGATCTTATATATTCCTTGTTCAGGGGATGTTGGGGGTCATTTATAATAATATTAGCTTTTTTAATACAAGCACCAGTGTACAGCTCATCAAAATATGGCAGATCACAGATACAAATTTTGGATGCTTTTTTAATTAAATTATTGATCTTATTTTTATCTTTTTGTAAGATGTTTCCTCCCCAACAGACAACTCCATACATCAAAACGCTCTGAATAGCCATGGTGTAAAATATTTTCAGAATGCTTTTGCTAACTTTTAAAAAGCAGAGCTTTCTGAGGAAATACATGCGCTGGTTGGCTTTCTTGTATACATATGTTACATGCGCATGCCAGTTAAGCAATGAATCAATAGTAATGCCAAGATATTTGGCCTCTGTGACAATTTCAACCTCTTCATTGTTGATAGTAAGAGGGCAAACAGGATCGTTGTTATTTTTCCTAAAGTCAAAAACAAGCTCTTTTGTTTTCTTAACATTCAGTAGAAGATAGTTGTTATAACACGAACAATGAAAGGATTGTACAATGTTAGAATATTCGTGGCCAGAGTTAGGTAAAAGGCCTAAAATAGCAGAGTCGTCGGCAAATTTAAGAAGGTAAACGTTGTTGTGTGTCACAGTGAAATCATTTGTATACAATGTATACAAGGCAGGTGACAGCACGCAGCCTTGTGGCGCTCCTGTGTTTGTTGTGAGTAATTTGGAAAATGTGTTGTTTATATCCACAAACTGGCTTCTCTGTGTTAGAAATTCGAAGATCCAGCTCTTTAAAAAAGAATTCACGTGTAGGTTGGTAAGCTTTTGAAACATTAAGTGCGGTTGTATGGTGTTAAACGCAGACGAAAAATCGACTAGGAGCACACGAACACAGGTTTTACCAGTGTCTAAATGACTGTAGATGTTATGCAATAAAAACAATAAGGCGTCTTCTGTGTTCCTGTTTTCTTTGTATGCAAATTGCAAAGGATCGAGATTTTGTTTGACCTCCTTCGTTAGTTCAGTTAAAACAAGTTTTTCAAAGCATTTAAAGATAATGGAAGTTAATGCAACTGGGCGAAGGTCGTTCATTTCAGATATTTTTGGTTTTTTGGGGACAGGTAAGATTTTTGACAATCTCCAAATGTTTGGTATGTAATGGTTTTGAAAGGATTTGTTGAAGATGAAAGTAAAAATTTTTGCTAGTTGTTCAGCACATGTTCTCACTACTTTGCTTCCAATGTTATCTGGTCCAGATGCCTTTCTTTCCTTAACAGATTTAAATTGTTTCACAACAGCATCATAATCAAAACAAATATTACATTCATCATTATCAAAATCAAAACTGTCTCTTATTTCCTGGTGTTGGTTGGAGAAATCGTGTTTGTCAAAGCGACAGTAGAACTGATTCAATTCATTGGCAAATTCGCTTTCATTCACAACATTCACTTTATTCTTCATACAATCGTACCCCGTAACCTGTTTCATTCCCTTCCACACAGATGACATGTCATTTGATTTAAAACTTGCTTCAATTTTATCTTTGTATTCTTTTTACACACTTTGATTCTCTTTTTAATTTGTTTGTTTACTTTAGCGAGGTCGCTTTTACTATAGTTTTTTCGGAGTCTTTTTTTGTCAACAATAGCTTCAAGGCATTCTTTTGTTAACCATGGTTTACTATTTGGATACACACACACACTTTTCTTAGGTATAATTAGATCTTCACAAAACTGGATGTAGGAGTTAACAGTAAGAACAAGGTCGTCTAAATTAGTACATGTGTTTGTAAAAATGTCCCAATCCGTGCAGTCAAAACAGGCTTGAAGTTGGTCGCAGGCCTCGTCTGTCCATGTTTTTATTACTTTGGTGTCTGCTTTATAAGTTCTTAACACAGGTCGATACTTTGGTTGCATAGATATCATAAGATGGTCTGAGTTCCCCAGTGGTGGTAGAGGGAAAGAACGATAGGCGCCAGTGATATTACAATAAAATAAGTCCAGAGTGTTCTCGTCTCTAGTAGGAATGGTGACATATTGGGTGTAGTGCGGGATGTTGTCCATGGTTGCATGATTAAAATCTCCTTGTATGATGTGAACAGCGTCTGGCCATTTTGATTCCTGTGTATTTATGATGTTATGAAGGGTTGTTGCAGCGGTGGTCTTGTTAGCATCTGGTGGTATGTAGACGGTGTTGAAAACCACATTTGTAAACTCACGAGGTAGATAGTATGGACGAACGTTTACAGTAAGAACCTCAATATCAGGTGTGCAGATGTTGTTTACAATAGTGATGTTGTTGGCATGGGCCCAGCGTTTGTTGATGTAAATGCAAACACCCCCGCCTTTAGATTTTAAGATGCCACATGTAGACAATCCATTTACGAAGTGGACGGCGATAGTCCTCAGCCAGATGAGAGACATAGAGACGCAGTTGAGCAGTCCATATTGTGAGGAGCGTGATGTTTTAAAGCTCCAGAGCCTAAGCTACTTGGTTTGATATGAACCCACAGCGTTTACATCCAGCGCTCTCACTCCCAGTGAGGGCCGCATGGTGAGAGTCCATACTAATTTGTAATGATGAAAGTGAACCGTTCTACTTACTTTTGAAGACAGTTTCAGAGCTACCGCCAGACAACGCATGGTTGTACAAGCATTCTCCATGGCGTGTCTAGAGGAAATGTCCATATCATAACATGTCTCATTGAATTAATAGAATTTAAACTGTTATATCCGTCGCCACGTGCGCGGATTCTATTTGGCATCTAACTCATATGACCTGCAAGTAGTTAGAGTGAATAAGTTAGTCTTTATAGAAAGCTGTAGTTTCATTAGTTAGATTCAGTTGCCTTTGAATTGATATTTATATTTATAATTATATTTGTTACATTAATTCCTGTAATTAAACTGCCCTACAGTTCTGCTAAAAATCAAAGCAATTGATTTATTTAGTTTTTAGAGTGCAAGTATTTTTTTTGTGTGTTCGTCGATTGTGGGAGCGGACCTCGAAAGAGTGTCAGTCGAATTCTCCCCATCTAACCCACATCGCGACAGTATGTCGTAAACCATACCACACATACCTTTTTATTTGTGTAAAATTCACATCAGGATTGTTTTCAGTGGTCCTGGTGTCAGGCCCAACAGTCGCTCTTTCATCAGCGTTCAAATGTGTTTTAATTTATTTCTCAAAATTAGGTGAATCAAGAAAAAGACATTCTGTTTGTTGTTTTACAGTCTTTATTATGTCTACGACTAGAGTGTAGAATTTCATGACTCTATGTCATTTACCTATTAGTAGTGGTTTTTGTTAAATACCCATTGAAATAATGGGTAGACAGGGAACAGCAGTGAAAAAAATGGCAGTTAGGTAGTAAGTTAAAACAGCTTTTACTTTTATTCACATTGTAGGCTAAAACGTGTGAATTTTTCTAGTTAAATAAAATATATGATAATGTTTGTTTTGTTCTTCCTCACTCAATAAGGTGTGATATTTTTCATGGGAAATTCAGTTCACCACTTTTCACATTTTTCAGGTGGTGGCGCAAAAAAGGCAAAACCAAAAGGTGGATTTAAGAAAAAAGTCAAGAATTCAAAGAAAAATTCTGATGATGAGGCTGTGGAAGAAAGTGACGAAGGAGATTATGATGACAGAGAGGTTAGTAGTGCGGCAGTAATCACCATGTTTTCATGATTTTTATTTAAAAAGTCTTAAATTTTTCTGTGAGGTTAAACCAATATCTGATGTTAAATGACGGGACATGCATTTGGAACATGATGCTGCACATGGAATTTTCATTTTGTATGAACAGCACAAGAAGACAGGTTTATGAACACTTTAAATTAATTTTATAATGATAATCTGTTTCCCGATGTGTGTCAGTTCATATTGTTTGTACAGAATCTCATGATTTAACAGAGCTTTAAGAGGAAAAGTTTTGGTCGTGCTGAAAGTTGACACATAAATTGTTTTATGGATAAGTGTGGTAGGCGATTTGGGTGATTTTAGGACACCCAACAGAATTTACGGGCATTTTTTCAAGGTTCAACACCTGTACTTCACTATTAAACATTTTATTTTCAGTAAAGATGTCCAGACAGTTGTTTCTCATCTATTTGAAGATGGTATCCTCTCTTGAATTTGAGATCTTTCGGAAAACAAAGATTGAACAGTAAAACAAAGATCGAATCTTGTCTCATTCTTGAGGTTTACTCATTTGAAATTTTTGGTGATATCCAATGTTGCATCCATAAACGAGGTAGTAAGGCAGTGAAATATCAATCTGATGACATCTGTTGTCTAATGTGGACCAGTGTAATCTATTAGTACAGAAAAAAACAACCAAGTTTTATGTGTTGTGGAAAAAGGTGTTTTTTTGCTACATTTGCTCTTAAACACAATACATGTCCCTATGGGGAAGCAAAAATTTTTGTGTTTTATTTTCATCTGTTGACAGGCAATGGAAAAAAAAGTGAATAAGTAAATTGAATAATTGCGAAAAAATATGCATTTTGCATTTTTGTTCTGAATCATTTGTTTTTAAATTTCATTGCAGGTGGATTACATGTCTGATTCAGGAAGTTCTAGCAGTTTGTCAGGTCCAGAAGAAGATGATAAAGAGAAAAAGTATGATGAAAAAGGGGTGGATCAGGAGGCAGGCCTTCGAAACATTCTGGACTCTGAAGCTGAAGATGAGGAGGAGGAGGAGGAAGGAGAGAAGGAAGATAATGAAGAAGAACCAGAAGAGAAAACAGAGAAGAAGGAAGAAAAGAAGAAAGGTTGCCATGTTGTTTTTCAGTACTTCTTGACAATGTGGTGCGCTTTATTTTATGTTCGTCAGTGGATGGTGGTTTATAGTCTTTGATATAAAATTGGCATAATTATGTTCCTGCCATTTTCTTCTAAGTGTTTTGAAGTATTGCTATTAATTTATAACAGAGATTCATAAACGAGAGGCTCTTGGCTCTCAGGGGAAGAATTTCAAATCTAAAGGGAGGAATTTTTCATTTTAATTGTTCAACTTCAATTCGTATTCATTCCAGAAATGGCAAGTGATGGAACGTGTAAATAAATCTTGGAATATTCTTTTAAAAAAATAACATTATAGATTTGAATTTGTTTTCTACATAAATGTAAAGGAAATGAGAGATTGAGAAAAACATAAGTGTTAGTGTGTTGTATTATTAGATATTGTTTTGTTCAAGGAACAGTCCCTTGATCCATATAATTTTGAAAATAGACCATAGCTGTGTTGTGCAACTTTGATTGTTATGTTTATTTCTTTTATCATATAGTGTTAAAAAATATTTAAAAAAAAATTAATAATAGCTAGAGTTAACATTCATATTCCTTTTGCAGGAGACAATGACAGCAGTAGCTCTAGTTCAGAAGATGATTCCGATATAGAAAAAGATGCAGCATTAGCCTCAGCCATATTTTTGCAGGCAAGTGTTTGCTTTGGTGTATCTGCTAATACAATTGTAACCCTCAGTCTCTCATAGCTTATGACTTCATTACATTATTATGTCATTGGTATTCCTCGCTGTCACATTTCTGTTAATTCTACGTGCTGGGACGTGTCATTGGTATTGTTAACATGTTGTGGTAATTTCTATGCCGGCAGTTAAAAGGAAAAAGCAGCCAATTTTGTTCTTGTGAATTCTGTAACCATGTATTTTGTCACCGTAGTTTTTCAGAAAACACTGCTTACTCAGAAACTGTTGAAGCTTTGAAGTTCTAATGTCATTAAATAGCTTCTTGTGAGTTAATTGTAAGCACAGTATTTCTTTCCTTCTTTAATGTTCTTGTTCAGACAATAGCACTTCTGTAATAGCAATTGAGAAGATCTTCTGTTCTCTATGATAGAAAGAGAAAAAGGAGAAGAAAGAAAAGAAAGACAAAGCAGATGCCACTGTTACTGACTCGAATGAGAAGGCAGATGCTCGTACACCTACGCCAGACAAAGCAAAAGACAAAGGTAGAGTGTTCTAAGATCCTAATTTGTGGCAATTTACATGATAGGTAGATGTCAAAATTGGGCAAAAAGAAAAAGTTGTATGTAGCAAAGCCCTGTGTAAGAAATAATACCCAAACGATACAATGCAAACTAAATGAGAAGACAGAAAATGTTCGACATTTCGGCTTTCGCCTTTATCAAGAAATAAAAAAACAATAAGAGAAAAAAAAGAAGAAAAATGGAACAGATAAATGAAAGGAACAGAGTCGCATACCTCTTTGTGCAGTATTGTGCTTCTCTGTTCCTTTCATTTATCTGTTCCATTTTTCTTCTTTTTGCCTGTTATTGTTTTTTTCTTTGTTTTGATGAAAACAACAGTTTAAATTTTGGATTAGCATTGCTAGGACACTAGTGTCAAGACCAGTGATATTATAAGGGCAGTGTGAGCTGGTTCACTGGTCATTAAGCATTTTACACCGTAGATTTCTGTTGCAGACTTTGTAGAACAGGCGAGAGAAAGAAATGCATATCATCAGAAAGATGTATAAATTTTACAAATTGTCTGTTCACAGCCCTGAAAAGAAAAGCAGAAAAGACACCAGATGGGAAGCAATCATCAGTCAAAAAACACAAGAGTGAAGATGGGTAAGTTACCATATTAAAAATGGATAATGCGAAAACCAGGAATAAACTTTTTCGGCACCTGTTACAGGTATATAAATTTGTATTGAACTGATTTTCAGTTTTGCCCAGTGCATGGATGATGCATTAACTTGTTGAAGATTTGTTTTACTCACAAAAAGGTCACAATTTTAGGAACACTTTGTAGTTTTGTATTAGAAGTTTGCAATATAGTGTACATCTTTACATCAGTCAGAGTGATATGATTCAGTATTCTTGGGGATTTGGAATAGTTTACATTTCTGTTATTTGATCTGTTGAACTGAACTAGACCTCATCATTTAAGATATGATTTATTAAGACAACCTTTATGTTTTCATTGTGATAGTTTTATGCACCTCTGATACTGAAGCACATTTAAGATTTTGTTTTTGAATGTTCATTTCAGAGTAATTGTGATTTTGCCTCTTTGTTTCTTTGCAGTGAGGGAATAACTGAGGATGCCATAAGACGATATCTCATGCGTAAACCAATGACCACCAAAGATCTGCTTCAGAAGTTCAAGTCCAAGAAATTGAACATGAGTAACGAGAAGATCACACATGTCATTGTACAGTTACTGAAGAAAATCAACCCTGAAAAAACTACCATACATAAAAAATTGTACTTATCTCTGAAGAAGCCTGAGTGATTAATCTCCAGAAGTAAGAACTAATTGGAACATTACATTTTTCTTGTGCTTGCAGAGTCAGTCTAGTGATATTCTGTGTTGTAGCATATTTAAAAAATATTAAGACCAAAGTTCTCTCTGTATTATAAGACATGTTTTAACCCCTTCATGATGTACATGGTAACATCATAAATTCAGTGGCAAGAGTCTGGCCTGGCGTCTGACACAGAATTAGTTAGTTTTGCTATAACTCAGGATGTTGCAATGTACACCATACATCATATTTTAATTACATTACCATGACTTTGTATGCAGGCACACCTGGATATGGACGAAAAATTTGAAATCTACATTAATATAAACTCATCCTTTTTCAGTCTTTATGTGTTGCTCATGCACACAACTTGGAACCTTCAACAACCCAATGCATTTGCTTTTCAACTCCATTTTTCTTCATAATGATATACAAATTTGGGTATTTCTTTAACTTCTATGAATAATATTTACTAAATTGTAAGGTCACCATGGAATCTATAAAAACAGTCTTTGGCAGCTTGACAAAAACCGGCATAACAAAATGATAGCAAAAAATTCTGTCACAAAGGGGTTAAAATGAGTGTTGTGCAGTTTGGGGGGTTCATTTGCACCTGGATTTAAGTTTGCTGGATAATATAACTGTTAAAGATTTGAAATCAGGCGCTTTAAATGCTCTAGTTCTGTGCATCAATTTGATGATAATTAGCTTTCTTCAGTCGTTGTTTTGATATCTCATTTTTTTTCGTGCAAATCTGATCATCCTCTAAAAAAAAAAATACTGATAGAAATGCAAACTCGAGCATTCAGTTTGATTTTAAGTGCAATCAGATTGACTGGGATTGAAGACAGAACCATGAGAGCCATTCTCGACAAGTCAGCGCAGCACACGAATGTTGCAATATATTCAAATTTTAAAATAAGGAACATTTCAGTTATTCTGACTTATGTCTTTGGTTATTTGTTTTTTTTTCAAGTTAAGACTAAGAGGACAACTGAGCATGACTTTTATACAGTAAAGTTGATTACAGTGAGTGGTCTCCATTTCCACTGTCAACAGTTTTTATTTCTGATAATTCCCTGTCTCTCAATACATTTAAATACAGTGCAGTCCTAATATCTCGACATCAGTAGGACCGGCTGAATTGCGTCGAGTAAAGAGAAAGTTGAAATAACGGATCAATGGTGGAAGAGAACAGAAAACATAAGCAGGGGGGATCAAATATCACCATTATAGGAAACGTCTCTAATGAATAATGCAATTGTGTCCCTTGTTTCCTGTAATGATCGGCATACATTCACTCACTCCTCCAATGATAATAATAATAATAATAATAAATTACATTTATATAGCGCATTTCCAATAAATGCTCAATGCGCTTTACAAGTAATAAAAACTCATTCCTCTCTCTCCCACACTCCCTCTCCCCACCTCCCTCTCTCTCCCCTCCCATCACATTCTCACTCCTTCTATCACATGCTCTCTCCCCTCAGGTAAGTCAAGAAAACTAAGCCTGCTGGAACAAAAAATGCTTTAGCTGCCTTTTGAAACTTACTAATGATTTTGTTTGTCTCAGTTCCATAGGTAACTTGTTCCACAATATCATTGTGTTTGCCGATATCGACGTGCCGTAACTAGACATCAAATGCACACTGTTTTACTTTTAACGGCGACCTGTTCCTTCAGAAGAAGTGATGATACCGATAGACATAATACTGAGAAATCTAGTTCAAGACCCAATATCAGCGGTGCACAAAAAAAAAAAAAAAAAAAAAGGTTAGGTCATGCAGTCTGTACTTTTATTGCCGTGAACTAATGCATCAGACTCCACACTCGCGTTATCGAAGGCAAGGGTCATCCTCTTTGTCCACCCACCCCCTCTCTGCCGGCACTGCAAAAAGAAATAAAAGAAGTTGTATATGTGGGGAGTTATGTCAGTGTTTTCGGCAGCACAGTAGTAATAGTAGATCTAGTGCACTTGTTGTGCTCTTATCACTGAAAAATGTGTTGATATAAAAGGAAAGAATGGAATAATACATCGACTTGCGGGGCCAATATTCAGCAGTAACATCAAATAAGGAATAGGTTTTTAGAAATTGCGTCGAGTTACCCAGAATGTCGACAGAAGCATGTTGAGATAAGTGGATCAGACTGTATTTGGTCATTTCTCAGCCCTAAAAACTTGGTTTTGTATAATTTCTTCATTTTTGTCATTTATCAGAGATGAACAAAAAAGACAATATGCCTAAGCCCACCTTTTGAAAATGGTTCATGACATTTAGCTCGAGCAGATCCACAGCAGTCAAAGTTATCTTGAGTTACTCAAATGTAGGCATTTAGCTGTCTGACACATCTGATTTTCAGTTTTAAATTCATTTGAACAGCAAACATTATCAAACATTAAGGCATCATTTTTTTGTAGACTTGATAGGGTGAATGAATTGAACTGATGATAAAATATCTTTTTTTTTTTTTCAGAACTTCTACTTTACAAATTTCTGTAGTCCACTTTTAATGCAGTGTCGTTTTGCCCAGTCATATCTGCCTAAAGGACAGGTAACAAGACTTAGTTAAAATCTTTATAAGAGCAGATTACTAAAACTTGGGCTCAACCTGTTGTGAAATATGGTACACTTTGTTAAAATCTATATAAAGAGCAGAGATTACAAAAACTTGTGTTCAACCTGTTGTGGAAAATGGAACCCAAAGTAAATTGCAAGACGTTGCAATATTTAATATAAAAGGATGTGTATATTGTGAGAGAGTTCTAACTTGTTTCAGTCCATCATTTATTGAAAATGAGATTTATTTTTGAGTCTGGATAAACTATACATTATAAAGTAGGCCTTTTCCGTGATCTGAAAAGTGTTGGAACCTACAGTGAGACACCTTCAACCGTTTAATTTAGAGAGGCTATGTCATTACAGACACAACTTAATAAGCTGAATACATGTATTGTGAATACACTTTTTTGATATGTAACCAAGGTTTGGTATGCATGGTAAAATAGCTGTTGTTAATCTCCAGGATATAGTGTTGCTTAATATTTTTTCATGTGTTCAATAACACAATATTGTTTTATATGGTTCAACTTCAACCAGTCACTAGTTTTTTAAAGAAACCTTGACAATACATTCTACATGTATTTGAAGCTTTTTTGATGACTGAAGACAAATTTCAAATTCAGAATAGGATTTTCTTTTTTAACTCTACTTTGTAATTTTATGCATACATGTCACATCAGTTAGGTTTCTACACTGATTTTACTAATTTTAGTAAAATATAGTTAGCAATTTCATCCTCTCTGTCAAGGATAGGCTACTTTGTGGATGGTTATGCATATTCTGCAGCAGCGAGAAAGTTTTTGGGGACTTTGCTTTTCAACTGGTGAAAACTGAAAATTCTTTTTGCTGGAAAAGTTAAAATACATTGTATACACAAATTTTGGTGCAGGTAGGCTTTGGAATCAGGAGTGTTCTGCTGACTCTAGCCTGCATAGATACTTCGGATATATGCATGCAGGGTCTGGTGCTGATGTATTGTTTATAAATGTAATGTGTATAAACTTGTTACTACAGCTGTGTAAAGTTCATGTCATGACAAAAAAAAAAAAAAAAAACATTTTTCAGGAATAATATTTTTTATTTCTTGAGTGTCATTCTGAAATTTTGCATGTGACGTGGTACTGGGTTGTGTTAACAGAATTTTGAATAGTAGGATTTTCTGATACATGTATGTAAGTAGATCATATAATCACTATAAAATGGGTATCTAACGCCCAGTCTCTAAATTTGAAAGGTTAGATTTGCAGGATAGGTTGTTTATGTTTATTTTGAGTTTGAGTGGGCACCAATGCTCCCCGCATTTGGATTGGGATGACATTCCATTTTAAACCCTTTCAATTTTGGGAATTCATTTATTTCTTTTAAGTGGGCAACAGTTGAATGATACATGTGATTTGTTTTGAGAATTCAACAATAATTTTTGTGACACCACTTTTCTGTAGAATTGTCAAATCTATGGGGAGAGTTTAAAGTGTATTATGGAGAGAAAGAGTCAAAAATGCTTGAAACACAATGGATCACAGTGGAAAAAATTGTGCAATTAAGACAAATTGTTTCAAGACTACATCTAGTACAAGCAGAGTTTGGAAAAAAATTGGTATATATAGGCAAAAAAGTTATTTACAAAAAAAAAGGGCTTTTTTTTTTTGTCATGAAACGAACTGGAGTTGATGACTGGATTGTGGATTTAAGTTGACCATTGTGATGAAAATGTGAAATGGGGGTGAGTGGAAGAAAATTTGCATTATATATGTGTGAAAAAGATTGTTGGGGTAGCAAGAACTGTTCAGGAGTGAATTTATTTGTTATTTTACATGGAGAAATTGAGAAAAAGTGTGAGCAAATGAGACATCGGATAAACTGTACATAACTGTAAATAAACAAAAAAGAAGAACAAAGGTGCTGATTGTTCATGGTCTTTTTTTCCTTGCCAATGCCAGCACAACATGTCAGTCTCAAAATTCAGTCAGGCAAAAAATTATCTCTCAGTCCACAAATGCATTGGAATGCAACATGTCTTATGTTTTTATGTAATAAATAATAATGACAAGTAATACTTCATCACAAATTTTAATGTTACACATCGTCGTCCATCTTGCATACTGACATAGCCATTGATTTGGTGAGTTTGAGTCATGGCTACCTTATCACCTTGGTGAGATCTACATGTATTCTCACAAAGTGACATCAATAGTTTCCTTAGTTTTGAAATTACATTATAAGCAGAGACATTTTGCCACATGCGTGTCTGTACACAATCTCACAGTCACCAAAATTTGAATTGCTTTCCCGTAGAATGGAAAACATATAGATCGACCAGTACATGAGATGGACGATGATATGTACACTCACAGCATCACAGAGTTCAGTACCTTTTGCACAATGCTGTCTACATAGTAGGAAAAACAACCAAAGAAACGGGCAATTCTTTAAATAGTATAATTATGAGGAATTTACTTTATGAACAAATCCAGTGTCATATCAGTAAATCTGAACATCATTTAAACAAAACAAAACAAAATTAAATAGCAGCAATTGAGAGTGCAATCTTCAAAATTTCAAACAAAGTGTAGCTTGTCTCTTTATAACTTCAAGAATGTACATCACCCCACACCCTCTGTGTACTGCTCTGCATGATACAGTGAATTCACAACATGTTGTGAAACAGCTTCAGTGCCCATGTCACTGGATGATGCAGGCAGAGTTTTTGATTCAAAGGATATGAAATCGTTCACATGTACTTGCATTTTAAATATGACACCACGTGTACATTCGTCTAAATAGCCAGTGAACTTTTTAAACTGATTTTAGAGATTGTAATAAGCAGTAACTGTTGAATACTGCATTTTCTCATCTAAACCTCTGATAAGGTTTTCACTTAGATCTCTACTCATGAATTTGATATTACTTCACATTACAATGTGACTTACAAATCATCACATAACACTAACATAATGAACCATGTCATTGTCCACAGTTTAAAGAAAAGCACAATTTTTTTTTACAAAAGTGACATACATATACCTGTATTAATTTTCTGATGCCTGTTGTTTAATGCATTTTAACAAGCATAATTGGCATGTACATTTACTCCACTTTTTATGTACATAAGAATAAAAGATTGTGTTGGGTTTGACCATAAGACGAATGTGAAAAGTCAATGTACCTTTGACCTTACTCAGGCCATTATGTTATTGCAGTTATGAAATACATGTAGTATGTATGCAGATCTATAGAAGTAGGCCTACCCTCCAATATGTGAAAGCTTGAATTATCGTCATGGTGCTGACCCTTTTGGCCTAAGTCATTTTTTGCACTTCTGAGAAAATCGCAAAAAACTTATTTAAATTCTTTTGCAATGCAGTCAGACTTAGGCCAAAATGACTCTAGGTAAAAGTGGCCATCATCCACGTTGGCTAAAATAACCCCACAACCAAAATGGCCTACGTCTATGAATGAGTAAGGCCATTACACTTACAGAAAGTTTTATTTCCAGGATAATGGCTTGGCACTTTTGAATGATTTTTACATTAATAGATGCACCATGGATAGGGCAATGACGTAACAGGTACATTCTGTTTTGGCCTGTCTGACTTAGGCCAAAAGGTTAGCACCATGACGTTATCTTGGATTATTTTAATTTCACCATCCTTTACGAGAGTTAGGATTTTTACCCAGGTGCTTTGTGTGCATCAGCCTTTGCACAGAAGAAAACGCATCCCATTCTCATCCATGCCTCTTGTCTGTGAACAGTTTATCTTTCTGCTTGGGTAACTACTGATCTGCTATGGATCAGCAACATTTTCTATTCAGCAAAGGCAGTAGTAGTAGGGTGGCTTACACACTTGTTGGGAAGAAGTTCATGTTTTTCTGGCAGAACATGGTATTACCCAATTATCACGTGTTAACGGCAACAGTGTTCAATAATGTAGCCAGTCTATAGAGAACTTTGTCACAAAAATGTTCACAGCCCTATTTTTTTGGAAGGTGGAACAGTATTGCTATCTAAATTGTGCTTGGTCCACCAGCCATGTGATACCATTGTCTACTCCATTCAGCGAGTCTGTGACACAGTTGATGACCTGAAACGAAAGGAAAGTCACAACTCTGAGATTGGTAAGCAGCCTTCATAAAATTTTTATTCATGTCAAGATTTCAAACTTTCCATGCTCCCAACAGCAGATATGCAGAACTCTTGAATCCTAGATTTTAGTTCTAGCCAGAAATTAGTTGCAAGGATTCATCACAACCATTCATCTCAGCTCGAGACAAAAATGAAATAAAAAGAACAAAACAGGTGAAGTACAGTAGAGCACTGATATAAAGAACACCCCCAGACAGAAAAAAAAGTTCTTTATATCAGTAGTTCTTTATTTCAGTCAACCTCTCACACACACATTTTTTCTGTAACCCTAACCCCTTCGCTTTTGCACACATTCTTCATGCCCAATGCCTTTCTCTTTTCCCCCAAAACCAATGTCATATGTCACACTAAATATGAGTACAACATTTAAGACCATTCTGCACTGTGCTCTGGATAAAAATCTTATCTTATTAATACAGTAGTCCTATTTCTTGGCCAGAGGAACGAAGAAGGAAGTGATGTTCATTTGCTTCTTCCCCTTTTCTCCTAGAAACAAAATCTAGATCTAGATCAAAAATCAATTGGGAGTCTTTCACAACTTTAACCCTTTCGTGTTTCGAATTCTATTCTGGCTTCTTGTGAAGCGCTCTAATGGCCGACTTCCTGGCTACGCGGCCGGCCTGATTTGTTTACATTATTTTCAGCCCTATGGCCGCCGCTGCTGCGTGCCTTCACTAAATTAGAAATTGTAGCCCCCATGTCGCATCTATGATAATGAATATTGGTGTATTTATTGAGAAATGAATGAACTAAAAGATGAACCCGAAATGTGCTTGTTGGTTTTGTGAACGTGAAATGCTGAACGGGGATGTACGACACTACCTCTGAGACAGACGGACAATACACGTAATACACACTAGCTATCGCATCCCATTCCGTTTGTTATCCAAGCATACAACACTACCCACGTAAAGGCACCACACTAGTAGTAGTACATGCATGCACTATGTACTGCAAGCGTGTGCCGGTCAATACATGGTGTAGGCTTAGAGGGAGGAACAGGCCTATTGGATGACCATGTGTAATACAATACCTTACTTGTAGGCCTAACCCACATTTTACGGTTCAAACTGGGTCAGTGGGCATCTGAAGATTACCTGGTGATATCATTTACTATTTATAGCTATTCATGCACTGTTCTTCTTCTCAAAATTGTATACAAAACAGGGGTACACTGGCCGGCCGGATACAGCCGGGTTGAACCCATGGCCGCGTTATAGACAAAGCCGGATTCGGCCGAGTTGAACAAATCGCGGGCCATATTTAAAGGCCGGGTTAAACACAAAAAGGGTTACACTTCACAATCCACAACAAAGCCACGTGAGAAAGATGAAGAATGGAGCGACGGGCAAAATGTACACACATACTAAGCCTACACACTACACCGGAGACACAACGATCGATAATCTATTTTTAGATCTAGGCCGCTGACAATCGTTAATAGCGCACGCGAGCGAGTTGCTGGGTGGTGCCTACTCTGTTGTCCCGGGGCCCACCCCGCGCGGGCTGTTTCGTTACTTCAGCCGTAAAGAAAGAAGAAAAAGACGGTGGGCATAAACATGAGTTCGTTAAAACCGTCAGTTCGTTATCGCTTGTTCGCTACAGGCGTTAAAATTTCATTGAAATAATAAGAGTAAAAAACAGGGCACAGACATGCGTTCATTATTTCCATCAATTCGTTTCAAGAGTGTTCGTTACAAGTGTGCTCTACTGTACTTTTAGTACTACACAAGACTGAAAGACCAGATGGATATCAATGCGATTTCAGAAAAATGAGTATTTACTTACCAGCCAAGGTTGCGAAATAGAAGATAGTTGCAGTATTTCAACAACATCACTAGCCGGAAGTCTTGGCCCGTCTTCTTGTTTGACACAAGACAAAATCAAGACAGGAACATGCGGTGCAGATTTCCTTTCTCGTATCATGGCCATTAGCTCACCATGACTGCTGGCAACTATAACAAAATGGAAACAAATCAACCAAATTAAGAGCTGAGCCTCTATCAGCATTCATAACTACATTGTATACATGTCAATTTTCAACGCCCTCCAACCCCCCACAAAACTGTGTCACGGATAAAAGAAAGTTGAAGATGATGAAATAATAAATATTCAACGAAACCAATGTCCAGCATGCCTTAGCTGTTATGAGCATTTGCTTTTATAACATTGCTTACTTGGTACATTTACCCTGACTACCACTTAGTTTTATTTTCTTCACATGGAAATTTTAACATTCCTCAGGAAACAGATGACAAGGCTTAAATATAACATCTAGCTAATGTTTGGAACAGATAAGAGAAAGAAATGCACAAGCACTAAGATTCCAGATACTTTCATGATTTCATGAAAAGTTATCTATTATCACACAGTCCCCATGTGGTATAATATGTGAGTGTGCATGAGAAAACCCACAATAAGTCGGCAACATGACATTTTGAGTTCTGTACATATATAGTAAAAGACAAGACATTTCTGATAAATTGAAGTCAATGACCCTCCTACAATAAGATTTTGGGAAAATGCCATTTAATCCTAAAAGTGGCAATAGCTAATTGACCAAGTAAGATTGGGGTGGTTGCTGTTAGGAGACCGTAGTCTAATAACTAAGCCGTTATAGAGATCATAGTGGGTAGTGTTCACTGCTCATCCACAGTTTACCCTGTAACATGCCATGGTCCCCTAAACAACAGCCAAGTTGGAAGTTTGTGTCAGTCCCATATTTTCACTTCAAAGCCATTTTTCTCAAAAATCAGCTATGCCGACGTATTGTGCGTTTTCTCATGCACACTCACCTATAATTCAGGTGCCTGTTAATGTTATTGAAGCAAGGCTTGCTTCATATCAGGAGCCAAATGCTGGTATCTCCTAAATTCAATAAAAATTAAGCATATGGTATACAGTCCAATCCACTTATCTCGACATGGCTTTTCTCGACATTCTGGGTAACTCGGCACAATTTTTAAGTCCCAACCTATTCCTTCTTTAATGCTACTAAACATTTCCCTGTAACTCGACGTGTTGATCCGTTCTTTCCTCTTATATCGGCACATTTCTCCCCAACCGCGGCAAAACAAGTGCACTAGATCTACTACTGTGCTACCAAAAATGCCCACGCAACTCCCCGCATATAAGATCTCTTTATTTCTGTTTGCGGTGCTGGCAGGGAGGGGTAGGAGAGGGCGGTATGTGGACACAGAGGATGACCCTTGGCTTTAGTAACGCAAGTGTGGAGTGCCTTGCATAAGCATACGGCAGTAAAGCTACAGAGTACTACAGACTGAGTAATTATTTTTTCCCCACAAAACTTTCGTGCACCGTTGATACTAGGCCTTGACCTAGATCTCTCGGTTAACTGCCGTACTGTGTGTGTATCGGTATCATCACTTCTAAAGAAACAGTCAGGTCGAGGTTAAAAAAAACAACAACAGTAATGGACTGCGCATTTGATAGCTACAACATTTCTCTGATATCAGCAAATCTTTCCCACGCAACTGCTCCGCACAACAGTGATATTGGAGGAACGGGTGAGAATATGCCGATAATTAAAAGAAAAAGGGACATAATTGCGTTATTTATTGGGAAGTTATGGGGATGTGTGATCTCCCCCCCCCCCCCCCCCCCCCGCTTTTTTTTCTCTTCCACCACTAATCTGCTATTTCGACTTTCTCTTTACTCGACACAAGTCAGACGGTCCCACTGATGTCGAGATATCAGGATTGCACTGTATTTATTGTTGTAACAAGCTTTTAGTATGACAAGTCCAAATTTTTCTTCTGCCAGATCTCCCTACATTTGATTCTGTACCAGTTTCCCCCAGGCTGCGTCTCATATTTAGTTATATAATAACCTTTATACTTTAAGGGTTGTTAAAACTTCAAAAGTTTGAAGTTTGCAAAATGAGTAAAGCACCATATGACTTAAGTCTGAGACCACTGACCTGATTCTCGAGTTTCTGAGGCATCTACAACAAAGATAAATGCATCCAAAGTTTGACATAAATGTTTGATTTGAGGCTTCAATTCATATTGAGGATCTCCATCTCCACCTTCAACTTCGTTTTGTCTCTGCAAATAAAAAAAAGTGATGAACACCAGAAATGTGCTTAATCAAATCATTACTTTGTCCATGTTTCAGCTCAGAAGAGATGTGACTTACAAATATATTGTGTAATAATGAAGTGGGAACTGTGATATCAAACTGAAGTGATGAACTCACATACTGATGTGAACTTTCACATATGAAATACATGTATTATGTAGTTTACATGAGCTTGTGGATACTTTGATAAGAAAGCAAACATTTAAGACCACTAAGTATTGTTGAAATCCAAGCAAAACAAAAACTGAGCCAAAAACTGTAAAACAAAATTAATTAAGTGAGGCAGCTACAAGGTAATTAAAAGGTAGAGGTCTTCACAATGTGCAGTTTCCGTTAAAATTAATCTTAGTCAAATTTAATGGGAATATCTGGTTCTTGCTCTAGTAATACATAATGTTGAACTTGGAAAGGGAAATTTCTTTTATTTCTTTATGCAGCTGTAAAGAAAATAAGATAAATGTTTTCAGCTCAGGGTAGAGCAACCAAAACATCCAGTGTCCCTATTTACTGTTCCACTGGACTGATTGAACTCCTCTGAAAGCATCATTATTATGATGCTGAATTACTATTATAAGAGTTTACAGGATCAAAACCATAACACTGGGCTTACCTGAAGCATTCTGTTCTGTTCTAGTCTCTCCTGAGCTCCTCTATTTTCTCTTTCCTGTCTTGATGCTGAGTACAGTACAGAGAGGTGGAGAGTATGTCCTGTAGGCAACTTTAATGTCATTCCTCCACCAACACCTGGTTAAATGAAAATAGGCACATAGTGAATATAATCATAGTGAAGAGCAGAAGCTACCGACTACTAACTACCAAGTAACATACAAAATATTTAAGCCACTTCTAAATTGCAAAATATGGCAGACTTAAATACCACAAGTACGATGTATAAGAAGAAAATTTACATACAACAGTTTTTGAAAATGGGTGCTAGCATGCTATCTATAATTGTCCTATGATCTTCTTTTTTTTGTTTTTGTTTAAATGTCTCATTCCGGCTTAACTTTGTTAACATTGTTCGCAAAAAAATTAAAAAACTGAATTGTATTTCAACCTATATAATAAGGATAGTTAGCATATTTTGTGAAAAGTATGACAATATTTATGGCTATGAGAAGTATGTGGAGAGATTTACCATCAAACTGTCCAGGAAACATAGCAATTCTGGAATAAGTTTTGTTATCCTCGTACAGCATTTTTCGCACCAGACCACTTGTTGACTGCTCTAGACCAGGCCCAAACATTGCTACTTTTGGCACCTTTTTAGGCATCAGGTACTTGAGAACTGATGACACTTGATGAAATGTAGAGTTGGACTGCCTCAATTGTTTGAGAAATTCTGGTGAACACCTCAAATATCTGTAAACAAATAATGAAATATAAATATATATATATTATGTGGCAAATGACAAAAATTTACAATTGTTCAGCTGAAGTTGATTTTCTTGGTTCCTCCAAGCTCATCACAACGGTGTTATGTAAATATTACAAAAATGGAGTGTATCTCTGTTTTGATTTTTCATAATTGTAACTGGGGATCTGACTCTCAAAATCAGGGTTGTCAAAACAAAAAAGGTCTACACATTTCAATTACATGTAATTTCATAAACTAACAACATGATCTATTCTATCATATTGACATAAACCTCAGTATTACTTATTAGTGCACTAAATTAAATTATACATATAATGTACATTTTAATTCAGTACATTGAGATTGACTCACACAGGAATTTGTCATATCAATATACTTCTCATGTTTATTAATGCATTTAATAATGTTGTTTACCAGTAAGAAGGCACAAACTTCAATAAAACTAAAGTCCACGTAAACAGGACTCATCATTTAAAAATCTACATTTTAATATTCAGATGAGAGAATCTTGGAATCTGATTTGTAAAAATTAATTATAAATGGTTCATACATTTCTTTCTGAGACCACTCAGAATTGACCTCCTGGTACATTTGAGGGTTAGTCACATGTGAAATTTTTGTCCAGTGTTTCAAGTCTTGCTGAAGCAATTGCTGCCACAGGAGGTCATCACTTGCCAGTTGACTCCATTCTTGATTGACACAACATGCCATACATAATGTTCTTGCATCAAGAAATGAAAAAATGTGCAGCTTCAAGTCAACCTAGAAGTGTGAAAACAAATATCATGCGAATATAAATTATAGGCCTATATATTACTTAATTCCCCATTCCACTGCAACTGAAACAGTACGATTTAACAACATGGAACAAAACAAAACAAGAAAATATTGTTACAAACCAAAACCATACATGGCATAAGTACTCCTAAAAATGAACACTTGTTGCATGCACGAAAAATGTCAGTTAATACAAATTTTTTATTCCCATTGTTCAATGTCCACTTGTGATAAAAAACAATCAATACCCTTAATCTGTTGTTTTGCGAATAAGATCATTGGCTGTTTTATTTTCATTTAGCATAAAGTGAAAGAAAGAAAATTCTTTTTGAATCAGACCATTATTTCTGGAGTTAAGAATTTTTGCTGCTTTTTAATCTCACTGTTCGGATTTCAAAGGGAACAAGTGTCCTTTGTGCACTTCTACTACTAGTGCTATAGGCTAATATGTTAAAAATAACTTACTGGTAGACACTGAATGAAGCATACTCCATCGGAATCACACACATTTAAAACAACGGATTCATCCTTTGAATACAGGATTCCCAGTCTCTGTGTTAAGCTGTAATTGCTTTTGCTTTGATCAGATTTCCTCTGCAGCTTCCGTGTTATGTATTGTTGAAGGCCTCCTGAGGTAACCTGAGAACTCGATGATTTACTATACATTTTATATTTCAACAGCAAGTTCTGGACATAATTCAGAAAATTTGACACATTTTCGTCGTCTAACTGATCAAAATTTCTGTGTACATCAGCAGATGTGCTTGTTGGTTGCTTCACAACAATTGGATAGCTGTTCAGAACAACTGCTGGCATTGTAACTCTGGAACAATCAGAAACTTGTGCAAAAAATGAGAAACAACTGCACTTGAATGACTACTGTAGTTAGCGTTAGCTTGAAGTTGAATACGCATCTTGCCAGCGGTGGGTTAAGTTTTATACACTATCTCCGAATTGACACGGGTTGACTCCATACGTGTACCACTCCACGTGTTAACTTCCTGGTTGCTATTGTAAACTAAGAGAAGAGGCAGTCACATGATTTTTCAGTTTTAGTTCCGGTTCATATTACTTTCTTTCCTCCTTTTGTACTTCCGGTCGAACCAAAATGGTAGGTTTCTCATTCATGAATAGGAGAAACATTGGAGATATCCTTCGACATCCTTGAATTCAAATGAAATATTGAAAAATTAAAACTGTGTAGGAATGCAGTGGTGATTTCTAAACTCATTTATGTAAAATCATATCTATTGTTATTGGGTAGACAACACTTGCATTTAACAAGTCTGATACGACACAATATCGATAACTAGCGAGTTTAGTTTACCTCACTTTGCAGCGAACTCTTTGGGCCACAAGTATGGACGAACATGCATTTTTGCTTGAGCAGAAATAGTTTCTTTAGGATCCATTTCTGTTTGTGGGATAATGACCCAGAAATAATTCTGTCCAGATGCTTAAAAAGAATTAGATCTCTCATCTCTGCGTAGATCTAGAGTCTAGATCTAGATCTAGCTCTGCCAGTGACTGAGTCAGTGAGTGAGTTAAATGATAGAAAATTAAATAAAGAGAACATTGTTTTCTGTTTATACAGCTTTCACCATTTGCCTTTTGTCTCTCCATTGGGTCTTTTCAAATAGGCCTACATTCACCATCTGAAATCAAAACATAATTGTGTAAAATGTCTCGGTCGAAAAAAAAGGGGGTGCATGAGCCTGATTTAGTGATTAGGGCTTGAATTTGGATCCACACTCCAAGTGTGAACTGTGATGTTGAGCCAGCAGCAGAGCGATCATTTAGGGGGAAGCCAGACCAAAACTGGGGCTGGGGTGATAGAGCTCCGTACTGGGGACTGCTGTAGTACCAGTTCTGGATCTGGGCTGGTGGTGTTGCCACAGTGATTGATGTGTTTGCCAAAAATGGCAGCCATCCCAACCTGCACAACCTTAGCATTTCTGTCGATTGATAGGACAACTCACGACATTTCATTGGTTCTTAAATAAAGAAGCTCTGACATAGGCCTACATTACATTACTGGGGAGTCCTAGGTCAGTTATAATTCTTACTCTTAGCGCAACTGAGTGACACAACACCAAGCATGGGACTGATTGTTCACAGACTTGGGGGCAGATTTCAGGAACTCAGTGTTTTATCTGCATTTAAAATTGCGTAGAAAGAAGACAGATGTATTTATTTAGACATGGTATCTATAGATATAAACACCAACTTTCCTTCGGTCGATCTCAGTGTATCTTCGAAGTGAACACAAAACAAAATATCAAGGATGTCGGTATACTCCGATCCTGGACTGACGAATAGCCAAATGCCTATCCAGTCCCTGACTTGTGTGTTCATCGATCGCCAATGGCTACCCCAGCTCCATTTCACCTGATTAGTCAATCTGACTACCGCCCATTGATACAAACTGACTAGACCCTCACGCCCCCCAGGTCCAACAAAACATGTAGATCTAGATAGATCTATTCTAGATCTATCGACATCCATGCTGCCATTCAAATGTTTGTTTTCTTACCCCAGGCTAACTTGGCGATGAAAGACAGCTTTTCATTGGTCCGGGATCGGAGTATAGTCACTCCGAAATTTCAAATACCATGTCTTAACTTCGCTTATGTGTCGCTCAACCTTTATCAGTATAATGGCTTCTACTTTCTAGAAAAAAAAATGAAATCATGGGGCTAAAGTTCATCTGATCTGCTCACAAGTTTCATAACAAAGTCATTTCTGCATCAAACTGATGTGTAAACACAGTGAGTATTGGCGGCAGAGGCGTGAGGAAGTGGCGTTGGTCGCCATTGTTTACAAAGTAGGTCATTGTGACCCAAATCTGATGTGAAAGCATTGTTTGGTAATGATGTTTATAATTATAATCATCGAAGTCCATACATTTGTTATTAACCCTCTTGCTGCAAAGGGCGTCAAAAGTCAGTATCGACTTCCCAAGCGTTCTCTCCGCATGGGCGGGATAACATGGCAAGGTCAAACTGACTGCGCTGTTACCTAGCGCTGTTCGTTTGCAAACGGGGGGGTTAAAATGATGGGAACGGGTGAGAAGACTAGATCTATTTGTAGACAAAATTGGGCACAGACGTCCTCAGTATTTTTTAGTATTGCTTTGAATCGGGCGAGCTGAAACAGTCTGGGGGCTGGTGATTTATAACGCCTGTTGCCAGCAATTGGTGTTCCTCCAGCTACCACCCAGCTGGGTCGCAGTGTGGCTTGTTAATAGTGTTTTAGTGTGCTGCATAATAATTAGGTGGCATGCCACCACACGCCAGCCTTGGTCTGGCTTACACCTAGCTAGCATCCAGCTGGATTGCGGTGTGGCTCGTTAGTAGTGTTTTAGTGTGATGCATAATAATTAGGTGGCGTGCCACCAAACTGGGGCCTATGCCAGCCCCTTGTCTGGCTTACCCCTAAATCTGTCTGCTGCAGAGGCGAGTTGTTGGGAGTGTGAAACCAGTAAGAAAAATACATTTCCTCTAAAGCAATCTTGACTGTTTGGTTAAAAACGTAAAATGGTTTTATTGCAAATTGTGGCAGTTTATTTCGCTGCATAAGTGATTAAGTCCAGTAGAACTTTTAGCTATTTTACTGTAACTGTAAGTTGACCTTTACAGCAATGGCAAACATGAAGTGTCCTGTAGTGGAGATTTGCAGAGTTTTCGCCCAGTTATTTATTCTGCATTTTATTTTAGCAAGAGATCATACCATTTTAGGCCTGTAACATAATGAGTGAGCACAATTTATTTGAAAGGTTAAAAAAACAACTGTTGTTCGATTTCATTACTGTTAGAGTGTAAGAAAATACATGTCTGTGTATTGCCACAAGATGCATTCATTCAGAAATTCTCCTGCAAATAGGAATTTCCGATAATTCTTGATGCCGCATTCCATGTTTTGATTTATCTTTCAGACCAAGGGTACCTCAAGTTTTGGAAAGAGGCACAATAAGACCCACACCTTTTGCCGTAGGTGTGGGCATAGAGCTTTCCATATTCAGAAAAAGACTTGCGCCAGATGTGCATATCCAAGTCCTCGCCTTAGGCATTGTAAGTACCACATATACAAAACTCAGAATAGCGACTTTGCTAGGTGTGGCCATGCATGAGTGATAATGTTTATTCATATATTTTCAGATTGATGTATTCTTGTAACACTTGTTTCAAGCATTTTGTTATTTTCAAAGAGCTTAAAATCTTATGTGGGTAGATTTACATTCTTTGCTATGGAGTTGTTCAGATTCTCAAGGTGTTAATGTGGCAGTTGACTACAGTGGTATGAGAATTTGAGAAACTGTGGAAGAAATCAGTATTTCCATTGCTTCTGACAACTCATTAGAAAATGGTGGTTCATGCAGAACTAGCGATTGAATCCAAATTCATGGAAAATTCATCTTATGAAAATATAATATCAAAATCTTTAGGCACATTCTGTATTCTGGGTTTGAACCAGCATAGAATTAATATTTGTTTTTTTGTTAATGAGGGGTCCTTTGTCTTACTCGTAGCGAACGTTTGAATCAGCCAGCAAATGCCACATTTCAGATGAAATGAATACTTTTTACTATGCTGTTAACATTATTTAAAGGAAGAAAAAAAAATGCGGAGTGACATGTTTAAGCCTTTAAGTTTAATAAGATACAATTAAAGATAGACCTAAGAATGATGTCACCTGTCGGCTTCATCGTCATCGATGTTAGCTGCTACAGTGGATGTCACGACAAAATCTCCTCCACCCAATCCTGTCCTTAGCTTTCCTAGTTAGTTCACTTATTTCCAGCTGGCTGACTTTCTTGATGTTATCGTGATATGTAATGGGTGGTCTTCCTTGTTTTCTCTTTGTTTCTGAAGAATGAAGTAGAAATCCAAAAAAAGAATTTATCTTAGAATTTTCTCCAAGGCACCTAGTTGCTGTTTCAAACTACATGTATATATCCACAGACCTCATGAAATATTTTTTTAACATTTATAATTTTATTGTGATTATGGGAATGGCTCTCAGTATGGATGATATCAGCAGCCTTGAAGTTTGTGAATTTGTAATTTTCTTTCATTCTTGCATTAATGAAAGCTTGAGAAAGAAGATATTGATTTTAATGGACACGGAAATCTTCTTCCTACATATTTCATTGCATTCTTTTTGCAGACAACTGGTCAAAGAAAGCCCAGAGAAGAAAGACCACTGGCACTGGCAGGATGAGGCATCTCAAAGTGGTGTTTAGGAAGTTCAGGTATGTTCAAATAAGTTATAAATATTATTATTTGAAACAGTTATTAAGTTTTTCCAAAGTAGGCAATACTGATTGATTTTCACAGTCATTTCTTCATGTTCACATTGCTGAATTTATTCAGATGATCAAGTGCTTATAATGTTTTTGCACATTGCTGGATAATTTGCCTTCTGTGACATGCTGAAAATTTAGATTGTATCATTTATTTGGTAAGTTTTCTTTTTCGCGAATTGGCCATAACATCAAAACAAAAGTATTTCCCGTGAAACCTGTACTTTTTGCTTGTTTTAATTGGTGTTTCACCATTTCATGGATGGTTAATTAGCAAATGAGCACGGATCTGTAGAGAAATAAAACACAGTCCAATCCACTTATCTCGACATGGCTTTTGTCGACATTCTGGGTAACTCGACACAATTTTTAAGTCCCAACCTGTTACTTCTTTAATGGTATTAAATATTTCCCCGTAACTCAACGTGTTATTCCATTCTTTCCTCTTATATATCTACATATTTCTCGCCGACCAGAGCACAATAAAAGCACTAGGTGTACTACTGTGCGACAGAAAATGCCCACGCAACTCCCCGAATATAAGTCCTCTTTATTTCTGTTTTTCTGTGCTGGCGGGGAGGGGAGGAGAGGGGGTGTGTGGACACAGGATGACCCTTGGCTTAAGTAACGCGAGTGTGGAGTGCCATGCATACGCGCACGGCAGTAAAGGCACAGAGTACTACAGACTGAGTGATTTTTAAATTTTTTTTTCACAAAATATTTGTGTGCCGTTGATACTAGGCCTTGACCCAGATCTCTTGGTTAACTGCCGTACTGTGTCTGTATCGATATCATCATTTCTTCTGAGGAAACAGTCAGGTGGAGGTTAAAAAGAAATAGTAAAACACCGCATTTGATGCATACATAGCTAGTACAGCATTTCACCGGTATCAGCAAATCTTTGCCACACGACTGCTCCACACAACATTGATATTGGAGGAATGGGTGACAGTATGCTGATAATTAAAAGACAAGGGGACATAACTGCGTTGTTTATTGGACACTTTTCCCATAATGGTGATGTTTGATTTCACCCCCCCCCCCCCCCCCCCCCCCCCCCAATCTGCTATTTCGACTTTCTCTTTACTCGATGCAAGTCAGATGGTCCCACTGATGTCGAGATATTAGGATTCCACTGTAAAAGTGACACTAAAATAAACTGTCTACATCTGAAACATGTTAACCCTCAAGCAGTTTTTAATAGAGATTTCAGTCATCAGAGATTATGATCTACTATTTTGAACATTTTTTTTAAACACCTGATGAATTATGATTATTTTGTGAAAATAAAGTGTTTTTATATCCGTGCAACTAGAGAGTCAGTTTGTTGCAAAAATGGGTGTTAGGTTTAGAATGACAAAGCCTAAGATTACAGTTCCACTATTTCAAAACTTGTACAGTGGACCATCATGTTTAATGACACTGCTAATAGTGAGACCTGGCCGACAGCAGGAACATTTTAAATCCTTGTTTTTTTTCTACAATATAAGGTATATAATTGCTAGTCCTTTGTGTGAACAGATGTGAGATTGTGTAACTGGGAGGTAGGGTGGTGGGATGGCCGCGCACCACGGAAGTGGGCGATAACACAAGACCAGCCGCACATGGTCAGTCATTTAAAGTCTTTAAATTTGAAAAATGATAACAAAGTCCTTATAATGTGTGTTGAACTTGAAATCTTTGTCACGTGTGCACATACAGCTGTATTAGCTGTCGAGAAATCACAGACAAGCTTTATCAGGTTAAGCATGTTTCGAATTTGCAAGTGGCAATGAAAATGAAATAGGCTTCTGCTTCATGAAAGTTTCAGAGGTACCTGTTGTTCTGTATGGATCTAAGAGAAAGAGAATTTTTGTTTCTCTTTTTAAAATGTGGATTCTTTCTCTTCACAGGAATGGGTTCCGCGAGGGCACAGTACCCAAACCCCGCAACAAGGCTGCGGCCCCAGCATCGTCTGCTGTTGCCACAAAATAAATAAAGAATGTTGTAATTTATCATATATATTTTTGTCTCTATCCTTTGAATGAAAGTGGCAATCAGTTGAATATTTCATATTGTACTTAGTACATAGATTGTATTGTATAATATACATTATTATAATTATTTAATCTGTGGTGAAAAGATTAACAAATTTAGAGTGATCGGTTCCTGATTGCCAGATTGCCAGCAAAACAAATATCGTCAGGGTGCTAACCTTTTAGGCCTAAGTCAGACTTTAGCCAAAACAGAATGTACCTGTTACATCATTGCCATATGGTGCATCTATTAATGTAAAAATCATTCAAAAGTGCCAAGCCATTATTCTGAAAATAAAGCTTTCTATAATGGCCTACCAGTAACTCACTCATAGTTATAGACGTAGGCCATTTTGGTTCTGGGGTTGTTTCAGCCCAACGTGGATGAAGGCCACTTTTACCCAGAGTCATTTTGGTCTAAGTCTGACTGCAATGCAAAAGAATATATGTTTTTTGTGATTTTCTCAGAAGTACAAAAAATGACTTAGGCCAAAGGTCAGCGCCATGACGATATGTAGGCTACATTGAAATTACACTGTATGTTGTGGGCCATTTACCAGTCATTTCCTGAATTTTACCCATCACTTGGGAACTGAAAAATGAAATTTATATTGATTGTATAGTCTTAGAATGATGTCAGTGAAACTTCTTGTTGACAAGTGCTTTTGATTTGAGGAAGAACCAAAACTATGAAATGGGGGTTGGGGGAGGTGTGAGCAGTATAACTCTATGGGTATGCACACATGTATTGCCCTGGAGTGAAAAGGCTTGATTTACCTTCTAATATCTATAAAAATGGAGGTATGCTCAATTGCTGGCTTTTCAAAATGTCTAGTTTCTGTCTGCAAGCTTTTCAAAGAAAACATATCGGCGCCCTTTGGGGGGGGGGGGGGGGTTAACAGATAAATTTACAACTCAGATTCCAACTAAACATTATGATTATGAACGTGACAGTATTACCAAAACAGAAAACATCTTTGAACTCATTGTCATTGAGCCACAGAGCAAATCTTATTAATAGTTTATGGTTTTTAAATTTTAGGTGTTTGTTTTGAGAAACTGATGCAATTGAGTCTTCGCAGCTAGCATTTATATCGTATACATGTATCATATCATTACTGCTCTGCTAATACTACTATATTGGCATATATGTCAGACCTGCCAAAAGACAATTGACGGTTCACTGCATTCCTGAGCATGAAGGCTAGCGCTGGCAGATAATACTGAAAAAAGGAAAATGTAATGCACTGTACTATTACTAATAATCCATTGGAATCCTAATGGTATTTAACTTTAGTAAAACAAAAACCCAAAGTGATTACTGTGTTTGAATCAGTAGAGATAAGATGGTGTTCCCTGTGAAGCTGTTGCTGAAAAACTAAAATCTTGCCATAAAATTTGGTATGCGGATTTTTTAACAGCAAGACCAGAGACAATTTTGTCTCAAACTTTGAGAGCGCATTTGTAGTATCGTTGCAATCGTGCAGAAACAGCTGTTTGATTACATGTCAACAGACTTCTGTGGGTGTGATCATGAACATGTTACCATAAGTCCCAACATATAATTTCATATTGTATGTAGTATTGACACCGCAATAATGCATTCAGAGATTAAAAGCTTCATGTATTACACTGACGTACGAAACTGCCCATAATGCATGAGAAAAACTCGATTTTACATCAATGCAAAACTTCAAACAATTTTAATTGATGCTTCTCAGAAAAGACGTCGATTTCTCATGATAAAACACACATTACAATAGGAACAAACGTTGGAACGATGCCACGAGTCTAATCACAGACTTCAACTACAACTTTGTGCAAGTGCATAGGTTATGCACAAAGTAGGCCTACATGCTCATACTCAGTAGGCCTAGTGCTGTTGGTCTGGAGAGATCCAAGGCCTACAATGGAAGTCGAGATTTAAAATTTGGCAATGAGATACGAATAAAACCAGCCGCATAGGCTACATTGTACAATATTGAAATTGATATTATATGTCTATGTAATTAAGAGACAGATTGGAGGCCGGGCATAAACTGTGCATTTCTTCATTCACACCGAAGAAACTTTGGGTAGACCTGGCTTTACGGAATTGGGGAGGAGAGTGTGATAGAGAAGTAGGAGAGGGTGACGGGAGGCAGGGGGAGACTGAGGCAAAATCAGGTTTATTAACTTCATCCAAGCCCATGCATGGCTGTATAATTCTAGATCAAGACTAGTCTAAAGACGGACGCCTGGTGCGGAGAACGATAATACATGTACATGTATAGCTAATAATAGTACATAAATGTGTGGAAACATTCTTTCTGCTGCCAGATTTATTATAGCTGATGAGTGTTGTGTCTTTTTGAAATTGAAAAACCGAGTCGTAGGCCTACTTTTTGAGATTCTTGTTAATAAATGATGATCGCAGGTGGCAGGAATCTTTTATTTCACCTGGGTGTACCAACAACTGTAAGTGTCAACTGTGTTTTTCAGTACGCCTATCGACAGCTCCAAACCTGTGAAGAAGTTGTCACTATATTAGTTATTACTTCTCCCACACTACATGTACCGTTCCAAATATGGAGCAACCGGGGTTGTGGCAATTGTCATGATTCAGATGTTATTAAAACTCACGCAGAGAGTGAGTTGTTTTTTTACCAGGGCCATGAGAAATTGGCTGGTGGCCTTGAACGGTCCTCGCCAAATTATAGTTGGTGAGTAAATAAATGTAAAGTTAAACTGTTAGATTCACGCTTGTGGGTTTTAATGTTCGTGATTAATAAGTAATGGAGTAGGGGTGAAACAAGGTGGGGACAGTTGACATTGTTAAGTATGACTAGACAAGTTTTTGCACGTTAACTGGCTGGTAGAATAGTGCAGACATATTACTACAATTAAAATGGTGGGAGGTTTCGACCTATGAGATTGCTGAACTAATTGGGCCAGCGGACTAGCACGCTGGGTAGTTAGATAGTATAAGACATCGTGTAACGTTCAGATTTGGTGAATACAGACGAGCAGAAGCATCGTGTCGTGAAGTATCTCCGGTTGACCAGTACCTGAACTGTGTGCTTTGAAGACAAGAAGTCCTTGCTAACGGACTGACTGAGCTCTAGAAAGAAAGGTCTGAGTGGGCTGACCTTTGAAAGCCCACGCTGCGCTATATTGATGTTCGCGCCTACCAGTAGGCGTGAGCAATGGTAATATATCTTATTTGTTGAAGCATAATAGAGATCGGAGATAGAGAGAGAACTACAGCCTCATAGGAAGACTAAGGAAACCCCAGCTGGCACTCGACCACGAGTGTCCTGTATCATAGATCTATTGCCATAGTATGATTGGAATAATATAGCACATTGTTGATGAATTGAATAGTGATTGTGCATAAAATATAGTCTTTTGGCAACTGCTTAAATTACCTACAAGCCGAAGAGTGCTTCCGTAGGCTTTGAACGTACTGGGCTCTCCTAACATTTAAGCCCCTATGATTTATGGAGAGTTTGCCTGGCGACTGGCCAGTGGCGACTCAACTGTCACTTTAAATTGATATCTAGTTTCGTATAATATACATGTACCTATTTGCTATTGATTGCAGTACCTCCATAGTTACATGAATATCATTGGTTAAGTTATTAATTAGAGTTTTTTTTGGTTTGGATATATACCCCTATTGTCTTTTGTTTTGTTATTAATATTTATGTAAACTATGGCCTGACCGGCCTGACATATATACGCTCTAGTTATTGAATACTTTTCTTGTGTGGTTGTGTCCGAGTGTGAGTTAGCTGCCTCTCGTGCAGTCGTAACATCCCCAAGACCCTAACTCTGCTCGTGACATCTGGAGGGGACCCCACTGACATCTGAAGAGGACCCGTCACCCTCTGACATCTAGAGGACACTACTATCATCTGAAGAGGACCCCGTCAACAGCTGCAGGTCTACCACTCTAGACTCCACTGTTATTTATGTCATTTTTGTAGTTTATAGTTTTGTATACTGCTGATTTTTTTTTGTTTCTCCCCCACATGTCTGGCATGTCCTCTCGTCATTGATCCTGGGACCACTACGAGGGACTGACAGCTAGCATCAGGAAAAGACAAGACCAGCGCTGTGGACCAAAGGAAAGAGCCAGTCCATTTTGCCCAGTTAAGTGAACCATCTGTATTTGTCTTCGTTTGAGAGGTTCGTCGTTCCAGCTCCCCTACTTTTGACAGGCATTATTTTTTCTTTTGTGTTAGATTAGATACGCGGGTGGTTGGAAGGGATCGAGACTCAGCATACCTCTTTTTGCCAGACTAGCAGATCTAGATGGCGTTTAAAACGGATAGGAGATATGCTTTGCCTTGAATAGTTCTGTAGGGACCTGTTTTTCGTATAGATTGTTAGCGTTCTATCTTCCTCGTACTTTTAGGAAGACGTCTCTCTTGTGCTTTTCTTACCTTTCTGTACATAGTTTCAGGTTAGTCGGGTCTGTTGTCGTTCGTGATTTCTGTTAGTCTAGCGTCTTATTGTAATTTATCGTTCGTTCTGTTCCTCTTGCGTCTTGTTTGTAATGTATTACCTTTTTATATATTCGTTATATAGTATTTATCTTTCTTGGTTACACTTATTTTTTTTATATTTTTTTTGATTACATACTTCCATTGATTCACGTGTTTTGACACGTTGAGCGGTTTTTAGAGGTAACTTGGCTTGGTGAGAGGGAAAAGTTTTTAAGAATTAACCCTCCTGTGCTGTAGAGTGACAACACTGTTTAAGTGACAACTATTATTGAATTGTTGGAATCCGTGCAGTGAGTACACTGCCAGTTCTTGCTAATTATTAATTTATACCGATCTCGTCTTTAAATTGACGGGCTCCCGAGAGGACAGTATTAGACTGTTTAGGGAGGTGACCTTTTTTTTGTGGAGTGATGAATAGTGAGTATTGGTTTTATTGTCGGCTGGTGCCGCCGCCCGAAGGAGCAATAAATTGTCTCAGGGGAAGAGTCTGTATCAGTGTCGAGGTGATATCAATATAAGAGCTATGTGAATTATATATATTGAGGATACTTTTTTTTAGTCGTCTGCGTATGACGTCGACCCGAGTAGAGCAATAATGAGATTGCCTCGTGGGATGGATGATATTGGTATTTTTCGATTATTTGAGAGATGTTTGGCAGTGGTAACGTAGTACACTGCGTATTCGTGTTTTGAGAGATATTTTGCAGTGGTAACAGAGGACGCTGCGTGTTCGCGTTTTGAGATATTTTGCAGTGGTAACAGAGGACACTGCGTGTTCGCGTTTTGAGATATTTTGCAGTGGTAACAGAGGACACTGCGTGGTCGCGTTTTAAGAAGTTTTGGAGAAGTGTGGAGTTGTTTTTATACAACCGATTATGACTATGGTTTTCCGCGTTTCGTGGACCATCTAACGTAATACTATATATGACAAGTAAGAATAACCGATTATGATTGTGACTATCCATGTGGCCAGTGGATGAGTTACCTAAGAACATACCCGATATGGATATTGAATTGAACCGATTATGACTATATTACCGAGATGACTGTGACACTTGACGTGTGCATGGCTTGCGTACGGAAACGGCGCATTAAATTAACTGCTATCGCCTCGTGGCATCTCATCTATACCGGATTGGATGTTGGAAAGATTTAATTGTAATGTTATTTGAGATCTAGCTTAGTGTTAAATGCGAGAAGCGCTATGTAATTCTTACCTCAAGACGAGGGCTACGCGGATTTTAAACGAGAACATCAGATTAATTTATCTTAAGGACGCTTCTGTTAGTGTTAATTAAGCTTAACTATGCCGAAATTTCTAGTTGTGATGCACTAGAAATTTTGTTCTCCTATTTAGGTCTGTCATATGTACTGGGGTTGGATAGGATTAGCACCTCATTCAGAGACCGAGGGATGGTATCACATATTGTTCACCCATTGTGAACACTTTTCACCTACCCCTGTGCTTTCCTTTGTTCCAACAGCTATTTTACTGACGTCGACCCGTATTTTGGCCACACCAGACGTTGTTGCCCAGGGTCGAGGACGAGAAGTCATGGCAGACCAGGAGTCCAGATCCACTAATGCCATCGATGCTACTATAGTTATCTTTTCTTGAGTATTATTCATTGTATGTATGCATTCCTGATGACATTCGCACAGGATCAGTGTTGTACTCTAAAATTTTCGAGTTATGATTGTTAATGTCTACGTATTTAGAGGTAAGATTTAATCCTCAGAGAGATATATACTTTTGGACGGAACCTTAAGATTCTCATGAAGTTTTGTCCATCAATGATACCCGTCCTGTAGGTTTTTTTTTTAACTTTAGTACTAGTCTTAGTTATTACCTAGTATTCTTAGTTAAGCTAACCTTTCGAGCAATTTCTCGACTCATGCCTTCCCCTTACGATAATCATTTATATCGTTAAAATTGCAAATTTTAACTGGGGTGGGGGATGTGTCATGATTCAGATGTTATTAAAACTCACGCAGAGAGTGAGTTGTTTTTTTACCAGGGCCATGAGAAATTGGCTGGTGGCCTTGAACGGTCCTCGCCAAATTATAGTTGGTGAGTAAATAAATGTAAAGTTAAACTGTTAGATTCACGCTTGTGGGTTTTAATGTTCGTGATTAATAAGTAATGGAGTAGGGGTGAAACAAGGTGGGGACAGTTGACATTGTTAAGTATGACTAGACAAGTTTTTGCACGTTAACTGGCTGGTAGAATAGTGCAGACATATTACTACCATTAAAATGGTGGGAGGTTTCGACCTATGAGATAGCTGAACTAATTGGGCCAGCGGACTAGCACGCTGGGTAGTTAGATAGTATAAGACATCGTGTAACGTTCAGATTTGGTGAATACAGACGAGCAGAAGCATCGTGTCGTGAAGTATCTCCGGTTGACCAGTACCTGAACTGTGTGCTTTGAAGACAAGAAGTCCTTGCTAACGGACTGACTGAGCTCTAGAAAGAAAGGTCTGAGTGGGCTGACCTTTGAAAGCCCACGCTGCGCTATATTGATGTTCGCGCCTACCAGTAGGCGTGAGCAATGGTAATATATCTTATTTGTTGAAGCATAATAGAGATCGGAGATAGAGAGAGAACTACAGCCTCATAGGAAGACTAAGGAAACCCCAGCTGGCACTCGACCACGAGTGTCCTGTATCATAGATCTATTGCCATAGTATGATTGGAATAATATAGCACATTGTTGATGAATTGAATAGTGATAGTGCATAAAATATAGTCTTTTGGCAACTGCTTAAATTACCTACAAGCCGAAGAGTGCTTCTGTAGGCTTTGAACGTACTGGGCTCTCCTAACATTTAAGCCCCTATGATTTATGGAGTTTGCCTGGCGACTGGCCAGTGGCGACTCAACTGTCACTTTAAATTGATATCTAGTTTCGTATAATATACATGTACCTATTTGCTATTGATTGCAGTACCTCCATAGTTACATGAATATCATTGGTTAAGTTATTAATTAGAGTTTTTTTTGGTTTGGATATATACCCCTATTGTCTTTTGTTTTGTTATTAATATTTATGTAAACTATGGCCTGACCGGCCTGACATATATACGCTCTAGTTATTGAATACTTTTCTTGTGTGGTTGTGTCCGAGTGTGAGTTAGCTGCCTCTCGTGCAGTCGTAACATCCCCAAGACCCTAACTCTGCTCGTGACAGCAATGGTCCGCCCAAGATTAAAGATGTCTCTGTGGCTCTCTGCCCTCTTTCCCCAGGAAGGGGATACCTTCCAGAGGATAAATATAATATTCGAAACTACATGTATCTGCGTCAGCAGACAAGAAGATTTTTATACCATACTTGTCTGGCTTCGAAGGCATGCCCTGGAGAAATACATGTATGCAGCCCCCCTCTAGGAGTTTGCTCATCAATGGTAATTACCGTAATATATGGTCCTGGATAAATGCCTCCTCAAGGTGGTGTTGAAGACATTCAAGAAATCCCTGAATGGTGCATATAGCTCTGTCTCTCGGCAAGGAGACCTGATATCCTTGTGATTGAAACGCTGCATTGTCAGGAGTTCATGAAATTTATCTCGCCCTATCACTGATCTACAAAATTGTCACACAGGCTACTTTTTACCAGGGCTGCTGTCATAAGGCTTTGCTGCATGGCTCCCAAAATGATGACGATGCCGATGAGGCCATTCATTTCCACCTTATCGTTTGGAATCCACGTCACAAAGGCACCTCACACCTGCGTTAGTGAATTTCACCATTTGTGACACGATGGATCTGTGAATAAACAGATTGAATCCTGTTACAGGGGAGTAAACAGTTGCACAATTAATCAATGGCTTGATTTGGGGGGTGTCTGAAAATGTTTCATACTGGCGTCTTTGTAATACATGTACTGATGTAGTAACACTGATGTGGGTATAGGATCCCACGAGGTGTTGTCTTTCCCGACCATCCTTTTCACTGTGGTCTACGCCGTGGATATGGACATATCAGATGCAGAACTTTCTCCTTTTCTGTTATTATATATTAATTATGTAAAAATACAAGTACATGTATAATATTATAATATCGTCTCCCTCTGTCTCTGAATCGTCATCCTTCTCGCTGTCGGTACATGTATTTTCATCGGAGGCTGAGTACCGGTGTAGCAGGCCAGATTATACCCCCGCCAGACTATACTCGGGGTTAAACTGGCCTAGCCCAGAATATACTCCGGGGTATACTTTGGGCTAGGCCAGACTATACCCCCCAGTCCAGATTATACCCCCTACTTTAAAAAAACAAAACAAGTCAAGACCACAGTTTATTTCAACTTTAGTTTAAATTGTTCATTATCACTGTCATCAAGTAGCATAATGCCATATTGAAGCATACATTCTTGACTGTTGTAAATTATGATGCATAAAAGAGAAAATAAACATGCGGTAAAAAGCATATACAAAAGGTTTGAAAATCCATTCAAATTGATACGATTAGACTTTAACACTAATTTTGTGTCCGTTGGTATTATTATTGTTTCTTTTTTTTTTTTATATATAATTGGTTGCCCATGAGATAAACATAAAAATATATTGTATTTTTTTGTTTGGCACCACTGACATATACTTAGTGGCAAGGTATGAACTAATTATAAGACTCGTAAAGTTTTCTGAATTTTATTTTAATTTTTGAAAATCAGAAATGTGCTTGATATGTCAGAACAATTAGATCTACATATAAAGTAACAACAATGCAGAGAGAAAAGGCCGGGAAAGGACACACAGAGAAAACAACAACAACAACATTTTAATAACCCAACTACTGACAGATGGTGCAATTCCATCATCAAGCAGACGTTAAATACTTCATACAAAACTAAATACATACTAAAAATGTTTCACATCACGAACTTAACCTGTCCTGACCCACTTGAGACGTTACAGAATGCTAACCAGTAATATACAGTAATAAAAATAAGAACTCGAAATCATCTTATTTACTCTTGAAAATAAAGAGAATATAATCAATATCGGAATCATCATCATCATCTTGGTTGGAATATTATTAAGATAAGAGGGAATGTAAAAATGACCTACACATCATTCTAGAAATTGGGGACAAGTTGGTCTAGAGGCAAGGTGCTCAGCCCTCATGCCAAGGGTCCCGGGTTCAAAACCCAGGCAGTGCAGGCATGTTGGAAATTGGGATTGTTCTCATATTTTCAAGTCCCTGATCCTATTGGGGCGTAGGATCGAGTACCTAGTCTTCTCGGATAAGGACGAAAAATTCGGAGGGCCCGTGTGCACGTTGCGCACGTTAAAGATACCCAATTGGCAGTTGGAAATCGTTAAGAGCAGGCCGAACAGGCCGCTGCCCGGGCAAAATTGAAATTAATAGATTAAAATTTATCCATATCATCCCCCCACCAGCAACAACAAAATTTATTATTCATTATTAAATAAACATTATCATTAATAAATATTCAAATATTATTGAGTTGTGAGTTGTGAACTGTTGTGGGTTGTAAACTGCTCCTAACAGGCTACGTTACAATTTGCTCTGAGATAGAAAGAGGTATAGAGAGTGAGCGAGACAAGGAGAGAGAAAGAAGCAGTGTAGTATGTTGAGCGCTTCGCAGGCGCTCTATTCTGCTCTGTGATTGCCATGTTGTTTCTGTAAAGGGCATAGAGCATTTTAAATGGATATGCGCTATATAAATGCCATCCATTATTATTATTATTATTATTATTATCTATAAGCAGCAAACCGTGTGTACCAACTACATGTATATAATGTAAAAAATGTGTTAAATCTTTTCACCTATTCAAGTAGAACTGAACAGAATGCTTTAGTGAAGTAGCTTTGATCGTCGTGAAAACTGACAGATTAAATCCACTGAGACAACAGTGCATTGTAGAAAGTAATTACAGTATGTCACGGCAAAAATTCGATGGATCATGTTGCGTTGATATTTCTTGTTAGTAAATTCTTTGATAGCTTATTGTAGAAAGGTATACATTTCATGTAGCTGATGGTTTAAGGCACTGGATTAGTTTGCAGGGCATTTGAAGGATTGCAGTTATGTGTTATAGTGAATAAAGGCATGTCACTTGCGGGTGAAATAAAATTTTAAAAACTTAATGTTGTATCCTTGAATATTTTTGCCTGAATATATGGGAGTATAATCTGGACTGGTGGAATATAGTTTGGCCTAAACACCACAGTTTATTTTAATCATAGTTTAATTCATTTTTTTATCACTGTCAACGGGCACCATAGTAATACATACATACATACATTCTAGACTTCCATATTAAATCATAATACAATTCAGAGGAAAAAACGTGCATTATTGTGTATTGATATGCTATGGGGTGAATATCCATTCAAACTGATATGATTCAACTTTAACCCTCATTTCACTCAAGTTCGTTGTCATGTTGTAGTTGTTTTTATAGTTGGTTGCCCGTGAGTAAAATTTGCACTGTATTGTTTGTCTGGCACTGACATACACTTGGTCGCAATGGATGAAATAATTAACACACTCATAAAAAAGTAGTCATTTTAGAGTATTTTTGTGTGCGAATACACAGTTGTTAAATCCCTTGGCAAGGGACGTGTCAAGCTTAGGAAGGTAACGACGGACACGATCTTTTTTATTTTTTAAAATTTCGTTTCACTCGCGAGTGGCAAACCCTTATTCACTATAACACGTAAGTTCAATCTTTCAAATGCCTTGCAAACTAATCCAGTGTCTTAAACCATAAGGTACATGAAATGTATGATCTAAATAAGCTATCAAAGAATAATTTTCACTCACAAGAAATTCTGTTAATGCAACATGATCCATCGAATTTTGCCATAACATGCTATAGATCTAATTACTTTCTAAAATGCACTACTTTTGTCTCAGTGGACTTGCTCTGTCGGTCTACACAACTGTCAAGGCTATTTCACTAAAGCTTTCTGTGCAGTTCTACTTGAATAGTTGAAATATGTAGTTAATACACACATAATGCTGCTTATAGATTCTAGAATGATTTGTAGGCCTACACTGCCGTTTTCACACTCCCTCTTATATCTTTGTATTATTCCAAGATGATGACGATGATTCTGATATTGATATTTCTCTTTATTTTCAAGACTAAATAAGATGATTTCGTGTTCTTATTGTTATTATTGTATACTGGCTAGCATTATGTAACGTTTCAAGTGGGTCTGGACAGTGGAGTTCATCAGGCGAAAACATTTAATGCCTATTTAGTTTTATTTGAAGTGGATGATGGAATTGCACCATCTGTCAGTTGGGTTATTAATGTTTTTATTATTTTTTTCTATCATCTATGTATGTTGTTTTCCGGCCTTTTCTCTCTGCATCATTGTAACAAAAAAATACAATGCATGTTTTACTTATGGCCAACCAATTATCAAAATATAATAATAATAATAATAAAAAACCTGAGTGAAATTAATGCCGAAGTCTAATCATATCAGTTTGAATGGATACTCAACCCTTTTGTATAACAGTGCATTTTAATGCATATTTGTTTCCTCTAAAATGTATCATGAGTTACAGAAGTCAAGAATGTATGTACATGTATGTACACCAATTTAAACTAAGGCTGAAATAAACTGTTATTATTATTTCCTCTAAATTGTATTATGATTTATGGGTGTCAAGAATGTATTCATGTATGTATTAACATGATATCTGATGACAGTGAGGAAGAAAGGCTGAAATAAACTGTGGTCTTGACTTGTTTTTTAAAAAAAAGTAGGGGGTATATTCTGGACTGGGGGGGTATAGACCGGCCTAGCCCAAAGTAACCCCCGGGGTATAAACTGGCCTAGCCCAGAATATACCCCGGGGTATATTCTGGGCTAGGCCAGTTTAGCCCCGGGTATAGTCTGGGCTGGGGGTATATTTTGGCCTGTTACACCGGAATCAGAGTTCAGTCCATGGCAATGATGTTATCACTACTTTTTTTCTTTTTACTTGATATTGTTTGCTTTTGTTATCTTTAATGGGGAAGTGGGGAGGGGTGCGGACACGGATTGTTTTTTATTTTTCAGTGGAATTTCTTTGGAAATTCAAGCTCCCAGAACTAGCCGCTGAAAGCCTAACTCTCGCACCATCGTTCTACCACACAGTCAACGCAAAACAAAGCTGGCCACTTGGCCAGTTCTCTCTTTCTCTTCGTAAAGAAGTGAGCATGCACAGCTTGCCCCAAATCGTCCGCCAAGTTGAGCTTTCAATTCGGTACGCACACTTCGTGAACCGTGCCGTACCGTGAGAGTTCTGATTCTGGTGTGTTCAATACATAGAGATACATTATTATATTATAGTATCTCTATGGTTCAATAAGCTCTTTGGGCATAACTTAGTCATGTACGGTACTAAAAAGACTTTCTTTGGTTTAAATTATCACGGCACCCAAACAAGCAAATCTCATGTAAAGAAGAAGAGGAATTACCAATGTAACATTGTAAGCTCCCCCCCCCCCTAAACATAATGTAATGCTCCCCGCTCTCTCTCTCCCCCCCCCCCCGCCCCAGTGCCTGATATCAAAAGGATCCTTTAATTTGTCCGGCTCGCTTTTTGTACCATAATAATTTGGTTTTGTTCCTTTTATACCATCATCATTCTGCAGTTAGGGCATTTCGTTCAATCTAGGACTGGCGATACTCATATTTAAGTACAAGTATCAATACTAATACATGTACTTAGGCCAGCTATGAATACCGAAACCCACACCGATCCTGCCAAGTGCTCTCAATGAAATGACGTGGGGTAGGCTAAGTCAAAACTGGGCAAAAAGAAAAGGTTGTATGTAGCAAAACCCTGCGTGAGAAATAAAACCCAAACAATACAAAGCAAACTAAAGAGAAGACAGAATTTATATGATGTAGGGTAAGATTGGCCATTTACTGATTTGGTTTGGTTTTGAGGTCTTTATTTTAGGAGGTTCGCTGCCCTTGGCATTTACACCTCACTTTACTTGTTTTATTATTTCTTGTTCTGGCGGGGGGGGGGGGATGATATAGATAAATTTTAATCTATTAATTTCAATTTTGCCCGGGCAGCGGCCTTTCGGCCTGCCATTTACTGATTTCTTATTTTTGTTCTGTTTTAAAGGTTGGATCACATGGTGCCATGATCGCACTGTTATTCCTCCTTTTATTTTGATCTTTAGTTGGGGACCATCCACACATTTTGGATTTTGGGGAAAAGGGGAGGTGGGGGGGGGGGGTGGGGCAGGGTGGGGTAGTGGGCTTGATCCCAGCAAATGAAAAGCGTGCACAGATACATGTATAAAAACTCTTTTCAATTGTGATGTTGGTTTTAATATGTCCATTTTATTTCCCTTTTTTTTCAATAGAAAAAAGTTGTGAAGTTATACATGCATCAGTAGTGGCATATATGTATTTACCAAAATCCACGCAGAATGTCAATCTAAGGTTTTAAAATATCAAAGCCTTACCGGGAATGTTCATCATTCTAATGGCCGCAGACTTGCACAAGGAAGGGGGAGGAGTTTGAAGCTATATGGCAAATGCATGGGGGGGGGGGGGTCGAACTGCCAAAATCAAGTTTTTACGGATGACCCTGCCTTTGATTGGTTTGGGGGCGTGGGGGGGGGGTGGGTAAGGGGCTTAACAGATAAATTTACAACTCAGATTCCAAGTGTAGTTTTTTTTTCTCCTCCTGCACCCCTCTCTTTAACTCAGTTTCTCTCTCAACAACAGCAGCAAACTAATACATGTAATGCATGTAATTATAGTCATCATCAGAAGAAGGAGATATCACAGCACTAACAATAACAATTAATAAAAACACAACCAATTTATAAAGTTAACAGTAGTGATGGCTTGGCAAACAAAATCCAGAACAAAACAGATAAATAGTGCGAAAGTAAATTAACAAATTTCGGCAGAAACATGTATTTATGACAAGGTAACAAAGCAAATTTAATGCTCCTCTGATTCAGAGTTCTATTCCTTGATGAACCCCAAAAGATGGGGCTTAGTATAAAGTCACAGATACTTTTGATACTAATGCCTCTCATTTTCACGATCTGGAAACATTAAATCTATATATTTTTTAAGAGCACATAGATCTAAGACAACTGGGCTGAGTCGCAAAGGTTATAACATTTAACATTAACAACATACAAGTGACCTAAAAATTTGAGCTGTAGGTATCGATACTATCCAAAACCGTAATCATTCCTCAAAATACCATTATATGGTATTGATGCTTGTATTGCCCTCGTTCAATCTGACCAATCACAGTGTGAGAATTTGATACGATTTTACTATAAGCAACTGTACGAATTCTTCATGCACAAACTTGTTTCGTCGCATCAGATCTATTTTGGTTTGTATCTTGATAGGCTATTTAATCTTCCTCTCCCAGCGCATTCTTTAAAGCTGATTTTACAGCTGCTGTGATCCACAGGGACAATCTGAGCCTCCGAGAAGTGTAAGAGAGCAGGCGGCGGTCGGTGGTCACTAGGGACGCTTTCAAATTTTCATTCTTGTTTGCAGTATAGAGATACGCTTACATTAGCCTGTAAATTGTTATTTTGGAATCGTTGAAAATGAAGAACTTCTCACCAGATTATAGATCTAGTCTAATAAAAGTCACACTGAGACGCCTTTACTGAAATTTGATTTTATATCTGATATCTTGGACCTATTTCCTATTGGACTACTGGAACCATCAAAGATTCAAACAGGCTGGATTTGCTGTTTAAGATTTTTTCATTTTTGTGGACGTTCTGTCTAGATCTAGATCTAGCCTATTTAATTTCTGACACAATATTATTATGTAAGACTAGGAGACATGTTGTGTGTTCATCATTGTGATGATTTTATTTCCTTTCATATTTTACTATCCAGAATATAAAAATTCCACCCAAATTAAATGTATGTCGTACGATGACAAGATAATAAATTTTATGCAGACAACATTTGCTTACTTCAAATTATTCAATTTAACCCTCGTCCGATGTTGAGTGAATGCCTTGTATGGGGATACCCCAGCAGCCAGCTTGCGTGTTGCTGATAACCTCGGCGGTCGGGTCAATCAGAGCCTTGTGAATAGGTCATAATCATTAGGTGTATTGTGTTTACTTCAGAACGCAATATAAACAACAGTAATGGTGGATAAATCGTAAGTGACCCCTATGAATGATATTTGGATAAAGTACTTTTGGTGAGATGCCATCGGCATAAGTTCTGTTGTTAAATAGAATCAAGAATTTTCTGCATTTACATGCCATTTAATACGTGTTAACCTTTTCCCTGAGCTCTGTGTTTTTCTTTTTTGTCCCCCGGCCAAGTCAGGCCATTCAGGTGAATAAAATAAATTATTTTTTAAGCCAGGTACTTAATGTACTAACAACATGTATCATAGCATTGCCTTCTTCCTTCACTATAGAAGTGAATGTTCCACATACTATGTTTAGTATGATGATATATTGGCCTCCCGCAGGACTCGGTTTGCAAAATGTAGGCCACAATATTGGCCTTGCGTGTTGCATGAGGAGGCCGATATAGTGGTTTCCCGTAGGATGAGGGTTAATTTTCTTCAATCAGACATGTTGCAGCCTAGTGACTGTTTGACAATATTTAACCAGAAAACCTTGAAAGTAAATAATCAATAGGTTTTAGAGATTATTCTAGATCGAGCTAAAAAATGAGAATGGCTTAAATTCACTTTAGTTATCAGCTGCTTTTTTATTTTTAGTGGGCGAAATGAAACTCAGAAATTCCGAAAAGCTAAATTGTACAAGTTTTTCATGTACTGTATGTGTGCAGCTCTGGAACAGCTGATAATATCAGGTCATTGCAGTAAGTGCCTTTAAAAAAGAATCTGCAACTTCAAGGGGCGAATGCGTTCTTCGTCATCTTTACAAGAAATCATCTATTAAAGTATTATTGAATTGTTTACAGAGAAAGAATGAAACGTGTGATTGCCATTGAGGTCCAACTACCACATAAAAAAACAACAAACACGTGTAAAAAAAACACTGGAAAGTGCATTCATCCAAATTCTTGATGTGGATGTGGCCTGGCTGGATATAATAATAGTTCAAGTTAGTCAAGGGCTGAAACACTTACTTGATTAAAGTTAAATTCTCTTCCTCAGAAGATCTTCTGTTACAGATTGCTCTCCCCAAAATTTCATTTTTTCTGATTTTGTTTTCAGAAAGAGATGGCTCATTTTATGTTTGAGAGTGAAGTTAATAGCGCTTTGCGGATGGATGGCCCAATAACAAGAGGTCCATTGATGAGGTGTCAACGACATGAACAACCCCAGTCACACTCTAGCACTTCTTTCAATGCCTCCCTAAATGCCAGTAGTGCTGCCTCTTCAAAGACTCCCAACAAAAGTCTGAACAGGTCTCTTCCTCATGGAGCTTATGGGAAAACTCCTACAAAGACTCCTGGATCGGGAGGTAGCTATTAATTCATAATCAAATGGTGAATTTGTTTTAGGTGTATTCGATAGTATGTATTTTGTGAAATCTTATTTTCACTTGAGTCAATGTGTGAAAATGGATGGGATCTGAAATGATTGATTGATGGAACATTAATCTCTTGTTATCTCAAAGATAGCTTTCACCCCTGGAGATAAGTAATTTTAAGTAATGCTAAATACTAATTAGTAATAAGAAGTTATACACTCCTTCTTTAGATTGTTATCCAGGAACTGAGACTGAGAGAGTAACATCTTAATATTTGGTTAGTGAATAGACTTGATCTGAAGAATTTAAGATGATATATAATATTGACGGGGCCAAATGCATGTGAGTGGTAATACAGTTGTTTTAGTAAGCGGTGTTTTGAACAAGCCAAGACAGCCAGTGGTGAAAGCAATGGATTTGACCATTTACAGATGATTATAGAGAGATGAGGTACCGTGACGTGTCATTAAAATTAATTATACGTAAAATGATAGTTTTGGCGATGGATTAGGTTACCATGTATAATAATCATTAATGGACGTATGTATTTATGTAAGTTTTGCATTATTACTGAATTTAGCACTGTACAAAATACCATAATGAAATAATTTGCATTTTAAATCTTTTTGTAAGTACATGTATTTGTACAATACTGTTGTCTTCTTAATGTAAGCATAGTCTGTCTTTTTACTTGAGCCATAGTTTTTGTGGATACATGAAATGTTGAAAACATGCACAAAATTTAGGATACTGACCCAGTATTCATTTTCTTAGAAACATGTATATTATATTATATATACAGTCTTCTGAAGGTGTCGGAGAACTTCACCTATCTTGGCAGTACACTGTCTTCCGCGGCTCGTGTTGATACTGAAATTCTCTCAAGAATCAGCAAAGCCAGCTCTGCATTTGGCAGGCTTCGAAAGAGAGTATGGGATGTTGCCGGCATTCGCACAGACACTAAGCTGAAAGTGTACAATGCTGTGGTCCTTCCCACCCTACTCTATGGGGCTGAAACCTGGACAGTGTACCAATCGCATGCCAGAAAGCTAAATCACTTTCATCTGGCCTGCCTTAGAAAGATCCTAAGGATCAAATGGCAGGATAAAATTCCAGACACTGAGGTCCTCAATCGTGCCAAGGAATTGAGCATCTTCTGCCACCTGAAAAAAATTCAGCTACGTTGGGCAGGACATGTTGTCAGAATGCCCGACTCCAGACTCCCTAAGCAAATCTTCTTCTCTGAGCTCTCCAATGGAACGAGGAATGTTGGGGCCCCAAAGAGACGTTACAAAGACACTCTCAAGCAATCACTGAAGGCCTTTGCCATTGATGTGAGTGAGTGGGAAAAGCTCTCGCTTGATCGTGCAAATTGGAGGGCGGCCCTTACCAGAGGCAGCAAAGCATGGGAAGCTGACAGAGTCCAGCAGGCTATCAAAAAAAGAGAACGGCGCAAGAAAAGGCCCAGTGGTACTGAACCAACGGAGCACTCTTGTCATTTATGCGGAAGGGTCTGCAGGGCAAAAATAGGACTTATCAGTCACATGAGAAGCCATAAGTCATGAAAGAACAGTCTTTCCATTCTGCCCTCTGTGTCCTTTAGTTCTCTTTATTGTCCATGTGTTGAAATTCTCAACAATTTCTGTTCTTTATTCCTCTGGTGTTGTTAAGGTCATCATCATACCTGATGGACGAACTATTATAGCTTTCCAATTTTTTCTTTCTTAATATCAACAGTTGTGAAATTTTTAAAAATAAATTTTGTATGCTTTCTTCCTATCATAAAATTGAAAAACTGATGACTTATACTTTTACAGTACATGTACATCTTAATTTAACATTACTTCAGGCAAACGAAAGACACCCAGTAAAGGTGCAAAGACCCCATCAGGTGGTGATCGTTTCATACCCAATAGAAGTACCACTCAGATTGACGCTGCACATTACAAGGTGAAATTGAGTTGAACAGCAAGAAGATATGCAATACATTGTAACATTCCCACTTCTAACATCTTTCTTTCATAATATACAAGATATATTCTACATTTTTAACATCCTTGATGCTGTGAGTGATAAATCGGTTGGTGCATGTTTATTGGTTTAGTCAATAAGAATGAATTATATCTAAATTCAGCCATGATATTTTACCATATTAAGTGGTAAATGACCCATTACTTCAATTATTTGTTGCAATCAAGATTCGTACCTTCTCAAAAACTTGCGATTATAAGAATTTCATTGGTGGCATACCACTTGTGTTTCAAAACAGGGCAGGGGAGAATAAATATCAGAAAAATTCTATCTGCCGAAGAAAAAAAACATCTTTTTGAATATTGGCTGATTAAATAAATTTGATCATTGTAATGAATCATTTTTAAAATTAATTATACTTATACATGTTTCTCCAGCTATGCACACAGTCTCAGCCCAGCGAAGAGGCCTGGGCAATGATGAGCCCATCTCAGCAAGAGTACAGACAGGTGATGAATGAAAATTTGAATGGAAACATACTAGAACAGAAAATCATCTCTTTTAATGAAAAACCTCCACAAGCCCCTGAAGGTAACATTTTTGTATTTAGTTCAAATGCTGACTTTTCTTTTAAATAAAACCGCAGCAGAGACATTGTTAATTGTTTGTCACTGAAAATGATAATTCTGTCAGACAATTTACTGGAAGGAGATTGATCTCTTGATGTGAATGTCACAATAAAAAATCCGAAGCTGCAACAGCATTCATGGTCATTAAATCATCAGCAGCCTCTATCAAATTTAAAAGAATATCATGCAATCTTAATCATTTGCAATGGCATAGCAGAACAGACCATTTTTACATGCTCATTTTGCTATGAAGTTTTTAAAACTTCAATGTCATTTTTAAACCCATCGTGACATTCTATGTTAGGAAATACACTTAGAGCAGAATAATGTTCTCCATTTGAGAGTTTTCATTGGTCACTATCTTGGTAGTTTGAGTTGTCTATCATATTACAGTGATTGCATTTTTCCTTAACCAGGTTATCTAAATGGTTTGCGAGTCTTGTACAGTACAGGAAAAATGGGTACCAATGCAAAGAAGTTGACAAGGTACATTCCACAAGTGCCAGAGAGAATTCTTGATGCCCCAGATATTTTAGATGATTACTGTGAGTTTTTTTTGTTTTTTTTTTCAAACAAAATATGTCGTCACTTAACACTTGACATGAAGTTTTAATGCCACATGTTGAAACAGAGTATGGATCATTGTCAGAAAATGAAATCTTGCAAGTCACATTAATGTTTAGTTTTCATACTTCAAGATAGTACAAAGATGTCATGATATTCATTTCTTTACAATGGCAAATTTTGTAGATCAATCTATGTTCACAATACAAGTTTTGTGCATTTGTATTTACACATCATAGTATTGCTTAGACAGTGGGCAGAATGTTCTTAATTTACGTGAAGAAGCGCAGCACTTAAACAAGTCATGGCTTAAGACATGGTATTGAATTCTAAAGTCAGCTATGCATATACAAAGAATAATGGCACCGATTAGAAAACCCTGGTGGGTAGCTTACTACCATGTATAATAATCTTTGGTTGTCAATAGATCTCAGTTTGATAGACTGGTCAACACAAAACATTCTAGCGGTAGCACTGGGGAGCAGTGTGTACCTGTGGCATGCATCAACTGGAGACATTACACTTTTGTTGGAGATGGATGGCAATGCTGGAGATTATGTTAGCTGTGTGAACTGGACAAATGATGGGAATCATTTGGCTGTGGGGATATCTGATGGATCTGTGGAGGTTAGAATGTGCATGAATATAGAAATTTATACCACCTCAACTGAGACATAGCCTAGGATTCCAAAATGCATGATATACTTTTAAATACAGAGTAATGTTGTTGGTCACCTCACCTGTCACCTGTCGGCTTCATCGTCATCGATGTTAGCTGCTACAGTGGATGTCACGACAAAATCTCCTCCACCCAATCCTGTCCTTAGCTTTCCTAGTTAGTTCACTTATTTCCAGCTGGCTGACTTTCTTGATGTTATCGTGATATGTAATGGGTGGTCTTCCTTGTTTTCTCTTTGTTTCTGTCTTTCCTTGAAGGATTGATATCATAATGGCCGTGCTTTTGTTTCGGGCCGCGTGGCCAATGTATGCAAGTCTTCTTTTATTTATTTCAGGTGTTATTCTTCTGGTGGTGCCAAGCTGTTCTAAGATGCTTGTATTTGTTCTCCTTTCTGTCCAACTTATTCTGAGTAGCCTTCTGTAAAGCCACATTTCAGCTGCCTCCAATCTTGTTATGTCTGCCTTTTTGAGTGTCCAGGCTTCACAACCATATAGTAGGACTGGCCAGATCAAGCACTTAAGTATGTTCACTTTGAGGTCCGTTGGTGTGCCTCTATCCTTCCAAATGTTGTTTAGTTGAACCATTTTGTGTTTTGCCATTCCTATCCTTGTTTTTATGTCCTTTGAGCAGCTTCCATCTTGCGATTTATGTGATCCTAGGTATTTGAAATCAGTCACTTTTTCTAGTGCTGTTTTGTTTACTAGTATCTCCTGGTGTTCATGGTGCCCTGTTCCAGTATGCATGACTTTCGTTTTCTTAGCATTTAGGTGTAGGCCTGCTGTCTTGCCCGCTTCATCCACTCTGTGCAACACTCTTTTCATGCTGGTGATGTTATCTGAGATAAGAGCTGTGTCATCAGCGTAGCGAAGGTTTGTGATGTTTCGGCCTCCGATCTTTATTCCCATATCTTCTATGTCTGCGTTTCTCATGATCTGCTCAGTATAAATATTGAAAAGATGAGGTGAAAGTATGCAACCCTGTCTGACTCCTTTCTCGATGTTGAAATATGGACAGTTCTCATTGTTCCATCTAATCGTTGCCTTTTGTTCGTGGTATAGTGCAACAATGTTGTTGGTATCCATTTTAAAACAATGGGACACCCTGAATAGGTTTGTGCCAAATTATTTCTAATATTCTACATGTTTTTGCTTTTGCTGGGGTTAGTACAGTGGAAAACGGTTAAACCGAAAATGGCTAAACCGAAAATAAACTGAAAGAAAACGAGTCCCCGAATTTTTTCATCTTTATCTTGTTAACAAACGAGCGCTAAACCGATATAAATAACCCTGTTGCTAAACCGAAAAGAAAATTGCTGGTTTCAGTGGCCAGTCCACTGTGATTTACCATAGGCCAAGTCAAGTTACTGTACCATCCCTCCACCCCTCCCTCCCTCAAAAATAATTTTTTAAAAACCGAGCGAGCATACTTCGTTCTGAATGATTGTGCAGGCCTACATGAAAGCGGCAGCACTACAGGGGTAGGGGAGAGGGACAGAGGCCTATAATCTCGCTGATCCGAAATCAGACGGCAGCAGACAAGACTTTTGATGCATTGCGGGTGACCTTTCGTGCAAAATGCATGACATCGGAGAGACAACACAGTATACTAGTGTCTGCCGACAGTGTATTTCATGGCATCGTATGCGGTAATGATAACGAGCTTAGCAGGACGGCGGTTCTGTACTGTTGGTCCACACTCATGTCTCTCTACTCTGAGTGTTAGTCAACATTCACTCGCATATCCATTCTCTGTGTGTCCCTAGGCTGAGCAATCGCCCGTCCTCATTATCAGTCAAAAACACACAGCAATGGAGGACATATTGAGTCTTTTTTGTTTATGCACTTATTTGATTTGTCCTCTTTGATACTGATTTGGGCTACCTCTCTTGAAACTGGCGTTTTTCAAGTCTCCTATCGGTAAACCGAAACTCTTTCTAAACCGAAAACAAACCTGTGGTCCCGCCGATTTCGGTTTAACCATTGTCTACTGTATTATGACTCCTGTTTGTCTAAAAAATGTTTAATGTTTTATGTCTCTATCTATTGTCTGTTATTCAGTGATGAAACCATATCAGTTCAGGAAATGAGAGTTTGTAAATATATGTGATATGAGGAAAGAAACTTTACTGCCATTTACTAGAATAAGATGTTCATCTCTCCTTGTACATGTACAATGTTTGTATCTCCTTTGTTAGCTGTGGGATCCTGCTCAACAGAAGAAATTACGGACAATGAGTGGCCATGCAGCAAGGGTGGGGTCCTTGGCATGGAACTCATACATTCTCAGCAGGTATTTATTCAGCATGACAATCAATAGGCAGAGGTATCGGTTGATATTGATTTAGACCATCCGTTATGTTTGTCAGGAACTCAGACACAGAAAGATGTGAAACTGAAAGAAGCAGTGAGGGAAATGGGGTAAATTAAACACTTTATCAATACTATAGCCCTCAAGTGTACACTTATGTGTTGTTGATGCTCTCTATGTCTGTGGGATGGAAAAGGAGCAACAGATGGGTGAAGATATAGCAGGGACAACAGGAGACAGGGGTGAAGATATAGCAGGGACAACAAGAGATGGGGGTGAAGATAGCGCAGGGACAGCAGGAGACGGGGATGAAGATATAGCAGGGACAACAGGAGGCACGGGTGAAGCTATAGAGAGACAACAGGAGACAGGGGTGAAAATATAGCTGGGACAAAAGGAGGCAGGGGTGAAGGTATAGCAAGGATAATAGGAGACAGCGGTGAAATTATAGCAGGTACAATAGGAGTCAGAGGTGAAGATATAGCAGGGACTGAATTATCATTTCATGTACACCTGCATCAATATTATATGCAAAGACTGCCTTTTTATAAGTCATTATATATTCTTTTTACACTAATACATTACAAACTGATAAAACTTCAACAGCAAAAATCAACCATTTCATTCAATTCTTTATGGTTGTTGGTTGCTATTCGTGATGCTGTAAATATTATTATTGGTAGCGCTATTGTATAATAGGCAGGCACTATGCTCCACACCGACCGAGGCCAACTGCACAGCACTTATCCTGTGATAAAATCTGCTAACCTGGATTGAGGGGACAAGCGGGTCCTGAAGGCTAAAATTATAATTCTAAGGAATTACTGGTTTTAACTGACTATTATAGGTTTTATATGTCCAAATTAGAGGGTGAATGATGAAAATAATAAATTTCATTTTTTTCTAACCATTGCAACGTCGCTATCTTGAAATTTCATATTGCGGAGTGCTAACAATTTCAAAATGCAAAGGCTTCGCCAAAAATAGATGAATCAACATGAAAATAAGTGTACTAGAAGTGTTTTGGACCCTCTTTAGAAGTATGCATTTCTATTTGTTATCAAATGACCCAATTTTCGATTTTTGACACCATCTAGCCCAAAATTTGAAAGACAAACCTGAAAGACAAATGCATACTTTTGATTGGTTAATAATGATGTATGCATATGCAAAAAATCATGCAAAAATGTTGAAAAATGAAGGAGTAGATAAGATAAGATAAGATAAGATAAATTTTATTCGTCCTCATACAAGGAAATTTGTTTTGATCATTGAATACATAACAATACAGTTACCTTACTCATGGAGAATCTTGTCAGGGTCACTGACCCTTGCCGATGTACGATGACCACACTACTGCTGATCACGTGGTTGGGTTTATATTTGATCGGTATGAAAAACATTTGCTGCTATGCCTTATCATGCTTGATAATGAAGTAACCAGCAAAACCTTAGTCTGTCAATCTCTAACCAATGATCTGTCTTATGATACCAAACTGACAGCTGTAGTTTTTGTAAGAACGAAGCATGATAACTAGCCACGCCCTCCCAAGCCCTAAACAAATGGTTTCATCCTGATTGACACATACTAATAAACCAATGAGGGCATTTGGGGCAAAGATCATTTCAGAGCTTGTTCTTGATTGGTTCTTAGATACAAACAACTCCAGGTGGTAGTAAGTTTGTGAGAAAATGAGACAACATTGCAGATTTATTGAGCAACAGTTTCACATGACGATGTTACATCTTCTGATAGTGTGGGGAGAGCCTTAGAAAGCTTAGTCTTTGTGATTCCGTCCAGTGGTTCACTAGTTAACATGTCCTTGTCACAATGCCTTTGATTTAGAAGACATAATGAGCAATAAGATGGTAGTTACGTCTCAAAGAGGTCAGTGACCCGACGTGTGAAAATACGGCTTGCGCATGGCGCGGTTAACTTGACCATGCCATATTGGTACGCCCAAGCAGAGTGAATGCATGAAAAGTTGATGCCGTAAAACGACGCCCGTCGCAGGGTGAGGGTTAACAGGTTTAATCAGCGGAGCAATGACATAAGCCTCTGAATCTTTCTAATTTTGTTTCTTTAAATTTTTGTGCAGACAATGTGCTTAAGAATAATAAGGATGATATCTCATTTCTTTGCTCACAGTGGAAGCCGCAGTGGTAGCATACACCACCATGATGTCAGAATAGCTGAACATCAAGTAGGGACAGTACAAGGCCATTCACAAGAGGTTTGTGGATTGAAGTGGTCGCCAAATGGAAAATTCTTGGCAAGTGGAGGAAATGACAACTTAATCAATATCTGGAGGGCAGATGCAGTTTCCTTACTCACTGCATCTGAACCTCAGTACACTTTCAACGAACATCAGTCAGCAGTGAAGGTATGTGACCAGCCTTTATGTTCTTGTCTGAAAGCCTCTTGTCTGGAATAGAATGCCAGTAAAATTTTCTCTGCAATATATTGGCCATAAGACGGTTGTGCTATCAGTAAGTGTTTTCATGAATTGATTTTGCAAAAATATTTTGCTGTTGGTCTTAAAGTCTTGTTAATTTTGATTTTTTTTTAGAAATTTATAACCCTTAGAAGCCCGACCATCTCATTTTCCTTATACCATATCCCTGGCCACCTGGGCTCACAGTAACAAATTTTAGGGTCACCAGTGAATAGTGATATATGGACTCTGCAGTCCATCACCAGCATACCTGTGATTGTGGCTCATTGGGTTAACTCTTTATGTACTTTCTCTTTGAATAGGCCCTAGCGTGGTGCCCTTGGCAGTCAAATGTATTGGCTAGCGGTGGAGGAACAGCTGACCGCCATATTAGATTTTGGAATTGTAATAATGGTGTAAATCTCAGTTCAGTGGACACCAGGTCTCAGGTCAGTCACATGAGAATGTGCCTTGCAATCAGGAAGTTGTATTCCAGCAATGAATTTCCATTTCTGGAATATGCCTGAAAAATTCATGTTTCTGGAATGGATTTCAGTGTGACATCTCAACAAGCCTATGGCAAATATGTCACAATATCTTAGTTCTGGCACTTGGCAGAGTAAACTGAGTAAACATTACACTAATTGTTGATGTTAACTCTTTGTGTGCCAGTCACTGATATATCGGTTCTCCTGCTGGTCACACCTGTGCCAATCACCCATATATCAGTGCAGAAGAATGCTAGTCTATTTTGTTTCGGGAAGAAAGAAAGTCAACTAATAGATGTTGCTGTAGTTAATCTTCATTTATCTCCCTGACTGTTTTCTTCCTGTATCGGCAAGCGTGGAAAAATTCATAACACACAAAGAGGTACTTTAAGTTCTAGTAAACAAGCTTCTTAAATTTCTTAGCAGGCAGGCAAGAACAAAGGTCCAACCTGTTTATGATACCTTGTTTGACTGTTTAGCTCTTGAAGTCACGGTGCATGTGAGTGGTTAGCAGAAAATAGGAGATGAATTCAATGGGCAAGGATCAGTTTTGCAGGCAATCAAAAGCTGTTTATTCATTAGGGACTGCACTCTTACCAATGACTTGAACATTGAGTGGTTATGTGTCAATTTTTAAGGAACTAAGTTTTTGAGCCGTTTATCTTTCATATGTTGAACATATTTTGCTATTTTTAAGATTTAGTTGAGTCCATCCCCTTGTCTTGGTATAATACTTCTTGATTTAAAAAAATAGTAAGGAAACAACTTGACAAGAAGTAAGTAAACTCTATGATATCTAACTCAAATGATACCACTTATGATGGTGGTGCACAGAGCATCATGATGTGTCATAATATGATGGATGATGTAATGTGTTGCAGGTGTGTGCCCTCCTATGGTCACCTGAACACAGGGAACTGGTTTCAGGTCATGGCTTCACACAGAATCAGTTGACTATTTGGAAATATCCTGCCATGACCAAAGTTGCCGAACTTACAGGTAAAGTTGGACAATTCAGTCTAAGCTGAGAGTTGAACAGAACAAACATCTATGATCGCCATTGGATTTTAACCAGTCCAAAAATCAGGCAACATTCCAGTTCACCCTTAGTGCCATTTTCTTTTTCTTATAAATTTACACGTGGTCTGAGTCTGACAAAGTAATTTAATACTTATCTTTATCCAAAATCCAGCAGTAAAATTCCCTTGCAATTTTACCACACACATGAATTCTTTAGTATGTGAATTCTCAGTCTATACTTCATTAGAGCAAATTTGGTATCATCAGCTTATAATTTTTTTTCTTCTCTCAAATCATTGTTCAGCATCTGTTGTCCAAAATGTTACCTGTAGCTTTCATATATGTAACAATTTATTTCTCTGTCACTGCATAATGAGCAAATAAACTCTTCTTGATATTTTGAGACAAAGTAAAAATTTTACCAGAATGCTTCTGACAAATATTCAGCTCAATGATGAAGAAATGGATATAGTGGAAACAGGCATAGAATTAATTTGAACAAAATTAAAACAGAACGTGTAGATGTTACTAGTTGGAAATTGTAGGGTTTGAATCAGCTAGTTTTTGTATTACATCGTACAGTTTTCTCATATTGTTTATGGTTTTCGTTTGTAGATAATGATACTGTAACCTTAGGGTAAGAATTCTGTTCCTGCAATATTTCCTTGGTTAAGATATAACGCTATATGTATTTTGTTTGTTTCCACAATGCATTTGAAATCTGACCAGCAGTCACCAAAAACTAACTTTTTGTTTCCTCTCAGGTCACACCGCAAGAGTGCTTCACATGTGTATGTCCCCTGATGGTACAACAGTTGTTTCTGCTGGTGCTGATGAGACGTTGAGATTGTGGAAATGTTTTGCCGTTGATGAGAAAACCAAAAAGACCCAGTCAAAATCCAGTAGTAAAGATGAAAGATCTTGCTTGAGGATGCACTTAAGATGAATACAAAAGTGGCAGAAGGACAATATGAATTAAATTTTAAAGGAACTTTACAGTTTTTTACACATATAATAGCAAAAAATTATCAAACATTTTCTTTTTTTTTATGTAAGAACGGAAATCTATGTGCACAATTAAGTGTTGAATGAGAGGAAGCGGTGGACATAACACGGGAAAAAAAATCAAACCGATAGACTATCATACTTAGCATTTCACTCATGGACTAGCATTTTGAATTTTTGATCCCTCTTATTAAAATCTCATTAATGTGTGCTTTAGATGGGTTGGTTTACAAGACTGCATCATGTCAGTGGAATTAATGGCAGACTGGATATATATCTATATGTATATCACTCTGAAAATTATTAACCTCTTGGCCCTTTGTGATTTGTTAACAGATATTATTCAGCAATTGCAGTCCTGTCATCTGATTTCAATGCAAGAAGTAAAAAAGTATGTTATTATTATTATTTTTTTTTTCATTCTTGCTTAAATAGATAATGTAATGCAGTTAGGCTGAACCTGTTTTGGATGGTGCTGTTGAGTTTGTATACATGTACAAGAATACTATGCAATATCATCATCACTATTTTAAATAACATGTTCAACACTTTCTGTGGATCAGTGATAGTAGGTTACATCCAGGCTGAAATTCAGAATTTTCAAAAATTAGTTCGATAGCTCATTTGATACTTATATTTTAATTGAAAAATATATATTTAAAAAAAAAAAAAAAGTTTACACTCAGTAATAATAAATACAAGTACATGTATGCTGTTTTATTAATGACATGTACATGTACCATTTTATAAATACAGTGCATTTAAAACCTGTATATATACATGTGTATATACTGATGCTCTCATTAGGAAACTGATTCTGTATGCAAATCAAGCTGCACATGTTTGCAGCTTTGTTCATATAGACATGCTCTCTATGAACAAAGCTGTTCTTTTGTTTTAGCGTTATGATAAAATATTAGGGATGTAGATGAAAATGGATATGTCATGCATTTGGGTTCCTTTGTTTTTTGAAACTGCCAATTTGAAAATCTTGGATGTGAATTCTTTTTTCAGCAAACACTGATACACACAATTGAGGTTTGCCTTATGTTAGTTGAATACTGTACATTCAAGAGTAACTGTGTTCACTTGTTATTTTACTCTGTTGTATATTTCCCTTCAGAGAATGTTGTAAAAGGTAAAACAAAAGTTGTTCTTACCCCATAACCTGTTTTATTATTGTTTTAATTTTAAGCATGTTGTTCACATCGTTTTTGATAAATGTCTTTTCCTTTACATGTATTGTGATGAAATAAAAAGAATATTGTAAAGCCCATGCTTGTTTTGCTAAGTTTGTAGTTTCGTTGTCAAATGCAGTTCTTTGTGACTTTTTTCACTGATATAGGTTTCTTTACCAGGGATGGGAATTCTCAGAAAATTTCCGGATTTTTAGAATTTTAAATATTTTTTTTATTAGTAAACACGGTTTTGTTTGTTGTCGAATATGAATTTGCATTAGTTTATGTGTGTATTGCGGTTGGCAGTGACACGTATTATCAAAATTCAGGAAATTTTTCTGTCAGTAGTTCCCATCTCTGCTTTTTGTATCGGACGTGAAAATTGCTGAACTGATGTACAGAGAGCAGTAAAAAGAAAACATCATGTACGATTGTTTGCTTTGTATCCTGATATTGGAGGCATCATTTAATGTCATCAATAAAGTGAACCTTGTACATTTTCTTTTTCTTTCAATGAAGAGACTTGGAGAGCAAACCACGTTAGTCAGCGTACAAAAATTGAAACATTGCATGTAATTTCCTACTCTATAGTATATCTTTCCTGTCAAAACAGAACAGCTAGAAATTACACAATACTGTTTTAAATTGTTCATCCGCACAAAGCTAATTGTAACATATAACCTAAAGAAAAACAATAGGAATTCGATGGCAAAGAAATGTTAAGTTAATGATTATTTTCAATTCAAGAACTGCCAACTGTAGCATGTGAAATAATACAGGCGGGATAATACTAAATAATGGTTTTTTGCGTGAACCGAGACACGATAGATGCGGGTCCTGTCGGAGAATTGCGATCCAAGGGAGATAACTGTAAATAGCCTACGCTAGCGGCCATAACAACGGAAGAGAGATTAGTCATAATATTTCAGCTACTCGTTGAAGGGAAAAAATAAAATGACGCATTCTGCACACATGTGGCGCATTTAGTTTGAAAAAAAAAGAGTCAGATTTTTCCAGTAGCTATCGATGTGAGTAGAGAGTTTTTTACACTTGCAAACTGCTTGCCGTTATTTTCATCTTCTCACATGTAGAAAGACAACAATTGGGCCTATCTAATCTAGAACTAGATCTAGTGTCTAGATCTAGAGCTAGACATGCATCTACTGTCTAGATAGATCTAACCGAGATGATCCAGATCGAATTCCCTGTTTTTAGCCTCAGAGGAGCGACGTTGAGTCGCATATACTATAGTGCAGTTGGGGAATCGTCTTATAGACGAACCAACTATAAAAGAAGAAGAAGAAGAAGATCTAAATTCTAGGTCTAATCTAAATCTAGATCTAGACGTCACTACTAGATCTATAGAAGGCCTACTTAGACCAGTGTGCGACCACTCATTTTCTGTGTGAATGTGGGTCATCCATTCCAATGACAGTAATGCTGCAGAGCCACATCCCTAATTCAATTGTAGAACAACAACACCCAAACTAATATAATAGAATAGACTCTAATAGGCCGTTTTGCAGATTAAATACTAAACCCTAGTGTAACCACTGACTGGATTGAAGTGCGATGCCCACAATTTTTTCAGGAGAATGGTTTGTTTCTGTTTTTTCAAATTTTAAACAACTGAATGGCCCCTTTATGTCTCACTAGCAACCGAAGTAGTGTCAACTCACCAGACTCAGCAGATGGCCTCGGGATTACAGTACTCCTGGTATGGTGCCTTGCGGCACACTTACTTTCAGTTTGCAAGAAAATTATTTCCACCATTGAAAATCTTATGTCACTCATGGTGGCTGCAAAATAAGTAGCCTAGGGATCGACATTGTCATAAACAAACACCTTTTTAACAAAATAGAATTGCACAGCAATTAAAATTGGATGACGGCATGTTAAGGGTTACAATAATTAGCTAGGAATTTCAGTTTTTGGTCGCGTTCATGACTTGGTCAGGGGCCTACTGCCATAAATCTAGTTGAACTGATGATATCGGTTACAGATCAGTGAGTTAATGACTATGTCTAGATCCATGCTTTGTAATGACCTTTTTCATTCAAATAAGAGATCAACAGGATGATAATCACTGCAGGATTATGCAGTTACACAAATCCGTCATCGATGATCATTCAAAGGTGCACGCATTTTGCAAAGTAAACTGCTGCTAATGGTGGAGGAATAGGGAAATGCATTAAATACTGTCATTAAATTTCTCTATATTAATGTAATGTTTGACATCATTTCCATTCATAAAGTAAGTGTTCAAGGTTTCAATGTCATGTTGAATTAAAAAAAGAAATTTACATAATGAATTAATGAAAGCTGCTTTGTCATTATTGTCATGATTCGGATATTGTTAAAACTCACGCAGAGAGTGAGTTGTTGTTGTTTTACCAGGGCCATGAGAAATTGGCTGGTGGCCTTGAACGGTCCTCGCCAAATTATAGTTGGTGAGTAAATAAATGTAAAGTTAAACTGTTAGATTCACGCTTGTGGGTTTTAATGTTCGTGATTAATAAGTAATGGAGTAGGGGTGAAACAAGGTGGGCATAGTTGACATTGTTAAGTATGACTAGACAAGTTTTTGCACGTTAACTGGCTGGTAGAATAGTGCAGACATATTACTACAATTAAAATGGTGGGAGGTTTCGACCTATGAGATAGCTGAACTAATTGGGCCAGCGGACTAGCACGCTGGGTAGTTAGATAGTATAAGACATCGTGTAACGTTCAGATTTAGTGAATACAGTCGAGCAGAAGCATCGTGTCGTGAAGTATCTCCGGTTGACCAGTACCTGAACTGTGTGCTTTGAAGACAAGAAGTCCTTGCTAACGGACTGACTGAGCTCTAGAAAGAAAGGTCTGAGTGGGCTGACCTTTGAAAGCCCACGCTGCGCTATATTGATGTTCGCGCCTACCAGTAGGCGTGAGCAATGGTAATATATCTTATTTATTCAAGTATAATAGAGATCGGAGATAGAGAGAAGACTAAGGAAACCCCAGCTGGCACTCGACCACGAGTGTCCTGTATCATAGATCTATTGCCATAGTATGATTAGAATAATATAGCACATTGTTGATGAATTGAATAGTGATTGTGCATAAAATATAGTCTTTTGGCAACTGCTTAAATTACCTACAAGCCGAAGAGTGCTTCTGTAGGCTTTGAACGTACTGGGCTCTCCTAACATTTAAGCCCCTATGATTTATGGAGAGTTTGCCTGGCGACTGGCCAGTGGCGACTCAACTGTCACTTAAATTATCTGGTTTCGTATAATATACCTATTTGCTACTTGATTGCAGTACCTCCATAGTTACATGAATATCATTGGTTAAGTTATTAATTAGAGTTTTTTGGTTTGAATATATACCCCTATTGTCTTTTGTTTTGTTATTAATATTTATGTAAACTATGGCCTGACCGGCCTGACATATATACGCTCTAGTTATTTAATACTTTTCTTGTGTGGTTGTGTCCGAGTGTGAGTTAGCTGCCTCTCGTGCAGTCGTAACATCCCCAAGACCCTAACTCTGCTCGTGACATCTGGAGGGGACCCCACTGACATCTGAAGAGGACCCGTCACCCTCTGACATCTAGAGGACACTACTATCATCTGATGAGGACCCCGTAAACAGCTGCAGGTCTACCACTCTAGACTCCACTGTTATTTATGTCATTTTTGTAGTTTATAGTTTTGTATACTGCTAATTTTTTTTTTGTTTCTCCCCCACATGTCTGGCATGTCCTCTCGTCATTGATCCTGGGACCACTACGAGGGACTGACAGCTAGCATCAGGAAAAGACAAGACCAGCGCTGTGGACCAAAGGAAAGAGCCAGTCCATTTTGCCCAGTTAAGTGAACCATCTGTATTTGTCTTCGTTTGAGGGGTTCGTCGTTCCAGCTCCCCTACTTTTGATAGGCATTATTTTTTCTTTTGTGTTAGATTAGATACGCGGGAGGTTGGAAGGGATCGAGACTCAGCATACCTCTTTTTGCCAGACTAGCAGATCTAGATGGCGTTTAAAACGGATAGGAGATTTGCTTTGCCTTGAATAGTTCTGTAGGGACCTGTTATTCGTATAGATTGTTAGCGTTCTGTCTTCCTCGTATTTTAGGAAGACGTCTCTCCTGTTCTTTTTCTTACCTTTTTGTAGATAGTTTCAGGTTAGTCAGGTCTGTTGTCGTTTGTTCTTTCTGTTAGTCTCGTCTTACTCTCCATGTAATTCTTTTCCATTATAGTGTTGCATTATTATATTTTGTATTCATACTTGCTATATTATTGCCTGGGATAAATCACGTGTCTAGGGCACGTTGAGAGATAATCTGGATATTAGAGTTGTTAGGCTTGTATAGCCAAGGAAGTTAATATCGTGAATATTGATTTATTCCGATTTATAGCAGAGAGAACGCTGCTAGGAGTGTACGGAAAATACACTGGGAATATTACATTGGTATCGTTAGTTAACGACCAATCACGGAAGCAGTAGACTGACTGCTTGAGGATTAGGAGAAATACGTTGAGTTAAGTGATCACTGAGATAGCTCAACCACTACTTGGTTGACTAAGACGTACAGTTTGTTGTTGATTTCGTTAATTTCGTTCATACTGCAGGAACGAACACCCGCAGAGTGCAATTGATAAATTGCTTCAAGGGAGAATAAAGTTAGAGATTTTTCAGAAGTTGTCCTCGATTAGGACATTATTATATCGCATTATCGACCGATATCATGGCCGAACTACAGAAATATTTGGAACTAGCCCAATCATTTGGCATACCGGAAGCTCAGCGTGCTTCTCGGGTAGACCAGAAACTGAAAGAAGAACGAGAAGAAAAGGCCGCGGAGAGATTACGAGAAGAAAAGGCCGCGGAGAGATTACGAGGAGAAAAGGCCGCGGAGAGATTACGAGAAGAAAAGGCCGCGGAGATATTACGCCAAGAAAAGGCCGCGGAGATATTACGCCAAGAAAAGGCCGCGGAGATATTACGCCAAGAAAAAGCTGCGGAACGAGACGAGAGAGCCGCGGAACGCGCGGAAAAACAGGCTCAAAGAGAGTACGAGCTCGCTTTGAAACAGTTAGAAGCGAAGCAAGCCCAACCTACCGGGGCTCCGGAAGTTACTTCCAATAATAAAACGAAGCCTAAATTGCCAACCTTTAATGATAAGGTTGATCGTATTGATTCCTACCTACACCGCTTCGAACTCCATGCCGTTTGCGCGGGATGGCAGCGTAGTGAGTACACGTCATGCCTCGCCAATCTTTTGACAGGGAGAGCGTTGGAAGTTTTCCATAGCCTCACTATTGATGACGCTAGGGACTATGACATTCTAAAGACCGCGCTATTAAAGCGTTTCCAACATACGGAAGATGGATTTCATAAGCGTTTCCGCGATTGCAAGCCGGAGGCATCTGAGAATTTCTCTACTTACGTGGACCGCCTCCGCCACCTACTCAGCCGTTGGACTGAGTTGGCCGGTGTGGAAGAGGGAAACTACAAGAAACTATATGATTTGATAATTAAAGACCAAATATATATGTCCTGCCACACGGACCTGGTGGCGCATTTTAAGGAACAAGCCCCCAAAACTACCGTCGAGATAACATCGATAGCGGAACGGTATGCTGCGGCTCACCCTAATCGATCATTAGCTAAAGCTAAAGTAAGCGAACCGTGTTACGCCGGCGCTGCTACTAAGACACCGGTACCGTCGAGACAATCAAGACAGCCCTTTCGACAGTCGCCGCAGGTTCGTCCACGGTCCGAGCCGCCGGTTAGCAGGAGGCAACCGAATCCCCATAAATTTTCTCGGGACTGGGAACCCCGATATACACGTCCTTTCCCTACCGGAGGACCGCGTAACAACTACTATCAAGCGCCCACATTTCCTTCTTATCGAGGTACACCTCGAAGGGATGATAATCCAGTCTACTGTTATAGATGTGGCGCCGGAGGCCACATTGCGCGACAATGCAGAGTTAGATTAGATGTGGCAAATGCATGCTCTGTAGCATTCACCGAAAACCGCGGTTACAGAACTAGGAATGCCGAAACCGTAGATAAAGTTATTCCAGTTATGTCCGCCCTCCACGAGCGAGACGCGCTGACATTGTATGAGGGACGAGTAAACGCCATACGAGCATCCGTATTGCGAGATTCAGGCTGTACGACCGTCGGTGTACGTGAATCGCTGGTCCGTCCTGCACAACTCCTGGATCGCGATGCGACATGCATTACTTTTGGTGGTTCAGTTGAACATTTTCGTTTGGCGGAAATATATGTTGACACACCGTTTATAACTGGTGTTGTCACGGCCTGCGTGCTACCAAATCCGGTCGCCGACCTAATCATTGGGAATATTCCCCACTTAAAGGACGTCTCCGATTGCGAACTCGGGATTTGGGATGATAACGACATTGCGTGTGTCACGACAAGACAACAATCGCGTCGCCAGAGTGACGACACATTACGATCGCCTGTCGTCGATTTGGATGTAACCCCCGAGATTTTTCGTAACGAACAGCGCACAGATCCATCACTAAAGCCCCTCTTTGCTAAGATTGATCCGGACAACCCGGATATATCCAGGTTCTGCCTTAAAGACGACCTCCTATATCGCGTTTTTCGGGGAAAGCGCGAAACTATTTTGCAATTGGTCATACCGAGATCATTTCGCCGAGACATCACCCGCCTCGCGCACGACACGCCATTGGCGGGCCACCAAGGCAAAGCGAGAACAAAATCGAGAGTCCTGTCTCAGTTTTTTTGGCCCGGGGTTTACGGGGACATAAATAGCTATGTGTCGCGTTGCGATACATGCCAGAAAAGAACCCCCAAAGGAAAAACTTCGCGGGCACCTATACAAGAGATGCCGCCGGTTTCCACTCCATTTCAGCGAGTTGCCGTCGACATCGTCGGGCCATTACCGAAGTCGGATAGAGGCCATCGGTTTATTCTATCAGTAATCGATTATGCCACCCGTTGGCCTGAGGCTGTCCCTTTAAAGGAAATATCGGCCGATCACGTCGCCGAGGCATTGGTGACCATATTCACACGTGTCGGATTCCCGTCCGAATTATTATCTGATAGAGGTCCGCAATTCACCTCTGACCTTTTCAGGAAAGTATTGGAACTCACGGGCATTAGGCAGAAACTTACGTCGCCATACCATCCACAGTCCAATGGCTGTTGCGAGCGCTGGAATGCCACCATGAAAACTATGCTGGCACGCGTTTCCGCCGATAGACCTGGTGACTGGGACCGTCGACTTCCGGCCATCTTGTTCGCATATAGGGAACTCCCAAATGCGACAACGGGTTTTTCCCCGTTTGAACTGTTATACGGTCGAAAACCACGTGGCCCGATGGCCATTTTACGCGATTTATACGCCGGTTCTGATACCGACGTTCCTGATACGCGATCCGCGTATCAGTACATAGTCGATCTCCGACATAGAATAGTTAATGCATGCGACCTGGCTCGACAATTTGCATGCGTACGGACCAGGTCATTTATAGGATATCGCGATCGGGGTAGTCGGTTAAGAACCCTGTCAGTCGGAGATCGGGCATTGGTGCTGCTACCAGAAACGAATAACAAGCTACTCCTCACTTGGAAAGGCCCCTTTCTAGTTAAAAAGCGACTCTCGAGAGTTAATTATCTCATTACCATACGTGGTAACGATAAGGTGTACCATATTAATATGTTGAAAAAGTATCTTACCGATGATCAAACTCATCACGATCATTCATGCCATGTTGTGGCCCAAGCAAACGCAGCGATGGTCACTATCGATGACAACGACCGGGAGCCATTATCTATGACTAGATCGCTCCTATCCTTGCAAGCCACAGAGGACGCGACTTCCGTTAATATCAATCCAGAGCTGGATCAAAGTAAGACACAGGACATCATGAATCTTGTTCGGGAGTTTTCGCCAGTATTCACTGATTTGCCGGGTAAAACATCCTTAGTTCAACACGTCATCCGGTTGCACTCAGACGTACCCGTGTTTGTCAAACCCTACCCGCGCCCGCTGCAAGCGCACGACACCATACAGTCCGAGGTGGAAAAGATGCTCAGCTTAGGAGTCATTGAGCGCTCGACGAGCCCTTACTGCTCGCCGATTGTACTAGTAAAGAAAACAGACGGTTCCGTTTGATTTTGTATCGATTACAGGAAGCTTAACGCTCTAACCATTTACGATGCTGAACCTATCCCGAATCAGGAAGATCTATTTGCGCGATTGGCCGAGTCGTCCGTGTTTTCGAAAATAGATTTGGCTAAAGGCTACTGGCAAATCCCAATGGAAGAGGCCAGTAAACAGTACACAGCGTTTCAGACCCCTATGGGTCTCATGCAATGGAGATTCATGCCATTCGGTCTCGTAACGGCACCAGCGACATTTGCGAGGATGATGAACATCCTATTGCAGCAGACACCATGCGTCCTAAGCTACTTTGACGACATTTGCGCTTTCCATACGGATTGGAAAGGCCACTTAGAAGCACTTCGTCAAGTGCTTAGTAAACTTCGAGATGCCGGGCTTACAGCTAAGCCTAGCAAAGTCTTCCTGGGTTATACGCAGATTAACTTTCTGGGACATACTATCGCCAAAGGCGTCCAAACACCGGACGACAATAAGATAAGTAAGATTTTAAAACTCCAGGCTCCTCATACTAAGAAGCAGGTTCGTAGCCTGTTAGGCTTCTTAAGCTATTATCGGAAATTCGTTCCTAATTTTTCGGCCCTTACGGCCCCGTTATCCGATCTTACAAGAAAAGACAGACCCAACAAAATTACCTGGAATACGCAGTGCGCCACCGCGCTCGCGACGGTGCAGCAACTGTTCTCCAGTTCGCCGCTGCTTATCCTACCGAATATTAGGCGCACCTTCACCGTCCGAACTGACGCGTCGGACCAAGGAATTGGAGCTGTTTTGCTTCAGGAAAGAGATGGCTTATTGCGCCCTTGTATGTACGCTAGCCGGAAATTACTTCCGAGAGAGCAGAGATACGCTATTATAGAGCGAGAATGCCTGGCGATTGTATACGCCGTAGACGCGTTTTCCCGCTACCTACTTATGACAGAATTCGTCATCGAGACAGACCATAAACCGTTGTTATTTTTAAAATCGAACCGAGCCAAGAACGCTCGTTTGACCAGATGGAGTCTGGCCCTTCAGGAATACCGCTTCATTATAAAGGCCATTCCTGGTGGAGATAATGTCCATGCCGACCTATTATCACGGTTACCTTAATCTTGTTGTATTTTAGTCTGTCATATGTATTGGCGTTGGATACTGATTAGCACCTCATTCAGAGACCGAGGGATGGTATCACATATTGTTCACCCATTGTGAACACTTTTCACCTACCCCTGTGCTTTCCTTTGTTCCAACAGCTATTTTACTGACGTCGACCCGTATTTTGGCCACACCAGACGTTGTTGCCCAGGGTCGAGGACGAGAAGTCATGGCAGACCAGGAGTCCAGATCCACTAATGCCATCGATGCTACTATAGTTATCTTTTCTTGAGTATTATTCATTGTATGTATGCATTCCTGATGACATTCGCACAGGATCAATGTTGTACTCTAAAATTTTCGAGTTATGACTGTTAATGTCTACGTATTTAGAGGTAAGATTTAATCCTCAGAGAGATATATACTTTTGGACGGAACCTTAAGATTTTCATGAAGTTTTGTCCATCAGGGATACCCGTCCTGTAGGTTTTTTTTGACTTTAGTACTAGTCTTAGTTATTACCTAGTATTCTTAGTTAAGTTCACCTTTCGAGCAATTTCTCGACTCATGCCTTCCCCTTACGATAATCTGTTATATCGTTAAAATTGCAAATTTTAACTGGGGTGGGGGATGTGTCATGATTCGGATATTGTTAAAACTCACGCAGAGAGTGAGTTGTTGTTGTTTTACCAGGGCCATGAGAAATTGGCTGGTGGCCTTGAACGGTCCTCGCCAAATTATAGTTGGTGAGTAAATAAATGTAAAGTTAAACTGTTAGATTCACGCTTGTGGGTTTTAATGTTCGTGATTAATAAGTAATGGAGTAGGGGTGAAACAAGGTGGGCATAGTTGACATTGTTAAGTATGACTAGACAAGTTTTTGCACGTTAACTGGCTGGTAGAATAGTGCAGACGTATTACTACAATTAAAATGGTGGGAGGTTTCGACCTATGAGATAGCTGAACTAATTGGGCCAGCGGACTAGCACGCTGGGTAGTTAGATAGTATAAGACATCGTGTAACGTTCAGATTTAGTGAATACAGTCGAGCAGAAGCATCGTGTCGTGAAGTATCTCCGGTTGACCAGTACCTGAACTGTGTGCTTTGAAGACAAGAAGTCCTTGCTAACGGACTGACTGAGCTCTAGAAAGAAAGGTCTGAGTGGGCTGACCTTTGAAAGCCCACGCTGCGCTATATTGATGTTCGCGCCTACCAGTAGGCGTGAGCAATGGTAATATATCTTATTTATTCAAGTATAATAGAGATCGGAGATAGAGAGAGAACTACAGCCTCATAGGAAGACTAAGGAAACCCCAGCTGGCACTCGACCACGAGTGTCCTGTATCATAGATCTATTGCCATAGTATGATTAGAATAATATAGCACATTGTTGATGAATTGAATAGTGATTGTGCATAAAATACAGTCTTTTGGCAACTGCTTAAATTACCTACAAGCCGAAGAGTGCTTCTGTAGGCTTTGAAAGTACTGGAATCTCCTAACATTTAAGCCCCTATGATTTATGGAGAGTTTGCCTGGCGACTGGCCAGTGGCGACTCAACTGTCACTTTAAATTATCTGGTTTCGTATAATATACCTATTTGCTACTTGATTGCAGTACCTCCATAGTTACATGAATATCATTGGTTAAGTTATTAATTAGAGTTTTTTGGTTTGAATATATACCCCTATTGTCTTTTGTTTTGTTATTAATATTTATGTAAACTATGGCCTGACCGGCCTGACATATATACGCTCTAGTTATTGAATACTTTTCTTGTGTGGTTGTGTCCGAGTGTGAGTTAGCTGCCTCTCGTGCAGTCGTAACATCCCCAAGACCCTAACTCTGCTCGTGACAATTATATATCATATCAGGAACTGGTTCATTTTGATTTTCAATACATGTGTTAGTGGTATTTGTCTTTGAAAAAGAAGTCTCTGAGTTAAACATAAATAATTATTATCCCAGATCCCTTAAAGGATTGTCTAGCTTTCACCGTAGATTTCTTTTATTGCTTGGTGGCTCTTTTAAGTATTTAATTCAAGACATATTAATTTAAAATCTAATGATAGTCTTTCGTGGCTCCCTTTAAATTATAGCCAAAATTTAGCAAAAAGAAAAAAAATGTATATTGCTAAGCCTCGCGTAAGAAATAATATAGAAATAGTACAATAAAAGGAAAAAGAAAGTCAGAAGTTAAATTATGTATATTGAGGGTTGGCAACCAGAATGTTTTATGTCCAAATTAGTCAAATTGAGAAAAACGAATTTAAAATTTTAACCGTAATGAAAATTCAAATTAATTGCAATAATTTCTACCCGGTCACCCGAATAGTTTTATTGGGTTGTGAAATAAAGTCACAACCTTGTGTCTTGGTATCTACAGGCATTTCAAAGCAATATCTAAAATTGGACATAACACGTTGTTTTGTTGATAACCCATTCATGAACCATTGAATGCATAATTTTGACTTTGCCAGAAAAGTGCCCCCTAATCAAGCACCATGACCAAAGACAGTAAAACAGTCTCCACAATCAGGAGAAGGAAAGGAAAACAAGTAGCACTAGCCTTGCAGAAAATCAGAGAAGACAATCCCAAACCAGCTTTGGCAAGTGAAGAGGAAATTACAGCTGCCGAAGTGGAAGACAAGTGTTATTTATTTGATGACCGGGTGAGATCTCACACTTAGTGAAAGATATTTGACCTGTCTGCGCATAGAGCATAGAATATGTCACTGAATGTTTGAATGATATGAGAATGAAATAGGATATATTTGAAGTAAACTATTTAACTAGCTTCTCTCCATGGTTATTAGATGAGAGGAAATGTTGTGACCAGTCGAGAAAAGAATAATGTACAAATTGTCATCCATTTGTCACAAATGTGTCAATAATACTGCTCCATCGTACCTAGTCGATTTAACTGATTACTATGTTCCATCTCGTCAACTAAGATCATCATCTGACACTACAAAATTGAAAGTACCTAAAATGAATCTGTCCACTGTAGGAGAAAAGTCCTTTTCATTTCTTGGCCCTACCATCTGGAACACTCTTCCAAAGACAACCAGGGAAATTAATGACATTGGTTCTTTCAAACGCCATCTGAAGACCCATTTCTTTCAGACAAACTAGGCTAGGTGTTTTTCGGCAGCAACAATAGTAAATATTTTTGAATTTCTTTTGTGTATGCGTGTGTGTGTGTGTGTGTAAGAGTTTGTTAAAGCGCCCAGAGCTTGTCATCGACGGGGTTGGGCGCTATATAAATGCAATATATTATTATTATTATTATTAAATATTTAATAGCAAATTCAACAAAATTCAGTGTTATTATTAAAAGAACTTCTAGTTAACCTCTCGTACTGAGTAATCATTATAGAGGATGTCTTCTTTTGTATTTTGTATACTTCTTTAATCCCATTTGGGAAAGTTGCCTTAATGTCATTGCAGCCCAGTTACAACTGGAGCAGACATGTTGCCACCACAGTGCAGTTCTGGTTTCTGGGTTTTTTATTGGAGGGTACAGGGAGGGAGTGGCAGGATTAAGTGTGTTTATTTTCAAGTGTAGTATTTGTATCACATGCTAATAGGTTTGTTACATGTTAAATCCAGGTTTGTTACATGTTATTCTAGATTTTGGTAAAACCCACGTGTGTGCAGTTGACATTTCATTGCAGATCATCAAAAGGTGTTTGGCATTTTCTGCCTCTGGTATTGACAGTAAAGAACCACAATAGAGGGCAGATAGAGGCAAATATTTTTAATGAATTTTGTCTAAAGGGATTTTATTTTATTTTGGAAATTTCACAGGTTCTCGGGCCCATGACATTGAGGAGACTTATGTCTAATAACAGTTCTCTTTTCCTGGCCTTGCTGGCCTGTCGATGTGCCAATGCCTTGCTTATCCAGACACAGTATGTGCCTGATGAATATTGGCAGTCTCTGGAGGTAGCTCACAATATGGTATTTGGGTAAGTGATTTGGATTTATTACATTGACATGCTACTGTAGTGAATCTGTGTGATCTCACTGATCACTAGTTAGTATTAAATTTAACACCAAGTAATGGAATAACGATGCAGCAGAGACTGAATGCAAGAAGAATTTTGGTAATGAACGAGAATGTTATTTTTCTGTTTTGGTATGTAATAAGACTTTCAGAATGTGAATACATATTAGCCTTCAATTATATTTTGAATTTGTTGTGAAAACATGATGCACACCTGTCTTTTGTCATGCACGGCTAGCTACTCCTTCCTTCAGTATAATATAGTTTTCTTTGTCATGTATGACTAGCTACTCCTTCCTTCAGTATAGTTTTCTTTGTCATGTATGGCTAGCTACTCCTTCCTTGAGTATAGTTTTCTTTGTCATGTTTCCTTCAGCATATTATAGTTTTCTTTTACAAAAACATTAATCGAGGCTCTCATTATGCATTCCTCAAATCAAAGTTCTGGGATGAAAATATAAAGTTTCTAATTCACTTTCATTCAGATTTCATTTTGACTCTTTTTAGTAATGGTTATGGCATTTAATTTAAATTCCACTCAAAACGCAAAACTAAGCTAAATATATCTAATTTTCTCACAGTCATGCAATGAGGAAAATGTAATTAGTCAGAAGAGTATGATGGTCTATGTTATCTTCTTCACAGTTATGGGTACTTGACTTGGGAGTGGAGAGAGGGATTACGAGGCTACACCTTTCCACTTTTGTTTGCAGTGTTCTATAAAATTTTGTACATTCTTGGCTTAGATTCAAGAGTTATGCTGGTGAGCATTTTGATTTTGTGATTCAATAGGGCCTGCCTGTTCTCAAGTGTTGTAAGTAAAAACTAGCATGAGTTCATTTGGTACTACATTTTACTGCAGGATTACTTTACAGAAAGAAACTGACAATGTACCAGTTAATTTATGCAGATCTGGATAATTTTCTTCTGCTTCCATAACATGCATGAGAATGTTCAGTTGGGAAAATGATGGAGGTCCATCGAACTCTCATATTATTTTACACCTTTAATAACAACAATACCAGCAACTCCGTCAATAACTAGTGTTAAAATTACTGTTGCACAGTGCACAGCATTGAGAATTTCAGTTCTGTCCTACTTTGTAAATCTAGATGCATTTTAGAATTTTCTCTTCAGATGTTAGAAAAAAAGTGATGATGATTTTTCCATTTGAGACTTCATCTAGATCTAGTATGCACTTGATAATGATTCATACCAACTGAAATATTGATGATATTTGTTTTAATCTTTTCATTTATTGCAAATCAGTACCATTTATTTCACAAAATTTCTTTTGTGAAACTGGCACAGATGAAAAGAGAGAGCATAATTATAAGTTAATATATTCACCAATAAACTTTTTACATGTTTGTGGACAAAAATGCTGACAGGAGTTACTTTTGTTGATTTTAAACTTTTCCCTCATAGATTAAAGGACCAAGATTGATTCAAGGTTTCATATCTGCTTGGGGAGACCTTCATCTGTATAAGCTGTCATCAAAATTGAGCGGACGGGCCACAGCACAGTGGACACTTCTTTGTCAGGTATTAACCAGAATTAGAAACTGAGATTTTAACTCAGCTGGCATCAGGCACTCTGGTGGTAATATGAGATGAATGCTGGCCGATACCAGTCACTTGGTGTGAAGTTCTTGACCAATTCACATGCTACTATAAATTCTCCTATAGTGGGATTCTGCTGCTCTTAGTTTATGATCAGGTGGTGTTGTTATATTTCTTTTTGGATCATACCATTTTCCTGACTATCAACTACAGAATGGTAAATATTGTTTGATATAATTGTAATGGTTTTAATTACTGAATATTCAGTTTTTGCTACTTCATTAATTTTGTAGTAAATTTAAAATTGGAACGCACAAATTTGGACCTTGGGGACAGTTCACCTTACAGCTTTATTTTTAAATATACAGTAAAAACAAATGAAGATATTTGCTGCCCATAAGACAGATGAATAGGGAAATCTGGGGCATGCCAAGAGGCCACAATAAGAAAACAGAAATGTAGCTGACAACGTTGTAGACAAAAATAAAGAAGGCAACAATTGCCCTCGGAAAATCTACTGACATCATAATTGAAATGGCAAAAACTAGGAACAATCAGTTCATCGAAGCAAAACAGGCTATAAAAGGTTTGATAGATGCCATGTCATTTCTAGGAAATGCGCAGCAGAAAATTACTGCCCAGAGGAAAGACTCACAGAGAACAGTACTCCCAAATAACATGTGAGATATATATGAAATGCCATCTGAGGGAAACGACTGTTTCTACGAGGATGGCCGAAGGAGGCAGATAAAGGAGGCAAACCAAAAGAGCAGAGATGATTAACATCACAGTGGCATCCATTATATGGATTCTCCACCTTGCCTGCCCTCAAAACATACCCAATTATTACAACGGCAACAACATAGGGCATTTTTAAGCCAGATAGGGAGGCCAGCAGATACCAGCTGGCCAGAAGAGATGGGGCCAAACGAGCTACGCATTTCCGAATCAAGGGGGCTGGAATGGAAAACCAGCAATGGGAAAGTAATCAAAGCTAGTGTCACGATTAAGGTTGATGACCTTGTACGCCACGAGTATAGAGGGGGTAAACTTAGTAGGGGAGAAGGGGAGTTTTTAAGTTGTTGACTAGCATGAAAGATTACTATCACGAGGAAGGTCGGTGGCCTTGTGCGCCACGAGTCTAAGGGGGGTGAGCTTAGCAGGGGAAAACACGGTTTTTAACATTGTTGACGAGCGTGGATAGATACACACGACTCGCTTTAAACTAGTCGCGTGTGCAAAGGCCTCGGGAGTATAAGTAGAGGAGAAGTTCGACACACGTGGTTCCCAAGTTATTCATTCCTAAAGGAAGACGCAGCGAGAAGTGGTCCGGGCGACAGGTGGAAGGTCGTGCCATGGGGACCAGGGGTGTTATGTATGTGAGGAATCTATGAAGGTTCCCAAGTTATTCATTCCTAAAGGAAGACGCAGAATTTATCGGTCCGGGCGACAAGTGGAAGGTCGTGCCAGTGGGGACCAGAAGTGTTAGGTGTGTGAGGGATCCATGATGTTCACATTTATTTCCCAATAAGAAGAATTTATCGGTCCGGGCGACAAGTGGAAGGTCGTGCCATGGGGACCAGAAGTTGAGGAGTTCTGATGATAGGATGGGAACCCATCAGAAGCTCGTGAATCTACGATGGCGGGTGTGAACCGTCGGTGTGCTGTGTGTTTGCAAGTTGAAGAGTCTTGAGGACGGGATGTCGAGAACCCCTCAAGGAACAAGTAATCTACGATGGTGGATGTGAACTGTGTGTTCTTATTTGTGTGAAGCCAGGGGCGTCTGTTTACCCTTTTATCGTCGAAATTAAAGATCTAGAAAGGATTGTGTGAACTCTGGAGAAGTGAAACTGCATCAATGAGGAGGGCAGCTGTTGACAGAGACTATTAAGTATACGTAGTTAAGTTTATAGACAGAGGGATTAGAACTAGATGTGAAACGGGGAATAGATAATAGCCATGATCTCCAAGAGTAAATTTGAAGTATCTCTGTTTTTGTGATTATGTATGTGATTATCATGAGTTGAATGTTTTGACATAAGTTTTGTCATGCATTTATAATTAAATATCGTTTAATTTAAATCTCACTCCATGTGTCCGTTGATCGCTGGTCTGCTTGCTTGGCTTGTTAGCCGGATTTGAAAGGTAAATAAGTTAGGTACTCATCACACACGTGGTCGTGACCATCTTCACGCACGTGATCGTGACAATTGGGGGCTCGTCCGGGATTTGAAATTTGAATTGATAGGATCTAACTCGTCCGGGATCTGATCGTAAATAAATAGGACGCATATAATTCGTCCGGGATCTGATCGTAAATAAATAGGACGCATATAATTCGTCCGGGATCTAAACTGTTAGGACACAAACGAGTGTTTTCCACGATTGTAGACATATTTTTGTAAGTCAGACCAGCGGCCATGGAGATAAATACCTTTCTAACGTCACCGAGACCGGAGGATTTGTTAACCTTCAGGAAACCGGAGTTATTGACGATTAGTAAGAGATTAGGACTAGATTATGTGAAAGCTAGCTTAAGAAAAGCAGAAATATCGAGATATATTGCTGAGTATTATGTGGATGATGATGTGTTCGAAGAAAACGACTTAGCTCAGTTTGAAACCATAGCATCAGTAACTGAAGTTAATATTGAGTTACAGAAAGAGAAGATGCGGATCGAGTTAGAGCAGAAAAAGCTAGAACACGAGGCACGAGAGAAAGATAAAGAAAGACAAGAGAAAGATAAAGAAAGACAAGAGAAAGATAAAGAAAGACAAGAGAAAGATAAAGACAGACAGGCGCAAGAAAAAGAAAAAGAACGGGAAAGACAACATGAGCTAGAAAAAGCCAGATTGGGTATTACTAGTAGATCACATGAACCTAGTTTTCTAGCGAGTAGAGAAGTAAGATTGGTTCCCCCCTTTAATGAGAGGGAAGTGGATAAATACTTCCAACATTTTGAGAAGGTGGCCCTTAGTCTGAACTGGCCCAAACAACATTGGCCATTAATGTTACAGAGTGTAATAAGGGGTAAAGCTCAACAGACCTTTTTGGCCCTTTCCATGGAAGACGCGGGGGATTATGACCGTGTGAAGGACGCAATATTAAAAGCGTATGAATTAGTGCCTGAAGCATATCGGCAAAAGTTCCGATATTATAAAAAAATTGACAGTCAAACCTATATTGAGTTTGCTCATGAAAAAGAGGTATTTTTTGAGAGATGGTGTTCCTCGATGGAGGTATGTAAAGATTATGAAAAGCTTAAACAGCTCATATTACTAGAGGACTTCAAAACGGGAATTCGTGATGAAATAAAGACGTACCTCAATGAGAAAGAGACAAAGACGTTGCAAGATGCCGCAAAACTGGCTGACGAGTTTACATTAACTCATAGAAGTAGATTTGGGCTCAGTAGACCGGGTAGAGTTCAGGATAGGAGGTCCGTAAATGATATTGCTGGCGATCCGAGGGGAGTCAAGATTGAATTCCCGCGGAGATCCAGTAGTTTCGATGGGGGAAGACCTGGTCCTAGTGGGAAAGATTATCATTTCCAGAGAAGAGATTGGAGGAACGAGGGATCAAGATGTAATAACTGCAGGAGATTAGGCCATAGAAGCTGGGATTGTCGTGCTCTTGGAAAAAAGAAGACTGGCCCTATAGCTTTTGTGGGAAGACCGAAAGTTATAAACGCTCCACAGCCTCGTAACCCAGTGAAGTTAGAGACCATACGGGAAGAGTTTCTGCCATTTGTGTCAGAGGGTCTAGTGTCCCTTGGGGAAAATTCCACCCCCATACCATTAAAAATATTGCGGGATACTGGATGTTCCCAGTCCCTCCTGTTAGATAATGTTCTAGATTTTAATGATGATTCAAATACTGGAGAAGTTAGTCTTATACAGGGTATAGAGGGAGTCTTTAGCTCTGTACCTTTGCATAAAATTTATTTGAAGTCAGACTTTATAACAGGTCGAGTGGTAGTTGGACTTAAGTCTGGTTTGCCAATAGAGGGAGTATCTCTATTGTTGGGAAATGATCTTGCCGGTGCTAGGAAACTACCTACTGTGCAGTTGACTTCAAAACCTAGTACTGATGACGAAAGTGAAGATACAAACATATATCCTTCATGTGCGGTGACTCGAGCTATGGCTAAAAAGAAAGAGCAGTCAGATGACAGTGAAGAGATTTGTAAAGAAGATAGGTCGACGGAATCCAATGTAGATCATTCTTATGACCTTTCTAATACTTTTCTAGGATCCATATTACATGAAGATGTCAGTCATTCCGATGTTATGCGGGAAGATAAGAATTTATCATATGATAGAGACCAGTTAATTAAAGAACAAGGCTTAGATCCTAGCTTACAGCCATTGCAGGATCAAGTTCTGAGCGACGAAGAACTTAATAAAGTACCAAAAGGGTACTTCAGCGAATACAGAATGCAACAGACCAAAAACTTCGTGAGGAGCAAGCTGGTTTCAGGAGTAATCGATCAACCACCGACCAGATCGCCACGCTGAGAATCATAGTAGAGCAGTCGCTAGAGTGGAACTCCCAACTGATAGTGAACTTCCTTGACTACGAGAAGGCCTTTGATAGCATCGATAGAGAAACACTGTGGAGAATATTGAGACATTATGGAATCCCAGAGAAGATGGTGAATCTTATCAAGAGCATGTACGAGGGGACAAGTTGCAGAGTCGTACATGATGGTGAGCTTACTGACAGCTTTGATATCAAGACTGGTGTTAGGCAGGGTTGTTTGCTGTCCCCATTTCTGTTTATCCTGGTGATTGATTGGCTTATGAAAGAAACCATCAGTGGAGGAAGAAATGGCATACAATGGACCCCATGGACACAGCTGGACGATCTAGATTTTGCAGATGACTTGGCACTATTGTCGCACACACACGACCAGATGCAAGCAAAGACTACAGCTCTAAACAAAATTTCAGAATCTATTGGATTGAGGATACATCCCGCGAAGTCGAAGGTCCTAAAAATTGTTGCACCCCTAAGCGAACAAGTCACAGTAGGAGATCAACCACTGGAAGATGTAGAGTCCTTCTGCTATCTTGGTAGTATCATTGACAATAAGGGAGGAACAGAGGCAGAAGTCAAAGCACGAATTGGAAAGGCACAGGCAGCTTTCACATCCTCAAGCAAGATTTGGAGAACCAAGGATATATCTCTAAAAACAAAGCTGAGGATATTCAACTCGAACGTGAAGTCAGTCCTGTTGTATGGATGTGAGACTTGGAATGCGTCCCAGGCCTGCATAAAGAGAATCCAAGTTTTCATCAACAGATGTTTAAGGAAGCTACTTAAGATCAGATGGACAGACAAAGTCAGCAATGAAATTGTATGGAAAAGAACAAGACAGAACCCAGTCAGAGAGGAAATTGGTAGGAGGCGATGGAGATGGATCGGCCACACTCTCAGGAGGCCAGGAAACAGCATCACGAAGAAGGTATTGGACTGGAATCCCCAGGGCAAGAGATCAAGAGGAAGGCCGCGCGGAACGTGGAGAAGAGCCAGAGAAAATGATGTGCAACGAAGCGGAAAGACTTGGAATAATGTAAAGAGGCTGGCCCATGATAGAGAGGGATGGAAGGTGTTTGTTGGTGGCCTATACCCTGATCCAGGGTGAGAAAGGCAATGATGATGATGATGAAAAGGGTACTTCATAAAAGATGGAGTACTTATGAGAAAATGGAGACCCATTGATGTCCGCGCAACGGAAGAGTGGGCGGTTGTTTATCAAGTTGTGGTTCCGAAACCATATAGGCACGAGATACTTGCCATGGCCCATAATTTACCTCTGGGTGGCCATTTGGGTATAAGGAAAACAAATGATAGGATAACGAGACATTTTTTTTGGCCAGGAATTAACAAGGATGTGGCTTATTTTTGTAATACATGTCACACATGTCAGATAGTGGGAAAACCAAATGCTGGAAAAAGAATGGCCCCTTTACAGCCAATTCCAATTTGTGGGGAGCCTTTTTCTAAGGTTATCGTTGATTGCGTTGGTCCTTTGCCAAAGACCAGCTCAGGAAATCAATATCTATCAACCATAATGTGTACATCCACTAGATTTCCTGAGGCGATTCCTCTTAGGAATATTAAGTCACAGAGTATTGTGAAAGCTCTGGTAAAGTTTTTTACTTTATTTGGATTGCCCAAAGAAATACAGTCTGATCAGGGCAGTAACTTTATGTCGAGACTGTTTAAACAGGTTATTGGTGAACTGGGGACAAGACAAATTAAGTCGTCTGCGTACCACCCAGAATCTCAGGGAGCTTTAGAGAGATTCCACGCTACTTTAAAGAATATGATGAGAACATATTGCTATGAAAGCGAGAAAAATTGGGACGAAGGAATACATTTGCTGTTGTTTGCAGCTAGAGAGTCAGTTCAAGAATCACTAGGATTTAGTCCTTTTGAGTTAGTGTTTGGACATAATGTTTGTGGGCCGTTGGCTCTGTTAAAAGAAAAATGGATCGGTGATGATCCTCAAATGAATGTATTAGATTATGTGCAGAAGTTTAGAGATAGGCTGCATAAGGCTTGTGAATTAGCAAAAGAGAATTTGGGATGTGCCCAAGAGAAAATGAAATTTTGGTATGACAGGAAGGCCAGGACAAGAAGTTTTAAACCTGGAGATAAGGTCCTTGTTTTATTTCCCCTGGAGTCAAATCCTCTCCAGGCTAGATTTTATGGACCCTGTGAAATTGAGACAAAAATTAATGATCTCAATTATATTATAAAAACTCCAGATAGGAGAAAGAGTACACAGTTGTGTCATATTAATATGTTGAAAATGTATCATGAAAAACCAGTTGAGATTGTTGCTGTAGTGAATGAAGTAGATAATGATATGGAGTCACAAGAAGAGACTCAAGATGTACATCTCAGACGTGATGTGATATCCCCTAAGTTGTCAGATTCTGAGATTTTACAGAATATGGATGGGAAATTATATTATGTGAAATTGCGTCCAAGAGAGCGGTTGAAAGATTTGGTGTGAGGTATCCAGATTTATTTTCTGATGTTGCAGAAACATGATGTACGTATTATACATGTGAAAGAGAGAGAGAAAGTGATGGCTGATTGCCTTTCCAGATGTCATTGATGCTATGTATTTGGATTGTTTACCTTTATTTGAATGAAATTTTGTTGAAATGAATTTCTTGTAAAAATTTTGCTCTAGGGATCAAAATTTTGTTTTGTGGGAAGGAGGTGTCATGATTAAGGTTGATGACCTTGTACGCCACGAGTATAGAGGGGGTAAACTTAGTAGGGGAGAAGGGGAGTTTTTAAGTTGTTGACTAGCATGAAAGATTACTATCACGAGGAAGGTCGGTGGCCTTGTGCGCCACGAGTCTAAGGGGGGTGAGCTTAGCAGGGGAAAACACGGTTTTTAACATTGTTGACGAGCGTGGATAGATACACACGACTCGCTTTAAACTAGTCGCGTGTGCAAAGGCCTCGGGAGTATAAGTAGAGGAGAAGTTCGACACACGTGGTTCCCAAGTTATTCATTCCTAAAGGAAGACGCAGCGAGAAGTGGTCCGGGCGACAGGTGGAAGGTCGTGCCATGGGGACCAGGGGTGTTATGTATGTGAGGAATCTATGAAGGTTCCCAAGTTATTCATTCCTAAAGGAAGACGCAGAATTTATCGGTCTGGGCGACAAGTGGAAGGTCGTGCCAGTGGGGACCAGAAGTGTTAGGTGTGTGAGGGATCCATGATGTTCACATTTATTTCCCAATAAGAAGAATTTATCGGTCCGGGCGACAAGTGGAAGGTCGTGCCATGGGGACCAGAAGTTGAGGAGTTCTGATGATAGGATGGGAACCCATCAGAAGCTCGTGAATCTACGATGGCGGGTGTGAACCGTCGGTGTGCTGTGTGTTTGCAAGTTGAAGAGTCTTGAGGACGGGATGTCGAGAACCCCTCAAGGAACAAGTAATCTACGATGGCGGATGTGAACTGTGTGTTCTTATTTGTGTGAAGCCAAGGGCGTCTGTTTACCCTTTTATCGTCGAAATTAAAGATCTAGAAAGGATTGTGTGAACTCTGGAGAAGTGAAACTGCATCAACGAGGAGGGCAGCTGTTGACAGAGACTATTAAGTATACGTAGTTAAGTTTATAGACAGAGGGATTAGAACTAGATGTGAAACGGGGAATAGATAATAGCCATGATCCCCAAGCGTAAATTTGAAGTATCTCTGTTTTTGTGATTATGTATGTGATTATCATGAGTTGAATGTTTTGACATAAGTTTTGTCATGCATTTATAATTAAATATCGTTTAATTTAAATCTCACTCCATGTGTCCGTTGATCGCTGGTCTGCTTGCTTGGCTTGTTAGCCGGATTTGAAAGGTAAATAAGTTAGGTACTCATCACACACGTGGTCGTGACCATCTTCACGCACGTGATCGTGACACTAGATACAGAAAACTATCGAACTCAGTACTTAGGGTATTAGACTATACACCAGACATGGACCTTGATGCTTCCATGTTGAAACACCAGTTTATAAATTACATACCATTCAAACCAGATCCAGAAGCTATTGGTATCTATGCATTCGCAGTAAATGGGAAAAATTGACAGCTGTGTGACACTCAGATATATATGATTTTATTCAGTGTTTTTGGTCAACTATTGAACTATTTTCAGACGATAAAATTAAGTCTTCAAAAAAAAATCAATATTCTCATATGAGAGATGCTAATAAGGAATCCACCCATTTTTTCAGCCTTATAAACATATGATTTTTTTATAATTTTGTGGACAGTCACAGTTGTGGTTCTAAAATCTCATGTTACCATGGGAGGCCTGAAGGCAGTTGATTTAAAATTGTGGAAGCAATCGAGGCTTACCTGTGGCGTGAAGATTGTTTCTGATTTTGACTTTCTGTCCTTAGGGACGGGGTGATAATATACCCTTCCGATATCCCTTCCAAAATATTAGGATGTCATACATCCATTTTTTAATAACATAATCATTACTAAAGCAAAGATGCATCAGGTTCTGACAAGTGTGACTGGCTAAAGTGTGACCTGTATTGACTAGCGTTCATGTCATATTGCCATGCAGTTCCTGATGACAGATCGTCAAAATCAGAAACAATCCTCATCTTACAGGTAAGCTTTGATTGTTTCTACTGTTTTATTGTATGGAAAAGACTGTGCTTGCTGTAATGCATGTATTTGTGAAAGTTGGTCCACAGGGGTTGTCAGATGTGCAAATTGATGACATTTACATTCATTTCATGGGTGCCTGATTCCAGCCTCATAAGTAAGGTGATGCATAAATGAAACAAACCTGAAGCAAGGCTATGTGTGTCTCAGATTAGTGGTGGTATTAAATTTTATTGAACTTTAAACTGTTGTTTTGTCTCAGTTTCTGATTTCATATCAAGATGGCATTGTGGTCCGTGAAATATGGAGCTAACAGTGGCTCACAGATGTTGGAAAGAGTGGAAGAACCAGTTTTATAATAGGCTGATTAAAAGTTTGAGTTTGCCATTTACAGTTGACATATTACTTTTAATGAGCAGATGATGTCTTGGTTTGCCATATATTGTTCTACCCGGACTTTGAGCAACTCCTTTGAGACATCTCTTGTTGTTGCTGCACTCAGTTACTTCCCCTGGCCAGACAGTCCATCGTAAGTTTGGCTTAAGTTTATTTATAGCTTCTTGTTTCCTCTTGCAGTCTTTCATTGACCAAAGTATGGCTTTTATCTTGCACTGATCATTGAGGACCGTCTATGAAAGCGTTCACACTGTAAATCATATTACTTTTACCTAGGGGTGTACATCAACATTTTCAAAGGGAGAAAAACTGAAGTTTCATCCTGTCTTCCACATCTTGCATTTTAGTTTGTGAGAGGCTTTTATGACAGTAACCTAAGGATTTTGCAACACCCGCCAAACTTTGAGGACAGAATAGAAGTGTTTATCAGCTTTAGCAAAAACCATTAATGCAGGTTGATGTAATTCATCATGGATAGAGTCAGAATTGTTGGCAATGAGAATTTGAAGACACTTGGGAAATGGAAAATTCATGGTCGCGCAGTGTTAACTCTCTTGGTTGTAATACTGATATTATTGATGTGGCTGCACCATTCACTAACCCCAACCATATTGGTGTGAAATGTTGCACTGACAGAGCTCTGTGGTAATATTCTTCAAAACAGTCAACCGTTGAAATGAATGCTGAACCATTTTATTATATGGATTAGGTCATAAAAGTCCCTTGACCATTACAAGGAAAATTGACAGCATTTGAAATTCAATCTGCACCGTTCTGTCTCCTGCTCAGTTGTATCAAGGCGATCTTATTTCAGCTTTGATTTAGAGAACAACAAATAAGAAACATTTGAAATAAATTGCAAATTAAAATCTAAAGATTATATAATATCCGTAAAAATTCTATGCTCTTGGGATGGATAACAGTATTTTTATCATGGTTTTGGAATTTGGTAAAAGTCTGTTTTCTGGTCCCAGGGCTAAGTGAATTAACATTTAATAGAGGGATTACAATTTTTGAATTTTAAGACAAAGTAAGTCATTATTGTGTGAATTCATTTTTCATATAATTTGATCTTCAGAAAACCCAAAGATGTGTACAGATTCCTACTCCTGGCTTCTTTGACAGTGATTATTCGGCCAACAGCTGCTTTGATTTGGCTTCTTTTGTGTTCTTGGCATCTGCAACGAGTGTACAAATCTCCAGCTTATGCAGGGATTCTCACTGCATATGCTTTTGTTGGGTATGGCTGTGGTCTATTGTGTGATTTCTTGGTGTGTAGAAGACTTTCGGTTTTTCAAAGTTGAATTTCCCATGAATATGCTGCACACTGTGCAAATTACAGGTTCAGAATAAGGTTTTAAAGAAAAAAACAACAGCTAAGTTTTCAGCCATTGTATTGATACATTGGTGTTAGTCCTGGCCTAGTACTGTCTTTTTTACTGAACAATGATATTTTAGAAATCTAACAATTCTATATATTGTTGGTCTCCTATGATACATGTAGGAGTAGAAAGTGGCTTATTTCACACAGCAATGTTACTCCATCTTTATGAAACAGTGTAGCCTTCCACCTTCACATCCACCTTCTGACTGATATAGTATATGAGTTACTCATAGAAAAGATGGAGACCCTTTCCCCCTGCAATTGAACTTATGAAATTTTTAAAAGTTAATTTTGCACTTACATCATTACTGATGAACATTTAAGTAGTCCCTGACAATGCCATAGAGGGGTGACTTCAAGACTCAGTTCTGATAAAGTTGTATGTCAGCTTGCATCAAAATTATTCCATCACTGCAAATGTACATTTCCTTATAGAATAATAGGACTGAGACAGGCAAAAAAGATAATTTAATGAGATAGGCAAAACAGATAATTTAATGAGGTCGGCAAAAGGCATAATTTTATGCCAAGCGATGGAAACATGGTTGATCTATCGTAAGTAGTCAAAAATTGATGATTTAATTAATCAAGGATACTGATTTAATTGTTTACTGTATGACAATAAGTGCCGCTAATATGAGTGTGTACATGACTATCATGAAATGAATGTATTTTATGCATTAAAACATTTCAGGACCGTTTCCTTGAGTCTGTCTGCCATTGTGGATCGTATCTGGTATGGACAGTGGACATTTGTGCAACTGAACTTTCTCGTATTCAATGTGGTGCAAGGTGGTGCTAACATCTATGGTGTGCATCCCTGGCACTGGTACTTCTCCCAGGGCTTCCCTGTGGTAATGGGGACTCTCCTGATTCCATTTATCATGGGAGCCTGGCAAGCAAAGAATAAAGCACTGCTGTGGGTGATACTATGGATCATAGGCACACTTAGGTGAGATTACAACTTAAACCTTATACTGTGAAACCTGCTCAAGCCGAAATTCAGGGGACCAACGGTTGTATTTCATATTAACAGTATTTTGGATAAAGAGCAGTATTATAAATATAAGTATCATATTAGTTTGTGCTTACACAGCTAGTCCAAATTATGATTTTGTAAGGCAGCCTAATTATTTTTGTTGTGTTAGAGTGAAAAAAACAGTTGCAGGGAAGAGGTCATAATTTTGAGAAAATTATATTTCTGAAGATGTTCTTGAAATGTGTTGAGGGCTGCTTGGTAAAGTGTCATAACTTGGTTTTTACAGATTTTTCAGGATAAGTAAAAAACTGAATAACTTTCTTTATCAGAAATGATAGTTATGGGATATGTTAAGGCAAAAAACATTTCACTCTTAGTTTTCAGAATTAAAACCCCAACGTAGAACACAGTCTGCTGGCTGTGAAGGGCTAAAAGGGCACCAAATATCTCAATTTTAAAAAAAAAATTGTCGAGTTATGAAAGTTTGCCATGAGACCATTGATATGACAGTAGATAATTTAATAAAAGTTCAGTAAATATTAGACTGAAAAATAAATAAAATTTATATATTGTCATTGCAAGTGTATAAACACGTAAGCCACCGGGTGAAATTTTGCAGGAGTGGGAAAAAACTGAATTCCTAGCTAAATTGGCTTTATATTAACCACTTAATCCTTTATTATAACATTACTCCATGCCATCTATCATACTGTGCCGAAAAATTACAATTGCTTTTTGCGTTTGGAGCACCCAATTTTGCTCGGCCTTGCATACACATTTAGAACCTTGCAAAATCCATATCCAGCCAGGCAGAGACATGTTTATACCTGATCCTGTCACACCTTAGAGTGGCTCCTGGCTTGAACCTTCATATAGCAACCTTGAGAATGTTTATGGGGTGGTGTGGAACGAGTATTGTCATTGTGATGACTTTCTTTGCAGCAACACAACTGACAAGATAGTGATAAAATTCCATCAAATTTCAAATTGAAAATGCTATAATTATCCATTGAGTGTTTTCAAATTCTTTGAAAGTTGCCTAGAATAGATCAAAATGTGCAAGACAAAAGAACTGTTTTACCTTGCTGATAATTTACCACTGTTATGGCATTAAGACAGACAGACAGACAAAAAGAGAGAGAAAGAGAGCGAAAAAACATATGGGAAGAAAAAAAGAAAGTGAAAGACAGAGAAACTTTATCAGTTTTTTTTAACAGGCCAGAATAGTAGGTTTAGTGTGTGTGTGGCATGGTAAAGATAACTGCTTAAGTGAGTTATTTGTAAATTTTGAGCCAGCTCCTTTTATGGGGCAAGTTTAACGGCTCAATTTGACATAGGATGGCTTCTATTGGATAGTAGATTAATTGATGTGGGGTTCAAAATCATTTTTGACCTTACCTTTTTTGTTACTGTCTTCAGGCCATAAGATTGAAATGAGATGGGAGTGGTCTTTCTTTGTGTCTTTGTGCATCGTTTTTTAAAAAATCTCAGTGAAATACCAGACTTCCTGTTAAAGTTTACCTACAGATCTTACATGTCCAATTCACCGTCTTGAATACTGTTCCTGTTTTGTCGTGTTTACTGCATTTTTGTCCTATTATTGTCTTTCTCTCACATTCCTTACCTGTGTCCTGCTGTCCTGTCACTTTCTCTCACACAATCCTTGTTCTCATTTAACTCTAAGCTGGGTGCTATTGTTCTGTTGTTTTTCTATATCTCTCTGTCCGTCTTTTTGTCACATCACCAGTTTAGCTCATACCTATTCTGCTATCTCTTTGAATTTCTCTCATATTTCTCAGCAATTTTGGTTTCCAGGTGGCGCAAAGACATAGATGATACTGCATTTGTAAACTGCCATGCACACTTCCCCAACCCTCTCTTTTCAGGCACCTAAAGAACATTATTTTGATTTTCTTCAACTGTGCGGTATAAATTATATATGATAGTAAAGCTCACAAAACAAATTGGACACTTGTAAACATTAGATCACACTTCTCAAAAGATGGTACAGTGGGGTTAAATTATTTCTCTGCACTTTAACAGATCGAAGGCACTCTGGCCACATATATTATAAAATTTTATGGCACGTATGGTAACCATGGTCTGCTGTTCAAATGCTAGGTTCTGCTTGGCAGATGTAATCCCTTGTCATGTTTCTAAGTTCTGATGCATAATTCAGTGGGATATAACCGCAGTTATCAGATACATAAATTAGAGTGTCCATGGTTTATCGATATCCTTGCCAAAAAAAATGCTTTTTCTTAAATCTTTCAGCCCTAATATTTTCAGAGGTGATGGTCACAGGTATGAGGAGTGATTTTATCCCCCCCCCAAAAAAAAACGATTAAAAAAAATTTTGGACTTTTGCTTTATACACTTGCAACAACGATTTTTGCGTTAAATGAAGTCTGTTAGTTTCACTGTGAATATATTGCTGAATTCTAGAATTCTGAGTTTTATATCATTTGTATTACTAAATCATATAAAACAAATATATTACTGAATGTTAACCATGAAATAACATGAGATGACCAAATGCCATTCAGTTAGGTTGAATTTTTCATTCATATTTCAGCTTCTTGCCACATAAGGAATTTCGTTTTGTCATGCCAGCTCTGCCTTTAGCTATGCACTATTGCGGGGCATATTTCCAGTCGCTCTGCAGCAAACCTAGTCTCAAGCCGTTCAAACCAAAGAAGAAAGATGAGCAAAAATCAACCTCAGATACAAGTGAGGAATTGTCAAAGGATGTCTCAGACAGTGCAGAGGCAGAGAATGATGATGCAGTTGTTTCTGTGTCAGATCATCAATCTTTACAGTCATCTAACACAAGCTCAGGGATTGCTGGTGAAAAAGAGGGAAGTTCGAGGCAGGGATCACAAATAGACAAAGATTCAGATGAACAAACTGATGAGAAAAGCAGGCTGAAAGAAGACAAGGTTAAATCTGATCTGTTGGAGAAAGATGTGAAGCATGCAGGAGATGTAGGCCAGGTTGAGCAATTGGCTGAAGTGGGAGGGGCAAAAGGCAAGACAGAAGGCAGTGAGAAAAGTGGTCAAGCAAAAGAGGCAGTTGAGACCAGTGAAGATCAAGGGTTAGGACCAGGGAAAGAAAATGAACTGAAGGATTCTAATTTGGACAAAGAAATGAGTCCAGAGGTGAGATGATTCACTTGAAGGTTGAAATGATGAGTTGAATGTTGAAATCATTACTCTGACTAAGCACTTCTGTAATTTAACTTAATTCAAAATCAGTGCTCAAAATGATTTACTGTAAGATTACAGGTTTGTGTCCTGTGTCAGATTCCCAGGTAATTAGTGGTAATACAACGCAACTACTCAGAATTTGACATTGAGAGAAACTGTGTCAGTGAAGTTGGAACAGTGCTTTTAGGATTGTCAATCACTTATGGTGCAGCACCGTGAATCATAATTTTCTGAAGTTATATAACTCTTGTCAGTTTGTATATATATTTCTCGTGAATTCTGAGAACAGCACTGCTTAACTTTATTTGGAAGAAATTCATAAGTACTTGAACTTTTTGTTACACTTTTTGAAATTTAACAGCTTGAAAAAAATGTTTTGAAAACTCAGTACCAACAAGCAAGTGGTTTATTTGTTTGTGTTTCATTTGTGAGATTGATGATTGTGCAAGCATTAAAAAAAAAAAAAAAACTGTTTTATCTTTACAAGGTGCTGAGGGATAGACATCATCTTTGCAACTTGTTGAAAGCCAAGATCTTCACTGTTTTGTTAGCAGTGACCAACTTCCTACCGGCATTTTATTTCTGCCTGATTCACCAGAGAGGTACTGTCATGGTCACCAAGTTTCTGTATGAAGCAAGCAGTACACAGCCTGACATGGATGTGTTGTTTCTTATGCCCTGTCATTCCACACCCTATTACAGGTAATAGACTTTGAACCATCTGTCACATTTCGTTCAAAAATATTTTATTTCGTTTTGTTAAAAATTATTTTTAAAGACAGTTTACGTGGTTCAAACTCCCCTTGTCACAGATTAAGTCATGCCTTCATTTTATTTAATAATTTATGACCAATATAAGTAATTTAACGGTAAGAAAGTCACTGCTTTGGAACCCGCAGGGAAACAGGAAAAGAGGCAGGCAAAGCATGGAGGAGGATATGAAGAGAGGTGACTACACATGGAATGAGTTGTCAAGAACCGCCCAGGATAGAGACAAATGGAAGGCTGTTGTTTGTGGCTTATACCCTGTAGAGTATGGTGAAAAGGCGATGATATAAGTAATTTAAGGAAGTTGAATTTTTCTTTCCAGTGAAACTCAGTGGCTGTCCATGTTCCAGTATCAAAACTTGTTAGCTTCTTTATTGATCTCATCAATGTCTGTGGGTTGAGAGACCATAATCCCCATTGACTTATTAATGGTGTTAATTTTTACTTTTCAGTTACATTCACAAGAATATCAGTATGCGCTTCCTCACATGTGAGCCCAACCTGAGAGGTGTTTCCAACTACACAGACGAAGCAGATATTTTCTATCAAGATCCAAAGGAGTGGCTGCGTCAAGAATATGCAAAGTCCAAAACAAGATGGCCATCTCATATTGTTTATTTCAGCACTCTTCACAAAGACATCAGAAGCACACTGACACAGAGTGGATACAAGCTGTGCGAGAATTTCTTCCATACACATTTGCCAGAGGGTAGAGTTGGCTCCAGTGTCTTAGTAAGCTGCAGATGATTGTAGAGGTCGTGGTTAACTTGAATTTGAAGAACTTAGCAACATGGGATCCAGTTGGAATTTTATGTGATAATTTGAAGTGAAAAAAAAAAAGAAAAGAAAATTCTCATGCCTACAATGATAAAAATCAAATTCAGGAGTCCAGAGAAACAGGTTCTGATCACTAGTTTTTGGCATGAATGATGAATTTTCCCTGCAAGGACACAGGAATTCTTTTGTCATAATGTGTTTATCAGAACATATTTAACTTAGTCAAATAGAAGAGTTTATAGTGCAATTTGCTATTATTGGACAGGCTGTTAAACTAGCTTGTTCGACTGATCAAAAAGAAAAAGAATAAGTCTATCTTGGAAGTTGCAGCTGTGTGACAATTTTAACAGTACTTTAGAAATCTGAAATTCAAGATTGAAGTAAACTCTTTCCAGCTAGACATTACTACTACCACTAACTAAAATTGTGTTATATGAGGGTTGGTCTCTCAAAATGGCACTATCTATGTCTCAGTTTATCACAGTTCAACTGCACAATCTCTCTTTTCTCTTGCAGGAGTATTACAAATTTGTATTTGTATGATGTTTTTTTATGAGAAAATAATCAAATGACTGATGTTATTATGAAGGTATTGTGAAGGTATTGTGAAGTGAAATGTATTTCCAAGAAAAGTATAAGCATAGTGCCATAGAAAACTTTGATGGCTGCAGTGCTGGGGAGCTTTTTAAATATATGTCAGAGTAGGCAAGTTAATGAGAACATCTGACTATGCAGACAGACAGAAATATATTAGGTGTATGGATTGAAAAACCAAAGTCCAAAGTATTTTTGTTTTTTTTTAAGGTTTAGATTTGATTATTTGTATAATTGCATATTTGTTTTCTTCCATCATTCTGTTTTCAGTTTATCATATCAAAATTATAACTAGAATTTCTAATGAGATTTTTAGATGAACAAAAAGAATACCCTCTTTCTATTGGACAAGCTTAAGAATGAGAGGAAAGTGTCACTCAGTGGACTGATATTGCACATCATCAGAAATTTAGAAACGGCTCAAAGAAAGGATTTTGTGGATGAGAGAAATCCTTAGCGGTCACCGAAGACTATCTTTTGTTAAATGGTCTGTGAATAGTTTGCCAAGTAGATATTGTCAGTGAAATGGCCCAACCATTTATCTCGGAAAATTTTCACTTTTTTTTGCTCCTTCAAGCCTGGATGCAGAAAAACATCGAACATTGCAATGTTAGATAACCTTTACATATTAAAGGTTTGAGATCTGTTGGAATTGTTTTATGTCCATTCTGCGCCTGACACCCCCATCCATATTTTGTCATGCACAAATCACCAGATCATGCACAGAACTGTCAAACTGTGGTTGATCGTGAGCCTGCAGACAAGAAACTCTGCAAGATCTAACTCCAGTTGTATTACTGCTCTGCCGGCAAGTCCTACGCACCAGCTTTCAAAGGCTCACAATAAGAAATATGGTTTCCTGACAAGTAACATGCAATGTTGAAAACAACTCTGCTATCAATCAACTGGTACTAGAACCATTTTTTCCATCTGTTAACTATTGCTGCTGGGAGATTTTGGCCATGGCACTGACGATATGCTGAAACATGTAACAATGTAGTACTGTGAAACTGGTGTTGTCATTGAAGGATAGAATGCACATAGCAAAATCATGACAATATTCAAGAAATTCTGTGCACATCTCATCAACATCTTTGTTTTCTTTACCATAGCTGAATTCACACTTTTTAATAATTACAGGATTTTTATTTATTTTATTTTGTTGCTCACTGTGGAGTTGTTTTTTTTTTCCACAGTTCTGCTGAATAATACTTTTGTATTTTCTCAGAATGGATTATTGTACTATGCAGCATTAATGTGCACTGCATTATTTTGTGTTGCTTCTAAAACTCCATACAATCAAACATACAACCAGATGTTGCTATCTTTTTTTTTGTGATTAAATTTTCAAGGACCAACTGTTTTTATTGGTATCTGTTAATGTCATGTATTTTTAATGTTTGTCATTTTTTTTCTCCAAATGTTTGTTTATTTGTTTGTTTGTTAATGCCTACGTTTGACCGAATTTGGTTTTCAGTATTTCAGCATTCTTCTGTGGAGCCGTTTATTCCCATTGGATCCAGAAGCGAAGTGTAATTATTTTTTCACATTGATTATATGTTTTTATAAGTTGTGCAGGAAGCTCACCAGGTAAAACTAACAACTGTTTTATCAGTAACCATAGTTTTGGAAAGAAACTACTCTCGCACCAAGACACTATAAAAATCAAATGTCTTGAACATTTGCTTCTTTTTCATTTTCTTTTTTCACTTGAAATGAAATAACATTGTTTAAGATTTTAAAATAATTTTCAGTGAGCAAAGTTGTGACTAATACAGGTATTCAGTCCCTGAAAAGAGTCGGCCATATGTGAAGTGTGCAGTGTTTCCTGGCAAAAATGAAAGTGACCAAGGTAAAACATTCATGAGGAATCACTGAAGGATCTCGTGCATTTGTAGATTTTGTTGTTGTTTTCAGCTACTGATGTGTATTTGGTTGCTCTGTAATTGTATCCATGACAAATTTATTGGTGCTTTTGGTTGATAAATGTTTATTTACTTTTGCATTTTATAAGAAAATAATGGTTCTCATGTATAATGCTCATCATTTCAGATCAAAATGAAATATTTCTTTCATGAGCATTTGCTATTTATTTTGATATGATATATTAGAACATGTTCTAGTCAGAAAAAAGTATATCCCTTTTCTTATTGGTATTTGATTTGTCAATTTTGAATTAATTTGTGATTGATGCAGCTTTATATTTTTCTTTCCCGTGAATTGGGAGAACAAACATGCAGGTACAAGTGTCAGATTTATGTTGTGCTTAGCTGATAATATCATTGATCTATGGTAAATATGGTATGTATCTGAACTGTTGTATGAGCCTATGCAAGTGAGGTGGAAAACATGTTTAAAAAATTGCATTCAGTCTGCCTCCATCCAGCATATCCTTCATGCAAGATGTATTTCATGTATGTGAATAGATTTTTTCCTTGTAGAATCCAATGCAGCTAATTCTGGTCTATGCATATATCATTACGTTTGGGCATCTGATCATGATCAGGCTTTAATGTGACCTTTGTGACCTTTATTGTGTGGACATGCTTTCTCCAAACTCAGAACTCTCCCCGTCTGACCAGTTAATTAAATCTCCATTCTTTAACTTGGTGAATCAGCCTATCTTCTCAATTTATAAATATATATATTATAATATTCACCTTAAATAACTTTGTCTGATATTTAGTTCAGCTGTATTTGCTAGGTAAGAGATATATTATAGTAGTTTCGATGTCAATGTTCTGTTGTAGCACTTGTCCCAATGTCAACTACAGGAAATTTTGTATAACACACTCCATGTCTCATTGTGATCAGTAGTCTTTATTGAGACTATTTCTTTAGTCTTGTATGTGAAAACTCTTTTCTAGTTCCTGCTATTGGCAGAGATTATTCAAAATAAAAACTTGACCCTCTGCAGCCCCTCGCAGCCCAACATACATTTCACTTTTCTTAGAAAAATCGTTATTCTGGATAGGTGGCTGTAATGTGAAGAACAAACTTATTTCTTTGACTGACAGCGGAGGGTGACACATTTTTTTACTGGAAATTATAAGCATCAGAAGTTTGTGATGCTTGTTTGACAAAAATTTGACCTAAACCTGATCCTAAAAGTATTCGTTAGATAGACCACCCACGTCAGGATGATTCCCATATGTCGACATTTTGATTTGGTCTATTACTGTTTCCGCCAGTTTCTCAGTCAACAAACTTTTCAATTAATGCTTTTCAAAGGAATTTCAGCTCAAAACCTATTGAATTAAACCTCATTTATTTGGCTTTCTTGGTGAGTTATTTTCAAACGTGTCTGCTACATTGGTGCGACATAATGTGATCCTTTGTAAAAAGGGGGTCATATTGGTATGCGTGACTCCGAGTGAAAACTCCAAGACTATGTCTTGTTCAAGCAATAAAACGACACCACTACACACATTAAACTGTACAAAAGATAGTATGTTTCAACAAAGGAAGAATTGAACTTTATTTTGATATGGGCCGTATGCCATTTTTCATAAACACACACCTCTTGTAGCCTTGTAATGTTGGCCTAAAAGCTTGCCAAAAAATGATTTCGCCCCTTTAGTGGACAGTTTGGACTATCTACTGAAATAGCAAAAAATAGCACTTGGCCTAAACATTTGCTTTGAAATTTTTTTTTGTCACACCCATTTTATCACAGAACTTGAAAGGTCAGTATCAGAAAGCTGCCAATGAAGTATAATCTCAAGTATCAGATGTTTGTCTAGCGATGTCTCATTGTGATGCCTCCCATTATAAAAATGTGCATGTTTCCTTTCTGCCGGTCATCCTCTTATTACTACAACTGTATATACAGTGCCCTTTTTGCACAGATAGCTGTGCATATGATGTCATTTCATTGTCAAGATTATATCTTGTACTGCATGTTGTCAGCTTGGTGCGCTTTTTTGTTTGGCTATTGTTGATTTATCAAGAATATACTGAATTTTTTTTTTCATTGTTTTTTTTTTATAGTTAACCTACACGAGGCTTGGGATAAACCTCTTCTTGCCCCCCCCCCCCCCCCCCTTTACACTTAGGTGGCTTGATAAAGTTGTTGCAGTTTTCAAAAGACACTACCACATTAACTTCTTGAAACAACCTGTAAGCATGTAATGTATCTGTTCAACTATTCACAAGATTTGAGAGATAATGTCAAGAGCACTAAGTCCAGAAAATGCACCAGAATCAGATTATATTGCATCAAATTTGAAGCTCAAATAAAGGTTTTGTTCCACATCATGACGACTTGAATCTCAAATGAGGAAGAGGCTTAATTTATATTAACATATGGGTGAGGTTCTGTACTGTTGTTTTTGTTTTCGAAGTAGGTCTAAATACTGAAAGTCGTAAGTTAATTGAAGTTGACATTTTCAAAATAGGGGCCTACTTTCTTAGGTGGAAATACAAAAATCTATGAAAGAATGATGTTCATTATTTGTTTTTTTCTCTCCCTGTGTTTGTTTTCATTCTCGATTCTCTTTTTCTTTCCCCGACCTCACTCTTTCTTTTGCCTTCATTTTACTATACATAAGCCAGCTCACAATAATGCAGTTCCATTGTTTTGCAGAAACATTCTTAAAAACACCTTTGCTGTTCTTTCAGTTCCTAATATTGAACATAATAATGATTATGAAGTACATGTATTTTTGTATGACAAAAGTAAAACATAAGTATAACTAAAGTGTAAGAATGTACAATTGTACGAATTGAGTTTGAGTTTGGGTTGAACGCATAAAATTGCCACTTTGCATCCTTCATGGTTTTTAATATATTTATATTTTAGTCTTTCAAAAATAACTTGATACACTTCTTTTTTATTTAAATCTCGGTTACTATAAGTCAGATCAATAATTATGAAAATTACAGAGATGCTAGATGTTTCAATATGAAAAAGAATTAAGACACTGAATCCAAAGTTTGGACACACATTAATTTCTTGTGGTACTCACAATTAACAGGGAGTCATAATCAAAAGTCGCAAGTCTAGTAGCGAGTGTGTCTGCCTCTTGCATTGATGACAGACTGGCATCGGCGACGAATAGACTGGATCAGTTTTGTGATTGCAGCAGTGCTGACTGACACTGGTCAAGCATTTGCCATTGCATTTAGTTCATCTGTTGTCTTTAAGCTGTTTGAAGTGATCCTTAAAATAATGTGTCGTGTGAATAAATGCATCCTGTATGCAAGTTATCACTCTTTGTCTGCTTGGTCTTCTGCGGTCTTTTGTGATCCCAGTTGCTGCCAGACAGTTTCTTGTACTGCATACTGTCTGGTGATGTTAAATCTCCTGGCTACAACAGCAATAGAGAACCTGGCAATAAGCATCCCAATAATCTTATTTTTTTCATCTTTTTTTTCATCTTGGCTTAGTTGTGGCATGTTTATCTTAATGAAAAGCGCTGATTTAAACATGGCGAATTAAGGAAGTTGAATCAACCTTGCCATTTTTTTTCTTTTTTCTTTTAATTAAGTTTTAAGGCTGAGAGAATGGAAAAGTCAAAATCACATGATCCAGTGGCCCTTAGATGACCAAAGACCCTACATGGATGTGAGTAAAAATCATAAGTGGTCTTGGTGTTCATCAACAAGGTGCGATAATTTCAACACAATGGGTGAATGAAGCAGTTATAAAGTTACGCACTTTAAAAATGTGTCAAGTTATTTTTGAAAGACTGTATACTTCATATCCTGTACATTTTGAAAAACAGTTTTGTATAGTCTTAAAATGAAATGTGTAAAGTTTAAAATCTTTAAATTAAGTTGTAGATTTCAACAAATAAAATATATCCATAGAAGGACAAGGTGCACTGCAAGTTTACATCAGTATATAATAATTCATGATCCGCAGGCATTCTGCCAGCTTTGGATGTGAGTAAAATCCATACATTCAGATAGTTCACCAGTAACTGTCCATTACATGCAGTACACAGAGGAATTTCAGTTCAGAAAAACGAAATATTATTTAATTGAACCTCATTCATCTGGCTTTCTCTGTGAATTATTTTTAAACATGTGCATTTCATTGGCACAACGATCTGTGACCCATTCTTATGAGGGGGTCAAATTGGTATGCATCGACCAAAGCGAAAATGGCAAGACCATATCTCATTCAAGCAGTAAAAAGACAACTACACACATTATTAAACAATCAACAGACAGTATATTTCAACAGAGAAAGATTTGAACTTTATTCTGATATACTAGGATACACGTCATTTTAAATAAACACAGCTTCTAGCGGGGCAGTTCAGACTACCCACACTGTAAAAGTAAACATGACATGAAATCGACCTCTTGAACATGTAGCTCTTCGAACATGAATTACAATGAATACTATAAATGCATTGAAGGGGCTAAGCCAATAATAAATAAATTCCTTAATATAAAAAAAAAAGGATCATATCCTGCCCCCAGCTGTTCTCGTGTCAGCATGCTTCCTCCAACCTCATAACTCCAAATCCCAGACCTTTGCAGGAAAGAACACAAAGACAATTTAGATGCTGGTCTTAGACCAACAGACTAATAAAACTCAATCACAATGCATTATTTTTATGACAACACTGTAGGGCTGTTGCCAAATGAATTACCATCTGAACTGATCAAAGTGCACACAGCAATTACAAAGAGTAAAATAATGCCATCTCCTTTATGTCCAGCACTCTCCACTTTACCCTCGGAGTAACATGCACTTAACTGTTTCAGTGCTTGTCACGCTGTGACTATGATTAAATGAGGTGATGATAATGAGTACTTTTAATCAAAAAGAAAAAAAAAGCAAAAACAGCACAGCATTACAATTTTGTCAACTACTGATGATCTCAAACACTCGGTTTCATTCCACAATACAAGCACAACACATACATGATGCAAAAATGAAGGTGCAAAAAGTATCAATTCTACACAAATGAAAACATACAAAATAACACTAATGTATTAAAATTAAAATAAAGCAATGCATGAAGGAATCAAAACATCCACACGACAAAAAGACTGAGCATTATATATCAAATTTAAGATCGAGTTTTGAGCACAATTTCTCAACTATTGATGCTCTCAAACATCATTCCCAACTGCAAACAGAACACAGAGAGCAGGAAAATATATTTAACTCACATCAAACATTCATGTCAATGTCTGTGCATTATCAGCTTACCATATTTCCACATTATCAATATAGTACACTTATAAGAAAGCAAGAATGAAACCTTTTTTTGGCTTTACATTTTTTTTTAAAAAACATTTTTCTTTGATAACCAAAATACTAACTCAAGAGCAGGAATTAAAAAAAAAGCACATGAAACAAAGAGCCCACCAAAGTGCAAATGTTTTTATTTTTTTTCTAAACTTTGATTTTGAAAAGCTTTTATTTTCGATACACCATAGAGAAGGAACATATAAAACGCACATTAAACTTTCATGTCGATATTTACATTATCAATTTAGCATATTTAGAAGGAAACAAAAGTGAAACCTTTTTTTTTTCCTTTTGGGCTTTAATTATTTTTTTGAAACTTGTTAATTATTAAAAAGTTTTCTTTAGTTTCAATACACATGGAGAATATAAATGCACATGAAACATTCATGTCAATATTGATATTATCACCTTAGCATATTTAAAAGGAAGCAAGCATGAACCCGGCTTTTTTTCTTTTTATTTTGGTATGGTAAAAAAAATTTTTTTTTTTTTTTTTTTCAGACCAAAATACTAATTCAATAAGGTAGAACAAAAAGTTGAAACAGGAAAATCACAACAGCACAAGGAAGAATATTTTTTTGTTGTTTAACCCTCTATCTATAAAGGCCACTGTATTGGTCTCCTCTCGCAATGTGTCAGGCCGCTATTGTGTCCCACATTTTGCAAACCGGGCCCTGCGGGGGGGGGGGGGGGGAGAGAGAGAGGGGGGGGGGCAATTTATTGTATAGCAACGCTGCTCCTCGTGTTTTGTTTGTTTGGTTGCTGTGCCAACCACTTTTTTCACTTTTTTTAAAACACTATCTTAGCGTGTTTATCTATCCTGCCTTACTATGTCTCACAAAATGGTATCGTCCGATTACGTTTATTACAATGCAACTATTCGTTATACCCGTGTAATAGTACTCACGGTCTGAAGTTCGAAATGGGGAAAATCTTTGGGAAACTTGACTTTGATGCTGGTTGTCGTCTACATGTGAAATGAGAAGAAAGTGGCCATCTACTTATCTGAGGAGCCTTTCTATGTCTGTAATAATGAATTCCAATGTAATACTAGGGGAAATGCTGTATAACGGCGTCTGTCAGTAGGTCTGTCATCAGGGAAAACTGTCTTTACTTGATATGGCAATTAGAGAAATGTTGTGTTGCTTTGATCAAACTGCTTTTCAGTACATGTATGTACTCTACGAGCTGGAAATCAAATCTCTTGCTAAAAGTGTTTTAAGTAAACTAACAAGTAACATCATAGATGTTGAACCTTCACATAGTGGAGGAGGGAGAAAGCAACTTCATGATACTTATAGTTAGTACATTAAGTGCCTGGCTTAAACAATAATTTCTTCATCTGAATGGCCTGACTTAGGGACAAACAAAACAAAAAGCGCTGGGTCTTTTTTTTTATAGACCGAACCAATGCTTGATTTTGTCAACTTTGTCCGACACTCACTGCCAAGTCAATGGCGGGACACGGTTGACTTACTATTCAATTAAAAAAAAAAAAAAAAGCCAAACATTTTTCCTCCCCTGTAAGAGTTCAATTGACATAGGACGAAGTTACTTGTATTATATTTGTACCCCTCGAAGAAAAATGAGTGTAATATACACCCCCTCCCTTGACTTCGAAACTGAGAATTTTCAATGGCGTGAGTCAATAAGCCATCATTTCAAGGGCGGTCACAGTTAGACTCACATGCAATTTGCAAAAGGTAGCAAATTCGAGGTGTTTCATTTCTGAAAATGCCATAACTTTCAAAGCCTTTAAGCCAGAATGATACATTTGGTATCAAAATTCTTGGAAAAGCAAGCTCCCTCCGATTAGACAATAACGGGTGAGTAATGATGAAAAGTAAAAATGACTTTGGACTACCTACTGACATCAAAGAAGTTGAATTTTCACATAGTGGAGGGTGGAGAAGGCATCTTCATGATGCATGTAGTTTGTACATTAAGTGCCTGGCTTAGACAAAAATTTGTGCACCTGAATGTCCTGACTTAGGGATAAAAAAAAAAAAGTGAAAAGCTCTTGGGAAAAGGATAATTAATTGTGTGTTAAACGGCATGTAAATAGAGAAAATTCTTGATTATGGGCTTTCTACTAAACAATAGAACTTATTGCATCTCATCACAAGTAATTTATCCAAATACAATAGGGGTCCCTTACTATTTATCCACCATTATTGTTGTTATTGCGTCCTAAAGTAAACACGATACACGTGTTCAAAAGACCCGATTGACCCGACCGCCGAGGCTATCAGCAACACGTGAACAATCAGCTGACTGGCCACTGGCTATCCCTGCACGAGGCCTTAGTTGGGTGAGTTCACTCAACGTGGAGCGAGGGTAATTTTTTTTTTTTTCAGAACTTTTCAATTTTGAAACATTCTTCTTTTCAATAAACGAAAATCCAATCAAACCACCTACACAAAAACAGCTCAGGCATGTAATATCACAGACTTATGATACCACAGCTTTATATTAAAAATTTACAAGTATACAAAGGGATGAAGGAGCATGTGGTTTAAAAAAAAATTCTGCACAAATAAAACCTGTTTTAAAAGAATTCAAAAACCCACATGAAACATTCATGTCAATATACATTATCACCGTGGCAAATTTAAAAGGAAGCAAGAATGAAAGCAACGTGGTATTTTTTATTTTTTTTTAGATCCTAAAAAAATTTTTTTTATAGAACTTTTCAATTTTGAAACAGTTTTCTTTTCAATAAACAAAAATCCAATCAAACCACCTACACAAGAAACAGATCAGGCATGTAATATCACAGATTTATATCAGTATTTACAAGTATATACAAGTATAAAGGAGTGTAAATTAAAAAAAAAAATCTACACAAAACCTGCTTTTGATCAACAATGCACATCAAACATTTATGTATGTAGTCCAAACTGCCCTGCTAAAGGGATGGAATCCCATTTTGACATAATTTTAGGCCAACATTCCAAGGCTACGACTGCTGTGTGTTTATGTAAAGTAGCATGCATCCAGTATCAAAATAAAGTTCAGTGCCTCCTCTGTCAAAATATACTATCTTTTGTATTGTTTAATGTGTGTAGCTTTGTGTTTTTATTGCATGAACAACTCGTAGACTTTTCGTTTTTGCCCTGAACCGCTGATACCGATTTGACCCTCTTGAAACAAAGAAGCGTAGAGCGTCGTGCTGATGTAGCCCACGTGTTTGAAAATAACTCACACAGAAAGCCAGATAAATGAGATTTAATTCAATATATTTTTGATTGTGTTTTGAGTTAAAAATTCCTTTAAACATCATTTGTTGAAAAGTTTGTTGACCTAGAAAGTGGTGGAAACTTGAATAGATCAGGATCAAAATTATGCGCAAATGAACTTCAGCCTTCGCATTATAAGGGCTTGCCAAAATCAAACATAGAGTTCGCGCAGCCTGTTTTTTTTAGACCCACCCAATGCTTGGTTTCGTCACTTTTGTCTGGCACTCAGTGCTAAAGTCAATGGCGGAACACGGTTGACCTCCTTCTCAATTAAAAAAAAACAAACATTATTGTAGACCATTGTAAGAGTTCATCAAAAAAATTGGCGTCGGATGATCTTTGATGACTAAAAAATAGTAAAATAAGATGATTGTATTATACTTGTACCCCTCGAAAAAAAAAATGAGCATAATATACACCCTCTCCCTTGACTTCGAAACTGAGAATTTTCAATGGCGTGGGTCAATAAGCCATCATTTCAAGGACGGTCACAGTTGGACACATGCAATTTGCAAAAGGTAGCAAATTCGAGGTGTTTCATTTCTGAAAACGCCATAACTTTCAAAGCCTTTAAGCCAGAATTGTCAGGAGCAGAGTTAGGGTCTTGGGGAGCATTCGACTGCACGAGAGGCAGCTAACTCACACTCGGACACAACCACACAAGAAAAGTATCAAACAACTAGAGTATCTATATATGTCAGGCCGGTCAGGCCATGTTTTACATAAATATTAATAAACAAAACAAAAGACAATAGAGGTATATTCAAAGCAATAAATTCTAATTACTAACTTAATCTATGATATTCATGTAATTATGGATCCTTATTGGATGTACTGCAATCAATAGCAAATAGGTATATTATACGAAACTAGATATCAATTTAAAGTGTCAGTTGAGTCGCCACTGGCCAGTCGCCAGGCAAACTCTCCCTAAATCATATGGGCTTGAATGTTAGGAGAGCCCAGTACGTTCCAAGCCTACAGAAGCACACTTCGGCTTGTAGGTAATTATGCAGTTGCAAAAAAACTATTTATATATATGCACAATCATTATTCAATTCATCAACAATGTGCCATATTACTTCAATCATACTATGGAAATAATTCTATAACACAGGCCACTCGTCGTCGAGCGCCAGCTGGGGTTTCCCTAGACTTCCTATGAGGCTGTGGCTCTCTCTCTCTCTCTGATCTTCTATTATGCTTGAACAAATAAGATATATTACCATTGGTCACGCCTACTGGTAGGCGCGAACATCAAAATAGCGCAGCGTGGGCTTTCAAAGGTCAGCCCACTCAGACCTTTCTTTCTAGAGCTCAGTCAGTCCGTTAGCAAGGACTTCTAGTCTTCAAATCACAGTTCAGGTACTTGCCAACCGGATATACATCACGACACGATGCTTCTGCTCGTCTGTATTCAATAAATCTGAACGTTACACGATGTTTTATACTATCTGGCTACCCAGCAGTGCTAGTCCGCTGGCCCAATTAGTTCAGCTATCTCATTGGTCGAAACCTCCCACCATTTTAATTGTAGTAATACGTCTGCACTATTCTACCAGCCAGTTAACGTGCAAAAACTTGTCTAGTCATACTTAACAATGTCAACTATCCCCACCTTGTTTCACCCCTACTCCATTACTTATTAATCACGAACATTAAAACCGACAAGCGTGACTCTAACAGTTTAACTTTACATTTATTTACTCACCAACTATAATTCGCGAGGGCCGTTCAAGGCCACCAGCCAATTTCTCATGGCCCTGGTAAAACAACAACAACTCACTCTCTACGTGAGTTTTAACAACATCCGAATCATGACAAGAATGATACATTTGGTATCAAAATTCTTGGAAAAGCAAGCTCCCTCAGATTAGACAATAACGGGTGAGTAATGATAAAAAGTAAAAATGACTACGGACTACCTACTAACATCATAGAAGTTGAATTTTCACATAGTGGAGGATGGAGAAGGCAACTTCATGATGCATGTAGTTTGTACATTAAGTGCCTGGCTTAAACAATAATTTCTTCACCTGAATGGCTGACTTAGGGATACAAAAACTTTTTTTTTTAAAATGCAGAGCTCTTTTTTTTTTTTTAATAGGTCCATCCGATGCTTGATTTTGTCACCTTTGTCTGACACTCACTGCCAAGTCAATGGCGGGACCTGGTTGACCTCCTTTTTAATAAAATGAAAACCCAAACATTATTTTTATATCCCCAGTAAGAGTTCACAAAAAAATTCTTTGAATAATAATAATAATAGAATAAAAACTTTGTGCCACCTCTTGGAAAGAGCATCTGAAGAACGACTGAACCGCTGGCAATCTTGGTGGTGTCCCTGTTTTACGCACGCCCACAAAAAATTCCGTCAAATTCCAATGGTTCCTATCTCCTTAGTTTGAGATCTCTCGGAGTGGTTCTATACCATCATTTTGTATATTTTAAAGTTTTATGTTCACACCAAAAATTTGGTGCATTTATCAGCATTTGCACAATTCACAGAGTTTTTAGTCCTAAATGTCTCTACCAAAGATACTGCATACTGCTTCAATTTTTCACGATAAATTACGTGGACACATCCATTTTGGACAAAAAACAATCTCTGAACTTATCGAAAATCAACTTTAAATGACATAGATGTTTAATTTTTTGCTGCTTAACCAGAGACATTTGCAGCTCAAGTAATCAATGATCTGTAATTTCATCACCATCAAGTTGTTTCTTAAATACTGCCACTCATTATTCAACATTATCATTTCAAAAGAGCTAGTTACAATATTAAATATGTGGGTGGGGGTGGAACTTCTGGAAGAACATAACTTTATTTAGAGCATCAAAATCCTTCTCTGGATCACAGAAATGATCCCCAGAGAGAGAAATCAAAATGAGTGAGTGCATGTCTAGCATTTGGAGACTCCGAAATATTATGACTGCATCCAAAAGATAATGAGTGAGAGCCTATGTTTAGCACTGAGAAAAGAACCACGAAATATCAAACCTGCATCCAAAAAAATAAGTGCATTATGCACTAAAGTGAAATTAAACGTAACATTCCTTCTTTCACCGTCACGCTCGTTAAATCTGACCTATGATTATTCCCGTTCTTTAGGGACGTTAAATGTTTTTGATGACTGTGTAGTTCGTGCATTTTACTTTCACAATAACAATTTGTATTACAGTTATTCACTTCTAACTCCATTGTTGGCAAATATCTTTTAATTTATTTCAGTTCAAATGACAAAGGCTGTCTATTTCAATTAATTAATTAAAAATTAATTTTGTTCCATTTCATTTACTTGTTTATTTGATTGACTGATTGGCTGATTTGTCTGGTCATTAATTTATGTTTATTTTATTAAAGCACGGACACAAATTCGTCAGTTAACCTATGGCATTTTTTGTTTGTTTAACGGTTTGAAAGTTGTCTCTTAAACTGCTTAGATTTAATGACACGGGTAAAAGGCTGGTTTAGTGCACGAGATGAACCACTCGGCACCTCCGAGGCTCAGTCGTTTTATAGTAGTTATACAGTCTTAATTTCTGTATTTATATCGTCGTGCATGCCCTCAAGTTGGTGAGTATTTACCTCAGTTTGACGTCGGTGTAGTCAGTTAATAACTGTGTTTAAACGTGCTTGCGTGCATGATTTTGCATGTGAGCCACAGACCCGTCTGGGGACGTCCAATCTTCTCTTCTGCTCAGACAGATGGTCAACGCCGCTGGTGGATTTTTATTCCTCCTTTTCCCTTCTACTTATTTACTTGTTGATTTATTACTCATTCACTATTTGTTCATTTATCTATTACATATTTACTTAAATTCACCTGGTTCTGTATTCATTATTTGCTATCTCAAATATCCAGGTATTCCATTCGCACTCCTTAGTGTTCAAAATCAAAGACAAGGAATGTGTTTTTGCAAACCTTTGATTACACTCAGATCAAAGGTATCAGCTGGTTCTTGGATAAAGAGGAAGAATACATTGGAAATGTACCTTTTAAGAAAACAACTGATTTTATTCTATATACGAAAAGCAGAATGGGTATTATTTTTATTTCTATGGAAATGCGTCGGCCAATTTTTTTTTTTTCTTGGCTGTTGTTATAAGTACGTACGCGTCCCAAACGTTTTGTGTACGTATACGTACCGATCCCTAACCCCAGCCTTATACTCAGCCCTAAATCTTATCAAATCTCTAATCCTGCCCCCTAACCTTTCAACCAAAAAACAGGAGGAAAACAAAAAGAAAATCTGAAAGAATAATTAATTAAAGGCTTTTTTTGTTAGGAGTATTTCGGGAGGAGCTCTCTAGCCCTGGAGTCACAAAAGGCTTTAAAATACCTACCCATGGCGATAAAAACTTGGGGGACGTACGTACTTGTAACAACATTAAAAAAAAAAATATATTTTACAGATCAGACAAAAGTGTGTCACCTCGTTTGGGTCGGGTTAGAAAAAGCTGAAAATCACTGGTTAAAGACAGGCTAAGAGAATGCGTTGCATCACACAATGACAGAGACAATTAAAACCAGAGTCGAGTTATGAGATAAGTCATCTCCCTATTTGCAGTCAGGGATCTGAACTGGAATGTCAAATTAATGTTCGGTCAGTAGAAAATGGTACGGTAATGCTAAATCAAATAGTTCCTTTTCATATTTACTTTTCTTATAAATTTTTAATCATTTGTTTGGGGGTGCGGGCTTGGGGGGAGGGGGGGGGATTTTTCTTTTTAAACACACTCGGAAATGCAGAATGCACCTTACACCTAGCCCTCTTGCTCCACAAAGTGTGTCATAATATTATAATTTACAGCTGGAAACTCCGCAAATATGCAGCCAATGATCTCTTTAACATTTTGATTTTGGCAAGCAAAAGCACTCGTTCTAGGAAAGGAGAAAAAAGTATCCAGATGAAGTACCCGGCGTTGCCTTGCATAAACCAGATTTCGTCTTCCCTCTCTTTCACCTTCCCCTCCCCCTCCCTTTCTCCCTACCCCCCCCCTTCCTAGCCTTCACCCCCACATCTCTCTCTCCCCCTTCCCTTCCTCTCCTCCCACCATTTATCACCCCTTTACCCTCTCTGCCCCCCCCTCCAAAATTCCCCAGCCCCCCATCCCCCATCTGTATCTCCGTTTTTCCCCTCCGAACCTCCCCCCCTCCTTCTCTCTCCCCTGTCCCTCTCCCATCCCCCTCTTTCCCCATCTCTCTTTGCTAGATAATATAAAACCAGATCTGCCCCAAATATTTTTTTCCTTACATGTCGTATGAGCTCCTGTCTTTCTTTGTCTCTTTAATTGTCTTCTTTTATTCGTCTCTCATTCTCATTCTCATTTTCGACCTTATCCGCCATTACCGTAGCTCCAGACTGACTGATGCCATAACTTGTTAAATATACACTTGAATTCTTTGTAAATGGGCTTATAATGATCAAAGCTATGTTTGTTGGCTGTGTTATAGAGTTTTTTTGTTTTTTTTTTTAACTAAGGGCCTCATAATCGATTTGTTTGAAATTTTGCATGTATGCTCATATTTCAAACTAAATCTTAGAGAGCTAATTTTTTAAATTTCTCTGACTGTTGTTTGGCTTCCCCTTCCCTACTCCCGTGCACCAAAGATGATCAGAGTGAGTGCTGTCAGATAAGAACAGAATATTTTATTTGAAAACCATTGGCTGCTCTTGGGTTGTGAGATAATGGGTCTGGATTTTGCCGTTATTTTTCCACTGATTGTTTCACACCCCTAGGGTATTAGATCTACACTTTACCACCCATTTTTTATGCAATGGTTCTTTGGATTGTGAAGCAAACCCTGAACTTGCTGCTCAGGTGCTTTTTTAATACAATACGCCCGTGGGTATTCTTAATGTCAGCAGTTGACATATAAATACTGTGCGACTGCCAAGGGCAGACCTTTGTACTGAGCAATTTTTGTACTGTAGCAACTGGTTAAAAAACAAACAAAAACAATTCTGTGAAGGACAAAACCAGTGAGAAAAAAGACACAATGTTGTAGTTGCTTTTTTTTTTTTTTTCTTTCTCCGATCCATCTACAGATCGGCTTTTCCAGACTGCCGTAAAATTTATTTCGGTAACTTCCGCATTCATGACAATGTTGGCCATCGCTGTCTGGCTGGGCATATCACTGTGTCATTAATTAGTCTCCATTATGCGGAATCGCATCGGATCACTCCTGGTTATGGTGTCCGATACTGTACTCAATACGGACTGGCGGGTATTTCACTGTGGGAATGGCAAAAGCTTGGGGAGGGGGTGGGGGGGGGGGGTATTTATTATCCCACTGATGCCAAGCTGAGTGGAGAAAAACAAAATGGCAGAGTAGTAAAAAAAATGCGACCAAACTGAAACCAAAGTCCATGTGTGTGTATGTGTGTCCGTCCGTCCGTCCTGCCGTCCTTGGGGGAGAATGTGAAAGAGTAGAGCTATATAGATGATGTGAGGTTATTAAGACTGAACGGATCTTGTCACCCAGTGACCCTGTAACGCAAAACGTGGACAAACCTTTCAGTACCGGAAACTGGCGGTGAGACAGATCATTGAGTAAAACTGCAGACACCGTTCGTCCTCTTAGAATGACAAGGTTCTATCTCCACTTTTTGGCTGCACTGAGTTACACACTACACACTGCTTCTACAAACCTTCACCATTCTGTGTCAAAGTATCGAGCGGATTCAGTGTGCAATTTGCAAGTATTACTAAAAAGAAAAAAACAAAAAAAAGTCATATCATGCACATCAAACTTCAATCATCAATTTCTGAAAGTTATGGAAGGGAGTTAGAACCTTGTCATTCTAAGCGGACGAGTTGGCTTCGGTATCGTTTCGCTTTCGGTAACTTTGCCGTAGGACGTCAGCCTCGTCTTGGCGAAAAGCTGTGAAGGTGTAAAACGTTCTGCACAGCGCCTCTTAGAGAGCATGTAGTGCTTCCGCTTTCGTTCCGTTTCGCTTTCCATTGAGTCTGACGTCATTCGGAAAAACTACCGAGAGTGAGCAGAAAGAGAAACGAAACGGAAGCCACTGTGTCTGGGATCTGAGCCGGATGTCATGATCACATTAGGATCATAAATGCCGTGCTAGGTCATGACGTCAGTGAGTTAATTTTTACGATCTTGTTGATTATAACCAGCGTAATTTGTCCTTGAGCTGTTCTCGTGAACAGTTTGTTTTGAAACACCTTTTTTCTGATAGATGGAGAGAAGGAGGGGCGAGATAGAATAAATGTATAGCTAGGAATGACAGAGCAGTTCTCGACCCCGTGATTTTGATTAACATAGATAAGGGGCGAGTAAAGGTAGTTTATTTAGACGCTTAGTTGGCGTTCGGAAATTCGTGCATAAGAGTAGAAAGCACGGGGTTTGAAGATTTTAGTAGTTAATGTTTCGCATTTTAAATTTTGTCTAGACCGTAAAATTGACCTTGATTTTGGCGCAAGGCCATGACAAGCATAAATTAATATTGCAGGCTGAGCTGAAGCGACTGCACCAATCAAATGTATGAATCTGGACGGAAGGTCGAGACATAGCTTTAGTATTTAAACCCGTGCAGAGCTTAAATAGAGGCCACATGTAGACAATCCATTTACGAGGTGGACGGCGATAGTCCTCAGCCAGATGAGAGACATAGAGACGCAGTTGAGCAGTCCATATTGTGAGGAGCGCCATGATTTAAAGCTCCAGAGCCTAAGCTACTTGGTTTGATATGAACCCACAGCTTTTACATCCAGCGCTCTCACTCCCAGTGAGGGCCCCATGGTGAGAGTCCATACTAATTTGTAATGATGAAAGTGAACCGTTCTACTTACTTTTGAAGACAGTTTCAGAGCTACCGCCAGACAACGCATGGTTGTACACGCATTCTCCATGGCGTGTCTAGAGGAAATGTCCATATCATAACATGTCTCATTGAATTAATAGAATTTAAACTGTTATATCCGTCGCCACGTGCGCGGATTCTATTTGGCATATAACTCATATGACCTGCAAGTAGTTAGAGTGAATAAGTTAGTCTTTATAGAAAGCTGTAGTTTCATTAGTTAGATTCAGTTGCCTTTGAATTGATATTTATATTTATAATTATATTTGTTACATTAATTCCTGTAATTAAACTGCCCTACAGTTCTGCTAAAAATCAAAGCAATTGATTTATTTAGTTTTTAGAGTGCAAGTATTTTTTTTGTGTGTTCGTCGATTGTGGGAGCGGACCTCGAAAGAGTGTCAGTCGAATTCTCCCCATCTAACCCACATCGCGACACCGGAATCGAGCGTGGTTTAGATATCGAGGGATATTAGTCATATTGTATGCAACATTTTGCCGATTTTGAGGTCTTGTCATGAAAGTGGTTCTCTCACTCTTAATTATATTATGTATTTGTGTCAGATGGCTGGTTTTTTGTGGGCATTTTCATGCAGGTTTCATTCTGAAGCGTATTGAACAAAACTCTGATTTTACACAACTCTTCAAACTTTCAAACCTCATTTTCTCGAAAATGCAAAAATGCAAATTAAACAATATGAAAAATCCCGACCATAGATAAAATGTTAGATAATATTGGTTAAAAAGGAGACGAGACTGACGTATCAATAGATGTAGACTGTAAACGCTAACATGGAATTTTAAAAACTCCATACAAGAACGAGGAGCTGTCGGTCCTGACTTTGCTGAAAATACCCACGGCGAACAAAGAAAAAAAAAAAAGGACTTGACAATAATTCGTGCACTCAGGGGCATACTATGGCACAATGACAGTCATATAGAAACGAAATGAAAATTAATTTGAAGAAATTAAAAATTAAGTTAAATATTGGAGATTTCAACATTTGATGCAGCACAATGAATGGAATGATCACCAAAGAATCTGGACAACCGAGAATGCCAAACAAGCGTACCAGAAACACCGAGAAAAGAGACAGATAAATTGAAATTATACTTTCTTTTTTTTTTTTTTTTTGGCCCTATTTATTTTTATCATTATAATTTTCCTCCATCAGAAAAAAACGCAATTCACCGTTGTTTTTTTTTTTTGTCTCTATACTTTCACTTGCCAAGTATGAAAGAATTCTTTTCGCAAGTGGTCTGAGGTCATTTTTTCATACCGGGTGGTGGTCACTGGCATGTTTGTGGAACTTGGGGGAGAGAGAAAGGGAGAATTGATATAATTATAAGCCTGGAGAAGGGAGAGAGGGGATGGACACAGGGTCGATGATTAAACCATCCACATCAACAGTTGCTTCGGTATACACCGCAGAATGGACAATATCGGAGTTGACATAAAAATATAAACCAACAACATACCCACAGTTCATTACTGACCTCTGAATAATAATGCATTTTTTTTCTATAACTTAATATTTAACATGGTAGCAGCAGATCAACCCTCTCCTCCCCACAAAAATAGACAACGGCGCAAAGTACCCGTTATCGTGCTGATGCGCCGTTAAACCCAAACTCAAACTCAAAACCATCCCACTCTACTACTTTCCCTCCTTATCTCTCTTCCCCATCCTCCTCCTTCCTCTTTCCTTCCTCGCCCCCCCCTCCCCCGCGTTCTCTCCCCGCCCTCCCCTGTCTTATCTCCATCCCCATCACTACCACATCTCAATCATTTCCACACTACCATGGAGTACAATATGTGAGGAAATAACTACTTCCGGGTTCACACGGTATGGGGACAAAAATGGTGGTGGCAGACACTTCCTTTCTGACATCGGTGCTAAATGTGGTATTAGCTAGTACATCTCCATGTATTGGGTCAAGGGCTGGGGGGGGGGGGGGGGAGCTTTGTCAGGATGATTTCACAAATCCTGGCTTCAAAACCTCCGATTCGGTGTACGATGTCCAAGTTCATTCTTTGCAGATATATTCAAATTTAATTACAGACCATCTGTTAAAAATTTCACATGACTGCCCAATTTAACTGCTTCAGGAGACAGCGATTCGCATAATTATTATACAAACTAAAGAAAAATCTGGGGGGTCGCAGCAAGGCTTGAAGCAGAGACAAAATGTGGCTTTGCCAGGTACAACCTTTTCTTTGTGCTACATTTTGTCTCAATGATTCTTGTCATTTTTTGTTTTAATGGAAGTAGTAGATGTTCTTCTGGGTCATTGTGATGTTCATGCCTGAGGGAGTGACATGTACATCAAGGCCACTAATTATCACAGCTACACGCCAATTCTCATGACAGAGCTGACAGCACGTTTGTCTTTACGGTCAAGACAAACTTTCTGTTTGCAAAATTGCAGAGCCTGACTTTAACCCCTGCGGCAAGAGGTGCTAAAGGTTCTATAGCTATTGAGGCCAACCATTCACCGAGGGTTACCGGTGTTATGTGAAACCTTAATCCTTTGTTTACCTACTTATGTAGATGACAGCCACTCAGTCATTCTTGTCATATGCGCCGTTGGCGGCAAATCAGGACATATCTAAAATTTACTTCAACTCAATGAGTTAACTCTTTGCTCGAGTCATGTGGTGAAAAAGAAAAAGCCAAGCCCATAATTGACACAGGACTGCAAAGAAAGGGTTAATCTGATCAGTTATAATGATCCCGATTAGAAAAAAATCGTTCATTTTGCTGAAGTCTATAGTTTAGCGTCGAGAGAGTTGCTGCAAAAGCTGGTGGCGATACCTCCACTTCGTCGGCAGTTATAACAATGACCGCTGAGGATAAAATATAATACTCTCTCCAAGGTAAGATAACTTTCGCCTTGAGCATTTCTCAATAACTGTTAGAGATCTCATATTCTCCTCCGAGATTCGAATTGGAGATTATTATTAATTCGCTGCCGACAGTGCCATTAGATATCTGACTAATATTGTTAATACGTTGGCCCCGGGGGATGAAGATGGTATATGGATATTGTTCAGAAATTGGTAAGATACATAAAAGTTATGACAGAAGAGAAAAAATAACCAGAACAAATTCCATTACGTAAACTTCTCCCTCTGGGGAGTCACATAGACGATATCATGCAGTGTTAGAACTGTCCGGTGCTATTGTCCCTATAATACAATACATGATTACATGTGAAGCCCTACAGATTTGACAAAAGTCAGGACCATTACGAAATTATCTGAATTAAAAAAAGGTGATTGTCTATGTGCCAGACATACATTTTGATTTATGATTTACGATTTAGCCACCGCTTGAATTATTGTGGAATTTGGATTCTGGTAACCTTCATTTACTCCATTAACCTGACGAACAGTTCATATTGTCTTTTAAGAGAAATTTATTGTTTTGAAATGTCTTTTTCTTTTATAATGCACATTCTTTGCGATCGATAGGCCAGAAGGAATTTCTTCTACTACATTTTGCCCAGTTATTATTGCGTTAATGAATTATTTGGTAGTTTGTCTCTAAGTGGAATCTTAACGGGTTCAGCGAGTGGCAAATCCTCAATTAGATTTTTGACATACTTTGGTGTATTGTTTTAAATCTTTGTGTTTTAATGATAATTGGCTGTCACTAAAATTCGCATGGTTTCTTATCCCGTATATTGAACGGCGTGGCATATTTGATAAGGTCCCAGATAATTATCCCCGGTTATCACTCACTAAAATCACACGACATTACTGATTAGAATACTTGCAACTGACAATGTCATAATTGTTATATATTTAGCCTATAATCCTCAATAAAATGTCTATCCAGAGGCATGTTCCATTTGTACAGCTGTTTTAGTGCGTACAATATAATATGCATAATCAAAATACCCCCCCCCCCCCCAAAAAAAAATAAAATCAATATATGAATTATTTGTTATTTTGTAATTACAAAATGAAACATTTGATAATTGTATCGACTGTGTAAACTTAGGGCAATGGGACCATTATCATAGTCTTTCATGCACGTAAAGTCGAAGAAAGGTTGACATAATGCAGAAACATCTTGAACAGGGTCATTGCATGATTCACACTGAATTTGTTTTATGTGTTTTAAAGCAAATCGATCGCTTGAAAAGCCTTTGAGGCCAACTCAATGTGAATTAATATGTCAGTGTCTTTTTTCTTTTTTTTTTCAAGGCTCCCGTAAGGCTTTGCCTGACACTTGACAGAGGGGGTGAGAAGGCGTCATGATTTATGTCCTTTAACCTGATCAATCAGCTTAACTTAAGAGCTTGTTGTGTAGAAAATCCTGCCAGAAAAAAAACAAAAAACATTCAGTGTTTACATAATATACACGAATGGTCTCATACAAACAAGAATTTACCAATGATCCATGATACAATTCCATATTTACGTACATGTATTGACGAAAAGAAAAACAGCAGGGATTGGCCCACCTGAATGTTTTTTTTTATTGTGTCGAGGTGAATGTTGGAAAAGGTGTGGAGAATGTTATCTGAACACTTCAAAGAGGAAGACTCCTTGCTGGTGACGTTCAAAAACGACCACTGCAAGTGCAGCTTGAATTTCAGTATTATCACTTACTTGTGGCGCTTTTGTCTCGTCCAGGGATATTTGGGGGGGGGGGGGGATATAATGGGTTCTATTTCAGTTAGAGATAAGGGGAGTATATCAGTTGCGATAAGGAAATACTTAATCTGGCATAAGAAAATACTTTAACTGTCATAGTGGTAATGGCAGTGAGAGGAAAGTTGAGGAGTAGCGATTGTCGGAGAAAATGACTGTACAGTATTGTTGTAGGAGTCATCAGACTGATCAGATATTAACAAAGACAGAGATATTAATTTTAAATTTCCTTGCCCTTAGTTCATTCCATTCATTGCGTTTTGAATCTAATATTTGTTGCCATACTTGACAAGGTCTCAGAACTGTTCTTATTCGGAAAAATTAATAATCTGTGAACGAGGATCTTAAAGATACAAATATTGTTCAAGTTGCTGCGTGTAGTCTAATGGACATTTCGGGGAATTTTGAGGGAAACTTGTTACATTTCAGTCCCGCCATCTAGCCGAGCTTGATTCTTTATTCTAAACATGGGAAATGGGATTTCGGATGAGTTTTAAGCAGGAATGGGGGATTTGGATCAGCGTTTATGGGCGATTAACGCCAGTAACGTATCAAATAGAAACAAGTAAATTGACCATATACGGAATACCTTTATTCGACAACATGCAACAGCTTGTTCCGACAGTGGTTATTTACAAATCCTCCGCACAGATTGCAGTAGCTGAGAATTAAAAAGAGAAACATTACAAGGTTGGGCGGGGGAAGTCAATCATGTATTTGTTTCTTGTTATTTTTCTGTTTGAGGGGAAGATGGAAGTGCTGGGCGTTAGAGGTACACAGTTTAACAGTCTATTTATGTTTTTAAATAACCGAGCTAGTTTGGGAGCTTTGGACAGCACAGTCTGCACTTGGATAACATACAGATGGGCCAACACACTAGACATCGCCGCGACCATCTATGTCATCTTTATTATGTTCAGTTCTCCTATATTTTCTTTCATCCAGATTTTGTTTTTATCTCGAAATTGGCGAGTTTCAAACTCTAGTCTTCAAGCTCCTCTCCTCTTTGAAAGACCATACGGCTAAGGCACTGATATTCTGACATTAAGTGTCATTTTGGATGGGCTGTTTTGGTTGTTTTAACACGCACAGTATGTTGATTTTGCCTTTGCTCCCACAGCATCGTGTTTCTGATGCATTCTTCTTCTTCTTTTTCTTCCCCCCTCTTTTTTCCATACTAATTTTAATTCATTGCCATAATTGAGATGAGTACCCCAGACGTTCCCTCCCCACAAACGTGCCCTTTTCATATGATGGAGTGGCAAATTCCCCCTCCCCCCCCCTCCCCGAGCCTGCATACTTTACAGATGGTTCGTAAAATAGCCATTTTCGAAACTAAATGAGTGGGGTTATATCCCTAGTAACAATAATTTCAACATGCAAAAAAAATCTTATGTATGATAACAGCATTAGGAATGCCACAGCGTGTAAATGTAATCATAACAATTTGCAGTAATATTCGAAATAACAAATGCAAGAACTTTCCAGATAATTACACGTATAACATTTAGTTTTTCCGTGTCCATGACGGATAAAAACAAAACAAAAGAGTGGACAAGGGGTTAATCCCAATATAATTATCAGTCGTAGATACAGACATTAACTACTGGCACTCTTGTGGGTCATCTCGGGAGAGAGGAAGACTAGGGGAAGGTAACCCTGAATACAAATACCACACTGCCTTGTGTGTTGCTATGATAGCAAAGGCTATGGGAGTAAACCCAGACAGAAAATCAGGAGTGGAGACCCGAAGGTGGTTGTCAGGGAGAACTGCATCAAACTGGCTTCCAGCATCTCCTGCAGCCGGACTAGTTCCAAATGTATTGACCTGGTCTCTCCCTTGGGTTTAACTAGAATGGCAGAGAGAGGGGTGGTGCCTCTGGGCAAAGCACCATCTCTTAAAAATAGCCCAGGCAAGGCAGCAAAACGAGGAGGCGTTTGCTCGGGCTTGGCAAGCGTCTGTCTCTCCTCTATAAGCCCACCCATTTCCGATTTGGAGAGGACACTCCAGCCATCCGTTACGGATGGGCACAACACGGGAGGTGGCAGTTACCGGTGATAAGCTCAATCCATTTGGCGTACGAATGAGCGCCAGGGGTCCCCTCTGTCGGTGGGAGCGGCTTTTCAGCTGCATTGATCAACTACCGCCCGCCGCAACCTGGGCAGCCCCCAGGCAGTTGGGTGTTGTTCCGCCACGTCAGCCTGCTTCATAAGGTGGTTGGAGCTAGACCAAAAGTCAAAAAGCTGACGTAAAGTGTGCACCTGGCAAAAACACAAAAATACTAAAACTTGGTACCTGGAACGTCAGAACAATGCGCCCAGGCTTGCAACAGCAAGATCTCACTGATATTGACTCCATCAGGAAATCCCAAATTATTGATCGAGAACTTCAGCTACTAAACATCGACATCGCTGCCCTTCAAGAAACTCGACTTCCCGACTCCGGGTCAGTCAAAGAAGAAAACTACACCTTCTTCTGGCAGGGCCTTAGCAGCGAACAGCCGAGAATCCACGGCGTGGGCTTCGCCGTAAAAAACTCCCTTATCAATTCGATCGCAACTCCAATTGGAGTGTCAGAACGCATCATGACACTCAGACTGAACACCCGGTCTGGTTTTACCAACATTATCTGTGTCTATGCCCCAACACTTACCTCCTCTGACGAAACCAAAGACATTTTCTACGAGGCATTGCAGAGGACTCTCCACAACATCCCTCTCACCGAAGGCCTGCTAATTCTGGGTGACTTTAACGCTCGAGTGGGAGCAGATCACTCCGCATGGCCAAAGTGCATTGGGCACTTCGGCATTGGCAACATCAACGAAAACGGGCAGCGCCTTCTGGAGCTATGCTCCGTAAACTCATTATGTGTTACAAACACGTACTTTGACCTTAAGAGATGCCAAAGAACATCATGGCGCCATCCCAGGTCTGGCCATTGGCATCAATTAGATCTTATTCTCTCAAGGAGGAAGAGTTTGGGCTGTATAAAAATAACTCGTTCCCTCCACAGTGCTGACTGTGACACCGACCATGCACTGGTAGTCAGCAAAATCAAAATTTCGGCCAAGAAAATATACAGATCAAAAGCCCCTTCAATCCCTAAGATCAATGTAACAGCAATCAGAGATGAATCAAATAGAAAGTCATTTGAAAAGTTATTTGCTGAAAGCATGGATAATGTCAGCCAATGTGACTCGGTAGATGAAACATGGAACACTCTCAGTTCAAAAATTCATGACTGTGCCATCAAGTCTTTTGGACAGCATAAAGTTTCAAACAACGACTGGGTAGCCCAGAACAGCGAAATTCTCCTACCTCTCATTGAGCAAAAGAAATCTGCTTTCAATGAGTATAACAAAAATTGCAATCAGAGTACAAAAACTTGTTTGAAAAATGCAAAAGCTAAACTTCAGCTGGAGGTAAGACGTTGCGCCAACAAATACTGGACAGACTTGTGTAACAGCATACAAGAGGCAAATGAAAAGGGAGATATGAAAACCGCCTTTAGTCAGATGAAAGTAGCTCTTGGGCCAATCATCACCAAAAGCGCCCCACTTAAGTCTGTAAACGGTGAACCCATCACAGATAAAAATGAACAACTGAATAGGTGGGTAGAGCATTACTCTCTGTTGTATTCAACTGAGAAAAATATTCCACCAGATTTTGAGGAACACCTCCAAAAACTGCCAATAATGGCCGAACTTGACGCTGAACCTTCCTTAGTCGAGCTTTCCAATGCAATCGACCACCTGTCTGCTGGAAAAGCCACAGGAAGTGACAACATTCCTGCAGAGGTATTAAAAGACCTAAAAGGCCAAAAATTACCACACCTGTATAATCTGTTACTGCAGTGTTGGAAAGAAGGCGTGATACCACATGATATGAGAGACGCCAAAATTGTCACACTTTACAAGAACAAAGGAGACAAAGGCGACTGCAACAACTATCGAGGCATATCCCTCCTCAGCATTACTGGAAAGGCTTTTGCTCGCGTCATCCACTGCCGCCTTCAACAACTGGCGGAAAAAGTCTTACCAGAAACACAATGTGGCTTTCGAAGCAAACGATCAACTATTGACATGATATTTGCACTTCGGCAAATCCAAGAAAAATGTAAAGAACAAAACAGGCCGCTTATAACATGCTTTGTGGACCTAACAAAGGCTTTCGACACCGTAAGCCGATCTGGCCTGTATGCAGTCCTTAAATCCATAGGCTGTCCACCAACATTGCTAAAACTTATTGCATCCTTCCACACTGACATGAGGGCATGTGTCAACTTTGAGGGCTGCACATCCAATTCATTTGCTGTAAACAGCGGTGTGAAGCAGGGATGTGTTCTTGCTCCTACCTTATTTGGTATATATTTTGCAGCCCTACTCAAGAATGCCTTTGGTCAATGTTCAGGTGGAGTACATATTAACACCAGAGTGGACGGCTCCATTTTTAATGTTGCCAGACTAAAAGCAAAATCTCGTACAGAGCATATTATGTTACAAGAGCTCCTCTTCGCAGATGATGCTGCAATCGTGGCCCACGATGAAACCACGCTCCAGGCTCTCATCAATAGCCTTGCCAAAGCCTGTGACAAATTCATGCTAAAGATCAGTGACTCAAAAACTGTAGTTTTGACACAAGGCTTGAGAAACCCCAACCCAATCATGCTGAATGGCTCTCCTCTGGAGCAAGTGGGCAAATTCTGCTACCTAGGCTCAACCATCAATGGTAGCACAGACATAACAGCTGAAATAAATGCCAGAATAGGAAAGGCGGCCACAGCTTTTGGCAAACTCTCAAAAAGGGTGTGGAACAATAGCAAGCTGACCATCAAAACAAAGGTACTCGTGTACCAAACTTGCGTCCTAAGCACCCTGCTGTATGGCTCAGAGACATGGACCACCTACTCCAAACATGAAAGATCCCTCAACTCCTTCCACCTGCGCTGCCTACGCAAAATTCTCAAGATCAAGTGGCAAGACAGGATCTCAAATATCGAAGTTCTGAGCCGAGCCAACATTCCATCAACTCAGGCTCTCCTAGGCAAAAAAAGACTGCGGTGGCTTGGACATCTCCACCGTATGGAAAATGATCGCATACCCAGACAAATTCTCTACGGGGAACTTGCTACTGGCAACCGACCCAGAGGTAGGCCACATCTGCGATTCAAAGACACTTGCAAGGTCACGATGAAAGCATTCAACATCGACCCCAATGAATGGGAGAACCTTGCAAATGATCGAAGCAGATGGAGACAAAAATTGCGCAGTGGCACGCTCGCAATAGACTTCAAGGCAAAAGAAACATACCTGACAAAACGACAGAGGCGGAATGAAAACACTCGCCAAAGTGAACCCAAAAGACTGACCTGCAATCACTGCCATCGCACTCTCGGGTCAAACATTGGTAGAATAAGCCACGAGAGAAGCTGTCAGTCAAAGTGAAAGTGAATATTCTAGCTGCTAAGACCGTCTGTAAAGACGCTAAAGGCCATATATACTCTTGTGAGGCTCTGACTACTGCACCTCCTCCTATTTTATCGCCGTTTAAACCGGAGATGTCAATTCGGACATATAATAATCTCGATTGTTATTTAAATGTGAGTCCTTATTCAAATACTCAAGTTTTTTTCTTGACTGGTATCACACTGGTTTTTAATCCATTCTTAAGTTTAAAAGAAGAAAATGTTTAACTCACTTCCTACGAAACACTACAACAACAACGACGATAAACAAACACATGGATTCAGGGTGGATTTATAAGGGTGTTGTAAGGCGAATGAATGGGATGCAAAGAGTGGAGCAGCGGATGGGAAGTCGAAAACCGACTTTTGGATTGCAGTGATTTTTTAATGCAATCCTAGATTTTCCATGAACTTGTGATTTTCTGATCGGTAAATCCATAGGCAACGTGAGTTTTTCAAAAGGGCAAAATTTCTTTGATCTTTCTGACGAATATGCGCCTCCAACATTCGAAATCACTGTAGACACACCATTTATTTAGTAGTTCACATCACTTCCGATTTCATTTATGTCAATATAGTTGACTTGATGCAGAGAACGTAAAATATTGTCCTTTAACAAAAGAATCCCATTCAGGGATAGTTCTCTTGCCAGTGAGCAGAGATGTGCACTCTTTGAACAGAAGTGGGGAAAGGTTATCAGCAAAACTACTGACTTTCAATCCTGAAAGCCTGAAGCAATTTTTTTAAAAAGCAAAATACCAAGTGAGATTACTTTTCAGAGGGTCATGGAGACAAGTTGACCACAAATCAACTTTCAACACGTGCAGTCAATAGGCTGCAAAGTTATAGCTTTCTGTAGAGCAGCACAAATTTCTGAAGGGATTGCACCTATTCTTTGTTAAATAGTTGAGATTAAAAGTACAGAGGAGTGGCTCGCCTTTACATAGTCATAAACACAAGCAGTTAAATATGAGGCAGGCCTACCGGTATCAGATAGGTAGGTAGGTAGGTACAAATATACCATCGGGTAAACTGAGTGCACAACGGCTCGACAATAGTGTAGGGCTCAAAATGCCATGCATAGGCCTACATCCCTAAACCCTGTTATATCTCAGGGAACATTTGATAACTTACATCTGAACTATCCGAAAAGACACATACAAACCACTACTGTCACGTCAATCTCGTTTAGATAAAATTTTCGGCTATTGACTAACCTGATCGATAGATCCGAAACAAAATCCCATACAACCGATTATATGTACGTCGCATGCAAGGGCCTATTCAGTCGTATTTCAGCTTGCTCTAATATCCAGTTCAATATGTTTCCGTCCGTCCTATCCCTTTTCGCCGCCGCCTTTCTTTTTTGCCTATTCAAAATTTTAAATCTCGCATTTTTCACCAGTCGCCTAAGGGCTTTTCTTTATCAATACCGTCCTTCTAAACGGATTCTTTCGTTCTGTTTGTTTATTGAACCTCTTCAAAAGAATTTAATGTCTTCCCATATTATTATGTTGGTGAAAGTTAGCACTTGCCATTGTGAGATGGAATGTTAAGCTTAACATTAAATAACGGGAGCATACGGGATATATTCATTTCACGTTTGTTCGTTTGTTTTCGAGAGAGTTGTAAATTCAAAACCAAGACTGTAGGGCCTACATTCTGTATACAGACACAAAAACTTTTGAAAATGTTTCAGATCTCGATGAAGTACGAAGTGTGTAAAAGCGGATTATTTGGAGATACTCTGGGGTTATTATTATTATTTTTTGTTTCTAAAACACCGTAAATGTTTAATTCACCACACTTATTTATTTGGTTGTTTGTTCGCTTTGGTTTATTCAGTTACGTGTTGACTCATTTTGTTGTTTCGAGCTACACTGTCTAAGCTAAGGCATAAAAATCGAGTGGTGAAAAAGGGCACACAGACAAAGAAAGAAACCCGAGAATACAGACAAAAAGGTTTACAAAGACAATTTCTTCAGTACGGAAAGTACAGAATGGATTTAAGTACCTTAGGCGCAGCAGGTAAAGTAGTACCAGTACATAGGGTTATACCAATGCCGAAACACGCCCTACAACAAGTGCAACTGTCAGCTCATCTACAGTACTAAGTACCACTAAGCGTAAGAGTAAAGCTTTCCCAATCCATCATGTTCAGAGGTGAAAATCCGTCCATACAACTTGTCTGTAGAGGGGAGCGCCAATCAAGGAACCAAAATACATCATTCAACAATAAAGCTCAGGGAAAGTCAAAGTAATCACGAAAGCTATTACAGTAATGAAATCTTAGTCTGGTGGACAGAGCAGCAATGATGGAACGCTTTCATTCTAAGTACACATTATCTGTGGAAGGAAGATTGCACCGCACAGTAACAAGTGACTGAAAAGTAATGTCGATATTGACGGTGTTAAAAAAAAAAAATCGTCTATAGAAGTGTATGGCGAGGGCGGGTTAATCTGAAAGAGTTCTTTGATTTAATCCATGTGTAAAAGGGAGAGCGTTTTCTTATCGTTTTCACTCGTGCGACTCGCCCTCAGAGAAGAGTTTAAGCACAGAAACATTCGATAAAGTTAAAAGGTTGAGAGATTACTATTTCAGAGATTTCGCTAAGCCAGGGTAAGTGATAAAATGTTGGCGTTTATTCTGTATTATGTGAAAATTAGACCGTTGGCTTGCTTTTCATAGTGTGTAAACTTATAATTTTATAATAAAACTTCACTGAAATGTAAGAGGTGCGATGTAACAAGGAGGAAAGACAGGGTTTGTTAGGGATTAGAGAAGGACAAATATTTCACAAGCATCAAACTATCTCCACATAGCTGGCGTCTTGTTTTCCTTAAACAGGTCTAAAAAAAAAAAAAAAGGGGCAATATGAGATCGCGAACCACAGATAGATACGGGAAGACAGATGGACACAGACAGAAAGTCTGCGGAAAAAGTTTAAGGCCAGACAGAAATAAGGATAAAAAAGACAACGGCCTGACACGAAAAACGTTGTCAGATGGCCAGATTTATGTTTCGTGTGTACGACATCCACACGCAATAGGATCGTCCATTTGAGAAAACTCTACCACCATCATTGTGTTGGCTAGCACGTCATAGATGTCGGGCTAGCTTTACAAACGAACTTGTGGTTGACAATCCACACACCATTGAAGAACGACACCACACGACACAGCAGGCGCTCACAGCGAACTAAATTCAACTTCATGAACCCAAACATCTGAAGGATGAATAATTTACCACCATAGATCAGGCGTGACGTGAAGTGACGGGGCGTGTCCAGGACGGTGTTATTCAAATTTGTTTCCCGGTACAGAGTGACAAACCAAATGAACTATACGATTTCTCATCTAACACTCGTCACTACAGCCAAAACTTGCCCTAGAGTGAGAAACAAACTTGCAAGGGCGTCTCTACAGAAAATAGCTCCTGTGGTAAGCACTAAACTTGCGCCGTTGTCCTGATATCTGACAATCAACTCTGAGATAATTTTATTAAAAATCAGCTCAGAAATGCAAGACAAGTTCATTAATGTTTTAATCAACACATAACGGTGCTGCACGTAAATTATAGCAGCAATCACCTCGACGGAAGTAAATTATTCTTTCACTATCTTAGGACAGCTTTCCTGACTTTAATAACAGAAAATGCTCAGTCGCACCCCCTTCGAGTTGCGCCCAGGGCAAGTGCCATACATGCTACAGCACATACATACGGCCTTTTCATGCCCATAACTGGGCTGTATCGGTATTGTTCTAGTATGGTCGCTGTGTTCGCCACAGAGTCAGTCACAGTGGCACGACGCCGTGATGCTTACAAAGTTATAAACAAAACACGAGCTGTGCTGAAACATCGAGACCTTCCTTCTTGTCCACGATAGCTTACCAGTAGATGTTACTGGTTATGATAATGACCCATGTATTTTTATGCTATGACTGATATTTCTTATGGTCTGTGTAATGTGCAAAAAGTCGAATTAAAGAAGCAAACAAAACAAAAAACAAAAATCAGCAGAGCCAATCATTGCGCACGTGTACATCAGATTAAGTAACCACTGTAGCTCCCAGTGTCCTAAATTTGACAATGTGTCCAATGCTGAATTTTTGAAACACTTTTTGATTTATGGAAAAATCACTTTTCACGCTTTCGTTTTTCTATTACACATAAGTAATTATATGTTGTTCTTTTGTTTTCATTTACTTCGACCACTTTAAATCAGATTTGGGCAAAACAATCTGTACATGGGTAACAAAGGGTTAATGATCAAATTCCAGAAAATTCTAAAAGCAATGTTTGCCTAAAAGAAAAGGTTATAAATGGCCAAAACAAACGTTGAAGTTTTGTGTCCAGAAATATTTCCAAATCGCAGACAACAAATTTGCTAATTTCAGTAACATTATGATGTAATTGCTATATTGATTATGTAATAATAACAACAGAAATTACACTGTCCTTTTCAGAATCTGAAGACCTGTACAGTTTGAATTTGAAGGCCAAAATATTGTCCGCCTACTGGTTCACATTCTGGTCCTGATGTGTGTCACCTCACAACAACCCAGATAAGTGATCATATTCATGATCAGGGGTAGGCGCTTAGAAGTGTGTGCCTAGTGCTCTATCTCAACCAGAGTTCTGCTGGCCTAATCATCATATTCTCATGGTTTCGATAAGACGTCAACCAATCGGTGACAACTCTCTCATTCATCAGTCATTTGAAAGGTGAGATATCTATTTCACCACACAGTCTGCAACCAACACCAACCTCCAATAACCAGTCGAGATGCCCAGGCATCCATTAGCAAATTCGGACATCGATACGACTGCAAAGTTCGAGTCCATGCGTGGTGTCTCTAAGAATGCCCAGATCATGCGCCGCCATACAGACTTAAAACGAGAATATGACCAGCAGATCCGCACACTGGAGACAGAGACCAGGCACTCCACAACTGAACTGACCCGTGCCCAGTTTCCCTACAAGAAAAAGCTGATGGCGTTCGAGGATCCTGCTTTCGGGCGTAAATATATGTCTAAATTTGCAAAATTTCAGAACAAACATCAAGTTCAAGTGGCGCCACCCAAGTTGCAGCGACAAAAGAAAGACGTTCTTCTGTTCCGTATAGAAAAGAGAGATGGGAAAGTCACGTATATCAAAGAGGCGGAGAAGCCGCCCAACATTGATGAAATGTTTGCATCGCAATCAAAACCAAACTGGGTCTAACTCTCTGTGGTGATGTACCCGTTGTATACTCAGTGATACTAGTCCAAGTCAATCGTCACCTTTCGACCACGGTTGTGTTTTCTGACTAAGGGCTAGGAATGAATGAGAAAAGAGCTCATGTTTGAATTGTATTTGATGATTGTAAATGTACCTGTCAAATGCCCGAGCCTTACTGGCAGCTAGTACTGGGCGGGAGTTGTTTTGTGTGTGTGTGTTTGTTTTTGTTAAGGCGGCGAGACAAAGTACTTCGTTACAAGCCGAGGATCGGACCAGATTTTCTTAACTGGTTTAAAATTTGGATCATGATCCGAATATCCAGATATTTTGAAGAGGATGATCCAAATAACCGGATCACGCGAAACCAAGTGTCCGCCCGGCACTTGCAGCTAAATGTATGCTTGGATGTTGCTCCGGATGCAGACAGTCAAAGAATACTTGGTAGTCACAAGAATGGTTATGAGCTATCCAAAATTTTGGATCCTTTGCTCGCTGTAGATGCGCCCATGTAAAACCGACTGCCCAACAAATCCTTCAGAGTTAATGTTGTAGCCGTAAAGACAACAAAAAGGGGTGTGGATAGTGACGTTTATCGAGGTTAAAGCCCAGACAGGCGATTTAAAAAAAAGGGGGGGAGGGTGGGGGTGGGAGAGGAGGGGAGTGGTATTTGAGGCTGTCCTGTTTGGCTGGTTTCATCCGAAATCATAGCGTGCTCAGGAGAAAATTGATGATAAACAGAGTAGGTGACCGACAACCAAATGTACTTTAGATATTGGCGATATTGAAACTGCGAAGCTTGGAGAATCATGAACAAAGCTATGGAAGAAATGTGATATTCATTTCGTATGAGAGTTTATAATATACTAGACTTAAGGCTGGAGTTACAGCTGTAAATCTGTCTCAGATTTGCTTCTGCGGGAAATATTTCCAAATTGTAAATAACAAGTTTTGCTAATTTCAGCCGCCTAATAAACAAAATTATGAGAGATCAGTTTATCTTGACATTAACAAACGCCATACATCCCTGAAATGAGAAAGAGTTCAAAAACAGTCGCACTGATATTACATAATGACGTAGCCTATTTGTCTGCGTGTCGAGTTAAGTTTTGATGTGGTTTTAACTAAAACCAAAAGACAGTGGAGTTAGAGTGTGTCTAGCATCATTGCTGCCATTGAATTGTGTCTAGCATCATCGCTTCCAATGAACTGTCTCTGGTATAATGCTACCAATGAATTGTGTCTATCATCGTTGCTACCATTGAATTGTGTCTAGCATCGTTGCAACCAATGAATTGTGTCTAGCATCCTCGCTTCCAATGAACTGTCTCTGGTATAATGCTACCAATGAATTGTGTCCAGTATTATGCTACCAATGAATTGTGTCTATCATCGTTGTTATCACTGCATCACTCAGGATGATATGCTTATTATGTAAGCCCATTGCCATTGTTCTCATTGATTTACATCATGCTTTTTCAATTACTTGTATTATCAACAAATATCCACCGACCTTATTTCTTGTTTGATCTTTCTCCATTTTCTGAAAAAACTGGAGAACTTTTGGTATGTAGAAGAGATATAACAAATGGAACATGTGGCACTTATCAAGCTGTTGCAAAGTTCCTGTTTAGTCTAATTCCTTATCATAATACTAAAGCCACAAACGTTTAACGTCCAGTTTCTTAGTTGTGCAAAAATTAGAAATTCAGCTTACTTGCGTCATTTTCACGCGTCGCTGGCCCTGCCATGAGACCGTTCATGTACGAGGGACAAGTTTAAAGGGAAAAGAGAAGAAAATTTGAATTACTCGAAATGCATTCCTCAATATCACAAATAGCCTACATTTTTATTTATTATACAGATCATCATCCCAAGAGTTTTGCGCTAAGGGCGAGCACGTATACGTACCATCCCTAACCCCATCCTTAGCCTCAACCCTAAATCTTATCGCATACCTAACCCTACCCCCTACCCCACTGCCCCCTACCCTTTTTGGGGGGTGGGGAGGGGGGGGTGGGGGGGGGTATCGGGTTAAACTTTGATCTTGTTGCCATTGTATTTGTACTAGGTTGAGACCTTTAATTGCCATTTTCTTGCGAGGGAACCAATGAAAACACTCTACATGTTTGGTGTTCGTAAATTATATGTCTGTGGGTAATTATTATTTATGTAACATGCTGGAAGAAGACAGAAATGGAGGGGTGGGGGAGGCGGGAGGGAACAGAAAGATACTGAGAGAAAGAGTGTGTGTGTGTGAGAGAGAGAAAGAGGGGGACGCGAGTGACAGAGAGAAAGATACCCTATGTGAACGTATATGCAAGTGACACAGAAACAGAAAAACTGATAAATAGATGTTGAGTGGCGGAGAGTAACGAAGAGAGAAAGAGAGAGAGAGAGAGAGAGAGAGAGAGAGAGAGAGAGAGAGAGAGAGAGAGAGAGAGAAACCTAGGGAGACAGAGAGTAACAGAGAGAGAGAGAGGAAGGGAGAGAGAGAGTAACAGAAAGAGAGGGAGGGGTAGAGGGGGAAAAAGAGAGAGAGAGAGAGAGAGGGTGGGGAGGGAGAGAAAGAGAGTAAGTGACAGGGTAAGGAAAAGATACAGCGAGTCACACAAACAAGAATGGCAGACATTTACGCGTAGAGCCCGAGGTGAGAGAATAAAGGAGGCCAAAATGCGGCAATTAAAACTAATAAGACAAGGGGGTGGGTTGTTAAATCGCTCGTGTACCCAAAAATGTAAACATTTATCTTATTTTACTGAATTATTAAAGCGCTCTAATTGGCCATCCATCTATTAGTTCCTCATCCGGGAGCATTTCAGTGAAACAGAACAAACACCTTCTTCTCTCTGCCTCCTTCCACCCCTCTCCCCCCAAGTACACATGCGCCTCTCACCCAGGTCCTCACACGAACTACGATCGTATCTGCCAGATCCCAGTTGTCAGGAGTTACAAGGTTGAGACAAAGGGAACAATAGGATTGGTAAATCGCGTGCGCCCAGGGCTCGTCTTGGCAGTAATTGTCGTGCTTCTGTGGCAAGTGGCAACCCTCATCTTATGACCCCGCCCCCCCCCTCTTTCCACCAGCCCTATTCCCCAGTTCCTCAATTTCTGGAGTTCAAAATCCTGGTCTAAAAAGAAGAGGATGCACTGAAATGAAAGACTGTGAGAGTACTTCATCGTTCCCTTCCGGATTCCTCTTTGCAAGAATTTTCTGGCTCTCTCCTTCCCCGTCCATCCTCCTCCATTTTTCCAGATTCAGAGTTTTTGGCTAATTGTCTCAAAGCCCGAACGGCTAGGGAGCTCACGAAAATGGTGGCATGGTGGTAGTCTCAGGGGTGGTGCTTTTTTATTGGGGGAGGAGGGGGGGGGGGGGGGAGAGAAAAAGACTTGGCTGTACAGCTATCTGCATCAGTAAAGACTAATAAGAAACACCATGCACATGTTTTATATACAGGCTACTAGCCGATCCATGCAAGATAAATCTTGCAAATGCTTCACACCAAGCTCAACTGTATATCTAGACCTAGTGTCACATTAATAACGGCACTTGGATTCGATGGAAGGGTTAATAGAGTTTACTGTTATAGCATAATTCCCAGCAAATCACACAGATGTGATAAAATCGCTTTTCGACCAGCAATTTGTTAAAGGGAACGAAGAACGATAGTCCCTATCATACTTTTCGACTTTAATCGACGAAAATGCGTCTTTTAGTTCTGCGGCTCAAAATATCGTAAATAAATAATTTCACAGGCTGAAGTTTGTCTGAAAATGAATATGCCCACGTAAGACATCGTAGAAAATTTTGGTAGGACGAAGTTTCAACTTTTTTTTTTATATCTCATATTCACAAAGTTTAAGCTGCTTACATGTTCACCTTCCAGTTCCATTACAATATTGTATAATTATAAGCTTATTATCTAAGCTATGATACACTATTATTTGAAGATTATGGGGTTCCTATGCTTAAAATCGACAGTAATAATACGCGTACTACCATGTAATGTACGCGACTAAGCCTTGTAGTTATGAGGTGCATTCTGTCAAACTGCTCTCACTAATTGAGATGTGCGTTTATTTCATTGACTGGATCTTGCCCCCCCCCCCCTCCAGCATCCCTTTTCGTATTATGATCGTTTTGCTGTCTTGTACATGCATCACAATTGCCATTATAGTGTTTTGTCTATACGAGTAACTTACAGTTCTGTTTGTCTGTCTGTCTTTCTCTCTCATTGTCTGTCTTGGTGTGTGTCTTTGACTCTTGACCTCTTCTCCCCTCTCACCTTTCTCTCTCTGTCTATAATCTGTCTATCTTCTCTCTGTCTGTCTGAATCTCTCTCAATATTTTATGATAAATTCATAATTTTTAAACCTATTTATGTCCGAGCGATTTTATCGTTTTTATATTATGCGAGTGGTGTTTCATGTGTATGACGCGAATACTTAATGGACAGACATTTGCAGGATGCACCTGTGTAAATATTATGTAAAATATTGAAAGTTCCATGTTCTGGGACCTGGTGCTATATAAACTCAAAGTTCAATATACATATATTAGACTACACCATACATTGTGATTCCCTATACTTTCTTTAGAAAATGCTTCCTGATTGCACATCTCTTTTTTTTGCACATTTTTGTGTGGAGTCATTGCGTAAGAAGACGAATCATTAACTAAAGTACCGGTACTTAAAAATCTTTATTGAAGTTTTTAAAATCTAATCTCAGTTGTGTCAATGTATTCTTTGAAACAAACTTTTTGAAGTTTACTTGTTTCTAATTCAACCTGGGGTAGAATAAAATGATTATTGCAAATATTTTGCGCTTGTTCTTTTTAGCCAGTGAACTTGTGGCAAAAAGAACTCTTGCAAAATATTTTGCAAAAAAAAAAAAAAGCAATAATCTTAGGTTATGTATGAAATTTCTGGGTTTCATTATGATAATTTTATGTCATCATGTTATTTGTTTTGTATCCTCGTAAGGCAAAATACTGGTGGAGAACCACAGTGGGAATAATATTGCATTAAAATTTCATTTTGCTATGTAGGAAAAACTTCAAAATTGCAGTTACGTGTTTTTCTTATTTGGTTGTACAGTGCAGTTTTATCTAACTTCTCCTTGCTACAACCTACGTCCTTGAATTTACGCCTCCCTTCCAGTCTTGCATCCTTTACTCTCCTCTCTATCTCTCTCTTTCTCTTTCGTTCTTTCTCACTCTCTCTCTCTTACACACGCACACCCACACAAATATATGGTTACCTTCCTCCCTTCTCCCCCCTTTCTGCACTCATCAACTCCTATCCACACAGACACTCATACACTCTCATGCATAATCTTCGCCGCTTTTACATTGCTACTCATGACTTAACTGCTAATCTAATTATTATACTAATGGGAAAAAAAAGTAAGTGTGCATCACAATAAAGAGCAATATGCATGATTGTGTTTTTGGGAGAACTCATGGAAAACTTGACGCAGAGTTGTGTGTGGGTATGGCTCACTTACCCTTCCAGTTACAAGTGGACTGCAATATTAATGAAGAGATAGTCACAACTTAAATGAAATCACATGCAAAGATCAGCCTGGTCGAATTAAGCAAAGTAAAACAAAAGGAAGTGTGTAGCTCTGATCCCAACCGTATGATAGTCTAATCGTTAAAAAAAAAAAGTACTGAAATGCAAACAGAAAAAATTTTTTTTTTTCATAATGCCAAAATTGAAACAAAGGCAGAGAGCAATAATCATAGGGAGGTTAGCTGCCGGACTGGCGACATCAGCAGTAACTTAACACCCCAATGTTCTCAGGAACACAGCATCGCTCAATCAAGCGCATTTAACCAAAAGGGAAGCTCTGCAGATCACCTCAGATGAAGGTGACCTCGAGTTACCAAGACCGTTACATCTGCCCCATACACCTCCGAAACAGGTTTCTTCAGGCAACTTGGACTGCCAGGAACTTCCCAGATTTAAGATCGGTATCGGGCAGGACGGAACGGTGTGGAAGAGACTCAGAGAGGCAAATCAGATCTACAGTTAGACCAGTACTGACAGTTCGTCATGGACAAGCCGGCTTGGCTTGGAACAGACAGCGCGTGGCACGCCCCATCATCAGTGGAGACGGATTTTAAGACTGTAGTAACTCAAAGGGGTTAAGTCAGCTGAACAACGCCGCATTTCAGCTGCTGAAGAGCAAAAGGGGAACGGGGAAAGCACGAGCAGCCACCCATTGGGCCGAAATGTTCAATATGTGGCAGTCTGCTCCCTGCCCGGATTGGACGTATCAGCTACCATAGAAGACACACAGCAAACCAATAAGAGATCAATTCATGGTCATCATCGAGAACGATAGACGAACATCATGAGTAACTCAAAAATTCGTAAACTCGATTTATATAAGAAATAATATATGTTCAGCTACATTCAAAACCGCACGGAATGATCTTGGTTCTAGACTTCTATGCCGAAAAATAATCAAATAGCAAACTTTCAAAAAGTCTTTAGGCCAGTTGTCTAAAATAAAACAGATTTTTGCTTCTTCTGAAAAGTGGTCAAACCCAGTTCTACATTTTTAGGGAGTGGTGACGTTCTGTTCTCTGAAGAGTCCAGATTCTGCATGCAAGGCAATGAAGTCTTACCATGGCCAGCTGTTTCCCCCGGACCTGTCTTCCACCGAGCACGTTTGGGGCGAACTGGAATGAAGGATGCCAAAAAGACAAAATCTTCCCCAAAAGTTGAAACCACCACCACTTAACCAAGTGTTGCAAGAAGAATGGCACAACAACAGATCCAACGTGGCATTGGCTGCATAGGCAGGTACTGTCAAGACTTGATAAGAGCCCCAGGAAGATAATGTGGGGACGTCCACACTGAGGTGAGTTTTTGTCTTTGTTTCAAGACATTTTCACAGAAGTCAAACTGCTCCCTCTGTCTGTTATTCAGTGCTCAACCTAGCTGTGCACCAACTTTTAATTTACCCAAGAACAAGTGCACAATGCTTTATTTAGTAATGCACACTTACTTATTTTCATACATATAGTTTCATCTCTGGGAGGAGTTCTATTTGAGTCAAATAATAATGACACTGCTATGTCACGACTTCAGGAGCGTCCGTGATCGGGGGTTCGTAATGGGGCAGCGTACTCCAGATAAATGTCCACATTTGAGTGCAAATATTCTTCAGCTAGTTAACTTTCACGTAGAGCAGTGTCTTGGGAGGGTCCACTAACTTGCAAGAAAAGCGTATTCTTTTTTTGCAATGTATAATTAGTTGGTCCAATTTCACCATACAAAACGATCGTGTACTTCATTGGAAGGTATCTATGGAAGCTTTGGCGACCTCTTTCCATCTGTTGGTAGTCTTTCATGCTTTATTAAACGGCTGACGTCATATTACTGTGTGTCAAGTACACATCTTAATATCTCATTCTTTTGCTTCACATATAATGTTTATAGTCCACTGGTATAACCCTGGATATTTTCTGACGAGCTCACTGAAAAGGTGATGACGCATGTTTGTTTGGTGTTATTACAAAGACAGTAGCCAAGTGTTCTTGATATTTGTCTTATTTTGGCTCAAATGTTGTTACAAGAGATGACTGGTCGCCTTGAAAAGAGCAAAATCTGGAGATTTGTGAGTGAAAAAGTTGATTTTGTGGTATCTCAGCAGACACGCGTTCTTGCGACTTATTTGGCCAGCCCTGTTGGTGTTGCTGCACTGATCTTCGCCCGGTAGTGGCAGTAAAATTTGTACTTACTAACTATTCAGCTGAGTTCTACTCTGCTTTCTTTTGTACTACTCGAACTTCCGCACAGCAAACATCCAGAAAATAATTAACTGGGATATCCGGCGTTGCTCGGATAAATCTATGACTAAATTATGGTTCTACAAATACCTTTCACATCTTCCGAATCCTGCCTCTTTCTATGGACGCGCATTGGTATTTTTTTAAACTGCAATGTAGTACTGTCACATTATTGTATTTGTATTTGTATTTGTATTTGTATTTGTATAACTCTTTAATCCCATTTGGGAAATTTTGCCTTTGTGCCATTGCAGCCCAGTTATAACTGGAGCAGGCACGTCGTCGCCACAGTGCAGCGCCGGTCGGCGTTTTTTTTTTTTTTTTTGGGGGGGGGGGAGATGAGGGGGGAGGGGGAGGGACTGGTAGAGATGAATTTAATTTAATTTTGCCCGGGCAGCGGCCTGTTCGGCCTGCTCTTTACGATTTCCAACTGCCAAGGTATCTTTAACGTGCGCAACGTGCACACGGGCCCTCCGAATTTTTTCGTCCTTATCCGAGAAGACTAGGTACTCGATCCTACCCCTCAATAGAATCAGGGACACGAAAATATGAGAAAAATCCCAAACTTCCAACATGCCTGCACGGCCCGGGTTTCGAACCCGGGACCCTTGGCACGAGAGGCGAGCACCTTGCCTCTAGACCACCTTGTTCACCCAACACTGGTGTCAGCGCAGTTATGTAACTCTTAGACACGGTATGCGCACTGGGCAGTTCCGTTTAGTGAACACGCAGTTTTGATCGCCAAATCTTTAAGAGCAAAAAACTCAGACAGGTAAAGAAAAAAAAAAAAGGTAATAATGTTAGATAAAAATGCGGGGTCGAAAAGGTAGGGCGAAACTTTGAAAATTGTCTTCGCTGTTCATAGTAAAAGTATACACTCACAATTTTATTCATCCATTGCAAACTATAGCCTATCATTTTTAAGGAATTCAGGTGAAAACAGCATGTCTCTAAGTTTTGCACTTACACTAAAGTTCTCAGTGCATTATTTGCATCTCCCTTTTATGTACATAGATATTTAGGAAATGAACGTGTCAAAAAATACAAAATGTCATATTGACCCATCTAACTACTGCCAATCTACATAATTATCTATCCACCAGTCCATCCATCAACCTACTTGTTGACTCACTTGCGCAACTATCAAACATCAGCCTCTGTAGGGTATATAATATGATAGTCTCCAGCCATTGCCACAGTGTTTACAATTATCCAACCAATATTGATTAGCCTGCAGCGTACGCCAACACTTGTCAATGTAAAAATTTTTTGATTTAGATATTTGCTCTTGCTACTGCCAGTTCTGTCAAACATTTTTACTTGTGACAGTCGTGTCCGTTCTTTTCTGTGTCCGTGCGTCTGTCCATCCACCTGTCCATCCACTCATCCATCCAGCCATTCCATCCATACGTCTGTGCATTCATCCACCCATTTATTACCCACCCACACATCCATCCACCCATCCGTCCACCATCCATCCATCTATCCATCCATCCATCCATCCATCCATCCATCCATCCATCCATCCATCTATCCATCCATCCATCCACCCATCCATTCATCCATCCATCCATCCATCCATCCATCCACCTATCCATTTACAACCCATTGATCATTCCATATATCATTCAGATCCTTACCTCATTCAGGCGTTTGTCTGTCCATCCACACATTCATCCATCAATCTGTCCAACTTATCCATCAGTTTATCCATCCACCCCTCCATCGAATTCTTATTCCTACAACACTCGTCCAATCCCTTGCTATTTTCACCAGCATAAATATTACATCGCCTGCCATATGCAGTAACACCAACTCAAACAAACTCCTTTTTCTTTTCCTGCCAGCACTGTCGCTGCATTTCCGTCTTTCATTCTCATCCATCTGTCATTCCCCTTTCAAAACTAATAAAGACTGAAAGCCGAGATCTTTGGAGGAGGGCGAGATTTGAATGAGAGAAGGTGTGAACAAACACAGCCAGCAATAGTTTACATTGAATTACATCTGCCACTGCAAACCGATACACACTGAGAGTCTGGATATATTGTGCCTCCTCTTTCCCTTCCCGCCCTCATCTCATTATCACCCTTTGTATCCTCATGTTGTTATTTTATTGCCCACCTTTCTTTTTCTCTTTTCTATCAGTAGGTTATACTGCCATTTTATAGGAAAGACCGCATACGCCCAGACCAAAATGTTGCAGAAGACGAAACAAAAAATAATGGCTTTGCACCTTGCATTATTGTCCGTTCAATTTCCATTTGGAGACAACCAAAAGATAGATTCAGTCGTATAACATTATAACCCAGGTAGAAAGATAGAGCTCATTTGTTTCTACATGTAGATAAAAATGATGCGAAAAAGTTAATTTTGGGTTAGAATGGCGTATACGGTTTTTCTCCATAACTTGGCAAATTAATCCTTTCTATTCAAAGATACTGTCTTACATACCTGGTAACCTTCTATCTGTATATAGTTTCAAGCCAACACGGATTCACTGACTTAAGACAGTGATACATTTGTGTTACGATTGTCACCGACAATATTACTTATTCACTTGTTCGTTTTCATGTTTCACTTCTATCATCCAATACATCACCTTAACTCTTTTGTTCTTTTGGAATTATCTCCGTCAGTTGCATCCTGTCCTTTCTCAGAGAGGTTAAGATCTACAACTTGATTTAAAAACTTTTATACTCATTAACAAAACTCTTTTCAGATCCATACAGAACAACTTTTAAGGATTTTACCAATGAGATAAAATTGTATGAACGTGTTTACTTCTATTGTTAAACCTAAAAGCTCTGAATACGGAACACAAATAAAGAAAGTGTAGCCAAATGGACCGTAAAGAGCGCAAAGTGGCCGTCATCGTGCCGACGCGCCGTGAAAACCCAAACTCAAACTCTCCCTCTTTCTCCCTCCCTCTCCCTCTTTTTCTCTCTCTTTTTCTGATTCCTCTCCCCCTCCGTCTCTTCATCCCACCCTCTCTCATTATGCACCACTTTCTCTCCCCTCACACACGCCTTTATACAATTCACATTTCGGCCTTCCATGTTCACAAACACCGCGTTTATCATCACACAGAAGAGCAGCTAATTTGGTCATACATTTATGTGTTTCTTCTTTATTACAGTTCAACCATCATAATTTCATCCCGTCTACATTCTAGCACTTCAATACGGGACTTTCCCATTGCATCAGTAACGTACACTTGATAAACTGTAGTGATAACTCCTTCTTCCGGCCTCCTCTCTGCTCGCTGGTGGTTGACGGGCGTTTCTGATGGGGTCTTTTCCTATCCTATAATTCTGCTATATTCTGTCCATCGACTTGCTTTTCCCTCCCACTATGTGTCTGTTACCGTGTCGACACGCTTTCTCCCAACTCAAACTCAAACTCCTCTCAGCTCTCCGTCTCCTCTCCAGCAGATTCATTTCGTCATTCCTCTCCGCAGTTTCTGTACCACTACCTCCGCACCCCTCTCCCTCCCTCTCGTCGTACTCAACACATCAATACAATAATATAATACAATTATATAGCTTCACACCTTACATGGGTGTGACGGGCAGCTGTGCCAGTGCTCATATTACTCTCCTCATCATCTACTATCCAAGATCCGTCCTTTTACCCACCCCCACCTGAAAAACATCATCTCTATCACAATCATGTATGATGATTCAGTTGAAGCGGCTGTAAATGTATAGTCCCCACTCACGTGTGACACAAAATACCCGATTCTCAATGGCACAACGTCTCCTCCCTATACCTTCATTCCTCAATACAGATCAATATTATAGAATACCCGTGTTCCCGTGTTTTCATTGATTGCAGTATAGATCTATCGATGTATAGCTCTTTATCTGCTTGGGTGCGCGGGTCGTGAGGCCCTCGGGTCCTGTCATAGTGGGGAAAAAGAGCAGAGGGCCTGTTGGAAGGTTGAGGGGGTGGGGGTGGGGAAAGGGCAGTAATGATAATAATAATAATAATGAAGATCATTTATATAGAGCCCAATCCAAAACAATTGCTCTAGGCGCTTTACAGAAATCCTTGTTCTCTCCATATCCAACTCATCCTCTCTCACTCGCTCTTTCTCTCTCTCTCTCTCATTCCCTCTCTCTCTCTCTCTCTCTCTCTCACGCACAAGCTATTGCATACATTCTTATGCCAGACATACCATACACACACACAGACACATAACATAGACACATAAAGCACAAAGTAAACAATGAAAGTAAAATAAAATGAATTGAGAAAATAAATGGAGTAGGAATGAAACTTCACAACTGAAAGTGTTTTGGGGAGAATGTGTTACATATGCTACAGTCTTGATGACAATGATAAGGAAAATATGATGTATTTTGAAAATTTAACTTTCTGTTGACCATACTTAATGAGTAGAGAACAATGCCGCAGTCCGTTGTTTTTAGAATGAACGAGATCAACATCGATTTTCTTGAAAACTGTTCGTTGGATTGACGTGAAATTTTGCATGGGCTTATTTTTCACATTAAATCTTATGAAACTGATTTTTTCTTTTTATTTCTTAAACCACGGCTGATTTTGAGTTTTGCTTCTTTGCAGATTGTAAAAAAATAAAAATAAATCATTAGTAGACCGAGTCATTAAAAACAGAACATTTCGACAGTACTAACTGTGCGAAATACTAAATTGTGTGTTCACTTGTACTCTCTGTGCAGTACTCCACACACCTATGTTGAATAGATCTGAGTATTTCGCACAGTTTTTTTAATAACTCAGTGTACTTGTGATTTGTTACAAAACGCAAAGAAACAAACTCAGAATCAGGCTACAGTCTATAATAAATCAACAGTAAAATATGAGCCCATTTCAAATCAGTCCAACAGACAGTTTTCGAAAAAATCGATGTTGACCTCGCTCATTCTAAAAATCACGCACTTCAACTTATTGAAAAGAAAAAAAAACGAACTTTGTTCCAGACAGCGCAGGCTATGGCCACATACCCTGTCAAAACGTTCATCAGCGGCCTTAAAATATTCTTCGTTGTTTCCCTAATAAAAATACGGGTACATGTTGTCAACTAAAGGAGTTTTGGCTTTAAGCATTCTTAAATATTTCCGTAAGGATTGAGGGACTTAGATATTCGTTTCCTTGGAATGAAAAGGTTCTACCTCTACGTTTTGGCTGAACTGAGTTACACATTACATATTTCGTCTAAAGGTCTCAGTCCCCAAGCCTCTCTCTTTACCGCCGAAATTAATGCAATCAACTGGGCCTTAAATGTTGCATCTAATTCCCAACCAGGGCGCTTCATTGTTTTTTTGTTTTTTCTGATGTACACTGTCTTGCTTCAAGGCTGTAAAAAAAAACAAAACACAAATATGAAAACCCATGAAGTCAATAACCTGTTACAGTGTCTTCACTCTCTACCGAACAGAGTACAAAGTTGTTCTCTGTTGGATCCCCGGCCACACTGGCATCCAAGGAATTGAAACAACAGACTCCCTGGGCAAAAAAAAATTGAGTGAACTAGAGGGGGATTAGATAGATAGATAGATATATAGATAGAGAGAGAGAGAGACACAGATAGATGGATAGATAGATAGATAGATAGATAGATAGATAGATAGATAGATAGATAGATAGATAGATAGATAGATAGATAGATAGATAGATAGATCTAGGCGCACGTGCGTAGGCACGCAATCAAATGAATGGGCAAAATAATGAATTAGAGTGATAATGTGAGTAAGCAATCGAGTCTACGAAGGAGCGTGTGAGTGAGCGAATGAACGAATAAGTGCGTGCGTCAATGAGACTGGACCAGGAGTGCGTTGGAGTGAACGGACAGGAAGCTGATGAGTGAATAAGTGGGTGACATGAAGACGGTGCGAGGAGGAGAGGGGGAAGGGGGGGCAGGGAGAATATCGAAACTACACACAAAAAGAGTGAGAGTAAAAACGAGTAGAGTCTATCAACTATAAAGATAAAAGGTCGCGGGTCGATTCTCACAGTAATGCCCAACAATCCTAACCTATCCCCTCATCTGGTGCTCCCAGGGAAATGATGTTGAGTGCTGGTCTGCGTGTGATGAGAGTTGAGAGCAGGCAGCACGCGCATTCAACAGCCCACCCACCCGCTAAGCGGCCGCTTGACTTCATCAGGGACCAGGTGAATCGTTCGTGCCTTTTTCTCGGTAATCATCGTCAGCATGGAGAAAAGGAGAATGAAGAAGAGATGTGTGATTTTTGCATGTGTATTTACGTGGATTTGATTGACTGAGATCAGAGTTTCAGACTGGAGCAAGTCACATAATTGTTGTTTCAGCCAGTAGTCGGACTTCTCGGGATGTTCAGAGTATTGAAAAGGTAACATTCATTTTAATTTTCACTATCGGTACCATAAGTATTGACTCCACGCTTATTTATACATGTATGTATTTAATGAAGAACAAACTATGAATGTAAATGATAAAACTGGTATTTCTCAATATGAGTGCTTAATTTTCTTCTTTTGAAAACTGATTAACTTTGCGGACAATCATGTCGTCCTGTATTTCTCAAATACTGCACATTGTTGTACATTCAGTAGTGATTAACTTTGTAACTCTTTATTGAGAAATGAATGCACAGGGTTACTTATAGTTATCTCGCAACTGTTCCGATACTAATGCGGGAAAAAAATGGATTTGGAACCGCAGGGCTCTCGACAAAAGTAGGCTACCATAACAATCATTTTTACCGCAGCTGTTGAGTTATAAGTAGTCACTTAATCAGAAACCTTTATTAAGTGTCAGAATTCTAACAACTCCGTTAAACGGTTTTTAAAAAAAATAAAAACTGGCTGAATTGTTGGGGGAGAAATAAAACTATAAAGTGTGTATGTAGTAAGAAACGGGGATTTAAATGCTTGATGACCACAGTCCAATATTAATATATTTTTTCGTTTCCTGTCGTGTTGTGCACTTGAATTAAGTCAATAACAACGGCATGATGATCAAATGAAATTGAAACCAGTAATTATGACATATAAGACATAATTATGTACAAGTCTCGGTTTTATACTTGTAACGCATCGGGCGTAATACGGGGAGCCATGAGGCCAAAACTTTGAATGGCGCATTTGGACTGCTTAACCTTCGCATGATCAGAGCTAGATTCCCTTGATAGTCGAACAACATCTTCACACAATGTGATGAACAGCAAGCCAGGTGACACCGTCCTTCGACGCCCAGAAATGATTTATGTCTTCTGTTTTCCATAATCCAACACCGGTCCAGGAATAATGTCAAACATTTCATAAATACTGGCTGACTGACGTTAACGCAGGGATTTCAATCTTGGCTAAAGTTCATAACTGATTCAAAAGATACCTAAGTGTATCTTTAAATATTAGATGTCGTTGGGTAAGCGCATGTCCTGATGAAGTCACGGAGGTATCGAAATGACAAATAGAACCTTTTTGAATATATTGTAGTGACTTATTGTTAAAGTGTATAATAAACGGCAATAAGTAGATCACGATATCTATATTTAATTTCAGGCCACCATTAATCTTTAAGTAGAGGCTGTCTGGTAAACAAGGCCAAAATACTCAACAATAGAAATCATTGTGAATTTTCGAAAAAAAAACCACAACAACTTACTACTGCCATTTCTGCAAGGACCCCAGGGAGTCAAAATCAGTGCCAACCTAGGCCTTGCAATTTACAAAAAAAAAAAAACCTGCTGTGGGATGAAACCTAGTTTGGCGGCACTGTCCAGATAGTCACTCTTGAAATATAGAACAAAATATATACTGTATTAAATTTTTAGGACTTGGAAAAAAAAATATCACGTTTTCTCAGTAATTGCAGCACTTACAGCTTTCAACACTGGCATTGACGTTTTAAATTACTTGATGTTCGACATAGCGTCCTTGAAATTCAGCTTCTTGAAAGCGTTTGTTTTTTTAGCAAATAGATTTACTGGAGTCACCCCCTGCGGTACGGCGTCGGAACACGTTTTTAATCGCCGTGAACAATGCAACAAAATGGAAGTGGAACACATAATTATTATTGAAATGTGTACCCTAATTTAGAATATTGGAGTGGGAGGTGGGGGAAGGGGAAATATGAATGAAATGTTTAACTGTTGTGTTTAGGCCATAAAACATTATGCGAATGAAGCTGCCGAGTAAAACTTATGTTTGTAAACTTCAGCATGGCCGGGTTGTTATGCTTGTTTTTATATAAGCAAAGGTATAATTATAATTATTATTCTTTCATGAAAGGTAAGTAACGCAAGCAACTGGATACACGAACCTCTGGCTATTAAATATTGAAATAATTATGGTGATACATTATTATAATGGCCTCTTTGATGTGACAAAGTATGAGTCAGTGGCGCTTAAAGTAAGGGCATCAAAATTTACATTAACACTAGAGTATATATTATTAAGGCGGCCATTACTTACATCAAAGAGCATTTTGCCACCGCAGTTCGGTACAAAACCAATGTATGTTCTTGATATACAGTGCAATGTGATGTTAAAGGCCGGCGTTTTCACTATGGAGAGTGTGAAGCAAATTTTAAAATTTGTGGTTGAAAGACAATCAATATAACGTAGCCTGCCTGAGAGTTACAACCGTATTCATTGAGCCAGGTTTGTGTAAAAAAAATTAAAAATGTTGTTGTTGTTGTTGTTTAAATATCGAATTCAAACTTTCGTGACAACAGTAGCATGGAAGAGGATAGGACGAATAGGAAGCGAATGTGAGCCGGATGGAAAGGAAAACCGAACTAGATGAAAATCGAAGGATGGTAGAAGAGGGAGAAGAGAAACCCAGTACAGATAGAGTGAAGGTCGTAAAAGAGGTATAAGAGAGAGAGAAAGAGAGAGAGAGAGAGAGAGAAAGAGAGACGGACAGACAGAATGGGGGGAGGGGGAGGGAAAGAGAATACTTACATAGAGAAGTAGAGACGAAATTACAAAAAGGGCAATTCTTTCATGTTGTGAAATACAACTCAATATCCAAACTCAGTATGCATAGACCTAGACATCACCATCTCTTCTGCATATTCATACAATGGCAATAACAACAACAAAGACATGTTGTGCCTACAGCTGCTGCCCATAACTACTTGACGAAATATTATAAAAACCACAGAAAACTGTGTGACATTGCCCATAACTACTGCACCAATAACTAAATAACAGTGCCGCCCATCAACTCAAATATGCACTGGAAATACATTTTGATTATAACGTCTCCTCGCCCAATTTATATACCCATTCACTGTCAGAGAGAACACTGAAACGCAGTGAAACGATCGATATGTGCGACTGGAGCTGTCTTGACAACAGATTATAAAAATTTAGAGAAGCAAGAACCAATACGTCGTATTTCATCGCGGATGATATGCTCTGAGACAAGGCATCGCTGTATGTATAGGTCAAGACTTCGTTTTTTTTGTACTTTTTTCAAGATTTATATGTCATTTCTATTTACTTTAATTAACCCACATCCTCGAGATCTCACACATAATGTTGATTGATTATAAATCATAATCTTGGAGAGCAGGGGCAAATAGTAAACAGATAAGAATCTCGTTGTGATTACTTAGAAATGCATTAATCCAAAACGGGTTTATGGCACACAACGTTATAGCACAGACTTTATCACGACCTATTATATTATATTACATTATATTATATTATATTATATTATATTATATTATATTATATTATATTATATTATATTATATTATATTATATTATATTATATTATATTATATTATATTATATTATATTATATTATATTGTATTATATTGTATTATCACTGCTCTACGATGACATTATAAGTCACTGCTCTACGATGGCATAAGTCACCAAGTGACAGGAGAAGAAACAGTTTTTTCTTAATATCTCAAAAGTGTCAAAAATAACTTGTGCCATTGGCGAGAAGCAGTGCCGATATTAGTATGTTTAACCTCACCACACGTTTACCGGAAGGGGATATTGTAGGCAGAAACGAACGAAGTACAGCGTTCGTAACATGTCACATAGGCCCTCAACGGGAGTTAAAAGTTCAATTATTGCAGAATTTTGCAGATTACTACTTGATGGCGTTCAACTGTATGCTCTTATCCTCACTCCTCTTCGCTAATGGCATAAATCATTTTTGACACTTTGAGGGGAGATGTTAAAAAAAAAACAACAACCTGTTTCTTCATCTGACATTTGGTGACCTATGCCATTATGATCCTATTGGATTATAACATTTTCCCATTGGCACATCTCCTTTTCTATAATTTAATCTGATAGCCCTCATGCTCAGGAATACAATGAACGGTCAGTTGTCTTTTGGCATGAGTCTGACGTATGCTATTATCCCAGAACAGTGACGTAAAAGTGGTTTGTTTTATTTATACGCCCAGAAATTGTGATGCATCCCCGACTCCCACTGCACAGACCTCTGAGCATGCGCACTTGTACAGATTTGTTTTTTGGAACGCAGACTGGACATGCGCACTCCCAAAGATTGGTTGTAATCCAAAAAGAAGAAATGGAACTCCTGGGAAAACGAAATATAATTAATGGCCTTGGAAATTTACGGCCAAAGACGAAATAAAATTCAAATTTCATAAGGGCACACATTTTGTGGCGTTCAGTGAAACGAATCAATAACCACGACCGTCCCCAAACATATTTCACTTCTTCATGTCCAGAATGACCTATTCAGTGGCGAATTTACTTTGAAATAAATGTGAAGCTTGAGCTTCCGGGTCCTTAATCCCAGAGGGGCCCTGTAAAAAGTTTTTTTAATGAGTGAATTTTGGATATTGCCCTATTGTTGCTTGTTGCACAAGGGCCCCATAACAGTTCAAACTTCAGGGTCCCAAAAATGTAAGTCCGCGACTGCACCAGGTTTTGAGTCTTATTCATCACAAAAGGGTGTCCTTTAGCATTCATTGTAATGTGCAGAGTGCCACTATAAAGTATATTCAAGGACCTCAAAGGCGTTCCAGAGAAAAGCATTCAACCCGTAGATTGAAATAACTATGTGTTTTATCGATACTTGAGATAGTGTGTCTTTTAAAGCCCACAGTATTCCATTCTGCCAGTCATGTCTCGACAATGCCTCGAAAAAGGAATCGATACTTCGTTAAACTGTTCAGAGTAAACATTTCAACTTTGCTATTCATGTATGCAAGAAAGAATACAATCGTTAGCTGAGTTTCTTCTGTTCCTTTTCCCAGCCCCCGACCTCTCTCCTTTCCCCACCTACCCTGTCAGTATGCCAACTCATTATGTATTTCTCAATCGACTGTTGGTCTGTCTGGCCCTTCGCTTTATCTGCCACCTGCTATTGATCTATTTATTTATTGATCTGTCTGTCTGTCTGTTCGTCTGTCTGATCGTCTATCTATCTATCTATCTATCTATCTATCTATCTATCTATCTATCTATCTATCTATCTATCTGTCTATCTATCTATCTATCTGTCTGTCTGTCTGTCTGTCTGCCTGTCTGTCTGCCTGTCTGTCTGTCTATCTATCTATCTATCTATCTATCTATCTATCTATCTATCTATCGACCCCTCCTTCCATCCATAACACAACGATGTTAAATGTTGTCCTCTGAACGTGTGGTGCTTGTAAAACGGATATTTGCCCTCGGTGTCGCGTGTCACAATATACTAATGTAGAGAGTAGGAATTTAATTTAGGATAGTTAATCAGTCTGGGTGGCTGGTTTAAGTTCGAAACGTTCATTTGGCTGAGCACACAAACATACACATACACACAAACACATATACAAATCAATGTGAGAAAGGTTCCTATGGGATGGTTATGGTTTACCCTCTCCCTGACCCGAAACTTAAAACATATTCGATAAACATAACATCATTACTGGTCGACCTTCATCTTTGCCAAAGTCAAGATGCCCATAGCCGACCGTTTCAATCATTTCATTTTTAAGTTATTATTTAAAGAGCATACAAAATGTAATGGAATTGTACGGTTTTTTGCTACTGAACAAAAGAGTAAAACAAAAACAATTAAGTAGGCCTATATAATTATTATGACAAACTGTGCTCTCATAAATGTGGGTAACCTTTCCAGTATCAGTGTTTCCGAGTTAAGGTCACTGATCACTATTATGTTAATGCAGACTTTTCTCACAATTATGGCAAACAGCTGTGTATTATGTGCTATTTCAATAAGCAATAGTTAGTACCGGTAAATAATTCTTAAGGACACATTACACAGTAATAATACTTCAAAATGCCAGATCACAGACCATAGATTTCTGTATGGTAATAAGGGGTGTATTACGTTGAGCGTCACAGCCAGTTGCTGCCAGCAAAATATACACGTAGTAAATAATGGCAGAAGCTTGCTGTGTCTGACTGGGCTTAATATGATAGGGTCTTCCCGGATTTACCACGAAAATTTAGGAAATTATGTCGTACACTTCTTGTCTGCCAACAGCCGACTGCCCTGTTCCTAGCTTAGTATGATAAATCCCTAATACTGTGCACAAATTTTGAGCGCTCCCCTTGCCGTCTATAATGAACCATGAGATATCGTGAGATTTCATCAGCTGTCATGCTGATAATATCACAGTGTGAATAAACAAGTATCTGGCCTAACGTAGGCATCATGTGTCACTTCACTGCTATAATAAATGATTCAATAGTTATCTTTTTCTTGCTATATTGTCATAAATACCGTCCTTCTGAGGCTTAGTTTGGCAATATCGATTGAAACACTTCTAACAACTAATATCACGGTAAGGTTAGAAAGGAATTTTCTATTTTCGAGCTCAGATTTGAATGCGATTTCAGTTATGCGCATGACTTTGTGATTTTGTTGAATTAAAAAGCATTGAATGTTCAAAGCATTATTTAAATAAATTAATAATAGTAATAATAATAATAACAATAACAATGACAAAGTATATAAATAAATAAATTAATTAATTTAAACATGTTTCGTTTTGATGAACTGATACACGTATACATCTATTGCATGAGGGTTTAAACGTAAAAATTACGAAGAAATAAGGGAGATTCTCTTTATATCATCATGCCTGTCAGTACGTGGCCTTCGTAACTACATGGCCAAACACAATGCCGATATGCGGGTAAGTGACGTCACGGGATGCGGCGGTACCGTCTCAAGGCTGCGCTCTCTAGGCCAAGGCTACAGGAAACAAAGTTTGAATACCGGCACTATAACAATGCTTGTGTGTTGACTGCTGTTTCTTGTCTTTGTGTGGATTTATTAGACTTATTGTTATTCTCAAGATTGGATATTTGTTGTGTCGGTCTCACGTCTTCTCATGTCTTGGAGACCGCACACACAGTGACACTGGCATATTTATGTGGTCAGTACCCTCTTAACAGTTAACCTTGTCTTTGTCTCCTCTCCACCTGTCTTAGGGTGGTTGTACATCGTGAGAAAGCAAGTTCGTTGTCCGTCTTTGTTCTTGTTTGACTATATATGTAGGATGCCTGGGAGTCCCGTCAGTCGCTATGCTGAGGCCCCCGAGAAACAAAAGAACTCATCCCCGTCCCGTCAGTCGGTGTAGTAGACGTGTACCTGTGCAATGCCTATCTGTACAGTGTTCATTTATATGTGAAATTATTTCTGTGTATAACGTATACCTGTACAGTGACAGTAACTTTCATATCCGTATATAGACTTATGTGTGTCGATTAAATGTCAACTCTGTATACCATACAGAAGGACTTACGTTATTCTGTAATATTCTAAAAACCCCACGCACGACACCACAATATTCAATGTGAAAATGCCTAGAAAGTGCTGTGTTCCAGGTTGTAGAGGAAATTACGACGATGGTGAGAAAGTTTCTGTGTTTAAATTCCCGACTGAATCGACAAGGCGAGATCTATGGCTAAGTAAAATTCCTAGAGCTGACTTTACTCCTACATCTCAGTCTGTTGTGTGTGCTAAACACTTTAGTGATCAGTTCCTCATCCGATCTGATTCTGTTACAAGACCAGACGGAAGTGTTTTGGCGGTGCAAAGATCAAAACCAAAACTTGGGGATGATGCTTACCCGTCAATTTTTCAAAATTGTCCATCGCATTTGTCTGACGAACCAGCTCCAAAAAGAAAAACACCGGAGGAAAGGCATAGGGAGGCCCAGCAAAGAGATGAGGAATCATTTTCTGATTGGTTAGAAAGTGACAAAATAGATACTTTTTCGGATTTTGGTAACAGTCTAAACAGTCATGTATCAGGGACCGTCTGGATTTATAGGCTACACAACAACGTTGAAAAACATGCCACTACCAGCACTAATTTATCCGACGAAAAGGAAAGTCCATACTGGAGTTTTTACAATTTACAAGATTTACTTAGCAGCAAGCCAGCTTTAGTTTCGGCAATTAGAGTACATTCTGACATGCACGTAGAGATTTTCACACAAGAGAATACAGGTATTGTTCAAGTTCCAAACACATCTTTGAAATGGCTCTTTGGTCAGCAATCTCCCCTTATCCTCACATCCTGGTCACAGTTTGATACAATGCTATCACACTTCGCCAGTGCCAGCGCCAAAGAGATGGATGTCAAACAGCAAATTCAAGTTTTTGTTGATGGCTTGCAGAATTTGTGCTTAGACGAACCAGCAGAAGAAACTGATGAGCACAGCGAAGACCAGGTTTTACCACTGAAAGACAAACTTTCCTTTTTGGTGGAACAGTTAAAGCTATTGTCTTCTCCGGTGAGACGATACTCATCTGAAACACTGCTTTGGGCTTTTCAAATTTTTGCAGCAGCCCCTAGAACCTATTCTATGTTAAGAAACTCTCATTTAACTCTACCACATACTTCATATTTGAAGAGACTTTCATCAGTATTTACTATTGGAAGCGGATTGACAGATGGAAGCGTTCACGAGGAATATTTGAAGCAAAAGTGTCAAAGTTTGAATGAGGGAGAGAGAATGGTAATTTTAATGTTAGACGAAATTCATGTCGCGCACCAAGTATCCTACAAAAGAGGGAAAACTGGAAGGCACAGCCTCAAATTCTCTGTCTCAAGAAGCCAGCACAGCTCAAGTTTTCATGGTATCATCCCTATTATGCAAAAGTAAAGATGTTGTGGGAATTGTTCCTGTCAAAAATTTGACTACTGATTTGTTGTACGACATGCTTCTTGAGGTTCTGAAATTGCTCCACAGTATCACCCTGTAAAAATAAACCAGTTACAGAAACACAAGCAAATACTTTAAATCAGTCTTTTATCTTGGGAGAAGGGGGAACATCTGCACCTGTAGATTCAATGAAGGACAATGGACAAAGCCGAAAGGACTCCACTGGCCTGGAACGTGGAGAAGAGCCAGAGAAAATGATGTGCAACGAAGCGGAAAGACTTGGAATAATGTAAAGAGACTGGCCCATGATAGAGAGGGATGGAAAGTGTTTGTTGGTGGCCTATACCCTGATCCAGGGTGAGAAAGGCAATGATGATGATGATGATAGGATATTCTGTTGTATGCGTGATCTCAGACAACAACAGAGTAAATCGTAATGCATTTACCAAAATGTGTGGAGGAGAACTGAAGCTTTCTACACAGAATCCCTTCAGCAGTTCTGAGAAATTGTTCTTTCTGTTTGATACTGTGCATATATTTAAATGTATCAGAAATAACTGGCTTGCTCAGAAAGATGTGGAGAAAACATTCCAGTTTCCTTCATTTGAAAGTTCTGCCTGTACTGAAATTATGAAAGTATCATTTTCTCATTTAAGAAAGTTGTATTCTGCTGAAAAGTCGTCTGCACTAAAACTGGCACCGGCACTGAACAAAAAGGCTTTGTATCCAACAGCTACTGAAAAGCAGAACGTCAAATTGATGCTTAAAGTTTTTGATCAACGAAATATTTTTGCCTTACAGCATTTTGAGAAGCACTGGCAGGAAGATACACGAGGCACTAGAGAATTTCTAGACATAATTCTACGTCTGTGGAACATAGTTAATGTTAAACATCCATACAAAGCTAAGAGACTCAGGAATGACGACTTTAAAGTTATAACCTCCATCTCTGATATGAACATGCAGAATATGAAGAAAGCAGTTGAATGGCTTCAGGAGTGGCAGAAGTTAAATCTGAAACCAAGAGAAGGCACTATATCGAACGAGACAATGACTGCTCTGGATCATACACTGAGAGGCTTACAAGAAATTTCTTCCTACCTGTTAGATGAAAAAAAGTTCAAATATATTTTACTTGGCAAGTTCCAAACTGACAACCCTGAATTTAGATTTAGTCAGTACAGACAAATGAGTGGATGTAACTTCCACGTGTCGGTCCAACAGTTACTTGAAGGAGAAAAAAAGCTCAAGCTAATTAGCGTCCTAAAACTGGTTTCAGCGTCCAAAGGGACTTTAACACTCAAAGATGTCACTGAACCTCTGGAGGAAACAGTTACCCAACTGAAAGATTCTTCAGTTCAACAGTATATAGAGTTTCTGCCATTGATCCCCGACTGTGAGAACGTCGAATTAACAGAGGAACAACAAAAAGCTTTAGTATTTGTGTCAGGTTATGCAGTCTCCAAAGTACTGCGCGCACCAACTGTGACAACTGCAAGAACGAGTTAAGACTAGACAAAACGCTTCATGTGGAGGGGACTGATGATTGTTACACCTATTTGTCTGCTCTAGACAGAGGAGGTTTAGTGTGGCCGTCTGATCTTGCCGTGTCAATTATTACAGAAGCTTTCAAAGTTTTTCAAGTTCTGGTTGGAAAAGATGACAGTGAGAATAAATTTCTGCCGACCACAAACCACAAACCACAGAATAATTCTTTTGCAATTGTCCCGGCGAAGAGTTATGGATCTGGAATTATGTCAAGGAAAATGTGAAGAATGCGGGGTTCTTTATGAAGAGGTGGCTGCCAAATGTATCAAACCAGTGGTAAATATTTTCCTGAACAATTATTCTAAAAGCTGCTGTGACCAGCCGTCATCTGCAAATACTTCAAGAAAAGTGAAGACGTTCACCAAAAGGATTTAGTTCTATCCGTCTGAGCAGCTCCTTATGTCCAGCTAAGGTAAAGCATCTTAGACTGTTCATGTTTGCAAGTTTCCTCTCACCATCTGTCTTTTCTCCTGTCTATCAAGTGTGCATGTGCACTCTCTCTCTCTCTCTCTCTCTCTCTCCTTTCCCAATTTCTCGTTTCTTTCCTTACAGACACGAAAGATATAGGAGTGGTGAACACATACATGTATTAAAATACAACAGTGGCCTAATCTATTATTATGTCGATATTTCCTTATTAAATATATCGGTATGCTGCTTAAGATAATAATATTATCATCAACCTACTCAGGCTAGCTATATTGGTGTCTATAATGGTAGATAAGTAAAGTAAGTCGTCGGACAAACTCTAAGCCTTGGCTTCCCGTTGATCTATTCCGTTTTAAATAATAATTAATAGTAGTAGTCACCTTTTTGTCGTCGAATTTTAAGACTTGCAGATCTACAGTGTAAACATTCTTTCATCTTAAGGCACATGCATGCTACATCTTGCTTTGAGTAATACGACAACACAAGTACCGGTACGTTACACATTACGTTGGTACACTGATATATCAGGTTATCAAAACACCTCTGCCGAAAGCCGAGCATCGCCGCTTGCTGTGACGTCACGCGCCCGCTGTGTTTGGCCATGTAGTTACGAAGGCCACGGTCAGTACCAGCTTTCTTCTGTGAGCATCCCGTGTATCAAGCCCAACTGAACGCCTTGTATCCCAAGTTTAAATTCCAAGTTCACATTGTCTATGCGCTACAGAATTTCTCAGCGTTTGTCGCTATGTGAACGCCAGTGTTTGTCCAGTGCTGCGCGCGAGCATTCAGTGCACACACACTTTTGCCATAGGAAAAAAAAAAAAAACAACAACTGCATAATATTTCAAGATGTTTACTCGCACTGGCTACTCAAAATTGGTGAGCGCACAGGCAGTTTGCATAGACTCTGAGTTAGTGTTATCAACTCGATGACTGCCCAGCGCTGTTTATTATACATGTATTATATTTGCACGAAGTATAAGCACAAAGGCTATAACACTGAATAAGTTGTGTCTAAGTGATGAAAAAGCTTCAAGTGACCAGAAGGCAATCATGGCTGACACAGTTCACTTTCCAAGCTTTCGTTTCTTTCAAATTTGACAGGTAGGAATTATGCCAACTTTTAAAGATTTATAATCAGCGATAAGAGAAAGGGCTGAGAGCATGGATTAATGAAAAAGTTACATTCTGTTATTGAATTAATATTCTAAAAAGTATGACTGGTGAGATAAAACAGAATTAAACGTCGCTTACGTTGTTTAAAAATAAGAAATACCCAGGAAAGTGCTCATTTGTTTGTATTTTGGTTTGTCTTTAATGAAAAAAAATGCTTTCATTTTGTGAATGAGTCACCCTCACTCTGTACTCCATGGCTGTTCCAGGTGCTATTTCACTTATTTGATTATCCCAGTGTCTGTACCAGACATAAACTATGGCTCTTGTCTCCAGTCTTGTTTCATTGTAAAGTACTTGGTTAATTCATTCCTCAATCTCCGTCCCTCATTTGCCAAGTGTTGTCAGTTTCGTGTATCGGCAAACATTTCTATACTGTGGTGTGTTAATTACCAGGGTGATGGAAAGTCCCTAGATTTTATGTCTTACTACAGCTTAGTACAGGCCTGGGAATAATGTACACGTTGCAAGTTTAAATTAAATTGAATGAAATTTAAAATCTAATAATGTCGCCTTTATGTTATTGGTTAGTTTCACCTGACATCTCTGAACTTGGGCTCCTGTGAAAAGTTTAATTTTATTTCGTCTGTCGTCGGAAAGTTGCGAGGCATCATGGGCTCAGTGGCCACTGAAAAGACAAAAACAAAGCTGACGATAGGTCATGAAACAAAATTCTAGTTTGGGTGTATAATGATTATTAAGTTTGGTTAGCACCGTCATTGGGAAATTTACATACGTTTAGATCTGTAAACAAATGCATATTCCCTGCCAAATGCTGCTCTTCACATCTTTTGTGCGGCACCCCCTTGTTTCGTTTCCTAAGAGTTTCAATTGTTCATACTGAATTGATTTAATTTTGCACCCCCAGTGTATCCTTTTTGTTTGCAAACGAATCAAATTTTCTTAAACAATCAAAACACATTCTACACAAAAATTTACAAGATTTTAAATATCGGCGTTAGTGACATGTGACTGTATTTCAGTTGTTTGTTTGGCCTGACGTGACGTAATTTCCGCTTCTAAAAAATTGTATACTATTTCGTCCTTCCACATATCCTCATTTTGATCAAGCATAATAATTATGGCGCCGATTACTGATGACTTGCAAAGCATCACGGCCCAGGTCACAAGTTTGCGTGACAGAAGTGAAACAAAGCAACAGACACATCATTTGATCATTTTGGACATTACTCTGGAGTCGTGCATAAAATTTAGGTACGGAAAATATTTGTGATCTTTAGTAGAGAATACGACCTTGCAGCGTCACATAGTTTGTTTTTTTATTTTCTATCTTAAAGCAGTTTGTGACGCCTGGGTAATACATAGAAGTGTGATAAATGACATGGGGATTGCGGACAAAAATGTGATTCAAATAATTGTTAAAAGTTCTGCTTTTCCTCTTATGGGTCCTACATGGTTATGGCCCTCTTTTGACGACGTCTATACTCTGTCTAGTGATGAACACACACACACAAAAGTGAACATCGATATGTGCAATTGGATTGTTTTTTGGTCCTTTGAAAAGTAGTTTTTCAACAATGTGTATTTGCATTTTGTGTACGGTAAACATCCCAATACTTGTCTGCAGAAATTTCTCAGTGTAGTTTCATGAAAAATGTGAAAGTGAAACGTCTAGCTTTGATACTTTCTCCCTTTCTCAACCAGTTGACAATCTATTGCAAACGTATGGGCAGCTCCGAGTTCAGATATAGTATCATTAATCATAAATCGTTTGTGTTGACACTTGCTGACGTATGCATCGCTTCCTGCATGTCACATTTGTGTCCTTGCACGGTAACAAACGAAATCTCTGTACAAATATTACTCATAGACTGGCATTCATATAAAATTATGACACAATCGGCCAGGCTACGACATCAGCGTCAGATGAACTAAAATTGTATTGATTTTTAAACTATTTAAGCAATTTGTAAAGTCGTGTCCGATAAAGGGGTGTTCATCCCAGAAGACACTTTGCTAGTTATCTATTCTTCACAGTGCCACCCATTTCCTCTTCCATCGGCCTATTACAGGATGCTCATTTTAATATTATATTAAGAAGTGAAGTTTCTGAAAAATACGTACCTTCTTTGAACATATGTGTGAAGGGCAGGGCAGGGCAGAGCTCCGTCTTTGGCAGTTGCCCATCCTTTTTCCGGTTGTTGCTGTTGCTTGTTCTTGTTTTCCTTGTCAGACCTTGCTTTGTTTTTCCTCTCCTTTAGCCCTGTATCTTGTTTAAACACCGTAAGATTTGTTGTTCGTGGGATTTAAAAAAAAAATTTTCATTTTACAACGCCTCTGGGAGTGCGGACAACAAATTGTCGCGTCTTCAAATGATTGACGTGCCACGTCTCTTGGTAAGTGGGGGATAATTTGTTTCAACAAACTTCAAGTTTCTGGTTCAAATTGCGAGAAAATATAATAGAATCAGTGGAGGATATGGGATAATCGGCCTTGTAACGATAAATACATACATATGACACACAATGTAACCTTTTGGTTAGTGGGCAGATACAACGCCGGAAAAGTCTTGTGCTAAATCGAAGCTGGTTCTTAAAGTAAATTTGTGGGCGCATTATTGCGCATGTCAACATAATGGTTGTAGTGTAGCCTTGGCAAATATTTCACACAATTTCGTGACTCTGTACCATTCACAGCGTTGTGCAGTGATTCTCAGACTCCCGGGCCACATTCCTCCGCTTCCGATGCCAGGTTACCTCAATTCCTCCCTCATTTTGAATTGCCATGTAATAATTATTTATTTCACCATCCTACATTTACAGTAGAATTATTGAAACAATTAATGAAACTTAAGTTCTTATTTAATTAAATGAAAAAAACCCAACAACAACCGTTATTTCAATGAATCATAAAAACATTTTATTTGATGTGATGTGCAAATAATTCAGAGTGCATTCTTTCCTAGTTTGGAGTTCCTCCTTTGACTGCAACGCCTGACCAATCCCCCCCATTGCTAAATGTCCTCCCCGTTGATCTGAAATTCTTTCTCTGGGAGCCAGGTCATTCCCGTTTGAAAATCACCGGCGTAGTGTTTATCAGTTGCAACTGTCTCAACGCTTTCTTCGTGTCAGCAATGTTTATTCTCGATATGATACCAGGAACATAATTTCTGTGTGCATACGTTCTACATCTATATTATACAGTGATCTGACGTTTAAGTTGCAAAACAAACCTCAAAATTCCGAAGGTCAGATTTGTCAAACGGCTGCGAGCAAAATTTTCTGTGAATGTTTTTTGAACATTTTGAAGTTTTAAACTACATTATTAAAGTGAAATTAATCTGTTGGAATTAAAAGAAAAAAAAATAAATATGTACTTTTAAATGTAAAAGGGACGCACGCATATTTCTCTAATTGTCATATTATACCTTGGTACTGATTTTTTTTTTTTTTTTTGTTTACTTGTTTGTATCCTTTTCTAGTATGTTTTCTCCATGTCCTATTCGATCTCTTGCTTCTATTGTCATCCTATTCCATTCCCTTACACAAGAATTGCTGTATTCTCTCAGAGCAGCCTGATACATTTCTGCCCCGCTTTGTATTGTTTCCTAGACAGACTAATTAATTATCCCCCTGTCCACGTGCCGTCTCGGCAACTCCACTCACTCATTTCTCTCTGACAATTAAAATGTTATTTTTAGATGACTGGAAGGACTTTGGGAATTCCCTCTCGAAACGAACGTGTAATGTCAATCTTTTGAGTGTCTGACAGCCCGGCTGGTTCTTGTTTGTAGACTAATTTGATGTATTATTTACACGCTAGCACTGAATTCTCACTGTCCCCGCACTTTGTCATTTTGTTATTTGTCTGTCACTGTAAACCATTTACCTGTATTACTTAAGAAAGACTTAAGGCACTGTTATGACTAATAAATATTTTTTTTTAAATAGTAGTGAATTTTTTTTTTCTGACTATCATTCTTTTCCAACACCTCTTCCGCTCCCTTCCCCAAATCCTTCCCAAAATTTCAACCTTTACTTTTCGTCTTGCATATTCGAAGACGACAGGTGTTTAGTACAAAGGCTATACCCAAGTTGTAGCAGTCTAATTAACACACCATGTTGTTCGCTCGCCAAACCTGTCCCGTCGCCGAGCGTCACTGAATTCAACCTTCGATGATCAACAAATTACTTGTTCCGTAAATTTCAGGCTGGGTAAATAATTTTGCAGTCCAAGGCAGAAAACTTAAGATAAGGAAAGATAAAATTCAGTTACACCGAAGAAGTGTATAGAAACCAGCCGGGGCTAAATTGAATGCCGGCTATCTTTAGAAGGTTTGGATCACACCCGAGAAAATACGATTTTATGACTGAATGTTGTAAGCAACACGACAGAGTATAGATGTATAGAGAGGTTTCACTATTGGTCGATTTGCACTGCGAGACACGGGAGGCTCTGCGAAACCACTGTTAGCATGGAGCGGAAAGTAGGTCGCTGCGGTAAACAATACCCGTTTGTGCATTTCCAGGGAGCATAGGAGCTTACAAACGGTTGTAAATAGTTTCAATCAGCCCAAAAATATGAACAAACCACAGTAAACAGATATGCATACTATCTTTGGTGAAGAATGTCTCTTTCAATTCTTCAATTTCTTGTTTACCGCAGCGACCTAGTTTCGCGATTTGGCGGAAGTGAGATCTCTCTATAAATCTATACTCTCTGGTAACACTAATGCTATAATTGCTAACCTCGCTCATAAATCTTCACCTTAAAAGGAGTACCACACGTAATACTTTGTCTAACAGTCTACAGCCATATTGTGCCCGACATAATAACGGCAGTCGGAATGTAGTGAAGTAACACACACTTAAAGCACATAATTATACAAAACACACATAAATAAACACACATTCACAGTTAAGACGCAGACACAGGAAGAGAGAGAACGCAAGAAGCAGAGAGAGAGAATGCGAGCACAAGAAAACAGGGAAGTATATTAGCAGATTTCGATTGTTTATCCAATCACTTCTTCGTCTACAGTAAACGACACTGGAAATGCAGCCATTCGTCCACATAATATAATTACCAGGTGTTGCGCAATCACAACGATACATAAAAATGCCAACTGTGTTTTACTGACAAGGGAAATGTACAAATTGCACTGTTACACAAAACGGTCACAACTTATCATCCTTTGATGAGAAAACCAAATTAATTAGAATGCATTAGTAACGGGAATTCAATTGGCAGCTGGGTACAAAGACTGGCAGGGAGTATCATGGCGCGGCATTCCATGGGTTTATTTCAGGCGGCCCGGCTATTAACGTAGTATAAGAAATTGATATTGTACATGTTATGGTCGTGGAAGAGTTAAACATTAAATTCGAAGGGCTCAATGATGTCCGCTCCCTCCCCGCCCTTTATTTCCCATCTTTGCTTTTAAAATATGACTACTGAGTGCAGAGAGAAGTTTTTGCCAGACTGTCTATCAGCGGTCTATCTAACCGTATAGAATGCGTGTCATAATGATGTCCCGTACTGATCAAACATCAGCTGCAGTCATAGTTTTCAGGAGGAGATTTTCCATTATTCGTCTCCTATAGTAGGCGGCATAAGTCTTGCGACGAACTCTCAAACGGTGTAACTTTTGAACCGCTGGAGATAATTCAATGAAATAAAAAGCCTTGTCTTCTTTGATTCGGGTTCTATTAGTTACATACATGAACTAGATCTAAATGAGCATTACAGGCAAGACAGACACAGTCAAAACACTTGACCCGACAGGCTGAAACCTCAGATGAACACGGTGCAGTTTTCATTTTCTTCAACAGCTTTTAAATGCCTTTTCAAAAGGCTGTTTCTTAAAATTCACGACAAAATGATATCTTCAATGAAAAATTTAAAAAAAGCCAACAAACTTTCTTATGCGTGCGAAATGATTTGGTAGTGGATTTTTCTTCTGTTTCAATATTGCGTTTTACAGTTTTGAGGTTCAAGTTTTGAAAATTGTTGTTTGGTTGCCCAAGGCAGGACATCAAGACATCAGAAAAATGAAAGATTTTTATTTGACACAGACACATTTTGTTTATTTCATTTTTAAAATTTGTTTGTGAATTAACCTAATTCATTCAAAAGTTACGCCTGTTTAAGGTTTGTTGCAAGACTTATGCGGCTCAGTATATTACATGTATATTATACTTCTGAGTTTTTCCCTGATAATAGGAACAGCGCCCATAACGCACTAAAATGCACGAGAGATTGTAATTTAACACACGTTCAGTTTGGTGCGATTTCCCTGTATGAAAGGAATGCATAGTGAAGATCTGTAGCAAGATTGCACGGTCTGGGAAACTTTCTAGCAATTGCGCCATTCGAAGCAGGAGACATTCGATCTGCCGTCTTCTTAACTTTGTCACCACCAAATGAGCGAATGAAAGGGGGGGAGGGGGGGGGGGAGACGGGGAGGGGTAGTAAAAATTAAGGAGAGAGAAAGAGGGCGGAAGCGGATTCATCCCAGGCAAAGCCGGGGGTTAATTGTACCTGTCTTAACAAACGGGAGGAGAATTTTAAAAGAAAACAAAATCTGCAGGTATTTATGGTAAACGTTTGCGGACTCAAAATACGAAACTGAAAAAATGTCTCTCTCCATATTACGCCAAACGTTTGAGAACGAAGCTGGCACACAATAAAATATTCACATGAGCTTGAGAACATCAAACTATCATTTGCTGAGGGCGTCCAGGAGATGAACCTGCAGACACTGTAGAGATTGTAAAAAAAATTTAAAACAGAAGTGGTTAAAAAGAAAAAAAAAAAGAGAGAGAGAGAGAGACTAGCATTATTTCAGTATACGTCATTATTCCGCTTGAATGTGTATGTTATATGAGCGGAGATTTGTGGTGGCACGACTCTGCTATAGAGGGATAGGAGAGGAAGGAAGGAGTGATAACAAACGTTACAATTTTTAAGTTTTACCGATTACATGACTCATAGTGTGTGTTTTATTTATTTATTTATTTATTTATTTATTTATCAGCGAATATTAGCTGGTAAATTAATCAGTCATTTAACGATATTTCCAGTGTAGAGCAGTTGGATTGACTGTACATTTCGTCACTACGATAGAGGCATAATAATGTCAAGACTTATGCAAAAAGACAGCTGGCGGTTCATTGCATTCCTGAGCATGAGGGCGAAACGATAATATTACATAAAAAGAAATGCGCCAATAGAAAAGTGTGTCCAACAGAATCATAATGTCATAACTCACCAAATGACAGGGAAAGAAAACGTTTTTCTTAATAAATCTGAAGTGTCAAAAATGACCCATGCCACTAGCGTAGTGCAGTGAAGATTTGCACTATTCAAAAATTAATTATTATTAATATTGAGGGTGAGCTCTTTTGGGACCCCGCTCCCCCCCCCCCCCCCCCCCCGTGAGCACCCGAAAAAATGTGTGCCGTCTGTTACTTATCACACATTAGGATACGTTATTTCTGTTCTCATTGTATCTGTCAGGCCTGCTGTTAAGCCAGATTTTTTTTTTTTTTTTGTCTTTCCAATCGAGCGAAATACATGAGGGTGGGAAAGATTCAGTGTGTATGAGAGCGTGCGCGTGCTTTAGCGGATGAATGAGCAAACTGGTTAATGAGAAAGGGCAAATTATGTACTTGAGGCAGTGAATGTAACATGCATTAGTGAGAGAGTAAATTTGTCCATGTAATCGTGAATCAGTGAATGGTCCAAGTGTATAATAATAATTATTATTCGTGTGCGCATGTGAGGAAATGAATGAGTGAATGAGTCGGTGTATCTGAATGAACGAAAGAGTGAATATCTGAAAGAGTGAATGAATGGCTATAGATGTGTGAAAGAAAGAATGACTTTTTTTCCAACATGGGACCAGGATGAATACATATCTATTCAGGCCGATCTTTCAACGAGCCACTCCGAACTCTGTGATGACACAAAAAATATCGCCAACTGCTCACTCTCAAACACAAGGACGTACAAACAGTAGCAGACAAATACCATCACTCATAGGCCACTCTGCAGCATGCCAACGGGGATCGAACAGTTTACAGCGACAATGCATGGCATTATTCCAAACAAACAGGCCTACTGTTTGTGTCATTTTGCCACGAGCATCACCACACACTCTCTGTTTAATCTGTGTGAATATTCAGCAAAGAAGCAAAACAAAAAAACACAACTGTATCGGTGATGTTTACTCGCTCTCGTGAAGGACACAAGGAAATGCCATTGCATTTTGCATCAACTCTGTTGATTTTGTCTGAATTTTTCGTCTGTCTAGAACACGTTTTTCAAGCTGTAGGCCAACAGTGAGAATTTTCAGCTGATGGCTAGCTTTGTATTTCCTATGCATCTGACAGCAAAAGCTTCCATTGTTATTTATATTAATTTTCGTCTTAATTGATAAATTTTCACGCCACAGGCAGTAATGAAATTAATGGCAATGTAAAATGGCATTTGATTTTATGATTACAATTGCTAATTCATACATAAGTGAGTGATGATGTTATTATGAAAATCGATTACTCAAAGATGTTGGTTGGCAACATGAATAGCTTCTGCATGGAATTTTCGTATGTATGTATTGTAACTTAACCAAATTCCCGGAATATATTCGCTTTCTGCCGCAGTAAGATTTATCACACAATAATCCCCACCTAAGCTTTTTATTTTCATGTGGAAAACTTGTCGTTCTGACCTATTAATGCCATCGGAATGAAGAGGCTTGATCATTTCACAAGGAAGTCTTGGTGTGAATAAGGTTGCCATGATAGTTCCTTTCAGTCATGTCCTTTGAAGGAAAATGACACATAATTTTATTTTCATACCAAATGGTATTTGCCATATTGTTGTATGCGACATTTTGCGAATTCTGAGGTTTTTGTCATGAAAGTCGTTCTCTCACTCCTAATTTTATTATGAACCAGCTGAGTACCTGTTCGATGAACAGGTTTGTGTTTGTTTTTTTTTGTGTAAAACTTAAGACGCCTGTGAACTAAGAAAGGCATTAATGGAGGAGTAGCGAAAGGCGCGCTGCAATTGTCGTACGGTTTCACTTTTATTAATATAGATAGTATAGATAAGTGTCACTCCAGTCGGTCGAAAACTTTTCGAGGTATGTGTTCGTGATGTAATGTTGGCCTTTGGGTCGGCCTACTTTCAATCCTCCTTTTCTCGAAAAGGCAAAAATGCACAGACAACAATATGGAAAATACCCGACGGTATACGGGTACAATTAAAATCAAGCTCCGTTTATTACATATTTATTACCTATTTCATGCAAATAAGTAAATAATTTTCCGGCAACGCGAAAAAGAAATGTGGTTGTTGTATTTTTACCTCAAGATTCACAAGTCCACGAAGAGCAGCTATGGAAGTAAATAATCATATTTTCTGACCCCAGCAGTTTGGGTCAAATCAACGCACACTTTGTTAAGCCTTCTCAGTAAACAGAGGCAGCGAAATCAAACGCCAATAATCCTGTTCTCCTGGGTCGGAAGAACAGGAAGTTTGACTTGCCAAGTAAGAACACAACACCAAAGCAAAAGAGTTCCACCTCTTCCTGCTTCCGTATTCTCTCCCCTTGTTCTAAACTTTTGTCTAGCCAAATTGGAAACAGCCACTGGAACAAAGCCCCCCGCCCCCCATCCCCCAACCCCAAATCCCTTCTCTCAAACGCCAGCAGTAAAAAGTGAAAGAAATTAAGTGGGAACAAACCTCAAATAAGAAAAATGGACAAAAGAGATGTATTAGAGAGAAGCTGGTCTTTGTTGAATGTTTATGGCTTTGCAAGAGTAGAGATCGTGACGGAACAGATCAAGAATAGCTTCCGACGTCCCTCGCCAGAATGGCCTAACTTCAAATATAGAAAAAACGAATGTTTGCCTCTTATTTCTGGCAAGCGTTAGTTTACTTGTCATTGAACATTTACTTCAAAATAATAATCGATTCTCTGTCTACAATAATGCAGTTTCAACGTGTAGGTCATTGTCTGGAACAGTTAACATCATATTTTTGCTAATGTTATGCACAATAGCTCGTATTTCTGAGACTACTGGAGTTAGATGATTTTGTTAGAGGTTCTCTGAAGATAGGGTGAACAATGTGAAAATTACCCTTTCCTTACGCGCATGTATGAAACATGCGGAGAATGAGAGGGAGAAAAGAACAAAGACACGGGTTTCTCATAATGCGCATGAGAGATGCTCATGGAGAGAGAGAATGAGATTGGGTGAAGAGTGGAGAAGAGAGGAGTTGGGAGGAAAGGAAGAGGGATACAAAGGTTATGTAGGAGAAAGACAGAAAACATGGGTTAAAAGGAAAGTTAAAAGGAAAGTACATGTACTGCTTACCAAGTTATCTTACAGACATTATTGTGTGTCTGTGTGTGTATGTTCGCTGGATGCCCCTTCAAAAGATAGATAGATAGATAGATAGATAGATAGATAGATAGATAGATAGATAGATAGATAGATAGATAGATAGATAGATAGGGAAGATACAGATAGACAGACAGGCAGACTACAGACAGACAGACAGACAGACAGACAGACAGACAGACAGACAGACAGACAGACAGATAGATAGATAGATAGATAGATAGATAGACAGATAGATAGATAGATAGATAGATAGATAGATAGATAGATAGATAGATAGATAGATAGATAGATGGACAGACAGGCAGACTACAGACAGACAGATAGATAGATAAATAGATAGATAGATAGATAGATAGATAGGGAAGATACAGATAGACAGACAGGCAGACTACAGACAGACAGACAGACAGACAGACAGATAGATAGATAGATAGATAGATAGATAGATAGATAGATAGATAGATAGATAGATAGATAGATAGATAGACAGACAGGCAGACTACAGACAGACAGATAGATAGATAGATAGATAGATAGATAGATAGGCAAGAGACAGATAGACAGACAGGCAGACTACAGACAGACAGACAGACAGACAGATAGATAGATAGATAGATAGATAGATAGATAGATAGATTGATAGATAGATAGATAGATAGATAGATTGATAGATAGATAGATAGATAGATAGATAGATAGATAGATAGATAGATAGGCAGACTACAGACAGACAGACAGACAGACAGACAGACAGACAGATAGATAGATAGATAGATAGATAGATAGATAGATAGATAGATAGATAGATAGATAGATAGATAGATAGACAGATAGATAGATAGATAGGCAAAAGACAGATAGACAGACACCCAGACTACAGACAGACAGACAGACAGACAGACAGACAGACAGACAGACAGATAGATAGATAGATAGATAGATAGATAGATAGATAGATAGATAGATAGATAGATAGATAGATAGATAGCCAGACTACAGACAGACAGATAGATAGATAGATAGATAGATAGATAGATAAATAGATAGATAGATAGATAGATAGATAGATAGATAGATAGATAGATAGATAGATTATAGATAGATAGATAGATAGATAGATAGATAGATAGATAGATAGATAGATAGATAGATAGATAGATAGGCAAGAGACAGATAGACAGACAGGCAGACTACAGATAGATAGATAGATAGATAGATAGATAGATAGATAGATAGATAGATAGATAGATAGATAGATAGATAGATAGATAGATAGGCAAGAGACAGATAGACAGACAGGCAGACTACAGACAGACAGACAGACAGACAGATAGATAGATAGATAGATAGATAGATAGATAGATAGATAGATAGATAGATAGATAGATAGATAGATAGGCAGACTACAGACAGACAGATAGATAGATAGATAGATAGATAGATAGATAGATAGATAGATAGATAGATAGATAGATAGATAGGCAAGAGACAGATAGACAGACAGGCAGACTACAGGCAGGCAGACAGACAGACAGACAGATAGATAGATAGATAGATAGATAGATAAATAGATAGATAGATAGATAGATAGATAGATAGATAGATAGATAGATAGATAGATAGATAGGCAGACTACAGACAGACAGATAGATAGATAGATAGATAGATAGATAGATAGATAGATAGATAGATAGATAGATAGATAGATAGATAGATAGATAGATAGATAGATAGGCAAGAGACAGATAGACAGACAGGCAGACTACAGGCAGGCAGACAGACAGACAGACAGATAGATAGATAGATAGATAGATAGATAAATAGATAGATAGATAGATAGATAGATAGATAGATAGATAGATAGATAGATAGATAGATAGATAGATAGAGAAGCCAGAGACTGATAAAGAAAACGAAATGAATGAAAGATTATGGAACAGACTTTCTCTTTGTGTGAGAACAAAAGTAAATTGTCAATTCATGCTCACTCACATGGCTACACTACTCATGCACACACTTCACCAGCAGTGTTTATGACAAAACATGCATTCCAGACTCGTGCCCACATTGTTTCAGTGTCACGTTAAATGAAATTCCACGTCCGCATCCAGTGGACCCTGTTACCCGAAACTCATGTTTCTTGAATTGATATGTAATTGTAGGGATAGGAGGCGGGAGAAAGTACACTGACTTATTCATCCATTCCTAGAAAAATTTACCCCTTTCTCACAATGTCTAGAAGGCGTGGGAGGGGACTGAGATCGGCAGGATAGTAGCTCCTGTAGTACTTTTCTTTTCCTTACTCCATGTTTCTTAACTTCCTTAATAATTATTTGTAATTTCTAACACATATAGTTTTGTTTGTTAATCCCGTATTCAGATCAACTCTGCTCCTCTTATCCTGTTCATAGCACAGACAAAATATCTCATCAGCTGGTAACACAAACGCTTTCTGTATCACATACATTGAATATGTACATGTATATATTATATTAGGTAAAAGTGGGCTGAATATTAATCACCATGGGACAATTGTCATTTTTTGTTTCATTTTACCATCAATATTTCTGCTCTTTATTGATTGCCATTTTTTTTTTTTTTTTACGCAAGGGCAAACTGCGAGAAATGAGATTTTGGTTCAGCTCCACTGGTGGCAAATTTCGCCAACAATGGAAGTGGTATAGTTTTACTGACAAAGTTTAGTACCCAATATGAAAATATGTAAAATAAATAAATGAATGAAAAAGAAAAGTAGGCCGGGGGAGGTTCAGTCACAGTTATTGAGTAGGAATACTTCATGTCGTGAGAGCTGCCGTCACTTTGTACATATTTATCCAGGGTTGTGTTTCTCAAGGTGGTTCGTGGGACTTCAGAATAGGGATTTTTTCATAGAAATCTTCCTTTTATATAGATAAACTGTTGTTTTTTTTTATGTTGTGTTAGTGATTTCCTTGTTTACCTCGGATTCAAACATCGAACTTAACACTAACAGATATACGACTTTGATGGTTATCAGCAACTCAGCCGGATATAGTTATGCAGTCTTTGTCCTATCATGGTGGAACGCTGCTGTTGTTGTTTTTACTTGAAGTGGGGCGTGGGACAAAACGAGTTGGGAAACACTGATCTAAGGTTTTTCAAGTGTTTTCCAAGCAAACATCAGAAAATTTTGGTTCAGGAAACAATATCTGAACTGTCCCAAGACACCACACATTGTCATGACCTCTCTGTTTTTTTTGTTTTTTTTTGGTCGAGTTTCATCGCTCAGTGACGAACGAATTTATGCGGCATTTAGTCCACTTTCCACATCCCATTTTCAACGATTTGGCCATCTTATCTGCTTTAAACATATTAATTATTCGCTGTCTCTCTTCATGTCTGCATGCTGCTAAATTGTCGGTGTCTCACATACACGCTTGTATATTTGTATGCCTTTCCGAGATTTATCTGTCACCAGTACAAAAGCCGTTGTTTGTGTACGCAATTTTCTGTCGAACAAGCTATTTTGGCACGACACCTTGTGTGTTTGTATACTTGTGGTAGTGTGATTCGTCGGTCCGGTTGTCCATCTATCAATCTTGCTCATCTTTGAGACACCCATCTGCTCATCCTTGACTCATCTTTCTATTCAGTTTGTTATCTGTCTGTCTTTATTTCCATGTTTCTCCAGCCCTGTCTGTCTGTCTGCCTCTACACATGCAAAATCGGCCTTAACCCTGACGCGACCAGTTAGTGCAATCATATTTTTATCGCTGATGTAGATGGGACGTATTGATTGTTCTGCGACGATATTGTGTGTATCGAATCTGTAATGTGAGAATCGTTCAACTTCATGACGCGCTTTGAGCTATGGCTGTGCGCCTGGGTGAGCTTATGATACGATCTCGTGAATAAAAGGAGTGTTTCATACTTCATATGCGCCGTAGGTGATGTGTAGGTGAGATCGATATTGTTTGTATGGTTTTATGCATATGCATTTAAATAACATGTAATAGTTATAACACGCAGGCTTGTTCAGGTGGGACACACAGAATTTTATATCGTATTTGTGGATGGCGGCAGAGCGACAGGGGGTAGTAGGTTTGAGTAAATGGCATTTCGTGACTGTGACTGTCCTCTCTTAATGCCTTGGTATAGATAGATAGATAGATAGATAGATAGATAGATAGATAGATAGATAGATAGATAGATAGATAGATAGATAGATAGATAGATAGATAGATAGATAGATAGATAGATAGATAGATAGATAGATAGATAGACAGATGGTCGGTCGGACGGACGGATGGACGGATGGATGCCTGGATGGATGGATGAATGGATAAATAGGTGGGTAAGTAAGTAGGTGGGTAAGCAGATAGGTAGGTACGTAGGTACGTAAGTAGGCAGGTAAGTGGGTAAGGAGATAGGTAGGTAAGTAGGTAGGTAGGTAGGTATATAGGTCGATAAACCAGGGTTGGCATCGTGAAAAAACAACAACACCCGAACTATGTAATTATTGGCTTATTAACATACATATTGCTTCCCAGGCAATAGGACGAAGAAGACAAAAAGGTTAGTTTATGTGCATTAAAAAAAAGTCGGATGCAAAACCACAGTTACTGATAACAACCGCCGACACCTACAACAATGACAAAAAGATGTACATTTCGTCCTTTTAATAACAATTACGGGGAGGGGGGGGGGCGCTTGTTTTATAATACATCATTAAAGACAGCAAATTAGACCATCAGGGACAACCATCCCAACAAAACAAAACACACTACATCAGCCACTTGCACGGCAGAACACCTGGCGCATTTTCATAAAGCACAAGAAACTATGAGGACGATCCCCTTTTCTTTCCACTGGATTCTATTAATGTTTTCCGCACCGAAACCAAGACATTGTGTCAGTCTGGAAACGGCGGATCACACGGAATCAGCCAGGCTGTTGTTGCCTCCCCTTTATTAACAAAGGAAACCACGCCATCGCCACTATCAGTAGAAACGTCACCCATGGCAACGGTGGATTCTATTGGACATGGCTGTGGCCAGCTTTGATGTATACGTCAAGCTCACAAGACAAGAGTCCTCGGGGAGATTCTTCCCCGGCGACCTTTTCCCCCTGGCAATCTTTTCAAGGTATATCCAGAGATTTTAGAACAGGAAATATAATCCAGGGACGATGTCCACAAAATAATATTTGATGACAACTATCACTATTGGCTAATATGTTCACTGGTGTCTGCGTTACATAAGTCAATTATTATTTTATGTTATTTTATTTTATTTTATTTTGTGGCCCACTCAATCGGTTTATCGATAAACACATAACTCCAGTGGCTATTCCAATGGCTGTCCCGACAATCGTACATAGTCCACTGGAAAAGAAATAACAACAACCAGGAGAAGGATGCAAAAAACTGCCGAGATTCTAGCATAATAAATATAAGCATAATTATATTATTATATTTTCTAACTTTAATAAAGTACTCAAAGAGGTTCATCTACATCCTACAGTATACAGTCTACACACAGTACACTTTTTATGTCGGTGCACCAAATCACAACCTTACGTTGAAATTAGTTTCTATTTATTTCCAGAGACCAGTTGAGCGTGGGGTCTAAATAGGCTTAGTCCTTGCCCCCAAAGAGTAAATAAAACCAATAGCAAGAAAAGCAATATCTCGAACAACACATCGAGCCTTCTACACATCCCTTGTCATCAAAACAATGGCAGAAAATAATACGCCATTACTAGAACCAGTGTAACCATCAACTCTGGAATGTAACCATCCCACACAACAACTTCATGGAATGATCCCAATAACAACCATGAGAGTGGAAAAAATGCAATCAGAAAGCAGGGCGGGTTACGAAATGAAACATGCCTCGCTGGCTGATCTCACTCAATTTGTCAGTACAGTTTCCGCTGTTCATGTTGAGTCGATGTGCCAAATTGTACGACAAACTAAATTGCCAGGAAATGAGCCTACGCGGTGAGAATACGATTTCAACATAAAAAGGGAATCCTTTGGGTGAGAAAAGAAAAAATATTACAAGCATCACACATGTGCAGAGTGAAATTAGATTATTAATTAGCTGGAGCATTTCATCCGTTTGGCTAATTTTTCAAACATTGTGCAGAGTGCGGATGGCTTTTTTTGATGAGCTCAGCGGGGAGAAAGCGAATGCTGGGATATTTAACGTGCGGAATGAAGAGCATGTGCGATCTGAAGGCTCCAGGAGCACATACGAACCCTCTTCCATGCACCTCTTTCTTTTTTTCTACAAAGGAATATCTTGCTTTGTTGTTGGTGCAGCACGGGGTGATTATGGCGCAACATTATAAAGAAGCATTTCTTGATTTTGTTGAACGTTTTTAAAAAAAATAATAAAATAAAACCAACCCTCCAGCTGAACCTCCAAAGGCATCTTCGCTGGTGATTCTTACAATAATGGGTAAATCGTCAGCTCCACCAATCTTTATGAAGGACTAGCCTGAGGTACCCGGCACTGCTCGAGTTAAAACTGTTTCTGAATTATGAATTTACACATCTACTGTCAGATCTTCCAAATCGTGCCGGTTGTTATGGCTGCGTATCGTAGCGCAATAAAGCAGTGTCACATTTACTCCCATTACTGGAGTCTGTGCATTTCTGTGACTCTTAGGACACAAAGTTTTAAACTTCATTCGCAGCATAAACAAGGACCGGAAAAGATAGGATTATTAGATAAAAACACGGCTTGAAAAAGGAAGGACTGAACTTTGAAAATTGTCGTCGCTGAGCATAACACAGTATATACCCACAAATTTCATCCGCCCATTGCAAACTACATTATTTTCAAGGAATTGGTTGACAAATACATGTTTCTAGGTTTTTCGATTTTTTCGGAGTTCTCGGCTTTAGGTCTGCAACATTATTGGCGTTTAAATAGATGCAACCATGCAGGCATATTGACTTATGAGATTGCACGTTTTTGTGATTTTGTTTGATAGTCAAGTATTACAACCAGGGACGTATGGGCAGGACACGCAGTCTCTTGGCTTAAGAATAATTAATATTTCAACGTATTAGCAAAGCTGTCTTAACATCATTGTTGGCCCTTGAGCAAAACAATAGGCTACGGCCCGCTTCCTTAGCTACTCAGAAATTTGTTTGCAAGGGGCCTCCTAACTCCTTGGGCCTCCTGAGCAACTGCCCAGTATGCCCATGCGTAAAGATGGCTCCACGGACTTGCATTTGCACACGTTTACCCACTCTACGTAATTTTGCCTATTTGGCAGAGTTTTCACAGTATGTATAAAACGTTCTGGTGGTAGACGTTTAAATAAAATCTTTTTGGTGGATGTGAATACTTAATAGATAGAACCTGCCAAAGTGCAGTTGAATTCAGTCACTGTTTAAAACTACAGGTTGATGCTCGTGCCTTGCGAAGACTGAGAAATGTCGGAGCCGGACGTCATGTATGTTGAGCGTGCACACGAGTGCGTCTGCGCCTGAATGAGTGAATGGGTATTTATCTCTACGTGCAAACGTATGGAATATGTCTGGGTCACTTGTGCATTGCGTAACGTAATTAAACCAGTGAGCCCACGTCTAATGTCAGATGCCAAGATCAAAGACAATCTGAACAATGAACAAACACGTGTGAACCATCCAATCAGGCATTTAAGACTGACATGGGAAACAATCGATTCATCAGCCAACCTTCAAGTCCATTAAGGTATGAACGAATTACGCAAGGGATCGCTATAAACTCCCTGCGCCAGGGGGCAGACGCCAGCGCCGCTTCTTCTAAGTATTCAACGAATTCACAGTTTGTGATAAATGTCCAGCTCTGACATTCTGTTCTGGTAGTCCGGGTGGGGGGGGGGGTAATACTAAGCCTGGTAGGTCACAGCCAGTTGCTGCAAGCGAAATGTATACCTGAGAAATAATAGCAGAAGCTTATTGTGTCTGACCGGGCTTAGTGTGATAGTCTTCCCGGATATACTAAGGAAATATAGGAAATTATGGTGTGTTCCGTACACTGCTTGTCTGCCAGCAGCTGACTGTGCCCGTCCGGGCTTTGTACGATACCCCCGCCCCCTCCCTTTAATCAACCAATGGATTTAGATTTGTTTTGGGGGGGGGGGATGAGGGAGGAGAAGGGGCACTTTCTTTTGTTTTGTTTTGTTGCTTTTGTTTGTGCAGGCTTTTATATGTGAGGGACGGAGAGGCGAGGTTACTTCTCCGTTCCGTACACTGAGACTTTCTAATTAATTATCGGAGTGGAGACCTGAACCACCGTCAGGCTGCATTGAGAATACTTTGATTAGGTTAGACTCGGTCTCGATTTGTTCTCGATCCTGGTGCCCTCTACCACCAAGGCCAAACGCTTCCTCCTCACAGGCGCAACCCCGTCAAGTCAAAATCATTCTCTGAATTCGTAGTGCAGAATTCCTCCATCCCCCACCCCCCCCCCCCCCCAAGAAAAAATCCATCTTGTCGTAGTAGTGTGTCACACATACACACGCACACACGCACATGCAGGACCAGTACAATGAATGGTGAGAACATACACACGCTAAGCATCAGCATATTAAATACCCACAACACACACATATCTGCATATTAAATAGTTGTTACCTGTTCGCTTAGTTCCTTACCGTATATGGAGACACTAAGCACCAACACAGTGTGTGCTAACATTACCATACATATTGAACTCTCAGTGACAAAGAAAACGGGACCAACCAAAGTAGAGTGTTACTTTGAGGACAATGATCTGTGCTAACTTTGCAAGTGTCGTTGTTTCATTTAATGTGCATGTGTGTGTGTGAGGTATTTGGAGAGGGGGGGGGGGTGAGAGAAAAGAAATTCGTATAGAAGGTGTGATAAATTTTATCAATGAAGTAATGAAGAAATGGGTAAATGGATGGACGGAAGGAGCATGGATGGATGAAAGATAGACGGATGGATACCGGAACAGATGGATAGATGGATGGATGAATGGATAGGTGGGAGAATGGATGAGTGAACATACAGATGGATGGATGGATATTTGGGCTGACTCGAGCAGGAGTAGATACGTGAATGGAAAGAACGAATGGGTAAATAATTGAAGTCCGGTTGATTTTTAAAAAAACTTTTGTTAAGTACCAGGAAATACTGCAAAACGAATAACATAGAACAGAAACAAAACTATTATAAAATTGCAAGTTTCCTAAAAAAAAAAAACTGGACTCGTGACAAACGACGACTGTCATAAAAACAGACAATAACATTTCGAGACAATCTGATAACACCTTCCGGCTTAGCCACGCGAGAGGTTGTATGTTTTTGGTGTTTTTTTTTCCAATTCATTATGAAAAACGGCCCGTCTAGTAGAGGGATCTCGCGGGAAATGATAACGGCCTGGGTGAATATTCGCATAGACAGACCTGTTATTTATGGCACAGTCATGGGTGAAATCATAGTGTTTTAAAGTCATTTTGTACGAGAATTGTTACTCTAACGCCTATTCAGACTGACAGAGAAACAGACAGAGAGACAGACAGACGGATAGATAGATAGATAGATAGATAGATAGATAGATAGATAGATAGATAGATAGATAGATAGATAGATAGATAGATAGATAGATAGATAGATAGATAGATAGATAGATAGATAGATAGATATTGTGAACGGTAAGAAAAAAAAAACTACGAAGAAAAGTGAACAAGGAACAAAATCAATGCTAACACGGGACAGGAATTCTACACCATTAAACAGTTTCCTTTACAAACAATGAACGGTTTTCTGTTTCTGATAGCACAGGTAGAAACATTCACTGAGTTACACAATGCTCACTTTGTTTCTTCTATTTTCTTACCGGAGCGCTTGCTGTACCCTGACCCATCAACCCCCCAACAGTAAGACACCAGATATCGATAAAATGTACGCAGATGTATGCTGAGGTAAAAGACTAAAATAAAGCACAGGCCTACCAAATTAAAAGTTCTGACTTGCGCTTTTTCAAAATGTGTCATCTTCAGATATTACTGTTTGTTATTCATCTTTTTCGCGAGCAAATTTTCGCTTGTCTTTATTTACCGAGAAGAATGCAACATTAAGCTTAACTCGGGTGGAAAAATATAATTACTGTTCATTTTTGGCGAGTGAATCTTTGGGAAAGTGTAAGGATTGGGTAAGTGGTATAATTATATTTGGCTCGCCGGCCACAATAACATTTTCCTTGTCCAAAAGGCCACAGTAACGTTTCTGGAAGTTGGCCAAAATCTAGACAGAATTGTAAAAAAAAAGTATGTTATCGTCGCTGTGAGCATTTTGGCTACGTTACGCAAATATATCTGTCCATACTATTTTTGAAACATGATTATGGCCTCAGAAAGTTTGTCTACAATTTAGCTGGGTAAAGAAGAAATGGGGCAACTTTTATATACATAAAGGTCTATTATAGGGTAGTAAACTCACAATAATAACATTGTTATCATCTGATTAGCAGCTTCAAGAAAAGAGAAAGTCTGTAGGTTACCAAAAGAGTGAACTTGTTTAAAAAAACGACAACAATCCATTAATATGATTTGTCTTTATAAAGTATTTATATTTCCTGGAGAGCTGAGGCACTGATGGCGGATGGAAGATCTCCGTGGTATAGCATAATACCAGATGCGATAACCGGCGTTGTTTGGGATGAACCTGTTACTAGATTATAATCATTATTATTACGAACATACTTCAGATCTTCCCAACCCAGCCTGTTTCTATGGAAGCGTATCGGTATTTTTTAAACTGCAGCCAAGCAATGTCACATTTAGTTCCATCACTGATGTCTGTGCATTTCTGTAACTCGGTAGCGTGTTCGCACTGGGCAGCTAGTTTAGTGAACACGAACTCCTGATTGTCAATGGCAGCAAAAAAAGACGAAGAGGCAAACCGACACAACAGTGTTGAATAAAAACGCGGCATGGAAAACGTGGGGCTCAACTTCGAAAAGTGTCCTCGATGAGCATAATGCAATTATAATAATAGACACAATTTTCATTCGTTCATCGCAAACTACATGATTCTTAAGTTCAGTCCAAAATCTCATGTTGCAGGGTTCTGTGGTTATCTCGAGAGTTCTCAGAATAAGTTTTGCAACCGGGTTATATAAATATTAATATACTATTATACGAAGTAAGTATCATAATATATATATCTATAAACGGTAGTATAACATAACATGTAGGTAGTGGGTAATCAGTAATTCCACGGAAATGCAGTCCGCTGCACTATAGATGTTACTAGACTAATAGGCAATCACATTAATAGTAACTTCATTGTAAACTTCTCCGAACTGAAAGGCTGACTGTAATCATGAAAAGCCCGGTAAAGTCATACTATGTCAGTGTTGCAGTTTGCATGAATGGTCCTACTAAGACATGTATCGTGCATACGGAAATGTTATACGTTAGGATGTTGCTGCACAGAAACATTATGCATACAAACATCTGGGGGAGATGTCGGCACGAGATAAATACGGCATCCTGTTATTTGTTCAAGCTATGCGCCTGATGAATGTAATCAGTGGTCTTTGTAACTTCAAGTGAGTGTACAATATGCGTAGACTCCCCAAAGACCCAAATTACTTCTCAGCAAGCCAAGGTACCGGTAATACGCCATACACAAGAGCGTACTGAAACAGACTTGCACTGAAGCTATCTTGTGGCTGGGCAGGTTCCTTTGACCTGAGTAATCACACTTCGCTAGAATAAGTAGAAAAACACCAGGAGAGGGGCGTCAAATGTGGCCATCAAGGATTAACTAGTCAGAAAGAGTCTCTGGAACTTCTTTTTCCCCCCTCAGAGTTTGTAAGATTTCTATCATATTTACAAGATGTATATAAACAGACTTTACAGTACGGGCTTTTTTCCATTATTTTTTTCCACTTTTATTTGATCTGATTCATATGAATCTGAGGGCGGAAATATATCCCAAAGTAAGATAACGAAAACAACCGCGAAAGACACAAGATTGCCATTGCCGCCCAACGCGGCGTTAAATCCAAACTCAGCGTTTATATTAGTTCAAATGCAAATTTCAACCATAAACTGCAGGAGAATACCCAGACTAACAACCTGGATGTGGTCCGGACCTTGCAGAGTGTGGGTGTTGTCCTACCTCCATAGGGTGTGAAGTAGCCGAAGGTCTATAGACTTTACCATAAGAATTCTCTTTCTCTGCACATCTCCTGTAGTCTCCCTCTCCCAAAAGTATTATTTCTTTTTTTTAGAAGCATTACCCCACTGCCACATAAACACGACAATGTCTCTTGCACATTTGCACCAACTTAGACCTGCACCTACTTAAACATAGTCGTAGTCGCACCATACAGAGACAAAATTTTATATATAATCCTATCCGTTCTCCATCCATCTCCTGTTACAGTTGAAGATTAATAATTTAATTTTTGCAGACTGCAGACCATTCAGCAAACAGCCCAAAGTTGAAAAACTCATCTATAAAACAATATCCTAGAATGAAAGACAAAATGTTTAGTAATAATTGCTGGAGGCAAGTGAAACTCTGAAATGACCTGTGCACAGAATTAAGTGTCCAAAACCACAAAGAAGGCAATGCAGCTACCGATTCACAGATCACCCGAGAGAGAGAGAGAGAGAAAGAGAGAGAGAGAGAGAGAGAGAGAGAGAGAGAGAGAGAGAGAGAGAGAGAGAGAGAGAGAGAGAGAGAGAGAGAGAGAGAGAGAGAGAGAGAGAGAGAGAGAGGTTATCAAGTGCGACTCGGAAGTCTGTTGACGTTATTCCAGCGAGACGTGTTAAGCGGAATTTATTGAGATACACATAGCAGTATGGCTCACAGATTTTTCTCGCTTTCAATAGTCGTAAAATGACTAGAGGTCGAGCCTGGAGTAGTGTGCGCCCAGTCCTAGGCGTAAGGCCAGTCAATTTTAGATGGTCGAGATTATCCCCTCTCAAATGAGATTTTTGACAGAATGCTAACCCTAACCTTAAACCCCGCCCTAAACTGACTGAAACACAGCAGACAATCCACGAACTCCATTATCTGAGTGTCCGGTCATGTCTCACACACAACCTCTAGTGTACTATTATTATGGTCTAATGTTGTATTCGTTGATTTAAGTATAAGAAATAATCGACGTGTAATTTACATAATGTTACAATGTGACAACGTGAGCTCGGGTACTTGGACTTACAAATGATGTCTGCAATGTCCTACATCTGTAACATCTGCAATATTATATATGCTCGAGTTTCGTTTACGTGATATAGTCCCTGGTCCTATTGGGGGGTAGGATCGAGTACCTAGTCTTCTCGGATAAGGACGAAAAAATTCGGAGGGCCCGTGTGCACGTTGTGCACGTTAAAGATACCTTGGCAGTTGGAAATCATAAAGAGCAGGCCGAAAGGCCGCTGCCCGGGCAAAATTGAAATTAATAGATTAAAATTTATCCATATAAAAAAAAAAACGTGATATAGGCCTACATAGACTCGGGATACATAACATTAAGGCAAATTATATTACGCATTGTTAGATAGGTGTGAGTAATGTTAGTTCATGTCAGTTCCTCATCAAGACTGCGTATAAACGCATAGCTACATGTCAACTAGAACGAAATACTAAAAATTCAGCATTAAAGTATTGAACCGACTTCTGGTAGGCTCTTTCTGTCCCAGCGTTTTGCTTATTCTGTCTATTGTCTTGCTTTTTTTCTAGCACAATGTGACCGTTATCAGGTCGAAGTGTTTTATCCAAACATACTCAAACTCAAACCGGGACAAGATAAGGTAGATGTCAGAGAAGAGAAATGCCTCGGTGAAAGGCCTGGACCTTGGGGTAATTTCGGTCCTGACACTTTCCTGAACTCAGGCCGTTTAGACCGTTGTTTGTATAACGAAATACACATGTCGGTGTACGTGGCCAGTACAAGGAGATGCGAAGGAATGGTAGTGGAGCCTGTGTTGTGGTGTATCAGCAAGGTGGAATTATACAAACATACGGGTGTAAGTCGTACATGCAGAGGCACAGATATATACTAATAATAGTAAAGAGGAATAGACAGATAGACAGACTAACCAACAGATAAACGAAAAGTAAGATATCTTATCAGATGACTGAAGGAGAGACAAATAGATAGATAGATAGATAGATAGATAGATAGATAGATAGATAGATAGATAGATAGATAGATAGATAGATAGATAGATAGATAGATAGATAGATAGATAGATAGATAGATAGATAGATAGATAGATAGATAGATAGATAGATAGATAGATAGATAGATAGATAGATAGATAGATAGATAGATAGATAGATAGATAGATAGATAGATAGATAGATAGATAGAGCAGCATTCTTCTCACCCATTGTCCATTCACCATTTCCACATAAACATCCCATTAAAAAAAATAAAAATAATGAAAGAGTCGCTGCAATTTAGGACCAAAACGACACGTTCGTTTCCACTTCAAAACACAATATTCGCTCTATACATGAAACAGTATCCTTTAAGCTGCAAGTCTTTGGCATCTTCAAAGCTATGGGATTAGAATAATTAACTGACAGGTGATTACTGAAACGAGCTCATAGCCAGAAACACAATGTGTATGACGCAGCTTAATGCAACAGCTGATACACTAACATTGGGATTTCCAGTTCTGTATTCGGTTTTCACTATTTAGCACTCTGTAGTTAATGTAAAACTATCCAACGCTTTAAGGTGAATTTGCCACTGCGATTTGAAAGCTTAAATTGTGTAAGAAGAACTGAGAACATTAAAGCCCTGATTGACAATGAGGACAAAATATCTGCGTCATTCTGTACTTTATTCGACATTTACTAACAAGTTCACTTCGATTTACTACATGATTTTTTGTCTTCAAATTTTGCTCATGTAATAGCCATTTTCCCGATGGAACAACTTTGCTTAGCGGGCAGCCGAGATCGATGTTCCCAGTTGCTTGTGTTCGGATCAATGACCTGGTCAGATGTGCTTTTTGCTGGAGTCCAAAGAAATGACAGGTTTACCTGACTGCATGTTCACGGGTGTCCTAGGTTACTGCAATTATTTAAAAAGATAATGAACCCGGGCTTACCCACCCCAAGGTCATGGTTACGACAAACGTGGGACCTCAGTTTCGTTTCTTCAGCGGGTATGGAAAGCAGGGCCTTTGACACCCTAGTTCATCTCCAAATCACTTGACCTTCGTTCGGTAATTATTGGCCAGGGAATTCTAGTCTTGGGAGTCAATCACTCGGGTGATCTGAAATCCATGGGGAAAATAGTGAGGAATTGGTTTGTTGATAAACGTGGCAAAATAACGTTGGCTTTTGGGGTCGCCGACTTTGGGGTGAAATGACGCGACAGGGTATCAGAATCCACAAAATGTAGGCAATGCAGCGTGAGACCATGCGGAAATCAAAATGTTTTTTGAAATAGAAAAAAAAAAAAGCTGAAACAATTAGATTACTTACATATTGATTCATCTTATCTTTCATCAGTTTAACTCGATCTGTCGAGTAAGAGTTGAAAAAATAACGCATTGCTGAGTTTAAAGAAAACCGGAGTAGGTCATAACAGAAACGAAATACAGTGTTACGTCACAAAGACAGTCATAATACCCATCTGAAATGTGTTCTGCATATTGAATTAACTAGGACAAAAATATTGATCAAGGCAGTGAATATTGGATATTATAACTTGGATTTGTAAGACCCTTGTTTTTCTCAATCATCCAAATTTCCTTGTTTAAAACTATGCACACAACTACCATTTCTCGCGCCCAGACCGCACCACACATGTCGTGCCATTCCGACTTGAATAAATAGTGCTGTGGGAATTAAAAGTTGGGAGAAATGCAAGCTCTGTGACATGAAGGGAAACCAACTGGTTTGTGTAAATTACATTATCTAAAATTGTGACGCTGACCATGATGCTTTGCACTGCATCCCTGCGCCCAATTTGGCGCGGCCATATTTTTAACCCCCCCCCCCCCCCTCCCCCCCTGGAAAATGACCACTGACAAAGATTTCTTTTTGGCACGGCACTCTATAGAGTGCGAAACATAATGGCCCTGGAGCTTCTACAGAATGACGATATAAAATTCAAACTTTCGTAGGATCTCAAATTTTGTTACGTCAAACGAAACAAATCGGTAGACCAGTGCAGTTCAGCGGCTTCATGCAGTGATATAGCAATGCCTTTCTTCAAACCGAAATTGATCAAAAGAACAAACACGTCGTTTCACCAAAGATACCAGATGCATACTAGTATCTTTGGTTTGTCTGGAGTTAATAATAAATTGTGGTGCAAACTGTCATGCAGTGCACAGCCATTATAACCAGCACAGATCTTACCACCCAACCTGTCCTTACCCAAATATCACAGTGTATCATTTCAAATATTTGATGAGGTTTATTGAGTTTTACTCTTCAGCGCCCAAACCGGAGAGACATCAAGGAACACCCACGCACAGCGTTTACCCTAACATTGACTCAGGTGATTATCATGATTAGAATGGGGAAATTTGACCAATCAGATGTCTCGTAGTTCGTGCATTGATCATTATTCCATTGCCAAAGTGGTTGACGTACCGGGACCAATGCTCATTTTTAGGAATTTTAAGTCTAGGATTGGGGTTGGAAAAACACAATGAGAATATTTCGTGTGCTAATTTTTTTACTTTTTTTTTTCCACACAAAAAAAGTTGTATTGGAATCCATCCCTGATTAGTGCTCCTGGCCACTGTAACGTTTGGGGATTAAATGACCCCCCCCCCCTTTCCCGCAGTTCCTAGTTAAATACGTGTTTCCAATATTTAATGCATCAGACAGCATTTTTGATCAAAGGTGTAATGTGGCATTACTGTGTTAGTACCTGAATGGGAAAGTGACATTGAGAAAGGGATGAGGGGAAAACCCCATGCCAGGAACATGTGAACAGGCAAACATGCACACTGACTCATGATGTCACTTGACGACCTGCAAAATGACGATAGATTCTTTACGAAGGCAGTGGAATTCATATAGATAGACAGACAGACAGACAGACAGACAGACAGACAGACAGACAGACAGACAGACAGACAGACAGACAGACAGACAGACAGACAGACAGATAGATAGATAGATAGATAGATAGATAGATAGATAGATAGATAGATAGATAGATAGATAGATAGATAGATAGATAGATAGATAGATAGATAGATGGATGGACAGATGGATGGATGGATGGATGGATGGATGGATGGATGGATGGATGGATTGCATAATCAAATTGCTGACAAATATTCGTTTGATTGCTGACAAATATATTATTCATTAATTGTATCACTAGTCTGGCCCCACAACATTATACAGCAAAAACACCAAGATTGTCTTTAAATATTTATCAAAACTCAACAAGGCCCACGAGTATCTAACGCCTATTTTAACTTCACATTTAAACCATCGATGGGAAGTGTCAAATTGAAAACGGCTCTAACCACAGCTCTATTACAGAATACATAGTCAATGAGGCAAGCTACAACGACAACAACAACAAAAAACCGCTGTTTTCTTTTTTGTAATTTTGATTGCAACAGTTGAACAATGATGCTGGCAAGAACAAACACGTGTCGGTGTTGAATAATTGAGTATTTTCGGCAGTGTTGTTGAAAAGTTAGGAATTGAAAAAAACACGTTTGAAGTGCTTTTGGTTTGTGTTTACACACGTTGTATTATGGTCTGTTTTTGGATAGTAATAAGAATTACACTCTTCCATTATCAGTCTCCTATTTGGAAATGGTTTTAAACGCGTCACAGACTGTTTAATTTAAGTGCTCTGTCTTATTAGACTAATGTGACCACATAGGAATTAATAACTTCTTGTTAATACACAATGCAAGTATAGCAATCTATAGATCTAGCCATTACCCAACAGTACAACCACCGATGCCGCCATTACAATCACCATCAACAGCAGCAACATCACAAACCCTTGACGTCATTATTTGTGTGTGGTCTGTTTTCTTATGGAACGTATCTGTTGGGTTTGCCTAGGGTTATGTGTGTGTGTGTGTGGGGGGGGGGTGAGAAGAAAAAAAGGAGAGGAGGCGACGAAAGAAATTTTGGAGTGTATGGGGGGGAGGGGGGGCGATCGTCTGAAAAGCGTTGAGAACCATTGATTTATATAAATGAGAGTTAAATGGTTTAGTAGCGTGAAATGTGAAGTTTGCAAAACGGAGCAGGATGCACTGGACAGTAATTCCACAGCTTGATGGTAAGATTCAGTATTCTCCAAGAAATGTGTCATTGAACGCACGCATCATGGTGTCCTATTGTGGTGTAACATGCCGCCAATAAGTGAAAACTCTCTGTAGAGTTAACAGTTCAATCATTTCCACATTCTGCAAATCATTCCTCGGTCCCGCTTAATTGTATGCTCTTACATAGCCTATTTGGTCTGCAGCTTTCTTTCAGCTGTTTATGCCAAATTTTAGCAAGATCAGTTCAGCAGTGTTGGGGACCACTGGCAACAAAGGGGCTTGCGAGTATTTTCATATAAAAGAGATGTATTTTATCCGGGAAATTTTTTTGCTGATAAAGTAGAAAGTATGTCTTGGGCACCAGCTTCTTGGGTTGTTTTTTTGTTTTTTTTTACACCAATAATACATGTATTCAAAATACGGAATATTGGGGGCTGAAGGGTAAATATGTTTGATCAGGACAGCTAGATTTCTCGCTAGGTATTCATTTCCGTGCTAGCAGACACCATTTATCTTGTTTTTAACAGATAGATCTTTGCCGTGGCTCTCAAGAAATATTCAATTCATATTTCCTCTATCAAAGAATAGAGAAACTTGATTTCAAGCTCTTGATTTCCCTCATTTAACTAAGGATGCGTCATGTCTGTGCTAAAACAGATTTCATATTAATTTGCACGAGGAAAACTCTTATATCGCGATCTTGGTTCTTGTTTGTTCTACAGCCTTTTTTCTGAACAGCTGGATATATTTTAGTATGTCATGTAGAAGAGGGTGTAAGAAATGCACACTTTGACACCTGTTTAAAATGCGTTTTGGCACTTATCAAGCTGTTTCACAGTTCCGATTTATTCTAATTCCTTATTATAATACTAAAGCCGCAAACGCATGACGTCGAATTTCTCGGTTGTGCAAAAAATGGAGTTGGAACAAACAAACAAGAACTAAGGTCCCGGTGTGGTAAAGCTATGAAATTTGTTGACCGTTCGGTCCAAGTGAGGGTTGATACGGAGACAACTACGTTGTTAACCAAGGAATACCCGCCAGGCAAGCGGGAAAGGTTTACTACATACCAGCACCTTAACCAGATATTGTTCACGTTTTGTACATGTACAGTTTACAGCATCCTGAACATTAAAAGCATGGAATCGGTAAAGAATTGACACAGGAAGGACGAAGGAAAAAAGAACAAGAGAAAACATGTCCTTTGTTATTCAATGTCGACCTTAACAAAACTGCAGAAGAGCGTGGACCCGACACTGTTTTAGAAAAAATGGTAAGGAAGTTATGACGTCACGGTTAATTCAATTATGAGCTAGTACGGAGGTGTCTCGTGGGACAGTGCCATTCTTGCGCCTAGTCAGGAAGCCAATCAAATATTCATTCACCCCGGACCTGGTGTCGATCACAAGAGGCGCTTGGGAAGTCATTAAATATACATGATTTAGTCACCCGGCTGGAGGACCAATCAGATTGCTTGGCTGGGGCTGCTAGAGAACGTGGCAATATCCCAAGGGAACTAATGCAAAATCTTTGCAAAAGGGACAATGTTGTGTTCAAATTAGCGCTTTTTATGAACAATACACATATTGCTCGAAGCCGCAGAATAAGAGTGCTCTCTCCACTTGTGAGAAAAAGTAGACAGTTTCAGACAGAATGATTTCTCTTGGTTTGAGAAGATTGAAAAGTATAATTTCAGGACGTCCCGTTACGAAGCAAATTTTTTTTTAAAAATGAAATTACCAGACTATGGTGTTAAGCTTTAATAAATCCACTACCTCCCAAACCGGCCACAGATATTCCCATTAAAACAAAATTTCATCGATTTTCACATCTTGTCTGTAAACTAAAATGATATAAATGTAACGCCTTCCACAATTCATTCCAGTAATGTAATTATGTAATGTCCCAGGATGCAAAAATTCAATTTTTTGTTTTCTCACATTGATTCAATATCCAATATCGTTCCGAAGTCTATTACTGTTCCGTTAATTTGTGGCGCTAAAAAATACCTAGATTTTCCTCTGCATAAAGATGCAGAAACAGTATAGCAATTGATGTGTTACATAGACAAGACTAATTTGATTCGGACTGTTGCACTTTGCAAAAATAAAATTCTTGAATTACACCATTATATTTCCTATCCTTTCTTTTGGCTTCGTGGAAATACCCGATATAGGCGTTGTTCCTGCTGTGGTGGTGATTATTTTATGAAGTTCGCATTATTTGTAAAGCATACTTGTAGTTTTTAGTTGAAGATTCTTGTTTCTTGAGGGCCTCATGAGGGCCTCAGCCTCATGTTGTTAGTCCGCATACTTGCAGCTTATTTTCCTTACCACTTTTCTTTTGACTGCCTTTACTTGGACTTGCAGAGGCTTACGAAAACATGTACTGGCTGACAGATTGAACACTGGTTCCTGAATTGTTCCGTTTGGAAGAGTCTGACTGTCAAACAATTGTAGATGCAATGGGAGAGAGCAAGAAGGAGAGAGAGAGATAGGTAAAAGGAGAGCGAGAGATAGATTCAGAGACAGAGGGAGAGACAAAGCGAGTCAGAGAGACAGCGGGAGAGAGAATGTGTGTTTGTTAAGGGGAAGGAACCAGCAAAATAATAAGAAATGGCAATGGTCTTAGAAAGGAAACTCAGAATGAATGTTGTATGCGGAAAGAAAATGTAGAACCTGAAACCAAACAGTTGCAGGACACCTCAGCATCGATGCCTCACAATGGTTGCCTGGTTACCAGTCACAGCAGCCATGAGAAACTGTGTTCTGACTGCATCGAGATATTTCACGAAGTCCAAGATCATCGTGTGGGAATATCTGACATACATTTTATGTGTATTCGTTCGTGCTGACAACCAGTTTAAAACAATGGCTCTTGTGGGCACTAGCGGAGTCTTATACAAGTTTAAACAAGAACTTGATTTTGTGAACGGTGCTTTATTTGTCTCTTGCATCTGCATTCATTAATTAATTATGCAACGATGACGTCCAATTGTTTCATTGTTTACCTACGTTTTGAAATTGTCCCAGTTCAATTTATTACGTACGTGACCGCCTTTATTCAGCTTTACTCGCTCCTTTTGGAAGAGACAACAGTGTGATCTATGGTTTCAAACATTTCCTTAGCGCTAGGAAGAGTTTAATTGCGTTGAAAAAAAACTGTTAAATCATATTTGCACTGGGTGCAAAAGAGGGTGAAAAGAGTGTCACCCAAAGCTGGTGGGAAAAATTAACGAAATAAACAAACAAACATAAACAAATATTTAGACTAATGGTTCGTTCTCGATCTGTTTCAGGCAATCGCCTCCTTAGGCTCCAAATTTTCTTTCATCATACCCCCCCCCCCCCCAAAAAAAATCCCTACTAAAACCCCAAACAGACACACTTCACAAGGAGACAGACCACCTGTATACACAAGTTATGATTCAAGATTTTCAAAGCCTTATTAATGACAATAGGTGTATTGTTTATCCATTATAAGACAGAAAACACCCCTCATCAAATGTACTGAAAGAAATAGGCCTTTTTTTGTTCATAAAACTCATCTATGCGAACTGTTGAACAGGTCAGTGGTCGCCCTGTATTTGTTCCCGATTCGTCCTCCATTCATGTTTACGCCCCCTTATCACGCCTTTCATCGTTTTCGCCCCCTTATCTCCCTTTTCTGTGTTTTCGCCTCCTGGATGTCAAAATGGCTCCCCGGGGGTGATATCGCGCACGTTGAGAACCACTCATTTAGACCATATTTCTGAAGAGAACACGACCGGAGAGGACATAAAGATCCAAAATATTTTGTGAGTGACCTAAGTTCCAGAATATTAAAGTTCATGGACTCCTCTGATATGCTCTTTTGCCTTTGATACGCAGGGGAAGGAAGGCTTTTGATCAGTGACATATACATTTTGGGGAAAAGGGTATTCAGTCAATGAGCATTCTCTGTCCGGACCCTGAGGTTATGGAGACAAGTGGGGAAAAGCAATGTCCCTGCAAGCCTGACTGCAGAGTTCTGGACCATCCAAATTGGGAATGTCAGCCAGGAATAAGTGTCATGGTCATGCGATTCTCATCTCATGCATGAGTCATAAATGCCCACATGGACATCTCCCATTTTTCTAATCCCTCTCTCCCAAGTATCAGAATTTCCAACCATGCTAACTCACACAGAATCCCTCCGGCCACGATTGACATGACCCTGACCGAAATAGCCTAGGAACTCTGTTATTCCAGTGTACATGAAGGCAAACCTTTACAAAAGGCTAGAATCCACTACAACACTTGAGTGGTCTCTGACCGGAAAACAGCTGACTGCCTTTGACTGGTAAAGTTGTTTTCAACAAAAGGTTCCTTTCTCTCTCTATGTGTTCCACACAAACGCCATGGAATTTTTTCAGAAACTTAACCGAGGTCCACTTAATGACCCTTGCTAATTTTATAAAGCATTTGTTGATGTTCAGAGGCTTTTTGGGTTTTCTTTGGCCATGAGCATTGTATGGAATATTTTGGCTCTCGAATTCCATGTGTTCAATGATGTTCTGATGCTCATAGTCGCTGATCGTTAAGGAGACCAGAAGTCACTGACCTACAGCAAAAGTAGAACTAGAAGACAATAATAATAATAATAATAATATATACATTTATATAGCGCCAGGACTAAAACATTAAAAGCTCTAGGCGCTGTACACAGTAAAAAATCATAAAAGCACATTCAAATAAACTTACACACACACTGAACTATCCTGTTGGCTACCTAAGCTTGGGTCACTCGAAATGAGTATATGTTTTACTTAAACAAAAAACAGAATCATATCATGATTTAAAAAGATGTTAATCGGAGCGCATGTCCCCAGGAGACGAAGACAGATGTGTATAGGAGAGGGGGTGGGTGTGTGGGCGTGGGAAGATGATAGAATAGCCAACAAATTAAGACAGGAGAAAATATAAAAAGAGAAGCTATGTGGTTTACTCCAATGAGGTGCTTTCAAGCCACACATGCCAGCACATACCATGACTAATGTCACCGAGTTTTAGGACAATGCCCAGAAGGACATGCCCTTGCCGAGGAGGATAAAGTGCACATGGCTCCCGGAGTCTGTTAGCGATCATGACATAAATGTGGAGAATGAGGAAGGTTTCCTCCATTCGTTTGGGATCTGTATACAATTTATTTGGCTGTGCTGATGCTCTGCGAGTCGCTCACACCAGACATCACAGTTAGGCGCAAACTCAATGTTAAGGCAGCCACTGGACTGATCCGTGGCAAAGTGCGCTCGGGTTGAGAACATTCTAGGTCTGATCCAAATAGAACCTGCCTGGCATGGCCATGGAGCAGCTAATGAGTGGTTCGCTGTTGAGTAACAACGGTGACAGTTGTTGATTTCAGTGAGTTTGACCTTTTATTAATGCTGAGGATGATACACTATCAGACTTCTTCTGTCCGCTGTGCCCTCTTCATTGTAAGGATGTTTTCCTATTTCTTAACTTCGTATAAGAATTTCCACTGTATTGGCTTTCTGAAGATTGTAACACAGTTGGAGTTCGGTTAGCATAAATAACATTGTCATGCCCTGTGGATCTACTACCCTCCCACCCCCTTTCCCCTCATTCTTTCCTAGTCTCCATCTTGCTGTAGCTTCAAAAACCCAATCATTTTGGCATTTGTCATGCTTTACATTGTGTTCCGTAATTTTTAATTTATTTTTTTGTAAGCGGCGGGTCGGGGATAACAGTACATTCTCCATTGATTTTACAATGATTATGGACTAAGCACTCAAGGAACCTTCCAGTCTTAGTTTATGGATATCCGTGAGGTTCGTCTAAGAGTATTTTGACTTTCACGATAAGTTTTGTATTAATGGCCGGTTCCGAAAATTCCCGGAAATTTAAGGCGAAACAAACATTTGTGACTTGTTTTTGCTATCGTTCTTGTTGTTGTTGTTGATGCTGGCATTGATTAGTCCCAGATCAATTGCAGATCTGTCGTCAAGAATATCTTATAATTCCGTCCTGCGAGGTTTTTCATGTTTATGGCCAGCAATGTTTCCATTCACGTTCCGAATTGTAACACAGTCTTAAGAGGGGTGAAATCCTGCACCGAATGCCACTGGGATTTTGTTAAACTGGTCTGTATCAACCTTCAAGCTCTACTGTACTGATGGACTGCGTCTGGCTGCGACAGGGTCTTGTATTATGCATAGACCCTGTGACGATGTTTACTCGACCCCTGCACAGGGTGGAATTCCCTCTACATGCGAAATGCCAAAAACAACTCAGTATTATGACATTAGTCTCTCCGGTGACCACTGGGGACTCCTGAATGTCAGACAAGCTTAAAATATACGGGGTAACAGTTTGGGTGTTTACTAGCACTGGGCTTCTTGTTGAAAAAAGAAAAACGAATTAACCCTCTAGCGCCCAGGGTACCATATTTGAAACAGGTCAACTAGAGTCAAAATGCTCAGTCTTTGATACCCTTGGTCTTCTTGTTTTATAAAAAAAAATAATTTTTCCAATAAATATTTATAATTTTGCAATAATGTGACTATATTATAAAATCTATACAGCATATTATTTCAGAAATTTTGGCATTGGCAATTTTCGTCTGGGCACTAGAGGGTTAACTGCTAAAGAGGAAAAAATCAAATCACACTTCGCAACTGTTTTGGCGTGCTCATGAGAGTTTGGGAAAACTAATGAGTCTTTTCACCTTGAGTATCTGTTGTTTCCACAGGTGTACAACTACACAGAAGACATTAGCAGAAGAAATAGTTCTACAAAAAACGGACTGGAAAAGCCAGAAATGTTATAGAGCGCCTTTTTTAGCATGAGCGGAATCAGCGTCTACTCGAAAACTGTTTCTTTAAATTTGATTAAAAATTTTTGCAGAAATCTGTATTTCACGTTAAACCTTATGAAACTGATCTTACAGCATAAAAAGCAATTTTTTGCAGTGGGAACGAAAGAATCAACTCTAAGGGTAATGACAGCGTGATTTTAATATAGTTATGCAGGCTGTGTGAAAGTCACAGTAGACGAAAGAAAATTAGAACTGGGAAGCATGGGTGGTATTTATGTTATGGAAGTAGGCCTACTTTCTGGTCGAAGATATAATAATCATGTTTTCTGTATCGATAACACCAGGAATTGAATGACAGAAATGGTAAGAGGAACAAAGAACGCACTGCAATGACCTAATACTTGCAGGACATAGAATACATGGACACTGGAAAGGTGAGAATGAATGGAAAGGGAGGAAGCAGAGAAGAGGAGATTAAATAACACCGAGCCACTCAGCGAAGTGTGTAAATGTTTTCTCAACGTGAGCACAATACCTGGCCAAACATGCAAGGCTGAGCGACATAGGACCCAAACGTCACGCACTGAAGCGTTCGTTAACGTTTCTGGTCGTGCCCGGTGGTTCAGTCAAAATCCCAATCCACCCGTTATCCCTCTCTCCCCTCCCCCCTCCCCCCGGGGCTCCTGAGCCCATCCCAGGCTAAAAAATACCCCGTAATTTAATTGCATTAAAAGTTCGGCCCCAAGCCTCATCCTGGCTTAGGCCGCGTGAGCATGCCCGTGCGTGGGGCACAGAATGAACGGGGCTATGAGTGATTGTCACGAGAGACCGGGCTGGGGGGAGGGGAGAGGGCAAGTTCTATTGTGTGATGGGATAAGGGTCTCTATTGACAGAGTGAGCAGCGATTAAATGGTGCGGTATGTGTTTCTTCGTCAGAATTATAGCGGGGCTGGAGCGCGTGAGTATATTCAAGCGTTGTGGACCATAGTGATGATGTCGATAAGTTGATAACAATGGTGACAATAGTAGTAACGCAGACTCTTCTCTCTCTCTCTCTCTCTCTCTCCTCTTTCTCTCTCTCTCCTCTCTTCTCTCTCTCTCTTCTCCCCTCTCTCTCTATTCTTGCACGTTGTCAGTGATCTTCAACTGCCTCTTTAAATTTTGTTTGTTTTCTGGGTTTTTTGGGTTGTTTTTTTTCCCCGCAGTCTTCAATTTCTTTGCCGTTTCTGACTTCCTCGCTTCTGTTAATTTTTATAAACATTCATAATTCCTGGACATTTTCTGATTAATGCAAATGTTTTGTCTCAAATTACAGTAATGATGGTTGTATTATTACGGCTGATGATGATAGATAAGGATGATTATTTAATATGTATAAAAAGACATTTCTTTTTCATTTATACTAGTTTAGTATATCCTGGTATTTCGTCCTTTGCAAGACTGTTGTAAAAATCATTTATATGATGAAAGTGACTCGTTGATGAAGTCTCGGTAATACTCGTGCAAACCGGTCTAGTTTGCTGTTGTTGTTTTTGTGTGTGTGTGTTGCATCTCATTAAAGTGTATAGTAATTTTACGTCATGATATTGTGCTTTTTAAAAATATATCTGAGTCACATAATTAAATTTAACACCAAAAGATAGATTTAATCTTTTGTGGGATTGACTTAAATATGGTAAAAGCAAGAAAATGGTGCTGCTTACTTGTGCATTTTTTTTGGTAATGAACTCGCGGCTATGACTGTACTCGCGGTTTTGATGTACCACAAGGCCATAAAACAGAATTGTTTGTTTCTTGATTTCTATCTTATATTTACTGTCCGTACCGATCCTGGTTCTCTGACATGTTGCTCTGCTTCCTTGCTGGTGTCAATAATTCTACGATTTCCCCAAATGTCTAAAACTGCCTCTGTTAAGTGCATGCTTTCTATCCACTGGGAAATAAAATATTTAGCCCTCTCCGGGTAATTGGGCTGTGGGTGATGCGGATTAAGCGCTGCTTATTTTTTTTATGTTATTGTTATTAGCTTTGTTGTTGTTGTTGTTGTTGTCGTTGTTTTTGCCTTCTTTCTGATTTCTTGCATTTTTGGGGACTGGAGCCAGTAAATGGTGTGTGTGCGTGTGTGTGTGTGTGTGTGTGTTTGTGTGTGATTGTGTGAGAGAGTATGTGTGTTTTTTCCCATGGACGAAAAAAAATGATATTGCTATACATTAATAGCCATAATTATTGGCTTAATAAATCTGATTTTGTGAATATTTTACACTGAACGAAATTTCTGTTGAGCCGTATCTTGTCACCTGTGGTTGTTCTATCTAATTCATTCAAATGCGATATACAGTTAAAATATGTTTCCATTTAGTAATTTGGAGATGTTTTTACTCTCAGTGTTAGTCATACGTATAACTTGAACTTTAAAAATGCGATTTCTAGTACTAAGATAATTTTGTCCCGTTGCCACGGCTACTTTCAATGACATTAATGAATAATGGCAAAAGAAAAAGTTGTATATTGCAAAGCCCCGCGTAAGAAATAATACAGAAGCAATACAATAAAAATAAAACGCAAAGGAAAAGGAAAGAGAAAACCAGCTTTCAGTCAAAAGACGTTCTCCAGGCAAAGAAATAGGAACATTTAAAGAGAAAATTAAACGAATAAAAAAATTCTAACATTTACACAAATGTGGCCACTTATCTTCTGCGGGTTCCGCATTTATGTCTTAAAAATGGCCCATTGTCAGCTGAGTTTTTCGTGTCTTAGCCTGTAAAATAGCAGGTCAGATGGCTACAGACATGCAGCCTGTCATCATTATTAGTGGTTGGCATTCCTAAACAGATAATATACAGTTACATTGACTGTCATTTTAGCACGGAAAAGACGACAGTTAAGTATTATAGGCCTTACAGCGGGCACAGGGCAATCAATGACATTATGGACGATTTACTAACATGTGGACACATTCATTGGGGACAAAATTCAGTCTTTAGTATTATTAATTTTTGTTGTTGTTGTTGTTGTTTTAGCTGCTAAAAGATAGGAAAAGTATGGTAAAAAAATCTCGCTTATTGTCTGTCTTTGTTTTCGCCTCTCTGGACTCATTGATGGTCGAAAAGTGAACTTTAAATATCACATCCTCATGTTCTGCCGGGATTTGTGGACCTGCTTTAGCTAGTATGTGGAATTGCTTTAGCTAGTATGTGGAATTGCTTTAGCTAGTATGTGGAATTGCTTTAGCTAGTATGTCGAATTGCTTTAGCTAGTATGTGGAATTGTTTTAGCTAGTATGTGGAATTGCTTTAGCTAGTATGTGGAACTGCTTTAGCTAGTATGTGGAATTGCTTTAGCTAGTATGTGGAATTGCTTTAGCTAGTATGTGGAACTGCTTTAGCTAGTATGTGGAATTGCTTTAGCTAGTATGTGGAATTGCTTTAGCTAGTATGTGGAATTGCTTTAGCTAGTATGTGGAATTGTTTTAGCTAGTATGTGGAATTGCTTTAGCTAGTATGTGGAATTGCTTTAGCTAGTATGTGGAATTGCTTTAGCTAGTATGTGGAATTGCTTTAGCTAGTATGTGGAACTGCTTTAGCTAATATGTGGAATTGCTTTAGCTAGTATGTCTGGAAGACAGACAGCAATCATTATTCTCTCTCTCTCTCTCTCTCTCTCTCTCTCTCTCTCTCTCTCTCTCTCTCTCTCTCTCTCTCTCTCTCTCTCTCTCTCTCTGTCTCTGTTTCCCTCTCTTTGTCTCTCTCTCTATTTTTATATTGTGTAGTTAGACCTGGCTTCAGACACAATTTTTCACAGAAAATGGACAATACAGCCTGAACTGTCGCCTTTAATGGCCTTTAAACAATAATGCCATCCCACCAGAATTATTTCCTCCGTATCCATCACTTAATTGAATGCAGCGCGGATATTATTGATTTTCCCAGGGTTTAAATAAAAAATGGGTAACAAATAAATATTGCACCGGCGTGGCAGTACAAGCCAAGACCCACTTGGGTACAAGTATCTTTTGCGGGATCTAAGGTTAGCAAGATCCGGTGTCTACCCACAACAATCGACCACAATTACAATGGAAAAGAATTGATCAAGCTCTCGTGCCGTGGACCTAAAAATCACCGTTATTGTTTCCTTCAATTCTTTCAGAAACGATACAGGCCTTGTCCCTATTGTCACTGTGAGGAAAATGGTCTGTAGAGGCCGGTGTGAATAGGGCAGGGTCAAGAGATGGGTGCTATGATACAAAACAATGCACGCGGGAATTGATTGTGCGCGGGATAGCTCTCTGTGAATTACTCTCTTCGTTTCTGATGCCCCTTCATGTTACTCTGTCTCTTTGGGTTGAAGGTCACATTCAGTATAATATTAAGTTGGCAGATTGGTATTGCTTACCAAGTTGGGGGGGGGGGGGGAAGATAAAAGAGAAAAAGAATAACAAAAGAAATGGCGAGAGAAGTCGCTGGCTCTATCACGTAACCGCACCAATGCGAAAGATTTAATGTCACCGGCCGTAAAAAAGGTTTACTTGAAATGTATTCCTTATATAATTAACCATTTGAAATATTCTATTACTTTCCCTTAATCAGTAGGCTGCAAAACAAAATCCTCTCCAGGCATTACAGAAATTTTGGAAAAAAAAAAAAAAGTCATCTTCAGTTATGACACTTGTAGGCGGAAATCCTTGCTCGTCTCTATGAAGTTTCATTACCCACTTCGCGCGGAAAATCTAAATATGATTTAGGTGTGTTTCTTCTGATCCCGATGAACACAAAATAAAATGTCAGTAGTAAATATGCACATTCCATGGATAAGAACTTGTTTTGTTTGTTTTTTCTCGGATTTATTATGTGCAGCATTCCCATGTTTCGTTCTCCTATGATTTTTTTCCTTTACTTAATACTTTGGGGTTTGCATTCAAAAAATCATTCTCTTCTTTATGTGAGCGAATCAAATTTTCAGTCCCTCGCACCATTTATTATTATTGTCCTACAAAATTAAAACACAAGTTACATAAAAGGGAGTGTCTATTCAGGCCACTACCTAGAGGCACCTTGCGGTCTGAATAGAGTAACGGTGGGGTGTTTTGTCTATTCGGGCCTCTAGGTAGCGGCCTGAATAGAGCCGGGCCCCCGGGGGGGGGGGTGTCTATTCTGGCCACTACCTAGAGGCACCTTGTGGTCTGATTAGAGTAACGGTGGGGTATTTTGTCTATTCTGGCCTCTGGGTAGCGGCCTGAATAGAGCCGGGCCCGCCACTACCTAGAGGCACCTTGTGGTCTGAATAGAGTAACGGTGGGGTATTTTGTCTATTCGGGCCTCTAGGTAGCGGCCTGAATGGGGGGGGGGGGCTATCTATTCTGGCCACTACCTAGAGGCACCTTGTGGTCTGAATAGAGTAACGGTGGGGTATTTGGTCTATTCGGGCCTCTAGGTAGCGGCCTGAATAGAGCCGGCCTATATAAAAATGTACAGTATTTGAAATGACAACACTGGCTGGGACTGAAATCTATGTAGAACTTGCGTCCAAAACAAGAAAACCAACAGATTTTGCCCAGGAGATGGGTAACACAATGACAAGCAACAGCTTTCGTCCCACGGCCAATGCAGGGCAAGTGAATGTTTGCCACTTCCTGAAAACCTAACATTTAGTAATGTAATTCTTCACTCTCCCTTTCTTTTAGAGTTTTGCTGTTTCACATCAGCAACCTGTCCACCCATCCATCTCTCTCAGTCAATCAGTTGATCAATCCATCAATCGGTACATCAAATATTCTGAAGAGGAGTAGATCCGTCCATTAGCAATACGATGCTGCATCTTCTGCCATCGCTTCTCTGGTTTCTCCCTCTGTCCACCTTCCCTATCTTTCCAATCTTGTATGAATGTTATCTTAAACACAACGCTCATTCACAGAGTAGTTTTTACTATTAATATTTTGTTTTCATTCTTTTCTTCCCTGATAAGCCACCGATTTAATAACTTCAGATTCTTGCGTAATGCTATGTTCTGCATCGGGAAATATTTTTATATTTTCTCTCTCTCTTTCTCTTTTCCTTCTTGTCTCTCTCTATATCTCTATTTCTCATGCTCTCTATCCCCCTCTTTTGCTCCTGGGACTATTTTGCTTCGTAGTCCAACTTCTCTTCTCTCTCTATCGCTCAAATAAACATAAATGTACTTATCCCCCACTTATTCTATCTGTAAATGGTGGTTATGTTGTTAGAGATACCTAGAATGCTGCTTTAATACTATAATTACCCTTAACAATGGCTAATTGTGCTTGTAGTGGTATTATACTGCACCACGAGGTAAGATGGCTTTATCAGCAATAACACAGTGATACTGAGAATAGCCATAGCTCAGTAACCTCGCTTGCTTTATAGAACGGTTAGACTGACAGGCTACATGCACACACTGGTGTAAGGAAACTGATGTTAGTTGCTCTATGTTCTCTTCGACCAGGTTTTGAGAGCCCTCTTGGCTAAATTCATTGATCTTTTCTTGTGCCTTTTCAGTTGTGTTGAAACTACAAGGGGAAACAACGCAAACACTGACCATAGAAAGCAAAGACATGGGAAACAGAGGAAGGCAGACTATTGATCTTGATAGGGGCTTTAAACAAAGGCCCTTAGCAGATAATATTCTTGACTGCTAGGGTTTAAAAAATGGATGGGATTGATTGATGGATGGATGGATGGATGGATGGATGGATGGATAGATGGATGGATGGACGGGTGAATGGATGGATGGATGGATGGATGAATGGACGGATGGACGAATGGATGGATGGATGGATAGATGGATGGATTGGGATGGATGGATGGATGGGTTGGGATAGATGGATGGATGGATTAATGGATGGACGGACGGATGGATGGATGGGTGGATAGATGGACGGACGGATGGATGGATGGATGGATGGATGGATGGATGGGTGGATGGACGGATGGATGGCTGGGTGGATGGATGGATGGACGGATGGATGAATGGATGGACGCTTGGGTGGATAGTAAATGGATGGATAGAAAGTAAATATATGAATGGATAGTAAATGGATGGATGGATGGATGGATTGAGGATGGAGGAATGCAGGAATGGATGGATGGGCGGATTTTCTACTATCCATCTTATTGTATCCCCCTTCCATTATCTTCTGACTGCTAGATAATGCGGACTATGTGGTATTTAATGGAATGACATATCGCATTTGGTCACTATTTCTTCCCTCAAGTTCAACTATCCATCCATCCACCATACAATCCACTCGTTGCATCCATCAGTTTACCCTTTGTCTGCCGATCTACTCAGTCACTCCATCCTGCCATATCATCCACTAAATCGGTCAATCAATCAGTCAAGCAACCCATTAAACAACTGATCAATCGATTGATTTTATTATCGATCAAGTTTGGAGATAAATTCATTTAACGCACAGTTGGTATTTCAGCGGAACGTGCACGAAGCTTAGAAAATTAAGTTGTTGTTTTTTTTTTACTTAAGTTTTAATAAATACTCTCCAAATCAAAAGTCTTATAACTCTAGTCCGTAAAATTTAAAATGACCTCACGTTTCATTGAGTTTTCTCTAAACTATGCAATTATCTCATTAAAAATGTTGTATGGAGACCTGTAATTGTCCGTACACTGGGGAAATAGTTTTTCTCTGTGGATACTCGAAGTTGCAATCTTATTTCTTTTTGTTTTTAAAAAGCCTCTCTTTGGACCCTTTCCAAGCTTTTGAACTAGCTTACTACATTTCATAAATATTTATTTTATTGCACCTGAGATTATCGATCCTACATCTTTGTCCAGCTCACAACTGAACCTAGGAAACCCTAGCACGGTGTAGGATTGTGATATTTACACACTTACATAACGCACAATGGCGTGCGGATCCACACACTATTGCACTACAAACGCAACTGAATACTACGTAATGTCCTGTTTGATGTCATCAAATCTAGGTACAATAAAATTAATTTCTTCGTTCATATTTTTATCACCAAGACTAAAGAATTTCGCAGTTTTACTAAAGATAACTCGATTGCGTTGCTTTCACTCTGTTTCAACGTCCATACTTCTAAGACCACAAAAATAGTATTGTGAAAGCAAAATATTGCCCAGTAATACTTTTAATAGTGGACTAAGTACAAAATCGGTGAAAAATGAGAGCACATTAGGTTTTTGTACAGACCATCGGCCCCTCGGAAATGAATGGACTATATTTCTTTAAAGACAACTTCTTCCCTCGGCCTTCTAAACAATTTTGTCCTAACTTAAAATAAAAAAATAAAAAATCTCATTCGCTAATGCAAGAAAATGCGAGGAGATTGGTTCATAACTTTAAATCGAAATCTGTAACAGGTGAGTTGTGTAAATACTGATAGGTTTACCAACACCTAAGAGTGATAAATAATCACAAAGTTTGATTAGAGGATACCGTTTTATACTCAAGAATAACAAAACTCACAAATCTGGTACAGAATTGGTGAAGAAAAAGTTGTTTCGTATAGCTCCACGTTCAAAACAAATAACAGGACAACAAATTAATATTTAAAAAAAAATTAATTAATTAATTTAAAAGACTGCGCTAACTTTCGCTAAAACATGGCGAAAAGAAAAAGGAAACGTTGTAGGCTATGTAACAAAGCCTCGCGAAAGAAATTACAGATACAATAAAATAAAACGCTTTGACCTTGCTTCAAGGATTGCTGTGACCCCACAGATTTTTTATTTATTTTTTTAATAACATTATGTCAGTTAAACTACCTTATCGTCCCCAGGTACTTTAATTAAAAAAGCTATGACCCTACAGGTTTTCTGCAGCTTTTACGCATACTCACGCGGGCTGTTGAGATCTCTGCCTTTCAAGAAACTAAAATAAAATAAGAAAAAAATAAAACAAAATCCGACACCTTCCGGTTATGGCTGCAAAACCGGAAGTATGAGCAGTAGGGCGGTTTCTGTTCATTTGTATTCCGACCATCATTCAACTTTCATGATGGAGAACCACACAGGTGATGTGAATTATCTGGCACGACCTAACATTTGTGTGCCGCATCGCATAGACCTATTGATTACGTATCGATAAAACTGTATCGATCAGCCTGTTCTTCAGGGAGCTCATATACCTGTAATCACCACGTTACAACCTTATGGCCTGGAAATTCAAAGGGGATTCTCGGTCCAAACGCAGGTATTTACGGCAGTGTGTGACATTATGTACAAAATTGTTACTGGTGTGATCGTAGGTTTTGTCATCCATGGCCAGCATCTGATCTCGTGCTCAAAGGTTCGGAATCTCATTAGTCTCCTCCGCTCTGCTGGTTCAGATATCATTTCGTGCACCCAGGAATATGCCGGTTCATGTCAGGTTTTGTTTTAGAATTAGTTCTGATTTCTTGATTCAATTTCGTATGTATTTTTTAATATTTATCTTGCTTTTGAAAAAGGCAAAAGTTGGGGGGGGGGGGGAGGGGGGAGGGGGAGGCGACGGGGACGGCGGAGGGGGAAGGCGGAGAAAGAGAGAATTTCATGATGAATATGTGACTTATTCAGGATAAAGGAAGATCGTATCATAAACAAAAACTGCCTGTATTCAGAAGTACTGAAAGAATCTGTGGCAATCAGAAGAGTTGTCACTGGATTCATTGTAAGCACATCACGTAGAAATTAAACGAAATTAATTTTTATCACTTGTTTATGAAACTCTCGTTTATGATGGTTCAAATTCTCACGGTCATTACTGATTGCTGAACTATACGGTTTGGAGAGCGGAAGACGGCTGAGCGTACTGTCAGTGTTGAATAACCGTACTGTTCTTCGGATCTGGGATTTACAGCAAGTGGTTGTGGGCACTCTTGCTAGGGTCACCTTCTGTCCTATCATGCTCTATTTATTATATTCTGTTTATCGTCTTGCGCCTTCCCAGTACAGTGTGACCGTTATCGTGGCTCTGTATTTTCTCCAAAGTTATATCTCAGACTCAAAACTCAAAGCTGGGATTAATAAACAGATAGATATTGACAGCGAAGTATGGCACCTGGGTACCGGGTAAGAGAGTTGTTACTGGAATGAAAGTTTCTTGTAAATTAGAGTTGATGAAGACAATAAGAAATGGTGTTTTTTTTTCGTGCAAATGAATAATACAAGCCGTGGGACCAAAGTTGTAACTTGTCATTTCATTCTGCATAGCCCAGGGAAAATCTGTTTTTGTGTTCGTTTTTGCATGCAAGGACCAATATAGAGTTCAGTCACACATTACCAATGTTGTTATTTCAAATGTTGCACATTTTTTGTGTAAATTGTGCTTTAATTTTATAAGAAATTGCTAGTAAATGTGCGAGAGACTGAATATTTGATTCGTTCATACAACTAACAGGACGATTTTTGGCACCGCTCAGTGGCGTCCACTTTTTGTGTGTGTGTGTGTGTGTTTGCTCTGTCCTCGTGGTCTTCTATTCTGTTCCTGGACAGTGTGTGATATTTGATAATTTGCATATTTCATGCTGGAGCGCTGCTGCATCGTTGTTGTTTTTTTTTAATGTTCCGTTTCTGTTTTGGTCGCTTGTTGTGCCAACAGTGCAGATGTCCACACCCTTTGTTCCATCAGATTGTCAGATCTCAAAGATGTGGGCGAATACTGTATTTAAACACAAACAGAGAGCGTTATCAACGATCTTTTTTGCCATCTGCAGTTCGAAGCACTAGTATTTCCCGATGTAGTATACTGTTGTTAGTTTTCCTAATGGGTTGTTCTGACAGGGTGTGTGTGTGTGTGTGTCAGTAATGTTCTTATTTGCTGGTAATGTTGTGTGAGTAATGTGCATGTGTGTGGTATGCGTTGAAGACCTGTAGATCTTAGATATTGTATTTACTGTTGTACTGTTACTGATGCTGTGACAACAAGTTTCCTGGCAAGTGGATGATAAAGTTACATCTTATCTTATCTTATCCTCTGTGTGCAAACGTCAAAAAAAGAGGAATTGAAATTCCTAGGAGAATGAACATAATAATAATAATAGTTCGTCCATCAGGTATGATGATGACCTTAACAACACCAGAGGAATAAAGAACAGAAATTGTTGAGAATTTCAACACATGGACAATAAAGAGAACTAAAGGACACAGAGGACAGAATGGAAAGACTGTTCTTTCATGACTTATGGCTTCTCATGTGACTGATAAGTCCTATTTTTGCCCTGCAGACCCTTCCGCATAAATGACAAGAGTGCTCCGTTGGTTCAGTACCACTGCGCCTTTTCTTGCGCCGTTCTCTTTTTTTGATAGCCTGCTGGACTCTGTCAGCTTCCCATGCTTTGCTGCCTCTGGTAAGGGCCGCCCTCCAATTTGCACGATCAAGCGAGAGCTTTTCCCACTCACTCACATCAATGGCAAAGGCCTTCAGTGATTGCTTGAGAGTGTCTTTGTAATGTCTCTTTGGGGCCCCAACATTCCTCGTTCCATTGGAGAGCTCAGAGAAGAAGATTTGCTTAGGGAGTCTGGAGTCGGGCATTCTGACAACATGTCCTGCCCAACGTAGCTGAATTTTTTTCAGGTGGCAGAAGATGCTCAATTCCTTGGCACGATTGAGGACCTCAGTGTCTGGAATTTTATCCTGCCATTTGATCCTTAGGATCTTTCTAAGGCAGGCCAGATGAAAGTGATTTAGCTTTGTGGCATGCGATTGGTACACTGTCCAGGTTTCAGCCCCATAGAGTAGGGTGGGAAGGACCACAGCATTGTACACTTTCAGCTTAGTGTCTGTGCGAATGCCGGCAACATCCCACACTCTCTTTCGAAGCCTGCCAAATGCAGAGCTGGCTTTGCTGATTCTTGAGAGAATTTCAGTATCAACACGAGCCGTGGAAGACAGTGTACTGCCAAGATAGGTGAAGTTCTCAAAATTCCTAGGAGAATGAACATAGCGGTGATGCATATAATAAAATATCCGAAAAAAACAAAACCAGTTTTTTACAAGGCATGTTCACAGTTACGAATGACAACCTTTTATTTTTCGTCCAAAGTTATCACGGAGAACACATCTAAACCATATTTAGATTTTCCCTTTGGGGTGCTAATGAAACTTCAGTTAGAGACTGCGAGGGTTTTCGCACTAATAATAATGCATAATACATACTTTAATAGAGACTTTTGGGTGTTGCATTAAGCTGGGAATCACGGTTTCCTAGTGTGTGTGTGTGTGTGTGTGTGTGTGCGCGCGCGCGCGTGTATGTCTGTGTGTGTGTGCGCGCGCGCACGTGTGTGTATGTGTATTACAAAACCCAAACCTCAGGAGGCTGGATGCAGTCCGTGCGCAATGCTAGATCATGTAGACAAATATGGCTGTCTGTGTTTTGTATTCAGATATCAGCACCGAGATGTAAGGGTGGGGGGCGGGTCGCTGTCGCGATGTAAGGTCTGGGGGCTGGGGGCTGGGGTGGGATCACACTGTACTGGGTGTCATAAGCTGCTGTGTGCTTGTCCCTCGGCGTGAGTGCGCATATTGTCACAACGGTCTGCATGACACAGTTCAGGGTTGCCAGATGGGACTCCTGGAGACCACATTTCAGAAAAGAGGCTTCCCGGGAATCTCCTCTAAAAAATTTTTATGGCCTCCTGGTCTCTAGTTGCTCTTGATTTGGCCTCCGTCGTTGTCTTTTGGTCTCACTGTCTCCGTGTGTAATAATTTAATGTCCCAAACTCTTTAACGCAACTAAACCTTTCACTTTTCCTTTATCCTAAAGGAAATTTGGCATTTTCTATAACATTATTTTGGTCTGTTAGTAATAGGCCCAGGACTGGTAGACTACAGTCTATTTGTGTAAATAAACACCTGCCCGTTAGGACATCTTAATTCTCAATGTTTAAAATACATTGTAAATTCAGTGAAAAGTTATTAAAATTTACAGATGAGTGACTGACAAAATACAAATTTGGCCTCCAAACGCTGTATATCTGGCCTCTGAGGTCTTTAGATATCTGGCAACCCTGCTGACACTGCCCGGCACAGCCTGCATACGGCTTGAGCAGACACCGGTTTATTGAAGCAGTAACGCCTACAGTGGCTTTAACTGGGGTTTCAACACCACAGAAATCCAAGTTTCTGAATCGAAATTTAAGGCGGTGATAATTCCTTAATTTGCTAGAGCGCTTTGGGCTGAATATAAAAGCTTTCGTTTCGTGTTAAGAATATTTTGATGTTAGATAATTATAAGGAATGCAGAATAAGGTGAAGATTTAGTATACTGTGCAAGGTCTGTAATCATCACTGTATTTAGACAAATAGACAAACACATACACACAGACAAACACACAGACAGACACACTGACAAACAGACAGACATACAGAAATACGATAGATAGATAGATAGATAGACAGACAGACAGACAGACAGACAGACAGACAGACAGACAGATAGATAGATAGATAGATAGATAGATAGATAGATAGATAGATAGATAGATAGATTGATAGATAGATAGATAGACTTGTCAAACTGATCTGTTTTCGACACTGAGAAGAACGGGAGGAGACAGACCATTAGACAGCAAAATCTAGATCAGGGTCAGGTAGCAGCTAGAAAAAATCTACTTGTCCGTTATCCCATTTTTGTTTGATACCTGTGCCCGATATAGATACAAGTATAAATGTTTTTCACCAGCTACAGGATGCGGGGTGCCACAAATCAAGCTTAGTCTGGCAGTAATGAGATAGTTCTTCCGTACTACGGATAAAACTCGAAATCATCAATTCTCTTTTGAGCATCATTTTGTAATGAAACGTGCTCAAACTTTCTAGGTCAAAATGTGGCAAAAAGAAAAAGTTGTATGTAGCAAAGTGTCCCGTAAGAAATGGCATAGAAACGATACAATCCAACGCAAAAGGAAAATGAACGACAAATCAAGCTTTCGGTATATTAACCTTCGTCTGGGAAAAAAAATGTAATAGAATAGAAAATTCTTCTTCTTCTTTCGTTCACCAAGAATAGAAAATGAAACAAAGGGAAAATAATCCAACAAATAAAAAAATTCGGAGAACGTTGAACAGACGCGGGTACTTATTTTCTGCGAGTCCCAAACTTGGGATGATATATTCATTTAGCTATCATAGTGTGCATTGAAGTATATAATGTAAGGCAGTATGTACACATTCAGATTATTTTATTAAATTTCAGGCCATGACCATGAAGACAGGGAATGATGCAGAACGTTTATCGCTGCTGGTGACGTCATAACGTCTACGTCATGCCTCCTCCGGGCTATGTGACGTGTCAACCTACGAACGTCACAACGGAGGTGCCAGACGATATAGGTCAGTGTTGTGGCCATCATTGTTTTCACCCAGTACTTGAAGACTGTCATTAGACATTCCTAATTGGTGATACAAACCCGTGCTTTGCCTGACATTCAACCCCCGTCTTCCCGTTTCAACAACGACAACAACAATACCATCAACAGCAAAAGAGCAACAATATTTGTAAATCGACGCAGCGTTTTGAAATTATAATCATGTTCGGATTGTAAGATAAATAGTACTGAAAAAAATAAATGTCGAATTCTTTTATAAGTGCACAATCGAATGTATTGTTTCTGTAATCTATACAAATAAGAGCGATATGCAAAGTTTCCGACGAGGTTCGAAACAACCACAAAATCTAGGAACCTGAACTTTTCACCTTTATTCATTTTTTAAAATTTTAGTTTGTGATGGATGAATAAAATTCTGGGTACAGATTCTTATTTTGCCTAGAAAGGATAATTTTGGAAATTAAAAGCTCTATCTTTTCCAAGCCAAGTTTTATAGAGTAACATTCCTAGCTATTCCTGTCTTCATCGTGCTTTTTGTCCCAAAAAAAATAATAAAAATGTTTGGATGTCATCTATCTGTAGTTTGGCGGCACTTTCCGGGGGAGCATTAAATTATCACGACGCGTAACATAATGTGAATCAAGATGCCGAGGAAACCATACATTTATAAGCCCGGGCATAAATTGGGTCATTCTGCTTGTAAATAATAGGACTGATAAAAAATCAATTCATTTGTTTCTTGTGTTGTTTTCAGGTAAAGATGATCTGAACGCACTTCTGTACATTGTGGTGACGCTGCTGTTCTATTCCATGGGTATCATCATCGGCATTATCACATACCTGAAGCGGGAGCAGGCCGAGATGGAAGAGGATAAGATGTTCGACATGTACATGCAGCTCAAGAGGGAACCATTTAACATCTACAAGAAGGAAAAAGTCACCCAAATGGCGATGTATTTGAAGCAGATCGAGGAGAAGCAAGCAGCCAGGGAAAAGATTGAAAACTGGTCGGTGGTGGATCCTCACCAGCTGCAGCATCCTTTTCCACATAGTCCAAGCCGCCGTCAGCATACACATCAGCATTCTCCTTGTCCAGGATGCAGCAAGAATTTTTCTATACTGGAGGGCAAATATGGTCTTGATGGAGCTGCTCCACTGGCCATGCCCGAAAACGAATGGGCAGATCACAGAGGGGGGACAACTCTCCTGTGTTCTCTAACTCTGGGTGTATGCGAGCCACTGTTAACGCCGGAGAGCGGCAAAAGAGTGGCCTTTCCCGACTCCCCTCGCCACAGTACCAGATCTTACGGCGGCGCCAGGACGGACCATGCTGCGAGCAGAGATGGAAAAGGGGAGACATACAAGAGTGCCTTCAGACACAGTTTACCTAGTGTCAGCTTTTCAGATTGTGGGCCGACATTTACGGAGGGAGAACAGGCCCACAAGGAACTCAGCAACGAAACTCAACCGCCAGAGCAAAAGGGCAGTGATAATCTTGCAATGTTTGACAAGTTCGACATAGAACTTAAACACATGGGACAATACAACTTCGACGAAGCAAAAGGAGTCTTCCAAGAGAAATCTTGTCACCCTGACGCAGACACTGATGACTGTGATAAGCCCGCTAAAGTGGGCATACAAACCATTCCTTCTCGCAACATGCGAACCATGTCCTTGACAGCACCGCCGGGAAGAAATCCCAAACTGACCCGCCAGTTAAGTTATGACCCTGAGAGAAAATCTTCAGGACTAGCAGTGCACACATCAGGTGGGAGAACAGACAGCCCACCGGCAGATGGGGGGGATGATAAATCTCCAGCGTCCTCTGAAAACAAACAAGAACGTGTGTCGCCACTTTATGAACTCCGAGAGAGCTCGTCCAGCAACGAAGAACAAACTACAGAAAGCTTAAAGACCTCAGATAAAACTGCTGTAGATGTCAATAATGATATGCAACTACCGCCTCCACCACCACAACAGAAAGAATATGATCCGCTTCCATTAGCAATTTATCAACAACCATCATTGTCTCCCGTAGAACTAAAGGATCATCATGACGAACCCGCTGAAGACAAAAACAACATGGAATCACAAGCTCCAACGGCATCAGTAGAACCTTCTTTGTCTCCACCTCCGCCACGCTCGTTACCGACGTTAAGGTCGATTCTCTCTACAGAAACACCCCTCGAACAACATCAAACTCCACAGACAAGTGAGTCGTCACAATCAGCGGCACTTTTACAGCAAACAGAGCTGCAGGAGCAGCAGCAGCAACAACTACTACAACAACATCCACCAGTTGACGTCCGACCCAAAGTTTTCCCTGTTGCAAACATTCCACGGCCTCTCAGCAGCGACAACTCCCCTGATACTTGGGCTAGTTCTTCGGACACCACTCTACCAGAAAACAGGAAGCGCCACCATAGTCGCCTCTACGATTCCTGGAAAAAGGGAAATTCTCAGAGCCTCGACATTCCAAGAAAGTTGGACCAGCAAGACAGGGCCAAATCATACGAAAAGAAGCCGACAAGAACTCAACCTGAACGAAGGGGCGCCCTCTTCTTTACTCAGAAATCGCTTCAGCACAAAGATTTAGAGAGTCCAAAGTCTATAGGTAACCGGAGGCAGCATCGACCCTCTGGAATTTTCACCCGTCAGGAGAGCATGGACTCCTCCAACAGTCGGTCCTCTGACCAATCTGAGAACTTGGAGTCTCCGCTATTACATCAAGTCAATGACCCATGTCCCCCTAGCGCCTCCTCCTCCCCCAGCTCCAGCACTACATCACCACCTATCACTAGTAAGCATCAGAGGCGAATTCCTCGTCTGGCCAGATCACAAACGGTAGATACGTCCAAGCTGCTGCAGAAGTAATAATCAAGAATGGAGTAGATGTGTTATGTACGGACGCCACCACGAGACATCGTATTATCTTAAACATGGCGTTGTTCGGTGCATGTCTCATGAAATACAGGGACACTTTTAAGCACGGCTATGAAGTAGAGCATAACAAGACTAGTGAATTCTACTCAAATTATCTATCCATATCTAAGAGTCCACAAATCAAGAAATGTCCGTTCTCAAAATTCTGTAAATGTGACATCATAACAACATCTGAATATCCTACGAAGTAGAACAGACTTGCAGTATTTCTGTTTTTTTCAAGTAAATCTTCTATTATACAGTGGGTTCACATATTAACAAAAATACATGGCGTTGATATGGTAAAGATTTGGGGAGATGAAAACTAGCTTTTAAAAATGATGATAGCTAAAAAAAAACAAAAAGGCCTTATTTGCACAAAGGGCAATAGATAAAATGGTATCGGCCGGATTGTTCGAGGATTTGACAAAAAGATGTCTTACAATCCACGGTGAAAGAGTTCTGCATAAACACTGCGACAGGTTGTCACAATGATTCAGTGTACGGATTGCTTGCAGCAGAGTGACGACTTTATAAGTTACGAAAAACGACGTCACAGAAAAGTCTGAAGCCAGATATCCCCAGAATGTTGTGGTAGTTCTTAATTCAGTTCTTCTTGTTGTCTCCCATATTGGGGAAGTGGGCGTCTGGCGCTCCCTTAACCAGTGGTGCGTCTGTAACATTTGTCCCTTTCTGGACTGTTATCTTCAACATGTCAGTATTTGCACTCCGCTGCCCGTGACTTGGACATCCGACTCAAGCCGACGGGCTCCACCCAGCTGTGATTTCTTTCTGTGTGATGTTCATAGTCTTGTACAATGTTATTTTCCAGTTATTATATTTATATCCCCCGTTGACTGAAGAGAGGACACCATTTGGAGATGCAGCTGTTGATATTTAATGGTCAAATGGATTATTGCTTTACAATGTATTACGCTTTTAGATTGCACTGAGGTACAAAAGAGGATGCATTTGAATTTATGGAGACCTGTGGGAATGAACGAGTACAGATGTGACATCTAGTTTTCCCGTACAATCGTTCACCCTCCTGTAGGGCTCTACGAGATACAAGTGTAATGCATCTTGTTGTTGCTGTTGTTGTGCTTGCCTCATATAATCTTGCACCCTGCCCTACGGCGACCCACTACCTGTCTGTGCCCATAATACTTTTAATCTTATAATATCTTCGAGCAAGTTGGACGATCCAGTCCACCAGGTTGCTACTTTAGCACCGAACATTTGATATGTGTAACATATATGCATGTATTTATATGCACGTATGCACAGTTGGTTCACGCTGTCTGACTACGGGCATATTTCTCATGCTGTCTGAGAGCGAACATGCTGCACATTTGAAACTGGGCCCAACTGAGTTGTTGGTTTTTTGTTTTGTTTTTTTTGTCCGGCACCTACTGACATCACCAAAAAATGGGTTTTTTTGTCTCACTGTGAGGGTAAATTTTGTTTGCATGTGTAGATCTACATGTATAAATTCTACGAATTCTGTAAATTTCGTAAACGACACTATTTTTTTTTCTTATCTCTATAAAGTTTCACAATGACTATTAGGTCTTTCTCAGCCTTGAAAAGACTCCCACCTCAAGATCTTCTTTTTTTTATGTTACTGATTGGGAAAAAAAGTAGACTTATTATTTGATGATTTCTTTCAATACATGTATTTTCTTGAGATGTATTTTGGCATACCAGATTATTAAAACATTGACGTAAATTAAAAAAAAAATTTGGGAGGGGGGATCTGAGCTTGAAAGTGGTGCCTTTTTGAATTCTCTGTAAAACGTCCTTTTTTAAATATGAATTCGTTTCTAAGTTCTGGAATTCTCATATTGTTTCTTTATCTAATTTGCTAAACAGATATGAGATTGCCATGGGCGTGACCATTGTAGTAGAGACTGTCAGTCCCACACTGGCCTGTCCAGTTCTTGCTCCAGCAGAATTGACAGACACAGCAATTAGAACGCTAATTTTCATGGCCATCTCTGGCCGCTGCAGGCCCCTTCTTTACTAAAATCAGATTTAGTATAATTCTACGTTATGTATTTTTTGTTGTTGTTGTTTTTGTTTTGTTTTGTTTTGATTTTATGTTGAATCCGAGTAATTTTCTGAGTTAGTTGTCTGGTCCTGTAGTTTTCATCGCCAGCGGACTTAACCCTCTGTGTCCCGCCCCCAATTTCTGCTTGTGGAGGAATTTTGATTTTGTGAGAATTTGTTCCTAGAGATATAATTAAGGGGTTTTCGTGATCATTTGGTTGAGTTGGTGTATGTTGTAGAAATTACCAAAGATAACTTTTCTGGCCCTGAGTTCTTGTGGGAACTGCAGCCGAGTGATACATTTCTGTGTAGCATTATAAGTGAGACGCGGGGCCTACAAGATTAAGGAACCCCGACGAAAAGACCACTTTCACAGCTGTCTAGCTGTTATCTCCAGATGATGTGCTGTTTTTACAGACTATCGACCATTCCAGATTTTTCCTTTACTTTTGCCCCTATTTTCTTACTGCTACCCTGTCTGTTAACCTTATAATTTAACTCTCATACCTCTTGACCTTTTCGCCTGACACGGTCCTTAGCACTTTTTTTGTCTTCGTGTTTTCAATGCACCACTATGGGATTTATGCACCGACTGATGTACCACTTTGTAATTCCGTCTCCCTTCCCACCTCCCTTCAACTGTCTTTCTTCCAGTCATCTATTGGCAAAAAATGAAATTATCCAACGACAAGGGGGGAAGGGGGGGGGGGCATTAAGTTTGAACATATTTATCATTATTTAAGTGGTTTCTAACTTTACATCTTAACACTGGAAGAAAATAAAACCGTATCAATGGAATAAACCCAAGGACATTGAGTAGAACGTCAGTAGAGATTATTTTGCACGATCTGGTATTAAAATAAATAAATGAATAAATAATTCAATAACTCAGTACTCTGTGCTTTTGCAATACATGCAGTCTACAATACTTAAGGGCCTGGGTAGTTCACCCTCGGTCCCATAGTCCTGTCGTCGAGGGGGAACTTTCTCCCCGGTTAAGAACCACTGGTCCACAAATTCTGAGGGTTTCAACTGTGGGATTTCCCCGGGACAAGATGCTATGGGAGGAAATCCCTAAGGACTAGAGTCGTGTGCCCGAATATCACCGGCAAATTGGATAATGCGGACCTTCCACAGTTGTAGTTCATGTATGTGGCCGTTCCTTGTCATGACAAATCCTGACCTTTAAAACTTCCAGGACGTTTAGGGGCCACCTCTGGTTGGTTCCACATCGTGAGTTTTGGTGGGTGGGTGAAGCAGGGGGGTGATCAGGGGATAATCAAAGTGATGATAGTAGAACGAAGAAGAAAAAATAGACATCATTCGTTTGGTTTGCTGCACTGGCTAGTTGATCATTGCGGGCGACTTTACCCAAAAATACAAGAACTGTGAGAAAAATAGCCAGTAGTTGTTGTGTTTAAGATTTGAGGTTTTACTTGGTGAATGAGCATCTCAGCGAGACATTATTTCCATGTATAGATTACACCAAACTGCTGTATTTTTGCAAGATTTTTTTTATAATTACATTATTTGTTTCCAATTTTTTATGAATTTGGCCTATTGTGTGAATAATATGACTCTGTTGAAAACTTATGGATTATTATGGATGTATATAGAAGCACATATTTGCAGTTTAAACTCTTTCAAGAACCCACCGTTATGACAATGTTGTACTTTCTTCTATATTTGAACATCTACTCTTTTACCATCCACCTCCAGGAACTTTGTTTAGGCACGGATATTGTTGTTGCTGTACCACTGCCTCAGGCTCGGGGCACGCTGAGCAAACTGCAGGACGCAAGTCGTAAGCTGGCTACAATACATATTCGCTTTTCACACGAGAATGAATGAAATAGGAATAAATCAGTGAGATTCATAGACGCTGACTGCACAGTAATAGGGCGCCCATATCCATAATTACTGCAAAATACAGTTTTCTCGATTGTAATGAATCGAATTTTTAAAATAAGGTTTTATTTATTTATTTATTGTACGAATTTTTCAACTTTTGTTTGTTTTGGGCCTTATGTAAGAAGAGTTCTCAAACACGTGTGCAGATTGGCTAATGACTTATGGCTGTTGGCATAAGTGTTTAGGGCATGATTTATAAACAATAGATCATCATTTTAAACCATGATACATTTATTGCAATAGATGACTTTTGGTGTGTCCACTGGAAACACGACTTACAGCTCTTAGCTTACAGCTGGCAGTTTGCGCTGTGTGCCTCCTGCTTCACTAACTGTAAGATGTAAGAATAACTTTTTCTTGTATTTGTGCTTGAAGATCTGGGTAAATATTGTTTAGATAAAGTCGAGCACATTTCCTTGGAAGTTAAACACTGAAGAAAATGCATATACATGTAAATGATCATATGACAAAAGAGCACGGTTTTGGGTTATCAGTCTCGCGTCAAACTGTCGTAAAAACATGAAGGGCAAGAGAAAGGGAACAAAGTTCAACTGTTTAAATGCTGGTCCTGCCTCGGAGCAACTGTTGTCGTGAAGATGGTCTGGCTCTCTAAAATTTAATATTAAAACAATGGTTACCCAAGTGATAAATCTCACACCACATATTCAGATGTGCTGTTCTGAATTTTCTGTAGTAATACCTGTCGATCTAAACGTGTATGGTATTATATCAATTGTGTAAAAGCCTCACTTTCTGAAATACCATTTGGATGCCGATTGACTCTAAAAACAATAGCTGAAAATAGTGAAATAATTTATCTGGGTCGGTATAACAGCATTCTACTTAGAACGTAATAAACATAAGAGACGCGCGGTAAACGACTTTCTCATTTAAATGGAAGAAACTGAATGATATGGATCTACTGGTTATTATGACCATTGAACAGATTTCATAATCTATTTAATTAAACAGAATTATGGATATATGTGCATTTTGTTTTATTTATTCACTGTTTATAACTGCTTTACAAAAGTGTCTTTTTCCTCTATGATATACACTTATTTCTTCTTTGCTGTTATTATAATCTTCATCATATTTTTTCTAGAAAAAAGGAGTGTTAAATATAATTATTACATTATCCCAAGCTTTAACTTTCAGCTTAAACGCATTTCAATGATCAGTAGCATTCCTGCATTAGTGTTGGTACTTATAGTGCACGAGAGAAAATGGACTTGATTCTAATTTTTTGTTTATTATGTGTTTGGGCTGAGCACAGTTCGTGAATTTCGAGACTTTTTTATGATAGTCTTTATTTTTGTCAGGGACAAAACGTTTGTAACGGTAAACAACAGAATGTTTACCACTCCATGTATAGAACTGTGAGAACTGTTATACTGAAGATATAATATTATGTCTTTTCTTCCTTCTGTGACGCACATGACATACGGGGGTATAATAATAAGCCCGCTACGGCACAGTGAGCTTCTGGCGGATAAGACGTGCGCACAATAATTTCCTATTATTTTCTTAGTAAATCCGAGAAGATCCTATCATACTCAGCCCGGTCAGGCACAGCCAGCTTCTGCCATTATTTCTTGGGTGCATATTTTGCTGACACCAACTGGCTGTGATATTCCTGGTTTTATATGATACCCTCCTAAACTAGGTATGATATTGCACTTCGCATTTGTAAGCAGTAGCGTTATGGTATGCAGAACGTCTCGGCGCATTCGAAAACATTTTTTGTTCAGTTGATCGGCGCCAATGTAAAACCCTAACTTTCGGCACCACACAAACATTCAAGTCTTTATTATCAAATAATAATTTTAATCAAAATTTAATGTCGTTGATCCCCGGGACCCGTCCCATGTTTCGGCAGTAAATTGGGAGGAGGGGGGGGGGGTGGGATACTCATTCCTTCCTCGACGAACAAAAACGGAGAACTCTTTTGCATTGTGAGGATCACGACTGAAAGAAATATTTTGCAGGCGGGTCCTTCTTGTAATATCACGGTAAATTATTCCACCCCTTGGCAAAGTAATGATGATGACGATAATAATAAACGTTGAATCTAGGCAGTAAATTTTCTTTCAGTGTCAAAGCAGCAGCAACAGAGTCGAACACAGGTAAACCTTTCAGTGTTTTAATCAGTTTTCAGCAAATACATTTTTGTCGAATTTTGTAGATTGACTGATCATGAGAAGGATCTTAGTCTGGAAATACTGGGGTAAATGAAACGTAGCGAAGTGTAATATATTTACCGTGTCGACGACAAAAACTATCTAAAAAATCTTTGATCCATCTTCACTCATTAGCTCACTTCAATTTATTTCTTTATTCATTTATTTACTTTATTGATTTATTTGTTTACTTATTTATTTATTTATTAATATTTCGGTTATGACCGAATTTCGTTGTGTCTTCCTGCAATGATTCATTTTACAACGCCTTAAATGCCAGTTTACATCTATTTTTTTTTCAATCATTTGTTAACTATCTTGTGTCGTAGTTTTTGAAAGTAGAGGAGGAGAATTGCTTGCATTTTTTCATTTTCCTTGACAGGCTTAATGACAGTCACTTTAATTTGCAGTGCTCTTGCGGAGTTCTGCCTGTCAAATTCAACATTTCAACCATTGTTACAAGAACCATTACATTGCCACTCACTGTCATGTTCATTACTACCACTATTAGGCCTACTGACCTTTTTTTTCTATGGTTCTCATATTATCGCATGTGAACAATATGCAGCACTTACTGTGTTTCAGAGTGTTTTGATTTGTGATTGTGGTGCAGCATTCTGAAATAGAAACACTTTTATTGGCTTTCCAACATGCCACACCCCCTCACCCATCCGCCCAGAAAAAAAAGTTCCTTCCACTCAAACATTTCAAGAACGGAATAATCTCCTTTAAAGGTTGGGGAGAAACACGGGACAAAAAATCATGTCGCGCAAATTCAAAAATATGGATTTATTTCCAGCAAGGTCTAAATCAGAACAAAAATATAGTGCTCTTTGCTGCCATTGCTGCAACCACTGTTGCATTGTTGTTGTTGTTTTTTTTTTCATCTTTGAACATTGGATCGATATCTATGACGTTTTGTCTTTCCTGTATTATTTATGCATATAAAGTTATGAAGCTGCATAGATGAAATCTATTTGTTTTGTCTTTCTCAGAATTTACCACGTTGTGATTGAACGGCACTGCTACACTGTATTACGTTATTGCTATATGAACACAATTTACCCCAATAATTCACTCAGACTTTGACAGAAATAAATGTTCAAAGAAAGAGCTCTAAATAGTGTGAGCCTATGCCTACTTGCACGTAGTTTCAGAACGGCAATCACTTACGACGACGTAAGCGTATCCATCGCCTACCTACCTGCCTACTTACTTACATTTATCTGTATCTATCTATGTCCGTCTGTCTGTCTGTCTGTCTGCTATCTATCTATCTATCTATCTATCTATCTATCTATCTATCTATCTATCTATCTATCTATCTATCTATCTATCTATCTATCTATCTATCTATCTATCTATCTATCTATCTGCCTGTCTGTCTGTCTCTCTATGGTTCAAACCCTCAACCTTCATGTACAGTTAATACATTTAATGATTTATGGTTCAACCTACAGTTATTTTACATTGAATTTACTAGACATCGATCTCATTATTTTCATTCTCTCTCTCTCTCTGTCTTTCTCTCTCTCGCTCTCTCTCTCCTTCACCTTGAATCAATGCATTCCCCCACTGTAAATAATTTATACTCCATGCACTGGTGTTTTAAATTCCTCACATTATTATTATGATCGTGTTCACCAATTTTTTAAAAAGCGGTTTCAACTTTTCAATACAGTGTTATTGTTGTTTATCTCATAAGTGGCGTTTGTTATTCTTAATATTGGATGTTTATGTTGTGACGTGTGTATACCCAGCCCACACTCAAGGGTGACCGATGATTCATAGGGGTGAAAACCGAGCACTGGAGGTTTCAAATATGGATTATTGTTGTAATGAAAATAGTAATGATGATTATGACGACGACGATGTCTGCGACGGTGATTATGAATATGAAATTATGATGGTGATGACGGCGGCGGCAGTGATGATGATGATGATGGTAATATTAATAATAATGATGATGGTGATGATAATGATGATAGTGATGACAATGTTGATGACGACGACGGCGGTGATGATAATGACAATGATGATGATGATGATGATGATTATGGTGATGATGATGATGATGATGATGATGATGATGATGATGATGGTGATGATGGTGTTGGTGGTGCTCATGATGGTAATGATGATGATGATGATGATGATTATGGTGATGATGATGATGATGATGATGATGATGATACTGTTGATGTCGACGGTGATAGTGATGGTGATGATGATAATGATGATGATGATGATGATAATGATGATGATGATGATGATACTGTTGATGTCGACGGTGATAGTGATGGTGATGATGATGATGATGACCGTAATGGTTCTCTTTGTTGTTGTTTTTATTCCCTAGTTATCATGCCGTTAACTCTTTCACTGACGCACTCGATGTTAGTAATTATTTACTTTTTTTGGGGGGGGGGGGGGGTGTCGTTTTTGTAACTGTCCTTATCTGCCTTGTTCCACTTAACATTGCATTGTTTAAAACACCTTCATCAGCAGTTGTTGAATTTTAAATTTCTTGTCAGTTAAGCCATGAGAAGAGCACCATTGCCAGGCTGGGCGTGGGGCATCATTCGGCCTTAACCCGGCCCTGAAGTAAATAAAACAATAACCTTCCTCTGGATGGGCGATAAAATCTAGATCAAGTCAACAAAGATATTATCGATCTGGCCCATCGTCTTGATTTAACGTGACGTTATGTCACAGACGCACGTAAATGGGTGTATTTAATCTGAATACAAAAAAAAAAAAATCATTGTTCAGGAATGGGATATTGGTGAATAGGGGGATGAACGCATGGGCATACAGGCAGAAATAACGAGTGGCCACAGCGATATTTATAGCCAACACAGAACAAACCAGAGGGAAAAAAAAAGGATAAATGTTGAAAGAGTGTGACCTGAAATGGCTGGACAGGCAAACAGGCAGACCAGCAGAAAGACAGAAATGTTCATGGACGTACAGGTAGGCTACGGACGGTAACATTCACAATTACACGGACGGACTGGTGGACGAACACATAGATAGATAGACAGACAGACAGGCAGACAGACAGACAGACAGACAGATAGTGCAAGAGACGTCATCACCTACAGAGGCCTGTCTACCAGTAACTGCACGGTTGCAGAATAGGATTGTACATTGATTGATACACTGTTTCTGGAAAGGAAAGTTGTCTATCACTATCAGTATGAATGACAATAGTAACTTATTTGCTAATTTAGTCATCTGCATGACGTATCTGTCTGTCTTTCTGTCTGTCTAACTCTCTGTCCGTCTGTTTGTCTGTCTGTCTATGTGAGTAATAATGATAATGAAAAACACAAAATAATAAACAATCATACCAATCTATAAATGTCAGTTTATAATGCTACACAGCTCTACCGCCATGGGAGATCTCACTTTCCAGCCATTTGCCGCACTATCTCAGAGCAGTGGATCTAAAACGTTTTTTCGTCCACTATTTGGCACATTTCCCTAAAGAGGGACGGTGGGTCATTCCATTATAATAATTATTTTGTCCTGTCACCTTTTCAAATATTTCTTCGTATGAATTTAAATTTTACCGTGCATCGCTCAGCCTGAAAACTACGCCTTCACTTTCAGCAGTCCACTGACATAATCCAGCTCCTGATAAAAGACTGCTCACAGAGCCGGATTACGATTTTGTAGGCCCCTGGGCTGCAGATACTGTAAGGCCCCCGGTAATAATTAATAAAAGCACGAACTTCTACAACATAATGTCAGCACTGAACCCGCAAAGCATAGATGGGTGCAGGTGTAAGACAACAAAAAGAGAAGAGATATTTATAATCTCTGGAGGCCCCAAGGGAGGCCCCTAGGCTGCAGCCCATAAAGCCCATGCCTTAATCCGGCAATAACCGCTTACCAAAGCTGCATTTGGTCAATGGGATCTATTACATGTAGGCTTATTATGAACATTTATTTAGCTCTGCCCATCTCTTGCCATTCGCATAGCTTGCATAAACAGGATCACCACAAACACTGTTGTGGATGTAGAATCAGCAAAACTGTAAGTCGGCGAAGTTGCTGCTGACATTTACTGCATATGAACCGATTAGGAGTAAGAAAAAGGAGGGGGGTGAGGAGGAGGAGGAGGCAGAAAGAGGATCAACGAGGAGAAGGGAACGGTAGAGTGGGGAGGGGAGGATGAGGCAAAAAAGGGAGGCTATGGGAGAGTAGCAGGACAAGAGAAGAGATGATATTAGGAGAAGAAGAGGGCAGAAGAGGAGGATATGAACAGAGGGGATGCAGGGAAGAAATACTAAGAATTAGGAGAGAACGAGACATCCGTGTGCAAGAAGAGGGAGAGACTTTGATGTCAATATATGACGAATATTTAGTGTTTGTCCTTGTCCAATACCATGAGAGATTACGTTTGAAGTTGCAGTCAACAGCTTCTAATACAGGTATAAGTCCGGTATCTATTACTAGGTTAAAGTAGATATCAATGATATCGTTAAACTTAAACTTCATAGCAGTGACACCAATCTGCCCAAACAGCAGGGGTAAATAAACACAAAATAAGATGACGTAGCACAGAGCGGCAAAAGTGTAGTCAACGTCTGTGTGTAGTAGTAATGAAACACCCTCCCTCGATACCTGGGAAAACATGATAAAAACATGAATGACACTAGGTTAACAGCTCGCCAGCATGTAGGGGCTTTCACTTTGCGAAGCAAATCTGCATATGCTTCTTGCCTACTCCCTTTCCCTAAAATATGAAAAAGAACTTTTTAGGCAATGTATCCAGCAACCAATAAGCTTATACTCAGAAAAGGATTTCTGTGAGGAAATTATGGCCAGTTTCCGTAAAAGTCATTGTGGCCAACTAGACAGTTCGTAATTCTAACAAAAACTTTTTTTGGCATTATAATTCCTAATTTTAACTCTAAAACTTTCTGGCCTAATAATTCCTAATTCTAACCCTAAACTTTTCTGACATAATAATTCCTAATTCTAATTCTAAAACTTTCTGACATAATAATTCTTAATTCTAACTCTAAAGAGGCCCATACACGTTCAAAAAAAGCGTCAAAATTTTGATGTGAAATTTTGATACAAAATTTTGAGGCACATTTGCCCACACACGTTTCAGTTTTTTCCCATCAAAATTCAGTATTGCCGAAATCTTCGACATGGACGCATCAGTGGCCATAGCACTAGTGTTCGCATTGGACTCTGATGAACCGCCTCGTAAACGTCGGAAATGGTTGAAACAGTGGTTGTTAAAACGGGAAACCTACGGACATGTCAACCTCCTCCAAGAATTACGTCTTAACGAACCAGAAGACTTCCGTAACTTCCTTCGAATGGATGCCCCATCTTTCGATGAGTTACTCGGCCTTGTCGAGTCATTGATAAGGAAAGAAGACACTGCCATGCGTCAATCCATACCACCAAGTGAACGCTTGTCCATCACACTGAGGTACCTGGCGTCTGGAAATTCCTTTGAAGACTTGAAATTCCTGACAGCAAGATCTCCGCAAGCGATTGGAAAGTTGGTTATTGAAATCTGCGAGGCCATCATAATTTGTCTGAAGCATCAGCAGACTAAAGTTTGATCAAAATTTTTACGGAAGCCCACACACGCATCAAAAATTTGACGAGTCGTCAGAAAATATCAAACGGGTTTGATCCGTCAAAATTTTGATTCAAATCTTTTTTTGACATCAAAACCCCCTACACACAATCAAATTTCGTATCAAAATTTTGACGCTTTTTTTGAACGTGTATGGGCCTCTTAAAGCTATCAGACACAATTACGTCACAAATAAAACCCAGTCTGACCACATTGTGTAAGTGATCTTCTGTAATTTAAAGAAAACAAACGTTTATTTTTGTTTTGTTTTGTTCGTGTTTTTTGTGTTATTTTAAAGATGTGCATCACAGTTACTGGCCAGTCTCTTTCCCTTTCTGTTCTTTCAGCGACATGTAGTGACCACTGAATGGTGCGACATGTAGCGACCACTGTATGGTCATCCCAGCAAATCAGGGCCAAGCGCTTCGGTTCTATTGCTATACTAGTTGTCGCCCTCACAACAAATAACACCATTTTCTTCTTAAAAGCAAAATAATGGCACTCCAACTCCGTTCCCATTCCTACACTACTATGACCAGCGCGCGGCTGATCGGAAGAGAGGCAAGCCTGAATAATCTGTCAGCCACGCATTATAAGGACCGAAATTCCAGTCATCTACCCTTAATCCATGAAACCTGAAAATATATAATGAGAAAGCACTTGCCATACATACCACAGCCATCCTTTTATTGGCGTGACTAGCTCTGTGTGTAATGAAAAGAGTGTAATTTGTTTCTCGTATCTTTAACGCTTGGCCTATAATTTTATGATAATTATTGTACTTTGGGAGGGTGCTCTTTCAGTATCTTCAGGATTACGTCAGAGGCTCATCGAGCATCTTGTCCACGAACTTTTCTAATTTATTTTCAACCATTTTTTTTAGTCACCCACCCCCTTATTTTTTTCCTCCAAATTTTGACAACAACAATTAGGTGTCTACAAAGAAAAAGTCGCTGGCGTCAGCTTTGTCCAGTTATGAAGAACAGTTTCCTGACGCATAAATATCTATTTTTAGACCACACCGCACGAGCGATGCAGCTGCCAGTAGCGTGATCGATTCCGCTACTCAAGTCATGAATTTGTTGCGTAGGTTGGGCCTGTTAGGCCCAGTAGTAGAAGCGCCGATGTTGAATAGCCGATCTCGATCATGTCTGTTTTGTCTTGCACTGTAGTCGGATATATTTTCCTGCTGTAGAATGTTTACTGTGCACATAATAACCACTCGCATTTAATTTCTTTATGTCTAATCATAGTCAGTTCGCAAAAGCAGAGATGCAAATTACGCCCGACAGCTCGTAATGTGTAAGCCAGAAGTGCATTTTGTTTACATCTAGTGTGCAGTGCGTTGCGTACCTGGCACGCATTCAGTATTATGATTGTGAGCGGAAGCGTGTGTATAAGTAAAGGGCCACTCGGATTCGGAACATCGCTGCATGGTGTTTCACATCGTAAAGTTAGGTCTGATACAAGAGCAGTGACCGATGTTTTGCCTTTCAATTTTCTGGAAGTCAAATCAGCTGATAGTTATTGGCGCCGGACTGTAAAATAGTCTCGCGCTTGCACATTTAACATCGCAGTCAGAATCTTCGCTGAACGCAACACATCGGAACATTTCGCACTTCAGTAGATCTCCTTTCTAATCGGAGATTTAGACATAATATTAGGCCTAGATCTACACTAGGCAAGTGGCACCTGTAAAGTTATTTTCTCCAAAAGTGCCCATACCATCTGTAGAGAATGGCATCTACGGCTAGAGTACTTTCTCGGCAGCTTATAATTAGATCTAGGGCCAATTTGCTATCGGCTGGTTCAGTCAAGGGATTACTGACTATTCCAAAGGTAAGACAAGTCTAAATGTCATTTGACAGAATATTTAATGACAAATATGAGAATTGGTAGGCCTATAGGGTTTAATTTTACTGAAACATTGTAGGTACGAAAGAGTTGGGATAAATAGATCTAGAGTCTAGATCTAGAATCATGATCTAAAATCTAGATCTACAAAGCAACTTTCTATCTTTGTTGAGAAACTACTACTAGATCTAGATCTAGTGTAGATCTAGTCTAATAATGGTAGATTTAGTTTCCAGACTGGCGATTATTATTATATAGTTGAGGAGATAGCCCAAATGAGTGTTAAAACAACGTCTTTGGTAGGCCTATTCTTTAGAATATCATCTACTTTTAGTACTGGGCCCTGCTGGTTCTGTAAATCAGTTTATCAGTCTATACATTTTGGAGGTGTGTCCATTTAATTACGCTGACCTGTACTTTTTAAAAAATTAAATTTTTAAAGTAAAAGAGGTGGGGAAGGGGGGGGGGGTATGATTACGACACGCAACCAGTCGGCGAAACGTAACAACACAGCCGGTGTGTCACTGGTGAGGACAAACCGGTGTTGTAGTGAAAGGGCAAAGGTGAAGGCCATTGCGGTATTCCAAGCTGTTGACTCAACTTGTGAGCAAGGTGACGGACAACGGTGAACCAATGGTATTTTTCGGTGTCAATTTGCTCACTGTTGTACAACAATGTAGTAAAATTCGAAGTATATTGTACGAAATGTTTGCTTTGAAACGATGGTAGATATTTGTCGTCCACCAGTTCTAATGTCAGTGCACAGCCACACTGCCTTCCTCTAAGTTCGTCAGCTGAGCACCGGGTTCAACAGCCTTTGACTTGACGCACCCAAGGCATCTTGTGCACGAAAAAAGTCGTTTGACCTTTGACATATTAGGCCTAGTTCCAAATTTTGCTCACGGGTGTATAATCAGCATGTTAGACTGCCCTTTTCGTAATCGTACGTGTGGATATATATATATCCCATAATGCTGTGTTCATTAGACTAAATCTATGCCAATATCAAGCTGCCGCTTGAGCTCAGGGAAGATAATCAAAGGGCTGAGATAATTCTAGGAACGGTAGACGATGAACAGGGAAGTCCAGAAGAGCCACCTGGGAGGATGAGGAACCTCTCGCGCAGGCCTTGTAGTTGTAGTAATTGAACTGTTCTGTCAAATACAACAGCGGCCATCCTGTTCCAAAGGGCTTCGATTTTTTTTGTGAACCTGTGCGTAAATATTTTTGTTAAGGGGCTCCTGGAAACAAAACAATTAACAACAGGTCATTAGCCTAGCAATAAATTTTCTTCCGCCCAATGTGTGTTGTTGGATCAATTCAAATGCTTTCTATCCTTTCGTCATATAAGTCACGTTATTATTTTAGTGAACAATGGGTTTATTTTTAGACATAACACGCAGGACAAAATAAAATTTACTAGCTGTAAATGCTTTCTTTTGAAACCAGGAAATGGCTTTAGTACAATATGTTAAGCCCACAAAGTAAACCTTCCATTTACTTAGTCAACTCATACATCTACAATTCAGACAAATCAAAATCAAGAGCTTCATTTGGAAAATCACAGATCTTATTGTGTCTGAGACCAGACCATGCTACTAAGCCACCCTTGTACACTGATGTTGTGAAGTGGCATACTGGTTTCGCATACTACAAACAAACAGAATTTATTCAGTCTGTTCAAATTTAGGGATTGGAATGGGTCAAAAGAGACAGCTGAACATAGGTTTTCTGAACAGCTCAGAGTTCAACTCTGGCAAGGAAAAATAAATTTTTAAAAAAGAAACTAGGGAATGTCTGAGAAGTATAAGGAGGAAGACTAGCACGAGCATACAAATCAAATAGTGAAAAGGAACAAGTTCAGGACTTGACTTACATTTTATTTTTCAACAGCAAAAGTAAAGGTGACAATAAATGAGAAAATTTTAATTCAGTTTATTTTTCTTTCATTCCACTCCTCTGAAAAAAGGCCCAAGAAAGATTGCTGTTATGCCATGACCCCGTCGGTGTGTTCACAAGAGATCAGAGGACTAGTTAGTTTATTTCATTTAAGATTTTATCTGGCAAGCACTCTTGATTTATATGAACTTGATAGAACATTTAGCCAGCAGGGCAGTGATTCAGTTGGAAAAGCTTTCATTTGACAAGCAGGTCAGAGGTGGAATTCTCGGTTATATGCCTTTTTTTTTTGTAAAAATCTGTACAGTTCATACTTTTTTCTCCATCTCAGTTCTTGCTTTTTTTTGTATTGTTTTAAGTGATAAATTGCTTAAATTTATTTTAAATTTAAGGTTAGTGAATGGTTTTTATGCCTATTACAACTAGTATTTATTGCTAATGATAACAACATCTAAGGCAAAGCTGTTGGACTGCTGCATTGCTGGGAAGAAAGACTGACATTTATGTTCAGTTTTATTGACTTGAAGATGAGTTTAGTCATGTGTTCTTTTCAATTCATATTAGGAACTTTTGACAACTGCTACCATTTGCTTTTTTGCCCCTTAGTCTTATAGTAGACATGCTGCCTTCCACGACAAGGAAAAGTCCAATATAGTCTATAGCTATATTGCACATTCAGTGCAATCTGTTTTAAAGTGTTAGCCTAATAGTAAACATGCTGTCTCCCATGACCATTAAAAGTTCAATATGGTCTATATTGCACATCCAGTGCAGTCTGTTTTATGTTCATAAAATTTTGTAAACTTCAGTGGTGTTTGCAAATATTGTTGATTTATTTTTATTTCAGCCACGCCCTGGTAGTGTAAGATTTTCATCACATGATATTAAGAAACTCCAGTTTTGTGCTACTGCCCAGGAAGCCATAGCAGACGTCAAAGATGGTGACAAGTTGCTTCTAGGGGGTAGGTGATACCAGCAGATGTTTCATGTTATGGAGCAAATTACAGACCTTAAAAATGGCCATAAGCAACAGTAACAGAGACAGTTTTTCAAAGATGAAATTTGTATGGATTCATCATAAGGTTTAAATATGTCCAGGTAGCCAGTAAACATTACTGCTGCAGCTCAGACATCTCCATTCCCGGTACACTCAAAATAATACACTCTGCTAAGTCCAAGAATGTCCAGCTTGTAGTGCTGGTTGTGATAAATTGATGGATGACTGAATTTTGATCTGTGTTAACATTTGATTTGTCAACCATTCATTAACTTAATTGATGATTAACTAGACTAGGTACCCGACATTGTCCAGATCAAACCTGTGCTCCCATCCTTGGTTATCTACAATCTTGCTTCAGATCTCATAATGTATACTCATTTCTAAGCAAGTCAATTGCACCAAATTGATATGGTCTCCCAAATGCTGGGCTTATCACAGGTAGCAAAGAAAAAAAATTATGTTTATTGTACCATCATAACAACATTTTTGAAAGTTTGCCTGAAACTTGAAAAACACAATAAATCAATACAAAGGGGACTGGGTTAGATTGGTTGACACATAAGAAAATTAAATTTATTATTGTTTAAACTGTTATTCAGGCTCTGGTGTTGAGCAAAGAAATAGCGAAAGTTGCACCACAGTGAAGTACTCTCGCTGCCCACTATTTTTTTTTGGGAATAATTAGTTGAAAGCCTTACGGTTTTAATTTCAAGAACGCTCTTATGAGTAGCTTGTCATATATTCATAATTACACCTTTTGTAAATTCCTAAAATTGAAATACAGTCAGAAAGATTTGTGATGTTCTTATTACAGGTTTTGGTTTGTGTGGAATCCCAGAGAATCTTATTAAGGCATTATTAGAAAAAGGGGTAAAGGATCTCACCATTGTCAGCAACACTGCAGGAACAGCTGAATTTGGCCTTGGCCCCTTACTGAAAGCACATCAGGTGAATGCTCAATGTATCGAATGTATCTTCTTGCTGGTAAACTGAAGTAAATGGCCCCTTATTCCAAACTCTTCCACCACCACACACTAGTAAAAGTCCAGAAAATTTAGCCCATCAGATTACTGTTGTGAAATATTAGATATGAATCACTGAAAGCCAACAGTATAAAAAATTCATGGTGACAGAAGCAAAAGGCAACTCATGTACTGAGCCTGAGACCCTTTAAAACTGCAGTTGTGACGGCATGGTTTCGATATTTTTGAGAGCTTGTTATAATTTTGAGCTTCACTCTGTGTGCCATGGTAATTTTGAAAGAGATGTGAATAGGCAGATAACATGTAGATGCCACGTGTAAGATAGTCAATGGATCACAGGTAACATTTTGGAAGAGAAGAGTCCAGGTTTATAAGAATGGCATAAATAATTACAAAACTCAAATGGTCGTGGATGTCATTAAGAAATGACTTTTTCCTAGGTTTTGCAGCCCTAATATATCAACCTTTGCTTTTTTTGAGACATGTAAAATGTTATGTGTATATTTATGGGCTTTTTTTTATTCAATAAGAGATAATTATTTATGATATTTATGACCTACTTGTTCACTCATGATAACTGTTATGCGTCATAATACTTTTACAGAATCTGGTGTGTTAAAAATGAATTGTGCGCTATAATTTTGTACCACTTAAAGGCGCTGGTGGAACACTACAGATCCAGTTTACCTTTTTCCAGGATGAGCATATAAATTGTGTTAGTGCCTCTGCTTTTGTTTCTGATATTGCCTTTAATGATTATAGGTTTCATGTAGATTGTGAAAGATTTTTTTTTCAGATACGTGTGTTGTTTTAATATCGCCTTCATTTTATATCTCCATGGTCTTACCTGTCGAAGAGAGATTTGAATGATCATATAATTATCTTTGACAATGTAGTTTTCACATTATCATATCACTTGGATTTAAGATTAACTAGAATTTCAGAAGAAATGATCTGTATGTTTGATTGCAGGTTAAGCGCATGATATCTTCATATGTGGGAGAGAACCATGAATTTGAGCATCAGTACTTAGGTGGAAAACTGGAAGTTGATCTTGTACCACAGGTATAACTTGAAATTTCGTAATATATGTTTAATTTGTAACTTCACATTATCTGTTGTTTAATTTGCAACTGTACATTTTCTGTCTAATTTGCAATTTCTCATTATCTGAAACTTAGATCAGTTTTCCAAAATTATTTTGTATTTAGTTAATATGGATTACTTTTCTGAGATTTCCATAAATTTGTAGTCCAATGATTTCATATGACAGGGTACTTTAGCTGAGAGGATTCGAGCAGGGGGAGCAGGAATAACAGCATTCTTCACACCTGTGGGGTATGGATCCCTTGTACATGTAGGTGGAGAACCAATCAAATTCTCACCTGATGGCTCTGTTCTTATTGGTAGTAAGCCAAAGGAGGTAAGTGACTGAAAAAGAAAATTGGGGAGTGATGAAGTGGTGCAAAGTGTTAAAAAGAAGGGGGGGGGGGGGTGATCAGGGTTCACACAGGTCCTTAAAAGTCCTTAAAGTCCTTAATTTTCATAAAAAGAAAAAATAAATACTCCAAAAATCCTTAAATTCTGAAAATGATGCCAGAGTCCTTAAAAAGTCCTTATAATTTGTGTTTCAGTTGAAACATTTGAGATTCAAATCTTCGAATTGCACACTGGATAATTGGTACTTTGAAACAACTGAACTTTTCAGAGTGAATGTACTATGTTTGAACTCCGGATACAGAAACATTCCATTTCGATGAGTGCTGCACACCACTTGTAAAGTTGTTATATTTTTGAGTCAAAGGCACACAGGTCCTTAATTTGTTTATTGTAAGTCCTTAGGAAGTCCTTAAAAAGTCCTTAAAATTAATTTTAAAGACTTTGTATGAACCCTGGGTAATTATCATATAAAGGCCAGGAAATTTCTGATCTGTTAGACTTCTTGTCAGGCCATGAGGTCGAAAGGGAGTTGCCATGGATGGAACGTTGGTTTTCTCTTGTGTGTTTTGTACACACATATGTATGTCATTTTGACCTTTTCCCCAGGCATTAAATGACTATTGTGAGGTTGATGGTAGGCCTACCTCACAATTTCTATGAAGTCAAAGAGATCCATTCTCATGGTTGAAACTTGTGGAACTTAAATCTGTTATTTTGCATGTCTGTTCGTCAGAAGTTCTGAACTTTTGTATGTAAGTTTACAGAACTGCAACGGTTTATGTAAGCCAGCTGTGAGTAAACATTGAGATGATTGTGCTCTGCAGGGTAGGGTAATCAATGGAGTAGAATGTATCCTTGAAGAGGCCATCACTGGAGATTTTGCACTGGTGAAAGCCTGGAAAGCAGATAAAGCTGGAAATTTGATATTTAGGTAAGTTCATAAATTTTTATGGTGGTATATAGAGATGAGTTGGAAATTTGCTGATCCAACCTCCCTTTTTTTTTTCTTTGAAAAAGGCTGTTGCCGAAATATCGGTCATTTTCTGTCATCTCTTTTAGTTTGCATTTCATTGTATTATTTTGTATCATTTGGCTATTATTTCTTACTCAAGGCTTTGCTACATACAACTTTTTCTTTTTGCCAAATTTTGACTGATCCAACCCCTTGTAGTGTACATAGTATTCAAAAGAAGTGATGCATATTTAATGAGTATGTTTCTGTATTGGAATGGTTTTAAATATTTTCTATAAAATATAAATCTATATGAATTCAGAATGATACAAGGTGCACATAACTAGATTTGTTAGGAAGATAAAGATACTTGAATAATCTAGTATCATATAATTTTTAACCCTCCTCACCCTGTGCAGGGCGGCAATAGTCGGTATTGACTTGCAAGCGCTCACGCCGCACGGGCGGCAAAAGTCACCCAGGTCAAGCTGACCGCGCCATGCGCAAGCCGTATTTTCACGTGTCGGGTCACTGACCTTTTTGAGACGTAACCACCGTGTTATTGTTCACTGTATCTCTTCTAAATCAAACGCATTGTGACATGGACATGTTAACCAGTGAACCACTGGTCGGAATCACAAAGACTAAGCTTTCAAAGGCTCTCCCCACACTTTCAAAAGATGTAACATCGACATGCGAACTGTTTGCTCAACAAATTTGCAATATTATCTCATTTTCTCACAAGCTGACCACCATCTGGAGTTGTCTGTATCTAAGAACCAATCAGAAACAAGCTCTGAAATAATCTTTGCCCCAAATGCCCACATTGGTTTATTAGTATGTGTCAATCAGGATGAAACCATTTGTGTAGGGCTTGGGAGGGCGTGGCTTGTTATCACGCTTCGTTCTCACGAAAACTACAGCTGTCAGCTTGGAATCATAAGTCAGATCATTGATTAAAGACGGACAGACTAAGGTTTTGCTGGTTAATTCATTATCAAGTGTGATAAGGCATAGCAGCGAATGTTTTCATGCCGATCAATAAAAACCGAACCACGTGGACAGCGTATGTGGTCATCGCAGAGCGGCATGGATCAGTGACCCCAGATAAGAATCTCCGTGAGTAAGGTCACTGACCATGCAGCGGGCTTTACGGGTAGTGCGCGGGGTATGGTTTAACAAAGTTTTGTTTATAACATAGGTCATGTGAGGTTGTCTTGATCTGTAGAGCACACTGCTTTAATTTTCAGCAAGTCACAAATATGACAAGGTCTGCAAGAGTTTGTGGTGTCATTGCATCAATACAATGGATGTTTTGATCTAGCCAGTTTTTGGACAGATTCTGAATGTTGAAATAAAAAAAAAAATTTATAGGAGAAAGGCAGCCGCTCAAATTCAAAAGACACAAGGCTGTAAACATTTGTCATGTCAAAGATGAAATAAAAGGAGATGCGATATAGACAGTTGTGAAGAATATTTGAAGAGCAAGATATCACATCATCAAACTTTTGATTTTTGTCTGAAGTCAGATTGCTTTGTTTTTATAAGTGATAAAATCTTGAGGCATATGAAGAGAAAATAATTCTTTTTTTTTTAACAGCATGCATGATTATAATTCATCTGCCTTGTAACATTATACTAAACCCTTAAAATTGTTTGTAATCAGCAGACTAAAGCATCATTAAGTGGAGTCTCCTGTACTCAGGAATATAGAAAAAATTTTAAAGGAAGACATTTGACCTCCTCAGAATATGAAGACATGTTTCACAACTACAGGCTCTGACATAATAATCCTATCTTTCAGGAGAACTGCCAGTAATTTCAACCCTCCTATGTGTAAGGCAGCTTCGATCACTGTTGCTGAGGTGGAGGAGATAGTGGAGATAGGGGAAATTGAACCAGAACATGTGCATATTCCACATATATACGTCCAGCGGATCTACAAAGCACCCGATAGTGAAAAAAGAATCGAGGTGAATCACAGTGGTAAAAATTTCTTTTTGTAAAGATATGGCAGAATCAGATACAGCCCATGGCTCACAGTTTTGCAAGGAATAAAATTGTGAAAAGAGACACCATGTTCTTACCAAATACATTTACCATGTGTCAGACAATTTTCATATTTGGCTGTTGGAAAGTAATAATGGTCCTTGGTCAGTTTGGTCTTTTCTGTTGTGATATCTGAAATCAGAGTGATTGTGTTATTCTGTTTGCAGAAATTGCGTTATGCTGAACAGATGGAAGAAGGCCAGTTTACAAGCCCAGCCGACAAGTTGCGTGAGAGAATCATCAAAAGAGCTGCCTGCGAATTTGAAGATGGGATGTATTGTATCCTTTGTTGTATTTTCTCTATGTAATCAAATGGCCTGAGCTGGAAATCACATGTAATGTCCCTCTAGATTGATTTTTTAAAAAGCTGATATTCTCTAATCAGTAATCAGTGCATTTGTCTTTGTGTTGCATTTTTTATGTTCATGTGCTGTTTATGGTTTTTCTTTCTCTTTCATTCTGTGTTTGAGAATAAATGGTGTTTTACTATCCTTAACATAGTACTAGTAAATCTGGGTATTGGAATGCCAGTGTTGGCCAGTAACTACATCAGGCCAGGCATGAAAGTACATTTACAAGGTGAAAATGGCATTTTAGGGTTGGTGAGTACACTTTCACGCGTTTATGATATGTAAAAATTATGTCAGATAGATCTCACTCTTGATTTTAAGTAATGAAATTTGTGAATCTTTCAGAATGTTATCTCATATCCTTTTTAAAGTCATATATGTTGCATCTCACTTAGGAAATTAAAAGAAAATGCTTGAATAATACACTTTTTGAGCAATTGCAATAATTCAGTTGAAAATCCACAGAAGGAGAGACCAACATGGTCAAAGATGTAGCACCATGCACAAATATCTGTCAATTTCATGAAAATTTCTTAGAAAGTGGATCCTGGAATACTAGTTGACATTTCTTGTGAAGATAGTTGATGACTTGATAGTGCTGGCAAGTTCATTTTGTGTTATTATTTTTGTTGTTTTAACCAGTGCATGAGTTGTCCCTAAGTTTGATGGATCAAATTTGATGTAGCATATGATAAAGGGTGGTACAATGTGAAGGATTTTTCTAGAGTCATTGTATTAGATCAGTTCTGGGTTTCTTTGCCAGGGTCCCTTCCCACATAAAGGAGAGGAAGATCCTGATCTGATCAATGCAGGAAAAGAAACAGTGACCTATATTCCTGGAGGCTCTTTCTTCAGCTCTGATGAATCATTTGCTATGATTCGTGGGTAATTACTCTCGAGTATACATGTTTAATGTAAATATTTTGATCTTTTACATTTTTGGAGTGATATTATGTCAAATCCAGCGCGTCACAGATTTATTTGTTATGATTGTATTTTGTTTTTCTGGATTGGAGAAGTAAAAATGGTTGTATATTTCTTTCTGTATATTTGTCCTATGGTAAATAGGCCTATATATGGCATCTCTTGGCACCGCAACTGTTGTCTGTGGTTTGACAATGTTACCTAATTATTGTCTTGTTACTGTGTTACAATGAGGTCCAGTACATGACCTATCCATGTGCAAGATCTAAGATCTGTTTGCTGAATGACACAATGCTTCATCTTATTGAATTTCAGAGGTCACCTTGGTATGACAATGCTGGGAGCAATGCAAGTTTCTCAGTTTGGTGATTTGGCAAACTGGATGATCCCGGTAAGTGACTGCAAATTGGCTTATTATATCAGCAATTTTTTAATGAGTTGACTGACATTTGATAGGCTTTAAGTTGTTCTATGGGGAAACAATCATTGACACTAAAAAGAGAAACTGAGAAAATCTATTTTTAAAGTTTAGAAGTCCACAACATCCTTCTTGTAATTGAAGGGTTGATTTATAATATTTTGTGACTGCAGTTCTTGTTTTCATACTTTGGTTTCATAAAGCTGAAGCTGATGAACCAAACGTCACTCCTCTATGATAATAATAATAATAATAATAATATATTGCATTTATATAGTGCCCAACCCCGTCGATGACAAGCTCTGGGCGCTTTAACAAACTCTTACACACACACACACACACGCATACACAAAAGAAATTCAAAAATATTTACTATTGTTGCTGCCGAAAAACACCTAGCCCAGTTTGTCTGAAAGAAATGGGTCTTCAGATGGCGTTTGAAAGAACCAATGTCATTAATTTCCCTGGTTGTCTTTGGAAGAGTGTTCCAGATGGTAGGGCCAAGAAATGAAAAGGACTTTTCTCCTACAGTGGACAGATTCATTTTAGGTACTTTCAATTTTGTAGTGTCAGATGATGATCTTAGTTGACGAGATGGAACATAGTAATCAGTTAAATCAACTAGGTACGATGGAGCAGTATTATTGACACATTTGTGACAAATGGATGACAATTTGTACATTATAATGGCATTTCAGATTTATGCTAAATGGCAGCTGACGGCTCATTGCAATCCTGAACATGGGGGATGTCAAATAATATTGTAGAAAAAGAAATGTGCCAATAGGAAAATGTAATAATCGAACAGAATCATAATGGTAGAAGTCACCAAATGACAGGAAAAGAAAGTTTCTTTTTTAATATCTCAAAACTGTCAAAAATGACATGTCATTAGCTTAGAGAGCAGTGACAGTTATTATGAGGGATGAAGTTGAAAATCACAGTTTATGACAGTAGTTGTTTTTCTCACTACCTGTGGTCTTCAACTGTGATTTCATAATTTAGGTTCTTTTAAAATAAATTGGTGCAAGTTATTATTAACCCTAGTCCTGCGGGAGGCCACTATATTGGCCTCCCCGCGCAACACGCGAGACACGGGAGGTCGTTATTTTGTCCGACACGCTTAACCGCGGGTCCTGCGGGAGGCCACATTTTTGTATAGCAACGGTGCACCTCGCGCTTTGGTTATTCGGTTGCCAAGGCTGTCGTTGTTGTTGTTTTTTCACGTTTTTTTTCCACACTATTTTCGCGTGTTTATCTATCCTGTCACCCCTACTATATCTAACAAAATGGTATCGTCCGATTACGTTTATTACGATGCAACTATTCGCAACTATTCGTCATACTCGTGTAATAGTACTGACGGTCTGAAGTTTGAACTGGGGAAAGTCTTGGGGAAACTTTTACTTTGATGCTGGTTGTCATCTACATGTGAAATGAGAAGAAAGGGGCCATGTGCATATTTGAGATGCCGTTCTACGTCTGTAATTATGAATTCCGATGTAATGTTAGGGCATGCTGCATAAAGGCGTCTGTCAGTAGGTTTTTCATCAGGGAAAACTGGGAGAAAATGACCGACTTTGTTGTTGGTTGTTGTCTTTATTTGATGTGGTAATTAGAGAGATACTGTGTTCCTTTGATTAAACCGCTTTTCAGTACATGTATGTGCTCTACGACCTGAAACTGAAAATCAAATCTCTCGCTAAAACTAACATTATAGTAAGTGAATGCTTTACATAGTAGAGGAGGGAGAAGGCAATGTCACGATACATGTGGTTAGTAAATTAAGCGAATGGCTTAAAAAATAATTTGTTCACCTGAATGGCCTGACATAGGGACAGAAAAAGCGCAGAGGTCTTGGGAACATGATAAAACATGTGCTAAACGGCATGTAAATGCAGAAAATTCTTGATTTGGGGCCTTCCATTTCACAATAAAACCTACTGCATATCATCACAAGTACTTTATCCAAATATCATAGGGACCCCTTACGATTTATCCACCACTATAATTGTTGTTATTGCGTCCTGGAGTATACGCGATACAGGTGTTCACACGGACCCGATTGACCCGACCGCCGAGGTTATCGGCAACACGCGAACGATGGGCTGACTGGCCACTGGCTATCCCCGCACGGGTGGTTACGTGGACGAGTTCACTCAACGCAGGACGAGGGTTAAGATTTTAAACCTTTTCTCCTGTCATGAGTGCTCCTTAATCCATTCTAAAATCCCAAGCCCTGCCTCGGATTCCATGCTGAGATCCTACGCAATGGGAGATAATTCTATTTCCAGAGAAGTGTTTTAGTAAAAGTTCATTTCGTCACCAGAAAAAGCCTCAATTGTCATGAAATAGTGATGAAAGTGAAGCAAAATGGGTAAAGACTGCCTCCATTTGGCAACGCTGCGAGATGCCTGTTCAGATCATCAACTCCACTCACTGTTCCGCTAGATGTAGGGATCTATTATTACAGTCCATTTCTCCATCTACAGGATCATTATCACCCCCATTTTCATCCTCCAGTGTTTCTGTTTCAAGGTTCATTTTTGTCCTCCAAATTAACATAATCAGCAATAGTTTGTAAATATGTAAAGCTCTGGGCCCAAATTTGGACTAAAAATCATGCACAACTGTTGATATGATAGAAATGCCTTGGAATATCAACATCTGGTTTTCACAAAAAGATTCAGTGTTATTCAGTAGCAAATGATAATAATGCCCAATCATGTTGCCAGCACAACTTCGTTGCCCTGAATTGAAGCAGTATTAACAACTTGCACGTCGAGGGCGTGTTTTGTTGCAGTAAAGCAGAGTTGATAAGAGTGCATCGAGCAGAAAGGGTTTAAATAACAGATATAAATTATGCTCATTTCTATAAAACATATATGTATAGATGTATGTATATTTTCTTTTTCATACAGTGCAAATGCATCCATTGTTTCTTTCAGGGTAAAAAGGTGAAAGGAATGGGTGGGGCAATGGATTTAGTCTCTAATCCTAGGACCAAAGTAGTTGTCACAATGGAACATACATCTAAGGTGAGGCAAATTCTACCTGAGAAATTGAAATATGGGTGTGACAGGAGTCCTGTGCACTAATAAAAATAAAATATGTGGTAACTTTTGTTTAAGTCAATGAAATTGACCAACTATCAGCTTTGTCAGGGCATGCAACTCTCTAACTCACAGTGAGGTTAACTCACTTGAGACTGGTTTTTTTTTTGGCCAACATGCGCTGGAGACTGGGTTTTTGTGGGGTATTTTAAAAATTCATAATAACTCACCTAATTAAGATATTGTAATGAAATTTGAATGCAAATAAGTTCAACTGAAGCACAATACACTCGAAAAATTTCAATGTTTTATCTATTATGGTTTTGATTTTATAAATTTTTGAAAATCATGTCAATTTTTGGTTTCTGGGAAATTTCGGAAATTGCGTGCGCCTGAGGCATATACTCAGGGTCTACATCATCACTCAGATTAAATCTGAAAAATTATCATCAAAAACTTCAAAAATATTGGTCTCTTTTCTCTTGCGTTTCGGGGACGATATTCTGTTTACAATAGCCAACTCAATATTTTTAGTTATTACAGTTACTTACCTTGGTCCAAAACTATTAACTCCTACTTCCGCCAAACTCGGTACGAAACGAAACGAATGGCTCTACATGCGTTAGAGACATGTCCCGCAGGGCTTGCACGCATAGCATTGGCGATATCGATTGAAAAAGTTCATCATGCAAGGGGTGCATGGTCCGTCCACAGCGGAAACGGACCGTCACGCAACTGTTGCGTGATCCATCTCAAGTGAGTTAAAGTGATGTACCTAGAATGCTGGGAATGAAAAACTGCACATGATGCAGATTTGTGGAGGGAAAATACATGATAGAGTCTGATGGCTCTGTATACTTCAGAGGTTGAGATGCTGCAGCAAGACTGGTTATTTATTTACACTTGGGAGCAAACATTTGGCAACACAGTGAGGGATGTGTTTGTCATATTATGTGATGAAGTATCAAGAAGAAAGCTGTGAAAATTTACCGAGCTCCAGAGATGCACGGCCTGCTAACTTCTTATCTGCTCACACAAAAAAATATACAAATCGGATGGAAGCTGGATTATTTGAATAAAAGTGGCTAAATTGTCTGAATACCGCAGTGGTGTTTGTTTGAATACGAGTAAACATAATAAGACTATGCTCCTATAACTAAAACTTCATATTGTGGCCCTCTTCATTAATTGTACAATTTTCTTTTCTGATGACCAAAGGAAACTGTAAGTTTTACAAAATTACACAGATAGGACATTAGGTTGAAAATTGAGCACAAATCCTTCTTTAAAATGATCATAAGTGAATTTGATCAAGATTGGCATGTATAATTTTTTTCAATAACACAGCAGTATACATGTACTGTAAGGCGTTCTTTTCATTCAGTAGTTTGGTCTATCATATCAGACGCAATTAATATCTGAAAAAAGGAAATTTTTTAGGGGTCTTTATGCTTTTTACATGTCTTGTAACAATGTTCTGTATCTCATAAACATGTTTACATTCCACAGAAAGGTGAACCAAAAATTTTGAAAGAGTGCACTTTTCCTCTGACAGGCACCAGATGTGTAGATCTCATCATCACAAACATGGTAAATTGCCTCATGGGGCGTGCAAAGCTGACTTTTGTCCAAGTTGTACAGAAATTTTAGTTTCATACTGAAGGGATGAAGACAGAGATGAAATACTTGAATAATAATCCTTTTTGCTCATCACTGTTATTTAATAGCAACCAATGTCAGAGTGATAACGATGCATAGCCTGTATTAATTTACATTTCTAAATCATTTTTACTGTCACTTAATTCTAAGTAAGACCCCATTAATGCCGACTGCCTCAGGCCAAACAACAGTGCTGTACTTCCAATCATTCAGATCTGTTTGAAATCTCACTCAACAAGATGCAAGACAGTTCACAGATCACCAACTTGTTACTGGCACCATTGGAAAAGAATCACTTCTTTGAATATACAGCACTATTATGAAGTATAGCTTTTAAGCACATTGAAACAGCTTGATAGCATGCTTGTATATTGTCATTTCATGCAGGGCGTGTTTGACGTGAATCCAAAGAGAGGCTTGACACTAATTGAGATTGCAGAAAATGTAACAGTGGAAGACATAAAAGCTGCCACAGCCTGTATGTTTAAGGTAGGACTAACATGGGCTACTGTTTTGTCTGTCAGAGTAATGGCACTAATGGTGGTGTTAGCAAATCACAGCTTATTGTGTTGCTTTTTCTCTTCTAGGGATACTTCCTAATCCACTCTTGTATTCCAGGCCCTGCCTTAGATTTCATGTTGAGATCCTAAGTCATGGGAGATAACTCTATTTCCAGACATGTTTTATTACCATTTCATTTTTTCACTTGAAACAGACTCAATCGTCATGATATGAGGCTTAAAGTGAAGCAAACTTGATCAAGAATGCTGGCTTTTGTCAGCAACACTGGAAGACTGTATGTCTTGATTAGTTCATCAACCCCACTGGCTGTTCCACTAAATCTAGAGATCTGTTATTGCTGTCCATTTCTACATCAGCAGGATCATTATCAGCCATATTTTCATTCTCCAACACGTGCATCTGCTTCAAGGTCCGATTCATTTTTGTCCTCCAATATCCAAATTATATCATTCATCAACAACAGTTTGTAAATATTCGAAGATTGTCACCATAATGGAATTTGACCAAAAAGTGTGCGCAAATGATGCCCAGCATGTGGGACTTCATTGCTGTAAAGCAATATAAACAACATCTCTGTTGAGGGCACATACAGTCACTTATTTTCAGGAATTTGGTATGGGCTTATGATACAGAGTATCATAATACTTTTTCAGCTTGAATGATTGTATGTTGTAGTCACCCAGGGGTGTAAATCTTTCAGATTTTTTCATTTTGTTGAATTTTGAGGGTAAATTCCTAGATCTAGAGCTAAATCTATCCTTATTTTCAGTTATTTCAGGTTGTTTTTGTTTTGTTTATTCCCCGATATATTTTTTCAACAGTAACAAATTGAAACCTAAAAACTACAAATAAAAACAGTTAATTTCACAACTACATTAAGACTATTGTCACAACATTGGTTTGCTATTTGTACGATGAATTTTCAGAGAAGAATTCTCTCATGGAAAAGTTTCCTTCACTATCGTTAGTCCAAGAATCTCTGGTCTAAATCATTCAGGTTTGCCATATTGTATATGTCACAGATTTAGCTATGGTGATATCCGTGGTAACATATGTGTGTTTTTGTTACAGGTTTCTCCTGATCTCAAGTCAATGCAGAGTGTGTGAAAACATTAACATCCAAAAAGATAAAAGGATCTTGACAAGACTGAAAACTACAGCCTTCTGTATGTTTAAATGTTTATCTACAGAACACAGTTTATCTCTTGCCTGGCCTTAAAATGTTTGCAAAGAATTTATGCTTAGATCTTGAATCTCAAGTCTTAGTTGCATAATTCATTTGATAGAAGCCATACATTCAAACTATCTGTACAGATTTTATACACATTTACTGCTTTGATAGCACATACATATGTTGATTTGTATTTTTAAAGTATGTTTTGCCACTATTTACCCACTTTACGCATGAAGTATAAATTTGTTTAGTTTTGTTACACAAGAGAAAAAGAATATGAAATTAGTGGAGTTTATTCTGGTGAATTGCAATTGTGCCTGCTTGAATGGAAAGTACAAAACAAACTGAATAATACATATTATCATCATGTAAATGACATAATTTGACATATTTATGCACATACACAAATTTTAACAATTTGAACCACGCTGTTTAAATTTACAATCATGACTTCCACCACTGAAATTTAGTCAGTAATATTTTCACACATCACTGACTTATCCATTCTCTCAGATTCCCTGGTGAGAGAAATTAAAGCTTTTGATTTGCAGCAATACTGATGTTTTTATTCAGTCATAATACAGTGTTGATGAATTTTCAGCTGATATGATCATTTTATTTTATCTCTGTAAGGGGCATTGATGAGAGGAAATTTTATTGTTACAGTGTGCGACTCAGTGGTTTCATTTCAGTACATTGATTGAACATGAATACAATCGGATTGAGGAATCACCTCACAAGTTTGTGATACATTTCACATTGAAAACTACAACAACCACAGTGAACAGTTTGTCAAAGACAGATTTTTTTTTTAAAGGTGCAGCATATTATATATTATAAATGTAGATTTATATTGGTCAGTTTCTCATAATATATGGCATCTTTTTTTAATACTGTGTAACATCTATACATCTGACTAAGATACATCATCACCTAGATTTTAGATTTTAATACATGTGTAGATTGGCCCGTGTGTTCACTTTTGCAAACTTCAGATTTTAGAGGAAAACCCAGGCTCTAGGCTACTGCTTATCAAAAATATGAACCTGGTAGGGGAAACAAAAAACAAGTGATTATTTAATTATTTTTTGTGTTGATATATGTACAACTGACTTTTACTCTTATTAGCATCTGTTATATCATGAACAAATGCCTAATGGTAAAAATTATGTCACTTGATGCACCTGACCTGTAATTTATAGTCAGAAACATCACATTGGACTTGTAGAGTTGTGGCAGTGGTATTAACAGGAGGGAAGGGATATGAGGAATAATATGTATGACAGCTCCATGGAACATTTCCAGAGATGTTTAAAAACTGTAAAGATGAACGTGTTTCAGTGTTGTCCGTTTTTATTGTCTTTCATTATAGAACAGAATGCTCCTTGAGTTTTGGAGATTCCACAATGTTATTGAATATTATCTCATACTGTTACTGTCCCCAAGTATTTATATAGCGCATATCCATTTAAAATGCTCTATGCGCTTTACAGAAACAACATGTCAACCACAGAGCAGGGGGGGGGGGGGGGGGGGGGGATGATATGGATAAATTTTAATCTATTAATTTCAATTCTTTTCATAATTTTTATTTCCCAAACAGCATAATAAAGATTTTAATGAGTTACCACAATTCTTACATCTGTACCTAATACTCCAGTATATTTTTTATACAGACTCTAGGGGGGACAGTGTTAAAGCACATGAAGAGTTTCCTTTTGGAAAGAAACTAGAATCTGTAATACAATCATGTAAAAGTGTGAAATGCAGTTTGTTAAAGCATTCTTCTGTTCTTATACTGTACATATACCTCAAATTTATCCTGTGCAGTTTTTGTCTTTTATCTCTGTATCCCGGTTGAGACAAACTTTGTCTCAAATTTCTCTTATCCATTCAGTCACATTGTTTTTTTCTTTCTCTTAACTTTTGTTATTCTGTCTCTGTATTTGCTGTAAGGGGCATTACAGATGAGAGGAAATTTTATTGTTACATTGTGCGACTCAGTGGGTTCATTTCACTACATTGATTGAACATGAATACAATCAGATTGAGAAATCACCTCACAGGTTTGTGATACATTTCACATTGAAAATGACAACAACTACAGCAAACAGTTTGTCAAATTTCTCTTACTTATTCAGTCACATTGTTTTTTTCTTTCTCTTAACTTTTGTTATTTTGTCTCTGTATTTGCTGGTCTTGCCAGGAGAGAATCTATAGCAAAAGATGAAAATGACTTTGAGGTTGATTCCTTTAATGGAGGAATTTTTGTACTCTAGATACCTTAAGTAATAGTTATTAATGTCAGCTCCTTATAATGGTGAAAGTATTGTGACATGGTCATTTGAATGATGGCATGTGATGAGCTCATGTTTAGGAGCTTAAATCATTTTGTATTTGTATGCCAGCATCTTCGGTGGACAAATTAAGTCCACTCATGCCAAAAACCATCCATAATTAGAGTAACAGTTGGTTTCCATTAAAATCCCCCTGAATTAATCAACAGAACAAACTGCATTGCCGGTCTGTGGAATAGGGTTAATGTCTTAAATATCAACAAAAAATAACAAATCAATTGGTTATTTATGTGCACTTCGAAATGGTTATTCCAATGGTTGATTTTAATGATGGGTTAGGATAGTACTAATGCTTTTGCTTATGTTTAAGAATGTATGAGTTGTACGGAATTGAAACACTGCATAAACAGGAGAGATTTTATGCAGATAGGAAAACATATTGCTGATTGCACTGAACAATGAGTAGCTTTAGTTTTTGTTTTGGAAGAAACAGAAATGATTGTTGCTCATGTTTTCATTACAAATTAACTCATGAAATTAGTCAAAATGGACAAACAGGTCTGATTGGTTGTTACAGAGATGTTACTCCTTTGAGATCAATAATATTTCATTAAAACTGAATTAATGATTTCGAGGCGGTCTGTATTTTATTGAAAGTAATACATGTAATTCGATTGTCTTTTTATTTGCTTGCCATTGAGCTAATACATGATGTGTTAGGAAATATTAAAAATATTTAAAACATTTACTTGAATCTTTATTATACTTATATTTGCTTGCCATTTGCCTAATGATCCAATAATACAAAATGGATTGGAAATGTTGAATGTCTTTTTCTAAATGTATGGCTAATAATCAAATATTAGGACATGTTAGAAACATCTGAAATATTCAATATTCAGTTTTGGGCATCAGTTTGCATTGGGTCAAGTTAGCCTTCTGTAATTTTCCAGAAGTCATTTACATAATATTTCTGTGAAAACAAACAAAAATATAAAGAAAACTGTGCTCCATGGGTTTTGTAGATCTGATGATTTGCAGAGCAACTGAATTGAGAAGATGTGATTTTAATTTAATGGATAATATGGATGTTCAGTGCCATTACATTTGTATTTGTATTGATTATGATGTACACTATATTTTAAAAAATATTTTCAAACGTGATGAACAACCAGTGTTATTACATGGATCTCATTTTCTTTAAAACTGAAAACATGCAATGCAGGTTTATAGGTTATTTTGTTATGAAGTTTAAGATCAATTGGATAGTCGTAATCGGATAATGGTTTTATACAGGTGAATATTTTTTATTTGTTGTTTTAAGAATCATAAATTACAAGGTAAGAGAGTGAAAGGAAGTCTGTGATATTGGCTTTTACTTTAAAAATTATCTTTGCTGCAAACTCCTCGCCTTTTCAAAATGTCAAAAAACTGCATTCTGAAAACTTTTACCCAAGTAGTTCAGGCAGTAAATAATTTTTTTTAAATTTCAAATTGTGATAAATGTCATTTCTCAAATTTTTAGGAAAAAAAATGCATTTCATTCTCTCCACCTCTGACAGTACAACCCAGAGCTTGAGCTCCTGTTTTTTTTTTTTGTGTGTGTGTTGTTGTTTTTTTTCGGTTTGTTTTTTTCTACTAGCTCATAAAGATTATAGGGATGTCATATCTGTAGAAAGCTTAGATATCTCACAACCCCAATATATGTAAGGGCTCTTTATGTGGCTGACAGGGCATCTCATACATACGAGGACACTCATTTCATACTTATGATGGCATTGCAAGCCAGTAAGGCAGTAGAAAATGTGTGTATGTGTTTTCAGTTCCAGCTTTTTTCTCATTTTTTTTTCTTTCCTGAATATGTTTTCTGTTTAACTCATTCACTACAGTAAGCCAAATATGCGGCTCGCTGATTTTGGCTTCGCTACAGAAAGCCGAAATATTCGGCTCAAGTAGACACTTGATTTTCCAGCACTAGTATCAAAGCCAATCTTTCGAAATTTCAAATCCTATCCTGGTTCACTGATTTTCCTTTATTTTAATGTATAATATGTTTGATCTTGTGTTCATAATGAGTGAAAGAAAAAACATCTTTGAACCACCCCTAAATTTCAAACTGGGTAGTATTGGGAGTTTCAGTCCATATCCACAAAAGTTACCGTAGGGAATGAGTCAACACAGTGAATCTCAGGTTTCCATCAGTCTGTCCCGCAATAGGCTTGAACAAGGAGTTTAGAGTGGGGGGATGTCGAACAAAATATTATTGTCCCTGGCCTTTACCAATTTTTGTATTCATGAGTTACATAGATAGACGTGAATTGTAAACGTACTTTTCTGATTCTATCGTTACTAACTTGACCCACTCTCCTGAGAAAATAAAATGACTTGCAATAAAGCTAAATTATTTACATATATTAGTACAACATTAGTACAACAATAATTTGAAATGAAAATACATACATGTCCATGTATTCTTCTTCATAACCCATATGTTATTCTGTTTGTTACTAATTTTATTCTGTCTATAAATGCAAAGTCTTTTTTTCTGACAACACAAGCAGGACGTGTTATTCAAGAAGCCACATATAGTTATCGATGTACATGTACAAGCATGTAGTTCAGTTGGAATTTTAAGATAAATCATAGGATCTTAAACTTGTATTCAGAGAGGTACAAAATGAGCAATGACATTACCTTTTTCAAGTCATGAGTACTTCATCACACAAATACTTATCTTGATGTGACAGGGAAATCCAGTAAAGGTTTCTAAAACTATGATGCAGTTGCTGATGCTGTCAGTTACAATTAGATCAGATACATGCCATTATTATGTAAGAGTCTGAGAGAAGAATTAATTCTTTGTTGATGTGACAGTAATTTGAGGGCCACATGATAAACTATTGTTATATAACATGTTTAAAATATTAAGACTTCCGGTGCAGTATATGCTTTTGGCCCTTTACAGACCGCAGATTATGTTATAAATGTGAGCGAGCCCCACTAACCTCAATGGAAGTTGCACTGGACCAAACAGAGAAAATCGCAATGAAACACAAAATATCTGATTTTTTTGCGATTTTTCTATTTGGTCGATACCTGAAGTTCAACTACTTTTCTACATTTTGTGAAAATATTATGTCTCAAATCAGCCTCTAAATATGATAAATATTGCTTTCAATGCCTTTCATTTTTGCCGTTGACATCACAGCAATAATGGGGTTCATTGACTTCCCGACAACTTCAAAATTAATAAACCTATTGTCACAAAATTTTCACAGGGCGTGTGTCATTTATATTGGCATAGACATGCAAAATTTCAAAGCTGTAGGTTAATTACAAGTACCCAATGCTTGGGAGATAGTAAGGCCACCCATCTTGCGGAGAGAGAATATCGCTCCTCCATCTTTAATGGCGATTTTCTCGGAGGTTGCTTCCGTTTTTGACGGGGGGGGGGGGGGGGGAGGGGTCTTTAAAAAGCCAGAACTTTGTGATAACAAGGAGTACTGCAATAATTTTTACACCAAATTAAAGATGAGATTTCATACTTTATGGTGATATTCGTAACTCAAAACTGAAAAAAAACAACTTCCGTTGAGGTAAGTGAGGCTTGCTCACAAACTGGGGCTTTAATTCTGAATGTTTTTAGAATTTTGTATTGTGCCTGTTCAGTCTGGTAAAGAAAGTTATTCAGTTTTTTTTGCTTCTCCTGAAAGATCTCTGAAAACAGAGTGACAATAGTTTACCAATGTCCCTCAATATAAAAGTGTCTGAAAGAATAATGAATTCGTTGCTGATATGGCAGTAATTTGTGCCTACAGAATTTTATTTACATGTATTTTACCGCCCAATAATTTGTCTCAGTGAATAAAAATGGTTTTGCCAGCAAGCAACGTAATGCATTTGCTGTCTTGATATTATTGATAGTTAAGCTGTGGGCATGGTTGTTGTCTATTTTGTTCTTGTTGTTGTTGTTTTGGAGCAGAATAATACTACATGTGTATGTATATACATGCAGGTGGTGTTATTATGTGGGTAGAAGGTAGATTGGTTGTGTGGGTGGGTGGTCGACTGGTCATGTGATGTGGATGGTAGATTGGTTGTGTGGGCGGATGGTAGATTGGTTATATGGGTGGATGGTAGAGTGGTTGTGTGGACATATGGTAAATTGTATGTGTGGGTAGACTAAATTGGTTGTGTGTGTGTGAGTGGATGGTAAATTGGTTGTGTGGGCGGATGGTAAATTGTATGTGTGGGTGGATGGTATACTGGATTGTGTGGGTGTGCGCGTTTTGACAACTGTTATTTGGATAAAAAGAGATCTATGAGTTGTTAATGGGATGCTTGTAGGTTTATATTGTTGATAGACGGAAGTGTGAGATACCCGTTGTATTACTTACTTAACTTGTAAACTTATGTTGTGGGAGTGGATTGTGTGATGGTTGTCGTGTGGGTAGTTGTGCTTGTTTTAGTTGTGTGATTAGATAGTAGTAGCTGTATGAGTGGCCAGCTGGAAGCTTGCACACTTACAATACTACTACTTGGCCCTTTTCTCCCGCAGCTTCTTTTATCCTACCATGGTAACTTCCAAACAGAAAAACGTGGTCTGTTGAATATATACATGTAATAAAGCAGTGTAGCAGTCTTTTAGATCCTATGGAAAACGTCGACAGGAGCCTAAATTCCGTCCTCCCTTTCTCGCAAAACAGGACCATAATTAGAAAGGTTCGGGGCAAAATTTGACGGAATGCATGGCAGGCTGAATTCTAGACTAGGATGAGTTCGGCGAGAAAGTAAACGCTTAAATGTATTACTATTATTATAATAATAATAGTTCGTCCATCAGGTATGATGATGACCTTAACAACACCAGAGGAATAAAGAACAGAAATTGTTGAGAATTTCAACACATGGACAATAAAGAGAACTAAAGGACACAGAGGACAGAATGGAAAGACTGTTCTTTCATGACTTATGGCTTCTCATGTGACTGATAAGTCCTATTTTTGCCCTGCAGACCCTTCCGCATAAATGACAAGAGTGCTCCGTTGGTTCAGTACCACTGGGCCTTTTCTTGCGCCGTTCTCTTTTTTTGATAGCCTGCTGGACTCTGTCAGCTTCCCATGCTTTGCTGCCTCTAGACGAGGTGAGTGTTAAGACTGGCGCAAAGAATTTGTTTTTAGTGAGAAAGAGCTGCGCAAACATCAGACTCACTCTCTCGCCTGGACACAACTTATCCAAGTGGCAAGACAGGGTCAAGACGACTGGAAATGTATCCAGGTGCAGGAGGATGCCAGAGGGACAGTCATATTGCCTGACCGGCTGCCTGTAGGCTACTCCACAGCCTCGCAGTCCCTCTGCTACGGGACTAGAACCCGCGACAAGCGATCTGTTTTCTTCTTGGCAAGGCGACGGGTGCCGTAGCAGAGGTCGCGGGTTCTAGTCCCATCTTGATCATTTTTCTTTCTTCCTTCTTTCACTCCCGCTTTGCTTTCTTGAGCACTTACTAGGCACTACAACCTTCGTCCGCCTAATACTTATTTTCTCTTAAAACTGTTGTCCTGGTGCTCTGCCTCCCCCCGAGCTTCTGCTCGCCTATTATTGACTTCCGAGGGCCAATATGAAGGACTCAAGTACTGAGGGTCACATTGTGCCCTAGCATGTGGCCGTTGGGTTAGATGAAACCTCCTCCGCCCTGGCCGTTTGCACCGACAGGTGCACGCCCACTGATACCATGCTAGGGTACCAGTTCATGAAACAGGTTGTACTGGATTACATGTTACCAGTAGCAGATTTTTCTGACCTATTACTATTATTAGTATTAGTATTATACATATCTACATACTTCTCACAGTGTACCGGTACTAGTAATGTCTGCAAAGGCTAACATAAACGTGTTTACTTGATGTGACATTATATACCACTTCTTCAGAGTGATAAGGTATTGGTACGATAATACATTAATAGGACCCTTTTTTAAAAAATTGAATGAGTAGGTAGGCTAAATAACAAGTAGGTTAAACGTGTAGTTGGCAGAATCAACGGGTTCCATGCCTTCATCGACGCACAACTCAGGAGATCGCTAAAAGCATAGTAAAATTAGTAAAGAATTTACATGGTATGAAACGCGCCAGTTGGGCATTGAGAAATTGTGTTGAGTCTATAATAGTTACTTTACTGTAAGATCCATCTTACGACAACCCCTGTACTTTCCTTTGTTGACACTGACACACCTTGAAACCGGATTTCCCTCATTCGTTTGTCCTATTTTTATGATATTACCTAGGAGGGATGACTGTGCGCCCGTTCTTGATTATCGGAATGAAAGTGGGCCATTAGGGTGCGCCCTTGTTCCCGTTATCGCGATTATTTGTGCGTGTCGAACGAAAAAAACACGTTGGCGAGGTCGCTGTGGTCATGGCCAGCCCACGAGTACAAACATCGGGCACTGACAAAAAAAAAATAATTCTTTATTATTAGATCAACTTGTAATAAAACAGGAATTCAGTGTAGGCTACATGACGCATGATGTCTGACTAAGCGCTAAGCTTTACTAAACAGATGAGAAAGAACAATAACATGAATTGCATGCTTACTTTATTTCTAATTTTGTATTGAAAGATTAATATGCAATTATAAATGATATGTTGCTCATGAGGGCTAGGCCCCAAACACGACAGCAGTCATGACATAATCATAATGATGATAAAGTACTGAACTGAAAAATACACTTTTAAGAAAACAACTTTTCGAGAAATACGTATGATGTAACCCCTGATGGCCAAGACTGAGTACCGGTAACGGGTTAAAGTCCGAAGAACCGTTAGGCCTATAATTTCAAAATGCATACTATGATGTTTCGTACTGATAATATTATGGTACGTGAAACAAGCCTGAAACTTGAAATATACAAGTAAGATGTAATCAACTGGTCGATGAGTAGGCCAACAGTTAGTTACGTGACCATGAGATGAGATAATTACGGTGCTGTGACCAACGGAATTATTAGCCAGATAGAATACAAGCAATACATTGGTGGCCAAAGTTGTGGAACAACATCAGCGTTGACACCAGGAAAAGTGAAAATATCGTCACATTTAACCTTTTCCGTACGTCGTGGTATCAAATGTTCCCACAGCCCTCTTTAAAATTCAATATAAAATATACCATTGACAGCACAGCACTGAAACTCCCCATGTATTCTTCAAGTTTCATCAGAGCATTCATCTGATGCTATAAAATTGCATGTTTGTTTGTTTTAGAGGGTTTTATTTACGCTTACTTTTCGGTACCCTTTACCGTACGTCGTGGGAACAAAAATTACCAGACTAACAAAGAGGAGATTTACTAAATCCAGCGCATCCGTACGTCGTGGTAAAAAATGTTCCCAACCAACAGATAGAGTAAAGAGTGAAACAATCACGTCGTCGTCATCAGGTTTCTCAACATATACCTGGGGGACACAAGTTGAAGACATGAACCCACTCCTCCCCCCCCCCCCCCCCACCAAACCCCTCCTGAAACGCAAGCAATAATGCTTTTGGAGGAGATCAAATTTCTGTGGTATGTCTAATATGGGGCGATGAGAACAATGTATGGTGGCATCGGACGACCAAGCCTCTCATTCTTTGCTGTGAACAAAAAAAATGAAAGTGTGAAAAACCTAAACACCAGGTATAAGTTTACTGTGGTCGATCTGTAACCGGGTCATCTTTATGGGCGATTTCCAGGACCATCCTCCAAATCGACTGGGCAACATTCTGGTAATATTGCTGTGTTTAGTTTTTCATTTGGGACTTAGTTTTATACGGACAGTACCGGTACCTATAGAAATATCTGTAATATGAACAGATGATTACTTCTCATTTGTATTGTTTAATTGTTTGACACCTTTATGTAACAAAATATGTAAATTTCTTCATTTTATGCCTCTTAAAAGTATGAACTTGAAGTTTAATTCATTTCTGCTCCGACCGAAAGTGTATTGTTTGAGAAAACACCGTATGTAACTCCTGTATTATCCAAGGTTTTGAGTGAACAGTTAGAAAATTATGGCTGAAGCTATTTATAGAGCGCTGTCGGTAGTGAGTGCAGCTTTCGCCAGCACGACCAAATGAGGGTTGAAGAACTGACTTGAATGTGAAGCCTATTAAATGTACAGGTATTATTTGGCGAGTAGGACAGTGGGTGACACATAATGACGAAAATATGCAGTGCTGACAAGATGGTCATCAATATTGATAGAGCTTCAGCTAGTGCAACTCAATCTTCGAAGGAACAACATGTAACAATCATGTGAGGCTGTTGCTGAAGTTTACACGAAGAATTCAGGAAATTCTTTCACTGTCACCCACTTTGAGGCCTGTCATTGGAAGTGGCAAGTCATTCGAATGGTCCTCGCGTCCTAGTCATACAGTTTGTTACGTTTACCACTCAATTCTGAAAAGCCTGAAGAACAGTATCCTCAACTATAGTTCAATGGTTGAACGCTCAACGCGTGGACAGCGAGTGGACTTTATTTACTGCTCATTATTTTAAGTTTTATAATTTTTACGTATTTGTTACCGAAAACATCCCTTGTAATCATTAGCACCCAAATCAGAAACGTTTGCATTTCTGGGAATTATTGCACTTTGGTCTCACCGTTTGACTCTTTCCGTCTCCACCGTCCTGTCTTTCTCATGGACCACACAACCCCTTTTTCCGCCCTGAAGTTCATTTTGTTCAATTTATTATGCGTATAGGAATAGGATAAACTGACATTGATCCATGTACTTATCCTTCTCATTGTCGCTCTCGATTTATCTCCCAGTGCTGTAGGGTTTGATGAGGCAGTGTTAACTGTTATAGAAATATTGGACCCACATTACTTCAGTCCTAGCCCCCATAAGACTTTTCCCGTATTATGGTTATACAATACTGCGTTTTCTCGGACTTTACTAATTGGCGGCACCGTAATAGTGTCGTTCAACTGACCTTGACTCATTGTTTGCAGTGCGACGCGTAGTGCACGTAGCTAGAGGTGAAAAAAGTAATGTGGCTTTCTTACTATGTTGTGCTTATGAGCAAATGACAACTATAGGTCTCACCCCACAACATAATTTCGAACTATACTTAGCAATTTGTTACCAAAACAACAACAACAACAAAAAAGGACAGGGTGAGGGCCGGGTGTAATAAGATAGTGCCTGGTACCGGTATATTATTGAAAAAATAAGCATCACCGAGGCTTTTCCTGTACTGGCAGAAAGCTGCCTTAGATAATAAAACTTACCTGATTGTTGCAGGTGGAGGTGGGGTGGGGGCATTACAGAACGTCGTTTGAAATTCACAGGAGTATAATCATCTTTTTGTAAGGATTTTATACATACTAGTAACTACAATTACACACCTTGTTTCCATTCAGGGAGAAGCCGAAAGAAAATTATAGGCGAGCACCTTATTCTAGCGCCCTGGCTAAGTATCACCGTGGTTGGTCCAATGCGATACACATAATATTATAAACTAGATGACCTACCGGGCATTGCCCAGAATAAACAAGCATGTGCTCACAGCCCTTCTCTCTCTCTCTCATATAATCTATATATATATCTATATATATAATATAATTGGGTAAAATTGGACGGTTGTGCTCTATAGCTGAAAAAACTACTGAACGTAGAGCCATGAAAAAATTACTGAAAGTAGTTCAAAGACTGAGCAAGGTTTGTATCAATTCATTTTAATGATTCAACAACCTTAAAAATTTAGAAAAATAGAAAACAAAATGGGCCGTTCGAGGTTTTCCGATTCGTCATTTTTACAGCTCAGACAGGGCCGAGTGTAGTAAGATATTTTGGTAACTCGAAACTTTGGTCATCTAAGGCTCAGGAACCACATGACACTCAGGCTTCAAACTTTGCACAACAGCATATTATCAATGTGAAATTAACATGAGCTATATTAGAAATTATGAAATGTTCAGGCTTCTACGTTTCATTTTTCATTGTTTCGGCATCATTTAGATCTATTTCGAGTCATGGTTCGCCATTTTAAGGTTTCGTTATCACTTCCTGCGATGTGTTCACTATCAAACACACTAACCCGTGCGCAAATCATGCTGTTGTACGGGACGCGCAGGGTGTCAACTCACAAAGGCAGAGCAGTAAGACTTAATTAAAAACAAACAAACAAAAATAAAATAAACAAATAGGAACAGGCAAGATGAAGCAGGTCCATAATAACCACCCAGAACTGAAACTAATATTATTATATTCAAACCGATTTATCCCGGGCAGGGCCGGAGACCTCAGCTAGTAATATATAATTGGGTAAAATTGGACGGTTGTACTCTATAGCTGAAAAAACTACTGAACGTAGAGCCATGAAAAAGTTACTGAAAGTAGTTCAAAGACTGAGCAAGGTTTGTATCAATTCATTTTAAGGATGCAACAACCTTGATATGGTTACTTTTTATGACATGCACGGTACTAATACTATATAATATTACGAAACAAACATGCAAAAATACAGATGTTACATAGCAATAAACATAGTCATATTTTTAAAAATACACGCTTGAAGTAAACAACTTTTAATTATAGCCATCATCTTCCTTATCTCACTTGCCACCTTCCTGCCAAATTTAAGGCCTGAAGAGTGTATAGTTTGGTCAGTTAGTCATGCCAAAGGTTGCAAGTTACTGAAATATATAATAATAATAGTTCGTCCATCAGGTATGATGATGACCTTAACAACACCAGAGGAATAAAGAACAGAAATTGTTGAGAATTTCAGCACATGGACAATAAAGAGAACTAAAGGACACAGAGGACAGAGTGGAAAGACTGTTCTTTAATGACTTATGGCTTCTCATGTGACTGATAAGTCCTATTTTTGCCCTGCAGACCCTTCCGCATAAATGACAAAGAGTGCTCCGTTGGTTCAGTACCACTGGGCCTTTTCTTGCGCCGTTCTCTTTTTTTGATAGCCTGCTGGACTCTGTCAGCTTCCCATGCTTGGCTGCCTCTGGTAAGGGCCGCCCTCCAATTTGCACGATCAAGCGAGAGCTTTTCCCACTCACTCACATCAATGGCAAAGGCCTTCAGTGATTGCTTGAGAGTGTCTTTGTAACGTCTCTTTGGGGCCCCAACATTCCTCGTTCCATTGGAGAGCTCAGAGAAGAAGATTTGCTTAGGGAGTCTGGAGTCGGGCATTCTGACAACATGTCCTGCTCAACGTAGCTGAATTTTTTTCAGGTGGCAGAAGATGCTCAATTCCTTGGCACGATTGAGGACCTCAGTGTCTGGAATTTTATCCTGCCATTTGATCCTTAGGATCTTTCTAAGGCAGGCCAGATGAAAGTGATTTAGCTTTGTGGCATGCGATTGGTACACTGTCCAGGTTTCAGCCCCATAGAGTAGGGTGGGAAGGACCACAGCATTGTACACTTTCAGCTTAGTGTCTGTGCGAATGCCGGCGACATCCCATACTCTCTTTCGAAGCCTGCCAAATGCAGAGCTGGCTTTGCTGATTCTTGAGAGAATTTCAGTATCAACACGAGCCGCGGAAGACAGTGTACTGCCAAGATAGGTGAAGTTCTCCGACACCTTCAGAAGACTGTCATGGACTTTGATATTTGGGGTCACAGGATACTTGTCGTCTGGAGTAGGCTGATGGAGCACTTCCGTCTTCTTTGTGCTTATTGTGAGGCCAAAGTTGTCACAGGCACTAGAGAACTTATCAACACAGTTTTGCATGCTATCCTCATCGTGTGCCAGAAGTGCACAATCATCAGCAAATAGTAGGTCACAGACTTGAGTACTTTTGGTTTTGGTTTTTGCCTGAAGTCTCCTGAGGTTGAATAGACTGCCATCAGTTCGGTACTTGATGCTTACCCCTTGAGGAGGAGAGCTAAAGGCTTCTTGTAGCATTGCAGAGAACATGATGCTGAACAGAGTTGGGGCTAAGACACAACCCTGTTTTACCCCATTTGTGACAGCAAAGGGCTCTGAAACACTGCCGTTGCTTTTGACTGCAGCTTGCATGCCATCATGAAACTGGCGCACTATTGTGATGAATTCGGGTGGACACCCAAACTTCGCCAAGATTTTCCAGAGGCCTTCACGACACACTGTGTCAAATGCTTTTGTGAGGTCAACAAATGTGATATACAGCGCTTTATTTTGTTCCATGCATTTTTCCTGAATCTGTCTGGCAGCAAAAATCATATCCGCCGTTCCCCTCTCATTACGAAAGCCACATTGGCTCTCGGGAAGCAAGTCATTTGACGAGAGGTGATCAAGAAGGCGATTCAGAAGCATTCTTGCCAATATTTTGCCAGCAATTGAAAGTAGAGAGATTCCCCGATGGTTGTCACAGACTTGGCTGTCCCCTTTGTTTTTGTACAGATGGATGATTGAAGCATCTTTGAAGTCCTGTGGCAGCTTCCCTGCTTTCAACATATGATTGAACAACTCGGTCAACCTTTCAATAAGCTTTTCTCCACCGAAGGCATACACCTCAGCAGGAATTGAATCCACGCCTGGTGATTTGTTAAAGGACATCTGATTTGTGGCAGTTCGGGTCTCATTTGCTGTGAATGGCTTGGCAAGAGCTGCATTAATAGGAGTCTGAGGGAGGCGGTCAATGGACTCAGTATTTATATTTGATGGCCGATTTAGCACACCTCCGAAATGTTCTGCCCAACGCTGAATTATGGCATTCAATTCAACAATGCGTGTTGAACCATCTGACGCAAGAAGTGGCGTAGTGCCAGAGCGGGATGGTCCAAACACAGCTCGGAGGCTCTCAAAGAACTTTCTAGTGTTGTTTGTGTCGGCATATTTCTGAGTTTCTCTTACTCTTCAAGCCAGTCATTTTTCATTTTCCTCAGCTTCTTCTGGAGTACACCTTTACATGCACGCAGTGCATCAGCTTTTGCTGTGGAAGAGGGGTCACTGCAGTGAGCTTGGATGAAACTATTTTTTTCTTTGATGAGCACTTTGATTTCATTATCATTATCATTGAACCAGTCCTGGTGCTTGCGGACAGGAAAACCAACTGTGCTGCTGGCGCAAGAGTGTACAGTCGTATTTAGGTCAGTCCAGCTCTGTTCAATGTTCTCAGGGTCAAAAGTCACGCAATCCAATTTTGAGGAGAGTTCTGATGAGAGCTCGCTCTGTTTCTCAGCTAAGCAGAGTTTTGAAACATTTAGGCGTTTAGGTGGCGCTTTCCCTTGAGGGCGTCTATTGCGCCTCAATGTTAGTCTGAGCTTGCAAACAATGAGTCTGTGGTCAGTTCCACACTCGGCACCACACATCGCCTTTGTTACAAGGACATCCTTTCTGTCAGTCTTCCTCACAATGACATAGTCTATGAGATGCCAATGCTTTGAGCGGGGATGCATCCATGACGTTCTGTTTCTCACGGGGAGACTAAAATTTGTGTTGGTAATGAACAGGCCAAATTCAGCGCACAAAGTAAGTAAGCGCAACCCATTGTTATTGCATGAACCAACTCCATGAGGGCCCAAAACATTTGGCCACGCTGAGATTTCGGAGCCAACCCTAGCATTGAAGTCCCCCAAGAGAATCAGCTTATCAGCTGCCGGGACAGAGCATATGACAGATTCTAGATCAGAATAGAACTTGTCTTTGGCTTCATCTGGGTTTGTCATGGTGGGCGCATATGCGCTAATGAGGGTGGCTGACTGGCTTTTTCCCAACTGGGATCCTGAGTGTCATTAGCCTGTCATTTATTTCAATTGGCATGGACTGCAAGTTTCTGACAAGGTCATTTTTAATTGCAAACCCAACACCATGCTGTCTCGGTTCGACTGCCTTTCCAGAAGAAGGTGTATCCACCACTGAGCTCTTTGAGTTGGCCACTATCAGGGAGTCTGGTCTCACTGAGTGCCACTATGTCCAGGTTGTACCTGCTGAGCTCAATGGCAATAAGTGCAGTGCGTCTTTCCGGGTTGTTTGAGTTGTCCTGTAGTGTGCGTATATTCCAGGCTCCTAGCCTGAGTAAATATATAATAGATGTAGAGAATAAACATCCCACATAACGTTTCTTTTGACTTAAGTGGTCCCCTAAGTCTCCATGGAAGCTGCATTGGATAGTACATGTATTAAAAAAAAATTGTGATCAAGAGGGATAGACCCTCTGAAAGCGTGTTATTCTACACTTGTCTCAGTGTGGTAACATTTGTTCCCAGGACGTACGGATAGGCATAACCTGCATTTTTCTCTTTACGGGACATTGTGGTAACAAAATTTACCACGACGTACAGACCTCAGGGAAAATAGCGACGTACGGAAAAGATTAAAAATAGACTCAAAACTGAATTGTTCAGAACTGTTTTCCTTGAAACTGAATGGTGTCCCCTTTTTGGTCCCACAGGTTTAAAGATGAGAGTAGATCAAGTGTTTGTTAATGTGTTTGAGTGGGAGCATGATGAACTGCTCTTATGTTAATCCTGGTTTTGATTTTATTTAGCGCCTTAGAGCACATCATTTTGAGTGTGTGTTTGGATTTGAGCGCTATACATGTACAACAATTATCACATTACATTACGTTGTATCACATGTATTTTGTATTCTGAGTCAGAAAGTGAAACTGTTTTTGGCCATGGTATTTATTAAACAGATGGTGTATAGGCATGCTCTATGCGGATACAGATAAACTGTGGCCTACTTTTGCGTTGGGTTGCGTACAAGAATGGTGCAGATCCTGTTGGTTTCATTTGGTCACCGCATAACAATTAAACAGCCGAGACACTTTCAAAACCGGATGTAGGCACTCCTAGTTTCGTGACAAACAATATGCGAACACACACACACACACACACATGCACAAGCAAAACAAAACGAAGGCCCCTTTGTGTTTTGGTTCGCCTACAGTTTAGCAATTTATTTCTGTGAAGCAGTGCAATGTGTTTTTAGTAATTAAATGGGAGAAATAAATTGTTTGGTTAGATAAAACAATCAGCATCAGATCATATGCATATAAGTTTACACTGTACAGACGTTTTCTCACGAAGATGGGAATAAACACTTGTGATCTGAGTTTATTTGAATCCATTCCATTTATCCATTCTGCTGAGTGATTGCACATTAGCTCAATTGGTAGGCCTACTTGTAGCATGTTTGAATGATAAACAAAAAAAGTTCAGTTCCTGATTTTTTTAATTACTTTTTTTTAACAAATTGTTTTCAGTCTTTCACTCCAATTTTCTTCTTCTCTTCCTCAGATCTTTCCCTTTTTAGAACACCTATGTGGCCAGAAAGTACCTCAGATTTAACCATCTGCATAAAAACAAATTATTCCAATTAGCAGACTTGCCAGATAGATGATCAGTTCAATAAGGGACTGAAAGGATAGATTAGTTATGATTTCCATAAAAAAAAGAACATAAATTATAAATACAAAGCACTGTATTGTACTGCCTGTACACTAATACATAAATTTGTAATTGTATTTTTCAAATTGTATGTGTACTCACATTATTACCCTAAAATGAAATATTTTTGCCCCTACTCACATCCTCATCATGTATTATTTAGTAATACCCGGTGTAGCAGGCCAGATTATACCCCCGCCAGACTATACCCGGGGTTAAACTGGCCTAGCCCAGAATATACCCCGGGGTATATTCTGGGCTAAGCCAGTTTATACCCCGGGGTATACTTTGGGCTAGGCCAGACTATACCCCCCCAGTCCAGATTATACCCCCTACTTTTTTTTTAAAAAACAAGTCAAGACCACAGTTTATTTCAACTTTAGTTTAAATTGTTCATTATTACTGTCATTAGGTATCATACTGAAGCATACATTTTTGACTCTGTAAATTATGATACATTTAAGAGGAAATAAACATGCACTAAAAAGCATTGATATACAAAAGGATTGAAAATCCATTCAAATTGATATGATTAGACTTTAACACTAATTTTACTTGTGCCCGTTGGTATTATTATTGGTTTTTTTTTTGTTTTTTTTTGTAATTAGTTGTCCATGAGATAAACATATATATATTGTATTTTTTGTTTGTTTGGCACCACTGACATATACTTAGTGGCAAGGTATGAAATAATTATAAGACTCATAAGTGTAAAGCCATCTGAATTTTATTTTAATTTTTGAAAACCAGGAATGCGCTTGATATGTCAGAACAATTAGATCTACATATAAAGTTAAAATAATGCAGAGAGAAAAGGCCGGGAAAGAACACACAGAGAAAACAACAACAACAACATTTTAATAACCCAACTGACAGATGGTGCAATTCCACCATCAAGCAGACATTAAATACTTCACACGGAACTAAATACATACTAAAAATTTTTCACATCATATGAACTTAACCTGTCCTGATCCACTTGAGACATTACAGAATGCTAACTAGTAATATATACAGTAATAAAAAATAAGAACACGAAATCATCTTTTTTACCTTGAAAATAAAGAGAATATAATCAATATCAGAATCATCATCATCATCATCTTTGAATATTATAAAGATAAGAGGGAATGTAAAAATGACCTACATATCATTCTAGAATCTATAAGCAGCAAAGTGTGTGTGTACCAACTACATGTATATGTAAAAAATGTGTTAAATCTTTTCACCTATTCGAGTAGAACTGGACAGAAAGCTTTAGTAAAGTAGCTTTGATAGTCGTGAAAACTGACAGATTAAATCCACTGAGACAACTGCATTGTAGAAGGTAATTACAGTATGTTACGGCAAAAATTCGATGGATCATGTTGCGTTAACATTTCTTGTTAGTAAATTCTTTGATAGCTTATTTGTAGAAAGGAATACATTTCAAGTAGCTGGTGGTTTAAGGCACTGGATTAGTTTGCAGGGCAGTTGAAGGATTGCAATTATGTGTTATAGTGAATAAAGGCATGTCACTTGTGGGTAAAATAAAATTTTTAAAACTTAATGTTGTATCCTTGAATATTTTGCCTGAATATGGGAGTAAAATCTGGACTGGAGGAATATAGTTTGGCCAAAACACCACAGTTTATTTCAATCATAGTTTAATTCATTTTTTTATCACTGTCAACGGGCACCATAGTAATACATGTACATACATACATACATTCTTGACTTCCGTAAATCATAATACAATTCAGAGGAAAAAACATGCATTATTATGTATTGATATGATATGGGGTGCATATCCATTCAAACTGATATTATGATTCAACCCTCATTTCACTCACATTCGTTGTCATGTTGTAGTTGTTTTTATAGTTGGTTGCCCATGAGTAAACTTTGCACCCTATTGTTTGTTTGGCAGTTATGGCACTGACATACACTTAGTCACAATGGATGAAATAATTAAGACACTCATAAAAATGAAGTCTTTTTAGAGTGTTTTTGTGTGCGAATACACAGTTGTTAAATCCTCTGGCAAGGGACGTGTCAAGCTAAGGAAGGTAAAGACGGACAAGGTCTTTTTTTTTTTTTAAATTTTATTTCACTCGCGAGTGACAAACCTTTATTCACTATAACACGTAAGTTCAATATTTCAAATGCCTTTGCAAACTAATCCAGTGTCTTAAAACATAAGATACATGAAATGTATATCTTTCTACAAATATGCTATGAAAGAATAATATTCACTAACAAGAAATACTGTTAATGCAACATAATCCATCGAATTTTGCCTTAACATGCTATAGATCTAATTACTTTTTACAATGCACTACTTTTGTCTCAGTGGACTTACTTTGTCGGTCTACACACCTGTCAAGGCTATTTCACTAAAGCTTTCTGTCCAGTTCTACTTGAATATTTGAAAAGATTTAACACACTTTATAAATGCAGTTGATACACACATATTGCTGCTGTTTCTACACTCCCTCTTATATCTTTGTATTATTCCAAGATGATGCTGATGATTCTGATATTGATATTTCTCTTTATTTTCAAGAGTAAATAAGATGATTTCGTGTTCTTATTGTTATTAATGTATATTACTGACTAGCATTCTGTAACGTTTCAAGTAGATCTGGACAGGTGGAGTTCATCTGGCGAAAAAATTTAGTGCCTATTTAGTTTTATGTGACGTGGATGATGGACTTGCACCATCTGTCAGTTGGGTTATTAATATGTTTTTATTATTTTTTTCTATGTGTGTTGTTTTCCGGCCTTTTCTCTCCTCATCATTGTAACAAAAAATACAATGCATGGTTTACTCATGGCCAACCAATTATCAAAATAATAATAATAGTAATATCAACACACTAGAGTGAAATTAATGCTGAAGTCTAATCATATCAGTTTGAATGGATACTCAATCCTTTTGTATATCAATGCATTTTAATGCATGTTTGTTTCCTCTAAAATGTATCATGATTAACAGGAGTCAAGAATGTATACACCATATGTAAACAATTTAAACTAAGGCTGAAATAAACTGTTATTATTATTTCCTATAAATTGTATTATGATTTATGGGTGTCAAGAATGTGTTCATGTAGGTATTAATATGATATCTGATGACAGTGATAAAGAACAGGTGGTCTGTTCTGTGGTCTTGACTTGTTTTTAAAAAAAAAAGTAGGGGGTATAATCTGGACTGGGGGGGTATAGTCTGGCCTAGCCCAAAGTAACCCCGGGGTATAAACTGGCCTAGCCCAGAATATACCCCGGGGTATATTCTGGGCTAGGCCAGTTTAACCCCGGGTATAGTCTGGGCGGGGGGTATATTTTGGCCTGTTACACCGGTATGTGTTTCGGATGCAAAATCAAAGTCACTTTTAGTCACTGAACCTTAAAGGCACAAGATTTCAACAACATTATTATACGACACATACAATTTATATTTTTAAAATGCATCGCATTTGCTTTTACAAATAAGATCGATAATTTCACTCAAAATTAACAAAGCCCACCGTAATTATGTAATAACACACAGCAGACAATGAAACAAGTATTGGATAAAACAAAGTATGCACAAACTACTCGCCAGAGGTCTATGGAATTGACATGCAACTCAAATTCACATAGCTTTCCTTATATGACATACAGGCAGTGAGTAATCTTTTAATCCATAGAAACAATTTTGTGAAGATTGCACATAATGACAGCAGCATTTAAATTTCTGGAGTCAAAATGATCAACAAAATAACACTAAGTAAAGTGATTTAGATTTAAATATAAATAAGTATCAAAATGAGAAAGAAAAAAAGCTAACCAACTGGGAATCCACTTTGTAGAATATTACAATGTAGTAAACTACAGTATTTAAGCAAGTGCTGCTTTTTTTTTTTGTTTCAACTGTTCACTTGCAGGCAAGTTTACTATACTAAATATGAAACATTATCATAAACTTTGTAACATAATTCAAGTGCATTACAAGCCCATTTGAAAATAAACAGTCTGACAGTTTAATCAGTACAAAATCTGAGAAATACTGGAAATGTACAATCTCACAAACAAGACTGATATTCATGAATTATATTTTAGGCTCTACATTTTCTATGAGAGTTGTTTTTTGCAAGGCTACAAAAATAGTGCATGCAAAATACACTGTATCTCCAATAGGTATTAAGTGGAGATTGAATGGCCAGATTACTATGATATAAAAAGTTTAGGCCTACCATCAGGATCAATTCTAAATCAAATTGTGCCCAAAAGTGGTAGTTCCAGTGAATGTATAGTGTGGCTGCTACAAAAATAGTGCATGCAAAATACACTGTATCTCCAATAGGTATTAAGTGGAGATTGAATGGCCAGATTACTATGATATAAAAAGTTTAGGCCTACCATCAGGATCAATTCTAAATCAAATTGTGCCCAAAAGTGGTAGTTCCAGTGAATGTATAGTGTGGCTTCAAAATTGGGTTAATTCATACATAGCTGCCATTTAAAATGAAAGGCAGTATCATATTAAATATAATAAAGAAAGTAAGGCCTCCGCTGTAATTATGAAAGGCTTTTTAACCGCTGAGCCTTAAATTCTACAAAATACCATATTGTGCATGGAAATACGTAAAGGTGTACGTGGGCATATTTCAAAAGATCTTGAAGTCCGCTATATTTTCAATACTTGCGTTGATTTTGAGCCACAACTGATTTGAACAGAAGAAAGTGCTTCGACATTTTGAGCCGGAAAAAAAACAGGCATTTTCTTCCGAGTAGAATTAAAAAGTATGACAGGAAATTTCGTTCTGCGCCTCAATTTACATACACCCTGGTGATTGAAACCCAACTTTAAAAATCACATCTGTGTATTCCCCGAAACAGTGGGCCAGCTAGTATGTATAATTTAAGAAGAATAAACCACCTTTGTTCTGAGAAATATGTATGAGAAATATAATGTCAGTTACATGAGAAATGTCAAAAGACCATGACCCAGCCAGCAAACCTACAGGAATCTGACTGTAGGATCGACATCAAGTTTCCACATAGGAATGACATTGTTCATAGGTAGAGCGACTGGTTACAACACTGCAACGGTGTCATTTTGCTGTAGGGAACCCGCCCCTAAGGTAATTGTACCAACCTTACAAATTTCCTGTACAAATCTACATTGGACTGACAATATACCGTAGTGGCATGGGAATGCTGGCTGGAGACAGATTAATCCTGAGATTTTCAAGGAGAACAAAGAATGAGAAGGACAGAAAAGCTTTCTCTTTAATGCATGTTTTATTTACACCTGATGCTAATGTTATGCTATTGATAAATTCTTGTTTACATTTAATTTGCCAATGCAACAAGTCATTATAAACATCTTAAACTCATATATTACTATGTACAAGATAAAATGCCACAGTTTTAGGAAAAAAATACATGTACCTGATGTTTGTAGTACATAAACCATAATTTTTGTAGCCACTGCAGCTTTTACATAATGTGCCATGGTAAATATCTGATCTTCAAAAATTGCCATAATTATTAAACATAAGGTAGGCTACTCTTTTAGTTTAACAGTGTCAGTTACGTCACATATAGTACTGTGAAACATCTGATCCTCCTAAAAGGCATGCCTTCATTAGTGCATAAAAATTTATAATCTATTATTACATGTACTTGTAAAGTTTTGTATGCTGCAAAGGTAAAAGTTTTGTATGCTGCAAAGATGAGATTAATTCAGTATCATTCTTAGTACATGTAATATTTACCATTACAAAACAATAATACAGCAACATTCATCACCACTTCAATCTCTGTGGTAACAAGCAATCATTGAAAATATTAAACAAAATTAAATTAACAATAAAGCCAAAGTATACTTCATATTCAATACATTGGTGGCTCATTCCATGAATTACAATGTATACTACTGAATGTCCCAGTTTTTTTATAGGGAGTGTCTATTCAGGCTGCTACCTAGAGGCACCTAGTGGCCTGAATAGAGTAATGGTGGGGTGTTTTGTCTATTTGGGCCTCTAGGTAGCGGCCTGAATAGAGCTGGCCTTTTTCATAACATTTGCTTATGTGTTGACTGTCTGTGTCAATCAATCTATGGTTTTCAGGAGCTCTCAAAGCTCAGGAGATCAAACAGTCAATGCTGCAGTGGCCTATAGAAGGCCCTATCCAAAATTCTTGTAGTGCATGTGATAGGCTGTTTTTGTCCTACTCTAAGTCAACACACAAATTTTTACTCATACAATGTGATATACAATATTATGTATACATAGTAAAAAATATCACGTATCATCATATGAGAACATCATTCCATCACCACAAATGAGCATTTTGTTAATTTTTACAGTCACACTGTTACTGATCAGTTACAGAGCCACTTTCCTTCCTGACACACAATGCAGAACTATGGCTCTCATTGGTGTCATTTGTCAACATCAGTCAACATCATAACCAAATCCACTGATATTTAGCCCTGTAACATCACAGTGCCCACAGTGTGGATGTTCAGTGTATAACCACCATTTCCGCCCTAAGACAATGGCAGGTGCACCACTCGAGCCTGGGCAGGTGCATGCTTTATACAGATACTTGGTATAGCCTCCATCTACCTCCTCCCTCTTTACCCACTCCCCCATGCTAACCTGTTTACTGCAGCCATGGGGATGTGACACAACGATCACCATTTTCAACAATTGCCTTGCTTGGAAGAACTTCTCCCGCACAGTTTCCTGCAGGGCCCAGCATTTCCGACAGTCTTTGTCCAGCCTGTCCCACAATTCCAGATCATGAGTGACGCACTGGACATGGCTCCAGTCACTTTTAATATCACATTTATCCACATTTATGCCCAGCAGTGTACGAACGTTGCCACGCTTGCCATTCTCATCATAATATAGTTCGCATTTGGTGTGCCTGGCTTCACCATCGTTGAAAACCACGTGAGCTGCAGTGTAAACCAATACAGTGCCCCATTCTTTCTTCGGGTCTGTTGATTCAGAACATTCCACACATGGACATGGCCTGTTTTCTTCCTGGGTAACCTTCTCAAGAGCTCTACTTACCCATCCGCTCCCCACTCTCATACACTTTATTCCTCGAAAGTTGTAAAATGGATAAGACAGATCTGTTCCTGGCATAGTTTTGGGTCTTTCTAGGCTTGTTTGTGATGCAGAAACACGAACTGTGAGATCAGCATGAAGTTTGACGCAATCAAAAAGATTCTCATCCTGGTATTGTGTCGGCAAATGAGTAATTGAGAATTTCTTCACAGGAATGAACTCTTCATGTTGAGGATTCTTCTCACAATCAATGAGATGTCTGTGTAAATCTGCCTCACCACCAAAGCTCACCTCAGTTTCAAATGGGCCTGTCATAAATGACACAACAACTGTCAATATTTTTTTGTCATTCTATAAAACTTTATAATTTTCATCTTGCATCATAATCATCATTATTTTCTATTTCATAACATCTGCAAAATTTTCAGAATCACAACAGTGGGATTCTTTTCGCTTGACAGGTTTAGTACATAGTACACTGTAATAGTCTTTCAACATATTATACGATGTATAAGTGAACAAAATTAATCTTAATTTCTTCACTCTCCCATCTTTTGTCATTTGCCACAAAGAGACTCAAATTAATAGCTTTCTGATAAAAATCGTAGAAAAGTTTATAATTATAATAATTGTGGGCGAATTTGAATTTTCAGATTGACAATGATTTGTTCTGCCTTTATACAATTTCTAAAATACTAGCAGAAAATTCTGATGTTTGCATGAAAAGACTGATCAAAATGTGTAGCATTCTGATCTCGATAGTAAATATGAACTGAAGTTGTCTTACATCAGATGACTCACTTTGAAAACAGCAATCATATGATTAAGAAAAACATGAATGAAGAAAACATGAAAGAGGATCAAAAGTTTCTAAAAAGGAGAGGAAGAAGCACACTCAGAAGTACAGTAAGAAAAAAGGAAATATTGAAACAGATTTTACAAGTACCTTGCTCTGCCCTTGCTTTCTTTGCCATTTCTATGCTTGCCATGTCTGAATGGGCTTGGATAGCCTGTCAACAAATTAAAATATATATCAAAAACATTCATAGATCAGAATCTTTGCCTTTTATTTTTTATTTGGTAAAAATTGCTAAAAACTGGAAACCCGTTAATGTCAGTGTATGCCATGTTATCGAAATGGCTGGTAGCACCAAATTTATGAAATAGTGTGTGAAAAAATCTAGAAAAGCTGTACTACAGAGGAAAACCCACAGCTTTTTTACTGTGATTGTGCATCGTCAACATCAGAGATTTAACTGCAGCAGATTGGAATCAAGTCTAGTCATTTCATGAAATTTCTGCTTGATCTTTACTTTCAAGAACATTTGTAAGTTAATACTATCTCTACCAATTAAGTCTCGAGACATGAATCATTTAGTCAGGTTTAAGGTTTGAGTTTGGTGGGAAAGTGGATGCTGGAGCCAAACATGGTTTGGTCAGTCCGCAAAAGTTGAAACATAATCTAGCCACATATTTATTTTACCCCCTTCTCAATTGTTTCCACATATTTCGACGATTATATCTTAAAAAATGTGCAAATGTCACGTACTTGCTCATTGTGAAACTGAAAGCCAGTTTACAATTTGCGTGGATGGCATAATAATTAATATGTGACCAAATTGAGACAACACAATAAATGTGTTTTCATTTATAATGTGTGTCCTACAGGGCATGGAGTATTGTCCCCTGTACATGGAAACACAAATTGTTTTTCCGTGCAAGATGAAGACACATTTTAGTGTTTACCACAGTCTTGAACTGTACATTATGTTTTGTTTTTGTTAAATAATTCGGTCTAATTATTATTTTTTTTTACAAAGGGCACAGAAGCAAACCCAAAATCAGGCTTGGGTCAAACAAATTTAGCCTAATATATAATAAGAAATCAGTTCCATAAGATTTGGTGTGACATATATGAACCCATTAAAAAAAAAAAAATTCAAATAAAGCCAGACCAACAGATGGTTTACGAGACAACTGATGTTGGCCACGCTCATTCTAAAAACGACATTTAACTAAACTGGCCTAAAAACCGTTGGCAGGTAGGCCCCAATTAAACTATGACTGCAAGGAACGTGCCCACATCAAGCGATTACAGCTGCTTATAGTTATAGACTATTATAATGACCACAATGGGGTTTAACATATAAACTACCAACCAAAATACAATCTCACCGACAACGAATTGAAAGTTTCACAATCACACCTCGTAGTCCTCTGAACAGCAAAAGAACACGTCAGTAGCAAGTTTAGTGTTCTTTGTCCGCCAGTTGCCACCTTTTTCTTCCCGTCCCATGGCAACTCTTCGGGCATTTCCCATTAAACCGTAATGCAAGTAGAGTGTGATCTCACCCCCCCCCCCTCGCTCGCTTAAAAATGCCAGGAAAACAGGTTCATGGTGTCTACAAGAGACCCGAAAGTGATTTCTTCAGTGTTTTAAGTATTCATACAACTAATACTGCAACAAACTTACCGTGATCCGTGAGCTGCATAAACGATCCGGAAATGGCTCGCAGCTACTAGGGCCTATGGGCTGGCCAAACGAATGCTCTGTGGTTGAGTCGGGTAACAATCCGCGACCTCCAACTGACCCTCGGCTATCAAATGTGTCTAACAACTCAATAACAATAATGAGTCGTTTATCATGATCATTGCCGAAGGAGCTAGAACTTTGGCACTCTATCAATTCTGTCCGGGATGCACGTGACCGATGAACATTCTACATGTATTTCTGGCTGCCACCCACGCATCGGAAATTTCCGATGACATTACAATGTGGGGGCACAGGGAAAATCATAGGGAAAACTGCACAATACAGCGGCGGTCAATAGACATGAGTGATGAATCCCACGGTGCTACTACATGTAACATGAAAAAAGGACATACTTTTAGTACCAGTGCAAACGGTGATTAACTTTCTTTTTTTTTTTCATAATGCCCAGTCGTACACAAAAGGCATGCTGGTGAAAAAAGTATATTGTTAATTACCGATATTAAGCAAAGAATTTGATTCGATTGTCGGGGGGAAAAGGCAAAAGAAAATGGGAATTATATCATATGGCACACATCATGCTCACTTGGGGAAAGAAATAGTGGTAGTTATTCATAGCTATTACAAAAACAGAAGGGGTGTATGTCAACTGTGTACAACATAAAGACAAGCTCAACACTGAACACTTCCTGTAGGCTACTCTTCTCATTGACTTGAAACTTTTCAAGGTGATAGAGTCTGTTTCATAATTAAGCTTGTTAGTCTCAAATTAGTTAAATATATTATTAAAATTAACATTCTGTGAGTCACAATCGATTTTTACGTTCTTCTTTGTCTTCTTCCTCTTCTTCTCTTCTTCTTCGTTCAGATTCATTTTCCCAGACGGGTCTTTAATTCCTTTGAAGTCCACAGTCAGCTGCAGGTGCTTTGCCGATACCCAAGTTTTTCCACAATACTTTTCTCAATGGGCCATGTTTCAGATCTTAAAGCATCATAATTATGGCAGCCAGTTCTGTAACATGTGTTCTGGAGTTTCCTCGCTTGTCTCACATTGATCACACTGGGGGCATATATACGGTGCTGCCTTTAGTCTGTGGGTGTGAGCACTGAGCCGACAATGTCCTGCTCGGAGCATAGAAGTAGGAAGTACTTAAAAATTCCTACTTCTATGGTTCGGAGTCTGCGTGGATTGTGGTTTGCTGTTTTCTGCTGAGCATGTTGATAGAGTCGAGGGTATATATATTTACTTCTTGTTCCAGTTATCTCTATTTTTGTCTGCATCTTGTTCAGATGAGTGTCTTTGTCTCTAACACTGAGATTTGATTGTGGAATTGTTCTTGTTCTGTGCCTCCTTTAGCCAGTTTGTCTGCTGTTTCGTTACAGGTGGCTTCTCAGTGGGCAGAGATCCACTGAAGAGTCACTGTTTTGTCTTCTGTGAGTTCATATATTTAGATGCATATTCATATTTCTTACTAGGCTGTTTGGTGGATGTTACTCCAATATATTATATGTTCATTGGTTTCCTCTCCGCATTGTAGCTTTTTAAATTTGGTTTGAAACTGGAAAGCTCGATTTATACCCCATACCGGTCGGAGGGGATCGAATGCAATGTTAATGTCAAATCAAGATGATTCGAGCATTTTCAACCGATATTAGGGCCGATGATTCATTCCACACCACTCATATAGTTATGAACAGTTACCAAAAACTGATGTCTAAGCTTTTTTCCGGGGCGATTCCCAGTGCGTTCTTCTGCCAGTGCACTGTAATAATATATCAAATCCCAATCTTTTCCCAAATCAGCGTGCTTCCATGTGAAAGCATGAATGTAGCGAGCCACTAATCGCTGTGTTGTCATTAGGATGAAACAGTCATGTAGAAAGTTCATTACAGATTTCCTCCCTCTCGCCTCTGAGCGGGTATGTGCCCTCCCTTTTTTTTTTTCCCCCTTCTTTTTATTACCCATAACCCAACTGTTCTCTTTCCCACCCACTCCACACAATTCCTTCTTGAATGTACAAACCAACTCTTCCAAGCATTCAACATTATAATTTAGTTTTACTACACGCCATCTCGATCTTAAAAAAACAAACAAAAAATCGACCGTATCGCTACAGTGATTGAGGAACTTTGAGTTTGTTTGAGAGCGGGTGAATGCAACTGGAAGCACCAAAAGAAAGCTCAGCATTTCTTCACAATGCAGACGTGTCCCTTTCATTTATTTCTTTAAACGATTATGACTGTAACCTTAGCGCAAACCTCAAACTCCAACAAAAACTATTCAGTGCTAAACGGACCGGCTCCATAGTTTCAAAGTGTGTGGTAAGCCAGTAGGGCTCCATTAGATTTGTGCTACTTTTATTAATTTCAAAATCTTATCAAAATTTTTCTGGACTGCAAAGATTTGAACCGAAGGCGTGCTGAAAATGTGCTCCAGTGATTGCTTAACACATTGGGCTATAACTGAAGACGTACCTTTAAACCTTAGCTGATACACAATTACTCAAGGAAACTCTCATAGGCCTACAAAAAATAGAGGCCGCTGGCCGGAACAGGTGTGTGTGTGGGGGTGGGGGTCGGTAGAGGGGGGGGGGGTGTTCAGAAGATTTGTGGACCGATAGACTGAAAGAAACAGTAGTGCGTCTACCCCCCTCCCCCCATCCGTGTAATCATCCATACGGTCCACCCCCTCTTTTTTTTTTTTACATGATTGCCGCGCTGATTACACCCAAACAGAATTAATGCATTATTTCATCATGCTCACAATTATAAACGTATACATGCAAATTCTATCCGATTTTCAGGGAGCAAGAGTACCACATTGGGTTCAGACGAAAAAGAATAATACATTTACTTCAAAATCAAATGCCCGATTTTTCATCAAACATCACAACTTAACGGCAATACCATTAACAAAATATATAAAATATCGTTTTTTTTTTTCATAGGGTGCGCTCCGCATGGCGGCGCAATCAACCTGACATTTCACCATAGGGAATTCCCCGCAACATAAGCCAGTGCTAGGTATCCAAGCATGATGCAATATATGGCACCATTAGATTTGTGACAGATTCGTTACTTTCATTCCTGGACTGCAAAGGTTTGGACAACAAGAGAGATGTCAATTAATTTGACCGAGTGATCAAGTCTTTTTTCATGCCCCTGATCTAGGTCAAGACTTCAGGACTTTTAAGTAAAGATGGCAAACAGCCAGAACGACTGATCGTGCCACACGTTCACACAAAAAGTGCGTGCTAGGAGGAGGGGGCGGGGGAGGGGGTGAAGATTAATTGATTAAACCCCCGCCCCCCATGTATTAATTCACCCGCAAGGCAACTGTACATATTGCAGCCCCCCCCCCTTCCTTTTGTTTTTCCCGTGGCACGAAACCTTTCACAAGTCTACAACGCTGACCCTATAATAGGCATACAACAGTAAAATTTTAACACCTTTAAGCGTCCATCACACCCAAGCACAATCACATAGGCCCGTGATCATGACACCACAAGTTTTACAAGGTCGGTCGCTTCAAAAACACAGCCAACAGCCCTGAAAACGATCTACCCTCTTGTCTTTTGTCCCTTTCGCGAAGTCCGCTTCAAAGAGGTCAAAAGCCTCCAGAGAAGATGAAACTGCTCTTTTCCACATTACGGGATTTTCCAATTATTAACTCATTGTCATGCCTGACTGCAGATTCACTCATGGTCGAGGTCAAATCATATAATAGCAACTTTTGGAAATACATACCTGTACATGTATAGCTCATAAGTCATAATGTAAATTCAGTGGTAATTTGATTTACTTAGCTAAACCGCCGCAGGGACAACAGCCAATTAGAACCGAGCTCCCGCGAAAAACAAAGATAACTCGACCCTTGGCAGTATTTTACGTACCGATCGCCTATCGGAAATGCCAAGATCATGCTTACTGCGCTTTGGACACACTTCTGTGAGCATTGCCCGAATTTCCAACAGTTTTGTAATCGATAGAACTGGAAGCGCAGAAGAAAAAGTAATTTATGGACCGCCACACTGCAGTTCTTATTTTCGTAACAAATAATCATTAAAATGCCATATTTTATTTGGCTTCTTATTATGGTTTTATTCGAGTCTTTGTCCAGCAGCAGGCATGACGATAGGCAATATGATGATATTTTGCCCATGAGGAAAATAACTACAGAAGGGTGGAAATAACAGGGCGTGTTCGGGGAAAATAATGAATTATTATTATATTATTATTTATTATTATGGAAGATGAGGTGGTTCGAAGGTAGCGCGACAAGGGAAATGTGTCATGCTGAAAACGGTGGGCAAGATTAAGGCTTTTTACCGCGGGTAGTTTGATGTTGAATCTATATCGTAGGACTAATGTGTGTATGAGCAATCTGAGAGAAATCTGAAGATTTTGAGAACAGGAATGATTATCTATCTATCTATCTGTCTGTCTGTCTGTCTCTGTCTGTCTGTCTGTCTATCTGTCTGTCTAGCCAGCAAACCAAAGGATATCCGACACCGCGTAGGATTGATGTCATACTCTGTCAAGTTAGCACACAGGAATAACATCGTTCCTACGTAGATCTGCTGATTACAACATTGCGCAAACGTCGGGTTGGTGCAGGGATTCGCCTTTTAGGTAATCCTACCAATCCTACGAAAATACTATACAAATCTACGTGGGATTGGCGTCGAAATGCTCTCTCTCTCTCTCTCTCTCTCTCTCTCTCTCTTCTCTTCTCTTCTCTTCTCTTCTCTGACCTGAACCACCGTAAAGAATAGAATAACTGAATTTTTCCAGGTTAGAAAACCTGATAGGTTTACACTACTAAACGGAGCCTAGACAGCATACCTTCCCATTACATGTACTGTATCTTAGGTAGCCTAACGAGAAATAATTCTGTCCATTAAATGGAAAGTGCTGCCAGAGTGGTTTCCCCTTGTATATTTCAGTCAGAGACTTGTCTTCAGTTTCCAACAATCAACCATGGCAGCTTGTGGAATATTTTCGCCCTTTTCTCAAGTGGGAAAGCGGGTTTTCAAAAACCCTTTATTTTGGGCCCCATTAAGTCAGGTATGTCTGCAGCTTTTCTTGCCGTTGCTTATGAATTTTATGTGATGCATTATGTATTATGCGTGATAATGTGCTAAACATAACCTTAGTTCTCCGTAGGCCTATCTTATTATCAGTCCTCCTGCATTGATCTATTCGTCTTTGTTAGTTACGTTTTAAGAACATTAAATATTGGACTTCTGGACTTTGAACCTCTATTTGTGTGCATTCAAAAGCACGGTACTAGTGCATTCAAGAATTTACCTGTATACTTGTCATTACATGGACGGCTCAGGCCTTGAAAGACCAATAACAGATGTATTTTAATAAAATACAAAATTAAGACAATATAATAATTATATGTTATATTGTGTAGAACTGATTGAATGGTTATTTTTTTTATTATAATAGATTTGGATTATATGGGGCCTCTTGTTTGAAAGTTTGCTATTGCTATTATTGTGACGTGAAAGAACACTGTGACTGTAGTGTAAAGTCAAACATGCATGATGATTAGTGTGAGTTCCCCATATATTGCAGTCTGATACTGATAGCAGTTGATGATTATGGTTGGAAATTGAATGTTCAGATGGTGGTAATCAATAATACTCAAAAATTATCATCACACTGAATGGATATGCCATGAACAGGCTAAAGTATGATGACATGACCCAAATACATTTGATTGTCATTAATGTTTCTATTTCTAACTATATAGGTACATGGGCCCAAGCATTTTTCAACCACACGCACACGTCAGGCTGAGTTTTATGGCACAGCTTTAGAGGCAATTGAGGATGTCAAAGATGGGTCGAAATTACTCGTGGGTGGTAAGTTCTATAAAAGTTAAGATGTCAAGATATGAATTGACCTATGGACTCTGAACCATTCTGAAACTGAAGGTCATGTTTGTTCAAATCAAGCCCTGAGTGGTTGTAAATTTTGAGTAGTGAAAGGGGAATGAGAGGGGGTCATGGGGAAACACTGGTATAATCTTGAACATAAAATATTATATAATTGCTTTCAGTGATAGGTTTATATCTAATGTACTGTATTTTGTTGAAAATCATAGTACAATGTAGTGAACTGTGGGGCCTAACAGTCACACATTTAGCAGAAAATTATAGTGAACTTGGGAATACAGCAACTGTTACACATAAAATTGGCATCTCTATTACTTACCATGCAAATCACAAAGTGGTTTTGAATGGTTTTGAATTTGTTCTTTCATCTTTCACTGAAAGTGAAATAGTGAAATTTACTAAAAGTGTTCTTAAAAATTTCTTCTGAGCCACCAGGAAATCATTCAGAATGCATGTAAAATGCTGTGTGATCAGCATATTTGTTATAATTAGTTATATTATATATTGCAAGCCTAGATTTTTTTTAGATTGCCATTAGAAATCTTATACAACTTAAAATAAACAAGTTAAAACTAAAAGGTGAAATAAAAAGAGGGGATGTAGGGAAGGAGCACCATTTGAAGTAGGCAGCTTTAGTTGGCACTTTTTGATGTTCTGAATGTTAATTGCTGAGCCACCATAAAATCAGCTATCTCGAGGAATAACTTGTTGTAGTATTTTGCCCAGATATAGCATGAGAGAGTGTTAAGAGAGGGACAAAATTTCACTTTTATAAGAAAATGTGCAGATTCACTCTTTTTATTTAAGTGAAATACAATGGATACTAATTCAGTGAATACAGTTACACTACATCATGTATAGAATGCTTTGTCACTGCTTCATAATCTCAGCAGCCATTCCATCTTTCTCTCTAGCTCAGTCCCATGCCACATTCCATCCCTTGCCAACCCAAATTCCCCAAGATAACCCTCTTTTGAATTGTCATTTAATCATCTTTTTAAACCATTATACTTTTACGTTGGTAATTATTGAAACAATTTACGAAGCAAAATTTCTGTATTAATTGCAGCCAAATGAAAAAAGAAATTCATGTGTAAATTTTACGTGGACCATTAAACTCTAAAACTGTGTCCAGAATACATTCTTTCCCACTTTGGTGTTCTTGAGATTCCTCCCTTGAGAGCTAAAGTGTCTCCAATTTGAGATACTATTCTAGCTAGAGAGCAAGATGAAGAGGTTTGATATTATTACGTGTGTGTCCTCCACCTGCCCAAGTCATCTGAATGAGGGCGCTATACAACTTGGCCAAAACATGACCACAGAAAAAATGAGATCTGTGTAAAATAATGTTGAAACCATTCATCTGTTTTACGGTTATCCTGTGAAATATTATTATACTGTGGTTTTGATCAGAACACTTGCAAACTGGCTTTCACAAAATATTTTATCGCAAATTTTATTTTAATGTGTATTAATTTACAGCTATATTTTTTTATATATGCCATACAATGAATTAAATTTTGAGTTGGGAATCATGACTCCTTGGTTGCAAGAACCCATCACATGCTGGTCTCAAATTGTTATTGTTTTCTCAGGCTTTGGATTGTGTGGGATTCCTGAAAACCTAATTGGGGCCTTGCTGCAGAAAAAGCCCAAAGGCCTGACAGTGGTCAGCAACAATGCTGGGGTAGATGACTTTGGGTTGGGCCTTTTGCTGAAACAAAAGCAGGTAATTGACTTGGGATATATATTTTGTGATTCCTGTGTTCCAATTAAGGGTAGAAAAAAAACCAATCCAGTGGCACATTGACATTCATTTCCGATGTAAAAGCTGCAGAATTTTATTAACTAAAGCAAAGTTTATAGGCTTTATATATATATTGCCTCAGTTAAAATTAGATTTCACAGAAATGCTAAGATAAAGACATACGGGCATTATGGCCGTATAAACTAGACCACTGCTGTTTTGAACACCTCTGCTGGTTTTGCTTTAAAATTATTCAGATTGTGTAGTCTGACTGACTGCGTTTATTACTCTGACATAATGCAGAAGTTTTATTCACCATGTAAAATTTGGCAGTTCTAAATGGTATACATATCACTGAGCATATTCTGTTGTCAAGCTAACTTAAGTTTTAGTACTTGGTGTTAGGTATTTTTACTGTGTCTCTCTGGATGTTTTTGCTCTGCCTTTGCCATATGTGAGTGTGCATGAGAAAACCCACAATATGTCGAAAGAGCTGATTTTGAGAAAAACGGCTTTGAAGTGAAAATATGGGTCCGACACAAACTTCCAACTTGGCTGTTGTTTAGGGGACCGTGGCATGTTACAGGGTAAACTGTAGACGAACAGTGAACACTACTCACTTTGATCTCTATAAAGGCTTTGTAATTAGGCTATGGTCTCATAACAAGATCCAAAAACTTCCGACTTGGCTGTTGTTTAAGGGACCGTGGCATGTTACAAGGTAAACTGTAGATGAGCAGCGAACACTACTCACTATGATCTTCATACCGGCTTAGTTATTAGACTACGGTCTCCTAACAGCAATCACTCCAATATTAATGGGTCAATTAGCTATTGCCACTTTTAGGATTAAATGCCGTTTTCTCAAAATCTTGTTTTAAGGGTGTCACTGACTTCAATTTATCAGGAATGTCTTGTCTTTTATTATATGCACAGAACTCAAAATGTCATGTTTTCGACATTTTGTGGGTTTTCTCATGCATACTCACATATGCCCTTAGATCAGACATAGGTAACATATGGCCCATGTGTCAGTCAAAAACAACTACTAACATCAGTTGCTGCTAGAAACATGATTTTTTTTATCAAGAATAGAATATTATTCTATCATCAAGCCACAGATGGTCATTGGTACTAATCAGGAGCTAGGTGTAAATTAATTTGCTATAATATGCCGATGGAGTGAATTTGAATTCTGAAACATTATTAAAATAAGAATAGTAAATTTTAAAAAAAATCAAATCCTGCATGCAGCATATATGTAAGTTGAATGTACTTCACAAAGTTTAAACAAGTATGCTTTTTACCATGTGAACATTTTGATGCTGTTGATATTAGGTAAACATGTGGTAGACATTTATGATGGTTACTTATATGTAATTGTCTGCAATATCCAATATTTTGTCTCATATGGATCAGAGGCAAGAAAATACAGTGTTCATTAACTTTAACTCATCACAGTAATTTTTAGCCGTAGGGTCAGGACTGAAAAGCAGTTTGTGAGAAAAGTTTGAGTTGGAATCAATATTTTGTATACTACTTTAATACCATTTGGGAAATTTGCCTTTGTGCCATTGCAGCCTAGTTACAACTGGAGCAGGCACGTCATCGCCACAGTGCTCGGCGGATTTTTTTTGGGGGGGGGAGGAGATGAGGGGAGGAGAGGGAGGGAATCTAGGGATGAATTTTATTTAATTTTGCCTGGGCAATATGATTTCATTAAAAGATAACATCTTTAAATATACAGAATGGGGGAGGGTGTTATAAATTTTTAAAAATATAGCACACTGCATTTTATTTTATTCACAGATAAAACGCATGATCTCCTCATATGTAGGGGAAAATCAGGAATTTGAGCGCCAATATCTGTCAGGGGAGCTGGAGGTGGAATTAACCCCACAGGTATGTTTTTAATTTGATGTTGATTATTGTGCTGTGTCCTTTACATTGCAAAATGGCTGGGGCAACAAATTATGTACACCTGCCAATGATTTTCCAAGTTTAAGATAATTTTTGGCCTACCCTTAGAGTAGGTGCTCTTCATACTACAAATAATGATTGAACAGATAAGAAGCAATGGAAATGAAGTCTTCATCACGTTCATAGACTACAGCAAAGCATTCGACAACGTTAGGCACCATCACCTGTTCGATATAATGATTAAGATGGGATTCCCGAAACACCTTGTGACCCTCATCGCTGCACTACACCACGAACAAAAGGCAACGATTAGATGGAACAATGAGAACTGTCCATATTTCAACATCGAGAAAGGAGTCAGACAGGGTTGCATACTTTCACCTCATCTTTTCAATATTTATACTGAGCAGATCATGAGAAACGCAGACATAGAAGATATGGGAATAAAGATCGGAGGCCGAAACATCACAAACCTTCGCTACGCTGATGACACAGCTCTTATGTCAGATAACATCACCAGCATGAAAAGAGTGTTGCACAGAGTGGATGAAGCGGGCAAGACAGCAGGCCTACACCTAAATGCTAAGAAAACGAAAGTCATGCATACTGGAACAGGGCACCATGAACACCAGGAGATACTAGTAAACAAAACAGCACTAGAAAAAGTGACTGATTTCAAATACCTAGGATCACATAAATCGCAAGATGGAAGCTGCTCAAAGGACATAAAAACAAGGATAGGAATGGCAAAACACAAAATGGTTCAACTAAACAACATTTGGAAGGATAGAGGCACACCAACGGACCTCAAAGTGAACATACTTAAGTGCTTGATCTGGCCAGTCCTACTATATGGTTGTGAAGCCTGGACACTCAAAAAGGCAGACATAACAAGATTGGAGGCAGCTGAAATGTGGCTTTACAGAAGGCTACTCAGAATAAGTTGGACAGAAAGGAGAACAAATACAAGCATCTTAGAACAGCTTGGCACCACCAGAAGAATAACACCTGAAATAAATAAAAGAAGACTTGCATACATCGGCCACGCGGCCCGAAACAAAAGCACGGCCCTTATGATATCAATCCTTCAAGGAAAGACAGAAACAAAGAGAAAACAAGGAAGACCACCCATTACATATCACGATAACATCAAGAAAGTCAGCCAGCTGGAAATAAGTGAACTAACTAGGAAAGCTAAGGACAGGATTGGGTGGAGGAGATTTTGTCATGACATCCACTGTAGCAGCTAACATCGATGACGATGAAGCCGACAGGTGACAGGAGGTGACCCTTAGAGATAATAGGTTCACAGTTTCTTGACCATATCTACAAGTGAAATAACTTTATTATTCCCTCTTAAAATAACATATGCTCTTATAATCTTTCATTCACGGATGGAACTGGTTTGTTGGAAAATTATGTCAAAACAGTACTATATTATTTATTACTTTGTTAAAGACTGTCTCTGATACATTGGTTAAAATTTTCATGTTTCTTTTTCTTTTTATTATTTTCATGGATTAGTTCCATCCCAGGCCATTTCAAGGCCAGTGTCTTTCTTATCTCAGACTGAAATGAAATCAGTGCTTTCCTCAGTTAGTCCCATGCACCCAATTCAAGTATTAGTTTCAAAGACTCTCTCCCTGCAGTATTACATTTATGTCTACTGGGATAATATTTATAATGTGAGATTGTGACAACCTTGGAATTTAGGTTTTATGAGAGAAAACTACATTTCTGTTTTGGTTCCCTTTTCTAAGAAAAAGATTTACATAACTTTTATGTCACGAAACGCGTTCGTGAACTGCTTTTAATTTACTTTCCTTTCAAAACCCAGCTACCAAGCCAAGCAAGCAGACCAGCGACCAACGGACACATGGAGTGAATTTTTAAATCAAACACGATATTTATTACACAATGAGTTTCATGGAGGCTTCTGCCAAATATTTCAACTCATAAAAGGCAAAAGGTACAATCAAAGAAAAATAAAGACATGCAAAAATCCCTATCGAGGACTTGGCGATTAATTACGAACCCCCTTGTCAACAGCTGATCTCCTCGTTGACACTTTCACGTCTCCATGGTTCAAACGATAAATAGACGGTTCACACCCGCCATCGTAAATAGGCTGTCTCGAAGGGTTCCCATGCCCTCTTCAAGATCTCCAAGCTTCAAACGATAATCTTCAGGGTTCAAATGATAATGAGGCGATTCATTCATGCCCTCGTAGATAAACTGTCTTGAAGGGTTCCCATATCTTCTTCAAGATCTCCAAACTTCAATCGATAATGAGGCGATTCACTCACGCCCTCGTAGATAAACTGTTAACATAATGGATCCCCACACACCTTCAAACATTCATGTTCCCCATGGCATGACCTTCACATGTCGCCAGGACCAGCTATCTTCTGGGGGAACACATGTAGTGAGCTCCCTCGCTTCAAGCGATAAAACAATGTAAAACTACTTACATAATAATTCCCTACTGATATGAATAAATAGAAAGCGGAGAGTCTGAAGTCTGTTTTAGCCAATTATCTTGGCTTTATTCAACATTCAACTGTAGTAGGATCAGAAGCATGATCCAGTTATAATCCTTCTACCGAGCAATGGCGCTAGGAAGGACGAAATAGTTTATTGCAACGTCTGTGACGTCATCCCCGCACAGTGGTATTCATTAGTGGTGCGTTATTGTTCAACACAAGCAGATAGCAGATAGTTAGACAAACAGATAAAACAAACAGTACATGACGAGCGATTAAAGTAACACAAAGCACATAAACATAGCAACATCACGACATTCTTCCCCCCTCAGGTAATCGGGGACATCATAAAACACAAGGAATTGTTTTCAAAATTACAGTGACCCCCAATTAATACTAGCGAACAAAAATGCAATGAAACGTTATTGTCACAAATTGCATCAAGTCTGCATAGAAAAGGTCCTGGTGATCGTGGAGTTCAAGCTTCTCTGTTCCGTAAGTTGTAAACCCTGGTCCGAGCAAAAGGACGGCGTTTTGGACTAGGTCTACTTTCATCAGGTGCTTCCGGTTGAATCTCAGAGTTTTCTTCTCTGAGAGAAGTTGAAGGGTTACTACCTGGGGTGTTCAGAGAGTCTGTTAGATCCAAGCTACGATTTTCCGTACCGGTCTGCATAACAACTGGTTCAGGAACAAGCATTATCTGATTTGTCTGGTCATTCACATTTAAGTCATTATTTGTCGGCGAAGGAGCTGCTTCATTCGGAACAGTAAGCGATGTAGTCATGTCTCCAGGTGGTGCCAGGTGGCGCAGAGCCACTGTTGTCTCCCTCCCATCACGAAGTCTGACTTGAGCATACAGAGGATTGCAATCCAACAGTTTAACCTCATCTACTAAGGGGTCATACTTCGAAGTCCTCACGTTTCTTCTCATGAGCACAGTACCAGGAGTAGTTAACCAACTTGGAAGAGTTATACCAGTTGTGGATTTCCTGTTATAGCGAAATATTCTCTCGTGCGGAGTTTCGTTTGTGGCGGTACATAGAAGAGATCTTGCAGTGTTTTGGCGTTGGAGTTAGCAGTAGAACAGTACCCTCTCGAGAGAGCGTCTGCTGCATGGTTTTCTTTGCCAGGTCTGTATACTACGTCATAGCTGTAGCACGACAGTTCAATTCTCCATCTCTGGAGTTTGTCATTTTTCACCTTTCCTTTCTGAGCGTTATTGTACATAAAAGCGACGCTTTTCTGGTCAGTCACAAGTTTGAAATGTTTTCCAAGCAAATAATGTTTCCACTTCCGGAGAGCCTCCACAATGGCATATGCCTCTTTCTCGACAGATGAATGTTTCCTTTCACTATGATTTAGTGTTCTTGAAAAGAAAGCAACAGGTCTCCCATTCTGATTCAGGGTAGCTGCTATCGCTATGTCAGAAGCATCCGTTTCGACCACAAGAGGGATATCCTGGTCAATGGTTGTAACAGCAGCATTCTCTATCTCTCTCTTCAACAGTTCAAAAGCACATTTCACTTTCTTTGGTAATGGGAAAGTACGGTTGTTGACAAGAGGGTGTATTTTGTCAGAAAAGTTTGGGATCCAAGAAGAGTAGTAGGCAAACATGTCTACAACCCGTCGTCGTGATTTTGCGTCATGAGGATCAGCCAGATCTCGCAGCGGTTGTAGTCTGTCAGGGTCAGGTTTGATGCTGCCCTTGGAAACCAGGAACCCAAGCAGCTTGATTTCTCTGGCGGAAAGGATGCTCTTGTCCTCATTGAAAGTTATGCAGTACTCAGCGGCACATTTCATAAAGTGAGAGAAGTTTTCATCATGCTCCTTCTGATTTCTACCGCAAATAGTGACATTGTCTAAATATGCGAAAGTGTCTTTAATTTTCTCATTTCTGACGATTTGTCAGCAAGTCAAGTTCATCAAGAGTAGGAGTGGGAGATTGTTGTCGTAGAGATGACAGGAAATTGTTGAAAGTTCGCAGCCAGTGATTCCAGTGTTTGGATGCGTCTGGTGTGTTTGGGTCCGCGTTGAACCTCTCAGGTCGGAGAAAACGCTCCATGTTGCAATGTTGAATAAATTGATATGAATAAATAGAAAGCGGAGAGTCTGAAGTCTGTTTTAATCAATTATCTTGGCTTTATTCAACATTCAACTGTAGTAGGATCAGAAGCATGATCCAGTTATAATCCTTCTACCGAGCAATGGCGCTAGGAAGGACGAAATAGTTTATTGCAACGTCTGTGACGTCATCCCCACACAGTGGTATTCATTAGTGGTGCGTTATTGTTCAACACAAGCAGATAGCAGATAGTTAGACAAACAGATAAAACAAACAGTACATGACGAGCGATTAAAGTAACACAAAGCACATAAACATAGCAACATCACGACACCTACACACCTTCAAACATTCATGGTCCCCATGGTGCGACCTCTGCATGTCGCCCGGACTGTTAACTGCTGCAGCTATCATTCTCGGGGGGTGGGGGGACATGAGCTTCAAACGATAAAGAAAGTTAACACAAATGGATCCCCACAGTCGCCCAGATCGTCAACTCGTGCAGCCATTCTCTGGAAGGGGGAACACGTGTGGTGAGCTTTTCCTCCTATTTATACACCCGAGGGTTTTGCACACGGTACCATTTTCAAGCGAGTCGTGTGTATCTTTTCACGCTCGTCAATAACTTCAAAATCACGCTTTCCCTCGCCAAGTTTACCCCCAATACTCTCGTGGCGTACAAGGCCACCAGCCTTACTCGTGACACTTATGATACATGTATCCACAGACAATGAAATGTTACAATGTACAAGTTGTTGATCATTTTAATGCAGTAATATTATGGTTAATATTGTGAGACTGTTTTCTGGGTGTGATGAAAATTTGACATTTGTGTTCAGAATTTTATCTTTTTTTGCTTGTCATCTGAAACAGGGCACTTTGGCAGAAAGAATTCGAGCAGGTGGTGCTGGAATACCTGCCTTCTTCACTCCAACAGGATTTGGAACACTTATTCATCATGGTGGTGCCCCCATCAAGTACTCAGAAGACGGGAAGATTGAAATTGCCAGCAAGGAAAGAGAGGTGAGTCACTTATGTTTTGGTTCTTTCTGACTGTTTGGTGATTGGCACGGATGTCTTGTTCTTGTTGGGCCTTGTCCATCAACTGCAGATGTAGCCCTCCACCAGTGATCTCCATTCTTCTGTTTTCTGTCCATCTTGTCCATGCGTATCCACCTGTCTGCACAAATATTATTCTCTTAACATCTCGCAGGGCATCCTCTTGTTCTCGTTACTTTCCTAAGCCTCCATTTAGTGCAACGCCTTGTCCATGTTATCTTTCATTCTTCCGATATGGCCAGCCCATTTCCATTTTTATTGTAGTATAAATTTCTCAGTGTCTGTAACCTGGGTTTGTTTCTGAATATCAGTTGGAGGGATTTTATCCAAGAGCTTTATTTCGAAAATCTTTCTTTCGGTTGCTCTTTGCATGGTTCTGAATTTTTTAATCTGCTGCTTTGTTATGGATCAGGTCTTTGCAGACATATGCAACTGTTGAGATGATGCCCTGATTGAAGACTTGTCTTTTGAGAGATATGGTACCACTACTATTTCAACCATGAATATTTCTTTATTTTTACCAAAACAGCTCTATGCTGCTCTTATTTGGACATTAATTTTTTCATCTGATTTCTTGTTTGAATTTGCTTTCTGGCCTAGGTATTTGTATTCATCCATCTTTACATAGTATTTTCAATTTTTGGGATCTTCATTGCTTTCAAAGTTAGTCGTGAATTTTGTTTTGCCTTTTTGAATCATCACTCCAGTTTTCTTGCTTCCTGTATTTAATTTATTTAAGTGAGATTTCATCTGTTTCGTCTTTTCTGTTAGTAATGCAACATCATTTGAGAATCTTAGATCCTTTAACTTTCTCCATCAACATTGGCACCCTGTTTCAGTTTTGCATTTTTGAATTCTTGTTCAATGGCTGCCATAAATAGTTTTGGTGAGGCGGGTCACCTTCTCTTACTCATTGAATAAAGAATTTTTCTGAAACATGGTTGACTTGGCGTATTCTTGCAGTGGCTTCTTGGTCAGTATCTGGATGTACCCTTCATTAGCATTAATTTTCCTGAGAGCCTGAAATAAATATTCCACTGAATTGAAGCCTTTGGCTTTTTGTAGTCGATGAAGCCAACAAGTGAGGTAGATTATGTTCATTACTTTTGTCTGTGATTTAGTTGAGGGTTTGTAGGTGATCAAGATCTAATGTTGAGAAACACTTCTTGAAGACTATCTGTTCCTTTGGTCGGCTTTTGTTGAGAACCCTATCCATCCTGTTCTGAAGCAACTTCACATATAGTTTGTAGTATGTGAATATGTGATAGTAGACTTATAGAATCTGTAGTCTGTTATGTCCTTTCTACCTCCCTTTTTGAAAAGAATTATGACTATTGGCATTCATTATATTTCTCACTAATCATTGTCATGAATAATTTTACACTAATTTTTGTATTACCCCTTTCATTGCCACAACATAGGTGGTTTGTCATTAGAACATATGCACCAAGTCTTTCAACATGAAAAGCAAGTGAACTAAAAGGTGTCTTTTTGTAAGTGATTTATTTCTTTTTGTGTTTTCATTTCATTGCAAAATTCAATGGTTTGTTTGCGCTTATGCCTAATAACTGTCTTTGGCATGGGCAGATCGATGCAACTGATGAACAGTTGTATCTAAGTTAGCCAATCCAAGTTATTGTGAAGAGGTTAAGGACAGAAATCTGATTGTTTGTTTGTTTTTCTTGAAAGGGTTCTGTTCAGATTACATTTTCTGTGGAAAATACTTGCAGTTCTTTAACATTTTTGTTGGAAAGAAAAACACATCACACTGTATAGATTGATTGAATGTTACATAAAATAGGATTTTGTCAAATCTTGTGGAACATTTGAATGTGTACATTATTTTGTAGAATTTGCTGTCACCATCTTTGACCATCTTTCACTATTTAGAAATTGATCCTAGCATTGCTGGAAAGAAGATGAAGTTTGATTTCAACAGTTGGTTCATTTGTAGCCATTGGTCTGTCAAAAATTACTTACACACATACACAAAAAACAACAATAACGCCAAAATAATTTCCTTGAATAAAAGTTCTTGTTAGAAAAATCGACAACCAACATTCTAGTTGTGGATTTGACAAATATGAGATGGCCTGAGAAAGCAAGGCAAAATTGGTGCAGATCTTTTTGAGATCACACTATGCAGTCGTTTCTGAACATAATACAGTTTAAATTTTTAAAATACCTCAATTATGGACAGAATTGTGCTCATTTGAAGACAGTAAACCCCCCAAAAAGTTAAAGTGAGAAAAACGAGGTCGAAGTTTTGACTCTTGTCAATGGAGACTTCCAACACATTGTGACAAGCCAATGCAAACAGGGTTCACACAGGTCCTTAAAAGTCCTTAATTTTCATAAAAGAAAAAATAAGTACTCAAAAAGCCCTTAAATTATGAAAATGATGCCAAAGTCCTTAAAAAGTCCTTAAAATTTGTGTTTCAGTTGAAACATTTGAGATTCAAATCTTCCAGTTGCACACTGGATAATTGGTACTTTGAAATAACTGAACTTTTCAGAGTGAATTTACTATGTTTAACTCTGAATACAGAAACATCCCGTTTCAATGAGTCCTGCACACCACTTGTATAGTTGTAATATTTCTCGGTCACAGTCACACGGGTCCTTAATTTGTTTACTGTGAGTCCTTAGGAAGTCCTTAGAATTAGTTTTCAAGACTTTGTATGAACCCTGTGCAAAACACCATTAAAACTCATAAAAATGCTCGCACATGACTGATTTCGGTTTGAAGAATCATTATTTACATTTTCAAATCGTTTTAAAGCCAGCAACAACTCCTGTTTTCTCAGACCGTCTCACAAATGCATGAAAAAAAAAAATTACTTGCAAATGTCAGGTTATTTCTCTCTCTTTCTCTCTCACTCTCTTATGTGCGAGTATTCTTATCTTTCATGGGCCATGTGCGGTAAATATCTGACAAATTAAAATGTCAAGGGTGCCAATGAGCGTGGTACCGTACCATCGAAATCAATTGAAATAAACAAACAATAAAAATCCGCTGTATTAGGAATTTCAGGTGAATAAAGCAAAGTTACGTCGCGAAGGTGAGAATTGGGTCCAAGTCACAAAAAAAAAAAAAAACATGAACAGGCATCCGGCCGCATAGTGAACATTAAAATAGAAGTTGGTCAAAGAATCAAGACGACCCAGAAGTGGATCGTGACTGTCATGGACTGATAAAAGCGGTGAAATGAGAAAAAACTGCTCCGTGTTCAATCGCAAATGACAGTGGAATGGTTGATGCATTAATGTGATTGTGCCTGTGTGTCTTTCGCTTGGGGGGGGGGGGGGGGTTGAACTACCAAAATTTACTGAATAGAAGACAGAAAAACAGATGATAGAACAAGTTAGTGGAACATAGGCCTAATAGGGGTCTAATTACGCTTCTTTTAACTCAGTTACAATATGACTCCCTTTTCAGATTTCAAAGTTGTTTTACTCTTCTATGCTGAACATTCCTCTTTTTTGCATTTGATCAAGGGATGAAGACGACGTTTTTTTTTTTGTTTTTGTTCTTGTTTAGAGGCGCGAAGAATCTTTTCGTGTCTGATACGGTATCTTTGATTCACCAACAGTTTGTAAACTCGCGAGTCGTTGTGCCAAGAAGTTGAACGGATCGATGCTAGGCCCAGTTACTAGCACGTCCCTGGCCAGGCCATACAAGTGAGTGCAAACCACAACCGCCGAGCATGAAGAACAATGGGCCTATGTGTAGTTGTCAACAGCTAAAGGATAAACCCACAAAACAATGCAAGATAAATGGATTGGTCCCCTGTTGCTTACATACTGCACAAAACTTCTATAATTTCCGACCATCAAATAAAGCCAAGTTTCATGGGAAGAGGGTGCTTTACGCGTGAGATGCTGTTGCTCATTTGTGTGACTCATTGATCTGCGCCGCCCCCCCCCCCCCAAACACATACACACACTCCCTGATAACACCGCTTTTCTCAGATCGTGGGGAATAAAAATTATGAATTAGAAAGAAAAAAAAACAGGGGGGAGGGGAGATGTGTAGAACGGAGACTGGCGTGAATTAGTGTTATGTCGTGAAAAAGAAGACGACTAATCTAAAACAAGCAAGCTTTCGGTCTCGTGGACCTCCATCGGGCACACAAAGGTAGGAAAGAAAAGAAAAGAAAGGGGGCACAAGTTATCTACTGTAACCAACGAAAAAGAACAAGCAAAATAGGTTATAAAACAAAAAAAAAAGTGGTGGTGATGTGGATGTGACAAATGGCCGATTACTTGTCGTTGACTCATGCTTGAGTGATTCATAATGTTAATTGTGACCAGTATACTATTTTTAACACAAGGGAAAGACGCGATCCAGGTTATGACCTCCAGCAGCCGTTATCTGAGGCCCTTGAGATACAAAGGCCTTCAACCAGATCCGGGTTATCATTTTTTGCATGATGCCTATAAAATATGCGCGATAGACTAGAACAGCTTCAATAGAGAGGGATCTCGGAGAAAGGAAGCAGCAAAGAACCTGGAAGAGACTCAGAGAAGAAAATGGCTGGAGGAAAAACAATGCCGACCTTCTTGGCTGATGCCGGCAAAATTGAGGCGCAGATAACAAAAATGAAGACTGATGTGGCTGAAGTTAAAAAGCTTCAACAAAACATGCTAAGTACTCCATTTCCTGACAAAAAGGATATATTGAAATACGAATCACTAGGAGAAACTGTTCGTAACGATGCCACCAAAATTGGAGGTTCATTAAAACAATTGCAGAAGAACTATGACAGCAGTGATTATCCAGATGACAGTGCTTTTAAGCGTGTCAGGGATCAACAGTTTAGTACTCTTGCCGCAGAACTCAACATTTCAACAAATGAATTTTTTAAAATTCAAGCCGAATACATGGATGAAATGAAAGGTCGTCTTCAGAGGCAACTAAGTGCCCAAGGAGATCATGCTACAGATGATGGGAAAATTAATGCAATATTATTGGATCAAGATTCTTATGCGGTATTTACAGACAACTACATTTCTGATGTTCATGATGCAGAACAGACTCTTCGTGATCTGGAAGATCGTAAAAAAGACATACTGGCATTAGAGAAAAATGTGGCAGATGTTCATCTTCTGTTCAAGGAATTAAACCTGGTAGTATCAACTGAAGTTAAAATGGTGCAAAAGAGTGCCGGTGTAAAATACGGTAAACATTGTAGATGTGGAGTAGCACGCAGAAAGAAGCTTTGCAAGAAACTCATCATTGTCATTGTTGCTCCTCTTATTGTTGTGGGTATTACTATAGCACTCATTATTGCCCTGATTTGAGTTCATAAAACTTGTTTTGATGAAATCTGAAAGGGTAGAACAGGAATTCTCCGTAAACTGTGTTTGTACCTTCAATAAAGTCAAGATCTTATGATTATGAATATTATATATATGATCTATATATAATAAATATGCCTCGTTGGGTTCTCAAAAGTTCAGCCATCGTTACATGTTTCATTGCACTATCCATGAAGGGAATAAGCATTTTATCACCATTCACAGGTATAGAAATTAGAATGAACAACTGGGACCAGAATATTAAATACTGAATAGTTTCACATGCACCGTATTTTAATGGCGATGTCATTGATGGGATTTTGAAATGACAGATTCAAATTCATGTGAAATGTTATGTGCATGTTGAGCAATGTGAATTATATTGCTTGGTAATCAGATCTGAGAGCACCTGAAATATTATTTATTGGCATGTTTAAATTTTTCTGTGTTGAGAACATTTTTTTTGGTGCCGGTGGATATCTGTATTACCTGTAGGATATTTCAGTCATGAGAAAAGTGGCTTGAAGAATTTTTTTTTTTAACATGTATGTATAGAAAGACATGCCAGACATTTCATGAGGGAGAAGATTACTGTTTTTCAGTAAACTGTAACTGAAATAATTATATTTTAATGCAGAATGATGTATGGAGAAATTAGTTACTAATGTTTACCTTCTGAGATCTCTGTTAGAGATCTGTACACCAAGAAGCATTGTGCTGCAAGTATGAAAAATTCTAATTAGTCTGCCATAAAATTAAAAAAAAAAATATATAGTTAAAAGCATGGATTTGAAAAATGTATACCAGCACGGACTGTTGAAGATTGGTAGTTGTGTTAATGAACAACGTTGGGAAGATAGTGCTTTCAAATAGACCGTTTTGTTTTGTTCACATCAATTGATTTGGCACGGCAAAATAAAACTCGTGTTCTTATGTGAATATATGTAGGCCTATATCTTTTTTTTTTTAATTTGGTCTTGTTAGTGGTTTAGAATCGCATTATTAATTGCATGGATAATTAGCGGGCGTTTCTGACAGGGCCTTTTTTGTCATATCATGCTATATTCTATCAATCCTTGGATCCTCCTAGCACAATAATAATAATAATAATAATGTATAGCATTTATATAGCGCATATCCATTTAAAATGCTCTATGCGCTTTACAGAAACAACATGTCAACCACAGAGCAGAATGGAGCTGCCGGCGAAGCGCTCAACACACTGCACTGCTTCTTTCTCTCTCCCTGTCTCGCTCACTCTCTCTCTCTCTATCTCAGAGCAAATTGTAACGCAGCCTGTTAGGCGCAGTTCACAACTCACAACAGTTCACAACTCACAGCAGTTCACAACTCACATCAGTTCACACAACACACAACTCAAATAATATTTGAATATTTATTAATAACAATATATATTTAATAATGAATAATATGGCCGTTATTGTAGCGATGTGCTCTCTCCAAACTGAAGAAAAAAAAACAACAACCATACATTAAATTGCATTTGTAAGATTTATTGAGTCAATTAAAAAAAACAACAACTGGTGTATATTTAGCTGTTGCCTAGCGCCTGCATTAAAATGACGATGAAGGACGCGTTGCTGTGTTCGTGGTGAGAAATAATGAAGATCAGGGTATGTCCACAGCAACAGGGTGAAAACAACAGCAACGACAAAACATTGTGGCTGGAAGACGATGTCTGACTCATGAAATCAGGCGCCATGATTAAACCAATGCTAAGACAACTCTATGGGATTTTTATCATTAAAAAAAAGTGATAAATTTTTATGTCACTGTTCAACGTCACCAATATGGCGGGATTTTTATTTTATTATTATTTTTTTTAATTTTGTGGTCACAATAGAGAATGTTGCTGTGTACATAAGTGCACAGACCCGTTGCAGTAAAAACAGAACAATTTGACCACGAGGAGAGGCGAGAGAGAGAGAGAGATAGAGAGAGAGAGAGAGAGAGATAGAGATAGAGAGAGAATCGCCAGTTTCTCATCTCCTTCGTTCTAAAAAAAAAAAATGGACTGATACAACTTTTTACAAGTGGTCATTTTAAGTCCAGTATAATTAATAAATCATAATGATGATAATTGTATTATTATCATTATCATATTACATAATAAATAATTAGTATGATAATAATGACAATATCTTGATAATAATAAATAAAATAATGATCGAATATTATAGCATTGTATAATTATTATGAATCATAATGCTACTTACACATCATTAGCTCAGATTCACTGTCTTGCTTCCAGGCCTTAAAAAACCCAAATTGAAAACCCATGAAATCAGTAAACTGTTACAACGTCTTCACCATACACTGCCCAATATATAGAGAATACGAAATTATTCTCTGTTGGAGCCCAGGCCACATTGGTATCAAAGGAAATGAAACAGGAGATGCCCTTGCCAAAGTAACATTGAAATGCCCGCCAGAACACCAGAAAATAACTTTAGATCCGCAGTAATTACTTTTAATAACGTCATGAAATCAAAGTGGCAGGAAAGGTGGTATGAAGAAACAACAAATAAACTGCACTTTATCGAAGATCAGCTTGGACAGTGGGCTCATGCCTTTCAGGGAAATCGGGGAGATGAACTTGTCCTTGGTAGACACCGGCTGGGTCATACACACCTCACAGACTGGTTTTTACCCAGGGGGAGAATTCCCCCGAATGTGTGCCATGCAAGTGCCAACAGTCAGTAAAGTATATTTAATTGAATGCATAATGTCCGAAGAAGGCACTATGCCTGCGGGACCGTAAAAAAAATTATCTTCTAATGTGGACCCATAGTGCGTCTCGTCCTTTTTGAAAGAGGCTAAAGGCTACAACTTAATTTAAAAGCTTTTTATACACATTTACAAAAGTCTTTACAGCTATATAATACAAAACAGCTTTTGAGAATTTTACCAATGTAATAAAATGAATACTGAACTATTTAATTCTGTTTGTGAAATCTAGAAACACTGAATAGCAAATATGAATAGAATACTCAGACTGTGAAAGGCGCAAAGTGACCGTATCGTGCCGACGAGCCATAAAGCTTAACTCATATAATATTCAAATTCAAACACATCATCAGTGACGCGGCCTGGTGAGTTTCAAATTAGGGCAGCTCCACTGGTATGGAATCACCTTTTGGTGCCAGTTTTCTAACTCTTTGGTCTCGTGCAGAAAAAGTGAAGAAACTGAGGACATGAAACCTGTTATTCTTAGAGTCAATTATGAAACAAGATGAGGGTGCAGTTTCTAGTAGCTCTGCATTCAAAGTTCTATCAAACCTTGGGATTTTCGGTTGTGGACATCAATGTTCATGCATGTTTAGGGATACCTTGATGTTTACAAAAACCCTGTGAGTTTACTGAATGTACAACGCCAAGAGTGACTTGGTTGTATAGATGAGACCCTTATCTCCACGTAGAGCCAGATTTTAAGTCATTATACCCATGCAGTGTTTAATAACTTCACCTAATGTCTTCAGTTGTGGAATCACTCTCATGGTTATGGAATCACGCTTATCGATTTTCACCAGAAAACATGAGCATAATTTAATTTGTGTAAATAATCAGTCTCTAATACAGAATGCTCACACATAGAAACAACAACAACAAAAAAAGGTTCAAGTCATACAGGGAATTGACATAATTGATTGCAGCAGTGAAGACTAAAATCTACATCTCACCTTTACTAACGCATTTTATGCCTTGATGTTCTGTAACTAAGATGAGAGAAACAGCCCAGGGGTTCAATTCGGCTTTAACTTTAACCATTGCCATAGTGACAGTACATCATCCGTCATATTGGATTTTATGCACTTTCAAACAGATTTGTCCTTTCCTATTGATCCAATGTCACGACATTGCACACATACATTCATTCTTCGATTAGTTTTAATTTTTTTTTCAACAGGTTTTGTCCACACATTGAAAACTGTATTTTAGATAAATTTTAGAAAACATTAGGTTTGTGTACATTTCTGGTGAACAAAAAATTCTAAAAAAAAAAAAAAAAAAAGTAACGAACAATTTGAGAAATCCTCTTGAACGAAAAGCCAAAAATGGAGAACGCAGAAGCCTGCCAAGTTGCATCGAGGTATGTGCAGAATTTTTTGGGAAAATGTATTTTTTTGAGAATTATTTTGAACGGTTCAGAAAACGGCAATTACTGTCAGAACACACCATTAACTGCCATGGTGTATTGTTCATAAAATTGTGATTTTGACAGTTCATAGATATTTCTTTGAACTGAAACTTTCAAGCATGAATGAAAGCGATATGGGTAACGGAGAGATACACGTACCAAGCACTCAAAATCGATATTTTTTGCCGAAATGGTGATTTTCACTGACACACAATCCCTTAAAACACGATGAGTTAAAAAGGCAATACAAATTTTAGTCTGCCTAGACACTGAAATGCATTACAAATTGTGTAATTGTTAAAAAAGCCAGGTAGGCTATACGCCTTACAAACCATGCAGGGATGAACAGACATAAACCAAAAATTCATACAGCTGTTGAGAAGAAGTATTGGCTGCAACAAGGGCCAAGACCAAAGTTATGGTTCTTTTAGTTTTTGTATCTTCGACAATAAAAGGCTCAGTACTAACTAAATGTGAGGAGACCATAAAAATGAACCTTTCTTTGACGTTTGTTCCTTGTTCAGTGCCATCTTTCTTTGGCTGTGTGTAAGCATCATTCAACTGGTCCTTTTTGTTGACAGGACCAACTTCCTCTAAGATTCTATCAAGATTGATATCAGTGGCAAATTTCTCAACATAGTAGACTGAATGAAAGATTTTGTGTCATCAATTGCTTGTCTCACTAGTCTCAGCAAACTATGGCTTTGATTGAAACACAGTGGATGTTGAGTGGCTGGCACACTCTTTTTGGAAAGGGCTCTACAACTTAGTAATACTTATAGTGTACCTTTTGCAGAGCTGGCACACTCACTCTCTATGTTCTCCCACCTTTTATCCAAAAACTGCAAACGTGTATTTGCTGTACAAACAAAATTTGGATGGATTTCAATTAATTTTTCACTTCCATGGAGAAAACAAACAAACGCCTATGATGCCGCAGGATTCCCCACACTCCAATTAATTTTGCAGCTTTCAAACCTGCGGTTGATGTCACACGAGGATATTATTGCGTTAATAAGTCAATCAGGAAGTTAATTCTTCAGTTGATGCCATGATCTTAAGTGTTCAGGACCAGAAAATTCAGAAAACGGACAGTTTTCAAAAGTGTGATTTATTGTACACATCCAGCGCTGTTAATTCACCAAACTACTCAACTTATTAAAACAAACAGCACTAAAGCAAGTGTTTCGGTAAATAGATGGTTATTCTCGGAGCAAGATGAACTAATGTGTTCTCTCGGTTGTGGAATTACAGGCCCCACGGGCCTTATAGTAAACTAGATGAGCTACCCGGCATTGCCCAGAATAAACAATCATGTGATTCCCCCCCCCCCCTCTCTCTCTCTCTCTAGTATAATAAAAGTAATAAACTACAGTCTTGCTTCAGAACTCATGCGCACCAGAACACTACGAAAGTACGAACCAAACTGAACGCTTGATACGGTTACTTTTTATGACATGCACGGTTCTATATATTACGAAACAAACATGCAAATTATGTTACATAGCAATAAACATTGTCATTTTTAAAAAATACATGCTTGAAGTAAACAATTTTTGATTATAGCCATCATCTTCCTTATCTCAATTGCCACCTTCCTGCCAAATTTAAGGCCTGATGAGTGTATAGTTTGGTCAGTTAGTCATGCCAAAGGTTGCAAGTTACTGAAATAATATAATACAAGCATGTGCCCCCCCCCCCTCTCTCTCTCTCTCTCTCTCTCGTAATCTGCAGTCCTGCTTCAGAACTCATGCGCGCCAGGACACTGCCCACCAAGCTTGATATGGTTACTTTTTATGACATGCACGGTACAGAATGGAGCCAAGATGGAGGATGAAAATGACAGCACGATGAAACAATGCATTTTCTATAAATTCAAGAACCAGACTAATCAAAATAATAAAAACTTCCGTGCACTCTCCTCGGTATTTGAAATGAACATGTAAAATTGGGTTAGTTTAGGTGGTCTAATAAAAAAGCCTTTTGCGTTCAAAGGTGGAGATTTTGTGAAATATATAATAAGATTATATAAAACGAAACAAACATGCAAAAATACAGATGTTACATAGCAATAAACATTGTTATTTTTTAAAAATACATGCTTGAAGTAAACAACTTTTAATTATAGCCATCATCTTCCTTATCTCAATTGCCACCTTCCTGCCAAATTTAAGGCCTGAAGAGTGTATAGTTTGGTCAGTTAGTCATGCCAAAAGTTGCAAGTTACTGAAATATAATAATAGATACTAGATGACCTACCGGGCATTGCCCGGAATAAACAATCATGTGATCCCCACCCCCCCCTCTCATAATAATAAAAGTAATAAACTACAGTCTTGCTTCAGAACCCATGCGCATCAGAACACTACGCACCAAACTGAACGCTTGATACGGTTACTTTTTATGACATGCACGGTACTATAATAATACGAAACAAACATGCAAAAAATACAGATGTTACATAGCAATAAACATTGTCATTTTTAAAAAATACATGCTTGAAGTTAACAACTTTTAATTACAGCCGTCACCTTCCTTATCTCAATTGCCACCTTCCTGCCAAATTTAAGGCCTGAAGGGTGTATAGTTTGGTCAGTTAGTCATGCCAAAGGTTGCAAGTTACTGAAATATATAATAGATAATAGATTTCACAGCATCAACACATAACAACTTGCAAGAATAAAAATACAACCTGAAGTCTCATTATCTATGCCTGAACCTCAAAATATGTCAAATCGAGACACAGCGCATGTAAAACACTTCGGTTATTATGAATAAAATGTGGCAGGGCTGAATCTTTACTTTTATTGACATTTTCTCAGTGACCATCTTCTTCTTCAGAAAATGAATTAGCGTTGAGTAAGAGTTAAATATTGGTATTCTAGGTTTGAAACTTTGACCTTAGGTGAACGACTTTCGTGGACATGTTCATTATGTCTTAATAATACATTCACGTTATTTGAATGTGAATGTATCGCTTTCGTGCGAAAATTATTTTGTTCCGTTGCGATACGTAATGGCGCTGTCCTACTTTTTAACATTTTTTGTTATGGGCCTTGACAAACATGGCGGATAATTTGTCGTTGACTCATGCTTGATGATTTCATATTATTGTGATCAATACTCTATTTTTAACACGGGTGAGGCAGCAGATCCTGATTATCGGTTTTTCCATGATGCCTATGCGTGACAGACTAGAAGAGCTTCAGCAGCAGAGAGAGCTCTTGGAGAAAGGAAGCAGCAAAAAACCCGGAAGAGACTCGAAGAAGAAAATGGCTGGAGGAAAAACAATGCCGACCTTCTTGGCTGATGCCGGCAAAATTGAGGCGCAGATAACAAAAATGAAGACTGATGTGGCTGAAGTTAAAAAGCTTCAACAAAACATGCTAAGTACTCCATTTCCTGACAAAAAGGATATATTGAAATACGAATCACTAGGAGAAACTGTTCGTAACGATGCCACCAAAATTGGAGGTTCGTTAAAACAACTGCAAAAGAACTACAACAGCAGTGATTATCCAGATGACAGTGCTTTTAAGCGTATCAGAGACCAGCAGCTTAGTACTCTTGCCGCAGAACTCAACATTTCAACAAATGAATTTTTTAAAATTCAAGCCGAATATATGGATAAAATGAAAGGTCGTCTTCGGAGACAACTAAGCGCTCGGGGAGATCATGCTACAGATGATGATGGGAAAATTAATGCAATATTGGATCAAGATTCTTATGCGGTATTTACAGACAACTACATTTCTGATGTTCATGATGCAGAACAGACTCTTCGTGATCTGGAAGACCGTAAGAAAGACATTCTAGCATTAGAGAAAAGTGTGACAGATGTTAATCTTCTGTTCAATGAATTAAACCTGCTGGTGTCAACTCAAGGTGAAACTTTAGTCACAATTGAAACTGCTGTGGAGAATACGGCAGGCCATGTTGAAGGGGGGAAAAAGGAACTTATTATAGCAGAAGAGTATCGGAGAAGAGCACGCCGAAAGAAGTGTTGTATAATAATCATCATCGTAGTTGTTATTCTTGTTGTTGGAGGTATAATAGCCCTCATTATTTCTCAGAGTTCATAAACTTGTTAATGTGATTGTTTGAAATTTGCAACTTAGAATGGGAATTCTTCATACAGGAGAGTAAATCTCTCAGATTTTCTCTGATTTTGACTCCACCGGGGCCTACGCGGCCCCTGGTGTTTCATTTCAGAGAATTTTTTCAAATATCATTTACACCCCTGTTCATAAATTGTCACGTGTTTGTACTTCCTGAACAAAGACAAGATCTGATGCCTCTTTTGGGTTTTTGAAAGTTCAGCCATCATTACATTTGTTGTGGTATCCCATAGTGAAGGTGATTTTTGTATCATTCATCGGAATAGTATAATATTAATCTGTATTGGAATTTATACCAAATTGTTTCACGTATTCAATGTCTTGGTGGATGTGTCATTGAATGGTTGGTGGAAACGACATCTGGATTCAATTTTGTGTTATGAAAATGGATACAAAACAATATATGTGAATTTACATTGTTTGGTAATGGGGTCTGAGACTGAGAGCATTGAATATTTTTTAAACCATACTGTTTAGATTTGTTTGCTGACAAAATTTTCCATGGATGGTGTCAGGAGCAAACCGGCCAAGTCGAAATAAGCAAATTTTTACAGGAGAAACAAAAAAACTGCCGCTAAAACTAATGGGAAATGGACCTAGCCAGTTTGATCACATGCTTATTTCTACTGGATACTGGTAACAGCTACGTTTACATATGATGCAGGATTCCAGGCTTCATAAATTGGTACTAAAGAAATAATAAATTTTTGGACTTGGCCGGTTTGCGCCTGACACCATCAATTTCTATGTGCCACTGGCAGCTGTTTTGCGGAGTTAAAATCTTTGCTATCATTTCATTTAGATGGTTTTCTCTATATTCTGTCTATTGTTTTGCTTTTTCCTAGCACGGTGTGACCGTTATCATGCTGACATAATTTTATCCTTCAAACATATTATTTTTAAGAGAAACAGTTCGAAAGTGGCTTGAGGCATGGTTTGAATGTGTTGATTTGTAAAACATGGCAGTTGTGATAAGGAAAGCAGAATTGTTCAGTAAAATATACTATAGTGTGAAGATATTCAACTCATTTTGCTGCAGGATGGACGATGGAAAGAAAATCTAAAATGTGTTTAAAAAATTTTTTTCTGGTCTTTCCTAAAGAGCAACATTCTGCTGTCAGTGTAAAACATTTTGGGACATTGCTTATTAATATTACTTGCTGTCATTGAGTTGTTGCCATCAGTTTTTAAGAAATTGTTAAAAAATTATTGTGGATAAATTATATTAAAAGCTTAGGTTCAATATTATCAACAGAGATTTTAAGTTTATAAATTGCAGTTCAAATAACAACAGTGGGAATAGATGAACTCGCAAAGTAATGTTTGTTCATGCAAGTTGACTTCAGTTTTCATTTTCTTTTCACTGCATTATATAACCCTGCCTGTGCCCCGATTGAGCGTTGTTGTGGGAATTGAGGCATTTTTAAAGTGTTTTTTTTGTCACTTTTAATAAATATTTTATAATTTTGATTATTAAATGCATCGAGGTGATGATGTTTTTTTTAAAAATACTTTAACATATTCCTGTTGCTAGTAATTTGCTATTCATTATTTATAAATTCTGCGTTTTTTTTTTTTCTTTCATCAATGCTGGTAGACCACTTCTAGCTGCGATAGACCTATCTTATGTTCATTTTGAAAAGTTATTCCTCAGGAAAAAGTTATTCCTCAGTTCCAGTTCCCTTGTACATACTTGTTATAGGCCAATATAATTATAAAGTCAGTCTCGTTATGGCAGGTTTCAGAAAATTGGGGGTTCAGACTTCCCTAGCCAGGCACTTCCGTCAGTCAAAATGTGACCCTCGCGCATAAGCATGGGATGGGCATTAGAAAACGTCTTTTAAAAGTATTAAAACCACATCGTTTGACTCGTTGAACCCTTAATCATACTGGGAAGATAATGGGAAAGGCTGCTGATTACAAGGATACGGTAAAAGCGATAAAATCTATCGGCAATAGGTCTTCAATTCCCGAGTTTTTCGACCTGCATCAGCTGCTGCGAATTGTTTTGACAGACATTTTTAATACAAAAACTACAACAAATAGAAAGGAGTAAAAAACACAGCACTATATATTTATATATCTGTTTTGTTTCGCGGATGCAAACAGATTTTGTATCTTCTTCTTCTTCTTCTTCTTCCCATGTAGTTGATTCGTCTATTTAATCTGACGATTCCTCAACTGCACTATGTGCGACTCGACGCCCCTGCTCTGAGGCTAAAACAGGCTAAAACAGCATATATATTAAGTCCATTTAAAATATATCGTTGTGTAATTTCTTTGTATATGTATATCTCTGGTTAAAAATATCTCCTGGTACCTAGATTGTGCACAGAAATAGACCCACACTTTAAATACAATGGTAGCTGCAACGGATAATTATGTTCTTCAATTCATTGCCAAAAGCCGTTGCAGACGATATTTTTTGGACTTCTGCCGGGAGGTTGTTCCACATCCTGATGACACTAGGGTAAAAAGAGTAAAGATGGCTGTTAATCCGTGAGTTGGGGATGTTATATTTTATGTTATTCTTTCTGTTGCCTCTGGCAGTGAACCTGGTTGGTGTTCAACAACAAAAGAACGGAACAGGAAAGATTGCGTGTGGCGGTCACGTAACTTTTGACAGGTGCCTCGCAAGATTTACTGTTGGATTTCACACTTTTTTTTTAACAAAAACTAATTATTATTTTTCTTTCATACCATTTTAAAGGTTTGTTTAATTATTTACTGTGAAAATTGGGACTAAAAATTATTTAAAGCAGTTCAGTTACTCTCTGAAGTAGGTCAATTTTTTGACAGACACATTGCGCAACATTTGGCAAAATGTAAACCTTCTTATTTTATTTTCTTTCGCTTCTGGGGACTTTTTCTAGAGTTTATACACAGCAGCAGCCATTTTTGCTGCCATTCCATACTCAAAAATAATACACGTATTAGGCTACCTGTGCCATGTTGGTAGATCTTACATTGATTCTTTGTTGTCAAGGTAAATGCAGAGAAGTTTTGCATGTCAAATATTTCGCAACACGAAAAAGTAGAAGAAAAAGACACAAACACTTGACAGGCCTTTATGAATAAGTTTATTATTTTTATTTCTTCTGATCTTCATCTATGGCCTGAATCAAAATATTCAAGAAAAACACAATATTTATGAAACTATAAGACACTGAAATCTGAACTGTCTTTGTGACCCAATTTTCTGAAAGCTGCCTTATAGATACTATACTAGATGATGGAATAATGAGTGCACTGTGAACATATTATTTTAGTCATACATGTGTATAAACAATAGAAAATGCAGAACTGTACATTTTATATTAAATCATAAATATAATATTATATATATCTTCCAATCGTCTAAAACTTGAACAAAATTGTTTTTGTAAAACATTGACCCCAGAGTGCACAGGAAATGAAGTTATGAACTGGGTCATTCTGAGCTTGGAGTTTTCAGAGAGTTGTGGGATTCGATGTGCTTGAATATGACCATGCCATCAGTTTTCCTATATTTCGTGGAAGTTGATGAGGCCAGTAAGAAGAGAAGGCAAATTTTCTTTTTTTTTAATTTGATGTTTTTAAAAATCTCCCACAGAAACTTGTGCACACATTGTATTTTAGTAATTTAAAAAATTGATCTTGAATACGAGCAGGCAATAAATTTACTATTGTGAAGTTTACTTAAGAACAATTCTTAGTGCACAAAAGAATTTTAAAACAAAAATGATTAACCAACTTGAATTTCAAAATTTCTTTAGGTAAGTAATGAAGATGCATTATATGTATTCACATTGATCACAAGAGCTGGATTCTGGAAGGCATTTTGAATAAAATTTGGCACAACTAATGATGGATCACATTGCCACTGTTCATAATCATATTTGTAAGTTTGTGATTTATTATAATGAACAAGGCAAGCCCATTGGAGCTGTCCCTAAAGGGTTTCAAGAACCTCCTTGTCAATTTCATTTTCAATTTTTTAAAGAAAAAAGAGAAAAAGATAATTCTTTAAAAAAACACCACCAAAAAAACCCCTTTTAATTGTTGTCACTAACACTAATCCATGTAGTGACCTAGGAAAAGCATTTTCGGTGCCCAACACACTTAAATTGTATACAAGTCCTCAACTTAGCTTGATCACAAAATATGTGGCTTTTAACATCTAAATCATTGCTTTTTTAGTGCCTCATAGTCATACTATTAAAAGTAAAATTGATTAAATAAATTTCAAATGCAATTTAATGTACCATTTTGCGGAGAAAAACAAACTGCCGTTATGAATAGTATTGAGCTGTTCAGCTGTCAATATAACTAATTCCGTAACAAATACATGTTTTGGGGTGAGTGGGCAATTAAAAACGGCTCATAAAATGCTACAGGGTGGGTATCATAACTCATTATATACAGAAAATTCACTGATATCAATAGAATCTGAAATATTATTTTTTTTCATTGATTATCCTGTATTCTATTGTGCAGTGTATGCTTTTTATTGAATGTTAAAATAGTTTGTTTGAAGCTAGAAAAAGCTTCTATGGGGAATAATTTGTATGATTCAGAATTGTTTATTTACTTTCTCTTTTTTTTTTTTTATGACACACTTCACTCAGTTGCATTGTGGCTTAATGACACATGTATCACAAAACGATCTCTCTTGTTGGTAAAATCTGACCTCCTGTCCAATTGATGGAAAGTGAACTATTTTCCCTTATTGAATAATGTTACCTCCTGACAGTGTTGGCTGTAATTTCAGGAGAGAAATAAGAGAATGACTTTCATGGATAGAGATTTCAGGTTTAGCAGTGTAGCTGATAGATCATTGTGTATATTTGATGGATGATTGAGATGAAATAGCAAAATGGTTACAGAAAGAGCCAAAGATCACAGTTTTCATAGAATACTTCCAATTGTTTTTTGTTTTATTATATGAAAACAAAATATGTTATTTCATGTTCTTGTTTTGTTGGGTTTTTTTTTCTTCCTTTATTTTTTTGTTTGTTTTTTGAATGCCTTTAATTTTCAAATTTGCGTGAAATTTCTGTGATTATATTTAACTTTAACTGGCGTAACTCTTCTAGACTCGTAAATTTTTCTCCGTCCAACTAACATGTTAAAAAAAGAAAAGGAATCTGAGTAATTGCCTGTAGAGGCAAAGATGTTTTATAAATATTTTGTCATATTATTGCAACAACCTCAGAAAATTTTACTCTTAACATAGTGGGCCATTACTGTAACATCCATTATTGTGAATGTAGAACCAGTTGTGCTCAGATTTTTTGGTACATGTAATGCAGGTGGTAGGAAACAGGGTTCACACAGGTCCTTAAAAGTCCTTTAAGTCCTTAATTTTCATAAAAGAAAAAATAAGTACTCAAAATGTTCTTAAATTCTGAAAATGATGCCTGAGTCCTTAAAAAGTCCTTAAAATTTGTGTTTCAGTTGAAACATTTGAGATTCAAATCTTCCAATTGCACACTGGATAATCGGTACTTTGAAATAACTGAACTTATCAGAGTGTATACAAATGTTTGAACTCTGGATACAGAAACATTCCGTTTCGATGAGTGCTGCGACCCACTTATATAGTTGTAATATTTCTTGGTCACAGGCACACAGGTCCTTAATTTGTTTACTGCGAGTCCTTAGGAAGTCCTTAAAATTAATTTTCAAGACTTTGTATGAACCCTGAGGAAAGCAAGATGTGCTCGGGGAGAAAACATTCACAAAACTATTTTTGTATTTTGGATACTTCTTTAATCCCATTTGGGAAATTTGCCTTAGTGTCATTGAAGCCCAGTTACAACTGGAGCAGACACGTTGTCGCCACAGTGCAGTGTCAGTTGGCGGGGTTTTTTATAGGGGGGGGGAGTGGTAAGGTTAAATTTTAAATATTTCATATTGCTCTGGCAGCGGCCTACACGGTCTGCTCTTTTTGATTTCCAACTGCCAAGGCATCTTTAACGTGCGTAACATGCATAAGGGCCCTCCTAGTTTTTCCTCCTTATCTGAGAAGACTATGTACTCGATCCTACCTACCAAAGGAACAAGACCGGAAAATATGAGAAAAATCCTGAAATTCCAACACGCCTGCACCAACCAGTATTCAAACCCATTATCTTCGGCATGTGAGGTGAGCACCTTGCCTTGAGACCAACTAGTCCCCATTGAATGTTGTTCCACAGTATTGTGGAAGATGGTGGTGAAAAACACAAGACACAGGAAAGATTTACAGAATGTTACAATGAAAGCATCACTGGTCAAAGTGAATGATGAAGCAAAAACATTTTTACTGCTTAATAATGATAAAGAATCTTTCTGCCCCTGCTTGACAATGTTTATTTTGACAATAAGTGCCTTGAACTGCTGCTGAAATTGAGTTTATGTTGGCTGCTCTGTGTGAAAGCTAAATGGAAGACAATAAAACCACTAGAAGGGGTAGGTTTGGAATGCTATCACCACTGTCAGTATGCATGGAGGCAAAGCCAACCATATCTGATATTGTTTTGTTCCTTATCCTTCCTCCCCCACTGCTACTTGGTAGGGGAAATGAAAAAGCAAAACAAATCCAAAAATGTCAGTGTTCACATAATGCAATAATGGTCTGGCACTGTAACCTTGTTTGGCTTACATTGCACTTAATATTGCTGCATAGTGGTCGCCACTTACATGATTATTATTTTGTTGCATAATTACTGATGATTGTGAGAGAATTTTCTTCTTCATATCCCATTACATGAGTTTCATGCATTCTTGTATGAGTTTCATTCTCATATATATATGTCCTTTATTTCCTGGAGTTTCCAAAACACCAACTTCAAATTAAAAAATTTTTTAAACAAAAATTGGCCCTGCAGACAGCACATTGGTGGTTTACCCAATCTAGTGAAATATAGTGCCGTTGCCATTTCTATTACATGTGCCTGTGGTTTTACACCAGACTATTTGTTTTACATACTCAGGCCTTTATCTTTCATTTATATATAATCTTTAATATTGGTGTGGGTCTTTCAAGAAAAGATTTCTTCATAAGCAATGAAGTTTCCTTGTACATACCCATCTGTGATTTCAAAAGTTACATGCTTTTTTCTTATGTGTAAATTATTTCATGTTTTGTATTTTGAATTGAAACAGAAAAATCTGATATGTATTTTAAGGAAATACAAGAATGTTTTTCATACTATGGTTTGTAAAATGTTTTTATTCCTTTTGTTGTATATTACATGTATTTTGTGAATACTTGTTTATAGAGAGAATGTGTAAATGAATGAATGGTGGAATGGAAGAAAGGGTGTCAGAAATGATAAAGATGAAAGCCAGCTTTTCACCGTTTGCATGGGTTTTATCAATTTTCCCTTGTAACACATGTAGCCAAATTGTCCTCGACACCTGTTTTGTCATATTGCAAATTCATTGTTCTCATTACGAGCGCTCACTTCTTTTGTATGTTACAGTTGGAAAAAAGTAATAAAATAACAATCATGAACCTATTTTTCTTGGAGTTTGTGTTATACATCGTATGTACTTATAGGATTGTTGTAAAAATACCTGTCCACCAGTCTTGGAACAATTTTGTCAGGGCCGTCAGGAATTAAGCCAGAGGCAGTGAGCAATTCATTATACATGTATGAAGTACATGCAGTGGTTTTGCTTTAAAGAGTAATGGAATTATTGCAGATCAGCGACACCCTTGCACACCAAATTACCTAGGCTACAAGAATGGACAAAACTATGATAGAACCTACAATCATAAACAGTGCCAAGTGTGAATCAGAGGACCAGATGAGTAAGAGCAAATCTGCTGCTTGTAAATGAACAGTCTTATAAATGGAAAAACAATAATTTTAAAAAAAAAATTTAGTAATAATGCTAGTACATGTATACATGTATGTTCATGTATTTTATTGTCTGTTTCAAATTTAATATTTCAAAGCAAGCAGCTTTTTGTTACAGTACATTTCATGTGGATCATTCCAATTGTAGTTTTCATAGTGCAAAGTCAACATGGACATGATGGGCCATTTCACAAAGTGAAGAACAAATATGATTACATGTGGCACCTGAAATTAATGTTACATGTAGAGAATTTCACAAATTTAGCTTCATATAAATTTTATCAAGAAGTACATGTAGTAGTACAATGTCTGCTTGAACTTGGAAATACGCCACAGAAATATTCAGCATAAATTTCAAAGAGAGCCACATGAAGCTCTTTCTTGGCAATAGAGAATTGCAATGTTTTGTACCATAGAGCTTTTGGTCATAGAGAAGGTTATAGTTTCAGTAATTAATGGTTAAAGCACTGTAAATGCAGGATTAACCTTTTCTTTTAATGGAGGAAATCACACAACAAATGAAATGATGCATTATACAATCATGTAGTCATGAGATGCATCTAGTGTATTATCCACATGCAGTTAAAATGAGTGAATTTATTCCATGGGACACAAATGATCTTAGTCTGCATTGAAAAACTGAGATGTACAAAAGTGAAAACTTTTGTCTTGTATATCATCATCCATCTCACGTACTGGCATATAATGATATCCCGCATACTGATGGTCTTGGGGGGTTTTGACCTTTGACAACCATATCATTATTCATGGTGAGATCTTTCTTCTGGGAAAGGGACGTATCAATATCTTTATACATGTATTATTTTTTTTTGAAGTTTTGAGCAGAAACATTTTTACCTCATCCAGCCAAGAACAACAGAAGTGACCAAAACTCAGATATGCTCTTCTGTAAAATGAGAAAATCGTTGATATGCCATTAAGTGAGATAGACAACTATGCATGTTTGGGGTGTTTCTTTTCCCCATGACTTAGTCAAATAAAACACATTACTTTTACACACAGGATTGCAACATGATTGAACAACATTTTTCATCACAAAGCAACATTTCTTAATATGAAAAGTATGACGGTACATAAGATTAATGCCTTTGCACAACCACAAATAGTTTTAACTGATGATAAATTGCATCACTAGCAATGATCAGGTTGTGAATGAATAGGTTTACAGCTAACATTAGGTTCAGCAATTTTTTGAGTAGTCAAGTACAAGTTACAATCCCGTCAATTGTGATAAAATCAAGTAACTTAAGTAAGGGCATGCAAAATTCTCAGCATATTTGGAATACACTACCGTACCAACCAATTAGAGGAGGAGATATGAGATGGTTGCTGGGTAAAATGTTTTTGTTTGAGGTAGATATTGGGAACAGAGGTTTTGCATTTTGCAAGACCATAGAAGAGTAGGTCCACTGACTAGATTGCAACCCCCCCAAAAATTGCAGGACCCACTGACCTCCAGTACAGAGAAATGTAAAAAGAATATTTTCTACAATTCAGCACAGACACAATGTCAGGACAAGCCTCTGCATTTTTCTGCACTTCATTTGTTCAGTGAAGTCAGAATCCTTCTTGCTCAGTTTGCATCTGGTATTGACACCATGATGCATGTTTTTGTTTTCTTCAGTACTAGTCAGTTCTTTCTGTGGTCACTTTGTGTCTCTCAGATAGATGTACTTTTTCTCCATTTCATTTTTATTTCGCTTTGCTGAATGCTACTTTCGGTAATCCACTTGTTCGTCCTTTTCTCGCATTTGCGTTCTATTCATTCTTGTGGTCATATGGCTTCTCTGTTGGATAAATCTTGTGTGTAGCATGATAATCTCAGGAACTCCATACTTAATGCTTGTTTTACTGTGTTGTTTCACAGAATCGTCAGTTTAATGGCCTCAACTATGTTATGGAAGAAGCCATCACTGGAGACTTTGCCCTTGTCAAAGCATGGAAAGCAGACAAAGCTGGTAACCTGACCTTCAGGTAACATTTCACATTAAATCCATTTCCAAGCTGAAGATATTACACAGTCATTGCCTAAAAAGTATTTGGAGATTGAATCAGTGGGCTCTAATTACTGTCTGATGCTCCAAGCACTTGTCTTTGATGGTAAGGGTGAAGAACCATCTTGAATTGTCAGCATGTGCCCTTTGATTAGAAAAATATCCATTGCTTATAACATATTGTACATATATAGGTGGTCTAGAGGCAAGGTGCTCGCCTCTCATGCCAAGGGTCCCGGGTTCTAAACCCGGCCGGTGCAGGCATGTTGGAAGTTTGGGATTTTTCTCATATTTTCATGTCCCTGATCCTATTGAGGGGTAGGATCGAGTACCTAGTCTTCTCGGATAAGGACGAAAAAATTCGGAGGGCCCGTGTGCACGTTGCGCACGTTAAAGATACCTTGGCAGTTGGAAATCGTAAAGAGCAGGCCGAACAGGCCGCTGCCCGGGCAAAATTAAATAAAATTCATCCCTACCACCCACTCCCCCTCATCCCCCCACCACCAAAAAAAAAAAAACGCCTGCACTGTGGCGACGACGTGCCTGCTCCAGTTGTAACTGGGGTGCAATGGCACAAAGGCAAAATTTCCCAAATGGGATTAAAGAGTTATACAAATACAAATACAAATACAAATATATGTAACTTGTCACACCAAATAATTTGAATTGTTCCCATCTTTATGGTATTTTTGAAATACATTGGTATTTGCCATTGAACAGAGCCATATCAGAGTGGGAATTTTCCATTATAAAGCGGAATTCCTCTTAAATGAGAATTTTCGGTCCACACAGTCTGGTCACCATTGCTGTTCAAGCAGGTCAGGGGAAAAAAGGCAATTTTATTTTAAGAAAATGCGAAATACAACATTGAGCATAGTCTCTGTCATTTAGGTATCAATATAAATCTATGGTCTCAGTGTTCACCAATACCAGCAAATGCATGGTGCTTCCAAGTACATGTAGAGTTTGTTAAGATTCCGCCAGCTAAGTGTGTGAAGAATTTTAGCTCAACTGAAAAACTTCAGTACAATTTCAGCTCAAATTGAAATTTGCATATCCCATGCCTGCACATCAAACCTCTGAAAACTGTGGCAGATATTCTCATCTCTGAGCCATGTGATATATATAAGTTTTGCAACAGTTTCTATGAATGATGTTTTCTTTCTCTAATGCCCAACAACCGCTTACTGCATGTACTTTATTTTAATCACGTTTACGATATAGAAAATTGCATAACTTCATGTTACAAAGAAAGCCCACTATTATTAATCAGTGTCAATACATGTAAATACTTAATCATGGCTTTCACATTCCAACTTACAGAAAAACAGCTCGGAATTTCAATCCTCCCATGTGTAAGGCTGGACAAATCACAATTGCGGAAGTGGAGGAAATTGTGGAGACAGGCACCATTCCACAAGAAGATGTCCACGTCCCTCATATCTATGTCCAAAGAGTGGTGAAAGGGCCCAAATATGAGAAGAGAATTGAGGTTGGTGATATGCAGGACGATTTTCATAGTGAATTGATAAATAAAAAATTTTATTTCCTTGGCCTTGGGCACTGATTAAGAGATTTCTGTATTAATCAGAAGAAAAGGTTTTGAATGGCTCAACCTATGATATTTAGAGGGGAAAATATCAGATTTGTTGTAATGTTCATTATCATTAAATAGATTTGTTCTGTCTTTGACCTAAAATTTGACACTCAGGACTCATTTGGTGAAGGTTATACAGTATGTGATTTTGGAATAATAATTAATGTGGACCATTTTTTTATGATATACAGCAAGAAATACTTGAGCTCAAACTGATTCTGAAAAGTATTAGTGTCAACTTATATTTATATTTAATATAATTATATAATATATTATTTGACTTACATGCGTTTTTTTACTTTCTTTTTTCATTTTCATCTCTGAGATTGCAAAGTCATGGAAACTATGATATGGAAAATAAAATGTAGAATTTATTTGTCAGTTAGTAAAATTTTACTGCAACAAAAATGGCTGTATGCAATCTTATGCTAACAACATACCAATAACAATAGAGATGCCCGTTTTGTGTCTTCCAGCGACGCACACTAACCAAACCCCACACAGAAGATTCCAAGCCCTCTGCAGCTCAGCTTATGAGGGAAAGAATTGTGAAGAGGGCAGCTTTGGAGTTCAAGAATGGAATGTATGGTATCCTTGACTTGATTGGTAAATTTATTCAGCCAGCGGTTTTTGACGCTCCACAACTGTAACACTGCCTCACTCTTAAGTACCTTTATGGTATTTATATTTTTTGTCATTTACTGTGTTTGTGACATAGTAGATTATTGAGATTATTGCATAATTTGGGTAAAAGAAAAAGGGAGGGGGGGGGGGGGGGCTGACAGCTCAGTAACTGCGCCACTCTCATTTTTCATAAAACAATTTGGTACAAAACTTATAATCTTACACAAGTAGGCTTGTCCAGGTCCTTACACGTTCCCCGAACTTCTTTCTTAAAGTTAATAAAGAACAAGCAACTGAATTATTTGTTGTTTTCTTAGTCAATGCAACAGAAGCCCACTTGTAAGTGCAAGAAATTACACTTGTACATATCATAAGTGGATGGAAAAAGTGGAGCAAATGTGGGTTTGTTTGTTTCATCAGTGTCACAAAATAAGCCATGCACTTATCATTTTGTTTCATAAATATCCTCTCAAATGGTAGACTCTGAAAATGACAGGTTTTTTTTCATTTTTGTAAAGGAGATATTGGGATTGTGTGTGATTTCCTTCATTCTGGCATTCTGCAAACATCATTGCAAAAAAACAGAATTTTACTTGTGCTGGTACTTGCAAAGCATTTTTCTTTAATTGATTGGAAGAACACTCTCAAGTGTTGACTTTATTTCATGATATGAATAAGGCGATCAAACCATACTGTGGGAATTTGTAATTACAGCACCATGACAAAAATAATAGTGTAATTGTCATTTTGAATTGTGTTGTCATTTGATAGTTTACTCTAAGTGTCCAGACTTAAATCTTACATTAGTAAATTGACATATGCCTAACATATTCAGTTCTTTCCATTCCTGAGTGGTCTTTATCATCATTGGAAAGGCACTTCAGTGGTAACACATCTATTTTGTGCCCAATGAGGTTGCATTATGAGAGTTCCATGCCCAGATGAAAGGCAAAAATGTGAGTGTTCCATGCCCAGATGAAGATGAAAATGTGAGTTTTCAATGCCTAAGTGAAGACAAACTAAATAACTTTGAAGAAGGAAAACAAATGCGGTGGAGTGCACTTAATTTGAGGTCGTTGGGAAGTTGATTTTGCTTCGATTTACCAGAGTTCGAATTACCTCTGAATAGTGAAAATAACTATTGCTGTGGTGTTTGCCTCATACAGTAATTACACCCCTTATCGGAAATGGCTACCAAAACACGTGCATTCACACACACCACAGATAGGCAATATCTTTTGATTGGCTTTTTTTTTTAAAAAGCCACCAGTCGTACCTCACCAGTAAAACTTTGAAACAGCACTAAATTATACTACAGTAGACAACGGTCAGACCGAAATCTGCGGGACCACAGGTTTGTTTTTGGTTCAGACAGTTTCAGTTCAGCGATAGGAGGCTTGAAAAATGCCAGTTTCAGGAGAGGCAACCCAAATCGCTATTATAGAGGACAAATAATGGAAGTGCACAGATTTAACAGACTCAACATGTCATCGCTTGCTCTGTGTTTTTGACTGAGAATGAGGATGGCACACTCGAAGCATGGACATGCGGATGAATGCGGACTAACTCTCAAAACAGGGAGGCATGCGTATCGACCGACAGTTCAGAACCGCTGTCCCGCCGATCTCGTTACCTTTAGCGTATATGAATGCCATGAAATGTGCTGTACGCGATAACTAGTGTTGTCTCTCTGGTGTCACACATTTTATATGGAAGGTCACTGGTGATGCACCAAATGTAATGTCTACTGCCGTCTGATTTCGGACCCATGAGGTTATAGGCCTCCCTCCCTCTCCCCTTATCCCTGTAGTGCTGCTGCTTCCATGTAGGCCAATTCTACCGGGCAGAATGAAGCATGCTCTGCTTTTATTTTATATTTTTTTGCTGGGGGGATGGTAGTGGGGTGATACAGTGACTTGACTCGATCTACGGCAAATCACAGTGGACTGGCCACTGAATCTAGCAATTTTCTTTTCGGTTTAACCATAGGGTTATTTCGGTTTAGTGCTAGTTTGTTATCAAAGATAAAGAGGAAAAAATTCAGGGATTCTTATTTTCCTTCGGTTTAGCGCTAGTTTCGGTTTAGCCATTTTCGGTTTAACCGTTCTCCACTGTATATAGCTTAGGCCTAGATATGGTCAGCAATCCCTGTTGCTTATCTCTGTCTCGAAATTAGTACAGTGTAGTAGGCCTACTTACTAGGCTTGTGAAGTGGTGACGTCATCAATCAATAAAGATATCCCTTCATATATTATGGTCAGTGTGCAAGAACTTTATCAAAGCTCGAATTAGATGGACTCCACTGTAGCTCGAGTTAGTTAGACTCCACTGTAAGTCTGCAATTCATTCCAGGCCTGATCTTATAGTTGTTCCAACCAGACTTTTGCCTGGGCTTGCAAAGGTACTGGCACCAGTTTTGTTCCCTCCCATTTCACTTAACAATGTCTTTCAGTAAATCTTGGCATTGGCATGCCCATGCTGGCCAGTAACTACATCAAGCCTGGCATCTCTGTCCATCTACATAGTGAGAATGGCATTCTGGGACTGGTAAGTTTCCCTAGCTTAACAGTTTGGTTTTGTACATTATAATATTATTCTTATTTTGCCAAGTTGTGATTTGCTGTTATGGCTGTATGAGACTAGGTTAATAAGGATTGGGCAATCTTCATAATAATAATAATATACTGTCTTGGACAAGGAAAACAAACAAAACAAGGATCTTCTTATTTGCTAGTGCCATTTAAATTGATTATTTGCCGTTTATTTAGTGTTTCTTCCACACACACACTGACATGTTACTCCATCTGAATACTTCTGGAACAATTCAGTTGAGAAAAAATTGTAGCAGCATATATTATCAGTTGCTCTAGATTAATTATTTGACTGTAGTACTTCATCTGGGTTTGACATGTACTTGATGAGCTGAATAAGTTCTGTTTTAGATTTTATCAGTGGCATTACTGTATGACCTAAAAGTATAATAGTAACAGAAAGATTTTGTTGGTAGTATTCCCACAGAATCAAACCAAATGCTTTTACGGTACAAAATTTATATTCTTTCAGGGTCCTTTTCCCAAACCAGGAGAAGAAGATCCTGACCTCATTAATGCAGGCAAAGAAACAGTGACCAGCATCACAGGAAGCTCTTACTTTTCATCTGATGAGTCATTTGCAATGATTCGAGGGTTAGTAACATCTACATTACTGTGTTGTTTCTTTGCCAGCAGGTATAAAGATATAAATCATGCCAAATTTGGACATCGTTGTGCCACTTATTAACTTTGGAAACTCACTTGAGAGTGAGACTACAAGTCACCTTTATAGGAAGAAAGCCCTGATCAAATAAGTCGTGGTCCTTAGATTCCTTACATTTATGAGTGCCAGACTTTATCAAAGTCGTTAAACGTGGCGTTATGCAATCTTTCTGGAGTGATGCCTGCACTTGAATCTCTAGCTCCAGGCCATCCATGTGTCACCCATTTCGGTTTTCTTAGCATTATTTTTTGTTTACAAAACCTTATTTATAACTAAAATTATTGGCATATTTGTGCACTATGTCTACTCAGGTTTATTGTTGCTGTCAGATTTGATGTGTTTTTAATGACGTGCTAGTTCTGATTATTATCAAAGTATCCTGATGTATGTTTGTAATAGTTCTTTCATGCCCATTTTTTTTGTTTTGTTTGTTAGAGGCCATGTGAGCTTGACAATTTTGGGGGCCATGCAAGTGTCTGAATATGGGGATTTGGCAAACTGGATGATACCAGTAAGTTGGATATATTTTCTTTTGGAAATGATGTTGTTGGATAATTTAGTTCAGGAACTGGTTACAAGATTTGGAGAATGTATGAGAAAATGGGAATTTTATGTTTGATTGGATAGATAGACTGACATATTGGGCAGGGAAAAATAAAAAGTGATTCGTGGAATTCATGGTTTTCCTGATTGTGCAGGCTGTCTTGTGTGATTTTAAGAGAACATGGGATATACACTTATATCTGTATGCATGTCCACATGGTTCAGATGGAGTTTAGTGGCTTTTTAAATTCTTCATTTTTGAGTCCAGTGTTAATGGGTCTGTGGTAATTAAGTAAAGTATTTTGTTGACTTGTGCAGGGCAAGATGGTAAAAGGAATGGGTGGAGCTATGGATCTGGTATCAGGTGACAAGACTAAAGTTATCATCACCATGGAACATACAGCTAAGGTAAGTGTAGAGACAAAACTATACTAGATGGGAAACAAGTGGTGTACATAATTATGATGTTTGTCTTCATTGTTTTGGGGGGGGGGGGGGGGGGAAGCACGTGTTCTAGCAACTATGCTAGGAAACTTAACAAAGTCAAGCCTTGATTTTGATGCATGTCACTAATTTTAGAGAAATGCAGACAAAAACTTTCAGTGTTTTTCTGTTAAAAGAATATTTTCATTGGCAATGTAACTGGAAGATAGTTATTTGCTAGTGGCAAATTAAAGAAAAAAAAAAAAACAAGGAAAGGAAAGTTCTCCACTATCTGCAGTTGGAGACTGGTTTCTGCATCCTGCAGCAAGGTTTAGCACAGGCAGTCTTTTGCTTTGTTCTAATCATTTATTTCTCAGTCATTTGGCTGTGGTTACTCATCTCTTTGGGAGAGCAGACTTAAACAGACATGCCGAAAAATGCTTGTAATTTAAATTAATTTTTTTATCTTTAACTTAAAGATTGTTAATACATGTATAATTTTATGGTCAAACTGTTATCATCATTATTTGGGCTTGATGAGACTGGAGTATAACAAAGATATTGAGAGTGTTGTATTCAGACTGAAACTTGGAGAATTGTGAAGAACTCTTTATGATGTCTTTTTTTTTTTTTATTCCAGGGAGGCAAACACAAGATTCTCAAGGAATGTAATCTACCTTTGACAGGCAAAGGTTGTGTGGATATGATCATCACTGATATGGTAGGCAACATCATGTCTACTTATCCATCAAATGATAAATGCATGGTGATAATGGTGAAAGAAAACAAATCTTTTAGGTTTGAAGCAAAACGAAAGTTTTACCATGTAACAATCTCTTGCAAGCAGAATGTCATTTTCTCTGCTTGTTCAACATTTGTTTTTCTCTTTCATGAGCACCTTGCACCCAGGAGGCTTAGATGATTTTAATTTTCAGATGGCTCCATTGACAACAACAAGAGATCTATTCAGCCCTAGATGTAATTATTTCCTTTCTTCGTACTACTTTGATTTGATTTGTCATGTGTTAGAGAGCCGAGTGCAAGAGGTGCCAAGTTTGTTGGGATAGGATCCAGCCCAACCTCTATTTAAAGTGTTCTTAAAGCAATTACTCATTAGCAGCTTGATGTAGGCTTAAGCTTCAAGAAAGAAAATTTAAGTAAGTATAATATCTTCAGTTCTGGACAGTATATAAGTGTATTTTCCTTGCTTGTATTATTTATTGGCAAAAATGAGGAAGTTGCCCAGAAAACTTAGCAAAAACTTATCAGAGTTAGTGGAAGTCTCAGGGTGTAGCAAGTCTTGCACATCTGTCCTCAGGGAGTGTTTGAGATCAACAAAGACCAAGGCCTGACAATGACAGAAATTGCAGATGGTGTCAGTGTGGAGGATGTCAAGAAAAGCACTGGTTGTGAAGTCAAGGTGAGTGATGAGAAGACCATTATTGCATTAAGTACCATTGACCAGGATTTGCTGAAATCATAGCAATATCCAGTGTGTGGATTTGACAGCTTCAGGATGATTGTAGAGCTTAAGTTGCACGGTGAATATATATGTGAAATACAGTGTAGTCTGAGAGAAGTGAACTTGTGAGGGCCAAATAAAATTTGTTAACCCTAGTCCTGGAGGGCAACACGCAAGGCACGGGAGGCCATTATTTTGTCCGACACGCTTAACCGCAGGTCCTGTGGGAGGCCACATTTTTGTATAGCAGCGGTGCCCCTCGTGCTTTGTTTATTCGGTTGCCAAGGCTGTCGTTTTTTTTTTTTTTCATGTTTTTTTTTTTCACACTATTTTCGCGTGTTTATCTATTCTATCACCCCTACTATATCTAACAAAATGGTATCGTCCGATTACGTTTATTACAATGCAACTATTCGCAATATTCATCATACTCGTGTAATAGTACTGACGGTCTGAAGTTTGAACTGGGGAAAATCTTGGGGAAACTTTTACTTTGATGCTGGTTGTCGTCTACATGTGAAATGAGAAGAAAGGGGCCATGTGCATATTTGAGACGCCGTTCCAGTCTGTAATTATGAATTCCGATGTAATATTAGGGCATGCTGCATAAGGGCGTCTGACAGTAGATTTTTCATCAGGGAAAACTGGGAGAAAATGACCGACTTTGTTGTTGGTCGTTGTCTTTATTTGATGTGGTAATTAGAGAGATATTGTGTTCCTTTGATTAAACCGCTTTTCAGAACATGTATGTGCCCTACGACCTGGAACTGGAAATCAAATCTCTCGCTAAAACTAACATTATAGTAAGTGGAAGCTTTACATAGTAGAGGAAGGAGAAGGCAATGTCACGATACATGTGGTTAGTAAATTAAGCGAATGGCTTAAAAAATAATTCGTTCACCTGAATGGCCTGACTTAGGGACAGAAAAAGCGCAGAGGTCTTGGGGAAATGATAAAACGTGTGTTAAACGGCATGTAGATGCAGAAAATTCTTGATTTGGGGCCTTCCATTTCACAATAAAACCTACTGCATATCATCACAAGTACTTTATTCAAATATCATAGGGGTCACTTACGATTTATCCACCACTATTGTTGTTATTGCGTCCTGAAGTATACGTGATACACGTGTTCACAAGGACCCTATTGATCCGACCGCCGAGGTTATCGGCAACACGCGAATGATCGGCTGACTGGCCGCTGGCTATCCCCGCACGGGGCTTTACGTGGACGGGTTCACTCATCGTGGGACGAGGGTTAAGATCAAACTTCAGATGAATAAAAGCCCCATGTGATTGTGTAATGGAAAAGACAGGGTCAAGAATGAACTGATGGCAACATATGAAGAGGGCACTGTAGACTTGGAAAGAAAACTGGAAGGAAAAGAATTGTGCATACAGATTAGCACCAACATGATTCAAAATGACTACACAGACACTGATGCTCATGGTGACTTTTATGTTACAACCACAGCCCTGTCTTTCTATACAGTTATTACAGTTTTTGCACGATGAAAGTCCAGCAACCAAAAACTTGATTTGTCTTTCTTTTTTCTTTGCATTTTATTGAATGGTTTCTGTATTATTTTTTTACACAGGGGTTTGCAGCATACAACTTTTTCCTTTTCATCTTTGCCACATTTTGACTTTCATTCAAGCCTCATTGAGACCCTGCAGATTATGTTGTTGCTTTTTTTTGTTTATTGTAGTTTGTCAACCATGACATGCTCAGATGGATATAAAAATGGCATCACATTTGATTATTTATTATATTTATTTTGTCCATTCCACCTCCACCAGGTTTCACCAAACTTGCAACCCATGCAAGGGGCATAATCTCGATGTGGAAGTTTCAGCCTGATGTGAAATTGGTAAGCAGAACAAGTGATGTTACCACAGCTCATCTTTGTGTGGTTTTCATTTGTCTAGATACAACCATAAATGTTACATCACGGTATCCTTACTAATAGTGCTTGTATTGAAAAAAACTTGATAAATCTAGCTTAAGGATTATACAAGTGGATGGAGATCTACATTACATAAAATTATGTTATGGTGCCTTATCATGGTAGTGTTCATGTTGGAAATGCTTTTGATAATTGAATGGTTCCACATGGATGGAGATTTTAATATCTTGTAATAATCTCTTGTTAATATCTGTGTTAAAATCTTAGCTTCCCAATATATCCAACATCTACAAATATGATAAATAAATATGATTGACATCTGTACCAGATATCCTTTTAGCTGTTGATCAGAATAGTTTAGCATTTTTTTTCTGTCCTCAGCTGCCTATCGTGTCATTTTTTGTTTTCTTTCTTGAATGGTCATATAAACCTAAGATAATACGAATTTGAAATTTGCATTGTCTTAAGCTTTTGTGCTTTATTATGATTAAATTTGGCAAAGTCTGTCAGGTAAAAGGCATCGGAAACAAAGAGAATGCAAGGCCTTGAAATAAACTTTTTAGAAATGTTTTTTTGCTGTTTACATAGTGCAAGCCAATTAGATGAATTTTTTTGTAGATGTGCATATGGCTTTATCTTTGAATACTATTCTTTTTATATTTTGCAGAATAGATGGTGTCATCAGCAGCATTTGACAAGGATAGTTGGTAGAAGATTTAATGTATAGACACAGTTCCTTCAGGTTCCTGCTGTTGAAAAATTCAGCTTTATTGCGAATGAGATCAAATCAATCAATAAGCTATGCCTTTCAGTTTTGAGGACAATTTGTTGCAAGTTACAAGTCATGGCATCCAACTTTAGTATTTTTGGTTTGTTTGAGTATGAGATGCACAGGCTGCCTTCTTTTGAGGTTTATTATGGCAGATGATTGAACATGGAAGTGGCATTTGGTTACATAGACCTGTGGAAAAACATGATTTTATTCAACCAAAACTTTAACAGACTGCTTTTTTCTTTTCTTTCTTCTTTTTTTTTTTTTAATCTACTTAAATCATTTTGCAACGGTATTTTACTTTATTGAAAATACAGTGAAAAATAATTTGTATGGTATATTCAGTGTATTTAGCCATAATATTGTACACTAGTTATACATTTCAGTATTTTATTTTGGGTTGCAAACAGCGCCTTTTCTTGTGTTGGTCTTGGACTTACTCCACCTTTTTTTTCTTTTAAATTTTTTTTTTTTTGAGAGTAATTACTTGCATCCATATCAAGTTCTCTCAATAATTACTTACACATGTATCAAATTTTCTATGCAATTTTAGCAGAGCTAGACGAACATAAATATTTGATTTTAATTAACATTTTGCCATTTCTTCTTGTTGGATGACAAGGTTTTGTTTTCTAAAGAGAAGAATGTTCTTTCAATTAAAGTGCTTTGTATGTTTAAATGAGAGCAAAAATTGTAGCAGATTCTATAAAGACAAGAACTCAAATTCTAACATTTAACAGATGTTTTCCCACCAAGGAAATGGGACATCGTTTTCTTATTAAAACTGAAGGGTATAAATTTTTTATTGCTATTTCTACACAGCTATGCACCGTGTGACATTGTCCTATTGAGAACTTTGGCAAGACATTTGTAATGTGGCTGTTTTCATGATTAGCATTTCATGAGTTTATCATGCAGTCATTAGCATAGTTTCAGCTTGAGTGTCTTTGGCAGTTTGTGCCCAAACTTTTTAGTGCAGTGGTTTAACAGCCTTCTTGGCTTTCTTTATGTTTGCCCTTTTGGCTTGGGAATTATTTGTGGTCTCAGAGGTGTGGGTTACCATAACATGCATTTACTTAATTTTAACTTTGTTGAGTTATTCCACTTGTAAATCCAGCACTCTAATGTTCAAGGCTATCACCTGTCCATGCAAACTCAAGATCATGTCAAACAATGTGCACAATAGGCAAAAACAGAATCTCCCCATGACTCTGTATGATTCAGTTTTTGTTAGTTACTTGAATTTTCTGATCTTCAGTGATTAGTTTGTATATTTTTGCAGTGCACACAGCTGACTTTTTCTTGACATTGCTGCAATTTTTGTGTTGTAATGATGAGAAATGAATTGTGATTTACAACTCAAGAACTTGAGCTTCCAAAATTTTAACTCTTATATCTGTACATTTAAAACTTTGACCTGTATACTTCAAGATGTTGCCATTACCACGAAGAATCTCTGCCCTTGTAACAAGATGAATTGTTCACAGTTCAATAAGTTTTCATGATAGGCCATCTGCTTATGACCTGTTAATATAAATTATTCATAAAACTGAGTCTTTATCTGTAGGGGGCAAAGAAGAAGCCTTTACAGTGGATGAGGCACCGGTGATTCCAGATAATGTTGGCTATGGAGTATACTTTGATTTAAGCCATATTTCTATCTTAGTCTACTGCTTTATCTCTTATTTCACTTATCAAACAATTTCTTATATTTTTCTTACATTTTATATTATCCTTTTTGTTCTACAAATATTTGATCAAGTTCAGTGAAGCACATATTTTATTAACTATCAACTGCGTAGAGTAGCATAAAGATGTTCACAAATTTCACGGTCACATTGTAAAACATTGATCTTAGAACTGCGTATGTTTTTTTCTAAAACTGCAATGGTGATAATTTTTCAGAAATAAGTCACTTTAAAGGAATGAGCATATGTTTGCTGAGACAGTTGGACATTTCCCATTTTCTGTGCCCTTGGGGCCCCTGAAAACAGCTTTAATTACTCACTCAGTCAGTAGTCAGCCAAGGTCTTATCAAACAGTTACAACTTATATGCTGCCCAGAAATATTACTGCCATATGTCCAAAATATAAATATCGCAGGCGGAGCAAGAAAAATGATTCTTTTGGTTATTCTGTACACTGAGTTATTTCAAAGATGTTTTCCTCAACATTATTTTGTACTTTTCTTGCCACATACCCAATATCACCTAATGCAGATTTTGATCCGTTTAAAATATAATCCAAAACATCATTTTTGGACTTATGCCAGGCAGTGATAAGCATATCATGAATTTATAATTAGAATGTCTTTTTATTGTGTTGTTGGAAAGTGAATAAGCAATTGACACTGAGTTTTACTGCAGCATTACAGGGGCCATCATAATTACAATATAATGCTTCCTATAGCTGCGACGACACATAGCTTCAGTGAATTGACAGAAAGGTGAAGCACCATTTCATTGACAGTTTGGGCTTTGATTTGACATATTTTTCAAAAATTTATTGTGAACAGAAAGATGCGCAATGCAAATTTTATGCAAAATCTGGCAATCCATTTATGTTATCACCTGTTCACTTGGCTTTCTTTTGTGGAGATGCATCTGTCAGCCATGCCCAAGAGCATTGTCTATAACAGCATCTCAACAAGTCAACTTTTCACATTTTATAATCAGTGACAGTTAACAATAATAGCAGGATCACGTGGAAATTGCTGAACATTTTTAACTCAACTGCTAACTAGAAGACCAATTGTTTATGATAACCAAGAGCTAATTTTTTACAATTTATTCATTCAGATCTGTAGAGTAATTACTGTAAATGTTATTTTATTTTGGCATTACTGCAAGTCCAGTGCGGTTCAGGAAGAATAAAATAAACATTGCCACAAAATATTCAGGAGTATACTTTAGTGTTTATTTTTCCTAGGATTGGATTGTGTGCAAAAGAAGCCCATATGAAACCTGCATCTGAGTCATTCATGTTATCATTTACATGCAAGTACATGTATTTAGGCCTAACTAGACCATATAAATACAATCTCTACATCAAGTTTTCCCATATATTCATTCTCAGGACGGGATATAAAATCCAGGTATTTGGCTTTTAAAATTTCCTTTCCAAAAAAGAAAAAAAAAAAAAAGAGCTCACTGTGTGAATTTAATAACTGCATTTTGCCAGTGGCATTTGATATGGAGATCAAGAAGTCATTTCTGATCTATGCCAAAAATGAATGAATGTATGATATAAACCACATGTATGACAATTTAAGTATCATCCTAACATGAAATATGTTGATTTTGCAGTGCTAGTGTTGAAATGATTAGGTTGTGTTATGTACATGATTAAGTGCCAGATTATATAATGTCTGCAATTAGTGTGTTGATGTACAGTTATACAAGATTGTCTCTATTCACATTTCTTGTGCTTTTAATGATTGAACTCAATGCAATAATTCTGTGCTCAAGTATGCCATACTATTATGAACAGATGATAATAGAAAACTACACTATAGTAAATTTTTATTTGGTTTCTTCTTTCAGTGATGTTACACACTGTTTTGTACCTGCTACATCAATATGAAATTTGTTCTGTGAAATGTGGTAAAAAAAAGCCACGTCTGGTAAAAACAGCTGTTTTTGGCATGGAAAGCGGGGTAATAACAAGCAAAATGAAATGGTTTAAGTCAGCTGGAGAGCATAATCAAGATGCTCTACTCATGCCTGTACTAAATTGTTTTGGTAATGTCCGATCGAATCAGCCCAACAATTGTTTATAAATATCACCTCCTAAGATCACCTCACACAGGGTTTTAGCGTTCAACTTAACAAGCAATGGATACACTGCGTGATATTGTTGAGTGACTTCTTGCCTAGCCTTTCATGAAATGCCGCTCAAATCTGGTGTTTTGAAGTCTTGCATTACACACTGTACAAAACATATTGATGGTGTCGGGCGCAAAACTGGCCAAGTCCAAAAATTTCATATTACTTTATACATGTAGTACCAATTTATGAAGCCTGGAATCCTCCATCATATGTAAAAGTAGCTGTTACCATTATCCTGTAGAAATACTCAAAATTAGCATGTGATCAAACCGGCTAGGTTGATTTTCCGTGAGTTTTAGCGACAGTTTTTTGTTTCTCCTGTAAAATTTGCTTATTTCGACTTGGCCGGTTTGCTCCTGACACCATTGATATTATATTTCTGTCTTCTGTTCTTAGGAGCCTACATACTCATAGTACAGCCATGTTGTAGGTTTACTGGGAGATTTTTTCTAGATTTTCAGCTTTACCCCCAAAATTGTGCACTTGTAGGGATTAATTAGTATGAAATAAAAGTGTTCACAGGGAAGGTGATACACGTGAGCTTTGTGATGTGAAAGAGTTAAAATAGTGCAGCAAATAACCTAATGCGATTGCAGAATTCTGCAGTTCCAGGTGATAGTGTTCATATTTGCAACAGTGATATACATTACATTCATTTCCCAATACCCATTGGTAATCAAATATTCTCCATTAGCAGTCAAGCAGGATTCACATTCATTTCACAATACACACTGATAATCACATTCTCCACTGGCAATCAAACATGAAAAAAATAATCCTTTGATGGAAAATACTGAGTTTTTTTTTTTCCCAAATACTTTATTTCAATTAGGCACATTGCAGACTGTGACATGTGGGAGATGAATTGGTTTTACACTAGATCAACAGAAATTTAATACAAAATTTTACATTCATTTTCATTTCTTACAAAGGCTCAGCTTAAAGAAGGGAATGGATCCAGAAGTCCCACCAACTGTCCTGAGCTTTTGCCTTGATGCATCGTCACCGGTTGCCACACATATATAGGCCTATTAATATTGTACTAAGCTATGTTGAAATATGGGATGTCTTTAATACTTTTACTATAAACAGTAAATATAAAAGATTTGTTGTGTTGCAATGAACTCATCATAATGAGCAATAAAACATTAGATGGGTAATCAATATGACTCACATTTATCACAAGGTATTAAGCATTAAGACAGAGATGAAATGTAGCAAAAAGAACAAGTTGTATGTAGCAAATCCTCACATTTGAAATAATACAGATACAATACTATAAAATGCAAAGGAAAAGGGAGGACACACCAAGCTTTGCTATATAAATATTATCTTTGTCAAGGAAAAAACACATCAGGCCACTGTAAGTGAGATCGTCACCATTCCTTAAGACTGTAGTAACTCAAAAATTGAAAAAAATGATTTTTATAATTGTTCAACTACATTCAAAGCCATCTCGAATGATCTTGGTTGTTGACTCCTAAGCCGAAAAATAACTGAAGAGCAAACTTTAAAAAAAGTCATTGCAACTAGACCAGTTGTGATAAAATAAAAGTTTTCTGCTTCTCCTGAAAAGTAGTCAAAACCAATTACTAGTTTTAGAGAGTAGTGACGAGATGTATATAGTTCCACTCACTTCAATACTTCTTCTCGGCACAGATTATGCCCAACTATGTTCACAAGAATACATAAAATTGTATGAAAGATGGACACATATGTTCATATTTGTGATGTGATGCCACAGAATTAGTAATAAGTCGCAGCCACCCGAGTTGAAAAAAAATTAAGCAAAATGACAGTTCGGGCTCACAGTTATTGATTTCTGTCAATTTGGATTATTAGTATAGCTACTGTTTTCTGTAAAGAGAAAGGTAACTTTTCATCCCCGCCATCAGTTCGTTTAGTTTTTTTCAACGCAGTCAGCTGCGATCGACTCTGTGCTGTCGCCTCACATTTACTTGCCTCAGTCAATGGCTTATGTACCTGTATTTAATACTGCATAATTCGTCGCTACAATAACATAGTGGCTTAACTGCAAAAATTTAGTTTTAAGAAAAACGAATTTGAAATTTTACTTATGTTTTGAAGCCAACGCATAGACGGTGGGAAAGCTAGATCTGGGCGAATATTACACCTACGTGAAGGTAATTCAGTTCTGTACCTTTGCATAAAATGATATTGTGGTAAGGAAAATAGTTCATGGGCTAATTAATTAAAATAAACAAAGTGGTACACTTATGCCGGTATGTGATGCAGAGAAAGTGTCTTACCCCATAACGCGAAGGTGCGCCTATCTGATTGTGCCGCTTTGCTGAACAGGACAGGTAACGGCAAGCAGCAGTTGGGTCATTATGGGTGGCAAAGTTTTAAGTACAGTGTATGTTTGTGCTGTATTTGTGTCTTATTTTATTGTACGGACAGGCGACCAATAAAAAAAAAGATAAATCATGTGACATAATGACAAACAATGAAAAGTATATTAGATAACACTAACCTGTCTTTCGTTCATTTTATGTTGATTTTTGAGAAGCACTGTAACAATAATCCAAATAATATCTACATGGAATACAGAATCATCACTAAGTTTAATAGATTCTTCACTATCACTGCCCATGGGCAGCTCTTGCAGCACTCCTTGAGGAAAAAGCTTTTCTTCGACATAATGCTAAATTTCTACAAAAATTTCCTTTTTCTCTTTACAAGAAATGTACCAAATATTGAGATTTTATTGAATTTTTTTTTTTTTCATAATAATGGATATTTTAGTGTGGTAGATTCTTGTAAAAGTCTTGACACAATTGTTCCTTGATCAGTGGGGTTGTTCCACGGCAGAAGCTCACTAGATCATTATATTTCTCAGTGCTGAGTTTTTGAGGCTCATCATTTGCACAGGGTAGACATTTGGATGTCACTTATTTGTGGCGGCGCGGTGGCAGTGAGAGGACATAAAAGTCTTTTTTTTAAATGGGAAGTTTTATAGAAAAGTTTCTGTGGTTCCTTTTTCTCTACCCTGACTTCCATAAAACTTGTCCATTTCACAATCTCTGCACAATCCGATGAACAAACTCTTAATGTGCCGATGTCCTTTACCAGGGCCTCCCAATTTTATACATCCTTTGTGTTCCATTTTGTAAAACGAAAGGGCTTTTTGGTAGATGCCATCTGAATTACAGTTTCTAGTTGAGCGGGAATTAGGATCTCTCCTGCTCTAGCAAGGGCTGTCTCCAGGAGACTATGCATTGGTTGGTTTAAAAAAAATAAAGAGTTATAACCTGTATGATACGGCACTCGCGACCAAGGTCTTCAGCATGCTCGCCACGATTATTTTGGCCATCACATCCATCCGCAAAAAGTGCAACCTCCTCCACACCTCTGTTGTCTACCATAGTTAGAAAATTGTGCAGACACGTGGAAGTTTCATTAGCACCCCTGTTGGCTACACCTTCTCCTGGTCGTTTCTCATTTTTGGCAGTTCTGCTTGGGATTTCATGGCCTGATTTTTTCTTCTGCAACAAAGTCAGTGGGACTTCATCCTCTGAATCTGAAGTTTCTGGATTTGACCTGGTTGCCGGAAAGGTTTCGACCACTTTCCATCTGGCTCCCACCACATCTCCACTTGAGCTCCTGCTTTAAAAAGGTTTGAACCTTGCATCTTTCCCAGCTCTCTTGTGTTGACGACATTAACACTTCCATCGCTATCCCATGGGACAAGTACATCAAAAAAACTTCATTTTGAATGGATCTGACGAAGGCACTCAAGGCAGCAATGAAGTAATAGTAAGACGGAATCAGACTGATTGTTTGTGCATCGGTGAGACAAAAATAAGAACCAAGTTTGGTAGGGAGGCTGCATTTGTGGGAGACTGTACTAATATATGTTCGAAAATGGGGTTGTCTAGACCACACACACTGTATTGTAGAAATTACGTGACAAAGGCTACTCTGTTGTGTTGTAATAGATCTCTGAAGTTGCGTCACTAGTCTAATAACTATTAACGTGTCAGTACAATTAAACGGATCAGCAGTAAAGATGCCAAAAAGGTACCGAGATACAGACAGTGATACGGTCTCGGCGTGATTCGCGCTAGATATTCCGAAGTAGGTGGCGGCCTAAGCAGTTATGCCACTATGTCGTAGGCAAGAAAGCGCCCGCACCGGATGTGTCATTTTTAATTACTTAATTATCACCTAAACAAGCTGGGTTTTCATTACCATTTATTTTAACACACATGAAAGATCTTGCCTGCAGAAACATATTTAGCACAAAAACTAAAAATCGGCATTTTGTCAGTTATGCCACTATGTTACTTATTGTAGCGACGAATTAAACCATATTTTTAGTACTGAGGAATATTTGACACTAAAATTATACCAGCCAAAACAAGGTTATATTTTGCTGTCTCCATATCGTGTTTCTGGCAATACATTCAGTGTTTCATTATCTCTGAATTAATTAGGCAGCTGTTAGCAAAGATACTATCCCTTATGGAGGATGATGGTTAAACCAGCTGCAAGGTTTTCTGTCATTTAGCAGCAGCCTTTCTGGTTTCCCCTCTCTGCACAGTATTCAAAGGGATCTTTCTCCTGAAATGGTAAAAATTATAGATTTAAAAAAAATATAAATCAAAATCTGTTTCTTGCAGACCACATTGATTTGGCACAGATTTGAAAAACAGGACAGAAATGCACACAAAATGATGCCAAATTTTCAGAATTCTTGGTCTATCACAGCTGTCTTGATCTGTGGTGTAGTAAGATTTAATGTCACAGTGTGGCTCCATCAAACACAAAGTTATTCAAAGTAATGCAATCTCAATAGCACAAGGTTACTTTTTAATAATTTTAATGAATCCTAAAATCAGAGGAAATTTGACTCTTGCTTAACACAGGATGTAAATGGCTTCCTGAAAAATTCTCTGAAACCAACGCAGCGTTCTTTGAAACATGTTCTGACACTGCGGCGTGCTTTCTTTTGATAATAATGCCATGTCTGAGACTCAAAAAAGGGCAAAATGCATCAGAATCGATCGATATAGAACTAAAACTATCAAGATTTATAATGCTATCTCACTGCCAAAGTATAGATCTACATAATATCTACATAATCTAGAAAAAGATCTAGACTTCTAGACCAATATAGATCTATTCTAGGTATCAAAAGCCAGCAGTTGCTCGTTGATCACAACATTCTGTCACTCAATGAACTTTTCAAAACAGACTAGTTATAGAAGATTTAGATCTAGACCAATATTAATTTAAGCAAAGATCAGCCACCACACTCAATATTTCTGTATCTTTATAGAGTCAAAAAATTAAAACAATATACAATGGACCTTCATGTTTAACGACACTGCTAATAACGAGAACTTTGCCTATTGCGAGAACATTTTAAATCCCCGTTTTTCTACTATATAAGCTATATATTAAAATTCTTGAATAACGGCAATCGATAATCACAACCTTTGCTATAGCGAGAGAATTAATTCTCAGTGCATACGCCAAATTGTGGGAGCGGCCGCAGTACAGCGTATAGCGAGTCAGACATGTATTGTTCTTTGTCTGTTACTGCACGTCCATCCTTCTAGACACCTCTCACTCAGGCCAACAATGCTTTGTTTCCTTACTGACCACGTGTCATGACAGCGCATTACACTACCACCCTCGCGATCAATAAATTTACATTTGCCCACCCGTCCAGTTATGTCTTGCGTAGGCCTAGCAAGCGATGTCTACTTGCTGACCATGTGATATGACAGCTGTCAAGGTTAATGATATAATTGTCGTGCTGGGTCACGACTCGCAAGGACTTGTTTTTTTTCACGGTCTCGTTGATTATAACCAGCGTAATTTTGTCCTTGAACTGTTCTCGTGAACAGTTTGTTTTTGAAACATTTTTTCTTAGAGATGGAAAGAAAGTGGGGCGAGATAGAATAAATGGATAAGTTAGGAGTGACAGTGCAGTTCTCGACCCCGTGATTTTGATGAACACTTACAAGGGAAGAGAAGGGGTGAATAAGGATAGATAGTTTAAGACGCTTAGTCGCGTTCAGAAATTCGTACATAAAATGTAGAAAGCACGAGGGTTTAAAGATTTCAGTAATTGTTTTGACATTTTAATTTGACCTTGTCTGTTTTTAGTACAAGGCCGTGACCAACTCCCACGTAGAATATATTAATACTGCGAGATGAGCTCGCATGGATGCACCAATCAAATCTAGGGATTTGGACGGTAATTTGCAGGTGGCTGCACAGTATAAAAGTGTAGCCATACCTATGTCCATTACTCCATACAGAAAATTCCAATCTGTGCAGGCGTCGGCACGATTCTGCCTGAAGAATCATAAGACTGTTGATTCATGTCTAGTCCATTATAGGCATTGAGATGAAGCCATATGCTTGAATGAGATATGCCCACTGCTATATTCTGCTGTTCCCTGGTTTTCCTTACCAGGGACTAAGTGTAAGTGTTTGTCCTTTGATGATTCAACAATGAACGAGGAGCTGAACATAATTTATCCAGTAGAACAGGATTGCCGCATATGCTAGGAGTGCTACCCAAGAATGCAAGACAAAGATTTATATTAACTTGCAACTAGTATGAATGTTTGGCATACACATCTGTGAATTGAGATTGATTTGTCTGGATGAGGCTGGGGATTGCCAGCCCATCCTAGAGTAGATCCAATAGACTTAACTACGTCAGTTTATATTGACGAGCTTGATCCATTATAAGCGGTAGGCACAAATAGCTGAGAGGACATCGTCGCCAGAGACATTAGTATATTGCTTGATAGATAGTAGGCAGACTATATCTGAGAGATATATAACTAGTACTTAAATTGTTAGTGAGTCAGAATGATCTTAATCTTATAGGAATCTAGAGGAGACTTCTAGTGACATATTGAATTTTCATTTGATGCTGCTGATGTTGTCTTTTAGTATGTAAGAGATCTAGACAAAATTGTTAGGAAATTTAATGTAATTAAATTTGTGGCCCTGCAGGTCTGTTTATGAAACTTATTCAGATTGTTCTTAGTGTGTGGCATGGTACGAAAGAGTAAATAATAAATACCTCTCGATTTAAAATGCAGTCATAATACCCACCCTGTAACACTGGAGAGGGACCCCCTAAAGAACTTAAAGAACGCCATGCCATTTAGATAAATTATTCTTAAAACCTATTGCATTTTATTCCATTATTTCATATTGTACTGTTATAAGATTGTGATTTCAGGTCCTTTTTATTTTAGGTTATAGGCAATTTGTATTAATATAACATTTTGGTTCAATTTCATATGGTGAGCTGATCATCCCATTGACCCGACGACACCGGCGAGGGACACCATTCACCTTAGAGATCTACCTGTGACAGAAACACGACATTTTTTTTGGACTTGGAACGAGCTATGGATTGAGGACATCACGATCTGAATTCCTCAAAAGAAAGTTAAGTGAACCGTCTGATTGTCAGTTTTGAGGAGGGCGAGGTGCTTTCCGCTCTCAGTGTTTCCAGGCTTTTTTCCCTTTACTATATGTTTAGTTTAAGAGCGGGAGGTTGGTTGGGATCATAGTATAGCATATCTTCTTTGCCATTACGAAGGATATTGGAGTGCCTTGGTGGCTATTGATAACTCGGGGGGATTTGCTTCACTGTGAATAGTTCTATTAGGGATCCATTATTCGTATAGATTGTGGCGTTTCTCTTGCTTCCTCACATTTCTTTAGGAAGATGTCTCTCCTGTCTTTTTCTTAAACTTTCTGTAATATAAGTTAGGACTTGTAGGGTCTGTTATCGTTCGTCTTTCTTGTGAGTCTAGCGTCCTGTTTAGTGTATTTTTTTTTTCCTTCCTTATAAACTTTAAACTAGTATACTAACATTGCTATGTTTACAATATATGCCTGAGGTGTTTCACGTGCTAAAACCACGTTGAATTGTAATCTGGTATTGATATGTGAGAGAGAGAGAGATAATAAATTTTTGGTCACGTGCTAATTTCACGTCGAATATAGAGAGAATAATTTTGCAGTGGTAACAGAGGACACTGCGTGTTTGCGTTTTGAGAGTTTTTGCAGTGGTAACAGAGGACACTGCGTGTGCGCGTTTTGAGAAGAGAGAGATATTCCAAATTTGTCGCGTTGAGAGAGAGATATATTTTTGATTCGTCGCATTGAGAGAGCGATACATTTTTGACAGTGATAACAGAGGACACTGGTTCGTCGCGTTGAGAGAGACATAAATTTTGAGAGTGATCACTCAAGACACTGATTTGCCGCATTGAAGGCGATACATATATATTTTATTGCAGTGGGAGCAACGGATAGACGGCACTGCCTTACTAGTATTCATATTCAGAGAGAGAGAGATAAAATTTTTGCAGTGGAAGTGACACTGCCTGCAATTTACAGAGAGAGATAGAACGTTCTTTTCGCGAAGCAGTGGTAACATAGGACACTGGATTAATATTGAGAGAGAGTAACTGTTAGAGATAATATAATTGATACCGCGGTATATCGTACCAGTAGGTAAATACTTACTAATTGTGCACACATTAGCGTGCCAGTGTTTTGATTCTATACGAATCAATACGAGTAACAGATTTTAATACACATTATGGCCGAATTTCTGAAATACATTGAATCTGCCAAGGCTCTGGGTGTACCAGAAGAAGAACGCGCCTCGTGGTGCGAACGACAAATACAGCAGCACCGAGGCCGTGAGGATCGGTTAGCAGCAAGAGAAAAAGAAAGAGAAGAAAGAGAGAGAGAAAAGGAACAAAGAGAAAGAGAGAGAGAAAAAGAAGAAAGAGAAAGAGAAAGAGAAAAAGAAAGAGAGAGAGAAAAGGAAAGAGAAAGAGAACGAGAAAAAGAGGCTGTGGAGCGAGAACAGAGGAAGCGTGAGCTGACGTTAAAAAAATTAGAGCTGGAGTCCTTTGTGACCCCCACTTCGTCATTTCTTACACCGCGGGATTTTCCGAATCGCAGTAATTTATCCCCGCGTCGAGGATACCAGAGCTATTCTCTTTACGAGCCTCGTCCATATTATCGTGGCAACTATCCAGGCCAACAATATAACCGGCCTCAGGGACCGCCGCGACGAGTGCATTTTGATAATAATCATGATTATGATAGACCGCAGAGTCTGCCTTATCGTGGACACGACTCACACCGTATTATGTGCTGCAGATGTAATCAGTTCGGCCACATACAAAGATTTTGTACCGTTAAAATGGGAGCGGCGAATGCCTGCTCTGTTAAATCTACACCTTATGAGACTGACGGTCATTCTGAATCTTCACGACAATCAAAAGCTATTCCAGTCATGTCGGCCCTACATGAACTGGGTGAATTAACATTTTACCAGGGCCGCGTGAACGCGATTCGCGCTTCCGTTCTACGTGACTCCGGATGCACGACTATCGGCGTTCAGCAGTCACTAGTCCGTCCAACACAATTTTTGGATAAGGATGTAACTTGTATTACTTTTGGCGGATCTGTAGAGCGATTCCGTCTTGCAGAAGTTTATATTGATACACCTTTTCTCACAGGTATTGTTACCGCATGTGTACTGCCTAATCCGGTGGCTGATTTAATCATAGGGAATGTACCTCAAGTAATAAAGTTTCCTATCGGTAACTTGGAAATTTGGTCTGAGGATGAGAGTGTTGCTTGTGCAACAACACGCCTACAATCGAGTCGACGAGCAGACAGTGCATTGAGTAACCCTACTATTGAAGTGAACATAACGTCTAGTGCATTCCATGATGAGCAACAGTCAGACCTCACATTGAAACATTTGTTTACTAAAGTTGATCCTACAGCGCCGCATACCTCTAAGTTTCTTATTAAAGATGACTTATTATATCGTAATTTTCGGAATAAGCGAGAGGCCGTTATGCAGCTTGTAGTACCAAGATCTTTTCGTCGCGACATTATTCGTCTCGCGCATGACACTTCCTTGGCGGGTCACCAAGGAAAGGCCAGAACTAAATCTCGAATACTATCGCAATTTTTTTGGCCCAGTATTTACGCAGATGTAAACCGGTTCGTATCAACATGTGACGTATGTCAGAGACGTACTCCTAAAGGGAGAGCATCGCGGGCTCCTCTGCAGGAGATGCCAATGGTCTCCAGACCATTTGAACGCGTTGCCGTAGATATAGTTGGCCCTCTACACAAGTCAGACAGAGGACATCGCTTCATACTTTCTGTCATTGACTACGCAACCCGTTGGCCAGAGGCCATTCCACTGAAAGACATTTCAGCCGATCATGTGGCTGAAGCCCTTATTACTATTTTTTCGCGTCTTGGATTTCCGGTTGAAATTTTATCGGACAGAGGTCCACAGTTTACCTCTGAGCTTTTTAAGAAAGTCTTGGAATTGGTAGGGATTAAACAAAGATTGACATCTCCATACCACCCACAGTCTAATGGCTGCTGTGAACGATGGAATGCTACCATGAAAGCTATGCTTGCGCGGGTTTCGGCCGACAAGCCGAGTGATTGGGATCGACAACTCCCCGCTATTCTCTTTGCATACCGAGAACTACCGAACGCATCGACGGGTTTTTCCCCCTTCGAATTATTATATGTGTCACGAGTGGAGTGAGTGCAATTAAGGGGATTGCTACAGAGCGGGTGTAGAGTAAGAAGGGCTCACGGTAGGCAAGCAAGTTAAGCGTGCTGTTGTGAGTAGTGGGGGGGTCTGAATGAGGCGAAAGCGCTGTATTACTATCACTGCAAGTTAGAAGGCCCTACGGAACGGACCTGTGAATAAGAGCCCATCGGGCGGACATAAGGGGAGCAGTCGAGAAGACTAGTGAGAGAGTCTTTCCAGTAATGACTGGTATGTAGAACGTTGATTGATTATTATGATTGATGTATTATATTATATTCGCCTATTACCATGATGTAAATAAGTATATGTGAGGAATGTGGAAGTCCGTGATATTGGATATAGCAATGTGCGCCATGAGCGATAGATGAAAGTGAGTTCATGGACTTGTAGCGCGAGTGAGTAGTGTGTACTCCGATCGAAGTGTGTTACCGTAAGATGTGTGGTGAGTGAAAGGTGAACTAGTGTGTGTACGCTTCGTGGGTTGTAAGGAGAGGTGGAGTGAATAGAAATGGTAGGGTATTATACCAATGTAATGTTATTCTTGTAGGTGTCGAGGACAGGCCGCAGAGCCACCTCGATGAGCACAGGGGATAGGCCAGCATAGGGCCGGAGGCCACACATAGGCCAGAAGTGAGGCTGTCAGTGCAGGACAGTAGAGGCACATAAAGTCGTGGTAGTCAGGCCACGGACAGGGACGTAGATATGAGCGTGAATGTGATAATGCACTATTGCCATGTTGAGGGGAGAATGTACTATTGAAATGATAATGCCTATTGAAATGATAAGGTGTTATTGCCCTGCTGAGGTGCTAGGGGAGTGCTAAGGTGTATGACAATAGGAAGGTGATATTGAGAGACTGCGGTGCCAGTAAATTATTAATGTGCTATTAAGACCCTGAGGGGAGAGGCTGAGGCCGAAGTGCCTTTAGGAGTAACTACCGGATTGTGGATCCGAGGGAGAGTGTGTGTGAGAATAAGGCCGTTGTACGGCAGTTGATTTCAATAATATAATGTATGTAATTGCGCTATTATCTGTATAATTATGTTTAATAAATGTGTGAGTCTGATGGATTGTTCTGTTAAGTGTTAACTTGTTTGTTCGTGATTGTTGTCCTGTCATAACTTATTACATCTCCCAGTCTGGGATTTGTGACATTGGGGGCTCGTCCTGTTTACCTGTGGTCATTTTGACATTGTGTATTCGTTATATCTAGTTGTTTTTCTGTTGTGCTAGGAATTCATGCTGTTGTCTTTGTTCGTGGGATGAATGGAATTTTCATGATATGATTTATGTATATTTATGAATATGTATTAATGTGTACTTAAATTTCTGCAGAGTGTGCGTGCAGCCTGAGGAGACAAGCAGCCAGAGCTCCGATTAAGGGGAGGAGTTAAACTCAAAATTCGAAGTTAAGTGAAACTGAAATTTTGTACCCTGGATTGGGGGCTGTTCCTTTAATCTGTCTTTTTCTCTGTTTTTGCTGTTTTCGTTTGCTGTGTTGAACCTAGTTTATCCTTTAAAAAAAAAGGTGTGATAAACTTGGAACTTCGTTCATCACGGTGAACATTCTGTAGGGCTTTGTTAGTGTTTAGTTGTAGCGTCGATATCTTCTCTGTTCCGCAGGAAGACGTATTCTCTTGTCCCTCTTTCTACCTATCTATAGATACGTTCTTTTTTTTCAGACTCTGTTCTTGTTCGTACCGTGTTGTGTAATCGGCGTAGTAGGTTGCATTTTTTTTTCCATTATAGTTTTTTTTTTCGTAGAAGCTTTTTGTCCTAGTCTGGTTCGTTGTCCTTGACGTACTTGTGGTCCTTCTACTGAATTTCTTCATTCTTGTCGTTTCTATTTTCTTTTATAATTAATAGTGCTATACATTTTATAAATATAGAATTAGTTGTGCTGTAAAGGTAAACTTCTGAATTGTATTTGAGACAACTGGGTATTGTTATATCTGGTGTGATCTCAGGTCTCTGGTCGTATCGTTAGTGATCATACCGACAGGTTGGTCGTTTTGTAATACATACCATAACCATAAATCTGTGAAATGGCGGAACTCCAACAATTAATGAAGTTGGGTAAGGAACTTGGCCTTGAGGGAGAAGAGCTACGCGGCTGGATTAAAGAACAGCAGGCGGATTTGCGCGATGAGCGTGCTAAGGATAGAGAGCGAGAAAAAGAGGCTCAAGAGCGACAGAGAGAAGAGGAAAGAGAGGCTAAGGATAAGCAACAGGAAAGAGAGGCTAAGGATAAGGAAGAGGAAAGAGAGTTTAAGTTAAAGGAGTTAGAGGCTCAGCAACAGGAAAGAGAGTTTAAGTTAAAGGAGTTGCATCAGCAACAGGAGAGACAGGCTCAGGAGTGGGAGTTAAAGTTAAAGGAGATAGAGGCGCAAGTAAAGATTGCGGAATTAGAAAGCAAAAAGAATACGCCAACGGAAACAGTTGAGCGGCAGGTACACAATAAAGGTGGCGTTAGGATTAAGCTCCCTACGTTCGACGACCGGAAGGACGACATAGACGCCTTCCTTTACAGGTTCGAACTGAACGCACAATTGCAATGGGGGGAAAATAAGGAATTATGGGCCACGTACCTGGCATCGCTATTGCAGGGGCGAGCGTTAACCTACTTTAAAGAGCTACAGCGCGAAGACGTGCAAGATTACGATAAGCTGAAGGCTTTGCTGCTTCGCCGATTTGCGTGTACCGAGGAATATTTCCGGGAGCAGTTTAGGCGAGCACGTGCAGATACCAGGGAGGACTTTGCTGCCTTCGTCGCGAGACTAACGGAGTATTTCGCGAACTGGGTAGACTTGGCGCATGTGGGCGCGGATTTTGCTAAATTGAAAGACTTAATGATCCGTGACCAGCTGTACGCGTCGTGCCACAAAGATCTGGTGGCTTTCCTGAAAGAGAACGAACCCGCGACGGTGCAGGAGGCGTCTAAGTTGGCGGAAGCATACCGTACGGCACATCCGTCCAAACCAGTCGCCAGGGCGTACGTCCAAGATGCTGGGTACGTCGCCGTTGTCGAAGCGTCGCCGGCAGGACTTAGGGACAGGTCGCGCCAGCGTGGTGCCTATAGTGGGCAAGCCCAGGGGCAGCGCAGGGGCTATCACCAATCACCGGCATATGGATCCGGTAAGTTTGACCGAGCAGGAGGGCTAGGTCGCGGTAATGGCCGGGGGCGAGTTGTGACCTTTGCCGATGACCGACGGCATAGGGACTCTAGTTCCGGTCGCGATGGGTCACGGGGACCCAGGCCTAGTGCAGCACAGGGAGCGGAGTGTTGGACTTGCGGACGCGTGGGTCACTTTTCACGCGAGTGTAGGGCCGCGAAGTGTTGGAACTGCGGTAGAGCAGATCACATCAGCGTGAATTGCCCTGCAGGTAGGATAGCGGCGAACGTGGACAGTAGCTCCAGTCCATGTTCCCCAAATAAATTTCATCATGCGGCTGCGTGTGTTACATCGGACAACGGAGGCGGACAGTATTCTAAGTGTCCCAGTTGTGAGAAGTTATTATCTTCCGGTGTTTTACCTTGTGGGAGAAAGATCCCCGTTATAAATTCATGTCATACAGGAGGTGGTCTTAGGGTTTATCCGGGGTTTGTTGGGGACGAACCGGTCTCGGTTTTACGAGATACAGGATCTACCGTTGTGGGAGTGCATAGGGATTGCATTCGGGATTCACAGCTTACAGGTGAGACTGTCCCGTGCATCCAATTTTCGGGGGCCATTGAGAAATTACCCATGGCAAGAATAGTGATAGATACACCTTTCCTTAGCGGGGAAGTCGAAGCAGTCGTTGGTTGTTTTCCAGGCGCCCAGCTCATCATTGGGAATGTATCACGGGTAGTTTCCCCTTCCGATGAGAACGTGCAAGCATGGTCGCAATCAAAAGGTATTGACTTTTGCGCCGCGGTCGAAACACGTCGACGGGTAGCTGATAAAGATAAGATTAGACCTTTGGCGACGCCAGCGGTCAACTTAGATATCACGCCAGAGCGCTTGGCGAGATTACAAAGGGAGGACCCATCATTAAACCCATGTTTTGGGGAAGCGCGAACCGAGAAAACGAGGAAATATAAGAACGGGTCATCTTCTTTTTTTGTCCAGGGGGGCATTCTGTTCCGTATGTACGTCACAGTGGCTTCCGTTCAAAAGCAGGTCGTCGTGCCACGGTCGTTAATTGCTACAGTATTGCGTCTGGCCCATGATGTTCCAGTAGCGGGTCATATGGGAAGTGCTAGAACCAAGGAGAGAGTTCTGAAAGATTTTTATTGGCCATCGATACATAGAGATGTACGGCTGTATTGTAAGACGTGCAGTGCGTGCCAAAAGACGACGCATAAGGGTCGTACACCCCAGACTCCTCTTCAAAAGATCCCCACGGTTTCGGAACCGTTTAAAAAGGTTTCAATAGACCTTGTTGATTTAAGAGAAAGATTATCTTCGGCGCGCACTATAGCAGAAGAAGCGTCTGGTATCGCTTCGAAAAGAGCAAAAGACTATAAAGATAGAGGTTCCAAACTGAGAATTTTTAAGCCAGGAGACAAGGTCCTATTGTTGTCACCTACGGACCATAATAAGTTATTGATGACATGGAAAGGTCCTTATGTTATTGAGCGAATTGTTTCGAAGGTAGATTACGCTATCCACATTGATGGATCAGTAAAGCTTTTCCACGTTGATATGCTGCAGAGGTTTCATGAGAGACCAGAGTATCTGTATTCTCATACTGGTATTAAAGGACATACCTAATGTCGTGTCATTCTTTGACGATATAGCATGCCATACGTCGACATGGTCTGATCATATTCAGACACTAACAGTAATTTTTCAACGATTACGTCATTTTGGGTTAACTGCTAAACCCGCAAAGATGGATTTGGCATGTCCAGAGATAATATTCTTAGGACATATCGTGGGTAGAGGTGTTCAGAGACCTGAAGTAACAAAAATTGACAAGTTAGTAGGGTTGCAAATCCCTAAAACAAAGAAACAAGTCAGAAGCTTAGTGGGAATTTTAAATTATTACAGAAAGTTCATTCCAAATTTTTCCTCCTTGTCATCTTCTCTTACTGACCTTACTAAGAAGGGACAACCCGATAAGGTCCAGTGGACGTCTGAATGTCAGACATCATTTGATAATTTGGTGACAGCATTATCATCGTCACCCATTTTGATATTACCCGATTTTCGATCTAATTTTATCCTCAGAACGGATGCGTCGGACTCTGGTGTCGGCGCTTGTCTTCTACAGGAGAAGAACGAATGTCTCCATCCTGTATGTTATGTCAGTAGGAAGTTATTGCAGAGAGAAAGAAAGTATTCTGTGATAGAGCGTGAGTGTCTTGCCATTGTCTGGTCCGTCCAGAAACTGGACGTTATCTCATGGGACGAGAATTTTGTATCCAGACAGACCACAAGCCACTGACATTTTTGTCGAAGAATCGTTCGTCCAGCCCACGCTTGTCTAGATGGGCATTGGCTTTGCAGCCGTATACCTTCGTTATACAACCAATTCCAGGAACCAGCAATCATATCGCCGACTACCTTAGTCGAGCCTAGGGGAAGAGTTCAGGAGCTTATACATCGGAGGACAGGAACATTGACAGGATCTGTGTGAATGAGTCGACTTTAAAATATTGACATTATAAATATGATATGAAGGATGGTTGATAGGTTGATTGGTTTTTGATTCTGTATTAAGTATTGTGATTAGTTAGCTATTCATGATGTGACACATATATGCATATTGCAGGCCATATTGATCCCCATATTTTCCCCTGATTTCGGTATTTTATATACTAGGGGAACTGCTAGGTCATTTTTTTTAGTGTACGTATTGCTCACGCTCACTCGTTGACAGTCATCTTGATGCGATTTGAAATTAATTGCATTAATTTTTTTGGGGTGGGGGATGATGTCACGAGTGGAGTGAGTGCAATTAAGGGGATTGCTACAGAGCGGGTGTAGAGTAAGAAGGGCTCACGGTAGGCAAGCAAGTTAAGCGTGCTGTTGTGAGTAGTGGGGGGGTCTGAATGAGGCGAAAGCGCTGTATTACTATCACTGCAAGTTAGAAGGCCCTACGGAACGGACCTGTGAATAAGAGCCCATCGGGTGGACATAAGGGGAGCAGTCGAGAAGACTAGTGAGAGAGTCTTTCCAGTAATGACTGGTATGTAGAACGTTGATTGATTATTATGATTGATGTATTATATTATATTCGTCTATTACCATGATGTAAATAAGTATATGTGAGGAATGTGGAAGTCCGTGATATTGGATATAGCAATGTGCGCCATGAGCGATAGATGAAAGTGAGTTCATGGACTTGTAGCGCGAGTGAGTAGTGTGTACTCCGATCGAAGTGTGTTACCGTAAGATGTGTGGTGAGTGAAAGGTGAACTAGTGTGTGTACGCTTCGTGGGTTGTAAGGAGAGGTGGAGTGAATAGAAATGGTAGGGTATTATACCAATGTAATGTTATTCTTGTAGGTGTCGAGGACGGGCCGCAGAGCCACCTCGATGAGCACAGGGGATAGGCCAGCATAGGGCCGGAGGCCACACATAGGCCAGAAGTGAGGCTGTCAGTGCAGGACAGTAGAGGCACATAAAGTCGTGGTAGTCAGGCCACGGACAGGGACGTAGATATGAGCGTGAATGTGATAATGCACTATTGCCATGTTGAGGGGAGAATGTACTATTGAAATGATAATGCCTATTGAAATGATAAGGTGTTATTGCCCTGCTGAGGTGCTAGGGGAGTGCTAAGGTGTATGACAATAGGAAGGTGATATTGAGAGACTGCGGTGCCAGTAAATTATTAATGTGCTATTAAGACCCTGAGGGGAGAGGCTGAGGCCGAAGTGCCTTTAGGAGTAACTACCGGATTGTGGATCCGAGGGAGAGTGTGTGTGAGAATAAGGCCGTTGTACGGCAGTTGATTTCAATAATATAATGTATGTAATTGCGCTATTATCTGTATAATTATGTTTAATAAATGTGTGAGTCTGATGGATTGTTCTGTTAAGTGTTAACTTGTTTGTTCGTGATTGTTGTCCTGTCATAACTTATTACATCTCCCAGTCTGGGATTTGTGACAATATGGTCGCAAGCCGCGTGGTCCAATGGCCATACTCCGTGATTTATTCGCCGGATCAGACACCGACGACAACGATACGCGGTCTGCATATCAATACGTTGTAGACTTGCGACATCGAATTCTTAATGCATGTCAGCTCGCACAAAAATCTTCGGCTGCGCATGCGAGTCTTTATAAACTATATCGTGATCAGGGTAGCCGATTGCGAACCTTGGCCGTCGGAGACCAAACTCTTGTTCTCCTTCCGGAGACGAAAAATAAACTCCTTCTTACATGGAAGGGACCTTTTAAAGTCCTAAAGAGACTTTCTCGAGTAAATTATCTTATCAAGATTCGGGGACAGGACAAAGTGTTCCATATAAATATGTTAAAGCAGTACCTGTCCGACGATGATAATCGTCAGAATAATCGCCGAAATGTGGTTGCTCAGGCCAATGCGGCCTTAGTTTCAGTTGACGATGATGATCCTATTAAGATAGAGCATTCAATCCCCGCACTGCAATCTTCTGAAAATACTTCGGATGTACATATAAATCCAGATCTGTCTGAATCGCAAAGACAAGATATAAGAGATTTGCTTAACGAGTTTACTACGGTCTTTACTGATCTACCAGGTAATACTTCATTGGTACAGCATGTTATAAGATTAAAGACGGATATACCCGTCTTTGTTAAACCATACCCGCGTCCGCTGCACGCACAGGAGACTATAATAACCGAGGTACGTAACATGTTTCACCTGGGAGTGATAGAGCGATCGACGAGCCCATATAACTCACCCATCGTCTTAGTGAAAAAAAAAGATGATACAGTGCGTTTTTGTATTGACTATCGTAAACTTAATGAGGTTACGATATATGACGCTGAACCGATTCCCAACCAGGAGAATCTTTTTGCGCAGTTAGCGAGGGCAACGATTTTTTCTAAAATTGACCTTTCCAAAGGCTATTGGCAAATTCCGCTTGATGAGAATAGCAAGCAATATACCGCTTTTCAGACCCCGTTGGGTCTTATGCAGTGGCGCTATATGCCTTTCGGATTAGTTACAGCCCCTGCCACTTTCGCGCGTATGATGACAATATTGCTCCAGAATATGAATTCCGTGTTGTCGTATTTTGACGACATTTGTATTTATGAAACCAATTGGTCGGGCCACCTCGCAGCCCTACGTCAAGTTTTTATTGCTCTTCGTCGAGCTGGCCTTACGGCGAAACCCAGTAAAGTGTTTTTAGGATATAATGAAATTAATTTTCTGGGCCATACAATTGCCCACGGCGTTCAGACCCCTGATGACAAGAAGATAACTACCATCTTAAAGCTCCAAGCCCCTCGAACTAAGAAAGAAGTTCGTAGTTTATTGGGCTTTCTTAACTATTATAGAAAGTTCATTCCAAATTTTTCTTCGCTTACAGCTCCGTTGTCGGACCTCACAAGAAAGAATTTTCCTAATAAAGTGAAATGGACAACCGAATGTACGGATACACTTCGTACCGTTCAACGATTGTTTTCGACTTCCCCCATTCTCATACTGCCAGATATAAACCAAATATTTATTGTCCGCACTGATGCGTCGGACAAGGGATTAGGAGCTGTGTTGTTACAGGAACGAGACGATACCTTGCGGCCATGTCTATACGCCAGCCGCAAGTTGCTAGATAGGGAATGCCGCTATGCAATTATCGAGCGAGAGTGCCTCGCTATCATTTTTGCTGTAAACGCATTTTCGCGATATCTACTCATGTCCGAGTTTATAATTGAAACGGACCATCGTCCGTTGTTATTCTTGAAGGCTAACAGGGCTAAAAATGCTCGATTAACGAGGTGGAGTCTTGCACTCCAGGAATACCGGTTTGTTATCCGGGCTATCCCTGGCGGTGACAATTCCCAAGCTGATGTTTTGTCACGTCTAATTTAGTTCCCTATTAAAGAGTGTTGTGTCTTGTATTGGGGTTGGATAGTACTTTTCCCCCTCAATTCTAGACGGTGGGTGGATTCACATTTATCTTGTTCATTACTTTATGAACCAGTTTTACAATCCTTTTTTGTGAATATCCTCTTTCCACCAGCGTCATTCCGGACTGTGACCTGAACTTCTGACAAACCTGACGCCCTTGTCAGCGGGTCAATGAGATGGAGACATGGCAAACCAAGCTACCAGAGCTACTGCTGCCATTGGATACCACAGTATTTTAATTAACAATATATTGTTTGTGAATGTGTATATAAGCAGCAATTAAGTGTGTTGACTAGATAATTATGAGCCTATTCCTTCAGTAAGGCCTGATTGTTTGATTGTAGTTATACTTTAATCCAGCAGTATACAGTGATATACTCATTGTTATTATAAATGTTCGTGAGAAGTTTGATTGTGTGCAGTAAGAATGTTTCGATAGACTAGATTCTATAGAACGTGGCATCAATAATTGTATGCTTTTTGTCCATTCAATATGCACGTTCTTAGTTAAATTTTTTTGTTCTCAAGCTTAAGGCTGACTTTTCTACAGTAGTACTTAGGCCCCCACCACAATAACTTTGTGGTTTCTTCGATCCTATCGTGTAAATTTTTCTTAAAATTTCCACTGGGGTGGGGGATGTCAAGGTTAATGATATAATTGTCGTGCTGGGTCACGACTCGCAAGGACTTGTTTTTTTTCACGGTCTCGTTGATTATAACCAGCGTAATTTTGTCCTTGAACTGTTCTCGTGAACAGTTTGTTTTTGAAACATTTTTTCTTAGAGATGGAAAGAAAGTGGGGCGAGATAGAATAAATGGATAAGTTAGGAGTGACAGTGCAGTTCTCGACCCCGTGATTTTGATGAACACTTACAAGGGAAGAGAAGGGGTGAATAAGGATAGATAGTTTAAGACGCTTAGTCGCGTTCAGAAATTCGTACATAAAATGTAGAAAGCACGAGGGTTTAAAGATTTCAGTAATTGTTTTGACATTTTAATTTGACCTTGTCTGTTTTTAGTACAAGGCCGTGACCAACTCCCACGTAGAATATATTAATACTGCGAGATGAGCTCGCATGGATGCACCAATCAAATCTAGGGATTTGGACGGTAATTTGCAGGTGGCTGCACAGTATAAAAGTGTAGCCATACCTATGTCCATTACTCCATACAGAAAATTCCAATCTGTGCAGGCGTCGGCACGATTCTGCCTGAAGAATCATAAGACTGTTGATTCATGTCTAGTCCATTATAGGCATTGAGATGAAGCCATATGCTTGAATGAGATATGCCCACTGCTATATTCTGCTGTTCCCTGGTTTTCCTTACCAGGGACTAAGTGTAAGTGTTTGTCCTTTGATGATTCAACAATGAACGAGGAGCTGAACATAATTTATCCAGTAGAACAGGATTGCCGCATATGCTAGGAGTGCTACCCAAGAATGCAAGACAAAGATTTATATTAACTTGCAACTAGTATGAATGTTTGGCATACACATCTGTGAATTGAGATTGATTTGTCTGGATGAGGCTGGGGATTGCCAGCCCATCCTAGAGTAGATCCAATAGACTTAACTACGTCAGTTTATATTGACGAGCTTGATCCATTATAAGCGGTAGGCACAAATAGCTGAGAGGACATCGTCGCCAGAGACATTAGTATATTGCTTGATAGATAGTAGGCAGACTATATCTGAGAGATATATAACTAGTACTTAAATTGTTAGTGAGTCAGAATGATCTTAATCTTATAGGAATCTAGAGGAGACTTCTAGTGACATATTATTGAATTTTCATTTGATGCTGCTGATGTTGTCTTTTAGTATGTAAGAGATCTAGACAAAATTGTTAGGAAATTTAATGTAATTAAATTTGTGGCCCTGCAGGTCTGTTTATGAAACTTATTCAGATTGTTCTTAGTGTGTGGCATGGTACGAAAGAGTAAATAATAAATACCTCTCGATTTAAAATGCAGTCATAATACCCACCCTGTAACAACAGCATTGTACACCACCACCCACTCAAACCCGCCCACCTGTCCAATCATGTCTTGCGTAGGCCTGGCAAGCGTTGTCTACTTCCACCACCTACGCCCTCACTAGATTTATGCCCGCCCACCCGTCCAATCATCTCTTAAGATCTTGCTTTACCTAAGAAACTTTGTTTTCTTACTGACCGCACACTAAGCCACCACCCACGCAACCAAAAAATTTACCATATATTGTAGTGATTTACGCGGATCAAAGACCGTGCTGCGAGTAATAATTATCGTACATCACAAGTAGTAACCAGAGAGTGCACGTGTCTGACGAAGCTACACGGTTGTAGCCTTCATGGCCAGCCCCACAGTTTGCCCCAGTGACACAAACACGTGGCCAGTCTGTTACTCATCTGCCTCTAACTTTTGAATCTGACTCTCTCGTAATTTGGTTGAAACATGGCTACCGTCAGCACATAAAGACGAAAAAAAAAAGTACCGAGACGAAGGCCCAGATATTACAGTATGTACGTTGATCGACAGGACATGTTAACAAAAGAGTTAACCATTATTTTTCATGGTTACATCCTCGTTAGCATGTCCTGCCCACAGTGGGGTATTTTAATCCCTTGCTTTGCCTTTTGAACGCTTTCCTGGAATAGCGAGACCTTTGCTATAACGAGACATTTTTGGTGGAACATGACCTCTCGTTATAAGCAGGTTCCACTGTAGATCTAAATAATCCTTTGAGAAATCCAGGAATTTGAAGAAGCGTAAGTGTAACAAAATCGGTTGTTCCCAGGCGAGAGACTGATAAGATTTGAAAGTTGAAATGACGTGCGAATCTTCACTAGGCTAGACAGTAGACTTGGCCTAAGACTAGAGTCTTAAGTCTCGTTTAGTGGTTATCAAAAGCTCGGATTTCACAAAAATTATTAAAAACATGGAAATGTGCGCCTCCTTTAAAACCCTTTGAACATGCTCGGAATCTTGACGAAACAACCACAATCGTCTGAAACGAAATATGCTATGGAACATAAATCCGAATTTTAGGAATGCCAATTAGGCCTAGGCTAAACAGAATTCCGCTAGGCTAGGCCTAGACTCGACTAACTCTTCTTCCGAGAGTCAAAGGCCTGGCTAAGGCTGGCTCACTTTTAAGACCTTTGTGAGGCAGTAAAAAAACGAAACGAAACGAATCAACGCTCGGAACAGAATTTCGCTCTCGTCTATTCATTTAAAAAAAGAAAAAAATCAGGAGTTTTGGTATTCTACAGAATTTTTTTGGGCTCTCAGAAAAAAAAGAAATTTCCAATTCTCTCAGAAATCGGAACCAGAACAAACTTCTCGGATTTCTGAGGATTCTCGGAAAATTTACATCCCTGTTAACAAATTTCCCAAGCTTGAATGTAGAAAATAAATCTGGACTGCACATTCTGAAAACTGATCTGCTCTTTCTTCAGGCCACTATCCAACAGTAAACTATTTTTCATGCCAGTAACGATGCTTATTTTTGTATACATAACTGCTAACAAATGATACTTTAGTTGGCCACCTAGCCCCCGCAACGAGGTCGGGGTCAAGAGGTCAATTGCTTTGCGCGGAATTTAGCGGCAGCGCCGAAACCGAAGCTCTATGACATCGTCTATGGAAATATTTATAGTGGTTTGAAGTGTTAAAATAGAGAGGAGAAGACTAGTTACATAAATGTGAAAATCCAGTTGTTTTAGTATGATTAGTTGCATAGCTATGCCCGTTAGAAAATCATTTTCACCACAATTTGACTCCATTACTGGTGTTTTAAAAAAATTTGAATAAAATACTTCCTCACATAAAACAACTCTGAATCAACTGTCGAACACAGAGGAGACAATGAGCTACTCAGTGTGCCAAAAATCAGGTGAAGGGCAAGTCACAGGATGTCTCTACAGCTGTTTAATTAACACAGAGGTTTCAGATAACACTGCGCTGGGCAGTTTCACGTCGTCATGGGCACCCCCTATCGGCGACGGAAGCCTTTAATGTCTGATCCTACTTGAGTTATAAATCTGTTTGAATGGGGATTGAGTTGCACAATTTGTGTGAGGGTCAGTCAGAATCACTCAGAAGGGGGTGGGGGCGGGGGGAATTCAGCAGAGTCACTGGGTGCACACAAGTTAGTTTGAGTTTGGAGAAAGCATGTCGTCCACACAATAACAGTCACATTCTGCTAGGAAGAAGCGAGACGAGAGACAGAATATAACAGAATGATAGGGCAGAAGGAGACCCTGCTAGAAGTGCCCACCATCCACACATGGGTGTACACGGGATTAAGTACATGACTTGTAATATTAACACAATTCCTGAATGCCACTAGTAAAAACGGAATAAATCGCTTGCAAACTACAAGCAGACAAGAGAATAATAATATATTGATAACAAAGTTGCAGAGCCACATAAAAATAAATTTCGGAGGTTTGTATGAAAGATGTCTGCTAATGTTACTACTGACAGGTCCATTTAAACCTTTGGTTATCACCTAGCCTTTTCATTGTGGGGTGGGGGGGGTTAGGGAAGGGGGGAGGGAGAAGGTCAGAACACATGGAGAGTTGGAGATACCGGGAGTAAATGTGATTTCATAACAATTTGCAGCCTGGTACTCACTCCTGATACTGGCACTCACACAGACGGAGGTCTTGATGGTTTGTAACGATGTCACACTCTTCCTTTTCTTTAGGTCTCTCAAGCGAAAACAACTACAATTATGAGCACATAGTAGTTCAGTGAGTACACTGCAAATCATTGATAATATTTATCGCCAAAACTAATTTACAGATCATCTCTATGTGATTCACACTGAGTGGGTTTTTTTTTCTTCTGTTAATCATTTCATCTTCAGGTTAACGACCTGTTGCCACATATACTGCACAAATCACTGACACATTTACAGTGCTATCACGTTCACGTGTAAATGTTCCACACTTTAAATGTTACGGTCATAACTTGTCCAACATATGAGCGAAATATCACCACAAATTAATGCCCATCACTCTCTTTTACAGAGCTGGGTTATTTTAACTGGACATTTTGTCGTTGATATGATTGCCCTTTCCTTGAAATTTGCACAGCATGTAGATTAACCAAATTCAGAACATTGCTGAAAAAATTATGTGAGGAAAGTGTATAAAGAAAAAGCAAAATTGTTAATCAGTGTGTCCGGCAAGAAAGTCCAATTTGGCCCATTTTGTCACCCTTGTAAAATCTCTCCTATTTATCACAGAACTTTCAAACATTCACAGAAATGTAGTATGTTAAATGCATTGATTGAAAATCTGGTTCGCACGTACTGGGGTCGGTAAAATTAAATGAGAGCGTGAAATATTGTCAGGCATAATTATTGGAACAACTGTGCAGCCGCGATCTAAGTGAACTCCGTGACCCCGACTGACACCTAATTTATTACTTTCTCGTTGTCTCAGCTAAGAGTTCGGTTTCGGAGGAAAATAAGCAGCCGTGTATACAGTATGTTTCATTTCTAGCTCTGAGCTGAGGGTCTAGTGACAAATCAAAAAAACAAAACCTTGGATCCCCCTAATGTGAAAATTATAAAAAAATAAATTACATATCTTATATAAATTGCCTTATACAGGGTGCCATAAATTATCTTATATAACTTGCCGTATACAAGGTATCATAAATTATCTCATATAAATTGTCTTACACAAGGTATGATAATATTAATTATCTTATACAAATTGCCTTATACAAGGCATAAATTATCTCATTTAAATTGTCTTATACTAGGTATCATAAATTATCTTATACAAATTGCCTTATACAAGGTATCATAAATAATAAATAATTACCTTAAAAAACAAATAAAAATTTGAGGACAGCTCATGTAATTGCAAAAGAATACTTAACCCTAGTCCTGCGGGAGGCCACTATATTGGCCTCCCCGCGCAACACGCGAGGCCACTATTTTGTCCGACACGCTTAACTGCGGGAGGCCACATTTTTGTATAGCAACGGTGCACCTTGCGCTATGTTTATTCGGTTGCCAAGGCTGTCGTTGTTGTTGTTTTTTCATGTTTTTTTTTCCACACTATTTTCGCGTGTTTATCTATCCTGTCACCCCTACTATATCTAACAAAATGGTATCGTCCGATTACGTTTATTACAATGCAACTATTCGCAACTATTCGTCATACTCGTGTAATAGTACTGACGGTCTGAAGTTTGAACTGGGGAAAATCTTGGGGAAACTTTTACTTTGATGCTGGTTGTCGTCTACATGTGAAATGAGAAGAAAGGGGCCATGTGCCTATTTGAGACGCCATTCTACGTCTGTAATTATGAATTCCGATGTAATATTAGGGCATGCTGCATAAGGGCGTCTGTCAGTAGGTTTTTCATCAGGGAAAACTGGGAGAAAATGACCGACTTTGTTGTTGGTCGTTGTCTTTATTTGATGTGGTAATTAAAGAGATATTGTGTTCCTTTGATTAAACCGCTTTTTAGTACATGTGTGTGCTCTATGACCTGGAACTGGAAATCAAATCTCTCGCTAAAACTAACATTATAGTAAGTGGACGCTTTACATAGTAGAGGAGGGAGAAGGCAATGTCACGATACATGTGGTTAGTAAATTAAGCGAATGGCTTAAAAAATAATTTGTTCACCTGGATGGCCTGACATAGGGACAGAAAAAGCGCAGAGGTCTTGGGAAAATGATAAAACGTATGTTAAACGGCATGTAAATGCAGAAAATTCTTGATTTGGGACCTTCCATTTCACAATAAAACTTACTGCATATCATCACAAGTACTTTATCCAAATATCATAGGGGTCACTTACGATTTATCCACCACTATTGTTGTTATTGCGTCCTGAAGTATATGTGATACACGTGTTCACAAGGACCCGACTGACCCGACCGCCGAGGTTATTGGCAACACGCGAACGATCGGCTGACTGGCCGCTGGCTATCCCCGCACGGGGCGTTACATGGACGAGTTCTCTCAACGCGGGACGAGGGTTAAATTCCACCCCAATTCTTTGGAGCCAGGACCATTATCTCATTTACTATTCGACTAGAAATAACTTACCAGCTTAGAGCACTTGCAAGGTCCTTTCTCTCCTGGAGACTGGGTGAAATATTTATTGTATCTGGAATTCTTGATAATGCTTGCAAGCTCTGGCTTCACATGGCATTCTTCGCCTTTCTGTCAAGTAAATAAATGACTGTGACATTATTGCTGATATGCTGATCAATGAGTAGAACAAATGTGAACTGGGTTAACAATATTGAAAAAAAATCTCAACTTGATTATAATAATCCACATCTCATAGCTGTCAACTTTCAAAAACCTAAAAACAGACTCCTGATATCGGACCGGACACTGACCCCCCATCAAACATTGAAAAATCATCATTTCCTCACTTTATCACATTATGGAATATTATTCTCTTTACTTAGGCCTAATGTAATACAGCAGCAGGAAACAAACATTTTGCTTCAAATGCTAATACATGTGTTGATATCACGACTGTTTCTGTTTCTAAAGAAAGAACTGACTATTATGAACGAGCTGTCCTCAGAATTGTATAACTCTTTCGTACTAACTTGTTCTGGCAGTGCTGAACAATGTCAGGCTTCCCTCCCTGTGACTTGTGAAACTGGTGAAATTATAACTCACAATGCATTTATTGGACAAGTTTGATGATAAAGCAAAAGGAAATTTCTTTGAATATTTTGCACCAAATGTCTACTCACGGCTTCATGACTCATGAGTTGGATAGAAAAGACTTCCGATTAAAAATAAAATAAATCTATCCATTATCGCAAATCATGTTAGGCATAAAAGATGACAGATGTAATAGATCTAAAACTGAAGCCACTTCACAAGCCAGTCCATATTGTTCTAGTTCTAGAACTTTTTCTATTGTTTTACCAGCTCACGGGCTCTAGATTTCGATTTCTAACGTCGCCGAAACACCCGCATGCCTGAGCCTAGGTCTAGTTTATCCGTAATCGCCAATTAGGCCTATGTTCAAGATTCCAAAAGACGGCCGACCTAGATCTACCGGGAGGTACCACCACCAAAGATGACAGGTGTTCTGATGCTATGTAAAAAAAAAATAGAAAAAAGATGCAACAACGAAATAAAATGAAAACTCTTCACAAAATGTGTCCACTGTTCTTACTCACTGACCGCCATCGTTTACGATACAATACGCGTGACCTACATGTACTCGAGCTCGATGAACGGCCGAAGTGCCTTACACGGGTGAAGGTGCATGCCGTGATAACTTATTATGCAACATTACTTTTGCTTGGTTGAGTGGGGCCATGGCCGGGTGTCAAGAGAGGTTTTCATTAATAATGGAAGGGTGACGCCCCTGTGGGTACACCTATATATGAAAGTCGAGTGAGTGCACGGAGGAACGGAAGGGTGAGTAAAAGCGTGAAAAGTTAAAGTTGATTCACTTGAAAAACACGGACTGTGAACTGGGAGAATGAGGAAAGTCAACGACACGTAGGGGGACTGGAGGGAATTCTGGTTGTACACCTTGAAGGGGACAGGTCGTCTCGAGTGGTGAATGCTGGCGACAGTGTAGATCGTTCCAGTGATGGTGTTTCCGACGACAGTGTAGGTCGTCTCGAGTGGTGAATGCTGGCGACAGTGTAGATCGTTCCAGTGATGGTGTTTCCGACGACAGTGTAGGTCGTCTCGAGTGGTGAATGCTGGCGACAGTGTAGATCGTTCCAGTGATGGTGTTTCCGACGACAGTGTAGGTCGTCTCGAGTGGTGAATGCTGGCGATGGTGTAGATCGTCCCAGTTGTGGTGTTTCCGACGACAGTGTCAGTCGTCTCGAGTGGTGAATGCTGACGACAGTGTAGGTCGTCCCAATCGTGGGATCTCCGACGGCAGTGTAGGTCGTCTCGAGTGGTGAATAATAGAAGACAGTGAAGAGAAGTTAAGTATTTGGAGGACAGGAGAAAGGACATAAGTACGAGAGATTGATAATGATAGGTGAAGGGGGTGGTGAGTGATGTCCATAAGTACGAGAGATTGATAATGATATGTGAAAGGGTTGGTGAGTGATGTCCATAAGTACGATAGAGTGATAATGATATGTGAAGGGGGTGGTGAGTGATTGTATTGATAAATATTTTAGGTGTAATTCTATTTTAAAATTAATGATAAAGTGTATAAATTGTGTATGAATTCGAGCGTATGACTCATGTTGTCTTTGAGTGAGGGAAGTAGTTTATCACGTTTTATGATTGTATCGTCATAGTGTGTTGTCTATCTTGTGTATCCTCGTCTATTCTATCCTTCCTCAGCACAGTAGCGTTGCGTTTTCTGTTGTTGTGGGAGATGGGTTATTCGGGGTAAACGTTGTTCGTTTTTGTTGTTTTTGTGATCAGGAGACCACGTCTTGGGAACCTGTGACACCGGGATACAAAAGTTATCACGAGCTCGGGCATACGCAGTATGGCAGGACACGGGTACGGTAGAGCTGCGTTTACGGTTGCGCCCGCTGAATCACTAGGTCCAGCGCTATTAGGCCTAGATACAAAAGTTACGGTTTTGTTTTCTCCTCTATGTATTTTTCTCTGTTCTGTATAAATGGGGAAATTCTTCAAAAACATACTTTTCACCACAAAAACGTATTAAATTACCAGAACCAAAAAAACATACTAAATACGTATTTTACATACTGGTTGGCAGCTATGCACATAGGTGACATCAGATCAACAGTTTGAAACTGAAGCAGACAATTCATATATGAAAGAATAAAGCTTTTACAACACCATAAACACCAGATGATTGCATCACACAGACTATCTGACTGTCTAAATCTCTTTTCCACAGACTTTAGTTTTTGAACAATGTGCACAGTAATTTATTATTTAACACTCAAGAAATGTTGCCTAAACTGTTATGTTTTTTAAAAATTTGTATTATTACGGCCAGCAACAATTTCAATGAAATGTTCACACATATGATTGAAAGGAATTCTGAGTTAAATAAAATATCACAATATGTCCAGCTTCAGTAGTTTATTTTTGACAAATATTGTAAAGTAAGACAAATTTTACAATAGGTATTTAATTTACATTCAGCTTGAATAAACATGATTACCTTTTAGGCCCACCACTATACAGCTTACTTCCTGTGCCGTAACTTAAAAACTATCCATCTGCTACAAACGAAAGTGTTCATGCAGCATGGCAATAAGGTGAACAAACACATGAGACAGTTTACAAGACTGTGGCATGATTAGCATTGAAGTACAAAATTAATAAAAGGCATCCAGCAAGGGCTGCAGGAACCATGGCAAGAGAGTTAAAGATGTACATGTAATGATGCTTTGTAACCTCCTTTCATTATCAATAGCAATTTTGAAACAAAATCATTACAACAGACAACATTTAACCTGTAACCAGACAAAGTCCAACTGGCTTGAAAATTATAATGTATCTATGCAGAGTTGAAAATCTGACCAACTCTTCTTCAAGATTACCTTGAAAGTAATACCATGATCGAATCGGATCTCTTCCTCAAAACCATCAATACCACCATTGTAGACAACAGTGGTTGAAACAGAAGGTTCAGCTGGAAGTTTGAACAAACTGTATGTCACGGAGACAAATCTGGCATCACCTGGTGAGATGACAGTTTAATAGCAAATAAGTCATTGTTAGCTCCTGGTTCTGTCATGGTGGGTTATTTACAACTATGATAGAAACCTTGACACAAATTGTTACCTATTACCTTAGAAGAGTTATTTATTACCTAGGAACAAGGTGAAGTATTTATAAAAGACGTGTCAACCACTGCAACCAGACCTACATTCAGTGAGATACTGAATGATGATACCAGACCCCATAAGAGGCATTAGACTGATTTTTCTTCTGCAATAGGATGGATGGCTATTTCTTTTTCTTCACAATTATTATGTATTATTATTTGTATTGTTGGTCTACTTAGAATATATAACAATATAAAAGCCTTTTAGATCAAATTTTTGGGGGCGCTTTGAAATATCATTTTTATGAACATATCACTGACCTAAAAAGTCTTTATAGTCCTTGTCATCAATAGGAAACAATCCTGCTGTCAGCAATCGGGGAGTAGAAAATCCAATTTCTTTGGCCAGTTTATACAAATCTTTCCAGTAAAGAGCACCAACAACACATTCACCTGGTAAAATACAAATGTTTGTATTAAGTGGAAAGAGTATAACTGGCAACAAACAGCCACTTTTAACAGGTTTAAGTTTGGGTAAAAAAGATTCCTTATGATGTGTAAAGAAACATCTGATACGTCATCTGTAGCCACAGAAACAAACCAGCTTTGCACAATACCAGGATGTCATGTCATTGCACTCTTATCTTATTTGGAGTCAGCATTCTACAATAATGAAATTCAGGCTGGAGGTTGTATGCCATCCTCTCAATATTCCTGTGCATTTTGAAAACATTTAAATAAAATAACTTATGTTTTCATTTTCACACAGGATAAACACAACATTTCAAGTAAGAATTTCCACGTCTTTGAACATCATGCTTCTTCATTACTCACATGACTTATAATACCAAAGCAGAGCGCACCAAGACAATGATGCAGATGAAAAGTAAGGACCCAAATGCAATGAAATGTCACTTTGAGACTCCAAATGCACTAAAAAAAAATATTTTCTGACGCAGAATGCCATATGATGCTTTTATCAGCTGAAGACATTTGATTGTTCTCAAATTGTGATAGAATCCAAATTTTTTATGGTGGTTCTATAAAATGCATGGTGGCAAATCGCATTAGAACACGAACAGGGGTGTGATGCCTACTAATAAATTTGAGTAATTGAAAATAAAGACAAAATTCTTACACCATAGTTCCTCATGTTCTCTAATGTTGGGTGGCAGGTCTTTATCAGCATAGACATCACTGAAATGCAGTTCTCCGCCTACCTGATAAATAGAACTTAGATATGAGCCAGGCTAGGCCTATGATATGAGAAAAATAAATGATACCGAGTAATTTTTACTAAGTTGAAGGAAACACAGTCAATTTATCATTAAACAAACAGCAAAACAAAAAACAAACCATCACCCATAATATTCTTCCACTTCATCTGAGGATTTCAGTTTCATGGTCAGAATCACACTGTATAATTCAGAACAATCCAAAAACGTATGTCACAGTTCATCATAATTCATAAATTATATCAATATTACAGGCCAAATCTCAAGTTTGCCAATAAAATAAACAAGAACATCTCTCAAAGCAAAGGAATCTGAACAGGGTTGCCAGAATGTAATATTTTATGCCATTTACATAAATGATCAATACTTCACATTACCTTCAGCACTCTGTATGCTTCCTTCAGTACAGCACGTTTGTCTTTGGACAAGTTGATGACACAATTGGATCTGCCGGAATTCAAATCAAAGCAACGAAAATTAACAACTATATTTTCGGCTCCATCTAAAATTTGTCAATCCTGGGTGGAAAAGTTTGTCAAAATATTTGAATGTTTGAGGAATGGTCAAAGCTGACAGAGTATAAGAATTTCTGAAGTACCACAAATAAGTTCATATCTAGCAAAAACAACAACAACAAACCAATCACCCAATGGCACCCACATTCATGGTAAGAATGCCTGACTTCCAAATTCTCCACCACAAATAGGCCTGCACTAAAAACTCCCCAAACACTTGAACTCAATTTGCAGGAATTCTGCCAGGGTCTCCAACACAAGTGTGGTCCTATGACCTCAACAAAATGCAAACATAATTACACTGGTATTGCAGTTTAAGGGACAGATCAAAGCTATCACAAATAATATGCAGTTCCACAATACAAATAAGAGACAACCACATAAAAATCATGCAATGAAATTATTTCTTGCCATTAGCAATGGCAATGTCTTTCCTTAAGAAAAATCTGAAATATTTGATCAAGTCTGACTTTGAAAAAAAACAAAAACAACTGCACCGCATATCTTACACAATAATGTCAAATTTGTTGTTTTCAATGCCAGCTTCTTCCATTTTCTCCATATAACCCTTCACAAAGCTGATGTTGGGACTTGGGTAGTTGAACAACTTGGTGTGATAGTCAATGTACTTATTAGCCACTGCAAGCTGGCGGGAAAAGCAATGTGAAGACACTGAACCACAGATCAAAAAGTGGATGACAAAATACAAGAAAAAAAAGCAATGCAGGTGTAAAAACACACGGTGGTTCTATCATAATTGAAACTTAGTACAGTTTGTGGGTGAGGATCTGATAGTGTCAAAGATGTCTTGAAAATAGATGCAAGTTATGTGGCACAAAAATCAAGCATCAGAAAATGTATCAAAGAATGGAATTATGCAACATTGTGAATGGATTATGTTCCGTTATTTTATATTCCCTAGCAGCAAACATTGCAACAATCAGAGTATGACTACTACTGCATTGAACGGCAGTTATTTGTTTTGTCTTAAAAAATGACAGATAAATACTCAACACGCGCCACAGCTTGGGGAAAATAACAATGACAAAACAAACAGGTAATGCAGGCAGCATGATTTATCTGTCCATCACACAACTGTACAGACATTTTGCTTTTAAAGAACTCCTACACATGGGAAGAACTCTTTCATGCCCTGTTGTGACAAGATTCCAATGGCCGCAAATTGTACATTACATAACAATTAAACTATGCTGCTTAAGTGAATTGCAATCACTGTATTTTCACAAAGTACTCCAAACAATATTACATGACTGGTGACCAACCTGTTCATCGGTCATGTCTAGTCCCACCACACATCCCTCTTGGCCAACCAGTTTGCTCAAGATATAGCAGTCCTGACCACTGCCGCTGCCGAGGTCAAGGACAGATGCACCTTTGAGGGCAGGAGGGAAAACAGGACCACAGCCATAGTATCTGAAGTGGCAGAAATATGGAGATGAGTCACAACCATTTTAGACATATAAATTTTGTGTGCCCAAAACTTCTGAAAACAGCAACAAAAAAATTGCGACCGAAAACAATTAAAAAGCTGTAAAATGTTCAACAATGATCCAGTCAAAATCAAAGCCTGTCACTGATGTATGATATGTTCCCTTACAAAAAAAAAAAAGCATGTCACAAAAGTGTTTGGTAAAATAACAGAACTGGAGCTGCAACAATGCATGCCATGTATATGATCCAGTACTGTGTTATGCAGTAAATAAACTTTAAATCATAGAAGTGCAAATTTTTATGGAATATTATTTTTCCCCCATCTCAAGTTGCAGCATTTTGGGTTTCCAGTATAGACACCTGGTACTAAATAATTATGTTAACCCATACCCCGCGCACTACCCATAAAGCCCGCTGCACGGTCAGTGACCTTACTCACGGAGATTCTTATCTGGGGTCACTGACCCGTGCCGCTATGCGATGACCACAAACGCTGTCCACGTGGTTCGGTTTTTATTGATCGGTATGAAAACATTCGCTGCTATGCCTTATCACGCTTGATAATGAATTAACCAGCAAAACCTTAGTCTGTCAGTCTCTAACCAATGATCTGACTTATGATTCCAAACTGACAGCTGTAATTTTCGTGAGAACGACATATGATAACTAGCCACGCCCTCCCAAGCCCTACACAAATGGTTTCATCCTGATTGACACATACTAATAAACCAATGTGGGCATTTGGGGCAAAGATTATTTCAGAGCTTGTTTCTGATTGGTTCTTAGATACAGACAACTCCAGATGGTGGTCAGCTTGTGAGAAAATGAGATAATATTGCAAATTTGTTGAGCAACAGTTTGCATGTCGATGTTACATCTTTTGAAAGTGTGGGGAGAGCCTTTGAAAGCTTAGTCTTTGTGATTCCGACCAGTGGTTCACTGGTTAACATGTCCATGTCACAATGTCTTTGATTTAGAAGAGTACAGTGAACAATAACACGGTGGTTACATCTCAAAAAGGTCAGTGACCTGATGCGTGAAAATACGGCTTGCGCATGGCGCGATCATCTGCTACCCGTTGTCAATTTCAATGCAAATGTCAAGGATTTTGGTTTGTTTTTTTTCACATTTGCTCCATTGCTCACTTCTCTTATTTAAATAAAAAATGTCTAAAGTAAAAGTACAGTCCTGGAACAATTCCTGCACAAAACCATTCCTTACTTTGATGTGACTTCATCATGAACCAGCCCCATAGCCTCTCTGATGAACTTTGGATACTTTCCAGGCTGAGAAGTGCAGGCCCCAGTTTTCAGATCCCCTGACTTGGTCAATCTCTTGCCATAGTAATCTTTCACTACTTCCTCTGTCTTGAGGGTCGCTGGTGCTGCAGCATCTGACATGGTTCTTGACATGTAAGAACATCATAATGGTTAACGCCTGAAGAATGCATTAAAAATAAGGCCACGCTTATTCGCAGACATCTGCGAATAAGATCAGAATCTTATTCGCAGATGGATTTTCTGTTTGTGATTTTTATTTAGGAAGAGTTCCTATGCGTCACCTGACAACCTACTCGGCGTAAAATGGAGTTATCGATGAAACTTTCACCAAAACATTTTTGATGGCGGGAGCTGTCTATGGGATACAAAATCGCCAAATTACCATAACAAGCAGGCGAGAACCAAAGCCCTCTGAATTTTAGCGAGTGATAAAAGTCTAGAAAGATCAGATTAACTTCACATACATACATTGAAAAGCTGAAACGAACAATTCCTTCGCTCGACGAGTGAGAGGCCAGCGGCGGCCACCCGAGTGTCCATCTCAATCACATGACCAAAACAAACGATGCGCATCACTTCTCATTCAGAAACGGACCAGAGTAAACAAACAGCGTGTCGAGGGGGAAATCGGAAAGCCAGAAGAGTTCGTCCTCTGCCCCACATTCCTTTTTTTCTATTCCAAAACCTCGCCTGCCGAGTTGGGGGGGGGGATTCAAGGCTCCGCAAGATCTGACTTCTTTTAGGGGTGACTTTTTTACTGCGTCCAAAAAATGTAGTAAAATAAAACATGACAAATAGATCCAGGTTACCGTGGAGAGAGATGAGCTGTTCAATTCGCACTGACTAAAACAAATCATTTACATTAATTACATGTTTAAAATTTGATTTTACATTTTTATTTCTGTCCCGTTGAGTGAACAGGAATAAATAAAATGAACAGGAATAAAGTAATCTGGCGCACACTAGATCTAGTAACATTGATCAATTTCCCCACGACATCAATTTTGCAAAATCCTTTAAAAAAAAAAAAATTGTTTTTCCTAAAAATGAGCAATCCTAGGTTTAAAAAAAAAAATATGCTCCGCCGTAGGTTTGAACCTAGGACCGGACCCATAGTCTCTGACTGATAACCGCGGATGCTAGCCATTGCGCCATCGCAGACTGCAGAATACAGGAGAACTTTCCCACAGTAGACATCACAAAATCAAGAAACCCCCCATCTGCGAATAAGATTGGGATCTTATTCGCAGACGTCTGCAGTTAAGATGGGGATCTTATTCGCAGACGTCTGCGAATAAGCACTTCGTAAAAATAAATACACTAATAATTTATATAAAAACAATGGCTTCTTTTACTATAATTTCACTTTACTGTAAGAGCGATGCCATGCCGGGTGGAATGGCTGGCCCATTAGGCCTACTCCACATTAGTTGATGTAAATCAACAGTGAAATTGAAATAAAATTATAATTATCTATCTAGACTAGTCTAGCTGCTAGTGAAATAAAATGACAGATCTAGATCTAGTTGATGTCACCCACAAAGTACATGTATTAGCATACCTTCCGCTAAATTATTTCGCCGATATTCTAATCACTGTGGTGCTTGTCTGTCTCAGTGTTCAGGGTGCTTGCATTGGCTGATAGAATGTCGTATTTACCTCTGGATCTATCTTGGTCGATGCAAAGTAACTGTAGTGGTACACGAGGACGGGGTAAGTTTTATAGACGGCCAAGAACAAATTGTTGAATCACAATAACGTGAAGCTCTGTGACCTTAGACTGTGACACAGATTCCCATTTTATGTGAAGCAATGACGTGAATCGGTCGCTTCACATTTCCCCTTATCTATCAAGTATCAACAAACACAGGCCCTACCTCCGAACTATGGCCCATGACCTTTAATCCTCTTACATGCCAGGTTGCACTGTTCTCATTTTCATCAAAACAAATTTGAAAATTTCATGTAAATGTCATGATCCATGTCATATTTTTTCTTTCGCTCATCATTGACAGGCATGACTTGGCTAGTTGTGCCCCAAGTTTCCAACCTGTGGAATGCAGTTTTAAAAAAAAATCAGCAATCTGGTTGTTGGATCATTGTGTTGTAATGAATACTGTTATGCTCCCTAAAACTATTAATGTGCTACGAATGAGATATTATGAACAAGAGACAACAAAGACAACCACACGAAAAAGGGACAAGTAAACCTGAGCGGAAAAATAATGGAATGTTTTAAAGTATCTCCCCCCCCCCCCTTTTTTTTTTACTTTTACCTGAAAGAAATGGTCCCATCCGCTCCTGGCAATTCTTCTTACGAAGATCTTAGATCACAGCGAGTAATTAACAGCGAGGGGACTCGGTTCAAACGTGTCCTTTCATCCCGGGCGCGAGTTTACGATTCGTAGGTGAACGAAGTAAATGGCGTCGTTCTGAACATGTCCCAGGAAACCCCCATCCAAGCATAGCAGCCGCTAGATTCATAAGACCGTAAAATGCCGAAGTGTGCATCGCGACACTGTATGCCAGCCTTACGTCAATCCGACGTAGATTTGTCTGGACAGGATACTAATGGTTTAGTAAAATGTTGAATGCCAAAGGGTAACCCAGCCAACATCTCTGCGTCAATCCGACGTTGATTTGTATAGGATTTCCGTAGAAGTGGTAGGGTTGCCATGGGGGCATATTCCCTGCATCAAACCGACGTCAGAGTGATATCGTAACCAGCGGATCTACTTAGGAACGACGTCATTCCTCAATCCCGTGCGTCGGAGTTCCATAGGACTGCTGGCTGGGAAACGTATTCTCAAACTTTCACTACACTGTCTCTTGTGTTTTCAACATTAAATTCCCTAGGCCTATTCTGCAAATGATTTCTTCTTCATGTTGTTTTGGAAAGGGAAGTGGAAGCCGCCAGACAGCCTATGACGGTACCATTCAGTGGGCGGATATTTAATGCCAAAAAGATGTAATCGTGACACAGACGAGTTAGTTATTTTAACGGGAAAGAAAGTAGACCTATAGTATTGCAGTATTAGCCCACAATATTTTTTTGACTTTTTTTTCCAGTTGCATATCCTGAAACACGGGATACTATAGGCTACAGTTATTGAACGTCAAGTAAAAACCAACAGATACGATCCCTACCAAGAATGTTTTCCCTATCGTCCACTGCTGTTCTTCAAAAAATCTTTGGACAAACTGTAAGTTTACACACTGAAACCAATATTCCTAAATTAATTTTTTCTAAACATGGGCCAGAGAAGATGGATGTGTCACTGTCAGTGGATTTAATCACTTTTGGCTCTTAAGCGGCAGAATTTTCGAGATGCCAAATGAACACATATGCAAACAAACAAGCAAATCAAATCAAAAGAAATATAAAAAAAACAACACAAAAAAACAACAACAGAGAGGTGCCTAGACGGACATATCGAGCTACTGCCGTGTTTCGCCATTGTTTTCCATCATGTACGAGCAAATGCTACAAGGTAGGAATGTTGCCGGAGTGGAGAAAATGCCCGTGACGCTGCCTCTTCTGCTCCAAGCGGACACTGAGGCTCAGCCAATGGTTTTTGTGGTCTGCTCTCTAGATAGAAATTGTGTCATTTACTGGAATTACGATGTCGTAGGTGTTGCTGTCAAATTTGCCAGTCTGTGCTTTACTTTCATAGGTTGTAAATGGGTTGACCCCCCGTCTGTTGCGGGTGAGACATTATACCAAAGAACAATCTTTGCACTGGACACAGTAGGATGGGACAGCTAGGGTGTTTAGCCTTCATGGTTTCGCGCACACCACCCAGCGGCGAAAGCGTATGGAAGTAAACAGCTTCATTTTCGGAGCTGAACAGAAAAAGAAAAAAAAAATACCGATGAGAGTGGTGTTCTGCTATCAGTATCACCCGGCCCTAGGCTTGATGTGTTTGACTAAGTACTTTTCACTTTGTAGTATAACTTCAGTTGCCGTGGGAAACCTACGATATTAAAAAAAAAAAGGGGGGGGATTAATAGTCCTGGTACCACTATACAAGATAATATTACAACTTATCATTCTAAACACTCACAAAAATTGTAAAGAAGACATTGACACTTTCCTGTTTAGTTTTGCAGAGTATGAAGTTACAGTCCTCCATGGAGGCATTTCCAGATGCTTCATTGGTTAAGACTGATAAAATTCAGAAATCTCCCAATCTACCATCTTTATGTAATATCCAAAAAGGCTAATGTGTTATCTTTCATTTCAGATTAACATTATGCCACACATTTGCATCTGGGGGGCCCAGAGAGCCCACACCGAGAGCGCATGCATCGTTTTAAAAGCGCGAAGAAGTCGTCTGTTATGTATCTCGGTTGACTTGACTCCAAGATCAGCACTCACGACAGACACACGGGAACAGAAACTGCTGCTCTTCACTGTGCAATTCAAAGCGAATCGTGTCATTGGTTTAAAAGCTAGATGAACGGAATAGTATAGGTCTGATAGCCGCTAAATTAGGTCAAGCGTGTTGTGGGCTTGTGTGCCGATGCGGGGAGCAAGTGAGGCAAACGAAGTGAGAGGTGGGCTAGCGAGAGATGTGATTCTATCATGACGGTTTTTGTTTATCATGGTACAGTTAGTTCTAGTAACGGCATATATATAGGCCTAAAAAATAAGATTCGCATAAAGGAGCACTCTAAAGAGAGAGAGAGAGAGCGAGCGAGTAAGAGAGAGAGAAAGAGAGAGAGAGAGAGAGCGAGTAAGAGAGAGAGAAAGAGAGAGAGGGAGAGCGGGTAAGAGAGAGAGAAAGAGAGAGAGAGAGAGAGCGAGTAAGAGAGAGAGAAAGAGAGAGAGAGAGAGTACTGTGATGGGTGGGGAAAATTAGTCATGCTGTTAGTCATGCTGCAGTTGCTTTAATCCGGCCACCTCGTTTAAAAGTGCTGGCTGCTGACGCCCTTTTTTCACACCCGCGTTTTGCAAACACTCTACGCTCTTGGCTGCCTGACTCCAGATAAAATTTGCGCTTCACATTTCGGAGTCACGTATCTCAAAACCTAACACGTGGCCTGTGTCTCACGGCCAAGGACATAGACGGAAAAATCTGGCCTGTCCCGATAAAAGCTCGCGTTTCTACCTATGAGATTTTTGCAAACAACCAGTATCACGCCGGGGCTGGAACGGAGAAACCTTTACATTCTGGGTTGGAAAGGTTGCCAGCACATTGTACGGCATTTGTTGTAGGCACCTGTCAGCAGGTTGTTAGGACAGCTAAAGTAATTTATTACTAATATTAGCATTAACTTAAGAGCAGAAACTTTTTCTTTTCACGTAAGGGCAAGTTCAGTGTGAATTCTGAGGATCTTCTCACATCTTCCTTGTTTGGGGATTAGGTCTAGAATCTACATCCACTATTCCTGTTTTAGACTAAAAATTTTTTCAAAACTATCGTCAGACCATAAAACATAGATATTGATAAGCTACAGATATTTATAGATTCACCATTATGGAAGAGAAAAGTACAGTGAAAGAGTATTACGGTAAAATCCTGACGTCATCTGATGATCTCACGGCCACCAACGTTGTACAATGCTCTAGAAAAATCGGAGCTTTGCCCAAGTTTGTGACAGAAGCTCTGTCTCTCGTGCATGAAGACATAACCAGCAGGTAAGACCAGTCTCTCCCCCGGCCCCGGTCAGGGTTTCCATTGGCTTAAAGTGTTGTTAATGCGGGTTACTCACCTTCTTTACATGGCTGTTATCTTGAGACAACGTGAACTTAACAACACTGTTAAAAGTGTAGTTATTTTTAGTACGTAAAGCACATCATGTTATTGGCGTTTTAGTCGACAGTGTGAATTCGGCCCACATGTGGTGTGATCCTACATTCAGTGCAACATTCGATATTGCAATTTTTCGTAGTCAATATTCTCATACATTGCCACCTTGGTGGGGCCACACGTGAAGTGGTGTGCTGCTTTGGGGGGGGGGGTTGAGGGTTGAACCCAGCGTGTGAAAAGCTTACGGTGGTGGTGGTCTGGGGTGCGGACATACGCGTTTCAATTATGTTAACGAATTGAAAAGTTTTGTTGTAGTTACTTTTTTATCAACAGAAAAGTTGTAGGATTATAATAAAAATCGGCTGTAAAGGTTAACTATCTCACAAAACAAGCCAAAATCCTTGCAAAATGTCACTCAAGGTTTTAAAACATCAACGCTTCATCGTGGACATTACTGTACTAATGGCCGTTTGCTCGTACATGAGGGGAAGGGGGGTGTTGAAGTCAAGCTTATCATACAAATACCGGTACATGTAATGGGGGTGGGGGGAGGTAAAAATCTCCCAAATCGAGCTTGCTCACTCTTTAGACGGCCCCTTAGTTAACATCATATCTGATCTACTGTAGCACCACCACTCATCTTGCAGATCTCTGTTAATTTATGTAATAGTCTAGGTCTACTCCGGGACCTTTTAGCGACTGATAATTATAATAGGCCTACATGTAATAATTTCAGTGAACACCTAAATGCTGCTTTGGTATCAAAACGAGTCCTTATTTTCATCAAAATCTCAAACATCCAGTGTCGGTGCTTACGACATTTTATTATGTGTATTTTATTAGGCCCAGATTTCTTTCAACTTTGCAGTACGTTACACACAGAAGAGAATTTGACATTGCTGATACTGCAAAATATTTGTTTTGTTGACGCCACTGTACGCCAATTCATGCCGAAATAGACTACTTTTATAATATAAGGCAAAGGAAAAGGGTACCGTAGATAAACATGTTATGAGCCACGTGAATTAATGCACAGTCCCGGTATTGTGTGCATACGTCATTCCCCTCACCGCGCAGCTGTCAAAACAATTATCCTGTTTGTTTTATAACAGGTAACTCAATGGTAAGCAGAGATGAAACTCAAAATACACACAAAAGACTTAACCCAAGAAAATCTACTGTAAATCTTGAACAGCAGGAGAATATAGCACTAGAACCCACATAATATTATTATGTCTCCGAACTTGAGAGAAGTAAGTCGCTACATTTGTTTTGTGCAAATGGATGAGCAAGTATTAAGGTATATTTCTGCAAGAGCATTTTCTAATAAAACCTGTTTGTAAGCATGTGTACTTTCTGCAGTGACAGCTCTCTACATTCCAGTCCGTACACCATGATAAACAATTACAACGGCAGCAACATCAACAACAGGAAGTTATAATTGTTTAGCAAAACAAAACTTGCACAATGTGTCAAATGACAAAACATTTGCTTCCGTCTTCCAGGCCTGTACCAATCTACGGTTCCTCTCCCACCCCCTTTTCGCCCCGAAAAGTAGACAACATGGCAAACAGGAAGTGCGCACGCGGATAAAGGTCACAGAGAGCCTAATAGTGGTCCTACTGTCACCATGGCTCTGTATTGTCAAGAGTAAAATTGTTATAAAGACCAATTATTATGTCGCTAATATCCTGTTATCTTCCCACAAAGTGTTTAGTTCCAACTCCAGTACTGAAGCAAATTGCCAGAATAGGAGGAATCCAAATTCAACATATTACACCATTGATGTTAAAGTGGACGTAGCAGCTAGGAACAAGATCAGCTATTCATCACGAAAAGTTAGAGCCCAAGAAGCTGTCATAATGAGGATATTCTAATATGTTCCGTTCGTCTGAAGTCCAGAGCGCCCCAGCGGAATTTACAGTATAGACTAACAACCAGTACATAAAAGTCGATGCGGCATGTCTGTCTGGTCCGCCGGAAATAAGTCCGATTGTTTTCTGACATACAGTTTTACAAAGCGAGTTCTCAACATAATTATTGGAGTGCTCTGGAAGTTAAAAAAGAAAAAATGCATAATACCATGCCATGCGTCTAAAGAAAAGACAAGTTTTGAAATATATTATATGTGAACTGGAAGATATTTGCAAAACTTGAAGAAAAAGTGAATGTCAAAACAATGCAATTTTCAAAAGTAAAGGATGAAATCATTATTTATAACTTCAAGAGAAACAGGCACAGGTCTCCTGACATCTGAACACGACTTTCAGTTTCAGGAGCATCCCGTTCGTCCAAGAACTGGACATTAATGAGAAGGTCCTAACTAATTCTTTACTCATCATGCCCCTGGAGATGAATCTGTCACGAGCAGTTGGGAATGAAGAGTATTGCATCTGTGGGGCATATTATGAAACATATTTTGTGGACCTGTATGTCGAAAATACAGACAAAACTTACTGTCACATGGCAGTGCCCATTCAATACAGGTATAATATAGAAATATAATCTATTCTCATTTCCAACGTTTGCCTTCCTGACTTGCCTGCGAGGAAGACCTCTTTACCTCTTTACCTCTTTACCTCTTTACCTCTTTACCTCTTTACTTTTCGTTAGGCCCCCTCCCGCTTTTCTATTCTGTTTCTTTTTCATCTTGTTCCAGAATCACGAAAACGGATAAATCGGCGAGATGTATGTTCTTGCTATGAGCACAATACACAGCACCGTGAAAACGATTCCAATAACAACACAGTATGCAGTGAGAACTTTGGTCCCTGCTGTGTGTTGAACAAGACAGCGAATAAAGGGGTCAGGGATATTGGAGATGGAAAGAACAACGAAGTCAGGGAGATACATGTGAAACAATGATACAGCAAAAAGTCATGACAAACGCGATGTATATAATATACATGTATTTGTTAATGTTATTGCAACTGCTACCTGTGTTATTGAGTAGGGAAGAGGGAACGCGAGAGAGGCTTGAATCAAAACACATAATATAGAACAATGAAATTAAAAGAGAAACAAAGACAACGTAGAGGGGTTTGTTCTCCAGCTTCAAGAAGACCAGAAATGGAGCCGAACAAATTGGAACGATAGAATGGTAGAGGGATGTAAAAACGATTAGGAAGAAACGATGATTACTGCAGCCTTACTGTTGTTGTTGCTGCTGCAGCTGCTAACAGTGATGGTGCTAATGCCGATTTTCTGTTTGTTTTACACTGATATCAAATCTGCACGTGTACCAAGCGTTTTTTTGTTTTTTTAATGTTAATCGTAATTGCTCGGAACATGATGATGACTTCGATGATGATTATGAGATTAAAATTAAAAGACGGGGAGGCGATACACTAAGAAAAAAACAAACAAACGCCGACATTGGATAAAAGTATGGTACACGACAGAGAAAATAGGAAAACACTCAAAGGAGAGGAAAGAACAATCAACGACGTATAGAAAGAGGAATAGAGGGAGAGAGGGCCCGGGCATCCATTTCAGGGAGTAGGCTATCCAATCACAAAGAGTGTCTAGGCCCTGTACTTGAGTCTTGGAGCATAGGGTACAATCAAGGAGTTGGGGCATCACCAAATCTCTGCACGCTACTGAGAACAATTTTGGTTTGTTTCTCTTATACTTTACCTGTTGTATACTGCTCCAAATAGTGTCGTGCTCTTGATGGTTTCAAGAAGAATGTATAGGCTTGCAGTAATATGGAAAAATAACAACAAAAACAAGAAGGAAACTTGGAAACAGTGGAATTATTTCGCTGCACATCCCTGCCACAGATTGTCAGGGATAAAAGCGGTTTATAGTAGGAGGCTTTACTGTAATTGCTGTCACCCACTTCCCACATAACTGATGCGTCTACTCTTATCCCAGGACGTGTTTGATCAGTCATGCCCGTTCTCTGGTACCTCATTTGACACCGCGCGGGGAACACGAAAAGGTCGTAATTTCAAGAGTGATGGATGATGGCAGTGAGAATGTTGGGCAGGGCGTCACTCGCGTTCTCGGGCAGTGGGGGTTCCTGTCATGGAGGGAAGACAGTTTGAAGAGAGAAATGAGACTCCATGAAAAAGCTGACAATATTACACCAGAAGAATCGCTGAAAATAATAACGGCAACAACAACCAACTTAAATAGAAAACAAAGTACTTGCAGTAATAGTAGTCGTAGAAGTTGTGGTCCTAGTGGTAGTGGTAGTAGTAATAGAAGTTGTGGTCCTAGTAGCAGTGGTAGTAGTAGTAGAAATTGTGGACCTAGTAGTACATGTAGTGGTAATAATAGTAATGGTAGTAGTAGTTGTAACAGTAGCAGTAGTAGAGTAGTAGTAAGAGTAATAGTTTAAAAGTAGTAGAACAGCAGATAGTAGTAATTGTCATTGTTGCTGTAGTAGTAGTAGTGGCATCAAAAACAGCAATATTATAACAGCAACAGCCACAGCCACAACACCAAAAAAAAAAAAAACAAAAGGAAAAGTGATTGTGGTAACAACACTAACAATAGCAACTGGTACACCAAAGTAGCACCAACAACTGCAATGAGGGAAATAACACAAGCAAGTGAAAAAATAGATAAAGGATAGACAACAACGTAATTAATTTAAGAGCAGTAAAAACAGGCAATGCCGACGGATTTGTGAAAGATCGTAAACAGAACAGGATAAGCGTAACAATAATTACGGTACTAGGACAAGTACCTTTTTTTTTTGGCATACCAGGTCAGTTCCACATTAATCGTCCATGGTAGGTTCAATACCTGGCCAGTCAATTCGGAATTTAGAGTAAATGGTAAATGGACCCGAATCAGAACGGTCGGCTGTGTGAAAATGTAGTAACTGGTATAATTAATTTGATTGGAAGTTTTTGGTGTGGATTGGGAAATCGAAGTACGGAACTCCAACACATGAGACTGACGCTAAGTTTGCTCATGACATCGTTCCTACGTAGATTCGCTGGTTACGACATCGCACCGACATTCTACCAATCCTAAGGAAATCTACGTTGGGTTGACATAGGGTGTGGTGGCTGGGCGCCCAAATAACCATTGACTTTTACGGAAAATTAGTAGCTCAACGTTATAGCACTTCGTCCTCAAACAGAGATTAGTGGTAAAAAAAACAAAAGAAACATTTTTTCGAAAAGCCCGAAAGACGACATCGTAAGTGAAACCGTCGAAAGTCCCAAACTTAAGACCCTTGGAAAAATTCAGCCACTGAAGTATTTATTGGATCGTGTTTGACAAATTTGCCATGCCAGTCGTAAGTTTTGTGATTCCGATAGTCAAAGCTGGAAGCTCAGATTGGAAAAACATAAATTTTGCAGTGCTATGTAAACCAGTGTCACGTATAACACACCAACAACAGCAACAATAACGAACTGCTGAAATACAGGCCGTATATTCATATTGTGCAGATCAGCCATGCCAGACATAATTATTATGATTCCGACAGACAAAGCTGGAAGCTTAGATTGGAGAAAATTGAATTTTGCAGTGCTATAGGATTACCTGTATAGTATAAAAGCAGTGTCACGTATGACACATCGACAACAGCAACCAGACTACAGTTGAGTCTTTCCTGATGATAAACATTAAAGTTTGAATAACTCGCTGTTGATCATTGGCACTTTTCTAGCATTATTACCAGAAGGCAGTCCGTACTGCATGCACCAAGTAGGCCTAAATCAAGTCAGGCTGACACCACCAAAGTAGCGCCTCTCTCTCTCTCACTCTTTCTCTCGCTCAGCTGTCATCACTTGTGCCGTTGCGTTCACTGCCAGATCACCAGGGGATGACAATAAAAGAGTCCATTTCAAACATCTTGGCATTGTGTAGGCCTAGCCAAAGCTCCATCTCAGGAAATACATGATCAAAAACGAAAACCACCACAATTTAGACAAAAATGCGATTTAGATTATATCTGTGTTAGTGTATAACCCTGGCTTCTGCTATTATATTGTGGGATGTTGCTAGTGACCTTTCGCTGGCAGCCAGATCACCAACGATAACGATTGTAACAGCTGTTGTTCTAGCACGTTGTAGAACGTTATATATGTGTGGGCCTATGCTGTACCTTTTTATTTGCTAATTTTATTTCTGGAATATTGTGACATATTGCATTTGCAGCTGAAACCTTGCTTCTGTTGTGATCAGCAAAAAAATTAAATATGAATGTTTCACCATGGTATTGTGTACAGTGTACGGTGTCCTTGTTAAAAAAATGTTATGTGCTTTTCATATGGTCGCCACAACAGGCCTAACCTAGCCAGCATGACTACGTCAAGCCGATATAGATGCTGTAGGGTTGGTAGGATTACCGCAGGGGCGGGTGCCCATCATCAAACAGACGTCGGCGCGATGTGGTAACCAGCGGATCTACGTAGGAACGATGTCATTCCTATGTGCAAACCTGACGTCCATTGCTTCCATCCAGGGAAACTTGTCCAAAACAGCTTTTTCTTGCATTTACTGTTCAAGAGAGAGAGAGAGAGAGAGCAAGAGAGAGAAAGAGAGAGAGAGAAAGAGAGAGAGAGGGGGGGGGGGTGTGTCTTCCTCTAATTGAGTAGTCTGCGTGCGACATATCACGCGGGAGTGATTTAGTGAGAAAGAGAGAGAGAGAGAGAGAGAGTGAATGAGTGAAAGAGAGAGAATGTGTATGTTTCGAGGGGGGTGGGGGGTGGGGGACTCAGAGACTCATCAGCATGGCCATCATGAGGATCACCATTGTCATCAACACTACCATCAACTGAGACTGAGACTCATTTTTCACTCTTTTGATTACATGTAAATGTCCGTATGTTTGTTCTCAGAGCCTACGGTTGTGCTACGGCCTATCCTGAGGCCCTAGATGGAGCCCGGATACTGGACCTTGGTTCTGGATGTGGCCGAGACTGTTTCGTACTGAGCAAGATCGTCGGAGAAGGAGGGTCTGTTTATGGCCTGGACATGACAGACGAACTGGTCAGTCAGTGGCTGTGGGGTGATGGGTGGGAATTGGGGACCAAAATGGGACAAGCCACTGTATGAGGAAGGGGAGGGGGTGGGGGCGAGAAGGAAGCAGAGTTCAGGGAGTAAATTAGTTATTTGTCAACAGTTTACCTGATAAACTCATGGCTTTTGAGTTTGGGCTTGACAGCACATCAGCATAACAATAGCCTTTGTCCCTTTCATGTTTTTTTTCCTTCGTATTTAATATTGATACCAAGCGCTTCATCAATTCAAATTTCGTGAATGAAAATTAAAATGTTCTATATAAAATCATTTTATCACTACAGTTTTCAAAATTCATGTATCATTTGTGTGAATCCAGAAGGGATTTTGTTAATGTGTATAAAAATCTTTAAACCAACCTGTGGACAAACTGGTGAAGCGAACAAAATGATAATGGTGTTTTTGATGATGATGGTGTTGATGATGGTGGTGATCCTCATGATGGTGATGTTGACAATGGTGGTGATCCTCATGATGGTGATGTTGATGATGGTGGTGATCGTCATGATGGCGGTGTGGACGATGGTGGTGGTGATCATGATGGTGATGTTGATGATGGTGGTGGTCCTCATGATGGCGGCTTAGACGATGGTGGTGATCCTCAAGGTGGAGGTGTAGACAATGGTGGTGATCCTCATGATGGTAGTGATCCTCAAGATGGCGGTGTAGACGATGGTGGTGATCCTCGTGATGGTGATGTTGATGATGGTGGTGATCCTCATGATGGCGATGTTAATGATGGTGGTGATCCTCATGATGGTGATTGTCACAAATCCCAGACTGGGAGATGCGATGGTTATAACAGGACAACAATCACGAACGAACAAGTATAACACTTAACAGAACAACCCATCAGACTCACACATTTATTAAACATAAATATAAAGATAAGGATAACAATGCAATTACATACATACATTATATTCTTCAAGTTAACTGCCGTCCACGGCCCTCTTCCGTAAGCACACTTCCTCGGGTCCATAACCCGGTAATTACTTCTAAAGACACCCCGGCCTCAGCCTCTCCACTCAGGGTCTTAATGACACACTAATATTCTTTCACACCACAGTCTCTCAATAGCGCCTCCCTATGGCAATACACCTTAGCCTCCTATACACCTCACGTGGCCACAGCACGTTAATACTTCAATTCACATGAATATCTCATTCGCACAGTAATACATCCATGTCACAATAGCACATCTTAATAGCACATTCACAATCCTATATACATCCCTGTCTGTGGCCAGACTGCCACGACTCATGTGCTGCGACTGTCCTACACCGACAGCGTCACTCCTGGCCTATGTGTGGCCTTCGGCCCTATGCTGGCCTATCCCCTGTGCTCACCGTAGGCGGCTCTTCGGCCCGTCCCCGGCACCTACAAAAATAACATTACATTGGTATAATACCATACCATTTCTAATCACTTCACCCCTCATTACAACTCATGAAGCGTACACACAATAGTTCACATTTCACTCACCAAACATCTTACGGTAACACCTCCACCGTAGTACACAATACTCACTCTCGCTACAAATCCATGAAGCTAACTTCCATCTATCGCTCATGGCGCACATTGCTATATACAGTATCAAGGACTTCCACATTCCTCACATATACTTATTTACATCATGGTCATAGACGAATATAATACATCAATCATAACTATTATCAATCATCGTTTCACCTACCAGTCATCACTGGAAAAACACTACTCCCAAGTCTTCCGACTGCTCTCCTTATGTTCGCCCTCTGGGGCTTTCTCCTGCGTCCGCTCTTTAGGACGTCTTAGTGTGCAGTGATAGTAATACAGCGCTCTCGCCTCATTCAGACCCCCCCCCCCCACTCACAACATGCACGCTTTCCCTTACCCGGTGGCCCGTGGGTTAACTTTATTCTAACCCTCTTCTCGTAACTACTGATCCTCGCTCACTCGCTCGTGACAGTGATGTTGGTGGTGATCTTCATGAAGGCGATGTTGATGATGGTGGTGATCCTCGTGGTGGTGATGTTGATGATGGTGGTGATCCTCATGATGGCGATGTTAATAATGGTGGTGATCCTCATGATGGTGATGTTGGTGGTGGTGGTGGTGATCTTCATGAAGGCGATGTTGATGATGGTGGTGAGCCTCGTGATGGCCATGTTGACGATGGTGGTGATCCTCATGATGACGGTGCTGATGATGACGCCAGAGATAGTTATGAGTGCAGTTTTTTATCAACGAGAAACATAACTTTGTGTTTTGAAAAAGCAGTTTTTCTTACAGATCTTTAAATTCAATTTTTGTAAAATTTCAGTGATGGAGCTCTGAGTGTCAAGCTTGAATAAAGGACCTTAAAGCCATGAGAGTTGCAAAGTGGCTGGTATTGTGCTGATGTGCCATTAAACTCAAACTCAAACTCAGTTCAGAGTGTAGAAAAAAACAACAAAAACTGAAACATTTTTTTGTAGTTATTGGTGTTTATTGCCTTGGATGTTGCTGATGGTAATGATCATGTCCACAGTTGGAACTGTCCAGGAACAAGATAGACTACCACACCACCAAGTATGGTTATAGCAAGCCCAACATTCAGTTTGTCAAAGGTTACATGGAGAAGATGGAAGAGGCAGGACTACAGGCAAACTTCTTTGATGTCATTGTGTAGGTGGCTCCTGAAATACACATTTGAAAGAGAGACAGACATGCCTGCAGCTGGCTAGCTTGTCTGAAGGAATTACTCAAAGCTGGCCAGACAGATAGATGTGGACAGATAGACAGGCAGACAAGTAGACAGATAGACAGACAGATAGATAGATATATATAGATTGACAGACAGATAGATGGATGGACGGACAGATGGGCGGATGGATGGACAGTTAGATGGATGGATGAATAGACTGACAAACAGGCAGACCAATAGCTAGGGCCGATCTAGATAAAGTTTAAAATTTAAAACAACAAAGAAACTATGATGTGATGACTGACATAGAGACAAAGAGATGAGAAAGGTTGAAGATGATTTGTCAATGTCAATTGGATTTTTTTCCTTTAGATTTATTTGTCTGTTTGCAGATCGAACTGTGTCATCAGTTTGTGCAGAGATAAGAGAGCTGTACTGAGAGAAGCCTATAAAGTTTTGAAGGTAGGCTCACTGGTCACCATTGTAATGAAAATGGTTTTATGGTAAGCAGTAGTGTGGTGGTCACCAGTATTGTTGCTGTGGTAGATTGAAATGTCGACCTTGTTGGTAGACACATAAGTTAAGTAGGATGGACTGGTCACTGGTAAGAGTGTAGTACATGTATTTGAATTTGGTAAGGATGCAGTTGTTGCCTTTATGATGGTAGATGTTGGTTGAAAATGAAATGTTTACTTTGCTTTATTATTTTTTTTTGTAAAGCAGGTAAGTATGCAGTGGTCACAACTTTGCTGGAGCAGGTAAGGGTAGAATGGTCTGTATTATGATGGTAATGGTAACAAAAAGCTTTGTATGTTATGAGGGCCAGGACCATGCTGATGGTGGTACTGCACATCATGTAATGCAAGGACCTTATTTTATGGGCTAAAAAATGTCATGTCATTGTTGTTATTGTTAATTTTAGTATTGTCATATATTTCAGTTTGTGTTTATGCATTTGTTTAGTGGTTCTGTTGTAAATGTGTGTTTTTCAGAGTAAGAGCAGAAATTCATTTACTAGAACTGACCAGATATATTAAGTACTAAGGAGAGAGAAATAGCCATAATCAGCGTGCTCCCTCCGTTAAAATATAAGGTCAATATTTAATCATAATTTATAGTGCTCCTGCCATCCCTCATCATCATCATTGCAAGCACCACCACAAGTTGACCCACAACATCCTCTGCTATCATGACCATCATCACAACTCTGCCTTCGAGAAAATGTCTCAGCCTCGCTGGTATAAGCAATAATCCTTTTCTTTCGTTTAATAGATCATTAATCTCCTACAAACCGTCAAATCAGAGGTAGACTATAGCACTTAAATAATATCATACTAGCCATGTAGCTTGTATGTGTTTTACATCTTCATCCCCTACCCCTCTTCAGTTACATGAGGTATGAGCAACAGTGGAGAAAACTTTTTACCTGTTTAAATTAGTGCTATTATTGCATCTGATTATGCATAAGTTACGAGGTGTGTCTCAAAAATAACTTTCCCTACCTAGTAAAATCTTGAAATAATAAACTAAATGCCTGGAACTTCACGCAAATGAACACCAACATGTACGCCACCCTCTTCTTTTGTTATGTGTATATTGTACAATCCTTCTTGTGAGTATCTGCCCAAGAAGCAGCCCAGGACATTAAACCCTGTCCCCTCTATCATCTACAGATGTATAAACCAAAGAAGAATCTATCATGAGGCTTTGTCCTGGTACAGTGTACAAACATTAACTCCTTGGCTGCAATAACCCGAACATTCGGCTTGTGGATTTTCGCTTCGCTGCCGAAAGCCGAATATTCAGCTTGAGTGGAGCCCGATTTTCCAACATTAATACCTTAGCCAGCTTCTTGAAATATTGGTTCATCGATTTTCCTTTACATGTACTTTAATGTCTATTGTAATATGTCATGTGTTTATACTGAGTGAAAGAAAAAACATCTTCGAATTATGTCTAAATTTCAAACTGGATTGTGTCAAGAGTTCACGTCCACGTCCACAAAAGTTACCCTAGGGAATGAGTTAATAGGCTATAATGAATTTCTTGACCTGCTTCTTTCTCCAGCATTTCTACAGCATTCTGTTCCTCAATTTTTAGAATTTTAAAACTGTTGGATGTTCTCTTGCTTTTCATTCAGCCAGGAGGAGAGCTGTATTTTAGCGATATGTATCGGGAAGGCCAGTTACCTGCGGATGTCATGGATGATGAAAAAATGTGGTGTGAGTTTACTCATCCATCCACTCATCCACCTACCCATCCATCCATCCATCCACCCACTGTGCCATTCACTGATCCATCCGTTCACCCACCCATCCATTCATTCACTCACCCCAACCATCCATCCATACAGCCATTCATCCATCTTCAGTTATTTGTCCATCCATTCATCCACCCACCCATATCCATCAGTCAATCCATCCATCCATTCACTCACACATCCACCGTGCCATCCATTAATCCATCTATTGATCCATCCACCTACCCATCTGTCCACCTGTCCGTCCATTCATCCATCTGTCCACCTGTCCATTCATTCATCCATCCATCCACCTGTCTATTCATCCATCCACCTGCCTATTCATCCATCCATCCACCCATGATCAATAATAATACAATTTTATCCTTTTCCGACAGGTGAGGGACTGATTGGTTCCCTTTCCTACCAGGACCTTCATGCTATCGCAAAGGAATTGGGATTCACAGTGCCTCGCATGGTCCGAGCAGATGCTATGCCAGTTTTAGATCAGGATATCAAGAAGAGACTTGGTAATGCAATGCATCCTTTGTGTGTTGCAGCATAACGTATCAGTGATGATATTTGTAGTAATGATAGAAGGCTATATTTATTGTTTGTTCATATCTGTAGCACTTGATTTTTTTATGTGGCCAGGTTGCTGGCCCTGATCGCAGTTCTTTTTCTTCCTTATATAATTATGCCAGTGACATCACTGCAAATTGTGATCGACATACTGAGACTACCTCATCAGAATGCCACAAACAGGGTTACTATGGCAGCTAATTGACTGGAGAGCAGCGGGGTGGAGGCCTTGAGGAAACACTTAGCTGAATACTTAGCCTTGAGAACAAAGTCATGGGCCTCGGGTGCAAAGAAGAGTTACTGATGGTGGCAGCCGACAGAATGTCAGAGAGTTTCCACCCTATGCGCTACCCTAGGTGCAGGAGGACCAAAGCTATACCCATAGACTTTGTTTGGCAGTGCTAGAGAGTTTTCTGAAGTCTGAAGTCTGATGATTAATTTCTGAAGTCACAGATCCTACTGATTGGTGCGCAGGAATGGTGGTAGTGCCCAAACAAGATGGTTCGGTTAGAATTTGCATAGATCTTACGGCCCTCAACAGAGCTGTCAAGAGAGAAGTTCATCCACTAAAGTCTGTAGATGAAGACCTCGCACAGTTCTCAGGTTCGAAAATATTCACCAAATTAGACGCAAGATCGGGATTCTGGCAAATTCCTCTTTCTGAAGATTCACGCAAGTACACAACTTTCTTAACACCGTTTGGAAGATTTTGCATGAACCGCCTGCCCTTCGGCATTTCCTCAGCATCAGAAGTTTTCCAGCGTACAATGACTAAGATTCTACGAGGCCAAGAGGGAGCTATGTGCCACATTGACGATATCATCATTCACGCTCCAGACAAGGCCACACATGACAAGCGTGTGAGATAGGTCATGCAGCGTTTACAAGACGCAGGTCTCACACTCAATGAGAAATGTGCCTTTTCTCAGACATCTTTGAAATTTCTTGGTCATGTCATCAATTCATCCGGCATCCACGTGGATCCCGACAAAGTCAAAGCCATCATCAACTTTCCACAGCCACAAACTATCACTGAGCTACAGTGATTTTTGGGCATGGTAAATCAGATGGCAAAGTTCTCACCACGACTAGCTTCATTAACAGACCCCCTTCGTCTCTTACTCAAAAAAGAGAGTCAGTGGATATGGGACCACCCACAGGAGGAATGTTTCAACGCCATCAAGACACAGCTAACATCATCACCTGTTCTTGCCCATTACTCGCCAAATCTAAAGACGATAATTGCGGCAGATGCATCCAACAATGGGATTGGAGCAATTTTGATTCAAATCCAACCAGACGGTTCGCGGAAGCCAGTCAGCTACATTTCCCGCACGTTGACTGACACAGAACAGCGATACGCGGTCATTGAGAAAGAAGCCTGAGCAGCTACATGGGCATCAGAGAGGCTTAGCGAGTACGTCCAAGGCCTTCAATACGTCATAGAAACTGACCACAAACCTCTTGTGACCCTCCTCATGTCTAAAGAACTTGCAAAGTTGCCGCCTCGGATACAGCGATTCCGTCTTCGTCTTGCACGCTACTCTCCCGAGGTTGTGCATGTTTCAGGAAAACACCAGATCGTGGCAGACACTCTTTCCCGAGCTCCTTCAAGCAAACCTACTGAGGCTGACATCTCTTTCTATGAAGAAGTGAACGCTATGGAAGAACAGGCATTCGTCTCCCTTCCAGCAACCCCTCAGAGAATCATGGAAATCATAACCCACCAGAAGTCAGATCCAGAAATTGCCGAAGTTCGCAAGTTTTGCACTGTTGGATGGCCGACCTACATGCCTGCCAATACCTTGTTAAAACAGTATTGGACCAACCAGCACCACTTTTCTATCGTGAATGACCTCCTTTTATATGACGACAGGTTTGTCATCCCGAGAGACTTGCGGTTAGATATCCTTAACCGGCTGCATGAAAGTCACCTTGGTATCACCAAATGCAGAGCACTGGCGCTCAACTCAGTCTGGTGGCCGAACGTTATGAGCCAAATCGAGGACATGGTAAGGAAGTGCCTAGTTTGTGCCAAGTTACGCCCAGATGTTAAAGAGCCACTTCTTTCATCTTCTTTTCCTGATCGACCTTGGTCACGTGTAGCCATAGATCTTTTTGACCTCAAAGGTAAAACTTATCTCGCTGTGACAGACTATTATTCAAGATGGCCGGGAATTAGGCTTTTGGACCAACTTTCCAGTGCACATGTGATCAACAAGCTTAAATCAATCGTAGCAACCCATGGAATTCCTGATGTCATGATGTCCGACAATGGTCCTCAATTTGCCAGTTCACAGTTCAAGAAATTTGCCAAAGATTATGGTTTCACTCACATTACTAGCTCACCAAGGTATCCTCAGAGCAACGGAATGATAGAACGAGCAATTCAGACTCTCAAAAACCTTCTGAAAAAAGCAGATGACCCTTACATTGCACTTCTCAACTACAGAGCTACACCTCTGCAGAATGTATATTCACCTAGCGAACTGCTAATGGGTAGGAAACTCCAGACCAAAGTACCCATCACACAGAAAAAACTTGTCCCTCACGGCCCAAGTCAGCGAATTCTCGAAGAAAGGGAGAAGAAGTATAGAGAATACCAGTGCAGACAGTACAACAATCGTCATCTCGCCAGATCTCAACCTGACCTTACTCCAGGTGAGAGAGTCTACATTAAAGACATGGGACGCAATGCCTGTGTAGTCCAACAACACCACAGCCCCAGATCGTACGTTGTACGTCCAGACAACAGCAACACCCCAGTGAGAAGAAACAGGAGGTTCCTCGTGTCTACACCACCTCAACAGGAACAACCACCAGAACGATCACCTCAAGGCGACACAAACGATCAAAGCTCCCCTGTTGTTCAACACGAGCCACCACCTGTACAACAGTCGAATCCTCGACCTACTAGCACCTCCCAAACAAGTAGATATGGGAGAGTCATCAAGCCCCCACAGAGGCTTGACCTATAATTTAATTTTCCATAACTGTGAACGGACGACTCACCAAGTGCAGTGATCGTCCTACAGCAAGTTTTTCTTTTCGTATGTGTCGAGGAAAAGACACTTAGTAACTATATTTCATGTGCCAAGAAGGACACTGAACTTTACTTTTGAGTGAATTAATGTAAACAAGTTTGTTGATTCATGTGGATGACTTGGATGAGGATAGCCCATCTTTGGGGGGTGGGGGGGGGGAGGGAGGGGGAGATGTTGCATAATGTGAATAGTTTTTATTTGGCCACAAACTGGGGGTCAACAACCTGGCAACTCCTGGCCAGGATGGACAAGGGGAACTAGTGGGCAGGGGGAAAGAAGAGCACTTCCTGTAGAGTCAAGCTAGGGTGAGTACCACAAAAGTACACACATCAACATCATTATTATAATATAATATAAGATTGAATGCTATTTTAGGTGAAAGTCTCTTTAGGTATAAATATTAAGTCCAGGATGGGAAAAAGTAAACAAATGTTTGCATATAATGACATGTATGTGTATGAGAGAGACAAAAGAAACATTTCTTTTGTACATACATTTTGGATTTAATTCTTTCACATGAATTTGGTGGAAGGACTTCAACGAAAACGCATCCTCACTCTCCATTCGATTTCTGCTTCAGTTCCACCCCCTTGTTATCACTTTTGTCATCGTACTTACATATTCTACATTCCAGGTCAGGTGCGTTATGCCTCGGTGACTTACAGGTTGTTTAAGAAGTCATGTAGCAATGGCCCCAGCTCAACCTTTGAAGTTCGGTACAAGGGTCAGATCAAAGGTTATGAAGATGCCCTCAAGTTTGACTGGAATTACAACTTCAAGGTTAGTAAGGGTTTCGCAATATTTGCCCAAGTTCTCTTATTTATATTCATGTCAAATGAGACAAGATCGATATATGATAAAATCACTCCATTAATATTATCCCATGGGGGAAATTCACTGTCAAGGAGGATTTAAGAGCACATACATCATACATACATCTTACGCATCATTATGTCACATTGTTGATACCTTACAAAACATTGAAAACTTCGCATGCTCTCTACCTCCCAATGAGCTAAGCTTTTCCTTAAGAGTGTGCTAGCACAGTAATCCAGTGGTCAGAGCATTTGCCCAAGGTGCCAGAGGTTCTCAATTCCATCCCTATTTGGGGTGGGGCCCAACTTAATGAATTACTCAAAAGCCATTTAGAAGCACTCGCATCATTGACTTTTGAGGGCCCAAGCCTTATCTTTGATGTAGTTTCACAGGACTGAAAAGGAACATGAAACCTGAACAGAACCTATTTATGAAGTGTCATTGTGTATTCAGAGACTTGGCAATACCCGGTACTCATCACAAAGAAACGTCCTTGATGAGGAAATGGTGAAAACTGTTCATCAGTTTAGAATTCTATATCTAAGAATACTACACTCCAGTGCATTGATTATGAAAAACCGTTTAGCTTAAGCATTGAAAATTGTGAATACAATAAAAATTTAAAATAATGCCATGCTACAGCTATCTCTTGAAAATAGTCATGGGAGTTGATCCTAGAAACATCTTAAAATGGAAGGTATGACAGTTCAGACAAATGATAATGCATTGCATAATTAGAGAAATCAATTACACCTTCACAATCTTGTATGTATTGTCATCCACAGAAAGGAGAGGCTATGGCAGTTGATTCAGAACTGGGCCATATCCTTACCATCTCCCGTTTTGCCCCTCATTTTGAAGTTAACCCTGCAGGAAAGGGTTCAAACCTTCCTTCTCTGGTAAGTACTAAATCTTACTATGTGTTTAGAGATCTGTCTTTAACAGAATTGCTTAGTTGTTTCTGTGTTTAGCAATGATAATCAGAATCAGATACAGGCACACAGAAATGGGATGCCATTAAATAGATGAAAAAATAGAAAATTGAAATATAAATGGAGAAAAAAAAATGAGTAATCTTTAAGTAGCAACCATTCTTTGCTCTTTGTACCTTTTTATTTCATCAACAGAGCATTTTGTCAGGTCAGCGCAAGAAGTGATAATCTCATTTGTGAACATGGACTTAATCACTTCTTGCACTGAACCAGTGATTTTTTTATTCTGTTCCAGGTAACGGTTCCAAAACTCCCTGATGCATGCAATACGTTATCTATGACTTTGTGTACCATCACCATGTATTTTTATTTATGTGAAAATATGTCAGTTATGTAAAATTTGTATTCTTACTAGGTAGTCCAAACTGGTTTTTACTTTTAATCATTACTTGCCAGTTATTATTCAGTCTGATGGAACTTGCTTTTCCAAGAATTTTGATACCAAGTTTATTATTCTGGCCCAAAAGGCTTTGAAAGTTATGGCATTTTCCAAAGTAAAAAAACACCTTGAATTTTCTGCCTTTTGCAAATTGCATGATGTCCAACTTTGGCCGCGTGTAAAATGACGGTTTATTGAGTCACGGCCTTGAAAATTCTCAGTTTCCAAGGCAAGGGGGCCTACATTATGCTCAATTTTTTTCGAGTGGTACAAATATAATACAACCATCTCATTTTACTTTTCTTTAGACAAACTTCATCCGATGTCAATTTTTTGTGAACTCTTACAGGGGAGACAAAAATAATGTTTTTTTAAAATTAAAAAGGAGGTTGGTGGTGTTCCGCCTTTGACTTAACACTGGGCATGGGACAAAGGTGACGAAATCACACATTGGGTGGGTCTATAAAAACAGTCAGCGCTTTACGCTGAAACATGCACCACCTCTGTTTTTGGCATATCCTTATAACACACAGGCTGAGGTTCATTTGTGTATAATTTTGATCCAGATCTATTACAGTATCGGCCAATTTCTCATTCAAACTTTTCAACAAATGATTTATAAAGGAATTTCAACTCAGAACACGAAAAACACATTGAACTAAATCTCATTTATCTGGCTTTCTGTGTGAGTAATTTTCAAACTCGTGCACTGCATCGGTGAGACACTCTGCGACCCTTTGTTACAAGGGGGTGTAATAGGTATGTGTGGCTCAGGGCAAAAATGGCAAAGCTGTCATGTTCAAGCAATAAAAATACACAGCAATTAGCAGTTCAAAAGATAGTACATGTTGACAGAGGAAGAACTGAACTTTATTTTGATGTGGGATGCATGCCATTTTCCATAAACACACAGCGGTAGTAGCCTTGTAATGTTGGCCTGAAATTATGCCAAAACGAGATTTCCCCCCTTTAGCGGGGCAGTTTGGACTACCTATTCTTATACTGGGGCCTCTTAGGAATTTACTGGTGAAGTGCCACCGACAAAAGACTGCTATCATTGATTTACGCACATTGCATATTTTACAATATATCGAGGGGTGCCTGCACAAACACCTTAACTCGAAAATTTTCGATTTTTTTTTTTTGCATATTCTGTTTTGCCTTGGTAAGTACTACATGTTGAGAATTCCATTATTGAATTAATTGACCTAGTTATTGATGAAAATTTAAAGGTCGTAACACCAGTAACAGACTTGATACTTCATGTCAAACTTTCAAATCGCTCTCCTGTAAAATTTACAAAACTGGCGATACAGTCTTTGAGCAGGCACCCCTCGATATATTAAAATTTTTAGGGCACATTAACATTAAGGCATGTTCTGAATCCTAACTTCTCAACTCATTTTTCACACCCTAACATTCTGATTTGCTTCCATTAATCCCCAACTATGTAACCCCAGATTGCCATGGTTACAACTAGTTTTTTTTGTGTGTCAAAATATTTGTTCATATGGTCTATTTTCTTATTCTGCATGCTGTCATTGCTGAAGACAATCTTTGAGACATTATGACATGGGATTTTTTTCTCATTATTGCTCTTGTACCCAGTTCTTACAAGGCCCACAGGTATTGCATATTATTAGTGTTATTATTATTATTGCTTGTTATCGCAGCTCTCATCTTTGTTATTGTCTTCCCCAGGACGTTGATCCTTTCAAAGTTATTGACCAGAAGACGACACCTACTTGTGCTGCTCAGAAATGTGCATAATTGTTGAGCTCTATTTGTTATGTTGCCAGCTTATCAAATTTGTCTTCACAGTTTAACCATTTTTTAAGACTAATTATACATGTATTTCATTCACATCATGCAACAAAGTCAGTGAAAACCAAAGCGTATTTTTGTTTGTTTGATATGTATGTCACAAATCCCAGACTGGGAGATGTAATAATTATTATAACAAGACAACAATCACGAACGAACAAGTTTAACACTTAACAGAACAACCCATCAGACTCACACATTTATTAAACATAATTATACAGATAATAGCGCAATTACATATATTATATTATTGAACTTAACTGCCGTACAACGGCCTTATTCCCACATGCACTCTTCCTCGGATCCACAACCCGGTAGTTACTTCCTAAAGACACTTCGGCCTCAGCCTCTCCCCTCAGGGTCTTAATAGCACATTAATAATTCACTGGCACCGCAGTCTCTCAATATCACCTGCCTATTGCCATAACACCTTAGCATTCCACTAGCACCTCAGCAGGGCAATAGCACATTATCATTTCAATAGCCCATCAACATGGCAATAGTACATTATCCTTTCAATTAGCACATTCACGCTCATATCTACGTCCCTGTCCGTGGCCAGACTGCCACGACTTTATGTGCCTCTACTGTCCTGCACCGACAGCCTCACTCTTGGCCTATGTGTGGCCTCCGGCCCTATGCTGGCCTATCCCCTGTGCTCACCGAGGTGGCTCTTTGGCCCGTCCCCGACACCTACAAGAATAACATTACATTGGTATAATACCATACCATTTCTATTCACTCTACCTCTCCTTACAACCCATGAAGCGTACACACAATAGTTCACATTTCACTCACCAAACATCTTACGGTAACACACCTCCATCGTAGTACACAATACTCACTCGTGCTACAAATCCATGAACTCAACTTTCATCTATCGCTCATGGCGCACATTGCTATATCCAATATCAAGGACTTCCACATTCCTCACATATACTTATTTACATCATGGTAATAGACGAATATAATATATACATCAATCATAATTATCAATCATCGTTTCACCTACCAGTCATCACTGGAATAACACTACTCCCAAGTCTTCCGACTGCTCTCCTTATGTTCGCCCTCTGGGCTTTCTCCTACGTCCGCTCTCTTAGACGTCTTAGTGTGCAGTGATAGTAATACAGCGCTCTCGCCTCATTCAGACCCCCCAACTCACATGCACGCTTTCCCTTACCCCGTGGGCCGTGGGTTAATTTTACTCTCCTCCTTTCCCCCCGTAATTATTAACTATCGCTCACTCCACTCGTGACATCATCCCCACCCCAAAAAAATTAATGCAATTAATTTCAAATCGCAGCAAGATGACTGTCAACGAGTGAGCGTGAGCAATACTTACATAAAAATGACCTACCAATGCCCCTAGCACATAAAATACCGGAATCAGGGGAAAATATGGGGATCAATATGCCCTGCCTATGCATATATATATCACATCATCAATAGCTAACTAAACACAATATCTAATACAGAATCAGAACCAATCAACATATCAACCATTCTTCATATCATATTTATAATGTCAATATTTTAAAGTCGACGACTCATTCACACAGATCCTGTCAATGTTCCTGTCCTCCGATGTATAAGCTCCTGAACTCTTCCCCTAGGCTCGACTAAGGTAGTCGGCGATATGATTGCTGGTTCCTGGAATTGGTTGAATAACGAAGGTATACGGCTGCAAAGCCAATGCCCATCTAGACCAGCGTGGGCTGGACGAACGATTCTTCGACAAAAACGTTAGTGGCTTGTGGTCTGTCTGGATACAAAATTCTCGTCCCATGAGATAACGTCCTAATTTCTGGACGGACCACACAATGGCAAGACACTCACGCTCTATCACAGAATACTTTCTTTCTCTCTGCAATAACTTCCTACTGACATAACATACAGGATGGAAACATTCGTTCTTCTCCTGTAGAAGACAAGCGCCGACACCAGAGTCCGACGCATCCGTTCTGAGGATAAAATTAGATCGAAAATCGGGTAATATCAGAATGGGTGACGATGATAATGCTGTCACCAAATTATCAAATGCTGTCTGACATTCAGACGTCCACTGGACCTTATCGGGTTGTCCCTTCTTAGTAAGGTCAGTAAGAGAAGATGACAAGGAGGAAAAATTTGGAATGAACTTTCTGTAATAATTTAAAATTCCCACTAAGCTTCTGACTTGTTTCTTTGTTTTAGGGATTTGCAACCCTACTAATTTGTCAATTTTTGTTACTTCAGGTCTCTGAACACCTCTACCCACGATATGTCCTAAGAATACTATCTCTGGACATGCCAAATCCATCTTTGCGGGTTTAGCAGTTAACCCAAAATGACGTAATCGTTTAAAAATTACTGTTAGTGTCTGAATATGATCAGACCATGTCGACGTATGACATGCTATATCGTCAAAGAATGACACGACATTAGGTATGTCCTTTAATACCAGTATGAGAATACAGATACTCTGGTCTCTCATGAAACCTCTGCAGCATATCAACATGGAAAACCCTTACTGATCCATCAATGTGGATAGCGTAATCTACCTTTGAAACAACTCGCTCAATAACATAAGGACCTTTCCATGTCACCAATAACTTATTATGGTCCGTAGGTAATAACAATAGGACCTTGTCTCCTGGCTTAAAAATTCTCAGTTTGGATCCTCTATCTTTATAGGCTTTTGCTCTTTTTGAAGCGATACTAGAAGCTTCTTCTGCTATAGTGCGCTCTGAAGATAATCTTTCTCTTAAATCAACAAGGTCTATCGAAACCTTTTTAAACGGTTCCGAAACCGTGGGGATCTTTTGAAGAGGAGCCTGGGGTGTACGACCCTTATGCGTCGTCTTTTGGCACGCACTGCACGTCTTACAATACACTTGTACATCCCTGTGGATGGATGGCCAGTAAAAATTTTTAAGAACCCTTTCTTTGGTTCTAGCTATTCCCATATGACCCGCTAATGGGACATCATGTGCCAAATGCAATACTGTTGCGATTAGCAACGCTGGCACAACGACCTGCTTTAAAATGGAGGCCACCGTTACATACTTACGGAACAGAATGCCCGCCTGAATAACAAAGGAAGACGAACCGTTCTCATATTTCCTCGTTTTCTCCGTTCGCGCCTCCTCAAAACATGGATTCAATGATGGGTCCTCCTTTTGTAATGTCGCCAAGCGCCCTGGTGTGATATCCAGGTTGACCGCTGGCGTTGCCAAAGGTCTAATTTTACCCTTATCACCTACCTGTCGACGTGTCTCGACTGCGGCACAAAAGTCAATACCTTTTGATTGCGACCATGCCTGCACATTCTCCTCGGAAGAGGAACCTACCCGAGATACATTACTAATGATGAGCTGGGCGCCTGGAAAGCAACCAACGACTGCTTCGACTTCCCCGCTAAGGAAAGGCGTATCTATCACTATCTTTGCCATGGGTAATTTCTCTATGGCCCCTGAAAATTGGATGCACGGGACAGTCTCACCTGTAAGCTGTGAATCCCGAATGCAGTCCCTATGCACTCCCACAACGGTAGATCCTGTATCTCGTAAAACCGAGACCGGTTCGTCCCCAACAAACCCCGGATAAACCCTAAGACCACGTCATGTATGACATGAATTTATAACGGGGATCTTTCTCCCACAAGGTAAAACACCGGAAGATAACTTCTCACAACTGGGACACTTAGAATACTGTCCGCCTCCGTTGTCCGATGTAACACACGCAGCCGCATGATGAAATTTATTAGGGGAACATGGAGTGGAGCTCCCGTGATTGCCATCCACGCTCGCCGCTATCCTACCTGCAGGGCAATTCACGCTGATGTGATCTGCTCTTCCGCAGTTCCAACACTTCGCGGCCCTACAATCGCGTGAAAAATGCCCCACGCGTCCGCAAGTCCAACATTCCGCTCCCTGTGCTCCGCTAGACCTGGGTCCCCGTGACCCATCGCGACCGGAACTAAAGTCCCTATGCCGTCGGTCATCGGCAAAGGTCACAAATCGCCCTCGGCCATTACCGCGACCTAGCCCTCCTGCTCGGTCAAACTTACCGGATCCATATGCAGGTGATTGGTGATAGCCCCTACGTTGCCCCTGGGCTTGCCCATTATAGGCACCACGCTGACGCGACCTGTCTTTATGTCCTGTCGGCGACCCCTCAACCACGGCGACGTAACCAGCATCCTGTACGTACGCCCTCGCGACTGGTTTGGACGGATGTGCCGTACGGTATGCTTCCGCCAACTTAGACGCCTCCTGCACCGTCGCGGGTTCGTTTTCTTTCAGGAAAGCCACCAGATCTTTATGGCACGACGCGTAGAGCTGGTCACGGATCATTAGGTCTTTCAATTTAGCAAAATCCGCGCCCACATGCGCCAAGTCCATCCAGTTCGTGAAATATTCCGTTAGTCTCGCGACGAAGGCAGCAAAGTCCTCCCTGGTATCCGCACGTGCTCGCCTAAACTGCTCCCGGAAATATTCCTCGGTACGGCAAATCGGCGAAGCAGCAAAGACTTCAGCTTATCATAATCATGTACGTCTTCGCGCTGTAGCTCTTTAAAGTAGGTTAACGCTCGCCCCTGCAACAAGGAATCCAGGTATGTGGACCATAATTGTTTATTCTCCCCCCATTGCAGTTGTGCGTTCAGTTCGAACCTGTAAAGGAAGGCGTCTATGTCGTCCTTCCGGTCGTCGAACGTAGGCAGCTTAATCCTAACGCCACCTTTATTTTGCCCCTGCCGCTCAACTGTTTCCGTTGGCGTGTTCTTCTTGATTTCCAACTCGGCGATTCTTACTTGCGCCTCTATCTCCTTTAACTTTATCTCCTGCTCCCTTTCCTTAGCCTGTCTCTCCTGTTGCTGAGCTTCTAACTCCTTTAACTTAAACTCCCTTTCCTGCTCCTGAGCCTTAGCCTCTCTTTCCTTTTCCTGAGCCTCTTTTTCTCGCTCTCTATCTTTAGCACGCTCATCGCGCAACTCCGCCTGCTGCTCTTTAATCCAGCTGCGCAGCTCCTCTCCCTCAAGGCCAAGTTCCGTACCCAATTTCATGAGCTCACGGAGATCCGCCATTTCACAGATTTATGGTTATGGTATGTATTATGAAAAAGACCAACCTGTCGGTATGGTCACTAACGACACGACCAGAGACCTGAGATCACACCAGATATAACAACACCCAATTGTCTCAAATACAATTCAGAAATTTACCTACTTCCTAACTAATTCTATATTCATTAAATGTATAGCACTATTAATAATAAAAAGAGAAAAGAAAAGACAAAAATGAAGAACTTCAGAAGAAGGACCACAAGTACGTCAAGGACAACGAACCAGACTAGGACAAAGACCTAAAAAAGAAAATATAATGAGAAAAAAAGCAACCTAACTACGCCGATTACACTACAAGGTACGAACAAGAACAGAGTCTGAAAAAAAAGAACGTATCTACAGATAGGTAAGAGAGGGACAAGAGAAACGTCTTCCTAAAACAACGAGGAAGATGGAACGGCACAATCTAAACAAAAATACAGGTCCCTATAGAACTGTTCACTGTGATGAACGAAGTTCCAAATTTAGCCCACCTCGCGAAGAGGATAAACTACGCTCACCACAGCAAACCCGCGCCACCGCCCGTACAATCAATTACAACGAAAACAGCAAAAACAGAGAAAAAGACAGATTAAAGGAACAGCCCACAATCCAGGGCACAAAAATTTTGACTTTTACTTAACTTTTCTGACTATAACCTCTCCCCTTGTCTCGGAGCTCTGGCTGCTTGACCTCTACAGGCTGGCACACACACTCTCTGCAGAAATTTAAGTACACATTAATACCTATTCATAAAAATACATACATCAATACATATTCATAAATATACATAAATCATATCATCATGAAATTCCCATTCATCCCACGAACAAGGACAACAGCACGAATTCCTAGCACAACAGAAAAACAACTAGATATAACGAATACACAATGTCAAAATGACCACAGGTAAACAGGACGAGCCCCCAGTGTCACAAATCCCAGACTGGGAGATGTAATAATTATTATAACAAGACAACAATCACGAACGAACAAGTTTAACACTTAACAGAACAACCCATCAGACTCACACATTTATTAAACATAATTATACAGATAATAGCGCAATTACATATATTATATTATTGAACTTAACTGCCGTACAACGGCCTTATTCCCACATGCACTCTTCCTCGGATCCACAACCCGGTAGTTACTTCCTAAAGACACTTCGGCCTCAGCCTCTCCCCTCAGGGTCTTAATAGCACATTAATAATTCACTGGCACCGCAGTCTCTCAATATCACCTTCCTATTGCCATAACACCTTAGCATTCCACTAGCACCTCAGCAGGGCAATAGCACATTATCATTTCAATAGCCCATCAACATGGCAATAGTACATTATCATTTCAATAGCCCATCAACGTGGCAATAGTACATTATCATTTCAATAGCCCATCAACGTGGCAATAGTACATTATCATTTCAATAGCCCATCAACATGGCAATAGTACATTATCCTTTCAATTAGCACATTCACGCTCATATCTACGTCCCTGTCCGTGGCCAGACTGCCACGACTTTATGTGCCTCTACTGTCCTGCACCGACAGCCTCACTCTTGGCCTATGTGTGGCCTCCGGCCCTATGCTGGCCTATCCCCTGTGCTCACCGAGGTGGCTCGTTGGCCCGTCCCCGACACCTACAAGAATAACATTACATTGGTATAATACCATACCATTTCTATTCACTCTACCTCTCCTTACAACCCATGAAGCGTACACACAATAGTTCACATTTCACTCACCAAACATCTTACGGTAACACACCTCCATCGTAGTACACAATACTCACTCGTGCTACAAATCCATGAACTCAACTTTCATCTATCGCTCATGGCGCACATTGCTATATATCCAATATCAAGGACTTCCACATTCCTCACATATACTTATTTACATCATGGTAATAGACGAATATAATATATACATCAATCATAATTATCAATCATCGTTTCACCTACCAGTCATCACTGGAATAACACTACTCCCAAGTCTTCCGACTGCTCTCCTTATGTTCGCCCTCTGGGCTTTCTCCTACGTCCGCTCTCTTAGACGTCTTAGTGTGCAGTGATAGTAATACAGCGCTCTCGCCTCATTCAGACCCCCCAACTCACATGCACGCTTTCCCTTACCCCGTGGGCCGTGGGTTAATTTTACTCTCCTCCTTTCCCCCCGTAATTATTAACTATCGCTCACTCCACTCATGACAATGTATTTTCCCTGCTGATGACAATCCTTAATATAATATACTCCAAATGTTTTGCTCACATCATATGCTACCGTAAAACCAAAGAATCAAGTAATTATCCAATTTCTGCATGACCATACAAGCTAGTGATATTGTTACATGTCTTCATATTGTGTGTGCCAAGTTTTCCTAATAACCAGTGTTGGTGACAAAGAAACTTACATTTATCATTGTTCTTCTTGTAATAAGATCACACAGATCGTACAATTTTCTTGGTTCACCCTGATTTGTGACATGCTTTTATTGTGTTGATATTTGCACCTCAGTACAGTAAAGACTGCTGAGTAAATTATGTGCTCCTTTACTTATAAATCTTTTCGTATGTGTGCTTGTGAGCGCATGCGATATTATCAGTGTCTATCTCCCCCTCTTCCTCAGGGAAACTACAAAAAGACAAAATGCCTACCTCCCATTATATATACACACTCTACATTACATCAAAAAAATATCTCAGCAATGCCTGTATTCAATAATTCCCATCATCTGTGCATTGGGAAAACAAGTAACATTTTCAGTTCTTTACTGTAATCTATTCACATGGAAAATTCTCTTGATTTTTATGACTGACTCTGCACAGCCATCTCTGCGCCTGTGCTAAGAACATTTTGTGGAGGTTCCTATCTCAGTCTCAAGTGGTGCTTTTGAACATTTGATTGGTATACTGAAAACGTGTAAATAAGTTTAGGCTTATGACCCTTTCCATGATAGATTCTGGTCTTTTCAATTGAAAAACGGGCCCAAACAGAAGTTACAGAGTCTCAGCTTTCTATTGCACTGATATTTCCGGCATCACATCATACAAATAAAAGCATACAGAACACTGAGCTACAAATTCAACACTTAATGCAACTCCCAGGCCCATGACCCATGGAGCAGACCAAAACCTCAATGCAAAGTGCAAGGATTTCACAGACCCAAACTCTTGTTTGACAAATTCCTGTAGTCTCCCTCTCCTAAGAGTTTCAATTCATTTTGACCAAAGAAACATTTTAAACTAGATGACTTACCGGGCATTGCCCGGAATAAACAATCATGTGCTTCCCCCCCCCCCCTCTCTCTCTTTCTCTCTCTCTCTCTCACATATAAACTACAGTCTTACTTCAGAACTCATGCGCGCCAGAACACTACGCACCAAACTGAACCCTTGATACGGTTACTTTTTATGTCATGCACGGTATTATAAATTACGAAACAAACATGCAAAAATACAGATGTTACATAGCAATAAACATTGTTATTTTTAAAAAATACATGCTTGAAGTAAACAACTTTTAATTATAGCCATCATCTTCCTTATCTCAATTGCCACCTTCCTGCCAAATTTAAGGCCTAAAGAGTGTATAGTTTGGCCAGTTAGTCATGCCAAAGGTTGCAAGTTACTGAAATATATAATAGATGTATATACATTTTGAATGGGGCAAATTTAAGATTCGGGTCAGGTATGTGAATTATCAAAAAGTGGTGGGTTGCAGTGGGTAGGTGTAAGACACAGTTTGCACACACACAAAAAAAACAACAGGTATTAGATTTTGTAGAGCCCTATAGGTGCCAACAAAGGGAAAATGTTAATTACAACAACAAAAAACTGGCAATTTTTTAACAACTTCACTGCCAAGTGGGATCCAGCATAATAGCGTGAGAAGCCCTTCTTTGGAGTTTCTTGTAATAGGGATCATTTTTATTTTTTTTATTTTTTTTTGCCAACCATCTCATATCAATCATGTTTGGGTTTCCAAAGAATTGAACACATTATCCGACTCCATTTAATGCACACATTATGACATGATTGTTAGGAGACTTTGTCTCCTTAGTCTAGTCAACAAACAATACAGGCCTGAATCCCATCATCATCTTCACTGATAAGCTGTCTTTTTTCCCTAGGCCCCTACACAGGAAATGGAAGTATGAACGAAATTGCAAATGCTGCCATTTCAAACGAGTGGCCAATTTTCTGTCTTTTGTCGTTTTCTAAAAAAAAAAAAAACTAATCACCAAAAATGGATACCCCTCCCCCCTTTGATTTTCATTTTGAGAACTGAATCAGACAAAATATAAAGTGAATCAGCAGACATGGGCTACCTGTCAGATCACACAAGGCTGGTGTCTAATGGTATGAACCAGCTACGTGCAGCCATGCACTCATCATTAGCCAGGCAGGCGGTTGGTGGGTGCCCCTGGCAGAATTTCCTGTTTATAATTCGGTTACATTCTGTCTATTGTCTTGCTTCTTCCTAGCATAATGTGGTTATCCTGTCGATAATATGATTTTTTTCAATCTCAAACTCAAACCACTAGCCAGGCTGCAAATGCCAGCTTGATCGGGCACCATAATGCAATCTCCAGCATTTCATTGTGCAGATTTTGAGTCTCAAATGTCAATACCTGAAACACCAAATAAAGAATCTTTAAATTATTGTCAATTTTAGTTCGGTATAATCGGAAATCTTACGGAATAAAACAACTATAGAATAGATTAACTACAAAAACATGAACTGACAAACTGAAAGGCAAAGCCGTTTTTGCGAAGACAAGAGTTCCCAACTAGACTGAATGCCTGCAACAGACCACCCCATCAAGACCACCCTATCAATAACCCTATCCTTATCACCGACCCTCAACTTATTTCAGCCCTAACCTTTATCCATTGGACCAGAAGTCAAAAGAAAAAATCTGAAAAGCATACATGTATAGTGGTCGGTACGTACCGAATTCTTTCCAACTGAAAATAATTTATGTCTATAACAACTGGTCCTGTAAGGCATGGCAAGAACTAAGCCCATGGCAGTTGCTAATTCGATAGATCTTGGCCCTGCTTCTCTTGCGACAATGGACATTTAAATAGGTCTCATGACAAATTTTCCCTCACCCTCCCTCATACCCTTTCAACCAGAAAAAGGCTTAGGGTTTGGGAAAAGGACAGGGTTAGGATATCTTGACTGGGTGGTTGGGACATATTATGGAAGTCTTTCCAACACGGCACTTTGAAGCGATATAATCAAGAATAGAGCGTCACATGACAAAAGCAGGACACACAAAACACACATACACAGTTCTTTTTCTTTCATTTTCTTTCCCCAAATTTTAGGGTGAATATTCAGAAGTCTCCCGACCAAGTGTCATTTGAATGTTGATTTCTTTGAGAAATAATTCCTTAGAAAGAGAAATATTTGACATTTAAATCCCCAATAACTGACAAGGTTGGGCCCCAAGCAACCAACTTGTTCCCAATAAAAAAGTACGGTTCTTCAAATACACAAACTGGTAGGGCCCATATGTGGTGGGACAAGAGATGAAATCAAGAGACAGGCTTCCTACACCTGTGAGGTGAGTATTACAACATTTAGTGCTAGTGTTGTAGGTTGGCGAGTGTAGTTAACAATACCACTGTTTGATTTGTTTTATCTGTTCATCCACAACTGTCAGGGCCTTACAAGCAGCGGTTTGTCACTGGTGCTACCGAGGAAAGCGGTGGCACCAGTGACACCGTTAATTGGTAGCACCAGTGACAAAATCGATTGTTTGTACAAAACTACTCTCTTTAATACCCAGATTGCTTTTTTTTTTCTGATTTATATCCAGTAATTTCACTTTCAGGACTCGGGTATTTTCTAGTTCAGTTCGGTGCTGAGTTAAAGAGAGTTTTAACCTGTAAAAGTATTCATTTTTTAAAATGCATTGAAATCACATATTGTTTAAGGAAGAAGAACATTTGGTTTAGTGCTGTGACTTTTTCTTTTTCTGTTTTTTTTTTTTTAGAGAAAAGAACAGTGTATATCTTTTTGTTTTTGTAAGTTATGTAAACGTTTTGCCACCGGTGCTACGCCCTTGCCACTGGTGCTACCGTTTGTCGCTGGTGTCACCACTGTTTAAACAAAAACTGATGTAAAATTAAGTTTTAAGATAGACTATGTGTGACTTGTTTTACAGTGCCTAGAGAGATATGTCTTTGTCTACAGAGTGCATAATGATCAATGGTGAACTTTTCGTGTGCTTTTGAATTCAACTGAATCGTTTCATTTTCAGAAATATTTCTCGGTAACCTATTTTACTTTTTACTTTTCAGCATTTATTGAATTAGAACACCACGAATTTCCATATTATTTTACATTATGTGGGGTAACCAATAGCACAAAACCATTAAGAACTACCACAAAAGCATGTACATGATTGTGGTTTATTTTGTACTTTAATTTTGGCTGCACCAGTGACATTTTTCACCATAATATGACCATTGTTTTTATTTCTTAGAAAAAAAAAGAAAAGAAAAAAGCTTATTAAGCCTGGGAAATCTACCAATATTATTATCTGTGAATGATTAAGCTTTCAATAAAAGTCACATCTGATGTCCAAAAAACAACATTGATTTTTTGTCCGAAATTTGCTGTCCAAAAATTGACACGGGGGGGGGGGGGGGCTGTGTGCGTCAGTGGCGTTGATCATTGCAAGAGAAAAATGGCTGTAGTAAATCGCTGTAGAAACTAGGATGAATACGGGGACATTCCACGTAATATGTTACCTAAGAGTCATTTTTCAAACCATGCATGGAGAAAAAATTAATGTTTGTGTTGTAAAGGGTTGTAATAAAATTAACAATTACGGTTAGCTTTATCTTACTTGGATGCGATCTGACGACAACCTTTGAAAAAAGCACATATTTACAACCTCCCATCAGTTACGAAGATTAGACTATGTTTTTTCTGCATGCTGAAATGCATTTTTTTAATGTAGAAAAACACTGTTCACTAATCCTGTTGGTTTGGTTTCACAAATTTTGCACTTTCATTTTGCTATGTAAAAACATGGTATTTTTTCTGACCCATCAGTTACCAACTAAAGTGGAGGCAATTGAATGGACTCATCTTAATTTTTATTATTTAAAATACATTTTCTTCATTTCTGTACCATTTTTCTGGATTACACGTATTTTGAAATGCAATTGAATGGACTCATCTAATTAGTTTTTATTATTTAAATTTAAAACACATTTTTATCATTTCTGTACCATTTTTCTGGATTATTTTGAAATAAATGGTTGGTAATAATTTGTTCAGTGGCCTTTTCTTTCTTAAAATGGATTAACGTCCCGTCAGTTACGGTGGAATGTCCTTTCGCTAAATTGCGTTCTATAAGCTTTATCCCCGACCAGATGAAAAAGAAAAAAACAAAACAAAACAAAAAAACCTGGGGAAACGTTTTTCACGGGCTGCATTAGCTGCACGAGAATTTGTCTAGGCCTAAACTTGTGAGATCGAGAGTTAGGCCTATTAGTCTAGATCTAGACCTATTCAGTTTCTTGTTCATTACACGCAAGCAAAGTACCAGGCAGTAAGTTTGCACCTTTTTATATCTCTGTTTGAAAATTGTTTATCACGTGCATTTGTAATGTAATAAATCTCATAATACATGGTCGTGATAGATCAAGAAAAGTGCGGGGTGCAGACACCAAAGAGAGAATACAAGCAGAATTTAGCATACCAATCAACAAGTCCAATGAAATAAATGTTGCAGTTTATCCTAGCATTAATGAATAATGTGCAGCCTTCTTACCGTCAGATAAGGTGCCTGTATTCGATTTTAATGGACAGGTGCGGTGTGGGAGCATTAGATCTAAAAATCTATGTCGAATCTGGTTATGAAGACTGAATTATGTTAATTGTGTCCTAACTTTTCACGTTTTATCAGACAAAGCAGGTTCTCTGATATGAAAGTGGATCTTAACATCATTGAACAGACAGTTTTCAGTTTGAGTTTGGGTTAAACGGGGTGTCGGCACGATAACGGCCACTTTGCACCTTGAACAGACAGAAAGCAGTTGAAACACCAGAGTTGACCGGGGGCTGCCCAGTTTGTCATAGGCCCACCCCGCCTCGACTGTGCCCTGCATGATGGAAGTTATCACTGACACTCTCAAAAAGAGTAAATGAATGATTGATTGATTGTATGAATTGAATTTTAGTGGAAGGACTTCCGAATGCGTTCCATAGCCCGAGGGAAAACAGTACATAGCTACCCCGACGGCTTTCCCTGATATGTCAATCTGACTACTGCCCAGACGAACATCGGCCTACGGCCTCGATGATACAAACTGACTAGACCCTCACGTCGTTACATATCAATCTGACAATGCCTATGCACTTGTCGAGTTATGGAACGCATTCGGAAGTCCTCCCGAATTTTATTTTTCAATTGTTTTTAACGAAAGAACATTCATTGTTGAAATTTTACAGAGTAATTTGCTTTGATTTGCATACAAAAAGGAAGAAATATTGAACAACACAAGCTGAATTGACATTTTAGAGGGACTATCTCTACACCACCAATTTGAAGGTGGAGAATAAAAAACTTAAGTTACAACTACAGTGTTAAAGTGCTGTAATTATGACTGTCATCAATACTCAAATACTTAAATGAAATAACAAAGCGATCTTCTTCATGAGTCTTCTTTCAAGACATAATTATGCTTCTTTTAAGTTTGTATACAGATCAACAGTTTGTGTGAAAAACATGTTCATTGCAACTGGAAGTAATGAGAAGAGTAAATTGAAGGGCCCAAATTAATGTAGGCATACAAAAATATTCTAGAGTAAAACAAATAAACTGGTATCTTAATTTCTTATATGCAGGACAACATAATAATAATAATAATAGTTTGTCCATCAGGTATGATGATGACCTTAACAACACCAGAGGAATAAAGAACAGAAATTGTTGAGAATTTCAACACATGGACAATAAAGAGAACTAAAGGACACAGAGGACAGAATGCAAAGACTGTTCTTTCATGGCTTATGGCTTCTCATGTGACTGATAAGTCCTATTTTTGCCCTGCAGACCCTTCCGCATAAATGACAAGAGTGCTCCGTTGGTTCAGTACCACTGGGCCTTTTCTTGCGCCGTTCTCTTTTTTTGATAGCCTGCTGGACTCTGTCAGCTTCCCATGCTTGGCTGCCTCTGGTAAGGGCCGCCCTCCAATTTGCACGATCAAGCGAGAGCTTTTCCCACTCACTCACATCAATGGCAAAGGCCTTCAGTGATTGCTTGAGAGTGTCTTTGTAACGTCTCTTTGGGGCCCCAACATTCCTCGTTCCATTGGAGAGCTCAGAGAAGAAGATTTGCTTAGGGAGTCTGGAGTCGGGCATTCTGACAACATGTCCTGCCCAACGTAGCTGAATTTTTTTTCAGGTGGCAGAAGATGCTCAATTCCTTGGCACGATTGAGGACCTCAGTGTATAATCAGAATAGAACTTGTCTTTGGCTTCATCTGGGTTTGTCATGGTGGGCGCATATGCGCTAATGAGGGTGGCTGACTGGCTTTTCCCAACTGGGATCCTGAGTGTCATTAGCCTGTCATTTATTTCAATTGGCATGGACTGCAAGTTTCTGACAAGGTCATTTTTAATTGCAAACCCAACACCATGCTGTCTCGGTTCGACTGCACCCTTGCCTTTCCAGAAGAAGGTGTATCCACTGCTGAGCTCTTTGAGTTGGCCACTATCAGGGAGTCTGGTCTCACTGAGTGCCACTATGTCCAGGTTGTACCTGCTGAGCTCAATGGCAATAAGTGCAGTGCGTCTTTCCGGGTTGTTTGAGTTGTCCTGTAGTGTGCGTATATTCCAGGCTCCTAGCCTGAGTAAGCTGAATTTCTTTTTGTTTCGACCGCAGGGTATACCAGTCAGGGTGATGTGAAGTGGGCTTTCTTTAGGGCACCTTTTCTAGCCTCTTCGTCAGTTGAGGTGAGCAGTGCTATCCTTAAATAAGGCTGCTCAGCTACTGTGGGTGCTGCCTCCCCACGCCTCCACTTCAATCGACGATGAAGCGACCATAGCCCACAGCCACCAACGTGTAGGTCTGTGCTAACAGCTTCCAGTCTATCCAAACCTGCTGCCACCGCACTCGCCCATCGCCGTTGGAATTTTGAGAGGAAAGAAGACGAGACAAAGATGAAAGAAGACGAGGTGAGTGTTAAGACTGGCGCAAAGAATTTGTTTTTAGTGAGAAAGAGCTGCGCAAACATCAGACTCACTCTCTCGCCTGGACACAACTTATCCAAGTGGCAAGACAGGGTCAAGACGACTGGAAATGTATCCAGGTGCAGGAGGATGCCAGAGGGACAGTCATATTGCCTGACCGGCTGCCTGTAGGCTACTCCACAGCCTCGCAGTCCCAACTGACTAGGGTGAAAGACCCAAACCAAAGAACACCAATACTGGTGGATGCTCTGTGTCACGATATCCAGGCCAGAGTGACGGTATATTGCCATCTGCCCTATCAATCAACCACTGGCCTGCTGCCGCCAGCTTCGAAGCTGCGTCCGGGAAGTTTGCTCAATTCTTCGTCTGTGATTTAGGCAAACAAGCCTATGACCACACCGCTACCGGGGGCCAATATGAAGGACTCAAGTACTGAGGGTCACATTGTGCCCTAGCATGTGGCCGTTGGGTTAGATGAAACCTCCTCCGCCCTGGCCGTTTGCACCGACAGGTGCACGCCCACTGATACCATGCTAGCGTACCAGTTCATGAAACAGGTTGTACTGGATTACATGTTACCAGTAGCAGATTTTTCTGACCTGACACCAGGACAACATAACACTAAAGTAATTGTACATCATTTTGTACATCAGATTTACAGTCTAACAAAGGAAGGCAAAGAAATCATCTAAGGCCTACTTGGGCTAATCTGGAGGGGGAACACACTTAGTCAACCACTTAATAACAGAAACATAAATTATGTCCATAGTTCCCCATAGTTCACAAAGCACCTTTTTAAGCCTTTTTGAGGGGGGGGGGGGCTGCCCAGTTTGTCACAGGCCCACCCCATAAACTGGGCCTGTGACAAACTGGCATGCTCATAGGAGTGTCATATTTCAATTATTCTTTTTTATCACATGACAGATAGAATCAAGATCAATGTAGAATCTAAGAGCTTCAGATTTTACCAAATATGTTATTCTGTTATTCACATTGTAACCCTAGTCCTGTGGGAGGCCACTAATTTGACCTCCTTGCACAACACACGAGGCCACTGCTGTATCACACATTTTGCAAACCGGTGTAGCAGGCCAGATTATACCCCCGCCAGACTATACCCGGGGTTGAACTGGCCTAGCCCAGAATATCCCCCGGGGTATATTCTGGGCTAGGCCAGTTTATACCCCGGGGTTTACTTTGGGCTAGGCCAGACTATACCCCCCCAGTCCAGATTATACCCCCTACTTTTTTTTAAAAACAAGTCAAGGCCGTAGTTTATTTCAACTTTAGTTTGAATTGTTCATTATCACTGTCATCAGATATCATATTGAAGCATACATTTTTGACTCTTGTAAATTATGATACATTTAAAAGGACATAAATATGCTTAAAAAGCATTGATATACAAAAGGATTGAAAATCAATTGAAACTGATATGATTAAACTTTAACACTAATTTTACTTGTGTCCGTTGGTATTATTATTGTTTTGGTTTTTTTATAATTAGTTGTCCATGAGTTAAACATGTATTGTAATTTTTTTGTTTGGCACCACTAACATATACTTAGTGGCAAGGTATGAACTAATTATAAGACTCATAAGTGTAAAGTTATCTGAATCTTATTATAATTTTTGAAAATCAGAAATGTGCTTGATATGTCGGAACAACTAGATCTATATATAAAGTTACACTGATGCAGAGAGAAAGGCCAGAAAAGAATACATAGAGAAAAAAACAACAACAACATTTTAACAACTGGACTGGCAGATGGGTGCAATTCCATCATCCAGCAGACATTAAATACTTCACACAAAACTAAATACATACTAAAATTGTTTCACATAATGAATTTAACCTGTCCAGATCCACTTGAAACGTTACAGAAAGCTAACTGTCAGGGTTAGGATTTGAATTGCCGTGCTGGGTCACGCTTTGTTTATTTCATGTCATCATTGATTTTGGCCAGTGCAAACGTCCTTGAACTATTCCCGTGGACAGTTTGTTTTTGTAACGCTTTTTCTTAGAGATGGAAAGAAGGTGGGGCAAGATAGAACGAATGGATAAATTAACAGTGACGGTGCAGTTTTCGACCCCGTGGTTTGGGTGTACTTTAGCAAGGGAAGACGGGGCGAATAAGGAGTGAATAAATTCGTACATAAAACGTAGAGGGTGTAGTGACTTTGCGAAAGGTTTTGACATCCTAGTTTAACTTTGTCTGTTACTATTAATAGACTGCGAGCTGAGCTCGAAATGGATGCACCAATCAAATTTGAGCAGTTGGCTGGGGTTTGCAGAAGATAAGCGGAGACATCTTTATGTTACTTCACTCCATGCAGCGTATTCCATCCTGCGAGGGTGTCGGCTAAGGTTCAGCCAGAGAGAACCATAAGACTGTTAAGACATGTCTATGTCCTTGATAGACAATGGAAATTACCCACAGCTATTTTCTCCAGTTCCCTGAAATCGTTTCAGGGAACCAATCGTAAGTGTCTTCACAATGATTCGAGATGATGTGAATCTGACCCTACTTTTCCAGTAGAAGTGCTACCAAAGGATGCAAGATTATAATGTCTTTACTTGCAATTAAGATCTAGACTGAGTGACTGATATACACATTTGTAAATTGTAATTTGATGTGTTTGGATGAGGCTGGGGATTGCCAGCCCATCCTAGAGCAGATCTAGATCTATCTTAACTACGTCAGTGTGTCTTGACGGTTTGATCCTTTATAAGCTATTACTGAGTTAATATTGTCGTCTGAGACATAAGAATATTATTTGTGAGATAGTAGGCAGATTAGATTTCTGAAGATAAATAATTACTAAGTAAACTGTGAATGAGTCAGAATGATATGGATTTTCTAATCTTTTAAGAATATAGAGGAGACTTTTAGTTATGTATTAGATCTATAGTATTTTCATTTGATGCTGCTGATGTTGTCTTTTAATATGTAACGATAGACGAAATTGTTAGGAACTTAAGTAATAAATTTGTGGCCCTACAAGGTCCTTGATATAACTTACTCAAAATTGTTATTAGTGTATGTGGCATGGTATGGCAGAGTAATTTAGTAAAACCTCTCGATATTTATTAAATGCAGTCGAACACCTAAATTCCATAATTTAATATACCCCAATCTGTAACACTGGAGAGGGACCCTTAAAAGAACTTTAGATAACGCCATGCCATTTAAGTAGATTATTTAAAACCTATTGTATTTTTATTCCATTAGTTGATATTGTACTTTTGTAATACTATGTTTTCAGGTCTTTTTATTATCGATTTTAGACAATTTGTACTAATTTAATATTGTGTTTCAATTTCATATGGTGAATTCAACATCCCATTGACCCGTGGACACCGGCGAGGGAACCCTTTCACCGTACAGATCTACCTCAGACGGAAATACAGTTTTTTGGGCTTGGAGCTGTGGATTAGGGATACATACCATCTGAATTCCTCAAAAACAAAGTTAAGTGAACCATCTATCTAACAGTCTTGAGGAGGGCGACGTACTTTCCGCTCTGTGTTTGTTCCAGGCCATTTTACTATTTACTATATGTTTAGTTTAAGTGCGGGAGGTTGGTTGGGGTCATAGTTTAGCATATCTTCTTTGCCATTACGAAGGATATTGGAGTGCCTTGGTGGCTATTTATAATAACTCGGGGGGATTTGCTTCACTGTGAATAGTTCTATTAGGGATCCATTATTCGTATAGATTGTGGCGTTTTCTTACTTCCTCACTTTTCTTTAGGAAGATGTCTCTCCTGTCTTTCTTCTTAAACTATCTGTAATATAAGTTAGGACTTGTAGGGTCTGTTATCGTTCGTTTTACTTGTCAGTATACGTCCTGTTTATTGTATTTCTTTTTGCTTATTATAAACTTTAAACTACTCTACTATACTAACATTGTTATGTTTACAATATATGCCTGAGGTGTTTCACGTGCTAAAACCACGTTGAATTTTAATCTGGATTATTGACAGTAAGTGAATTATTAGAACCCGTGCAGTTAATACTGCCAGTTCTGGGTTAGTGTGATATAACCGATTCGTTTTAACATCGACGACCCCCGAAAGGGCAGTACTAGGCTGCTTAGGGAAGTGATTTTTTTTTTGAGTAGGGATATGTGGTGAATATTGGTGTTATTTTCGGCTGTGCGGCCGCCCGAAGAGCAAAGAGTTTTTTTGTCTCATGGGACTTGTTCGTATCAGTGTTGAGGTAATGTCATTATAAAAGACACGTGGTATGTTGAGAGAGAGAGAGAGTTGAACCTTCTTACAGGCAGTGTAAGGCCTCAGGGCAGTGTAAGGCCGCAGGCAGTGTAAGACGCGGAGACGCAGTATAAGACCTATGGGCAGTGTAAGGCCGCAGGCAGTGTAAGACCGACCGTTAAGAAAGGGAATTTTCGCGTTTTGAGAGTTTTTCCAGTGCTAACAGAGTACACTGATTCGTCGCGTTGAGAGAGATTTTGCAGTGGTAACTGAGGACACTGCGTTGTCGCGTTTTAAGTTGTGGAGAAGAGTGGTTGTTTTTTTAATACCGATTATGTCTTAGGCTGTCCGCGTTCCGTGGACTAGCTAACGTAATGCCAGATATGACTATATACCGAGATGACTGTGACACTTGACGTGTGCATGGCTTGCGTAAAGCGCATTTAATTTAACTAGCTATCGCCTCGTGCCATCTCATCTATACCGGATTCGATACGGAGATTAAATAAATAAATCATATTGTTATTGAATTGAGAAAGTTCTATACTATTGTTGCATTTGAGGCAGCACCACGCGAATTTGGAATGTAAACGTTAAGCTAATTAACTTTTCGTCGTTTTGGTTGTTTCAGCTTCATTATACGGAAATTCGTTGTAAAAAGTAAGACAGACCAAAATTTTTATTACTCTGTTAAAGAGTCTGTCTTGTATTGGGGTTGGATAGTGCTTGTCCCCCTCAATTCTAGACGGTGGATGGATTCACATTTATCTTGTTCATTACTTTATGAACCAGTTTTACAATCCTTTTTTGTGAATATCCTCTTTCCACCAGCGTCATTCCTGACTGTGACCTGAACTTCTGGCAAACCTGACGCCCTTGTCAGCGGGTCAATGAGATAGAGACATGGCAAACCAAGCTACCAGAGCTACTGCTGCCATTGGATACCACAGTATTTTAATTAACAATATATTGTGTGTGAATGTGTATATAAGCAGCAATTGTGTGTGTTGACTAGATAATTATGAGCCTATTCCTTCAGTAAGGCTTCATTATTTGATAATAGTTATACTTTAATCCAGCAGTATACAGTGATATACTCATTATTATTATAGATGTTTCTGAGAATTTTGATTGTGTGCAGTAAGAATGTTTAAATAGAATAAATTCTATAGAACGTGGCATCAATAATTGTATGCTGTTTGTCCATCCAATATGCACGTTCTTAGTTAGATTTTTCTTCTCAAGCTTAAGGCTCATTTTTCTACAGTACTACTTAAGCCCCTACCACAATAACTTTGGGATTTCTTGGATCCTATCGTGTAAATTTTATTTAAAATTTTCACTGGGGTGGGGGATATGTCAGGGTTAGGATTTGAATTGCCGTGCTGGGTCACGCTTTGTTTATTTCATGTCATCATTGATTTTGGCCAGTGCAAACGTCCTTGAACTATTCCCGTGGACAGTTTGTTTTTGTAACGCTTTTTCTTAGAGATGGAAAGAAGGTGGGGCAAGATAGAACGAATGGATAAATTAACAGTGACGGTGCAGTTTTCGACCCCGTGGTTTGGGTGTACTTTAGCAAGGGAAGACGGGGCGAATAAGGAGTGAATAAATTCGTACATAAAACGTAGAGGGTGTAGTGACTTTGCGAAAGGTTTTGACATCCTAGTTTAACTTTGTCTGTTACTATTAATAGACTGCGAGCTGAGCTCGAAATGGATGCACCAATCAAATTTGAGCAGTTGGCTGGGGTTTGCAGAAGATAAGCGGAGACATCTTTATGTTACTTCACTCCATGCAGCGTATTCCATCCTGCGAGGGTGTCGGCTAAGGTTCAGCCAGAGAGAACCATAAGACTGTTAAGACATGTCTATGTCCTTGATAGACAATGGAAATTACCCACAGCTATTTTCTCCAGTTCCCTGAAATCGTTTCAGGGAACCAATCGTAAGTGTCTTCACAATGATTCGAGATGATGTGAATCTGACCCTACTTTTCCAGTAGAAGTGCTACCAAAGGATGCAAGATTATAATGTCTTTACTTGCAATTAAGATCTAGACTGAGTGACTGATATACACATTTGTAAATTGTAATTTGATGTGTTTGGATGAGGCTGGGGATTGCCAGCCCATCCTAGAGCAGATCTAGATCTATCTTAACTACGTCAGTGTGTCTTGACGGTTTGATCCTTTATAAGCTATTACTGAGTTAATATTGTCGTCTGAGACATAAGAATATTATTTGTGAGATAGTAGGCAGATTAGATTTCTGAAGATAAATAATTACTAAGTAAACTGTGAATGAGTCAGAATGATATGGATTTTCTAATCTTTTAAGAATATAGAGGAGACTTTTAGTTATGTATTAGATCTATAGTATTTTCATTTGATGCTGCTGATGTTGTCTTTTAATATGTAACGATAGACGAAATTGTTAGGAACTTAAGTAATAAATTTGTGGCCCTACAAGGTCCTTGATATAACTTACTCAAAATTGTTATTAGTGTATGTGGCATGGTATGGCAGAGTAATTTAGTAAAACCTCTCGATATTTATTAAATGCAGTCGAACACCTAAATTCCATAATTTAATATACCCCAATCTGTAACACTAACCAATAATAACAATAAGAAAACCAAATCATCTTATTTACTCTTGAAAATAAAGAGAATATAATCAATATCAGAATCACCATCATCTTGGAATAATACAAAGATAAGAGGGAATATAAAAATGACCTACACATCATTCTAGAATCTATAAGCAGCAATAATATATGTGTATATGTACCAAGTACATGTAAAAAATAATGTGTTAAATCTTTTCAACTATTCAAGTAGAACTGGACTGAAAGCTTTAGCGAAGTAGCTTTGATAGTCATGTAAAATGACAGATTAAATCCACTGAGACAACAGTGCTTTGCAGAAAGTAATTATAGTATGTTATGGCAAAAATTCGATGGATCATGTTGCATGAACATGTCTTGTTAGTAAATTCTTTGATAGCGTATTTGTAGAAATGTATACATTTTATGTAGCTCATGGTTTAAGGCACTGGATTAGTGTCACTCACGTTTGTTGGCATGTTGTAGTTGTTTTTGTAGTTGGCTGCCATTGAGTAAAATTTGCACGGTACTGTTTGTTTGGCACTGACATACACTTAGTCCCAATGGATGAAATAATTAACGGACTCATAAAAATGAAGTCATTTTAAATATTTTTGTGTGTACAAATACACAGTTGTTAAATCCCTTGGCAAGGGACGTGTTAAGCTTAGGAAGGTAAAGACGGACAAGGTCTTTTCTTTTTTTATTTTTATTTCATTTCACTCGCGAGTGACATTCCCTTACTCACTATAAGTTATAACACATAAGTTCAATCTTTCAAATAACTTGCAAACTAATCCAGTGTCTTAAACCGTAATGTACATGAAATGTATATCTTTCTACAAATAACCTATCAAAGAATGATACTCACTAACAAGAAATACTGTTAATGTAACATGATCCATTGAATTTTGCCTCAACATGCTATAGATCTTATTACCTTTTATAATGCACTACTTTTGTCTCAGTGGACTTACTCTGTCGGCCTACACAACTGTCAAGGCTATTTAGTATTTCACCAAAGCTTTCTGTCCAGTTCTACTTGAATATTTGAAAAGATTTAACACGTTTTTTATATATAGTTGATACACATACATTGCTGCTTATAAATTCTAGAATGATTTGTAAGCATACGCTGCCATTTTTACACTCCCTCTCATATCTTTGCAATTTCCAAGATGATGATGATGATTCTGATATTGATATTTCTCTATATTTTCAAGAGTAAATAACATGATTTAGTGTTCTTATTGTTATCATTATTACTGGTTAGCATTCTGTAACGTTTCAAGTGGATCTGGACAGGTGGAGTTCACCAGTCTCAAACATTAAGTGCCTATTTAGTTTTATATCTGCTGGATGATGGAATTGCACTATCTGTCAGTTGGATTATCATTGTTATTTTTTTCTGTGTATTCTTTTCTGGCTTTTTCTCTCTACATCATTATAACAAAAAATACAATGCATGTTTTACTCATGGCCAACTAACTATCAAAATAATAATAATAATAATAATATCATCAACACTCACGAGTGAAATTAATGCTGAAGTCTGATCATGTCAGTTTGAATGGATACTCAACTCTTTTGTATATCAATGCATTTTAAGGCATGTTTGTTCCTTCTAAAATGTATCATGATTTACAGGAGTCGAGAATGTAGGCCTATGTATGTACACCAAAGTAAACTAAGGCTGAAATAAACTGTTATTATTATTTTCTCTAAATTGCATTATGACTTGTTGGTGTCAAGAATGTGTTCATGTATGTCTTAATATGATATCTGATGACAGTGATGAAGAACAGGCTGAAATAAACTGTGGACTTGACTTGTTTTTAAAGAAAAAGCAGGGGGTATAATCTGGACTGGGGGGGTATAGTCTGGCCTAGCCCAAAGTAACCCCGGGGTATAAACTGGCCTAGCCCAGAATATACCCCGGGGATATTCTGGGCTAGGCCAGTTTAACCCCGGGTATATTCTGGGCAGGGGGTATATTTTGGCCTGTTACACCGGGTCCTGCAGGAGGCCAATTTATTAATATTATAGCAATGCTGCCCCCCGTATTTTAGTTTATTCGGTTCCTGTGCCTATTGTTTTTTTCATGTGTTTTTTCCACACTAGTTTCCTTGTTTCGCTTGCTTATCAATCCTGTCACCCCTACTATGCCTCACAAAGTAGTATCCTTTGATTACGTTTATTACGCTGCAACTCTTCGACATATATCCACGTAGTAGTAATAATAGTACTGACACTAGTGACAGTGACAGTCTGAAGTTCGAACTGGGGAAAATCCAGGGCAAACTTTTAACTTTGATGCTGGTTGTCTATGTGAAATGAGAAGAGGACCATCCGCTTATTTGAGAAGCCGTTCTGTGTCTGTAATAATGAATTCCGATGTAATACTAGGGCATGTTGCATAAGGGCATCTGTCGGTAGGTTAGTCATCAGGGAAAACTGAGAGAAAATGACCGACTTTGTTGTTGGTCATTGTATTTGATGTAGTAATTAGAGAGATATTGTGTTGCTTTGATTGAACTGCTTTTCAGAACTTGTGTGTATTCTACGGGCTGGAAATCAAATCTCTTGCTAAAGGTGTGCTAAGAAAACTAACATCATAGAAGTTTGAACGTGTACGTAGTAGAGAAGGGAGAAGGCAGTATCATGATACATGTAGTTAGTTCATTAAGTGCTTAGCTTAACAGATAATTTGTTCACGTGGATGGCCTGACTTAGGCACAAAAAAGAGTGCAGGGCTTTTTGGGAAAACTGGAAAAGAATTAAATGCGTGTTAAACAGCATGTAAATGCAGAGAATTCTTGATTATGGGCCTTCTGTTTAACAACAGAACTGTTCTAGAACTTAATGCATCTCATCGCAAGTACTTTATCCAAACATAGGGGTCACTCACGAATTATCCACCACTATTGTTGTTATTGCGTCCTAAAGTAAACACAATATACGTGTTCAGAAAGACCCAATTGACCTGACGCCGCAATTACCAAAAACACGTAATTGATTGCCTCACTGGCCACTGGCTATCCCCGCACAAGGCGTTACATGGATGAATTCATTCAACGCGGGACGAGGGTTAAAACCTTTGTATTTGACTGCAAAACAATCATGTAACGTAACCACCCCCGTCCTGCACCTGCTACCAGGGAAGCACTCAAGGTCATTATTTTGCTCCTAACTTTGTCTTGCAGGAGGCCACTTTTGTGGCATAGCAGCACGGGGTCTCTTGTTCGTTCACATGACTGCTTCCACTGATTTTTTGTTTTTCACACTAGTATTGCTTATTGTCACCCGACTATCTAACAAAATGGTATTGTGAGGATACGCTGTTTATAGTGAAATTTAGTAATTTAACGTAATAAATAGTGCTGATGGGCAGGAGTTTGATCTGGGAAAATGAAAATCTAAGAGAAATTGTCGTCTTTGATAATGATTATTTAGATCTACATGCAAAATGATAATGTACTTAATTTAGTAGGCAAAAATAATGGAAGTTGAGTCTGAAAAGTCTGAAAACAGTAGAGAAGAGAGAAGGGAATGTCCTGATACATGCAGTTAATATAAAGTGCCTGGCTTAAAAAATTTGTTCACCTATAATCATACTGTACTGCCTAACTTGGGGGGAAAAAGCCCAAACCTCTTGGGAAAAGATGTTTTAACGGTAGCCCTACACTATAGTGGCTTCCTATCTGCAACTCCGGAGGCATGAGAGGCCACTTTAATGTCCTCCACATTGCAATAGTCGATCTGTGCGAAGCAACTCTCCGTCTACTGTTTGTATATATATATTCGGTTGGTCCCAGTGATAGTTTTTTTCAAGCAAGTTTCGCTTGTTTCTCTATCTTGTCACCCCTGCTATATATCTAACAAAATGTTATCGTCCGAGTATGCTTATTGCAGTGGAATGTAGCAACTATTCGTCATACTCGCATAGCAGTGCTAACAGCCACACGTTTGAAGTGGGGAAAATCTAAGGGAAAGTTTTGACGTTAGTGCTAGTTGTCACCTATGTACGATAGGATAAGAACAGGACCATCTGTGTATTTGAGAAGACATTCCATGTGTAGTTATGAATTCAGATGTAATGCTAGGGAAATTATACACCGCTGTTTACATTTCAAATTTACTGATTGTTTGCCTACAGTCTTTTGCATAATTTTTTAATTTTGCCCCCGAAGATTAGAAAATTCACCCTAACAGAATAACTCAGTTTCCGAAACATGAGGGAAATGATGAAACATAATTAACAAGTTCGTCATGCACCAAGAAAGACCATCGAGATCATCCCCTCCCCCCTTTCCCCCATCCTCCTCAGTTTTATAAACGATACAAAGATACCAGAAACGATAAGATGAGACACTGTCTTCTTCGCACCCCCCCAAAAAAAAAACCGTGCACACAATTTGCGCGCTGATCGAGAGCGGGGCACATTGCGCATAGTATGAAAAGAATGCTTGACATAATGATAAATTTATGATGCATAATTGTGACTGTGCTACCAGAGAGTATGGATACATCTATACTCCCTGGTGCTACTGCGACTAAAAAAAATAATTAAAAAATAGTCAGTTTTTCCCACAGAGATTGACTGAGGATAAAATTCTACAAGTGACGTCAACCAAACCCTACAATGATAGCGGAACAGTGAACAAAATTCAATATTTTCCCTATTTGGCTTTGTAAAATACGGCCCTTTCATGACTTCCGGGCGTTTGCCGCTAGGTGGCGGTGCGAGATTTGTGCACGCTAAAAGCACTAACTGTCTTAATATCTTGTCAATTTTAGTATCTTTGGTTATATGGCACTTTGTATATGTCACGAGTGGAGTGAGTGCAATTAAGGGGATTGCTACAGAGCGGGTGTAGAGTAAGAAGGGCTCACGGCAGACAAGTAGGGAAAGACGTGAAAGGAGGAGAGTAAAATTAACGCACGTAGACAAGTAAGTTAAGCGTGCATGTTGTGAGTGGTGGGGGGTCTGAACGAGGCGAAAGCGCTGTATTACTATCACTGCAAGTTAGAAGGTCCTACTGAACGGACGCTAGTAAGAGCCCAGCGGGCGGACATAAGGGGAGCAGTCGGGAGACTAGTGAGAGAGTTTTTTCCAGTGATGACTGGTAGGTAGAACGTTGATTGATAATTATGATTGATGTATTATATTATATTCGTCTATTACCATGATGTAAATAAGTATATGTGAGGAATGTGGAAGTCCTTGATATTGGATATAGCAAGGTGCGCCATGAGCGATAGATGAAAGTGAGTTCATGGATTTGTAGCGCGAGTGAGTAGTGTGTACTCCGATGGAGGTGTGTTACCGTAAGATGTGTGGTGAGTGAAAGGTGAACTAGTGTGTGTACGCTTCATGGGTTGTAAGGAGAGGTGGAGTGAATAGAAATGGTATGGCATTATACCAATGTAATGTTATTCTTGTAGGTGTCGGGGACGGGCCGCAGAGCCACCTCGATGAGCACAGGGGATAGGCCAGCATAGGGCCGGAGGCCACACCTAGGCCAGAAGTGAGGCTGTCAGTGCAGGACAGTAGAGGCACATAAAGTCGTGGCAGTCAGGCCACGGACAGGGACGTAGATACGAGCGTGAATGTGATAATGTACTATTGCCATGTTGATGGGCTAGTGAACTGATAATGTACTAGTGCCATGTTGATGGGCTATTGAAATGATGATGTGTTATTGCCCGGCGGAGATGCGCGTGGAATGCTAAGGTGTATGACAATAGGAAGGTGATGTTGAGAGACTGCGGTGCCAGTGAATTATTAATGTGCTATTAAGACCCTGAGGGGAGAGGCTGAGGCCGAAGTGCCTTTAGGAAGTAACTACCGGGTTGTGGATCCGAGGGAGAGTGTATGTGAGAATAAGGCCGTTGTACGGCAGTTAATTCCAGTAATATAATGTATGTAATTGCGCTATTATCTGTATAATTATGTTTAATAAATGTGTGAGTCTGATGGATTGTTCTGTTAAGTGTTAAACTTGTTTGTTCGTGATTGTTGTCCTGTCATAAACTATTACATCTCCCAGTCTGGGATTTGTGACATTGGGGGCTCGTCCGTTGTGACTCGTCCATTTTCGTAATATTTTAGTTGTAGTTAGTTAGTAGGGATTTTTCAGTGGGCATTTGTTACTTTCGTTTTTGTCCACGTAATACTTATCTTGTGGTAGGAATTTGTGCTGTCTTTGTTCGTGGGATGAATGGAAATTTCATGATGGTATGATTTATGTATATTTATGAATATGTATTGATGCATGTACTGTTATGAATATGTACTAATGTGTATTTGAACTTTCCAGAGTGTGTGTGCCAGCCTGAGGAGTCAAGCGGCCAGAGCTCCGATTAAGGGGAGGAGTTAAACTCAAAATTCGAAGTTAAGTGAAACTGAAATTTTGTACCCTGGATTGGGGGCTGTTCCTTTAATCTGTCTTTTTCTCTGTTTTTGCTGTTTTCGTTTGCTGTGTTGAACCTAGTTTATCCTTTAAAAAAAAAAAAGGTGTGATAAACTTGGAACTTCGTTCATCACGGTGAACATTCTGTGGGGCTTTGTTAGTGTTTAGTTGTAGCGTCGATATCTTCTCTGTTCTGCAGGAAGACGTATTCTCTTGTCCCTCTTTCTACCTATCTGTAGATACGTTCTTTTTTTCAGACTCTGTTCTTGTTCGTACCTTATAGTGTAATCGGCGTAGTTAGGTTGCATTTTTTTTCCCATTATAGTTTTTTTGTAGAGGTCTTTGTCCTAGTCTGGTTCGTTGTCTTTGACGTACTTGTGGTCCTTCTACTGAATTTCTTCATTCTTGTCGTTTCTATTCTCTTTTATTATTAATAGTGCTATACAATTAATGAATATAGAATTAGTTAGGAAGTAGGTAAATTTCTGAATTGTATTTGAGACAATTGGGTATTGTTATATCTGGTGTGATCCCAGGTCTCTGGTCGTGTCGTTAGTGATCATACCGACAGGTTAGCCGTTTTCATAATACATACCATAACCATAAATCTGTGAAATGGCGGAACTCCAACAATTAATGAAGTTGGGTAAGGAACTTGGCCTTGAGGGAGAAGAGCTACGCGGCTGGATTAAAGAACAGCAGGCGGATTTGCGCGATGAGCGTGCTAAGGATAGAGAGCGAGAAAAAGAGGCTCAAGAGCGACAGAGAGAAGAGGAAAGGGAGTTTAAGCAACAGGAAAGAGAGGCTAAGGAACGGGAGCAGGAGAGGGAGTTAAAGTTAAAGGAGATAGAAGCTCAAGAGCGGGAGACAGACGCGCGAGTAAGAATCGCGGAATTAGAACTCAAGAAGAATACGCCAACGGAAACAGTTGAGCGGCAGGGACACAATAAAGGTGGCGTTAGGATTAAGCTCCCTACGTTCGACGACCGGAAGGACGACATAGACGCCTTCCTTTACAGGTTCGAACTGAACGCACAATTGCAATGGGGGGAAAATAAGGAATTATGGTCCACGTACCTGGCGTCTCTATTGCAGGGGCGAGCGTTAACCTACTTTAAAGAGCTACAGCGCGAAGACGTGCAAGATTACGATAAGCTGAAGGCTTTGCTGCTTCGCCGATTTGCGCGTACCGAGGAATATTTCCGGGAGCAGTTTAGGCGAGCACGTGCGGATACCAGGGAGGACTTTGCTGCCTTCGTCGCGAGATTGACGGAATACTTCGCGAACTGGGTAGACTTGGCGCATGTTGGCGCGGATTTTACTAAATTAAAAGACCTAATGATCCGTGACCAGCTGTACGCGTCGTGCCACAAAGATCTGGTGGCTTTCCTGAAAGAAAACGAACCCGCGACGGTGCAGGAGGCGTCTAAGTTGGCGGAAGCATACCGTACGGCACATCCGTCCAAACCAGTCGCCAGGGCGTACGTCCAAGATGCTGGGTACGTCGCCGTGGTTGAGGGGTCGCCGGCAGGACTTAAGGACAGGTCGCGTCAGCGTGGTGCCTATAGTGGGCAAGCCCAGGGGCAGCGTAGGGGCTATCACCAATCACCTGCATATGGATCCGGTAAGTTTGACCGAGCAGGAGGGCTAGGTCGCGGTAATGGCCGAGGGCGATTTGGGACCTTTGCCGATGACCGACGGCATAGGGACTTTAGTTCCGGTCGCGACGGGTCACGGGGACCCAGGCCTAGTGCAGCACAGGGAGCGGAGTGTTGGACTTGCGGACGCGTGGGTCACTTTTCACGCGAGTGTAGGGCCGCGAAGTGTTGGAACTGCGGAAGAGCAGATCACATCAGCGTGAATTGCCCTGCAGGTAGGATAGCGGCGAACGTGGACAGTAGCTCCAGTCCATGTTCCCCTAATAAATTTCATCATGCGGCTGCGTGTGTTACATCGGACAACGGAGGCGGACAGTATTCTAAGTGTCCCAGTTGTGAGAAGTTATTATCTTCCGGTGTTTTACCTTGTGGGAGAAAGATCCCCGTTATAAATTCATGTCATACAGGAGGTGGTCTTAGGGTTTATCCGGGGTTTGTTGGGGACGAACCGGTCTCGGTTTTACGAGATACAGGATCTACCGTTGTGGGAGTGCATAGGGACTGCATTCGGGATTCACAGCTTACAGGTGAGACTGTCCCGTGCATCCAATTTTCGGGGGCCATTGAGAAATTACCCATGGCAAGAATAGTGTTAGATACACCTTTCCTTAGCGGGGAAGTCGAAGCAGTCGTTGGTTGTTTTCCAGGCGCCCAGCTCATCATTGGGAATGTATCACGGGTAATTTCCCCTTCCGATGAGAACGTGCAGGCATGGTCGCAATCAAAAGGTATTGACTTTTGCGCCGCGGTCGAAACACGTCGACAGGTAGCTGATAAAGATAAGATTAGACCTTTGGCGACGCCAGCGGTCAACCTAGATATCACGCCAGAGCGCTTGGCGAGATTACAAAGGGAGGACCCATCATTAAACCCATGTTTTGGGGAAGCGCGAACCGAGAAAACGAGGAAATATAAAAATGGGTCATCTTCTTTTTTTGTCCAGGGGGGCATTCTGTTCCGTATGTACGTCACGGTGGCTTCCGTTCAAAAGCAGGTCGTCGTGCCACGGTCGTTAATTGCTACAGTATTGCGTCTGGCCCATGATGTTCCATTAGCGGGTCATATGGGAAGTGCTAGAACCAAGGAGAGAGTTCTGAAAGATTTTTATTGGCCATCGATACATAGAGATGTACGGCTGTATTGTAAGACGTGCAGTGCGTGCCAAAAGACGACGCATAAGGGTCGTACACCCCAGGCTCCTCTTCAAAAGATCCCCACGGTTTCGGAACCGTTTAAAAAGGTTTCGATAGACCTTGTTGATTTAAGAGAAAGATTATCTTCAGCGCGCACTATAGCAGAAGAAGCGTCTAGTATCGCTTCAGCAAGAGCAAAGAACTATAAAGATAGAGGGTCCAAACTGAGAATTTTTAAGCCAGGAGACAAGGTCCTATTGTTGTTACCTACGGACCATAATAAGTTATTGATGACATGGAAAGGTCCTTATGTTATTGAGCGAATTGTTTCGAAGGTAGATTACGCTATCCACATTGATGGATCAGTAAAGGTTTTCCACGTTGATATGCTGCAGAGGTTTCATGAGAGACCAGAGTATCTGTATTCTCATACTGGTATTAAAGGACATACCTAATGTCGTGTCATTCTTTGACGATATAGCATGTCATACGTCGACATGGTCTGATCATATTCAGACACTAACAGTAATTTTTAAACGATTACGTCATTTTGGGTTAACTGCTAAACCCGCAAAGATGGATTTGGCATGTCCAGAGATAGTGTTCTTAGGACATATCGTGGGTAGAGGTGTTCAGAGACCTGAAGAAACAAAAATTGACAAGTTAGTAGGGTTGCAAATCCCTAAAACAAAGAAACAAGTCAGAAGCTTAGTGGGAATTTTAAATTATTACAGAAAGTTCATTCCAAATTTTTCCTCCTTGTCATCTTCTCTTACTGACCTTACTAAGAAGGGACAACCCGATAAGGTCCAGTGGACGTCTGAATGTCAGACAGCATTTGATAATTTGGTGACAGCATTATCATCGTCACCCATTCTGATATTACCCGATTTTCGATCTAATTTTATCCTCAGAACGGACGCGTCGGACTCTGGTATCGGCGCTTGTCTTCTACAGGAGAAGAACGAATGTCTCCATCCTGTATGTTATGTCAGTAGGAAGTTATTGCAGAGAGAAAGAAAGTATTCTGTGATAGAGCGTGAGTGTCTTGCCATTGTGTGGTCCGTCCAGAAATTAGGACGTTATCTCATGGGACGAGAATTCTGTATCCAGACAGACCACAAGCCACTAACGTTTTTGTCGAAGAATCGTTCGTCCAGCCCACGCTTGTCTAGATGGGCATTGGCTTTGCAGCCGTATACCTTCGTTATTCAACCAATTCCAGGAACCAGCAATCATATCGCCGACTACCTTAGTCGAGCCTAGGGGAAGAGTTCAGGAGCTTATACATCGGAGGACAGGAACATTGACAGGATCTGTGTGAATGAGTCGACTTTAAAATATTGACATTATAAATATGGTATGAAGAATGGTTGATAGGTTGATTGGTTTTTGATTCTGTATTAGGTATTGTGTTTAGTTAGCTATTGATGATGTGATACATATATGCATATTGCAGGGCATATTGATCCCCATATTTTCCCCTGATTTCGGTATTTTATATACTAGGGGAACTGCTAGGTCATTTTTTAGTGTAGGTATTGCTCACGCTCACTCGTTGACAGTCATCTTGATGCGATTTGAAATTAATTGCATTAATTTTTTTGGGGTGGGGGATGATGTCACGAGTGGAGTGAGTGCAATTAAGGGGATTGCTACAGAGCGGGTGTAGAGTAAGAAGGGCTCACGGCAGACAAGTAGGGAAAGACGTGAAAGGAGGAGAGTAAAATTAACGCACGTAGACAAGTAAGTTAAGCGTGCATGTTGTGAGTGGTGGGGGGTCTGAACGAGGCGAAAGCGCTGTATTACTATCACTGCAAGTTAGAAGGTCCTACTGAACGGACGCTAGTAAGAGCCCAGCGGGCGGACATAAGGGGAGCAGTCGGGAGACTAGTGAGAGAGTTTTTTCCAGTGATGACTGGTAGGTAGAACGTTGATTGATAATTATGATTGATGTATTATATTATATTCGTCTATTACCATGATGTAAATAAGTATATGTGAGGAATGTGGAAGTCCTTGATATTGGATATAGCAAGGTGCGCCATGAGCGATAGATGAAAGTGAGTTCATGGATTTGTAGCGCGAGTGAGTAGTGTGTACTCCGATGGAGGTGTGTTACCGTAAGATGTGTGGTGAGTGAAAGGTGAACTAGTGTGTGTACGCTTCATGGGTTGTAAGGAGAGGTGGAGTGAATAGAAATGGTATGGCATTATACCAATGTAATGTTATTCTTGTAGGTGTCGGGGACGGGCCGCAGAGCCACCTCGATGAGCACAGGGGATAGGCCAGCATAGGGCCGGAGGCCACACCTAGGCCAGAAGTGAGGCTGTCAGTGCAGGACAGTAGAGGCACATAAAGTCGTGGCAGTCAGGCCACGGACAGGGACGTAGATACGAGCGTGAATGTGATAATGTACTATTGCCATGTTGATGGGCTAGTGAACTGATAATGTACTAGTGCCATGTTGATGGGCTATTGAAATGATGATGTGTTATTGCCCGGCGGAGATGCGCGTGGAATGCTAAGGTGTATGACAATAGGAAGGTGATGTTGAGAGACTGCGGTGCCAGTGAATTATTAATGTGCTATTAAGACCCTGAGGGGAGAGGCTGAGGCCGAAGTGCCTTTAGGAAGTAACTACCGGGTTGTGGATCCGAGGGAGAGTGTATGTGAGAATAAGGCCGTTGTACGGCAGTTAATTCCAGTAATATAATGTATGTAATTGCGCTATTATCTGTATAATTATGTTTAATAAATGTGTGAGTCTGATGGATTGTTCTGTTAAGTGTTAAACTTGTTTGTTCGTGATTGTTGTCCTGTCATAAACTATTACATCTCCCAGTCTGGGATTTGTGACATTGGGGGCTCGTCCGTTGTGACTCGTCCATTTTCGTAATATTTTAGTTGTAGTTAGTTAGTAGGGATTTTTCAGTGGGCATTTGTTACTTTCGTTTTTGTCCACGTAATACTTATCTTGTGGTAGGAATTTGTGCTGTCTTTGTTCGTGGGATGAATGGAAATTTCATGATGGTATGATTTATGTATATTTATGAATATGTATTGATGCATGTACTGTTATGAATATGTACTAATGTGTATTTGAACTTTCCAGAGTGTGTGTGCCAGCCTGAGGAGTCAAGCGGCCAGAGCTCCGATTAAGGGGAGGAGTTAAACTCAAAATTCGAAGTTAAGTGAAACTGAAATTTTGTACCCTGGATTGGGGGCTGTTCCTTTAATCTGTCTTTTTCTCTGTTTTTGCTGTTTTCGTTTGCTGTGTTGAACCTAGTTTATCCTTTAAAAAAAAAAAAGGTGTGATAAACTTGGAACTTCGTTCATCACGGTGAACATTCTGTGGGGCTTTGTTAGTGTTTAGTTGTAGCGTCGATATCTTCTCTGTTCTGCAGGAAGACGTATTCTCTTGTCCCTCTTTCTACCTATCTGTAGATACGTTCTTTTTTTCAGACTCTGTTCTTGTTCGTACCTTATAGTGTAATCGGCGTAGTTAGGTTGCATTTTTTTTCCCATTATAGTTTTTTTGTAGAGGTCTTTGTCCTAGTCTGGTTCGTTGTCTTTGACGTACTTGTGGTCCTTCTACTGAATTTCTTCATTCTTGTCGTTTCTATTCTCTTTTATTATTAATAGTGCTATACAATTAATGAATATAGAATTAGTTAGGAAGTAGGTAAATTTCTGAATTGTATTTGAGACAATTGGGTATTGTTATATCTGGTGTGATCCCAGGTCTCTGGTCGTGTCGTTAGTGATCATACCGACAGGTTAGCCGTTTTCATAATACATACCATAACCATAAATCTGTGAAATGGCGGAACTCCAACAATTAATGAAGTTGGGTAAGGAACTTGGCCTTGAGGGAGAAGAGCTACGCGGCTGGATTAAAGAACAGCAGGCGGATTTGCGCGATGAGCGTGCTAAGGATAGAGAGCGAGAAAAAGAGGCTCAAGAGCGACAGAGAGAAGAGGAAAGGGAGTTTAAGCAACAGGAAAGAGAGGCTAAGGAACGGGAGCAGGAGAGGGAGTTAAAGTTAAAGGAGATAGAAGCTCAAGAGCGGGAGACAGACGCGCGAGTAAGAATCGCGGAATTAGAACTCAAGAAGAATACGCCAACGGAAACAGTTGAGCGGCAGGGACACAATAAAGGTGGCGTTAGGATTAAGCTCCCTACGTTCGACGACCGGAAGGACGACATAGACGCCTTCCTTTACAGGTTCGAACTGAACGCACAATTGCAATGGGGGGAAAATAAGGAATTATGGTCCACGTACCTGGCGTCTCTATTGCAGGGGCGAGCGTTAACCTACTTTAAAGAGCTACAGCGCGAAGACGTGCAAGATTACGATAAGCTGAAGGCTTTGCTGCTTCGCCGATTTGCGCGTACCGAGGAATATTTCCGGGAGCAGTTTAGGCGAGCACGTGCGGATACCAGGGAGGACTTTGCTGCCTTCGTCGCGAGATTGACGGAATACTTCGCGAACTGGGTAGACTTGGCGCATGTTGGCGCGGATTTTACTAAATTAAAAGACCTAATGATCCGTGACCAGCTGTACGCGTCGTGCCACAAAGATCTGGTGGCTTTCCTGAAAGAAAACGAACCCGCGACGGTGCAGGAGGCGTCTAAGTTGGCGGAAGCATACCGTACGGCACATCCGTCCAAACCAGTCGCCAGGGCGTACGTCCAAGATGCTGGGTACGTCGCCGTGGTTGAGGGGTCGCCGGCAGGACTTAAGGACAGGTCGCGTCAGCGTGGTGCCTATAGTGGGCAAGCCCAGGGGCAGCGTAGGGGCTATCACCAATCACCTGCATATGGATCCGGTAAGTTTGACCGAGCAGGAGGGCTAGGTCGCGGTAATGGCCGAGGGCGATTTGGGACCTTTGCCGATGACCGACGGCATAGGGACTTTAGTTCCGGTCGCGACGGGTCACGGGGACCCAGGCCTAGTGCAGCACAGGGAGCGGAGTGTTGGACTTGCGGACGCGTGGGTCACTTTTCACGCGAGTGTAGGGCCGCGAAGTGTTGGAACTGCGGAAGAGCAGATCACATCAGCGTGAATTGCCCTGCAGGTAGGATAGCGGCGAACGTGGACAGTAGCTCCAGTCCATGTTCCCCTAATAAATTTCATCATGCGGCTGCGTGTGTTACATCGGACAACGGAGGCGGACAGTATTCTAAGTGTCCCAGTTGTGAGAAGTTATTATCTTCCGGTGTTTTACCTTGTGGGAGAAAGATCCCCGTTATAAATTCATGTCATACAGGAGGTGGTCTTAGGGTTTATCCGGGGTTTGTTGGGGACGAACCGGTCTCGGTTTTACGAGATACAGGATCTACCGTTGTGGGAGTGCATAGGGACTGCATTCGGGATTCACAGCTTACAGGTGAGACTGTCCCGTGCATCCAATTTTCGGGGGCCATTGAGAAATTACCCATGGCAAGAATAGTGTTAGATACACCTTTCCTTAGCGGGGAAGTCGAAGCAGTCGTTGGTTGTTTTCCAGGCGCCCAGCTCATCATTGGGAATGTATCACGGGTAATTTCCCCTTCCGATGAGAACGTGCAGGCATGGTCGCAATCAAAAGGTATTGACTTTTGCGCCGCGGTCGAAACACGTCGACAGGTAGCTGATAAAGATAAGATTAGACCTTTGGCGACGCCAGCGGTCAACCTAGATATCACGCCAGAGCGCTTGGCGAGATTACAAAGGGAGGACCCATCATTAAACCCATGTTTTGGGGAAGCGCGAACCGAGAAAACGAGGAAATATAAAAATGGGTCATCTTCTTTTTTTGTCCAGGGGGGCATTCTGTTCCGTATGTACGTCACGGTGGCTTCCGTTCAAAAGCAGGTCGTCGTGCCACGGTCGTTAATTGCTACAGTATTGCGTCTGGCCCATGATGTTCCATTAGCGGGTCATATGGGAAGTGCTAGAACCAAGGAGAGAGTTCTGAAAGATTTTTATTGGCCATCGATACATAGAGATGTACGGCTGTATTGTAAGACGTGCAGTGCGTGCCAAAAGACGACGCATAAGGGTCGTACACCCCAGGCTCCTCTTCAAAAGATCCCCACGGTTTCGGAACCGTTTAAAAAGGTTTCGATAGACCTTGTTGATTTAAGAGAAAGATTATCTTCAGCGCGCACTATAGCAGAAGAAGCGTCTAGTATCGCTTCAGCAAGAGCAAAGAACTATAAAGATAGAGGGTCCAAACTGAGAATTTTTAAGCCAGGAGACAAGGTCCTATTGTTGTTACCTACGGACCATAATAAGTTATTGATGACATGGAAAGGTCCTTATGTTATTGAGCGAATTGTTTCGAAGGTAGATTACGCTATCCACATTGATGGATCAGTAAAGGTTTTCCACGTTGATATGCTGCAGAGGTTTCATGAGAGACCAGAGTATCTGTATTCTCATACTGGTATTAAAGGACATACCTAATGTCGTGTCATTCTTTGACGATATAGCATGTCATACGTCGACATGGTCTGATCATATTCAGACACTAACAGTAATTTTTAAACGATTACGTCATTTTGGGTTAACTGCTAAACCCGCAAAGATGGATTTGGCATGTCCAGAGATAGTGTTCTTAGGACATATCGTGGGTAGAGGTGTTCAGAGACCTGAAGAAACAAAAATTGACAAGTTAGTAGGGTTGCAAATCCCTAAAACAAAGAAACAAGTCAGAAGCTTAGTGGGAATTTTAAATTATTACAGAAAGTTCATTCCAAATTTTTCCTCCTTGTCATCTTCTCTTACTGACCTTACTAAGAAGGGACAACCCGATAAGGTCCAGTGGACGTCTGAATGTCAGACAGCATTTGATAATTTGGTGACAGCATTATCATCGTCACCCATTCTGATATTACCCGATTTTCGATCTAATTTTATCCTCAGAACGGACGCGTCGGACTCTGGTATCGGCGCTTGTCTTCTACAGGAGAAGAACGAATGTCTCCATCCTGTATGTTATGTCAGTAGGAAGTTATTGCAGAGAGAAAGAAAGTATTCTGTGATAGAGCGTGAGTGTCTTGCCATTGTGTGGTCCGTCCAGAAATTAGGACGTTATCTCATGGGACGAGAATTCTGTATCCAGACAGACCACAAGCCACTAACGTTTTTGTCGAAGAATCGTTCGTCCAGCCCACGCTTGTCTAGATGGGCATTGGCTTTGCAGCCGTATACCTTCGTTATTCAACCAATTCCAGGAACCAGCAATCATATCGCCGACTACCTTAGTCGAGCCTAGGGGAAGAGTTCAGGAGCTTATACATCGGAGGACAGGAACATTGACAGGATCTGTGTGAATGAGTCGACTTTAAAATATTGACATTATAAATATGGTATGAAGAATGGTTGATAGGTTGATTGGTTTTTGATTCTGTATTAGGTATTGTGTTTAGTTAGCTATTGATGATGTGATACATATATGCATATTGCAGGGCATATTGATCCCCATATTTTCCCCTGATTTCGGTATTTTATATACTAGGGGAACTGCTAGGTCATTTTTTAGTGTAGGTATTGCTCACGCTCACTCGTTGACAGTCATCTTGATGCGATTTGAAATTAATTGCATTAATTTTTTTGGGGTGGGGGATGATGTCACGAGTGGAGTGAGTGCAATTAAGGGGATTGCTACAGAGCGGGTGTAGAGTAAGAAGGGCTCACGGCAGACAAGTAGGGAAAGACGTGAAAGGAGGAGAGTAAAATTAACGCACGTAGACAAGTAAGTTAAGCGTGCATGTTGTGAGTGGTGGGGGGTCTGAACGAGGCGAAAGCGCTGTATTACTATCACTGCAAGTTAGAAGGTCCTACTGAACGGACGCTAGTAAGAGCCCAGCGGGCGGACATAAGGGGAGCAGTCGGGAGACTAGTGAGAGAGTTTTTTCCAGTGATGACTGGTAGGTAGAACGTTGATTGATAATTATGATTGATGTATTATATTATATTCGTCTATTACCATGATGTAAATAAGTATATGTGAGGAATGTGGAAGTCCTTGATATTGGATATAGCAAGGTGCGCCATGAGCGATAGATGAAAGTGAGTTCATGGATTTGTAGCGCGAGTGAGTAGTGTGTACTCCGATGGAGGTGTGTTACCGTAAGATGTGTGGTGAGTGAAAGGTGAACTAGTGTGTGTACGCTTCATGGGTTGTAAGGAGAGGTGGAGTGAATAGAAATGGTATGGCATTATACCAATGTAATGTTATTCTTGTAGGTGTCGGGGACGGGCCGCAGAGCCACCTCGATGAGCACAGGGGATAGGCCAGCATAGGGCCGGAGGCCACACCTAGGCCAGAAGTGAGGCTGTCAGTGCAGGACAGTAGAGGCACATAAAGTCGTGGCAGTCAGGCCACGGACAGGGACGTAGATACGAGCGTGAATGTGATAATGTACTATTGCCATGTTGATGGGCTAGTGAACTGATAATGTACTAGTGCCATGTTGATGGGCTATTGAAATGATAATGTGTTATTGCCCGGCGGAGATGCGCGTGGAATGCTAAGGTGTATGACAATAGGAAGTTGATGTTGAGAGACTGCGGTGCCAGTGAATTATTAATGTGCTATTAAGACCCTGAGGGGAGAGGCTGAGGCCGAAGTGCCTTTAGGAAGTAACTACCGGGTTGTGGATCCGAGGGAGAGTGTATGTGAGAATAAGGCCGTTGTACGGCAGTTAATTCCAATAATATAATGTATGTAATTGCGCTATTATCTGTATAATTATGTTTAATAAATGTGTGAGTCTGATGGATTGTTCTGTTAAGTGTTAAACTTGTTTGTTCGTGATTGTTGTCCTGTCATAAACTATTACATCTCCCAGTCTGGGATTTGTGACAGTATAGGAACGTGATCAAGCTCACGTTAAGTCAGGAAGAGACTACTGATAATATGATACTGTATTCCATCGTTCATGTGATGGAAAACCAGAAGTGCCGCAATCCGATAATGTCAACAAGAGTTTGAATAGCCCAGGGTTTTACTAGCATTATATTTCCTTTGGGAGTGAATACAATCGTAGTTTACTTTGTTGCAATAGTCCACTTCATTCCTGTCGGAGAAAATGAAGATAGATCTATGTTCTATATTGTTTGTAAAGCTATCAATGGGCAAACTGTTCTAATCCCATAGCAACCGTCGCCTCTACCGCTTGGCTGTGGACAAATGTATTGGTATTTGCGATAGCCCCCCTCCACCCGAAACAAAGTCACGAAGAACTACAAGTACAAGGAATTCGTGTTTAAAACAGCACCTTTGCTTGGTTGATGATATAATTATGGAAATAAATCATCAAAGGGATACTCAGTACGCAAACTTAATAATAACTGCTTACGTCTCTCCCAGTACTCTCACATCCAGTGGCCTAGCGTGGGCAGGGCCACAAGGGAGGTTGCCAGGCGCAAATTAATTTCAAAAGAAAAAAAAAATAAAGAAGTAAATATAAATAAATAAACAAATAAAGACAGACCCCCAGCCCCCCATTCACACAGAAAATCTCTCAATATTCGAACTTTTTTCGCAGTTTTTGAGAATGAAGGGCCAAATAAACGCTGCCACGTAACATTTCACAGTATTTTTCTCGCTAACTACAGCTTACTGTCCTCATAATAATTATCCTTCTCGGTGAATCACATGATTTAATAGCGTGATTTCCTGTTTGAAGGCGCCGGTACTGCAATGTTCCATAATTAGCATAAAAAATCATAATTAAAACATTCATAATTTCACCGAGTTGCAACGGCCGTCGGGACAGCGTTGTTCCTCCACCCCTACCCGCTCCGCCCGAGTAATTTAGCAATACTGCCAAATGAGAGAGATTTCAATGTAGATTTTAATACTGTTGTTGAAAAAAATGCACAAATTGAAACCAGGCGATTTTAAGTAAATTCGAGTAAACTAACATTAAATGCAGTTTATTTTATTAATTACATCAGTATAATACATATGCTTTGGGAGCTATGGGTTCAATACTGGATTGGTGCAAAGGAGCCAGGGAGTGCTAGCGGTGCAGTGCTTGGTGCAGGTCCACGAGTTAGGGGGTGCAGTGCTTGCCTTGCCCCAATGCTCCCGGCTCGGGCAACCCACGCTACGCCTCTGCTCACATCCACTGTATTCACCCTCCATGTAATCATTGACTGATGAGTCGTTCCCGTTACTGCGTTAGTTTCTTTAACTACGTTTCTAAATTACTCGGTTCCACTACAAAAAACACAAAAAAAACTTGGTAAGTCAAACTCGGGTCGAACTGAAGATTTTGATTTTGGAAAAACAACTACAACAACAAAACCAAAATACACTCAACGAGGTGGAGGGTTGAGGTGGGGGTGGGGGGTTGGGGATGGGGTGGGGAGTGCTTCTGCAATCTGAATCATCTATGCCAGTGTTTCTCAAGTGGGACAGGGCAATATTTTGGTGTGGGGCATGGGACTTCAGAATGGCGTGTTGGGATTTTATACCGTATACTTTCTTTGGGAGATCATGGTGGGACGCACGCAATCTGTTTGAAAGTAGAAGCTGGGCGTGGGACAAAAAAGGTTGAGAAATAGTGATCTAAAACCATCTAACGCCCGTGGTTTGATCCAGCTGAGATTAGCAAAATAGCATGTGTAACAACCTATCAGCAAGGAGTGTTGTGCTAAAAAAAAAAATTTCAATGTTTTCGTCATTTTCCTGCCGTGCACTCGACCTGTCAAGGAGAATCGTTCACTTAGAAGTTGTCTGCACACTGCAAAACATTGCATTCATGTAGGGGGCAGGTCATTGGACTTCCTGGCCACAAATTAATACAGAAAGGGAGATTTTCAAAATTAAGGAGAAAAGTACATAAATGCACAAAGATTAAAATTGTAACAAGACCGACAGACAGACAGGAATACCTTTATAGACAGTCGGACAGACAACAGACAGACAGACAGACAACAGACAGAAAGTCAGATGGATAGATAAATAGATTGGATGGAAAGACGGATGAGTGGATGGATAGATGGTTAGATAGATAGACAGATAGTCAGACAGACAGACAGTCAGACAGACAGACAGACAGACAGACAGACAGACAGACAGACAGACAGACAGACAGACAGACAGACAGACAGACAGACAGACAGATAGATAGATAGATAGATAGACAGATAGATAGACAGACAGATTGACAGACAGACAGATTGACAGACAGATAGAAAGACAGACAGACAGACAGAGTTAGGCAGCCGTTAGATACGAGGCAGGTAGGTAGGTATATACCTGACCGGATACGATAAACATTATTTTCAAAGACCATCCCTTAACATTTGCCCAACACAGCGGGTCAGGTGTGAGAAATACGTCACGTTTATTTACAGTGAACAAGGAATTCAACAAAAACAAAGCAGAGTAAAATTACAACAAAGTACAAGTAAATACATATTATCAAATAAACATACATTAAATGCTTCAATAAAATATCTCAGTCAGTATATTACACACCTTTGACATTTTCACATGTATAAGTTAAAACCTTCTCCCTAATCTATATCTATAGCAGCCTCCAGAAGCATAACTGTTACATGTGTGATACAGTCTCCAACTGGAATTCATATTTTCACTTGTAATAATCATTGATCTAATCTGTGTCCATCCGTAACTTCGAATCTTGGTTTGAAAGAGGAAGAAAAAAAAAACATACACTGACAGAGTCTCTCTCTCTCTCTCTCTCTCTCCCTCTCTCTCTCCCTGCTGCTGCTCACTATCTCTGTATGTCTGTCTGTCTGTCGTTCCCCCCTCCCTCCTCTTTCTCTTACTCTCTGGTTCAGTGTTGTTCTCAATGACCATTCTCAAGTTGACTGCCAAATCCTATCGGCAAATCTGAGAACCAACCTCCTCTGTTAACTCCAGTTTATTACAGAACCCAACGTTTGCACAGTTAATCCTCGCCCTGTCAGTTTTGTCTTTCCTTCAATCCCTCATATTTTGTGTTTAAGATGTATGATTATTTGTCACTGTCTCATTCTCAAACCAGCATAATTCTTTACGTTGAGACTGAACCAGAATGGCAAGACTTGGACAAAAAAACAACAAAAAACACCACCACAACAAACGCTATTTAAAATGTCACTGCTGTAGTTTCCTTTTTTTCTTTTTAACGACACTCCTGATGAAACTCTCACAAAGTATGATAATAGTTGAATAGATTATGAGGTTTGACAGTTTGAACCGAATTCAGACGACTCTTTCTGTCAGTTAGGCTTAAGCTACATGTCACTACCCTGGCAAGAAGCGGTGTCACCATAAATATTGGCGTGAAAAAGTTGGCGATATCCATGATAATGATGATGGTGATGACAATGATGATGTTGATGATGGTGATGATAATTACAGATTTCTCTCTGTTCCTTGTTAAATCCAACGTTTTCTCCATTTTTACCATCAAATAAAGCTCATTCTTGAAGGATCAGTCATGTGCAACTATGCGGCCCATTTGTTTTCATTTTAACACGTCATTCTTTAAAACATTAGACAGGCGGTTGGTGGGCGCTTCTGGTAGGGTCTCCTTCTGTCTTGTCATTCTGTTACATCCTCTCACATTCTGTCTGTCGTCTTGCTTCTCCCTAATCCTAGCACATTCCGGTGTAACAGGCCAAAATATACCCCCCACCCAGACTATACCCGGGGTTAAACTGGCCTAGCCCAGAATATACCCCGGGGTATATTCTGGGGTAGGCCAGTTTATACCCCGGGGTTACTTTGGGCTAGGCCAGACTATACCCCCCCCCCCACGTCCAGATTATACCCCCCACTTTTTTTTAAAAACAAGTCAAGACCACGGTTTAGTTCAGCCTGTTCTTTATCACTGTCATCAGATATCATATTAATACATACATGAACACATTTTTAACACCCGTAAATCATAATACAATTTAGAGAAAATAAAAATAACAGTTTATTTCAGCCTTAGTTTAAATTGGGTGTACATACATACATGCTTGACTCCTGTAAATCACTATACATTTTAGAGGAAACAAACATGCATTAAAATATATTAATATACAAAAGAGTTGAGTATCCATTCAAACTGATATGATTAGACTTCAGCATTAATTTCACATAAAGCTAAATAGGGACTAAATGTTTTTGCCTGATGAACTCCACCTGTCCAGATCCACTTGAAACGTTACAGGATGCTAACCAGTAATATACAATAAGAACAATAAGAACACCAAATCATCTTATTTACTCTTGAAAATCAAGAGAAATATCAATATCAGAATCATCATCATCATCTTGGAATAATACAAAGATTTAAGAGGGAGTGTAAAAATGGCAGTGTAGGCCTACAAATCATTCTAGAATCTATAAGCAGCAAGATGTGTGTATCAACTAAAATATAAAACTAGCTGAGTTGCCCGGCCCTGCCCGGGATAAATCGATCTATTAGTTTCAGTTCTGTGTAAGTATTATGGACCTGCTTCATTTTGCCTGTTCCTTTAGCTTTATTTTATTTTTGTTCGTGTGTTTGTTTGTTTTTAGATAAGTTTTACTGCTCTCCCTTTGCGCGTTGACATCCTGTGCATCCCGTCAGCATCCGTCAAATGGCAATGATTTGCGCACGGGTTAGTTTGTTTGTTAGTGAACACATCGCAGGAAGTGATAACGTCATGTGTAGGCGGAAATGTGCTATTATTAGAAACATACATCAATATCTTATTGATCGTAAATTTCGGATCAAACGCTCTCGTGAATTTAGTCTTTAATTATAACCGCATTTACCGATTAACTCAGAAATAACAAACGGTTTTGTTTGTGTATAGCAATAGGAACAATGTTCGCTATCCCATAATTCTTTGTGCCAAATTTCAGGTCGGTGTGTTGTGTAGTTTCCGAGCCCATAGGACTATTAAGGGTTTTGTTGTAGCTTTATTATATAGAAGATGTGTTAAATCTTTTCAACTATTCAAGTAGGACTGGACAGAAAGCTTTCGTGAAACAGCCTTGACAGTTGTCTAGACGGACACAGTAAGTCTACTGAGACAAAAGTAGTGCATTGTAAAAAGTAATTAGATCTATAGCATGTTAAGGCAAAATTCGATGGATCATATGTTGCGTTAACAGTAGGCCTATTTCTTGTGAGTGAATATTATTCTTTGATAGCTTATTTGTAGCAAGATATATACATTTCATGTACCTTATGGTTTAAGACACTGGATTAGTTTGCAAGGGATTTGAAAGATTGAACTGGTGTTATAGTGAATAAGGGTATGTCACTCGTGAGTGAAAAAAAAAAAGACCTTGTCCGTCTTCACCCTCCTAAGCTTGACACGTCCCTTGCCAAGGGATTTAACAACTGTGTATTTGCACACAAAAAATCTCTAAAATGACTTCATTTTTATGAGTGTGTTAATTATTTCATCCCTTGCGACTAAGTGTATGTCAGTGCCAAACAAACAATACAGTGCAAATTTTACTCATGGGCAAACAACTACAAAAACAACTGCAACACATGACAACGAACATGAGTAAAATGATGGTTAAAGTTGAATCATATCAGTTTGAATGGATGTTCAACCCATGGTATATCAATACATATTAATGCATGTTTTTTCCTCTGAATTATATTATGATTTACGGAACTCGAGAATGTATGTATGTATGTATTACTATGGCGCCCGATAAAAAAACGAATTAAACTATGATTGAAATAAACTGTGGTCTTTCCTTGTTAATATATGTATATATAATCTGGCCTGCTACACTGGGGTTAAAGTGGCTTAATCTATTTTGTACGCCAGGTATATTCTGGGCTGGCCAGTTTATACCTGGGCTATACTTTGGGCTAGGCCAAACTATATTCCACCAGTCCAGATTATACTCCCATATTCGGGCAAAATATTCAAGGATACAACATTACGTTTTTAAAATTTTATTTCACCCGCAAGTGACATGCCTTTATTCACTATAACACATATTAATTACAATCCTTCAAATGCCCTGCAAACTAATCCATTATGTATATCTTTCTATAAATACAGTAATTACTTTCTACAGGGCACTGTTGTCTCAGCGGATTTAATCTGTCAGTTTACACGACTATCAAAGCTACTTTACTAAAGATTTCTGCCCTAAAGCTTTCTGTCCAGTTCTAATTGAATAGTTGAAAAGATTTAACACATTTTTTAAATATAATTATAGTTGACACACACACATTGCTGCTTTTAGATTCTAGAACGATGTGTAGGTCATTTTTATATTCTCTCTTATCTTTATATTATTCCACGATGACAGTGATAATGATTCTGATATTGATATTTCTCTTGATTTTCAAGAGTAAATAAGATGATTTGGTGTTCTTATTGTTATTATTGTATATTACTGGTTAGCATTCTGTAACGTTTCAAGTGGATCTGGACAGGTTAAGTTCATCATGTGAAAACATTTTAGTATGTATTTAGTTTTATGTGAAGTATTTAATTTCTGCTGGATGATGGATAGCACCATCTGACAGTTGGGCTATTAAAATGTTATTTTTTTCTCTGTGTGTTCTTTCCCAGCCTTTTCTCTCTGCATCATTGTAGCTTTGTCGGTAAATCTGATTGTTCTGACACACCAAGCACAGTTCTGATTTTCAAATATTAAAATAAAACTCACATGACTTTACACTTATGAGTCTTATAATTATTTCACACCTTGCCACTAAGTATATGTCAGTAGTGCCAAACAAAAAAACAACACAATAATAATAATAATAATAATGTATAGCATTTATATAGCGCATATCCATTTAAAATGCTCTATGCGCTTTACAGAAACAACATGTCAACCACAGAGCAGAATGGAGCTGCCCGCGAAGCGCTCAACACACTGCACTGCTTCTTTCTCTCTCCCTGTCTCGCTCACTCTCTCTCTCTACCTCTCTTTATCTCATAGCAAATTGTAACGCAGCCTGTTAGGCGCAGTTCACAACTCACAACAGTTCACAACTCACAGCAGTTCACACAACACACAACTCAAATAATATTTGAATATTTATTAATAACAATATATATTTAATAATGAATAATTAATTCTGGCCGGGGGGGGGGGGGTGAAATGGATAAATTTTAATCTATTAATTTCAATTTTCAATTTTGCCCGGGCAGCGGCCTTTCGGCCTGCTCTTTACGATTTCCAACTGCCAAGGTATCTTTAACGTGCGCAACGTGTACACGGGCCCTCCGAATTTTTTCGTCCTTATCCGAGAAGACTAGGTACTCGATCCTACCCCCAATAGGACCAGGGACTTGAAAATATGAGAAAAATCCCAAATTTCCAACATGCCTGCACTGCCCGGGTTTAGAACCCGGGACCCTTGGCATGAGAGGCGAGCACCTTGCCTCTAGACCACCTGGATAACTAATTATTAAAAAAACCAAAAACAATAATAATATCAACGGACACAAGAAAAATTAGTGTTGAAGCCTTATCATATCAATTCCAATGGATTTTAAATCCTTGTGTATATCAATGCTTTTTAATGCATGTTTATTTCCTCTTAAATCTATTATATATTTCAGTAACTTGCAACCTTTAGCATGACTAACTGACCAAACTAAACACTCTTCAGGCCTTAAATTTGGCAGGAAGGTGGCGATTGAGATAAGGAAGATGATGGCTATAATTAAAAGTTGTTTACTTCAAGCGTGTATCTTTAAAAAATAACAATGTTTATTGCTATGTAACATCTGTATTTTTGCATGTTTGTTTCGTAATATATAGTACCATGCATGTCATTATTATATGAGAGAGAGAGAGAGAGAGAGAGGGGGGGGGGGGGAAGCCCATGATTGTTTATTCCGGGCAATGCCCGGTAGGACATCTAGTGTATCATAATTTACAAGAGTTAAGAATGTATGCTTTAATATGATCCCTGATGACAGTGACAATGAACAATTTAAACTAAAGTTGAAATAAACTGTGGTCTTGACTTGCTTTTTAAAAAAAACGTAGGGGGTATAATCTGGACTGGGGGGGTATAGTCTGGCCAAGCCCAAAGTATACCCCGGGGTATAAACTGGCTTAGCCCAGAATATACGTAGGGGGTATAATCTGAACTGGGGGGGGGGTATAGTCTGGCCTAGCCCAAAGTACACCCCGGGGTATATTCTGGGCTAGGCCAGTTTAACCCCGGGTATAGTCTGGCGGGGGTATAATCTGGCCTGCTACACCGGCCGCCATCGTGCCGTCGTGCTTTCTCCAAACTCAAAGGCAGTGTGAAACAATGCTTCCATGTTCCCTACTTTTTAAGGCCTCTTGAATGCCCACGGTGACTGAAAGCTTGCGTAATTTTCTTTCATAATAATAATTTTTTATATAATATTCATTGTATAGTTGTTGGTTTCTGAGGTGAAATTTTGTGAAATGTGTATGCATGTGTGTGTGTGCCTTGGTGAGTATGCGCGCGCGTGTGGCGTGTCTAATTCTTTGTGCCAATCCCCGGCACGATCCCATGGCTTTTGTGTTTGTTTTATTTTAAATGTTTGTTCATATTCTTAAATCTGGATCTGTGAAAATGATCCGAAAGACATGATTGTGGTTCCAAACGTTTATACGGTTTTAGTCCAAAGAGCAAACAAGAAGACTCTTTGTGCTTTTTTCCTTAAATTTCTCCACCGTCTGCTTAAAAAATGTTCGGGTTAGGTCTCGAAGTCCATGGAATGAAGATTTTGATGGTAGACATGTCAAATTCCAAGTCTTCAGAATATAATCTACCTATCCGAGTTCTTAAAGCTTAATACTGCCCCTTTGTATAATTAGCTCTCCGTGAAATCACTAGTAAACCCGTGTTCGGATCTGGAAATTATAGGGACAGGCTCATGGAGGAGTTCGAAGGTATCTGAATAGCGTGCTGAAAAGAACCTCAATTTGGGCTCTATTTTATAACAGTAGAGAGTCCCTCTCATAAGCTCAGGCACGCGAGTGTCCGTTTCTTGCTTCCGGCTGCACGGATACATTCTGTGTCCCGTTGCCATGGCGAGCACTCGGTCCAGGATCTGAGATGGTGTAAGGAGCCACGCTGTTGGACCGGATATCAATGCATTTCAGATGCAGTAGGCGGGCAAAGCAGTCACGAAACTGTTTGTTCAACAGTCCATATATGATACAGTTCCATAAGTTGTTGAAGTAAGAAAACACCTGAAGAACAATAAAAAGAAAAAAAAAAGATACACTTTGGATACAAAAAATTCGGAGTGCCGAGCGGGAAACTGAAGTAACTCGGTTACTACACATTTTTCAGGAGAAGCAAAAACTGAATAACTTTATCGTACTTCATAGTTACGATGTTAAAACAACAACAACAACAACAAAAAGAAAATCGTTATTTAATTATTAATTCGTTTTCAGAATTGAACCCCCATCTTATCTCACAATCTGCTGGCTGTCAAGGGCTACATACAAGCATGCCATATATCTCAATTTTTGACAAACGTTCCAGTGACGATAATTTACCATCCTTCTTCGATTCGTACCTTGTGGTCAGACTGGATTTTGTTTGCACGAGGAATTAAAAAAGAAAGGCCAAGGATCGGGATAAGGCTGGATTTAGGGTTAGGAACAGGTTTAGCAACTTGATCACAACAACCTTTTCTTTGGGGACATGGCCCCAATACTGTTTTCAGAAATTGGCCATATTGGTAACGAAAATCCTATTACACAGTTTTAGCGTTCATGATCACATCTGATAAAATTTATTTTAGTTCCCAATTCAAAAACAAAGTTTCAATTGCTGGGGGGCAAGGGGGGGGGGGGAGAGACTCTACTTATTTTGGCCAGAATCCTCGCAGTTGGTATACCTGTCATCATTTCTCTACCGAGTCGGCGACAGACAGGACTTACACGGACGCAGATGCTCTGTTTTTGCCTTAAGTTTAGAGTCTCAGGAAGGGCTAGGTTTTCGGTAACGCAGCATTGGAATTTCCCTATTAATATGATGACTTGTTTGAATAAAAAACGTGCTGAACAGCCACCTGGCCAGAATTACATAAAAGGATTAGACTGGCTGCCTGAACGGAATAACGATTCTCAATTGAAAATAAAAATCTGGAATGTTCTCTTTAAATGCGAGGAAAGTTATCCAACTTAACACATCAATGGGGCATTATAATTATTTCACCCAGTGAGCTGAGGTATTACTTCATCCCAAAGAGGCTGTCTGAGTTGTCTTCCATTCTCTACACTGCTACTTATGTAGGCTATATTATTATGTTTTAATATGTCACTAAGTCTACAAGAAGCTAAGTCAAATATTTCCGTGTTACATCGTCCTTGAACGCTGTTATTTTCGCGGTAAGTCGTCCGGGCTTTTGTGCTTTAGTATCATTTTTCATTCGAATGCTTTTGTTATGCAATGAGAGAGCCCGTCATTGCTTGTTTGAATTGTCTGAGACCGGAGAGAAAAAGAGCTAATGACTACAAACAAGTTCTTGCTTTCGCCGTTTCCGGATAGTTAGGAAAGTGATACCTGTCTTCCTCTGCGTAGCCTACGTGCGTCATGTCACACGGCAGAGTGAGTGTATTTTTGTATGTGTGTGTGAGAGAGAGAGGGGGGGGGGGTGGAAAGAAAGGGAGATGAGGAGATATCTGTCACCAGGAAGCCAGCATGCTCTACATAATCGGACCATTACGTCGGGGGGAAGGCCCGTTAAACAAATTTTCTATATAAAAACAAGGCAAGTTTTCGACCGCAATCACAAATACACAATCATGTTCATGAAAGACTGATTTTATGACAGCCTGGGCTTATTTGAAGGCGATGACTCGTTTCACGGGCTGTGAAGTAGTTCACTTGATAACGCATTCGCTCTACAACGACAGGCTTCGAATTCGATTCACGATGATAGTACGTTTCCTCATCCCTCCATCTGATTTTTCTCTTCTTTTGCTACTTTTAAAATCATTTCAGAATTTTGAATTTTAGGAGAATTTCAGGTCTACACCCTGTGCACAGGCCTAAACAGAGTTTACAGCACGGGGTGGGGGGAGAGAGGCGGTGTATGTTTCGTGTGCTTCATCTCGATGAGCACTGCGTTCTAGCTGTGCTTCCAGTGTACGAAAAGTAAATTAAGTTTGCTCTATTATTTCAGGCATGATCTAATCCCCCCCCCTCCCCCACACACAAGAAAAGGCAGTCCTCCTATGACAGGATTGTTATCCTGTCCTGATGTAATAATCCTGAGATGACAGATGCCAGAAGGCAAAAAAGGGAGGGGGAGAGAGAAGGGAAAGACTCGGCAATAATGAAGCTGATTTCTGAAATGCTGGCGATGAAATATTACGAAGTAAATTAGATATTAAGACGGTCATACCTTTGCCATATCCCAGGCCAGGGTCCGAGGTGTCATGAGGCCGAAGGTGTTGATGACAATGAATGGCATCAGAAGAAGCGCGTAAATGGCGAACACCCAGAAATCACGTATAGCTTTGTGCAGGCTAATCTTGATTAGCTGTTGCCTGTGGGGACCTTCGTTGAATCTGACAACCGGAGAGAAGCTGAGTTTTTACTTGCCAATACCCTAATATTATATCATTGATGAATAAAAATGGTCAGTGCTATGTCTAATGAATATCTTATTGACGGGGACATAAAAAAAAAACTAGAAGTAAAAAAAACAACACCATAAATATCACCAGGAAATAAATACGCAAAGCTGAGAAGTTTGTGTGTGTGTGTGTGTGTGTGCGCGCGCGCGCGTGCGTGTGCGTGCGCACACAAAATCCTATCACTTTTTCGTTAATGCATCAATCCCACTACATTTACAGCATTTTTGCTAAATACATAATTATATATTAATGAAAAAATTGACAGAATAAAATAATATCTACTGATGCGGAAGTAACCGGAATCAAAATTGATTAAGTGGCTTGAGTAAATAGTGATGATGGGGATAAATACAGTAGTGATCAAAATTAACGCAACACTTTTATTTCTTAAACTGAAGAAAACAGTTTTTTACACAAGCAATCGAATCATATATCATCTTAAAGAAAATTAAATTCTGCATACGCTGATACCAGGCGCATGCGTCTCTGGTGTGTATTCATTGATATATCTGGTCTAAAAGACGAATGTTTCATTTTTCGAACTTTGCAAAATTAGATCTAACGCCGGTTTCTGAAAAATGAAAAAAAATGCATGTAATGTAGGTTCACCTGCTATTGTCGATCGCTGTTTTGTTTTGTTTCGTTTTTTAAAATTGTTTGTGTTTTTGTTACGGTAATGTTATGTTAAACACGCTCTTCTGTCACATGCATATGATAAAAAGTCATAACAAAAGTTAACAGTTAACAATGTAATTAACCACATACATTTATTACAGCTTGTTTTTTTCCTTTACAATAACAGTTTCAATTGGAAAAATACAGTTAGATCTAGTACTTGGTGTGTCCTCCTTCCACCTGAACCAAACTTCTGACTCTCCGTCCCATGGACTGTGTAAGATTTAAGACGATGTCATCTGGTACTTCCTCCCAGAGTTCGTTTACCAGAGCAAACAGTGCATCGTTATCTCTTGTCAGGTCATGTCGCTTGAGGTTTCGTTTAATCAGTGACCACATGTGTTCCACCGGGTTCATGTCTGGTGACAGTGAAGGCCACGTCAAGGTTTCTATTCCATTGTCTCTAAGGAAGTCTTTTGTAACTTGTGCGCGGTGAGGAGGAGCATTGTCTTGAACAAAGATGCCAACGTTGTTAACGGGGTCATTTACGAATGGGACAGCGTGGGGCCGTAGGATTTGATCAATGTACTGCTGTCCGTTTAACCTTCCGTTGATGCGGATTAGAGGTGTTTTTCTGCCACCAACAATCCCACCCCAAACACTCACAGTACCGTAACCTCGGTTTAGAACTTCCTGAATGTTCTGTTGTGAAAATCGTTCATTTGTCCTTCTGTAGCACATCTGCCTACCGTCTTTTCTGTCCACTTGGAACGCTGCTTCGTCGGAGAAAAGAACATGTGACCACTGGTCATGTGTCCACCGCACGTGCTGTCGCGCCCACTACAGTCTGTCTAGTCGGTGTTGTTGTGAAAGCATGGGTCCCATGGCTGGACGTCTGGCACGTAGACCTGCCTCTAGAAGACGCCGTCTCACCGTGTGTCGGCTGCAATTCATCTGTGCTGCAGTCTCTACAGCTGTCCTAAAGGGCTCGGCTTCGTGCATGAGAACGATGTTCCCATCCCCCTGTCCGTTCGTCACTCGCGGGCGCCCTTCTCTTTCCAAGTCTTTCACACTCCCGGTGACCTCATACTTCTCCTGAAGCCTGTACACAGATGATCTTGACACATGAAACATGAGTGCAACCTGCATCACACTACATCCAGCTTCAAGATGACCAATTATTCTGCACCTTTCTTCAGTGCTTAGTTTAGGCATCTTTATTTTGAATTAGATCTAGATCTGGGTTTTAAACAGAAAATGGCTAAGACCAGCAGACATTAACAGGAAGAAAACAATGCGTTCAACAGTGGTTTAGAATGGTGCAGTGGTGTGTAAACCAATAGTGTGGTAACAAAGACATTTATTTAGAGCCTCAATGTACTGTTTGCCAAGTCTGCAAATTTGAAGATTTGGGTTTGACAGATCGTATCTCACTTAATACTTGACACTGACTAAAGAATGAGGTACCACTGTACGCAGAATTTAATTCTCTTTCGATTGGTATATCGGTTTCTTAAGTTTTGTCAAGACATATCCCACCAGGTGCTAAAATAAAAGTGTTGCGTTAATTTTGATCACTACTGTATAACACTGTATAAATCTGTACATTGCTAATGCTAATGCTACGTTGTCCATGTGCTATGGTAACAGTAAAAAAAATAAATAACGTAATTAAACAATGGTTGCAGCAGGAAAAACAGCTATCTAACCGGCATGCCACAGAGATCAAAGGGCAGTTCATTTGGATCAGGCTTGCGAGGGAACGTTCTTTGAATGAGGACTACAGATGCAAATTTCAGTCCCACCGGGGCATGCTCAATCTAAGCTTATTTGTTAAATATTATAGGTTGGGTAGGATAAGAAAACTTAGCACAACCAGACCTGTGACAAATAAAGTGTAGATCTACTCCTTGAATGAATTTGGTGTGGCATGCAAAGATCTTTGAAAATTTAACGGATTAAAAAAAATACAGACGGCTTGCAGTAAGATCCTCTCTAGGAATGTGGTGTATTTGAGCCCTTAAGCCGTACAACCAAGGGGATGACAATAAAATCCTCTTTAAAAGTATGGTATCTATGAGACTCCAGGAGGTACAGGCAGGAATAGTAAAAAAAAAGCATGTGCGATAGAGAGCACGCACATGCATATTTAAAAAAAAATAAACTATGCGAAGATGGGCATTGAGTAATTCCGGGAATTTCAAGAGAAAATTCCCAGAAATAAGATATTCACAAACGTTTTTTATTCCCTCTGGGTCCATTGGACCCGCGACGTACAGCGAAGGTTAAACTGGTCGGGCAGGATAAAACTAAAAGTATTCGGTGGCCTGGATTGTTGTCCGTTGATTGTACGTTAATTAAGCCTAGTTTAGGCAACAGAACATCGCATGCAAACGGAATATCTGTTTTGAACAGGGGTTACTCAAACTACTTACTGGAATTTTTGATATTTCATTGACCATAAAACACAAAAAAATTAATAATCTTATATAAAAAAAGAATACTTACATATTTTTATATGTAACAGTTTTTCATATTAATTTAAGCTGATAATCCACAGGAAGAGGTTGAGGATGAAGAAGAAGGAAAATAATAAGTAATACTAAGATGACAGGGACCATAATGATGATAGCAGTGTCTGTCAGTTCATAGTCAAATTTCTATCACTTTAAAAAACAACAACAACAACAAATGTATCTTTTGAGATACGAACAACAACAACACAACGACGACAACAACAACAACAACAAATCAATCAATCAATCATTTAGTCAGTCAATCAAATCAATCAATCAAAACAATCAATCAATCAATCAAACAATGAAAAAAATAAGAGAAAAACAAAAACAATGTCGAGAAACTGATGATAATTGGACCTTCCTAGGGAGCAACGAAAGAAAAAAACAACAAAAAAACAAACAACTCACTGTCGAATTTTCACTTTGCTGTCATGAACTTTCCTGAAGATTTTGAAGTAACAAAATGACGTCACGACACACGTAATCAATAATACAGACGTCAAGATGGCAGCCTTCACAATTGATTTTTCCGTGAAACAAATGCCGTGCTCTTCATCTAATTTCGCTCCTTTTACACCTAGGACGGTGCCTAGGGAAATCCCTAGATGAGTACAGAGAAATGTGTAAGATATAAGACAACCATGTCGTGCCTTAGAAATTTCGCATTCAGAATATAATGGGGTGAATTGGAGGGGAAGAGGTAAGCATGGCTGGTTTCAATCTCGTAATATACGATATTTTCACATTCATGTAATCTAATAATTCTTGTGTCAGTCATGTGACAACAGTCACGTAAACCGATACTTCTTGCGTCAGTATTGGGTTCACATTCATGTAATGTAAACCAGTGATTCTCGTGTAAGTCACGTGATAACAGCCATGTAAACCAATAAATTCTTGTGTCAGTATTCATATAAACCAATGATTCTTATGTCAGTATTTGTGATAACATACATGTGAACCACTGATTCATGTGTCCTGTCAATATTGTGATGCGTGAGAACCAGCAATTCTTGCATCAGTATTGTGCCTCTTACTAACTCTAACTCTCCTGCACTTGCCCCTATTGGATTCAGTGGTCGAGTTCATTTTCACGTCATCAGCTCGCGCGTTTACACGACCAGTGTGTCATTGCTCTAAAAGGACATTTTTTTCATTATATTACAAATGCATAACGTCAGGGATTTCTATAGCTCAAATTTTTATGAACCAGAATAGTCTTCACGCCAGCGTGTGTCTGTCTTACCAACCATCCAGGTGAGTGCAGTCATGAAGACTGTGGTAAATCGTGTGTATATCTGACGGTACAAACCAGTTCTGCCACAAACTCGTACGTATCGACTGACGGCGATATTGATCAGCTCCAACACAGAACTGATTGACAAGGAAAATGAGAGAGACATTTGGGCAGTGCAGACTTTGATCCCAAAAGGATACTTGCCCTGAAATTGGCAAAGCAGCACATGTAAATGAAAATGTTATTTAAAAAGAAATGTATATCAGTGCTAATTCAGGCTGATGGGGCACTGAACCAAGTCTGTCTTGTGTCGGTTTTGACTCTCTTTCCGTTAGCTGTCTCAAGACAACATTGACGCGTCTGAATCGGTGAGACATACTTGTTTCAGTGGGAGAGGTCCCGTTTAAACTTTATATAGAGTGTATCTAACATAAAGACCGAGACAAAATAGACCATTCAGCCATCCATCCACCCATTCATTATCCATCCACCCACCCACCCACCCGTCCATCCATCCATCCATCCATCCATCTATCTATCCATTCATCCATCCAGCAACCCAACGCTGAGTTAATAAAATGCTTTCAGATCCATTAATTTCAAGGATCACACCCTGACTTCATAAGAGAGAGGTCATTACTAACCTTCACAGAAGAGAAAGCAATTTGATTATACTGCCTGATGAGATGTTTTCATTTTAAGAAATGCCGGAAGCATACTTGTATTGATTTCTTCACAAAGAACCTGACACCTACCGTATTGCTTACATTTTACATATAAAGATGTTGAAAACCTAAATGATCTGAAGAAATGACAGTTGAGCGAATTTCTTCGTTAAAGAACACATCTTGCAGATACACCAGGGCATGCCCAATTAGGTGATTCTTGTGCAATGGGACTACTCGAGCATTGAATAAATTCTTTTTTTTTTCTCTTGAAAAATGCCCAAAGGAAATAGCATGTACCAATTGAAAACAGCCAGTTCATGGTTAATATGATTTTAAAAAGTCTAACTTCTTCCCTTTTCCATGTCAACGATCTTAACTATTCTTTTCCCCAATAGCACCGGTTTGGTTTTTTTTTTTTTAACTTTTTGATAGAGCCATATTTTGTATACTGTACCACAAAGTGTCTTACCTGCAAAAAGTCGATGTAGAATATGGGAATGGTGACAGAGAGAAAAAGCAAGTCCTTGATTGATAAACTGGCGACAAACACATTAGAGTAATGCTGGACGTTTTTATACACAGCCATTGACATGATAATAAGGATGTTGGTTGGCACGCCCATGACTAGGATTGCTGTGCAAACCACGCCTACAACCACTTGCAGTAAAACTGATTGGTTGTCAATAGTCACATGTGCTGTCATTAATGTCACACTGAGGTTTCCGGATGCACTGACGTCTGTTGACGTATTATTGAGCATCCTGGAAATGGTATGATGCAGAGATGTGAGACTGGCGGTCTCGGAAGTAGTGAAACGTAGAGACGTCAGCCTCATGCCAGATACCGTCAGGGCACCGACGTGAGATAAGTACTTGGTGATTAATATGATGGATTCAAAATCTGATATATCTATGAAAATAAAATGGCAATAATGAATAAATGGGCAAATCAAAATCAAATCATATCAAAGAGAAAAAGAAAGAAAGAAAGAAATGATTATATAATTTAAATAAATCAGTGTTTAACCCAGTTCGGGTACGGACAGGTGTACATGTACAGCAAGGTGAAAGCAGGATTATAATAATTAATAACAAATTGATCTCAACACGAGAATTAAAACTAATACATTTCTCCGTGTTCAACTGACTTCCCTGATGAAAACATGAGATTTAAATTAAAAAAACAAAAAAACACGAATATCAAAATGCCTCCCGGGCTTAAAAAAAAATCAATTGTCACAAACAAGACAGTATTGCTTTTGGCCGTCCTCTTCTGATGAAATTTTGCTACCCCAAGCCACTGAAGCTGATCCTGCGTCTCGAAACTGGATGTTGGTATGGTCGTAATTATAGGGGGTGGGGATGGGGGGTCGTCCATCCCAGCCCCGACTGCACATGTGAACGCAAGCCTGTGATTGGCAAAAGGGCCCCCCTATTCTGCCGCTATTCCATCAGCCCAGCGAATGTTTATCGTTTACCCAATTGGATATTGTTGTTGTTGGTTACTTCTTTGATCAACTTTGCCCAGGCACCAGCCGGTTCGGCCTGCTCTTTTCGATTTCTAACTGCCAAGGTATCTTTAATGTGCGCAACGTGCACACGGGCCCTCCGAGTTTTTCGTCCTTATCCAAGAAAACTAGGTGCTCGATCCTACCCACCACAGGATCAGGGACAGGAAAATATGACAAAAATCCCAAATTTCCAACATGCCTGCATCGACTGGGATTCGAAAGGCATGTGAGAGGCCTCTAGACCAACGTGCCCAGAGGGTAGCAACTACACAGAGGAAGGACTCTCTTCCCCATTCAAAGCCTTTTCGTCTCCTCCTAGCACTGATAAAGTCTAAAAAACCTCAACACACCAGAGGAAAAAAAGGTCCCTGTTTGTAGAGGTTAATAGGCCAGTTGCCATGGCGCTCTTGTTTCCGTGTTAGACCATATTAGGTCATGTTGTCTTGCATATCCCAAAATAGGCCATTTTGTTTTTCATTCTGCTAGTCTATCACACATACATGTACTTGCTTGGACATTATCATTTCCCGCGTAACGTTTTCTTGTGAACTTCATCCGCAGGCATCACAACTCAGAAATCATTTCCACGATACTTACTTAGTTCAGACCAAACATTCGGTATTTCCATTCGTCTGAGGATTATTACAAACACAAACAGAACAACAAGATAAAAAAAAAAACTTCAGTGTTAAAGTACCGGTACGTAAATGTTCAATCCACTGTTAAAAGTCAAAGACAACTTCCACTATTCAGACATACAGCTGACATTGTTAGATTTCTTCAAAATGAGAGAAAACAAAATTAAAACAAAAGGAAATTATTTTGAAAAATGCCAGATGCAAAGTTTAGATGTCAGGACACAGCCTATTCATGGAAATGGATTTACAGCGTGTGGTTTTCGGGTTTCCCATGATGGCTTCCATATTGTGAGATAAGTGGGAAAATGTTAGCGTGAACCGGTTGATATTATAAACCCATAGTGACCTTGTTAGCTTTCCAGGGAGATTACAGAGCATTCAGGCGAGACGCTTTTCTAATTGTGTGATTTAAATGCACAGCAACACAATAGTTATGTTCGCTGGCTACAGTTTCGCTTCCTTAATAAGGTGACAGAAAGAAAATATCATTTCATTGGATAAGATTTTGCTTCCACCACGCAAGACTGGGTGGATATTCAATGAGGTTACAGGGTAGTGTTTCCCGAAGATATGGAGTAGATATTTTCCAGTTTATATTTTGATCAATACAGAAAAGTAGTAAGTACATGTAATTATTTTGATCCTTAGCACTTGTGTCCACGCCGCACTGCTTCTTTCCCCTTCCACTCTTTACCACTGGGACGTGAAAATTGTTGGTTGGCAGATTTGGAGGTTGACATGGCCCTAGTGCGGTGGTTCTCAACATGTTTTGTCCCACGTCCAACTTCAATTTTCAAAACAATTTTCAAAACAAAAGAAACAAAAAAATGCGCTCAACCATGATCGCATAAAGTTAGTATACACTTTATACAATTACAAGCCGGTTAGGTTGCGCATAACCATTTAAGTCGTGCATCTGTTACGTTCGATGTTTTAATCCGAGCTAAACAAGGAAACCGTCAACACGACATAAAAAAACACCAGTTTATCTGAATTAAAAGACACAATGAAATCCCACGCCCCACCAAAATATTGACATGCTCCACAATGGGGCATGCGCTCCACCTTGAGAAACGCTGCCCTAGTGTGTTTAAAATAAATTTCCAGCGTAATTCGAATATGCGCCGACAGGGAAACAAGGACTTTTTTTTTCTCTTGAAATCCTATTGACTAATTCAATGATACACGATTGACTGTCTCATTCGAAGTTGGGAGACCTAATGGTTTTCTACGTTCTTTCTTTAAAAACATCGAATTTATCCCAGAAATTTAAACAATAATTTACTAATGTAGGGACACAACTTCGGTAAGTCTAAATCTGCTCTTCCCAACAGTCGTCTACGTCTGAAGACAGCAGGATTTATTTCATTGATCAGTTTTCAAACACCACAAGAATTATTGTCGTCTTTTTCTTGTTATCTCACTGACAGTTTTTAAAACTCTCATTTCTGCAAAATAATGTTTCAAATCGCTCCTGTGCAGGGTTGCCTGATGGTCCTTCTGGGGGCCACATTAAAAAAAAAGTGGCTTCCTGTGAAAATCAGTGGCCTGAAAAATTTCCTGTGGCCTCCTGGTTTCTAATTGCTTTTAATTTGACCCTCGCCCCTCTTTCTTGGAGCCCTTGTCCCCGTCAGTAAAATTTTACTAAATTACTAACTTTATTCATGAAGCTTTCATTTTTTTAGGTTGGTCTGAATGAAATTGGGCATTTTAATTAGTAGCACTTTGTCATACTGGTAATTACCCCACCGGGGCATAAGCGGCAAGTTAGAAAATAGTTTGATTTCCGCACCAAAAGAAAAAAAAAGAGGGAGGGGGGGGGGTATTTCTAACAGATCAGATTTATTTACAATTCCCGTTGACAGAAGTAAAGAGCATTTTTTCACTGAGATCTCTGAGACAATTGAGTGTTTCTTTGGCAAAGGTTTCAATCAATACAAATATTTAACCGATACAGTTCCAGCCAATTGTTCATAATCGTCGAAATACTATCTCTATGGGTTAGAGGTTTTCACTAAGGGGCGGCGCGCACTATCCCGTTTCGCCTGCTGCACGGCGTGCAAACGCAGATTTTTGCTTGCTTGGCAAAGAGTTTACCGTGCTGCACGCCACGCGAAAGATTGCTTGCATTGAACGGGTGGTTAATTTTAACATGGTGCGCGCGGGGCCTAAGTGGGGCATAGGGGAAGAGAGAGACATGGAAAAAAGCACATTATTATCTCCTCATAATAAAGATTGTACATCTAACAAAGAACACACTTTGTGAGAGCATTTATATTTGAATAATTATTATTTGAACTGGGTAAATTACCCACGAGCCCCTCAGAATGGCTTGCGGGAATCAGTCAGTTGATTTCAGTATTGTGTGGCGTTCTGCTGTGCGGGGCAGAATACTGAGTTGAATGAAAAAAGATTATAATTGTGAAACAAAGGTCTTCATTACTTTGTTCCCATATGAGAGATTAGAGAACCAACGGTAGCTCATCGATTCGACTAACAGAGACTGGGAGGTAAATAATAATAGGCTCTTTTCGTCTTGGCAGACGATCTAAGCAGCTATATGTGTCCTACTTCTGCAGCTACGCTCGTGACTGATTCTGCCTATATTCGACAGGCACGCTCTGTCGCAGAATCTGCATATGAGGGAGGTGCCATAGGGCAATGAGTTATCTTTTCTTGTCAGGCGTTTTGCCTCAAGGGCTGCAACAATGTTTTTTTCATGGTGTTTTATGCCAGAGTCCACTGATGTTTTCCATGCTGATCTGTCTTCTGCTGTCGTCTCCCACGTTCTCAAATCGATGTTACACTTTATCATACTGCTCTTGCATGTATCTTTGTACCTCAGTTTTGGTCTTCCTCTGGGTCTGCTACCTGTAGCCATTACACCATATAAGAATTGCTTGGGGATTCTGTTGTCGTCCATCCTCTTCAAATGCCCCAGCCATCGCAGTCTCTTTTTGCACAAGATGGTCAACATGGTTGGGAGTGCTGCCCGTTTCAAGACCTCTGTGTTGGTAACTTTATCTTGCCAGCTGATGCCAAGGATCTTGCGGAGGCATCTCAAGTGAAATCCATTCAGTTTCTTCTCTTGTCTTGAATATAACGTTCAGGTCTCTGAGCCATAGAGGAGTGTGCTCAATATACATGTTTCATATATCCTGATCTTTGTTTTTCTATTTAACATTTTGTTATTCCAAGCTCTTTTGTTTAATTTTCCAAAGGCTGTGGCTGCTTTTCCTATTCGGGCACCTATTTCGCTATCTAATGAAGTTGAAGAAGTCATTGTTGATCCCAGGTAGCAAAATTTCTGGACAGTCTCCAACTGGTTGTTGTTCAGCTTGATGTTGCATTGTGTTGTGCCATCTTGTGTCATAATAACAGTCTTCTGGACGCTGATAACAAGAGAGAAAGCTTTACATGCTTGTGATAAGTAGTCCATCATTGATTGTAGTGTGGACTCGCTATGGGCAACTAGTGCTGCGTCATCTGCAAACAGCAATTCTCTGATCAATGTTGACTTGGTTTTAGTTTTTGCTTTGAGGCGTGCAAGATTGAAGAGGGATCCATCAGTTCGCCAGTGGAGATAAACATCTCCAGGGGATTCCCTGAATGCAAACTGCAGAAGCATGGAGAAGTAAATACCAAAAAGTGTTGGTGCCAGGACACAGCCTTGTTTCACCCCGCTTTTGATGTTGAAGCGATCGGATGTAGAACCATCAAATTGGACTGTGGCTTGCATATCTTCATGAAAGGACATGATGAGTTGGAGGAATGTCGGGGGGCATCCGATCTTATGGAGCACCATATACAGTCCTGATCTGCTTACTGTATCGAAAGCCTTTGTTAAATCGACAAATGCCATATGTAAAGGTAGACTTTGCTCGCGACACTTTTCCTGCAGTTGACGTAAAGAGAATATCATGTCCATGGTTGATCGTCCTGACCTAAAACCGCACTGGCTTTCTGGAAGTACTCTTTCTGCTAGTTGTTGAAGACGCTTTAAAAGTATTTTGGCAATTGCTTTTCCTGTGATACTTAGCAGAGATATGCCTCTGTAATTATTACAGTCTCCCTTATCACCTTTGTTCTTATATAAGGTCACGATGTTAGCATCTTTCATATCTTGTGGAATCTCTTTATGCTTCCAGCACAGGATGAGGAGCTTGTATAGATGAGGAAGGAGGAAATCTTTGTTCTCTTTCAAGATTTCCGCTGGTATGTTATCACTACCCGGAGACTTTCCACTTGCAAGCTCATCTATAGCCTTGTTGAGTTCTTCCTGTGTAGGTTCTTTGTCTAGGTCTGTAAATTCTGGGAGCTGCGGGAGGGCCTCTTCTAGACTGTCATCCACTATACGTTCTTGAGAGTAGAGATTTGAGTAATGTTCAATCCATCTGGCCATTTGTTCGTTTTTGTCTGTGATTTGTTCACCTGATGACGATTTTAGTGGTGCTATCTTGTTAATCTCTGGGCCAAGAGCAATCCGAATTTTCTCATACATTCCTCTACTATCTCCGATGTCATGAGCTTTCTGTATGTCTGTGCAAAGATTCTCCCAGTATGTGTTTGCGCATTTCCGTGTCTCTTTTTGAAGTGTAGATTTTGCAGCTCGTAATTTGTTTAAGGTGCGATCTGATGGAGTTTTGTTGTGTGCCAAAAGTGCCATGCGCTTTTTCTCGATAAGTGGCAATAGTGTTGCTTCGTTTTCTTCAATCCAGTCTTTATTGTTTGATCTGTTTGTACCAAAGGCCTGAGAAGCAGAATCGTGCATAGCTTCCTTTAAACCGGCCCACATCTTCTCTGGTGTAGTATCATCTATGGAGAGGAGCTGTTCTTCCATCTTCCCCTGAAAAACTGCTTGCATGTCTTTGTTGCTGGCATTTCGTGTGTTAATTTTTGGTCTTTTCGTCTCTTTGGCTCTGTGAATGTTTCTGCCCACAATCTTTGTCTTGGCTAAAACGAGCAGGTGATCGGTGTTGCAGTCTGCACTGTGGTATGATCTTGTTTGTTTGATGTTGTTCAGATGGTTCTTTTTGACGATAATAAAATCAATTTGATGCCAATGTCCAGATCTGGGATGACGCCATGAGACTTTGTGGCAGTCCTTTCCATTGTAAAAAGTATTTGTGATGCATAGATTGTTGTCTGAGCAGAGTTCCAAAAGTCTCTGGCCGTTGTCGTTGATCTTGCCTAATCCAAAATGGCCGAGACAAGTTTGCCATGCTTGTTGATCTGTGCCAACTCTGGCATTGAAGTCACCAAGGATAAAAATCTGATCGTTTGTTGGTATCTTCGCAAGTACGTTTTGAAGGTCTTCATAAAACTTGTCTTTGTTTTCTGTTTCAGCTGCTAATGTTGGAGCATAGGCACTAATTAGATGGGCTGTGCCTGACTTAGTCTTCAGCTGCATGGTGATGATGCGTTCGGATATACCTTGAGGTGTATTAATTTTGGCGAGGAGCTTGTTGTTGACTGCGAAGCCCACACCATAAAGTCGAGGCTCTTCTTGTCCTAGACCTTGCCAGAAAAAAGTGAAGTTTGCCTCTCTCACTGAGCCACTATCAGCCAGTCGTGTTTCCTGCAAGCCCACGATGTCAACGTTTAGCCTCTTGAGTTCTTTGTTTATGATGGCAGTCTTTCTTAACTCTTTGGTGTTGTCAAGATCAGTGTTGTCAAGTCCGGTGCACATTGTCCTCACATTCCAGGTGCCCAACTTCATTGGGATTGATTTAAATTTGCGTTTCTTATTGCCTGGTGCTTGGCTTTACGTCTGCTTTTTGGCTTTTGTCCTATCTCCATACACCCATAAGAGCAGGCAGACGTGGCGGATCGACACCTTACTGACTGGGGGCTGCCCAGTTTAGGCGGGCGGTAGCCGATCAGTGCAGCTGAATAGCTGCTCCCACCGCCGAGAGAGACCCGTGGCGCCTTCTCTGTTCGCCAAATAGAGTCGACTTAGAACCCGTAACTGTCTCTCCCCGTGTTGTGTCCATGCTGGTCAGCAAGGATGGAGTGTCCTCTCCATTGTCTTCATGCTGCACTAGCTGTGGTTGAGCGATAGGCGACGTGCACTGTACTTGCTCGGATTGCAGTGATCTCCTTTAGGCATGCTGCTTGCCTGGGCTTCTAGAGAGAAAAGTGTCTAGCCCATCTTACACTTTCCCCCTCTCGACAGTGTTGATAAGCTCCAAAGGAAAGACAGGGTCCATACGTTTGGAAATCAACAAAGTTGCAGGGGCTGCCAGAGAATGGATTGGCTAAGAGCCTCCCCATCAACTGCCTTAGGGGCCCTCCCTCCGGATTTGTTTAGGGTTTACTCCCCTAGCCTTTGACCCTCCCGGGCCACTCACAAGGCAGTGAGGACAGTCACAGGTTGTACCGTTTACTGCCTTACAGTAGCAGCTAAGCTGACCTGACATTAGATATAATGTAAATAGTAGGGTGATAAATAGGCAGGCGGTGGAAGAAGGCATTACATAGACAGACTGTCAGAAACATACACAGGCAGAATAAGAGATGGATGGGCGGAAGAATAGATGGACTACGGGCGGACAGGCAGATGTGCAGATCGTCATGAATATTTATTGAGAGACAAACAGGCAGACAGACAAACAGTTACATAGATAGATAGATAGATAGATAGATAGATAGATGGATAGATGGATAGATGGATAGATGGATAGATGGATGGATGGATGGATGGATGGATGGATGGATGGATGGACGGACGGACGGACGGACGGACGGATGGATGGATGGATGGATGGGTGGGTGTGTGGGTGGGTGGATGGATGGATGGATGGATGGATGGAAGGACAGATGGATGGATGGATGGACAGATAGATAGACAGACAGACAGGCAGACAGATAGATAGGTAGCAACCTAGGTTCCATGTGCCTTGTATTCCTCACTTCATCCAACACAACCACAAACTACCACCAACTTTACCAACCCAACAGGCGGTCTCCCCGTTAGACTTTCTCCAGTCTCATTATCTCTTCAGTCTACCATCACAAAGCATTAGGAAATTTAATCTGACACAAACATACTGAAGGACACCAATTTTATTATGGCTATCTGAACATTTCAGTCTTCGGTTTTTCTTAGACTCACAAGATCAACATGTAGCAGTTCTGTAAAACATTAACAGAACAGATGTAAAGGTCACAGCATATTAAAAAGAGAATATGTAAAAACTTACGCCAAGAATGCCGAGATAACCTCGAAGTCTAAATTCCTTTAGAAAAAAATGTAGTTTGTTACGTACCAATAAAAATGTGGGTTTATATCTGCGTCATACCAGAGAGTATAGATGTATAGAGAGATCTCACTTCCGCCAAATCGCGAAACTAGGTCGCTGCGGTAAACAAAAAAATTGAAGAATTGAAAGAGACCATCTTCACTGTCGCGATGTGGGTTAGATGGGGATACTTCGACTGACACTCTTTCGAGGTCCGCTCCCACAATCGACGAACACACAAAAAAAATACTTGCACTCTAAAAACTAAATAAATCAATTGCTTTGATTTTTAGCAGAACTGTAGGGCAGTTTAATTACAGGAATTAATGTAACAAATATAATTATAAATATAAATATCAATTCAAAGGCAACTGAATCTAACTAATGAAACTACAGCTTTCTATAAAGACTAACTTATTCACTCTAACTACTTGCAGGTCATATGAGTTATATGCCAAATAGAATCCGCGCACGTGGCGACGGATATAACAGTTTAAATTCTATTCATTCAATGAGACATGTTATGATATGGACATTTCCTCTAGACACGCCATGGAGAATGCTTGTGGAACCATGCGTTGTCTGGCGGTAGCTCTGAAACTGTCTTCAAAAGTAAGTAGAACGGTTCACTTTCATCATTACAAATTAGTATGGACTCTCACCATGCGGCCCTCACTGGGAGTGAGAGCGCTGGATGTAAACGCTGTGGGTTTATATCAAACCAAGTAGCTTAGGCTCTGGAGCTTTAACTCATGGCGCTCCTCACAATATGGACTGCTCAACTGCGTCTCTTATGTCTCTCATCTGGCTGAGGACTATCGCCGTCCACCTCGTAAATGGATTGTCTACATGTGGCATCTATCTAAGCTCTGCACGGGTTTAAATACTAAAGCTATGTCTCGACCTTCCGTCCAGATTCATACATTTGATTGGTGCAACCACCTCTAGCTCAGCTGCCGAACCGAGTTATTTTAAGTAACAGCCCTACGCAACGACCTTGGGTCGACATCAAAGGTCGAATCACTCAAGACAATAAAATGTAATTTTATAGCAATAAATTCTTAACATGTTCAAAACCCCGAGCTTTTACTCTGGATCACGGATTTTCTGTACGTCAACAGACGTCTCAATAACATTTAATTCCTACTCACCCCTTCCCTCTCTACTAAACCTAGTTCAAAACACGAGATATAAAAAGTGCTCAGTCAGGCACACCTACGCTGTCCGTCTATCCTTCCCCACACCTTCTGTCTATCTATTAGGAAAAAAACTGTTCAAAACAAATTGTTTACGAGACCAAGTTATGCTGGCTCGCACAATAATTACGTTTGTAAAAATTACTCACTGCTCTCTCACAAAAATTTACTCAGTGGAAACATTTATGAATCAAATCTGTTCTTGACATTCACCAAAGATAGTGTGCATATCTGTTTAGTGCGGTTTGTTCATATTTTTGGGCTGACTGAAACTATTTAGAGCCGTTTGTAAGTTCTTACGCCCCGTGGAAATGCACAAACCGGGTTTTTCTGCTCCATGCTAACAATGGTTTCGCGGTGAGCCTCCCGTGTCTCGTAGTGTAAATTGACCAATAGTGAACCCTCTCTATGCCTCTATACTCTCTGGTCATACTCAGGGAGGACAATTTTCAAGGCTGAGACTTACCTTTTCCACACAGCTTTTTTCTCTGACATTCCTAATTATCCCTAGCCATGTTTTTGCTGCTTATGACGACCACAAACTGCGTGTTTACTAAACGAACTGCCCAGTTTGGACCGTATGTCCAAAAGTTACAGAAGTGCACAGACTCATGCAATAGGAGTAAATTTGACAATGCTTCTTTGCTGTTTAAAATATTCTTAAACACATCCATAGAAACGGGCAAGGTTTGGAAGCTCTGAAGTAAATTTATAATAATCACGATCATAATCTACCAATGGCCCGGGTTTATTCTAGCAAGGCCAGGCACCCCAGACAGTTGAACATAAAGGGGCCAAGATGCTAAGCGGGTTTCGTTATCAGCAGCTATTCGCACGAATCGGAGGGGAGAAAAGTCGTTTGAAGCAAAGGCTGTCCACACGACTCATACATAGGCTCTTGCTTCGAATACGTGAGCCTACAATTATCTGTTGGCCATTGAGCTTACCAGATTTTTTTTTTAGTTGGACGAACAATGACGCGCTGGTAAGATTAATTATAATAACAATGATAATACTGCAATGATGATAATAATAATCATAATAATAACAACAACAACAACAATACTACTCATAATAGTACACGTAAGGTGGGGACAAGGTGGTCTAGAGGCAAGGTGCTCGCATCTCATGTCAAGGGTCCCGGGTTCAAAACCCGGGCTGTGCAGGCATGTTGGAAATTGGGATTTTTCTCAAATTTTCGTGTCCCTGATCCTATTAGGGGGATAGGATCGAGTACCTAGTCTTCTCGGATAAGGATGAAAAACTTCGGAGGGCCCGTGTGCACGTTGCGCACATTAAAGATACCTTGGCAGTTGGAAATCGAAAAGAGCAGGCCGAACAGGCCGCTGCCCGGGCAAAATTGAAATTGAAATTAAAATTAATAGATTAAAATCTATCCCTATCACCCCCCCCCTCCCGCCCCCCCCCCCCATATCACCAAGGAAAATTTGTAATTCATTATTAAATAAATATTATATAATATAATATAATATATATTCAAATAATATTATAATACTTTAGCATACAAGTTGTGAGTTGTGAACTGTTGTGACTTGTGAACTGCGCCTAACAGGCTGCGTTACAATTTGCTCTGAGATAGAGAGAGTGAGAGAAAGAGAGTGAGAGAAAGAGAGAGTGAGAGAGATGCAAATCGAGAGAACAAGACTTTCTTAAAGCGCCTGGAGCAAACTCGTTTGGATTGGGCGCTGTATAAATGATCTTTATTCATTATTATTATCATTAATAATAACTAGTAACTGCCCCATTCTTCGAATGGTAAAAAAACAAAGCTCACCACTCCAGACCGAAAGGAATCAGCACAAAGACATTGATGTCGAGACACTTTGGGTCATCCACATAAAATCGGCGATCAATAGATAGATAGGACAGTATTACAGTAGTACACAGTGCACAATAGTGCGCACCGAGCATTTTTCATGGGCTCATGTGTTCGTAAAAAATGATCGAAATATTTACGCACAGTTTTCTTGGTACGAATGAATGGCACTCACCTCATCTGTATAACACCAAACTCGGTATCACTATCAAAGTTTCCTTGGCGTGGCTGGATCGTGAACTCTAGTTTACATTTCCGGTAAGAGGCGGAAATCGCCCGTGCAGATGCGGGGCCCTCTTGCAGAAGAGGGACAGCAAAGAATACATCTGACGTGATACTGCGTGTCGTAAGAGGCGACTAAAGGTGCAAAGGTCCTGGTCTCCCGAGAAGAGCCAGTTGGCGGTGGGCCAACTACCCACCCTGTAAAAATAAACCAGTTACAGAAACACAAGCAAATACTTTAAATCAGTCTTTTATTTTGGGAGAAGGGGGAGCATCTGCACCTGTAGATTCAATGAAGGACAATGGACAAAGCCGAAAGGACTCCACTGGCCCGACTGCTCCTTCATCAAACAAGTCACTCCGGATTGCGTCGTGGAATGTCCGCTCCATGTATGAAGCAGGAAAGAGTGCCCAGGTTACAATGGAGATGAGGCGATACAGACTGCACATACTTGGAGTTAGCGAGACCCGCTGGATACAGTCCGGACTGAAACAACTTAATTCTGGGGAAAAGATTTTGTATTCTGGAAGGGAGGACAAAAAGCATACAGAAGGGGTAGCGATCATCTTGAGCAAGCACGCCCAGAGGTCACTGAGGGGATGGGAACCCTACGGAAGGAGAATTATATTGGCATCATTTACTACAAAGAACAAGAACATCAACATGAACATTGTGCAGATATACGCCCCAACAAATGAAGCAACCGATGAGGACAAGGACGATTTCTACAACCAGCTTCAGGAAATAGTTGACACATTGCCAAGAAAAGATGTGAACATTATAATGGGAGACGCCAATGCCAAGATAGGACAGGACAATACAGGGTATGAGGACATTATGGGGCGCAATGGTTTGGGACAAATGAATGAGAATGGAGAGCGGTTTGCAAGTTTCTGCGCATTTAACAGCTATGTGATTGGAGGTTCAGTATTCCCACACAAGAGGATCCATAAGGCCACTTGGATTTCACCGGATGGAGTAACTGAAAACCAGATTGACCACTTTTGCATCACCCGACGATTCAGACGCTCACTGGAGGATGTCATAGTACAGAGAGGAGCTGATGTTGGATCTGACCATCACATGCTGCTGGCAAGACTCAAACTCCGCCTCAAGAAACAAGGTACCAGAGCAGGAACAAAGAGGAGAAAGTTTCAAGTGAGCCTTCTGGATGGAGACAAGAAGGAAGAGTTCCAGCTGACACTGAGGAATAGATTCAAACCCCTTGTTGACCTCGAAGAGACAGTAGATTTGGAGACTCACTGGGCTAAGGTAAAAGGAGTATTTACATCGACATGTCAGGATGTTCTTGGGGAAAAGAAAGTGGAACACAAGGAATGGATCAGTCAAAAATCACTGGACTTGATAAGGATAAGAAGAGACCTAAAAGAACAGGTAAATGCAAGTCGTACAAGAAGCTCAAGAGTTGGTAACCAGGAAGAGTACCGAGCATCAGCTAAAGAGGTCAAAAAATCAATTAAAAAAGACAAAGAGGAGTTCATAGGAATGTTAGCAGAGAAAGCAGAGAAGGCAGCAACAGGAGGACACACGAGGATCCTCTACCAGACTACAAAGACTCTTGCTGGAAAATATGGAAAACCGGAAGTTCCTGTCAAGGATTGCAACAGGAAGGCTATTTTTGGAAAGGAAGCTCAGGCAAAAAGATGGATAGAACATTTTAGTAGCCTCTTGAACAGACCTCCACCAAGCAACCCACCCGACATTCTACCCGCAAGAAATGATTTACCGATCAGTTGCGACCCTCCGACTAAAGCAGAGATTAATGATGCCATAAAGCAGTTAAATCGAGGCAAGGCAGCTGGACCAGACCAGATCCCACCAGAGGCGCTGAAGGCAGATGCTGCTGGGGCTGCAGAGGATCTGCACTCACTATTCTCGAGGATTTGGATCGGAGGCAAGTTTCCAAAGGACTGGAAGGAAGGACACCTCGTGAAGCTTCCAAAAAAAGGGGACCTCAGCAATTGTAGTAACTACAGAGGAATCACACTTCTCTCCATCCCAGGAAAGGTTTTCAATCGGATTATTCTCAAGCGAATACAGAATGCAACAGACCCAAAACTTCGTGAGGAGCAAGCTGGTTTCAGGAGTAATCGATCAACCACCGACCAGATCGCCACGCTGAGAATTATAGTAGAGCAGTCGCTAGAGTGGAACTCCCAACTGATAGTGAACTTCCTTGACTACGAGAAGGCCTTTGATAGCATCGATAGAGAAACGCTGTGGAGAATATTGAGACATTATGGAATCCCAGAGAAGATGGTGAATCTTATCAAGAGCATGTATGAGGGGACAAGTTGCAGAGTCATACACGATGGTGAGCTTACTGACAGCTTTGATATCAAGACTGGTGTTAGGCAGGGTTGTTTGCTGTCCCCATTTCTGTTTATTCTGGTGATTGATTGGCTTATGAAAGAAACCACCAATGGAGGAAGAAATGGCATACAATGGACCCCATGGACACAGCTGGACGATCTAGATTTTGCAGATGACTTGGCACTATTGTCGCACACACACGACCAGATGCAAGCAAAGACTACAGCTCTAAACAAAATTTCAGAATCTATTGGATTGAGGATACATCCTGCGAAGTCGAAGGTCCTAAAAATTGTGGCACCCCCAAGCGAACAAGTCAAAGTAGGAGATCAACCACTGGAAGATGTAGAGTCCTTCTGCTATCTTGGTAGTATCATTGACAATAAGGGAGGAACAGAGGCAGAAGTCAAAGCACGAATTGGAAAGGCACAGGCAGCTTTCACGTCCTTAAGCAAGATTTGGAGAACCAAGGATATATCTCTAAAAACAAAGCTGAGGATATTCAACTCGAACGTGAAGTCAGTCCTGTTGTATGGATGTGAGACTTGGAATGCGTCCCAGGCCTGCATAAAGAGAATCCAAGTTTTCATCAACAGATGTTTGAGGAAGCTACTTAAGATCAGATGGACAGACAAGGTCAGCAATGAAATTGTTTGGAAAAGAACAAGACAGAGCCCAGTCAGAGAGGAAATTGGTAGGAGGCGATGGAGATGGATCGGCCACACTCTCAGGAGGCCAGGAAACAGCATCGCGAAGAAGGTATTGGATTGGAATCCCCAGGGCAAGAGATCAAGAGGAAGGCCGCGCGGAACGTGGAGAAGAGCCAGAGAAAATGATGTGCAACGAAGCGGAAAGACTTGGAATAATGTAAAGAGGCTGGCCCATGATAGAGAGGGATGGAAAGTGTTTGTTGGTGGCCTATACCCTGATCCAGGGTGAGAAAGGCAATGATGATGATGAAGAGGCGGAAATGACGAAATTGACGGAAGTACATTATCACGTCGTATTCGCAATCATGAATTAATAACTGATAATTATAACTGAATTTCTGGGAAAAGTAAAGAGTTTCGGGAAAAAATGAGCTCGACACGTACAGGCTTAATAAATTTTACATACACGTGCCAAGTTTCATTTCTCTACGTTGCGTAGTAAAAAAGCCTTTGCGGTCGCAAAGTTGGGCCCAAGCTCCATTATTATATGATGATAACAACTTTATAGCACTTCGTCACATATTACTCTGAGCGCATTACGGTCGTTCTGCCACTTTCACAAAGAACATACTAAGACATGTGACAACAGTCAGATTCCTTCAATTGAGAGAGAACATAGAGAACACAGTAAGCTCGAGAAAACTAGCATCTCCAGACAAATGATTTTTAGAGAAGCGCCTGATACTGTCGAGGGTGCACTAAAGGGTGCTTACTACCGAGAGAACGCTTGACGCTCGAGAAAGCGAGCACATGTAGACAAGCGCTTGTAATGTTTCTCATATTTCTCTAGTACCATTCAGAGACAAAGCTTGTTCTTTAGCGCTTGCTGTCTGTCGCGTCGCTTGTAAGTAAAGAATTGTTAGTTAATTCTTTTTCGCGTTTAAAGCGCCTAGGGTGCTAACAACGAAACCCAGGAGCCAAGTCCGCCAGCTTCTCTGGACTTAGAGGGTTCAACACCTGCACAACTGACAGATCAGTCGGGTGTAAATCCGGTGACAAACCAGGAAAGACAAAAAGGATACAAGAAAGCGCAAAAGGAACTCTGTGGACCATTACAAAGAAGTCACTGAGGTTGAAAAGAGGAAGCTCCAGTATTTTACTGACAAACAGCAAAAAGATGATACAGCTAATGATGAAGATTTTTTTTGTTTCTATGAAACTAATTCCTTGTCACTCAAAACTTGCCTTTCGAGACCGTATTCAACTGGTTCTTGAAGATTTTGTATTCCCAGAATCCATACCCACCTGCCAACAGGTACATCCAATCACACCAGCATCCAAATCAGCAAGACAGGGCAACATCCTCATCCTCCTACCAAAGCTACAGTACAACTTCAACACCTCACAGTTACCAGTCTTATAATTCTAATCTTGTTCCTCATGATTACCAGTATTAATTTAACCCTGTGTCGTCGAATGTACTATTTCCATCATGGTGACCATTGTTAGCTATGTTTTACTAAATATTCTTTTAAGTCGAGGCAGGAGAGATAGAATTGTTATCGGTATTCAATGGCAGTTAAGTAGAAAGTCTCTTCTAACCTCTTGGTTTTTATTTTAATTTTAATTTTTTAACTTTTTTGTTGTATTTCTTACTAACTCTTCTAAAAATTCCAGTTCTGCTAAAAATAAATAATAATAAAAAAAACAAACTTCAATACTTGATAACACAATGTCTGCATTACACTTTTGAAAAACGGTCTGAAAGTGAAGCTTGACTTACCTCAGTGTGATGACACGGCGTTCCTCTGCCATAATGGGTTGATGCCAATTGCACCAGGTCTTAATTATTTTAGATTCTATTTTTCCCAAGATGTACTAAAATGTATCGAGATTCATTCTCAGGTATGCTATAATATGAAATCGATCGGGGTGGTTTTTCAATCGAGGAAACAGGTGATGATAATATATTATTCACCTTCTTCTCTTCATTTCTGATTAATTTCATGAACAGCAGTTCTCTTTCGTTTTCGAAGTGGGTAAAACACTGTCCAGCAAGAATAATTCGTCTTCAGACGAAGCCGCCATGGCGCCAAATCAACTGTCATTTCAGATGGCGCCCAAAGCAAGTGCTGGCGACAAGCGTTATCTATAATTATGCCTTTCAATATTCACCAAGCGCTTCTTAACAGGCGCTTACTTTCAGAAGATCGGAAAGTACTTAAGTAACCACACTACACGGCAAGTCGCTTCAACGCCTGAATAAGAATTCACTTTTATACTTCAAAACACGTTTGATTTTACAAGCGACGCAGCGAGCCTTATAGTGCGAGCGTTCTCTATGTGTGTCAAAAGGGGTTTGAGCGGAATACTTGAATACGAAGCCAGACAACGTTTGTTTTGAGACGCTAGCCTTCTCGCACTCTATGTTCTCTCCCTGAAGATGTTTTTTGAATATTCAGTGTTTTGTACATCTCTTCAAGTGTTGAGAAGCGAATTCCAGGTCTTCGCTTGCAACGCACACAAACGAACAGACGTTATCAGATCAGGGACAACAACCTTCAGCTGAGGTCCCCGAGAAACAAAGACTTACCTCGACGTCATTAGCTGACCAACATTGGTGGGTGTCGAATGGGTATTACTGTTCAGCTGTATTTTCGTGTGTACGGAAATGGCAAAAAATCCATCAAGTAGTAAAGAGAAATGGCGTTTCCGCACACATGGAAACATTTTTTCTATTTCACTACTTCGTTTCAGTTACTGTTCCCGTACACGTGAAAGCCCATCTGCCCGAATCAAAACAACTGAATTCACATTACAGGAAATGAATTCAGCAAGAAACGATAATTACCTTAACCGAGACGATCAATGTCAAATAATGATAAAAATTGCTGGACAGGATTAGAAAAATACAAAGTAGTATATTATACTAAGTCATATAGTAGCCTACGGCAAACAGAATAACGGTCGGATATCTAATTTGACATCACATTTGATTTAGCTATTTAACCTGTCATGGTTTTTACTTTTTGTCCACAGGGCTTACTGTAAAAACGCTGCCACTCGCACACAGAAAATGTCAATATTCGCCACGAAAAGTACGACACAGTGAATAGTACATAATAATGTATACATATAGATGCATATTCACAAGAAATGAGATTTTTGTGCGAGTACACATTAAAATTTACTTACACGGGCAGAATCTGTGTCTTCCTTTTCAAGCGAAAGCACACAAGATGAATTAAGAAGGGTGTCTTATTGTCTTTGAACAAACAAATCAGTTAAACTCTCCAGACACAATGTCATGCACATTAAGATGACCAGATGTCAAAGTCACCATGCCCTTCCTAACGTCATCAGTTCCAAAGCCTTTAGTAATGAGACAGTCCACAACAGAACAAAGTTAATCACCGGCGACTATTTGGCCGAGAAAATGAACAAGTAAACTGTGAGTTCATTCAGGATTTCTGATCTCTCACTCGCAGTCGCACTGTGCAACGTGTTAGTGGACTTCAGCGATTGGCCAGCGGCACAATCAGCCACCAGATCAGATGTTACAGTGTTTATGTCCCCCCTTTTAGCTGCTCTTTGCGCTAGAAATTACTGTATTTTGATTCAATGTCCCTCCGCACGGCAAAATGCCATTCTTCCTGGCGCTCTTTTTTAAAGCTGTATCCCCGTTGTTAAAGATAAACGAACAAACACAAAAGGGATTAGATTTTAATGACAGTTTTTCACCGACATACAGCTAACTAAGTCTTTGTAGGCCCTTTTCTTAACCATGCCCTGCATTCCGTACCATCAACAGCGTCCTAGCGTTCATTGGGAGAGAGGCACTTTTTCCGGTCTAGCTGAGAAAATCATCTTTTAATTTAGTATCAATTTGCACGAGACCTATCGTTATCTCTTCACGGTTCACCGGTTACGGCAGGTGGTGCCTTGTCATGGCATGCTTCACGTTGATATTGGATTTTCACTCTACAGTTTCCTATCTGTATTCCAACAGTCATGGGAACAAGGGGGGGGGGGGTGGGGGTGTCAATAAAATGCTGATCAGAATTGGGCAGCAATAAAAGGATGAGCCACATATCAGACGGGCATGGCCATATACATAAAATTAATTATGATACATGAGCTTATATTTATCCTTAACACAGACAGGTGGTGGGTCACTAGTATGTAAACTTGTTACGTACCAGTTTTCATAATTTTTTAGTGAGTAGCTTCGGAGCCTTTTCGCTAAACATGTTTATGGACCTAGCTCCAGTATTGTAAGATGTTCAGATTGAGGAGTGAATGAATTAACTAATTTGCTGACAGTATGTAAATTGGTGAAATGAATGGGGTAGAAGGAGCGAATCAAAAAGGGGGATGGGGGAGGGTGTGAGAAGAAGTTAATAAAAAATAAAGAAGTGAATGAACAGATTAAATTCATAACTGTTATAGTCACAAAATACATTTTAAAACAATATATTATTTTGCAAAGACGAAGAGAAATACTTAAACAGATATAAATACGCATATATAAACGAATTTAAAAAAGATGAAACTAAGAATTTTATTAAAAATGGCAGAAGGATTCCTATAAATGTACATTTAATTGTTTGTTGGTTGGTTTTTGTTATTGCTCAGCTACTAATATCATTGGTCTATATTGTACGAGCACATAGATTTGGAGCCTGGTATCTGGAATGCACATCAACATGAACTATCGATCTCGTTTCTACTTTGCACACAAGTAGATTGCGCATAACTATTTTTTTTTATTACTGTTGATTTACAAGGCACTAGGTTTTATAAGTGCTCCATGGCGCCACTAGAAACCTTACATCCTATTGGATTTCTTATAGGGCAACAACAACAACAACAAAAATTCTGCCATTCTTTCACTCATTGCCTTTCATTCGGTTGTTGTTATTGATCCGAGGCTGCCATCTTTCACCAACAAAAGTTAGATTAGATTAAATTTCCCACGTGGGTTTTCACAACAATGTGATATTTAGCACATACGATACCATGCCAACAGGCATTATAGTTGGGCCTATGATTACTTCGCTTAGTTTTAAGTTTCAGCCTACAGGTTTCCTTGTTATCGCTAGAGGTCAAAACAGCATGGAATCTCGGGATGCCGGTAAAAGTTAAGAAAGCGCCCAACTACCTCGTCGATAGCCTGGAAAACAAGATAAGACTGTACAAGACATTGTTAGGCCCGTCTGTGTTCTGCGCCCCTGTAAAATCTGGTAAAAGTAAAATGCAAATTTCTTATAAAAAGAAAAGGGCCAGAGGTCAGGGGGAAAGTGTGTATGTGTGTATGGGAAAGGGGGCGGGGGGTATTGGTAGAGAAGCATTTCACTTTGCCGGGCCTTTTTTTCTGTTCTTTTTTGTTGTTGTTGTTTGTAATTGGAACTCGAGATAATCATTAGTGGTGGGCAATACTTCAAATGTTCAATAATCGCGATAACTGACCACTTTTGTGAAAAGTAATCAAAGTATCGATTACTTTACAGATTACTTTTTCTGGGGGTGGGTGGGGGGGGGGGGGGGTTGGTGAGAACACAGAACAGGTATAAGCAAAACAGATGATAGACGTAAAAGAAGCTCATACAAATACATTATAAGTATACTTGAAAACTTTTGATATGGAAAATGTATCACAAAACCAAATAGTATAATTGTCTAGAACATGCATGGGCAACCTTTCACGTTGTAAGGGCCAAACCTGAAAAATGTGAGGCTGCAGAGGGCCGGTGTGGCATTATATTAAAGCCCTCCCGGCCATAACAACATGGCCCCTGGCCCTTTGATATTAATATTAGTACAGTAATCCCCCCCCCCCCTACCACCCCGCCTTTCTGTAATATAACAGAAAGGTAGTCTCTGCCACAAAAAGCCTCCCTCCCCCAATCATTTCTGTCTTAAAAGTTAATCCTTCTCCTATTGATCTATTTCCGACTTTGTCCAACTTTTTAAATTATGTTTCTAGAGAGATGGGGAGAAAGAATAATGTCATAATGATAAAGTAAATTGTAATTAATGGGTGACCTACCCTTACAGATCATTTTAATCAGTGTTTGTGTACGTGTGTGCTTATAGCTTATTATTATTGCATGTATCATTATTTGCACTACAGCTCTGTCAGGTGATGTTCAATCAACCTGGGGAGAGAGGAGGGGGAGTGAGGAGCAGTCAATTAAATTGCAGGGCAGACAGTAGGTTGCCCATGTTTGGCTTAGATTCTGTATAGCAACAAATACACCGTCCATTTATGTAACTGAATTAAAAGATTATTATTTGCAAGCGTCATGACTGTGTACCCGTACGTGCAATGATTGCACTTCATAAAATGATAATAATAATAATGATGGATAGCATATCCATTTAAAATGCTCTATGCGCTTTACAGAAGCAACATGTCAACCACAGAGCAGAATGGAGCGCCTGCGAAGCGCTCAACACACTACACTGCTTGTTTCTCTCTCCCTGTCTCGCTCACTCTCTCTCTCTCTACCTCTCTTTATCTCAGAGCAAATTGTAACGCAGCCTGTTAGGCGCAGTTCACAAGTCACAACAGTTCACAACTCACAACTCAGATAATATTTGAATATTTATTAATAATAATATATATTTAATAATGAATAATAAATTTTGTTGTTGCTGGTGGTGGGGATGATATGAATAAATTTTAATCTATTAATTTCAATTTTGCCCGGGTAGCGGCCTGTTCGGCCTGCTCTTTACGATTTCCAACTGCCAAGGTGTCTTTAACGTGCGCAACGTGCACACGGGCCCTCCGAATTTTTCGTCCTTATCCGAGAAGACTATAGGTACTCGATCCTACCCCCCAATAGGACTTGAAAATATGAGAAAAATCCCAATTTCCAACATGCTTGCACTGCCCGGGTTTTGAACCCGGGACCCTTGGCATGAGAGGCGGGCACCTGGCCTCTAGACCACCTTGTCCACCTTGTTATAGTGGCTCATAGTCATAAATTTGAAGGACTTCAGTATGTCGTCTCGGCATAACAAAAAATACTGATTTTGAATGCATAGGCTTGGTGACCACCTTAGTGACAGACCACAAAACACAGTTACGTGAGCATGACGTATGTCAAAATGAAAATAAACAAGTTGTGGAGTGACACACTTGGATTAGCTGGATCTGTTTCCTTTACATGGTTTATTAATTTTACAGTCATGTGTAATGGCCCACAACAGGACACTGAATGGTCCAGTTGAAATAACTATTTAATGAGCCTAAATAAACGTGATTATCACAAAAATCTAAAACGGAATCAATTGTGCTATGAAAACATGAAGGTGCAGAGGTGCAATTTGTTAATTATTTCAGGAATCGGTCAGTAACCGTCTATTTTTCTAATTGACAAGTGATTACTCTTACGATAAGTAATCGAAGTAATCCATATTTAGTAATCAAAATGCCCAACACTAATAATAATCTGCGGGGAAATTTGAGTACCGGTACTCCAACACCAGTCCAATTGATCGTGTGTTTTGCTGATTTCCACAGACAAAATAATGACGTCGAGCTGAGACAATATGATTCTCTGGCCAGGGGGCAGTCGAGTCACTCCATTTGTAATCTGAGTAAATTTGTATGCGCGGGGCCCCTGGGTAACCAGCCAGTGTGCCCCTGCATTAAGGCTCTGTGTTGATAGGCCTTAGGCCACAAGTAAAAATACAGCAACGAGATTTAACACACAACAGAACGTCGCTTACTTCCACTAGATGGTTGTCTCGCGAGGGAAAGAATATACCGCTAAGTATTTGGTAGGCGCCAAACCTGTAAGTGGCCGCGAACTACTGCTCTCATTTGTCCATGATGGTGAGAGGAACAGAAATTGCCCGAAACCCAAGTAACAAGTAACAATGTTTGACTGTTGCACAGAGACGCAGGATGTGAGCAATTCTGATGTCAGTACTTAACTACAGTTTCAACTTACACACTGATCAGATGAAAAGGGTTAGGGACTTGATAATGATGATTGTGATAATGATGATGATGTGGTGATACTGGCAGAAAGTAATGAAAGGAGATAAAAAGATGAAATTTGAATAGAAAGAGGAAGAATGGGTCAACGAAGTAGGAGGAAGAAACAGAAAGGTTGGGGGGGGGGGAATAAAGACGATGATTTAAAGAGGAGAGGGGGCGAGAAAATCAGAAAGTGCAGGAAGAGAAAGAATGCCAAAATATTGACGTTAAGAAATTAATGCTGCAAAAAAAAAAAAAAAAGCAGATGAGTTGATGACGATGACGATGATAATAATAATAATCATGATGATCAAGATGATAGGGATGAAAAAAATGATGACGAGGAGGAGGGCGGAAAGCCGAAGAATGCCAAAAAGAAAGATTGGGAAAAAAAAAAAGTATAAAACGAGTTGTGGGAATAAGAGAAAACAAAACAAAACGAAACAAAAATACATAATAACAATTATTATAGTTCCATTACAGAAATTGAGTTCAGATTTCTTTCCTTTCAGTTGCTGTCGTTCAATATTGTTAAGGGCAATAAAACAACATGAACTAGGCAGGCGTTTGCTCTAAGGACCAGCACTGGGGTGTGAATATCGGAGTGAGAGACGAGTAGAAACATTATTGAACTATGACTTAGTTTTTAGTTTAAAAACATTTGGGATTAAATAATTTATGATAGAATGCACTAAAGTGTGGAGTGTTTTAAGTCTGTCTGCCTACAGATCGATGGAAGACAGTGGCAGAGGAAGTGAGACGGGTTGACATAGCAAATATATAATAGTATGGGATTAAACTGACTGGCAAACTTGCAGATGGAAAAAGAGAGAAAGAGAGAAAGAGAGAGAGAGAGAGAGAGAGAAAGAGAGAGAAAGAGAGAGGCGGAGAGACAGACAGATAAATAAGAGGACAGTCAGACAGACAAAAAACTCGGATAGACGGAGGGACGAACAGTGAGATAGATAATTATACAGACAGACAGACAGACAGACAGACAGATAGACAGACAGACTGATAGATTGATAGACTGATAGATAAACATAATAATAAAGAATTCTAGAATGGAACCATGATAACAGACAGTATTTGAGACGGAGGGCAAACTATAAAATCAAAGGACTATGAAAGATGTCCTCGATATCTCAGTTTCTAGACTTCTTGGGACTGTTTATCTATCGAAACAAGATTACTTTGTTACCAACTTGGAACTGAGTCGTAAAAGCTCCTGCCTCATCTAGTCTCCTAACACAGATGAGATGAAACAATAGTTATTTGTGTGTGTTTTTAGATGTTAACATTTGATTTCTTTTGGGAAATCGGAAAAAGATTTAATGGTCTCACCAATACAAGCCAATGCGTGGTTAGAAAGAACGCTAATTTTCACGATTTTTATTGGTTTGTTTGTCTAATGAACAAGTGCACGAATGGCGTCGGACTTTGTGTACGGAAAAGAAATTGGGCGTTGACATAACATTACACAGTGTAACATATAACCTACTATACCAGAACGTAAAGTAGATAACACAACATAAAGTCATATCATCATACAATAGCATAACAAAATGTCACATAACGTAACATAAAATCACATAACATGACATAATATCACACAACATAACATGACATAATATAACTAACGTAACATGACATAACATATAACATACATGTAATATAACATAACAACATAATTTAGTACAGCAGTCATAGTATAAAATACATATCTCGCCTAGACAAGCACTTGACGGTCGAGAAGATAAAGTTAAGTAAACAAATAGGAAAATAAATAAATAAATAACTTAATGAATATATAAATAATTTTTTTTTTGTTTCTATTCCAACCGACATTCCCTTAACAGAATAGAATATTATCTAGCTCACCATATTCACGCCAGAGTGTTACATTCCCTTCGACAAGAACTGTCACATTCAACAGGTGAATGACAGCCTCAATATCGCTGCTACATCTTTACTAAACCTTCGATATTTATGACAGCGAGTGTGTTAGTACATTCGTCTGGTATCGAGATTATGTACATGTAGTTGTCGACCAATTGCAACGACTACGAGCGCTGTTCTATCCGGTATCTTCGGCGATTATTAATCATGCCAGGTAGTCGGCCTCTCTTGATATTTGCTCTTTAGTGTCAACCACAGAATAAGTCTGTGGTGTCAACAAAGCAGTGGAAATGGCAAGTTTTCTTGCGTGCTTGTTTACTAAACAGGAGACGAGAGAGAGGGAGAGAGAGAGAGAAAGAGAGAGAGAGAGAGAGAGAGAGAGAGAGAGAGAGAGAGAGAAAGAGAGAGAGAGAGAGAGAGAGAGATTAACAGAGAAAGAGAGAGAGAGAAAAAGAGAAAGGAAGAGAGAGAGAGAGAAAGAGAGGGAAGAGAGAAAGAGAGAGAGAGAAAAGAGAGAGAGAGAGGAAGAGAGAGAGAGAGAGATTAAGAGAGAAAGAGAGAGAGAGAAAAAGAAAAAGGAAGAGAGAGAGAGAAAGAGAGGGAAGAGAGAAAGAGAGAGAGAGAAAGAAAGAGAGAAAGAGAGAGAGAGAGAGAGAGAGAGAGAGAGAGAGAGAGAGAGAGAGAGAGAGAGAGAGAAAGAGAGAGCATTATAATTAACTGCGTAGTGGGGAAGGTGTGTCGGGAAAGTTGGTGAATATTTAGACCAATTCATCTTTTACCGATACCATATAGGCCTACTGTCATACGGTATAGAATAGACACTGCGTAAGTTTTGCCACTGTAGGAATGCGTGATAGCCGGGGTCGGCGCACTGGATTCATTGTTCCAGGAAAATCTCAGTTTTTCCTGTAATACGATAAAAAGACCTTGTAAAGCTGAGTTATAATTACTGTTGCTCCTCTTAGGTTTCTAGGTAAGGAAATTCTGCTTACATGAGGATTTCTGAAAATTGTTCCAGTTCATTTTACTGCTTGACTTTTGTTTCTCGCCCCCAGCCCCAACTTCTGAATCAATAAACATACATGTACTATGCTATTAATTATATTTATCCAGCCACGTTCTTCTCAACCCCTCCGCCCCCACCCCCTCAAAAAGGCTACTCACCCAAGACATGTATTCAGATACTATATTGTTTTTGGTAATTGCACATTGTAAAGGTCAAAGGTGAGTCATAGGCTTTGCACCTGGGATGAGAAGAAAAGAAAAGGGAAATGAGCACAAAAAAAAATAAAAAAAATAAACAAACGATATGGTTTGGAAGACGGAACCATTTTTTTCATTATCATGATTAAATAGACAAGCTGCTGAAGAAAGTGAGAAAAAAAAAAGCGAATGTGTTTGAGTGTGAAATATTTGAGTGTGATATTTTTGTTTCGGGGCTAATCTGGAGAGAAAATCTGAGAAAATACGTTGTAAAAAAAATGTTAAAACAAAAAAAGATCTTAAAATATCACAATAAGAATTACGTGTAATTAGGGAATAAATAAATCAGAACAAGGCAATCGGGCTAAAAGTTAAAAGTCCCCTATCTGCTGTACTTACTACCGGTAATCGAGATATAGAACAGTCACTTAAACATGTACATGTATTATCAAATTAAAATGCACTCTATTTTTTTTTTTTCACCCAGTCAGTGATTTCTCATAAACATTATGACTTGGTATACAGTACCAGTAATTGAAGTCTACGTACCGATTTTGTTAAGTCAAACGAACCACTCCCTCCCCTGATCTTATCAGAAAAAACATTCTTGAAACTGAGTGATAATCCACCCCAAAATTTAAGTCTACAAAGAAATGGGCCGTGAAAAAGAAAAGAAGAAATTTTAATTTACCGTAGAATTATCATTATAAACTAATATAAAGGATAAGGTCAGCGGAGATCGACAGAGACAGAACTTCGGCCTATATTTTAAAAAAAAATTATCATACCGGGTAATATACAAGCCGGTAAAAAGGAATGAAAGAAAGTCTTCTCTAAGAAAGTTTAGAATATCGATTTTTTAATACTTTTTCGAGCCATATATGGAGCAACTGATCCCCTCCCTTTCTCAGAACGTACGGCCATTCAAATGGTGAATGACCATGATACTGTGCGTGTTCTAAAACGTTTAGTGGCATTGGAAGTGGACAATCTGACTGCTTAATTAGAAACATGTTTTTGTGGCCAATCTACTACATGTACAACATACTAACAACAACAACAAACACCCTTAAAATTCACGTCCATAACTGAAACGCGTAGGTAGCCTATGCCTCCCCCCTCCCCCCCCCCCCCCCCGAACTATTGAGCGTAGGTGCATTATGGGCCAATGTAGTAGAACATCACGTTCAGTAACCCTCCTCTCCCTCCTTTCCAATCCAACTAAACACCGGCACAAAACACACACAAGCACTTGTACAGACACACACACAGAGACTGGTGTTTCTCTCTAAGGAAGCTGTAAAAATAAAAGTGTCGGCAGCTGCAATAATATTATTTAGCCTCCTTACTACATAGACTAAGCTTTGACAACCTGATTCAGAGGCTGACAAAAAAACAACAACAACATAAAGCCTGATAAGTGACGAATACTTTTCATTCTTATATGTCGAGTTTCCCTACTGATTGTGAAGTCCATTCTAACACTGAATAGAGCTTTTTGTCTTGACGGGAAATTTGACAAGGGTTGCTCCTGGTCACATGACAAGTGCTAGGAAACAGTAAACAAGATGGCGTCGGCACAGGCCACGATTGTGGAAGATTTGAAAGACAAGCGTGTACCGTCCGCCCTTTACTGGACCACAGAGCACGTTGCCGACTGGATCGAGGAATTAGGATTCCCACAGTATAAAGTAAAAGATCACTTAGGCCAGAGACATGCCTAAACTAGTTTTAAGAAAATAATGAGGACTGATATGATCGAAAATCAGAAAACCTAGAGTCTAGAGACGATCTAGATCTAGATTCTAGATCTAGATCTACATTTCTAGATCTGGATCTATTCTAGATCTAGAGTCTAGATCCACAGTAACAATAAACAGTACATAGACTTTCACGCTCACACTCAGTAGTATTATGAGAAGTAAGAGAACAGTTCGTAGTAAGGATTTAATGGAATAATGGACTAAAGTTATAATCACTAAATCCCAATCTCTAATCAAAATCTGAATGTGTATGTGTTTTGTGATGAAGAAGACAGAATGGTAATGTACACCTACTTGAATGAAAAAATGAGATAAATGATGGCTGTATCATCTCCCCAACTTTGATTACGAATTTTAGAGAAATTATTCCATTCCCCAGAAAATCGACCTTTACAGTTTCCTGACTGTAATGCATCCCTAGCCACTATAGGTAGAATGCGCATATCTACCATCTTGTCTGTCCGGACCCAGGCTTCACCATGGTGATGGTGGCATTGATTTTGATTTGTTAGCTGATTTGCACCGTGAGCACTAAAGACGTCGCGAACCAATCGGCGGCAAATTTTTAAAAAGTTCACTACTGTAAACAATGACACGTGTGTATATGCACATGGGAGACGTTCGGTCAATTCTTTCACTTCCTTTCTCTTGTTTACATGGATGGTAGGGAATCTGACCAGCTTGGATCCATCCTCTCTACCCCTGTAATAACAGCCAACTGCAATGCAACAAAAAGGCAGGCATTTTAATCGCTTAGACACATCTTGAAGTTACACTCATCAGCTGATCCACCGGCCATCTTGTTTAGCGGAAGTACAAAGCAAAAACTCTGTTAGGTCATGCGCATTCTACCTATAGGCTCCAATTGCGTGATAGAAATTCACTGCGACAAAGCAGTAAAAAATTTGTTCCAAATGAAAAAAAAAATCACAAACTATTATATACATGCCTACATAAATCCCCCCCACCCCCTGAATGTATTGTTGACTTTGAAAATGGCACTTCTAATCTCCCTATGTGAAAACAAGGGTACCCACAGAAAGGCCACCGAATTCTGTCACCGAGCCACTAGGCGCTCCAGGTGAGAAGAATTGTACTACATAATTTCAACAACTGCACATAGAGCCCACCTACGTTCGCTCCGTTTCAGCCCCATAGGTGCTGACTTTTTTTAATCGGAATCCAAAATACATTCTTATTGCGCTGAAAGATCATCAGGCGACAGGAAGTTGTGATGTGTCATACTCATTTACGGTGAGCGGGGCGATTTTCTACTGACCAAACCACATCATTTGATTGAAGATTTGGATTCAGCGGCCTCAAATTAACAAAATTAAGTCACCGAGCAGAATTTGTTTATTTTAAAAGAGAACAATTTTTAAACAATTTTAATCATTTTAAAGACATGATAATTAAAAATGTTTAAAGTTAGCATCTGGTCAGCTTAGTTTCACTCTGCACAGTTCCACGTGGTGCAGTGTTAGTGTGTGCAGAAAAAAAGTACACTACTTTTAAGTTTTATTATAAAACCTACTGGGCGCAATGCACCGAAATTCTATGCGGCCTTTATGTGAAGCATAGGCGTTCTAGGTGGTAACCTGAAGCTCCGACCTATAGTTGCCGACTTACTAGGTGGCCTTTCTGTGGTTACCTCAACACTTAAATATTTTTCTTTAAACATTGACATGTTTATGGTTCCATAATTTCTTAAGTTTGAACTGTGCATGAAGTCTTAGAACAGAAGTAAAATGAAAGTGAATAGTGCTGCTAACACTTAAACTAATGTTATGAATGTGCCATTCATTTGTTGCCATTTAAAATTACTATAGAATAATAGGAATGCATCATTGGTATGTACTACTTATAAATTTGATCTTTGACTATGTTAGACTGTGATTGTCATGTTGAGTTGAGATGTGGCACAGTAGGTTTCAGAGAGTTAAAGTACATTTTTTTTTTACAAGATACCATTTGCTGTTTACCCTTATACCACGTTGAATGAACTTGCCCAAGTAACCCTAGGGCAGCGAAAGAAGGTGGCCAGTCAGCCACTCGCTCGTGTGTTGCTACTATGATGAGATACAATAACTTTTATTGTTAAATGCAGTGGACCATCATATTTAATGATTCTGCTAATAACGATCGAGACCATGCCAACAGCGAGAACATTTTAAAGCCCCATTTTCTCTGGTATATGAGCTATATAAAAAAATGTTGGAAGAACAGCAATTGAAAATCAAAGCACCTGCTATAGCAAGAGAATTAATTTTGAATGCGTGCGGCAAATAGGATGGCCGCAGAACAACATACTGGGAGTCAGACAATAACAACGTGTATTGTTCTTTGTTTGTTACTACACGCCCACCACGCCAGCTTTGCAAGTTTTGACCCCAGCTGGCCTTCTCACGCATAGGCGGCAGGCCTAGTATGCTTTCTTTCCCTACTGACCACGTGCTGTGACAGCACACTGTACACAGTCAGTTCTCACTGAGGCAAACTGTGGGACAGGCCATGAGGGCTACAACTCGTAGCTTCGTCAGACACGCGTACTGTCTGGTCAGTAGCTGTGATGTGCAATAATTATTACATGTGGCAAGGTCATTGATCGTCATTAATACTTGTGTCACAAACACGTGGCCAGACTGTTCCCAGACTGATCAGAATCTTATTCACAGATGGATTTTTTGATTTGTGATTTTTATTTAGGAACAGCTCCTTTAGATCACAATTCTGGCTTATTTTGTTGAATAATTAGGCTCTTCACGCGACAAGATGGCTCGGTTCGGAGTGCATGGTATTTCTTACGGTAATGATGTACTAGGTTGTCTTATAGGTTATCGTGTCCTTGGTAGCATTAGAGTGACTCTGCACAGTAATGCTTTTACTCAGGTTCACCGGTGGCATGCTAATGAGTAAACTCGCCTGCCGAGTCAGTAAAGGGGGTTCGAATCTCCGCAAGAGCTGAAGATTTTTTTCCTTTTGCTACATTTTTTTTTCTACTTTTCCCCCACTAATCATCGTTGCTTTACTCCAGAGGATAAAATTGTGAAAAGGTTGGGTTTTTTTTTATGAGATGATATTAGCCAATTTTGTCAAGTGTGAAATCACAGAGAAAGTCAGACAGAGCAAATAAAAATGAACTAAACTTCCATGCAAAAAACTGTAATAAAACAAAACATGACAAATAGGTGAAGCAGAACACCCCCAAAATACATTTTCAGTAAATACAGGATAGCTGTAAGTTACCATAGAGAGAGATGAAATTTTCAGTTCACACTGACTAAGAGAAATCATTTACGTGTTTAAAATTTGATATACATCTTTATTTCTATAGTTTTAGAAACTGTCCCATTCAATGAAAAGGAATAAATAAAATGAAAAGGAATAAATAAAAGAAGCAATCTGGAGCACACTAGTAATGATCAGTTTCTCCACGACATAGATTTTGCAAAATCCTTAAGGAAAAAAAAAAGCAGTGATTCCTAATAATGAGCAGTACTAGGGTTTAAACCAAAAAAAAAAGCTCTGACATGGGATGCAACCCATAGTCTGAGACTGATAACCGCAGATGCTAGTCATTGCGCTGCCGCAGACCCCGATAGGCTAGAGGAGGAACTCTGCTATAGTAGATATCACAAAAATCAAGAAACCTCCATCGCCGAATATGATCAGGATCTTGTTCACATGCATCTGCAAATATGCACTTCGTTCTTTGAATGATACAGCACGAGAAACTGCTGGAAACAAACGTACTTGTCTGTCTCTAACTTTTGCATCTGACTCTCTCGTAATTTGATCGAAACATGGCTACTGTCGGCACACATGCACACGCACACACAAAAGTACCGATATGAAGGCCAAGGTCTGCCTCCACTTTGATAATTATTATATGTACGTTGATGTACAAGACATGTTAACAAGGGAGGTAACCATAAAAAATGGGGTATTTTAACCCTCGTCCCATGATGAGTGAACCCGTCCACGTAATGCCCCGTGCGGGGATAGCCAGCGGCCAGTCAGCCGATCGTTCGCGTGTTGCCGATAACCTCGGTGGTCGGGTCAGTCGGGTCCTTGTGAACATGTGTATCGCGTATACTTCAGGACGCAATAACAACAATAGTGGTGGATAAATCGTAACTGACCCCTATGATATTTGGATAAAGTACTTGTGATGATATGCAGTAGGTTTTATTGTGAAATGGAAGGCCCCAAATCAAGAATTTTCTGCATTTACATGCCGTGTAACACACGTTTCATCATTTTCCCAAGACCTCTGCACTTTTTCTGTCCCCAAGTCAGGCCATTCAGGTGAACAAATTATTTTTTAAGCCATTCGCTTAATTTACTAACCACATGTATCGTGACATTGCCTTCTCCCTCCTCTACTATGTAAAGCTTCCACTTACTATAATGTTAGTTTTAGCAAGAGATTTGATTTCCAGTTCCAGGTCGTAGAGCACATACATGTACTGAAAAGCGGTTTAATCAAAGGAACACAATATCTCTCTAATTACCACATCAAATAAAGACAACGACCAACAACAAAGTCAGTCATTTTCTCCCAGTTTTCCCTGATGAAAAACCTACTGACAGACGCCCTTATGCAGTATGCCCTAATATTACATCGGAATTCATAATTACAGACGTAGAACAGCGTCTCAAATACGCACATGGCCCCTTTCTTCTCATTTCACATGTAGACGACAACCAGCGTCAAAATAAAAGTTTCCCCAAGATTTTCCCGAGTTCAAACTTCAGACCGTCAGTACTATTACACAAGTATGACGAATAGTTGCGAATAGTTGCATTGTAATAAACGTAATCGGACGGTACCATTTTGTTAGATATAGTAGGGGTGACAGGATAGATAAACACGCGAAAATAGTGTGGAAAAAAAAAAACGTGAAAAAAAAATGACAGCCTTGGCAACCGAATAAACAAAGCGCGAGGGGCACCGTTGCTATGCAAAAATGTGGCCTCCCGCAGGACCCGCGGTTAAGCGTGTCGGACAAAATAATGGCCTCGCATGTTGCGCGGGGAGGCCAATATACAATATAGTGGCCTCCCTCAGGACTAGGGTTAATCTCTTGCCTTGCTTTTTGTACCTGGAATAGCAAGACCTCGGGTATAACAAGACATTTTTGGTGGAACATGACCTCTCGTTATAAACAAGTTCCACTGTATGAGGCTCATAATAAAGAATTTTCTGTGTGCGCATTTGTAGGTGAATAAATTATTTTTTAAGCCAGGCACTTAATTGTAATAACTGCATTTATCATAACATTGCTTTCTCCTTCCTCCATTGTTTTAAAGCTCAACTTCCATTATTTTTGTTTTCTAGGCACAACCTTCTTAATGACTTTGGCAAGAGATTTGATTTCTAGCTCATAAAGTATATATGCATGTACTTAGAAAAAAAGCTACATAATATCTCTGTAATTACCACACCAGATATAGACAATGATCAACAAAGTCAATCATTTTCTCCCAGTTTTCCCTAAGGAAAAACTACTGACAGACACCCTTATGCAGCATTTCCCCCAGTATTACATTGGAATTCATAATTACACATAGAATGACTTCTCAAATAAGCTGATGGTCCCCTTCTTATCATATTGTATGTAGATGACAACCAGCATCAGAGTCAAAAGTTTCCCTTAGATTTTCCCCAGTTCAATCTGACCATCAGCAGTATGACGAATAGTTACAGCATTTCATTGTAACCGGCGTAATCGGACGATACCATTTTGTTTGATATAGTAGGGGTGACAAGATATATAGCCAAGCAAACTTAGCATGAAAAAACAATTCAGGGGGAGCAACCGAGTAAGCAAACAGGATACGCTGCATTACTATGACAGAAAAGTGGTCTCGCGCAGGACAAGGGTTGCACGGACACTAAAGTGGCCTCTTGTGCTTTCCGGGTTGCAGACAGTTAATGTGTATTTTGTGGATAACAACTGCTAAATGTTATACAAGTGTAGTGTCAGAAGTATAGTTTTTATGTTTACAGATTGTCTGGGTTAATTAACAATAATGGGGAAAAACTACATGGTCATAATTTATTTTGTTCCATTACCACAGGCATGCTTTCTGACAAACATGATAACTGGGCGAAAACTGAGCTGTCTTCATGCTTCAGCATTTCCAAGGATTGGCATCACAGACTTTGAACACATCAAGGTAAGAAATACATAAGCCGCACACCAAAAATGGATGTGGACAAGTAAAGAAAAAGAAGTACGGATAAAAGAAATAGAAATTCAGGAAAGCAAGTCAAAGAAAGGAGGAGCAAACTTAGATCAGAGGCTTTCAATAAAACTGATTGCTGCAGGCTAAGATAAAAGGTCCAATGGAGTCCATGTAAACTGAACTTTGGTAATTTGAATTTCTTCTACATCAAGGTGATTTGGGAGTGAGGTGTTTTTTTTCTTCTTTATGTCTATTAAACATTTGCCATTAAGTTAAGTTCGTTCCACCTAAATTCTGATAATTTTAACTGATTAAGCATGCTCATCCTCAGTGTAATTTCTGATTTTCAGCCCCTTTAAAAACCAATTTCCACGAACACACCGACTCAGGCATGTGCAACAACTCTTTACTCCTATCAGTGATCAAGGGAGAGGGTAGGAGTGCCAAAAATTATGCAATGGGGTGGGCTGTAAAATCTTACTCTTATGCATCTGCCTGACCAAGCAAGAAACATGCCTTGGAGGGTGACAATGGTACGGGTGGGCCCTTGCACGCAGCATAATTCTGCCTCAGTGACCAATGATATCAGCTAATACATGTATGCGAAATGGTGCTTGCATTATGACCAGACAATTGATCAATTGCTGACATAACCACAACATGTACAGTATAACATTAACACAGAGTCCATAATGAGGAAGGCCTGGAATGAAGTGAACAGTACAGCGGTAGCTAACTGCTTTCGTCAAGCTGCATGCTGCTGATAAGAGGGCAGCACTTCTGAGGAAACTGCCAAAACTCATTACTGATGACCAGTTTGACCCCCCTTATGAATATCTGAGAGATGTCGTTTCCATGGAAGTATTTTTCAGGGCTGTCAGTGGATAATGAAGCCAACCCCTGAACTCGGCCTAGCAATTTGCTGTTCACGCAAGCGCGATCGACTTCTGTCCAATGCCTATGACTTTATCTCATGACATGAGTATGTAAAACCAAACAACTTCCCCGTTTGACTTGAAAAATTCTTGCAGTTTTGTAGATGAACGGGTTATTTTAAAATCCCTTGATTACAGTTCTGTTCACGATACAATGTACCTGGCTGCAGCTGGATAGCAAAGAAACTGACATTTCAACACGGATGACCGGACCTTTCTCAATCCCGGATTTTCGCGTATCCGCGGAACTCTGACAGCCCTGATTTTTGTCAGTGGACTGGCATACCTACAACAGAGAGGTGAGCACTGAACAGGTTGCTGCCAATGTCAGAGCAGAGAGGCGCGAGTCTGACCATGAAGATGGTAGGCCAACGACTGTTACTCCTACAAGTTTGAAGGAAGCGAGGACAGTGTTATTAACTCTTGAGAAACATGTAGCAAATCAATGTTCAGGAGAGCGTTGTGGATGATATTTGCAGCTTTGAATTAAGTTTGAGGCACACATAACCCAGAAAGCCAGGCAGACTGCAATGACTTTTTCAGGAGGCAGACCGACAGACAGTTTAACTGAATGCGGGGGTGGCCTACACAAGCTGGAAGGCCCAGGGGTGATGTGTGGCTCTCTCCCAAAGTTACACAATCCTTTTCAGAACTAAAGAAAGCACCTTACACAGTCCTTTTTAGGACTAAAGAAAACACCTTATACACAGTCCTTTTCAGGACTAAAAAAACACCTTACACAGTCCTTTTCAGGACTAAAAAAAAGACCTTACAGTCCTTTTCAGGACTTAATAAAACACCACATACACAGCCCCTTTCAGGTCTAAAAGGAAACACTACTTATACAATCCTGATACAGTTCAGTTTTCCCACCCTTCCCCCTCATTGCGAACAATACACACTAAACAGAAAGGTCCCCATGTCCCACCAAAAATTGATAGTACAGTCACAAATATGTTGCCACTTTTTTTTTGGTGCCAAATCAGCCCTAAAAAAAAAAAAAAAACCAATGAGTAAGCAAATAAACAAACACAAAACAAAACTACATCAATGACTATTTTGATGAAAAGATCAGACATTGAAAAGGTGTCGCGTCAGCGTTTCAGGGGGAAGGGAAATTATTTCATATAATATATGGTGCAGACAGCCCAATAGGAGTTATTGCCCCTGCTCTAAATCGAACTGATGTATGCAAGTCAAATCCATTTCCTGGCCACTTCGAATTATGCGATTCCACCGTACTATCATTCGTGTAGCACTCTCAAATGACTGCCAGGAATTTTCAGTGGATATAATAAAAAATATTGTCATTATGTGCCATCCAAAAGAACAGATAATACTGAATGATAATTAGTTTTTGTTTCTGCCCATGATATTCCAGGGAGATTAGTGGAATAAAATGATTCTGAAAAGTAAAATTTGGTAAATGTGTACAGTAAAGTTTTTAAATGCAGTATTGTGATTTTGACGAGTTATTTAAGAAAATGTTATCACTGTGGTCATCATCATTTACTGGAGCCTACGAGCATAAGAAGGATATAGGCTTAAATCTTGGATTTACACAAGTTTAGTATGCTAAAGCATGGTTATCAGACAGTTACCAAATGCAAATCAGGTGTCTCCTCCTTTTTCACATTCTTTTCAGATAATAGCTAAAAACATCCGAGATCTGATTTTTCTAGAAGAGCCATACTGGAATAGAAGCATAGCAGAGCCACCAAAAAACAATTTGGGTGAGTTGGTGTTCTCTAAGATGCTTGCGTTCCAGCAAAGAAACATTCTTTTACATGCATTTTTATACCTGTTTATTTGAAATTTGGCAAATTTTCTTAGTGGGTTCATTCTTAGCCACATCTGTATACATTCATGTATGTCTCAGTACTGAAAATGATAAAATCGTTAATCCTACTGTATTTCTCATGCTGAGACATATACATATACGTGTATTATTGTGCAATAGAATAAATGCACCAGTATCTTATAGTTTTAGCAAAGGCACAGAATACTGAGACGGATCATTCCTTCTTTCACTATGTGTCCACAGCTTGTGCGCGTATAAACACGGTGAGTACTACTCACTGAGCTCTGTGGTACTAGTGTTTTTCGTTCAATCATGAAGGGGATGTGGTGCAAATTGTTGCATTGTTGACATAGATGGTACGCGCACAAGCCGGCGGACGGAAAATGATGAATTGGTCCGTCTTGATATCCTGTGTCTCGGTTTTAGTTGATGTCATCTTATGTTATGGCAAGCAGTATTAATCAAATTTCATTCCCATGTGCCCCCTCTCCCCCCTTTTTTTTGTTTTTCAAAATTAAAACCGTGAACAGTGGAGGTCTACCAATAATTGACTTTCTCTCATTATTGGTTGCCCTGTCCCTCATTTTCAGTGGCTGTATGCCATCTTTATTTCTGGTTTCTATGTAGAAAAAAAAAAAAAATGAGCCAACACAAACACACACAGTTGATACTGGAGAATTTGATGTGAAGTTGTTTTACATGGGTTCTCCTTTGTGTGGGGAAACTGCATTTGGCTCTGTAAACTGACTGTAAAATCTTGCGTCTAGCATGAGGTAGTGCAGAAGAATGGCTGTTTATGTGTAGTCTGGCTTTTATTAGAGGTTGGAAAGTGGGATCTCTAACTGGCTGCAGTCATTAACCCAAGCCCTAATCTTGCTCTGTAGCCACATTTCCCAGAGCAAATTCTGACTTACAGTCTTTTTACATTGTCAGTGTGTAAGAATCACACACTCCACCTTCCTAACTGATCATACTTTGAATAGAATGAAAGTTCTTCACACCTTTTCAGGGATTGATCCAGAATATTTGAGAAAGACTAGTTACCGTTTTGATATGACTGAATTCAACTTGATACTTGTGACTGTTAAACCCAATTAACCTGTTCCTGTCTATTCAGGGATGTATCTGGAACTGAAGTCTTGCACAGGAAAACACATAGACACCACCACCTTCAAACAGATGTACCTCAACAATCCAGATCCCAAGTGGCAACCTCCGTTGTCCAACCAATGCATGATTCTACCCAGAGATTGACATTGTATTGGAGACAAATCATGTGTATTGTATGCCATTTTTTTAGTGTCAAGAAATTAACATGAAACTTGTCAAAACATATTTGATTATGCAGGATTGGTGAAAAGAAGGAAAATTATTCCTGGACAGTTGAGACATGACACATGTATCATTTGGATTTGCAGGCTGCTGCAAAGTAACATTTTCTAAACTTCTGCTTGGTTGTGTTTATGTAAGAATTGGTAGTGCATGTCTCCTTTACACAGTATGGATGTCCACTGACAATGAGTAATACAAGTGCAACTAAGTTCACACTGATGGCACAAATTTCCTGATCATGATGGGTTCATAAATAATTCCTTTGTTCTTTTTATCTTCTTAGCTCTTTCTCAAAACAGCATGTACAAGCAGGACTTTATCCCTGTTTCAAAAGTTCATGTGCTCTTCAGTTTATTACTTGACTGTCATGTTATATACCAGATGAAAAGTCATTATTTCATCTTTGTGATATGCTGTAAGTTATGATAAGCGAATGCAATTGTGCTGGTGTGATCCCTATAAGAATTTGTCATAGTAACCCACCAATCCTCTCAAAAATAGTTCTTTTCTGCAGTACTGACCCCCCAATACTGTCCCGCTGCACTGAAGAAAGTAAAACTGTCATCAGCACAATTTTCTGATTTATTAAAGTCCGCTGCAACATCAGTTTTGCAGAACCATCCTTTAATAATATGACTTCTAGCCTCAGTCATCACAGACCTGTCATAATTTATATAGCCTTTCCACCACCATTGATCAATGTCTTATGCTGGTCATATGCAAAACTAAGCCAAAGTGCTTTGGTCTCAGAAATTGTGGTAAGATAAATCTCTCAGTTTAAACAAATAGTAATAAATAAGCCAAACACTGCAACAGTTTAGTTTCCTTTTTAGTTCATTTTAACAACAGGTAAAAATTGTATTTTCTTTGGAGATTAAGATGGCGATGCGTCTTCCCTATTGAGACGCACTCATTATTACATTGTGTTAAAAATGGGTTAGAAATATTAGATAAAGTATGGAATCAGACATTTATAGAAATGCATATGTTCCATGTGGTTCTCCAGTGTGTATTATATCTGTATATACTTGAAATATTGGCAGATATTTGCAGTAAAATAACAATTGTGATAAAACTTCCACTCCAGACTGATTTGTTTGCTTTTCTTTTTCGAGGACTGTCATTGTTATTAACATTCAGATTGGTGTGAAAAGCTGGGTGGAGTTTTAATCACAGCAGAAGTTGCAAATACACATATTCTTTACACAAGAAATAGATAGATATCAAAGTAAGGTATAAAAAGACAGATTTGCTTCAAAAGCTGTTGATATCCCATCTCAACTTTTAATGACAACTTTAAAATCACAACATTCTCAAGGAAACAACTCATTCTTTTGCATCCTTCATCACTGGCTCTCACTGATTATTGCATATCCACTGAGATGATTTACAAACACCTTTGTCCTTCATGAATAATTTATTAATGAGAACCTTCATCATGTAAATTTGCAAGAAATTAACAAATGCTACAATTACATAACAATCAACAATTTGCCACCCCTTCTCCCAGCGAGAAGTACAAGGCACTGATTATTAATTTTTCCCCTTTATTGACTACTACAGGTTATGACCTTTCCTAACTAAGCTGTTTTGGGGAAAATTTTTGTCCTGAAGCATTGTCACTCTCATGATCAGATAACAGAAATTTCTGTTATAGGTTGTTCGCAAACAACACTGCAAAAATGTTGAAAACTGATCCTCAGCGTTGAGAATTTGTGAGTGTACAGCCTACACCACACTGTGACTCTGCATAATTTAAGTGTAGTAATGTATAATAACTCACTGCTAGTAATGTGAGAGGGAATGATACATTCACTTGTTTTCAGCCATACATACATTTTCTTCATTAAAACATCTGCGAGTGTCTCCACTTGACCAATGTTGTTAAGTCCAACAACACATAATCTTATTCATTATTCATTCTGCTGGGTTGTGTGGAACACAGACAATCTTATTTTTCAAATAATGCGTGCCATTTAAATGTGATGCTGACTATTTGTTCAATCTGTGTTTACAACATTTAAATAAAATGAATTATTCTATTGACACAACCTTATATTCAAAGTCAAGGTGTCACTGACAGCACAGCCTTGTGAGCTTTAGAAATTAGTTTCAGACTGCTGCACATCCAAAGCAAATGCAATGTCAAAAAGTCATGTTATATACTTCAGATCAAAGGCTTAAAAGGAAAAAAAAAAGGAAATACACTGTCATTATGTCTGTAGAGAAGCCAATCCTTTTCTCCATTGGATATGGCTTTGCAAAATTGTGCAAGTGTAAAACATGAACAATTCATAATACATGTATATTTTGGCCAAAATTTTCCTGGAAACAAAATGTTTTTTTCTATGTGGTATGAAACAGCAGTGTTTAGTAGTTTTTCTCTGTTCAAGAGTCTGGGTCAGACAGGCAACACAAGGTAAAAACTGGGATATGAACTAGGGGGTTTGAAATAGGCTTAATGATAATGGTTACAACATTTGCCTATACAATGCCTTTTTTTTTTTTTCTTGCACGCAAAAAAAAATCAGCACCATTCAGCTGAAATAAATTTATCCCATCCCAGATCTTCATAATAATTCTGACCTCATACTGTCAAGTTATCACTGGTATGTAAAACAAGGAAACATATACATGAAAACAGACATACACTTGCACACATCAACAGAACTATATATGATGAGCGCTTGTTCCCCACTACCCCTTCCTCTTCCAGTCATTCTAGTGAGACCTCCATCATCTGGGAGACATTGCTGACAACTTCATTATTGTGTTTGGCTGAGAATAGACAAGATAAACAAGATGTAAGAGAACCATGGAAATTTCCATCAGTATCTGTAAAAGGATGATCAGAGTGCACAAACATGCAATACAATTGTTCCATAGCAACAGGAAAAATTATCAGTTGAGCTATTGGAAAATCAGACAACTCCTGACATGGTAAGAGTAACTTAACTTGAAATCTGATGAGTTTGTTTAGTGCTCTCTTGTGAAAATTAATATACAGCTCAATTCAGACAAAAATCAATAAGTTTGATCCAGCAACTGGTATGTGTGCTTTGATTCAAACTGGCTGACACACACTTTTGTCAAAATTTTGTCACACACTTAGAATCAAGGTTGGAGGTTAAAACTTTGATACAATTTCACTACTTTCTGCTGCATGAATGAACGGTGGGCAACTTCAACCTGAAGATGATTATCATTAACAACAGAATTTAAAGATTATATAAATAACTGCATGTTGCACTGTCTGACGTCTCTGTTTCATGAATTAAATGTATAATATTTGGACAAATGCCAAAGTCCAAATTGACTACTTTCAAAACCCTGACTTGACAATGCTGGGTCACACTGACACTTACACATAATTGGTATACTTTGGTTCTGACCCACAATGCAATTGCTCAGTTCACACTTGTCCCCAATGTTGGCGGAATCAGCTATGATGCAGTTGCTGATGACTGAGCTGATGATATACATAAAAATATTTAATTACAATCTGACAACTACATGAATGAATTCTATACTCATCTTGTGTATCTCATACTGAATTTCATAACTTTTAGTGTACAAGGATACCATGGGTGCCATAGTAGATAAACCTTCACTTACTGTGGCAGATCTGTCTACCACACATTTTCCTTTTTGTCACAGCTTGTAAAAACATTGTCCACATAAAAATCTGGACGAGTTTATTACCGGATCAATACCATGTGGTACCTTTGGTTTCTGCAGGGCAACTAAACGCCTGGACATTCTCTAAGATTTAATCAAACTAAAAATCTCCCAGTATCTGAGTTCATAATCATGTCTACAATGAATTGTAAAAAAGACAGGAATTTTATAGTTCCATCATAATAGTTGAAACCCTTTGACAGTTGCCAAAAGAATGTTCATAAAAGTTGGGAGATCTGCTAAAAAAACTAGCTGCATTTTCTAAAGTATACACTGCATCTCGCTTATTGAAGGAATGAAGAGAGTTTATGAATAAATATGACTCGAATCCATGAAAGTCTTAACTTAAAATAGTAAAGAGATCTAACCTTTCTTGAATACTGACATGATCCATGATGACTGAGTTTGTGATCCTGACCTTGTCACCAATCTTACAGTGTTTGCCGATCACAGATTTCTTGATGGAGACTCTCTCACCGATATCACTACTCTCTCCCAGCATGCAGTCAGCTCCAACCTTCATAACAAAAAATATATCAGAGTGCATCTCATTCTCTTTTTCATTTTCAAAATATGATAACATAACTCATACCAGACAATATCTGGCATAAACATAATTTATCAATATCAAAACTGAGTAATTTATCACAAAGGCTTATTAATACAGGTTTGTTATATGATGCAAGTGGCTCCTCATCATTTATGTGGTTAAACGGCCACTGAAAAAAGAGCATTCAGTTCAAACAAATTAGACTGAGAAAGAAGACGGAGACACCATCGAACGTATAAAACTGTTTGGGCATCGGAGAGGCTGTGGAGTCAAGAGCCGGTTGTGTGGTACTGCAAGATGGCTGTTCAATCAACATCTTACTGGAGTTGTTAGTGAGAAGACCTTGTCCGACATGATGGCACGTATGGGTGTGTCCCGAGTGCGAGGAGACTGGTTCTACACCAAAGTAACCAAAGTAAAGACTGAGAAAAACTTAACTTCCACATAATAAAATGGTTTTCCTGCACAAATTTTTCTCTCATCAAGAGCTTTTCTTGTCTAATTCACGCACAGCTGTAGTTAAACATTAATTTCAATGACCATGTGTGAATGAAACCTGACATGCACATTGCCAAATGACAGAGAGAAATTGCTTTATGAGTATGAGACCCTAAAGCCTATCATGTATTGAACTTTACTTCCATGAAAGTACATTTGAAAACTTCAAAATCAGACTGACTGCTTTAAATTAGTTTCATGGCTACGTTAGAGATAACCTACTAGTGACCAAGAACTTCAAATCTTCAAACAATTTAAAAAACTTTCATGACTATTGAAAGCCTCCAAATTCATAAAATAATTCCACTCATGTCACCCTCCATGATGAGGAAAGATTAATGACCTGTGACTTGGGTTTGATTGTGACGGATTCTGGGACATTAGGCAGGGCTTCCTTTTTCTTCATAGGCAAAAACTGAGATAAGAGACGTGGCATCTGAAAACAAAGTAAGAAAGAGATTAAGATGAAATGCACCATGTTGTGAAACATAAGCTGTTGCATATGAAATTTTGAACACAATCACTATTTATTTTTAGGGTAAATGAATTTTTCTGGGTCTTACTATATTTCTAGCCCTTTAGGCACGTAATCTGAGAGGAAAACCAGAGTGTATGACCTATTAATAAGGATATTTTACGACAAAAATATCATACAAAACTAATGCAGCCATACCATTTTACTTCTTTTACAAACCAAGTTATGAATGGTCTTATTCAAAGTGTGTAACAAAAAAAAACTAATAATCATACAGTGGAACTTGGTTATAACGAGAGGCTATGTTCCACCAAAAATGTCTTGTTATACCAAAGGTCTCACTATTCCAGGAAAGCGTCAAAAAGGCAAGGCAAGGGGTTGAAATACCCCACTATGTGCAGGACATGCTAACAAAGGAGGTAACCATGAAAAATAATGGTTACCTCTCTTATTGGCCTGTCCTGTCGATCAACGTGGGCCTACATATACTGTAATATCAAACTGACGGCAGATCCCGGCCTTGATCTCAGTGCTTTTTTTTTGTTTGTTTTGTCTTTATGTGCTGACGGTAGCTATGTTTCGATCAAATTACGCGAGAGACAGATTCAAAAGTTAGAGGTGTGGGTGGTGGCATAGTGTGCCTTCAGTAAGAAAACAAAGCTTCTTTGGTATAAGCAAGATCTTAAGAGATGATTGAACGGTTGGGCCTGCATAAATTTATTGTGTGCGTGGGTGGTGGAAGTTTTCAACGCTTGCTAGGCCTACGCAAGACATGATTGGACGGGTGGGCGGGCATAAATTTATTGAATGCGTGGGTGGTGGTGTACAGTGCTGTCACGGCACATGGTCAGTAAGTTTTCAACGCTTGCTAGGCCTACACAAGACATTACTGGACGGGTGGGCAGGCGTGCAATTTTATGTAAATTTATTGATTGCGTGGGTGGTAGTGTAATGCACTGTCATGACACGTGATCAGTAAGGAAACAAAGCATTGTCGGCCTGAGTGAGAGGTGACTAGACGGATGGGTGTGCAGTAACAGGCAAAGAACAAATATGTCTGACTCGCTACACATTGTACTGCGGCCACTCCCACAATTTGCCGCATGCACTGAGAATTAATTTCTCGCTATAGCAAGTGTTGTGATTATCGATTGCCGTTATTCAAGTATTTTAATATATAGCTTATATAGTAGAAAAAAAGGGGATTTAAAATGTTCTCGCTATAGGCAAAGTTCTCGTTATTAGCAGTGACGTTAAACATGATGGTCCACTGTATTTTGTTTAACTGTTTCTAAATTGCAAACTTACAACTATTTCAGTCACTTCTAAACCCAGAGGGATGAAATGGTCAGTAACGATCGTGAAGACAGTGACAAAGTAAGAGGACGGCAGTGAATATTGTATAAAAACATAGTATAAAATAACATTTTGTACCTGCTTGCATGCTTCAAAATATGCTCCAACTGTATTTGCTCTGACACAGAAACCACTAGTCTGTCTGAAGGCATAACAACCTACAAGGTCTTTCTGTGGCATATCCTCATTCAGACCTACATGTGAATCAAAACAATGAAAAAAAAATCAAAGTATGTAAGATGTATTTTCACTCTAGACTTTCTGCATTTAATACTTATTCTTTCATTCTTTCTATGGTGGTTCAAACCAGACAACATCTAGCCATCACCAAGGATTTAAATATTTCTCTCTGTGCATAAAACTAAAGGTACTGTGATGAAAGCAGAAAACTCCCGATAAAATGGATGACAACAGATAACAGTGCAGTAAAGTGACTATTTGGGTTCATCTAAATTATATTCATGTTGATTTGAAAATCTAGTTCAAGACTACATGACATTTATTTCTCTTATTGAACAGTTATTACTCTGTTATCATCAAAAGTTCAATTCAACAGCACTTACCAAAACTGTTACTGGTCAGAGATAAAAATTTGACCGCATTATTCAGATCACTGACGGACTCAGCTGCATAGTCAGCCAAATCTGGGAAAGGAGTGAGAAATAAAATATTATTATAAATGTATATACTCTGTGATGACTTTGTCTTGCCTTCAAATATAAGCAAAAGATACTTAGATTACATTATGAAAATTTTCTTAATGCATCAATATCACTTTGACTCCAGTCAAACTATTGCGATACAATTTTATTTTTCTAGATATGTATGTAATCTATTCTAACCAAAGTCCTATACCATAGCAAACTACAATATCTGTTTAAAGTCACACAAATGCAAAGAATTACATGATGATCAAACGACCATACAGCTAAATCATACCTTTCTTTCTGTCTGTTTTGAGATCACCTCCAGGACTTGCCATATCTGTGTCTTCCTTGGGACGATCTTTAAGGTATACAGACATTTGTTTCTTAACCACAAGAGGTAGAAGCTCTCCTTGTAAGGAACCTATTTCACTGTAATGTATGGCAGTGGAAATTAAAATAATTAGAAAATAAAATAATTAAATTTCACCACTGACTTTGCATCTATATCACTGATAAAATTTAGCAAACTGTCCAGAATCAAATTTATAATAATTTATAGACTGAACAAGAGCAATTCGTTTGTTCTTTGCAATTTTTGGACAGATTTAAATTCTGCAAAACTGTTCACAAACTCAAGCTCTCTGAGAATTGTGAATGTTCAGAAACAACAGTCATATTATGTAAAACTGACAAGTACAATTAAGATAATCCAGGAAGATGAAAAATATTTTTGAACTGCGTAAGATAAACCATGGTTAAACACTGGCGCCGTGATTATGTGACATACCTTTTGTCCTTCAAGTATCTAATGACATATTTGTTGATCATGTACACATGACAATCTGTCCATGTACTTTGTATTCTTGTGCTTGGAAACCTGTAAAAGCAATAAATAACAAAATTAAATAGAAGTTGAAATAAATTTCCATACTTCTTGAGGAGAGCCACAACAATACATCAAAAGCAACATATGAAATGCCATGAAGTACACAAGATGTGGGAGTCAAAATTTTCGGCTTTCATTTTGTGTATTTTCTGTCTTCTCTTTAGTTTGCTTTATATCATTGGGGTTTTATTTTTCACGCAGGGTTTCGCAACATACAACCTTTTCTTTTTGCCCAATTTTGACTTTGCTTATAGCCCTGCTGCGACCCCACAGTTTTTCTGTGGTTTTTATGATATTTCGTGAACATGTGGGAGTGTTTGAACTTCATGATAAAACTTTGAGGAAGACGATTAGAGAGAAGAAGAATATTTCCTGCAAGAACAAGTGACTGAGAATTCAAATACGCTGTTACTACAATTACTAATTACCTATCTGACACAAAATCAATTTTTTAATAAGTTCCTTACATATTCATAATTAATTTCCTTTACTTAATTTATGACAATTCTATTTTTATGCATGAAATTCATATAATTATTAGTGAGAGGAGAGTCTTAAAAAAACCCCACAAACCAACACACACAAAAACAGGATCTGTGGATCTTTCACACAAGTGGCCATGGAGAGGTAATGGATTATCTGGTGAGAACAGTTCCTGTTGTGGAAGGAAATGCTTTGGACCAGACTAAAATTATCAGTAATGTGAGTTTCCCCCCCTCCCCTCCCCCTCCCCAAAAAACAAAACAAAACCACTGTACTGGGAAACAGCAAGCAACTGGAATTGATTGAAGGACTAAGGGGAACCAAAGATGTCGGTTTTTTTGTAAAATCTCCTCTGGTGCTACCAGCAGACTGCAAAATGACATCATAACATGTCCAAAAAAGGCTGCTGAGCTGGATGACATGAGTCCAAAGTGTTGCTAAATCAGTCCAGTGTAACTGGACAAGGCAGAAACAGATTTAAAACACTTTAAAAAATAACACAAAGAGAACATTGCAGATTCAATCACCTGTCTAAAAATCTTTTTGAAAATGAAACGAAGTTATCATCCATGTCAATCTGTGCTTTCCAGTAGAGTATATGGTCCATGTTGCTTGATTCAAAGCCGAAGGAAATCTTCTCAGCTGTAGAAATATGTATATGGATATCAGAAGTTCAAATTAAGCTTAACAAGCATGACTGAAAAAAATGATATAAAGAATACATGCACTGAATGTGTCTCTTCACCACTTTGAACTTATCACGCAAGTAAAGAGAATTAAATCATTAAATGAAACCCAATTCAGGTTTGTAATATCTTGTGCATTTGGATTCTGTTAAATACACGGACAGAACTCACTGCTTGAAAATTAATGGACTTGGTAACATGTGAGGAAAAATTATACCAATATGCAAAGGCAAAGGCTTGTAAACAACCGACACCTTCAAATTTCATTGTAGCTTTGCTGGACAAAGATCACCCAATACCAGAAAGTGAGTACTTAGATAAAACAAAGTCATAATTGTGTCAGATACTAACTGGAACTGTTTCTTTGCTCATGTGAAATGATCATCAGAAGAACTCTTTTTCAGTCCTTAGCAATAAAATTTTCTGTTTGGGGAAAAAGGAAGAGGGGACTTGGAACGATGATGAAAGACATACAATGTTAGCAAACTTCTCAACAGTGCAGCATTTGCAGGATTAATACCTGTTGGATTCTTCTGTTTGGATTTGAAGCCTGGCACTGGAGTGTCAGCCAGGATCGTGGTTGGAAGCTGAGACAACATGACTGTAAAGGAAGAGTTGTGTTTGCGATGGACCAGCATCAGTTCTGTCAGCTCACAGTCAGATATGAGGTCACAGGTCATGACTAACACACTGGTCTTTAAGAATAAAGCAAAGAGAATAACACTGAATATCACATGTTCACTGAAATTTGATTCATCACAACCAGAAGTTCCCTAATAAATCCCAAACACGCACACCCAAACAGGCACTCAATGTGACAGTTACTTCCTGCTAGGTATGGGATCAGCATAGAAGTAGGAAGTACATAGAAGAGTAAGCACGGGGATCCGGTATTCGTCAATGCGGGGGCCGCCATCTTGGTGCCAGTGTAGGGCAAGTGGGTGATCCCACTGCGCCGTGAACCGAGCGAGCAGTCACCTACACTAGCAATAGTAGCAGTAGCACAAGGGGAGGGGGAAATGGAAAGGCATGGCAATGAAACCGACTGAACGATAAAATTCATAGGGATCTGAGTTCTTACTATCCTCATGGAATAATTTCTAAACAATGATAACCTGATCCTTCGTTCTAGATCTAGATCGATTGGAAAGCTACCCCCGCCCTAACCGCTTTCTCTCTCTTTCTCAATCTCTCTTGTCTGCACCCAAAAGTAGAATAATTGATAGACTTCGGAGATGAAATAATTCTAAAATATACCCAGATACTAATAATTTACCCAGGATTTAGAATACCCTTTCATTACCTGTATATATGTGCTATAACAACAATGGACGCATGATTTCAGTTTAGGAAAAGGTGGGGTACTGAAGTGGATTACAACCACTTTCATAGCCCACACTATCGATGATAAGAGTGATTATTACGGTGTCTTCGATGGTATTTAAGATCATGACATTAAAAAACAAACAATTACAAGTAATCACCACAAAAGCTGAAATTGTTCATTCTTTTAAAAACGATAATTTTGTCTGCTGTAGTAAAAGCACGGACTAAGTTGTAGTGTAAGTACTTGGACTTACTTGAGTCATTAGACTAATCAGCCCACCAAATAGGGTGCCATTAATGCAATTAAAAAAAAAAGAAATGTTGAGGATTATTATCTCAACCAGATAGGAAATTTCACACCAAGAAACAGACCAATAGATCAAGTACAACTGAAGATTTACCAAATTAACCCTGTTGACAGAATTGACACACACACACACAAATTAAACAACTTTATCAAGTATCTCTTCACCAAGACAAGACAGCTTTAATGCAAATTCATTATTCACTGATACTATTTTCAACTCTGCGCCTCTTCCCTCATAATCACTCTTGTGCCCCCTGTCAGCATTATAAGAAATTTTGGAAATCAGTCACAGAAAATTAATACTCTCTTTTAAGTCTGCCATTAAATCCCAGTTCCAGTCATACAGAGTTCACCCTTAAGTTTTCTTCCAGAAATTGAAATAGCATGTTTTCCCTTTTTTAAAGATGATAATGAGAAAGAAATTTCAAATGTTTGTTACTGTTACTGATGTCATCATTTTTTAGTTTCTGTTAATATTTACATGGCACATGATTGTTTGTTGTAAATATAAAAATGTTTCATAACATCTTGATTATAGGCTATTTGAATGTAAGGGGAGGTTTGATTGTCTATAAACAACCAATCACTTGAAATACATTAAAAAAAAACACTTTTGATACCTGAAATAATTACTTATTTTATCATGAGGAACTTATAGCTGTTTTCTACTACAAGGTACAAGCTGCTGTACAATTCATAAGATTTCAGCTTCCAACAATGGTGGAGTTGGACCACTCTTTTATTCAGGGTACCAATGTTCATAAAAAGCTTAGGTACATTGTCCATCATGTTGAGCGTTAAATCTTTCCCATAGAGTTCTTTGCATCCCGACCACACAGTCAAGAATATCCTGAGTCCAAATTTATTCATATTATATAATTATGCCTACCCGTTATCCTTTCAGAAAAGAACCAGGAAATTTGTAGAGAACTGGATAGATGTAATATTACATGTATTACAGTAAACAAGTAACAATGATCAATGATGCATAGCAATGACCAAGGTGGAGGTGTGAGCTGACAAGTGCAGTCTGCTAGAGGAAAGAAGAATGCTACCACTTCTGGAGCTACATCATCTGATTTAGATCTAGCACAGTAGCAATTAAAATCAAACTACACTGATGCAAGTGGTGAAAGGATGCATGAAACTACATGTATTCAATGGGAGTGGATACAAAGACTTATTACAGAAAACAATTAACAATGATCAATGATGCATGAGCAAACATGGGAGTGTGACCTGACATGCGGTCTGCTAGGGTAAAGAACGCTAGACACGCCTCTTCTAGATTAAGATCTTACTATCAAACTCATAACTACGCTGGTGCAAGTAATGAAAAGAGACACGAAACCATCATAATATGAGACTGGGTGTATACGATATAGGCCCTAACTTACTAAGGCAACAGAAACAAACGACCTGGCAGTGACTTCTGCTAGGGTAAAGAACGCTAATTAACCACTTCCAAAACGCAAAATCAAACTTAAAACTGTCACTAAAGATTGTAAGAGCTGGTGAAATAATTCTAGCGCCGGTAGAGATGCAGCAGTGAAAATAAACATAAACAAAATTAGCAGTGACTCGACGAGCGTACTTCGCTTGTTTACATTTGGCGCTTCCCGTTACTACGTTATGCCCTACATCGACAGAAAATGGCGGCGCCCGCGGAGTATTGAAGTTTTCTCTGCTGAAGAGCTTAGCGTTACTCTTCTATGTACTTCTTACTTCTATGGGGATCAGACAAAAGAATGATGTGCTCAAGTACTGTTGATACTCATATATATATAGTAACCTCCTATATCATGCAGTGAACATTATTTCTGCCCCCTTTACTGTTCTTTGTGCCACAAAAACAACTACTGATAAAACTCAATCCTCATCTGACAATAAATAATAAGAAGATACTCCGTCATTAATACAGCTCCACTGAGTAAATATTCATATGTGAGCGAGCCTCACTAACCTCAATGGAAGTTGCATTTTTTCAGTTTTGAGTTATGAATATCACCGTAAAGTATGAAACCTCATCTTTAATTTGGTGTAAAAATTATTGCTCCTTTTTATCGCAAAGTTATGGCTTTTTAAAGACACCTACACCACGGTCAAAAACGGAAGCAACTTCCGAGGAAATCGCCATTAAAGATAGAAGAACGATTTTCGCGCTTGGCAAGATGGGTGACCTTACCATCTCCCTAGCAGTGGGAACTTGTAGTTGTAATTAACCTATGGCTTTGAGATTCTGCATGTCTTTGCCAATATAAATGATGTATACATGACTTGTAAAATTCTTGTGAGAATAGGTTTATCAGATTTGAAGTTATCGGGAGTTCAATGAACCTCATTATTGCTGTGATTAAAGGCACTGAAAGCAATATTCATCGTATTTAGAGGCTAATTTGAGACCTAATATTTTAACAGTTCTAATGAAGAAAAATGGTTCAACGTCAAGTATCGACCAAAATAAAAAAATTGTCAAAAAATTGGATATTTGTGTTTCATTGTGATTTTCTCTGCTCGGTCCAGTGCGACTTCTGCTGAGGTTAGCGGGGCTCGCTCACATATGAACTTAAAAAAAAGTATCCCTGCAGGTCACTTTCATCTTTAATACTACATACTTGTAAACAGGACTCGTTATGGCTTTGCTACCTTGACATGATCAGCTATATGGCGGAGTGAATCAGCTGTTCCCCAATCCTCTGCATCGGGAATACCAATCACTTCCAGTCTGGCCCTGACAGGCACTGTGTCCACTGACAGCGCATTATGAATCTGATCTTGCCAGCTCTGACGTGTCACTACAAGGATGTCTGGCAAAGGTAAAATAAGATTCAGAGCTTTTTAGTGACCTTAAGTAAGGTATTTTTTTAAAAAATCAACAAAAATGGGAATGCACCACAAGCTACAAACTCCAACAGATTTGTAGAACTATCTGCTATGCAAGAAGAAACCAAAGGCGGCATTTTAGACATTGTTAAGAAACTATATAGTATATTATAACCAAACATGGGAAAGTAACAGACAGATGACAACACAACCATTGTGCTATCATAACAGCATGTATTTTTAGCATGTACTAGCAACAGGTACTTATAAATTGATATAAGATCTAATTCATCCATCATGTAGGCCTAATATGACTACCTGAAAATCCTGCTTTTTCCAATGATCTGATAGGATACCAAATCATTGGGAAGCGGCCCATAGGTAACAAAGCCTTAGGACATTGACCAGTCAAGTCTGTCATTCTTGATCCTGCTCCAGCTGCCATGACGACAGCAGTACAATCTCCAGGATTTGACATGATGTTTGTTCTACTTGGAATCTATCAATGCTTTGAAAGTTTGTCTGAAAACTGTCCACACAACTGACCACCTTGTGTGTAAACTACAGAGTTCCTCTACCAATATGACTCAAAACCTGTTTTTGTGAAAAAAAAAAGAAAAATATGATTCATTACAGCAGTTTTTCACCAAAAAAGGTAATAAACACACAGCAGCCATTATCAAACATATTCACAGCAATAAAATGAATTTGCAGACGTCAAGACATGCCAACCACTGAAGATGTTTGCTGCATGGTAAAAGAAAACTTAGAAAGTTAACAATAATATGTAGGCCTACAGGTGCAGGTTATAATTAGTGATTTTAAAAATTAAACAATGTGCGGTCCTCTAAAAAATCAACACAAAATATAGAAAATTAGAATATAATTTATTTCTTGTGGGCCTAAATAACAATATGATGAGACAATTTATGGAAGAATCAAGTTCTATCAATAGGCTAATAAAAATAAAATAATAATTACCTTTAATTTAATGGCTCAATTTGATTTTGGAAGAACTTATATTTCGATCTACTCTAGTCATGTCTTGGACAATTTGTTGATTAGTCAGTTGTAACTACTGTAGACTGACTACAATATAACTGTTTACAATTCAAACCAGTCACAAACCATTATCTCTACCTATCACTTTTATCAGAACACGTGACCAGTACTAGTACTGTAGTAGCCTCGGTGCACTGATACTAGTGAAAGAAAGGATAGTTTAATTGTATTAGCATTATGCAAAATGTACATGTACATGTAGGTCCCTATGTATCTTCAACTGGGGCAGAGGTAATATTTTGTGATGGCTAGTGAAGGACAAAATTTAGCATTAGCTCTGTTATAATTTGTAGAGAGCTAAAGTTTATATTTTATTTAAATAACTAGCTGAGGTCCCCGGCCCTGGCCGGGATAAATCGGTTTGAATATTAGTTTCAGTTCTGTGTGTTTATTATGGACCTGCTTCATCTTGCCTGTGCCTATTTGTTTATTCTATTTTTGTTTGTTTATTTTTAAATAAGTCTTACTGCTCTGCCTTTGTGAGTTGACACCCTGCGTATCCCGTACAATAGCATGATTTGCGCACGGGTTAGTGTGTTTGATAGTGAACACATCGCAGGAAGTGATAACGAAACCTTAAAATGGCGAACCATGACTCGAAATAGATCTAAAATTGGGGAAACAATAAATTTCCAATAAAAAAACTACACCGATTTGAGACTTCTATTAAAAACTGTGCACCCTTACATCCATTCTAGATCTAGTATTTCTAGTGCACCAAATAAAATTTGAAGTCTGAGTGTTGAGTGGTTCAGAAGCCTTTTGCAACAAAAAATCTCAAGTCCACAAATATATAGATCTAGATTCTAGATCTAGATCTAAATCTAGATATCTAGTATAGATATCATGCTGATAAATGATATTACAGGCTAGGTCTATTATATAATACTGACATAATTTAGATGTAGATGTAGATCTAGTCTATACCACATGTGGATTCCATCATCTAGACCAGTAGAGGAGATCTCATTGTTATCTAGACTAGATCTCTAGATCTAGATTAGATCTAGATCTAGATCTAGTGACCTATGATTCTGATGGCACCTGTGGTCTACAGCCAGATCTCAGTTCTCACCCTAAATGATAAAATCCGACACTCCTCTCAATTAATTCATTTTTCTTCCATACCAAGCCCACTCACATATTGATTCTACTATTCCCTGGCTGGGTCTTGATTCCAGAGTTAGGTGTAGTCTTGGTCTAGTCTAGATCTCGACCCTTATCGCGGCCTTTAATGATTAGCCTGCCCTGTGGCTGCAGGAATAAGGATGGTTTGAATCCATTCCATCTCAATCACATTGCTCGGCAGCTGAGGGGTGGCCGATGACCCCAGCATTCATGAGGTTAAAACAAAGAGCATTAACGCAACACATAATGTACCTGTCAATATGGCAAGTTCTCAATACAATAAAAAAAAAAAAAATTATCTGTACAATCACAGTAACTGGAGTCACTTCGAAGCAGCAAGCATACTGCAAGTTGCATCACTCTCCGCATCGTAGAGATTTAGTTTCGTTTGAAATCAGTCCAAAAAATTGTCGTCCATATATATATAATATACGACATGAAAGCACTTTTTTTTTTTCTTACTTACCCATTCGATAAGTTGCCCAGGAGATTGTAGACCTAATTTTTTTTTTTTTTTTACTCATTTGCCCGTCTCGATTTCGTGTTGTGGGTCATTTTGTAAATTTTCTGATAAGGTTGACTGCAAATCTTTTGCTTGATATAGCTAAAAATTCCTAAGGATTAGGCCTGCTAAAAGATTTACCACTTCAACTACCTGAATGATGTAGATAAAATATGCTACCAACCAGGCCTTCATCCTTCACATTTATCTACTTTAACAGTGAAATCTTTCAGCTTTGAGGATAGCTGTGGGTAAATTTCATGACATACAAATTTGTGGGTTTGTTAAATTTATTTATTTATTTATTTTACTCTGCGTTTCAATGTGACTCTCGTATTGTCTGCATTACCAGCATTTAGACCAGTGTCTTTTCACATTTCTGATACTTTGGTGTCTTTGAAATTAATTTTTTGTTCCATCTGTCCTCATTCTCTCTCCCTGGCTGTCTTTTTAAATACTGTATCATTTTCGTATTTATTCAAGGCATTCAAAACTGTTTTCTTTTCATCTTACTGACACAGAAAATTGTTCACTATCACTATCATGTTTGTGGAAATAATTCATGACTACCTGCCCAGATAATGTGGGAGGTACTGTTACCCCTTAATTATCTGTAGGCCTATAAATGGAATTTGTCAGGCCAGAGTTTTCTGCTATTGTATGACAGTACACAATACAGCCTGCTACTGTCACCCCCACTGTCTTGTGGGTCATCTCGGGAGAGAGGAAGACTAGGGGAAGGTAACCCTGAATACAAATACCACACTGCCTTGTGTGTTGCTATGATAGCAAAGGCTATGGGAGTAAACCCAGACAGAAAATCAGGAGTGGAGACCCGAAGGTGGTTGTCAGGGAGAACTGCATCAAACTGGCTTCCAGCATCTCCTGCAGCCGGACTAGTTCCAAATGTATTGACCTGGTCTCTCCCTTGGGTTTAACTAGAATGGCAGAGAGAGGGGTGGTGCCTCTGGGCAAAGCACCATCTCTTAAAAATAGCCCAGGCAAGGCAGCAAAACGAGGAGGCGTTTGCTCGGGCTTGGCAAGCGTCTGTCTCTCCTCTATAAGCCCACCCATTTCCGATTTGGAGAGGACACTCCAGCCATCCGTTACGGATGGGCACAACACGGGAGGTGGCAGTTACCGGTGATAAGCTCAATCCATTTGGCGTACGGATGAGCGCCAGGGGTCCCCTCTGTCGGTGGGAGCGGCTTTTCAGCTGCATTGATCAACTACCGCCCGCCGTAACCTGGGCAGCCCCCAGGCAGTTGGGTGTTGTTCCGCCACGTCAGCCTGCTTCATAAGGTGGTTGGAGCTAGACCAAAAGTCAAAAAGCTGACGTAAAGTGTGCACCTGGCAAAAACAGAAAAATACTAAAACTTGGTACCTGGAACGTCAGAACAATGCGCCCAGGCTTGCAACAGCAAGATCTCACTAATATTGACTCCATCAGGAAATCCCAAATTATTGATCGAGAACTTCAGCTACTAAACATCGACATCGCTGCCCTTCAAGAAACTCGACTTCCCGACTCCGGGTCAGTCAAAGAAGAAAACTACACCTTCTTCTGGCAGGGCCTTAGCAGCGAACAGCCGAGAATCCACGGCGTGGGCTTCGCCGTAAAAAACTCCCTTATCAATTCGATCGCAACTCCAATTGGAGTGTCAGAACGCATCATGACACTCAGACTGAACACCCGGTCTGGTTTTACCAACATTATCTGTGTCTATGCCCCAACACTTACCTCCTCTGACGAAACCAAAGACATTTTCTACGAGGCATTGCAGAGGACTCTCCACAACATCCCTCTCACCGAAGGCCTGCTAATTCTGGGTGACTTTAACGCTCGAGTGGGAGCAGATCACTCCGCATGGCCAAAGTGCATTGGGCACTTCGGCATTGGCAACATCAACGAAAACGGGCAGCGCCTTCTGGAGCTATGCTCCGTAAACTCATTATGTGTTACAAACACGTACTTTGACCTTAAGAGATGCCAAAGAACATCATGGCGCCATCCCAGGTCTGGCCATTGGCATCAATTAGATCTTATTCTCTCAAGGAGGAAGAGTTTGGGCTGTATAAAAATAACTCGTTCCCTCCACAGTGCTGACTGTGACACTGACCATGCACTGGTAGTCAGCAAAATCAAAATTTCGGCCAAGAAAATATACAGATCAAAAGCCCCTTCAATCCCTAAGATCAATGTAACAGCAATCAGAGATGAATCAAATAGAAAGTCATTTGAAAAGTTATTTGCTGAAAGCATGGATAATGTCACCCAATGTGACTCGGTAGATGAAACATGGAACACTCTCAGTTCAAAAATTCATGACTGTGCCATCAAGTCTTTTGGACAGCATAAAGTTTCAAACAACGACTGGGTAGCCCAGAACAGCGAAATTCTCCTACCTCTCATTGAGCAAAAGAAATCTGCTTTCAATGAGTATAACAAAAATTGCAATCAGAGTACAAAAACTTGTTTGAAAAATGCAAAAGCTAAACTTCAGCTGGAGGTAAGACGTTGCGCCAACAAATACTGGACAGACTTGTGTAACAGCATACAAGAGGCAAATGAAAAGGGAGATATGAAAACCGCCTTTAGTCAGATGAAAGTAGCCCTTGGGCCAATCATCACCAAAAGCGCCCCACTTAAGTCTGTAAATGGTGAACCCATCACAGATAAAAATGAACAACTGAATAGGTGGGTAGAGCATTACTCTCTGTTGTATTCAACTGAGAAAAATATTCCACCAGATTTTGAGGAACACCTCCAAAAACTGCCAATAATGGCCGAACTTGACGCTGAACCTTCCTTAGTCGAGCTTTCCAATGCAATCGACCACCTGTCTGCTGGAAAAGCCACAGGAAGTGACAACATTCCTGCAGAGGTATTAAAAGACCTAAAAGGCCCACTATTACCACACCTGTATAATCTGTTACTGCAGTGTTGGAAAGAAGGCGTGATACCACATGATATGAGAGACGCCAAAATTGTCACACTTTACAAGAACAAAGGAGACAAAGGCGACTGCAACAACTATCGAGGCATATCCCTCCTCAGCATTACTGGAAAGGCTTTTGCTCGCGTCATCCTCTGCCGCCTTCAACAACTGGCGGAAAAAGTCTTACCAGAAACACAATGTGGCTTTCGAAGCAAACGATCAACTATTGACATGATATTTGCACTTCGGCAAATCCAAGAAAAATGTAAAGAACAAAACAGGCCGCTTATAACATGCTTTGTGGACCTAACAAAGGCTTTCGACACCGTAAGCCGATCTGGCCTGTATGCAGTCCTTAAATCCATAGGCTGTCCACCAACATTGCTAAAACTTATTGCATCCTTCCACACTGACATGAGGGCATGTGTCAACTTTGAGGGCTGCACATCCAATTCATTTGCTGTAAACAGCGGTGTGAAGCAGGGATGTGTTCTTGCTCCTACCTTATTTGGTATATATTTTGCAGCCCTACTCAAGAATGCCTTTGGTCAATGTTCAGGTGGAGTACTTATTAACACCAGAGTGGACGGCTCCATTTTTAATGTTGCCAGACTAAAAGCAAAATCTCGTACAGAGCATATTATGTTACAAGAGCTCCTCTTCGCAGATGATGCTGCAATCGTGGCCCACGATGAAACCACGCTCCAGGCTCTCATCAATAGCCTTGCCAAAGCCTGTGACAAATTCATGCTAAAGATCAGTGTCTCAAAAACTGTAGTTTTGACACAAGGCTTGAGAAACTCCAACCCAATCATGCTGAATGGCTCTCCTCTGGAGCAAGTGGAAAAATTCTGCTACCTAGGCTCAACCATCAGTGGTAGCACAGACATAACAACTGAAATAAATGCCAGAATAGGAAAGGCGGCCACAGCTTTTGGCAAACTCTCAAAAAGGGTGTGGAACAATAGCAAGCTGACCATCAAAACAAAGGTACTCGTGTACCAAACTTGCGTCCTAAGCACCCTGCTGTATGGCTCAGAGACATGGACCACCTACTCCAAACATGAAAGATCCCTCAACTCCTTCCACCTGCGCTGCCTACGCAAAATTCTCAAGATCAAGTGGCAAGACAGGATCTCAAATATCGAAGTTCTGAGCCGAGCCAACATTCCATCAACTCAGGCTCTCCTAGGCAAAAAAAGACTGCGGTGGCTTGGACATCTCCACCGTATGGAAAATGATCGCATCCCCAGACAAATTCTCTACGGGGAACTTGCTACTGGCAACCGACCCAGAGGTAGGCCACATCTGCGATTCAAAGACACTTGCAAGGTCACGATGAAAGCATTCAACATCGACCCCAATGAATGGGAGAACCTTGCAAGTGATCGAAGCAGATGGAGACAAAAATTGCGCAGTGGCACGCTCGCAATAGACTTCAAGGCAAAAGAAACATACCTGACAAAACGACAGAGGCGGAATGAAAACACTCGCCAAAGTGAACCCAAAAGACTGACCTGCAATCACTGCCATCGCACTCTCGGGTCAAACATTGGTAGAATAAGCCACGAGAGAAGCTGTCAGTCAAAGTGAAAGTGAATATTCTAGCTGCTAAGACCGTCTGTAAAGACGCTAAAGGCCATATATAAATGGAATTTACTTTGCACCTCACCTTTCTTGCTGCCAACAAAAAAAAAAAATAAATTTATTGTTAAAAAGGGACACAAATCATGTGACTGCTGTGTGGCCAAGCTAAACCAGTCAATTCAATGTAAAAACAAACTTTTTATTATTTTCATTCATCTGGCTGCGCATTTCAAGCACAACACACACTTTGCATAGTACTGAATTACATTGAATATTACCTCAGTATAGAGCAGCATTTAATTTTCTCTCACCCGTTTGTCAGTTTCAAAGAAATTTTGTTGCAATGACGACTGGTGGAAGAAGTTTCCCTCACAGAAAACCCATTCAAACATGGCAAAATAATGACAAAGTCTGGAATTTGTAACTTTCTGTAAATCTACAATTTATTCACAAAAGATGCAACTCAAATAGCACTGCAAAAAGGTAAAGATAATAAAGCAAAGCCATCTCCCGTACTTGATAAAAAATACAGTACTATATAAATACCCATCACCTCCTAATATGTACACGTAAGCTTATCAGCATTAAAGAAATAAGTTGCTCGTGAGTTACAAAATGTATAATTTTTTTTCAGTAATCTTGGATTAGTCTAACCTTTCCTGCAAAGATTTGGCATAAAAAAAAAAAAAGCCAGTCATATAACACAAAGAATAATTTTGTTGCTTACTCACACAAGCGATGAGGAAAACTGAAGTTTACGTTCTCAGCGCTGACAAATAAAACAGGACCATGCTATAACCAAATGAATTAGGTTAAATGCAAGAATAAAAAAAATCCCCAAATCACATGTTAAAATAAAACTAAAGATACAGTGAAGAAAGTTATAATGTACAATTTATAACAGTCTTTCTGACAGAGATGATTTCAAACTGTCTATTCATAAAAATGCATTTACCTGCCAAATGGACACAGGCAATTATGCAATAATCATTCAGTTTTTTATATTTTGTTTTGCAGAAATAGTTATTCTAGCTGGGCAGACATTCTAATAACTACAGTTATTCTGACCACGAACACAATTCAGAATAACACTGCAACAGCATATTTTTTATCGAAATTTATCAGCGGAAGAGAGTTTCTGATGACATGATATTCTCCTGGTAGTTTTCATTTAATCATGTCAAGAGATAACAAGAATAGTTTAATTAATAATTTCTTGTTTTATTTTGAGATTTAACAATAAATTCTCTTGACGTTGCATATAACATTAATGTCCATTGGCAGTTACAAAGAAGAAAAACCACTGTGGACAGAGGCAGTGTTCGAAATTTTAGAAAAACTGCTAGGGCAGCCGCATAATATTAATGAAATGGGAAATATTAAAATATTGGCAGAAACACTCAGGATGTAAAATTTGCCCATTTATTTATTGGGAAATAAGATAAACATAAGATAAATAAGATGATATTTATGCACTTCTGGTTATGGTGGTCATGTAATTGGATGGATAGGTCATCAGAAAATTCTTGTACAGCCCATCCTGCAAGGAGGAGGAGACAGTATTTCTATTTTTTGTCATTTACAATATGTCAGCAAACTCAGAAACATGCTCTAATTTCTACTGATATATCATAATTTGGCATCATAATATGTTAGAGTACACCAAATTATCCAGCTTCATATATCATTTACAAAATTGCAGTTTTTAACAATTTATAATTATTTCTTTGTACTCAAATTTTCATATAAGAAAGACAAACAGTAAAATTGACTTAGAAATAACAAAAATAGAAAATCAGTATTTTTTGCTGAAATTATGATTTTCACTGCTGCACATCCCTTTAAAACACTTTAGATACCGGGTATCACCTTATTATTCACTGAAAATGCTATCTATTTGCGTAGGCTTTCAATGAATGTATAAAACTTGCTTTCTGCTGCTGCATGTTCCCCTTGAAAAAAAAAAAAACAACACTTGAATTATGCAGGGTTCCCACAGGTCCTTGGTAATCAAAATTAAGAACTTTTTAAGGACCTTTCAATACTCTTTTTGAACCAGTATATGAATGTTCTAGGAAGGATTCTAGTTTTAAGTATCTGCAATAAAACAATTACTACTTATATCTCACACCACTAAGTATACTGGAAATTATCAACAAAATAAACACAACAGTGTTTCAGTGATTTTCAACAGACTGTACATGATGAGGCCAACAGTGACCCAAGTTGTAACAAGAAATCAACTGTACAGTTCATTATTGAAAGTAAGGACATCGACATCAGGACAAAACTTGAACTTGTGGACTTTATATGAGGCCTTAACATCAATTTTAAGAAACTTAAGGACTTTTGAGGACCCGTGGGGACCCCGACTATGGCACTAAAACAATAGACTGAAAATTGAGAAGATATTGCTTCATAATAGATAAATGCATGTTCCGTCCTCAGCATAAAATCTTTTAAAAATAATACCATGGTTCACACAAACTATGACTATGTCACATGGTTGCTAGTAATATTGCAAATGCAGATTCAGCTTCTAGCTATTTCCTTTTTACCATGGCAGTAGAAACATTGATTATTCATGACTTGGAGTTGCTGATACAAATCATATAAAAATTAAGAAAAAAAAATGTTGGTGAACAAAATATGTAAATGAGAATCAACTTCATGAAACTCATGAAAGTGGTATTTTCATGCGATTTATAAGTTACAGATCCCGAAGGCAATGCTTAAATTGCTCATCTGGAATAATTAACATCACCTAGCCTTGGGACAAATGTCCCTAGTCTAAAACGGATTCTCATGTCAATTTACAGACCAAAGACAGAAACAAGGCATTTGTGTTTGAACGGAGATTGTTCAAGCCAGTCACTGTGAGTGACATATGACTTATGAATCTCTTAAGATGTATAGGGGAGGATGAAAGATTGTTATTTATTAAATAAATGGAATAAGATTTATCACAGTAGATTCACTCCATATTGCTTCAATTTGTCCATAATAAATATGGAATTATTGCCAGAAGTGTAAATATGACACACGGAATGTGTAAAACTGGCTTTAATGCACACCAGCAAGTCGACCTATTATATCTAAAACTTGGCCATCAGCATTAATTGGGGGGGCTTCTGACCGATTACAGCCAAGCTGGGACAAAACAAGACGACAGTCCCTCTCCAGGCGCAAAAGTCCCTCCACAAACTTTAGGATATTAGTGTGATCCACATTTTGAATACTGAAGTGTATGTACAACTGCTCTGCCAGTTTCCTGCGGTAGAAATCCCCACGATCACCTGGCAGACCTTGATCTTCATGATTACCCTGGAAAACAAGACAAAACATAAAATAAATATAATGTGGTAGTTTTCTTGTACCATTTTAGGGTCATTAGAACAGTTGGATACTTTATAATAAAGAACAAACACTCTTGAAAATTTTGGCAGTGTCCACCCATTATTTCAGGAGGTTCTAAATACAATGATAAATCCATGCTGAACTGTGCTGATTCACTATGACCGACAGTTGTTTGACCACATAAGGTAAGAAGTCTTAATTATGACAATGTGAACTGTTAGGGGAGCTTTGTATCAAGGCCAAGGATATTCCCCACCTTCTCTCCCCGCAAGAACAAAATTAAGGAATAAGATCGCAAGAATTGTGTTATTCACAGTTTAATTGTGCCTGCAACAACAGAAACATTTTTCCTTACAGTAAGATACACCAACACATCATTCATGTTTGCTAGGCGGTGGTGGCGTGTTAGCATCCTGGTGTTGTTCATCAGCAAGATCACATTTTCAATGGCTTTCAATGCCATGCGATGCATTGTAGACACTGGCATCATGCGATCTGAAATTTTTGCTACTGCCCGTTGTTGTGGCTGTGGAGTGCCACTCTGAAGCAGCTCATAAGGGGTGTTCATGCATGACATTTTTGCTGATATCGGCAGGAGTGCTTTTGATCTGCTGGTAGAGGAGAGAATTAAGGGGAAATGTAATTCATAATATTGTCATAAACTAGATAACGCTCATAACAGGCCTAGAAATTTAAGTGGTCAGCCTGTGTTTCTGCACCAACTGATACTTCATTCTCTCACGATACTAATAATCCTCTCCACATTCATCTTGTGCTTTAGTCATTTACCTGTGTATGATACGTTAATGCAGTATTCTAAGAGAAATATTCAATACGTATATGGAATTAAATGATTTGTATCAGATCTGTGTGTGTTCATGTGCATTATATTTATGTATTCATGTTTTCATGTTTGCATTTTGTACTTGTTTGAAAGGTACTAGCTTATAATAAAATTAACAGGCACACAGAGATGCGATATAAAATATCCATTGTTTCACAACATTCTGTAGGGCTAGTACCATATTGAGTGAAGCCTGTTTTTACTCAGATGTCAACTTCCTCTGAATGACCTTCCAGGTCAGACTTGTTTTGGTTTCACCAGTGCATGAGGTTCTTTTGAACTCCATAATTCACATCTCACACGAAAACCGAGGCAAAACAGACTTGAGAATAAGTCGTAGAATGTATTAACAAAGGAGAAAAAGACAGTGCTTGTGTTGATTGTTATAAGCGGACAGTCGTTCTCTCTGTCCTATGCTTTTAATCATCAGAACTATTCCAATAATTTCCAAATCTACTCTCGCCTAAGCTGCGATTGGCAAACAATAGCAGATGAACCTGCTAGATCTAGTCTAGTCTAGATCGATCTATCTAATAAGGCAGTTTACGTAATATCTTCAATTTTATGACTGGCACAATTTATATTTCCTCTGACCGACTGGGTCAAAATGAAGCAAAACTAATTCACAACACGGGGATTTTTTACCTAATATTTTAGGTGAAGAGGACAGTGCGCCTGTAACCAGGGACAGCAACCATTTGTAAACTTGGATATTTATTCTATCTTTTATGTTGAAAGAGCAAAATAGGGGACATTACTCAAGCAATCTAAGCGACGAGTTAAAAAAGAGAAACAAAGGGTGGTGGTAAATGTGCAGCAACATTCCAGGAAAATGCAAAACAGTAGATCTATGCCGACTACTCACGACGAAACAGGGGCTCTTTAGTCTTTCAAGGTTTCTGATAAAAACAACAACAACAACAAGTCTGGAGTCAATGTTTGGCGCGCGCAAGGGGGGGGGGGCGCACAGAAAGGTATGGGGTTGAAATGAATATGTATGTCCACCCTCCAATGTTCATTAAAATTAATTATAAAATCTTTCCCTTTCCAGTCTCTTCTCTTCCCCGCCGTGTGTGGAAGTATAATAATAAATATGTACATGTGTGTGGGTGTTTTAGCTGGCTTCATTTTCCACAATTTCGCTCATTTTACTCGTATGATTCTCAGAGCCATCAGATAAAACGTATTTTTGCTAGGGGACAAATTCAATGTAGGTTGTTGTCACACTGTTGCTCAAGATAATTTCACCGTTATTTTCACATCAGAAAAAAACGTCAGGGGGAAGGAAACACAGAAATTCATACGTGGTCAAAATAATTTCATAGTTATTCCCCCTGGATTGCCAATGTTGAAACGTAAGGGCATTTTTTTTTTTTACTGCTTCATTTTTTTTTTTTTTATACCCGCTTTACGCTAGCGGTTGCACTTTATCACTTTTCCATACGATGCAATTTATAAATGACGCAAGAAATTCAATATTGTATGCTATTTCTAATGCTGTAAAGCCCGTATGGCCCTATAAAGTACTAGGCCTACGAATTGCTGACTTTCGGACCAGGAAGATGGCGATAGCAGTGGCAATAATTATTTGCCTTCAAAGTGAATTTAATATAAGAAGATTTTATTCAGAGAACATTTTAGTTCATACCATCTATGGTTCATGCAGACGAAAGATAAAATACATTTTTTTTTAATGGAACTCTTGCCGAGATATTGAAATTTATCATCCTTAAAATGCGTTGCTGTAAATGTAAGCAGAAATAATAATCACTTTTAAAATTTTCAATTCCTTGGAGCTGTAAAAAACACACACACACACAGACACACAGACACACACACACACACACACACACACACACACACACACACACACACAAAAACTATGTTTAATTCTCAACATTTTCCCGAGTATTTGCGTCAGCCCAGGTAGCGACTCTACGGGAATCCATCTGACCCCTAAGGCGGACGTCAAATTTGCTCACAGGAATGACGTCGTCCCATGCACATCCATTAATTACGACATTGCGCCGCTGTCGTTTTGCTGTGGGAAACTCGACCCTGTGGTCATCCTAGCAAACCTGCGGAAATCCTATACAATTCCTCGTCGGGCTGACGGAGGGATGCTGACCAGGAGGTGTATATGCAGCAGCCATTGAGCTTATAGAATTAAACTTAAAGAACCGGTACAGTATTAGAACAGGTTTAATATAAAATTTCACAAGCAAAAAAGTAAAGGAAGCCCTAGACATGATTAACATCATATCTCTAGCCGAGAGGATCTATTAAAACAGGGTAAACATTAATCCCAGATTGCCATTATATTGTCTTCAGTGGTTATTCTGGCCAGTTGGCCAACCTGGCCTTTGTCTGCAAATTGTTAGGTTTGGCCAGTTGAACATAAACAGGCGAATATCTTGGGAAACTGCAGAAACGTATTAATGCTCAGGCGTTGAAACAGGTCTGGCCAAATGAACACAGTTACGTTGGCCAAATGGCTACAGTAATATTTTTGGGAAGGTAGCCACGAATTGTCTACAGATTAAGCACTGTGAGCACCTTGGCCGATTGGCCACCCACAATCGATTCGATTTTGTTTCATCGAAATCCGAAACTAGACGCCCATTGTGTAATGGGAGTTTGCAACTTAAAGACAAAAAGACAACATTATACCCCCCCCCCCCCCCCAACCCCACTCCCAACAATAAAACAACAGCAACAACTTTCATAATTTGTATGAAGGCATTGGGGTCCTTTGAATCTGTCTCGCGGAAGAGGATGAACATATTGAATTGCGTTAGTTTGTTGTTGTTGCTGTTGTTTCTATTTTGGCAAACAAATTAATGTTAATTTTCTCTGTTAAATTGATACTCTTTTTTGGCGTAATGAAACGCAAGAATACTATGTTGTCGATTTGAGAGAGAGAGAGAGAGAGGGAGGGGGAGAGAGAGAGAGGGGGGGGGGGGAGGAGAGAGCGAGAGAGAGAGGGAGAGAGAGAAAGCACATACATTATTCACATACAGTCATCAGGTGGCAGTGAAAGGATGGGGGTGGGGTAAGGGGGAAGGAAGATGGGTGAGAAATGAGAGAAGAAAGAAAAAAAAAAAAAAAGTAATGTCGTGCATTCATTATTGCGCTGAGCCAGAGACAAATGATCTATTATTTTGATTTGTTGTAACAGCGGTGGAATAGTGCAATCCATGTCCCGTCAGCTGATGGAATGAGACAGATTGATGGCTGATTCCTGGACAAATTCTAATCTGGTGAGTAGAATCTTGACAGGAAATGGAAGTCGCGCGTGGGCAGCTGCAGTTTTCATCCGCTACAAAATGAAAAGAAAGAAATGTCAGGAATGATCTTGACTCAATTTCCTGGTGACCTGACACTTCATATCGAAACCAAAGATGACATTATTTTTGTTCCGTCATTCACAGATTTATAAATCGCAATCAGGCAGAAATAAACGATAATGAATTGAGAAAACAAAAGAGGGAATCTTGACTGAGAAGCGCTTTATCTGCTTAAAAGTCTCAGGCATTATAAAAGCCCACCCTCTCCGACACAAATCTAAACATCATCCCCTTCATTCAGTCTGTCTGCATTCTGTAGTCCGGTTTTCGCCACCCAACAGAATTTTCGCGGTATACATAAATTATTTTTTTTCACGAGAAATAAGGAAATTGCACAAAGGGACAACTGGGGATCAAACAGGGAATACATTGGTTGAAGTGGCTGAGATACAAATAATATTTATATTATTGTCTAGACCAGGAGTCAATTTTTTTTGTAACACGAGGTAAAAAGAGGGAGCGAAGGTTTATCTCAGAGTATCCTAGAAAAAGATTTTGGTTGAAATCTGTGGATTTATGGATGTTGTAAGGATGTTGCTTCCTCTACCACTCGTCTTCAACATCGTTCATCTGCTGCTGAAAGCTTTTAACCGCTTACCAGCAACTTTGTGGAACTTTGTAGCTGTAGACAATAAGTATAGATCGCACACTGTGAAATAAAGGGATATTTTTTTTTCCAGAAGTAAACCTGTCAAGTTTTAAATAAAGATAAAAATTTGAAAACCCACACACTTTCATTTAGGATATTTGCTAGAGTTGGTGAAGATGTCAGATAGTTCACCGGTATTTCAGTTGAAACATGCAGTGGTTGTCACTTCACTTGACTATTCTACGAATTTATGTATGACTGTTTTGGGGCACAGTGGCCATTTTGATGCCTCCCACTCTTGAATCCTTTAAGCGCCATATTAAAATCTTATTAGTTTTCTGTTTTTAGAGTGAGAGTTTGAAAATGCCTATTGTTCTCGAATGTGTGTAGCCTACGTGTGTTTTCCATCCACTGGGGATCTAACCAGAAATAACAACTGTAAATACACACTTGTAATTAAATGAATGAATGAATGAATAAACAAACAAATAAATAAATAAATAAATCAATCAATAAATAAATAAATAAATAAATAAATAAATAAATAAATATTAATCATAGAAGTAGCTAACTCCAGACACTTTCGTTAATTTGTTTTTACATTATTGCAGGTTCATTAGTAAGAATCCCGATGCACCTTATTAAATGTGACCATTACATCTCCCGGCTCATTGTTTCATATTATTGTACGCCAAGCCAGTACTTACAAAAACTGAGTCGTAAAAACGGACCGAAAGCAACATATTTTTACATCAATGAATTTGTCATCCAAGCAGGCAGGATTTTACACAAAGTTGTCTCCACTGCGCAAATGCACGAGTGCACGTGATGTGTTTTGTTCTCGGCATCAGGTGATTCTGGAATACCTTCCATCTTGTGGGCATCCTCGGGCAGTGAAAGATGAGCTTCCTGAGCCACTTCCAAACCAGGCTGGGCTAAATGTAATCATAGTTTCCTCCCTTTCTGTGCTACCCAACCCTTTTTTTTTTCCACTTTGCGAACACCATTCATCCATGTAAGGAAAAATAAGAGCTAGTTATTTTCTCTGCGTTTTGCCCCTCACAAGTTGAAAAAAAAACAAACAAACCAGATCTCAGTAATCAGTTACCCCTGGAATTAATGGACCTTTTGTCCTTGTATTTGTGACTGATAATTAAATTTTGAGTCAAATTTCTTCGTACATCATATTTTCATCATACAGCCGAGAACAAGGATGATCAAACTGGGCTTCGCGAGCCACGTGCGGTTCTTTGACATTTAATAATGTGCTGCTCGCGTGTGTATGTTGGCTGGGCTTGTATTCTCATCATAACTGAATTAACTGATCTAAAAAAAAACCAAAAAACAAAATTTAAGTTTTACAATTATCTAACAAGTTATAAATCTTGACACAAATTGAATGTTGCAATTAGTGGTATGAAATGACAATGCAGATGACAAAAGATAATGAAAATGTACACTTGTACACTGAGCAAGAAAGAAAAAAATGCAGCACCGGAAACACAAATAGGATTTCACCTGTGTGTAAAAAAAAAAAGAAGAAAGAAAAAGATAAAAACAAAACAAAACAAAACAAAAACACCGGAGAGTTATGTGGTCTTCGGTTCATGTCGATGGGGTTTTGAAACATCTGAGTTTGTCGTGAGTGTCTCTTAAGTCAGCAGGTTTTGCTAAGCTCCTGTCTCTCTTGTCCACTTTTAAACTCCTGAATTTTGTGCTTTATGTTTCAAACATGAGAATACGGCCTGATTAACTTTAGTGTCCAGCAAAATAAATCATCCTCAAAATACATTATTGTGTTATAATTATAAGCAATGGTTTTGATTTGGAAAATTAATCATTTCCAGCCGTAAACATTATGTGCATACTCTCATTGCCTAGTTAAAGGACATAAACATACAGTAAAGTTTACTTATTTGTAAAATACATACGTGATATACACTTTTTGCTCAGGAGAGAAACAACGAAGGTGTCCTAGCAACTAACATAATATCAATTTCCATAATTGCAGACCCTTGTTGAGAATCAGTTGCAAACTTATTATGGCATACTATTCTCACGTTTTTTTTCACGTGCACCCCTTGGTTATTCACATTCAGATACTGGAAATGGAATGTTCGTGCAAACTCTGGAGACATATGCCTATCCGGGCAGGGAGCAGATGCATCCGTATGAACAGCTGAGTGAAAACTCGGCAAGATCATCATCCTTTTCAACCTTTATTATCATCAAAATCAGGATTGGGTAAAAGATCACAAGAACATCGTTAAGACCTGTGGATGAAATCAAACCTAGGATAAATTAATGAAATTCTGAGCAGGGCAGTGCTCAAGTTTCTGTCGCTGAAACCTATCAGTATTTCATAGAGAACTACTAGACCTATCATATTTTGTACCTGTTCGCCGTCTCCAAGGCGTCGTATATTTGTATTTGTATTTATATACTTCTTTTAATCCGATTTGGGAAATTTGCCTTTGTGCCATTGCAGCCCAGTTATAACTGGGGCAGGCACGTCGTCGCCACAGTGCAGCACCGGTCGGCGGTTGTTGTTTTTTGGGGGGGGGGGTGGGAGGGGGTGAGGGAGGGAGGGAGGGGGAGGGAATGGTAGGTATTACACCCGGACCAAGGTAACACCACCAGCAGCTACATCGATAGCTACATCAGTGTGTGAAATGAATGATATATCCGTCATCTAGGTGTTACAGTCTGTCCCATGAAATAGCTTGAAAGATGTATAGATATCTGCGTATTACCTTTGTACAAAATGGCTGCTGTTGTATGCACACAGCCTGTCACGCATTTCTGGATTTAACAAGTGAAAACATTGCCACCGCATAATTTTAGATGAAATCAAATACAAGGATGAGAAGAAACGAACTGTATCTCTTAGGTCCCACAGGTTCACCACTGTGTGTGGCTGTTTGTCTGAGTGCCTTGTTCTTTCATGGTTTCTCTTCAGCATTCCTATGGCTATCCTGCGACTGTGTATACATGTACTCAGCCTTTGACAAACTGAAATGTCAAGCAGCAGTCAGCAAAGGTTACCATTTAGTTCGGTGGCCAGCAGGTAGACACTATCCAAAGGTACGAATGCAGTGGAGCTACTCGGAATCACGCCCGTCGAGTCACATGACAGGTGGTCAGTAACGTTATTCATGTCCTAATGTGAATTGTCTTTATGAGATCAGTTAGCAACAGCACCGAGAACAATGGTTTCTTGAACAGTTTTTCAAATCTTCATAATTATTATTGCAGACACCTGTCAGGTGATCACCGGGGACAGAACCGCAGATTCTGCCGTGTTTATGATAAGGAGGCCAGTATAAGGTCATTTTGGAAAACCGGAAATTGGGTGTAGAAACCATCTTCGACCTGTCGAGTCGTTGCTCCTGTAACAAAATGGCGTCTGGCGTCGGAGAGGTATCGAATGGATTTAGATCTCGACAATAAACACAAGATCATCCATTAAAATGCTGCATTAATTAAAAAATATCAGCCTTGGTGTCAAGTGGCATATTTGAATTAAGGGAATATCAATCAGTGACTAAGCAATCTGGGTTTCTCGCTCTCTCTCTCTCTCCGTAATACATTACGTAAAGCCGCGATCATTATCTTTCTGTTTAGGTCTATATTTTAGGAGGTTTCGCTGCCCGTGGCATTTGCACCTCACTATTCTTGTTTTTATTTTTCTTGTTGTGGTAGGGAATCCTGTTTTTTTTTTTCATAATTTTGCCCGGGCAGCGGCCTGTTCGGCCTGCTCTTTTCGATTTCCAACTGCCAAGGTATCTGTAATGTCCGCACCGTGCACACGGGCCCTCCAAATTTTTCGTCCTTATCCGAGGAGACTAGGTGCTCCATCCTACCTACCATAGGAGCAGGGACAGGAAAATATGAGAAAAATCCCAAATTCCAAAATGCCTGCACTGACCGGGATTTGAACCCGGTACCCTCGGCATGAGAGGCGAGCACCTTGTTCTAGATCTAGTCTGTGCGCTGTGATGATCTCTTCAATTCAGTTGTTTAACTTGAGTGGTGCATACAGTGTGGGATTCTAATCTTCTCTCTCTCTCTTTTAAAATAATTTTCACTCGGTGGTAGCGCTCTCTCTCTCTCTCTTTTCCCCTTTTTAATGACGGTAGTGCTCGCCTTTTGTTGTCTCGGCAATGAGGCGATGACTACAAAATCTATGAGGACTTCTTGACCGAGGGAATCATTGGGCTGGCCTCTTTGATGATGATCCCGGCGAAATCGGGGGTTTTGCCCACCGAGGAAATCGGAGCAGTTCCATTCAGAGTCGCGGGTGTGCGTCACTTGTGTCAGCGTTGGTGTACGTAATTTAGTTTCAAAATGCCATGTACTTACAGCATTCATTTGAATAGATATCGATATAAAACCAAAATAGGTAGGCTGAGCTCTGTAAGGCTCAGTATGCGGTTAACTGATTCTGCGCCGAAGTGATGACCCACCAGATTGGCTTGGGGTCAGCTCTATGTTCCCTCAATTCGGCTCTATATTCCCTCAGGTCTACGTTCCCTCAGGCAAACAACATACACCAACAGTGAACCCGTAATAGATAGGGTAGTCACCCAGCAACAAGTTGTTTGTTTCTATTTTTGTTTGCTTATTTTTGCTTGTTTGTGTATTAATTACATCCTTTTGAAAACAAATACGGTACTGATAATTGGAGAAAACAATAATGTCATGAGCTTTCTCAAATTCAATGTTTTATTTCTTGTTTTCTTATTAATTAAATGAAGAATACGCGTTATTAAATGTTCTGATCTTTATATCTTGTTTGTTGGGTTGGCTTATTGCTCTTATATCTACGAATATAACAAGTTTGGTATTTTGAGTTCTCGTTTTACGTCCCACTTCAGCTCGATAACAGCTATATTGGAGGCGAGGTTGGCTCCCCTGTAGAAACACCAATAGACCTGAGGGAACATTGAGGAACATAGACCTGAGGGAACATAGACCTGCTCCCATTGGCTCCATGGGGGCCTCTTCCTTCTGTGCAACAGAAATTTTCTCTGGCAATCAGAGTTTTCAACTGAACGGGGATCCATTAGAGAGGAGCTCATTGTCTTATCAAAATTTTGGAGTAGCTATACATACCGACACACAGTCTGTCATACATTCCACACAAAGAAAGCAAATCCAACTTGTGATATGTACATCATAGTCGTTTTTATTGCAAATAATTATATCTTTTATCATTTTACAACATAAATGACGTTCCAAGCGTTCCGACCAGCCAAATTTCTATAACTCATTCATTCATGGCCACGCTATGTTTACAAGAGAATTGCGGTAGAATTGGTCGAATAAAATAGTCCGTCCAAGAAAAAATAAAAGTGACTGGATATGTCTGTTTACATAATGTTGTGGATTTTATGAACCCTTCATAGAAACAGCTAAACTCAGTATATTTTAATCCCCTAACCCTCCCCCCCCCCCCCCAAGCCTCACTTATTTGCCGAAAAGATATTACCCCCCTCCCTCCCCCATCACAAAAAGCATCCGTGAAATATCGCCATAATATGGTCAAGTCTTCATATTTTGATGACTTCCGTGAAGAATGACATTCATCTACTCATATATCCATAGTTTTATGTACTTGAGCCTTTACATCATTTTCTATGCGGATTAAAAAAAAAATCTTTCCGGATAGTCAACTTTATTTTTTCATGGACTTCACATGCAAGCGTTGGACTCCGCCGAAGGTAAATATTGTATAACAGAATTCCACACTGTAGATATTACTTCTCACTACGGTACCTGAAATATCTCCTGCGGTGAGACGGTCGAACGGCCAATTAGCGACAGATCTATGTGAGTATTACAAAAGAGCTTGACAATCTTTTCTCATTGACTACCGATTGGTATCTGGCTTGGCATGTTTAGATTGATCAATGGCTAAAATTATGAGGTTGATTCTTTGAAAGTAACTTCAGACAAATCAACTTTTGAATCCGAAACGATACGTAAACACTACCCAAATAACCTAAACCAATAACACATAAGAAATACTAACACGCCATATTAAAAAAATTAACACAGAGTAACGTTTCCAGTGATCAAGTATGGAGAGGTGGCAGTAATCTTGACCCGATTTCCGATAAATTCTTGACTTGAATTGGTGACAGTTATGATATAGTGTCCTAACAAGCAACCAAAATTCAATATTATTTTTTAAAGAATAAATAAATTCAAGATGAACAGCGAGAGTTTTCCCCGTCTGTACTGTATTAAACAGTTATAGTGACAAGCATCAAACTGTCTAAGTCACACATTGGGGAAAAATCGTACAGCTTCGATTGTTCAAGATTTTGAAAAGCAGGGCCTACATTTTTTTTCAAAAAGTAAACAAAAATTAATGTTGATGAACTTCAAATGAATGTAAGCCAGGAAGCTTCATAAGTTTGTAAATCTGCAGGGTGGAAATCTGTTTTCAATTCACGTGCGCCACCATCGTCAGTATTGTGGTACTGGTGGCCTAGTTAAAGCAGCAACAACGTCACAATGTGAGCAAATCACGTCAGTTGAGTAAAGCATGACGTCATCATTGTTTTGACTGATATAATATAACGATGGGCACAGAGAGATAAAGAGCAATGTATCATGGGGTACACGTAGTAGGATTATCTTCATAAAGGTACGAACTGAAATAAAACACAAAAGAAATTAAACATTTACCACAACAGCTACAATCTGTAATGGCAATGACAATCGTGATACGATATTATGATGATGATGAGGATGATGATGATGATGATGATGATGTCAATATTTTAATAACAGAAAAGTGATAATTATACTAAACAAACCGCATGAAAAGCTCTGTCGTTAATATAAATTATGAGAATGACGTCATTAAATGAAAAACTTGAGAATGGATAAGACAAAAATAATAATCATTACGAATCTATTTATGGCAACAAAACTCTCTATCCCAATATTCAATTACGGCTAGAGGTGTAATCTTAAATGAAGAAAAAAAACAACAACAAAAAACAAAACTGTATGAAAACTATTTTTCTTTCAAGTGAACAGATCAGATACATTTGTTCAAAATAAATCCTCTATGGTTTCCTCTTTATGTTCAAATTTCCAAAGCAAAAGGAGCTGAAACAGTGTAGTGTGGCATTGCTTTGATCGTGGACAAGGCACATATCATTTCTTTCTTTCTTTCTTTCCTTCTTTTCAACCATTCAATCGCTCAGGTTTTCCCCACAACATTGTAGGTTTCCAGCTCTCTCTCACACATGATTTAGCGCAATGAAATACATTGATATTCTGAATTCTAAAGTATTTCGACACTTAGCTGAGAGCACTGATTCTTCGCCCATCATACAGTGTAAAAAAATCATGTCAACGATAAAGACACATAAAAATCACGCGACACAATGGTTTCAACCAATCAACAACCATCCCGCAAGTTACATGCACGGATCATAACTGGGAGGACAATGTACACATTTCCGATCCAGGTTTTACAAGCTTTGTAAATACACACAGCTATGTAAATTTACACGGACATACAAAATGCACATGCATCCACATTCTTTCAAAACCCAAAGGAAATTTTGCTTATTTATTGGACATACGGTGTGAGAGACAAAAGGAAACGAAAGGTGTAATCATTTCACACAAACATGTTATTAAACTGTCAATAAATAAAACAATGACCACAGGCATTTTGGCTACAATGACCAATACCATTTTGCCCCGCAACGAAATCCTCCTATGAGAATCCCCCTTGATGTATCTTTCGATTCTCGGACTGAATAAATCACATTCATGTTTTGTGATTTCGGTTATGCATGAGCCCCAACAGTTCTTGTTTATTTATCAGAGTGAAATAGGGATATCTTCGTCCACATAAATTGGACCTACATAAAAGTTTGAGGTTCCTTCGTGTTGCATTGGTTACTGTAAAAAACTTGAGAACTGGTAGTACAACAGTTCAGCGCTCCTTAAATTCCCAAAAGCAATACAGTAATGATAATAATATTGGCAAAATGACAATGATGACGATGATGGCGATGATGGTGATGATGATGATGGTACTAGTAATTATGGATTCAGTCCAAATAAATGACCATAATTATTCAACTTAAGCTCCTTTACATTAAGTGAATCAGGGAAACTAATTGCCATCTCCAGTTTCTTGTCGGTAAAAGATAATACTAAGCAATATATATCTGTCATACATGTCACAGGAAACTAGACGTGTGTACTGTGTGTTTCATGACCCCGGACTGACACAGCATGTATCAAAAGTTCCCAAAAGGCCAAGTTAGAGCCTCGCGGTTCGCAAAGTCATGATAACATACATACAAAACAAGCTTCCAAAATCTTCACTTGTACACGGAGTATTTATTACAAACAGTATAGGTATGAAACATCATTATTATAAGCATTATGTGATATACCCTTCTCCCGCAAGCAAATTAACGAACAGTATATTTATAATCATGAAATTCAATTAATTCGATCAAGCCATCTTGATAGCACAAAATTGTCAGGGGAAAAATACCTTTCGATGAAATACTAGATAACATAAACAAATTATTCAGTTTCTATGGCAACAGTATGAACAAAGCACGTGGGAAATTAGATATCAAATGATTGTAAAAGCAGCGTAGAGTGGTCGTGATCTGGTGAACAGTTTGACACACACACACAGACTAATGATCAATCCGCCAATCTTCTGAAGGTCAGCCCTCGCTAAAATGAAATACCCATTCGTTCCGGCAAATGAAATGAATGGTGATTAGCGCGATAACACATAACTTAGATAAAATCGCACTACCTTCGATGAATGAGGACAAACAAGTCGGCACGTGTGAATGAACAGAAAAGGGACATACATACAGTTACAGTAATCGGGGATTTAAATTAACTCTGACAAACTTCACAAGTAAAAAGCACACCTACAAATCATAAGGCTTTTGTACCAATTTTAACCCTCGCCTTTCACAGCAATATATCATTTTCTTTGCTTTTTTTTTCTTTCCTCTACTGTTTGTGGCATAGAATATTATAGTTTACCGCGCTGCTCTTCATGATCTACAGGACCTACCAAAAGGAAAAAAACAACGTGGAAATTTGTGATGAAGATGATGATGATGAATGGCACCCAGCACTTAGTATAGATTCACACGAAATAACAGTAACTTAAATATATTTTCTCACCGAAAAATGATCACCTCGCGAGCTCCGTATGTCATTAAATTGCTCCAGGAAATTGTGAGCGCTAAAGGTTGTTTTAACCTGTATCCAAGTATTGAATATACGTCTACGATGTCCAATTATTGATTATATCACCTACATCTTGAACGGATTTTATCTAAATTTGAAACTGTACAAGTAAAAATGATTTTATTGTTACATTTGCAGGAAATGGGGTTTTATTTTTTCAACCATCACTCAACAATGCCATTGTCCTGGCCAGGTCTTCATTCTATACTGCGGTAACTGTCCAAGTACATCTTACATACCTGTAAGGCCTTGTTTATTGAACCCAAGTGTGTAAAAGTAGAATATTACTGCTTCTTAGTACCCTCAAAGACACTAGAAATAAAAAATAACGTTGATTTCCTGGTTGGATAGCGCCATGCTAATGTAGTGGATAGTGAAAAAAATCGATAATAATCCCAGGCCCAATATTCCCATTCGTCTATATTTGTTGATATGGTCCGTGATAGACGCAAAATCACTCCCGATTAGAAAGCAAACTTGGCCACACATTGATTGATGTTTATGTAGTCAGGAAACGTAAAAAGGTACGACAGTTTATTTCTTCAACTAGTCTAGCAATCTGTAACTTTCTCTGGCAAGCTAAATTTTCACCGATGATTAGACTGGAGGTCGCTGGGATAAAAACCTAGCGCACACATCTATCACCACCAAGTGACTGTTGCGTGTAGATGAATTGGAATGCACAAAAAGCTTGCTCTTCGTTAGATAAAAAAAGTAAAATAAACTTGGACTTTTTAGGGGCCATGCGATTGCAACAGCTCCAATAATCTTCGTAATTTCCAATTTCCCGGTGCCGTAAAAAATTATCTTTAAAACAGAGTCCGTTGTTTTTTTCGATAAAAAAATGATCACGTCCCACCGTTTTTGGAGCCGTGACATTATCTTCGCCCGCAGGGTTGGTGATAGTGAAAAACTGCAACCATTACTGGATGTAAGTAATGTGGGAGAGCTGAAGGGAGAATAAATAAGTTAAAAACGGAAGGCGCAATGGGTGGGGGAGGGGTGTTAAAAATTGAAAATATCAATCATCAATTTCAAAATGCCAGAGGACGACAATAAAGAAAAAAATCCACCAAGACACAAAACTGTTCGAGTTCATAACAACAATCCCAAAATGAAATCTTAAAATCATTGACTTCAGCTACAGGGGCTAAATTTAGTTCTGTCTCTGGGACCGAACAACAATACCGTTTGGACTCGGTAAATGATGTTTTCGCCCCTCCGTCTCCGCTCACCACTGTTGCGCGCTATTTTTCCCGAGATAATGAAACTGGTGCAACCAAAGCAAATTAATCAAAGTCATACAGCAGAACACCAGTTTAAGGTTCTAGCCGTCATTGCTCTGGTAAAAAAAGTACTGAAATGTTATGAGGGATGTTCGTTGATTCCCTACCTCATTAATTAACCGTGAAGGCAGCGGTGGGTTATTACAGTATTGTTATTTTAAAGATCTAGTCAACATTGCCCCGGCTTTTCCATTATATTTTCACCGGAGATAATGGATGGAAAAAATGGGAGACGGAGAAAAATAACACAAACGCTCGCGCATACAATATCCTTTGGAAACTAAACGCGTTCCATCCTTTTATACTATCGCTTTTTCACGTGTTAAAATTCTATTTACACCGGAAAAGAAGCTAAGGTTACCATGGCGACATCGGCCATCATTGATTAGCGTGACGGTGCGCGAGGCAGTCGCCAAAGATCACTAATCAATGAAGATTTGACTTCAGGGGAGGCAATTTAGATGGTGCCAAGGGCAAGTAAACTTCCTTTCCGGTGTAGTCGGTGCTCTTAATATTCAAAAGCCTTAACTAAACCATATCGGATCAATGTTAGCGTTTTAGCCTTCTTTGATTGAAGAGATATCAGGTTCTAATGTATAAGCTATAAAAAGAAAGACACGTTTGTAGGTGTTCTTAAAGAGGTTAAAACCCTGTCGTACAAAGTAAAAAAAACCTTTCGTATGCGATTTTTCTCAGTTTTTCTTTTTCTTCCAAACATCTGCCTATCTGTTCTATATTCTAGCATTAGCCTACCTATCTACCCGAGAGTATGCACTCTGTTTTTCAGTTCCGTCTGGCATGCTAATTTGTCTGTCTGTCTGTCCGCATGTCTGATTGTCATTCTGGTATTTCCTCACAGGTTAAACATGTTAAAGAAGACTACGAGGAAGCCACAAAACAAAACAAAAAGTATGAGCGTCAAAGAAGTACAGGTGGCATTAAAACTGTTTTAAGGGAAGGGAAACAGAAACCACAACATTAAAACAGTAAGTGCCGTGTCCGCATACTGCAGCGGTTGTTCATCTGAATATTTGTTCATCCCTCACTCCAATCTTCACCCCCAGGTCCCTCTCTAGACCAAGACATACTATGAAACATAAACCCAAGGGGAAACAGCTTACCGTTTCAACCAGTGTGAGACTATTATTGTTACATACATGGAAATGCTGTTTATCAGAATCAACACATCTCACGATCGCTCAGACCCACAGAGATATAACCGATTACACTGTCAAACATCAAAATCTTGTCAGCACCAGTGACCCCATAGATGACTCTAAACCATATTGACACATACAATATGAGCAGCGCATATCAAAGCATCTTCAATCATGAATAGCATTTAAGTAGCAAATATTCAGTAATTGGCGACTGTTATGGTTAAAATTTGAAACTATTCCAGTCTGTGGTCTGGTGGATTGGGAATCTCTATTATTTTTTTTTAATGATACTGCACAGTTCATGTGTTTCCATTCAAAATTCTGATAGTTTGAGCGAGTCTAAAAGTGAAGCATTTCATTAAGCAAATTTACGCCCATAAAATCTCCAAGAAGGACATTCACTGTAGCGTATAATGGGCAATCAATGAATGTAATAAATCTTAGTCATGTAGAAGGTGTTCAAAACGACATAGATCACTTAAAAATACACTAGTTTCGTGGAATCATTGCATTTCTATTACAAGGGAACATTTATTCCGGTCTGACAGACAGAGAGACATGCAAGGCAAGGCAATAGATCAAAAATCTCCTGTGGCCACATCAGACAATGAATTTAATAGACATAAACACCATGAACAAACACATTAATTTGTCCTGTCAACCATTGTCAGGAGAAGGGCCAAAACAACTTGGTGGCGGAGACCACATCGCTCTTTCTTCTATTTCTGCCTGGAAACCTTTCAGATTTGAATACATCTCTCACATAATTATTGTACATTCTCAAACTCCGGCTGTGTCTAAACAGTTATTCACGGTATGTTTGCTCTGAAATACACGTATTGAGCCGCGTTGTCCCGCAAATGTAGATACGATCATGGAAATGTTCCTTTCTAATTAAGGTCGACAGAGATTTATTGGTTCTGGCAAATCTTTCGATCCCTTGAAGATGAACAAGATGAACCATTATGACAGGACAGGGTATATAATAATATACATGTAAATATTCATCTCTTGTTTGTCGTACAAACGATGTCAAAACCTGAATGAAAGACACTAACTTGTCTTTGAGAGAATTATGCTCGGACACAATAAAAAGATAAACTGCATGCAAAGTGAAGTTTACAGGAATGCATGCTTTTACCTTTTAATTATCTCTGTAATCTTTCTTCAGAAGTGAACATTCAGATAAGTAAATTGTGAAGTACATACACAAAAGACCTGCTCTCATTCATTCAAATAACAAACCTAAGACATTTCACCCACTCCACCAATACAAAAGCCCAGTATTAAAAAATTTGAAAATGAAAGTTCATTCCATGGAGGAGTAGGGAGAAGGTATCTTCTTCACCCCTATGTAATGCACATTACAGAAATACTATAGCAGCAAAGGAGGTTGTCATTTTGTAGGGAAACACATAACATGGGCAATTATTCACCACATCAAACAGAAATACACGCAATGAGGCTTCAGATTTAAACTATGTCATAGGGACAGGACGTAGTGCAGAAACAATCTGCTGCTTCACTTCAACTGTCAAACACTTACCGAGGTGTTGGTGTCTTGTGAGGAAAGATAAAAACAAAATTCCTCTCCGAGTCTTAGCGCTGGTGAATCATCTCTGACTAAAGATATTACCAGCTTCACAACAGTTCCATGAACATTTAAATCCTGTTTTCGGGTCTAACTGCAATGTGACAGTGGTTCCTAGAACACATTTCTCTGGACAAAATGACACTCTCTTCTCTCTTCTAAATGAACGGCTGTGTTCTTTATGACAATTGTTGTGTAAAACAAAAATAATCGTAATAAAAAAAAAATCGCTCCTAATTAATAAAAATACTGTCTGGTAATTTTGCTTCACTGGCAAAGGTCTAATAATTTCGGGACATCAGAACTAGAGATAAGGGACGCTATCCAGCCTGCAACAAATGAATAGAAGGGACATAATCATCAAAATACCGATTACCAATAAATTATTAATTTTGTCCAAGTTTACACAGCATTCAACCATTTTCTTTCCACCATCTCACATCCTTCGAAAGATTAATTCAAAATACTTCTCGTTCATATAAAAGGACTACATAAAGCAAAGCCAGAATCCAACACCAATGTTGATTAAAAAAATACATACGCAAAGCGATCAACAATGAGTTGTATAAGTTAAAGATCTTAGCTCCAGATATTTACATCTATCAATGTGTACAGAGACATCCATATAGAATTGACTTACAGCCGTATAGCATGACAAAGAACAACAGTGACAACAAAGAGGATGCGAGTACTTCAGTGTCGTATATACCACCAAAAAGTCAGTGATTTTCATCCACATGTAAATCGTCTGTCATGGTATCGCAGTGAGTTTCAGTTTTGGAGCTTTGGAATCGTTGGTTGACACGTGAAGCATCAGATATCATGCCGAGGGAACTGAATGATAATGAACACAGTTCTAAACTGACAATACCCAGCAAAACGACACACACGATTCGGTTTTTCTCCGACTACCAGTGGTGATAATCCTTTCCAGTAAAACAGGTACAGGCGGTTGTATTTATCTGAACAATCCATTGCCACCACGGATGCAGAATGTCTCCTGGCCTTGTTCACTTGCTCAGGCCCTGAGATAATCATCTTCCTTACGGAAAATCCTATTCCAGCCATTCAGAAACTGAAATTCTCATCTTCCACACCGATTTCAGAGACAGCATGATGGCTGCGACAGCATATCACGATTATCCCAACTTTCTCAATTATATATCCACATTTATATATAAATTGTGACAATTCCGGAATAAATTAAACTTCTGATTCTGGGTAATTAACACTCCTAATCGTCCATATTTTTTCTTCTATTTTTAATTCTTAGGTTCGTGGTTAAGTCTGTAATTGTTTGAAACTAATGTATCATCAAGTGCAAGTGGGGAAAGTCAAAAGTCAGAAAATGACTGACGTGACACGGCTGTGGTCAAGGGCTAGAAGAGTGAAACATGCAGAGTTTTGAGATATGGTACTGTCAACCTGAATTATATTACACTTAGTCCATCTCATTCACCATCTCAGCTATGAATTCACAAGGCCTGCATATTGTATGGTTATGAATGTCAGTCCTCGCAATATCTGGAGAACATCTTCTCATGAAGTATAAATCTTTGGCATATGACCTGAATTTCTCACCAAACCGTCAATAAGCAGACCCTTGCCAGATGCTGCTACCCGCAAAATGTCCACTGAGAGTTCAACTTTCGACAAGTGATCATTTTATGGTAGAATTCTCCACGTGAACAACCGTGATATTCTCTGATGCCTAGGTTTCCATGCCTGTTTAGGTTATTTCAAGCTATAGTACAGTCACATTGTGCTATCAAATTAACACGTAAAAGAAAATGACAGTGCAGTGACTTGGTACCACTAAGTAAGAGCTTTAAGCTCGGGGTTTGCAAAAATTACCACAGTGCTCCACGTCGCCTCGTCACCATACAAAGTTGCTTTGTAAATTGACTAAGGCTTTTCATTGGTAACCAATATTATTCATAATTTAAGAGAGCTCACCGCATTCATCTGGTTCAGTTGATCCAAATACAGTTTGAAACACACAGACAAAGTGAGAACTCCCTGGTTTGTGAAATACCAAATAGGATTAAGAAAAGTACACTGAATCCCAGCAAAAAGTTCTCACATCACTTAACCCGGCCAGGTAAACATGCATCATAATCGTAATCGTTCAGCAGTTCCTGGTCGTGACGATGGACACGAATAATTGTCAATTCACTCCTCGGCATCTGGTTATAAACACTCATCTCCATCCTCAACATAAAATACAGGTACTTCATATAGTTACATAATCGTTCATACTCAATCAATGTTTGTTTTTGTTTTTTTGGTTCATCATTCAAAACATCTCAATCACAAAATACAAATGACAAAGTTGAGCATCTTTCAGAAACTCTCACATGATTTCACGAAATAATTATTACTACTTCTCATTTCGGCCACCATATCACTCCCCTAGACCGCTTACTGTCATGTCCTCTGTGAAAATGGATTCTAGAACACTTAGGCCAAAGCTATGGGTATCACCTTGAGGTGAAGGTCACGAAAGCAGATAGAACAGCACCAAGAAAAAGAAGACAAGGGTCAACCCACGACCCCGAACTTGAATTGTTGGCATTGATAACCCCACTGGTCTTTTTCCCACCACCTGGGGGCGTCTCAATGATTTCCGATGAGTGAATGCCTTTGTTGCCTCGATTGGTGTCATAGATGCCGGTCTGATCACGTGACTCCTGTGACTGAGCGGGGTAGACGGGGGAAGGTCTGGTGGTGCTAGCAGAACAGGATTCTGGATAAAAGGGAAAAAAAATTACAATGTTAGCAGAACCTGACTGCATTTCACTTGATAAAAATCCTGCAAACAATCACTGCACATTTCGTATGACGCCAGATTTACAAATAAATTACAACTCATTGTAATGTACACAACACGAGTTCTACGAATAAAATAATCATATTTCACCTGTTGTGAGATCAACATACAAATTATATTACATATCTCATGCGGGATCTAAAAATAGACTACATTGCATTTCATTTAATGCAGGAATTAATGCTAATAGAGACGGAGAAACAAGAAGGAAAGAGGATAATACATCCAGTTCAGAGTTTCAAAACATCAATTTTTTTTCCAAGGAACTATATTCATTCTGAAAGAACAAGGAGTAGTTAAATCAGGAAATATGCCTCAGCCCAAAGATCTAAATTAGCGTACAGCAACAGGAGCCAAATGAAAAATAAAACCAGTCATAAAATGTAAATTTATAAGAAAGCAGGGTGAGATCTGAGGGGAAAATGGGCAAAACTGAATGTGGCATGACTTACTGCTTGGTGACTTGATGATGAACTCCACTGGTCTGCCTAGCACTGTCAGTCTCTCACTGCCACATGCCGGATCTGAGTCTAGCTCATATCCATTGACGGTCACTCTGTAGACCTGGGTGAGCAGACAATAAAGCAACGTCATGGGGAATGTCCTGAGGATTGCTCAGTGGTAACTGTTCACCTTCCTCACCATACAGCTCTGACTATTTCACTGCCATAAAAATATGTCCTTCATCCATCCATTCATTCACTCTCTCCAAACCGACCTTCCATCCACCCATCCGTCCGTCCGACCATCCATCCATCCGTCGGTCCGTCATCTCTTCCATCTATCTACCCGTTCATCCATCTATTCGTCCATCCATCCATCCATCCATCCACCCATAAGCTTACCAGACAATCTGCAGCTTTCCTAGGATCTCCCACGCGTCCAGCGATGACATAGACACGGTCACTCTCCGTCCAGTTAGCGTAACACTGAAGCACATCAGCTGGTAGAAAAGACACGAACAAACGTATTAAATGGGACAGCATAGAAAAAGGGGCACAGGAGAGTCATAACAGGCGGAAAAATAGACAGAAAACGATTTGGGTAAAGATAATTTAAAAAGAAGCTGTGGTGGACCTGCAAATCTAATAACGTCGATGATGTTGATAGATTAGACGAGGAGAATGATAATGGCAAGCAACAAAAAAAAAAAAGAGCAGCAAAATCACAGGAAGCAATGAAAGTGAGCAGAAAAACCGGCAACAGATGGAGTTGTAGTAGTATAAACAGGAACACAAAAAGAAGCTGTAGCAGTGGCAGTAGTGGAATACTCTGCAAAAGAAGGAGAGGCAGAAAAAGAAAGGAGATGAAGCAGTAGAAGTCGTGGCGGTAGAAACAACAGCATCAACAAGAGAAGAAGAAGAAATAAAACTATTAATTGCAGTAGAAGGAGCAGACGATAAGAAAGAAGAAAAGGTGCATGACAAATTCAACTTCAGAAACATAGTTAAGAAAACGGATTTGATACACTACACTGATACTAAAATCAGTGGGAATAAACGTGCTGTATCGACACAACAAACACCAGTTCGGTTTGGACAATAGTAAAATCCATAACTGAGCTTTTCTGGAAAAAGTAAACTCACAACCACGTGATTAGTAAATAGACTCATCATTTCATCAATCGATAGACAAACCAGATTCGTTTACTATGATCTTGAAAGCTCTAATAGCGTAAAAGACCCACAAATTCATTGATCCATTACACTGATGATTAGTCAATTAATCTAGCAAATAATCCATATCCAAGCAATTTACTAGGCCAGTCAGCATAATCACTCAGCGATCTAACCAACAAACATAATGGCCGACCGGCCACCCATCCTAACAATCCAGTATTGATGCAAGCAGGTATATGAGTAACCTATCTTCAACCAACCAACCAACCAAGCGCTTATCCAAACCACACAGGAAATGGTCATGGAACTTTTCAGAAACTTATCAAACGTCTTGCTTCGCTTACCTGACTCCGCCCCTAAACACTTCCCATCCACAACAATCTCCGAGTCTCTAGAACATCCAATGTCCAGTTGTCCGTGACACTCAGAATCTTTCTGAACATAGGAGTAGACGCCAGGCATTGGACAGGCTGTGGGTGCAGTCTCGTAAGCTGAAGGAAAAGAGAGAAATTACGTTCAATAATTTATCAACATTAATATTTGACTTACTAAAAGACTGTCCAGAGTTTTGTCGTTTTTCATCTCAAGTGCAATTCAAGCATGATTCTGACCTGAGCCACAATACCACAAATGGCAGGTATTTTTTACCACTGTAACACCATGTCTGTTCATACTTTCGTTGATGTACACCTACCAGCCCAAGTCACTTCGCCCTTTCCTCAGGAATTCCGAAAAAAAAAAAAGACATTATAGCATACTTTACAGAGACTTATAACAGTGCCAGCCATCACGAAGAGTTAATATGGTGAGCTATTGATTATCTATACAGAATTCCTGGAAAGGAGAAGCCACTGATAATTAATAGTACGAGTCGAATATGAAACTTAGTGATACATTCAAGGCCTCGGTATAAATATTTCAGACTGACGACACACAGGGTGTGATAAAGAAATGAGGATATATGAACCCAGACCTCATCGTTACATTGGTTAAAATGAATCTAATCTCAGAATTAATGAAATGCAACAACTGACCCAAGCATCGCTTGTTAATGAAAAGCCACAGGCAGAAAAGGAAGTATATTTGTACAAAATGAAAATGATACAAATGTTCTCTTTCATTACTGTGACGGCGTCTTCGTTTTCTCTTCAACACCAATCCCTGCATCATAAAAACAAGATAATGAGATCTTATCAAAGTTCCGTTGATCTTTTCAGTGCCCTCGAAACTAGGAATAAATCCAATATCGTCAGTAGTTCGTGGACATATTAAACTTCTGGCACACTCATACTTCCAGGAACCACGTTCATCTTTCACCAATATCCATTTACTGTAATAATTTTGAAGGCCCTTAAGGTAGCCAATCAATGAACAGAAAAAGTAACGGAAAATTCAGGAGTTACTCTAACAAATAAACAACTGCATGAGATCTGACATACTAAATAAGGTAAAATCTGGTAGAAATCCACAAGTCAAAACCCCAACCATACCATCCCCATCCCTCCTTTTGTTTGCTTTGCACAGGCATATTATCTATTTATTTATTTTCACACATATTTCATAACATCACGTCCAAGATTTTTCCTCAAATTTCAATTCTTTTTATTTACTTTTCTGATGTATCACTCCCCCCCCCCCCCCCCGAGAAAAAACCCACCCCACTCAAAACCCGTATTTTCCCCATATAATATAATATTATTTCCTTCTTTTACATCAATTTTCGTTCTCTTTCCGCCATTTAACTTCTTGCCTTCTCATCTCTCTTTCACTGCACCCACCCTCCCCTTTCGCTTCCTTTCTTCCGCCCTTTCCCCACTCCCTCCCTTTTCTCTGCTCCATTTTCTTTCATTCTTTCTTCTTCTTTCTGCCTGTCACCTGTTTTTCCCCATGTCGTTTCTCTGACCAGCTGGCCCCGACATTGTCTCTCCCCTGTTTTCGTCTTTCACGTTCACCCCTACTTCTAGACCGCTTTCCCGTTTATGTAGGTTTCTTATTCTCTCACAGAAGAGGAAGTTTATTTACCCTCTGTCATCTAACACCGTTTCATGTTTAGTTTCTCTCCGGCAAGAAACAGTAACGCTACACGACACCACCAGTGGTTCAGCACATTGTGTGCGGAGGTGAGTTCGTAGGCGATATTTGAATATGACAATCTCATTTCAGTATCGATTCTTCACAATATGATGATAATTCAGAAGACAAGAATCTTTTAAAAATGCAGATAACATAAAAAAATATCACTCATCGAATGCAAGTTTAACTTTAATGCGGCGGCAGTAATATGAAAGTAGCTTGGTGTTAGACCTTGTACACTGAAATCCAACCCGCATTAGGGATGATTAATGTTAAACTGTGGGAGTGGCGTTAAGTGACACTGGTATTGAGTAGAATATAATCAGTCTGAGCCCCCCGAAAACAAAATGAACAATGCCACTTAGTCCGATTAATAGTTCTATCTCTCAACTTAGATACCGTAGTTCTTTGTTGCTGCTCGTGTAAAGCATCAAGTGTAAACCTGGAGACCGTCTCATGCTTTCCCGAGAGATCCCAATACTTACAGAGACCGTAGGTGCCAAGTAGGCTTTAAATACTGGGTATTTTAGTTAAGCCTAATCTCGGCATTGATGGTACTTAAAACGGATAAAAAGTGGATTACGTGATAAATAAAAATCAGACAACCCTGAGGAAGGGCGGATGTTGGAAAATATTCTGTATTCTGGGAACAAATTAATTGCTGGGAACTACAATTGAGGCTGAGTAGACTGGTGTAAAATTCTTCGCACTTAGCGTAAAATCTGCCCGCAGAGAGTTACCAATCTTCTTTGGCATATTTCAGCGGGAGAATTTTTGTCATTAGAGTGTCATTTGGGTGATTATTAATACCCGGATGACAAAACAGATTTCGTGACAACATGTGGCGGCTTTTGGACATTCATGTATAGTTCACTGAATTTTTGGCTAAACTTCTAGCTGCTTGCATCAGAATAACCGGGCAATTAAGAAAAATCTTTCAAATTTTTAAGTATCTCCTTCACAAAAGGTCTTCGACGGCACAAGAAGAAGACGGATGGACCACAATAAAAAAACGTAAAACGAACTGCATGCAGCTTGCCTAATGAAAGAGGGAGGTAGAGATGAATGGAAGTACATTTGATGTACAGAAATTAATGTATAAATATAGAGGAGAGGTTTGAGCGGGTGGATGGACGGGTCAATGTATAATGGACATAAGACTGATTCAATAGATGGTTGGATGGGTGGATGAGTAAATGGATGGATGGCTATTTTTAGATGAAAAGATAGACAGATAGATGGATGGATGAGTAAATGGATGATAGATGAGAAGATGGATGGATGGAGGATGAATCAACTGAGTAAACAGACAGCCGAATAGACGGATAAATAGATGGGCAAGTGATTGAATCATTGGACTGTTTTCTTTTTGAATTATTTTTTTTATATGACCACCCCCCCCCTCCCAGAAAACAACAATAACAACAACAACAATAACAATAACAGCAACAACAACTAAAAAAACAAAAACAAAAACAACACACACACGCAGACATACTGTTTCAAAACAGAAAGGGACCGAAATAAATATAAAATATTTCAAGCTTTAGTTAATTCGTTCCTGTGGCATTCAGTTCTGATTCCAAATTCAGCATAATGATATGAATACTCTTGATAGCCCATGAAAAAGAGAGATGCCATTTTTAGCTATCACGTCCAGCCTCCAGTGGGGGTCTACAACCCCTTTTAACTAATGGCTTTTCTTTTTCGCCCAATCGTCAAATTTCTTCGAATCTACGCATTTCCGCCACACCTGCTCTCCCGCGCACGCTCAGAAATGAGCAAACCGATCCTCTCGTAGGGGCAATGTTTATTTAAGGACCAGCCAATGAGCGATTAGGTTACAAATGTGCATAGGAAGCGCGTTAACGTCAATAAGAGGATGTCTGATTAGTGAAATTCTCCCCTCTCTTGTGTTTATAAGCCAGGTTACCATACTCCATAGTGTTTCTCCCGTTTCCAAATATTCCAGATTCCAGGCCTATTTTCGGGATTTATCCACCATTCTCTGCAGATCCCAGATTTTTTCCTTTGGGAAAGGCGCATCGGGACGAGGGTTTGACAGTGAATGACATAAAAATTACCACCTTGGTGACTAATGTATTCCAGGGTTATTCGTTTTTTTGTGAAAACGCAAAGATTAAAAAAAAAATCACCTTTAACTTCTTCTAAACTTTGTTCTTACATTCGCTCTTTATTTGTACTCAAATTCCAGATGTAATGACAAATTTTGAAAAAAATTGTTCCATCTTTTTGTTTGTTTTTTTCCGCCCCACTTTGCTTCAGATATCATAAAAACCACAGAAAAACTGTGGGGTCGCAATTCGAGCTTCTATGCATTTGGCAGACGGATGTGCTTTGGAGCTGCTAACGAAGCAAGAACTCGCAGTTAAGTAACCTGTTTCGCTTCGATTCTATACATTTCCTGTTGATATCTTTCATTGTTCAATTTTTTTTCACTTGAAAAAGGCGAAAGCCCAAAATTTTGTGTGTTTTCTGTCTTCTCTTTAGTTTGCTTTGTAACGTTTGGGTTTTATTTCTCACGCAGGGTTTCGCTACATACAACTTTTTCTTTTTGCCCAATTTTGACTTTGCTTCAAATAGTGTTTATTTCCAGCTCCACGACAATCCTGGAGAAACATGCATAACAGTCGTGGGGTTCAACATGCAAACTGCATGTATATTTTTTTCAAATTTTTCTTTCACCTTTCCCATCCATTTGTATAAACTTGGTTGATGGTTCTTTTAATCCTACTTTGCCCAAAAATTCATCTACATATAGCCCGCAAAACTACCAGACAAAAGAAAAAAGAAGGATTATCCATCCATATTTCATTTTAATACAGCCGTCTGTATGATTGGGTTTGTCCTTGTAAAAGAAGCTTTATGTTTGGTCGCATCATAATACAACGGCTTTTGTGATTGGTCTGTGACGAGATAATGGCTTCCCCTCCAGACAGAAGATCCTGTTCCATCCACCTTCAGACAAACCTTTTGTTAAAGTGAAACATTAATTAGAGTTATGAATGAAGAGCCGGCAAGCCACCAATAACCATGGTTGACACCAGGATAAAAGACGTTTCACTGGAAAGTAATCACACAAATGGCCTGGAGCTCCAAGATCTGAGACTCCACGTCCACAGATACATTTAACCCCCTCCATCTTTAAAAAAGAAAGAATATAAATCAATAAATATAATTTTTCTCTGAAGTCCAGCGTTTTGTCCACGGCAATGCGCAAGTCATATTTCCTTTTGTGTTTTCATCCAGCAGTGTATACTCTTTCTCTCTCACTCTCTCTCTCTTTCTCCAGTCTGTCTGTCTTTTTCCATTACGCAAGAGACATGCTATACATTCTTAACAAAAAACTTAAGTTTGCCGCCATACGCTGAAATACAAACTCACAATAGCCACATGAAATGAATAGATCAGAGAAAGAAAGGCGGAATGAAGAACTTTTGTTTGATTCTAAAAATATCCTTTTAAAAAAAATCTGTACGGGGTAGATGGTACTCTAGAGCAATAGATTCTGAGCCAAGAGTTAGAACAACAAATTTATCAGGAAATGTCCTAGAGATTTTGATGAAATCCTAGTCTTAAGACTTTTCCATTTATTTGTATCCTCGGTTTCCTGTGCTATTTGAATCTAAGAGATTTTGAAAGGAAAGCACAATCACAGCCAGAGATATCCACGGTCAAACTGGGAATATAATCAACCTCCAGAAGAGCGTCCTCATATTTCATTTCCCATCACTATACCCAGTGAGTCTGACGTCAAAGTTCCCCATCTATACAAAAATAAGAGCGAGTTGCAAAATTTACTCTGAGAGCGCCGAGACATTTACAAAACCAAAAAACATGCCGTTTTCACACAAATTACTTAAAAACATTTCAGCGTGCCACGGACAAGTGAAATTGTGGATATATAGTCGCTCAGCGGGGCAAGTATCAATGTTACGCTTTACCTTTTCTATGCCGCCTTTTATAACCAGCTTTTCCTGTCCGTGTGCTGTAGTTTCCTCAGTCTGACAACGCTTTCCTGTGCAGCATTATCAGCGTGTATAAATTAATGCAAATCAAAATGCTGACAAAAGCATAGTTTTGTAAGCCCCAGCGTAGAAAGGACTTGCCCATAAATAAGAACGCAGCGTTCCGATGTGAGAATTCTGTCACTCGGTTTTACAACACACAGGCCAAACACAGACACTTACACAACTGCGATCATCACCAGTATTATTATATTCACAGCTACCATAGCCAAGAACTGGGATTCGAAATTCTGTTTGATCTTACAATAATTTTTTAAAAAAGGAGTAAGAATCCGAGACTCATGTTGAGTCTTTAGATATTTCCATCAACTCTGCCCTCCCCTCCCCCAGCCCCCTTGCTACTTCAAAAGGGTATGCTGCAAACTGACAATACAATAACAGAAAGCTTTCATAGGAGAAACATTCCTTAAATAATCATTTCAATCTCTTTCTTTCCAACATTCTTCAAAGATGACTAGGGAAATTTAATGGCGACTTCTAAACAGCAGGAAAATATTAGGGAAATTTAAACTTTGTTTTTGCAGGAATTAAACGGCTCATCAACTTTCATGAGCTTGTCTATTCTTCATTCTAAAAGCCGAAAGTAGTAATATCTGAACATTTTCGGTTTTACATTACATTTCACACACCTAGAAACAGTTAGTCACTAACTTCATGTAGACCGATTAGCATGGGGCAGTCCACGATTTTATGACGTTTCTAATCCAGAAATCCAGATTGTCCATCTTACCGGATAATGCTTCAATTTCGAAGATAAAAGAATTCTTTGATGTTTGTCCACCACTCTTGCGCACCGTGTTTGTATCCGTGTAAGTACGTGTGCGTGTGTGTGTGAGTGGGTGTGTTGTGTTTGCACGTGCACATGCATGCGCATCAGGGCTAGAGTTGAAGTTAAAGATAAATCTGATATGCACCTCTTTGATACTTTAAAAAATGCGGGCGTGATGTATGCGAAACACGAGTAGGAATTATGCAGCGAAATTTTCTCGTACTTTGTGTCATAAGACATGACTCCATGTAAATTGGTTCCCTGTTATCTACATCATGATAACTGTGTGGATGAAACGATACTTTTCAGCATTATGATTTCACTTTTGACATGCTGGCTTTTATGAGGCAATTTTGAAAGATGTCGGAGGTAGAAATACCTGGCACATTAAAGAGATATGAAATAATAACGTATTTAAAGCTTTCGAGTTTCTGAAAATGCTGATCAACATTTGAATACTTAGTACAAAAAATTCAGACAGATAATTTGACATTTTGCCAGTGATTGTTTGTACCATTGATTGACAACATTGCGCTTCAGGGTGAAAGATAGAGGGCAAAGGAATATAATCTGCTGAAAGGAAAGACTCAAGCAGCTTGGCATGTTCTTTGATATCCGCTCTCAATCTTGGGTAGATTATCAATCTTACAGATTATGTGCAAGTATTCCTAAAACATGACAAAAAACGAGACTGTAAATTTCCCAACCATGAAAACATTCTAGACTATTAACTTTTAAAAAATGACAATTCTCTAGACTGTAAACATTCCAATTATGACAAAATTCTAGTCTCTGAACATTTTAACCAAGAAAAATTCGAGACGGTCAACACTCCAACCAAGATAAAACTTCTACACTGCAAACTTTGCAATCATAACAAACTTCTAGACTGCAAACATTCCAGCCTTGAACAAACTGCAAACTGTAAATTATCTAATCACCACCACATTCTAAAATGTAAATATTCTATTCACTGTTAAAACATTCCAACCAGGACAAACACTTGGACATGAAACATGTCAGTAAGTACAGCATTCTGCCTTTTCAATTAAAATCTAATCAAATGAATCTGCAAAATTCCTTCATATAAAATAGTAATACAAAAAAGCTAAAATTTAAAACAAAGCACTCAGCTCCCGTAAAACCAGCAAATAATTACGGGAAACAGCACTCTTCTCTCTCTCCAGAATCCCCCCCCCCCCCCCAAACTTTCAGATCTGCATAATGTAGTATTTGAAAATTAAGATAATAAATATCAGTTAGTTAATGTTAAAACAATCTCTACTATTGCACCACAGATTAGTTTTCCCTTTCCGATATAAAATCACAAACTATTTTTCGCGCCACATAATGTCTGAGCACATGATATTTTCTGAATTCCCCAGTTTCAAAAGTTTGCATAAAGTCAGACAAAACACCGTCTAGATCTCAAAATAACTATAGAACAAAGGGATGTTTATCAAGTCTACGTATATTTGAGTAATACTTTTTTTCTTGGAGAGTGACATTTATGGCTCAGCTCCTGAAATTTCATCATGCATTCTCCAAAATTACCCCCCAAAATCCGAGAAAGAAAGGCAAGCTTCTGTTTCTGTTCATTGCGTCCTACTTCTGTTGTCCCCCTGAAATGCAATACCTTGTTAATGTCGTCGGAATATCCGCCTTTCAATGACAAAACCAGGCATGTGTTCTTCAATCAGTTTAGAGAGAATGAACCCTTTATGTTTATCTTTATGTTGAAGAAAACAACAACAACAACAACTCACCCTCTTGGCGAAGCTAACATAATTATCTCATAAGGTGTTGTTCAAAACTACGTGCATTAACTCATTGTACATATAACCCCTAGTTGTTTTGATTCCGTGTAGCAGAGACTAAGATCCTTTTATTAAATTGTTGAATCAGCCATATTCACCTTGCAGCAAGACATCTTTACTATTAAGGCATAGGATAAGCAATTATTATGTGAAGCGACGTCACGCTATCGATGATATTTCGCACCCGAAGAAGTTGAGAAACACCAATAAACTCGTGTCAAGGACAAAAAATTACCACTCTCCTAATAGAAAACATAAGCAGACATGATAATTTAAATGGACAAAAAAAATAAAAAGTTTGTGTTTTGAGCTCCAACAGTCATTTTGCTCAATATTTTCAACTTGGGCAGGAAAGATTTTGTGCTGTTGCCTCACATGTACAAAACAAATACACTGCAATCCCCCTGGCTTTCTTATTATCAACATCATCACTACACCGGCACCACTACAACGCCACCAGCATCCCATGATGATAAATACATGCATGAATTTAACTTCTAAATTCTTTTGTTAGAAAGAACCAAGGTATTTTTTGTTTCAGTTGCCAAAAAGGGTTAAATTGCATGTCTCATTGTATATTAAATTTGACACCTTGATTTTTATTTAGAGTGCTTTTCGCTTGTCGGTATGAAAAGTCCATTATTATCATGTACAAAGAAACGCCGAGCACTTTAAAAAAAAAAAAGTTAAAACACTGAGCTTAACTGTAAGGTTACAGTCCGCCTCATTCACGCAGGTTTCATCATGAATTGCAATATGGCATGTCGACAGTCTCTGGCATAAATCGCAATAGCCATCACGTTTAGAACACGTGCAGATTTTGTCCCCACAGCAGGTCACAATACATCATGGATTATTTTTTTTTTTACCTGGGAAATTAATACAAGAGATCTGACGGTTATGCATGGCAAATGTCACGTTCAAATTTAGTTTATGACTTTAGATTGTGCGCAGCGGGGAGATACTTAGATTGCTATAAATTTGCGCTTCAGATATAACTTGAAGCTGCTGATTTATTGTATATAATGTCACAACATTACAGTAACAAGCGAAAAAAAAATTTCCCCATAATTATTAATTAATGCCATTTGCCACTGCGGCCTGATTGATAGATTTTAAAATAAATTAAAATACACACACACACACACACACACACACACACACAACTAAAACTCTATAAGAACAGAAGCAAAAGCACAGTAATATTTCGTACCGTTTCTGTACAGGATAAAACTGGAGCCACAGCCACCTCAGTGTAAAAGAAACTCTGTGTCCTTCAATCCTTTATTTCGATCATTAAATGACATAATTCCCACCCCACCATTTATTCTTCGTTTTAAGTTTTGCACCAACAACATATCTTAACTAGTAGTACTAGGTCTATTCAAGCAAAAGAACGCTTTCTGTACTGTGTTGTCTCTGTACTGTCCAAAGGAACAAAACTATAGCATCATATAATATAGCCCGTGGCCACTAGTCTGCCGAATAAGCATATTTGTTAAGATGCACATTTTTCGTTTTCTAAAACCGTAACAGCTGAATTCGGGCACAACAGTGGCGGCATTCCTATGGGATCATTTATTTATTTCTGATTTCAAAACAACAACAACAAAAGACTCACAATCATCTACACAGGTAAGAGAATAATGGTGGAATTTAAACCAGAAAGGACAGATAATTCATGGCTCACTCAAACAGGAAGCCGAGCTAATGCGAAAGAGATCAATGTTAAAGATGGCAACCCATAAAACCTAAAAACTGCAAAACTAACGAGCAAGCCGCAGGAAGCTCGGGTTAGGGGAATACAGAAGGGAGATTTCACCGTTGAGAGGAGAAACATACACGAAAAATACACAAACACACACGCACACTTACACAGACACACTCGACAAAGGCAGGTTTTATCTAAGGCCACCCTTGGCAGGAACGAGAAAAGTAACAAAAAAAAAAAAAGAAACAAAAAAACTAAGAAATGGAAAGTTACAAGTTAAAAAGAAAATGTGGTTAAAGCAAAGGAAGTATAATTATGTAGGAGGAAGGGAGACAGGCTATATATATGCAAAAAATAGAAGACAGAAAAGGGATCTGTTACCTATGTGAAACACTGGTGAGATTGGCATGTGTGTGTGCGTGCAGAGAGAGAGACAGAGAGAGAGACAGAGAGAGAGACAGAGAGAGGCAAGCTGGTGGAAAAAAAAAAAAAAGATAGCAGACACATGAGCAACAAAACAATAACAAAAAACAGAGGAAGTTGGAAAACTGGGCAACAACAGCAATGTTCATTACATCAATATGCTTTTGTTTTGTCAGCCACCCCTGTGGTAAAGAAAGCATAACTTGACTATAAAACAATGATATTTAATATCTAATAACAGCAAAATTCAGCTTTCACAATGAACTTCAAGTGTGATTCCTGCTGTCATTGTAACGGCATGCAAAAGCTGACAGATTTGACGAACATATCACAGAGCAGAAGCAAACATGATGACTTCCGTTTCCACAAATACATGCCAACAGACAAGAAAACCAACAAACAAATTAAAATAAACGGACAATGCAATATCATGAAAAGCGTTTTCACCCCAAACGAGTAGGACAAAGGGAAAAATCTGAATCCGGATACGCAGCAAACATGGGAAACAATGCTCAGTATAAAAGCAATGTGAACGCAGCCTGAGACAAATATCGTCAGTCGCGAAGCGTAGTTGTCAGAACAGGGCCTCAGACACAAACATCAAGCGTGAAGGAAAATAATGGCCCCATGAGCTATGGAAATGCCATCAAGGAAATCATAATTAGGAATTAGGGGAAAGAAAAACAAATTCTGCTTTTATGGTGAAAAGTAGCTTTGCTAATGTCGGCACAAGACGAGAGAGTCCGGGAATAATGTCTTTGTTGTGAAGAGCTATTTGTCCGTAAGGGGAAAATTGAAAGGCTGTGTTGTTCAGCGTTTCCTAAGCTTCCGTTCGCATTCCATTCTCTGCAAGGCATTTTCCTTTTCATCTTCTGTCATTTCACAGCATGACAGAGGCGTTTTTCACTCATAGAATATCGACAGTGGCGTGTCGCAACAGGGGACGCGCTGTGCATGGCTAAAGACACTGCATGGTTCAGCAGTGAGACAACTAGCTGTGAGTTACGTGTTTGTTTGTCTGTGTGTTCTTTGTGCTGGCGGTGATGTGGAACCAGCTTTGGTGACCGTGAATGTTGTGGCGTATGTTGCTGTTGTTGGACAAATTGTCCAGAGGTGCACGTCGCACACATACTGAAATTGTTAACAATGTCTACATGAAAAAAAAAAGCAGTGGTAGCAGATGTCGCATACATGCATTTTGTATGTGCAACTATAATAACAGTTACAAAAGTATTGTAGCAGATGTCGCATACATGCATTTTGTATGTGCAACTATAATAACAGTTACAAAAGTATTGTAGCAGATGTCGCATACATGCATTTTGTATGTGCAACTATAATAACAGTTACAAAAGTATTGTAGCAGATGTCGCATACATGCATTTTGTATGTGCAACTATAATAACAGTTACAAAAGTATTGTAGCAGATGTCGCATACATGCATTTTGTATGTGCAACTATAATAACAGTTACAAAAGTATTGTAGCAGATGTCGCATACATGCATTTTGTATGTGCAACTATAATAACAGTTACAAAAGTATTGTAGCAGATGTCGCATACATGCATTTTGTATGTGCAACTATAATAACAGTTACAAAAGTATTGTAGCAGATGTCGCATACATGCATTTTGTATGTGCAACTATAATAACAGTTACAAAAGTATTGTAGCAGATGTAGTTGTAACAGTGGTGGCAATATTTGTAAAAGGTTGTAATAAGGCAAGCAACACTTATCGTGATAATGACGAACGTAGCTGCACTAGCCGCGACAGTAGCAGTAACAAAATAAGTAACACAAATCGAAGTATTAGCAGTAACGACTGTGGTAGTTGTTATCACAAAAGTATAGGTTCAGTGCCTGCAACAGTAGTGGTGGGAGTTGTGAAAGGGCCGGAGTTTCAGTAATACCAGTGTGATGTCCTAAATGTACACTTGTGACTGTTAAAATGTAGCTATAGATGACTGCCAATGGTAGCGTCTTTACATACAAAAGTAAGTAGAAGCAAGCACAGAATAGAGTTAAGATGCCCGCATACACTTGCCTCAAATTCCATGATCGCACCTGACCTGGAGCATAATTTGCTTTTGAGATATACATGACTTTAAAACACATATCAGCCCGTGTTTCTTAACGCTAAGCTAACGCCAATGGGGGCCATTTTCATGTGACATTCAAGTGGCCTGATCATATAACAGCTACAGCTCAAATATATGAGCAATGTCGCATACAGTAAAACATTAACCAAATGGAGCAGACATTTGCACACTTGGGCGTCATCGTCGTCCTCCTAATACCACAAGAAACGCCCCTGAACTGAGGTTCCCGCGAGTGGTGATTGTGCAAAAGGCACACAGTGAAATGCACGCTCGAGGCTAATCACTGAGATTCGCACAAGCAAAGGTCAAGAGGTTTGCCGAACATTAACACAACCATCTCAACGATTCAATCCAAAGTCACTCTTTGATTCTGCGTCATTTTCTCCTGGATGATTGGGAGTCGTTGCGCCAGAAGCCACTCTATGATTGCTCATACACAAACCATGCAGGAGGGAAGTGGGGAATTCAAACTGCTCATGACAATGTATCTTTTCATGATTCAACTAATTTGCCATCATAATTCTTAATCTGAGACTCACCCTTGACAAAGATCAGCACAGTGCTCGTGGGTCGTTTCAGGTGCATTACGACTTTAATGAAGGAAATCAATGTAAAGATTCTGCATGCAGCATGTCTATAGGATAACACATTGTGAGCTGGCATGCTGAGCAAGTCATGCAGAGTACACAGAATAATCTATAAACCATGCATTTGTGTTGAGAACTTGTGATCAGATATTTATATTCTGGCATTTGTTTGACTGTCCCAGACAGCAATGTACGCCTTACAATTCCATCACTGATGAGCTAACCCATACTCTCTCTCTCTCTCTCACACACACTGTGTTTATAATGTCTGACAAGCTAGTGCGCTCGCATGTGTACGGTTGAACTCGCCACACACACAAAGAACGCCGGAAAGGAAACCCAACCTTTTCCTGGAAACACTGTTTGCCACGGACAAGTACATATTTAGAACAGAACCTGAAGAAAAGAACACACCCTATTGTAATGCTTCCCACACCCCTCAAAAAACCACTGTTTTTTTTCACTCCGGGATCTCCGAAAGACCTAGAGTTTGACTCTGTCACTACTGAGATCACGACCTTGACCTCCTGACAGTTCCCGGTGACCAGACTTGAGTGTCGAGTATCGTCTCCTGGTCTTTACAAATGAAATCCTCGCAGGAAGGAAACCCACTGAAACCCCTTCCGGATTCCACAGGTAATCAGGCGGCAGGAGTCGGATTTGATAGAAATCGAATACAACACATAGCATTTACTAAAAGAAATAATACCCGTCATCCTTTTGATAACAGGCCCTGTTGTTTTTTCATGTGATCTTTTATATAATTTTCAATTCGTGTAACATATCAATAGATAATGTTGAAATTAAAACAATCTACAAGTGCATTTTTTTGCAGTCTGGGGAGAGGTAAATCTACGTAACGGTCATGTTGGAAGAAGTACGGCTAAACTGAAGGTGAGAGAGTGAACAAAAGGACTGGCACCACTGAAACATTATACTGTTTGAGGTTATCCATCCATGATACTTCAAGAATGAGAAATTTGGAGTGCAACAGACCCCATTACCATGGTTCACCAATGGATGGCTATTGCATCTTCTTTCCAACCTGAACACTCGTGTCTAATATGAATGTCTGTTATAACTAGCGCACACACAGAAAGACAGGTCAGAAATGTTAAGCTATCCAGTTTGGCACTTTGTCTGACTGGCCTGTGACATATTTTTGTTTTGTTTTGTTTTGGTCTGGCAGTGATGGCTAATTGCAGTTAAATGCTTTCTTTTAGCTTCCGAACACGAAGGTTTCAATTTGTGTGTCGTGTTAAAGTTGCGCTGAGAGCATCTTTCTCCCGGTAGGTCGCGGCAAACTGAACCATGATGATTAATGCTCGTAGTCAAGATTGCTTCCCATAGAAGAACTCTTTAACATTTCTTGTCATAACTGTGATCTGAAATTTGATACTTTAGAACTGAGATGAAGACCTGTGACCTAGACATGTGATGTTCCATTTCGCCCCAGAGCAATTGCAAAAGAAACCTTGTTTAACCTCAAACGGCGAAATTACCTCCTGTTGTCAGAAAAATGAGAGAAATCTCTTTGGCTTCTCGAACCTTTGATTTGTCCGCGAGTTTGACGAGAAGATCGGGAGGAGATTGTGAAGACAAGTAAAGCAGGAAGTCAGGGGATCGGAGGGTAGGAGTCATATTTCGCTTAAGAGGGAGGGAAAGTTGAGACTGGGATACTGTGTGTGTCGGAAATGTTGGATAAATAAGAATAGTTGTGAAGAGCTCAGAACTCTACCACCACCACCACCACCACCAACAACAACAACATCACAAGTACAGAAGTCGGAATTTGAGTTTGGGTTTAAAGGCGCGTTGACAAGGAAGCGGCCAATTTGCACCGTTCACGGTTTTTGGGTCGCTAACTCTCGTTTGATTCCCAGAACTTGATCAATTACAATTTCACAAACATTCAACGGTAAAAGGCTCTAAAGTTCTATCTGTAAAGTTTTTTAAAAGTGTTTTGAGTGATGCAATTCGATAAATAGGCAAGTAAATGGACAGCTGGATAAATAGACAGACAGGCAGACGGACAGAGAAACGGACAGACAGGTAGACAGATATACAAACAGACACTTATGTAGACAGATACATAGATAATCAGGCACACACAAATAAATAGACGTACAGACAGACACATAAATAGAGAAAGACATAGCCATACATAGACAGACAGACAGATAAGGAGACAGACAGACAGCCTGAACCCTATTAGAAGATATTAAATAACTAAAAAAGACAGACAATGAAAATGTTGCAAATGATGGGAACGAATCATCAAATGAGTGAAAGAAAACATGAAATATCTGATGTTTTAAAAGCATTTGCAATTCCCCCAAAAACATTGTCTACCACAAAAACACGGACAATTACAGGACGCAAGAAACTAAATGGGACAGTGGCAGATGGACAAAGGCATGGAAAGAAACACAGGAATGGGATATCAGTAAAGAGGCCGATGCAAGAAGAATGGGAGGCGTGCTTTAGGGGGGGGGGGTGAGAGAGATAACGAGAGAGAGTGAGAGAGCAAGAGAGAGAGAGAGAGAGAGAGAGAGGGAGAGAGAGAGAGAGAGGGGAGAGAGAGAGAGAGAGACAGAGAGAGAGAGAGAGAGAGAGAGAGAGAGAGAATGCCAAGACAAGAAAATTTCAATTTGAGATACACACATACATGAACGGACACAAACGTACACTATCATATAGAGAGACGAGCAGGAAAGAGGATGAGGAGGGTGAGAAGAAAAAGAATGAGGATGTGATAACAGAGAGAGAACGAAAGTGAGGATGTACTTCCCAGCCCTTCCTCAAAAAAGCAATACAAAGGCACAGGATCCATTAATTATATACACGACTGCACACAAATATGCATTTATGTGTATATAATGCATTGAGGGATAGAGAGGGAAAAGGAGTGTTAGGACGGTGGGTAAGCAAAAACGGATACACAATAGAACAGCACAATAATGCTTCCAATTTTCTGGTGTCTTCTGCGTCTTTGTGTTTCCATTAAGCACAAAAAAAAAACAACAAAAAACCTGGAGAAATGGCATTTACTGATAACCCGTCCTTCATTTTTTTTTCCCTTCATTATCTCCCAAATGTCTGTTTATTTCTGTTGGCAATTTGAACCCCCTAAAAGAAAATTGGGCGAGGCAAGAAATCTGAATACAACGCGAAGAATCAGATTCCATTTCGTAGGGACAGGGTCGGCATACGGAGTTAGGCGGAGAAAGAAAGGGGTAAATTTTGTAAAAATAAATGTTCTAGATAAATAAATATTTTGCTGCAAGCAAAGGAGTAATGGGATCGTGACAAAGAGTCATCTAGGTTGAACTGCCGAAAGCAAGGGATTGTGTAAACTTTGTTTATTCTAGTATAAGAAAGGAACACCACTGAATTTATTTGTTTTGAGATTTATTGTACTGGGCCATAGATCGCAAGCATCAAGTTCAGTTATTGCTGGCTCACAAACAGACAGGAAATAATCAGCAATAAACAGCGAATTGGCCGCACTAAGTTAAGACAAAACTTCTCCATACTCAGGACAAGCTGTCATACCGTAAGCCTAGGCCCTGTAGAATGAATTCAATGGTCAGCTAATGTTTCCAGCCAGAACGATTGTACCAAAGTTGGAGTTGAAAGGCTTGAGAAACACCGCTTTTTGTTGTGGTTGAAATGGACAGCATCCAGTTAGTGTCAACAAATCGCAGTGTAGATACTATCAAAAGACTAACAAGTAACTAATGATATTAAAAAACCAACAGACATGTTTTTCCAAGACAAAATAATGGTTACGGGAGTTTCAACCAATGGCAAATGCTGAAAGAGGCACCTAAGTGGTGGTTAAAATACCGCCATCGTCTCAATTAGGGTAGAGATACAAACAAAGAATACAGAACAGTGACTACTCTACATTCTTTGATACAAAGGACACTGGGTCTTTTCAAGGCAAAATTATTAAGCTGCAAAAATTATACAATGACTAAGATCAAAAACATTCTAAGATGGTGATGTTTATTTGCCACGAGAATTGAGGATGAGAACGACAAAGAGGCAGAGGGAAAAAGAAACGAAAGAGGAACAGAAGAAGAAGAAGAAATAAACTACTTACGTATCAGCACTTGCTTCTGAGCCCCGACAAAGAAAGAGTCTTGACATACAAATTCTGTTTGTTCCGTAGGTCCGCCTGCAAAATGTCAACCAAATCATTGCTGTATTAGATCAAGCTTAATATTCGGGCCGATATAAAAAAAATATATGATTTTTAAACAATCAACACAACAGCAACACAACAATAGAACAACAACAGCAACTATAAGAAATACCAACAATCAGCATGGACAACACTGGCAAAGGCAGCACGACAATAGACAGTGCTGAAATGCTGGTGGGACAGAAAAAAAAAAAAAAGAAAATAACTTCAAAGCTGAGTGAGACAGTCTCTTCTTGCCTCAAGAAATGAGCCAAGCAGCATTGTCGGTGAAGATTTTCAAAAAATCCAAAAAATCCCACATAAAAAATTCCAAGATGAAATACAAAAATCCCAAGATTATTTTTCAACATCCAAAAATACGTTTAACATTTACAGTTTCATTATATGTTGAATTTGAACTATGCAAGGTCAGTGATTAGCTTGCTGATCACACAAAAGATCCTCTCAAACTGCCTCGTCGCCCATTTGGCTTTATTCACCTTTAAAGTCTTAAATGGTCTTGCGGGTGGAAGGGCGATTTTTGTGATTTTTTTTTCCCAAAGAAATAACAGCAAAATATACAAAAACCTGAAAAATCCCGAGATCCTTTAAAAAATGCCAAGATCTCAAGGTTACCTCCAAAATTCCAAGGACTGGCAACGCTGGAGCCAAGCTAATGATGACGAAAAGACAGTTATTTCCTATTGTTATCAATTTACCTGTTCAGGGTACGCTTTTCTCTAGCTTGATTTGCAAGTATGGTGTAATTGCCAAAAAGTACATCTATGTCTTTAATAGTCATTCAGTCACCCACTCTTCTCCCCTCCCTCCGGGAAAAATGTTTTAAAAAGCAAAAACAACAGCATTCCTGCGAGGGGCAGACTACAAAATCATTGCTAAACGTATGGACTTGACAGGGATCTTACAATGATACATCCTGTCTCCCTTAGTCCTCAACAAAACCAAACACTCTGACGAAAGCCATTACCCGTCTGTATTTAAAAAAAAAAAGTAAACAAAAAATAAACATTGGATCTATGAGATCTGTGAATCGGACATAAAACTTGCTCCGATATTTCTTCCTGTCTATTGCGTGTCTATTTATTTCAGCTGCGAGAAATGGAGAAAAAAAAAAAAGGTAACTCGCTCCAGAGTGAACAAATACTCTCTGAGATGTGAAGGTTACCACATTTCTAGGTTTCTGGTGTCGACACCCTGAACTCTAAACTCAATTTCCTCTTTCAGTATTCATACTAATTGTGTTACTTCACTGTCTCGTGAACTCTCCATGACAGAACTCTTCACATACACAGAGAAAAATATATCAAGCGAGCGAGAGAGAGAGAGAGAGAGAAGGGAGAGAGACAGAGAGAGAGAAGGGAGAGAGAGAGAGAGAGAGAGAGAGAGAGAGAGAGAGAGAGAGAGAGAGAGAGAGAGAGAGAGAGAGAGAGAGAGAGAGAGAATATTTACAAGAGAGTAACACCCGTCAACAACCATTAACAGTTACAACCCTTGCTTCCCCTATATATTTTTCAACCCCCCCCCCCCCCCCCGCCCCTTTCCCCTTCTCTCAGGAGAAAACTTAAACATATAAAAGAGAGTGACATCCTGCTATTTGCAACACCAGTACTGCATCTCCCTTGGAACTACATTATAGACTAACAGACAAGTATCACAATACTGCGTACACAATATTTACGCACTCTAGCTTGTCAAATGATAATTGTCTGGCATCACTGTCCTCCCCAGATGCGTATAATTTAAGTAAAAGAACAGCCTGGAAGAGGAAATTGAGTTTAGAGCTCAGGATGTCGACCACAGAAGCCTAGAAATGTTTATAACATCCACATCTCAGAAAGTATTTGTTCACTCTGGAGCGAGTTAACCCCATGATATTTTGAGGATTGACTTACAGAAGCCACACAAAGCTCTGGATGCTGGCTGGAATTATATATACACCCTTACTTGAAATGAACGTTAAAACGTATGTCTTTTGTTTCCGAGAATTCCTTTAACATTTCCATCCATTTGCGCGAGAAAAAGACAGACTAATGCACTATCAATTATTTATCCTTTTTATAGGTGCCATGTTGTGAAATAAACAACCCTCCACGTAACAATAAAAGCGATTGCAGGGAACATTTTCAGGAAAAGCAGATCTTTGTTATTATCCATAGAACATCGCTCATCTATGATAGATAAAATTCACTAAAAAGTTTAAGCTAAAATCAACCCAGCTCTGCGTCAGGCTAATAAAAAAGTCAATGCAGGGAGGTCTTTGAGATTCATGTTATGCCAGCAAATCCTGCTGAACTTGAAGGATAGATAGACACATGAAGTTTTACCTTTCTAAATGTATGTAATGTCAGTAGCTAGGATGTCAGGAGCATAATCCAGGAAAGAAAAAAAAAAAAGAAACAAAATGGAAGAGGATTGGAAACAGGAAAATCCAACCACAGACTTGTGATGTGGAGGCAAAAGAGTTAGGCGATATTAATTCGTACCTTTAAGTAAGCATACAAATTCGTTTGTTTATGTCATTACATTGTTAGACATTCATGACATACTACTCATTTAGATCGTTTAACATTAATTAGGTTTCCGATGTAAAACTGGCAGGGTACAAGATTAGCCGCCGGGAAGCTGAGGCGCCCTAAAACTAAAATCCTCACCAAAACTAAAAAAAAAAAGTAATGTCATCTTTCTGTTTTTAATTCATGCTCCCACAAACAAATTCTGCCTAGGAGAGCAGCTGTAAGTTACTGATTTATGTTTCGGTGAAACGGAGAGAAAAACGGGGCCTGGGTCTCGAGGTAGTTGTATGCCTTGAAATAATACACGTAATTTGACTGGATGGAGGGAATCTCTTTCTTTCTCTCTCAGCATTACGCAAGTTTCCATTTTCAAATGTTAAAAAAAAAATGAAGCAAAAACGGGGGCGTCAGCGCAGTTTAGCGTTTCTTCTTTCCATTACACTGACATGAACATTAAAAGTAAGACGCATAACCTTTCTATTTTTATCGGCAACTTTCGGTATCCTTTACACTAAAAAAACTATTTACTGTGTATGAGTAACAAAAGAAATGTGCGGATGCATTTGAATTCCATGGTTAAAAAAGGAAAAGATCAAGACAGTCACCAAATAAGGGATATGATTGCTGACCAACAGAAAGTACTGTCTTCAAAACTATAATTATTTCTGGTAAAAAAAAACAACAACACGTAGCAATACCGAAATGATTGTTTTTCCGTAGCACTAACCAGTGCCCTGGCTAGAAAAATGAGATCAGCTACTCTCCAGCTACGCCCCTGCCACGAAACACCGCATGTCCGGAAAAGAAACTTCAACGGGAATGACCACAGAATTAAAAAAAAAAAAAAGAATAGTCTAAAAAAAAACGACAAGAACTTTTCGCTATCACTGTTAAGCTTCGATTTTGACTCCTAACTTGGAAACGAACTTTTGTTTTGCTTAAAAAGAAGAATACGCTCTGCTGTACGCAAATACATGACGCATGCCACAATATCGTGTATGGCATAATTACAGTTATTACATATACTAGTCTAGCACAATGTACACCTGCGACAGAGATGTACGGTAAATCACATTCAGGATGTACTCTGTCAAAGAGCATATTTTACACTTTGTTACATTGTAGATATGAGACTAGAATCTAGTATTTGGAGGAAACGTTGGTTTAGTTTGGCGGTTTCGGCGAGAAGCACAACTGTGACTGAGGAGAAGAATTAAACAATATAATTAACTCATTACAGTACATAATGTTCTGATTTTTGCAGAGGCAAAAAGAAAAAAAATAGAGTTAAACGGGAAAATTGGAGCTATATCGAACGTAAAATGATTGTGTGCAGGAGCCCGGCCAACGCACACGTTTTTCACTACCTTCACCATTGTTAAGTGTGATAAGTTGTTTTGCCGCCAAACGGTAAATTTGTACATCCCCCTGAAGGACAGAGGCCTGGCGAAATATGGATCCAGCTCAAAATAGTAAACAAAAAAATTGTTTCCACAAGATGATAATTATGAGAATAATTACTAGTTCCTTGTCAACGCTGGTATGAGACCATAGGGGCTGTTCAAATACATTATTACACCATTTTGGGGACTTTTTGACCCCCCCCCCCTTATTACACTTTTCTTACAGAAGCCAAAGACCCCCCCCCCCCCCCCATTCTGTATTATTACAATTTTGCATACTCGGTACTATTTTTTTTTAGCTTCACTAGTATAAGTCTATAACAGTGAACAGTATGTAATACAGCATGTATTAACGTTTTATTGGAAACAAATATCACAAAATCTCAGCAGTGAAAAAATCATCTGTAATGTGGTGGACACATAAAGTCAAAAAACAATCTTAATTAATAGTGACAAGAATACAGTTGTCACAAAAATGCATGTTGAGATATCGCAAATCCACTATAAGTGAAGTCAACTGTGAATATGGGCACATAATAGGAAAATTTTAAAAAATAATTGGGTGATCAATAGATAATAATAATAATAAAGATTTCTTATATATAGCGCCTTTCCCCACCAAGTGAGCCCAAAGCGCTGTACATATCATTGACATATTTACATAATACAGAAACACAATTACACATATCACATACATCTTAATTAACAGTCAAGACATCTTGTAATCATACACTCATATATATCTGGCAAGGACATGATGCTAATGAAAATATTTCCTAAATAGGTGCGTTTTGATATGCCCTTTGAATGCCTCTAAGGTATTACATTCTTTAATATCATTTGGAAGAGAGTTCCATACCGTTGGACCTGTAAAAGTGAAGACTCTCTGTCCATACCTTTTCAAATGAGCTCTAGGAACTGTTAATAGGTTTGAATTACTGGATCTAAGTCTCCATGATGGTGTGTATGGGACAATTAGGTCAGTTAAATAAGATGAACAATCATTCCTTAAAGATAAAAATAGTTTAAAAAATAAATGACAAATATTTTTTTTTCTCTCAGTTACCCAACCTTTTTACCTCCTAGGGAGCAAAAAGTGTAATATTACACTTGGGTGACCCCCCCCCCCTCATTACACTTTTCTTACAGGAGCCAAAGACCCCCCCCCCTCCGAGGTGTAATAATGTATTGGAACGGCCCCATATATCAGTAGCGCTCAAATACTACAGTTCCTTTTCTGTTCCACGGTTCTTTGCTTACAAATTCCCTTTTGATGTCGAACTTCCAGTACCGCCTCATAGCGCACCGATACTCCAAAGTACACATTTCTTCATCCACAAGCGCATTTTGAAATTGTAATACTTTTTTAAAATCGGTGTATTATAAGATGTAGCCATGCCTTTGGATACTTTGGCAAAGAAAAAATAATACGTAAAACGCTTGTATCCTGTTGAAATCAGAGGACCTGATTCGCTCGACGAAGTTCGATTATCAGCAGTTTGAAAAAAAAATATACCAAAGTGTGGTTACAATGAGTCATAATTTGTTTCAAAGAATTTGATTATCTGGAGTCCAAAGTACATTATCGGCTCGTGTTTTATGCGGCGTGTCCCTTTAAACATCTTTAACTGCTATTCTTTTTTTTTTTTTAATCTGGTCCTTTTTCTGTCTAATGGCATATTTTAGGCTCGGGAGTAATTTGGACTCCGGCGAGGATGGACTTCCTGCCAATAAATGTCCATGCCTTTTAACATATTATCTTCTTCTGCTCATCGTTCGTCAAGGGAAGTCCACAATGATCAATGCCAGCGCGGCTGTTTTTGTTTTTTATTGTTCCAAAAAATAACCCCTTCGTCCCCAGTAAACCTTCACTTCGGTGTTAACTAAACACATGAGCATATTCTTTTGGGCTGGGAGAACTAAAAAGGATTCCCACAGGATACGTAAATCAGAGACAGGACCCTGTATACCCAGAGTATTCAGCGTAGTGTTAATACGTATAACGTTTGTGTTTGGCAAAACATTTCTCGGGACATCAGCTCTGCTGTTCTGAATACCCTTGAATTATTGTTCAATGAATCCTCTTAAAAACTGTTCTATCCTGGCCATCAAACTTTTAGATTCGTTATGCAAAGCCCATCAGACCAAAAAATGACTTCAACGGCGAAATCACTCTACAAAAATAAATGGTTTCAGCATCCTGTATTATTTTCTTTAGGAAGACGCTGCGTACAGGACTGCTTACGGTAAATGGGACATCTTAGCAGGCTTAGAAATGGTAACAGTGGGAGTAATTGTCCCGGGAACTCGTAATTCATAAAAAAAAAAAAGAAACGAACAAACTCTAACTCTTCTTTAAAAAATTTAAACAAACACATATATTTGTGCCACAGATAATAAAGTAGAATGCGTTTTGTCACCGAAAAGAGCTAGTTTAGTGCCTTTTCGTTGCCAAATGCTCATGGGCTTTTGTGCACTTACAGAAAAACTAAGAACATTACATTCCTTCCTAATAACGTTTCACGTACACGCCAACATGTAGAGTAAATTGCTGTGAGCAGATACGTACATGTGAAATGATGGGGGCGCCAGCATGAGATGTTAGGTTGAACATCAATCATTGTTTTGGTGTATGTAGAGATTACAATGGCGCGACAAAGTTGTACGTGCAACATCCTCAGCTATACTAAATAACTCAACACGAAACAGATTTAAACTAAAATGCATTCGGTCAGCATCTGGGTCTAAGACCATAATAATAACATCTTTTACTTAATTAAATAGCATGTTAAATGTTATAATTATATTATTATCTTCGTTTCCCAAAAATACAGTATTTATCTGTAGTTGGAGCACTGCTTCTCTTCATTCCTCAACATCTATTATCTTTCTCTCTGTACCCGACATATCCTCTGCGCCTCTCCCCAACCATAGCAACCAACCAATTTTTTATTTTTAGTATCTTTCCATTCTGAATGTAAAATATTACGAAAGGTGAAAGGGAATACTAGCAGTCCTACACTAATAAAATCTTATGTACTATTATTTTCTTCAAACATGTGTATAAAAATTATCCACAGAAATTGTCCAAAGTTGCCGTAATTAGGGCCATGTTCTCAGTATTAAATAAATCATGACATAACACAATTAGCTGGCTGCAGAGAGACTGACAACCACACAGTTAATCAAGACCGGGAATCTGAGAACATTTCAGTACTAACAATTCAACTGATCCAAAAGGCCTATTATTTTACTTTGATTTCTGGATAGAAGCAGTCACAGTAATTATCTCATATAGGCTCCAGATGTACTGGTTTACAATTCGTGACTTCCACTGACAGTCTGATAAGTGGCAGTGGATTAATATTGTCAACAGACGTAAATGTCGAGTGTCATTTTGTGTTTTATCTTCCTGTATCAGTCATGGAGTACAAACAACCGAGCCATTATTATGTTTAGATTGGTAACCCGACTAGTTATTAATGTTTTCTTTCTCTTGTGCCACAGCATGGCAACAGCCATATTTCTGGCGTGTTTTATTCCCGTACTGGATGAGCTGATCTCTAGCCTATGTCGTGACTTAACACTAGAGTAGGAAAAACATACAGACAAATAGGCAATATTTGATGTGGGACATCACGCTGGAGGCCTACAGTCTGTACATCTGGCTGTCTGTCTGCCTGTCTTTCTCAAAAAATATTTCCATCACGGTATTAGCAAAGCCGTTTTAATATTCCATAGTCTCAGTCTGTCCGTCTGTCTGTCTGTATGTCTGTCTGTCCCTCTCTCTCTCAAGGAATTTCCATCATGGCAATAGCAATGCCGTTTTGACATTCATGGTCGTTGATTCTAAACAAATGTTTTACTGAGTATGCATATTCGATTTCACCCATTACAAGATATGCATTATAATTGATTAACCCCACCGGGGGTTGCCATAGATGTGAGCACCCGGGCTTTAAGATTTATTTTGTCTAGTTCTGAGAGTGCTGGGTAAGCCTGGTGGTCTCAGCTCGCAGCCAGCTCCCTTCACTGATCTGATCTATGAGCCCAAATTTGACTGCGTGGCGAACACAAATATTTGGGCCGGTTTTTTATGAGCTGGGGAAATGTTTGCGGGTGTCGTGTGAAATAAGCCCGATTATACCTTCCCAATATTAACCGAGTTGTTTATTTCGTCTGGTGAACGGACGGAAACAAAAACCAATTTTGAGATCGTTCTTTACATTCCTTTAACGCCGTCTTTCATTTCTCATCGTGCTTTCAAACCACATTTTCTGGAAATCGATTACCTTTTTCTTTAATGCCTAGCATGAATAGCCTGTTTTCACTATTCAATCCAGTATTCGGCTCTATACTGAATTCTATTACCTTTTTTTTCTGCAAGCATGCTCCTAAGTTCTTTTGAAAGGAGATTTATGCACATTGTGCCTCGAGGTATGAAAATTATGTATATTAATAGAAGTGAAAATTTACGACATTGAATTTACGACATTGCAGAAATGCCTTTCCTTGCTCCTCCTTCCAAAACAATCCTATAATCATCAGATCTTATATATTTCATATCTACGATGTTCTTCGGGAGACATATCAACAAATTCATTCAAACATTCGAAATCGGGAGGGTTTCATTTTAATGTTATTGTTTTTGTTTTTACGATGAAGAACACTGCACTAATGACACGGTGCTCAGGGAATTACATTCACTTAACAAACTGCCAGGTGCGCTATTGCTGATGCAACTTTTACCCGCTGCACATTGCTTCTCCCCTTTTTTCTGTTTTAAATCACTGAAGTGGTAGGGATGAGTTAGAATGCGAGATCGGTGGCCGTTTGGTGTAGAATGGGATGAGGTTGCAATAATTCAGAATTCCATCAATTTATCCTGGAAATTAATTTTTGCTTTTTATTGTTGTCGTTTTTGCTATTCTGTTGTGAGCACTGTCAAAATCATTGTATAGCGGCGGTGTGCTAAAAATATTATTGAAAAGCAAATGGCAAGAAAATAAAGACATTCTAATTATATTTTTGATTGTATTCCGTTTTCCCTCAAGTCCACCTGAACGATTTCAATCTAGCATTACTCCCAGATGCTCTAATGAAGAGGATATTTATATTTACAGACTGCAAACGACGGCAAAACAGTTTATTTTCGTATCGGTTCAATAATTATTAGGACTTCTTGAATTTGAGCATGATAATCCTGGCAACAATGAGGCTTGTCGTCTGCGTCAGTTCCGCAAGACATAATATAATATGCCAATTTGCTCAAAAGGAATATTCAATCCATTTATTTTTTTAGTAGCTTTTCATTCTAATAGCTTTTCACAGATTCTCTCTCCCCCCCCCCCCCCGGAAAAACATCAAAAGAAATACCTCACACAGTGATCTCCTCACGTCATAGGGTATTGAAAAGGTAATTATTGATATGAAAATCGCGCGACGTTTCAACACCAGCAATGCACCAGCCAAATATTTTTGGAAGTAAAAGCATATCATGTGCTGGTCACAAGCAATATGGCTGCGCATGGCATTCTCTTTGGAAATGTGCTTTCAGAGTACTGTCTACAGAACTCGCGGCTCCCGAGTTACACAGCAAAATTTTGTTACTATCTAATAGCGTCTAATATTTCTTTGAAACTCAAAATGAGTGACATGCTTAAACTAGAGTTAAATTCCTGTGTTCATTCTATTTTTTTCGTCGGTCCATAATTTCTGGAGAAAATCAACATCAAGATTTGTCATCTTTTTTAAATTCTTGAATCTGAGCATGAAATTCCTGGCAACAATAAGCTTTGTTTGCATCAGCTCCGCTATATAGAATATAATACGCCAATTTGTCGGTACAACATAATGAGATCTTCTTAACAGATCAAACAAAAATCAATGCTTTGTGCTAACGTACAATTACATGGCGTATTTAACCCAAGCTGCGCACCCACACACTTGATCTCCATGGCTAGACTCAATTCAACAGTCTTTTCAATTTCAGGCAACAAAGATAAAAAAAAAAAAAAAACCCAAAAAACCTTGACACTTTAAACATATTTTTTTTGTTTTGCTTTGTTTCAGACTAGTTTTGTTTCTGCAAAGACTGCCATCTCAGCATTTATGACAGCAGATGTTTCACAAAAACTAAGCCTACAAATAGCAACCGAGATGAACATTTGAAGTTTAATGCCCACCTGGGAGGAACATCGCTTTAGAATGAGCAAAAAAAAGTAGTCTGTACTCACCCATTTGAATATCCACCACTTTGTCTGTTCGTTGAGTGAATCTGATACATCGATATTTGGACTCACTGTGGACGGGAACAGAACAGTTCAAAATCAATATTAAAAAAAAAAAAAATACACAAAAGTTAGAAAGCATGATGTGTTCAACTATTATTTATTACATAACATAATCTTTATTGACAGATAAAGAAGCAGAAAATATTTCAGTTCAAGCCCATCTTAACATCATTGTGGGTCTCTGGGTAAAGCAATAGAATTTTCTTCCCTGTTTCAAAACCAAGGTAAATTTGCATGCATGCCCCCGTCCCCCCCCCCCCCCCCTAAAATCCTTGGGATCTTTGGGTAATTGACGGCTCTGTTTCTGTTGAGAACATGATTTTCTGACCTGTTTCTAATTTAAATTTCTTTCATACAGTCCGACAATGAAAACAGAAGAAAACTGGGAACATTGTAACAAAATTCATTATGCATGCAGTCACAGGACTTACCAATCGGCATTGGTGACATAAGCCAGGACCTCCACTGTTTTCTTCCTGCCGCTCTCCACTGAATCTACTTCCCCGATACAGCTGACCTTGAACTTTGTCCGTGTCCCTGCTCCCTCCTCTCCAGGATTAGCGATGTCCAGAACCGTGAACCCGTCCTCTCGCTTGTTGACGAAGAACTTTTCCCGGCCGTTCACGTCACGCCACTCGGAGACGGTCCCGAAGAAGTCCGGAAACTGACACCTGGGCTGAGGCCACTTTTCCGGCTCTGTAGTACAAATAATAATAATAATAATAATAATAATAATAATAAGTAGCATAATAGTACATCTTTTCAGACACTATATTAAAAAAAAAACCCAAAAAACAATCAACTGTGATCAAAGCACCTATTTAAGATGATGTAATCTGAATCTTTGGGTAAAACTGGAGACAAAATTGATTCAAAGTACGCAGTTTAATTAACATTGCTCTTGTCCTGTTGCACAGTGTAAAGTTTTCGGTGTTCCCAAAATATTCACACAGAATTTTCATTGAATGTCATTCTAACTCTTCACACGCAAATTCTGAAATAACTGTGCAAAGTTTAAGCAAGGACAGGTTTATATACGCCAGAATAGCCAAATATGTAGGTTCTGTCCAAGATTTTGGAAAAGAAAGCTCTCGGCCATTTTCAAATCAATAGCACATCTCCTTACTTCTCCCCTTTTCTTTCATTAACCTTCCTCCACTCCAACCATACATCTTTTGCATCTGCTTTAATTTTACTCATGTGGAAGTTTTAAAAACATAGGCCCAGTCTCCTGCGATGATGATTCTCATGACTTCTAGGATATTATTTTTTACTAGATAAAAATTAATCCTAATGCTCTCACTTTATCTCTTTCTCATTCTCTCCTTTCCGGTCTCTCTCTCCCCTTGTTTATGTATGCTGTACTCGCTAATAGTTCTTATAGGAAGAGTCCATTGAAAACTCACCGTGCATGAGGTTATAGACATTCATGCCTAGGTTCGGTGCCTGTAGACCTTGGCAAGTGGCGTCGGCCGTCATTGACATGGCCCCATAAGAACCGTAAATGCTGTACATCTGGTAACAGATAAAAAGTATCCCGTAAACACAATCATGTAATACGAATAATACACCTGCTGGAACTACTTTAAGTCAGGAAGATAACAATTCTTATGTGGGTAATGGGTATACAAGACACAAAATCAGTAGTAATGAAGATGGCAGTTACCTTCCCCTTTACTCATCATATTTTTGTTCTTTTTGAGAACAAGCTCATGAGAAATAAAAACCTATCTACTGGTGTAAAATTAATTTGTATGTCAGATCAGTTCCATAACTATTAATACAAAAATAATTTTGAATTAAAAGATTTTTTATCAACCCCCAAAAGCTCACAACCCCCCCCCCCCCCAAACAGTATTTTTTAAAAATAATAAAAAACACCAAATATAAAAAAAAAATTAGAAAATTAATAAAATATGATCACTGTTACATATCCCTACTAAATAACTGCCAATACTAGATCTTTCATTCTCCTGGAATTATGTTTTCGTCGTCATTGCTAATGTCTTTTCCCAGTGAAGAGACAGCGCATATTTCAAATAAAGAAAACAAAAACCAACCATTACTACATTACAAATATATCATTACAACTACTGCTTTTACGTTATTAGCTGGAAGTACCAAATCTCATTTCTTTCACTTGGCTAATCAGAACGTTTCTTCATATTCCCCGTTTTTGAATGACCATAGTAGGAATGCAAGATGAAGCAGAAATGACTACTCACGAAGCATCGATACTGGCTCTCTCTTGATGTCCGCACACCTCCAGTAAATCTGCCATACAGATAATGGTCCATTCCGTTGTCCCAGGTGGCCAGGCATTGAAAAGATTCCACTGTGTGAAAGATGTACACAAAGCCATTGTCAATGAATATTTTTGTGTGGGTTTCTTTCCCTTAGCACTTTCACCTTAACACCATAGATAGCAATGAACCAAGCAATCACCCAAGCAGATTAATCAAATCAACTCGTCAACCGCAGAATCACTAAGCAACAAAATAACCAAGCAACAAGCTCATCAACCAGTCAGCCAAAAGACACAACCAAGCAACAAGGCAGCCGAACAAGTAACCAGCCAATCAACAACCACTCCCCCCCCCCCCCCAAAAGACAAAAACAACAACAAAACAAAACAACAACCAACCAACAAACAAGCCAACCAACCAACCAACCAACCGACCAAGCAACCAACCAACCAACCAAACCAACCTTTATCATATGTATTGGGTATATTCTGACACTTGTGATGATGAAACTGGAACTCAGCCGGATCTGCGCATGCCTGAATGCTGGACTGTGGGTTATCACACTTGGCCTCACTGCCATTGGTATATGAGAAACTATAATGGCCTTGGAATGGACAGGGAATCGGTGAGCCTGGCACTGTGGACACAAAATAAAACATCACAAAACATTGAATTCCCCTCATGCTTTATAATACATCTGGGCCAATTTTGAATTGCAGTCAGGCGTTTAGGGGCACAAAAAAAAAAAGGGGGGGGGTAGGGAGTTTCAAGGGAGGGCAGAGATAGAGAGAGACACAGAGAGAAACTTGCTGATGGCGTACAAAATTCACATTCCAAAGCATCGTTTCTTTTAGCATAAGAATTCACAAGCACTGAAATCTGCTTATACCACATGTAGAAAATGATAACTCTCCCACGGGATCTGTCCCAACACCCTTGGGTAAACTCTGGTGGGTGAGACTAAAAGGAGAGAACATTTACCAGGCTCTTCCATTTCTGGCACCGCAGACAGTAATGGACTTTTCTAGTCATTGTGCAGGCAGGACAATGACCAAACTGGCGTGCCGCATAATTTTCTCTTATTTTACAAAGAAACTCGCCATTTCTTGGGTGTTATTTGGACAAAATTCGGAGACAGACAAATTATCTGATGCTCTATGTCCAGAGATAAATATTGATATATGCTGCTGCTTTCAGTTTAAGTTGTTATCCTGGTGAAAATGGGAAACAAACGCTTTCCCTTAATTTACAGATTTAAAAAGAATCTGGAAGTGTAGAGAGAGTGTGTGTGAATGTATGAAGATGTGTATGTATGGGTGTCTGTGTATGCACGCGTGTATGTATTATGTGATGTGCGTGTGCAGGATATTGGAAAAAATAATGGGAATGGTCCTGAAAAGGAAAGAGGCAAAGCAAATTTGAGGGAGAGAGGGGAGAGAGGGAGAGAGAGAGAGAGAGAGAGAAAGAGAGAGAGAGAGAGAGAGAAAGAGAGAGAGAGAGAGAGAGAGAGAGAGAGAGGGAGACAGAGAGAGAGACAGAGGGAGACAGAGGAGAGAGAAGAGAGAGAGAGAGAGAAAGAGGGAGAGAGAGAGAGAGAGAGAGGGGGGGGGGAGGGGGAGAGAGAGAACAGAAAAAGGGAAACACAAACAATCATTTCAAACCGTTTGACACTTCCTACGTATGAAATTACAGTCTATGCAGCTTCAACAACAACAACAAAGACAGAGGATATAATTATTACCTTAAAAACAAAACTATTTTCATGCCTTAGAAATTATTTTTTAATCAAATATTTCCTGTTATTGTTACTTGGGTTTCGCGCTTCATCATGTGGGTGAAAAAGAAACAACAACAACCTATTCTGGCATCGCTGGCCTCCTGCTGGCATGACGTCATTTTGTTGTATAATACTTCACAGGAATAGAACACAGAATCACGAACACAGTCCACGCATTTGTAGTTGGAGATGTTTTCCTTATGGAGTACGGATTTGCAAAATGGCAGTTTAAAATAATATGCAAAAAGGACTGAGTTAAACCTGCAGTGACAAGAAAGGAGGTTCTTCCTCCGATTATTAGGTCCTTTTTGATGATGACTAACTGATCTTTCTTTCTTTCCTTCTTTTCGTTCTTTCTTCCTTCCTTTCTTTTTGCTTCAAAACATCGCCTCATAATAGGATCTCAATGGAAGAGGAGAACAGATGTATCTTCACTTATTTTGTCAACCGCAAACATTCTAAGCGCACAAACTTTAGGGTGAGTCATATAAACGCCAAAGTTTTCTCTTTGCCCAGAGCATCATGACCACAAGTAGCCCATTTGTTTCCATTTCTTGCCTTTGTCTAGAGTCTCGGGGAAGAGTGAACGTAAGAAAGTAACGGATGAGACAAACAGGGGAGATAAGCTCCACATAAACACCGTGTAAAGGCCATCTCTGCCACGGGATGGCTCATTATTTACAGGCCATGTGGTGGGCTAGTCTCCCCTTGGCCGCGCCACATGCTGGCCATCCACCCGTCTACACTGGAATTGCTGTTAGCAAACAAATATCTCGGCTGATTCAAACTGAAAGGGATGACCTTTCACAAATGTAATTTTTGTTTAACTTCCGGAAGCATTGTATCATTTTTCTTTTTCATTTTGTCACAGTGTATTGATAAATATTTTCCTTGGCTGAGCAATCACGCCCTTAACTACATATTGAAATATTGTTTCTTTTATGTCACCAAATTTGAGAACTAGAACATCATGCAATTCTGGACCATTATTTTGACTAAAAGTAGTAAATTCGGAGAAGTGCAAACTCTGTGACTACAGGTGAAAACAATCCACTTTTGAAAGATGCTTTTTTTTTTTTTCAAAATTCTTTTATCGGGCTTTGGGTAGTAAATTATTTACCAAAACAACAATAGGAACAACAACAACAACAACAACAAATTAATACATATGTGATACTGTAATATATTATTGCTGACTATGCTTATCATAAAAACAGTTGGCACACGGACATTATGGACATAGAAAGAAAGACTTATGCAAACCGCCATCTTTGTGACGTCAGGTGAAAAAAACAACAAAAAACCTTTACAAACGTCAATAGAAACACCTTCAAGTACACCTTCAAGTACAGACTTGTCCAACATTTCAGACAATAATTATGGAGCTTCCTAAATACGACAAGGTCTGAATTGAGAAACACACTAATGGTACGCCCAAGGACCAAGTTACCCGTGATCTTCAAGTAACAAAAAGGGTTTATTGTTCAAATCTGTACACCATTACGTAATATACAAGAAATACTGAAGATAAAGACGTAAAATGCCGCTATAAATCACCCTCCAGGTTTCATAAAGACCCTGCTTCCAAAAAAATCATAATGTGAAAAGCATGTCATATCTTTACAACTTGTTTTCCTTCGCGCAGATACATGCCGTTATTTTAGCTATTTGTATCCCTTAGGAAAACTAATCTTTTTTTTTTTTTTAGTTTCCTTTTTTTTTTGTTATAGAAAGCAAGCCCTTAATTGACATTTTTTATGTCGTGCTGGAATAATTTGTCTGGTTGCCAAAACATCAGCACACAACATTGCATGTCACAGCAGAAAAAAACTTTTGGCTTTATTTTTGTCTTGTAGTATTGGGAAGAGAGAGCCCTGATAGACAATATGTGGCTCATAAAACCTCAGTAATTTGACGTGTGAAGAATAATTCAGGTATGGTTATGCTATTTCATGTACATTTCCCTACAGTCAGGTAATCTTGAATATGACTGTGAAAAGCTGTAGGGTTTGCACTGAGCATAATAATAATGATAAGGTGAAACAACAATCGAGAATAAACAAAGAAAAGTCAAGTATTAAAACGTTAAGTGATTCCTTTTTGTTATTCCTTAGGTCACCATTTTTTTTTTTCAGATTGTTTTATTCTTATTTGAACGCAGTGAAATATGTGTTCCATTCCCCGCCAATTACTGATCACAGATAAACAAGGTAATTACTGATCCTTTTTCTCTTTTTCAAGTTGGAGGTACAGATGACTTCCTATGTCCAAGCGCCACGCGCGGGGAAGATCGCTGTGTATCTAATGGTATAAATAATCAAATCTTAACAATAGAAAAGCCTGGAAAATGCAGAACCAGATACTAGCAGTCCTAGTGGCACCTACCAAAACACCTTTTATCTACACGCTGTCAGTAACTAATGGGACAGGCTGTTTTCTCCCTTACCTGGGCAAATGCCAAGCGGAGATCTATCTCCAAGTCCTAAAAGCTACGCAAAATTTCTGCTGTTCCTAAATCCACCCTACGTCACTTCCCAGAAAACAGCATTGATGCCACGGCAGGCTGAGTGTTTATTTTTTTTTACAGGTGACGTTTGAGGAAGGGGGTGAAGAGAAGGATATCTGGACTTCTTGAGGTCTCTTGAAGATGATGCGTTGTCTTTATTTACGACATACCATTAGCTACTGAAATCACGAGTCAGACGAGACTAACCAGGACATTATCAGCCCACCCCCTTCCTCGTTCTCACAACTCGCAGGTTTTTGTACTGTCGAGCGAGGGCAGTCATGTTCTCTATCTCTCAGCGAAATTAAATCGACAATCCGGTATGGTTGCTGTATTGGTACAACATCACAAAATGCAAACATAATCGGTCTCTTCAAAAATTTCATTATGGTCACGACCAATAATACCGACTAAGTCCACGATGATCATGACAATGAGAACGGCGATACAGTAACGGCTTACGCAAGTAAGTACATTATTTAACCAGCCAATGTCTTGAAGTTGTACAAGGTGATGAAGTCGCCTTTACAAAGTATCTCTGAGTTTCATTCCATTCCATTCCTATGGTTATTACACACTACAACTCTGGCTGTATGACACAGATACTGATAAATGACTGCATTCTTTTCAGATTAGTGTGTTCATGTAAATTTGCATGATCTCTCAGCCAGCTGTGTGCTTTCTGACACTAGCACATTATTTGGTACGACTACTAAGTGTCGTCTCCACAGTCCTTTAGGCCTGTTCGAGTAACAAAAATTCGTGTCAACTCTTGTTGTTCATTGCTAGATCCTGGTGTTACAGAAGAATCAGCCATGATAGACGTGATTAGAATATTCTCTTTAGCAAAGTTAATATATTGATAACGAGGTAACATCTTGAGGCATTCTGTCACCCTGTCCATGAAGAAAAATGTCTGAATTTTCCCTCCACTGACAAACATGACAAACTAAGACGCCAATCGATCTAATTGAGCCATCCAACTGTCACAGAATTTCATGTCCTGCAAGGCACATCAGCTCATAGTTTTCTCTACATCTAAAAGTGGTACAGATCAAGCCGATTCGCATTCCTACAGTTTGTTTAATCTTTGCCTGTGAACTGTACATTTCTGAAATCCATCCTGTTTTTCTGCCACTGGAAAGTCCCAGGAAAATGGCAGCACCCCAGGCCAAGCAAGGTGTCAATGCCTCAGTCACAGAGATAAGACCTGCTTTCTTCCTCTTTGTGGCGTCCTGGGGTAATCAACAAAATGGCCTATGACATTTTCTCTTTGTGTTACCGGATAAGCTTTCCTGAGCTTTGCATGACGCACTGTAAATCACAGAGAGATGGGAAAATATTCGATCCTCACATAATTCCAACTCGGTCTTTTTGAACATGGCTAAGCATTAACCAGAATGAGCTGGCATTTTGGAGCTTAGAACGAGCAAATAGAATACAGAAAACAAACGGATTTAGTCCATATTCTAGACACACGACTGTTCAACGTCAACGTTATACATAACTATTTCTTTTATCTTTCAGTTTCCACCCAACTACGTGCCTGGCAGCAGTCGGTCAATGGGTATACAGGCAACTTTAATCCACCTCAACATGGTAAAGAATCAAAATCTCGCCGTGTCCTCCCCGAGCGTACCGGTGACAGCCACCAAAGACTCGCTAAACTAGACACTAGCAATTTGGAACTTATGATGAAATCAAAGGTCACTTGACGCGAGTATTTTGAAATCTTGCAACTGTTGCATTCAAAACCGTGCCTGAAGCTGGAATTTATTTCTTTTTTGAAAAAACTATGCTTAAAAAACCGAACCAAGAAAAGGGGCTTTCAGGATTAAAAATGGAATAGGAACCATCCGTTCGTATTAGTTTCTCGAGCACAAGAATTTGATCCACATCTGCCCCAGTGTGTCTTCCCAGCATCAAACTGGCTGATGCGTTTGGTATTTCTTTGTATCCAGCAATAATATTTTCTAAAGGACTGCAAGACTATTATTCATCCAAACTTCCTTGACACATATATCGATACTGGTTAGGCTCTTCTTGTGTTACAAATACGGCAGTCTACATCCAACAAAGGGGCACAATCGATTTCTTTCCCTACTGGAACCAGGGGAGGCCATAAAGAAAGTCAGAGTTACAGAACCTTGGCCGCGAGGCCTCAAAACCATCCTTTGTCATTTATTCTGTAAGAAAAGCTGCTGCTGACATTTACTATGTTTCGCACCCCTCCCATCCTCCCCGGCTTCTATCATTCCTTTAGTGGGTTTTTTTTTTCATCCTCCTGTCTTTTGGTAATGTACACGTCTGTTGGCCCTAGGGATTAAAGACATAATTTCCTGCTCTTTTGGGCTAACAGCATGTATTTAGATAATGGATCACACCAAAATGCAGACTTAAGTTACAAATGCCTGCATCTCTTTATTTCAAGAATATACCCAAACAGGATCTGTCAGGGCAATTTCTTTCAGCCATTCCAAACATTTCCAACAGTTACAATACCCGAAATTCAACACAAGAAAACACCAATACGAAAGACACAATTAGTCCTAAACGCTAAGTTCTCTTTACCTTATAAAAAATAAAGTATGCACTAAAGTATCTTTTGCGCCAACATAACTTATACAGCCCAGGGAGGCATTAATTTCTCGCAAGAAAAGATCAATTAGAATATATTATTGTAAATTCCCATTTATCCACACTTTAATATGTCTGGACTTTCATACGGCTAGATAGATCAGATATAAGAAAAGAACGACTTTAAAGAACTAGGAATAACTGCATCGGACAGGCTTTGATAAAAAAAAAAAAAAATCATACATAACTCATTGTCGAACATACACACAGTCACACCAAAAGGTCCTAATTACAATGCCCTCCCTGCCAGAGACACAGACAGGAAAATCGTTAAACAATAACTCGAACAACTGACCTTTGACCATGGTATGTAGAGGGAAATCCCCAGTAATCATGTCACAGACTTCCTTGATATCATTGGTCCGGACACAATAACCTGCAAATAGAAAAATAAATGTATTCATTTATACATTCCCTCAGTGCCGTGTCCAACTAACTCCTCGTGGTTCAGAAAGGTGCCTTCAAATCTCTATCTGCCAATCCATTCATTTAGACATCATGTAATCCATTCGGTCATTTCTTTCTAGATAAATGAATGAATGAATGGATGAACGAATAAATGAATGAATGAATGAATGAATGAATGAATCTATCTATATCTATCTATCTATCTATCTATCTATCTATCTATCTATCTATCTATCTATCTATCTATCTATCTATCTATCTATCTATCTATCTATCTATCTATCTATCTATCTATCTATCTATCTATCTATCTATCTATCTAAGCACCGTTCGCTGTGATTATCCACTGCATTTATAGATATGTTCTTATGGCATTATGTCAAAATCGTGTACTGTGGAAAAAAAGATTCGTCTATATATCTGTCTAATTGTTTGTCTATCTATCTATCTATCTATCTATCTATCTATCTATCTATCTATCTATCTATCTATCTATCTATCTATCTATCTATCTATCTATCTATCTATCTATCTATCTATCTATCTGTCTACGTATGTATGTATGTATGTATGTATGTATGTATGTATGTATGTATGTATGTATGTATGTATGTATCTACCTACCTACCTACCTACCTACCTACCTATCTACCTATTTATCTATCTATCTATCTATCTATCTATCTATCTATCTATCTATCTATCTATTTATCTAGCTATCTATCTATCTATCTATCTATCTATCTATCTATCTATCTATCTATCTATCTATCTATCTATCTAACTCTCTCTCTCTCTCTCAATCTATCTATCTATCTATCTATCTATCTATCTATCTATCTATCTATCTATCTATCTATCTATCTATCTATCTATCTATCTATCTATCTATCTATCTATCTATCTATCTATCTATCCATCCATCCATCTATCTATCTATCTATCTATCTATCTATCTATCTATCTATCTATCTATCTATCTATCTATCTATCTATCTATCCATCTATCTATCTATCTATCTATCTATCTATCTATCTATCTATCTATCTATCTATCTATCTATCTATCTATCTATCTATCTATCTATCTATCTATCTATCTATTTATCTATCTATCTATCTATCTATCTATCTCCACATAATATGAGGTGCATGACTTTTTTGGGTAATCAGCTGTATAGTAATCAACCAATTCCCCATATCGCTCTTCCCTGCATTTTGTATTCTCAGTGTTCTAACCAATACCCAAGGGAGCGAAAGCTAGAACATCAATGTCACTGAATGTGCATGCAGCAAGAGGCCCCCTGACGACACACCAGCACTATCGAATGACCCAAACAGCGGTGTATGAGGACTATAACTGACCACAGTAATCCCTCCATGGGACATTTTAGGTGGACTTAAAGCGTGGACAACCACAGCTCGTCCAGCTGGTCCATCTGCTGCCCGATGGTCACTTGAAGAACACTAATGTGACCTGCCGCATGAAAAATAAGACAAAAGAGAAATCTCGTGTTCGACTGTGAAGGGCTTGGTATAGCGTCACGAAAAACCGAGGCCCCTCATTTACTTTCCATGCCGTAGCCGTGAAACATGACACCACTGATTATAATGTGGACGAGTTATTCATTGGGACAGTTTCCAATCTCAAAGGAGTGATCAGAGGGCACTTTTTTTTTAATTAGACGGAACGAACGCTCTCATAATTAGCAGCTGCTCTGCTTTAATCGCTCGTTTTTTTTTTCTTCCTTATTATTTAAGCTTCAGGCGAATGGACATGGTGAAATGCCTGTTAAATTTCCGAACGGCAATCTTTATTTCTCAATTCATGAAAATGATAATATGTAAAAAATAGAATGGTATTTTTAAAGACCACAAGGAAGTAACTTCAGGGTATGCTATGAACTTGTTTCTCATCACTTGTCCACCGTCTCCTTTTTTTCTTTTACTCATTATTATCAATACTATAATTACTTTTTAAAAATCTTCTTTGACACGGTACTCCGACACTGAACTGACTAATAATAGTAATGCAGTATATTTGTTTAGTTATAAATATCTGTTTCGCGGAGGCCATTGCTGTGCGTGATAAATGTACTTGACCCAGTTACAGACTTTTGGAAATAAAGTTCACATCCTTTGTCATGTTCATGAGTCACGTTCTATCTAGAGTCTTCACTTTGTCCTTCGTTTCAACCATTTGGTCACGGGCTATTGTAAATGATTTCTGTCAGCTCCGAGCCCCGCCCGTCAGGTGCTTATGGCAGGCACAGGGCGGAAGTCAACACCCCTCAGACCCCTGGAGACTGCAACCCTTAAACCTTTGAGCTTTCCGGCGACCTGAGGTTGCCTTAATGTACCCACCCATTGTTCCGGGCCTGAATTCCACTACCACGACTTCGATGCGGAAGTGGATTGTCTTAAAGGGGACATGAGCGACCACACCCACTAACTCTATACACAGTACTGGTAAAGCCATAATTACAACACTCGCTGCATGTGTTGGAAGAGTCAAGAAAGGAAGCGGCTGATTTTGTTTTACTTTGTTTCGTTTCATACTTAAACTTTCAATTTTCTTTAAAACTTCCAGCAGTCATGCAGTCTATTCTGTTGTGAATTCTTTTTTGTCTCAATCACATAATCTTGTCTTCAACATAGTTTACCAAAAAAAAAAAAAAGTCACGGTCACTGGAACATTGACAACCACAGCTTTTTAAATGTTGGCATTGCTTCGCTTTAAAATAAAATAAGAAAAGCTTGTGTCATCCCCCCCCCCCCCCGTCCCCATGGCAGACAAGCATGCAAACAATGCTATTCTGTGACTCTCCAAGGAAGTTCACTAATTCATTTGAACTCAGTCTCGTAATAATCTCTCTCTCAAACTAAAAAAATTCTTTCCGTCTCCTCTGCGATTCCCTATGAATGAAGTCAAAATTGGGCAAAAAGAGACGGTTGTATGTTGCGAAACCCTGCGTGAGAAATAAAACCCAAACAATACAAAGTAAACTAAAGAGAAGACTTTGTATTGTTTGGGTTTTATTTCTCACGCAGGGTTTCGCAACATACAACCTTCTCTTTTTGCCCAGTTTTGACTTTGCTTATAGCCCTGCTGCGACCCCACAGTTTTTCTGTGGTTTTTATGATATTTTGTGAATCCCTATGAATGAACATTCCAATGTTTCAGCGAACGTTCGTAAATTTTCTGGCGTTTTCTTCTATTTGGAGATCGATCCCTTGTCACCTAAAGCGGTGGCAATCCATTTATCAAATCCAGAAGTTCTCGATATTATTTCAACCACCTCCCCTTTCGATTTGTTTTCCAACAGAGATAAAATTTTAAAATCTCTGCTTATGGAGTGACCAGTTACAGACAGCAACTAACGACTAAGGTATCTGAAAGAGGAATTGCTTTGGAAACTGAACTTTTCATGTCAACACGTGCATCGATAATCGCGTTACCAAATCAGCTGCAAAATCTATCTGTCTTTACACACATTTTTTAAATAATTTTAAATTCTGTCCTCCACATCATATTCCCTTCCGTTCTTTTACGGTTAATTCTTGAAAATCTGGAGTATGACTCATTTCATTCTTTCTGTCTGCCTTCACCTTTCTTCCATAATCTCTAGATATAGTTTATGCCATCCACACTTTTATTTTTTCACCATTCTGCTTTTCTCTGTATTGTTTCTTTCCTTCCCGATTGCTCCGAACATGATAAGTTATAGAGTGGCCTTTTTTCCAGTCACTGATTTTCGACCTCATGTACTCCATTCCTTATTTACCTTCGTCATCCCCCCCCCCCTCTCCTACAACAAGGCCTTCATTGCCAAGCTCTCGGGAAGTTCTGATAGTCTTTCTATCTCTCACCCACCATCTCCCTTCTCTTTCCCTTTCCTCCTTCTGCTAACATTTCCTTCCGTTCAGGTTTTCCAGTCACTGCATCTCCCATCTCCTGATGCCCCTCCCCCTCTGTCTACAGATCAAAGGTGGTCCCGTCCCCGCATGTCGCTCACGCCCGGCTGTCATTAAGGCGTCCCCCGGGGTCATAGGTCAGATTTCCTTTAATATCTCTGCACGGTTGGGGACCCGCGGGCAGACAGCCACGTCTTGGTGTTTGGTCATCGGCTTGTGACAAAACCTCATGCACAACTTCATCACTCTTTTTTACGGCGTCTTTCTTCGTTGTCATGACGACGTCTAGCCAGACTCTAGCGACGTATCCAACCGGAAGGGGGTTTTCATCCATTTTAATTAATCTCGTCTCGCGCCAGAAGTCACAGGTCACGTCCGGAAGTCAAGGTCAGCAGACGATTTGGTTATGGAGTTTGAGCAGTTTTGGAGCTGATTGTGAAGTGTGGACCAGGGCATGACGGATGAAACCTGACTAGACCTTGTATCGTTGTAACGTATTGACTACCACTGACGGCAAATCACCAAAAAGAAATAAACTGATTGACCTTTCATCTAAAGTTCCGAGAATAAGTAGGTAAACAATAATAAATAATATAACAATGTCTCCTTTTTCTACTGCCTGTCAGTGCTAACTTTCCATTAACGATGCAAAAAATACAGTGGTGAGTCTCTTACAATACGGTAATGTATGTGATAACTGAAGCTTACATCAGGATTCAAATTAAATAGTGCTAAAATAATTCAGCATGCTCTCAGCTCGTGAAAAACACCATAAGCTTGAAACTGGAGCACTCCAAGAAGTTAGCAGGCATTGTGGAATGAAGAAAGAAATTAATGCGAGGAACCGCCGAGTAAAAGAATTACATTTTGCTTTCATATTGCGACGGAGTTCCAAAAACTTTGGGAACTACCATTAAAGGGATCTTGACCTACTAAATGATCGGGGTCACCAATGACTACACCAGTGAATCTACTCAAACTATTTCAGCATAATAATATTTCAGACAATTGGGAAGGTTCAGGTTTTCGACGATAAAGTGCCCACCCCCCCCAAATCCCCTCTCCTTTAAAGTTCATTTTGAGAAAATAAAATGCAAACCACGTAACAAAATAAAGTGGATGAATAGTTTCAAATGAAAATTTAAACAGATCCGTTTTCTAAATCTGCTATTGTCCGGGGGAAAGACGAACTACTTAATGGCGTAAATCTGATATAAAAAAAAAACAAAAACAAAAACAAACTCGCATCGACCTGAAATCACACCAAAGTTTTACGATTCTGGACCCCGGATTGCACTGGCTGTGGCAGCATAGTATCAGCTGATATAGGCGGCCAAAGGCAGTTGCAAAGCTAATAACTGTTACATAATATCAAATGTAAATAACAAGACGACACACTTTCGGGATGCACCATTTTGAATGACAACTTTGTCTCCGTTCGCGACTCTTTGATGGTATTCGGATCGATATAATATGAAGGAAATACAGAAAAGCCAGAGAAACAACTGATTAATAACGTAAACTTTTCGTTTCCTGCCAGTGAAATCCTCCAGTGGGCCAAAGATTCGGGATAATTTTGCATACCGCCATTCATCAGTTCAATACAAATTATGAAAATTAGGAATTACCATTCAAAGCCTTGCAGTCGTGGCTCACTGTATCTGGGAGATGATTTCCATCACAAGAAAGTATTTTCGGTTGATATTTGGATCCCCAAATTCATGTTCATCAGCAAGTTCTTATTTCAAAGGCATTCCTATTTCTTTTTTCGGAAAGGAGGGTGGGGCACGTAATGGATATTAATACAACGCCGGTCAACATTGGATGCACGAGCACATTTATTCATCATCAACAGAGAGAACCAAGGACAGTTCAATGTGTGAGGAAAGTACATGTATTATCTCAGAATAAGGGAATTAAAGAGCAAAAATAGCTAAGGGGAGGCAAACAAAGGAGGACCGTCCTGCACGAGTTATCTGACACCAACATGTTTGTCTATCACTTTCCAGCTTTGTCCGCAGATTCCAATCCTGCTTGAATGATGAGGAAATAATGAAAGAAAGAGGCATGTTAACACAGGAAAGGGAACATTAGCACTGGAGGGGAAGCACTAGGAAAAAATCAGAACAAAAATTAATATCTCCATTAGAAGAACATGAGAGCGCTTCATGTTTCGAAAATGAAGGTCCTTTCTCTTGTTACATTGCTGTAATGACAGTATTTTTCTTTTTTGCTCAGCGAATCTCTTCCTTGCAGTTTTTGTACTTACTCTCGTCAATATGTCTCAAGCTTTGCAACAAGCACATACACGTATGTGATGTGGGCTGTGATTGGTTTTCCTAGTGACATCGAATATAAAGGAAGTGTCTAGATGGCCCGCATTTCTACCTCTATAAGCTTACTGTACCAAGTATGTTTTGTTTCGCAGACCTTTCAAACAATGAGACAAACTAAGATTCCATTGGCGCAACTATTCGTTACCGTCCATCCGCTCTGAAAGATACAATCGTATTTATCTAAGGACTATCACCTTGAAAATTAGGGGATAATCTGCAGCAATGCTTGCAGAAAAAGGGCCAGAACATGTCTGTTGGGTCAAATTACTACTGAGTACGTTTGATCAAACCTTAAAAAAAAAAAGCTGATATGCCAAAGTATTCCCCGATATGAATTCCTACATTATGAGAGCACAAAAAATGCAAAGCCGTACAATTGAAAATGTTCTTCACATATGTACTATGTTTTGAGATCTTAAGCTCATCTGCAGTCTCATCAACCACGCCGGAAGGGTGCAAGAAGGGCGTCACTAATTAAATACACTTGAGGCAGCTTTTAAACTTTATTCTTCAAAAATTTCCTCAGTTTCCGTCCGGGTCTGCTCTTTACTATCTTTACATCTTATTAGTAATGCCGTATATCTTCACTGTCTACAACAGAGACAGCAAGATCAGCAGCAGCAACAACAACAACAACAAGATACCACCAATTCCATATCACCACAATAATTTGAGAAGCTAACCATGATCACAAACTTCCACTGCAAGTATATTTGCATGCATCGCAGACTAAAAGAGATTGTCACTCACCAGTCATCTCTTCCCGCCTTTCACTAACAAAAACAAGAAAACCGAATAAATATTACTTACTTCTTTTGTACTGGATGAGGTTACGATGTTTGGGCGTGAACGCCAGGCAGATGAAGCAGGTGTCTTCACTGAAACAGAAAGAAAAAAACAAAAACATCAGTCATGTAAATCCCAAGACAGACTTTCAATTTAAATGCACGAACAATAGCAAAAACGATAACAATTAAACTAAACCACATGATAATACAAATTTAGTGCAACATCACCCAAATCTGCAAAACAGTGTATATAATATTGTCGTCATTCTAACGGCAAAATCAAAATAAAACGCAATATGTGTAAGGTTTATACTTGTGAGAAAAGTGTTTATAAACATACCACTGGCTGAAAGGCGTCAAAATGCTATTTAATTCAAATCAACTTAATACTTTTTTATTTGTTTAACCCCTCACCTGTTCCCACTTAGTTGAGTACACAGTATGATCACTGGCTCACTCAATACGATAAAGGCACCTAAGGTTTAATACAGATTTTATGACGGTGACACGTCATTCGATAACCACTTCACTCGATACAACGGCACAGTCTAATTAGAAAGTTTTTTTGTTTTTTTTTTACACGGGGGTGGTTTAAAATAATGTCTCAATACAGATAAAGGAAAAAATGATAGAAAATTAGCGGTATAATGACGTCTCAAAAGAGTTTAGATTAGATAATGGCCAGTGTATGTATTCAGATTTTGCTATAAATTCTAACTTTCTTAAGTATGCTGTGCCTTTCATTCCGAGCTTACTGAGAGTAACCCAGGCTCCAGCTTGGCAAATCTATTTGGTATTTATATTTATCATAACTCATAGATAAAAGCAGCATCGAAGATGCATTTGTTTCAGTCAATGTTTTTCACTGTCATTTTCAGAAGAAAGATGCAATTCATTAAAGCATATCAAGTTTTTTCTTCTTCTTCTTTTTTTTAAAAAAACTCTTTGTGCATTCCCGTTTCTTCTGCCTGCGATTCTAGATCAGTTAAAAAATTTACTGCCAGAAAACCACTTGTATTTTTATTGGTAAAGTGGAGGCCCCCCTGCCGTTCTGTCTGCTGAAGAGATGTCTTGTCTGCACGGGCTCTGAATTTACTGTTTCAGCGAAGGTCACTTTATTTTATCTTGTATTTGATGAATGTGCTCTATGCTTTTAGGGTTCTCGACCCCAACGGGGCATAAATCAGTTTTTCCAACTTTATTAGGTATTCAAAAAGAAAGCTAGGCGTGAGTAACATACGGTGTCTTGTCAGAATGTTTGTCGCAATGGCACGTACCTTTTATTATTGGGACAGTTTATGGCTGTTTCAATTTTAGATACTGTTTTTAAACAAAAGTGAATGCTATCGGCGCTCTCTGTTACAATGATTTGGTTTCAGCTGACTGGGATATTAATAATAGACATGTTATGAACACCTTTTTTAAAGAGGAGAGAGAGAGAGAGAGAGAGAGAGAGAGAGAGAGAGAGACAGACAGACAGACAGAGAGAGAGAGACAGAGAGAGAGAGAGAGACAGAGAGAGAGAGAGAGAGAGAGAGATGCGCTCTTGTGGTAGTTAGCTATAAAAACGCTGAGAGAGACAGAGAGAGAGAGGGAGAGAGAGAGAGAGGGAGAGAGAGAGAAAGAGAGAGAGAGAGAGAGAGAGAGAGAGAGAGAGAAGAGAGAGATGCGCTCTTATGGTAGTTAGCTATAAAAACACTATAAAAAGATGACACCGTCTGTATTTTTCAAAACTTTTTTTACTTTGGTTTTTGTTCGGGTCGCATCATATTGGAAAATAAATGCAAAACCCCCCGCAAAAAACAGCCCTTGGGCAGCAAAAAAGAAATACAATAAAACAGGTTTATTGTCAAAGGAAAAGATTATTTCCTGACTCTCCACACTACTCCACTCCTTTATTATCCTAAAAATATGTCATTCTGAAGACAATTTCAGACAGCAATGTGAATCAGGATTCCGTTTTTCTTTCCAAATATATAATGCTAAAGACGGATATATCAACATGACAACTCACATTTGATATGAACACTTCGACATGAGCCAAAGAGATCTGCAGAAAAAAAAAAAAAAACCCGATCCAACCTGGCCGGACATTGCCCGCGCCGATTATTGGCCAATTATCGAGCCAGATAAACGCAGGAAAGAAAGATATTGTTATAACCTCCCTCCAGACTCATCTCCGAATACGATCTCTTCAACGTTTTCTAATCTGCTTAAAAAGTAATCAAAATTGCATTGCAAGCCTGCAATGAAGCGGGTTTTTGAAGTGTTCTAATGTGCCTGATAGGGAATGCCAAGGTTCGTGTTTTATCTGGGAAGAATTTACAAGCATTACTTGATCGTTTATTAGCTACGGTTTTTTTTTCTTTTCTAATCTCCCTTGTCACTAATTAAAACCGGAAGTGTCCTCCACTGCACGCGCCCCGGCCGTGTGTGATAGGAAACACGTGCCACTGATTATCTGAACACCGAAGTAGAAGAGTTTTACCGTAGGATCCCAATAGCGATGCTTAAAATGTTCTAGTCGGGACGGAATCCCAGATAATGCGGGTGTACAGGGCGAATGACAGTTGATACGACCTGCACGATGGAAATGATGACAGCTGCCATGATGAAAACGAGAGCTGAAAGTCAGTGATAATTATTGAACTTAAACAATGACAACAACAGTGTTAAAGATAATTACTTTCAAAACAACATAATTATTATTATTGTTACCTTCATTGTTTTGTTTTTGGGATACTGCTTGAACTTGCTGTCTTTTTTTTTTCAGTTGCTAAGTGGGTTCTTACCTCTTTATCAATGTTAAGATAAAAGATTCGGTTAGGATATGATACACACAGCTGTTTCCAAGGATATGAGCCGCTGGCACACACAGCACAGTCTTGCAGGCTATAATTGCTACTGACTCTTGTCTACGTATTCTGTTCTTGCAATTTGCCACAAATCCCCACTTCATCAATTTTTTACCAGTAGGTCGCCCCACAGATTTTATGATTCTTAAATTATTCGTCAAAAACAGGACGCTAGTTGAAATTACGTCTTTTTCTTTCGTAATTAAAAAAAAATAAATCGTTTAATGTATAGGACGATGGCCATGATGATGATGATTTTAGTGACCATGATAATAATGATGATTAATGCTACATTTCATGACCAGAAAAGGACAGGTCAATTGTAAGCAAAGACCGTACAAGGTTCAACAAAGAAAGTTACCAGTCAATGGAATAGAACACAAGGAAACCGGCCACATCGTCCACCTGTGAGTGGTTAGTGCTCAGCTTTGCCATCAGTGCCATTTTCAGAGTAATCATCATTATCAGAACCACCATCATCAACACCAGCATTATCAGCTGCATTAACCACCATCACCACCACCATCACCAATGCCGCCACCAACTTTCCATTATCTGATCTGAGACAGGAGCGTGACATAACACCTTTGTTCTTTGCACGCAAATCAGTTGTCGACGCTTCATGCGCGGGAAAACAACCCACTAATTAGTTCAGTCCATCGGGTGGGTGATATCAAAGATGCATTAGTCACCAGTGTTCTGTTCTCTTTAAGATAACAAAGATAATTCTTCCAGAGGATATCCGCCCAGACAAGATAATGAATACCTTTTGCACCGGTCAGTGTGCTTATCTAATCGAAGGAATTCTGATTCAGTGAGTTATACAGAGGCGTCATTTCTAGGGTACAGTCTTGGGCTGTACTCTATGACCACGTTGTGGGGAGGCGTCGCTTTACACTTTAAGATCTGTACTACAGGACAAAGTTGCGAAACATTTTAAACCCTATTCCCAGGACCTTAAGACAATGTTATGCAGAGGCGTCGTTTTATACCCCAAGGTCTGTTCTGAGGGAAGAAAATTTCCAGATGCCACTTTTCATTCCCAAGCTCTATATTTTATGACGAACTAGTGCAGTAGCATCGTTTATATTCTATCACAATTATTTTTGCATGAACACTCCTTCAAACCACGCTTTTATGTTTCCAAGAAAACATCGTAGTTAGAAGCTGCTATTTGAAAGATGCAACGAGGTATCAAACTATTTCCTCTATTCCTTTCATTTTATTTTTTGTTTCTGTACAACAAGTAAAAACATAAACCTGGGTGGTTAATGAGATGTCCGCAAACACCCCTTTCCGTTTTGTATCCTTTGCTTGTGATATTAGTTTCTTTCGAAGTACCTATATTGTCTGCTCCTATGCCACTATCATAATCACCCAGGACTCGATTTTGAAGACTATAGCAAAGGCAGTGAAGTTACTGATAACTGTGATATAATTATGTCTGGCTGTGCCGTTTCTCACCTACCACAACTGTCGTCGCTGACTTCCGGCACAAGAAAAAAAAAAAAGGTAAAGATATCCCAGCTGGTATCCCTATGCCAATCCGACATAGATTTGTTTAGGCTATCCGTAAGAAAGGTTGAGTTCCGTAGGGGCGGTTGCCTGCATCCAACTGACGGCACGGCAATTTGATAATCAGCGGATCTACTAAGGAACAATGCCACTGAAGTGAATCCTGCGCGTCTGATTGACGTATGGTTGCCGGCTGAGAAAAAATATGACGGGTTGGAGGAGGGGGGTGGGTTGGGGGGGGGGGGGGGGAGAGAAACACCAGCATGCAATAAGCCTATTGCAGATCATGTAGACCAGACAAATCCCAAAGTCAAAATTGGGCAAAAATTGACCCCACAGTTTTTCTGTGGTTTTTATATTTCGTGAATCAGACAAATCCCATCATCCAGGAAGTGTCTCACGAAACATAAACTGAACAAAACCTGTTTTATGACAAAAATCTCTTTTCTATTCTAGTATTGGCAAAATAATAACGAACAAGGACATTATTTGAAAACAAATCTCTGTGTCTCTATCTAGAGCGCGTGTGAGTTTTTAGACAGCAGTAAAATCTGTTTGTGTTATACGATTAAAGGAAGGTTTTCAAAACGGTTATCACCTTCTTGAGGTTCTCATCCATAATGTTCAATGGGGAATATAAATAATGCATTGATGTAAAATCCGGCCATTGATACTAAGACGTTTATTAAAAAAACAAAGTATATTTTCTATTCATTTCGCGACCGCGAGGGTGTCCTCCTTCATCTTTTTTTTTGTGTCTATTACTTGACTGCCGTTCAAGAGCATTCATTTCGGTGCACTTCGGTGCGCAGCGCACTCATGTACATAGGGACTGCAATTGACAGAAGTTCAATTTGGTGCGATATGTTGCGCCATTTCTCAGTTCGTCCATCTGTATCACAAATTTGACTCTGTTTACCTCAGTGCAGCACAAGCACCGACTTCGGCCGATGGACCGATGACTGCTGTATTTGGGACTCTGACTTGACACTCTAACAAGACTTGTGTTTAAGACTAGTCCTTGCATTTAAGGAAAGTTAAAAAAAAGAATTATCATATTTAAATGATTCGCAAAAATAAAACAAACAAACAACTTGGTACAACTGCAGAGCAGCCCAAATATATTCCTGTTTTGCCTTTTTTTCCCTGATATTATTATGGGAAATATCGGCCGAGAAAGTAACTTACCCTATTTCCTCATTCTTACAGTCGCCCCCAACCGCCCGGCTACTCATAAATTGCAGTAATGATTAATTGGGTTCCACTCAGACAAATAAATCGTGAGTTTTATGTGTTTTATTAACGCCAGGGAAGGTGAATAAGCTGGCTTATTATGAACATTTGGTTCCGCTCTCAGACATGCAAAAGGTGGTAACAGGGATTTTATCTGAGGCATGAAGAATGTATGGCTAGCAGCTGAGAACTCTAGATTTTATCCTATGAGGATTCACGACCGCCGTGTGCAGGCAATACCCGGGGAGGAAGACGTTCAGGGATAAGGAATGCAAAACATAAGATCACCTTATGCTTAAGATCTGAATTTACAGGAGAGTTCGAATAAAAAGAATTTGAACCTCAGATGACCTGGGACCATTACTTCTCTTTCTTCTCAGTTTTTTTTCTTCTTCGTGAAATTAAATTGCATCTTAATCGAGCACGGAATTGAAAATGAAAGATTTGGAATACGAAAAATTTTGGGAATGGGCTTTACAATTCAACAGTTCAACTTCGCGTAAGGACTTTACAAAAAAACAACAACAACAAACAAACAAAAAACCACACATACACACCAAAAAAAACACAACAAAAACGAGCGTTTTGGATTTTCCATGTTATCGTGAATAATTTGTTTCAAGTTCTCCATGCAAATTTAAGATAATCTTCAGTTGTTTCGAGTCTCTAGCACCAGATGAAGAAAATACACATTTACATATTGAAGCCTCCACTACCGTGATGTGAGGATTTCATGCAGAAAGCATGAAAATTATGCTGTAACTGCACTAGCGAGATCATACTTTTAATATCGCATAAGCTGAGCATGTCTAAACTGGATAATGCTTGAACAGTGTTAGCGTTAAGTCCGCCCTAGGGTAATTTCTCAAAAGTGTGAAGAATGTGTACTCGTTTCAGAACGTGTACAATCCTTTCCGCATGCACACATACTAAAGGCCCATACAGAGTAATATACTGAAAATTAAGGATACAGACACCGAACTGTCTTATAACCAGCTTTGCTTGGAACATCACTGCTGAACAGCCAGGAATTAAGAGGTAAAAATACAAAGTTTGTCTTTTCATTCTCTTAAATCTCATGTAAAATTGTAGCACTGGACTCGTCCAATCGTCAGCTAGCGTTGACCCAAGCGTTGTTTAAATAATTAAATGCGATGGTTTAAATGCGCTGACCTGACCTGGCCTGCTTTCTGGTTATAATTTAAAAAAACATGACTTTTCGCGTGGTGTGCAGGAAGCCTTGCCTCACCCACTCAACCAACCAACCTATATCCCTCTTATATCTAAACAGACTACACGAGACCCTTCTACCAGTCATTTACACAGAAATTAGTAATTCACTTCTATCGCAATAAATATCAATGAATGCGGTAAAGAAGAGGAGACATCAACCGCTACATGAATATGAATGAGAATTGTTCCCTCTCTTAAACTGATTACCAAGCAGATTTATGCAGGGGAAGACGACCCTACAGGGTCATATCCGCCTCTCCAATAACGGAGAAGTCAGGTCCATTTAACACTCTGGAACAACGATATGGTTCTGTAACTGTATGCTTGTACATCAATCCGTGGGCGTGGTAAAATATTAAACTTGTTTAGTGCAAAGGAAATGAGCTCAGTTTTCATAACAACCTTTCGTAATAATCCAATTTCGTAAATGGGAAGTCACCAGTTCCATCACCCCTATATATAGGGCCTATTATCAATTGTGAACTCTACGGCCTCGCCCATCTGGCAGAATGCTAAACTACGCAAAAAATGGAAATTTCCGTGGGCATAAATCCGCAGCTAAGATATTCAGTGTTTACTTCCTATGTCTTGATCCATTTGGCACGTACATTTTTTTCTCTAGTGTACGTTCAAAACGAAACATTTTAAAATATCATCTCCTGGGTTATAATGAAAAATCAACACTCGAACACTGAAGTATGAACAACTCATTCATACTATAAATTTAAATTGGAATATATAAAGAATGCAGATATTAACCAAGGCGGTGAATACACAAGGTTCTGTTGATGTGGCGTAGAAAAACAAAATCTTCAGTGCAAATTGTGCACCAGTAAAGATTGAGTCCTTTCCCACTCAAACTCTCACAGGCCAAACCAGCTAGTCGAATAAGAAACATTGTGGGCAAATACCCAGTGTGTTCTGAAACTGAAGATTTGACCGTTGGCAAAAAAAAATAAAAATGGATTAAGTAATATATCTGCATGATCTATCAATGTTGGATATGTTTGAGTCAATTGTAAGTTACTACATGTTATATAACTATACCAGCATGTCTGTCGTTAAGTGGAACTTCAACGGCACAAATATAATTCACACACCCTTTAGTTTGGTAAATCAACTCTGTGGTCTACAATAATTTGCTAAAGAGCTGTAGAGGTCTTTCTCTTGAGGCAGAGATGTTTCCTGAATCCATTACTATCGAAGAATAATCCATCAAATTAATATTCATTTTCGCCCTGGCAGCGTTAAAAGGAACTGACAGTGCATTAATCGGCCAACACCTATTTATGCAAGGAAATTGTCTTTACAAACAACTTTTGTATTCACTTGACTTTCACCGAAATAACAAAACTGCCCTGTATCACCCCGCTTTCCGCTAAATCCCTTCACAATATAGACTTGCAGGTGACAACAGAAGGGGATTCTCTCGGGGTTGAAGACGAGGAAAAATTCTGACTAACTTAACCCACTCTCTTAATGATCTTCACTTGTACGATCTGAGTGTCAATTTTTCTTGCATCATTTTTGGGTCTGTGGAAATGATACAAACAAATGCAATTCTTTCTCTTTTCTGGCCAACCGGCTATTGTCCTATAGGTTTTTGTTGCCTCCTCTTGGCATCATGTACACAATCATGACACCTGCCTTTCTAGCGTACTACTCTGTCCACTGTCTCCTCCTCCTCAACTGACTATCTGGCTCAGACTTTCTAAATACCGCAGTGTGGCAGCGTGAAATGTATGTCAGTATCAGTGTGGAAGACAACATGAGCAAGGTGTGCTGGGATTTTTAGAAAACGGATCAGTAATAAAATAAAAAAAAAATGATCAGCAGAAAGGATACCCTTCAGGAATCGACTAATGTGGAGATTATCAACGCATTATTTGTTGAGTTAGCTTATTATTAGCCAGTTTAATTATATCACACGCACTCGCGCTCACACACGCACACACACACACACAGACACACTCAAAAGCACGGACGGCAACAGCAAGATGGTGAACACTTTTGCCGCCTATTTGAGTAGCACGCCATGACTCAATCATGAAGAGTGAGATATTTTACGGGAAGTGTCGATTCGTAACCTAATTAAGGGGCCCCCTCATCCGCCCCCCTCCCCCCCCTCCCACTCCACCATTGTCGCCTGTCTGTATGCAGCATCTGCGCCTTCCGACATGACAGCCTAGTGAGAGAGTGTAATGCACCCACTTGTGTAATGTCCGGAATTGCGGGTGGGAAGAGGGTTGGGGAGGACCTGTGGGAGAAGAGGGGGGGGGGGAGGGATTGAGGAGTCTAGAGATGCGGAAGACACAACTGGAGTGAGAGGAGGGGAGTTAGCAATGTTAGGAACTAATGATGGAGAAAGAAGTCCACATCCAAAAACATCACTCTACACTCTTTGTCTACACACACCCACACCCTGCACATCCCACGGAAGCAGCAGTTGTGGCTGTGGTAGTAGTACTACACACACCCACACCCTGCACATCCCACGGAAGCAGCAGTTGTGGCTGTGGTAGTAGTAGTAGTAGTAGTAGTAGTAGTAGTAGTAGTAGTAGTAGTAGTAGTAATAGTGGGTACTGATAATGGTTGTAGCTGATGTTGGGTTTCCAAGTTTGCATGTAAGTTTGCAGCGTCTAGGCCTACTACTCAAGCCTGCTACTGTACTATGACTTACGTTGTCATTAGACAACGAATGTGTTAGTGTGTCTGCTCGGATGGGTGCACGTGAATATCTGGGCTGTACTACAATAAATATACTTGTCATCTGGCAGTGTGTATGAAAGAGTATACAGATGTATAATAAAAATAATAATAATAATAATAATAATAATCATGTATTGGGAATGTCCATGGCGCATAAGAGTATTCCATCGGCTTGCAGAGTGTAGAGTGTGTAAATGTGCCCTGCCTGTTCCCCCCCCCCCCCCACCCTCCCCCAGCCCATCCCCTCTTTCCTTCTCCTTCTCCAGTTGCAAAAACACGTCATTTCCAGAGGAAGTCACGACTAGCAATTGGGACATCTGGTGGTGAATGATCATACAAGAAGAAGAAACGGCCATCTGAGACAGAGCAACAGAAGTGGGGTGGGGTGGGGTGGGAGCAAGAGGGACGAGCGTTAGGTTTCATCCTCTCCTGAGAAAAGTTCAATCGAATTCTAGCACATGTAATTGAATCCGGCCCACCAGTCTTATTCAGGGGCGTACATTGTAGCATGTCGAAGGGGGGGGGGAAGGGAGGTCCTACCGCGAGGTGGGCAGTGCATGTTTTAATAATGTAGACCCTTGTTCGTTATACTTCCCTCTTTAACCCCTTCAGGTTCCGCACCTTTGCAAAAAGCGCTGATGGTAACGTAACACCTACCTACGCCAGTAAAGTTGAATATCTTTGCTCAATGACTTCCTGCAGCTGATCCAGCGATTGGCCGTTACAATTTGGAGATTCGTTATTTAAGTTTGGAATCTGGAGTCTGGATAATGTCTACATTCCGGCAGAATCAAATAATTACGGTTAGCGGATGAACCAATCACAGCTGTCTCAACAAGTTGTCTATTGTTTACCCACAAACGTAATTCAGTTTTCCAAACATATCCAAACGTTTCCCAGTTTGTGAGATGCAGGATCATCCAGTTTGCTCGTTTCCAATTAAGGGAAGCTCCTCATCTCCAACTGTGCAATTATGAACAGCAAAATAACAGCAATTTGAAAACAAAATTGTCTGCAATTAAAGTTCGGGGCCAGTTGATTTTTTAAAAAAATTCTCGATTCAGTTTTTTTTTTTTTTTTTAACAGAGCGTTTGAAACAACGGAGAACTGAGATCTGAAGGATGGGGCAAAACCATAATTATATGATAATCATATGCATCGCAGTTCATGTAATCTTATAATGTCATGATTTCATTGACAACTGATTTCTTGGATTGAAAAGACGACTACTCGGCAATGACATGAATGTGAAGATCTCCTCGTTTCACTGTCACTTGCAGGAAACAGAGACTCCGGTTTATGGTAATTACTGCTCACGTCAAACTGAGGCGCTAGAGGAGCGCAGTCTTGATTGTGCATTCTCTCAGACTCCTTTTTTCTGAGCTCAGGCCAGTATCATGTGTGCGCTATGAAAATCTTGAATATTAGATCACTGATGATATTATCGTATTTGTTAATGAAGGGACTTCAGCTGGTGCCAGTTCCTAGAGCTTTCATTATGTGGGCCTATTCGTTGCACGATATTCTGTTGGTACGCTCCCTCCCACCATCCCTTTCCCCCCCATTGTAGCCATTGCACTAATCTTAATAGAATGATTTGTGAGCTTGTCTGTAATCAGAAACGGTAAAGACAAAAATACCTAGGTGGGATGCGGCTGCTGTGAGTCACATAATAGTAAAATACCGAACATTTAGTGAAATAATACCACAAAGCTGGAGAGAGAACGCGGATCTCAACTTCCTATGAAAGAACATAATATACACAGGCCCATAACACACATGTTAACACGGCCACAGTTCAGAAAGGATAGGAAGATAACAGGTCTTACCACATGCGTTTTCCTGCAGCAGCTCACATGTGAGTGTGATACATGGCATGGTATCATTTAGATACCTAGAGGCTTTGGTAATTTTTCGATGGGTGACTTTCGCACGTTCTCACATTAAATCGTTGTTACTGGGTAACACCAAATGGCATCACACAATAACATTAAATTATCATACAACAAAGAATAGCAACAACGAATACTATACGAAATGGCTCGCTTTGTCTTGCAGACACGGCCATAATTGATCTTCCCCTTACCCTGCCTCGACATGGCGCGAGCAGATACGAATCTGTACCACAAAAGTTGTTCCGCTGACATTTGAAATTAAGAACAAAATTGTTTCACAGTACAGCAAGATCAATACCTCCGGCAAACTGTGGCCTGGTTCATCAAATACAATTAGACAAATTACCAGGGGAAAGGGATCTGTTTACAAGGTCAAGCCAAGGAGCGCGTGAGGAATGTCAGAACACATGTCCATGACAGGGGTGTGGTGCCCTCTCAGTCTTTTCTCAGTAGCTGATCAGTTTCGTAACTTTTAACTTCTGCACACATTTAACTCCCACTCGTCTATTCTCCCTGAGAATTATTATTATTAATTTTAACAACGTGGGGCATTTCCTCCTTGAAAATGCACATTTTTATTGGTGACAAGTTTCCATTTTATATACATACGCTGTCAAATCGCTGCTTTGGATGGCGCTTTTCAAAGACTGATTATCTGAAGGAAAACGCTTAGAATTTAGAATGTCATCACATGTTGACCCCATTGCCATGATAACAACTCCATTATAGCCGTACCCTATGATTTGCTTTCTGGACACAGTCAGTTGTGTACCCATTTGGTGAAGCCATTTACCTAATGCATGAAGTAAACTTTGCATTGTTCTGCTCTGATGGTACTTTAAGTATTTAGAAGGACATAAATATCTCAACCTGCCACAATAACGCCTGATGATAGAAATAATCATGTGTAACTTAAATGAGCCTTTTTTTTTTCAGCACCAACATCACAACAGAAACAACAACAACAGTCACAACAACAACAAAAATCCATTCGCAAACACATTCACATGAAAAATCACACACACAACCACACACACACACACACACACAAACCCGCCGCAAGACTTTTCCGTGATAAAATAATTGGGTTACCTTGTGAAAAAAAAAATAATAAATCTTCAGTAAAACCTAAAAATAAAACGAATACCGTCATATCATTCGTAGGTCTGTCATTAGTTTCATGCACTGCCTCCCTCGTATGCTTTTGATGTCATACTTACAACAACAGAACAAAGGAGGACAGAGATATTGTAAAATTTACGATCCCACAAAATGGCTTTATGTCTTGTGAAGAACAAATGTGACATGTGTAACAATTCGCTTGACATTTCGGCCATTGGCATGAAATTGACGATTACGTTTGACCTGGCGACGTGAGCGACAACACGCCGTGATTTGGCAGGAAATGACGCACATCAAAAGCTGAAACATCACAATTGAGGCTTCTGACAGACCTATTAGGATCTGTGGTCACTGAAAGTTTCATGACGGTAAGTGTACTGTTTGAACAAGAGATGTAAAGGCACCAGTTTGCTTTTATTAATATAGATATCTATGTTCTTTCTCTTTCCTACATTACCAGTGATGAGAGTATTTCCACGTGTTCTCTGTCCATTTAATATAATATTAGTTTCATTCTTTCTTGTATCTCCTACTGTCGTTGTCTACACTACTATCGTAAATACCACAGACGCGAGAAGGAGAGAAGAAAGTTGACATTCTCTAGTAGATGGCGTGGTAAATCAGTCTCCACAAGCTCATTAATGTTTCACCAAAAAAAAACCCCAGAACCCGACATTGTAAGTTGTACACCAGATGCAGTTAACACGTTTTAGAGTGGGAAACATTTTTTTTTAAATCCTAAAATGAATTTTGTGAGTATCAAATATCCAAGAAACTTGATGTGGTGCCCTTTTGGCCCAACCCGCCGTGAATTGTAAATACATTGGTAAATGTCTTGGCTAGCCCAGACCGACTACATGCTTGGTCGTTGTTTAGTGATTTCTAAACTTCCTCCGACAATCATCCAGGTTATTTTAAATTTAAAAAATAAGCTGCACTGACTCACTGTGACGTTACTGGACATATTTACTAAAGTAACATTGAGGATTTTAACATAGTTGAAAAACTGATCAAGATCTCATTAAAATACGTTTTCTCAGAATTTCTGATTTGGTTCAACATAACGAAATCTAGCTCTGATTGTAGACTGTGGTGAAGCTATCACAGGATAAAATAGCATTTTGTAAACAAGACAGCGCTAAGAAATTTTGCATGTACAAGACGATTAATACGTCAGACCTTCCAAACTTGTCATTAACATTTAAGAGGACATTACCGGACAAATTCGATCCACATTTCAAGCTTGAACATTATGTTCAAGTTTCATATTTCTGGCGTGTAGTTGTCTGTGTTGTTTATCATAAATTTGTCGGAAAGGATACTTATTCTGATAAGAAGAACCATTTTTGTAAGACAAAAAATAACGAAAGGAGGGGGAAAAATTCAAGAAAATAATCCTTCATGGAGAAGCTGCATCTAACCATCGACATTGAAAACTGGACAAATACAGAACGGCTTCCGCCACTCGCGACTATGCCCAACATCGTTCAAATTACACGTGAGCTCTAATGCCCTACGGCCTGTTAGTCTATTATTCCATCTTGTTTTTTGGCCAAACAAAAAGTTCATGCTTTATCGATACTGACACAAAGATTTCATCGATCTGTCCTGGACAAATTGTACACATCATCTACTCAACAAAACCAACAGCTTGGGTGGGGCAGGAGTGGGGGCTAAGACTGTCGTTGTGTGGGCGCAGCCATCGATATGTCATTAAAATTATCGATATACTTTTGACGATACGTAGGTATTGAAGGGGGAGAGAGAGAGAGAGAGAGAGAGAGAGAGAGAGAGAGAGAGAGAGAGAGAGAGAGAGAGAGAGGGAGAGAGACAGGGGGGGGGGGAGAGAGAGAGAGACAGGGGGGGGGGGAGAGACAGACAGACAGACAGACAGACAGACAGACAGAGAACGTTGGAGGGAGAGGGAATGATCATTCTGTCAAGAAAGAAAAAAAAAACAAACTTGCAGTACTTGCAACATTGATTTTCCACCTGTATGACATCAGATATCCCAACATGCCTGCAGGCATCTTGAATATCCGTCTACGTATATATAATATATAGTGTATCGCATCCCCTTCCGAAGTTAAGGTATCGCCCATCCTTAGTATGGAGACTGGCGTTCGTATCTTGCACAGATTTCGGCGGGCGGTCGATACCTAGCACTCCGTCTCTATCACTCAAGACCGCCATCACCGTTTAACCATTGACAAATCGCACCTATTGATTCAGGGCCGAAGCTCTGGAACTCTTGCTCCATGTTTTTGAATCAAGCTTTCCATAAAACTGTCACGTGATATGAAAAACGCAATGGTGCAAATCACACGATCAATAGCTATTATTACGCTAACTTAAAGAGAGCGTTTCAGTAAACAATTTTTTCCCCTCGCCAATTTCCGCCGGCAGTTTTCGATACATAAATTATTGCTCAATAAACAGCAACGTTGTTATGGATATAGAACATTTGTTCAAATTAAAATATCGCTGGAAAATGAACGAAGACGTGCTGGTCTGACCTGACTAAGCTTCCTTTGTAATTAATGACTCCATAATGGCCGACCGCAAAATTATAGTAATCATAATAATAATGATAATAATAACAATAATAATAATAGTAGTAATAATATTAATAAAATGGACATCGCCCTCACTGTCAGTCATTAGTCACTGACTAAAGAACGCCCAAACCATATTATTGACATAATAGACTTAATAAGTGTTGTCACAAGAACAATTTTCTTTCTACATTAAAAACCACAATGTATTCAAGTGTAAACAATTACAGAACACGGATCATGAAATTAAGTGTTGATTATTTTTCATTTTTCTGGGCAGCAAACATTTATTCATTTCAAATATATCAGTTGGTTGTGTTGGACTTTTTCTCTTTTCTTTGTTTGTTTGAGAAAGAGAAAGAGAGAGAGAGAGAGAGAGTGTGAGAGAGAGAGAGAGAGAGAGAGAGAGAGAGATAGGGAGAGGGAGAGAAAGAGGGAGAGAGAGGGAGGGAAAAAGAGAGAAAGAGTGACAGAGAGTGTGTGAGAGAGAATGTGTGTGTATGTGTGTGTGAGAGAGAGAGAGATTTTAGAAAAAGAGAGATTTTAGGGAATGAGAGAGATGTCAGAGAAAAAGAGAGAGAGAGAGAGAGAGAGAGAGAGAGAGAGAGAGAGAGAGAGAGAGAGAGAGATTTTAGAGAAAGAGAGGGGGGAGGGAAGAGAGTGTCACGAGTGGAGTGAGTGCAATTAAGGGGATTGCTACAGAGCGGGTGTAGAGTAAGAAGGACTCACAGTAGACAGCAAGTTAAGCGTGCTGTTGTGAGTAGTGGGGGGGGTCTGAATGAGGCGAAAGCGCTGTATAACTATCACTGCAAGTTAGAAGGTCCGACGGAGCGGACCTGTGAATAAGAGCCCAGCGGGCGGACATAAGTGAAAGCAGTCGGGAGACGGATGAGTGTTGTTCCAGTAATGACTGGTATGTAGAACGTTGATTGATTATTATGATTGATGTATTATATTATATTCGTCTATTACCATGATGTAAATAAGTATATGTGAGGAATGTGGAAGTCCTTGATATTGGATATAGCAATGTGCGCCATGAGCGATAGATGAAAGTGAGCTCATGGATTTGTAGCGCGAGTGAGTAGTGTGTACTCCGATGGAGGTGTGTTACCGTAAGATGTGTGGTGAGTGAAAGGTGAACTAGTGTGTGTACGCTTCATGGATTGTAAGGAGAGGTGGAGTGAATAGAAATGGTAGGGTATTATACCAATGTAATGTTATTCTTGTAGGTGTCGGGGACGGGCCGAAGAGCCACCTCGATGAGCACAAGGGATAGGCCAGCCTAGGGCCGGAGGCCACACATAGGCCAGAAGTGAGGCTGTCAGTACAGGACAGTAGAGGCACATAAAGTCGTGGCAGTCAGGCCACGGACAGGGACGTAGATATGAGAGTGAATGAGATACTATATTGTTGCCATGTTGATAGGCTAGTGAACTGATACTATGTTGTTGCCATGTTGATGGCTATGGAAATAATAATGTGTTATTGCCCTGCTGAGGTGCTAGGGGAGTGCTAAGGTGTATGACAATAGGGAGGGGATATTGAGAGACTGAGGTGCCAGTGAATCATTAAGGTACTATTAAGACCCTGAGGGGAGAGGCTGAGGCCGAAGTGCCTTTAGGAGTAACTACCGGATTGTGGATCCGAGGGAGAGTGTGTGTGAGAATAAGGCCGTTGTACGGCAGTCATTTCAATAATATAATGTATGTAATTGCGCTATTATATGTATAATTATGTTTAATAAATGTGTGAGTCTGATGGGTTGTTTTGTTAAGTGTTAAACTTGTTTGTTCGTGATTGTCGTCCTGTCATAACTATTACATCTCCCAGTCTGGGATTTGTGACACTGGGGGCTCGTCCGGGATTTGAACTGGGTATTGTTATATCTGGTGTGATCTCAGGTCTCTGGTCGTATCGTTAGTGATCATACCGACAGGTTGGTCGTCTTATAATAGATACCATAACCATAAATCTGTGAAATGGCGGAACTCCAACAACTAATGAAGTTGGGTAAGGAACTTGGCCTGGAGGGAGAAGAGCTACGCGGCTGGATTAAAGAACAGCAGGCAGAAATGCGCGATGAGCGTGCTAAGGATAGAGAGCGAGAAAAAGAGGCTCAGGAAAAGGAGATAAAGTTAAGGGAGATAGAAGCTAGGGATAACCAACAGGAGAGAGAGACGCGAATGAGAATCGCGGAGTTGGAAAAGAATACGCCAGCGGAAACGGCTGAGCGGCAGGTACACAATAAAGGTGGCGTTAGGATTAAGCTCCCTACGTTCGACGACCGGAAGGACGACATAGACGCCTTCCTTTACAGGTTCGAACTGAACGCACAATTGCAATGGGGGGAAAATAAGGAATTATGGGCCACGTACCTGGCATCGCTATTGCAGGGGCGAGCGTTAACCTACTTTAAAGAGCTACAGCGCGAAGACGTGCAAGATTACGATAAGCTGAAGGCTTTGCTGCTTCGCCGATTTGCGCGTACCGAGGAATATTTCCGGGAGCAGTTTCGGCGAGCACGTGCAGATACCAGGGAGGACTTTGCTGCCTTCGTCGCGAGACTAACTGAGTATTTCGCGAACTGGGTAGACTTGGCGCATGTGGGCACGGATTTCGCTAAACTGAAAGACTTAATGATCCGTGACCAGCTGTACGCGTCGTGCCACAAAGATCTGGTGGCTTTCCTGAAAGAGAACGAACCCGCGACGGTGCAGGAGGCGTCTAAGTTGGCGGAAGCATACCGTACGGCGCATCCGTCCAAACCAGTCGCCAGGGCGTACGTCCAAGATGCTGGATACGTCGCCGTTGTCGAGGGGTCGCCGGCAGGACTTAGGGACAGGTCGCGTCAGCGTGGTGCCTATAGCGGGCAAGCCCAGGGGCAGCGTAGGGGCTATCACCAATCACCGGCATATGGATCCGGTAAGTTTGACCGAGCAGGAGGGCTAGGTCGCGGTAATGGCCGGGGGCGAGTTGTGACCTTTGCCGATGACCGACGGCATAGGGACTTTAGTTCCGGTCGCGACGGGTCACGGGGACCCAGGCCTAGTACAGCACAGGGAGCGGAGTGTTGGACTTGCGGACGCGTGGGTCACTTTTCACGCGAGTGTAGGGCCGCGAAGTGTTGGAACTGCGGAAGAGCAGATCACATCAGCGTGAACTGCCCTGCAGGTAGGATAGCGGCGAACGTGGACAGTAGCTCCAGTCCATGTTCCCCAAATAAATTTCATCATGCGGCTGCGTGTGTTACATCGGACAACGGAGGCGGACAGTATTCTAAGTGTCCCAGTTGTGAGAAGTTATTATCTTCCGGTGTTTTACCTTGTGGGAGAAAGATCCCCGTTATAAATTCATGTCATACAGGAGGTGGTCTTAGGGTTTATCCGGGGTTTGTTGGGGACGAACCGGTCTCGGTTTTACGAGATACAGGATCTACCGTTGTGGGAGTGCATAGGGATTGCATTCGGGATTCACAGCTTACAGGTGAGACTGTCCCGTGCATCCAATTTTCGGGGGCCATTGAGAAATTACCCATGGCAAGAATAATGATAGATACACCTTTCCTTAGCGGGGAAGTCGAGGCAGTCGTTGGTTGTTTTCCAGGCGCCCAGCTCATCATTGGGAATGTATCACGGGTAGTTTCCCCTTCCGATGAGAACGTGCAAGCATGGTCGCAATCAAAAGGTATTGACTTTTGCGCCGCGGTCGAAACACGTCGACGGGTAGCTGATAAAGATAAGATTAGACCTTTGGCTACCCCAGCGGTCAACCTAGATATCACGCCAGAGCGCTTGGCGAAATTACAAGGGGAGGATCCATCATTGAACCCATGTTTTGGGGAGGCGCGAGCCGAGAAAACGAGGAAATATAAAAACGGGTCATCTTCTTTTTTTGTCCAGGGGGGCATTCTGTTCCGTATGTACGTCACGGTGGCTTCCGTTCAAAAGCAGGTCGTCGTGCCACGGTCGTTAATTGCTACAGTATTGCGTCTGGCCCATGGTGTTCCATTGGCGGGTCATATGGGAAGTGCTAGAACCAAGGAGAGAGTTCTGAAAGATTTTTATTGGCCGTCAGTATACAGAGATGTACGTTTATATTGTAAGACGTGCGGTGCGTGCCGAAAGACGACGCATAAGGGTCGTTCACCCCAGGCTCCTCGACAAAAGATCCCCACGGTTTCGGAACGGTTTAGAAAGGTTTCAGTACCTTGTTGATTTAAGAGAAAGACTATCTTCAGCGCGCACTATAGCAGAAGAAGCTTCTGGTATCGCTTCGAAAAGAGCAAAAGACTATAAAGATAGAGGTTCCAAACTGAGAATTTTTAAGCCAGGAGACAAGGTTCTGTTGTTGTTACCTACGGACCATAATAAGTTATTGATGACATGGAAAGGCCCTTATGTTATTGAGCGAGTTGTTTCAAAGGTAGATTACGCTATCCACATTGATGGAGCGAGTAAGGTTTTCCATGTTAACATGCTACAGAGATTTTATGAGAGACCACAGTATCTGTGTGCACAGACAAGACCAGAGGAGACTGTCTTCTCTATTGCTTGTACGGGGGTCGTAGACCAGTCGGACTGTGACGTAAGCGACACCGAGGCGCAGGAAGAGTTACAAATTCAATTGCCGGAGTTAACTCCGACACAAGGTTACAGGGACGTTAACATTAACCCTGACCTTGCCAGTTCAAGGAGTAGGGAACTTGAGACCCTGTTAGCGTCATTTCCGGATGTTGTTACGGATTTGCCGGGTCGCACTACGGTGATCCAGCACCAAATAAAGTTGACTTCGGATAAGCCAGTATTTCTTAGACCGTATCCGTTGCCTTTTTCTTCGAGAGATAGAGTCATAAAGGAAGTTGAGTCGATGTTGAAGTTGGATGTGATAGAACCATCAACATCGCCGTATTCATCACCCATCGTCCTCGTGAAAAAACTTGATGGATCGGTGCGGTTCTGTATTGATTTTCGAAGATTGAACACTATTACGGTAGGCGATAGGGAGCCTATCCCGTTTCAGGAGGAATTAATAGCTTCATTGGCCGGGTCCACGTGGTTTTCCAAGATAGATTTGACGAAAGGGTATTGGGAAATCCCGCTTACTGAGGAGTCTAAACAATACACGGCGTTCCAAACGCCCATTGGATTATTCCAATTTAAGGTCATGCCATTTGGGTTGGTAAACGCGCTAGCGACGTTTGCACGATTAATGAGACTAGTGTTGAAGGACATACCTAATGTCGTGTCATTCTTTGACGATATAGCATGTCATACGTCGACATGGTCTGATCATATTCAGACACTAACACTAATTTTTCAACGATTACGCCAGTTTGGGCTAACTGCTAAACCCGCAAAGATGGATTTGGCATGTCCAGAGATAATATTCTTAGGACATATCGTGGGTAGAGGTGTTCAGAGACCTGAAGTAACAAAAATTGACAAGCTGGCAGGGTTGCAAATCCCAAAAACAAAGAAACAAGTCAGAAGCTTAGTGGGAATTTTAAATTATTACAGAAAGTTCATTCCAAATTTTTCCTCCTTGTCATCTTCTCTTACTGACCTTACTAAGAAAGGACAACCCGATAAGGTCCAGTGGACGTCTGAATGTCAGACAGCATTTGATAATTTGGTGACAGCATTATCATCGTCACCCATTCTGATATTACCCGATTTTCGATCTAATTTTATCCTCAGAACGGATGCGTCGGACTCTGGTGTCGGCGCTTGTCTTCTACAGGAGAAGAACGAATGTCTCCATCCTGTATGTTATGTCAGTAGGAAGTTATTGCAGAGAGAAAGAAAGTATTCTGTGATAGAGCGTGAGTGTCTTGCCATTGTGTGGTCCGTCCAGAAATTGGGACGTTATCTCATGGGACGAGAATTTTGTATCCAGACAGACCACAAGCCACTGACATTTTTGTCGAAGAACCGTTCGTCCAGCCCACGCTTGTCTAGATGGGCATTGGCTTTGCAGCCGTATACCTTCGTTATTCAACCAATTCCAGGAACCAGCAATCATATCGCCGACTACCTTAGTCGAGCCTAGGGCAAGATTTCAGGAGCTTATACATCGGAGGACAGGAACATTGACAGGATCTGTGTGAATGAGTCGACTTTAAAATATTGACACTATAAATATAATATGAAGAATGGTTGATAGGTTGATTGGCTTTTGATTCTGTATTAGGTATTGTGTTTAGTTAGCTATTGATGATGTGACACATATATGCATATTGCAGACCATATTGATCCCCATGTTTTCCCCCGATTCCGGTATTTTATATACTAGGGGAACTGCTAGGTCATTTTTTTTATTGTACGTATTGCTCACGCTCACTCGTTGACAGTCATCTTGATGCGATTTGAAATTAATTGCATTAATTTTTTTGGGGTGGGGGATGATGTCACGAGTGGAGTGAGTGCAATTAAGGGGATTGCTACAGAGCGGGTGTAGAGTAAGAAGGACTCACAGTAGACAGCAAGTTAAGCGTGCTGTTGTGAGTAGTGGGGGGGTCTGAATGAGGCGAAAGCGCTGTATAACTATCACTGCAAGTTAGAAGGTCCGACGGAGCGGACCTGTGAATAAGAGCCCAGCGGGCGGACATAAGTGAAAGCAGTCGGGAGACGGATGAGTGTTGTTCCAGTAATGACTGGTATGTAGAACGTTGATTGATTATTATGATTGATGTATTATATTATATTCGTCTATTACCATGATGTAAATAAGTATATGTGAGGAATGTGGAAGTCCTTGATATTGGATATAGCAATGTGCGCCATGAGCGATAGATGAAAGTGAGCTCATGGATTTGTAGCGCGAGTGAGTAGTGTGTACTCCGATGGAGGTGTGTTACCGTAAGATGTGTGGTGAGTGAAAGGTGAACTAGTGTGTGTACGCTTCATGGATTGTAAGGAGAGGTGGAGTGAATAGAAATGGTAGGGTATTATACCAATGTAATGTTATTCTTGTAGGTGTCGGGGACGGGCCGAAGAGCCACCTCGATGAGCACAAGGGATAGGCCAGCCTAGGGCCGGAGGCCACACATAGGCCAGAAGTGAGGCTGTCAGTACAGGACAGTAGAGGCACATAAAGTCGTGGCAGTCAGGCCACGGACAGGGACGTAGATATGAGAGTGAATGAGATACTATATTGTTGCCATGTTGATAGGCTAGTGAACTGATACTATGTTGTTGCCATGTTGATGGCTATGGAAATAATAATGTGTTATTGCCCTGCTGAGGTGCTAGGGGAGTGCTAAGGTGTATGACAATAGGGAGGGGATATTGAGAGACTGAGGTGCCAGTGAATCATTAAGGTACTATTAAGACCCTGAGGGGAGAGGCTGAGGCCGAAGTGCCTTTAGGAGTAACTACCGGATTGTGGATCCGAGGGAGAGTGTGTGTGAGAATAAGGCCGTTGTACGGCAGTCATTTCAATAATATAATGTATGTAATTGCGCTATTATATGTATAATTATGTTTAATAAATGTGTGAGTCTGATGGGTTGTTTTGTTAAGTGTTAAACTTGTTTGTTCGTGATTGTCGTCCTGTCATAACTATTACATCTCCCAGTCTGGGATTTGTGACAGAGAGAAAGAAAGACAGAGAGTGAAAGGGGGGGGGGGGGACTGCGGAGCTGTTCTACAATAAATATTTCTCCCATTCTACCTTAACGTATCTTAACGAGTAATGCTATTTGAAGCAGTCTACATTCAAAACGCCCTGGGATGTCCCCCTTTTCTGCCCCCGTTCTTGTGTTCCAGAAAACTGCTTGATTTCTCCAAACTGCAGTGACTTTCCCTCAAAAATTACCCTTACAACAGCTAGTCAGGATCGAAACTGATATTGAAAACCCATGTAAATCTCGTGCCAAACTGCAATAAATCTGCCGAGTTTTGTCATAAATTCTCATTAAAATTTCTGCCACAGCGACCAGAGTTACGTCTGAAGGGTTCTTTTCAGCCGTCCTTTAATGACGTGGCCACGTCTGTGCGGTCAACGCAAGGGAAGTAATCTTGCCGTGTAGACGACTCGAAGGGCGATAACTAGCAACGTGACAACAAAAATGTATGGCTCCTTTAGCCAGTTTGAGTTGCGGTCGATTCTCTCGATAATAATGCATATCGATAAACCGTTCTTTTTTTTTAGTGCATTAGGGAAAAAACAACGGAAAAAAAGGTAAATAACACGATGACCCGATTGATCCGAGAGAGAAGAGAAAAGGCCTCTTGGATAAATAATAATTACGATTGTCAGTGAAAATTAAACAAACTAAAGTTATGCACCGTTTAAAGTTTGATTACAAACACTGTCAGCCAATGGAAAGACGGTATTGCCAAGAAAAAGCATTCACTCTCTCCTTTCAAACTCATTCTTCAACACTGTTAGCCTGAAGAGTTATGGGGATTAAAAGTACTCATAACATTTGAATACTGTCACAAGAAAACATCCGTCCAGAAATTAAAGGCTTTCACAAATGCTTCTTATCTCTCAACATTCTTCGCATCATCAGCAGCAGAAAAATCGCCGACAACATCAAAACAAACAAGATATCCAACACCACAAAATTAGCATCGCCGGTATGTTTATGATGCAAATCACTTGGGGACCAACGTAGGCCCAGAATGACAATATTGCTGATTCATTGCTAGATACGAGAACAAGATCATCGACAAAACAAGACACCCTAACAAATAAACCATGACGTTAATAGTAGATAAGAATTCGTTCTTAATCTTTAACACCTGCTGAGATACAAACCAAGAGGAAATCGGGTCTTTAGAACGCAGTTTGGATCTTGATATCGCTGCCAATAAATAACCATCCTCTAAAAAATGTTCTTTCAAAACAAAACAATCAACGAACACCATAAACTTGCAGGAAAGTTGATATCTTTTTATGATGTATGTGCAAAGCCTGTGAAGAATTAAACTTGGGAAGCAATGGACTGTAGCAACGCTAAAATTTGCCCCCTGCAATCAGGCTCGGGTTTATTACGTTCAAATGTAGCCAGGCTTTTCATAAACGAATTTAAAGCCACCATAGGCAGTAATAAGACGGGATCAATACAGAGTTGCCAATAATAGCTCTTCATATTGCTGCCAATTTTGATATCTTAAAATAATTCTTTTTCACTTCATTCAGGACTGGGAGTGCGGAAAGGCTAAGGTAAATATTTATCAGATAAACGCTAGCAGATTTCTGAAGTCTGCTGTTCAGGGTTAAATAAAACTGTAGGGAAACAGAACGAACATAAGCGAGTTCGCCAATGAGTGAGTAGTTGTGCTAATGGCAGCGAGAGTGAAAGAAAGTGTAAGTGAGGAAGAATGTGAGCCAGCAAGCACACCAAAATGGCGATAAGTATGTCACTGAGTGAAAGAATTAATGAGTAACAGGGTGAATGTGCGAACTTGTGAATGAGAGGATGAGTAAAGGAATGAATCAGCGATCAAGTAAACGTGTGAATGAGTGAGAGGGAAATTGGAATTCTACTCCTTTGAGGTTTTGAGATTTAATGGGACAAATGTACGGTGAAAAGAGAGAGACAAAAAAACTTAAGAGAAAGACAGATTGAAAAGTAGACACCTAGAAATTAGAATTACATAATAGATCCACCGGAATACAAAGAATAATATTTATACAAAACAAACTCTCTAACACTTAGAGGTCTTGTCCACAACATATGCTCCGCTATTTTGACTGAAAATTACCTACGAGAAACTGGCTTAGTCTCGAGAGCGGTGAAGAGCGGAACGGAACGGATGCTGTGGACAAATATACAGAGGCAAAGTGTTTTATTTTTTCGTACGTCATTTTCCGTATAAAACAGCGGAGCGGGTGCTGTGGTCAAGAGCAGTAATAGTGACGTCACGCAACTACATGGGAGTGTTTGCCTTTCCCTTTTTCTCACTAATGGGTAAATCGTAAGCCACAAAATCAGATTACCACAGACCAATGGGAGAAGTGATCTTGATGGTTAGCTACAGGGCCCATGTTAACGTCATAATCTTCTCAAAATCTGATAGTACCAGTAGTGCCAATCAACAAAATAGCTTGCAAATTAGCGCCACTGGAGGAGTTTGTACAGAATATTTTTTTAACAACATGACAGGGTCCAGGGCAAAGAAAAAATTTTGGGCCTCCTGTAAAACAGCATAAAAGAAATTATTGTCTTTTATGATGACAAATCAAGACAGAAAATGTACGTTTCTGTTATCTGTTGCCATTATTTTGGCTGTATTGAACCAATTCTCAACTGCGCTGTCATCGAAATATGATGTGCTGCAAATGAAAGAATATGCAAAACAATGCCCTGTGCCATTCTTTGCGCCGACAAAACTGCAAAACGTGCGGTTGTGATTTCACAATATGTGGACATAAAAAAAAACAACAGCAACCAAAAAACGTCAAATTATTACTATACTTTCCGTTCTCGCACTACATTGATTTAAGTTTAATAACCTCTTTTGAAGTATTCCTCTGTTACAGGCTAATGCCTCACATGACATACCGAGACCCTACAATTATCTCCTCCCTATTTTCTTTGATGTCGAAAATGCTTTATAATGGCGCATATCATTGGACTAAAGTAAATAATATACTCGCTAGGAGTTCGGAAAAAGTACTGCATTTCTGACTAATTCCAAGGAGACTGACGATAAATTACTGCAGAACATTGGCAATAAATCCTGCAGCTATGAATAAAGACACTCGTAATGTACAAACTACACCCTAATATGTAAATTTGTACCAGTTAAATGTCATTAGAGCGCGTATAAAGGGAATTCTGCAGTATGACAGAATGTATTATTAATGTGTCCTCGGGGGGACAGCTCCTTGTTTTAAGGTTACTTTTGCGGGCCTCAGGGTACCCCTTTCTAGTCTCTCACCCACTCCACCCTACCTCACACTCATACGAACTGAAGGAAGGAGAGGGGTTAAGGTGTACGGATGGATAACTTTGGTGTCGATTTAGTGCAGTATTAATGTCACGAGGGTACTCTCTCCCCCCCCCCCCCCACTCCCCCCCCCCCACACACACACTGATGTATTATTTTCTGCACCTTATTGACGTTCCATGATGTCCCAACAACTTGAAAGCGAAATCAGTGTTTGTCAGTATCTTCCAAGTCAAATAAATTACATGAAAGCCAGTGTGTTTACGAAATTCTCTCCACAACCCTGCATTGATGCGTAATGTCAACATTTCAAAATACACAAAATTAAATTGTAATCATGTTCTAAGTCCTGCATTAAAAACCTGTTATCATAGCGCCAATGACATCTTCAAATGCGCAGAGAGAAAGGATAAGTTTAAAAAAAAAAAAAAGACAGTCCTATATTATAAACACAGGTGGGGCTCGGTAAATATGTAGATATAAACACACATGTATGCGCGTATAGATCTGTTGTTCTGATGAATATGATAAAGTGTTCATGTGACTGTGCTCATGTGATCCGCGTAACGATTACCAACCTGGTGAATCAGCCGCTGCGCCCCAAGCATTTTGGAGAAGACAGTGATTTCTCCCGCACACTGTAGTTACACCACAGGCAATGGGTGTTTGTGTGAGTAAAGAGGTGTGTGTATGTATCTGTGTGTGTATTTTATATAATATTATATTATATATATAAATAAAAAAAAATAAGATGTGTATGTCTCGGTGTACATGGCTATGTCCTGGGATATAATTTAAAGAAAGCACGGGTTTGGGAATACACAATTATGAGTTGGAAATGTCAGCTTTAATAGACGGTTTCATGTCTTCCCAGTACAGAAACGACCTTGCAGGTAGTGAGTGTGTTCTTGGTCTACTATCATACATTCTATAATGGCAGCAGTGTGGTGACGTCGACTACTTTAAAACTAATACCTTAATGTCCCACATTATTTTAATATTTCATAACTTTATTACCGTTATTGTATAGTCGTTTCCCAAATAAAAGGAATGCTTTCCTCCGTAATGCATCAAGAGATCGCAGTTCATGTACAGGTTTGCCACCTAACATGGTAATTGAAACATATTTTTCATGAAATTCCGTGAACAGACAGCATGCATCCTTGATTATAGGGCAAAATTCCTATAGTTGTTTCTGGTTACCATTTCAAACTGGAAAATCCAACTAGCTCACAATGCATGGATTATCTTTTAAGGTGATATTCAAAAAGAATGCTCTTTTACGTGTAACATTTTGAGTAAATGCTAGATTTGGCTTGCTATACTAAATAAAATATTTTCTATTACTATTTTAAAATGCATGATCCGAAGTTGTGAAGGTTGCATTCTTCAATGACTTCAAAATTCTCACCCCCTCCCCACCTTTTCGCAGCCCCCACCCCCACCCAATGCCGATGACTAAGCGTTCGCTCAAACATTAGGAGCAACAGAATTCTCAAAGGAGGCCGACAGTAACTTTCAGGATGTTCTGCGCATGCCTATTTAACCACTGCATGTCTGATGATCTTCCTTTCCAAGAAACCATTTGTCAAAGCTCAAACTGACAGAAGGAAATATTCACCCTGCATGCACGAAGAGAGAGCCCCGGGGGGGGGGGGTGAGAGGAGGGAGGGGGGGAGGGACCGGTCAGGCGGGTGGGTGGGTCGGACATGGCGATGGTGAGAAGCCAATCTGTGTATGTATCAATATGTTAGAAACTCGCGTGACATGGATTCTGGAGAGCGGAAATTGGGGGTGGCTGGAGGGGGGGGGGGGGGGGAGACGGTGAACAGCTAGCTACATAAACTTTCATGAGTAGTATCATTGAAGAAAAGAAAAGGGGAACTGATTAAAAGAACAATTCAAGAGATGACCATAACTTATATAATAAACAACTATGCGATGGTCCAGGTGATTTGTGTCATAAACAATGTATTTCCGAAGAGATTTACTGAACAATAATTAGGTGCATTTTACTATGAACATTGACACTTTTTTTTTTCATCCATGATCTCTCTCCAGTTTTTAAAAGCGATAAATACCGCCATGTTTCATTTTAAAGTACCTTCATTAATCTCTGGTTCCGCGCCGACTTTTGAAGTAAAGTTGCCTTTTACCTGATAACACACTAGGCTCTATATATAACTCTCAAACCACACCCACTGTCCATTCAAAGCAACCCAGTTTGAGAATACAGTCGAGCACCTTTCATTGAGTTGTGAGACTTTCTCGTGGGGATGGAACATCAGGCAGCGTTCTTCAATTGTTTTCAGACAATTTTATATTATTATTGTTGTCGGGAAGAGACAGCCAACTATTGGGGTCAATGATTAAATGGAACACGACATTATTGTTGTTACGCTTTGGAGTCTAATAGATTAAAATGTTTACGGAAAATGCTTCATGTTGTATCAGGGAAAAGACAAAAGAGAAGATAAACAGCGGTGTCAATAGAAACGTCATAAAAAGAAGGTGAAAGGAAAGGCTGGAAAGGGATACAGGAGAGTTGAAACAGACTGTAGACATAAAGGGGGAAGGGGGAGAGAAAGAACGGAGACAGAGCAGGGTGTAAGAGGGAGAGAGAGAGAGAGAGAGAGAGAGAGAGAGAGAGAGAGAGAGAGAGAGAGAGAGAGAGAGAGAGAGAGAGAGAGAGAAGAGAGTACAGACACAGAAAAACCTGAGAATTTGTTAAGAAAGAGGGAAATAATCCAGCTGGTGTCACGGCCGGAACGACAAGTGGTTCTCTCGTCTAATACCCAATGATCATATCTCACGATAACTACAGCCGCTACCGCCGGCACTACCATCATCCTGGCATCAAACTTTCATCCTTAACGACCACTTCCTGACAAGGGAGGCAACGGCCATACGACCAGGCTTTATGATCTCCGACTGTAAATCATAGGGCGATGGGGGCAGGGAGAATACTCTACACAGAGCTGTTGCATATCGATGATGCTGATGAGAAATATCGATGGTGATGAAGAAGATTAGTAATGTGGCAGTTTAGGCGGGAGCAGTGATGGTGGCAATGGTATTGGCTGCCGTTGTGGTCGGGATAGTGATGCTGTATGCACGAGGTGTTTATACTGTAAACGCAGTGACTGACGAGCCAATTATAGTTTGTGGAATTGGAGCTGGTACTGATAGAGGTTGACATAGGATCTGAGATATAACGATAGTAGATGAAAATTAATGCTTGAAGGAACCGGCTAAAACAGCAACAACTAAAAAGAAAAATGAGAAAATGGTTTTAGAAGTAGTGGCTAAGTGAAGTTAGTAGTTAGTACTGACACAGACGTAGTACTGATGACAATGATGCTAACGGCGGCGGTGTTACTTGTGAAATAAATGTCGTTGAAATGGACTACACACGGGCTGTCTCAGACAAATTTTTTTTAATGAACTGCCTACTGTTTACAACTTTACTCAACTGCGCTGTCATCAGTTCTGGACCAGAACAATTATCAGTTTGAACGCATGCGGCAACTCAAATAGGTACAAATCTGATTCTGTCCTCTTTACTTTGAATCGTAAATGGATGTATCTTAATTGAAATAGCGTTAATAAATATTAAAAGAGTGCAAACATTTCTGAAGCACTTTAAATGTAATAAACAAAAGAAATCGCTGTTGTATCACTGTTGTATTGTTAAAAGTAATGAAAGTAGTTGTACTAATGGTAACTTTTCTAATAAAATGTACTGGGTAGAAACAAATCACTATACTAATTGACATCCTTAGTGCTAGAGCTGTAAGGCTACTAATTATCAGTGGTGAATAGGATTAAAGAATGGATATGGTCCAGTAGAGTCTAGTCACGACTGAAGTAGACTAAACTGCCTTTGTTTAATAAACCCTCTGCACTTTGATGACTTGGCAGCGCGAGCGAGCAATAAAAGTGACAATAATCAGCATGATGAAGACAAAATTCAGAAATTTCATGAATGATACTGACGACATGGATAATGGTTCTGAAGTAACTACAGACAGTATACCCAGCGGGTAATTACTGAGGACACTGACTCACACACATTCACTCTCTCGTTCTGCCACTCCTCTGTACCAACAGCTCCAAGCCTCCTCAAGGCTATGAGAGTGACTGCAACCACACTCATATTTGGCACAGGGCCGGGCAATTGTCTGCACTGTCCAGCAGATGGTCAGTGTGGAAGACTGATGTGAGAGACGATTAACCCTGGGGAACCCAAGAATTTCATGCAAAACATGGCAGGCTATGATAATGGGCTTCACACACACTGAATGTATTTTTTTCCCTTCTTTCCTTCCTCCTATTTTTCTATCTCCACTTTTCGATCTTCTCCTCCTCCTTTCATACTTTTTCTTTCTGGAATCTGTTTTCTGTCTGTTCAATGTTTACCTTAGTGAACACTTTCCCCTCTCTTCATGCTTAATAAGCACACAGTTCTAGACGGACATTGGATAGAACAAAACATTGCAAAACTCATCATAATTATGTGTCCCATAATTCTTCAATGCGGAATTACTTTCCGAACGTGGTCGTAACAATGATTTTTTTTTTTTTCAATGATCATTTCTAATGTAAAGGCGTGTTGGCAATGGAAGTCGTTCCATTCACTTGCAAAGGCCCACAAACATGGATAGATTTATAATTAGCAAGACGTGAATCGAATCTCCTACAGCTTAGAAGAGATACACGCGGGTACTCAAAACTTTTTTGGTGAATGGGTGATCTAATTAATCTTACTGTACCGGGTATGTCCTGAGCTATTTTAGTGCGCCCGTTCATATCTATTCAATATAAAACATTGGGAACTGCTTATGGCCCATTTTCCATACATGTACAAGGATGAAGGCCAAACATCAAAAGGTTCACTAACATGGCTGCTACTTCGAGGTCCGTGTTAAGATTCTAAAGTTTTGATATGCCTAAAACAGTGAGATACGGCCCATTTTTTTCCCCATCAAGTTTGATACATGCAGCAGTGTACACATCGGTGTAGTTCAACGGCGCGTAGTGCATGATAATCTACAAAAAAAATTTAAAAAATGGCGACATAAATAAAACACAGCAATAATAGGGGTTCTGTTTCTCTTATCTTGACTGATCCTGCACTTCTTAACTTTTAAATTGCTGGTACCGAATATGACTGTGGAACTTTGCATGACGGTTTATATTACGTTTTCGATGACATAAACGAAACATAACAAATATTCTACACTAAGTTCAATTTTACTTAAAGTTAAATCACAATTATTCTTCGTTCCGTCAATTAAGGTTTAGGTTGATCGGCACCGACACCCGGTGATGGGAATTCCCTCTTAATGAACCAATATGGAGAGTGCTTACTTTATTAAAGCTGCTGCTATTTAGAGGCTCAGAAAGACATTAAACACTTGAAGACTCTGAAGCCATTGAGTTCAAAACCTACAGGGACGTTCTAATGATGCAGAAAGTCTGTGAACCTAATAAATACAGTTTCAAAGACGAAGATACTACGCTGCTATGAAGATATTATGATCAGAGTCCATACGCCATGAAAATTCCTTCTTGGACATGCCATTATCAATATAGGCGTGAGTAAAGTCAATAATGACATGTCGGTATAAACTGCTGCCACCACCCCTCCATATACACACACGCCCGCACAAAAAAAGAAAGACAAATCCCCAAACCGTTTAGGGTGTGGAAAACGGTATTGAACCAACTCAACAATAATTTCTCCATCAATCATGTCTCAAACTTTACACCAGGATAAAATATGACACTTTTTAATGAAACCCCCCGTATTTCTCCTTAACAGCTCCGCTCACGAGCAGCCATGCGTAACTTTGTTCTGGTGCTCACTGCTTCATGACGTCACGGTTCGGTGCTTGATTGGCTAATCATCTGATTGGCCGATCAAACGGCCAATGACAAGTAAACACACATTGATTGATAAGCGGATCGACAGGGAAAAAAAAAAGGATTTTATACGAGGAAAAAAAACTGTGCATCCCGTTGCCTACACACTTCCTAGTCAACAGAAACACATTCGAAAACACAGCAGGTTACCATGATAACCTGCCAAAGCTTACAAGATAATATTATACACCAGTTCTGTATAAAGGGCAACAGTAAATATTCATAGACAGACAGACCGATAGATCGACAGACTGGCAAGCAGACATAATTATGGAGACAGACAGACAGACAGATAGATAAGATAGATAGATAGATAGATAGATAGACAGATAGATAGATAGATAGATAGATAGATAGATAGATAGATAGATAGATAGATAGATAGATAGATAGATAGATAGATAGATAGATAGATAGATAGATAGATGGATGGATAGATAGATAGATAGATAGATAGATAGATAGATAGATAGATAGATAGATAGATAGATAGATAGATAGATAGATAGATAGATAGATAGATAGATAGACAGATAGATAGACTGATAGATAGATTACAAATGAAACACAGTGATAATAATTAATATGATCATATTAGTGCAGAAAGATATTGAAAAGAATAAGAAGCAAAAACGCCCGCGCTAAAGTTAGGGCTGTAAAACAAAAGGCAGATAAAACAACAACAACAACCAAAAACTGTAGAACTAAAATAAGGTTATGAAAATACAGAGCTGAGATAAAAGACAACTGTGGGAAATAAGGACAAGGTAACAACAATAAAGACGGCTTTTGCCACGTAGGAGTTACTGAGGACAATGCTTGACCACTTGCCTGTTCAGCAGGAGGTATTTGTTGAGACCGTCGTGGCTGAAACAATGACCTACGTGGGAGATGCGATGTGCCGTCACTTTCACATCGGCCAAGCCATTCTCAAACCATCGTCCTTGCCATTCCGCTGGGAAGCTGCAGTTCTGAGAAACTGGGGAAACAAAACGGGAGAAAGAAAAATCATCAGACGTGCCGTGGTCTCATATTTTCAGTGCCACTGACTTAGACATTGCAGGTTTCAAAAAGTTCCACTTTTCAACAAGAAAAAAAAACTGTACCTGTTTTTCTTTAAACTGGCATGAGGACATAGTGACAGTTACAACGTTCTACTCTGATATAAATACATTGCTTTCATGCTAATTATTCAAGTTGCGAATTCCATCGCTGCTATAACACACTGTGTGAAATACAAAGCTGAATCAGACTGTTACGTAATTCCTCCTCTAATTCATAGTCCTTTGCGGAAATGCATGTATTCCAGTTTAATAAACTAGATGACTAGAATTTGGTTCTGAAAATGAAAGTAACATTTCTTGCAAACCCCAGTAAACAAGAAGAAAGCCTGAATTACTAGTCAATCGACCAAACAAATACAAACATGTAAACACATTTCTCTCTTTTCCAGCAACATTCAGCTCCTGAATCGTGGTGAAAACAAGACAAAAAGAAAACTTAGAGTAAGAAATAATACAGAAAAAAAACAACGGAAAGGACAAGGGAAAACAAATATTGACCTTCTTCAGGAAGAAAATGTAACACGGTGGAAAATTGAACTACAGAAACAGTATTAATGTCTCTGGTTACCAATACTGTCAAATGCAAGGCTGACTGCATTAAGACAAACCCAAAGTTGCATTAAGAGTGCTCAGAGAAAATACCATCCATATGACGAGGTAATTGGAAAGTGTGATTCCAGCCTAATATACACAGCCATGGCATTGTTCGGGCAATCTTATCCTTGATTTGTGCGTAAGGAAAACACAACTCCGCGGGTCACTGAGTTTTGGTTTACCCAATCCAGAGAGCTGGAGGCGCCTTGTAGGCGGACAAGCAGGGGGTATCCAACTCAAGGAAGGCAGTGATTTAGTAGTTTCCAATGCTTTTCTCTCCAATCAAGATATTATGTCTGGCTCTGTCCGCAGTTCACCGGCTAGTTAGACTGGACTTTAAGCAACCCAAATGATTCATAGTCCATTGTATGTTAAATCTTAAATTGGCAAGACTACAACCAGAAAAAATATTTGTTTCAGTGCTTCTTTTCGTTGTTCTACTGAGGCGTGAAATTGATATTTATCATATCGCTGGCTCTGTCAGCAAGAACTCATTTCACAAGTGAGGAAAAAACATGTTATATTTGAAATGTATTCTTTATTTAAATACAGTTTTGATTATGCAGATAGATAACATAAACGACACAGACAGAAAGACAAACAAAAACCCGACTACTATAGACAGACACACAGACAGACAGAGAAACAGACAGGCAGATAAACAGACACACAGACAGAGAAACAGATTAGATAGATTTCAAACTCTAATGCGCGGACAGTTCGTTCATTAAAGGCCTACACAATCTCCTGGCGAGTTTTTCTTTGCTAAATCGTGAGATTCAGTGGGCAACAAGGAAGGAAACACATTCCATGAGAACGTGAGAAATGAAGTGTAGGCGTCCGGAAACACGAGATCGGGGACAAATAATGGAAAAAAAAATATACACACATACAACAGAAAACACAAAATATCATACGAAGAAATGGACATATGCAAACAGACAAGGTGGAAAAGTGGGTAAATGAGGACAGAAGACTGTAATTGTTGTGTGTGTGTGGGGGGGGGGGTAGGCTATGGGTAACACTGAGAGCTGGAAAGATAAAAAAAAAATAATTTGCAATGGAGAGTTCAGAAGCAAAACTGAGGAGGACAGGACGTCACGCACCCAGAGAGAGAGAGAGAGAGGGGGGGGGGAAGAGAGAGAGAGAGAGAAAGAAAGAGAGAGAGAGAGATGATGATACGAATGGACGAGTGGAGGAGCCCAGAAACCAGTAAATGAAGTCAGAGAAAAAAATCAGTGAAGAAACAATGTATCAGCAGAAACAGTGCGACAGTGGAAGAAAAAAACCTTGTGGAAACGAAGAAAAGCGAGAGAAAGAAAGTATGACAGACAAAGAGAATAAGAGAGAGGAAGAAAATTTAACACTCCTGTCGAGTGTTCGATGGATAATTTTGGTGCTGTCGATTTCCTATCTCAGTGAGAGCATTAGAATAAAAGGATAGGGCGCGATGGAAATGTGGATTCCAGAGAGATAGAGTGAGTGACAGTAGTGAGACAAAGCCCATGCAGTGAATGGAGAATTTAAGGGATGGGGGTGAGAGAGAAACAGAAGGAGACAGAGAGTGAGAGAGGGAGAGAGAGAGAGGAGGAAGGGGGAGGGGGAGAGAAAGGGAGACGGAGAGAGAGAGAGAAAGAGAGAAGGAGAGCGAGACAGAAAAATATAAACAGTGAAAGCCTGGGAAAATGACAGATGAAATTGGGCTGGAATAAGAGAAAAAAAAAAGATGGATGGAAAGAGCGAGAGGTGGGGAATTGGGGGTGACGGTGAGAGGGTTAAAAATGACGGGAAAGGCAATGAAAGAGAAAATCCATTGGGAAGCAGGAAAACGACAAACATGATGAAACATATTGTGCTGAGGTGGGCAGATATATTTATTAACAATTCCATGTCTTCTTTATTTTTCCTTTTATGTAGATGTCGGGTAGCCTTGACGAGGGGGAAGCTTGGTAAGTTGTCAAGACATCTTAAAGGAAGTAATTGGGTGTAATGTTGTGAGGGCCCGACAGTGAAGGAGCAAACATTCAGATAGATAGATAGATAGATAGATAGATAGATAGATAGATAGATAGATAGATAGATAGATAGATAGATAGATAGATAGATAGATAGATAGACAGACAGACAGACAGAGACAATGAAACTGATGGTTAAATAGCCAGACAAGCGGACAAACAAACGAACAGACAATGTGGATGAGATAGAAAGAGACAGAAAGAACAGCGGAGACAGAGACAACCAAGAAGAGAAGACAAAAAAAAAGAAGAACAGAAACAGATGACAAAGGACAGAGAAATCCCTGCAAAATTAGCGAGCGGGCAGGGCCAATAACCCTCATTGATAATTTCACGTCAGTGGAGATTTGTGGGAAAGAAAGGTAGGGTTGAGGAACTGTTTGTCTCCAGCGTTACTTTTCCTTTCCTAGAAAGTGGACGGAATTGTGAAACAGAAAACACAGGGGAAAATGAGATTACTGGTTGGGTTTTGTCCGAGGTAATAGGCTTCAGGATGAGCAAATGGTAGAGGGGGCTGTGTCTTTACAGACGTCGTCTGTGGCCTTTGGTGTGTAAAGAATAGATATATATATATACATAAAGGCAACCTCTAGTTCAACTTCAAGTCTAAAAATAAACAGAAAGTAAATGCACTTTTGTACGGCATGAGGAGAAAAGGAAACTTAAAGCTGGATTTTCATGTGTAGGAAAGCGGAAAGGGCAACGGAAACGTCAACCCCTCCTCCACCCCCCCCCCCCCCAAAAACACTTCAAGTAGTAAAATAGAAAGAATGGTTCCGTACGCCGTTTCCGTACACATGGAAACACTCTTTTTACTACTTGATGGATTTTTCCCATTGCCGTTGCTGTTTCCGTACACATGAGTACCTACCTTTACTCAAATAGTTGCTGATCTGCACAGCTCTCTTTCATCAACGCAATAGATAATAATAATATATCTAGTTTAAATGGAACAAAAACAGCCAGACAGACAGAGATACAGACAGACAGAGGGACGGGCAGTTAGATTTACAGACAGACAGGCAGGCTAACAGGCAAACACACACAGATAGATAGATAGATAAATAGATAGATAGATAGATAGATAGATAGATAGATAGATAGATAGATAGATAGATAGATAGATAGATAGATAGATAGATAGATAGAGATAGATAGATAGATAGATAGATGATAGAGATAGATAAATAGATAGATAGATAGATAGATAGATAGATAGCTAGCTAGATAGATAGATAGATAGATAGATAGATAGATAGATAGAGATAGATAGATAGATAGATAGACAGATAGATAGATAGATAGATAGATAGAGATAGATAGATAGATAGATAGATAGATAGATAGATAGATAGATAGATAGATAGATAGATAGATAGATAGAGATAGATAGATAGATAGATAGATAGATAGATAGATAGATAGATAGATAGATAGATAGATAGATAGATAGATAGATAGATAGATACCGACAGAGAGCAGAAGATATAACAAAAGGGAGATCATGCAAAACGGTAGCATGAGTGACAAAGATGGTAAAAAAAACAGTGCTACCTAGGCCAGGAACAAGTGAACTATGAAATAGCAGTGTTACAGCCGGGAATAAAGAAGGCGTGGAATATTGAATGATGGACTTTTCTCTTCGTAACATGGACACCTGACGGCGTAAGTCAGCGCGCATTCAGGGAATGTTTTACGACGGAGACAGTACCAACATTGCCAAAGCAAACAGGCTCTAAAACACGCTAGGACACGAGAGAAACAACAAGTCTCGGACATAATCTCAAGAGGAGACAACCCACTAACCACAGACATAAAAAAAAAAAAAATCGTCGCCTAATTAAGGCCCCCAACTCACAAACAAATCGGGAGTTAATGTGGTTACTTAAAGATTCATTTCAACATATTTTGTCTGGGTCTCATCGATCTAATAGTGTGTTTATCTGTTTCTTGTTGACGCTAAAACACGCTGCTTGGCACATTAAGAGATGATTTCAAAATTTCTTGTTTGTTTATGACAACTGGGAACGCGTAAGCAGTTTTTTTTTTTTTTTAATCTAATCCTTTTTCTGGACTGTAACAGGCTGAAGTCTAATTCCTAAGTTTTGAGTGGGGAATTTCTCGCAAACAAAAAGCAACAACAAAAAAGAAACATTTATAAAATTGTGAAAAACAGCAGAGTTTTTTTCGTATCAAAACTTATTCCGAAAGACAGATTACTTGACACATCATTGAATTAAAGGAGTACTATAAGAAGCGAAGTGTATGATACGAATTCCGAATTCTTTCAAAATAATGGCATACTTTGTTTGACCATCTTCCGACTGTAAAATGATAAATTGTGTTGTGGGTAAATCAAACAAACAGAACAGAGGAAAAAAACAACAAAAGACAGAGATGATGAATATTGTCGATTTATTATATTATCTTTGAAGATAAAAGGCCAAGTAAATATATGCATGAGAAAGCTAGTGCTCTGTTCTGGTTGTTAATGTCTTACATGGTTAGCCACGCAGAACGCAAGTCTCTTCTGTCAGTTTCAAGACCAAAACCTGCTTTGACATTTCATTCAGTCCAATCACTTGCAAGACCATAACTCCCAGAAAACAAAATATTTGTGGAATGAATAGCTTCGCAAAAAGTGCCACTGTTGCTTTTTTTTTCTTTTTGTTTATACTAACATAAAAACACACAAACACACACAAAACATAATTATTATTTCCATTGTCTGATCAACAAAATGACCGGTGATCGGCATATAAAAAGAATTCAGTAAAATTTTCAGTGGAATTTTGTCAAAGAAAAATAAATTTCAGCGAGATATAATTAAATGTTTACCTCGGGGATTCAAGATGATGGCGACGGAAGGAGGAAGGAGGGAGGGAGAGAGGGAGAAATGAGACAGACAGCACCCAGTTCATCCAAACAGGAAACACTTTACATTGCCTTCGCTTTTTTCCAAAGCGTCTCTTCATCTCAAGATTTCACAGTGATCAGCTGATCAGACCAATTTCCATCTCTTTCTTCCTTTCTTTTTTCTTTTCTTTAAAGATAACTTTATTTCTCTATTTGATTTCTCGTCGGCCAACGGCTTTAATCTGAAACTATTCTTTGTTTGTGAGAAAACAGATCGATAATTGATTTGAAGATTTCAAATAAAAAATATCCCAAGTGTTTGATTTATGGACATTCAGCAGGCAAATCTTCAGGGGAAGTTTACCATTTTGTCTTTTCAACCATTCGTTAAGAGAGTGAGATGCGGATTGACTGCTAAGTGCTATTGTCTACAATATTCTGGATAGAAGATGATCTTGAATAAAGACAAAATGAAACAGCCTGATGTTCAGTAGATCATCTATCTATATATCTATCCATCCATCCATCCGTCCGTCCGTCCGTCCGTCCGTCCGTCCGTCCGTCCGTCCATCCATCCATCCATCCACCCACCCACCCACCCACCCATCCATCCATCCATCCATCCATCCATCCATCCATCTATCTATCTATCTATCTATCTATCTATCTATCTATCTATCTATCTATCTATCTATCTATCTATCTATCTATCTATCTATCTATCTATCTATCTATCTATCTATCTATCTATCTATCTATCTATCCATCTGTGTGTGTGTGTGTGTTTCTCTCTCTCTATGTCTTTCCGTCTGTCTTTCTCTCTGCCCATCCCTCCGCCTGTCTGTCTGTCTTCTGTCTACGTTCATCCAGGATTTTGGCCAAAATAATCGATATTTTCAAAAACATTTTTACTTTCAAAAAATCGTTAAAATCGGAACAAGAGAGAGAGAGAGAGAGAGAGAGAGAGAGAGAGAGAGAGAGAGAGAGAGAGAGAGAGAGAGAGAGAGAGAGAGAGAGAGAGAGAGAGAGAGAGAATATTATCAAACTATGTTCCGGATTTCAAAGAATTGTGAATCAAGCCAGAGAAACTGAAATGTACGTTTATGTGCGTGTCTATATCTGTGTGCATGTGTATTTATGTGTGCATTCACCCAACCACTGCAGGGAAATGGAAGAAATAGTGGCTCTGGGGAAGGGGACAGAAATAAATAGAACAGTAGAGAAGACTGTAAGAAGGAAGAATTTGTGTCGAGGAATTTCTATGAAGGAAAATGAGACTATTGTAGTTCCAAATGGATGACACTCAGTCGATGCAAATGTGAACTTGTGAATAGAAGACGTTGACTGTAAAATGGCTTTACGTTTATTACTTTTAAGCTCATTGGATAATTCAATCCAGTTTCAGCTTAGTCGAAGTCATGACTGTATGATAGCTGTGCGTTTGCAATTGAGTGAACGTGTTTTGGAAACATGTCTTTATCATGAAAGACAAGATTTAATTTCTTATAACGTTCAAAGATGCAACACGTTCATATACAGTGTTTATCAGATTGATTGCCCAGAAAGACCAGATACTGATTATCACATTGTCCAAAAAGACAAGACGCAGGGAGTTTTGCCAGAAAGTCCAAAATAACGAAACAGAAAACATGTTTATCCGACTGTCCAGAAAGATGCGACACACAATATATTTATCAGAATCTTCAGAAAAAGTCAAGACACAGCAAATGTTCATCAGAATGTTCAGGAAAAGCCAAGACATAGCAAGGGTTTATCAGAATGTTCAGAAAAAGCCAACACATAGCAAGGGTTCATCAGAATGTTCAGAAAAAGCCAACACATAGCAAGGGTTTATCAGAATGTTCAGAAAAGTCAGGGCATAGCAAGTCTTTATCAGAATGACCAAGGAGACTAGACCGAAAATTCAAATATCAGAATGCCCGAAGAGACAGAGAAATAAAATATGAGGGGGGGGGGGGTGGGGACTGGGAGTAAAAGTAGGAAGGGAAGTGTGGATTGGGCAGAGGACTGGGACAAGAAGAACAAGAGAACTGATTACGAGAACAACAGATAAGCAAAATGGATCCAGGATATTTTTCCTGTTGTTATTAAAGGCGAGAAGAATGAAAAATGAAGATAATGAAGAAGTTGGAGGAAAATGCACCACAAATGGAAGGAGTTTTATGATTAAAAGGCGTTGCCAGAGAAACATAATTAAACCACCATTAACAATTCCTGAGGAACACAGCGCTCACATGAGGTTTATTGCAGACAAAAGTGAAAACAAAAAATGACCAGGAAGATGAGGAAATTGTGAAGAATGAAAAGAGAGAAAGGAGGAAGAGGAAAAGAAAAAGAATCGAATTAAGAGTAATGGAACGAAACAATGAATAAAAAATAACTGACAAAGGAGGATAAGCCCAGAAAATATGACGAGATCGTGGGCCAACTGAAAAACCTAGCAACGAATGAATTCGCGGCACAATATGTTGGTTTGAACAAAAAAAAAGAAAATCAGGTCTCATCGCGTTCAGATGTTGACACTGTTATCATTAACGCCCTTAACATAGCGCAGGCGTGAAGACATGCGCCCAGAGAGAGGAAGTGTAAATTTTGTTTATGGGGGCCTCCCGTGGGAACAGTAAAAATGGCGTCCATAGTTCTGCCAACACTCCGTGATTTCCGAGATGACAGTGGCTCTGACGATAACAATGTCAGTTTTCGTCCGCCTGTTTACTTCCAGTAACAATTGAGCACAATAAGGCAAATTGGAGTACAGTGAAAATGAGTGACAAAAAAAGTAACAGGCTGAAGTAAAAATAAAAAAAGCTCTTCTCTTGTTACCCCCCCTCCCCCACCAGACAAACAAGTATGCACGCATACATGTACACGCGCGTGCACACACACACACACACACACACACAAACTATACATAACTGGAGGAGAAAAAGAAGGGAAATAGAAAAAAGAAAACTTATTACGATAGAAACTGAGCACTGAAGAATTAAAACTCAACGTTAAAACTCATCGCAAAATGGACATTTGATTGAGGTGACTTGTTCCCCCTCAGTACCCAGAAATTAGACACAAGAAAACAGGGCGGTCTGGGGGAGGAGGGGGTGGGAAAGAGGACAGACGATAAGCAAATGAACAGAATGATGACCAAGACATGGCAAAGTTTCTTCGTATATATAGAATATTATTGTATCGTCCTGCCACGTATTAACATTAGCGCGCATAATTTTTTTTTAAGCGAGACCCCTCTCAGGTGGCTGAACAAGAAAGCTGGATGAATAAGGTGGTTGGTTTCCGCTTTCAATATAAAGAGCACTTCATTAATGGGCGCATTTGCCTTTTTTTTTCTTTTTTCAAGCCATCTTAAATTTGTCAGGACCATTTGACAGGCGTATTTTGCTGACGTCAAGTTCATTTTCATCGGGCGACATCAGCCATTGTTTCCGCTTGCAGATAATCAGCTGTGATGTTTGGCTCTGATTCTAAAACCTGGAGTAACGAACCGCTGTTGTTTCGGACTCGACAAGAGAAAACGAGGAGCAAGGCCAGATATGAAACGGAGGGCTTATTCAATTAGGACCAAACCTGACTCTTTTTCATCCTTTAAGCTGTTGGCACAAAGCCAGTAAATGGATTTGGACAAATCTCTTCCAAAGAAATAGCATCTTTCATAATGTGTGTTTTTGAAGTTGATAAGGTTGAAGTATGCTCCGAGTAACCTAATTTGCGCCCATTAACATCCCTCGGCGTTTTCTCATTAGTGCCAAAATGACGTAAAAAGTATCTAAAACGCCCGAAATCCTCCTCAAAGCGCCTAATTGGGGGACCCAGTCAGTTTTTAGGGTTTTCTTCGGCGTAGAGATATCAGCCCGGGGCGGGAGTTGGGGTAGGAAGCTCCGAAATGTCATCGTCTTCATCTTCCAGGCGCTGCTTGGACTTTTAATTATATTGTGGTGGTCGATAGAGCCCTCCCCAGCCTGCGGGGCCAGGCATCTATACTCATCAGGCAGCGTAACAAAGGATAAAGTCACGGCCAAATTAAATTTTCACCCAGAAAATGAGGGCTCAGGGCGAACATAATCTTGCTATCTGGCACATCGACTGGCTAAAATCTGGCAAACGAAGCCATGTTTGTACAAAATTCATGATGTGTTCTCTTCCCTGGTAGTTCGCTTTTCCTTCTGTGTGCCCCTCCCCCCCCCCCCCCCCGCTTCCTTTCTTGTCCTAAAGCACTTGGTATAGCGGATTTATTTGAGTACTGAAACACGTAATTAAACCCTCGGTGGACTGCACTGCAAACTTACGAAATAAAAAAAAATGCAAATTTTCCTCGACTCAGTAGGATAACAAAAATCATCAGCCATTTTGGGAGGCATTACGTCAGAGATTTAGTTAAGTAATGACTATTCTGGACAGCACCAAAACAAGCACTCTTGACACAGAAACCATGTGAACCTCTCTGTGCTAAAGCCGTAACTGATAAATGGGGAAAGTAATTTCAAAATTTCAGGAAATTTTAGATCTTATTTCAGTATAGCACGGTTTTAGTTTCAGAACCTGGAGGACTTGGCTTGTATATTAGGCTCATCTCGATCGGTAATAACAAATTCCTTTAAAGTTTTGGCACATAATAGACTTTAAACACTAGCTTTAAAAAAAGGTGCCATCAGCGAATCTAGAAGAATAAGCTGTTATCTTAACTGACTAGTCAGCCACTTTTTTGTGTTTGAAATAGACCTGAGAAATTATGACATGTTTATTTCCAATTTCTGTTATTTTGAGGTTACAGGAGAAAAGGTTGTCAGCACAGGTTTTGGACATTTCTATTCACTTCAAGTACTGGCAAGATGGATAGATAGTAAAACGAAAGACGATAGATCAAAGACAAGTGGTTAGATAGATGGATGGAGAACCAGACACAGGCATACAGACAAACAACCAGCCAGACATACAGATAGAGTGAGACAGACAGACATACAGAGAGGGTGAGACAGACAGACATACAGAAAGATAGATGGATAGATGACAGACAGACAAACGACAGGCAGGCAGGCAGGCAGCCGGGCACGGCGACAGACAGAAAGATAGATAGATAGATAGATAGATAGATAGATAGATAGATAGATAGATAGATAGATAGACAGACAGACAGACAGACAGACAGACAGATAGATAGATAGTTAAATGGATGGATGGATGGATGGATAGATAGATAGATAGATAGATAGATAGATAGATAGATAGATAGATAGATAGATAGATAGATAGATAGATAGATAGTCAGACAGACAGACAGACAGACAGACAGATAGATAGATAGTTAAATGGATGGATGGATGGATGGATGGATGGATGAGTGGGTGGATGGATGGATGGATGGATGGATGGATGGATGGATGGATGGATGGATGGATGGATGGATGGATGGATGGATGGATGGATAGATAGATAGATAGATAGATAGATTAGATAGATAGATAGATAGATAGATAGATAGATAGATAGATAGATAGATAGATAGATAGATAGATAGATAGATAGATAGATAGATAGATAGATAGATAGATAGAAAAACATGTTTAATCAATGGTCAGGACCCAGTGTATATGTATACTAAAATTTGTAACAGTACTTTGCCATTTCCATGACGGACAACAATCACTTGGAAATTAAACAGGAAATATCTGGAACAGCGAGCCCATTACTCACGTGGGTGAATCACGATGTCGTGTAGCCAAAATCGGCTTATATTGTAAAATAAAATCATTCGCTTGAATAACATTGTCCTCACGTAATTTTCTCCTTGGCTGGGCTTGCCACCGCAAGTAACAATTCTCCTCTCATGCCAGAGGATTTTGATGATGTTCTTGGAAGTTTGAAATTGGAGAAAATATGGAAAATATTGACTATTTGGCTCTCAAGATCACTTATTAATCTTCCCCTACATTCTCGTTTAAAAAAACAACAAAAAAACAACAACAACGCTGCTAATCCCTTTCCTTTTAGCCTTTAATTTCTATCTCATATTACTCAAGAATCATCATCCGTCGGGGATTTACGACGATGTCATCAGAAGAACAGAAACCATTCTGTATGATTGTTTTCAAATAAATAATATGTAGTTATATTAGTTATAATTACGATAGCGATATGTAACAGGATGGTAGAAAATACAAAGATCGCCACGTAAAGTCACATTTAACGGGAAGGATTGAATCCTGAAGAGGGCCTTTGCAGGTTAAGTATTTAAAGTAAATTTAATCGTATCTGACAACTAAGTATAGCACTTCCGTTCGTAAAATCGCCATATTTTATGATCCTGAATAAGAGCATAATATTATTTAAATTCATATATATAGATTTATCATTATTCAAAAGAATAATTTGACAATGGCGGGGAGCTTACTTACTTCATTTTGTTTTTAAAAAATACTGTGATGTCAGTTGATTTGTTGTTTTTTTTTAAACCCTGGATTTGTAGGTTCATTCTCATTATCAAAAGATGAAAGAAAAACAATAATTTGGAACAGCATAAAGCAGCAAAATTAGCCATGTTAATTCCGAGTCCACCCACTCCTTCCAGACCTCTTTTCCCACCTCATCTGTCCGTGTAGAGGTTGAAAGAGGTCGGCAGCTTGCAAATTATAAGGAGTTTAGGGCTTTTGTTTGCAGCTGCTAAGAGCCCAAGTTGGTGATGAGAAGTTTGGATAGCCATTCAGGCCGGAACACGCGGAGTTTGAAGCAGCCTGCTTAAAACAATGTCCCAGCAAGGATGGAGAAAATGTTATCCAGATTGTCCACCTCTCCATTTCTTGATTCCATGTGTGAGGGGAGATGTGAAAGGATAAGAGGAGTTAGACGTTGAGGGGTTGATACAGTGCCTTACGCCAAAGAAAGGGAGATGGAGATAATCCTTTGATGGATTCTGAGTTCGGCATTCCCACTTCACCATGGGGAACTGCTAATGACATCAACCAGCCACCGGTCACTCTGACCAGATGCCGTTTTGATCCCAGGTGATACAGTGTAATGTTCACTTGCAGCTTGCAGGTAAGTGACCCCACAGGCTCTTCTCGCTGCTAGTAATACAATTTTAAAGTGCTCTGGCAAGTAAAGTGTTCGTGACGAAAAAGAAACAGAGAGAGAGAGGAGGGAGAGACAGAGGGAGAAAAGAGAGAACAAGAGAGAATGATTTCAAACAAAAGCAAAACTTACATTTGCCTCAAATTCCCACAAGTTTCAGTCTCCATATGACCACTTTATTTTTCGCTCTCCAATAAGAACACACTGTAAGCGTTTGTATTAGTTAATTGAAATTTTGCCCCTTCATCGTCGCGAAAATAATAACCAGATGGTTGACCGGCTACTTCACACTTTGACATTACTGAATGGCCTGGCCAAATTATAAGGAACGAAGATGGAAGGGAGATAAATGAGTGATAAAATCATGTTCTTAGTGACAATCTTCCAATAAAAACAAAAGTGCAGGCTGCCAATTCCTAAATTCTTATTAAATATTAAAGGTAAAAAAAAAACCAACCCAAATGTCTCCAATTTAGGGCCTCTTATAAATACCTTCCAAGAATCCTTCCCAGTTAAAAGGTTGAGAAACACTGGCCCAGTTGATTGGTATTTTCGTTTTCTGTTTTAGGGAGAATATGTTTATTCGACATCACACTGAAGATCTTAAACAGTTTTGGAAAGAAATGGAAAAAAAAAAAATAACTCGTCAATTAACTTATGATGATTTTCCACCTGACATTTCTGAGATGAAAAGGATGATAAATGACGACCTTAAATCTGACCACAAAGTAGATCCACCCGGCGCTACTTTTTATTTTGCCTCCTTATTTGATCCCATCATCGGACGTATTTTTGCATTAGATGGGATCATACAAATGCAAAACTTGAAGCAACTATAAATACTATCAGTGACTTTTTTTTCAAAATACATTCTGCATATTTTGTTTCTTTGTTTTTCTGGGACTCGCAAAAAAAAAAAAAAAAGCACACTAAATTTGGCTCGGCCTCCGTGCCAAGACCAGGAGTAGGCAAGCTAATTCCCAGTCTGCTGGCATCATTTTCACAGATTTGTCCCACCCTTGAGACATGAATACATCTCATTCGATTGACGCTTCTTTGATGGGATGTCGATACCGGAAGAATGCGTGCGCAGCCCGGATATCGAACGCTCTCCATGTTACCAATGCTGAGAGACAAGCACTGAGATCTCCCATAGCTAAAATCTACTTATTTCTGGCGTTGCCCGGGAATTTGGGAGCGGCATTTGCTTTCACGGGTTTACCAAAGAAAGCTGTTTTTCCCAATCCACTATGAAACTAAGGCAATGTAATTTTCACCTTACGTTTGTATGAAAACCCTATTTTCGGGATCGCAAGCCCCACCCACGAAATCTGTTCTGCTAAGTTTATCTCTCAACATGAAACAAGGTACATGTGTTTCTGTTCTAAAAGACAGTAGAACCCATCAAAATAACCTCATTGTCTTCTAACACTATCTCCACGCATAAAAGACTTTTCCCAAGAGAATGTTGGGCAGGGGAGAAGCCATTTCTGTCACTATTTATGTCGCGTTTTAAGTTCGTCTTCGTTTACTTAGAATTATTCTGAAACATAATAGATCCATCCATCAGACAAACTGCCATACTGGAATGATCCACCGGCACTCTTACTCCCGTAGGCCCAGGTTATCATATGATTTGTTACAGCGTAACATGGCCAACAGGAAACAAACAACAAACAAAACAACAAGTGTCCTCTTAATTATATCAGTCTGAAATTTACCGCACTGTCTTATTTCTCTTCACTTTTAATTTCCTGTAGACTCAAGACTTCCTCCCTCCCTCGTCTCTTATTTCCCAATCCCATCTGCGTATTTATTTTTCATGACGTCATTTTTTTTCCAGTGTATTGATAAATATCTATTTCTGCTGAAATACATAATCATAAAATTCCCGAAATAACCAAATGAAAATCGATGCCGCAACTCACTCATTACTAGATCACTTACTGTTTTTCTGAACGATATTTTCAATCAAGATTTTATGATTGGTACTATGAGATGGACTGTCAGTACCTGACACCTAGGCCATATTACATTGTCTGAGAGAGTACCGAGAACGGAGAGCAAAGTGAAGAAGTGCCATGTTTTAACACCACTGAGCATACTCTCTCTCCCTCTGTCTCTGTCTCTCACACACACACACACACACACACACACACACACACACACACACACACACACACACACACACACACACACACACACACGCGGGCGCATACAAAGTGTAGAGGAGGGAGGGAGGGAGAGAGAGAGAGAGAGAGTGGGGGGGGGGGAAGAGAGAGAGAAAGAGAGAAAGAGAGAGAGAGAGAGAGAGAGAGGGAGGGAGGGAGGGAGAAGTGGGGAGGGGGGAGAGTGATGCAAATTGCCAAAGTATTGTAGGAAGGGCAAGACCTTTTTCTGCTTCCTCGACTGTGTACTTGGTGGTGCTAATTTCTTGTCTCCTCCCCGCCCGTCCCTGCCCCCAAGTCCGCATCTCTCCTGCTATAATTGGGGTCATTTAGACCTCGGGCCCACGGGCCAATCCGTGTGCCATCATTAGGGTATATAGCGAGGGGCTTTAGCGGAAACGATTGTCGCCCGGCGGCGAAGTCTCCCTCATCGATCTATTTGCGATTTGTCCCTATGGCGTTCGGGACACGCCAGGCCAGCCACCTTTCCCTTTGGAGTCCTTACATTAGATCAACTTATGAAAGCTCTACAAGAAACATCCTTTTCACATTTTCAAACTCATATAAAAAATTTTAAAAAAATGGCAGGAGAACTTCGAATTGTATCCCTACAGTAAAACGTCGTCGGAACACGATCTTACTTTCTTTTCTGATATTATAAAGATTTTTTCCCATTATTAAGCAAAACTGGTCATACATCATCTGATAAGCCAGGAGTCATAGCATGACATTATGTTATTTTCAACACAGCCAGAGCTCACTGTCTAGCCCCAAATCTTCTGTACAGATTGAAAAGGACAAGAAAAACTTGGCCTTGAGAGTCCGAATGGACGGTGCAATCGTAACTTGAAATTATTCCCTACAGCGAGTACTGACAGCCTAAACGTTTATTGATAAAACTGCGCAGAATGCATTGAATTCATGGTGAAGTTTTCTACAGAAAGCATTCATGTCAGGAGTTTCCTGGAGGAAGGAGTTGGAACGATGTTAGGGAAGGAAAAACATTTGCTAACGTTTGGGCCCTGTCAAAAGAGGACGTCGGAGAAATGGTGACTGTTAGGATGATGGACTTGTGGAGGTCGCAGAATATAGTGTCAGCTAATTAAAGGTTAGTCCTAGATGGTCGAGTTGGAGAATTTTCTAAAAGAGAAATTTAAAAAAAGAGAGAAACTTCACACAGAACTCTGGCTATTGCCATTTTTAGCACCAGGGGAAAAAAGAAAAGAAAAAAAACAAAAAACAACTAGGTCAGTCCATCAAATAATTATATGGAAACAAACATTAATTTGGTTTCAGTCGGGGGCGGGGGGGGGGGGGGAATTCCGTGAAGTTCTGTCCCAACGTTCTTATTCTAATTTCAGAGTCTTTGATAGACCACAGATATTTATTCATTGGAAGCGTACAGTGATTTGTTTATTTATTGGGAGAGTAAAAGGGTGTATTTAATGGCAAGGTACACATATTTGTTTATTCCCTAAATTAATCATACTAAACAGTTAAAATTTTTTCGCACATGCGTTAGAGACGAACATTTCCGAAAAAAGAAAATAATGGTAAAAATGTTTTGAAATTGGAAGAGAAGATATTCTTCAATAGTCCGAAGGCTCTTTTCACTTTCCACGCCCGCTTGGATGCACTGGAAATGTTGTTTAGGAATAGATGTAACTGACTACATTACAACCAGTTGCAGTTGTGATGAGCAATGGTGATTACCAAGCACATCGTTAAATAAGGCTACATTTGGGGCGTGTATCAGACGAGTAACGACAGCTGTCTTCAATCCCCCCCCCCCCGCCCCCTACGAAATAGGTGGGCTCCGAGCGAGATTCGAACCTTGAACTCCTCATACTAAGTCAAACGAAATAACCATTGACCCCCTGCGCCGATTTTTTTTGCCCAATATCTAACTTCCCCTTTCCCACCCAAACTGCGTGCCGACAAAAGCCACACGTGCCCAATTGTCACGTGCATGGTGGACGTCACAGAATGGTCCAACAGAAATGGCGTGCGCACGGACAGTGGTCAAGCAGTCACGTCGACGCCTGGCTAGTGGGCTGATCAGTTGAAGCTGATCTCTCGGCAGCTGACAGAAGGCCAGCACGAGGTCATTCATTATTTGCCGAACTGAAATGATTATCAGTGGCCACCCATTACAACACGAAGCAGCTCATTACAAACGCTTCGTTGACGCGCCACACCCAAAACCTTCATTAACAAGGCGAACATGTAGCTGGCGGCGTTGAATGGCTCTGTTTTAGGCGTCTGGGGAGAAATGTTCTTTCAGTCGTTTTTCTTTCTGTGTCTGCCAAATGCGTTATTGATAATGCCAAATGCGTTATTGATAAACACTTTGAACACAACTACTTTATTGTGGATTTGAATATGGCAGTTGTATAGTAGGTGAATTGCCATTTATAGCGTCTGCCACATAGACTGCTACTTTCTAGTTGCATATTCAGGTACCCTACTAAGTTGAACTGTGAAATCAGGCTTCTAAAATACTTGTCCTACACAAGTTCAGCCGAACTGAATTACTTCTTCCCAGGTTAAGGGGCTGTTCACCAATTAATGAATAAAGACTAATGCTGTAATTACAGTTTTGTGTCTTTCCAAGGCGTGTTATATTCGTGCAAAAACAACCGTGAATTAATAATAAACGTCCATGTCATTTCAAGTTTTTGGAAGAAACTGTCGTCCTCAGGTTCCCTCGATTAGAGGCATTACATCATACCAAAATTACACAGCACCACATTATGCCACACAACACATTATGCCACACACTACATTATGCCAGACTACAACAGATCGTGTCTCACTATAGCACAGAAGACATGACGTGTGATCCATAGTCCTTCTGCTCTATCGGCTGTGTCGTATCACGACATGGCCTATGGTCTTCTTTGTATTAGAAACAGCAGCAGCAACGACAACAACAACAACAACAACAACAACAAAAATAATAGTTATATAAATCCAATGGGACCAATCCAACACAAAAATAATGCTAATAGTCAGTTGAATTTAGACGCTAACGAGAGTTGAGGCCACTTCCTGGCGAAATGTCGGTGGAGCCAAACTGAGAAGGTAACGAGGCTAATAGCGTGAGATAGATTCTCTCTGTAAATCTGGGTTTCGGAAGTGACACCTCAGCGAGAAGTCCACTCTTTCTTAGACAGGGCTGTCCAGAGATTACTGGCTTGCCTTGGTAGGGTGTCAGCCCCACCACGTGATGTTGTTTGATGTTCATATTTATACCCCTCCATACCTAACCCCTCCCCCGGTTCTTTACGAGGAATAATAGCAGAGGACTAAGGTTTTGTAGAATAAGAAGACGTTGAACAAATCGAGACTAACAGACCCCAATAAGGTGCATGCGATGTTTCAAACATCTATCTGGTTTCCTCCATCAGTTATTTTACATGTTTGTTGTGTTCACTATACGAAATAACCCAATCGTATTAAATAACGCGGCAAGCAATCGTTTTTTTCATCAGTCTCTGGTGTTCTCTTCATTGGTTAATTCAGTAACGTGATTTATGGAGTGGATTCTACCTTTTCTTACGCCACAAATATTACGATAGAAATTTTAGATTTCAGTCAGGATTTGAGAGCGGTTAGAGACTTACAAGCAAGAATGAGAGGAAGAGGAAGACAGGAAGAGCTTGTAAATGGTATAGAAAAAATGCCAGACAAACGAACCATCCAGACTGAAATATTTTTATGACAAATCGGAAAGCAGGTTGCTCAGATGGTACTGTTGTCATAATATATTAAAATAAGATTTTAAAAATAACAACTAAATATATATACCAGTTCCAACAAAAACAGCTATTTTTCAAAAGCAGGATCATCCTCTGTTTCGTCCGCGATGTTGAACCTATAGCAGCGCTTTGACGGAAATTTGATATTCTGATAATGGTTGAAGGGGCTGACTTGCCTAGGTGGCTCTGTCATGCTGTATCGGCCTTCCTAGACAATCGACCGGCTCCTGACATGGCCTGACTACAAGCCCTATGTTTATCTGGCAATTACCCGTCCACTTCCACTTTCCCTTCAGTCTGTCAGGTAAAATGAAGGCATCAGTTTGACACAGGCGAGTTTTCGATGTCTCAGCCCCAACACAGATAACGTGAATAGCTTCAAGACTGGAGGCCGCTTTTTTCCCCACCTCTCATCCTCCGTACTTCCGTAACCAGAGATCAGCGGGTCCAAACACCGGCTCATTTTTCTTGAAAACCACCGGTGTTTTCCTCATGAATCAGAATGATTATGTTGTCTTCTGCCGACTGCCAGGTATACTCCTGTATTTCAAAGATATTTATTTGTCATTTTGTTTGGGACAACAGAATTGTTTTGTTGTTTTCGGAGAAGACACTGGCTTAAGAACTGCCCTTTAACTCAGTCAATTTCCTCTTTCTAGCTAGACCTAAATACTTTACCATCGACGTTACAAACATTGCTTTCCCCCTCATGTTAATACTCCTCACCTCATTCGAAAATAATCATGGAGGGGCATGGTTGTCAGTATTTTTAGCATAAACGAAGGCATTACACACATTTCCTATAAAGCTTGTGTTAGATGTGACAAAAACGGCTGCAAAAAAATACATTTTCTACACTACTGTCTAAAAAGACGAATAATAGTGATCATCGACCTGATAAGGAAAAACTGATCTACAAGGCAACAAAAGAGCCTGGTTTCCAAATTCCATTAACTTATTACATTCCAGGGAAAAGCCGTGTTCGATTATCAGTGAAAGTATAACACAACCACAGACATCGAGAGGCTGAAGGCGTTTACCGGAAAACCAAGGACTTTTGTCAAACCAGCACCAGAGCTGTGGTAAAACATTTTACATGGCACCGCTAACGTAATCTAACGCGGGCCTTGCAGTTAAGACAGCAGGGATGCTATCCCTGTGCCAGTCGGTAGTACATGCAAGAGGACCAAGTCTAGCATAATTTCATGTCCCACACGTCACGGGACGACCCGAGACACCCAAACTCCATCGCTCGATAAAATCCATAGAATCCGTGAGAAATAATCCGGGATAAAATCTCTCGATGTGTCTTAGAGGCCTGTCACCGTGAAGGCTCGGAGGAGCGGGTTAATAATAATCTTCATCGACCGGGCGCCCTGGGAGCCGGTTCCGGCACACAATGCCGGCAGATGCCGACCGGCACAAAGAGAGCTTTAATGAACAGGTAAAAGAAAAGCCGTGTGATCGATCTCTTGAAGACGCCGGTCTCCGCATCTAAAACATCAAAGGTACGCTTATGCAAATTAGCATTGACTGTAAAATAGGGAACGCTGTGAGCGAGCGACCAGCAAGTAATAGGAATGATGATGAAGGCCGAGCAAGCTCTGGGAATGATGGAGGCCACTGCGCATGGAAGACGAAAGAAAAAACGATACAAAAACAAAATAAAACCACACAGGAACCTGGCCTATAAATCTGCAGCTGACTAATCAGGCAAAAGCTCATTTTAATCCGTCTCTAAAGTAAAGGTATGGGAAAGTTCAGTGGTTAAGTTTCAGCTTCACAGTTCCGATCCCATGCATAAAAAGGCGCCAGGAACTAGAAAACCCCTGACCAGAGCATTGTGAAGGAGATAACTGTGGGTAAATTATAGATGGGAGCCATGCTAGGTCAAGTTGTACCAGGCAGGCAGTTATACATACAGGAATATAAACAGAAAACAGCCACATAGAGAACAGGGATGGGGAACACGAAGGTCGAGAGGCAAGGTGTTCGCCTCTCATGCCGAAGGTACCGGGTTCGATACCCCGATCAGTGCAAGCAAATTGGAATAATTATTTTTTTTTGGCGGGAAAAAATTGCTGTCCCTGATCCTATGGGTATGCAGGGTTGAGCAACTAAACTTTCTCAGATAAGGACGAAAAACTCGCAGGCCGGGCCCGTGTGCAAGTTAAAGATATCTTGGCATTTGAAGGTTGAGAAGAGCAGGCCGAACAAAGCCGCAGCTCGGACAAAATTCTAAAAAATCTAATCCCTACCACAAAAACACACAGAAGCAAGAACACGAAAAGTGAAGTGTACATGCCAATGACAGCGAACCTCCTATACTAAAGACCTAAGCAGGGGACAGAGATGGATGTACAGACAGACAAACGGGTAGACAGTGGGACAGATAGATAAACATGTTAAACAACCTTAAATAATTACAATATCCAATGACGGCTATAAAATTATAGGAGACAGGATCATTGTCCATACACTTACACGATTACAGGGATCGTGCCAACATGATATCAAGAAGTCTTCCACACAGCCATACCAGGAGTAAATAAACAGTCATAACGGTCTATTCTGCTTTGTACTGGAACTTGACACAGTGATGATACATAATATTATGAGGGCACAAGAAAAAAAAACAACAACCCCAACAACAACAGTATTTGAACTTGCTGCTTATTTGAATAAGAGGTACGACGCACTATTAATGACAATTCCTCTCCAAAAATCATGAGATACCCCACTGATTATAAACCTTACGTTACCATTTTGGAAGCTGAGCATCGGTAACTGTATTTTAAGGGAATCTCCAGGGTGGTTAAGGGATGCGTAATGTCAGCCAAAGTAACAATTTCATTCTCACGTGAAATTGATTTTCAGCCGCGCCCCACTTTGCTTACATCTTTTTTTTTATTATTATTATTTACCGTGCAAATACAAAAGTATAATTAAATTTCCAGGACGAAACAAAATTTCAAAATTGCACAGACGAAACTTTACATGTGACAGGTATTAAGAAAAAAAAATTAGGCACTGGGGTGCCTACCTTTTAATGACTTTTTCATACTGTAACTTCACCAAAGCTCTCTATTGATCCGACACACCTTGAAAAAAAATTTCTTGAAATCATATCCGCAGGTAATTGCTGACTTCAAAGCCGGGCTCCCCGCTACAGATCTGGCGGGGCAATTATACGGCACGGAATTATTTCTAATTATTTATCAATGTTCTCAGCCTATACCCCTATACCCCGTCCACTTTTGCTATCCTGCTTCTTCAGCCGGTGGAAGAAGATATTCAGTAACAGTAACAAGCTGAGGCTGTTGTGGTTCTGCGTTCTCCACGCCGTGTGTTGATTTAAATATTATCTCTGGGCTGCCTCATTCCAGGTTGTATTTACTCACCGAAGAGTCTGACGGAGAAAGTAGTCCTGTCAACAGTAGGGTGGATGTGAAAGGGGAGGGGGGGGGTGAAGAGACTGAACAGAGGAGAAAATGCGACAGTTTCATGGCGTGAGGACACCAGTGGATCAGACGCCTGTTCGTATTCATTTATTCCTTTTAGAACCTGTTGTTTGTAATGTTTCTATGTTGTTCGTTTTTGTAGTTTGATTAAAGTCCTTAACAACCGACAGCTAGAGTAGTTTATGTCGGTCTGTCTGAGTTCAATACAAAGTCTTTTTCTTGTTTCGTTTGTTTTTAACGTGAGGCTTTGCCAAACACAAGTTTTGTGTTTGTTTTAGTGTTTTTGATTTGTGCCACATTTTAACAGACAAGAAATCAACCAAAATACGCCTTTTTAAAAGTTTTTTTTTTAGTACGTTGATCATCGCAAGCACGGCACGTATAGTGGACTATTCTACTCCGTAATGGTGCCGGTCTTTCCTGGGACAGTGCCTTGCCCTACAACCCCCAGTTTCAGTGTCTTCATTAACACTGAGCCTCCCAACTCCTGATATTAAACAGCCGGAGAATCAAAATCATCACAAAAAATGCAAATTTAATTCTAGTGACCGGACAGTAGGATTATTTTCACACATGCATATCATTACTGAACAGCTCTCACCAATCCCGACTCCTCCTGGAGAGTAAGGGGGTGGTGGAAATTAAAAGGATTTCTGTCATTATGAAGTGGGGGGGGGGGGGGTTTCAAACACTTTTTTTTATCGGCAGTTACAGTGAAAATGAACATTTTCAAATTTAGCAAACAATGTACAAAATACCCGTTTTGATATTGTTAAAACATTCAAAGGTCAAAAGATTTTCATATTTCCAAACAAGCTGGTTTTGTTTAAAATATGGATATTTAGCTTTGCAATCAGCTAATCTAAAATAGATCATGATTAATAAATGCCAAAACATTAGACACCAGGTTTGGAAAGCCGCCCTTTGCGTACGTTTCATCACGATAATGTGAGGCTGACATGTTAATGATAATGATATTATATTTAACATAGTAATACACTGTCTTCAATGGTGAGGCACGAAGAGAGGAGGAGAGAACGAGAACAAAGAACAGAGAAGAAGCTAAGGACAAACAGCAGGATAGAGAGAAACAGCAGGATAGAGAGAGAGACCGGGGGGGGGGGGGGGAGGAGAGAAATATTGTGAGAGAGAAAGAAAGTTGGAGGCTACAACAATAAGGAAACAAAGGGAATAGTACAAAGTGGAGTACGGGTACGTAGAATGGAGGAGAGGCAAAATGAAACAATAGCCTTTATTAACGCCAAAACAGCCCTGCTGAAGGCCAAAGCAGTAAGGAGAAAGCACGAGACCAGAAGCAAACAAGACAATAGAAAAAACAACTAAAAAAAAAAATCAACTAGAAAACGGGGTGTAAATGTCAATGGCAGAAAATAAATCCTCGGTAAAGAAAAAAATTATCTCAAACAAAAAAAACAAAAAAAAAGAACAGGGAAATGTACTTCAGAAATCAGATGGAGAATTGAGACAGACTTTCTGAAACAAACTGTAAAAACAGACCGAGAGAAAACGAAACAAACAAAACAGAAAACAATAAACAAAGAAAGTGAAAAATAAGATAATTCTAGGGAGTGGAGCTTAACAGATATTCCAACTCCCAAACAAACAACAGGATTAGACACCAGAGATGGATCTTTGCTTTGGTGCCACGAAAGACGGAGAAAGGCTGAATGTTGCGAACAAGCGAGGTAATCTTGAGAAAAACATGCATTAAACCTGAGACATCAAAGTGGATAGACCCCCTTATGTACACGTTATCTTTGCCATGTTAGCAAGCGGCTTAAAGACAGCCAATCGATCACCTTTAATATCCTTTAATACCCAATGGTTGATGGATTTCCTCCATGAATAATGGCTAGTGCGCTGCACAAACCATCCCATCCTCCCACCCTGTCATTACTGTAAAACCCAACTTAAACGCACAACAAAGGTATCTTGAACAAAAGCGTCACTGGGTAGACAGGGGGATAGAGTTGGGGAATGATTAACTTCTTGAGCAGGGGCGTTGAGACATTCCCCGGCCTGACTTAATGCAGTAAATGGAAGGCAGGCATGATCCGCCTTTCTGTTTTGACAAACAATTATCTATGGCCTTGGCAAGCAGGGCCATGTTGTGAGAAGTCTGGGGGAGGGTGGACATCGAGAGGAAGTTGTGGGTGTCAGAGACCTTAGACAAAAATAAAAACTGAGACAGCAAGGGCTAGCCGCGATCAAAATTTAAATCAAGGGTGGGGTTTCCTAGGGGGAGGGGAGGGCGTAGTTAAGTTATGGGGCGTTTTTCCAAAGAAATGATCAATCTTACTAAATTATACTATGTATGTAATAATAATAATAGTTCGTCCATCAGGTATGATGATGACCTTAACAACACCAGAGGAATAAAGAACAGAAATTGTTGAGAATTTCAACACATGGACAATAAAGAGAACTAAAGGACACAGAGGACAGAATGCAAAGACTGTTCTTTCATGACTTATGGCTTCTCATGTGACTGATAAGTCCTATTTTTGCCCTGCAGACCCTTCCGCATAAATGACAAGAGTGCTCCGTTGGTTCAGTACCACTGGGTCTTTTCTTGCGCCGTTCTCTTTTTTTGATAGCCTGCTGGACTCTGTAATAAGTATGTAGAAAGTAGAAAAACGCTTGAGATAAAGATATAGGTATAAGAAATGTTTGCTTTCGAACCTGCAACCCAAGGACACTGGATTACAGGTTATACCCCATGCCATTCTGTAAATTTCCGTTCGTCCGTCCGTCCTTCCGTCCGCCGGCCCGCATCCGTCCGTCCGTCTGCATGTCTGTCTGTCTGTCGTTTATCTACCTATCTATTCAGAGCTACCTCAATATTATTGTCTGTCTGAATGTTTGTCCACTTCTGTATCTATCAAAAACAGGAGTCAATCCTTGTAAGCCGACCAGAAATGATTACACGAAGAGTCTCACAACAGTTCAACTATTACTGTGAGTGATTTAATTAAAAGCCCCCAAAAATTTCATGTCAGCAAAAGCTTATTTGATATATTTCTATAACAATCATGATTATGAAGAGATTGCTATATTATTCAAAACTATAAAGAAACAACAACAAAAACTAGCTGTTCTGATCTGTACCATTTGGCGAAACTAATAAACAGGTAGAGGAAAAAAATATCTGAGAAATCATAAAACATGTAGATCTTTTCGTATGGGGGCGTCTCAGTTTACCGTTCCGTGTCCTGTTTTGACAGGCGAGGTCAAATCGATCGTGTTCTCTCTTGTTATTGATTATTTCCCTTCGCTAACTAAAGAAAAAAAAAAGGAGGGTTCTCTAGGGAGACAACTCTGGATGTTGTTGCCTGTCCTTGGTAAACATGTTCTGTAGAACTGGAGTATCTACCTGACGCCTGGCACACATGTCAAAGCTCGGACAACAAGTGATAAAAACTAGGCGTATTAGAAAAAAAGGTATCTATCTATCTATCTATCTATCTATCTATCTATCTATCTATCTATCTATCTATCTATCTATCTATCTATCTATCTATCTATCTATCTGTCTGTCTGTCTGTCTGTCTGTCTGTCTGTCTGTCTGTCTGTCTATCTGTACGACCCGAGTAAGAAAAGGAGAAATAATTTAAAACACCGGCGATGGTGAGGGCAATGGTGGAAATGGAGATAAGAATAATGGCAGTAGGAACAGGAAGTGGCTGAAAAAAAAAAAAAAAGAATGTCATTGTCCTAGGGCTGAAAGTAAGAATTCAACATAATTATGCAATAATTGAATATTATTGCATAATCTGCACCCCACCACCTCCCTCCTTTTCAAATTGTCGTTCAATCTTACATTCATGTTCAATGAGGTTTTATATACGTAGGAGACGAGTTTTCGAAAAAGCAGCTTGGACTGCAGGAAATGCTCGTCTAACTAAATAACACTAATGGCTTAATGTTAGTCTTAAGAAGTGACAAACTGTCTCCTAATGTTGATGTTAGCGAAGAAATGTGATGGTTGAATATCGGTCATAGTGTGGTGATGGCCAGCAGAACTGAGGATATACAGCTTCAGTGTGAAATAATGATTTACGCCTTGCTTAGCAACCAGCCAGAGCACAATTATTTAACCTTTAAGCTCTTCGATTCGTCATGAAACAAAATAGTGCACAAATTACTGATTAACCCAGTAGTTCCATTTCGTCTGTACCATTAATCATGAAATGACTGTAAAAGTGCTGCGAAAATTTAAATGATATAAAGCTAATTAAGAGCACTAAAAGTTTTATAATCTAAGGCTTGGTCTACCATCGACTGGTATGGCTCGATAAACATGTCTCTGTAGTTTATCTGTCTATTCAAAATTCGGAGCCAACGGATGAGAAGGGGATGAAAAACGTTATGAGTTTGGAGAAAGCAGGTCCACACGATAACGGTCATATTTTGTATTCTGTGCTAGGTAGAAGCAAAGGCGACAAATAGAATACAGCAGAATGATAAGACGGAAGGAGACTTTGCCGGAAGAGACCACCAAACGCCCGCCAAAAAGTTTTAGGTTTAGGAAAGAGAGTGGCAAGAAAGAGTTAAAAGAGAAGTAAGAAGAAATTTTTGTTGAATTCAGACGGAATAATTAGAAACAAACAAAAGTCCCTCTAAGTGGAAAACTGATTTGTCATGTCTAATTCGGATGCGTCACATTTTGAGTTGAATCACCACTGTTTCTGCGTTGTAAATTTATATAAAATGGAAGAGTAACAAGAATCAAAGACTGACACGTTGGAGAGCGTGTTCCTTGGTCAGATATACCAATAGACTGACAGGCAAACAAACAGACAACAATATAAAATAATGGAAAGGTAAGCATAGGCAGATTTGGGAACTATAAAGACAGGAAGAAAGTGACAATTCATTTCAATCATCTTTTTTCTTCTCGTTTCATCTTCCGGCATCCCGTCATCAACCTCACCGCCCACTCCTCAGCATTTCAGAGCTATGTCTGATACAGTTTTTATGGTTTTCCGTCGCGGAGAACGACAGGATGACTTTTGGTTTTAGATTGTGATATACTAAGAGCTAAACATGGCCATAACGCGTAGTCATTTCAAAGTTAACAAGATGAAATGTATTCCAATCCGACGCCATGTCTCTGATTTATCGGGTTTTATTGTTGGTGTGGTGATTGCGTATGTACAGATTTTGCTATTAGCTGCTAGCTCAAGCAGAATGAAGGGAGTTGAGGGATCCCGGTAATAGCTGTTGTAGAGAAATGGTAAACTATTAATTTGTGATTTTGAGAGATAGGAAACACTGTGAAAAACATGATGACTCGTCGTTGCTTTTCCTATCATTACTTTTGTCTGTCACTCTAACTTTCCTGACCCTCTCGTTTTCTGTCCCAGTCTGTCTCTTTGTTTGTATTTTGTACATTTGGGACTGACCAAGTGAATGAGACTGAGAGACAGATGGAGGCGGAGGGACTGAGCATAAAAGGGTCACCGAAAGAGAGCGACAGAGAGAGAGAGAGAGTGAGAAAGACAGACAGAAAGAGAGCGAGCGAGCGAACGAGAGAGAGAGAGAGAGAGGGGGGGGGGAAGAGAGAGAGAGAGAGAGAGAGAGAGAGAGAGAGAGAGAGAGAGAGAGAGAGAGAGAGAGAGAGGGAGCATTGGTGAAATTATGCACATACACACACACACACACAAAAAGTATTCTATTCCTACATGTGAACGGGGCACTTATTCTTTCCTTTCTCTATTTTGCTTATTTTTAATTTTTATTGCCATTTCACCAGTTACGGGGGAAAGTGATACTAAGCAGAACAGTAACGTAGGGAAAGCAGAGAATAGATGGACATACAGGCAAATCGGAAGAATAGATATGAATTACGAATGAGGGTGAGTGAAAAATATTGCTCCATTTTTCTTATCTTCCTTTTAATCCGAAGTTAGGAAGAAAGTTGGATGGACGACGGAGAGACAGAAAGTATGAGGTAATGAGAGGACGCTACCAGAATATAAAAGGGCTCGATGAGGTAACATAAAAACAATATTCTGCAGCTCATCATAAAAATGGATCTCCCACAAGCCAGACATTGAGAATCGCTCGTTCAAGCACGTGAAGACGAGAGAGTGAAGCCACAATATGCAACAAACCGATAGGAACCGCCTCCCAGGAAAAAAAAAAAAGAAAAAAAATGTATAGAAAACATCCACAAGTCATACGCTTTTCGCATAATGAATTCCTGTTTGTTTGTTTTTCGTTGATCCTAGTTTTATTTTTTCCCTGTGTGCCCAGATTGCAAAGTGCTGTCCATCTGTGCTATAAAAATGTTCGTCAGAAGAAGTCCTAGCCAAGTTTTCAGCACAATTCTGCCGCTTGATTTCTCTGTCATGGGGAAGCCATACTTGGCGTGCGCGCTAGCCCGCACCAAATCAAACCTCGCGGCGCGATCAGTAATAACACCATCATGGCGTCGTTTGCGCAAAACATGGACGTCAGATAGTGCGTATTACATATATCAGTAACGATTTTGTTGGAAACTCTTTTTTAAATTTCTATGAAATTCTACATTTAATGTTTCGCTCGGTGTGGTACTGCAGAATTTTGTTTTGACTTGTTTTGTTTTTGTTTTGGTATAATTATTGTTGTTTACACCGTACAAGGAAGCAAACTCGGAATCAGACTACAGACTAAGTGGTTTTATCCACAGCATCCACTTTTTCACGGAAAAATGACGTATGAAAAAGCAAAACACTCTTTGCCTCTGTTATACCTGACCACAGCAACCATTCCGCTCCGCTCATCACTGCTATAAAGGCAAAGAGTTTTTTACTTTTTCAAACGTCATTTCCCGTAAAATAGCGGAGCCGAGCGGATGCTGTGGACAAGACCTCTAACATAAACACTTCCAAAAGGTTTGGTATCAAACATGAGCCTATGAAAATTTCAAGCAAATTTAACAAGTGGTTTCTGAGAAAATCGATGTTGATCCCCGTTCAGTCTAAAAAAAAAAAAAAATTGCACCCTAGAAAACTTATATGTCCCAAAACAACTGCACTGATAAAACACTTTGAATAAGAGATTGTTCTCATCTTTGACAGATTTATCATTCTGAAGGTAATTATATTTGTGAAGAGTTTCATCAGTTTTATTATTTGGTACGTTTTCATAGAATTAGACATTGTTTCTGGCAAATAAACATGTCAAAACTATACTGTTACATAGTATCAAAGACAGGAGAGACTGAAAGCATTCCCTGTTGCTTCAGGACACAATGATGGAAGTAAAAAGAAATAAAGGAAGAAGGAAGAAGAAATTACATGTGTGAAGATTGAGATTCCTATGTTTTTGGCAGCCCATGACTTTCTACACATATGGAAAAATGAGCCCAGTGTGTCATGAGTCACGATGTGTAGTCAACAATGGCTTGACAACGGCAGTTTCAATAACAGCAGCAGCACCGACAGAAAGAACAGCAGCAGCAACGACAGAAAGAACAGCAGCAGCAACAACAACGTCAACAACGGTCTCAATAACAACAACAAACAAGAACAAAAAAAAAAAAAAGGAAAAACGAAAAAACAAAAACTAAACAAAAAGAAAATGTCGACCACCTGACAAAGTTGCCCAGAGCTACCGGTATCGACTTGAAAGAATTTTCTGTTTGCTTTGTGTGTGTGCGACATTTTGCGGCACTGGCCCGCGCTGAAGAAAATGGCAATTGGATGGTAGAAATTAAAGAACCCACACAAGTTGCCCTGAGTTCGCTCTGGGGAGAAATACGTGAAACCATAAAATCTAATTTGCCCGGAGGTTTGTTCAGCCTGAGGTATTTGCCATCTCGATAAAACAGAAGAAAATAGAGATGATTCATCCGCGTGAGAACATTCGAGCATTTTTTCTCTCTCGAATAACAACGATCCAGGTTCATAATGCTGCAGCCTACAGCTCCCAAAGGTCTTGGGTTTGAATCCGGCGATATTTGACATTGGAGAGGTGCTAAAATGTCGCAGTGGTTTTCAAGATGTAATTTCACTGGTGTTTTATAACATTATTAGCAAGGTCTAAAGCATTATAACAACATCGATTCTTGGATGACATTGTGGCTCAAAGACCATTCTTCCATGATTATCATATTTCACACACAGAAACAAAACGACAATTTCTGCAGTTGTTTAACTATTCAAAATGAGGATAATATTATAATTTATGATCTTTATTCTATCACTCTCGAAATTATGTCCACAAAATGCTGTATCATGCCAGAATAACAACACATTTTCATAGTTTCCCTTAAAACAAGTCTTATCTCTACCGCCCGAAGTTTAGTTTTGAGTGACATCTAGTGACTCCAGCATTAGCTGTAACTGTTGCAGCTGTCGTGCATAGAGAAAAATATGGATGAAACTCAAAGATGCCTCTATCGTTAAGAACTGGAAAACGCGACTTTAGTTCTTGTTTCTTCCAGCCCCACTTTTCGCACAACTGAGAAATTCGACGTTAAACATTTGCACCTTCAGTATTATGATTAAGGAGTTTGAAGAATAAATCGGAGTTGTGAAACAGCTTGATAAGTGCTACAACACATTTGAAACAAGTGCCAAGGAGTGCATTTGTTATACCTCTACTATGTACTAAAAGATTTCTATTTCTTTTTTCCAGAGAATGTAGATAGAACAAACAATAACTAAGGTCCCAGAAACCAGTGTGCCACATGATTGCAAAGGATTCTTCTTAGAAGCGGCCTATTAATGTGAAAAGAACAAAAAAATTCAAACGCAAATTGAAAACTAAAGCAAGTATATAACAATGCCGGTTACGAGAAATCTCCCCTAGCACACGAGAAAAATTGTTTCCCTTAGAAAAAAAAAAAATCAATCTCCCTATGTCAACTAAATAGAGAGAATTACTCTATCACGACAGGAGGAAAAATTACATTCACTTCTAATGTGGTTCTATATCATTAGAAATAACATCACATCAAACTAACCACCGTTATTTCGAAATACAGCGACATAATGAATTTGGAAGCGAAATCTGGACACGAATAATCATGGAAAAGAAGGAAAATTGCCCCCAGTCTCGAGTATATAAACATCGCGGAACAGACAGCGATTATTCAAAGTAAAACAGCGAAAACATGAAATCGAAGGCACATACGTTTATTCGCCGACAGAAATAGCTGGGCCAGGCAATTACTGGTGACATCGATTACTTTCTTCATTTGGCTAGTGATTGATCGATCCCTTTATTCTCTTGTATAACACAAAATTATAGGTGAACCAAACAATATATTTCTGAGGTACAACAGAGAGTGTCATCCGACTCCAATTTGTCAGCGGCAAATTGCTATGTCAAAGTTCAAAGAAAAGCCAGTTAGAAGAGAAGAGTTGAAACCACTTTTCTCTGCACGCTGACAGTAAATCCTGGTCCGGAGATGTTGTTCTGGTGTTATACTTCACACGGCCAATTTAATTAGACAGACGTCATGGCAAGGTAACAGATGACAATGTACCCTTTAGAATTTATAGCACAGAATTCCTCGCTTTTGACTCGAGCCGTTACGATAACATGATACAATGTGGGCAGATTGTTGCTCACTGGGTCTAGAGTCGTTTTTGTATAACAGTAGAAGATTTACTTTTAAAGAGCTGAGGTGAGCTAAAAAAGCATGCAGTACCAATAGCTAAGAACAACAGTTTGCAATTAAAAGTACACATTTTTTCTCTCTGTAAAAGACTTTTTAAACAAAAAAAATCGGATCAAAGATATGTTTCCTGATCAATCTTTTATTCCTTACTGAAACAACAACTTGACCGGTACTTTTATTTCGTTATGTTATGTATCTGAGGTCTTTGTTCCACCAGTGCGCCAGCATGATATTATTTGCCCTCTCATGTACATTTACCAACATCAAGTGAGTAAACAAAAAACAAGAAAACGTTCGCACCAACAACCTCACACAAACTCCTTTCGACGCACAGCTATAACTCCATCATTGTTCTTAACATCCAAGGATTGCTGGAATGGCTGAAGCAAGCTATAGAATTGCGCATTGCTTTTCACTTTAAGAAATGAATTAAAACAGTGTAGAATTTGAGTATCTAATGAAACAAATACAATTAACCAATGAAGAAATGCATGTAATTTCCTCGGTGTAATTCAAAATAGCATCATTATCTTAAGCCTTTTCTATTTCTTTCCCGCTACTTTTTTTCAGATTCATCTTGGTCTTGTATTCGCTCTTTTATAGTTATTTTTCTTTCAGTATTTCTACCTAAACTTTTATTTTAATATTCACTTGTGTGTGTGCGTGTGTGTACGCGCGCGCGTGTGTGCGAATGAATGAATGAATACTTTCAATGAATGATGGACGTGTTGTTAACAACGTCTGGCGATGATGTTTACATTAAAGTCGCCAGCATTGCAACTGTCATCATTAAGACTCATCCTTTCGTCTCCTTCCCCTTCATCATCCTCGGCACAGGCACACAAGACAAATTTATTTTTAAAAAAATGATTGTCCTGTATTCCCTTGTCATCACAAGACCCGCCTTGTCACCAGAAGACAGATAACGTGACAACCCCGAAGATGATCACATGACTAGAATGCTATTTTAAGGATCACGTGTCAAGTGCCCGGCTGTGTGGCGTGACGTGACAAAATGGCAGCTAATCATCTCCAAGAGAGATCACCCCGGGAGAAGCTGTTCTGCCCTTTGTCATTTTTCCCCCGTTTGTTCTTTATTTCTGGACTGATGGCATCATCAAGTCTTTTGTTATCATTGAACTGTCAGTACAGATTCATCCCAAACCCACACCTTTTCTTTCTTTCTTTTTTCACATTTAGTTTTTTCATTATTTAAACTTCTACAGAAAGTCTCCCATTCCGGGAGGTCTCTTTTTGTGACAAATGGGATGAATATTGTAAGGTTTTATACGGGTTTGATTAGCGCACGCGCACGCACACACATACACACACACACACACACACACAAAGAGAATGAGGGGAAAGAGAGAAAGAGGGAGAGAGAGGAGTGTCTGTGAGAGACAGATAGCCAGAGAGACATAGAGAGCCAGACGCAGAGGCGCCTTGCAAGTGTTGCATTTACCTCAAATTCGAAGTGTCTCCTACCACTGTCTCGATAGCCAACATAATTATATTTCTTGACGTCAGTCTTTCATAATACCTCATCTTTATGATATTTCAATTAACAGATAAACTTTTATTTTGGGCACCATTTGAAGTGAAACTAATCTCATATTATTTTTTCCTCTATGGATCTGAGAAATTAAGTACTTTTTTTTAGGTGCTTCTGTTTTCTTCACAGCTTAGTGAAAATAACTGTCAAAGCAAAAACATCAAAAAGAGCAAAGTTTTAATATTACACAAGGGTGGGGGGGGGGGTGGGGTGCCCACTGAAGACATTACATTTTGAAATGAATACTTGGCATATGGGCATGAATCACGAATCAGAAGAATTGTAGCCACACTGTCTATTTATTTCTGTATTTGTTCATTACGATTTTTCATTTTGTCTCTTTCATATCACCACCACTGCCACAACAACATGAACAACAACAACAACAACAACAAATAATAAAAAAATTATAACAACAACACCGAGAAGAGTAAAAATGCTGTGACACTATCGGATTAAATATTTATCCTCTAATAAATACCGCCACATTTTAATCATGCAAAATTTAACAAGGTCTTGTGAGGGAGAAATTTGATGGAATGGAATGTATGACATTTTTCATCAACTTCTCACTAGTGCAGCATGAGAATGACAGATCAGTCCAACAGTACTGATTTTGACCTTACGCAGAAAATTATCCTGGAAAAGTCATTCTTGCAATGCATTCAAGTTGCAATTTTACCGAACTATTGCATCATTTGGATACAATTATAATGCACTATGGAAAGTGCCGCCTATAATATACTGTTCATTCTTTGTTGTTTAAGGCCACTTTGGAAACAGCAGATTCAACCATTACTAAAATTATAATCTCATTATAATTATATTACAACATAATAGCACAACACTAAACATACAGAGATAATTGCAATTCGCATTAAGGCAACGCTTTTTCTACCAAGTGAGACATGAACAGAGATGAACTTTAGTAGGACTTACGGAACAAACCTCTCCGTTTTTAACGAACGGAAACCCACAAGAAAGAACTTCATCAATAATGAGTGAAAGATTGTTTCTTTTTGTTTAAAAGGCTTGAATGGCAACAGCTTCCGACATAAGAGACGAGATGTTGCAAATTATACGAGAAACAAGAAAACAAAACAACAAAATACAAAAACAACGACGACAAAAAAATAATACAACGCACTGTAGTTGTGCAAATGTTCCATTTGTTAGAACAGAGTTCTCTGTCAGTTGCTCCTGAGCATATGATAATTTTCTCTCTTTTCTCCCACGCTAAACCTGTTGTGAAGTTATGCATGTCAAATGTTTGTTACAAATGTATGCATTCTCCAGGGGTCATTAACCACTTCACAGAAATTTGGCAGGGAAAAGACAGGATGAAGACGAAGGTAAAAAGGTCATATATTTCTTAACATACTCCTATACAGCACTGGAGCTGTTCACTTCTTGAAAACTCCCATTTTCCTGTAATTATGCAATCATGTTCGGCTCATATAACTTAAGCAATTGGAACGCCAAGGAGGGAAGAGATGAGAGGAAGAACTTCAGTGCAGGTCCTGCAAAAATACGCAGCAGTGAAACAATGCAAAGAGGCCAAGGTGATGTCAGGTAAGAAACAATGCAATATGTTACGCGGGCGCTGAGATCTTTGTTTTCGAGGGTCTCTGGCTCCCATTTCTTGATTCTTGAATTTTTCTTCTGTTTCCATTGAGTTATTTCTTGTGTGGGATGTCACATAGGCGTTACGCAGTGCAGTTCGTAGTTTATATTGTCAGGGTGAGGTTCCCACACAAGTGATAACAGCAGGATTAAGAACAACGACAGAAAAAGAAAGAGTATGCAAGCATCAGCAGCAAAAATGATGCTGGGGGTAATACATAATTATATATGTAACACGAGCCGCTGTATCAGTGGCCGCGCTTGCAGTGGCAGGACTGGAAAGCAGTAAATCCTCATGATGGCAAGAGACCGAGTGGTGGTGGCCAGGCGTAGCAGCGACGGGTGAAGAGAACGAAACGTGCCAGAGACCATGAGCGACACAATGGCTTTAAACAACAGGTAAACTGTTACAGCAGTGGAAGAAAACAAGTCGTAGTGCTGGTAAGAACTGCAGTCAAAGCCTAAGATGTGGAAACTGGCATTTAGGTTTATAAATATACCAAGGGTCTCAATACTGAAAATATAGGTTACATGTAGCACCACTTAGAGATCAGAACAGCAACCACGATTAATTGAGTAATTATGTCCTTAGAAATGGCTAGAGAAAGAAATAGCACTACAGGGTGTGGGAGTATTTGCTAAATGAGCGACGCTGTTGTATAGCATTCATTATCGCTCATTATGTTTTATCTACTCTGGTTGTAACAATAATAATAACAACACTCCATTACAAACAGTCCACTTCAAAACCTCGGATAGTCAAACACAAGAGAGGCTGGGAAATATAATGTGGGAGAATAACCACGGTGTTAATGAAGAAGAGGAAGAAGAAACAGAAGATGAGAGAGAGAATAACGCTGATTATGACGGAAAAATAAGGAAAGCTACCACCCATCCCGTAATACTGAACGACCCCGCAGTCATCTAACCCTGTCTTGCAGTTCTACATATTTTGTCTGAAAGATTGTCAGAAACAACAAACTATAGAGACGAGACAAAGTGAAGATAAATAAGGATTTCCTTGTTCTGATGCTCGGGGATTTTTTACAGTTATTTTTCTCGCCCAACCTACTGGTGTCGTTTCTCCAACTTTCCGTTACTCATCCTCTATTACTTTGTAATTTCCGTGCCTAAAAAAATGTAAGGGTGTAATATTTCGTCTGGGATGTGGGTTTGCAGAAAGTGGGTGGAACCGAAAAGGGGCATAACTAATCACAGCAATGTTATCATACAATGCGCACGAGACGGATAGCTCTGGCCGGGAATTTCAGATTTGAAAAATGGGGACCGGAGAAAATGAAGGAAATAAAGAAAAGCCATGTCATATCTGAGAGCGATTTTGGACGAAAACGTGTTTGGGTGGCTAATCTCGTGGGGGAAAGTAGCAGTTGCGTCCCTTGCGTGATGTTACGGGAGACTGATCAGTAATTCCAACTGTTTTGACAAATGTGCGGACAAAATGGAGGTCACGGTTTGGAGACCCGAGCGTGATGAGACGAAGTGACAATGTTACATGGTGCTCGCTGACTCACAGCTCAGTGCCGGCATGCCTGTTCCCACTTTGAGAGATAACATCATTACTAACACGCAGACTTTGTTGGAACTTTATGTAATGAGGCCCAAGACAAATGCATGGTTACTTGCACGCAATCAACAGCCCATTAAAGTGGGCGTCTTCAAGTTTTAATTTTTTTTAAAAATCAACCATCAGTTGTATTAACTCTGCAAAATAATTACATTCTCAAATATTTTTTTAGACTATGGCACTCTTTTTCTCTGAAAACAACAGAATTTATCATTACGTTTATTGAACTCTCAGGATTAGTATACTGGCGTTGTGAAAAGTTATTATGACCTCAAGCAGACCCCCATACTTTATGCACCAAAGTCATCCAAAACAGAATTAAATGATAATGATTACCACATAAAATGCGTGTCAAATGTTAAAATCATGATGGACTGTGAAACACAATTATGTCCTCTAAGTATAAATATTCCCTAGGAATGATCATATTAAGCGCTGTTAAAACAACTCCTTCGCTATCTTTTTCCCATTCCATTACCCCGAGATGAAGACACGAACTGTTTCAATGGAGCAAAGCTATTTTGTGTCAAACGCGCAAAATACTGAAATAGTCAAATTTCTGGACAGGATGAGCATATTTGGCGATCGAAAGACATAAATCCATAAAATGTAAGGGGAAATTCCCGCACAGTCATCAGTCATAGCAGCTAAACAACCCGATTATCGAAAGCTGAAAGAAAGAAATATGACCGAAGGCTCACAAATGACTGCGGTTTGATAAAAGCGTGAGAAAAACGTGTCGTGTAAAATCTGTTTCTAATTATTTAACACGTTAACCCACTGTGTGTGCCCTATGGGTCAGACATCATTCTATTTATAGTAACAATGATTCTGACCCACATTCCCTTGCCCAACAACAGACACCTTCCAGGCCCTCGCCCATTGTTCATAATTTCCGTTTCTCCTGCTGATATGGTGCTTTAAGTAGCGCCACGTTACAAGAATCTGGCTAGCGACCAGTCACGCTTCCGTGTGTTAATTAGCCGGCCGCCACCACAAGTGGTCCTTAGTGGATTTAGGTCATCAAGAACATAGTTCCAGAAGAAATAAAAATCCTACAGTATAATTATGATGTTACTGTTAAAAAATAAACGACAAACAACAATTGTATGAAACGTCTGAATTCACGTTCAAGAATGATGTTTTCCCATAGCCTCTACATTATGTTTTCTATTTTTCCACGAATATTTGTGCATCACTGAAATTAATATTTCATTCACCATAATTATAATACGTGTTAAGCAACAAGAATATAATAAATATATATATATATATATATGTTCTTAAATCTCTATAGTTTTTGCCTACAAAAAGTAATTATATTGTTGAGCCTCTCCAACTTTTCAGAATGAATTTTTTTTTTGTTGCTCAGATTAAAATGCGATTGTATTCATTCAGTGCATAACTTAGTAATTACAGATAACTGAATAGATAAATAGGTACATAATTCAAAGAACAAAATAAAAAATAATAGACAGATGTTCCTTTGTAAATAAGTAAAGGGATTTAATGACAAGATAGGTGTTAAAAAAAAAAAAGTACGAAAGTATGTAGATTACCAAGTACATAAGTACATAGCTGTCTGTAAGGACCATCTTGGGGATCGGACCCTACTGAAGTCTTTCATATGCCAGAATTGTCAGCCACTGAATTCTGCGTCGTCGGCTGTTCTCAAACCGTTTAAGTCTTTTCATCATGGGCTGACAGGATTTTACAATTCAATTTATCAGCTGGTATACATTCCATTACACACGTTATGTGTGTCAGGGTTAGGACTAGAATTGCCGTGCTGGGTCACGGTTTGTTTATTTCAGGGTCGCGTTGATTTTAGCCAGTGCAAATGTCCTTGAACTATTCTCGTGGACAGTTTGTTTTTGTAACGCTTTTTCTTAGAGATGGAAAGAAAGTGGGGCAGTGACGGTGCAGTTTTCGACCCCGTGATTTTGATAAACTTTAACAGGGGTGAGAAAAGGGAGTGAGTAAATTCGTACATAAAACGTAGAGGGTTGAAGACTTTAGGAAGGGTTTTGATATGTTAAATTGACCTTGTCTGTTACTATTAATAGAATCTATTAATACTACGAGCTGAGCTCGAAATGGATGCACCAATCAAATTTGGGTAGTTGGCTGGGGAATTGCATATGGCCGAGCAGTATATAACCAGAGCCATTACTATGTTTGAGCACTCCATGCAGAATTATTATCCATCTGTGAGGGCAGTCGGCTGGATTCGGCCTGAGAGAATCAGAAGATTGTTAAAGCCATGTTTATGCCATTGATAGACATTGGAATGAGACCATACGCTCTTGCGAATTGATCTACTGCTATTATCTCCAGCTCCCTGATCTTGTATCAGGGAACAATCGTAAGTTTCGGCCTACTGATTCGACGATGAACGTGAATCTGACCTTAATTTTCCAGTAGAAGTGCTACCGAAGAATGCAAGACTACAATGTATTTTACATGCAACTAGATCTAGCATGAGTGTCTGGTATACACATTTGTAAATTGAAATTTATGTGTCTGGATGAGGCTGGGGATTGCCAGCCCATCCTAGAGTAGATCTAGATCTAATGTAACTACGTCAGTTGTGTTGACGAGTTATATCCTTTTTAAGCAGTAGGCACAAGTAACTGAGTTAACATTGTCGTCTGAGACATTAAGATAGTATTTATTAGATAGTAGGTAGGCTATATCTGAAAGATAGATAAGTAATAATTAAATTGTGAATGAGTCAGAATGATATAATCTTTTAAGCATCTAGAGGAGACTTCTAGTGATATATTATTGTGTTTTCATTTGATGCTGCTGATGTTGTCCTTTTAGAATGTAAAAGCTAGACGAAATTTGTTAGGGAATTTAAAGTAATAAATTTGTGGCCCTGCAAGGTCCTTGATAAAACTTATTCGAATTGTTATTAGTATATGTGGCATGGTATGGAAGAGTATTTTTCTAAAAACCTCTCGATAGTTTAAAATGCAGTCGAACCTATAATTCCATATAAACCATCCCCGTAACAATGTGTGTTCCCAACAGTTATAAATTTTGTATGACTGGGGGAAAAAAACGAAACAAAAAAAAAAAGAATACACAAATACACACACCTAACAAAAAAAGGACTACTAACAAAAAACAAACAAACAAATAAATTTTAAAAAAACAACACCTTCATCATTAAATATTAAGTGCAATCAATATTTTCGAAACAACTAATAATATTTTACAGCAGTATCAATGGTAGTCGAATAATAATAATAGTAACAGCAGAATATGTAAGAGGGCAAAGCTTACTTCATGCACCTTAGGATACCAATTTTCGTATTTTTCATCTTTCGTCATTGCCCCCCCCCCCTTTTATTTTTTTTCACTTGCTCCCAGTTTTATTCTTATTTCTCTTTCTCTCACACACATCTTTCATTCATTCACTTATGCTGTGTATGTTTATCCATGACATAGGTTAAGACACTTTTCTCTCCTTTTCATTTCTGTCTCAAATGTAAATTTGAGGTTAATTGATTTCCCATATTTCAGAACGAAATCTTAAAACATCTATCTTTTACTGTGCCAGTGAAGCTTTTCTGGCCATGACAAATTTGTTTAGAGTAACGGAATGTTGATACATTAAAAACACCCCATTATCATAAAATATAATTTTCCTTTATTTTTTTAAATCCCAACAAGAAAAAGAGTAAATTAATGTGTACTCAACAAACAACATCCGGTCACCGGCTCATCAATGGTCCCAGCACAAGTCGCTATAATTGGTATCATCGACTAAACATCAACAACAACTGCCATACACCGCTCAAGAAACGCCGCAGAATAGCCCATGACAATTTTTCGGTGTCACAAACTACAATATCAACAACAGCCAGGATCACAGGACAGCCCACCACAACTCTGCCAACAATGATACGTAAAGACGAGCAAGCCCTTAACGTTGTAGAGAGACCAATCCAACAGCAACACCAACAACATTAAACAAAAAAAGAAAATCAATACCAGATGCCTGGACCTATTGGTTCGTTTCAAGCTGTTTCAAGCCCCATGATGAAGAGGCTACAGTCTAAATTTCTTAAGACACAGTAATAAGATTTTTCCATTTTTTCTTCGCGAACATGTTGGCCATTTCATTTTCATTTGGCACAAGTTTCCTCATCTTTGTCCCTGAATTCCGGAGTCATATCTCTACAGCCGGAAACCAGGTTCTCCAACCGGAAATGCTGTGACTGCCGGCACAAATTAAAGGCTTGAGAGGGACAAAAAAGAGGGGAGGCAACCAAAGAGGGAAGGTAATGACAGGGTCAAGTTTTCTGTCTCTGACATTTTCTCATCTTATTTACGTCGCTCAGTCGTCTACTCAAGATCACATTGCTGAGATAATTGGACCTAGGCATATATTGGCCTAATTAGACAATGACAGTTCATCCACTAAAATGTGAAATTGATGACATTTGTACCAGGAATGGTCGGGGTTTTTAGAACTAGACCAATTAAGAGCTTGACAAGTTTAGCCCATGGAAAGATTTTTTACAGAGAGAGAGAGAGAGAGAGAGAGAGAGAGAGAGAGAGAAAGAGAGAGAGAGAGAGAGAAAGAGAGAAAGAGAGATGTTGACTTGAGTGCCGGAGTTTGCTGACTGGGCGCCTACAACAATTATGACGAACCCAAAATAGTAACGAGTGGCAGAAGTGCATAATTATGGGCAAAGGATGAAGCTGCAAGCGACAGAGAGTATCACAGGACTTAATTACCACGGATAAAAGATTGTACAAATGCAATAGAATAACAGATACGAAATAGAGATACGAATGACAGTGCATTATTACAGAAGAGAAAGGTAAAAGACTACAGAACTTGGAGATGTAACAGATACGCAGATATGAGAGAATGGAAAGGAGGAAGGACTGGTAAAATAAAACGAGAATAAAGATATAGAAATTTCTTGATTGATTACACAAAGGGGCGATGGCAGTAACAACTGCAATAAAAACACTAATACAGCTACTTGCAATTTTAAAAAATGATACCGTTAATGGGGACACTAATAATGATAATGGAGGAAAGAAAGAATGTGAACAAAAACAGCTATGATTCTGATAAAAAAACTAACACTTTTCAAAATGTGCGAGAAAACACGCCATTGGTGCTCACAGTTTTGTTTAATCAGAGGAAAAGAAGAAACAGCGGTAGAAATTAGGTCTGTGTGCTTTTACTGTCAGTCTCTAGAAATGCACAAGTGGTCTAACTCAAAACTGTTCTGCAAATCGCTTCAACATATAACCTTTCTACGTACTCCTTGTAGCTGAATTGTTAAATTACTGTGTTCGAGAACAAAAAAAAACGAAACAGATCCACACATACACTAATCGTTTACAAATTCACTTCTCTGTGAAAATAGTCGTTTTTAAAATTTGGACTTTAGGAACGGGAGAAAAGAAGACACTGGTAGTGTGGATCTCTCGTGAACTGAAAGATCCAATTTGTCAAAGGAAGTGTCCGGAATGATTCATGGTCTCCGTTGTCTTGGTGTCCTGGCTAGAGGTCGGGGGCCGGGATTAATTGGCCGTTATTGGCACAGCGGGCGTCCACCGGTGCTCGTGACTTGCCCTCTCCTGTAGTGACTCGGCCAGGCTTCAGAAACCTCACCCACATTCACGCAAGCTCGCCAACCAGCGAGACATTTTCCCTTGCTTCTAAGCATTCACGAAATCGCAAAAGTTTCCTTCCATTTTTAATTTCGCTCCATTGTTCAAACTCATGTGCAGCCTAAACGAGCTTCCCAAGGCAGAAAAAAAAAAACCTGAAGGAAGAAAGCGCGGCTGCAAAAATCCAGCCTGTAATTTGTGGAAAAAATGAAGCGCACACAGCTGAACATATTCATTCACTACGCTTGAGCTCCTTCTTCATCTCCAGCAATAAGGGAAGGGAACGAAGATGGGATAAAAAGGATCCGAAAAATAACATCGATGACGACAACAATAACAAGAAGGCCAACAACACACAAAAAAAGGCACTAATTGCTTTATGAAGCTCAACTGCAGAAATAACCGAAGCCCCGGGCAATTTGTTGAATTGTAGATGGAGAATGTTTATTTAAGGGACATGGTGACCCGATCATCGCTATCTAAAAGGAAAAAAATAAATTAAAAACAGCCGGTAGCAAATAGAGGGATTGCCATAATGTATGTGCAAGTGTGTATATTACTGTGTGGGTGTTTACAGCTCTGTGCGATTGTCACCATAACCGCGTAAGGGGAAAGAACTTATTCCCCCTCTTGTCTACATTCACAGATAACAGTGTCCATGACAACCAAGAAATATGAAACGGACCCAAGAAAAAAAAAAAGCAGAAAAATAAGCAACAAAATACAAACATGTACAGGGTGTATTTCAGGGAAAAGACGGGAGAAAAAGAAACCCCAAATAGTCAGTTATGTAACTTTGTCACTGCTACCAAGCTATTTGTAAATTAAAAGCAACACGAGCAAACAGAACGACGAGTGCTGATGCAGAAAGAACGACTTAAATATCTGTAATTTTAAACCCGAGCATAATACGTCACTAAGCTGCACGCCATTGGTTAAAATTAATAAAGACCACAATTTATTTACAGAGAAAGACAAAGAAACATTTAAAAAAAATGTGCTCGTTCCAATTCAAACCATGGTTTGGCCACACTTTGAACTAGAACGAACAAAAAAAAAGAAACCTTTGAAGTTTTATATTGTGTCTTGATGAAGTGGATGAAGAAGGCCATCTAGCCTGGTGCTCCTCTCCCCACAATATGCCTTGTGGCACTCCGCAGCCCTAAGACTAAAGCTAAATGCGGTGATCAATTCCAGTTTTTAGCTCTTTGATTGGACACAACGAAGATCCCATGATAGAAAATACCCCAACCCCGATTTTTTTAGCGATTAATTATGCACAGTGACACAAAAGCTCAGTTAACCGTTAACAGGGCATGCGCCTTGGAGATGCCTAGAGCGTGGGACAATGGAGTCTTTATGCTTGACGGCACGACAAGAGATGCTCAGGAAAAGGTCAGCTATCTTCCAAGGATATTGAAAAACCTTGTCTTGGAAATTCTGAAAGTTCTGAACTTCGTCTGAAGGTGTGAGAGTAGGGTACTCCAATTGGTATGAGCCAGTTGGTGGCCATGGTAGCTAAGTGTATTGGACTTGATGATGGTGAATGCCTTAAAATTGATTAATCTTGTTCTTAGCAGACAAATGAGTTGAGCTTTCGTCAAAAGTTTCTAAAGAGAGATACGCTGACAAACAGACAAATAAGAAGACAGATGTTTAGGTGAGTAGGTTAGTAGGAAGATGGCATAATCAGTCGTTCCACATACATATGCACGCGCAGTGAAAAACAAACAGGGAACTGGGACATTCAATGGAGGCTACTATCTCGCCAAGCAACGGGCTGCATCGATACTGAAGATCCCAGTAAATATATACAAATCAAGACAAACATTAATATTGCAAAGTAATGTCACTAGATGGTTGCCAGTCTTCCTTCGAACAGGAATGTGCCATTTACTCTCATCAAATAAGAAGTTTACTGGTGCCCGAAGTACTTAAACCTCGACCTGGGAACCTATGGACAGAGCTAAAACTGGGGTGTTTATGATGTGAGACGATACAATTGTGGTCACTGACACACAAATGTGTCCAGCTCTTTGTCCGAGGCCGCGTTACGAAACAATGGTTTATGTCTGGCACTGTCCTCTAGTGGTGCCGTATGGATATGGCACTGGCTTATTTGATACGATCCTTTCTAAAGGAGATAATCAGAATATGACGGCCTTTCTTGTTTGGTCTTACACTTCATTGGCTGTTCCATTCCCATGGAGGAAATTGCGCCTAAGGGTCTCATATCTAGCTTAATCTAGCGTTCACAGGGAGCCAGGCTCGACTCGCAGATACAATTCCAGCCCGACGATTTTCCTGATCAAGTATCTGCGTCCATTACTAGGGAACGCAGCTTTGATTAAGACCCTCGTTAACGCCGAGTTGCGGCCGCCAAACACTCCCACCACCATGGCGCATGCGCTCTCCAGCCCTTCTTGTAACGGAAATGACGTGAGTGGAGTGGCCAAGCAGGCACGTGCCAGGACCCCCAACTACAATACTGGCGGAAAGGAGAGTACAATGGCCGCCGACACGCCCTCCTTCAGACACAGCTTCCTGTCCGAAGAGCTGGCGCTTCTCGGTAATAATGAGAATTTGATCTGCGAGTTCTGATGGTCATGGCTACAGCTGGATTAACGCCAAACTCTCACAACCGGTGTACAGGCAAATTAGCAGCCCATGTCAACAATTCCACGGCTGCCAGAGCCGCGCACACAGTATGGCGTTATGGCATGAGAAGAATAGAATCCGTGACTTTTGGCGTTGTAAAGGTTAACAAATCCTGCTTAGGGTCTCTTTCTTGTTGTTCCACGCTGGTCATGGAACATGGTCGTATGTTAGTGCCATGTGACCAACTCTAATTTGAGAGAAAGGTGAGATGTTCAACATTGTTTGCACCAGGGTTTTACGTGCTTAATCAGTTTTTCTAGACACCTTTAAAAAGCCCACAACATTTTTTCCTGCTTTCTCTCAAGAACGTTCTCATTTCGGAAACAAAAATTAGGAAATATAAAGTACGAGAACGAATTCTTTTAATGTCCTACATTGTCTGTCTTTTCTGTTTGATCCAAGTAGGATCAACATCTGCTAGCTGTCTCGGGATTTTCGCCGAAAATGATTACTTAGAGAACCACTTCATTCACCAGTCAGCCAATCATGTTTACGACATGCACAACTCAAACCATTACGTTTTTTCTGAATGTAAATTTCAAGTTTTTTTTTTCAACCTTACAAAAGGGGAACAAGAACTGTGCGAAGTGTGGACTCTGTATTTCCAAGTACACGGCTAATATTTAACATAGTCTCGTGAATGTTTTCCTCTCTCCCAAATTGTTTATGGGCAACACCCTCCCTCTCTCGAAAAGAAAACGTTGATCCCTATCGAACGCTGAAAAGTTATATTTGCCGTTTACTTCAATCCAGCATGTAAAGCACATACATAAAATATTCGTATGCAAAATGGATTCTTCAAAGTGAAAAACAGTACACCATGGAACATATTACTAGCCACAAAGAATTGTTTTCGGGGGAAAAAAATACTGCTATATAAACAGTAGCTATGCACCTATTTGTCTTAGACCATCAGTACCCTAGCAAGAAATACTTGTCATTGATTGGTGATCTCATTCTAAAGGTCCAGGTCGATCCTACTTGTATTGCTTTTGAAAATATTGTCAATAGTGATCGATTACAAGCTTATGCAAAAGATAATCGATAGTCAGGTGTTGGGACTTAAAAAGAGATATTCTTATGCGAATCTATGACAAACTGAAAATTGCATCGATTACAAAGCTCATGCCCATTCATTAAAGAATAATTATGCCCGCAAGTCTAATGAAGTAAGATAAATAGGACGGCTACAACAAGCACATTACTTTGATGCCGGAGCCAGAGAGTTTTTCAATATTTATTGAGTTCTGTCTGTACAAACTACAACAAAATAACATCAAAGGGATCGCTTAATTGGGAACGCCAAAGGTTTCTCATTTTGCAACAGCTTAGAAGAATTGGCGAATAGGCGGAATCAGGCCTGGGCTGATATCATGCCTAAATGCAACACTTTATACCATTGATGTATTTCGTATTTGTACACAACATTAATGTTTGTTGATTTTACCTGGTGTCCTGGATAATTCTGTACAGGCCATATGGTCTCCAGACAGACATTGATTTTTTTTCACCACAGGTCCATACCAATGATTGGGGACGGTAAAAAAAAAAAAGAAGGGAAAAAAAATGAGGCGATGGGGAGAGAGAGAGAGAGAGAGAGAGAGAGAGAGAGAGAGAGAGAGAGAGAGAGAGAGAGAGAGAGAGAGAGAGAGAGAGAGAGAAGAGTGGGTATAAAGAAAAATTAAACTTGTTCATCCACAAATTTACCATTGCAGAATCGAGCTCTTGTAAAGTTTAATATTAGTTCCCCCATGTATGAACAGTAATACTATTATTATTACCGATATTATGATTGTTATTATTATTATCATTATTTTAAAGGGGCTTGGGGGGGGGGGAGGGGGGAGGGGGGAGAAGCCGAAGGGAAAGGGGATATGCATATATAAAGAAAAAAACAGAAAGTGACAAACCACCAAATAAATTGTAAGACCGACATGAAAAAACGACAGAAAGACTTGGTCAAAAGAAAGACAGACTGGCGAAAGGAAAAATAAACGCTAGAAAGGGAGAAAAAAAATGACAACGGTGGATAACGTATTATGATAAGGAAATTAATTTTCGAAAGATTATGACAAGAAGAATAGAGAGAGGTTACTACAGTCCCTAAAGCAGGAAACAATGTTGGACGATCTGACTTAGGAGAAGAATAACCCCATTTGTGAGCACACTTACAGAATGACATGTGCTCAAACACATGAACACAGTCTGATTAATACATTGCAAGCGCCTAAAGTTGTAGAGCCTTAGCTAGATGCCCCGAGCTTTGAGTGGCATTCACTTCATTACAAGACTCGCTGCGGCAGATATCTCTGATTTATCTGTTTCTCTGCCTAAAGGTCATCGCCTTTTTTACTCTCCCATGAGGCTTCTTTCCTATGCTTTTACATGTCCTACGATCTGTTTCTCCACTGGCATGACTGAAATCCCCGCCATGCATTAAGCTGGGTAAATACAGTGATCTAATTCGCGGTGTGAAAGACACAGTCGTAGATCTGTTTGCCAAGAGCGCGACAAGTTTGCCACCGGAAGGTAAATTCCCCAATTGCATATTGGATCCTTGGGATTCCGCGTGCTGTGGGAGAACTTCCCAGCCGCCCCTTCTGTCAGAGCTTACGGTGTACGGGCAGAGTTTAACCCAGGTTAAATTCTCGTCAAATTTTATCCCTTCTCAATCACAGCAGCATCTTTTCTCGTCTCTTCTGGCCTACGCTCGTGTCAGTCAAGGCAAGTGTTCACCGGATATTAGGAAACAGTCAACGAAAAAAACCTCAATCAATAGGAGGGAGGAGGAGAATGAAAGAGAGAAAGACAGAAAGAGAGAGAGAGAGAGAGGGGGGGGGGGTAAGAAAGAGAGTGAAGGGAGAGAGATGAATAGAAATGACTTGGAAGATGGTTAGTTATGGGATAGAGAGAGAGAGAGAGAGAGAGAGAGAGAGAGCACATGACATCGAACAGTTTAAATGTAAAAGTTGAAGAGACACTGTGACCCGATGTCAAGCGTCACGACATGATGTCAAGAAGATAGAAAAGTGAAGAGGTTTCGGCGTGAGTTCGTAGCCCTAAAACCAGGGATAAACTATCTAGATTGCAACTTTTTTCTTTGTATGTACTTGAAACAGCTTGTCCGCTTCGGGCTTTGAGGTAAATGGCAAGAGATTGCGTGATGTGTTTCTCTTCTACGAGTGGCATACCCGATCTATGTAAAACAGTTTCAACTTTTCTTATCGCTTGTAATGTCATTGTTGCCAAAATATATATTGCTCATTTTCTTAGTTCACCAAAACGCACAAGTAAACGGGTATCTTAAAATATAAACCGCTACATACTATTGACTGTCAAGGTCTCCATTATCATACAAAAATGAGCCGATGTCCTATGTGGCCAGCCGTCTTCAGAGCCCGATAACATTATCAGTAGACGAATCACTTTCACAGTCGGCAATAAGCATATTCAAAGACATTTTCATGTATAATATAGGCATATCCCAGCTGATGTTTGTCAGAACATTACATATTGAATGGGGTGTCATTCTCAAGACACACGGGCGCTGGATAATGATACAATGTCAGTTTGCCCAAAAGCTGTGGCATTTGTGTTTGCACTGAGATTGCGAGGTATTCAGACTACTTGGCGGTCGGTAGAAAATCAAAACCTAAACCAAAACAAAACAAAAAACTTTACACCGGGAATTACCACACCCAGAGACGTATGAACGTATGAGAAATGGCAGCGAGAAAAGCAAAAAAGAAATGATTAGATATGAGAGATACGGCCTCCAGTGACATGTAAACTATTAGCAGACTGGTTCTCAAACTGATAAGGATGGACTCACGCAGATTTCCTGGAATGTTTCTTACACAGTAAGTAATTTTCTTTTCTTTTAGTTTCACTACGCATGAAACATGTTGCACAGAAAATATCAATGTCTGAATTGCATAATTAATTTCGTTCTTAAATTTGATGTATGATGAATTTAGAAAATAAATTTGATGAAAGCCCCGAACACAATTGAGACATGCAACCGTATTCCTGGTTTCGACAATCTCTATAAACATTTTTCAAGTGATACTGCCATACTGTGGTTTATATTTTTTTTACATGCTTAACACCCACCGTATATATTACATTCCTGCCCCCTCCCCCCACACCCCCCCCCTACACACACACCCTTTACAAGTCCCAAGAGCTTACCAGCTATCATTAATAAGTGGTTTTACGTGTTATTGGTTATATATCCTTTCCTGGCAGAGGAGAATAGTCTTGTGTTTGCTATAAGAACCGATAGTTTAGTCTGGCATTTTTTCACCTTCACTAGAACAGGAAACTGGTGATTTCTGGATCAGAATACCGACATTTTTTTTTTCTTACAGGACAAAAAAATATGCAATGACAAAAAAACAAAACAAAAAACAGCAAAAAGAAAATTTTTCTTATTCGGCCCGCGAAACGTAACTTAAGGCATGGATGAATTAGGTAATCCTTCCGGTTACAGATAATTCTAAATAAGGAAACATGTGACGTCAGTATCATTGTCACGATAGATCTGGAGGCAATGCTGCAGGTTATATGCCTTACTTAGGTTTTTGTTGGAATAACGACCCCTGAATTTCTCCCGCCTCTCACCCGCCACCAGTCCTTTATTTGTTTCTTTGTTTTGGCTTTTGCTTTTTGATCCTACGTCATGACAGCATGCTGCAATCAATCACCACTGGGGCAGCTGGGGGAATCTAAATTATAAATTTCAAAGAAATATAATAAAACAATATGACATTAGCGATCTGGCTTAATGGAATAGAGTCTGAGACAGTCAAGCGAATCGGGAATTCTCTCTTGTTTGCTGTAAAGCTTGTTGATGTCACAGAACTGTCTTCACAACATCATATCGGTTATTATCCAAGATTTACAACCCGTGTGACTTACCACGAAGTCAGAAGGATGGCGAATTCTTTAAAAAATATAAAAAATTACATCATTAATATCTGTGACATTTGCTGTTGTGCTTGTTGTTGGCAAAATGTTCCACAAAATCTTTTGAGGTTTTCAAACGGAATGTCACTGGGTTTATCATAGATGAAATACAATATTCCATAATTAACCGAATCAATGAAAATCCAACTGTATTTCCCAGTCGAGCTTCCAGGCTCGTGGAAGCACTCCAGCCACAAATCCCATTAGGTATTGATTGCTCTAATGTAAAAATTAGGAATAATTTCCCATTTTTCATTTCTCTGATGATTCAGAGATAACAACCGATATCATTAATGGTTTGATAGAATAGCTAACAAGCATCCCTGACACGAGACAGCCTGCGGTTGCCTATGGCCATCATTATTCACTCAGTCCCTATTAGAATGAATAAACACATTATCACCTACTACCCTGTGTCCCCTTATTAACAGAAACCAAATCTGAAGACCGTGTCTGTGCATAAAAATATGTCTAAGAGTGGGCAAGGTCAAAATTCTGCAGTGCGCGGCAAATCGATATGTACTTATTAAATCCATCAATTGGATACTTTAATGACAATATATCTGATTTCTGCGCAGCCGGTCATCATATATTATTGTCTAATTTTTTATTCTTCCGTCTCTCTCTGCTACAGTTGCTTTGATCCATTATAGAGATGTCACTTCAACATAGAATCTTCGTTAAAATGCCGTTGCTTCCAGCCTTATCTAGAACCCGATTTTTTTTCCGCCCTCTTGAATTGCAACTAGTTCCAATGTAGTTTCCGGACCAGGACTTAAATTCCAATATCAGAATGAAATAGTATGGCATAGGGAAAACGTTCTTCACAACAAAAACGTCCAAGATAAGAAGACTGATAACAAACCGCAGCTTTTTATAATCTGTTTTCAAACCGTTTGAGATTAATGCTCTTGTAAATGCATTCCACTCTCCGCCATCGTTTCCTGTCGTTCGTTTCAGGTATGTCAGATGGAACAAAACAGGATAAAACAAAAAAGTTCCTTCACCTTCTTGAATTGATATGCGTCAGATTTGTGGACATTTCAATATGATGCAACATCTGAGACAGCAGTGAATACTAAGGTGTTTCTTACACGAGCTTCAGCATATTTTGATGCGATATGTCTGTATGACAAATGATTTCACCATCATTTAATATTTGCTGTCAGACTAACAGCGATTTCCTATACAAAAGTAAAAATCCAGAAAATGTCCATTTGCGGAGTCGCTGGCTGGTATGGTATTAATTAGTTCCTACAAACACAATGTATCAGATAATGCATCAAGAAGATCTTGTGTACTCAGTTATTCATACAGCGTCGACCTAGATATCCACATTTATTGTGTCCATAAAAATAGTTTACATTCTCCGTATATTGAAGCCTGCTTTCTTCATTCTTCCGTTAATACCCAATTAAGAATCTCGCAAGAGGAAACCACCTTCAAACACCAGGTGTGTTAAAGAAATGTCGGGTTTTCCCCGTTTGTTTGAGCGCTATACCTGACTCTTCAATAAACCCTCTCCGCTGCTATCAGATATATTACGAGGGTGTTAAAAAGGGTAAGCTCTATCAGTGAAAGAAAAAATGCCTTCCAATCTCTGAGCTGTCACAATAAATGTTAAAAACATTCCCCGTTTGACGGATTCGCCCAGGTGTGCAGGAGAAAGTATATTATCTGTGGGAGGTTGGAGATAATAGATAGATAGATAGATAGATAGATAGATAGATAGATAGATAGATAGATAGATAGATAGATAGATAGATAGATAGACAGACAGACAGACGGACGGACGGACGGACGGACGGACGGACGGACGGACGGACGGACAGACAGACAGACAGAGACAGACAGACAGACAGACAGACAGACAGACAGACAGACAGACAGACAGATAGATAGATAGATAGATAGATAGATAGATAGATAGATAGATAGATAGATAGATAGATAGATAGATAGATAGACAGATAGACAGACAGGCGGGCGGGTGGACGCGCGGACGAACGGATGATGGATGGATAGATGGATGAATGAATGGATGGATGGGTGGATGGATGGATGGATACTGGATGGATGGACAGGCGATACAATAACATTAAATTAACTGTTAACTAAGGACACAAAACAAAATCAGAAATGAATGCATACGCCAATTCATGGAAATCATGATTAAAATTTTGTTTCGTCCGGTCTTTGCTAGACATTTTCCCTCTTGCCCCCATCCCGTTGTTATGATTCTCCGTAATAGTGTAATTCTGTAACATCCTTATTTATCGTCTTCATTGCCCGTTATCTGATTTTGCAGTTAGCCATCTGATAGAGTATCCATAGCTTTGCAAATAAAAATAGTTCGTAATACAAAGTAAAGTATTTTGTACCTTGCATTCCAAAATGTTACGGTTTCATTTGCCACCTTCTCGTTCCCGTTTTGCCAAGGCGGGTCACCTTTTCCAACGTATAATCCGCCGGCATCATTAGAACGTAACCTCCCAATCTGTGATACTCGCAGACCTTCCGACCTGCGCATGTCAGTAAGGCGGGCTAAGGCTTGGGCTAAATTCGACGCGGGTTGACAGTTTGAGTGACAGGCGCGGGCTGCTAATCCGGCTAGTGATAAGCTAAAAACGAAAAAAAGAAAAAAAAAATTCTACTTTTTCTTAAAAGTGTTGTCGACGCGATGGATATTTCCAGAAAGTATTTAACTGTTGAAAGTCTAGCTCAGATAGGTAAGATGTATCTTATTACGGGTTATATGGCGTTAAAACCGATATATTATTATCCGAAGACATTCTTTAACCAGATAATGATCTCCTTACTGAATTTAGCGCCAGATTGAAGTTGTTTTATTTTATGGGGAGTTATTTTTCCTCCAGCAAGGATAATAAATGGAACGTTTCATGAATGGAAAATAATTTGATTTGGGAATATTCATTTTATGAATGAACTTTGAACTTTCAGCAGTTTCGTCTAGAATTTTACGTACGGTGCGTGGGTGGAAAACCTAGGTAAGATCATCTTTGAAGCACACGCCGTTTCTACAGTTTAAACTACGGTGACATTAACGGGTAGGCTGTTTGAATTTATATTTAGGAAGATAAATAAGATAATAAATTTCATGAGTTACGTAATGTCTTTCATCTTCCTCTCTACTTTTTTCCTTCTTTCTGCACTCAAAGGCACTCATTTTTCTGTCGGTGAAATAACTGCAAAAAAGCCTGTAACTTGGACAAAATTGAATCTTGCGAAACAATTATTATTATTATTATTATTTTGCTTACCAAGGTGGAAAAACAACCACTACAATAGCAACAACTTCAAAATTAATCATTTTAGAAAAGTAAAAATAAACATTAGTGTCCTCAGTACTAGACAAAACTGAAAATCATGTTTTTATATCTAGCAAATAAAATTTTAGGAATATTTGGCCAAGAAAAATAGCATGCAATGTCTAGCCTTTTTCTTTAGTTTCGCATCGTCCACTGGCCCTACTCCTGTATCACAAACCATAGCAATGATTTTCCCCAGTACAACTGAATGAAGTCACACCAATTTAGTGCAAACAACAAAACTCTGTCCGTTTTCGAAAACAGCCAGGGTGAAAATGTGACGTTTTACGGTAATTTGGACCCCAGGAAGTGTCAGGTTGTCCCTTTGTCTATCCACCCTCTCGATGTCTTTCACCGATCACTAAAGAATGTAGTTGAATCTCTGATGAATGCACGGTTAAACACCCTTCTCTCACCCTGTAGAATGCCTTTCGATCCCCATTTTCCAGTTGAATTAGCCTACGCGCGTCACTAAAGCTAAAGTCAACCCCGACCAGCTTCAGTAAAGAGTATCATCTCCCAGTAAAGGCCCTCGGCAAATACACGAGTCATTAATTACTTGGTAATTTTCTGGCACTATTTCATTTGGCAGATGGGCCTTTCCGGGGAAATCCAATGAACGGCCACGCCTAATGCACACTAACCGGTTTTTCAATGAAGGTCATGAACCAAAAACAGTTGTGAATGGCTCTTCCGCCACAAGAGCCCCGACAGATGTGACTTTTTTCACAGCAAAAAGCTCTAAGTCCAAATTATTACTTTCTACAATACGGCCTATTATATGGTATTTTGCATGGGTGTTCGCTTTCCGGTGAGCCTAAGCCCTCTTTCAGTATTGTTGCAAAGTATTATCTTACTTACGCATATCAAATCTGGCGTGTCAGAAACAAATTTTTGAAGAAGGAAAAATATGGGAAACGCTGTGCATTATTACCTTGGAAAATAAAAAGTAGTTGGTTTGTTATTCTATATTTACGACCTACCACATTATTCCACATCAGCGGACACTGTCAGTTTGGTGGGAGGAGAAGGAAAAATCAATAGTACAAAAGCACACTAGTACACCCGGTCTTCAATTCTTTTACTACCCCTCCGGCCGTGGGTCGAAGTGGGGGTCCTCCAAAAACCAGAGAAAAAATAAAAAACGGGGCGAGGAAAATTGTTGAGTGTCATCTCGATGGGAACAAAGCTTTTCAGTCGTGACATTTTTCAGTTGGACAAACCTGTCGTTGTTCGGCCACTTCAGGACTCAAACTGCCGGTCACTTCTTTGGCCGGCGCAAGTACTCACCATCCCCATCCAGTCTGTCTAATCTTCCTTCCGGGATGTTTTTCTACAGAGTGGACCCCCTCTCCACTATTTCTGCTCCCATCCCCTTCTCCACTGTCCTCTTCTTATCCCCTCCAAAACTGATAATACAAAGGAATGGTTCTTCATCAGAACCTTCCCTCAACCCCTCTGAAATCTGCAGTTTCTATATTTGAACACGTGGACTTTGTACGTAGAAGCCAGCTTGTCAAATGATGCCAAAGAGTTGTCATTCCTCACTCTTTCTCTTCTGCAGCCCCCTGGCTATCTTGGCTTTACCTAATGAAACAAGTGTAGAAAACCTGCCCCCGGAAGAATAAACTATTTTGTTTATTTAACCAAAAACTTACAAGTATGTCAGCTCCTAACAAAATTCATATACTGAAAAGTAATACAGATTGTTTTTTTTTTTTTATTTTGCAGTGCACATGACCTCAGGAACAGGTAAAGAAATGAATACAGTAATTAATCACTATTTCTAATATAAATGATGAAAACTCTAAGTTATCCGCGTCCTCCGCTGTCTTCCCAGTGAATTCTGTCCGCTTGTTTCACAAAGTATGCCTTTTTTAAGCATTTTCATTTCCACGCGTTGCTTCTTGATGATTTTTCATTAAAACGTTAATAGCTCATGCTCAGGCTCGGTTTAGCCTCTTCCCGTTTAAGCACAGAGCAAACAGTCCTCTCTCCTTCTCTCATCTCCTACTCGAGATTTTCAGTTCACAAACTGACCAGACAAATATGCGTGGGATGACCCTTGTCCGAGAGTGCCTGTCAAAATTATGTCTCTGTTCTGTCCCCACCAGATGCTAACCTTCATTAACCCCGCGAATTGACGGGAAACTTCATGAGGTTTTAAGAGGGAGAACAGTAGGGGCAAAATGTGTCACATTATTAAAGAAGAATGGAAGAGAACACTGAGAAAGTGGCGGACAAACAGAAATGAGAGAAAGGAAAACTAAAAGGTATTGAAAGGAGATACAGCGTGGGACACAGTACAATACCATGCAAAAATAAATAAACAAATAAATAAACATTAAAAAAAAATAATAATAATAAATACAAAAAAAAAATTGATAAATGAATAAATAAATAAATAAAAACAGGGATGATTGACAAAAGAGATAAGACAAACTCGTTGCAAAAGAGGATTCTGCAGATGAAGTTTCAGCTTCTAGTTCTACAACGTTCCAATGCATAACCACCAAATAAAGAACTTCAGCAGGACTACAGTAAAGCATTAAGACAGCACTGCAGGTGATATCATTCCCAGGGAAAGGTGAGGCCAGTGGAAGAATGGTGAAGAAGGGTGAAAACAAAGGTAAAAATAATATCAAAGGAATGAGTATTGATATTGGTTCCTGGGGGAGCGTCCATGTTGTAGTATTGTTGCTAACGGACAACAATACCCTCATCTGGTAGGTTACCACGCTCGCCGGGTAAAAAAGTAAAAACTGCAAAATCACTAGCCAATAATTAAAAGGCTGTCATTATCCGCCAACATTATCGGCGGATACTACCCAGATTTATCCGCCAACAATATCGGCCTGGTATTGGAGTTGACTAAATACAAAAAAAAAAAAAACTTGATTTATACCCTATTATTTTTGTTGGGTTAAAAAAAAATTAAACAGACTGATTCCCAATTAAAAAAAAAGACTTTCATTAAAAAAAAAAAATTCCCGCGTCAGAATCGAACCACTGTCACCCCACTGACAGGCGAAGATGCTAACCACTATGCTAGTGCGGACCCTGTATAATTGTGAAGATTTTTTTCCAAAATAAACATGACTAACTCAATTATCGGCGGATAAACACTCCGAAATTAAAAACGAAGAACTGAAAACGAACAATGACGAGTTTGGGATAATGTGCAAGTAAGTGGGGAAATTACACAAATAGTCATGATGTACTGATGCATTATTCCGGGGCAACATTTAAAATACAAACAACACAAAATTAACAACGACAAAAAATGCACGCACACACAAATCTTAAAAGCATAAGTGCCGTGTTTCCCAGGAAGTCATTATGCATAATAATATGTGTACAGTAACTAAGTGTGCTTTATGCCATATGATCAGTGGAAAGAGAGAAAGCTAGCATAATCTATGTCATTTTCAATTGCAGCACTGCCATAACCATTTTTTCCCATATTTTTCAGTCTGCTTGTTTTATTTGACTCTGGGACATGAATGGCGACAACCAAAAATCCAGTGGCCGAATACATCCCGGCTCGGGAGTCTTCGGACTGCTGACTCTAATACACTTTTGTACAAAGGCTAACAATAGCGTTCCATAATAGATGGAAGCCAAACATCAACGAAAAAAATAACGATGATGGCGACAATAAAGACAACAACAATAAACAACAACAGCAATAATTATAAAGACAGCACCGTCAACTACGAAAAACCACGTACAAAAATAACGGCAAGAAAGATAAGAATGAAACTGCACTTCACAACCCTTCGTGTGCGATTTCCGTGATGAATAAATGCATGAAATGTATTCTGCGTCTGTGTGCCAAAAGCACAGCAAAAAAACGTTCCCAAACGCCCTAATATGCTATGCCTGTCTAAGGCTCCGATGCTATGCTAATTTGTGTTACGAATTCATATTTAGGAGCACATTATAATCAGTAATTTTAGACCCAACAACCAGAATAATGATGCAGCTCTATAGTTCAAAGTAATACTTGTTGTCAGAGCTTTCTTCCATCTGACACTTTTTTCTTCCTCTGAATAAATACTTCCTCACCTCTCTCTTCCCCTCCCCCATTCTTCTCCTTCAAGCCGTCGCTGTCACTCTTCACATACACACTCACTCACACATTCAAAATCGCACACAATCCCCAAACCTCCCTTCGCATTTTCCCAGTTTCGTCCTATTTCCATCCACAAGGTTTACACACTGATTGTTTTTAATTCTCCCTCATCAATCTCTGTCTCCCAACAGTCAACTCGTGCATTCCACAGCTTCGATCTAACCTCTCTCATCTACCTGCCGCTGCAACATCAAGTTTACCCTATAAGCGCCCGAGTTCTGAGCGCTGCATGCTGATACACCCTGTTGGAAATCTCTCTTAACCTAACTCATTGTCAGCACCCAAGACTAGGTACAAAAACCTTACCAATAAATAAGAACCTACTAGCCATTCAGTTCTTTTAACAATGTAACCTGGCTCAGTGAACTATATTAATGTAGTTCTTGCTTTTAACAGCAGAATCACATACCTAACTCTCAACTCTGTGGGTGGGCTTCCTGCCGGGGCAAATATGCCGTCACATTTCCCCATACATCATACGACCAACACTGCGTGTATAAATTCAAACACATAGATTTAACCGCAAATCTGTGATTCTCACACGGGAACCATTTGGGTACCAAGAGAGGAATTGCAGCAAGAGAGGACTTGCAGCAAGGGGCGGGGTGGGGGGGGGGGTGCGAGGAGGAGTTACTGTCTGCGCAGGAACTCAAACCTTTGTGTTGAGAGGATTTCATCATAACCTACTTCTTTGTCTTTTGTTGACACGTAAAGGGGTTTTGGCCTTCCCAACAACACATTTCATTTTGTGCATTGAATCAAATAGAAATTTTATGATGCATTGAAGAAAGATTTCTCTTATCATTACTAATTGCAATTAATAATAATAATTTTAAAAAATTGTTTTGCACATTGTCTCATTGATTACCGCTGTAAAAGTGTAATGATGAAAAAGTTATTAGATGATAATTCAAAATGAGGGAGGAATTAAGTAAACACGGGATCACAAGAGGTAGAGGGGGTGGGGGTGTGTGGCTTAGGAATCTGGGAACCACTGCCTTTTACGAATTACGATATGTATAATATATACACAATACATACCAAACTCGCTCGCTTTGTTTGAAAATATGAAACCCGCCGGACAGAATTCCCTCTGCAAAATCAACCCAAGGCAAGCTCTCCATGTCCTTCCTTTTTGTCGCGGGCTTTAAATTCATTTATAACATTCCTATTCTTTCTATCCACATTCACATTTTCGTTCCTCCTCTCTCCTAATTCATACATATAAAAATTAACGTTTCCCACCATGCACAAGCTTTCTTTTCCTTGCTCATTCTTTCTCAATTCCTTCACTTCCTTCCCTTTTCCGCCACAGTCTTCCCCCGTTATCTCCAACTTTACCTCCCCTCTTCCCCCACTAAATTCTTCATTCCTTCAAGTCGAAATATTCCAAGCCTGCCTTAAAGTTCATTTAGGCCTTCCTTTTTTTAATTTTTTTATTTCATGGGCCCATTTTTCTCATCGGTGTCTCTTCAACGTTTCATATTATGTCATCAGCTTTTCCTCCAACTTGAACTCACTTTCCTGCCTTCCCTCAGCCTCAGGGCTCGGCACATAATACCCCGCCTTCTCTTTTCTTTCTCTCCTACTCTTTCCCTCCGCTCATGTTCCCATGCACATCTTGAAGCGCCCCCCCCCCCTTAGCTATCCTCCTCCCTCCCTCCCCTCCTCCTCTACGACAGCAGGCATCATCTAATAAGGTAGTGACAGATTCAAAACGTGAGCCAATACTCAAATATTGGATCTGTGAAATAGAAAAACCGCATGCCAACTGATCTTGTCACCCTGAGATGATACAAACCCACCCATGGACACACACACACACACACACACTCTCCTTCTTTCCTTTCTCCAGAATTCAATTTCTCTTTCCTAACTTCAGTTTTCTTGTTGCCATCTTTGCTCGATCGCTCGTTCTATTTTTTCTTTTCCTCATCCTATCGTCTCTCCATCTCTCTATTTCTCCATCTCTCTCCCTCTCTCTCTTTCTTTACCCGACTTCGGTCCATCTCTCTATCACTATTTCTTGTTTAAATTTCTATTACTATTTTTTTTTTTTTTTCATCCTTGCCGCTCCTCTTTTCCCTCAAAACCTCACTCTATCCAATCATTCTTGGTTGTTCTTCCTTTCCTCCAACTCACCCACTTTCATTCACGTTTATTTCTGTTCTCTTCCAAGAATAACCCCATTTTCCATCATCTATTCCATTTTTAAAGCTTCCATTATTTATTTATTTATTCATTTATTTATTTGTTTAGTTTCTAAAGGTCACAGCTGTTCTGTTTTCTTCACAGGACTGACGTCAGAGCATTATCAAACAGATGCATTAAACAGCACAGTATCATGCGCTTTAGTGTTTGCTCTGTATGTCTGAATCAAGCCGCATCCTTTGCCTAGCAAATCAGATGTAATAGCTTGAGAGGTGGGAGGGGTAGTATTGTGGGTAAGCGTAATTACCTTCACGGTTACGGAATAAAATGTAATTCTTCGTGGAAACTGTCTGTGACTGCCAGTTAAAGTCACACAGGCAGGTTGCTATGGCAACAAAACAGCAGGAACTATGACATGTGCATTCAATATGTTCATTATAATTTTTTCCATCTTTTGCACGTCAAAACAAATCTTCCATAATTCACATCACATCACCAGAATTCTCTCTTCATTTTTCATTCCAGCTGCCGTTTTTTCGAGCCATTTAAGTTTTGCTTTTCAGCCGGTAAAATTCCTCTGTCAAGATCGGTTTATCTTTCTCTCTTAATTCTCTTCTTTCGACACATTATCAATCCGTATTTCAACATTTTTTTCCCACTCTTCTTCTTTGGCCCTGTCTCCAGCTATTTTCTGTCAATCTCCTTTTAATCTGCGTTTGTCTTCAATCAAAGGGGTATGTGCTAAACTGTCTTAAGTGAGCCCTTCTCGCTGGTGGCTTTCCTGTGTCCTCTGGTTCACAACTTCATCTCGATAAGAAGAGAGGAAATGCGCGGACGAGACGAAAAATAACTCATACAGGGTGTTCCATAAGTCTGGGATCACCGACTTTTTTCCTCATATGAACGTTGGGAATTTTCCTTTTTTTTATATCTCAGATCCAAGATGGCTTCGAAACTACCAATGGAAAATCGCACTGAGCTCGCTCTGGTGTATCGTTAAATCCAAGGACGTCAATATGACCATTTGCTGTAATAAAAGTTTTAAATACATGTTTTGCTAATTCATCCAGTCTGTTGGGATACCCTGCCTAAATCAAATTGTGTCCCACATACCCACCCATCCCCCCCATAATAGTGTATGTCTGTGTATGGAAAGAGAGAGGAAGGATGACAGCCCTGTCCACCACTACCAGCAAGACTAAAGTTAGATAAAAAACGGTACATTGTCAAATTCAACACCTGCGACATTATAATTCTAAACAGAAATTCCCCGGATTTCCAACCAAGCAAACAAAACAGCAAAAAATGTTATCGTGTTTGCTGGTCAAGTTCTATCTTAGAAGCGGGTGGTTGGTGGACGCTTCTGACAGGGTCCCCTTCTGACCTATCATTCTGTTCTAGTCTGTCTATAGTCTTTGATTTTTCTAGCACAATGTGGCGGTTGTCGCCTCGACGTGCTCTCTCCAGACTGAAACTCTGTCTTACAATACCCCAGAAAACATGGCAGGCCGAGGCCACAGGTTCAAGACTAACTGCTACATCAATCCTTTCCCATCTTAGTCGGTGCCTTGAGACTCCAGAGACCAACATTCTCCAGTCCCCTGCTCTCTCCTCCTCCCCAGTGTTTTGTCCCAATCCATTAAAAAAACAAAAAAACCCAGTTTACTGCACTAAGGAATCAAACCCCTGCCATGAGTCAATCAATACCTAGCCTCTTTCCATGAGCCGACCGTTTCTATGCGGCCTAGATCAAAGACAGCCGGGGTACGACACGATGTCACTATAATCAAAAACACAACCGACAAAGGTTTCATTATCCGCAAGGTATTGACATTCTTTCCTAGCTCAGGAGCAGCCAAAAATTATAGAAGAAAAGTCGATTTCACATCATGCTACTAACCAGTAACTTGTGGTTCTGTTTGCGGTGCAAGGTCTGACTTTGCAGGGCAACACCCAGATAAATTAAGATGAGTTCTCACAGCATTAATCTTCTCTGACGTCCTTTGCCTCGTGCGATCATACAACTAATACTCAAAACTTTAAGGTTTTTGTCGCTTAGCTGATGTTATTATCTTCATATTCTTTCCAACATACACACATAAAGATGACTACATGTTCTTTTTAATACCCCTACCCACAAAGCTCAGATGTTGTGATGGTCAGGTGCTTCCACAACAAAGTTTGAGGTGCAAAATAACGATGAAAACCAATAAACAACAACAAACAAAAAATTGTAATAATAATAATAATTGTCTGTTATAATCTTTCTTCTGTATAGCAGAAGTATTAAATACAACAAAATAAAACAAAGGTTTGATTTTCTAAAACAGGATCAAAACTTCAGCAAGGGAGCAAATCCTGACCCATGAAATAATAGGTTGGCTGTCCCAACACCGATCATATTTAGCAACAAATCTGAGGGTAAAAGATTTTGAAACAACCTAGTATAACAGTACCTCTAACTTTGTTGTGCTTGTGATAACTGTGATTAACTATTCTTCTACTTGAACTAGGTCACTGGGATAAAGACAAACAGTACAACAAATAAGGTTGTTTATTTTCCCGTCCATTATCTTAATCTTTGCTTTTATGTTGCGGAACTGACGTTTGTGATCTTGTTCAACTCAATTGATAATCACAAAGGGAAAAAAGCTTGAACAAAACTAGATCTGTCATTGTAGTGTTTACTTTTGTCATCTCTTTCCGAACTCCTCTAATCTACTTCAGCAAAATTGATGCAGTAACAAAAAAAGCAGTATGAATAAAACTATTATGTTCTTTTTTTCCTGCAATGATGCTTTGCCTGTTTCACGAGTCTTACGACTACAGTCATTTCTGGAGCTATTCTCATCGCTGCGCACGCATTCTTTGGGCATCAAGGTCTTGGGTTAAAAACAGTAGACATGATTGTGTTGTACAGTTAAAATGGTGGTTATATTGTGAGGCCTCGGGACATACAATCATTTTTTTTTCTGTTTCCTAAGCTTTTCTCCTCGCTGCCCACACATTCTCTGGGCATCAAGGTTTGGGGTAAAAAATAGTAGACATTGTGGATACATGTAAAATGGTGGTTTTAACTCGAAGCCTTGGTACATACGGTCACATTTGAACTTTTTGTCAAGCCCTACTGCGATCCCCCAGTTTTTTTTTTATGTTTTATTTTTTAAAATGTTATTTGTCATTCTCAAGACAAAGAGAATTATCATAGAAAGAAGGCTTTCTCTCAGCCAGTGATGGTAGTAATGACTACTTATCTTTATATCTGTATTAGAACAACAGCAGTATATTATGTGTATATGTGCAATTGGCTTGGCTATTTTGCAGTATGAAACCAACCTGTAGCAATGTATTTATATAGGAGTGACGACATTCCCACACAATCGCAGTTGAAAAATTTTCAATTTCTTCACAAAGTGAAAACATAAAAATGTCAGACTTTCCCATGAAGCCAGCGCAGGCTATTATATTACGGTTTTAGTATAACAGCTTCATAATTGATGTCTGGGGCCAAATTATATTGGCGTCTGAAAGAGTGATCGAACTCTACATTTCTTATAAATGAGATAAAATTATGAGCCTGTACAGGACCTTCCAATCTATGACTGGAATAAAGGTCTAGCTCCCTGGAGACAAAACAAACTAATGATTTCCTGTCTTTTCTTTCAGCCTACCATTTAAATCAAAGGAAAAACAGTTTTGGAACTCAATTTTCTCAAAAACAATTAAAATGGTGTTAGATCACTTGTTTATTAGTGGGCAGACCTATAGAAACGCTCGGCTCTGCCAAAGTTCCATGAACTTAAATGACACCACTCTTCGTATAGGCCTATGTGTTTAAACCCAAACGATACTTGAAACAAAATCCTGAGCACTGAGTACAATTACTGTTATTTAACTAGATCTTCATAAACAAATATTAAACAAAATGAAAAAACAAACAAACAAAAGTGTACATACTGTGCTTGTGTGAATGGTCGTATGGTGAGAGGAAGTCTGAAATGAAATTAATGTGAAAAAAGAAATTAGTAATCACATAAAATAAAACAAACCACAAAACAAAAAAAAAACAAAAACAACTGCAAAATACAGATAGTCGATAAATTTACCAAGCACATTGGCGAAAAGTAATGTCTGTGCATAGTTTTACGTAGAACTTTCGGAAACAAGCGTTGTCTTTATTTTCAAACTGAACTCGTTCTAACAGTATCGTTATTATAACAACGCAGAGAAAAGTAGGTAACAATGCATACAATATAAAGTAACCCTTCTTTTTACCGTAGCCTACAGTAATTTTAAAATAACTTCACGGGGGAAAAAAGGAGTGGTAGTACAGTCATTATTACGATTCACTTAGAGCACTACTACTAACGGAAATGATGACGATTAAATCCTGAAAAAATAATAACGATAACAGAAGTACACGATAGGAACAAACATTGAGGGAAACAAATAAAAACAAAAAAAAATAAAACAAAGAAACAAAGAAGAAAGTGGCTCAGAGTCAAACCAGTTCTGTGCTTAAGGGGACAGTAAAATCAAAGCATTCGACTAGAACATTGCACTCAACCATCCTGGCCTTCCCTCCCTTCCTCATCTGCACACGCCATAAACGTGTATTATCATCCTCACGGGATTCCCGCAGGTTCAATATTGGGAAGAAATGTATTGATAAATTAAGACTATTTCCTCTTTTTATTTACAAACGATTCCATAATCATTATTATATATATAGAAGGGATGCACTGTCTAATTTTTGTTCATATTATTTCTTTTCTTTCTCCTATTATTGATTTCTTTTATTATTTTAGTCTGTAGTTTTTGTTCGTTATTCTTGAGTGCATTATTGTATTTTGCCTTGAAATTCAGGAATATCTCAGACGCGGTTGTACTCCCTATATCTGTGAATGTGGAAATGTATTTTATGAAGGACACAGTATGGAGATAACAAAGAGACCGCGCATAACTCGACAACGGGCGTAATATCGAAGGACCTGGAGAAATTCAGCATGATATCTCATCTTATTTAGCTGGACGGTCTTTACTCTAATATTTTTTTCTTTTTCAGAGACTAGGTCACAGTTCTGTCGGGGTAAAGCCATCATTAACAGTGCGGGGCAGACCTACTACTGAGGCTGGCAGTGTCAAATCACAGCTCGTAGCAAAGACGGGCAAAGTATACTCAAATAATAATTTCGATTTCCCCGGCCCCTCCCATGGCTTCAAGAAATCGAATTTGTCAATATTCAAGTGTACGTATAATACATTGCTTGAGTCAGAGACACTTTATAGTAGAACTAGGTTGGAGGAGTGTATTCCATTAATCTGAAAAAAAAATTATGAAGAGTACTTGCTTTTTTAGAACTTTGTTAAGGAGTCCATTAAAATTTATTTGTTACGTTACGGTTTGCGTCCTTTTTAGTATTTTTTTAAAAATAACAAACAATAAGTCCATGCATTAGAATTTTAATAAATCCATGGGAGATGGGACGAGTTTGCGGAGGGCGGGGGGAGGTGTCACCCATTGAAAATGTTAACAATAGTATAAACCTTTAATAATTCACTCTCAAAACAAAACAAAACTCTGAAATTTTGCGAGGTCCTTCAGACTATGAGACCTTAAGATGTATCCTGTCAAGCTTACTATGCCGGGATTCAGTTCAGACTTTTCCTCATGTCGTCTTCATGCTGGGAATTGTAGATTCTTGTCGCCGATAAAACTTTGCCGTGTCTTTAGGCAGAGAATTGACTACCTGTCTTCAGGTATCTTTGAAGAAGCCATGGTTGAGACCAGCAGGGTCTACAATGTTATGACAGCCCTTATCACGGCGATGACAGAGCGCTATTATAAATAATGATTACTGTGCTGATAGCCAGGCCTGAGCAGCGAGTCCATTATTGTACTGGGATTGTATTGCTGTGTTTGATGCTGCTATCTTGTTGTTATATTATCATCACAATGATGATGACAGCAGTTATTATTATCATTATATTATCATTATTAATGTTATTATGATGATAACATCCGGGCACAGTTCTCATCATCATCACCATCATTGTCGCTATAGTCATTATCATTAACATCCTCATCATTAAAACCATCTTCATCATCATCATTATCATCATCTGCCATTACCATCATACATCATCATCTTCATTATCAATATCTGTTATCTACCTCTCCCTCATGCGTGTCATCCTCTACGTCATTTGTTTATATTACTCATTCCTTCTACTTTCTTTTTCTCAATTCCATTGTCACTCTTTGTCTAGAATCACCGACTTTAAGGACCAGATTATTAGAGGGAGTACCGCCAGGCGGGCTGTCGTAAGAGTGACTGCTCAAGATCGGATCGAAGTAGCTAATCCAGCGTGTCACCGTGATACCGGAACTGGCGTGACGCGAAAAAGACGGCGGTTGAAAGAGAGAAGGGGTGAGACAATCTGATAGATTTGGCCGGATTTGGGTGGAAATGAAAACACTTTAACTGTGTGTCGCCTGTCACTCACTGCACGGTGTTGACCTCGCAGACACGGCCACTATCTGTTGACTCAATCGTTGTGTGGATGGACAGAGCAGGAGGATGGATGAAAATATAGATGGACAGATAGAGTGTTACCAAATTCAGGATGGGTCGAACGCTGAAAGGGGAGAGTGCATGAAAAATGCTGAAATGTTTAAGCGCCTTAGTCTTTGACGTCAAAACGCTTTTATGTGCTATTTCGTCACGAGAATCCATGGAATTTTGTGATTTGCATTTATTTCATTTTTTTTAATGTACTATAATTCTACTGTATTTTCTTTAAAAAAAATATGACAACACTTAAATTAAAATTAAAGATAAAATTTTTAAAATGACACCACTCCCCCATCTTTTAAGTCTTCGCATCAACCAATTAGCCCTTTATTAACAAAATTAGATGTAATATTATTTCCCCTGGACCTTTGTCCACGCCAATCTTCAAGCAGATTAGTCACAGCGCCTTCATTTTTCGCCGCGCAGAAAACAATGCAACACGTTGGCGGAAAAACTTCAACCCCCAGACTTTGATGTCGGCCATTTAATGAGTCTCTTATTGATCTTCATCAACGAACATAATTGGAGACTCGGGGCACTTTCTATTAAGATGATGATGTAATCTTTCCTCCCAGCGGGAACCCGGCGCTAAACAACACACCGTGTCAAAGTGCAGCCTTACAAAACGACAGTCGTGAATTCTGGTATGTTTGAAAACCAGATTACCCTGCGACGTTAATTATTAATGACGATAATGCGTAATTAAAATTATTTTCGTAGCAAATCACTGGAACAATCGGTGATGAAAACAACTGCTAATACGGTAGACAATGGCTGAGCTGATTAGAAGAATATTTGTTTTAGAGATGAACCGATGATGAATGTAGAAGTACAAACTCGGCAGAAAATGGTGGAACCAGACAAGACAAAAGAGCCTCAGGAAAAGACAAACGAAAAGAAACAGAAAGAAAGGAAAAGAAAAAACGCGTTCTGCATTACAATAAAATTAATACCGATTCTATGTTTTCCTGAACAGTTGGGTCACTAGTCTTCTGGAGCGAGAACCATCAGCGAGAATCTTTATACGGCAGCAACGTGTCATATTATCATTTGTATTGTCATTGCTAGTATGTTTATATTTCGTAAGCTTTTGTTTTCAAAACACAACCAACGGACTGCAATATACATTTTTACTGATGAGATTATCCTTTCGTGAATGTGGACGTGCATTTTCTAGCATTGTTAACATTTCAGAAATGCATTATTTTCTAAATTATTTGGACTTGGGCCCTTCATAACCAAAATACAGTAAAAAGTGTTGCTGCGCAGATATAGATGTTATGTACGTTAAAAGTGTTTCTTCTACACAAAAACACCGTACTAAAAACCCATATGTGCATGCACAGACGCAGATATAACCACCACCGTCTGTCTATCAACATTATGGCGAAGACGGCACACAAAATGAAATTACAAGAAATAATTCAAGTGAAGTCCGCGACTGGCCCATGGCGATAGCAAGGACCTTAAGGCTTGCAGCAAGCCATCTTGATGACGCCATTAGCTCTGTAATTAGTTATGTCAATTACCACCGACTCGGCCCTGGCAAAATGAACGAAGACGGGCCATTCCTTTTTTCATTCTGTGTGTGTGTGTGTGTTAATGAGTGAGTGAGTGAGTGAGAGAGAGAGAGAGAGAGAGAGGGAGAGAGAGAGATAGAGAGATAAAGAGAGAGAGAGAGAGAGAGAGAGAGAGAGAGAGAGAGAGAGAGAGAGAGAAAATAAACAACCGTACAAACACAATGGAGGCGAGACGGAAGGTTTGAAGGCAAAGTAACTGAATGTGTAACGCACACATTGTAAACGTGTAAGTTTATGACAATGAAGACAGCGCCATTTGGATGAAGTATAGACACATAGTTCATGTGAAGTAAATGAGCAGAATAGTAAAGGTCACTCCGAGCGGGAAACAGTTCAATAAATAAGTGAAAGGATTCATCTGAATTTAAATAATACATCTATCTGATTATTGTCAATACTGGTGATAGAGAAAATAATAAGAATAAAAGTGAAATATTAGATAGAAAATAACTAACAACAACCGCAGCCATAACCATAACTGCACACATAATAACAATAGCGTACTTCACCAGAGCACAACACATAACAGAGACAGCACACATACACAACAACGACATACAACAGCAGCCACAAAGAAATAATGAATTCACACAGCCAAAAAGAAAGGAGGATGGAAAAGACGACGGGACCCGAAGAAGAGGAAAATCAGGAAAGAGAAAACCAGCGTGATAGTGAAGCAGAATAACAATAATTATAAAGGATAATAACATTGGCAGTGGCAGTGACACTGAAACCACTGGAGAAAATGAAATAAATAGAATCTATGAGGAGCAGAAAAGAGGGTTAAATGATAAAGTCAAGAGAACAAGGAAATTCTACAATTTACATGCAGTTACACATAACCTACATATTGATTTGCTCATTTTTATTCCACCACTTGAGTTCCCATGTCAAACACAAAGACTTCATGCCCTGCATCCCTGCATTTGACAAGCCCATTCCAAGCCTTGTTTAAAACTGTGCAGCGCTCTTTCTTTTCTTTAGAAAATCTGCCTGTTTTTACGTCCACACAAAGGTTGAAAACAGTAATTCAGCGCCAGGAGCACCGTTCTCTCTGCCTAAGGAAATGCACGAGAGAATAAAGAGCGCTGCAATGGAAAGCACTCACACAATCTCCCTGACTCGATCTGAATTGCCACAATGACCTTTTTATACAACTTGAAATTTGAAATGAATCTTGCATGTCATTATGGAACTTGTACAGAGCAGTTTGTAGTTAAGTTCATTATAATACTCACGAGTAAAACGTCAAACTAAATGCATCCAACCGTAAAATGCCTCTGAAATGTTTCTGTAAATAAACCAATCTCAAACATAATGACTGTAATACACGACTAGAAGTGCAGATACGGGTATTATCGCTAACCCAGCCCAGGACAGAATTCTCGTAAGGAAGATGATATGAAAACTGCAACATTTTGAGGGGCAAAGAAGATCAGATTAGGATTTGTTGACGATGTCTACTTCACCTCATGATCTCTCTCTCTCTCTCTTTTTTAAAGAACTGTCTGGACGAGGGAATTATTATGAATGCCGATGGTCTTTTCAACGACATAATTATTTCCACCTGTAATCTCCTCATAAGAAAGTACAAGGTCATTCTTATTTAGATGCCGTCAATAGCAGCAAGAAGGGAAGAGTTCCTTTTGTGAACAGGGGGTTAATGTGTCAACTTCTTTCAGATAACCACAGCCCGGTTCTGGTTTTGAAGTCGGTAAGTGGGAGAAAACATTTTCCTTTTTTGTTTTCTGTTTATTTCCCCACGGTTGATAAGATTTGGGTTTGGTTTCATGTTAGTACTTGTGAGCGCTCGAAGAGGTGGGTGGGAGCATGTAATATATGGTCAAAATTCTCAAACTTAAACACACATAACCTAACGCTCTTTGTCCAGTGTTCTTTCGTGCTGCATAAGGTAGCCAACGCAAATTAATCAATAGAAAAAAAATGTTCTAATCTATCATTCTTCATGCTTTCAGGAAATGGTGCTGTTTTGCTTCAGCCTAACGACATAAGAGTGTTTACTCAGAGGGCGCAGATATGCCGCTCGCTTAATGAATACGCATTGATTTTGAGCGCCTTTGGTGTATTGTGACCGCTGGGCCTCCACTCTGATGCGACGCGCCTCTCTTCAAAGAGATCAAACGAGCAGGTAAACACACCCACAGAACACGTCACGATGAAGCTGTGCGCGCCCCAGATGAACGCGCTTTGTTGAGGCGTGTAACGTGAATATTAGCGTGACAAAACTCACAAACATGAGCCCGTCAGCTCACAGGAAACAAGGGAAGTCCTGTCACAGTTTTAGTCTACAGTTAATGTCAGAATGTTAGTCCGCAGCTAATGTCACAAAATCTGTCTATCTATCTGTCTGCCTGTCTATCTCTCTGTCCATCCGTCTGCCTGTCTGTCTGTCTGTCGTGAGCGTTGATGCAACCATTACAATAATCCATGAAATACTTGATTACAGGTGGCAATAAAACCAAATTCTGAATAATAAAGTCCACATTGTTGACCACGCCATGGACCACAGTGCAGTATAGAAGCCCATCTGACGGAATATTCCTTGCATCGAACTGAAAAAGTAAATATTAGATCTATATACATCTGTGATCAGACCGATAAAAACTTTGTTTATGAGGACAGCAAACACTTGCAAATATCCCCAGTACAGGTAGGCTATGCCTCGACCAATAGCTTGAGTAAATTCGGAAGAGGAAAACGATTCGCAAAGGATATGTGCTGGCCTGCTGGTAAACTCATTGTAGCCGGAAAAAAGAACATTCATGCGTAGTATTGCCGCAAAACCTTCCAAAGAGCAAATTCAGCATGCTGGAACTTACGTATGGCTGAGTCAGGCAGACAAGTTGTCAACAATCAATCCACAAAAGTACCAATCAATAATAGTAATATACTGGTATCAATAATTAATCTAAGATCATTAGCAACATCATTAGGCGGCAGAGTTACAATAGAATATTAAAATTCTATCCTCCTAATGGAATGTAACTGTAAACTACGCATTGCTCAGCAAATTACATTATAGTTCCGTCGTGTTTTATTCTGTAATCTATTTACAGAACATCTTATTTATGTATTTATTAATTTATTTAAATATGTATCTACGTGTATTTATTCATAGAATATTCTCAGTTAACATTAGATTCGAGGTTTTAATTGTATATTTCTGCAGTATCTGCCAACGTTACACCAACATTAACTATAGCTATAGATAGAGCGAAAAATACAGAATCAGATACAGCCAGCACACCTCCGGATACAAGGATGGCGAACACTGCATCGAACAGACAAAAAGAGCAATCACCACCAAGAAACAATAGCACACACAAATCACTTTCACTAAGAGTGTCCAAACGATTTGTGCGGGATCGTCAATGAGTATTTGTTATGTCGCTGTTTTGTCGTAATCAACCATAGCACACCAAATAGCGCTACATACTTCACCGAAAAGGGTCAATGAACAAACTCAATTAACGCTACACAGACCAGGAAAATGGAACCAACCACAACAAAACAAAAGTGGAATGGTGATTGCAATCACGCGACCATGAAATAACAAAAAATGATAACGGAATTGTAGGTGATGTTGGGAGGAGGGGGAGGTCTTTGCCCATCTCATGGGAGTGAGTGGAGGAGTAACGGTGAGTTGCCCAACACAAATAATATGAGAAAATGGAAGACACGTACGAGTATGTGAAAGGTGATGCGGAGAGGGTATAGGACGAGAAAAGCTGATGTGTAAAATGATGTCATGAGAAGTGGAGTACATTGACAACGTTGCTGTCCTCTTACAGAAAAAGACCGTATGCTCCAAACATTTGACAGGAAAGAAAAAAACAACAACTCACATTGCGCCCCCCCCCCCCCCGCCAATTCTTCGTTCAATTTCAATTTCGTCACTGCTCAACGCTAACGGCATTGGTCATGTTTGACACCTGTGAGATATTAAGAAAAACACTGTTGGTTTTTTCCCTGTCATTTTTTGACTAATGCCACCAAGATTCTATCGGATGATTATCTTGTCCTATTGCAGCATTTCTTTTTCTATACTATTACCTGATAGCCCTCGGGCTCAGGAATTCAACGTACCGACAGGTGCCTTTTGGCAAAAGTCTTGACATATGCCATTATCGTAGAGCAGTGACGATTTGGGAATGGCTAGCAGGAACTTTTTTTTTTTTAAAGACATCTCTGCACTACTGCGCCACAGAGGCCTTAATAACTATTGAATGTTCATCACCTCACGAGACATCTCAACGCCATCTATCTTATCTCAAATCAGCCCAGCAAACATTTCAAGGTTTTGTTTGTTTTTAACTTTCGACTCTGATAAACACCCCCCCCCCCCCGGAGATTTCGTGTTGTTACAGTAATGTACCATCCATCGTAGGTATCGCCCATTCCAATAACATCATCTCAACTTTGACCGTTCAAGGGATTGGACAGAGTTCTCTCACGAGGTAAGCCAAATATAATTATTGAGGAAGGAGATTCTGACAAAAAGCGCCAAACGAAAACGATATGCGAACGCGCTATTAAACATCATCAGATCGGACAAGAAAAAAAAAAACAAGGGGAAAAATGGAGCTTGAAACTCGTATGCACTGAATAAAGAGAGGAATCCGCTCCGTGCAGTTTGATTGAAGCGGTATGAAAGATGCAAAATAGCCACAAAATATTACATGTTTTCATGGGCCTGTCGGTGCACGCGCCATATTGTCTGGACGTTCTCAGCAACTTCAGGGTGGTGCGTAGGAAAACCAGACATCCCTTTCTGCAAGTTTCATTTTCCCCTCCCCGTGAAAATGAAGACGAAAGATGTTCTTTTAGTTTCTTAGCATGATTAAAAAAAAAAAGTAATGTACATCTATGGTAGCAATATAAAACTGCAGCATATTCTGGAGTTAATCTAAAAGACATAAAAAGATGTTGTGTGTGTTCCTGACGAAGCTAAAGTTTGTATATATACGATGGTTCTGTCCATTTCAAGATTTCTGAAGATAATGTTCAATAGCAGCCTGTCAGTGGCTATGATCTATTTGTCTGCCTTGCAGTCTGTGAGTGTATGTGCATGTCAATATGTCTGGACACTCAGTTCAACATCCAGCAGAAATATCCCCACGGGCGGGAATGCGAGTGGGTGAATCAAGGATTTGGCCAGTTCCGCTCCCGTCGTACTCTTGGTTCCCTTGAGAACGTTAAATGAAATTTTCATACTCTGAATATTTTGCCATTTTAACATTTAAATGTTGCAAAACATATCAGACTTCGCGTGGACAAAATATGCCACACATACTTGTGTGTGTTTAAGGAATTTTGGCGAGGTTATTTCAGAAACGCCACTGCTCAATTTTCAGATTCATTTCATCTGTCATTCGGGCTACCTGCCACATTCAATTTGCCTGGTCGAATAAGCATCTGTCACTCTTTTCTCGACATTTCGCCCTCACCGTCACAGTGGATACGTCACGTGACTCCAGCGATATAGTGTGTTCTCTCAAAACGTCCATGCTCTGTTCTGAGACATACCACAATGCACACGTATGTAATTAAAGTTGGTTTTTCTCTCTGATTTTTTTCCCCCCTGAAAACTTGGCAGTGTTGTCAGCTTATTCACTCTGATCAATTTGCCCTTAGAAAGACACTTTGGGGAGTTTCAGATTTAAAATAATACAACAATAAGTTATGTTCCAAAGACAGTACATTTTGTAATACTGTACAATGATAACACCAGTAATCTTTCAATATAACACAGCGGTTTCTCGATTGAATTCACAGTGTAAGCAAATTAGTTACGATATACGGACAGTCGAGTCAACAATAATATGAAACAAGTCTTTTGGTGGGCCGGTAGCCACTTGGGACCGTATGAATGATGGCCTGACTTAACCAGGCGTGGGAGTCATACAGTGCCAACACAGACTGACTGATTCTATTCGAAGAGGAAAAATTTTATCTACACAAATTTGTTGACAGAACGGCGTTCCCACAGGAAATTCTTGTCAATCTTAATAAGGAAAAATGTAAATCTGCGCATATAAAATCTTTCACTAAAAAGTTAGCCCCTCAAGAATCGCATTCTTTATTCATTATTTCATTTGTGTCATAAACCGCTGCAGCAGCCACTAGAGAATGGTGTGTTGTTTATCATCAGTCCGATGTGGTTAATCATTTGATGGCGGTGAGGAATGACCTAATATTGTGTTTTCAAGGGCCACAAAGCCTTGAGTTACTCTGTCTTAATGCAATAGGAAACGATAGAAGAAGTCCGTTATTTCTGCTTTTCTCTAAAAATGGATTCATACTGTGTTCCGTTTGTCAGAAAGTCTCAAAATGAAACAAAAATCTGTTTCCTAGTGGTAGAATTATTGAGACTAGCCGACCCGATCAAGATAAATCTTGCAAATTTTCCTTGTACCAGGCCCAAGCCTACATCTAGATCTGGGTTACATTCAAACGGCATTTGGATTCCACTTGCAATGACTAATAGAACTTACTGTTACTCCACCATTTCAAGTAGAACTGTACAAATGTGACTACGTTGATTTTCGACTACCAGTGTGTAAAGATAGGCCAAGGATGCAATTTCCGGTCACACTTTTTCGGTTTTATGCGTTGAAAATGCGTCCGTTTTCGTCACACAAAATTTTTAAATATAAATAATAGTAAAGACTGATTTTTGCTCAAAATAAATGTGTCCACCTAACTCTTGGCCAAAAATTGATGCAGTACACCAAGTTTCATAATTTTGATGGCGTAGTCGCGAAGTTTTAGCTGCTTACAGGTTCACCCTCTAGCTCAATTATATTAAGATAACAGTTGTTTAGCTCCCCGTATCGTGCTGATTGCTGATTTACTTATTTGCGATTGACAGGAACAGCTCACCACGGCAAGCAGGAAGTCACTGCTTGCATTTCTGATTAATGATTTCAAGCGGTGCTCTAGATACTGTGACTCTGAAGTTCTAAAAACAACAATGGAAAAATGTCTCCAGTTAAATGTCAAGTTAATTACATGTTTCACATTTACGAAACGAGCATAATTATTCAGTGTGCAGAAATTTCATTTCCGTGAGCTCCCTCCTTATAACAGACGTCTATAGCTCAGAAGATCTGCCAGAATGACACTGCAGGAGTGAATTTGCTGAGTTCGATTCTTGCATGGGTTGAATTTTGAAATTTAAATTACAGAAAGTACAAGCTAATTTCTAACTTGGTTTTCAGATTATGTTCCCATTCATGATTATAACTTAACAGACTCACAGGTTACTGATATAATAGGGAATGAAAACAACTTCAGTATTAAACTTAGAATAATTATCTTACTGCGGATATAAAAAGCAGGAGAAACTGATACTCCTTAGGTGCTTTCGAGTAGGGCAGTTGTGATGCGGGAGTGGGGGTGGAAAAATTCTGTCTGGACGCTCAAATCTTCAGAAAGAAAAATGAAAAAGTCATTGTTGAGAGACTGGCCCGGAGATAATGAGAGTATGACATGATAAGGAGGAATTGGTCAAAGAGTACAATATTGTTCTTCACCCAAGTGGGTTAAAACATTTAATTTAGTGCTGGATTTGTTTGTTTTTTTTTCATTTTAGAAAGGGTGAATTTCTCTTAGTCATTTTCAAAACGTTCATTGCAGAACTAAATATAGACGAGTGATAATTACGTAACGAAGAGTCCAGAACTGTTCACAGTGAGAGAGGAGAAGGGGAGACAAGTAGAAGAAAGAAATGAAAACAAGGCGAAGAAAAGAAAATGAACGAGAAGCGGACGATAATGATTGGTGCTGCGCGTTTGTACCACGCCAACACAATGACCAAAAGTAAAAACAAAAGCATGGCCTACTTCTTACTGGTGTCAGGCACAGACAAATAGTTCTACAGTTCTGTCTCTTACTCTTTCTTACTTATTCCCACCTCTCTCCGATCATCTCCTACTCTCGATCCTCTTCCTTAGCCTTTCTATATTATTATTTCTCTATCTGAAACTGCACTGCTCGAGACAGAGGACGGCAAATTACGGTAGCTCTGTGAGAAATTGGATTTCATCACTGAACATAAAACTGAATATTGGTCGATGTAAAGGCATGAATTATAGTGGGGCGTTTTACTCGCAGCCAAAATTAGGATCTAAATTTTCCTGCTATGCCTTACAGTGCAGCCGTCTCTTATGATTATTTATTACCGTTGTTACACAATACACGGCTGTCATGACCAATTTATTTATCATGATTTATATGATCTCCCTGAATCTGTATTTCCTGAGGGTCTCCTTAAATACATTAATATTATCATAACCATTAATGTCAGGCTCAATGTTTTAATTATGCCTCATTATATCCTGTTCTTTTTGCTGCTTTTTTTTTTTTAGGACACTCTGATGGTTTGCGTCTTTCCTGGCTAGAGCCATAAATAACCAGATCTGTGCCATGGCTCAACAGCGGCTTGCATTTTTCTGCAAAATGCACAGGTCGCCAGAAATGACTAGTTGTCTGTGGAATTCAGACATTTATCATGCCTAATTGACAATAAGGACGACATTAATTCATAGTCTCCAGACGACGCCAATGAGATGCACAGCTCGTCGTAGGGAATTGGTGATCACCTCATAATTATTCTTTTCTTTTATGAGGGGCACACAGCCCGTGCAACTTTCTGTACTGCCTGCGTACTTGTTACGTCTTCTTCTGACTACAGGCCGATCTCTTCCTTATTCTTCTTTTCTCCTTATCCTATCTTCTTTCAACAACAGTTCCTCTTCACTATTCACCATTTTTTATTTAAACGTTTCTGTCTTCTAGTGACCATAGCCCTATTTAATTCACTATTTCCCTCTCGGTAGTGCAGTCCTTTGTTACTGTTGTTTTTCTTGTTCTTTTCACCGTTCCTTGTCATCAAGGTCCACTCATTTTTTATCATTTCTCTATTCCATCATAAGTCTGGAGTCTATTTCTCTCACTTTTCTTCTTCTGCTTTCTCTCTTCCCACCCCCACCCCCCCCCCGTCTCTTTTCCATCCCCAGTATGTCTAATTTTCTCTTCACCCTCCCCCCTCTTTATTTTTACATCTCCTGTCTCCCGGTAATTTTCTATTTAGTATTATTTTTTCCTTCCCTCTGAGTTTGGTGTTACCATGCTCCTCGTACAGGCTTCCGTCAAATTAAACCCTACCCAGCAGTGGAGAAACCTGAGCCAGTGCACACGAAATAGAATATTTTCAAAATGAGCAGAAAGTTGCCAGTTAAACCATGGCCATCACGTCCAACATGCATTACATAATATCTGTTTTTGCTGTGGGTAACAGTATCCGCAGTCTGTTTACTACACGAGAGATCTTACACAAGGAGCGGACAGCAACAAAAAAAAGAGGCAGAAACGTAAATATTCTTGCGTTATCTTCTCTGACACGAGTTTGTGTATTGCAGACTATTTTCTTGTACATTTTTGTTCTTCTTTTGTCTTAGAATGCAATTTCTCATAATTATTATCTTGCTGACTTGGACAAACAACCAGTCACAATTCACCCACAATATAGTTATGTCCTTTTATTCCCGTCAGGAAAGATGGGCATGTCCACCAGCACTGTAGCATCTTCTCCAACCCCTCCTATTATCTTCTTCATCCTCCTCCTTCCTCAGTAAGTCCTCTTTCATCATCGATTTTCACCTCCCCACCCCGAATGTCGCTGATGACGCTATCACGGGTAAACGCCGCTACCCACAAAAAGAACTTGGGCAAAAATGTGAAGGAGAAAATGGAAAACTTCTTCCTTCATTTCCACGTAATGTTCCCATTTATTCCTTTACCTCATCCAGAAATGACTCTTTCTCCCCGCCTTTCAATAGCTTTGGGGACAGTTAAGGCCTGTGTTTGCACACTAAAATCTCCCCCCACAACACTGAGAGCACGATAGAGAGGTGAAATTCAAGTGAATGCCTGTCAACTTTAAAAGCTAGAGCTCGGGTCTGTGTGTACATGTATTGGCAGATAGTGGGAGGCGGAATCTCTTTAAAGAAATCACTGGCACTTTCAAAAGTGAAAAGTAGTTTTCAGTGTCAAGTGAAGCTCTGGTGTTTTATTTCCTCCCTACTTATTCTAGGTCAAGTTTATTCTCTAAGAGTTTTTTTTTTTTTTCTTTATCGAGAAAATACTGAGTTGACCAACCCAAAAAAATGAGAGGGGGGGGGGTGAGTCCTAATCTCTAAAGGTTTACTCATTAACTTCGAATACCTTGGAATTGGTTCACAGATTAACTTTGTTCTGCGTTTGCCAATTTTGGAACGGCAGATTTCCTTAGAAAGCATCAATTTTTTATGACTCACAACAAACACACCCAGATGTTTACATTTATGATAATACATGCAGTTCAAACTGTGAGATAAAAGCTGCCGTTACTAAAGGCATCTCTCAAAACTAATTACGCTCAGAATTCAAACAAATATTCCGATATCACGTCATGCCACAAATCTCATTATATCCCATTAATGATGTCCCCGTGTCAGACAAACATACCTTTCACTGCGCATCTAACTTACATTGCTTTCAATTAGCTCGCAGCCAGAGTCTAAAGTAATCTTCCTTTCACGACATAACATGCCCGACTACAGAACCAAACATCCTTTCGTTAAATCAAGCCAAGCACTGATTTTCAAGTTTTATCTGCTCTTTGCGTGATAGCATAATGAAATTTGTAGCCCAAAGATAACTCCACGACATTGAAAATTGCTATAAATTCCTGTCTCTAGAGCCGGTTCTAATGGTAGGTATATTCTTTACACACTCCCGGTGGGATAGCGTGTTCTCTTCACGGAATGTATGCCAGAGAGCTATATGAGTCGCTCCTACAATCAGTAAATTAGATGATATACGGGTCTGCCTAGCTTGCATTTATGACAAAAAGAGATAATAGCGGCCTTGCTTTCTTCCTAACACTTATAAAACGCACTCACAAGAGTATCGTATGATAACCTCTTGTCTTTTCTTAATTTACAATTATAAGTCTTCAAAATGAGAACATGAACCGTTTGATTTTGTTTTTATATAGATAACTATGAGCAGCACTTGCATTTCCTTGAGATAATAGTTTGCACTGGCGCCTAGCTGTGAATGTTGTGTCGTAACTGAGTCATAACTATAAGCAAGGCATTTCCATCGGTTCCTTCTTCAAGATCAGCTGGTCAGTAAACACATGGCACAATTGTAAAACAAAGTCTTGTACTCTTGAAAAAAGTAAAATACCATTATCTTCCTAAACATTATAATACTTTATACAAATCCATTTCAAAGAATTTGGTTTTTACATTTGTTTGACCACTTCAGCAGAAGTCTACCACTACAGTTGTATTCCACCATAGCAATTGATAAATCAAAATTTATTCTCTATAAATTACACTAAAATGTCCTCCTTAGGATAACAGTGAGTGGAGCGCGAAGTAAATTACGAAATATTAATATACATGTATGAACTATTTCTGTGGCGACAAAAACGCGTGTTACTCTCTCTCTCTATTATGTGAGCCGCGATAAAACATCTCTGATTTTCAATCCAATATTAAATAGGGGTACTTAAAGAAATAGCATCCAATTACTGAATGTTCTTAGTTATTACTTTTCTTCAACAGCAAGACAAGGAAAAAATAAGTAGAAATTTTAAAAAAACACACACATATTCATATAGAGCCATAAGATAATTTGTCCAAAAGCACAAAAACTTGATCAAAGAAATGAACAAATAAGTGAAGTACATGGTGATATTTGGTTAATGGCCTTCGCATCCGGTTTTTAAAATTTTTTTTTGAGGCAGTGCTTAAAAAAACTCCTGGAAGCTTCTCTGTTTCTCTTTTACTCTCCAAGTGTCTTTTAAAATAGAAAATGGAAAAAGGTTCTAGTGCATCTCATTGAAACGTTATGCATACACTCCGATGCGCATCCAAACCGGGCGCGAACCAGCGTCTTTCCTCGACAATCGTGCTCACCACAAAATCCGCGTTAAATCAGATCCCTAGCTTCCCCCCCCCCCCAGTAATCTGCTTCAAGGCTTCATATTGCATGGAGATATGCACACAGATCTCCTGGGAAAAAATCCCTGCCAGGCTGCTGTGAAGGGCCAGGGCAGTGGACTGATCACTGTTTCCGAGAGGTCCCGGGCTATTGTTGGGAACGAGCGCTGAGCTTCTGGTTCTCTGAAGAAAGCAGATCGTGTGTTCTCTCCATTGTGTTTATGCAAGATGGGATCCAATGGTATGGTTGTTTATGATGTGACCAGATTGAAGGGGGATTTATGACCGTCTCCCAGAAATTAAGGCTAACTTTTGTTCCTGTAATACGACCGTGAAAAATTGCATCCAGATCGTGCAAAACTCAATTGCAAAATGTCCTTGATGTTTGTTTCGGCAGATTGAAAACTTTATCCGGTGACGCAGACAAGGGGGAGGGGGGGGGGGGGCTTTTTTAATAATTAAACTGAACATTTTACATGAAGTCTGGAAATTGCCAACTAATTCAGCGGATCAGGAAATATTATTTAGAAACACTAACATTACATTAATATGACAAGTATAGGTCGATATGAACCTTCCGCGTATCTCTGTGAGTATATTTTTTTCGTCAATGGTCCAATGCACCCAGCTTATTTACTAGGTCTCCACTATCCAAGAATTTTTTTTTTAGTTCATCGTCTTTATTCATTTGTTATGACGAAGATCTTAACATCTGATCAAGATCCCATTGGTCAGTCCTATTTCAGACACCACTGTCCTAGATTTTCCAAGAAGGGCTACGTGTCGCCCAAGGGTAGTGAAAATACAAAAAAAGAGATGAGGGACAGACTGACAGACATGAAAGGCCGGGCTGAGTAGACTGAGCTCGCTTTGTCTGGGTCGAAGTCTGTCCCAGATCAAGCTGCGTTATGTCACAGAGGTTATTCCTGTCTTCACGGAACTAATGTTTGTGTGCCCAAGCCTGTGTTTGTATGTACCCGCGTGTAAGTTTATTTTGGCTGACCTAAATTGCTGTATATATGCATGGCTTTACTTCTTTGGCCCGATCATGTATGAATGACAACGTGTCTATCGGGTTCAAGGCTCACATGAAAGGCTGTCGACCAACATTCTCAACCTATAATTTGTGTAATTTTTACTTTAAGACTGGTGACATTCTGTCATGCCTGTGTTGCCTCTCGCTCAATGCGCCAGGTCCCGTTTAATTCCATAGCTCACATCTAACCAAAAGGCGAAGACAAAACAGATTTTGCCTCAGTGCGCCAGCAGCCTAAAAAGTCATCATGACCTAGCCAGTCTCATGAAATTCTTTTTCAGATGGCCGTTTTATGGAGGGAAAGTACACATCAGTGAGAGAACGAGATCGAGCATGTATTTTATGGACAAAAATGCGAGCACAAGTATTATGTGACCAGATGTAAATGCATTAATCATATTGAAAGATCGAGCTAAATGAAATTAACAAAATGAGGCATAATGAGAAAAACAACCTAGAGAAAAACAAAAACTTTTCAAAGCAAATTTCCACTCACATTTATCATTCAAATCATTTCATTCCTTTTGTGCAGAATTAACGGCCTAAAATCATTTCGTAAATAACTCTGGGAAGATGGATGTTTGAAGAAGAAAAAAAGCCTCTGATAACAACCACAAAAAAACTCCCATTAATTTGAAAATTTTAATCACCCACTCTTAGGCTGCCATAATTACATGGAGCGCGCGCGTTCCACCTCCATTTTTTTTTTTCAAAGGTCACTGTAACCCGGGGCTACCTGCATTGAGCATTCTTTAAGAGGCATTTATGCGTTTGAGCCATTTTGACTAATGCATCTTGTGCATACAGAAGGAAAAACGAATTCATAACATTTACGACTGCGCAAAAGATGAATAATCAAAAGCAAACTGATTATAAATCCGTTCGGTAAAGCCTGGAGCAACTGATACTTGGATCCGAACATTGCAGGGCAATCGCCCAGATTTAATGTCCCTTAAGCTGTTTGACTTTCTCTTAAGATCTCGGCATTTTTTTTTCTCTGGAGAAGGGGTGGGGCTGGAGATCGCAAGAGAAAGGGCTTTATTCTTGGTGTAGTTTCTGCGAGTGTTATCGATCGGGGCCCTAACGCTAAGCAACAATGCTAAGAATTAACGCAACTAGAATGACGGGTTTATGAGAATTTATTCGCAATCAAACTGTAGTGTCGGCACGCAGGTCTAGTGACTTCATTCCGCTGTCGACAGCACGGGTGTGAGAATAGTCCAGCGAAACTAATGTTCGTTGCCAGTTCCGGCAACCGAGGATGAATGACAGAATAGGTCACCGACTGATTAGATGCAAGGCCGTATTTCTCATTGGTTCACTACTGTTTGATTTCAGTTCATGTGTCCCGGCAGGAAGCAAGGCTCTCTTTCCCCAGTGTACACACAATAATGAAATAGTGTTTTGTGTTATTACATCATGTAGATTACAATATGTAAATCATGCACCCATCAACCCAATCATGATACCATTCTTCCATCCAGGCCATCCATCTTCCTATCTGCCATCCCCATCTATCTATCTATCTATCTATCTATCTATCTATCTATCTATCTATCTATCTATCTATCTATCTATCTATCTATGAAGCTCGACGTGTTAAAAAGAGACGGTGAAATAAATGAATGAAATAGGGAAGAAATTGGACAGAAGAGAAAATAGACGAGAAAATGAAGTTCTGACACGAAGAAAGACATTTTCTAGCAAACTGGAAAATCCATCAGGGAATGAAGAAAATATTGAGCTGTGACGGCCTCGACAACAGAAAAACAGATTTAGGCCATAAACTTGAATAAATGAGCAGTTTACGCTGACCTGTCGTGAACATTTGGTGTGGACTGGGGAATAGATCACGAGAGGGTTATCTATCTATCTATCTATCTATCTATCTATCTATCTATCTATCTATCTATCTATCTATCTATCTATCTATCTATCTATCTATCTATCTATCTATCTATCTATCTATCTATCTACCAATCTGTCTATCTATCTATCTGACTGTCTGTCTGTCTGTCTGTCTGTCTGTCTGTCTGTCTGTCTGTCTGTCTATCTGCGTTCCAACCCAAGCAGACTCGACCGATCTACATAGTATTCCTGAAATCTTTTGCCGCTTCTTCTTTAGAAGCCAGCCTCAGATGCGAACAAAATATATCTCAAACAAACCACCGCTAACGTCACAAGACACGGACATGAAATAAATCTTAATGGCCAAGTCTGGCAGCACAACGACAACACACTCAATATTTTGTGCTTGTAAGAAAAGTAGTTAATGCCCGTTCCTGTCACGATCAGCGCTGAGACAATCTGCCCGTTAGAATTGTGTTTGTTTCCCTGTTAATCTGTACAGACATTCTCCGGGCACTTCCCACATTGTATAAAATCTACTAAGACACAATAAGTGTTCTGGTTTTCACTCAAGTCAACACTCATTATGCCTAAGTCTCTAGTCTATGAGTCACGTGTTGTACATTTAGCATTAAAAGCGATGAGGTGGTTCAAGACTCTTTGAGGGATTCCTTCTTCCACCCTCCTTACCCCGTTCACAAACTTAAAAAGGTATATTGGATTACCTTTGGCGTACTGGACTCTGATGTTTCTCTTTCTCGCCGGTTTTGTGGTATCTCGTGCTGTTTAGACCTGAGGAAGAAATCATCTTAACCAACACCATTTTACTGTCTTACATGTAAGAGAAGACGGTGGCAAACCAGGCAAGAAAACAAAACTGATCCTGGTATGTCGTAAGGATCTTCAATCACTCGGCCACACAACATATTATCTCATCGTATTCTGTACGACAACTTCCTCCAGAGAACAGCTTCCCCTAAACGTCTCCCTAATCTGAATAAAATCCCAGCGATTTTAGTCCGTAACACAAAATATATAGACCTAATGGTTGTGCCTTAACTGAAAGAAAATGGGAGCTCAAATCACATTCTCAACTCTGGGCACACAAATTCCCCAGGCTGGCGAAGAAATTCTTCCTACGCAAATTGATGATCATCCTCAGGTTTACCAAATCCATATTTATAAATAATTTTTTGCCACTTAACTAGTTTAACGGTCCAGGTTAGTTTCTGCCGTCAGCTTAAAAGAATAAATATTTACATAACCGGCATATTTCTAGAAGTTAAAATAAATTACATTTCTGAACTTTGCCGTTGCATTTTTTTGTATACAGTATTAAGAAATTTCAAAAACAGCTACATTTTTCCGTTCTTCACATGCTTGGATTAGACATTAGGTTCGGGCAAAATAAACTGTATCGAGATAATTTACTTTCAACTGCCAGTATGTGTAATCAAAGAATCGTTAGTTTTTATGAATTTAACATTCTCCGTTCGTTTCTGATTTTTTTGTTTTTTGTTTATCCCGTCCTAGCTCCCTCTGATTTGACGATTACCTTTGCTACAAAGCCAACCCCTGTCTCAGCGCTCTGATGCTTTAACTTTGAACCTGAGCCAACTATCTAAGATTCAAATTAAAAGCCGGAAAACTAATCAGATCGAAGAAAGAAGACAACCAGGAGAAGACAGCCACGATGCTAAGACAGAATCTCGAGTCTATATTCTCTCGCAACTTCCCTTCACGACGCAACCTCTGCTTTGTTTTCTCACCACCTTTCGCCGGAATGTTCCCTAGCTGGCCTCATCAAACAGAATAAAGCTTCTGGAAAAACGATGGAAACAGAACGAATGAGCGTTAAAGACAAGTAGACGTTGAAAAGTTCATCTCTCCTGTACTACTCATCCAGAGAATGTTAATGATATTGGTTGCAAGGTTAGATCTCCCTGCCTCGCAGGCGCGCACAGAGGGTAACTGGTGTAGCATAATATCACAAAAGAGAGCTGATGGCCTCCGTTGCCACACTAAAGAGCCATAAACATTTTTGGGATGTCTAAAGCTCTACAGCCAAACCACACCTTCTTACCTTTATTTACAATTGGGTTCGGGGTTCCACATCCCATAAAAATGTTAAATTTAAGAATGTGGGGGATCTGGTTTAGACATTGGCTCCACAGCGAGACAGTTACTGCGCTTTTCAACATTCGCCTAAACAAAAATATCTTGATTTACAGTCTTCTGCAACTGTTTTTTGCCTTCCAAGACAGCCTTTTTTGCACTGCAGGCAAACCGTTACTTTGAGGAATCGCGGCATGGTTTTTGCCCCTCATATGTTGAGTGTGAATCTTGCCACAAGAAGGAATGACACCAGTGGCAGGACCTTGATGAATCAGTGTCTTGTCCTTGTCGGTTTGAAAAAAAAAAATCTTAAACTAATTATTTACAGGAAAAAAAAGGGGTGGGGGATAATTCATGCCGAATGATCGTTTTTTGCTCTACCGCAAACAACAAATTAGGAGAAATTGGCTCTCAATATTGTGAAATTTAGTTAAATAAACTATGCAAATGCTTATTTCACCACCGTATAAATCACATGTTGTCACTTAATATTTTGTCCTATTTTATTTTTTTATGCAGGAACTGACACACCTGCTGAGGTAGGTAATATTATTCTTATAGTGTAAAGGCGACTAAATGGTTCGGTCTCAGTTAAAATTTTGTCTGAAATGTAAATTGAAGTAGCTTGTTTTTCCACCTTCCGTCTTGATAGCAAAGGGATTTTAAAGGAAACATCTTTTCATTCAGAATGTACTATAGCTGCAAAAATTTATGAGATTTATATCCAAATAATTCAGATACGCTTTTAAACTCACTCCTCTTCAAACATAGACACCAAAACCTGTTGGAGAGAATAAACTTATGAAGTTCGCGAACTACAGGAAGGAAACAGAAAACAAAGAGAACGGACGGAAAAACTAAGACAGACTAATGAGTGTAACACATGGAAGCAAGACAGTCAGGCAATGGAGAACAGGATTTAAAAGAAAAACAAAAACGAAAAATCACAGAAATCAATCAGAGAAAGGATCAAACAAATGTAGCTATCCCCTCCGCTCCACTCTCTCCCTGTCTCTCGGGCGGTCTGGACACTCGGACTGGGCTCATGCACTCAGCCACTGCTTGTCCTGTTAACAGGATTAGGCTTCCATCACTGGATACTGGCTCAGTCTATCGACCTTACAGGCTAGTATTGGTCAGGCTAGGAACTTGAACAGGATACATTATGTTGTGTGTATGTGGAGGGGGGGGGGGTGAGTGGGCGTGCGTGTGGCTTTTTTTCTTGGGGGAGGGGGGGGGGAGATTGATAGAGGAGAGTTAACTGAACATGTGGAAAATAAATTAATTGAAGTTTTCCAGAAATTTCGAAACAATCATGCGTGTTATAATGCACAGTCCTAAATTTCAGACACAGCCAACCTGGTATTTACTAGATTTGACAACAACAAATTCAAAGACACACATTTGCGTCCAGTATTTGTACTAAAGTCTGGTTTAACCTACTGAAGACTCCAATTAGATCAAAGTGGTGTATGGAACGATTACATATGTAAAAGATACAGATTTTCTATCATTGTTCGCCTCCAAGCTTCCTCTTTTCAAATGGAAAGTACTATAAGCCAGAGCAACAATGAACGGAAAAAATGGTTATTTCAGTGGCCACTATTAGCCCACTATATTACCATTACAGACAAAACCATGGATGGTATCTCTCGGAGACCCAAACTTCAATGAATCTAATGGTACTGAGTTAGCCAAGGAACACTGTTATATAACGGAGTTGTGAAATGGAGATTTCAATCACTCGCCATAGGCTTCTTCTCGTTTGCATGTGTCCATAAGTTCACTATTGATCTCCCTGTATTGACGAACTGAGAGAAGAGGTTGTGGCCCTTGCTTCATTACCTACCCTTCTTCCTCTCTTCCTTCTCCGTCTCCCTCAACTGGCTCATGCTGAAGGACGGTGCTTGTTTCTCCCCCACTCCACCCATCCGCCGGTCCGCACGTGCATGCGAGAGGGAGCACGTGATTTTTTACGAGGCGGCTTTTCAATCACTTTTCTCCGAGAGTTCTAAATCACATTACACGAGTCAGAGTGGCTTCTCTCTCTGGTCTGGGAACCTAGTTTCAAACTGGCTTTCCAGCGGCCCTGTCAGACTAGCGTTTGGAAACAAATCTATTCGATCCCAGAATTAAGCCTGTGTCAATAAACTTGCCTAGCAACAAAAATACATGGAAGTACGTCTACTGCATCACCTTCCCGCTGGAGAAAGATAAAACATTCTATAAAGCGTACTGTATTCCTTCGTCCCCATGTCTCGAGAAATCGTTTCTTATATCCCGCAAAATTGCCTTCTCGTGAAAGATAGGGCTATCAAATAAATGTCCTAGTTTCATACCAACCACTTAAAATTTTGATATATGGAAGGGGAGGTACGTCTGTATGTCGTAACCGACACAGTGGGCAATTCTTTCATTAGAACTGGGTTATATCGAATATCTGCTCTGCTCACAAAACAGTGGTCTTGACATTGCGCTGTTTTCATTACTTCAGGTAACTGAGCTGGATTTTGTTGTGTTGAAGGTCTGTGAGTCTTTGCATAATTTCATGTGCTTACGGAAGACAGTAGGCCTATCATGTCAGAGTAAGAAATGGCGAAGAGAATGAAATAAATGGAATGGCGGTACTCGTAAAGGGCTCACTAATTGTTCAGTAAATTATTCAGTAACAACATCGGTGAATGGCCGACACTCACAGGTGACAGATAAGACAGACAGATGTGAATATGAAAAGGACAGAGGCAGCTCATGGCATGATGAAATATCTATGGAGAAGAGGGCAGAGACGAGACATGTCAGGGCTAGAGAGAGGGGGAGGGGGCGGGACAGAAAGAGAGAGAAACTAGCATGAGAGAGAGAGAGGAAGCAACAGAGAGGGAGAGAAAGAGAGACAGAGAGAGAGGAAGGAGATCGACAGATAGAGCGAGAGAGAGAGGGGAGCGGGTAGCACACGCAAAATAATATACAAAGAGAGAGAGAGTGAGAAAGAGACAGAGATTGAGACACAGAGATAAACGTAAGAGGAGATATGGACGGGAGAGAGAAAAAGAGAGAGATTCCCAGTTGTGTCCCGGGCAATCTGCTTGCCTGTAAATGTTCATTCCAGATACTCCAGGTGCACAAAAACGTTCACAAACAGTGCAACTCTTCCTGTTGTTCGGGTGTGAAAATTACATGGTGTGATTGTTAATCGAAAAAAACGTCACTGGCGCTGAAGCATGGAAGATTAAAAGGGCGAAGTAGGCAAGATTTGTTGCCAGGTCGGTGTGCTCTTGAAATCCCTGGCTGTGTTTACCAGGCAATTGTTTCTGGCTTTTATCCTACTGCGGCAGGAGACTGATGTAATATGACGTAAAATAAAGTAACAAGTATCATTGTTTAATCGAAAAATTTCAGCGCGCGGTGGCGTTTTTGTTGCTTTCACTCGACTGAAATTAGTCGACTAAAATGGAATGGCGTGACTTATTTAGTATGTGCCATTGTTTTGTCGCAGAATATCAACTGCCATGGGCGTCCCCTGACATTCTTACGGGGAAAACTTTTTTACTGGAAACAGAATGACAGTCATTCAAGTTAATAACTTTTAACTATTGGTGTTTAAGGACAACCTTTAGAAATGTAAATGCTTAAAGTGTACATGCTGTCTTCCCATCCTCGCATTTTTGGTTTAATGTGATACGTACACCCGAAATAGCCATTAGACGTTTTCATAACAATAATATGGTGCTTGAATGATATGTAAACAATGGTATTTGTAGCAGCATTTTCATTAAATAATCGATTAAAGTATAAATAAACGGGAATTACAACAAACCTGCTACGTCATCGTTCTCTTCAACAACAGAAGCAATAGGAAAAACCAACACTAAGCGTTACTGGTGAAATGCCCGGAGGTAGTTGAAACGGAAATGCCTAATCAAGGCCTTAAAAATTCTCGTCTTCAAAATGTATGGTCGATGGGCGGTTATTTCAAAACTTCTTGTCAAAAACAAAAACATTTTATCACACCTTATAACTAAAGCGTTGCCAGCAAGTACAGAAAATCTTTAACGACTACTATGGGACTGGCAAAATGAAAATATATTATTTTTTATATCACAGAACCACAACCGCAGAATCGCGACGAACTAAAACAGAAACAGAAAGAAAGAAAAAAAAAGCAAGAAGCGCACTAACAATATAATCATCTTAGGTTACAGCAGATCCTCTTTCCTCTTGTGTCTTCTCGGGTTAGGGAAGGAAGAGGAGAAGATAGTCGGACAAGCTTGTGGAAAACCTCCCACATACTCAAGGATTCCCTGTTGTGTCATACATTTCAGAAGAATGTTTTTATTATGTCATCAGCATCAACTTGTCATAACTACCTGTAATGTTTCCGAAGCCATGCCTGATCTAGGGGAATTCCGGCTGTCCACGACACTTGTAGGCAATTCAATCAGCTTCATTTCAGCCATCAACGTCTCTCTCTCTCCCTTTCTTCTCGCTCCCAGTCTGACGTTGTTACAAACCTGGTCATTTTGCCCTCTTGATTTCTCCGAGGTAGAAGAAAACACATGCAGCGCTATAGCACAGAATACAGTGCTAAACTGCAGTCCATGATCCTTCATCTCCTGGAAGTCCAAACGGATGCTGTAATTCAGACATATTAAAGTCCCGAATCCACAATGCCATAAATATAAGCTCTGAGAGTCATCAATGTTCGTAAAGTGTAGTTTTCGTAAAAGCTCTCTCTATTTGCCCCCCGCCCATTTTCATGTATTTCCCAGTCCAATCCGAAAACTAAGCAACGTTTTTTCTTTTTTTATTACTGTTAGTTTTGTGTGTGTGTATATAAGTGTGTGATTTGTGTTTCTTTTGTAATTTTAAACACTAACTGCGTTCTCCCATCTCGACATTCCCCTCTTCAAGACAATGAAATGTTAAGTACGCCACAGCGTTGTTAGGTTAGAGCATTCATATACACCACGGATTAAGAAAGACTTAGATTGAGATTTTTTTTTTCTCTGAGAGAACGAGTATAATCTATTAAAAGGGGGGGGGGGGGCATGCCAGGGAAATGTCAGTCAGAGAATAGTGTGGGGAAATGGTCGGGGTGTGGGGGGTTTTGATGGCATACTATGTTTTCAACTTTCACAAATGATGATAATTTATTGTGGACAGAGAGAGAGAGAGAGAGGGGGGGGGGGAGGGGGTGAAGAAGAGAGAGAGAGAGACAGACAGACAGACAGATGGACAGAAAGACAGACAAAAATGTACAGAAAAAAAAGGACACAAAGACACACACACAAAGACAGAGAGAAATGCTGAGAGAGAGAGAGTAAACAAAGAGGGTCAGAGACAGTCAGAGATACAAAGACAGATAGAGAAGGAGAGAGAAAGGGTGGGGACATACGGAGGAGTTTATAGCTCACAGTAGCCGCTAAGGGTCCCTCCAACAGTTTTCAGTTTTCCCATCACCCCTTTCCAAATAATTCCATTTTCATCATTTCTTTGTAGTCCAGAATTCAGTTCATGTGTCAACGGTGTAATCCCCGAATTCTGAAAGTCCCATACACAATAGCCAGGCATGCAGAGAACCGGTAATAAAAGTATCGACCTTACGGAATGAAGGGATCGCTGTTACAATAGAGACCTAATGCAATAAGGGGGGAATAACAAGACTGGTCTTACGCTTAGAGGGCGACAAGTAGGAGAGTGAGAGATGAAAGAGTATAGTAAGAATAGTAGGGCTCTTGTCCATTCATATTCTCAATTCGACTTATTGGCACTCAAAACCGGCCTCAATTTCTAGACTTTGCGGAGTTCAAAATCAGCATGACACTACTAAGTGGTGATTTGATCGATTTTGGCGATTTGTAACCTTTCAGAAAATCCATTTGGAACACTACCCAAAGCTTTCAAGTCTTGGAAATCGAAGATGCTCGAGTATTAAAAAAACAACAACAATACATACACACACACATAAACAACATGTGCCTAACGTAGTTCAAGCAACTATACCAAGAAAACCATTCTCAGAAGTATGAATATTGCAGTTTACAAAGTTTTCATTTTTAGACTCCTGATTTTTCGTTAGTCTAACACAATTTTGTGCCAACCCTGCAGTGTAGCAAGCAGATAACACTTAAGCCTTACACCCACATTTTTTCGTCCGCCCGACTTTATGACCATTTTAAGGGCTTTCTCTCGTGTAAAGACGTGAGCAGAAATTATGCCAAGGCAATGACTGCGGGAGCGTAACTGTGGCGAAAACAACCGTCAGCTAATATGTTCTTGATCACTTCTTTTGATGTGCATACACACACATACACTAGAAAACAGAACTGCGGGCATCCAGGGATGGATGATAATACCAAATTTATGATGATATCAAACTGACGGTTGGTTTAATTCAAGGGATACTGGCAAGACTTTATGATGTAATAAAAATGTTCTGTTTTCTTTTAACTTTGGGCATAAAAAAAGAAGAAGTGGCAACCAATTTGATGTCCTGCACTAGTTGAAGCTGAGCCAAATGAATTATGTTAAAGAAAAAAAAATACAGTTTAATGACTGTGGATGGGGATAATTACAAAACCGACTAACATACAGGAACGGGGGGGGGGGGGCAGAAAACATGAACGAAGCCTCAACAAGAGTACTGAAATAAAAGCATAGAGGTGGATAGACGATTGGGGAAGGGGGAGAGGGGTCGAGAAGAGAAGAAAATATAGATAAAGAGAACAGGGCAATTTCTTTCAAGGCCAGATGGTCACTTGGGTCATTATTCTGAAGGACAGAGGGACCTGGGATTTGTCTTAGAGCTTTGCCACTGGAAAGGCCAAAAAGGATAAAGACCTCTTGGAAGCCCCCATGTTGTATGCACGTGTCCCCTGGCTGAGATGACAACACAGGGTGAGCAGCTGCATTCAAATGTCTTCACGATAAGATAACTCAACAACAGCACTTTGTAACACGGCAAAACGCCACTCAAACAGAGGATTTTAATTGTTTACCTTGTACGCCAGACGCTACAAAGAGATAAATCGATTATAAACACATAAGTGAGTACAAGTTTATCAATAAGGTTGAAAAACACAAACATTTTATGACCATAGTGGCGTCGTCTGTCGCTAGCATGGAATCTGAGAGGCTCCTTTCAGACATGTGAGGGTTGCACGTGCTGTTACTGGGGCCACACGAGGATTGTGGGATTAGCTCCTTATCCCTAATCTTTTAATGGCGGCTAAAGGGCCGTGTCGATACCCAGGAAAGACTGATCGGGTTAGCCACCCCGTGGTCTCCCTGGCTCCTTCTGCAGATAAAAGGATTTGTTGCCGATTACACTGAAAGACAAGTTCTTCATGGATCTCTTTCCTAACTGCAATTCTGTTCGATTTGTCAACATGCTAGGCGACCGGTTTCAATAATTTTTCAACAGTGCTGGAGGGGAATATCGCTCATTGTGAGTTCGGTGAGCTCAGTGTCTATCCAAAAATAAAGTGTTTCAGTGTAGGGAAACTACTTTCTCTGTGTCACGTCAGCATGTTCGTTCATTGACATTAATACGATCATATCAATTATGCAACAAACGGCCATTAATAGCAAACGCGAATCGACAGCAACAATAACGCATTTCGTCCACCTTTATGTGGTTAATGAAATTTACCCCATGGCATCAGGGCCCACCGGGTTTAAGGTAGAAAAAGATAATTGCAGTTACACCAGAACTTGTCGTGAGTGACAACCTTGTTTTACGGCTGAAATTTGAGTCTTATGATCACAGCAATGATAAAAAATACAAGGGAAATAGTAAGATAAGAGTTAAGAAAAAAAAAACATAAAAGTAAATCAGGGTGAAAGATGCAATCTAATTTCACACTGTATCATGATAATTTAGAAATAAATAATTTGGACATTTGATAATATTTGCGGCAGTATCAAGCTGAACCAAGATTGCCTTTCGCTGAGAGACACTACAAAACGGAGATCACAAATCATTGACGGCAACACTGTAGGTTTAACGTACGCTGACGATGGTGCTGGAGCCAGAGAGTTAAGATGCTGGGAACAACACCACAGGGAGTCTCTCTGGAACTAAGCAGAGAGAACATAGGAGCATGCGTGTTTTATGGTGATAAATTGTTCTTTCCCAGTAAATGCTTGAAAATGAGAAGTTGGGATAGTTTTGAACTGGAAGACAGAAAAAGAGACGGTGAGAAGCGAACTTTAGAAGGGGGGAAACATTATATCACAACAAAAGAGTAGACAAAAATTCATGAAGATTACTGATGCTATTATTATGATTCTGTGTGATTCTGCATCGTGTAATATAATAAAGAATAATAATTTTAAAAAAACAACAAAAAAGAGGGGAAACTGCGTGCTGCTCTGTTTGACACTGGGACTGATACATTTTGCCATGTCCTGGTTCCTTCTCTGTGATTTTCCCCATAATCTAAAGCCACGTTATGTTGCCGCATGCAGCTTCGTAATATCAAAGCCCAGTAGATCAACAAAATACACATTGATCGTCATGTTCTAATCCTCAACGCCTTGATCATGTCTCCATTTGAGCTAACAGCGTCGCCTCAATGTGATAATCAATCTCTTGCGTCCTGTAATACACTCTAGACATCAGGGCAAGGGAAATAATATAAGGGGAGACAAATATGGGAATTGCTAGGAGAGATAAACAGTGAGATTAATCTAAGACAGTTGTCTGTCCAATTTGCTAAAAACCCGTAATCCGCGACCATCATGGTGCCTGGTTCATTAGCAACGAACAACATAGGACCGGGCACTGCAAAACCACAGCTCTCTTACATTATGGAAATGATCATACATCCCCTGGCATTAAGCAATGTCTAGAACTGGAAAAACACTAGTCTAATTATCCATCCATCCGTTTGCCCGTCCGTCCATCCACTTTTATGTTCTTCCGTTCATCTATTCACCTGTCAATCCGTACATTCGTCAATCCATCTGTCCCCAAGACTGTCCATCCGTTTTGCCCGTCTATCTATCCACCCATCCATCCATCCACTTTCTCCATTTTATCTATTCACTGATTCGTTAATCCATACACCCATATTTCTTTTTTCAATTACATAATATAAATATCTCTTCCCACGCATGGTCATGATTTATTAAAAACGCCACTTATAAAACGCCTTACATGTTCCTACATTTATCTCAGATAATGCCCTTTTGTATTCACACCACGAAAGCTTCCTCAATTTTTCAAACGGATTTCTTCTGTGTGTCTATGTGACATTTAATCGGAATGCTTGGAAAGACATGCAGTGAATAATAAACTTCCTGGAATTAGAAAAACAAAAATTCTTGTTAAGACATTTGTTCATTGTTGGACATCAGAGAAGGAGATAAATGTGCTGTTTTTCTCCCCATGTGATGTTGTTATTCTTCTTGGCCACGTTTAATCTTCAATCTGGGCTGTTCAGTCGGATTACGCCGTGTTCCAACGCGAGCCAAAGCGAGGATTACGATGTCCCATGGGACATGCAGAGACGTTGGAGACCTTAATGGCCATCGTTTGATCCCTATGGCATGGCTTGACATCACACATAAAACAGCTGACAAAAGTTTGTTTATTTAATCCACTGGGAGAAAGACTTTCTGAAACCGGAAATATCGGGTGTACGGTCCATTTGGTGAGTTCACAAAAGTCAAACCAAGTAAAGTAGAATACACTTTATTTCAGACAACAGAATCACATTCACCAAAACGGATTCCATAGCCAGTACACGTTTTTCTTAACAGTTACGGGGGTGGCGTTGTGTGACTATGTGATTGGCCCTTTTCGTGAACATGTCTATTAAACGACACGAAGTCAATTCAACTATCCAACTAAATTAAAATTTGTTACTTTTACGTAAAATAAAGATATTTATGAGTGCAATAAACCCACAAAGATTGGATTCTTGAAGTTTGATCAAAACTTGGGATGTCGGGAGAAAAAAAACAAAATTGACATCTTCTTATGTGAAAATGTGAAAGTTCAACTCGTTCTCTCGAAAAAATAAACCCCTGAGACAAAAAGATAAATGTCTCTCTTGTTAGGTCACCGCCTGCCATGTGACATCACCTCACCCTTGACCTCTAGCATCGATTTCCATTGGTTGAGACGACAGCCAACAAGATGGATGGTTCAAGATCGGTGGATTTTTTTTTCAGCCATTATCAGAGAGGTGTCGGCAGGACGAGTGCAAAATTACGTTGTGACAGGTTTTCGATAATCCGAGGGACCTGCCTACTTAACTTAGCAGTCTGCCTAATTATTTAACAACCTAACTACTTTACGGCCCACGATTAAATCTACTTATCTCTTAACTTACCGACATAACCTGTTGTAAAGAGTAACCATATTTGCATACTTATATAGCTACCATCATTATCTACCTTCCGATTTACTTACTTATCTACTTATCCACCTAACCGAATCATCCGATGAGCTACCTACTTATCCATGTATTTCTTTTCATGTTTGTCTCGTTTTCTTGCTCTTTGTCAGTATGTCTAAAATCCATTCCAAAGCCTTTCTGAAAACGCTTCCGAGACCCAAGTATTCATCCATCCATCCTTCCTTCCGACCATCGTCCGTCCGTCCATCCTTCCACTCGCCCTTCCTTTCAAATCCTGCAACTTAAATTAAACGCCAAAACTCCCAACACTTTTAAGGATAAAAAAAACACGCAAGTCCAAATTACAGGAAGGGAGAGAGGAAAAGCTAAGATGAGGCCATAGCCTCCGGTCTTGGCAAGGGTTGTTTCTTTTTTTATTGTCATGACAAAAAAGGTAGAGAGAGCCCAATTTTCAGAGATGCTTTAAAAAAGAAAAATGTGGGCCGTGGACATCGAATTGGAAACAATGTCCATTATGGGCCGCGAGAGAAATGGGTAAGGAAAATAGAAAAAAATGTTCTGAACCCGTGAGAAGAAGCGGCCATTTGTGACATCGTTGCTATGGCAATAAATTGCCGGTGATATTTGGAGGGAAATGAATAGAGGGGTTATGCTGAAGGCCACTTAGATTTTTTTTTTTTCTTAAAAATAACTCACTCTCGGCTACTGAAAAACAAAAGGGGTTCTGTGTTAATACTGCATTGTCTGATTTTCCGTTACTTGCTTTAGGCGACTGGGAGGGCATTTATGATGTTCCCATCTCTTTTTTTAATGTCTTGCTCACCACTGGCAGTGCTGCCGAAACGGGACCCCAAAGTGAGCATAGTTTCAATATTACATTGTGAATGTCGGCACATGTCCCTCAGCGGTACGGTCGCCTTGTTCTCAAGGCAACTATCTCCTTGTGTTACAGAGATGAATATGGCTGAAGATATCATCTTTGAGCACTGGCCCTAACAAGCTCCCGGATTATGATTTGGCATGGTGGGAAAAAAATCTCACAGAACGGCATAATATGCCAGAATGCACCATTATTAGCTTTGATGAAAATTTCCCTGCCCTCTGCTCCTGCTTCCTAATTTAATAAATGGAGGCCCATCCGGCCATCCATAGCTTATCTCTCAGGCTGTAGATCATTTTGTCTGCCAGATGTCTGCCTGTCTGTCTGTCTGTCATACGATGTGCAGGGTCACTTTATTTGTTCACCTCTGTCTAAATAGCTATATCATCCATCTATCCACCCATCCATCCATCCATCCGTCCGTCCGTCCCCCTATCTATCTATCTATCTATCTATCTATCTATCTATCTATCTATCTATCTATCTATCTATCTATCTATCTATCTATCTATCTGTCTGTCTGTCTGTCTGTCTGTCTGTCTGTCTCTCTGTTCGTCCGTCCGTCCATCTGTCTGTCTGTCTGTCTGTCTGTCTATCTATCTATCTATCTATCTATCTATCTATCTATCTATGAGCATGCATAAACACTTGGCAACTATACCGCAACAGCACTTAATAAAAATGATTCCCTCTGTACTTCACTAATTTCTAAATCTACTTGTTTCAAATGTAACGCGAACTCCCTATTCACCACGGTAGCTTTATTTCAATTTCTGGCATAACAATTCTGTGCCCCCATCACTCTCCTCTCCTCCATACACCCGACCCCCTACGGTCCATGTGTGCCGTACGTGAGTGAGTGCAGGGTTTACGAGCTTGCCGATCTGTCAGATGTGTCTCTACATGTGTCTCTACAGGAGTTGATGGCCCGCTGCGCGTTTGTTGGCAACAATCATGACCAGGCCCAACCATCAAAAGTGCAGCATTTAACGCCCCGCGGACCTGCAGAATGCTACTCATACACAGGGGCGTCGCCATTGTGCACCAAACAGAATTACCCACTCTATTAATAATATTTAAGATGTGCTTTCAGAAAGGAATGATTTCAGTTTTCTTTCTGCATGTCTCACTATAACTATTTCGTTGCTTGTATTTTTCCGTTATTCACCGAAGCATTTCAATGAAACTCTTTGGCAACTGACCACGCTTAAATATGACCAATACATGAATTTCCCGTCATTTGTTTGTTCATGTTATACATAACATTAAGATAGTCCTCAGTTATTACCACGACTAATTATGGTATATTTTACTCAAACGACAACTTTTGTAAGGTTCTTTTCAGTGCCCATAGGTTTTCCAGGAAAAAGAATTTTTACACAGTGCTAACAATGCTGTTATTGTCAGTATCTTCATCCACAAAGTTGTCACCTATGATTCTTACCTTTTTTTAAAGAGTTATAGTCCAAAAAGGAAATAATGTAACTGATGCAGTTATACCTCTGTTTAAAATACTCCACTTGTGTTATCATTAATGATATTAATATTATCATAGTGCCTTAGGTTGTTGTTTTTTGTAGTTTTATTTAGAATACAAGTTAAAAGTAGTGTCCGGACTATAGCTAAACAGGCGTGTCGCTGCTAAAATATGAATATTTATGTACGATATACTGTCAAAGTTTCTCAAGCATAGGTTGCTGTACTTACAACCTAACAAACCCTATGCCTCTTTCGGCTGTGTGTCTTCCTGCTAGATACCGTTCCACCTTTACAAAAGGTCGTTCTAAGTCTTAAGCAAGACCTTGTTGCGACCCTGACCACCATCAAAGGTCATCTCACACACAAGGACCGAGATGCAGAGAGCGGTACTCACCACCCGTGCACGTCCCACGGTGACAGCGGGTGAGCAGTCTTTAATGAAGCGTAGCAAACTCCGGCTCCGGCACTGACGGGGTCACATAAGAACAGGGGCTGTTTACTGGCAGTTTATGTACGTGCGAGCAGTCTAGGTTGGGGAGAAGGATGGAGTGAGCTCTATAAAACCCATATATTTCCGTCTCTTTTATGTCTTGTAATGAACTCGTTGTCTGCCTTCAGTCTCTCTCAGCCTTGTTCTCCCTCCATCTATTTGTCTGTCAGTTGTACGACGGTCTGGCGCTCGGCCTTTCTGTCTCCTCGTTTTTTCATTTCTGTAACTACTCCCCCCCCCCCCCCCCCTCGTTTTCTTTTAGAATTTGCTTCTCCCTCTTCTTCTAGTCATCCATCGGACTATGCGGATTGGCAATGTGTTCTACACTGATGATTTAAATAGATTTCTGGCACCAGAAATACATTTCAATGCATATTTTCTGACTTTTAAACTTCTCAGGGTTTGGATTGAATCTTTCTAGTCGGAACAGATTTGACTCAGAGGACTACCTTTGATCATGGGTGTCTTACTGTAAAGTCTCATAGACCAAACCGACAATTCTATCAAGTTTGATGTTGAGAAAACACTAGTGTCAGAACAACTATTCTGCGATCTTCCAGACAGAGAATGCTGCGGCCATTGCTTTGCACCATTTAATTATTCTTATTAACATTTCCTTTCATCTTTTTACTTTTTTAAAAGCAAAATACTGTAATTAAGAAACAGAACTTGATATTGCAATTTCATGTTGAAGTAATGACCAAAAGTTCTGAAGTTTAAAAATGAGGGCAATTTTATCCTCATTAAAAAATTTCATCCCCAAAGTCAAAACTGCGGCTTTCCAAGACAGTACCATGTCCCATAGTGGATAAACAAGTTACATATTAGTACGGCCGAGACAAACATTCCGTTATGTCTTTTACCCAGAAAGATTCCTACTTGCTACACTCCAATCTGTTGTCATACAACACACAGGGATTATGAAGACAATAGATTCTGGCGATTATTATGATTACTGGTGCATCTGCCCCATATTGTCTGAGCTTGAGAAGATAATTAGCCGACAAGCACTGTGATACGCGGATGAGACACACAGATCTCTTCTCCGCTTTAAGTTTGCACTCTCTGGCAACTCAAAGATGTCATGGCTGGATGTAAATAGATTAATCTGCCCAGATTTTTTGGCTAATAATGTGAAGAAGGTTACAAGAGTGCAGGTCTGTGTGACTTTTGGAGAAGTGAAAAGTGAGGCTTGGGCCCAGTGTTAGGCCCGGTTTACATCATAGTCAAACAATGGAATTTAAGGAGTGCAACTGGTAAAAAAATCATGTATCCGCTCACATGACTGTGTGATTCAAAAACTGAAAATATTGCAATGTAATATAAACTCTTATGACAAAGGTTTACATGTATGAAATTTAAATGATGCTCAGAAGCGGTCTTTCAATTTCATATTTGGAAACATAATACATGTACAATATACGGGACGTTGATGGGAGCTCTCTCTTGCAAATTTCTATACTTGCACTTCTTACCTAGACTGAAATTAGCGGTTGCTAATTAGACTTTTTTTTTTTTAACCGCCCTCACTGAAAACAGCAAAAAGGCATTAGTTATGTGGTCATTAACGCGCATTCTGGCAGTTTAACTGGGTTCCTGTGGTGCTTATGTCGCATTTGCCACTTGCTGTGGATCGTCAAACTCCAGAAATTTTAAGGCAACTTCTTTTTATCTTTTATTACACGTGATGTGGAAGAAACCTCCGTTCCTCAAAACAAGCAGAGCGTAACATTCTGAGTTTTTATATTAGACCGTTCTTCCCTGAGGGGTTTTCTCACTTTTTTCCATACTGATGTAGAGCTTCTGATTACTACTAATCAGAAACATGTAAAAAAAAAATAATTTTTAAATCCAGACCTTCAAACAGACAAGTGAAGTGACAGAACGTCTGTTCCTAGACCTCTTGATGTTCATCTTTCATTAACACTGTACTCAATACACCCTGACTTCATTTTCTGATATTGGCGATAGTGCTGGGCTGGTGTTTGTTGTTTCTTTTTTTTTTATCTCTCACCTGAGTTTTACTAGAACAGAGAACTCCTTGTCTATATAGGTACTGCTATGTTTCTGTTTACGGTTTTTGGATGATGTCTCAGTATGGAAAAACGGTGGGAAACAGCGTTACCAGTCCAATAATCTCCACGGGGGCATAGCAGTCATAGTTCGTCAGGTCATTGTTCAAAGTGCAGTTCTCCCAGCTGCCAATGCCACCACAATGCACACTCACCACGAACACCATTAAGCTGAGATTGAATTACGCGAACACTTGAGCACAAAAGAGAAAAACAGGAAAAAGTTGAACTGGCGCAGCTGTTCTTCCTAGAATTTATTAGGATGTGGATATTTGGCTTTCCTGGTCAATAATTAATACGTAGACCCAAACGTCTGTAATTCATTAATCGTTACTACTGAACTGTATACCATCTTCAAACAAATCTATTGAAATTTAAAGACAATGTGCAAGTTTTCTTCCTCAAAATAGCTGCAATTATACCTTTTTTTTTCTCACAATGACTGAATGCATCTGGGTTGTGTGCTGAAATCAGTATGCATACCTGTCATTAATGTTCTTGTCACGACTGAGTGTGCCGTGTGAACCACATACCTGATGTACCTATGAGAGAGCAGATCACACAAGGTTTTATGTAAGAGCATCCCTGTTGCCAGTCAGGTAAACACAATACCTTCCAGTGATGAGGGTGCATGAGGCGGACACAAAATGTGTCTGTAAGGGTGGAAAACGTCATAAAATCCACGGCTGCTCATTGCCAACGATATGCGCTGGAGCATACTTGAAATATAATGTGTGTTTTGTTTATTCACACTTATAAAAACGACACGAAGATGAGATCGACAGCTGTCTGTTATTAAAAATCAACGGTGGCGTGGAAAAAAAACAACAACCCAACAACAACCGAGAAATACGCCCATGGGGGAGAGGGTGGGGGATAAAAAAAAAGGATTAGACAGACAGACAGGCAGACATACAGACAGACAGACAGATAGATAGATAGATAGATAGATAGATAGATAGATAGATAGATAGATAGAGAGATAGATAGATAGATAGATAGATAGATAGATAGATAGATAGATAGATAGATAGATAGATAGATAGATAGACATGCGGGCAGATAGATAGATAGATAGATAGATAGATAGATAGATAGATAGATAGATAGATAGATAGATAGATAGATAGACAGACAGATAGATAGATAGATAGATAGATAGACCGACAGACAGACAGACAGACAGACAGATAGATAGATAGATAGATAGATAGATAGATAGATAGATAGATAGATAGATAGATAGATAGATAGATAGATAGATAGATAGACAGATAGATAGATAGATTATAGATCGATAGATAGACAGATAGACAGACAGACAGACAGACAGACAGACAGACAGACAGACAGACAGATAGATAGATAGATAGATAGATAGACAGACAGACAGACAGACAGACAGATAGATAGATAGATAGATAGATAGATAGATAGATAGATAGATAGATAGATAGATAGATAGATAGATAGATAGATAGATAAATAGATAGATAGATAGATAGATAGATAGATAGATAGATAATTTAGCTTTTGTTCCTTCCCACGCGAACAATTTGTCAGCAAAATTGGCCCCCCAACTGGCATGCAGGAGAAAAGAGAGAAATGGTGCTCATTCTCACGTGAAAACAAATTTATGAGAGACTAAAAGGCCATTAACAATGATTGGACGCACAAGGGCGGAGGGTCAGTCATTTCCGGACTGAGGTCAAACTCGCCAAGCACTCGACTTCAATGGGTTAATAATCAGTTTGTAGCGACTGACATGCACGATAAGGGATTTGCAGGGGTCGACATGCTGGAAATAAACAGCTTTCAAACACTCACACTAGGCTCTAGCGAGTGTGTCTAATTTTCTTCTGTTCTGAGTGTATGCACGGATGTTTTGAACGTGGACGTTACATCAAAGTACCAATTTCTTTTCGTGAAAAATGCATCCATAAAAATATGCGCAAACAATTCCTCCTCTCCCCCCCCCCCGCCCCCCCCCCCCCCGTCCCTACAGGCATTTATTTTGGTTTATTTTATTTTTTATTTTTTTCGGGGAGGTGGTTTCTTGTTTTGTTGATAATAATCATCTGCTTATAATGTCTGTCTGCATTACAAGTCACCAAAGATCGCCTGTTTCATGCCATTACTAGGCAAACAACTATAGATATTAACTGTACTCGGTGGAAACAAACTAAAGTCCCTCTTGCAGCGTCGCTTCGGTGATTATCTCCTTCTTTGTGAAAATGGAGATAATCACTTCTTGCATAAAAACAGCGATGTTGTTGACGCTGGAATGGACTGTTATTTACAACTACTTTTACTCCCATCTTTCTTGGACCTGCATGACTGCTCGCACTGTTGGCACTGCTGAATCGTGGCCCCAATGACCAATGTGTTTTGACAATGGGGCGTACTCTGGCAGGAGCGATCTCGTGCGCACGTCCAGTAGTGCTCGCTGTCCACCAAACCCATAATTAATTAATCGTTGCCCCGCGGGGCTCGGACAGGTTTATGAGCCTCCTGGCTAATTAGTGGACCAATAGAGATTGCAAAGCAGAAAGAATAAAAGAAAGGAAGAAGAAGAAGAAGAAGCTTTTCACTGAAAAGTAAGCCGGACGAAGACCGCGGGATGGAGTTGGTCTGACAACAATCTGACCCGTGATGAATGAGAGCAGAAAAATGAGCAGGAAACTGCGGCAGGAAAAGATAACCCTTCACATTTATCATTGCTATACAAAAATATCAGATTTATATGCGGATATTATTCATAAATACATGCAGTCTAGGCGCCTGGGAGGAATTTGATATCCTGAAATTTTGATATCTTGAGCTATGCATGGAAGACCGGGATTCGATCAGCAATCAAATATTGGGAAATGAGACAGAGACATAGAAAGGAATTCTTGACTGTCGTTATTGAGCAATGGGGAAATGTGTCTGGCGTCTTCTGCAATTTTCTGACGGTTCGCACTGCAGTCATTGCACGTTCTTTTTTCTTTTTTTCTATTGTTCTCAAATTCATGCCGATCTTTTCTCCACAGTTAAGTCCATACCTTTCATGCTAAATCTGGACGGACACAGTTAGTGGGAAATATTTATCTGTCATCGAAATGATGTCTCCGCGTTATGACATTCGGTAACTTGCAATCACATTCATGAGAAGTTGGGGTTTACCAAGTCTTGTCATTACAATGATATTCCAATATACATAAACAATACAAAACTGAGTGAATTCGAACAAAGGTGATTATACGCATTCGTGGTGATTTTTTTTTCTCAATATCTGCAATGTCTGCTTTCCCATTTAGCGAATCCTGAATATTTTGCTTATTATTAAATTCACCATTCACATTATCTCGTTTTTCAATTTTCGTTTCCATTTCTCCTCACATTCCTCTCACTCACTCCTTGCACCTTCTTCTCCTTCATCCATGTCTTTGTGTGCTCACCTCTTTTCCTTATTCTTTCTACGTTGCCTGAGTGTTTTTTCCTATTCAATTTCCTTCCCCTGCAGGCCAAATGACATTGTTTCAAATCGGATTTGACAATCATCCGTTCTGTTTTCAACCCTCTTCTTTATTTTTGAACTTTCAGCTCGTGGGGATGCGTGGGGATGCGTGGGGATGCGCTCACTGGAGCCTGTGTGAGTAGGAGGAGGGCAGCACTTTTGTGTGTCATTTCTTCTGTGGGCGTCAGCTTGTTCAAAATGACCTCTGATATTCATTCATTCTTTACGTCATTCTAACTTTTCAGTTGACATATTCGATTATTTATAGTCTGAAATGTCAACGCTGGCTGGAACAGATTCATCAAAACAATGCCACCCGTGTACACACTTTGAAATTTTGAATGCCTTACGATTTCAAAATTTTCAAAATTTCTCGTTTGCATTATACAGTGAAGAATTTGCATATTTCCTTTGTCAACATTTGAGCGATCTTATCGCGACCGCTCGCGCAATACCACAGTGACGTCTGATATGCCGGCAAGGCATGCCGAGGGGGAGATAACTGGAGATGCTGTTACTCCTCATCATCGTCAGAGACGGAAGGCAAGTCTGGGACTGCAGACGCTGCTGCTGCTGTTACTACTGATGACGTTACCGGGTCGCTTGCCGTCTAACGAATTTATGACGTCTATTAAGGCGGCTTTGAAATGGGCAAAATGGTTTAATTAAATGACGCCGCACGTGCATCTTTGATGGGGTGAGTGGGTAGAGAAACGTCTCCCCAGGCTTGTCACAAGATTCCTTATGATTAGTCGTGGGACAGACGGGGAGGGGGTGGAGTGGGGGGGGGGGGGGGGTTGCAGCTGAAGATTTAGGTAGAAATATGAGATGCTGGAAATAATCTCCACAGTACCGCATTTTGTTTTTGTCTTACCTAGATTTCATTGTCATGTTGTTGTTGTTTTTTTCAAAGATTTTCGACATATTCAGTGATTTGATAGTGGAGTTGCTTACCTTCCCATAACATAAAACTATCTACAACTTTGGCAATGCCATGGCCACATTGATATTCAACTTCCTTGCTCTCTGTTCTCAATAGTTCTTTCATTTCTTGTGATTCACCTCCTAGTATTTCGCACTGGGACAGACAGTCTGATAGTCTAATTTATCTTGTCTGATTTCTTTCTCTGCAGCAGCCCTGTCTTTTGTCTCTTTCGTGCGTTCTCCATGAAGTAATCAGTCATGGTCTGCTTTTGATAAATGCAAGCTGGCGACATCACATTTAATTCTGGAGTGAATTTGTATTTGTGGACAAAACAGCATCGCGTCTTCATCTCTTTTTCCCACGCTCTGCTCATGCCTGAATGTCTCTCTCTCTCTCTCTCTCTCTCTCTCTCTCTCTCTCCCTCTCTCTCTCTCTCTCTCTCTCCATGTCTCACACAATCAGTTCTTCAAGTACTTCTTTTCACGCACGACTAGGAAGATCTATGAGACCACTGAGGAGCATCCTGGGACTGTGTTAAAATCCCTATCCATGTCACTTCCATCTGTCCATCTGCCCATCTGCTTTTCTATCACTCCAGTTGTCTGTCGTGTTATCTGCTTCTCCTTTTCCTTTTGTGCCGATCCTGCACGACTTGTGTAGCACACTAGACACGAAAGCCCATAACAACAGCCTAGACATGAAAGCACTAACGAACCGTACGGTCGATTAGTGCCCCTGCGTCCAAAAAGATCTATTCTTATCGTGTAGTTTATAAGAAGTGACAAAGACCCCTTGTACTAAGTGCTTATAGGCGATAAAAACTCTTTTACTGACGATGTTCAGCGATAGCTTGAACACAATGGTGGTGTGAGCATCTATTCTAATCGTCGTCGGTTTTCCCGTGCAAAATAATTGAATTTTCCACTATCTAAGGCAATGGGATGACCTGCTCCACGCATGATTTACCATGGGTGCCACTCTTAACTCAGACGCCCTTGAGCTTTGCACACTACAAACCAGAACTCTATACACTGACCAAGAATAATATAATTATGTACATAATTGAAGTACGGTCTGCTCTACAGCGTCATCCACAACATGAATAATCTCTTGCACTTCAGCAGCTCTGCGGTGGTCGCCTCGGTCTACCAACAATAAAAGGGTTAAGTTGCACATCCAGCTAAGTATAAAAAACATGAAGCTGTGGCATCTATGGTACATTCAGAACCTCAGCCTCCTGTCTGTTTTGCAGCCTACCGATGTGACTATGTCACTTGATTCAAGCATCCCCCGAGGGGTTTCCCAGACACCAGTTTGATAATCTACCTATTACCTATTGTTTATCTTTATACGTTACACGTTGGATTATCTTTCTTTTCTGCCCCCCCCCCCCACCCCCAAATCGCCAGAACACCAGTCCCTCTTTTATTGAAAATCAATCTCTTACAGGTCTACTCTAGAGGTGACATCAGACATTGAAGATCACTGATGCCAAAAACTACAGACCAAGTAAATTCGTTAGATCAGTTGTTGCCAACGAGGTTGAAATTCTTGACCTATTAAAAAATGGGCTCTCTCCCAGTCTCTCGGTGAGACTAGCATCAACTTCAGAAAACATGCATTGTTGCCAAGATATTTTAGAATTTGGATGTTAGAATTTCGCAACCTTGCTTGGTCACTGAGTCACGTTACAAGACTGGGAATGTTTAACAGAATGCACAGTAATGTGCACTTCTCACTGTTAATATTTTTCCTCTCTTCCAATCGCACGTTCTCTAATCAATCTCCCAATGGTCCTTGCGTTTCAGGCGTCGTTCCGAGAGTAGCTGAAATTTTTTTGAAAGAGAAAAAGAAAGACGTGGAATTATCCGCAAGGCAAGTTGCTAGTTTCTTGCAGTTGATTGTTTTGTTTGGTTGGGGGGGGGGGGGTGAAGAGAGAGGGAGAGAGAGAGTAAGAGAGAGAAGAGTCAGCACGCCCTCCAAGAACCAATGTCGGTTGCTAAATGGCCCAGAAAATATTGATTACTCACAAAAATATGGCAAATATGATCAGGAGTTTAAAAGATTATTGCACATGAAATATTCTAACAAAGTAATATCAAGTTAAACTTGTTATGGCCACACAGGAATAGAAAGGAGCGTGCGCGTCATTAAACATTTTCAGTATCAGTTGATAAATTGGTCAATTTGACATACAGCATTATACCATGACAAGGATGAGTACGGAGGGTTGACATTCAGGGACAGATTAGCTGGCAATGGACAATAAGCCACACTGGGAAGCAGCAAATCATTAGACACCAGATGCCGGCCAACTCCGCTTCACTATTATTGAGATGACAAAATGCGTAATTAAACCACTCCAATTTCTATCTGTGTCGACGCTCCGGCCGCCGTGTGTGGCTGCGGCCAGGTCCAGACCTATAATTTGTAATCATGGGCTGTCCTTCAACCTGCCCAGCTGTGAATACAAAATCTAGCGAGAAGCGACCACAGAACAATGGCAAAGTTACGAACTTGGACATCGGCGTGCAATAATGGAGTTGGTAGCAGTGTCTTTGTGCCGTTGTAGCGTAGCTGTCGTCGGTACCTTTGTTGGCGTGAATCTTGTTGTCTGTCGTGGTCACAACGGTGTGTGTATTGTGTTGTTGAAGAAGATGTTGACTGACTACAAACCATGGACTTCGGTCGACATAAAAGCCATACAGCCTGCCCGGGGCTTTCTAACGGGAGACCTGTCTAAAATCATGATCTTTCACCTGTCACTGAAAAGGTTTATATTTTCTTTCTCCCTTCTTTTCTTTCTCCTTGAACTATGTCCATCAAATTTTGCATCTGACAATGGCTGTCATTTTAAGAGAAAGTTCCAAAAAGAATTCCTGTCAAATGGACCTGATCTCCATTTGAACAGAAATAATGTGATTTCATTTTCTATAACGAATTCAATTTTTAAAAATTCATTGCTTTTTTTTCAATATGCATTTCTTGAGGACCGATGTCAAAAATTTTCTCTGCTATCAATCACTATCGATCGTCGACCTTATCCTCTTAAAAGTCTGCCAGAACATAGGAAAAGCAAGACGAAGAAAGGGACAGAGAGCGAGAGGGAATGGGCGAGAGAGAGACAGAAAGACACACACAGAGGAAGGGAGGGAGAGAATGAGAGAGAGAGGCAGGGGAAGGGAGGTAGAGACTGAGAGAGAGAGAGAGAGAGAGACAGAAAGAAAGAGAGAAAGAGAAACTTTCCGGAGCACTCCCTGGTCTGCTTCCAACTGATTAGGTCTGAAACAAGCTAGTCCCTCACTTAACACGTGAAAACAAACATTCATATAACACCCACAGCCCCTCACAGGCTTAGCGTTAGTATCAGTCCGCTGTTCTCTGTCATGAATATTTCATACACAAATAATATGCTGCTGAACCCTGCGAACGCTTTAAGAGTCTGCTCAGCTTTCGCGCAGTGCGGGTGTTAGATTGCTGGCTAATGGTCATTTGATAGTCAGTATTCATGTGTTAGTCACTAACAGCACGCCTCCATTCATCCATTGCTGGAGTGAGCTAAAAAAAAAAAAAAATGTGAGAAAAAACAGCAAACATTCCAAACACCAGACTTTGACCTCTTTTAACACTGGTCATTAGGGGGGCAGAGGGGTGGTGAGCGGAGAGACAGGGAAGGAGGAGGGGTTACAAACATACAAATAATTACATCGTTTTTCAAGATGAACATAACATTGCTTTCAATTTCAGGTTGTTGTTTGTTTTTTCCCTTAAAGAAAGGAGGACAACTGTTACAGGAGAAATCAAAATCCCACTGACGATGTATCATACCATTAAAATTTTGCTTGTTTGTATTCTAAACAAAGGATGACACTTGACTTTCAGGCTTTATTATTTGTCAAAGAACTTAGAACTTATGACAGCAAAATGATGTACAACATGTAAGTAATACGCAAAACCAATTGTCCTTTCCCAGAATTTTACGGAGATCTGAGAAGTAACGGAAAATGCCGCTATAACATTGTCGACCCAGCTGTTTCCAAAGACAGAAAATCGGACACTTTCGTAAAAACCTCCCCGCTTGTGGTATAATATTAACAAATATTAATGATCTATGTATTTCTTATAAACCGGCCCTGCTTTTAGATTCGGCAAAGTTGTAACGCCATTGAAAACCATAATAAATGGTCATAGAGCATGAATTTTCCTGAGTTGGCTGTCCCATCAGTTTGTTGCGTTTGACATTAATTTGTGAACCTAAATTTGAGGACGGTATCTGTGCTTTATTATGTGGGTGGAACGTGCCGGTAAAGTCATTAGTCGTTATTATAATCACAGTGGCAGTTTAAACCAAGCTATCCCGAGAAGGAGGCAAGTTGATCTGCAAAAGAAATGTCAATTTTACTCGCATTTTCCTCAGATCTGTGCTCCTGTCGATTTCGGACAAAAACAGATTAGCTGACCGGCCAGTGTCTAGACTTCAAACAAATAAATCATTTTCTTCTTTCATTTCACATTATTTTGCTCTATTAATGGATGTACCACGATATTTTTGGCTACGTCTGTTAATTAATAAGTAAACATGAATTGGATGCTGTTTTTTTGTTTTGTTTTTTACCGAACACGCGACAAGAACATGTCATGATTTACTGCTCTATTAGAAAAATTAAGACTTGAAACAAATCGATACAGGCTTGAAAATAATCTTTGTTAGAAAACAACATTTTAAAATACTTGTATCTCTTTTTGGAACTTACTAGGGAGAAGGCGCTTTTTTTTTTCTCTTTAACGTTTGTTTATTGTTTTCGCCCACAATGTCATAGCACAATGACGTCAACAAATTCGTTGTTTTTCACGAACTACATCAAACCAAACTCTTTCTCTCTCCCTCTCTCTTTATTTCTCCTCCTACTCTATTTCTGCAACTGCTTACAATGTATAGCTCTTGATATCAGAATATTTATAGGCGTTTCCATTCTTGCCTAAAAAACTGAGAACGGAAATCAAGAGCAGCATTTGCATTAACAGATCCTAACACACCCTCTCTGTTAATTACTTCATCAAGTAAGTCGATAAAGAAAGTCTTCAAAACTACTGGGCTAAAAAAAAAAGAATGAAAAGGATATCCATTCCACTGTTTGATACTTCACCATTTCTTCTCTGAAGATCCTATCCCATCTTTTGCCACATCAGCATGGCACTCACTTCAGACTTGTAAACTGTTTACTCCATTCAACTCGAAAGAAAACTTTGCATTGCAACTGTCAGGATTTACCTTAGTTTTCCAAGTTTTCCTTTCCAGTTTCTTCAGCCTGGTAGATGTACAACGATATGCAAATCTACCTTCAAGAGCAACGTCTAAGAGTCCAAGTCATTGAAAATTCATAACATTTATCCATGTAACTGTAAATTGTATATCCTCGTGGCTGCTCATGTTTAATTGCAGGCCATGCTCAAACAAAATTTAACTACATACAAAAAACAGTTAATTGTTACTGACACTTTTGTATCCACGTCGTCAACATTTTACCACGCATACTTGCCAAAGTCAAGTAGTTTTAAACATTTACAGTTTGACCAAATGATAATAATAATAATAATAAGAAGAAAATCAAGGTCATCAATGCCTTGTGAATTAAACAAGGAAGTGCATTAATTATTCAATTATTTGCAGAACAAATCAAATTTCCCAATTCTTCGTCGCTTTTTAAAAATAACAAAAGAAAAGAGAGCAGATTTTAATGCATGCGCGAAACTGGAACATTTCCAAACAGCTGCTGAATTTCTAAACTAAAGGAGTCTGTGAAATAACATTTCACATAAAAAATGGTGAGCAAATGAAGGCGAGACCCACTTGCAAAAAAAAAAAAAAAAACTTACACAAAAATGTCGTAAATCCTGGCACTTCAACGTTACAATGAGCAGATGATATAAGATCTTAGAACTTTGAAAAGCAAAAATTTGTAAGCGGTTAAGAAAAGTTGATAAAACGGGTAGATTCTAAGAATGCAGCGTTTATGAAAATGCCGGTCACAAAGAAATTGCAAATTAAGGCTGGAAGATACATTACCCAAAAATGTGGAATGAAAATACATGGGGGTCCCAGAAGCCCAGACGAAGTCTCACTTAGGAGAAAATAAGGAAGGGGAATCAGGGGAGGGAGCAAAGGTGTAGACCACACACGATTTAAAATTCAAGGGGCATGTTTAAATGGTTAGAAAAATGGTGTGACTGAACTGTTAACGTGAGAGCCTCTAATCAACAGCGCAGACAAGTCTGGAACGTGAACAGAACTCGCTGAGGCTTCCTTGAAGAATCATTTCGACATGACGTAGTGGTCTCTAACTCGATTCTCCGATGTTGTTAAGGGCATTACAAAGCCATCTTCATTTCCATGCCCCAAAAGTTTGTCGCTGGAAATGATTCTGGGCCCGTAATTTTGTAACTGAAGTATCCACGGCGTTGCGCAACGTACGATCTCAACATGGTGTAATTTTCCATCCGCCTCAGACATGCTTACATATATCTTGTAAACGCTATCATGCGCCAAATGGGAATAAATAAATAAATAAATAAATAAATAGATAAATAAATAAATAAATAAGAGGCGCAAGGAAAACTCGACAATAACTCGCCCTTGGCATGACCGCAATGATTAGGCGTGTGAGGATGTGGATGTGTCTAATGTGGACGAGGCCTTGAATGGCTGAATAGTACAAAACGGCACCAGCTCCCGAAAATACAAACGTTTCCGTCTCCCATTCATGCCACTGAAGCGCATCTCTTCCGTTCTAAATCAAATTGCTGACATCATTAGACCGAAGTTAAAATTTGTACGCGCAATTAGGCTGTCCTTTTGCTCATCATCAGCGACAGTCAGCCTAGCCATTACGACTCATTGAGTCCTGCAACCAAGCGCATGAAATTAGTTGGATTACAGTAACACATCCCTCATTACGATGGCCTAGTTAGGGAAAGTGGACAGCGGATGGCCGGTCTGAAGGTCCCACATGGCCATGGATCGTTATCTGCCATTTCCATGATGTCATCAAACAGCTAGAAAGCTGTAAGTGGAAAATATGAAAATATGACAACATCAGTTTCTAGAAAATCGATTTCACCATGCAAGGTGAGCACAAGGATGACGCGATAACTTGTTCTGATATTAGGATATTGATCATTTTCTTAACATCGCTATCAAATTTGATACACCATCCATACTACTTAATAACTACTTCTTTGTGATATCTTTGCCCTCTCATGGCTTTATATTTTAAAAGATTACCCGCTCAAAAGATGATACCGGCAAAACGTAAGTTGATATAAACCAATATCTTAATATTAACTGCCACAGACATCAAGCGTGTTATTTAAAATGTCCGTACGCTCAGGCAGCATCCCGTTTCTAATTTACAAGGCCACACTGAAAACAAGAGTTCTCAGAAACCAAAACAACGAAGCTAATTTTACAACAACATCGGTCTGGAATTCGGATGTGCACTGGTTCCACGGGGGAGAGGGGAAACTCACTGCTCAGCAGTCGTGTGAAGAGAGGTATGAAACCAATAACATCTATCGGGAGAGAGGTTAAGAGGAGTGAGGCACTGATTAGGACAAAAACACAAGACCTCGAGTGCTGAAAGCTGGAATTTCGTATTTATCCTATGTGGATCACACGCGCTGAACGAAGATTAAAAGATGATCTTCAGATACACAAGATGCTAAATTGGTCTTACTTAATAGCATATTGAACGTGTTGACGTGTTGTGCACTCGGTGTACGACAGCAGCCAAAATTTGTCGGGAATAAAAGTAGCAATAGAATTCCAAGCTCTGTTTTTTCTTAACATAGTAGCAATCAACTGCCTTGCAAGGCTCGCGAAGTCCATACCATCATTATATTTGATGATTTCGTTAGTAGAAATTAGGCTTCTTTGTGTTTTGCCTTTCCATTATCATCCCCATGGATATTTTTAACCAGACACCAGAGAAAGTGTACAAATGTACGAAAATCAAGTTAGCGACGCTGTGAAATACAATGCCAAACGGGACACATTATCTTCTATTGGGGGCACTATATTATTATAGATTGCACATTTTTCTCCTCTAGCAACCATTCTCAGACAAAACGATCCTATCCATTTTCTGTTCTATTTCTCTGAAACTGTCGGAGTTATCCCCATGTGAATTTGTGATGTCTTACGGCATCTCTGTCTTTCAACTCACCAACTCCTGTCTCTCAGTATCTGTCTTCATTCTTCTTTCCTCCTTACTCCCATTTTTCGCATGTTATTCCTTTGTGTACGCTCGGTTTTTAATTTTTTCTTCCTTCATGCCCAATATCTTTATTAAAATGTCACTCCTTCTTTCCCGATTCCACCTCCTTTTCCCTCTGTTTGGGTCATACGTAATGAGCGATTTGCCTATTTGACATGAAAATGAGCGAACATCCGAGCCTCAGCGCCAGTTCGAAGTAACAATCAGACGAACTTACAATCTCACAATAATACGCAATCGTTACAAACGATTCCAGATCATCACCAGGATATCGATCCCACTAATTGGCTTCCATCTCAACGCATCCAAATTCAAGCCCATTTTTATGCGCCTGCGCGAATTGATAAGCCAAAGAAAGGGGGGGGGGCGGAGGGAGTTGGGCGGACTTTAATTATTGGCAATCGATACAAGATAATCTGTGAACTTCTGAGAGCTATATGAATCCACGTGAGGATTATTTCCTTGTGTGTGTTGCAAGGTCATATTTGCTAGCACACGCCCCAAACTTGGAATTTGACTGCCTTGTGCGATTGGGCCTTCCAGGTCATTCACCTTGTATTTTGCCGGGAGCCAAAATCTATCCTCGTATTCTTCTTCAGTCCGCATAAAAAAAAACAAAAGCATAACGGATCAATCTCATTAATTTCACATTCCGAACGCATTTCTAAATGAAGTAAAGGGACATGACTGTCTCCTCGAAATAAAAGAATAAAATGGTAATTACTTATCACATTCTCTGTTTACCTTATCCATAGTTTTCAATATTCTTTTTGATGAAAGAAGACAAAAGTTTGCTCCTTTAAAAAGGATTAATATCTATATATCGGGAATCTTATATTCACATGCTGGATATCATATATTTACTGAGAGTATTGCCCTCTGTTGTTGCTTTTCTGCAGAATACAGCAATTTAAAGTAAGCCCCATTGTGGTGTAAATCCAGGGGCATTAAGGATCAACGTTTTCATTCAAAATATGCATTTCTTTCCTGTAGGCATTAAACAGGTTTAATATAATATCCCTTATAAAAATGGGAGGAGGTTGTCTTGAGGGGTAGGGGTCAATTACTTACTTAGCGCCTAGTTCCTTCAGTGCCACTGCGGGCGCTTCGGGCCATCCTTCTCCAACCAGTTCTGTCCCGGGCCTCATATTTTGGTTCTTTTGGACGGTTCCTGTAGCTAGGTGTTTTTTTCCCGGGAATGGGTAGCTAGCCCATAGCCCAACCCTTCTCCTTTCACATCCTGGACTTGGGACCAGGCAATGCCTGCTAATTAATTAATTAATTTCGAAATCACTGCTTTAAATTTACCTTAATTTGCTCCACGCTTTCTCCTCAATATTGTATTTTGTGATTTGGTCTTTCAACTTACCAAATTTTATTGCTATGTATGTAAATTATGGGTCTCTGATATTATTTTGAATAAATATTCTGGTTGGTTGTTGTCCAGTCGCGAACTCCCCCAGCCATGTGTGTAAAACGGTTTGGAATCGACCTGTCTGCAGTTTCTACTTAGTTCTACAGAGGCAGAATTATTCCAGCACCCAGCAGTGCTTTGTGAAACTTTCCATGGAACATCATGATTGTAAGCCAGGCACGCGATGGCCAATTAAGTCGGCAAATAACAAGGTTACATGAAAAGCCCCATCCAGTAAGAAACACTTTCATACTACCATTTCGCAAACTACGGAAGCTCATCAGGGTGTCAACTCTCCGTGGTCCCTACCACAGGATACCGTTGACTATAACTGGGGAAATAATTACCTTAAATAGAATGTACAGTGTTACAACCCAGTCCCGAGTCAGGCCATCATCATCGAACTCCTTGAAGCGAGAAAAAGAAAACTTCGAACCGCCTTACCTGTACAACCTTAATCAACCCTCAGTACAGGAGTAGAAAAAGTTAAATGAAATTACGCAAATTGTATTCTGCATTGCAGATAATAGATCTGTCATTTAGCAATGTCAAGCCAGGGTATTATTTAAAATGTTAATCTTTGGACAACTTTTAAGATTTAACACGGGTAGCTGTGGCTAGGGGTATTTTGTTTTTGATAAACAGAAGTGATGTCTTTAAAGTATTCAGCCCCTTTGCTGAAAGAATGACAATCACAAACATGTCCGAGACGCGCTCTAAAAGCACTGAAATTGTACAACCAGGTCAAATGTGCAGTTACGGTGGGAACAAAATGGAGGAGGGACGAACAAAGATTTTATGTTTGTATCTGGTGTAAATACATTACACCCATGTCGGCTCTGCCTTAACAAAAACCATGAATTCGGTTTCAACAGTTTCCCAAAGCTGCCAGAAATAGGCCCGCGTGCACTGAGCGAGCCACAGCACAAATAAAGCATGTTAAAGCAGTGAGAGCACTTTTCATTAGTGCTGAGCTTTGCCATATGGCATGGGAACTGGCACCTGGGATGGGTCTGGCCCGCCTACATTGTGAAGTTCTGAGTAAAACCCGTCACTTTCTATACTGGAAGCTGGCAAAAGCGCTGTCTTTAATTGTCATTTTAATGACATCCCACAAGATAGTATCTGGTGTGCCTCTGAGAAAAAGAAATGACTGTACTTGAGTTGTATAGATCCCAAGTAACTGCTTGCGAAAAAGGCTAACTGAATCTATCAAATACTCGTTGTTTTTGAAGGGGGTGGGGTGTGCACGTAGTCCTCTCAACGTATTGAAGGACTCTGGTCCTCTCAACGTATTGAAGGACTCTGCTCTGGGCATTCAGCTATCATACATGTACCGAGGAAAAAGAAAGTTTAGCCGAAATAAATTCAGAAGAAAAAAAAAAGGCCCTGACAACGACATGTCCAGTGTCTCCGTAACTAGTTACGAAGCAATGATTTTGGAACAATGCATCTATGCCAGCCATGTCATGACACAAAACAACGGTCGAATGGCGGGTCGGAGGAGGCGTATCTTCAGAGACGTGTATCCAGTGTAGTACTCCTGGCTGTCCAGCCTAAAATCACATCGTAAATGAATACAGAGCACTTCCCAGCACTTTATGCAAGAAGCTCATCGTGAAAAAGAAGAACACACACACGCGCGCAAGAAACTGCCATAAGAGGTTTGAAGTGGGCAAACTGATGTTTATTTACAATGGATAATGTCGAGTTTGATACAAGAAACTCTAATTTACAAACAGGTGCCACTCTTAAATAAATGAAGAGGCCAAACGTGTGTCAAAACCACTTAAATGTTGAAAGGATGTCTTCTTGCTTGTTTACTTTGTAGAAGAAAAACCTTTGTGTAGTGTGCCTTTCTTTACGTTTGTATCTCTTTTGACTACTATTTACGCATAAATTGATGTTTCCTTAGATGTAGGCACTGATTCTGCTGATGCTCAGAATAGACAGGTTAAAACAACCTTTCTGTCAGAAGTGGCATTCGCTTTACGTAATTCAGAAATAGGGTCCACAGAGGACAGAGATGGATAAAGTCCCGATGTACAGAGAAAGGTTCCTCTGTAGCTTTGAAGCACTTTGTTCGTTTTTGTCTGGTGCATTTTCTTATTTGTGCTCTGTCTTTGTTCAAGAAATTGCCTTGTTTTCATCTTCTCCCAGCTTATCAGAAAAAAATTCTTTCAGATCTCAAGTCAAAGATGTCGTCACAGAAAAACTAATTTGTCAACATTTACTGGAATTAGGGTTGAATTAAGCGTTTGAACTTAGAACACAAAATGTATAGAAAGTATTAAATTATCGTAGGGAAAGAAGTTAATGCCATCTCACGATTAACATCGTTTAATATCACCCATAATTGTAGCACTTTAGAGAGAACTTTGAGCAGAAAAAAAAATGCTAGCAAAGCGTGTTCTAAATGTGCATTTGAAAAAAAAAAAAAAAAATAGGAAAGGGATCTAAAACGTTTTCGTGGGAAAAAAAAACAACAACAGCATCTCATGCTCTTGATATTTCGCATTCTCCTCAAAAGGCAAAATGATAATCATGTGCACGTTTGTGAGTAGGCATGTCTGCATTCTGTATAATGGTAGATATGTAGAAGCTTACAATGAGCACACATGTATACATGCATTACGACTTTTGCTGTGGCACTCTCCCATCGGGCCAATATAGGATTATCCTATTGTTTACATAAGCCTTCCTTGAGTTCCGTGATGGCTAAGCAGAAAGTTTAATGTGAAATGTGCTATGGATGAATAGAACAGAAACGCTTTAAATTGTGGCCAGTTTGCGTGGAACTCCACACAGAGGCAACAGACTTCCTTCCCTCAACATGAATAAGGCGTTCTTAGACTTCACGACAATGCAAACATAATTTTTTTTTTTTTTAACAGGAATAGAGCGACAGCGAGAGGAGGACGGAGTAAAGACGGAAATATGAAGGGAAATAGGACCAATTAGAAAACGAAAAGCGTGAGTATTTACATCGGAAATGAGACGGTTTACGAACGAAATGCTGTCCAGTTTCCCCATGACTCAACGGCCACAAAGATGCGCCAAAAGTTAAATTTGCTGTTTTCAAACTACTAATAAACTCTTAATCATCAGAAGCTAATGTCTCATATTTTTGCTTTAAATATTACCTACATATTCCACGATACATATGGCATTCATAAATTCATATACAGTGTGTACACAATGCATAGACGAGCTCTACAGTTGTTGTTTTTTTAACCTGCAATGTCAAGCTTCCCGATTTAGGCGACATTGTGCTCTTATATAACAGAAAAGAGTATACGTGTGAACGAACTACAACAGCAGTGCAAACAACGAAGCTGAAAGAAATGGTCAACAGGTGTCACAAACTATTTTATCGTACGGGCTGTGACAGATGCGTTTCACGAAGGCATCAATGATGCATTTTGTATTATTATGTCCCCACGGATGGAAAATACAATCTGGTGAAAATATACAATCAACAGCACAAAAGATTCTAGATAATGCTTGGCAGCTAAATGAGCTGCACGTGTAACACTAGCGGACATCATGCCGTGTTTCCATTAACTGCAGGAATTAATTTGTGCATATTTAGAACAACAGACTTGCACTGCACAATAAACATAACAGTGGAGTTTTTTGTATTCAGAACTTGATTGAAATGTTAGCCAGGGCCGAAATTCAGACAAAGACAATTCTAGGAAATATGAGGACTAAACGCCGAAATAATTAATCGAGAGAGCGAGACAGCGAGAAAGAGAAAGAGAGCGAGACAGCGAGAAAGAGAAAGAGAGAAAGAAAAAAAAAGAGAGAGAGATTCACCCGAGAGCTCTGCATTCCGAGTAAACCTTTTACCAGTTCAGCAATGCTATATAATAACAGCACAAAGGCACGATACCGAATTCAAAGAAACCCAGATGGCCATAAACTCTTCCTCCAGCCTTTCGAGGAATACAGGCATGTTAATTTTTCTCTGACGAAACAAGGCTTCCTCTTCGACCTGCTCCAAAGAGATCATGAACTCTCATCAACTCTTGCATTGAGCGAACCTATGATGCTCCTGAACCTTGACAGTCTTTAGCATGAAATGGCAGAACAACATTAACAACAACAAAATCGGCATCAAGTCTTCGCCCTTAAGCCTTACCAGAGACATTCACTCCAGACCGGTGACCTGCTCGTGACCCAATCGGGGACAGAATGAAGATTTAACCAGCGGAAAGAGTAATCTTTGATAGGGGTAGCTTTCTGCTGTTTCCCCCTCCAACATGAGGGTCTTCTAATCTACCGTAATTCGGAATGGCAGCATGGAACTGTAAGGGTAATTTACCTAATTAAAAAAGAATAATTAACTGGAACCAGGATTAACAGCGGGGGCTTTTAATGCGGTTCAAAAACAGACACAAAAGAAGGACTCGGGATCCGAGCGTTGTTTCTCTCCCAAATCACACAGAAAGAAAAAAAAAGGAATGCAAAAAAATCCACATCCGCACGGAATCTCAGGGCAAAAGATTTGCTTGTTGCGGTGGTTTTAGGGCGCACACAAGGTTTTAGCGAACATGTTTCAGAGCGATAGGATAAGAGGCGGGTTAGGGATAACACCGAGTAAAAATGCGAGAAATGGCAGCGAGAAGGGAGGACACTGAGCAGTGGAGGCTTGGGCTAGCTTGATTAGCTTAATAGCGGAGAACAAGATGATACACAGTTATTACTAACTCATGGCCAATCTAGATAATTGAAGGAGGAGAAAAGCCCATAATATGCATCAGGACACAGGATCTTAGCGAGGTTACAATTTTATACATAGAGAGGTAGGGTAGGCGGAAAGAATGAAGAACAAAGCCGGATAAGGCAAGAGGGAAAAGCGACATTTATTTAGATGAAATTTGAGAAAGCAAAAACTTGTCTCGACTCAGTTTACAGAGTGACTCATGGTTCTTATCGTAACCAGTAAATTTAAAATGAAGCTTTCTATGTAGAAACGCATTAAGTTTGTCTCTTTCTTCGCATCTTTTCACCTCTTTTCTCTCTGTCTTTTCGATTCATTTCTTTTGAGTAAATGACACAGTGACTCACCCTATTTCAGTCAGCACTTGTCGGCAAGACTTGACGTCATGTTTAAAGTTTTTCTTCCATTGCGAGGAAAACATCTTCAGATCTATCACCGAGGTGAACTTTGAAAAAGTCTGAAATAGTTTTTGCAGGGCCATCATCGCCGGAATACCGGCACTATAGCAATAAACAATGCATCCTCAGTGTATGGCAGAATAGCAGGCGGAGCTCAGCAACCAGGCAAACTCAAAGGCAAAAAGTACTCACACTGTAATTGAAAATACAAGACAGCAAAAGTTAGCCATTTCAAGCTTCTACTTCTGACATCATGAAATCGTGCAAGAACGTACAGCAGGAAATCGGTGATTTTCGATCATTTCAAAGAACCAAGATAAGTGTAGGTTTTTTTTAAAGATGCCAAATCTTTGATTAAAGAACGTCATCTTCCGTGTAGATGCTGGGAAAGACCATGTAATGTGATTGTGCTTATTTGTGTCGTTCATGCCATAGACTAGAAGCAAAAGCACGCAGTTCAAAGAGGGTGAGTAACTTTGGAGTGCAGTGTTCAAGACTTGTAGATAACGCAAGCCAAGATATCATTTTTGTTGGGCAGGCTCTGTGAGGAACGGGTGCACAGGAGGTGAGCATCGTGAATAAAAGGTCAAAGAGGGAGCAGTAACTTCCTATAATCTGTGTGATCAGGTATAAAAACAGTTTCCCAGAATGCCGAAACTTCTGTAGACCAAAATCTGCGGTATCTACAATACGATTTCCTCCCGCGAAGGAAATGAACGGAAAAAAGAGAAAACCAAAGCAGGAAGGTGTGGACGGGTATTTGGAATTCGACGTTTGAGTATAAATTACTTATACAGATGTTATCCTCATCAGCTATTCGTCATTCCTAAGTTGTAATTTAAAGTGTTGCACAGGTGCACCAATAATCTGCGGAACTTTCCTTTCAGAATGTACCACTGAATACTCACTATGCCGTGCTCACCGGATTATTATGTCTGATATTCTCCACTACATCCTTCTGTTCGTTCTCTTCGACCGATACACAAGGCATAATTCTTTAATAACCTACGGATAATTATACTTTTGGACAACATTATCATTCTTAAATTGGTTAAAAGTAGTTAAGTGTGACTGAGGTGGCGAGACTGTCAAAGCCACCATCTGACAGACAGACAGACAGACATGTGGGCAGACAGACAGATAGACATGTAGGCAGACAAACAGACAGACAGACATGTGGGCAGACAGACAGACGGACAGATAGATAGATAGATAGATAGATAGATAGATAGATAGATAGATAGATAGATAGATAGATAGATAGATAGATAGATAGATAGATAGATAGATAGATAGATAGAAAGATAGATAGATAGATAGATAGATAGATAGATCGAAGCAAGCCACTAAGGATAACAAGCTTCCCTGCATAAGTTACGTGCTACTCACGCCAGCTAACGTATTTTCCCCGTGTGTGAGCATCATTTCATCACCTTCCTGGGTTGAGAGTTGTTTTAACACCCCCAGAGCGCCAACTCCCTCACTCTGTGCCTGAAGAAAAGGCTGTTGGATGATTTATCGCCCATTTCAAACGCCTGTCCGTCGGTGCCTAATCAGGCAAACATGTTTGATGAGTCGTTTAGTGCAAAGAATCAAAGCAGGCATAAAAATACGCCAGGCCATAACCTTGTGGAATTACCTGGCGTAACCCTGTAGACCCTAGAAATCTGTTATAATTACCATTATAAAGTCTATATACACGTATTGGAAAGATAAACAATGAATTTGAGACGCTGTTAGCACTTTTCTATTCCGACCTCTAAATTCCCCTCTATGCTAAAGTGGTTGGTTAAAGGAACTGCAGATCTTACCAATGCACAAATCTTATCTATACGTTTCCTTCTGAAATAATGTGATGGCCCTTGCCTGGCATTGTCTTCCGTCAGTTCCATGAATGCATTAAGATTTCTGATCACTCTGACCAGTACTGTAGGTATGGCCTGGAGTGTGGTATAAGTTTATCATATGTGCAGCCGGCGTATAGTTTTAACTCCAATCTTTATCTTAAGCCAGTGGACCAATACTGAAATCAGCTGCCATTATACATTAATGCTTCATGTTACTCGCAGGACAAAAAATTCGCCGGGATTGCAAAGAATCGTTTTAGAAAGTGTACTGTTACGAATGTAGAACTCCTTTTCTTCTGGTTTCGGTACCCATGAATTTTTTTTTTTATACAATATGCATGAATCATCGTTAAGCTAAGTCCATCTTGCTGGATTTCCTATTTAATGCTAACATTATCTTTTCTTTGGTTACATGTACTACAATTGAATGACCAAAAATCTAGCACAGTCCTGTCAATTGCAACGTGCTCATGCCAACCTTGTGGGTCAATCTGAGAGAAACAACCAGTTAGGAGTGGGGTGGGGAGTATACTGAAAATCATTCAAGTATCGTTAAAACCAGTTTATTTTTCAACTATACTTAAAACCAAATAAATCACGGGGTTGTATTGAAGGGAAGCTAAATCTGACAGCGTCCTGTATAGCGGTCACCTGCCAGCAATTCTCGTGAGTTAAAACTTCCAGATGTGCTCTAATCGCCGACTGTTGAGAAACCCACTGCCTGTAAAATACATTTGGGTGAAGCACTCGTGAGAGGTGATAGCCCACTCTGAATTTGGTGTGCAATCAATTTACAACCGCTGGCTCTGAACTACAATTGATTGAGATGTAATGAACGTGATCGATTCTTATTTGCCTGTATTTACCCCAGACGAGCAGGGAGGGAAGCTTGTAAATGTAAATAAAATTCATTTCCACTTCAGTCACACTTCAAATTGATGGAATAAATTTCACTTGTTTGTCTTTGGAATCTTCAACGTTCAAAACTTGGTGAAAATGTCGGTGATCTTTAGCGCGGACAAACTGGCTCATAAATCATCTCTCTGATGTCCTGATAATCCACTTACAATGTATCTGTAGCAAAATCAATGTCAGCGTAGGCGTAATTATATTATTGTTATTTCTCTCCTGACAATTTCTGGACACAGACAAACTGTGCCTCAAATATGATTATTGTTTGTAATACTGAGTGATCTGTGTTTCATTTATAATCGGACCATTGCAACGAAATGAGCCTATTTTCAAGTATTGGACAAAGTAAACGGACTGCGTTCTATTTATTTTCTGTACTTCAGTGGGAGCGAAAGCGTGGCAGTAATGGTTATTGCTGGAAAAGGTTTCCATTCCGCGGCTCTTTCTGAATGGAATCAACGGTGGCATAGGAAATCTGTGTATATCTCGTACACCGTCCCCAGTGTGATCGTGCCAGATCATGTTCTTAAGAATGATGTGGGTTCCACCCCCCAACCACCAACTCACCCACTTATCCACGTATGCTGCTTCGCCCCTCCCCCATCCAACATATATACACCGTCCTTGTGTGTGATTAGCAAGTGGACCCTCGGGAGGCATTGAAAAATTGTGATCCAGTATCCAGACAATTTTAGAACGAAATGGATAGAAACTCGCTGCACGTTGTCATCCTTTCTGTGGGAAACTTCTTTCTGTTTGAGTATGATCACGCACATTCTTCACTGCCTGTCTCTAGTTAGTAGGTCGTATGGATATTCCGTGTCGCTATGTGTAGCTCAGGTGCAAAGACTCAGCAAAGTGTTTAAAGATGGACAGGTCTTTGAGTGGATGTCAACAAAGGTGCAATACCGCAGTGTAAACCGTAGAGAAGCTCTGGCTGTTGGAATGTACTCTGCCGGAGCCATTCAGCATGCTAGCAAATCTTTCAGGCTAGGCTTATTATAGTGGTAATTAGCCTTGACAAAGTCATTAGACCATCCGCCAACTCACGTTATCGAGCTAGTGGGACGGATATATACAATTCAAACAGTAACTTAACAGCTCTGGAGTGTTACAGTGGCATAGTACGGGGGTGCACAGGGGTTATGGACTACTTTCACTTCTAAAAATAGATTTTTATTGACAATTAAGATCTGTGAAAATAATTGCAAGCTATAAACACTCTGTACGTTATCCCCAAGTACCAACTGTACAGCTAACCCTCCCTTGTAAAGATTAGATTTACTGGCTTGGTGACTACCAGTCAACCATGCTGGTGTCATGAACGCGATAGTGATCTTTCAAAACTCTTCACATATTCATATTTTAATCACATACGATCTTTTTATAAAATGACATCTGTGCACATTGCAGTATGAAGTCCCATTGAGTCATGCTAAAATCGCCCTTCCAGTGGCTATTGTAATGCTTTCTGCATAAATATAATAAAAAGATTTTATGTAATTCAGCAGTCCTAATGAATTATGAAAAACCATTGCAATGTAGAAAAGAAAATTTCGTGAAATGTATGAAACAAAAGAGTTCCATTTCATTAATAATACATGTTTCTTATAGCTGTTCCAAATGTATCCTCAAATGGAGGAGAGAGGCAAACCTTTGAATACCAGTGAGCATTACTTGAAAGAGCCACCCCAGCAATGAAAGTTCAGTCTATGAATTCATTTTTCAATAGTTTGCCCCAAGGCCGTTCAAGCAAGGGAAAGTGCAACACCAAATCAACTGTCTTAATTTCAACATAAAGACATAAACCGCCTTGTGTGTCATATTAACAGGCCTGTATGTGCCATGGCATATTTTGTAAAATAATTATTGTCTCCTTCCTGATTGTTCAAGTGCCTGTTTCGTCAACAATAACAAAATGCTCAAGATTTTATTTTTATTTTTCATCCACGTCAGTGGCAATGCCCGTCTATTTCCAGAGTTACAAGGCAGCAGGAGTCTATGTTTGATGGTGAGCCAGATTTTTCTTTTGTTTTGTTTTTAAAGCTCCCTTTTCTCCACTCCCGGGCAATCAAAGCACCATTTCCATTTACACACATGGCCCAGAAACCTAAATTAGCTTAGTTTCCGTCATAATGTATGGCAAATGAATCCTAATCCTTCATTCTTCCACCCTCCCTGCCTGAAGAAATGGGTGGCATTTTGGCCTTTAATTTGCTTTAGTTGTTTATATAGGATCCTCTTTCCAGATTTCGCTCGCTTTGTTTGATTTTAAAATACTAAATGAGTCTTCATCTGCATTTTTTTTTTTTTGGTGGCTGACTGAAAGATTGTTTACTCTGTCTTGTGAGTGTCTGATTCTCTTATTGCGTATTCTGGTTTGACGGCTGAGAAGAGAGTATATTTGTATGAATGCACAAAGGAACGCCTGATCTGTCAAAAGTAAGATTTATGTCCTTTCACCTGCGAGTCATAAAACCATTACCAATTACGCCACAATTTGTACGCGCCTCCATGAGGAAGTTTAAGGCAATACTAATGCGAAAATATAATAATAATAATAATAATAATAATAATAATAACAGTTTTCTTTAAAAACGAATTAAACATTTCTCCCGCCAGTACATGGGATGTATATTATTTTCAAGTATTACTCCCGCGGACTTTTCAATGCTGAGCTAAAATGCATGATTTCCTACAGCAAAACCACGGCATTCCTGCATGTCCAGCGTGGGTGGCCAAGGGGTAGGGGTCAATTACCCAGCTTTTACAGGTGATGGATAGAAAACAGACGTAGTGTTTAGTCTGCTATGCTATAACAACCCGCTATGAAGTGCATTTAAAATGCAATAATTATCTTTCGGTATATTTTCCTGGTAGCTGGCACCATCACTGGGCTGTGCTATATCAGAAGGCTGGCTGTCTGAATATGATGGTGTCTCGAAGTCGATTAGTGTGAAATGTTTCACTGTATGGGTTTTACTTCGGATATGAGAGGACTGCTCTACAGTTTGCCTTACTGAAATATAATAATGTATATGAACTGAAACATATCAAAAACACCATGTTGTGGGGTGAAAAAGGAGCATACATGAAGGGAGACTGCGTTAGTAAATGGACAAGAAAGTAGAGACGGTATGGTTGAAAAATCATAAATAATTCAGGTGGTTTATGACAAATGCATGTAGTCCAACATACAAAGAAACAGCCTGAGTTAACCATAGTGACCTGTTAATGTGCATAGTGTTTGCACACGCGAACACATGTGCGTTTTATTATTGACCACACACACTCACTCTCTCTCTCTCTCTCTCTCTCCCTCTCTCTCTTTCTCTCTCTCTCTTACTCAAATCTCTTTAACTTCCCTGTCCTGCCTCGCCCATGGTCACATCTTTCGAAAATGAACCGTCGGAGAAAAAAGAGTAAGAGAAAGAGAAGATACGAAGTATCTAATCAGTCTAACACACTGCGTTAATTCGTCAGTTCACTGTCATGCCATGCTAACCAAACCTGTACTAAAACTTCAGTAATCTGTTGTAATCTTACACAGTCATGCTGTTTAACTCTGATGTTTACGGAACACACACACACACACACACACACAATTAACTATCACTGTCATCTGTAACGTCTACACTTCAATGATAAACTCCGACAGTGGAAAACTGCATCCTGTAGCAAGTTCATGCTGTTGTTGTTCATGTCAAAAATTCCCAGGTAAGAATACAATCTTGGGTGTCTGGGAAACGTTCTGAAGATGCATGCCAGATGTACAACATGAGGAGCTTTTCTTCTTACTGATGTAATTCCCACGGCAGATTGATCAGATATACAGACGGGCATGCGAGATTTCAGTGTAAAACACACCTAAGTGATGCATGATAAGTATGATAACTGTTCCTTTTGGTGGATGCCAAGACAATTATTGCATTGCTATATAACGTTGAAAGATGTCTATTATGTAAGTTTCCAAATGTTGACAGCAATCCATGAATGAAAAATAAAGCGATAATAGACAGATTAAAATTCGCTTGCTCTTGTAGGAAACAAACTAACAAACGGCCCGGGACCTTCACGTTAGGTTATTTCGTGAACTTCAGGAAACTGTTTGAGTGTAAATTGGCTTTCCTAACTTGACTGTAATGAATTCCCAGTTCTATGGAAGTCATCTCGGATCAAAGATCTTTCATTTCCTCCAGTAAATCTAGAGAGCATTGTGCCCCGATACGTAATAGCATGCAATTTGTTTCTGCCATTATCCTGCTGGCCCAGCTGAAACTGCTCTTGAAATTGGCTCACGATTTCAGGGTAGAAAAAGGATGTGGTAAAGAAACAAAGACCCAGTAAAAAAAAAATAAAAAGATGATGAATTTCATCTTCTAAAGCATAAACGAAACCTATACTAACCAGACAGGTCTTGGCTTCAAACGTAAAGGGGGAAATCGTGAACACACCGTGAGGCATTCAGATTTCAATCTCCTGTCGTTCAGCTTCTTCGAAGATAATGATCGATCTGCAAAGGGGAAGCAATTCCTTTCTTAGCTGGAATTCTTTTATCTACCCTTACCTTTGGATATACTGACAGCCGAAGTGGAAATTGGGCTGATTCCAGAGCGCTCACATGGCACAAAAACACACATACAACAATATAAATACATGTAGAATGCTGCACATGCTTTTTATTCTTTTTTTTTTTTTCAGACGTTTAAAACGAAAAGAGTATTCCGTTAGGCTGCTTTTGGATCGCATATCTTATTATATTTTATTATGTTTGTGAAACTTATCTTAAGTGCACAGAAAGAACAGATTTAACTTTATTAAACAGCGTGTTTTTCTTCTGACCAAATGCAAGGAGCGTTCGAAAAAGGCAATGCAGGCAAAGGAAATTAAAATAGCAGTAATTTCTTTAACAATTTTGGATGATTTCATATGACGTGATTATCGGATCTGCATTGCTGATCAAGAGCATGTAAACGGTTAATCAATTAAAGTCTCTGCAATCGGAAAACGCAGGATAAATTTTCTGAATAAACAACCAGAAATATATTATATCAACTGTTTTTTTTTTTTTCTGTGCCTTATAGTGGTGGAGAGTGCGAAGGATTTCATTGTAGCTATGAATTCTTGTGTTGAAAATCTTGAGTCTGGGTTGAAAATGAGGCGAGAGGGAAGATATAAAAGAATCAACACAACAACAACAGAGCCGACGGCCAGAATATTATTAAAATCGACTCACAAAATTCCCCGTCTAATATACGGAGGGACAGACACAAGGGCAGACAATTTCAACGTCTATCTGAGGGAAGATTCGGGAGAAAGGGGAACTGTGAAGGGTGGGAGATGGGGGGATTCTGGGATTGTGTTGATGTTGAAGATAAAAATGACAATCTGAGATCTGACCTAGACAAGGAAGCCCAGATGATGTATTACCCAGTGAGAAAACCCAGTGAGGACGTGGGGAGGGAATAAAAGACTGGGTTTTATTTCGTGGTATGTGTGGAGATGGGTGGGGGGGGGGGGATTATGGTGGGAAATAATGAAGATGGAGGAATTCAGGGCTCTGATAGGAAATTGAACTTTTTAGTAGAATGGGAAGAAAAATAATTGACACAAGCTGAATGACAGACTATGATACAAGAGGAAGGAGGGGGGATGGGTGGGGTGTTTATTTCAGAATGTAAACCGTCACAACAGAGTCAGAGTAGTTGGTCAGGCCGAGTATTCAGCTGTGACAATTCAGGTGAAATTTGCCAAACTCTGTGACCTAAATATCTTAACAGGGATGCAGGTATCAAGAAACATCTTTCTCAAATCTAATTATCATCAGACGAGGCACCTACAACTATACAATGACAGACAGAAAAGGAGTTATGGAAATTATTTGTGTAGAAGAACGAGTGTGCGTGTGTAAGAGAGAGAGAGAGAGAGAGAGAGAGAGAGAGAGAGAGAGAGAGAGAGAGAGAGAGAGAGAGAGAGAGAGAGAGAGAGAGAGAGAGAGACCAGATGAAAAAGGTTGTTCGTAGTACTGGAGAAGGAGAAATTTAAATCAGAGATAGAGGGAGAAAAGGCCAGACGGAAATTGGGGGCTACAGAAGTACAATAACCCCTGACTGGGGAGACAAGTAAGCCCATATATCCTAGAAGGGAATAACGTCCCCTGGGAGAGCAAAAATGAAAGATATTAAGGACTTTTAACTTTGTACCAGTCAGGGCAGAGAAAGATTGCAGTTCTTCGACCAATCATTCCACTAGCTGCATTCGAAATAAAATAAAAATAAAAAAAACGCACGGTTAAAACATCGTTGACGATCGCAATTTGTAAAAAAAAAAAAAAAACTACAGGAGGGATAATAAAGAGCGCGATGTAATTTGAAATGCCTTTTAGTTAAAACAACATTAGATCTAGATCTAGTGATAATTTGCGCTCTGTCATTGGTGTCTGCGTGTTCCCCAAGAGCTGCTGCTCGCGACGGAGCAAAGAGGACGCAGGGATGGTTTGGGATTTCCAGGATTTGTAATTTTCTTATGTTCGGTTTTATCACAAGGAAGTCTGAGTGAACTGGGAAATCTAGAAAGTTTCTGCGGGGAGGGGAAGGAGGAGGGGGAAGGTGGGGTGGAGGGGGAGGGGGGGAGATCCTAGACGGTAATCCATAAACTGGCAGTCAGAAGATGGTCTAAGCTGGACTGAGATACTTGATGATATTTATATTACCAAGCAAGGATCAGATCCTTACAGTCAGAGGGGAACAAATGGATGGATGGATGGATGGGTGGGTGGGTGGATGGAGGGGTGGGTGGGTGGATGGAGGGATGGATGAATGGACTGAGTTTACTAGTTTTATCAACTTGACATGTATTACTGATAAACCCTAAGAAACAAGCTGACAGTGTTGCACGAAACGCTACTAAGAAAAGATTGAAGTCCTGAAGCCATAAGTTATACCGGAGCTCAAAATAATTTCAGTAAAGAAAGTCCAAAATCTTTCTGCTGGATATGCAATTTCCGCGCAGTCGGAGCTGATCGGGTTGGAGTAAACTAAAACTCTTATTTCACAGCTGGATGAAGTCCTCGCAACTAGTTATAAAATAACCCAAATCGCTAACACCAATGCCGACAGTTCGAGACGTAACATTAGCATATTCATGAGGAGTGTAGCTTATCACGTGAAGCAGTGACCAATAAATGTGGGGATAAAGTGGGGGGATTTTGTGACTGGTATAGACGTGAGATAAATTGTGAAGATTGGACCAGTGGTGGTTTATGACCAGTGGTGTGAGGGTTAATGTTGATTTTTGCATGGAAATGTGGTATAAGTCTCGGCGATGGGGGGGTCTGTCTGAATGGAAAGAAAGTTTTGTGTGAGCGAAATGGGCTCTTATTAAAAGTGTCTTGTGTACATGACAGCAAAGAGACTTTGCATGAGTGGCGAATAGCTAGATAGATAGACAGACGGACAGATGGAGGGACGGCGGGTGGGACGGACAGATAGACAGACAGACAAACAGATAGACAGATAGCTAGGTAGATAGATAGATAGATAAAGTTTTCTTTCTTTCATGCCCAGGCACATTCCCATTTTATGCGACAAGCCCCATTTATCTTGTCGCCAAAACGATTAAAATGCAGTTTGTTCGAAAACTGTCGCCTCGGACAAAAACGAAAGTTAAAACTTAAAAACAAAAACAAAAAAATGCTCGTTCTGTTTATCTGCATTACCCAGTCAACGTCAACAAATGAAACATTTATTGTACAGGAGTGATTTGAACAGCGTGATACGCGTGCAGTGAAAACAGAAGAAAAATCAAACATCGATTATGCGGATTCTTTTCTAGCTTTTATTTGATGCCAGCTTAATGTTGCAAATGTGTTCCAGAATTAAGTCTGTCACATATTCATTCAATTTAGATTATGAATAGGGGAAGGTTGAAGCTGAAGTCTCCCTGATCTAAAAAAAAAACAACGAATTAAACAGTCGGGGATTTTCCTCATGGCGTCTCTGAAAAAGACAAAGAATTAAAATGTTATCCCCCCCCCCCCCATTAATAAGCCACCCGTTTTAAAGACATATGCACGGCAGGTCACTTTATCCTGAAAGCAGGAGTTACGTATGTGACGAATTTGCACGGTTGATCTACCCATGACATTGGCTGTGAGAATTTTGGGATAAGGTGCAACAGCGTCATCTTCGTGTAGTCGACAAGGGGGGATATATCATAAACATATTTTTTCCAACCGTTTACCTGAACTTGATATTGGGTTAAATACAAAAGTGCATTTTCCCAAACTTTTGTTAACACGCTGTCTTATTCCTCATGCTGGCGTCTATTTGTAACTGATGATTTCACCTTGGCATTCAATTAATTGCCGACAAAGAGAATAATTCATGTGGCCAAAGCACTTCATCTTCGCAATTTCAAAATCTGAATACGGAAAGAGATGATATTTATATGTATACAGCGTTATTTATTCAAGAAGTGGACATATGCTGATATATCCTGACATGGGCGTGATTTTTATGACCGGAATGGGCAGATTTAAAAACATGAGTTCTCATTTACTGGGGCCAAGATTGCATATTTTATCTCAGCTCGGGTAGTCGTTTAACATTTACTGGGGCCAAGATTGCATATTTTATCTCAGCTCGGGTAGTCGTTTAACATTTACTGGGGCCTAGATTGCATATTTTATCTCAGCTCGGGTAGTCGTTTAACATTTACTGGGGCCAAGATTGCATATTTTATCTCAGCTCGGGTAGTCGTTTAACATTTACTGGGGCCAAGATTGCATATTTTATCTCAGCTCGGGTAGTCGTTTAACATTTACTGGGGCCAAGATTGCATATTTTATCTCAGCTCGGGTAGTCGTTTAACATTTACTGGGGCCAAGATTGCATATTTTATCTCAGCTCGGGTAGTCGTTTAACATTTACTGGGGCCAAGATTGCATATTTTATCTCAGCTCGGGTAGTCGTTTAACATTTACTGGGGCCAAGATTGCATATTTTATCTCAGCTCGGGTAGTCGTTTAACATTTACTGGGGCCAAGATTGCATATTTTATCTCAGCTCGGGTAGTCGTTTAACATTTACTGGGGCCAAGATTGCATATTTTATCTCAGCTCGGGTAGTCGTTTAACATTTACTGGGGCCAAGATTGCATATTTTATCTCAGCTCGGGTAGTCGTTTAACATTTACTGGGGCCAAGATTGCATATTTTATCTCAGCTCGGGTAGTCGTTTAACATTTACTGGGGCCAAGATTGCATATTTTATCTCAGCTCGGGTAGTCGTTTAACATTTACTGGGGCCAAGATTGCATATTTTATCTCAGCTCGGGTAGTCGTTTAACATTTACTGGGGCCAAGATTGCATATTTTATCTCAGCTCGGGTAGTCGTTTAACATTTACTGGGGCCAAGATTGCATATTTTATCTCAGCTCGGGTAGTCGTTTAACATTTACTGGGGCCTAGATTGCATATTTTATCTCAGCTCGGGTAGTCGTTTAACATTTACTGGGGCCAAGATTGCATATTTTATCTCAGCTCGGGTAGTCGTTTAACATTTACTGGGGCCTAGATTGCATATTTTATCTCAGCTCGGGTAGTCGTTTAACATTTACTGGGGCCTAGATTGCATATTTTATCTCAGCTCGGGTAGTCGTTTAACATTTATCTTCTTTTTCTCCTTGGCAGAAGGAAAAATATAGTTTCGAGCGTCTGGCGCCAAATAAATAACATAGATGGGGGTTCATAAATTTCTTTGCCACCAGAACTTGATTACGGAAAGACTTTAACAGAGTTATCCAACAGACGTGCTCAGTTAAATTCTGCGGGATTGTTTCTGTTGTACTGCTGTAGACCAACTATGATTGTTCATTTAGAAAGTGAAATCAACCAAGGTCTACACGTCCTTAAAGGTCTAATTCAGTAGGCCATATTAATGCTACTTATGAAATATGCCAACATTAAAATTCTAGAACTTGTGTAAAAACAAATTAGGATTATTTAGGATTTAAAAGAAAAAAAAAGAGCATCGATGATAATAGAAGAAAGAGAGCAGAGAGTACAGTTAAAGCAATTCTGTTCACATGGCCGATGGCAAGACAGTGACTATTCATTACTGACAAAACTAAGCATCTCTTATTAAGTGCACGGCAGTTTTACACCAAACCGGGTCTGAAATATTGCCTTTTTTTTCTACTTAGGGCAACAGAAAAAGTTAATCATCTGACAGCCACTGTGGATCTTTCTGATTATGATGAGAATGATAACCATTTTTGTGATCATGAAAACAATAGCGACAAGATAAACCAAACAATTCAAAGGATATTGTCATTCTGATTTATCACAATCCTATTTCTCTGCTCGTTCTATCATAATCATTAATGCACTGATTTTATCTTTTCAATGTTATTACTGTATCAATCATTCCTGAGAAATAACACATATTAAACGAACAACAACAAAAAAAACAACCCTACGCAATGCACGCATAGGAAACGAATAACTAAAGCTGGTTATGCCTGGTTTCCACAGCCAACAGTTCCGCGTTCTTGCAGGCTTAACGAGTCACCAGTTAAGGAGAAGGCGAAGACAGAACCTCATGCTTGACATGTCAATGTAATTGGTTTCCGTGTAAGAACGTAAAGACGAGGCAGAACAAAAACTCACATCATTTGCATCCAACCTCATAGAGTTAACAATAATTTCATGCCACGTTAGGTCTCCAAAGGTGAAAAAAAGAAAACAGAGATGGAGAAGGAAAAGAAAAACAAGAATGATAAAGGAAGCGAAGAAAATGAGGGAGTTTCAAGTGTAACAAATTTGAATAGGGAGAGAGAGGTGTTTGGTAGCTAAACATAATGTTACACGTTATACTCAAGTTATGAACACGGAACAAGATGAGACTCTTGCTAAGGGAAGACTCCAGGAAGAGAACACTTGCCAAATGAGTGTTTCGGTCCTTAAATTCTGAAAACTCTAAGAGGGCCGGGCAACGCCACGCCCAGGTCACGAAGATGGCCAAGACTGCCATTACCACTGAAGGCAATTCCAACAAAAACATAGAGTGGTTCCCATTTAGGACCCCCCCCCCCCCCAAAAAAAAAAAAAGCAAACTTACTTTTAGCAGTAAGACCAGAGCAGGCACACTCTCACTGACACATTAACCACCCTTTATCATGCTAGGGCGGGCTAAAGACACACACGCATAGGCATGACTGAATGTCAATACAAACTATCTGAAGAGACACTCAACTTTACATGTTCCAGTATAAAAGAAACAAAAAATGCATTAGCTGTGGAAGAAACTGACACCAAATACAAACAAATCATCCATTAACATCCAGAGTGCAAGAAGATCCATCACGTGAGCTTACTAGATTTAAATTTGAAGACCGGGCTTATGATTTCAGACATTCCATGGAAGACCCTTTTGTCCTGAATCATAGCCTTGGGCCAGGGTCCTGATAATTTGGCACAAAATTTCACAACGAAACAGCTCCTGCTACAAAACGTACGCAGATCAATAATATGATCAACATTCATTATATAGTGCTAGATTCCAGGATGTAGCATATTATATATACCTGAGGACGACGCTGTGGGATGACAGCATCAGACTCACTAGTACATTACCGCGCGCAAACACACACACACGCGCACACACATACACATAATACACAGTGAAATCTCAGACAGGACACCGACAACAACAAACAACTTCACAAAAAAAATAAAATGTGCTGAGGCAAACTGGCACTTATCGCCATTTCCAGTATAAGGCTTAAGGCGGTGCAAAGGGCTCCGGCAAGTCTGGGGCTAAGTACATAATGTAATTATTTCACGTTAGAATGGACTTTGCACATGCGAATTTCCCCGGGTTAAAACGTTCAGATTCTTTTTCAGTTCACAGTTTTTGCACTGACGAGAGACACTCTGGCTATTCCCGGCACGCGATGTAGAGAATCATGCCAATATTAAGATCGTATTAGTTAATATTGTCCCAAGAGTTGGTTCATCTTGCATTAGGAAAAATTAGAAATGCTAATGTAAAAATGTTTTGTTTTTTTTTGCTCTCTCTCTCTCTCTCTTTCTCCATATTACCCCTCAACGGGGAGCTCTCGGCAGAAACTAATCTGGCGTTTACCTCAGAGGCGATAGTTTTAGAAGTGGTCTGCACTTCCCGCACTTGCGTCAAATTCCCTCAAAGCCGCATTAAGAATGGCTGTAGAGGTCAGCAAAGGGGTGCTGACCATGAATTATGAAGCCCCGAGTTCTACCTGTTGGAATTTGACCGCCTCCACCTGTCGGTACTCCCTGTGAAAACTTCAGCTGAAAACGGAATTATTTATGTAAATATTAATGAAAATAATAAAAACTTCCGGCGTGTTATCAAATCCTTATGTAGCATCTGCGGGCTACCCCTTGCCCTCCCCCGGTTTTGTTGTTGTGCTGGTGGCTGAGCATGTGTCCACTACTTTTTCATTTTATTGTTGACAACCGCCAGAGTGTACTGTACTCCGTGACCTGACCTTCTTTTCTAGTGAGTAGTTTTTTTCCTCGCTCGCTTGTTGTCAGGTGTTTTGACTCGTTCAGTAAATATTAGTATGTTCCCGAATATTCGATAACGTTGTGGATACGAATGTTTACGCCAGATTTGGCCTTGAGTGATGTAACCTGATGACGTATTGATGCGTGATTGGTTGGTTTGTGCGAGGGCAAAGGTAACGTTTATTTCGGGCACTTTCTGTAGGAATGTTTATATATATAGACCTGTGTGAGTGGGTGGTCGGTGAGTAAGTGAGTTTCCTTTTGTGTGGCGTAGATATTTAGTTTCGCTGGTGTCTTCCTGGTAATTTATTGTTCACTATACAGTTATTAAACTTTAGTATTATTTAATCTATCGTCGGATCTCGTGTTTATTTATTTTACAGCTGTAATAGTTTCGTTTTCTAAAGGGTTGTAGTTAGATCAACTAACTCCCCCTACTATAACGTGCTAGAACAACATCAGCTGTTACATATTGGGGGCTCGTCCGGGATCCGACCATATTCGAGCGGACCAGATCAAAATTACTAGATTTATTTACATAGTTTATTGTAGAATATCATCGACAAGCTATCTACAACATGTCGGAGGTTATTGGAAGGCTTAGCCAGGAAGCGGACGCTATGGAGCTCACTGGGCAGGAGAGACGGGACTACCTCCGTGAAGGCCTAGAAAGAGAAAGACAGCTGGAGGCTGAACGACAGGAGAAGGAGGCTGAACGACAGGAGACGGAGGCTGAACGACAGCTGGAAAGGGAAAAGATGAACCACGAGTTGGAGATAGAGAGGATGCGCCAGCAACGTGGAGGCAACGACTCAGCGCAGAAGACCGACGACCACGCCACTTCCAAGAGACCCAAGCTACCTGCATTTCAGGACAAGAAGGACGATCTGGATAGCTGGTTGCTGCGGTTTGAGAGCTTTGCCGAGACAGCTGAATGGCCCAGATCCACCTGGACGACATCACTGTCTGCCCTGCTGACCGGGAGAGCTTTGGAGTGCTTCTGCAGACTACCGATCGACGAAGCCAAGGACTACGACAAGGTCAAGGAAGCGTTGCAGAAGAGGTACAACTTGTCAGAGGACGGATACAGACTCATGTTCAGACAAGGTAAGCCTGAAGATGGAGAAGATGTTGGAATGTTTTTGACCAGGATCAAGACCTATTTAGAGAGGTGGATAAAGCTGTCGAAGACGGAGGAGACCTACGAAGGAGTGAGAGATCTGTTCGTCAGAGAGCAATTCATGGATGCCTGCCCACCAGACCTTGCAACCCATGTGAGGGAGAGGAAACCAAAGACGCTACAGGACATCGCAGATTCAGCGGAGGCGTACCTGGTAGCGAGGAACCGGACGCTCAGCGGGAGCGCCAGACTGCAGAGCCGGCCAGTGCGACAGAGGCCCAACGGAGACAGAAGCCCACAGGTCTGCCATAGGTGCCAGAGGCCGGGACACAAGGCGACGGAGTGTCGTGCAAAGTTAAACGACAAAGGTGAGTTGAAATGTTACCTTTGTGGAAAGCCAGGCCACGTTCGGAGGATGTGTCCAGCCCAGAAGGATATGGGACGAGGCAAGCCGAACAAGGCGGCGGCGGCCGTAGTGATAGCGGCGGACGAGTCGTCGAGACAGGATGCGACGACGGCTGACACCAGCATCAACGTTCAAGCGGTAATGAAGGACGGGAAGCTACAGTTAGCGGTGCCTGTTACGTGCGGAGGATGCAGTGACGGAAGGACCGTGGAGAAACTGAAGTTACCAGTGATGAAGGGCTTGATTGGAAATCGAGCGGTAGATGTCCTAAGAGATACCGGCTGTGAAGGTGTAGTGGTGCGGCGAGCACTGGTGGACGACGGACAGCTCACCGGTGGGAAGAAACTTATCGCGAGGATCGATAACTCCTTGCTAGCGGCGGAGGAAGCCGTTATCGACGTGAAGACGCCTTACCTGACGGGCAAAGTGACGGCGCTGTGTCTCCCGGAGACCATCTGCGACCTAGTAGTCGGGAACGTGGACGGAGCGAAGGATCCGTACGACCCTGATACTGAGGTGATGGTAGGAGCGGTGACCACGAGGGCCCAGGAGAAGAGGGAGGACCGGTCTACGTCGCTGAAGGTGCCGAGGGCAGAACGGCACGCGGGAGTGGATAGAGAGGAACTTATCCGACTCCAAGAAGAAGACGAAGTCATTAGGAAGTTAGAGCAGAAGAAGATCCCAACTAATAGAGGCAATAAATCTGTTCATTTTGAGAAACATGGAGGAGTACTGTACCGGATCTACAAGGACCTGAGACAGGCGACGGTTATAAGGCAAGTGGTACTACCCGAGAAACTGAGAGAGTATGTACTGAGTGTAGCCCACGACTCGATCGTCGGAGGACACCTCGGCGTGAAGAAAACCAAAGACAGAGTTATGAGCAATTTTTATTGGCCTGGAATTGAAGGTGACGTTGCGAGATACTGCCGCTCATGCGACATATGCCAGAGGACGATGAACAAAGGAGCGACCCCAAAGGTGCACCTGCAGAGTATGCCAGTAGTGGACGTACCATTTAGGCGAGTGGCCGTGGACTTAGTAGGACCTATCGACCCCCCAAGTGAAGGTGGACATCGGTATATCCTGGTGTACATAGACTACGCTACTCGTTACCCCGAAGCCACACCCTTGAAGAAGATCGACGCAGAAACGGTAGCAGAAGCCTTAGTGAACATCTACAGCCGTTTGGGTGTGCCCGAAGAGATCTTGTCGGACCAAGGGACCCAGTTTATGTCAGATGTCATGAAGGAAACGAATAGACTACTGGGAATTCGACAGTCGACCACTACAGTCTACCACCCTATGTGCAACGGGTTGGTGGAGCGATTTAACGGCACACTGAAGAAGACCTTAAGGCGACTGTGCGCAGAGCAACCCAAACAGTGGCACAGATACATCAACCCGCTGCTCTTCGCATATCGTGAAGTTCCCCAAGAGTCGACCAAGTTTGCCCCATTCGAGTTGCTGTATGGGAGAACTGTGAGAGGACCAATGCACATCTTACGACAACTATGGACCAAGGACGTAGAGGAGCCGGAAACGAAGACCAGTTACCAGTACGTCATGGAACTACGTGAGAGGCTGGAGGACACATGGAAGTTAGCGACGGAAGAACTCTCCAAGGCTCAAGGTAGACAGAAGACCTACTACGACCGGAAGGCGCGAGAGAGGAAGTTCCGCCCCGGAGATGAAGTGTTGGTGCTACTGCCGACGAACACTAACAAGCTCCTAGTCCAATGGAAGGGACCATATAAGGTAGTCTCAGTTGTCGGTGTTAACGACTATAGAGTCAAGATGGGTGCAAAAGAAAAGACCTTGCACGCCAACCTCCTCAAGAGATACATTCCAAGGACGTCAAAAGCAGCAGCAGTGGCAATGGAACCGAGACCTATTGTGACCGAGATGTGTGGGATGGACAACAGTAGGAGAGATACCACGCCTGAACATGTCAACGCCATAAAGGACGGCGGCGGTGATAGTGCTGAGACTGTACTGGCAGAGGACGACATGATGGACAAGAGTCAACCCGTGGAGTCAGCTGGCATGACAATCATCGAGGACTGCGACCTGGAAGGCGACAACGGTGGAACGACGGAGGACCTTGCTGACCTAGGAAGCTGGGACCAGAATGAAGGCTACAGAGATGTCCAGTATGGAACGCAACTGACATCGGAACAACGTCAAGAACTCTGCGATGTGGTGAAGAATTACCAGCACGTCTTCACCAATCTCCCTGGATGCTGTCAGTTGGGTGAACATCGCATCGACCTGACGACAGAAGTACCAGTTCGTCAACGACCATACCCGGTGCCCTACGCTATGCGCGACTCCTTGAAGGAGGAGCTTAGCACCATGGAACGGCTGGGCATCATTCGAAGGAGCTCATCAGCTTATGCTTCACCTGTTGTTGTCGTCAAGAAGAAGGACGGATCCAACCGAATCTGCATCGACTACAGGAGGTTAAACAAGATCACAGTATTCGACCCTCATCCGACAGCAGCGCCATTAGAAGTGTTTCAGAGTCTCTCGAGAGGAAAATTATTCTCTCGGATTGACCTGAGCAAGGGATACTGGCAAGTGAAAGTTCGAGAGCAAGACATTCCCAAGACGGCGTTCGTCACCATGGGCGAACACTATGAATTCATTCGGATGCCTTTTGGGATGATGAACTCAGGAGCCACACTGAACAGGATCGTAAAGCCATTGATCCGTGGAATGAACAATGTGACAGCATATGTGGACGACCTGCTGATTTATACAGAGACATTCGACGAGCATGTGAAGACTCTCAAGGACTTACTGCAGAGGATGGACCAAGCTGGATTAACTGCAAGACCATCGAAGTGTCTGATTGGAACGTCTGAAGTAGACTTTGTTGGACACTTAGTGGGAGAAGGTAAGATTGGCCTGTTAGAAGAGAATGTATGTAAGCTACGAGACGCACCCAGACCCACCACTAAGAAGGAAGTGAAAGCATTCTTAGGATTAGTGGGATATTACCATGAATTTATTCCTAACTTTTCAGCGATTGCATCACCATTGTCTGATTTACTTAGAAAGGGTCAGCCCAATATAGTTCAGTGGGATGAAACGCAGGAGAAAGCGTACACCTCTTTGAAGAATGTCATTATCTCCAAACCCGTGTTATGTTTGCCAGATTTTTCCAAAGAGTTTGTCTTAGCAACTGATGCATCAGATCGAGGATTAGGCGCTAGTCTTATGCAGGAACACGAGGGAAAGTTGTACCCTGTGGCATATGCTAGTCGTAAGCTATTGCCTCGTGAGACAAAATATTCGGTCTCAGAGCGCGAATGTTTAGCTATTGTTTGGGCTGTAAAAAAGTTTACTTTGTATTTGTATGGAAAGGAGTTTGTGCTCCAAACTGACCATCGGTCATTAGAGTTTTTGAACTCTGCCAAGTTTGACAGTCCAAAGTTATTACGATGGAGTTTATTTTTACAGTCTTATCGATTCAGGATTCACTACGTAAAAGGCAGAGAAAATGTCTGTGCCGATTTCCTGAGCAGGGTATTTTAAAGTAGTGCACTATCAGTGAAGTGCATTGTAGCCCATGCTTTTGCCTACTGGATGGATTTCTGGGACGGCAGTATTGTACTGTAATTGGGGACATAGTTCATCTGTGACTGAATATTGAATTGATGGCTGATAGAGAGTCATGATGTGTTAGTCACATTTTGATTTTATGCTATGTCATATTAGTTACCAATGGAACTTGGTGTAATTTTTGGAAAATGTAACCCAAATGGGGACTGCGAGCAAGCAGTGTTTGTGTTATATTGCAATGTTGTAACTTGTTTTGACCTAATATGATGAAGAAAGACCCTAATCAGTGGTCGATATGTATTGGTATTTTTGCCATTGTACGTATGAGTTATACATTTTGGAGATAACCATGTTATGTACAACGAGTTATATGCTATGATTCGTGCACGAAGCATAATGTAAACGATGGGCCATCGTTTCACCTTATATGATTTGTAATAATATCATTGACCATTGTTTCACCACAGTGGTGGCGTTGTGTTATTTTGACTAGTAGGCCTACTGTTTACTATTGGGAAGCAATGACGGTATTGTATTAGTTATGGTATTAGTGATGCAAAGTACACTGCATTGTATTGTATTTGTGATGACATTCGGGAAGACACTGAAATTGTTATTAATTGTAATAAAATTAGCAACTACCTTTGTGAGATTGGGAGTGCTATAAGATTATTTCACGATAGTGCAGACGCTGTATAATGTTTTTGGAGTTGAAAGATATTCAACTTAAATTGGGGAGTTGTGTAGCATCTGCGGGCTACCCCTTGCCCTCCCCCGGTTTTGTTGTTGTGCTGGTGGCTGAGCATGTGTCCACTACTTTTTCATTTTATTGTTGACAACCGCCAGAGTGTACTGTACTCCGTGACCTGACCTTCTTTTCTAGTGAGTAGTTTTTTTCCTCGCTCGCTTGTTGTCAGGTGTTTTGACTCGTTCAGTAAATATTAGTATGTTCCCGAATATTCGATAACGTTGTGGATACGAATGTTTACGCCAGATTTGGCCTTGAGTGATGTAACCTGATGACGTATTGATGCGTGATTGGTTGGTTTGTGCGAGGGCAAAGGTAACGTTTATTTCGGGCACTTTCTGTAGGAATGTTTATATATATAGACCTGTGTGAGTGGGTGGTCGGTGAGTAAGTGAGTTTCCTTTTGTGTGGCGTAGATATTTAGTTTCGCTGGTGTCTTCCTGGTAATTTATTGTTCACTATACAGTTATTAAACTTTAGTATTATTTAATCTATCGTCGGATCTCGTGTTTATTTATTTTACAGCTGTAATAGTTTCGTTTTCTAAAGGGTTGTAGTTAGATCAACTAACTCCCCCTACTATAACGTGCTAGAACAACCTCAGCTGTTACACCTTAACTTTATTGTTCTATGACTCAATTAAGCTGAAATTTTAGCGCAATCCAGGGTTTATATTATGTAAATAATTACAAGAAAGGGAGCAGGCATAGTTTCCTTTCCCGGATTCAAATTTACAAGTCGTTGTATGGAATAAATTTACACTCGCAGCCATGCAAATGTAGACACCATTGTATCAACAAGCCCGAGGAAAGAGCCCTTCCCCCATGGATTAGCGATCAAGCAAGTCGTTAAATTCAAATTCTCTGCTTTAAAACCAGGTAGCAAATAAAGAGAAAACAAAAACCAATCGAGGTCGCACTCGGTGATCGATTAGTTTGTTCCGCGCATTTAAAAAAATAAAATGTTCGCATCTCTCTAGGCTGAAGCCTTTGTGGCAAGCAAAGAATGATACATTTTGAAATGGACGGGGCGAAATGTAACCGAGTGAAGAGACAGCTCAGGGATCCATTACAAGTGAATTAAATGTGACAGAATCATTGAGTGGGGTAGATTTAAGGCAAAAAATCTGCTTTTAGAAGTAACATTAGAGCCTGCAGGCATACGCCAGCACAATAGCCATCTCTTAGCGTGCCTATACGAACCACAGGCACATACGCGCACATATGATTGAGTGTCACCAGACGTCTACACAAACAGCGCAGACACCCAATTTAACATAATTACATTAGTAGGCTTTGTAAAAATGTAAAATGCCCACAACCCAATACACAATATGTGTAAAAACAAATTTATACGCACATGAACTTACAAGTACTCGACATAATGTACAATCACAAACAATAAACGTAAAATAAACATAGTACATACATTTAATGAAATGGGCGAACATATTTTTTAAAATACTCTTTATGGCCCACCTGAAAGGCAGCCAATAAATGAAATAAAATAAAATAAAATAAAATAAAATAAAATAAAATAAAATAAGACAAAATAATACGTTAATAACGAGAAAAAACCGACTCGATGGAGAAAACTAGCACATTTTCAAAATGATTCTGTTTGGCTGATGCTCTCAATAAATTACTCGGAGGAAGCTCGCTAATGGTGAAAATAGAGACAGTAGTGGAGAGAACACTCGTCCATTCCAGAAGACATTTCGTCCTCCCCCACCTCCTCCTTGAACACTTTTGTTTTTAACTTTCCGACAGTTGGAAGATGGAACGGGCCAAATTCCCAGTGGTGAACATCACCAGAAACATCGGTAAGGATGTGAAAATGGGAACGCTGGAAGCCATGATTTTTCTTGCAGCTCTGACAGCGCTGGGGAGTAGGTCAGGGTGCCTAAGCTGTTTCTTATGATTATAGATGACTGATACAACACCAGCCAAGTCTCTACTTTATTTCTTTCATTTTCCGTGCTTTCCCTGCTCTGCCATGCTTCTTTTCTTCTTCCGGATTTATTTGTTTCACATTTCGCCACTCTCTCTCTCTATTTTCCCTTCCTGCTATCATTATTTTAACGCCAGTGTTTTCTTTAGCGTTTTGTTGGTTTTTATTTTTTGTTTTGTTTTTTGTTACGTTTTCTTATATAAATATGCTACATGCCAGTTTATTAAATCGTGACATAACTTTTACTTCTCTCCTTTTCTGTTTCATTCTAGTCACCCATCGCACGATCTATAATGAATATCCACTGAGTTGGCGAATACAGGCGGTAGTGGGCTGGGGTCATATAGCAGCGTAGATATCACACCCACCTAGCAGATACAACATTAAAACCCTTCCTTACCAATCTCGAAAACGCCCATTTCGTGACGCCAACTTGTGTTATTTCTGAAAAATCTGTTTGGGCCTGTGAGCGGAAGCGACAAAACAGGACGTTAATTTTCTACATCAAAGCCAGTTGTCCAACCCTGAACCTAAACACCAGGGGGCGTTGCTTACATTCTTCCGATTTCAAAACTTCATAAACAACGATGATTAAAATGCTGCAAGGGAAATAATCTGGAATTGCTCTCATTTTGTAAAGGGGGAAATGAAGATAAAAGGACATAATTAACTTGCAAAGATAACGAACAGCAAATAACTGGTTGGAAAAAACGAAAAAGAAAATACGAACTGATGTTTTTGCAGTTGCTTTGGCTGTTACGTTAATGGAGGTCTCTTTGTAAGGTAAACATTTTTGGGTGCTCACACAGAAAACCGGATAATAGTCTACCAGACTTTCTGGCTAACATTTATAGGTGATGAATAATTCTGTTTGAACGTTAAAAGCAACCACAAATGTTCGTAAATCATCAAAAATTTCTGTCTGCAGCTCCGCATTAGACTTTTTTTCTCTCCCATGTAATCACCTTTTATCTTGACATCTAAGGAAAGTAACTCGCTACCCTTTATCTAGAAATAAGTTGATTTAGCTGATAGAAGGTTTCCTTCTTCACGAAACAATATTTATTAAGCTATTCCAGAAAAAGAAAATGACGCTCTGACGGAAGAAGAAATAAAACGATCGCCTCTCTCTTCTCTTCTCCCCCCCCCCCCCCCTCCCCCAACCCCTCGCTCTGAAATTCCAATGTTATATCACGTATCACTTAAAGATGATCGTATCCCAACTTCACCTCGCAGCGCAGAAACTGCAATGCTTCAAAATTAGATTGGCTAATACAGAGAACGAGTTTTGCTTTAGATCTTGTTACATTTTTTTCCGAGGCGCAGTCAAGATTGCTTGATATACGGAGCACGATTTGCGTCGTAGATTCTCTGATACATAGCTCTGACATAGGTGGGTTGTTTCTTCAAGTGAGCTTCTATTTTTATCTCACGACAATCAGATTCTGAACAGATGAGTAGATAATCGGGTAAAGATGAGAACCATACTTGCTGTAAACTTCTGTTAGCCCCTTATTTTCTCCTTCGCCTTCTGTACCGCCTTCTGAAATGTCTCAACATGCCACTTGGTTGCACCATTTGGGTGGCCAAGGTAGGCTTGGAAATATCACGATTCAGCGAGTGAAGAGCATGAAGAGCAAAGTAGAAGCATAACAAATAGCATCAAAATGACAGCTATTTAAAATTTGACCTTTCAAAGCCATCAAGCTTTTTTAAAATACGCCAAATGACATGTTGGAAGTAATATGTCTGATATTTTAAAGCATTAAACTTAACACACAACATCATCAAAGGTCAGTGTGACACTAACAACAACAATACTCTGAGTGAGCAAACTAAGAATGTTATTGTTGTCACCAGGAACCTGCCATTATCACCAATCAAAGCCTCGTTCATTTGCCTGGTTGTAGCAATTTTATTCTTACCTGATTGTATAGTACTGGATGCTTTTTCATGCAGAATAACTGACCTCACTGGCATAGAGGTAATACATTTCATTATCATTGCAAATCAATGACCCATTGCGACATACTCATGTCTGTAGTTGTCATTAGTTTGTCCTGATCATTTACAGGCAGTATAATGTCCAGAATTATATCCACAGCAGCATTTCAAGCACAAGTTGTCAAGAAAGCATGGGAGACCACCCAACTTTGTTGTTCTCGTGAAAAGCTCGTCATCGCCCTCGGCTCAGACCTGTATCCATTCTCTCAGGAAGTAACGTAAAGAACAAAAATACAAATACACAAGCAAAAGTTGAAGAAAACGCCGTGTTTTCGTCTTTTCGCATACACTCTTTTCGCTGAAACAACGAATGTTCTTGATTTGATTTACACGCCCAGTGTCTTACAATTGAACAAATCAGTACTCTATGACTCAGAAATAAGCACTGCATCAGGAAATACACTGTCGTGATACTATCTCAACCATTCTAGCGAGGACAACTGTAATGGACTGGACTGTTCCAAATCTTCCCAAAGTTGTACCAAATCAAACACACTTACTAATTACGATTAAGGCCTTTTTTTTCCCGCAGATACTCGAAATATTGATTTTATTTATTGATCTGCTTTTTTAGCTGTTGTTGTTGTTCAAACGGTCAGATTGTACGACGTGTTTTTGCTTCTAATATTTTTAGAAATGCTGGGGTTTTCACATTGAAGACTACATTTGCCCAAAGCTAAATGACTTTTCATTTTCCAAACGTCTCTCTAACATCCCACTATTCATTTTGGAAATTCTGTAATGAAAACTGCCTGAAGGTCATTGCAGATAATGTCCAGAGATTTTTAGGTTTAGGAACTACAGGGGTAAGTCCTGTTCTCCGCCACGAAGCCTCCCGATCGTCTTCCATTTTTAATTTTATATCTACAGCCCTGGATTTGTTTATTCCAGGAAAGAAAGAAGACCGCACAACGCATACAGCAAACAATTTTTATGAGACCTTGCAGTATCTTACTAGATGTTTCAGACCGACACTTCAAATGTCAGACATACCATAAAGCATTGCTACCCTGAGAATTATTACGCACAACAGCCATCGACATACACTGCAGGCAATGTAGAATTCAGATGTGTCTTTTTTTTTTACTTACATTCCCCAGTGCGTGGTTTTCTACCTATGAGCTATTTCTGTTTCTACTTTCGTTTTGAAGTATCATTAGAATGATCTTAAGCTTGGAACGACCAGTCGTACAGTGTATCTAAAACTGAATGCATTAAACTCCAAAATCTAACTTACTTTTCTTGAATGTAAATAGTGAATTTTGACTGTTCAGTTTTAACTATAAAGCCAGTTTACAGCTCACAAATTTCTACATGAGAGATATTTCCCTCTGTCAGTGAAACAAAGTTGTCAATTCACCTCAGACCGCAACAATTACAGCTCTGAATGTCTACACAATGTAACTCTCACCTGAAAGCAGGGCAAGGGAAATGCTGTATAGTTCAAGGGTTATGTAGATTATGTTGCCTATAATGATTATAACATACTAATACTACAATTTAGCGAGCAATCACGTCCTTAGTTGTCCCATGGCGAGACAGTATTATGTAAGATACGAGATACAGCTTCTATCTAGCTGATATACTTATTGCTCATAAACGTCGACAGGCCGCATTTAAACATTACATGTATTGCAGAGATAGCCTATCGTAGGATGGAAACACAGATTTGATACGGGAATTCCCACACGCCCCAGCCAGATCTCCGAAGGGCGGGGCGAAACAAGACTGCTACTTCCGGGGTGGTCTCAAGACAAGCAAGGGTATCTTGCTCTGACGTCAGCTGTTATAATGACATTATGAGGCAATAAAAGTAAATAACCATTTTTTTGGTAGTCTGGAACCTGGCTGACGGTGGTAGTGGGGGTGGGATGAGTTGATATTCCAAAATAAACTTCATGTGACGCAGAACCGGGGAGCTGGGAGGGGAGAGGGTTCAGGGTGAAGATAGCTTCTACAAGAAAAAGCATCATGATTACCCAAACAAAATAACGAAGGGGAAAAAAAAAAGTTAAACAAATAACATAAAAAAGACTGAGAAAGCTAGCAGTGCCTGCTCATTAACAGGAAAGCGTGTGAAACACGTTACCTGAGCAGAGAACATAATATGATACAGTCTTGCATAGTTCACATACTTTTTTCAGGGCTGAATCTTTCATTATGGTGTCTGCATTTGGGAGGCACGAGCAGGAAGGCTAAGACAGAATATGTAAATTAGTGTGTTTGTCAATTACGGTGCCAACCATAGATCTGTCTATGGCGAGCGCATTGATATGATATCGATTTCTAAACAGATATCCGGATTACAAAAATCAGAGACATGATTTTCTCGTGTCACTCTTTTCGGGTATGGCAGATCAGTTCTTCTCTCGCCCCTTTGATGGCAAGAAGTGTGGGAGGTAAGGCGTCTATAAACTAAATGAGTTCGCCCGTAGACGTTTCCCTGTGTGTGAGCGTAAGTGTGTGTGTTTGTGTGTGTGTGTGGGAACGCGCGCTTGCAAAGACTCCCTGACCGCCGGAGGTGGATGTCGAATGAGTTCTTGGACAGAGACCACCAGGAAACAAGTGTGTCCAATCACCCCTTTAATGAACTTAAATCAGTGTTAAGACCTGATTGGAGACCAGCAATGTGAGAGAGGAATGGGGCGGGGGGGGGGGGGAAGAGAGAAAGAGAGAGAGAGAGAGAGAGAGAGAGAGAGAGAGAGAGAGAGAGAAAGAGAGAGAGAGAATAACAACGCCAACCCACCTTCACACTACACTCTTATTCCCACCCGCCACCCCCAACCCCACACACAAAATAACACTTTCAAGATCTTTGCATCCATTCCCTCAGGCCCCGCTTTCCAGTCTCAACAAAAAAAAAACTCATGTAAATAATAAGAAAAATTTTAAAAGCCACAATTCTATACCTCGTTCATTTCCTCTTTACAACTATCTTTCCCCCTCCCCACCCCCCTCCCCCATCCCCTTCTCCTAACCACACGCACACACTTCCATCCTCTTTACCCCGAATTTTATTGTCAAGCATAGCGGGGAACCCCCTTCCCCACACCCAATGACCTTTGCCCCAGCCCCAACTCCCAAACCTTTCACTACCATCAGAGTTACAAATTCGTTAACACGTGGGTGAAATAAGTTTTCCAATCACCCTACCTCAAAATACTCACACAGTACTGTAAGACTTCCAATCACGCCCACCCCTTCCCCACCAGCTCCACGCCCCACCCCACAAGCTGTACACAGAGCAAGTAAAGTCTGTACCAGCCTACCAAAGACCTGGGTTTGCAGCTTAATTTGTCCCCTGGGAGCTGACGATTAATCAGTCCAAGCCTCCGAGCAATGGACGCTAGGTGCCGGAATACAGAGAGGAATCAATCCCGATAGAGTGATGGGGGCTGACGGAATGAATGAATGAATGAATGAACGAAAAGAGAAAGAGATTTGGGGGAGGGAGGGGAAAGGTGTGAGTTGTAAATGAAGGAAAGTGTTGAATGAGACTTATAAATCACGGGCTATTGAACGGAATGGCAGGGGGTCCTTCCGGACTGGTTACAGGATAGCTGCAAGAACTGGTATGGGAGGTGGGGGGGGGGGGTGCCTTTGGAAAGGTAGGAGAAAAAAAAACAGTGGAGGTCGAAATTTGGTGGTACATGTACTGGTCTAGTAGTAGTGGTGATAACGCAGGGAGTACCACACATAGCGTTCATGATGAACTCAATAGGCTTAAAAGGTGAAAAGTACAGATTTGTAGTGAATTATCATCATGAATTTTTATATAATAATGGGCCAGAAGATAATGACTCTAGATACTTAAAATGTTTATCAACAAGCAATCTAGTATGCTCTAATCTCACATTTACAGAATATGAAGTTGAATATGCCAGAGCATTAATTTCACAGCAAGAGAGGAATATACAAGAATTAATCGCATACTTTGCGGGGGGGGGGGGGGGGGAGAAGGGGAGGAAGTTAACATTTAAAAAAAAACAACATGCTACTAAAAACTTTGGTTACAATCTTGAATGAATGATGGACAGTAAAAATAACGCATCGTCACTATTTACACGATGTCATAATTATGAAATCACTTAAAATAAAAATTTGAAACACTTCACATTTCCAGACAGTCACACAAACACGCACGTTTATGGCAATCGGAAACAAACGTACATGAAAAACGAGAGACAAAGAGAGAGAGAGAGAGATAGAGACAGACGGACAGACAGAGAGAAAGACAGACAGACGGACAGACAGACAGACAGAGAGAGAGAAGCACAACAATACCCTGGTACATGTCAAACAAAACAGCTCTGTCTTGTAAACACAGAGGCCGCCAAAGTTTTTAGTTAAAAATTAGAAATGCGATGGTGACGATAACCGCGCCAGGGGCTGTATTCTTACACAAGGAACGGAATGTTCATGGCTGTCAGGACTAATAGCCTACGTTTTTGTGAGTTCAGCGCAGGGAAGGCTTGCAGTTGGAATATGCGAGTGCCTTGGAAGCTATGCTGGCGCCAACGCTCTCTATCCACGTGCTGCAAGTGATTCTGTTGCCATTCATTCAGTGCCACACATACAAGGAACGAAGATTTTATGCATATCAGGAGGGGATACAGATCATGTGGTCATAAAATTAAACTATTTATTGTGTTAAATTATGTTTAAAAGATGATCACAAATACTCCGGATGGGATAGTCTGTACCATGTAACTATGTGTGTGTTTCAGGGCCAAGTTAAGCATGGGAAGAATGCAAACAATATCCCTGGACGCTGGCATGGAAATCAGATCGTTCCCAAATCTGAAAATGAATTAGATTTATATTTTTTCTGCTGTTATGCGCTGACAGCCTGATTTACATATGAAAAACGTTCACTTTGCATTGAAAACGGCGAGCGATTATGTCTTCCACTGATGATGCTTTAACATCAGATGGAGCGAGGAAATGAAATGATGATCGCACCGGTCTCTGCTGATGTAACGAGCTGGGTGTAGTTGAAGGCCCAAAAAGAAATATCAGGTGAAAACGAAACGTCAGTTTTGGCTTTAGTTATTACAAGGAAGGAAGGGCTCAAGCCAAGATCTCAAGACAGAGGGGTGGAGGAGGGAGAGAGAGAAAGAAAGAGAGAAGGAGAGAGAGAGAGAGAGAGAGAGAGAGCGAGAGAGAGAGAGAGAGAGAGAGAGAGAGAGAGAGAGAGAGAGAGAGAGATGGGGCAACAGCTATAGTCAATTGCAGTGCAATATTACAAAATGATATCACAATAACATTTTTTGGGGCGCTGTTGAGCCAGTATAGGGAGACCAGTCAGGATGCCAAAATTTCATAATTGGAATTATTTGTATCATCATGTAGCAGAGGGTTTGCGGAGCATTTCGCTTTTTAAATTTTTAAAATATCTTCAATAGAATCAAAATTATGACAGTTTTCAATGTACAAAACACACGGATCTTACAAAATGAGAAAATCGCATCTAAAGTCAACACATTTATTTTCATATAATTATTTTGAGGTGTTTTTCTCACTAGGAAAGCAAAATAATGTCATTATGTGAGTTTATAACCATCACAGAGCTCAAATATTGGGTAGAAATCAACATTTCAAACAACCTGAGACTTGCTTTTGCATAAAGTCAAATCAAAACAGATGTTTTGCTACATCTAGATCTATATCTCTCTGTATCTTATTGATAGCAACTGCAAGTTTTTGCAGATATTGATAAAAATAAAATTCCTCTGCATTTAGAATACATGAAAAGAAAGTTTTCCTGGATAAAGCATAGGTTACTTTGTCTGCTAAAAGATTTAGATGTAGAATTGCAACTAAAATCAATTGGAAAACCGATGCTGTCAGGCTGGCCTTTTCTAGCAGACGATGTTCTTTTGTTTACGAACATGCACAACTCTTACAAAATACTACAGAGCCAACATATGCGTACTAGATATGAATGAAAAGTTGTGGATTTTCCCTTTTCCATTGGTATATGGTGTGAAAGGGTAGGAAAATATGAGTGCGCATCCAAAAGAGGACATAGCTGTTGACCTTGATAATGGTAAAATTACGTAATGTCAACGAATTTAGTCCACTGCATTTAAAACGCAAAATTAAAATATTTAGATGCTTTATTTCATGATAAAACTTACACATCAGATGTTGGAATGGATGTAGAATGAGGTTCTGACCTTGGCGAAATTTAGACCTAGGGTAATCCAGATGACCTTTGGAACCTGATTGCTCAATACTAAGATTTTCGCCACACGACGGGTTTTCTCGGGCTCCTCACATTTCTCTAAAATCTGATCTTAAATTACTTGAATATCTTCTATTAAGTTTGAAGTTTAAAATTATTCAGCTTCCTCTAAGCTTTAATTATCGTGCCTGCTCTTCATGACAAAATTTAATGTTACTTGTTCCTGTGAACAACACATAGTGGAAAGCTGTCCAGACTTTACATACAGACCGCTCCACAATATTCTTAACCGTATCTCGTTAGATTGTTGTACATTGTTTGACCGAGTGGTATTCAAAATTGATTATTAGCTTCATTGCCTTGGGACATGAAGCGAACGTCAGAAATATTACATGTAGTATAATGTATTACTGCTTTGCCCTTCAATCTGGGTCATTTCAAATGTTAAGCTGTTTACAATTAGAAATAACGCAGAAATGCCAGAGAACAATTAAATAAATAATTAGCTTTAAGCAGATTCTTGCCCGTGCACATTTTCAAGTGGTGGATGTAGGTTATGTGTAGGAGGAGGAAAAGGGGTGGGGGGAGAGGGGGGAGCGTTAGACGGTGGTACAATCTATGGAATGAAACTGCTTTTGAATCATGACGGGAAAAACAAAAAGGAATCCTCTCAAAGAGATAAAATCAAATTAATTTCAAATGTACACACTCGTGTACAAAAATTTCCGGCGGCCCCAGTAACAGACATAAAGTTGACAATACCGTCACGTCTTCCTCTTGTTCCACCCACTTTTCTCATGACTGAAACTAAGCGACCCTCACGATGCCCCTGAACACGATACCATGGAAGCAGTCTTGACGGTATAGGTATTATATAGGACTACTGTATCTCGATTTCAGAAGCGTGTCTGCAATGCGTGGGGTATTTAACGAATTGATTTGACTCTGAGTCCTCATGAGCTGACGGATGAAAGGCAAGGAGGAAAGGATATCAATTTTAATTTTGGTGTGTGTCTTGAAACTGTGTCATGGCTAATGTCTCGATATGACTGACAGCAATAACTGAGTTGATGAACAAGATACCGTGGTTTATTGTATCTAAGACTACAGAAGCGTGGTTCCATACCTGAGTCTGTAGATTTTCTTGTTACAGATTCAGTGAAGAGGAAACTGAAATTTGGCTGGAAATTGTTCAAAGACTATTCAGTGCAATGTTTAAAACTTCACGGTTGAAAGGATAACCAGTATTATGTTTTAAGTTTCATTTTTGAGAGGGAAATGAATGATAAAATGGATACATGAACAGAAAGAAGAGGACAGGTGAAAGAAATAAAAGCTGGGGGGAAAAAAATCATCAGACACACAGACAGACTGAATGACTAATAGATGTAATCCCAGATAAAGCTAAAAAATAAGTAACCATGCAGACACTCACAGACATTGAAGGAGCGGTTGCTGGACGTTGAAACCATACTTTTCACGCACACACCACATACATACATTCTACACACACATGTGCACAGAACACACAGACAGAGTTTAGAGAGACTGGGTGTTTCAGACTGTAATTACATGATTGTTGTAATCTGAGCTTCCACAGCCCACAGACAGACAAATAAGAGGAGGCGAAAAACGGACAAGATAGATGAAGTTATTGAGGAAAAACAGCAACGTGTTTGCAATATAATTATAGAGGGGGGAAGGGTGGAAGACAGGAAGGGGGGAAAAGAGAAGGAAAGGAGATGGAGTAGACATTACGTGGGTGAAACAAATTTAAGTACAGAGAAAGAAAGGTAGAAAAGGAAAAGAACTTTTACTGACATTGCCGCTGCAGTTTCATCGATCCGGCGCAAACTGAGTCTGTTCTCCTACATCCTCCTTGTACAGTGTAACATTAAACGGGCGATAGGTTTCCTCTGTTGACGTTGCCCTATGGTGTTTAAAACCGCGGAAATGAAACGCCGGGGGTAAAATGGGGACGGTGCGGTGGTAAAATGTTTTACAGACAAAACCTCATTATATTTCTGATGCTTCTGTAACGTAAAGACAAACTATTAGTGCATAATGACATTTGTCGCTTGCACACCTCGTGACAGATTGTCGATAAAAAAACCTCTTCATTTCCACTAAAAACAAAACCTCTTCCTTTGATCTTAAGAAAAAATTCATTTGGTAATAATTCGGTAATTTCACTTTCGAGCAACAGAAATTGCCTACATCCATCTGCAAACAACTGCGGCAGCAAAGCTAATCTTAAATTAAATCGGCAAACGGCACAGTTCCACTTTCTGAGCTTGAAGGCGTCAGACTAAACTTGAACAGCTGCAGAGCGGACATTAGAATGATTCATTTCTTTATTTTCCTTCCCACAAATTTCTAATGAAACAACCGTATAACAAACCAGCAAAAACAACATCTTTACTTGCAGAGGGTGTCACATGGTAATATTAGACGGGAAAAGCTCCACTTGGAGTACTGAACATACAGTGGGAGACATAATTACTTGCCTACACTGGTAGAAACTCAGCGCCTCCTTTTAACTAAGTTTACTAGGTGCATTTCTTCAATCACAGGACACTCAAAACATAAATGTATAATTATATATCTTTCATGTAGGCATAAACTTTACTTTTGCTTTTGGCCATAAGCGGGCCAAAAACTTTCACGGAGCACCAAAAATATAAAACTGAATTGAATCTAGATTCTATAAATAAAACTCTATTTTTTCTTTAAAAGAAAAAGACAAACAGAAAGTATAAGTCTTACAGTTTCTCTGCTGAAAAAGTCTGAGCAGGAAGTCACCAATAGGAAACTACTTAACTTACAAGACATTTACAGCAAATGGGAATGTTCCAGCAAACACTGCATCTGTCCAACAGGGACAAAATTCCAATAAAACCCATGATTTCTGACACGGCTGTCTGCGTTTTTATAAAGAAGATCTTATCGGTAAAAGGCCAAAATATCCACATCGTCTCAGAGACATAGACAGAGTCGTTCCTATCTTCAGCCACATCTGTTCGATGGAAGAGATGGATGCAGTAAAATAAATATTTGATGCCATGGAATCCGATACAGTAAGGAACCTTTAGCAGAGACCCAGCCCTTGCCGCCGGCTCGGTCTGTAGCTAGTATAACCTTTTACATGTACCAGTCAGATGGATATGCCCACACATGATCTACGTCAATATTTCCCGAAGTCTCTTTTGGCTTGTTTGTTATCTATCCTTGCTCTACTGTAAGTGAATGAGTTTGAAATTGAGAAAGAAGAAATCTAGGTGAAATTGACGTGGGGAAAAAGCCTCGTTAGGACGCTAGCCAGATCTTTTCGTCCTTTGGTCGCTGCTGTACTTATGCTGCTGTTGTTATTGCAGTTGTTACATTATATTCACGGAGGAATAAAAGCCGGTGTTTGTTTGTTTGTTGTTGTTGTTTCGGGGGGGGGGGGAGAGGGGGGAGAGGGGGGGGGGGGAGAGAGACTGAGAGGCAGAGAGAGAATTTTTCAGCAAATTATGATCAGTATCCATCATGAAAAGTGATTTGTCGTCTATTGTTGTATGTCTCAGGCTGGCTCAGCTTTTGAACACCCATCCATCTATCTATCCATCCATCCATCCATAATCTATCTATCTATCTATCTATCTATCTATCTATCTATCTATCTATCTATCTATCTATCTATCTATCTATCTATCTATCTATCTATCTATATATCTATCTATCTATCTATCTATCTATCTATCTATCTATCTATCTATCTATCTATCTATCTATCTATCTGTGAGTCTGTGAATGCCACTCTTATATCATATTTATCTGTCGTTCGCTATGACGTTCCAGAAACATTTGCAATTTGATTTTCCGTCAATAAACACCGTCTTTCTATCTGAGAGAGTAAGACCGGCATTTACCTATTGGATGGTAATTAAATCAGTGAATCACAGAGACAGTGAACCGTTTGTGGATGTGCAAGTAAAATAACATCTTCTATCCAAATTTAGAAAGCCTCTAAAATTCGACTCTGTCAGACAGCGAAATATGAACCCTGGCAAAAGTTGAAGAATAAACAAACATTAGAGATGTATCTACTCGTCGACCTCTGCTGAGGCTGACTCTTAAATCTGCCTAATTCTCTGCGAGTAGAACAGCCCAGGAAAAACAAATTAAAATAGTCTACCGTAGAACGGACTCCCTCCATACCCACCCCTATAATCTATTTACTGGGGAAATCCAAAGCCGGGTAGATTTTTTTTTCCTTCTCCCTTGGCAAACAAGCGTTTGGATATATCTCCGTTCGATGAGGGGAAAAAAGTTTGAATGAGAGATCGGGAGAAAGGGAGGAAAAATTAGGGATAACGAGCCCCGGAACAGGAAGGCTAACTGGGAAAAGGGAAACGGGGGCTCAATGAACTGCGTAAGGTTTGAGTGTGGGAAGAGAAAGATTATCAGGAGGAAGAGGAATGACAGTGAGATGCAGAATGAAGAGACCAAGGCAAGACTCTTTTTAGTAGTGCATTTGACAGACAGACAGACAGGCAGACAGGCAGGCAGGCAGGCAGACAGGCAGGCAGACAGACAGACAGACAGACAGACAGATAGATAGATAGATAGATAGATAGATAGATAGATAGATAGAGAGATAGTTAGATAGATAGATAGATAGATAGATAGATAGATAGATAGATAGATAGATAGATAGATAGATAGATAGATAGATAGATAGATAGATAGATACTGTGGCTGCAAAAAAGCCTTTATTGTTTTCATTACCATACTAAATAGACATTTTTCCATTTTCAGGGAAAATGCCACTTTCCGTCTCTCTACCGACCACACAAACAAGTAATAAACACCACGTCCACAAAAGGATCACGTGATCACACTTCGTCACTCTGACCAGCGGTCACTGTATTTACTGTAGATCTAAACTGACCAAATCCTGGCCAGTGCCCGCGTGGCTCAAGTGTAGAAAATTGGGAAGCTCTTACGGGGAAATTGGATTAGTCTTAGTACTGATTTCTGGTGTGGGACCACAGATACCGGCCACTTTGAGAAATCAGCTTCTTACGTGGTAAACTCCGCACGGAGACAAAGCAAACAGTGAACAAACCAATGACTCAGTCTAAGGGGTACACATTAATTTTATTCAGGTTTCTAACAAGGAGAACAACATTATAACAGTGACCCTTTCTTCTGACTTCGAAAACATCATGTAAAAATCAGGGTAATTCCTGAATTTACCATTTCCAAGAAAACACACACACACATACACACATCTAGAGGCGGAGAGAGAGAGAGAGAGAACGAGTCTTAACCTTCAAGTATCCTGACATAGTGTCTTATATAAAACGTCCCAAACTTGTAAAACTCGTTTAAAACGATTAAACAATTGCAAAAAATATTTTATCAAAAATAAAAAACTATTTGTTGAAACACCAGTGTTTAAAAATTAGAACATTGCGCATCGTTACAAGTTCCATTAATTGGAGCACTGGACAATATCTTATTGAACGATAAGGGAAAAAAACAACAACACAACAAACGACACTACGATGTAGACAGGAAATTTTGAAAACGCCCCTTCCCTTCCACTCTCTCTCTCTCTCTCTCTCTCATGGGCAAAATAATCCCATAATGAGGGGGGGGGGGGCGACAGTAAAATGTGACCTGCCAAATGCATCTGGATAAATTTCTAGATACAATACAAACAGCGAGTGTCGGGATATACATAGATGATAATGCTAAAAACAGAATACATGTACATGCTTCCCATCAATGTCAAGAAAAATTGTTAAGGAACATCTCCAAAAGCCAAAATAATGTTGGCTCCAGGCATCCAGGCCTTCAGGTCATGCACACCCCGTGGGAAAACAACAAATGAAAAACATCCAGCACACGTGAACGTCACATTTGAAAACGTATTCGCGCGTGATAAGAGCAAACAGAACATGGACAAAGCCACGATTGTTGGGAAAAACCACGAAAACCACTGCAGGAAACGTTCTCCAGAAAGGTGCAATGAGCTGGAAGGTGAAATTGCATGACTATCACAAATGAAAATGTACCCACGAATGGTAAAAGCAAACAAAACAAAGGCCAAGAATAAGACTCTCAGAAAAAACGACATGAAAACCATTGCCGGAGACATTCTCCAGAAAGCTGCAATAAGTAGGAAGGAGAATCTGCCACCGCCAGACTGGCGAGGCAAAGAGTCATCAGACAGACCAATCTGATTGTCCTCAACACTGACGTCCAATTTTCGCCGAACTTCCAAGTTCAGACAGATATCGGAGTGCGTCTGACCAGTTGAGCTTTGGCATCGGCACAGACTGTACTGTAGATTAGACATGAGCATAACCTCTGGACAGATTCTCGATCAAGTGAAATGCCAAGAGAGAAGAGTTCGAGTATTCTGATTTTCTTCTTCCACAAACCCAGTTATAAAAATGTTCTCAAATTTCTCGGGGCAAGCAAGGAAACAAAACTACAGAAGTTAAGATGCTCAGACAATGCTGACGCTGAGCTTATATTGGGTACTGGAAATAAACGGGAAATCAAGAAATGTTGAAAGCTTGAAAATAAACTTGGAATTCAATTATCTAAGCCTTTCTCGCCATCAGCAAAGTCTGAACAGAACTTATTTCTGAACAAATCAGTAGGATAGTTGCACCTCACTATGTATAAGGACACTTTTACAAGGGTCCAGAAAGGAAATGTTCGATCATATTCGCCCATTCGTGTTGCTAAGGTATCAAACACTGTTGTTCTAGTTCAGCTAGTGTCGGCAAGACGTTCGAGCATTGGAATAACCACGGGATTGTCTTAATTGACAAGCATTTTATTTACAGATACAGAGCAGTCGTTTCTTTCTACTCTGCAACACTCGTCTACCCCCCACCCCCCCCCCCACCTCCCCTGCTCCCCGGAATATGCATTCGAAGAACGTTCTCACAAAATAGTTGACCCAACAACCTTCAGGCACAATTGGATCAGGCTACAGCCAACCAACGCGTCTTTCCGGTTTCTGAGCCACATTATCATTCCTATTTATTTCGCAGCAATCTGCGTATACTTTAAACCCACTACATAAATTACAGGACCTTTTCCATCCGGGAATCGCTTCCACTTACGATGGAGCTCCACTGTCCAATTTCTTTGCAGTTAATGGCGCATTTTGCTGAATTTTTACCGGCCACATAAACTCTTGGAAACAGTTCCCGTAAACACTCAAATGCCATTTTCCCACAATATTTCTCTTCTCTAAACGAGGCAACGCCTCTCTCGTTATACAGGAGTAAAGAAATATTTTATACAGCAGGTTGGCATTCTTGATTATAATAGTCCATAATGCTGACTTTGACTAAGGCTCCACTCTTCAGCAACAGTGATATTGATTTTTCCTTGAAACGTTTACCAAAGATTGCTTTGCCATTTTCCGTGCCTTTTCATTGCTCATTATCATCATCAGATGCAGAAAGAATGTTTTATTGTTGAGTCGCCGTAAGGTAACTTTTTTGTATGACCTTTACTTGTAATTAAGGGCTGACTTCTCTTGCAAAAGTTGGATCCATATTTCTTGTGAACGCTGCTGTCTTTTTTAATACTGTCGTGCTTTACAGTAATCCACCACAAATGATATATCGTTGGCATTTTCAACACTGACAGAAGACGTTTAAACACAAGGACATATAATGCTGCTACACAATCATCTTTCTGCATAGGTTTAAATACCCACGTAGCCTCTTTATCTAATACAGAAAAATGGGTGGGAGGAAAAATAAATAACCTAATCGCTCTACTCTGCTACATCCACAAGGAGCCTACACATTCTCAGCACAGACAATTTACTACAAGCAATTAATTACCGTTTTGTAAGTGTCAATGAACCTAAAACAATCGCATACACCTGTATTATCCACCGAGACACCCGCTGAGAATGTCGTTATTTGTTCTTCAAGTTTTAGGTCGCCTCATTCAAGTCGTGGGTAAAGAAATAATTCTGTTTTCTTCTGTTCCATTGAACGTTTGTCTGGCAGCAAAAACGCAATGCCTACCAGTGGGTGCATGTATATATTTTTCATCGGGCAGCTCCCATTTTTCTTTACTTCCATACAGATTACGCGGGAGGGAAAACTGAAAGAGAGATTAACCCAGTATCATCGAGAGACAAAATGGTGGTGCAGCGGTATCAAAATGGAAGAAAAATTTTGCGGATTTCTCACATCTGAGGTTTGTCGAATTGGTTCACCAGGAAACCCACGTGGTTATTTTAATAGAAGTCTAACACCTTGTCAATGTGCATTCCCCCAGATATGTCTGCCTTCACTTCATCGACTTGTCTGTCTGCCCCTGCCAATCTTTTATTCTTGTCTTTCCTTGCTTTTCCATCTTAAGTCTGTCTGACCTGACTGTCTTTTGACACAGCCCGCGTAACATTCTACAAAAATCCCCTCCAAGAGCAGGCCAGCCTCTCGGTTTCTCTCCTCCCAACAAGCGGAATATCGGTCCCGCTACGACTGCTATAAACGTTCTTCTTAACAAATGAATAATTCACCATCCATTCAACGATGGCGCCCATTTTCATACAGAATGGATCGATGTTAACGGAAATACATCCTATCACCAGCGTTTTCTCCTTGAACGGCGGGCGCTGGCACAAAGAGAAAAAAGAAAGAGAAAAAAAAAATCACTCCTGGGCGGCAGAAAAATAAAACCCTACGAGAAAAGGTGTGATGCAGTGTCGATGTTAACACCAACCACAGAAATAAACAACGTCCGCCGTTAAACAAACGTCTTTTCAGGAATTCTCAAATAGCTGTTTCCGTATTAAATAAACTCATCACACGGTATTGTAACAGTGGTTGTATTGTCGCTGTTTGAGGTAGTGACGGGAGTGCTACTGACTCGGCGTGTGTGACTGTAATGTGAGTTTGTGTGGGGGAGGTGGGGGGGGGGGAGGGGGGAGGCGGCTTGATCTCGATACACAGCAATTCGACAGCTTCAATCTGATGTCTACTGCTAGGCTAAGTCAAAGGTTATCAGATGATTGTTTTGTTTCACAGTATTCCAGAGGTTTTCAGATCAAACAATTATATACCCTCCCGCTGCTGGTGCTGGGGGTCACGTGAACGTTTAAAGAGGCAAAAATGGGAGATAGGGCGAACATTCAGTCAGAGGCAACGTATTTTTGTCGTCATGTGGCACAACGCAGACCATATGGAAGAAGAGCGCAATGAAGTCATCATAGTTTTGATTTATATTTAATTCAAACTGCCAAATGTCAAAAAAAAAAAAAAAAAAAATCTTTTCATAATAAGTACAATAGTCAAACTTCAAACTTGGGCATAAAGTTCTACTAAGAAAATGAGACTCAATATCAGGCAGTTCTCCCAGTGGTGGACAGAAGAATCTAGGAAAAGCTTAGGTTTCCCAAGGAATACATTATAACATAATATCATACTCACTGGCTTAACCTCACCAGCCAGGCCAGGGCCCGCGGTCACAGCTTTTCTTTTTTCCTATTCCGTTTTCATCCGCACCTTTAAGAGGCTTGCTCTTGTTTCACTCAGTGCCAAAGTAGGGGATGAGGGGAGAGAAAATCCCCCTCCCGGACAGTATTCCGCTGAGTTCTCAGTAGCTTGTTCCCTGTTATACTATCTATAATAGCTGTTCCTTATCTAGATAGCGCGGTTTAGCATTTGTCTAAGGGGTAAATAGTTCAAAGCGCTTAGCGACTTCTTGATATTTTTGTTGCATTTCCAGTCCAACCGCGATACGGCGAGTGAAACGTTCCTCGGGTCCGTTCCGACTGTAAAAGCTGCATGCCCCTTGTTTGTGAGTTCGTGTGAGGAATGTCTCACTTCCCACTTCCATTTCCCAGGTCCAGCGAGTGGGAGAAAGGGTTTGATGTTCTGTGTTTATATAGCCAGTGAACAGTCCCTCGCGTCAATCTACAGCTGACCAAGTCTTTCAAAGTTCAAATATTTATATTTTCTCTCATGTGATCGCATTAAGAAAAGCTAAAAGCATCAAGCCATTAAGATCAAGTGTCTGTTTTTTGTTTTTTTTTCAACCCTCGATGCACATTAAAGCCTAATGTTTTCAGTATTTCAGTACTATGTTCAAATCTCACCTAGACTAAACATTCGCCCTGTCAATTTCGGGCAAGATCATGTCTTTTATGAGGCTTTTCTCTTTTTTATCGCTATGTCTGGGCTAAGACTGTCGAAAGAAAGGTTGGAGAGTTCCGAAAGAGCTAATTTTAATCGGTTATGCCGCGGTATTTCTAGCCTAGCCAGTGTTTTTAGACTCATTGTTTATACGTGAAGCTAACAGCCTTCACGTCAGTCACAGGGCAACTGACCAAATCTTCCCAAACCTGAGGAAAGGTTTCGTTACAGGGTTGATGAACAGGGGAGAGCCGAAGGCTGTGGGGTTAGGGAGTGTATGGGCGCAGACGCTGGCTGAAATGCACTTTATCTTGTGTGTATCTAAGGTATCTTATGCAGGATTTTGACAAAAGATGAAAACATAATTATTCCGGTGGAAGGCAATCACTGCTGCCCTACACCTGACCTAAGCCTGTTAATGAGATTGACGGCAGCGGGGCAGGGCACCGGCTATGTGCTTTTCGCCCTCGTGTATTAGATGTAGCTATTTTGTTGATGTGGTGCCGTTTTACAGTGTAGGTATAATGAACTTCAATAGATACAAAACAAAATTCTCATGTGAGCTCCTATATCTCATTAAGTAATATCTATTCTGAGGAGAGGTGGGGGTGGGGGGCACAGATTCTCTCCGAGTGGAAGGCTGGATGCTCCATTCTTGCTGTACTGCCTCATACCGAGTCCTCATTTCGCACCAATTTCTTACGTGTCTTTAATTTCTTTCCTGCGGGTAACTAAATACATTTGCTTTGAATCCCTGTTTACTGACTGAAGATAGACGCCTGTGGAATCTGTTCCAATATATTAACGTAAGAAGATATAGGTAGACTATCTTTCACAAAGGACTGACCCCGTCAACCGCTGTTCAAAGATTTCCTCTATTGTGGAATCACCTCAAAAATAAATGGATATGTCTTTTAGTATGTACAAAAATATAATGTACAAACAAATAACATACAAGTTCCCACTGTTCGAAAGTAATGTAACTTTCTTATAAGAGGTCGCGAAAAACGAACTCGTCAGAACCTCAAAATAAAGACTACGCACTGGTGAAAAGAAGTTCCACAAGACTTTTATCATTTAATTTCATTATCAGAAACGCAAAAGGAGGAATTCTGAATCTGCCATTACTGCAAACCAATTTCATAAATACCATCTGATCTGAAAGCACTGGGCTGCCTTTTCATACAAGTTAATAACTTCCATTCAGCCAAGGACTAAGTCAGAGCTTGGCAGGACCAACAGGCAGGCTCAGTTCGTCTTGACAGCTTTCTGTCGCTCTGTAACAAATGCCAAGACAAGACTTAAGTGGCTGACTGTTCACCACAGGAGAATAATGTATTATTAATACACTGCCCAAATTAGGCCGAGATTGATTAATGGTCAATTGGACCAGGGGAGATCCCGGGCCGCCACTGCGACCAGACCTTCTGTCACTGACCTTTACTTGCGGACTGCATTTTTGGTGCTACCGGTCAAGGGGATGGAATAGATTTGTCATGTGCCGATGTCCGTCAATGCATTAGCTTCCAAAAACATCAAAACATCACCGTCTATCCCCGCTGAAATGTTCCCTAGTAAACCTTCCTATTTAACCAAACAGAGACAGTTTTGGAAAGTATTTTCGGTAAGAAGAAATTAATTCATAATAATTATTATAGGCCTCAAGGGTTGCACTTATCCAATCATGCAGAATGACAACATATACTTTGAAAATCTATTAAGAGTTAAAAAGTCGATTCATGGATCTTTGTCGTTGGATCAATTCGTCTAAATGCAGTTCTTGGGCATTTATTTATGGTAAATCGAAGTCTCGTGTTCTCTACAATTTGTTTATAAAATATAGGCATTCGCCAATTGCTTTCCAATTTAATAAAAATGATTAGACCTTTGGAACCAGTGCGGTTCTCTATAATTTGGACATAACAAATGAGCAAGTAATGATGTTGATCGATTCAGGTCTACAGCAGTGATAAGCATTATCAAAGTTTCATCATAATAAAGTAATATTCTGAATTTGCATAACAAATGAATGTCGTCTATTTTCAGTCACCGGACTGATATCTGTCCGATCCGATGGCGTTTTCATTTGCTATATCACTTGGGCTCATCCGTCATTCCCCCCCCCCCCCTTTCTTTCCGCCCCGCGCTTTTGTGAAGACTAGAGAATTTATTATTTTATATTAGTGGCAAGGGGGGAAAAAACAACAGCAATAGGTTACAGAAAGTTTTGGCTCTTGGCAGCGAAAAGTCTATCCGGGAAAACTTTTTTCCATGTGAAAACAAGTAAAAACTATTATTGGGGTTTCGGAGATCAGAGAGACGCTAGGAGTGCATTTGATTTCACGCCCTCGGTGTTTCTCCAGGCACCATCCGTGCGGAGAGCGGCAGTGTTGGGTCAGTGACCCACGGCGGAAGACGTTTGATATACAAACCGCATGTACCCTGCTTCTCCCGGATTGTACACTCTGTCAATACCATTCATTTTACAACATGTCAAAATCCCAGCTTTTTTATAGAAAGAAAGGGAAAGCCAATGTACTGGCCATTAAAACCCTTGACTTCTGCACTCCTGGTGAGTTCTGGAAAGTTGGCCACATGCCCGTATGACCTGCAAACATTTCGATCATTGCCAGTGACTCAGAGAAAGGATAAATGAGGCATTCGGCTTTAACTTGCTATGGAATCTCGATACATTTACTCACGTTAGAGCGAGCGGGGTCAATTTACACTTGCCAAATAAAAACAAACAGACTTGTAAACTGTCGATGAGCGAAAGTTTCTCCACTTGATTCCCGTTCTGGTCATAAAAGGAATGACGAACTCCAAAATAAATGAGATTTTCGAACATGACACAGCGGATGGGGCGAGTGGCACCAGTTTCATTCCAGCATCGCGAGGGGTGAATCAAATTGCAGATTTTTACATTCACGTTACAAGCCCGGTCTGACAGGTTGATGTTTACTTCCTTCTGTGTTACGCCGGATCCTCAGCTAGAGGCGGAGGCGCCCACACCTCTAATCCAAACATGTTTATTCATGTACATGCATTGATAAGCCGGTCTTTTTTCCGTTCTTCAAAAAAAGGAAAAAGACAAACAAACATAAAATGCCAAGCCAAATGAATAACAAAAAGTACGCTGACAAAGAGCACCACTTGAAGACATCACAAGAGCCCTGATGTCGCTAGACACAACAGGAAGACTCCCAAGAAATGACAGACAGTTGGAAACGACAAATGCGGAAGTTAATTCTTCACAGACCTCAGCCAGAACCTCTTGCTAATATGTTCTCATACATACAACAAACATTAAAATTTATGAGATCATGTAATTCATACCGTACTTCTTAAAGTGTATAATAAAAGAAACTTCGGACATTTCAGACGCCCAAAAATGATGCTGGCGAATGAGAAAGAGAGAAAACAAAAAGCATGTAAGGCATCGACAGAGAAAGGTGCGGCGTTTCTTGTGGATGGTGAAAAGACATTTCCAATGGTATATCCAGTGAAGATAATTATATCTTTCAAACTGGAAACACACACACATACACATACGCATGTGCGCACACACACACATACACACGCAACACACATTGTCGTCGTTACTAGAATGCCACTCTCTTTTCCTTAGAGTCTCTAACTGTACGAGCACTGATTTCTGTTTCAGATCAAACCTCCTTGTCTCCAGGGATGTGAGTACGGTCCAGTCAGGGCGACTAATTGAGGGAGTATGTGGAAATGTTATCTCTATGTCCTCTTCTCCCCTGCCCACTGCCACGGTAAAAATCAAGGTTCTCTGTACTGGGAGGCCCTTGAGAGATCACGACCTCCATTCCTTGATGCCATAGACCAGTCAGAAATAACATGGGCAAAGGATGCCATGTCTACGTGATGGGAGACGAGCGTGCTATATTTGCATTATTGATGTGCAGACACAAGTTGCTTTCAAGTGCAGACCAGAGGGCCGCGTCGGATCTTGTACGAGAGGAATCGCCTTTTTTGCTAACAGAAATAAGATATCGGAAGGTAGGTGATTGAAAATGAGACATCCTCCTTTGAGAACCCAAAGAAAAAAACATCTCTCCATTCCCGGGAAATGTAAAATTCTTCACCTCAAAATACGACATTTCAAAATGACTAAAAAAAATACTACACAGCGACAATTTCTATGTTCTGTTTAAATCTTGATGTGTAACATCTGTGTTTAATCAATAAACATTGGTAAAAACCACTCCCAAATTGAAGTGTCGTACAGCTGAAAACAAATTTAACAATTTCTGAAAGTAAAACATATTTTTTTTCCATGGCGGTTATCTTGAAGCTGGGGAGGATGAATTTATATTGAAACGAGTGATTTAAATGAATGGGAAAAAATATTCAATCAATACAACAAACATTTTTTTTTTAATGCCCTGCTGTCTCCCGAGTTCAATTAACGTGAACCTTTAATAAAATTTACCATCCATTTTTTCACAGCTAAATAAGGCACAGTTGACTTCCTTGCGCAGCGGGAGCAAATCAGAGAACAACAATCCCGGACAATTCATTAAAAATGTATCAGTCTCTGTCGATACGATAGAGCGTCTCATTTTCCCTGGCTCTATAAGTCTGCATTTTTTAATTCATTTTTTATTGATACTACGGCGTGTTTATCTAGGTAGGGGACAGGAGTCCGTAATTGACTTGTAAAATCTTTTATAATGAGCGGGATTAATGGTGCGTAACTTTGTCCGCGTGAATTAGCTAGGTAGACATTGTACCTCTTTCAATTACTCTCACCTCGCTCGATGAGGTAAGGGGAGTTAATGGAGCGATGGCTCACATCAATTGTTGCGTCCTCTTTCTCTCTCTCTCTCTCTCTCTCTCTCTCTCTCTTTCTCTCTCTCTCTCTCTCTTCTAAACAGGTGAAATGCAAACAAACCGGCTGATGCACAGATACATAACGGACAAAATGGGATAGAGTGTTACACACAGAGATGTCACAAAACTGAGTTCAATGAAATTGAAGGCGCTCCATGTTAGCATAATAATTCACATTTTGCGTGATGTTGAGATTCCGAATAATACACAAACGTTTATCATTTCACGAGAATGATTTTTTTCTCTTCCATATAAAAACCAAAATAAAAACACTGTTCAGAACTGGGGATATCCCCCCCCCCCCCAAAAAAGAATGAAGACAACAGCAATAACTCTAAATTGTTATTGCATTTCTATGTTATGGTCATACGAGCAGCATGTTATCAATTCGGACAGGAATTCAGTTGAAAACTACGAACAAAACAGTGTTTTGCCGCGGCACGAAAAAAAAAAAAAAAAAATTACACACACGTGCATTTGCCTCGTATCCTTGGTCATCGATCTGACGTTACACGTCTGGAAAAGAGAGATCTGATTTCATTGATTTCTTGATTAGCCGCAGTAGCCAAACCACCCATCCCCACCCTCTTTCCACCCACTTCCCTTGCTCTGTTTACGATCGTTCTTTCCACTGGAAATAGAAAATGTGATTGACGTGCATGTCCATTTATCCACTTTAGCTAACGGTTTTCCAATCGCTCGAATCATTCTGCTTAATTTATCTCGAAACCAGAAAGTTTAGGGAGGCTGAAGAGGAGAGAAAGGAGAGGGGTGGGGGGTGAAGGTAAGAGACTCAAACATGGCAGTAAAAATTGCGGTCAGATTTTCTGGCCTGAACTTGAAAAGCTCATTAATCTTACGTTCAAGGCTGCTTTTCATTCATCAAGTCATTATCTGTTTTGTTTGGCGCATGCTAGGGCGTGCTCTGCACATATTAGAGCGTGAAGAGATTCTAACGGACGCCAATACCTCTTGTCCAAACTCCTCTGGTCTCGACATAAGCACACTCGAACACCTTGCCAAAAGCAGTTGTTATAAGACATGGAAAGGGCTCAGAACATCGATTGCAGTGCCGTCATTCTGTTGTATTGGGTTTGAATGCCTTTCAAACCAAGCTTATCTACAGCCCCTTTTATCATATCAGATGTACAATATTCCTGTCCGGAGCTCTGCAAGTGCGGAAAAAGTTGGCACCATTTTTACCTAGAGATAAACGACCATAATGAATTATAACTTTTATACGGGAGAAATTCTCCTACAGTCTAAGAAAGGAAGCTTATACCCGATCAAAGAAGATAGAGTTATCTTCAGAACATCTGCCAGGGTTTCAGAAACGCCGGCACGAACTCCACATTCAAAGGCGACTTTCAGCGCATATATGCAAGCAGCAAGTAAAATATTGGCTAGCCATTCCTCATAATGAATCTGTCACCTCAGTATCTTTCTGCATGCGCAGGTCATTCGAATAATACTGCATTAAGACATAAGAAATGCAAAAAGCGTAATCCCGCAATTATCTTCGGCTACCACTCTGAGATATGATCTGGTATATCTTTTCTGAGAAGGTTATTGACTCCCATGTACAGTGCCACTGAGGTCTGATCCTTACATCGGATTAATCTTCCATCCTATCAGGACATCATCTCCGGCTTTCTGGTTCAGTGATCAGAGGCAAGCACAGCACAGGACAAACCTGGCAGGCACCATCCTCCAACTAATGACAGCCAAGGGAAATATGATAACTTAGCCTGGACGTAAGTGGCGAACTTCGGAATTCACGATCTTACACTATCTTGGTGAAATCAGATGCATTGCCTTCTTCCAATCTATTCAAAGCTAACGGGCATCACCTGCCTTTATAGAGAACTGAAGATGATAGAAAATGTCAATAGGTTTTCTTTTACCCATAACCTCAAAACTGTAAGTAAATAGGCGCAGAGATTGAGTTTTATAGATAAAATTCGGAACAAACTTGCAGTTCCTTACTCTTGTTAGTTTTCACGTTCATCAATTATCATTAAAATGAAAGTTCACAATTCCGTAAAGCCTGGAAAAGAACTTGTAATCAGAGTATGTAAATACACCAGCAATATTATAGTACTCGTACATACTGTGAACATTATGTTCTGACAAGATTCAACGACACGTCAAAAGTGTGTGTATCAATTATAACAACAAGAAAAGAAGATAGTCAATAAACAAATTTCTGCAATCCTTTGGCCTGGGCGAAGATTTTGCTCTAGAACGAATGGCATTCTGAGCAAAATGTTCGACATGCAATATTAGCTAAAGCAAAGCAAGCAATCGATATCTGTGAGTGAAAGTTCTGCCATCCAGTACTTTGTGCTGTCCAGAGTACCACACGCATTTTGCCGCTGCAGCTCGGGCTTTGGCGGCGTTGACACAATTTTCACGCCAGCTTGACCCTGCTCCAAACAACGGAAATTATGACGGATGCTGTCTCACGGGATCTAGGACTTTGCTCACGACGTTGCCGGTCGGTGGACTGTGAGCGGTCTAATGGGATGTAGCACTGGATTCTATCTGGATACCACAGATCTGGCCGGATCATTTTCCGGGGAACTATTTTGTAACCTCTGTCACATACTGTTTTCAGCTGCTGGGTCATTTGAGCCTATATTTATGACGTAAGATTGGAGCCACTATAACCTTAGACATTCAGAATTTTATTCTCGGCTGACTGACGGAACGTCTAAGCTCTTTGAGGAAGGAAATTGGAGATGACAGTCTGTCTGAATACACTAGTGTAATGGGCGGTATATATTGCAGCTCAAACCGTACTTTTCTGACGACACTGAGGACTGGCAAAGTAGGGCAGATCAAATTATGACCTTCTCATATTCTACTGGAAGCGGGTTTACTGAAGTGGGTTGCTTTGAACGTGTTTCATTATAATGAAATAACGTCCACAGCGATGGCGCAGTGACAAATGTTTGAAGTTCTACTTGGTCATTAGCGCCTACATTGTGGGAACAGTGATGTATGTATATTATTGGATTGAAAGTTAAGACTTAGGGAGGTCTGAGATGGGCTAACTGTCGCCGAGACAATACGCATAAACAAAGTGGGCTGTTGTCTCGGGGGACAAGAACGGGCACCGCGCAATTTCACAATGCTCGACAATGGTACTTCACCGTCGACGGCAATACCGCATTTCAAGTCAGACTTCGGTGGACAACACTCGATAGACAGCTGGAGTGGCTGATCTCGGCTAGAGTTTCTCTGAATATGAATATGTACAACATTCAGATCTAGGGCCCTGAAACTGAAAAAAAAAATCAATGCCAAACAAAGATAAGTTTTAGTAAAAGACAGGACGAATTATATCCAAATCAAAGCTGCGATACTCACAATTTACCACTTATATGCAGCGCTGGCATGATCTTGCAGTTGCAGCCCCAAAACATTTTAAAAAAAAAAGAAAGAAATAAAAACGATGGGGAAGGAGGAAGAGAGGAGGAAGAGAGGAGGAAGAGAGGAGGAGTATGAGCAAGAGTTAAACATTAAAAAAAAGAAAGTGAAAATGTACATAGAATATTTGGTAAAGGGACAAAAAGGCGTTGGAATAACTGGTGCCTGAAACTTGAATCATTTAAGATTACCTGGAGTTCAAGGTTTAGATTAGTCTGATTCGTAGAGTTCAAGGTTTAGATTGGTCTGATTCGTAGAGTTCAAGGTTTAGATTGGGCTGATTTATGGAGTTCAAGGTTTAGATTGGTCTAATTCATGGAGTTCAAGGTCCAGATTGGACTGATTCAGAGTTCAAAAACTTTCTGAACAAAATGAAAAGTCCAAGTTATAAAAGTGCTTGTTTAAGATAAACTTTGTGTGAAATTGTTCCCATATTCTCTTAAACGTTTTGTTAAGTTTTCAAGTTTCGTCAGTAAGATTCCTCTCAACTGCTCCCAACTTTTTGCACCGAGTCTCCTTTGTGTTCAAGATACTCCTAACGTTAAAGTAACAACTGATTTGAAAGTAAAGTGACATTGCATGTGCTCATTAATCATGCTATTTATTTCTTCTCTCTTGGTAAGCCCGTTAACAAAAAAATTATGGCGGTGGGGGGGGGGGGCAGTACTTATTTATTGTAGGATAGCATGCCTACGGTTCCTCTTTCCCTGCCACCTCTGAAAATGGCATTAATGAAATGCACAGGCTAATTGTAAATGACCTTGCACCGGACGCTTATCTCATGATAATGATTATGATCAAACTGGACTTGGGCCATGAAGAACAACGATCATGACATTAAATTTTCTATTTCGTACTTGGCCTGGGTTTTGTTGTTGTTTTAATAAAAAGGGATGAATTTCGAGTTGGAATAATGCAGGCGATTTAGATCATTCAAGGAAGTGATAGAGTTGTGTGTATCTACATTAAGACGTAGCAAAACCAGGACTTTCAAGAAAGCATAGTGCTGTCGGTGGGCTTTGGAAATGTCCAGTTTCGCTAACTGTCCTTGTCTTTGAACTAGAACCAGAGAGTATAGATGTATAGAGAGATCTCACTTCCGCCAAATCGCAAAACTAGGTCGTTGCGTTAAACAAGAAATTGAAGAATTGAAAGAGACCGCCCTCACCAAAGATAGTGTGCATATTTGTTTACTGTGGTTTGTTTATATTTTTGGGCTGATAGGAACTATTTAGAGCCGTTTGTAAGTTCTTACGCCACGTGGAAATGCACCAAAGGATATTGTTTACCGCGACGGCCTACTTTCCGTTCCATGCCAACAGTGGTTTCGCGGAGCCTCCCGTATCTCGCAGTGCAAATCGACCAATACTGAAACCTCTCTATGCATACTGACTCTCTGATAGAACGGTACGAGATCGGCATGGGATCATAAAAACAACCTTCCATGAGAATCGAAGTAAAAGAAAATAATCTTAAGATATGGTCATCAAGAAATACCCATCTCTATACTTTGCAACCAAAGCACGACACCATCAACATGGGAGCTACAGCTAAAGACAGGTTCCTGCACAATCGTTCATGACCTTATTACCGCATAATAATCAGAACTTGGAATCTTTCTACATTTAACACAATATATGGGTAAATAATATAATTGTTATTATTATTAACGCGTTCTGGCCTATACCCTGATCCAGGGTGAGAAAGGCAATGATGATGATTAACCCGTTCATTGTAAAAAAAAAAATAATAATAAAATACATTCGTACACCTTCACAGTGGGGCTCAATTCCCAAACAATCAACTTCTAAGTTAAGAGCCCGCGATAGCTCTAATAGAACTGTCTTGCAGAAACTTGCCCAGAGAAAATGAGTAAGGCTGAGTAAAACCAAATTGTCGAGGGTAGCCAAGTAGACATAATCCCGGCGAGTCTAAATATTGGTGCACGTAAGAGCCCTTAAAGATCGTCAGAACTCCAAAGAGCCGTAGGTAAAATATTGACCTTGCTAATCATCAACATTGGACAAGTGGATGGACGCAGTCAGCGGTCAGTCAGGGGGCCATCCGCTTGGAAGTCCCTGTTTTGATTAAAGGAAAAGCCGTCGTCCTTTTACGTCATGTTCTCTTCCGCTGACTTCATCCATTATAACGCTATGACGGGAAATATTAATGACATCTTTGTTGTTGTTCTTTCTCCTTGCTCCTTCTCCCCTTTCATCCAGGGAATGCCATCCATTCAATTTTATTTTCATTCTTTTCCTCTCGTGTTAGCATAGTTCTTCTTTCACCAACTAATCTCCTTGATGTTTTTTTGTCATACTTTATCTCTTCTTCTGTCTTTCAGTACAGAATGCAGTATTTCTGTTGTAGTTTCCCCTTTTCCCTTTTTGCCTCGCTTCTCTCCTCATATCGTGAACGGTGCAGTCTGACAACGTGATTCTGACTTCGCCGTTCGCGGATGGCCCCCTGACTGGCCCCCTATCCATGACAGTTAGGCCACCACCTCTCTGTCTGACTGTCTACGAGTCTGTCTAAGTCTTCACTACCTGACATACTTAGTGTTTTCTCTGAACCTGTCATAATGCAGTATACAAATGACAACGTGCAGTTATACACGTGAACATTTCCTTGATGAGTGCTACTTGAAAAAAATGAGCGATGGTTCGATGCCATTATCGGCAAACAGCTGGCTGACCTACATTTCTAAACCGCCCATCTTCTTCACAACTTCCAATCAATATCTCATCAAAGCACTGACCATCTTCCAAGCTTTGGCCCCAAAGAAAAAAATATTTGAAATCTGTAATCCCAGTTTTGGGTTTTTGGGTTGTTGTTGTTTTTATCCCAACGAGCAATCCAATGGTCAGTCTAATGGCAAGAAAAATATGGCAGTATTGCAAAGTGCTCCCTGAGCAAACTATCCAAGCTTGCTCTCAACTGGTAACAGTGCGTTTGACATTAACGCACCTAGCCTATTGTTGCAATGTTTGTGCTGTTTGGCCATTTAAGACTAAAGTTTCTTTTATTGTTGTGCAATAATAGTCATGCAGGAATTGTAGTAATTCTTATCGAAAGGCAGTTCGTTACATTTCTATTTCTTACTTGCCAAAGCCTGTTTGAATGAAAAATAAAACTAAAACCCTCTTTCACTGCACTTTGTCGCAGACCATAATATAATCGATCTATGCAAAATTAATGAAAGACGTCCTCGTATGAAACTTTCTATACTATTTGGAATATCATGGAAATGTCAAATAATGACATGGTTGCCCAAGTTTAAAGGTACTGTTGTTTCAAGGTTTGAGAAACCCTGTTTGTTATAATATATTACTTTGATCACCGAGTTTGTAGCTTCTCAGCGGTTAATAAAGTAATCTTCTAATACACTTGACGGCGATGGGCATGGGATTTGTCTGACGCGCTTGATTTGTTCAAATTATGTTCGTGCTTCGCAAAGCTGTCCTAAGCTCATCTTTACTCTGTACTCCGAATGTGTAATTCCAGCAATACTATTGACTACTTTGAGGGAGACTCGCCCTAACTTCAGTGACCTAATTTCAAACCTCTGTTGTCTATTTTTACATCTCTCCAATCTTTGACAAACTTTACCAATAGCCCTCTATCTGAGACTCTCAATCTGTCTGGAAATTTCACTACTGTCGATTTTGTATAACTGTCCTGCTGCTCACCCCTTCATTCTTTCCCACCTCAAGTTTCCTTTACAGCAGCCCCCCCCCCCTTCCACAAACCTCCTCCCGAGGGTATAACAGATTACAGCTCTGTTTTTGTTTGCGGCTGGTCTCGGGGGGGATGGGTGAGCTTGATAAAAGAAAACTACATCCTGGAGAGTTTTAGGCGGTGCCTCTGCTCTAAGTATTCGCTGCCTATCTTCTATGGGAGGTGTTTGTGGGTGGTGAGAAGGGGGGGGGGGTGGGGGGAACCACTGAACCACTGCCGGCAATTTTAGGGAGATGTCACATTCCCTGCGCCCGGTACCCTAGGGACAGCGCCTGGTGGCGTGTTGAAACCCGCTCATCACGGGTAGGAGGGTCATCAGCTGTTTCTTGTGAAGCTGTCTCTTCTTCTGACATGGTGAGTCAACCCCACACTTCCAGAGGTGGAACTGGGGCATCACGGTTTTAGTGAGTGGAAATTCGTCTCATTTTTTTTTTCAACTTCTCCATTGTGTTTTTTTTTTCTTTCGTTCGGCAGTTTCGCTAGTATTTTTCATACCATTTGGACCAAAAAACATGTCACTCACTGACATCATTATGAGAGACTAAAAGTTTCTCTTTCCTTGTTTGCCCTTTTTTTTCACATTTGTTGGATTATTTTCTCTTTGTCTTCTTCTTTTTCTCCCCCTGTCTCTCACTCCCCCCCCCCCTCTCTCTCTCTCTCTCTCTCACACACACTCTCTCTCTCGTTTGTGTCTCTAAGTACCATAATCGGATGTCCATGATTACCTGTTTTAACTTTTCTATTTTCTCTTGCATTTCTACCTTTTTTATTTTATGTTTCATTCCTTCCTTCCTGTTCCGCTCAACTGCAGCGCACTCGCCCCTCATCTTTCCATTTCTTCGAATATGCATTTGTTACCATTTCTCTTTCTTCCCTTCCTCTCATCGCTGTTAATGATGCTATGCCTCTCCAGATTCCCGGTAACGATGTTTGTTCTATATCTCAGACGCCCTCGCTACTTTATATAGTGGAGAATAACAGTTGGTGGGCTTTATTCTGTTCAGTCAGATCTCTCTCTCTCTCTCTCTCTCTCTCTCTCTCACTCTCTCTCTCTCTCTCTCTCTCTCTCTCTCTCTCTCTCTCTCTCTCTCTCACTCTCTCTCTCTCACTCTCTCTCTCTCTCTCTCTCTCTCTCTCACTCTCTCTCTCTCACTCTCTCCCTCTCTCTCACTCTCTCTCTCTCTCTCTCTCTCTCTCTCTCTCTCTCTCACTCTCTCTCTCTCTCTCTCTCTCTCTCTCTCTCTTCTTCTTCTTCTTCTTCTTCTTCTTCTTCTTCTTTTATTTCTTCGATTTCCTAGTGCCGATACTTGTCCACGACATCAAGTTCAGAGGTCACAGGTGGCATAAATTATTTCTCTCTCCCTCCCCTTCTTTTGGTTAATCTCTCTCAGATAGAGCCATTTTTTCCGGTAGTTTTTTTTTTTTTTTCTTACCTTCGTTTCGCATAATACCATAATACAGACGTAAACTAGGACACAAATTATTGTACTTCAGCCGTAAAATTGAGTTTCTTTTCCTTTCTTTCTGATTTTTACCCTTGCACTGTTCTGATTTTCTGTAGCTTTTTAAGCAATTTGTAGACAATTAAATAGGCAGACAGTAAAAGGTTTACACAATCTTTCTTGTCAGCTTATTTGTTTTTCCTTTGCTTGTTTCGAGTCTCTTTGGTCAAGGTCTTCTGACTCAGCTTCCCAGGGCTCCTTAACAAATTCTTCGCTCCCTATAAAGAAAAAGGAGCCCCTTCGTTTTTTTTTCTTCAGTTACTTCCAGTATTATTCTCTCTCTCTCTCTCTCTCTCTCTCTCTCCCTCCCTCCCTCCCTCTCTTTCCCTCTTTATCTCTCTCTCCCTCCCTCCCTCTCTCTCTCTCTCCCACTTTATCTCTCTCTCTCTCTCTCAATCTTTTTCAGTAGCTTGGGTTACATTATATTGTGTTCCCCTATTACTCTCTCTCACTCTCTCACTTCCGCTGTGATATTGTGAACTACTCTCAGGAGTGGATGCAAATCCGGAATTAACCCTACCAGTTCTCCGCCCATAGCCATTAGGATTCTTCAAGTCCAGAGCATCCAAAATTATCCTGCGCACGGGACAAGAAAAGAGAAGCCACTTCGTTCATTTCATTTCCGGGTCACATTTGCGGTTTCCATGGCACTCCGTGGCGACAACGGTGGTCAAGGGTCGAATAAACGACCTCTCGGTTTCAAGCCATCACTGTTCCAGACGGTCTTTAGAGAAGAGCCCGAGAAACTCCGTATTCATTATGAGAGATATTTGACTAAACTACAGGCCCCGTATGCAAATGATGACAGAACAATATGCCCTGGCGCAGGGCTCCAGAAGGAAGACGCATCAATGTCAATATGACCCGGGGTAAGAGAATATTGCTGAAAGACTCAAGTGGAACTGAGGAAATATGGGCCTGGACCTGGATCGGCAACTCAGAAATTTCATTAAGACTCAGGCTTGGACAAGATGAGCCAAGATGAAATATCTTTACTTTGTACTTTCTGTGGGCAATGTTCTTCTTCACATGTTGTGGCTGAGATCTGTTAGGCATACGATTTTACCAAGAAAAGGCAGCAATTTGACATTATGCGAATTTTATTTCCATGAGACATGTTACTGTGCTTTTGGACTTTTCAGTCCTTGCACCTCTCTCTCTCTCTGTCTCTCTCTCTCTCTCTCTCTCTCTCTCTCTCTCTCTCTCTCTCTCTCTCTCTCTCTCTCTCTCTCTCTCTCTCTCTCTCTTTGTATTTTTTTAAAAATGTGCAACAGTACATACACATATTCAGTAACAATTGAAAACGAAAATGATGAATTAAAACAACCATTATCTCTCAATTTCCTAAGTATAGTCCTTCACCTAACAATTTGAATGAATGTGACATTTACTAGAAATAGATCAAAAGGATCAGGCACGTGAATACATTTCCACTTTTTTTTCTATCTCTTTATTGTCCATTTCTTTTACAGCTGGCTATTTTTCAACTTTGATGCAATCCTCGTTCCCACTTTCGGCCGTCATGCCAGCGCCTGGCGAGCGGTATCGAGATTCAGATTTATAGCACCTGCCGCTGTACTATGTTGGAGCAAGCCTGTCTGACAGACTGCTTTAGCCTGGCTACAATCCTGCTGGTACAGCTGGCCTGCTCGTAGTGGAAAAACAAAGTACTGAATGTTTTCCTGCCGTAACAGTTCTTACTTGTAAGCAGAGTCAGAAATGGAGAAAGCCGCATTAGATCTGCTGTCCCTGACCCTTATCTTTATGCATAATCATATCTGAACCTCTCATTTGTATCAGCTGAAAAGAAGGAAAGAATCGGAGGGCACAACGAGGGGCATTATGCCTGAGAGGGGCGTTTCTCTCGAGAGTTCCTCTCGAGCGGTATCCAGTTCCAGATTTGAAGCACCTGCCGCTAAGTCTGGCAAACCCAAAGTTCGACGATGCGCAAACTAGCCTGGTAGAGACCTTCGGTACAAATTCTGGAGTGATGGCGCAATGTTTGCACAGGCAAGCGCTTCTCGTAACTAAATCACACTTCAAACACCAGACATTTCCCCCCATTCGCGTGTGGCAGGCTTTATCGTCCCAAGGGTTCCCTGTCTACGTATTTTCTCTGTTTATAACAAAATCGTGTTATTTATTCGGTAAGAAAACGGAATTCTTCCTTGCACATGTTAGCCTCTACTGATTCCGTCGTTTGTGCACCTGCGTGTGAGTGTCTAGTGATGTCCTTTTCATGGGATAGATTTTGTTTCGATACATGCAAGGCATAACAAATGAGATGGAATCGACGCGGAATACACAGGACTGGGCGAGGGATGGGGATAGAATGTCTGGAAGTTTCTGAACAATCACCAATAAGGAAGCCCCCTCAACCCCCCCCCCCCCCAAATGAAAACGCGAATGGATGTAATGCCATGGGCAGGAAGAGAATAATTATGGTACATATTTTTTACAGAGTAAAAAAGAAATTTAAAGTCAAAAGAATAGGACGAGAATGGCTTGGATGAAGAAGGAAGGATAAATTATGTGTGAGTAAGACGCGAAGTGAACGTGAAGAAAAAAATCAGTTGTCTGTCGTGCCTGCCTTTGTAATGCAGCTTACACGGCTATCGAATTTCCAGCCCATGCACGACGCTCTGCGCCAATCAACAACACCCAAGTGTCACTATTAGAAGTATTGATTCTTATGCGACATGAAATCATGCCATGATACGTCTTCAAATTATCTTCAAGAGGAGGCAAAAATTGTAAGTGATAACTTTTTAAAAAATATAAAAAAGGATGGGGGAAGAGAGACCTGGAAAGTCATATGTAAGAAAAAATACATAGATCTATGGGAGAAAATGAATCCAACAGAATTAGGCAGCGCCTTCAAAAGATTAAAATGAGTGGCTAGTTGCAAAAATCAGTCATTTCGCAAACAGTGTGTTTTTCCCGCACGCCGGAAGCTAGAGCACGTCCTAGAACTCAACAGACATTTAAACTTCTGGATTTCTTGAGCGAATGGGGATAAGGGGGTAAGGGTGAGGTAGGACTTGATTTTTTACCGCCGTCGCTGAGCCACCCTGGAGAAAATCATGAATATTGTACAAACATGACCGACATGTACATAAAATGTTGTTTCAGTTGGCATCAGATGGCATGTCAGATGGCGTGAACTAACTTCACCCGCAATGTCAAAACCAGCTTTTTGGAGCTGGTGCCTTTGTTGATGGTGTACTCTCTTCCTCCTCTAGCCTTTTTCTTATTTCTATTCCCAAGATGTGATGTAGATGATGTTTTGAGAGAGTGCAGAAAGTTGAACTGGCTTGCTTTACTCCAAGTTGTGTCTGATCCACCCAGTTCTCTCAGAACATGCAGGTGATTTACTACAATAACGTCGGGAAAATCGTTATTGTTGACAGCTTACGATAGCTTTCACTACAATAAAACACAATGTGAACAAATGACTTTTAGAGTTGGGATATAGTACAAAAGAAGGAGGTGGCCCACAGTCAGCGAGGAATGAATTTAATATTCAACCAGTGAAACTGATAAGTAACTCACTTTGAACTTTAATTACGTGTCAGTAAGTTTTGTTAATCAAGCATATCAATTAGATCTGCAATGCTTTCTCAGAATTTCTTGCTGGTGATACTTTTAGTGCATTGATTGAAATCTGCGGCCTTACGGTTCGCTGGCTGCCAACATGTTAACGAAAAGTGTTTCAAATGCAGAATCCCGGATTGATAAACAGACAAAAACAATACGTCAATTCCTCACAACGTAAGGATGGTGAAACTGTGCTGCTTGCAACACTCATACTCTATGTAAACACTCAAAATCAAAGCTCTCACGTTGTTGGGAAACTGCGTTAGGGATGTGGGTAATGGAATGTAACTCTTGAAATCACCACTATCTGAAGCACGGACTGCGCATCTGATGGCCAGCTCTGTCTTGCAGCATAGAACGTGCCCGGTCATAAACACTTCATCTGAACGCAACTGGGTCAGATCAGCATTCCAGAAAACAAATCCTAAATTAAATTCAAACACTGGCCGCAAAAGCTCAAAGCAGTGCCCATACAAAGATATTCAGTATCCGACATTTTTGAATAGATCATTTTAATTTTAAATGAAAATGGAAATGCTCAAATGTAAAAGAATGCCATGGACGAAAGTGAGGTAGTTTGTGTTTTTTTTAAAGTTGTTGCACAAAATTACTATGTAGCATGTACATGTGACATTTCCAGAAATGTTGGGTTTTTTTTTTTTTTAATGCATCTTTCAAACAGTTGTAACAATTTTAGTTAAATAGATCTTGCTGTCGTTTACCAAGGTTAAGTTAATTATCGTTTATCATCTTGTCATGAAAGTGCTTCAGCTGAACCAGACATGTAATTGTGATGACACAGAATCAATGAAACATTTATGTCTCATTTTTTCCAATAATCGGCCAGCAGACTTGGATCACTAGAATTCTTTAATGGCATGAATCCATGATGTCATGCTCTGGGCATTGAGACCATTGACAAGATTAACTCTCTTAATAAAAGATAATTCTGCTTCATATAAAGGCACTAGCTCTACTTCTCAGACAATGGAAACCTTCATCACAGATCTGTGCTGATCTAGCAACATAAAACATTACGCAATACACAATGCTTGTCATCAGGAGAAATAATGGAGTTTTCTAATCCATTTCTGCCTCCGTTCCACTTGACACTTTGTGTAAAACACAACTCTAGCGCGGCGTACAGAACTTAATGGAAGTGATTAGTTCTCTGCTGGGTCCCAGTAATGGAGTGCTTACAGTGAAATTGCATTATCTTTTTTACTGCCAGTCCTTAGACAATAATAACTGGGCGAAAGCACTACTTTCTTACTTTCCCTCCTCTCTCTTTCTTTCTCTCTCTCTCTCTCTCTCCCTATCCCCCCCCCTTCCCTCTCTCGGCTGTCTTTCTCTCTCTCTCTCCCCCTCTCCTCCTTTACAATTATCTCTTTAGCAACATGTCAAGAACAAGACAATCACAATGTAAGCTTGGTTCCCCCTGTTTCGATCAGGAACGTTGTAATCGTGATTATGGCTTTCCTTAATCCATTATTTAAGATGTCAACTCTTTTGACATGTTGACAGTGCATGAACGTCCTATCTCGGAAGGCATGAAATGCATTAAGTATGCTCTCCTTTAGGCAAAAAACACACCAAAAATGCATTGAATGCTATGAGCTGTAAACGCCAACATGACCGTCATAATAATACAATATAGTTGAGAAATTTCCATAATTATATATCCTGGTAAAATGACAATGGAAAGACACTTATTATCTTTCTCTTAGAAACGAGTTGGTTCAGTGTCACCTGCAGTCCTGGGTGTGGTAAAAAGTTAATCTAATCGTATTATATATATATATATATATTAAAAATAAATTGTGGCGGCAGTATTTCATCGGTGACGCAATTTGTCTTTTTTATTTTTTATTTTACTCGGCGCTGCAGCCTGAACAACATATAAAATTCATGTTCATAAGTGTCAGCAAGCCTAACCCAGACTCCCTTGTATCGACCCACCGCGTTTGGTCAATTTTTATGCAATCCTTTAAACATGTTTTTATGCCCATAATTACAATAACCCTTTTGTTGGCTCCCTTCGATGAGAATGTATTATTTTAACATGCGTTTGGTGCAATTCTCCCTTGATAGAAACGAGTGCTACTCGCAGACATAAATTCTGTAGCAGGACTGTAGACTACTAAACTTTTACCGGGTACCTCACCTTAGACAGAAATATACACTCACTACGTAGTATACTAATTGCTTCCAAAAACGTCTTTTTTATTTCATATTGTAAATAAGTCGCCCTACTGTTTTAGACACTTTCAGACACGAAAATGCTAAGACTATTCTTGTGGTTGCTAACATACCACTCGGCATGAAAAAAAAAAACAACTAAATTTAACATCACAAAAAGACAAAACTCCAAATATCCACTCTCAAAACTAGCTGTTTAAAACTAGTTTCGTGTGGATATATCATTCTATACCTCAGCAAAGATTTCCCTAGGATAGCATTCCCTGTGTGCGCTGCAATCATGTTTAATGTATCTCTCTCACCATCGACATTTCTAATATCTATAATCAAATATACATGTCTATGATCCATTAAACACACTCTCCTTTAATTAGGAATCCAAATGTATACTCACGCATGACGCATGAAGAGATGAGTTCCTAGCTGCATGTTTCCCTACAGCCGAGTACTTTAACATGCCATGAAGGAATTACCGATTACCATTTTTATTGCGCGTTAACACCTAGAATCACGAAGACAAATCATGGATAAGACTTGGTAACATCCTTGATCGAGCTGCCTTCCACGGGGATTACTCATTTCCTTAATACGATTTTTTGAGCGCTCGACGACGATGAGTGATAGTTTCCAAGACGATGCAAAGCTGAGGGAACTCGGTGAGGTTCCTAATGCTGTTTATTTTTAGTGTAGCATTCTTATCAATTGTGACAAGTTCTTGTTGGTTTTTTTTCCTCAGCGGAATCATGTATTTCTAAGGAAGATTCACGGAATGTAGGTAGAACTAGGTGAGTTTCCTAACCCTGTTATTTTTAGTGTAACATTCTGAACACGCGTGGACAAGTGTGGTAAGTTCTTGTTTTTAGATGGTAACCACGATCTCGAAAAATTCAAGGAACAGCGGCCGTGGTTCTCTTTAAATCCTGTTTTGATGATTCACCCGGATGTGCTCCCCCGGGTTCCAACCCCGACACATGATGGTTGTTGTTTGTTAAATTATTAGTGTCTTAACACACGAATGGGTCTACAAACAGTGTGCGTAATTCAGCCCTAGGTCCTAGTTATCAAAATAATTCCTTCTTGAAATCATCTCCATTGCCAGTAATATGAAAGAGGTTTTAAACTGCCACAAATATGATGCTCATCTCACCTTTCTGCATTAACACTGCTGTTACTGCTGTGCTGGCCCTCAGTGTTGGCATTCAAACTCATGTTATGTATAGTGATATTTATCATTCTTTCTCCGACTTGACAGTGTTAGCTAATGTTTAACTGTCTAAAGCCGAAGCATCAGTGGCATACGAAGAAGATGACCAAGTACCCATTTCTACTTTCCCCGTCAACTAATTTTGTTTAAACAGCCAATGCACTGTCAAGATCTCTGACAACTTGATATTTATCAGCATTAAAACAAGAATTAATACCATAGGCATATGCATAAGGTCACAGACGGGCTAGAGTATTATATTTTTGGAATCGTGTCAAAACCTACCCTTGCCCTTGGGAACAAATAATGTCTTTTACATTCAGCCATTCCCGTCTGGTCGGAATTTCCTTGTGAAATTACGGTGTCTTGACATCGTCCTTTTAGTATATATATATATATATATATATATGGAATATATATGTTGAAGAGATAGTTCGTCTTTAAGGTGGCAATAGCAAACAAGGTGGTTTTTATTCACACTTTCCGGTCCGGAAGTAATCCTCCCTGGATGCAGCAGCCCCCAGGGACACGGCTTGACAGTTACAAGGAAAGTACCATCTTTTTCAAAAGGTGACTGACAACGAGGAAATGCGTTTGAAAAAACACATTAATGGTTTCCAGGGTTCAGATCTCCGTGGGGACGGAATAATATGTGATCAGTAGACAGTAAAGTTGAGAGTTACTAATGTAGTTTTAATGATTGGAGGAGAAATAAGAAGATGATGAGGTAGAAATCCCCTGGGAGGAGAGGGAAGAGACATGGGAGGAATGGGACGAGAGTTCATCAGTGGGATAGGATAAGATACATTAAGAGATGCCAAATAATTGGAGAACGGGATCAAACAGGAAACATAATCGAAATTATCACTTCAGAAACTCCTGTCATTTCAATACATTAGGTTAAATAAACTGCTGTCATTTTGATAGCTTTTTTCACCGCTCAATAAACATAGGGGAAAAGATGAGATACATACAGTTCCTTTCCGTTTCAGCTGAATATTTGCTCATGCCTATATAAAGGGGATGCTGATATTAAACACCTTAAGGTAGCGATCGCCACTGACACGTTAAAGTACAAACGGCGGTAGTCGAACTATGGCTTCAATCGGGCTTGTCCCATGTACAGCTCGCTGGCCACAATCCCGCATCCAAGACATTTATCTGACCCGGTCTACTCAAAGAAACCTTTCCTTCTTTGTGAACAAATCTGATGTTTTAAAAATTATTATTATTTTAAATGGACTCTTTGTTAGCCTACCAAATTCATTCCACACATAGATCTGCCTTTTCAGTCATTATTGTGGCCGATTTAGCTAGATGCAAGTTTTGTTCTCCTGCCCATCTCAAATGGCATTTTAACACTTAAAACTGAGTTGCTCGCGATGGGATTTAAATTTGCATCTGTGGCGTGTCCGAAAAAAGGTTGGATAACTCTGGTCTAAAAAATTTCAAACCATTTGTTCTACGTTCTTGTCAGTTCTTCCCCATTACGATTGACGTTTCAGTTTGTTCATTAATTTAAAGTGTATTTCCCTAGGTTTACGACTCCTAGGCGAATGAATAAATGGATAAAGATATGTTGTTTTTATTTCCATCCGGGTTAAAAAAACAAACAAACAAACAAAAACCCTCCCTCAGCCCCGCGCATGAAAGGACCGCAACCCGAACTTTAGCCAAGAAAAAAAACATGTCTTACATAACGACCATGCAAAAAATTCAATAATGAAATAACATTGTCGTAGACATGGAAATAACAGAATTACGCAGGAGACTGACCCGTTATGAAAGTTCCGGTAAGCCCATCAGGCTAATAGGCTGGTGCTGCGCTTCGTTGTCGCGCATTCTCGAAGCAAATTCTGGGATAACCATGAGTCAGTTTGCCAGCCAAGTGCACAGACATGACCTACGTAAGTAAATGACTCCTTTTTAAAGGTTCGTCCTATTCACACAAATCAATAGGGAACAAAATGATGATTCGGTTTGATATTTGGTCAAAAACTATTCACGTTAGAAGAACAAACATGATTCTGATTTTACGAGGAAGAAAGAGTCACTATAAAGTGTGCGTCTTCGTTATGATTAGACAAAATGATATCTTACCACTTCAAACATTCACCGACTGTCAAGTTGTATATAATTTCGCCAACGGAAGTTCTATTCCTAGTCTGCTGAACAAATACAACAACAACAACAACAAAAATATTAAAACATAAAGCATTAACTCAATAAAATACATGTATGTTGTATTTCATTTTAAATCACCATTTTATGTCCTTTTTTTTATCAAAATTTAGGCCAACGGGTGGGAGCTTAAACCCAATTATGCATGATATTGCCCGCAGTCTATGTTTGTTTAATACTCTTTCTGTCTCCTCCGTGTCTCCTCTGCGGACATCAAATCCTGGCTATCAAACTGATTACAGCAACATGTAAAAGAGACAAAACTATGTGAAAAGAGACGAATTGAGCCATCCATGTCATTCTGAATAGCTCCACCCTTTTTTTGTAGGGGGCTACAACCCTTCGTTTACTGCAACAGGATGCTACTGTTTGTATGTAACAGTTTATCGAGCAAATTAGCTATCCCCTTACGTGCATAGATCTGTCAGAGGGGACCTTAAAGAGGTTACATGAAAGGCCATGGACAAATCGATCCCTGCGCGTCACTCCCTTTCGATCCTGATCCCTCTAACTTTCTATTCTCCTACAGCCCCCTCCCCCAACTCCCTCCCCCAAATTCCCCCCCCCCCCAAAAAAAACAACACCACTCTCCGGCTTTCCTTTTTTTGTTGTTGTTGTTGTTGTAGAATAGATTAGAGGTCGTAGAGATCTATCAGAAAATTGCCGCGAGTGGTCGGAGCACACGAGTAGACAAGAAGATGAAAGAGATTGTTGCTATTCAATAGAGACATGCTTGAATGTGCGTGGGGACAGTGGCGACGATATAAAAATTTTAAAACCCCATAATCGTTGAACAGAAATGAGTACAGGCTAAGAAACAGCATGATTGGAAAGGAGATAGAGAAAAAAAAGGAAAGAATACATTATGATTGAATGGATTTTCATCTGAAGGACGGAAGGAACTGAGAGGGAGAAGAATGTGAACGAAATACAGAACAGTTGAGAAGAGATGGATATGAATGTTGGGATAAGGAAAATCGAAGAAAAGAATTATAGAGATGCGGTGATTGCTTCAGGACAGAGACTCTGAAAGGGCCAAACAAGCTCAAGATTGATTTTAGAGAAATTTCAAAAAGGGAGGGGAAAACCCATGAAAAATGATGGAAAGAAAACATGGAATGCTCCTTTCCTTCTTTTCGCCTCCAGCCCAAGTATGTCAGTGAATTTACTTACGCTTTGCTTGATCAGGCCCAGGCGAGGAAAGAGGGACCAGATACGAAGAAATAAAATCCAGTGAACTGGCAAATTAACAAAAGGATTGACTGCTAAGGAGGTGGGGGGTGGAAGGAAGGCACATGGCTTGGATGATAGACAGAAAGAAGCAGCTAAGGTGAAAATAATATATATACTGACATTAAAAATCTATGAGTAGATGGGAAGGTGCACGGATAAACGAGACAAGATGGATGGATGGATGGATGGATGGACGGATGAATGGCTAAAGTGATGGATGGATGGATGGATGGATGGATGGATGGATGGATGGATGGATGGATGGATGGATGGATGGATGGATGGATGGATGGATGGATGGATGGATGGATGGATGGGTGGATGGATGGATGACCCAACTTTATAAATATTTCATAGCCCTCGCCAGACTTCCCTGCACCCAGACAGACACACACAAGAAGAAGCACACAAAGCAGACACTTCCCTTGTACACAATAATTAAGAACTCTATCAAACATCCAAGATGGCCGGTCCCCCTTTGATCGTGTCACAGCCTTATTGATCCCCGATCTGTTTGCTGTTTTATTTTCCCTCTCACCCCTTCACAACATAGGACTTGTAATAGAGGCTGTAATACCCGGGGTAGCGAGCGCTCTTCATCAAACGTATCCCTCTGCTGAAATTGATTTGTAAGGCGACATTAAAATTATGAATGGCGGAGGTGATAGAATAGCACCCCTTGTGTAAAGGGTGACACTCAGAGAAGTGGTAAACTTGGTTGAGTGAGACACTCGGGGTCGCTAAATATGCGATGACCCCGCAGATGTAAAATAACCTGTCATTTATGACACGGGCATGGTGTGAGACTGAGATTGGGGGGGGGGGGGGGGGGGGTGGTGGTGTCCAGGTATTAGAAAACAAATAATAAAAGGAAAAAGAAGAAACCGAGAATAGATAGGAACTTGTGTATGAAATCGCTGTGTTGTATTTGATAAACTCTCTCTCTCTCTCTCTCTCTCTCGATATATATATATTATATTATATATATCATTAGTTCTTCCTTCCTATTTCAGTCTATCTCTCTTTCTCTCAATTTTCTGTCTCTCTCATTTGTCCGCCCATATTTTCACTCTTTCAACCATCTTCTCTCTCATTCTCTCTACAAATATCTGTCAGGTTTTCTTGTTTGATAATGACGTCTTTTAAGTGCTGGTGTTAACTACATTATAGAACATGGCTATTTCCTTGCCGCTCATCTCTTTATTTCACTCATTCCTGTTGTCCACATTCCCCCTACATATATATATATATATATATACTAGCTGAGTTGCCCGGCCCTGCCCGGGATAAATCGATTTATTAGTTTCAGTTCTGGGTGATTATTACGGACCTTCTTCATTTTGCCTGTTCCTTTAGCTTTATTTTATTTTTGTTTGTTTGTTTTTAGATAAGTTTTACTGCTCTACTTTTCTTTGTTAGTGAACACATCGCAGGAAGTGATAACGTCATGTGTAGGCGGAAGTGGGCTATTATTAGAAACATACGCCAATATCTTATTGATCGTAAAATTCGGATCAAACGCTCTCGTGAATTTAGTCTTTAATTATAACCGCATTTACCGATTAACTCAGAAATAACAAAAGGTTTTGTTTGTGTATAGCGATAGGAACAATGTTCGCTACCCCATAATTCTTTGTGCCAAATTTCAGGTCGGTACGTTGTGTAGTTTCCGAGTCCATAGGACTATTAGGGGTATTGTTGTAGCTTTATTATATATATATATCACTTTCCTGCAGTTTTCTCATTTGTATCCGCTGGTCCCCCCTCCAGCTTTCCCTGTCTCTACCCTCAATACCAGTCCCCTTTCTCTTTCCTCCCTTCACATCCATTTACCACAACTTTACGCACACAAAACTCAACAGTTCTTCAATGCTGTTTCCCCTCAGGTGAAAAAAAAAAAAACTATTCATAAATTACTCACACTTAGTCTCACGTGCGTCTGTAATTTGATTGCCTCACGTGCTGGCGACGTTGTTCAAACTCCCTGAAGAGCCATACATCATGGCAATGAAAGGCAAGTCGGGCTAGTTATTGTTCATGACGGCCACGGTGGAAAAATTGTGAAGAAATAGTTGCAGAGGAACTGAACAGAAGCAAAGCGGGCGGAATTAATAACAGGCTTCAAAAATACATGGATTTCACAAAAATGAAGACAGATAAAAACATAGTCGAAACACAGACTGGTGAACGCCACATTCAAATATGCATTGCACAATGTACCGTGTACCCTGTTCAAATTTTTCTTCTCTCTTGTGTAGGGGTGGAGCAAGGGTATAATTGAGAGACAGCTGGTTTTCAGGCCGTTCTAGGTGCTAACAAAAACCACTGGTTCACAAAAGGAAAGGTTACATTTATTATGTATCAGACCTTGCACTATGTCACGTGACCTTGGAAAGTACACATGAATGGGCCGGTTTACAATCGGTTTTTCCGTCAATTTTTCACCATTGCTATCCTTTTTAAGATTGATCCACTGCATTTCTTCCCCCAATACATTTTCCCCTAATGTATTTCTCCCATATATTTATTTCTGTTAATATCCGTTAAATAAGATCAGATGACACATTTAAAGGACCTTTTGTTTAAAACAGTGATTACTACTTCCCCTTTTGCCAAGTAATAAGTTTTATTTATAAAGAGAATGACCACTTTTCTCAGAGCCTCGGAGACATTTTTGCCTGGCATGCTCAGTCTGTGTGGTAACATTAATTTGTAAATTCTTACCAACAACCAAGAGAGCGCAACTGGTACTAACCCAGGTGTTAGATATATAATATAGTTTGCAAGTACACGTATGTGTATCATATTTATCCATCTCATTCCTGTTTTCAGCCCCAAGTTCAAAATAAAAAAAAGTCGTGCAAAAACACAACGTACAATTTTAGTAGTTCCCGGCCGAGATTATCGCATGGCCTACATCAAATTGCCAGTTTGTGGGACGGGTATTCATCCTTCAACTGTTAAAATACTAAAACCCTCAAGTGGTTGTCGATTCTTATCTGGCGTCAAGATGTTTCTTTTCTTATGTTGGGTATTCCTGTGCACGGGCATGCAGGAAGGGTGTGTTGGAGAGGGGAGGGGGGTTGGTAGGGAGGGGAAGTGTGCCCTTTCCTACAGAACATTTTTCAGGGGACGCATGACTTGAAATGTTAAAACACGAAACCTCTTCATGACGCTGTCAGTAGACATCAATAACCGTCAAAGAGTCGGTGACGTGATGAATTCCAAATAGTTAGTATTTTGCGACATGCAGAGCCGATCGATGGTACCATCTTGGCTAGCCCGTTAAAGACTGAATATCCGCTCTGAAAATTTTGCGCCTCGAGGTCAGCATTTCAAATAATATTATGCGTCTCGGCAGTTCCCTATGGGCAGAGATCTTCCACAAACAAAGATCTCTGTACAGCGATTCATCTATATAATAAAGCTACAACAAAACCCCTAATAGTCCTATGAACTCGGAAACTACACAACGCACCGACCTGAAATTTGGCACAAAGAATTATGGGATGGCCAACATTGTTCCTATCGCTATACACAAACAAAACCGTTTGTTATTTTTGAGTTAATCGGTAAATGCGGTTATAATTAAAGACTAAATTCACGAGAGCGTTTGATCAGAAATTTACGATCAATAAGATATTGATGTATGTTTCTAATAATAGCCCACTTCCGCCTACACATGACGTTATCACTTCCTGCGATGTGTTCACTAACAAACAAACTAACCCGTGCTCAAATCATTGCCATTTGACGGATGCTGGCGGGACGCGCAGGATGTCAACGCGCAAAGGGAGAGGAGTAAAACTTATCTAAAAACAAACTAACAAACAAAAATAAAATAAAGCTAAAGGAACAGGCAAAATGAAGCAGGTCCACAATAATCACCCAGAACTGAAACTAATAAATCGATTTATCCCGGGCAGGGCCGGGCATCTCAGCTAGTAAAAAAAAAAACTTTGCAAAGAGAGCATGTCGTATAGTGACTGCCACTACAGAATTAACTGCAAGAAAATAGTATGGCCAAAAACAAAGTAGGTAAAGAGAGGGGAAAGCTCATTGCTTTGGGTCTATTCTGTATAATTTATCTTAGGTTTAGATAAAGAGTGAATTTTTAAGGATCCACACCGGCTATCTGTTTAGGCTTTGAATAAAGAAAAAGTCACCAAAATTCACATCAAGACATTAGTTCATTGAAAATTAGATCTCAGATATTCCTGGAAAAAAAAAGAGAAAAAAATTAAGTTAAAAATCCTCAGGGATTTATATATCGATAAAGTTTGCTGTTTTAATAAGCTTCTTGTGGCTCCTTTTCTATTACAGTTCTCAACTGACGACTCAGCCACCTTGGATGTTGATTTTTGTGCCGACATGCAAGTTCAGACTTTAGAGGTCGTTGGAACCATAAACTGTTGATCTGGTGATTCGGATGAAGCGATAACTGCCATTGAAATAAAATAATACACATGAAGTATTTTGGACCATATCCCAGAAATCTTATTGCTTTATTTATGTCAACGAACGTTGCTAACTTAATTTTATGTTCGTTATATCGCCTTCAAAGGCTGGCGATACTGCCAAAGTAGTTGCTTAGAGGCACTGAACTATTCCACCATGAAACTGAAGTGCTCCTATCTCTTTGCCATTTAAATATAATATATAGACTTAGCGTGAAAAAGGTCTAATGTCCGTATGTTTAAGTTCGAATTGGCGTGGATTTCTTTTAAGGGCAAACCTGTTGTATGAGTGATTTGTCTACTTGAAATCTATACCACTTAAGAAGATGTCGTGCTGCTGCTGTGATCTTTAAAAGTGATATGATGGATAACAGGGTATTTTATTGGTTTTTCTTCTTACAGTCTTGAACTTTACGTATCTTACTTCAAGATAAGAACACTTTATCATTCAGATCTTTCAGCAGGAGAGGGTTTTTTGTTGTTTTTTGTTGGCGGGGGTTATACTTTTTCGGTTTCATCTCCGCTCGTTCCTCATCTTTACGGTTGTGGACGTTCTGTGTTCTTAAATGCTGGCTCCCGAGAGGCTTTTTTTTTCCCCTTCATTTCAACCTCTAACACATATTCTAGTAACTAATTATACATCCTAGTGAAGAAAAATAATACGAAGGAAAACATCTTCTACCACACTGATCTTCCTATACTTCATTTGTAAGGCCTACATTTCCACTTCCTAATCATCCATCCTACAGCAGAGTATGCGAAGCTAAAGCCGCCGTGAACACGTCTCCTTTACTGTTATAAATCTCAAACACTGCTTGATGCAGAGGGTGAAATGAATACTAACAGAAACATGATGGAACTGCTGTCTTCCATCTGCTGCAGTTCTCTCGTTTTACACTGTCTCAGTATCCTCTCTACTCCTCCCCCCCCCCCCCCCACACACACACCAAACAGAAGGCTACTCTCAGTTTCCCGCTCCATTCATTAGTGTCTCTGTCGGGCTCATTAAGGCTCAGGCTTATCCACTTCCATGCAACTCGCCAGAAGTTTCTGATACCCGGTGAGTTACACAACATTGCACGGACAGTCGGCTGGCATTAGTGTCATTCATCAACTCCACCCACCCCCTCCTCCTCTTCTTCCATTTCCACCCTGATGGTACGACGCCGGAAAGTGTCTTCACCTTCGTCTCATGCATGCAGCAGCAAAGAAGTGTTAAATCGTGCAAAAGTGTTTAAACACGGAGATTACGCTTATGGAGGTATGATCTTAAATTGGACACAATATCTACAAGAAAAGTTTTGTTGTTGTTGTTGTTGTTGATGCTGTTGATTTTCCAGGGTTTGGGGTGACAGTTTGATACTGGCTGTACTGTTTCAGTGAACTAAAATCAACAGGCAAACAGACGTACAAATACACAGGCAGACCATTACAAACAGATTCGAAGGAAGACAAACCAGTAAGGACTCAAACCACAAGAAATAGCAATTAATGTACCAAAGTAAACTCTGAGGATGAGATCAAAATCTTCGAATTGTCAGCTTGGAAATAAACAAGTTCGAGCTGTCGCGATAGGTGGGCACAAAAACAAACAGTCAAACTGACAAACAGGCAGGCGGGCAGTAGACGTTGGAAGGAAGGGTTGGAGAGAATAGAAGAGAGAATTTTTGTGTGTGGTAGAGATAGTGGGCAAAAGTTTGGAACTCACTTTTACAAAAACCATTACTGGCAAGCTTCAGTTATGAAAAAATTCTAAGAAGCAAAGACAATCATTAAAAAATTCTAAGAAGCAAAGACAATCATTTACTTTAGGAAGGCGATCCTCTTCTTCTCCGCTTTTCTAAGCCAATCTTGATGTCAAGCTAAAATGTTGCAAAAAATGTATAACACGTCACTTTTCTGAGCTTATTTTATGTTGTCCTCATAATTCACGGCACTATTTGCCTCAAAACAGCTTTTATTGCTACAGTATCCAGACTGTTGATGCACGATCAAAGTACAATTTCACAACATAATTTCGCCTCTGCTGCAGGGTGTACATAATCTACTATAGTGTTGTTTTATCAAAACATAACCACAGAGACAAAGATAAGATCATTCTGCTTTGACCACGAAGTCTTCGTTTCGAGGCATCATCGCCTCTGACCAGAGCCAGACTCGCAGCTCGTTACACTGCTTTAATTTAGCGCAAATTTACGAGTAATGAGACGCGCGAATGTTACGCGTTTGGTACTGTGGATTCCTTGCACGTGCGCTAGTCTATCAGTACCGCCGTCGGTCATGTGACCAGAAATAGACCAACCAACCGCTTCGTTGGTCGCCGCAAGTGTTTATTACTAACTTCATCGAAGTGGTAATCACAGGGAGACAGACCAAAGGTAGTAAATTGTCTACTGCAATGACAGGTCAGCTTGAGCCTGCTAATGAATAGTGCAATAGAATCGAAAACAAAATTCAGAGCGTTTAAGCTTCAGACAGTCATATTCCTGAAGATTAGGACAATACAGATGCATGCACAGTTTAGTTGATAAAAATAGACCTACGAGTTACGCTGATAACAGAAACTACAGACAGCTTTTGAATTATTTTTATTTAGAATTGAAAGTAGTATGTCAAGTTTTAACTATTTCATTGCCTAAAGTTACCCAATACAAACATCTACAAACCAACAAATCCGATGCCCCACTTGCGCAGTCGTAATTGGTACTCTCACGGCACTCGTGATTTTTCCCTATCTACATTCACACAACTATTTCCTTCATTCTCTTCGAGACAAACTCGGGGCTCATGACGTATATAAGTATGGCAGTCCTTAACTTTGTGCGAACCACCAACTTGGCAGGTTCAAGTGGTTTCTCTCTCAGTTACACCTCTTCATAGACAAGATTATCAATCATTTTTATGAGAAGCCGGAAACGCAAATTACGCACTTTATTTATAGAATAACAATACTATGATTAGAAACCACAAGATTTCCTGAAAAGGTACTGCAATATTTAATTCAGAGCTTTAACCACGGAAATCTGCCCTTCTCCTGACCTAGTACATTCAATACCAGTGGCTTTGGCCAAAACTATCCATCTGTGATCTGTGATGCAATATCATCTTTAATCTAGTTTATCGACTAGAATCCATAAAAGCTGAATTTTTTTATCATTCTATTAACCAGGCATTTCACATTCCGATCTTCAGATCAAAATACATACTTTATTTTCAATGTTAGTTACGCAAATTTCATTTTGATTGAGGAGATGGTCATATACTAAACCATTCTTTCCTTTCACAAACGACAAGATTAGAACATGCAGACACGTGACGTACAGTTTGAGCCTGGCTAATTATGGGTTGGGATGAACCAGTGTGTTGTCCTGGCATGCCCTGAAAGACAGTAAGTGATGGGCACAAAAGTTGTATTTCGCTATGGGTAATTAACAGATGGTTCTTGTTGTCTTTTTTGCCCGCTGCATTGGGATGGAGGCGGCGTGCAAGAGAACGGTGTCGCTTCTTGGGTGAAGGGCGATGATGACAAGATTAATGAAAGACGGAAGGGGTGATACCTGTCGGCCAGACAGGCCAACACATGGGCGCAATTGCTAGCTCACTGATGCCATCACTCACACTAGCCCATGACAGAAGGGAAACGTGTGGATGCGCTTGGCGTCTCACCAACGACTGACAGGAATGGATGGTATGAGAAACACGTGAAGAAAGCTATGGTCACAGCACTATTTACAACTGTCAAGAAACGAGTAAAGCCTCGCTTTGTTGTGGTATGTCCATTATTAACCACAGTATTTCGTGGCAATTGTTTAATTTTATTGAAGAAGAACTTTCTTTTTCATCCTTTACCTCCAGTCACAATGAATTAACAAAGCAAGATGTTTGCCGGCCGTGTAAAGCCAAGGTTCATAAAAAAAATATTAATTTACAAACTCAATCTGCCAGAATCTGTCCACATAAGATAGTGGATCATCAAAGTCTTCATCTACAGCTATCTCCATGAAAAGCTCAGAAACCATCCCATTCCTCATTACTAATTATAGAACATTCAGTTCGCGTTGCACCTTAACCAAATGCTTCATAGATATATCTTCCTATGCTATAAAGAAGCGATGCGGTCTCTATGACTTCCAATTACACCAATAGAAGAATAGTCGACGAGTGGCTACTGATATTGTCATTGGGTCAAGTTTACCATGCGCAGACCGAGGCCAGACATTCCCTATGGACGGAAGGGCGACTGATCGCTGGTGGATAATCAGTTGAGTAATTCCCTGGCGATTGGTTGATTTACATCGCTGGTCCAGAGACGTTCATCTGTCATGGCGGTGGTGTTAGACGTTGGCTCAGTGTCATGATTACAAACATTTTCGTGGTGTCTTGTCTCGGCGGCCGACTATGTCATACATTTAACCTGGACTCAATGAAGAAATCAAATTAAGTATGCCTTACACGCTTGGCACTGAACACTGGCTGCTGGTATGCAAAAGGTTATTCCTTCTGTTTTTAACTTCTAATTCACAACTCGACATTTTGTCAGCTTTGTCCTTCCTAATCTATTAAGATATTGGAAACCTGGCAGACTTGCAATATTGGCATGGCTTCAGCGTGGGATTCAAACCTATTTCTTCCGTGTGTTAAATCAACTGAGGTTTTCACGTACGTAATTGAGTAGAATTAATTAACTGAACTTAATATTTTTGTTTTCCACTCGTTATTCCTGAAACATAATAGAAACGAAACTTAAATACTGCCATCTCAGAAATTTGCGTTTTCCTTCCATTTCGATATGAACGCTGGCAATTGCAGTTTATGTCAATGCATTTTTCATCTTAGAGGCTGAATCATATTTTAACAATTACATTATTTTCTTAAGCGAAGAGCACTGGAAGCAATATAGCTGTTCGGGAATTAACGGGGCGACAAATTCCGATTCAGACCCTCCATACTCCAAGCATTAAGGCCACTGGCCGGCTAAACAAAAAAACAGCCTTTTCAAAATGTTTTCCTCTCCCACCCGCCTCATCCTTTCCATCCCCACCCCATCCCCAACAGGGATGTGCCACTCCTGTCCCAAACCAAACCATAAATCTTACTCGCATTCGATCTCTTGCTTCGTTGACAGGATGGATTTATGAAGAGGCGCGGTCTCCCAGGAACAGTGCACTGCTTATATCTACAACTGAGGTCATGTCATACGGCCGTGAGCTTTTAGTTTGATTGTTTGCTGCCCAATGATTCAACCTTGCCAATGGAGAACTGGGGAACTCAGTTATGACGTGGTCCAGGCAGCGCAGGCAATCTTTTCAGAGAGATACAAAAGTGTATTCCTCCCCCTTCTTTCTCTGTATATTTCCCAAGGAATAATAAACATGTTGTGCTTTTGTTATTCTCCTTTTTGAGTTGATATTAATTTTGTTTTTTATCCTGCACGCCAAAAAAGAATTCTCCAGCCTTATTGCATTTTACGATCGAATTTTTCGAAATTTCTAATTACAACGACGCTGTTCCGCTGTCGGGGGCACAATGGTCCTGTTTCCTGCAAATTCAATGGCTGGAAGTTATGGTGGGATAAAAAGTTTAAAACAATAATAAATAAATCGGGAGACAGATAACATTCCCGCAAGGGCCCACAATGGAAGTAAATTTATCAATAAGTAATAATAACTAATGGGTGCTGGGCGCGATGTTGCACAGCCTCGGGTGGCGAAAAGAGATTGTTGCTGGAGAGAATGGGCTGGGCATAATTACCTATCTATAGATGAACACCCGCGATTATCTTCCAGGGTGAGCTGAAAAACCGATGTAACAGAAGAGGGACAGAGGGGGGAAGAGAGAAAGAGGAAGAAAGGAGGGAAATGATCTAACAGCAGTGGACCCCACTCCATAGCTTAACTCTAATCGACCATTAACAGCAGACTCCCCAGTGCAGATCAGAGGATATTGCCGACGAGATGAGGAGCGACACGTAAAGATAAGACAATTACATTTCCTACCCAATAAAATATTTCATTCGTTATAATGACAACCCACGTGTCAGACACTGTGCAAATGGGTCGTTATTTAAATGTTTAACGAAGCAGTTGCTGATTCCAGGCACTGCATTTTGCTAACCGGCTTGGATGGACTGCTCAGCTATCAGGAATTTTCAGGCCAAATTTTTTGCATCTACATTTCACAGATGGTTTGACAGTGAACTTTTTTAACCAATTTATTTCCTGAAGTCAAAGACAAGGGAGTATTTTTTACAGAGCAATAATTTCCTAATGTCTTTGTCAAGAAAGATGCACAATTAAAAAATTAAAAAAAGGGTGTTGCTGTTGTTTTTTTCTCTACACGGATGGGAACGGGGGGGGGGGGGGCGACACAGGGGAAAAAAAGGGGAAGGGGGGAAGTTTCACTTCAAAAGTCTCTGAAGAGTGTGAAAATAAAACATATTTTTCCTTAAAAGCAAATTACATCTCCCCTGCCCAAAATGTAATCATTTAGCAATTAATCAACATGGGTGTAATGGTTTATTTTAGAAATGTTGACGAAAGTCGTTTTTAGAAGGTGTTAATATGTTCATCACAAGACACAGATAATATCACATAGAGCATCGTGGTGATGCCAGTTTACAGCCTTTTTCGCTGCGATAACCCAAGTACAGAAAATTTGCGACAGATTTCGTGTACTGTGTCACAAAACTGTTCAATTTTTCGCTGAAGCAGTGAAACTATGTGACGACCACTATCCAGCCGTAACAAATTTACTTTTTATTTTCTGTTTATTCATTTCTATGCCTATTTTTTTTTTATTCTGTATAAAATTACGCTGACATTTACTTTGAATGCTTCGGTTCTATTCTGGAAAAAAAAATCATGGTGATTCTGGGGCTTCCGACAGAACAAGAACAAAAAACTTGCCACTTATCTTCTTCTTTTCTTTTAAAAAAATATTTAAATCACACTTGACAATTTATTATTTACTTTGCCACATTAAACATGCAGTAGGTTCACGACAAAATGGCATTGTGATCTATATTTCCAAGGATTGCTAAAGAGCGTGACGTAATTGTAGAGCCAGACACGAGGATAACAAATCAATAACTGCGTGACCTAGATTGACAGCTTTTCTATGTTACAGTTTCGCCTCTCCGACAAACTCGCGCCACTGGAAATAGAAGCTCAAACAAACACTAATTGCATTTGCCATTTTGCCATCGTTTTTTCTTTCTTTTTGACTTCTTTGGCTGATTAATAATTCTTTTTGTATTTTTTGTTTCGCTGACCTCTTCCGTTGTTTTTTTTGGTGGCTCTTTTTCCGTTTTGTTTGTTTTTTTATATCGATTTATCTGGGTTTGTGAAAAAGCGAGCAGTGTTCCGCTCAGCTACGTTTAATTTTCTGCAAGATATTTAAAGCTCCGTTCCTCATTGATTTCAAACAAATCAGGGCTGAGCGATGACGAAAGAAACCGCCTGTACTTTACCATCTATAATAACGTGTCCATTGATGTTGCAGTTTGGTGCCCAATGTAAACTTTTTTTTGAGCTGTAAAGCTTATACAAATTTGTGGTTTAGGGCATACCCAGAATCTGTGTAGTTTGGCATCTGATGTTAACATTTTATGAACCGTGCACTACGGCTGTCTGGACTTCTGGGTTTCTTACCTATCTTGATTATTTAAATTGGTCTCTTTCAAGTCGTGCATATTGATTATGCCCGCCCACATGAGTGTGTGCTTGTTTTCTCTCTCTCTCTCTAATACCACCCCCCCTCCCTCCCTAATTTATGTTTATGGACACGAATGACAAAACCAAAATATTATTGAGAAAACATTCGAACCAGAGATTTAGTTTGCACTGAAGATGAAAAACACTTTTTAAACAATTCATAAACAAAATTCAAGGGACAGCCTGAGCCAGTCTGCCGGGCTGCGTTTGATAGAAACATTCGATGTAGCTTTTAAATAGAGGCTCGGCACATCAAGGCTAAAGAAGGGCCATGCAGTAAACCAATTAAAGCAAATTACAGCGTTCATCGATTTTCATTTTTTAATGTAACGTTCCATTTTTTGTAACCACCGTGGAAAGAAAAACTGGCAGACTGACTTTACTTGAGTGGTATGGTAAACTGATAGATCAAAAGGCTAAACACGATTTATTGGTAAAAATGAAATACCACGCTAATCAATTAATTGATCATTTAATTGGCTCAGCCAGTGAATGGCTGGTTGGACTGATTAATAATTGGAAGATTGACTGATGAAGATCATTCGTGATCGTAATGGTCCGTGGAAGTATTTGAACGACTGTAAGTGGTCTGACTCGTTTTTCACTTCCATTTCTGTGATAGGGCACTATGATTTATGTTAAAATACAGGATTTTGAAGTTGTGAGAGCAAGGTTTTTTCAATTCCGCTTCATAACGGTGACTGTTGGTTCATTTTATTTTATAATAATAAATAATAACTAAGAAGCAATCAGTAGTGTGGGGTCCAAGAGCTGCTATGGTTTAATATTATTGTTGACTATATGGAATAGTCTTAAAAGGGGGAATAACTCGGCTGTCTCCCAAAAATCGTACACTGTTTCAATGTCAAAACTGAACTGTCTTAGTCTGTGGTCAAGATAGCGGTGTTTTAGTTATCAACTGACTAAATTTAGACAAAAACATTTAAGGGGATTGATACGGAAGAGGGAATCAGATGTTTCCCCGCAATTTAGTCGAAAACAGAAATTCTGTCTGCAAATAAGCGGTTTCATTCTTGAGCGTGTGGCATAGTTTTAACCAGTCAAAATAACCGCGGTCTTTTCACAGCAGCGCCAGAACGAACTCACTGATGGTGGGGAGCAGGTGTGAAGCGCTGCTAGAACTAATTTGCTCCGGTCGAATTAGAATCATTGCGTGCGTGCTTGCTGCCACTAGCACTATAGCCAACTACTCACACCAGCACGCGCCCCTGTCGACCATCGCTCACACTGACACAATACAGCACTGGTGCTCACGGTTCTTTGAAGTGCCGCTATTTGATGGCTGAGAAGCAGGATGAAAGTAAAATAGTTTGTACTGGGCATGCTGCTGATAAGGCTGTCTTAATGAAACCATGCGATTTATAATACCAACGGGCAATGCAAGCTCGATAGCAGCGGGATCAGGCTAATTGGAAAAGATAGTTCAAAAGACTTGGAAACCACAAATATTGGGAATTTGGTTATGCCAGTGCTGAGTAGGGAACAGAACTAAAGTTTATCGGAATTTTAAACTAAAAAAAAATTAATAGTAATAGCAACGATCACGGTCGTCTTTCAATCAATGCATGCTTTAAAGAATATTCACCAAATACCCATCAAACTGTCTTCGCTATCATGTTGCAAATCGTCAGTTGTTAGCTCTTAAATTGTCAATGGAAGTATTGGAAGAGCCCAATAGCACGCAGACATAATTTACTTATTTAGTCTTTACTTTGTAATTAGATTCATTGTCCAGTGTTTTGCGATATTTCCTTCACATTTCCAAAAAAAAAAAATGCTTGGGTCACTATTTACGTCCAGTCAGAACAAGTATCATCTATCTCACACTCTCCGCCCTCCGTTTACAGATGGAGCGTTTCTGCATCTTCATGTGCTATAACGAATCGGAAAAAATGCGGCTCTTCCTTTAAAAATAATTCGAATATTTTTTTTTTCACTAACCCTACACTGACTATCTGATATTAACCATTCCCCCTCTAAAAGCTGTGCTGTCCACTTCATCTCATAAGACAAAACGGGTTTAAAAAAAAACAAAAAAACATTGACCACCGAAAATTTTTAGATCAACTGTCTCACTGTCTAATCTAGCACTTCCCATTTTTATCGAAGAAAAAAATCAGGCATCATTCACTTTGCAACCACAGACAAATCCCTAACCTCCTCCCCCAGACATCAATAATGGAGTTTTCCAGCTGTCCTTTCTGCCTGTCTACCTCCACAAGTTCAGCTACCTCTCTCACTGATTACATTACTTTCCATGTCTCCTCCCTTAGATGCTTTTATCATGCCTGAAATAACAGTGACACTCAACTTACCCCTCCCCGCCTATTCTATCGCCTAAAAATTTGGCTCTCGGCGGCTTAGTGTCTTCCTAAATCCTAAACTGACTCAGAACTAGGCTTCTCCCGGAGGAAATAAATTGGGTTTAGTGTAATAATAAGAACAAAATTCTATTATATTTCGCCTACCAATTTGTTGTTCTTTCCCTCCCCATAGTTTTTCCTGCGTGTATCATCTCTAACGTTCTGTGTGCTCAATAAGTACAAAATAAAATACTCTACCAAATGGAGAAAATGTGCACTTCGATGTTATCACCTTTACTTCAAACTGCAAGACAACCCAAAAATGAAGCCTGGCTCCTAATATCGTTGGGCATTACATATTGTCAAAAGTACATTGCTTAGATAGTCTGTCGCGTTTGTTAACCTCCAGAACTCATAAACTAACAAACAACTCTGCAACTGGCACTCTGCTCCACTTAGTGACGCTTGGAAACCTGCAAATCCCTAGATTTTTGTGTCTGTTTTCGAGACTGCACAGTCTGGTAGCTGCAACGGCTTGATGGTGTCCACCCGGCGGTTCTTAAATTATGCTGCATGGAGACAGGGGTGTAAATCACTCTTCGACAACTGCTTTTAAAACGTATATACAATTGCAGTTGGTAGCGCTGAGCTATCATGATGAGGAGGCCGAGATTTGGTCTCTGGGGTTTAAAAGGGTTCTTGACTAACAGAAACTAAAGCCTGGAACCCCCGGCCAGCGGTAAGTTGTCGAGTTTCCCCCGAGGCCAAGCCCCCACACACGAGACAGTGCATTAGACTGATCAAGTTAGCCTCGGTAAGTGAATTTTGGTGGATCAGATCGATGAATGAGTGATAAAGCTCATTCGAAGCCCATCTCAGCGCAAGGTGACTTAAAGATGCATCATGACCACATGATGTATAAATTAGTGGATGAGGAACACAATGTTGTTGATGTTGTTGTTCTTGTGTGTGTGTGTTGGGGGGGGGGGGGAGGATGTACATCACCTTGACTCCTCTGAAAAAAAAAAGCGACATCTCAGATTCGTTTCGTAATTGGCATTAAAATGGATGCACAGTCTACACCATGTAATTTTTGTCTTAACATAACGTTTTCGATAATTCTCTAACCGGTGCAAAGTGTTGCCGCAGTCCCTGTTCCTACTTCAAGACACCAATTGAATCAAAAGTACCTTAAAAACGCCGGTAATCTTCGAGCAATCATTACGTTCCCTATTAACGAGAAAACAGTTTGTGGCCCAGCGAAACTTTCGGGATAAGGGCAGCAACGTGGTAGTTGTAGCATTATTTCATTACTACGCGTTACGGTAGGAATCTTCATTGTTACACTATGTGGTAAAGTACTCTCTTCTTAAGTATACAATGATTAATTAATATCACAAGATCGTTATTCAGAAGAAACAAAATCCGGTTCAATCGCCTACACCGTACTCAGCGGCTGTGCGACCACAACAATATACGTTTTTTTCACGGATAACATAATTATTATGAATTCACAATACTCTTGAATGTTCCATGTCATCGTGTGACATTTGACCTCCAGGGCAACACCGTGAGACACAATAGACACGACGTCACCATTCATCATCCCACCCCGACAACTAGTTGAATTAATTAGTCCCATTTCATCACAAGAGCTTGAAGAGAGACAGATCTCTCTAACATTACCCCATATCAGCAGAAAATCGGATGTGGATTTGGTCATTTTTCCGCAGTTTATCACGAACATCTTTCAGCTTACACTCAATTCACCTTTCGCTGGTTGTCATCTCCCTTTAAGAAAGATGCATCACCCATTTCAAGGAAGACATTATCCTCCTTTTTTCCGTCCCCCACATAAATGATTGAAGGCCAGTCTAATTGAACGTTAATTGTTCGGGGAGTTACCGGCGACGCCGAGCTGTGGATCTTTCTAAATAATTGATCAAAGATTCTTCATAACGATAGCTCGGGTTGGGAGGTGACATGAAGGCTTTACAGATGCTTGGCCATTTATATTGTTGACGAGACAAGACCAGGGCGAAGTTGTCAGCATGACGCCACAGAGGTCAAAATACACGACCGACTCGAGCGTTTGACATTAAAGATATGGTGTATCGTGTAACTGGAGAGAGTTGGACTTTTTTTGTTTTGTTGTTCCAAGAGAAGGGAGAAAATGCCAGCCCAGACATGTAATGAAATTTTCTCATCTTTTTGCCAACTATTCCAGATGCGAATGGGTGAGGCCTGACTAAATGAGTTCATGCATTCCTTTAGCTTTAGATGACATTGAGCCCATTCCTTCATGACGTAATGTCTTCCGCCAAGGCCTACAATGAAAGCCGCATTCATGTAAAGGGTATATTATATCTAAAATTGCACATCTGTATAATAATAATAATAATAGTTCGTCCATCAGGTATGATGATGACCTTAACAACACCAGAGGAATAAAGAACAGAAATTGTTGAGAATTTCAACACATGGACAATAAAGAGAACTAAATGACACAGAGGACAGAATGGAAAGACTGTTCTTTCATGACTTATGGCTTCTCATGTGACTGATAAGTCCTATTTTTGCCCTGTAGACCCTTCCGCATAAATGACAAGAGTGCTCCGTTGGTTCAGTACCACTGGGCCTTTTCTTGCGCCGTTCTCTTTTTTTGATAGCCTGCTGGACTCTGTCAGCTTCCCATGCTTTGCTGCCTCTGGTAAGGGCCGCCCTCCAATTTGCACGATCAAGCCAGAGCTTTTCCCACTCACTCACATCAATGGCAAAGGCCTTCAGTGATTGCTTGAGAGTGTCTTTGTAACGTCTCTTTGGGGCCCCAACATTCCTCGTTCCATTGGAGAGCTCAGAGAAGAAGATTTGCTTAGGGAGTCTGGAGTCGGGCATTCTGACAACATGTCCTGCCCAACGTAGCTGAATTTTTTTCAGGTGGCAGAAGATGCTCAATTCCTTGGCACGATTGAGGACCTCAGTGTCTGGAATTTTATCCTTCCATTTGATCCTTAGGATCTTTCTAAGGCAGGCCAGATGAAAGTGATTTAGCTTTCTGGCATGCGATTGGTACACTGTCCAGGTTTTAGCCCCATAGAGTAGGGTGGGAAGGACCACAGCATTGTACACTTTGACATCTGTACCTTTAAGCGATTACACTGTTTCTCACGGTCTTTTGTTCAGAATCTTACTTCAAAGGATGATAAGAACAAAACCCATCAATTTGGTAAATAAACTGTTTCCCGGCGACAGCACAGTTCAATACATTATTCTAAACCGCGAATGTGTCTAGCATTAATGTTTGAGTTGGAAGTACCGAGTTTGCAAATGAAAAAAAAAATTTAAATTTATTTACTATTCATTGCAGATTCCCTTTCGCGCGACAAACTTGATTGAAGGCGATTTAAACTGTACAAAAACTATGAAATTTTCAACACGGAAACACATTTTGAATGCAGCCGCAGCTTGTTGTCAATCCTTGAGAAAACTGCGGACACAAAGGGTATTACATTAGGGCAAACATGTTCTCAATCCAAATAATGCATCAGAACAAACATTTTACCCCTTCCAAACAATGCCTCTGCTTCGGCAGAAATGAGCTCTGAATATACCATTACACCCGTTATGTACTCACAGTGCGCAATATGAGAAGAAAAAAGAGGGGCAGGACTGAGGGGTTGGGAGGTGGGGGGGCGAAAGTAAGAGGATGACCTTCCAAAAATCGATATTTAGACCAGGACTACGACTTCTAACAGTCGGCTTTTATGTGAGAAATAATTAGCAAAGCTCGCCACTCGCTAGTTCTTTTCAACCAGGACCTAGGATCCTACTGGGTGGGGACAGAGAGACAGACGGAAGCTGAGTATAGAAACCCAGTGGAGAAATACAGGGGGAAAGACGGAAGGACAAAAACAAAAAAAAATCAATAAAGCTTCCAGAGATGGCACCGACGGGCCAGTCCTCGAATTAAGAGGATGAAAGAAGTTTGGTAGCACTAGAGATTTTCTGTTCCTTATGCTACACTGACACTTTGTCTGAGTGAACCACCTTGTCTTCTCTTTGGTGAATTAGTGACAGAGCATGGGATGGATAGAGAGTGTGGACAAAAACGGGGTGATAGTACCTGAACATACTGACGGATGAATGGATAAATCAGGCAGACATATACATAGCCACATGGGTAGACAGACATACAGACAGAATAGATAGATCGATAGAAAGACAGATATGCAGACAGACAGATGGATGGGTGGACGGACGGTCAGATAGAGTTCGGACAGAGAGATACACAATCAGGCAGAGAGACAGACAGACAGACAGAAACCCTGAAGCGTTACAGTTTTTATTGGCTTTGAAACTGATCAGATTTACAGACTGGTTCTGCCAGTATCAGATCTGTCTTTGGTGATAATTTCTTGTCTTCACCTAATCACCTCACTACGTGCTTAAGATCAAGGAAGTCTATGATACCGTGGGCAAGGCATTATTATTATTCAGTCCGTCCTGATGGATGAACTATACAAATAATACCTTTCTCTTATTGGTATTCATGGAATGTCTATAACTCGTACTTCTCGCTGTCTTGAAAAAGCAGTACTTAGTCCCAGAGTTAGATGATGCTAATTCAAAATTGGCACCGTCTCACTCCTGATCATTTGGTGTTGAACAACGCTTTAGATAACGGAATTTGCAATTCCAATGTTCACGCGTAGACCCAGCTTTAAGGACTAAATTTGCATTCACGAAGTTCACAAGTAGTGAGACGGTCCCATGTAAATGTTTTGGCTAGTGTCAATGTGTCGTCTTCAACCGAATGAGTACATCGGCCAAGATACGCAAAGTAGGTCTTGTAAGAAAGAAAACGCTGCTCTTAAGAATGAAAGCCAGCCACCTGGATGTAATTTCTAAACTGTCCTTGATTTACTTTTCACAGTAAAATTTCCTTGCACCAGCTCGCCCTTTGGTTTTAGAAACAGTCCTCGGTGGTTAATTCGGCTGAGGAGGGGGTGAAGACATGTTTACTGGCGTCCGTCAAGAAGGTCGCTTTCATTTGATAGTTAGCAACTTGGTAAGGTCCTACCGCTCTCTTAAATCCTGGTCAGAAATCCAGACCTTCATCTAACCACTGAAACATTTATGTTTCTTTCATAAATTTATGTCTGAAACACAAAGAAAGAACGAGCAATTCCGTTGCCCACATCAAATTGACAAGAGAATAATGCGATCACACCGAGCACATACAAGCACAAATGAAGAAATATCTCATTAAAATTTACATCATGTTTATTCGACTTTAACAACCTCTTTGAATACCTCAGGCATAATTTATTAAGTCGAATGTCCGGCGTCTTCACTTATTATTTTCTTTTGTTGTTCTGTTGCTTGTTTAATGTTGCTGTTGCTAGGCAACAAATGTTTAAATATCCTAGTTTAGTCCCCGAAATCTACAGTTTCTGTTATGAGGACCAGTGTTTCTCCCGTTGATGACCTATATAGTTTAAAATCTTGGATAACGATGTAATTAAAAAAAAAGGGGGGGGGGAGCTGAGGAGAGGCGGTGGGAGAGTTCGGGATATAAATCGCACAGCGCTGTGATGCAAAGATAATGACGTGGATTGAACAACACAAATCCAGACTATTTCACAAATAACCAAACAGGCAGACTGACAGACAGACGGATAAGAAGACGGGTGGACAAACCAAGAGACAGACACACAATGTGTACTCACCACTGGAGAAGACGTTGACAAAGAGGGAGAAGGAACTATATATCCAGTATAGAAGAAACTTGTACGGCTCCATAGCCTCTGCTGATGTTTGTCTCACCAGTCGTGACAATGCTCAGCTACAAATCCGGACAGCACATGAAAATTCACGTCACAAGAAAAAAAAACAACACACTGTGTTTTGTGTCCCTTTAAGAACAAGTTCTTGGTCTTTCCTTCCGTTTTCTGTCTCACTTTCTCTCTCTCTCTCTCTCTCTGCTGCGACGACTCCCAGAATTGATTGACACTGTAGCTGCAGGTATATCTGACACTGCCAACCTTTTGGTATTTGCAATGAAGCAAATTGATTTTGCTATTTTATATGAAGCTTTACAGTAATTATAAGGTGTAATCGTTGGGCATATAATTTCCCGGTAAGCACTTATTGTTTTTGTTGTTTTGTTGTTTTTTTCACTGTGTGGGGAAATGTAGTTCTGAAAGCAACAAGATACCACAATGCAATAAACAGCTTCAAACAGAATTATTCATTCCATATCTGCACAGATAAGACGGGATTGTGTGTGTGTGTTTGGGGGGGGGGGGGGTCTAATCTAAATTTGAAATCTGAGGACCCTCAGGACCACTGAGCAAAGCGAGCTCAAATAATTATTAATAATAACAACAACAAAATCAATAACAGTGATGGAAAGAATGAAATGCAAATTACTGTACTTTTCTGACCCCTTGGTTTCATTGTGATGTCTTTAAAATGTGTCAATGAAATATCTCTAAAGTAAATGACGGCAAAATAGCCACCTGAAGCTAACAGAACTCTGTACTCCTTACTATGACTATCTGTTTTGAAACGTTCTTTCGTGACTTGAAATTGATATGTCTGACAATAAGATGCGGTGCGTGAGCGTAAAAATAAATGTACTGAAACTCGCGACTTTTGAATACCATTTATATATTACAGGTATTATATTCATAAGTGTACATACGTATATAAGTAGGTATGTATATGTGCGTATGTGTTGGTGTGTGTATACTAGAGTTCCTTGCGTACAGCGTCTGTCCATCCGTAAGAAAATGAACTATATCCACAATATTTTTATTTTTTTTATGTCTCGAGTTTAGATAATCGGAATTTCGGCCTTAGTGTAAATCACTAGTATCGGTTGGATTTTATATGGTGTATTGGTTTCTCTTGGGAGAGGGGGCAAACGACGAATGCCAGAAAAGAAATAATTGCCATATATCTTTTTTTCTTTTTTTTTAAGGTGGAGAATGGGCACCTGTGTGGTATCAACTATAGCTCTTTGTCTGTAGTTTTGAATACCACACTTGGCATGCGATCTCCACAGTTCCAGTGACGTAGCACACAAATCATTGGTTGTTCCTACCTCTACACACAGAAGCGCTCCTGGACTTGGTGGCGGCGGCGGCTGCAATGATCAATCACTTTGTACTGCTATCTGAAATTACAGCAAAAGAGAAAAAAAAATGAAATGGGGAGGGGGAGTGAGAAAGAGGGGGAGAGAAAGAGAAAGAGAGAGGCAGAGGGAGACCGAGAGAGTTGATTAAGTCAGAATGACAAATTCACCTGGAGTATTTTAGCCACTAATGTGTCATGTTGTGTGTTTGTTGTTGCTGAAGGGGGAAATGAGAAGAAAAAGAAAGTGTGTGTGTGGGGGGGGGGGAGGGGACCGGGGCAAGAGAATTAGATTGATGGATGGCGAGATCTGATGACCTGTGTTTTTAATGTTGTCTAAAGTCTAATCCCAGTGACGAATGGCTGGGATCTCTGACAAATGTGCATGGCCGGGAGAATTAAGTCGAAAAGTGACGGCTTAATTTCCATTGCAACCCCCCCCCCCCCCCCAAAGCTGCATTTGGTGAACTGATGTTTTGTAGGCAGTCAAGGGCTGAAACACTTGTTTGACAGGGGTTCTCATCAAGGGCTCAAACACTTGTTTGACAGAGGTTCTCATCAAGGACTGAAACACTCGTTTGACAGGGGTTCTCATCCTCTGAAGACCTCCTGTAGTCTCCCTCTTTCAAGAGTTTCAATTCTTCTTCTTTTTTTTTTTTTAAATTCTTTTAACAAAATAAATCACCGCACCCAAAAGCAAATGCTCATCCGCTGTTGATGATTTACCTCAGCCGCTTTAACTATCAATCTTTCTATATTATTGTGGTCTTGTGTTTGGGTGTGATCAAGATAATACTATCTTTCACTTGTGCCAAATACGGCGTTTTCCTGAATATGACCTTGACAAACATGACAAAGAAATGGGAAAAAAACACGACTGGCTGATAGATTTCGTATTACATTGCTTGTTGCTATGGTTGTTGTTTTCTTATTAGTGCAGCGGTGCTTAAATTGAATCATGTTGCTAAGTGCTCCTGCGTGAGCGTGTAGAGGAATGAATTATCCCGAGTTGACGCCCAATGAAAATCGTGTTACATCTCCCTGTATTTGCTCTGGCACCTTTTTTTTCTTTTTAATTATTTATTTGTGGCTATGTTTTTGTTTCACAGGCCTGCATGTTAACGGCGAGCGCGTAAAATTTCATTTATTCACCTGTGCGGTAAATGGAGGTTTCCACAACGAGTAACATGAAACAGATTTGGAGATCGCTGATGCAGTGAAAGGCTGAGAAAATCCATTAACTCAGTTTGTTTTGTTGAATGTTTCTGTTGTACACTAATGACTGACTCACGGACATAATCCGGGACGATCATCGGACATGTTTATAAAGACAGAGTTACCTTTTATAGAGGATGTCGTCATAGCTATTTCTAGCCTGGGGCAACTCCAAAGGAATCTGTGGACTTTTTTTTTTCCGGTAAAAGCAAATCATCATGACGCAACGTGTTCGCTTCAGTGATCAAGTCTGTCTTGAGCAAAACCTATGCCAGGTTATATTCACACTGTCTGCCGTTCAGATCATTCCCCTGCAGACAGTATTATATTTTTCCCCACTATCTGGCCTGACGAGATGTTTAAGTGCCATGACGTCATTAAATTAATTTTATTGCCATTAAGCATTGAGCCTGAACTAATGCAAGTAGGTTCCACAGCCACATGGAAATCTTTCATTCACCGGATTCTGTGATGAAAACTGAGTTCATCTCTCCTAGTGAAAAGCAGATTTCGTGTGCCTGTCAAACAGGTCATAAATCTTGACCAATTGATTTGGTGGTAAACACTTGGACACTTGAGATATGGAGCACCACTTCAATGACAGTGCTATAGCACCGACGTCTGTTGAAAACATTCATATTCAAAGCTCACAGTTTGGACGAGCAGCACAGTGTGATTTGAGACTGATTAACAATAACGATTTTCTTTTTTTCTAAAGAATTTTGATAGGACTGTGATGTCCAATTGACATTCGTGCACAAATTAAACAAGGCATAAATCTAAGATTTCCTTCAGCTTCGGCAAATGAGAATATTTTAAATGTCACTGACCTGTTTGGTAATCTGTCGAACTCAAGAAAAAGAACAATCTTAATTTTTATTGGTTACACGTCCAGCTCCAAGAGCCAGCAACTGCCTAGGGTTGGCAGGTGAGGGGGATCTGACTTTGTGCACCATAATAATCTGCCATTCGCACTATTTTGGGGATTAACTCAGTGCGCACCATAAAGCGGCGGATGTGACTCAGCCCAGCACCAAATGTGAGTGCCTTGCCAAATCCTCACTTAATCCCCAAGCAGATGTTACGCTCGTGAAATGTCCTGATTGTGGCGACAGTCCACTGATTTATGCGATAAGAAAACTATAAACATTGATCCTGAAGACAGCAAATGTTTAGCCTACCACCTGGAGACCCGCATACATCAGGCTTTTCTTTCCATAGTTCCTTTCTGTATCAGATCTATAACTATTTGACAACGCACGCCATCTACACAATAGTTAAGCAGATCGATGGTTCACTTAGCCCGCGGTTTGTTCAGATAAATAAAGTGTATACATAATAAGCTAGAATGGCAATCTGCATGCCAGCCCAGCAAGATGTTACCTCAGCCGTTCAACGCAACAAAAAGTATGGGCATTGTATTTTGTATAGGGCCGCACGAATTATTATATTTGTATTGTTTGGGGTCGTGAAAGCATTTAGATTAAATCAAACGGCGTGGTGAACACACGGCATTCTGTCACAGAGAACGGGTCTGCCATATAAATAAATCTTCTACTGATTACAAGAAAAAGATCAATGTTGCCTGGATGATTCACTAGGAGCAAGTTAGGGTCATACTGAATTATAGATAGTTCAAGATCTCTTTATAAAAAATGCATGATCTGAAATATTGACTAGAACTGGCAAACATTAGGGGCAACGATTCGAGCTGTTGATTTTATCACCTTTTGTTATGTGTTATGAATATCCGATAAGGAGAGCAACAGTGTATGTTACGCATAACAACAAACAACAAATTGACAAGACTGGCCCCTTCGTCTGTTTGCCATGTCTTGTAAGATATTTATTTTGTTGGTATATAAATGTCATAGCTCAGAGTCATCGTGCATAATAATATATTGTGACATATTGGACATGTGAGCATTTCATGCAGTTTATGCAAAACCCTAGACTGTCCTGATAAAGCAAAACCTGAAACGCCTGATAAATTTGAGAGAATAACGAGTGTTTGTTATGAGGTAAAGGCTAGCGGAAGGTTACAGAACATGCTTTTCACAGCCGCCCTACTATTGACAATGTACAGAATAAGAATAGGCTTAGAAATTACGGACCCAATATAATAATAATGTCATTTTCAGTCATGAAAAACATTGGATCTGAAGTGAGAAAGAACGCACAGCAGCCGGAAATGAGCGCATGGAGCTGAAAATTAAATGAATCTTAGGCCCATGGCGCTGCCAAATCTGTTTTGTCTCACTTTTACAGACTATACCGGTTGATTGAAAGGAAGTTCAAGACTGTGTCAAAACAGATTTGACCCAATGCACTACTAGCCGTATTATTCGACGTGAACAAAACTTAACAAATGTTCGCATCAACCTACCCAATAATGGAATAGCGACAAAATGAAATATGAGAGATGACATAAGTGCAACTTATCCTTCCTTCCGGGGAAATGATCTACAGAGGTTTAATATCAGCACAAATTCCACTCCATGACAGCGCGAAATTTCGTACCTCTCAAGTGTCAAACTTATTGTGCTTCACTCACTGAAGCTGGGAAGCGAACATTGAATGGACAGTCTGAGTGATGTTGGCATGTCACGGCTTTGTCGCCCAAGTCTCCAGACATTACCGTCTCTGATAAGACTGATCTCTGAGAAAACATTAGATACCGCTCGGGCAGATTTCGTGGTCATATATCAATGCATGGTCACCACTATCTGGAGTACAGCGAAACTATCCTTAAGACCTGACCTGGCGTGAACCGGTCAACACAGTGGCCCATTCATTGCTTGCCCTGAAAATGAGATTTTAATTGGTTTGGGATCTGAGACCTGGAGGGGAGATTTATTGGACATAGACTAATGCTGGTTATTTGGCCATTCAGCCACCAGACGAAATCAATATATTATTACCATCAGCTATTCATAACAGGGAGAATACAGTGAGAATGTAGAGATTTGACAAGGCATGGAGGAGAGGAGAGTGCTATCAGTCGTCCACCATACTTTCGTCAGTGCATATTCCTCCATTTGACCCTAATATGCCTTTAAATACGTCCATGAAAACTCATGAATTTTAGTTGTGAATCTCATACAACTTTTTAAATCCGCGAGGATGGTCCCACTACTGAGTATAAAATGTTTGTTGTTTTTTGTAGGTTTGTCGCGTCTTTAAATTCTCAAAAATACCCAAGCGAGTACTAAAACTGTATGACAATTAATACCAATGGCGAAACTTGGAGAAGTAAAAAAGAATGAGAGGAAGTGGAAGATTTATAAGGGAGAAAAACACAGGGGCATGTAGGTAAAAACAATGACATTTCCCTGCCATTAGCAGATAATAAAATCTTAATGCACATATAAAATGGTCATGAGGGGGTGACGGGTGAGACAAGAAATAAAATCAATGAGAAGTGTGGATAAATAACAAACTTATGGAAAAAATTATCAGCAAATTATCAAGGACTGGGGGCGGAGGAGGAGGAGGGGGGGGGGGTCAAACAGAGACATGAAAATTGACACCGAACATGGGTTTAAAACCTCAATATGACAATTTTTCCATTCTCTTCATCCCATTAGAAAAGTAGTATGGCCACGGTTACACAGAATAATTCCACAACACTCCAAAATGTCACACTTTGCAAATTCCATTCCCTGATTTTGTTGGGGGCCAAAGCTGAGCAAAGGCCTGGGTATTGAGCTGTCCAACATATTCGCACGCCCTCAGGCCAGCTCTTGATTACGCGACAGCATCGTATCGTTAAGCTTATTTACTCACTGGCTATTGATCTTCTCTCCCAATACGGCCTCTCACATTCCACGGTAAGATCGATACTTCATGTATCGATCGTCAATTATGTAATCAGATTTACTAATTTCACGCCAATAATGAACGGCTGCATAAACCCTAAGGCCACGCTTAGTGCGTCTATTAGTGAAGAACTGCCAGGTAAGAAAACCAAGGTGCACTTTGACACCTAACAAACACAAATCTGCTTCCTGAAGTGCCAATATTTTGTCTGTGCCATTAGTGACAATTGTAATGAGCGTACCAGCTATCAGTGCCCTGTCCAGGCTAAACTGTGTTTCTTTGAAGTGGAACCTTCAGGCATGTGACAGCAAACAAATATTGTTACATTTGATGTGTTTCCGTTGTTTAGGGTATTTAACAAATCTGCTTAGGGCAACAGTTGAGTGCTTCAAAAATATAGGTCTATGAGGTGACACTCCTTAAGGAAGCGTCTCAAGTTTACAGGCATTTTGCTCCAAACTAAGAACTTCATCTTACTGACTGTAGGAACGACATCATTCTGTCACTCACATGAAAGATATCCATACCACTCATTCATCATACAACCAGTCACGGACATTGCCGTTCTCAACGTTAACGTCATCGCTACTACTGATAAAACTGTAGTGCTACTCTGCGTTACAAAACGTTATTTCCTTCGAGCTTCCTCTAACATTCCTCCATAATTTTTTCTTTTTTCAGATATGGACGGTCCTGCAAAATTGTCACGGTGGTGTAATACTATTTTCCTAATGCACCATTTTTCCTCCCTCCATCCCATGTATTTCTTTTCAATGAAATAATACCACATATCTCACAGGCAATGGTTGTGTTTCGGTCTGGCCATGTCTTGAAGGAACGAGTATAATTTATTTAGCACCGAAAGCTGCGATATATCATGAAGTGTCTTTGCTGGCAGTTCTTACAGGACATATAAATATATAGTATTCCACTATGCACAGGCCAACCTCGGAGAATGCCTAGTCTAAATGTACTTGTCAACTTCTCAAAACATTCTAAAATTCGCAGTGGGGTTTAAATAAATTCCTCACGTTCGAGAAACAGACTTGTAATCAGTTTAGCTTCTGTGGACGCCGCCATCTTAGCGATACAATAGATGGTCTCTTACTGGTCCAGAAGACGTGCTTTGTCAAATTTGCCGGTATTTATCCATAGAATAATGTATAAAAACAGTTTTACATTTTAGTGCATAAAGCTACAGGGTAAATCAATGCACGTCACACCTGGCATTTGCTGGTGTGATGGTCGTCAGCTGGCCGTAACTATATGTAAAATGTTGCATGCCTAAGTTCCAAGTTTCAGCATGATTAACAATTGATAAAGTGAGTATCTAAAACGTTTCACCATGGGGTAGCCACGCTGACACTTGAAATGAATTTTGTACCTAAGTCCTGACAGATGGCATGAAGTGATCTTGTGGATAAATCTGTGTTCTCAGTCATACTATGTCAAACTGTTTGTTGTGCAAATTCTTACTGCAACAGATGGGTGGAAATGGTGGTTCCTTTAAACAAGTGCTCTGGCTAATTTTACTGTTGCTGTAGTATGTTGTTAGTGGTGCTGTTGCTGCTTTCGTTGCTAGTGTCTCACAGACACAAACGTATAGCAGAATTCCACAGAAAGACGCCAGACTAATTATTATATTTGTGTTGTTTTTTTCAAAATATATTCAACATAATCCAACTTTGTTCCCTTGATACTTTTAGTTGTTAAGTATGCTTATCTGATGTTTGTTGAAAAACAATGAGGGCGGAGGGAGGTTAAGGATGTGAAACAATTATTTAAAAAAGACGGGACCTTAACCAACGCATAAACTAACAAATGTTTGTACTGAACGCAAAGGCCAAATATCAGTAAAAGAGCAAGCATGTATATAAAGAAAAGAAACCGATGGTATGTCATGTGGCTAAACTCGGTGTTTCAGTAACAGTAATATAATGTGACTGTGACATGCGTTTCTAAGCCGCATAAAGAAAGATGTCGCAAACCTCAGGGTATTCATGGTTCCAAAACTGCCACATTCACTATTCAAATTCACATGCTCGGAAAGAATTTGACCTTTGCCAAAGGCAAATCGTTACTTCTACTATGTTCCCAGCTACAATTTCTCTTTGCCGCTTAAATGACCAGAGACACGCCCATTCAGAGGTCATTCATGAATGTGCTCTGGTGCCTTAAGGAAAATATTTGTCTTTACACTAGCACTAGTAGCAGGTCCGACTGTGTAACCCCCTCAGTGTGCCCGGAGAGAGTAGCGGTGGACAGGAGCGAGTATAATGGTCCACAAACAAAATAACTAACCTTTTTGTTAAATGGTAGGACGCAGCTAATGCAATACATGGGAACTGAGACATCTGGTGGATAATTACACTACGTGTTTTTTTTTTCTTTTTAAAATTGTAAACGGCAGCCGGCGAAAACAGAGTTTTTAAAGCCCCACAGGATTGGCCAACTCGCCTCCGAGGGTACAGTTATACTGTTTTGTTTTCACTCTCATATACCAAAACATTATGGTGCCTGGGTGATTATTTAGAGCCGGTGATGTTTGACATCTCAATTTCTCTTCACTGGCTGCATTTATCCCATCTCCTCTCCTACCACCCTCCAACCCACACATTCAAATTCTGGACTATTTCCAAACCTATACACGATATCAACATCCTGATATCAACCTAGCTACTAAACCAAAATGCTGCAATTTTTTTTTCTTTGTCTCCAGTAAATTGGGGCGGTTTCTATTATTAACTGAGTTCCCCTACACGTTATATTATTACAATAATTCCACCGTTACACAATTTCTCATTAGCAGCAGCTGTAGCATGGAGTTTATCAGGTATCCAAGGGCAGGTGACGCAATACAACCACATAGAGGTCGATCTGTCCTATTCTTGAGCAATGCCAGAATCCCCCCCCCCCTCCTTTCTCTTGGAAGTGAACGCTTAGCTGAGTGTGAACAATCAAGCGAAGCTCATAAACCTGTTTCATCCACATCATTCTCAAGTAAGTTCAGCGTGTTGTTTCTCAAGCCTGTTATCTTAGGTTCAACATTGCACAACGGTGAAATGAGTGGTTCTGCTTTTAACTGCTCAGCCTGTAAATGTTTGCCATTGTATACTTAAATCTGTATATCGTCATTGAGAAATTATATCTACAAGTTCATTCAGTTCCATGTTAACTTGATTCCAGTGCAAAAATGAATACACAAGGTGCGGTTATATTAACAGATTGATGTGAACCCAGGGATGTTATTAATTCCAGAAAGTGCTTCCCAAAAGGACAAAATATTTCTCTTCGTAATGAATGCATGACGTATTTATGTTTCTAATGATATATTAATGAATCTTTCATTCATATACATCGTTATGAAATGATAACCAAATTTACAAATCTGGGTGAAACAGTGGAGTAAACTCTTACACCGACGAACGAAGGCAGGATAATTATAAATCAAATGCATCAAACTGACAGTGAGCACAAACTGATGGTAAATAAACACTAAGTCGATGAAGATCGCGTTATTTATAAATGACCCAGCCGCAGCTTCGTGTGTGTTGTTAGCTTGACGTTAAATCATCATACAAGCAGTACACTGCCCCCCCCTCCCCGCCCAAAAAAAAATCTCACACACAGACTGATAATATAAAGTCACCGTCCCCAGAACTCTACAGTGTCCAGTCCGATGTTTCAGGGACGAAGGCAAAAGTACCATTATTTTGTCTGCTTGTCATTGTGTTGGCGCGGCCCATTGTCACATGGAGCTGTCCTGGAGAGACCACCTGCCTCTCGACGCCGATGTATTGTGCTAAATCTCATTAGCAGCGATTGAGATCCACGCATCTGAGTTAGTTTCTGGACTGAGTTGTTACAGTTGAAAGCTGAGAATGTCTCCACCTCGTCCGGTACCGGACAACAGGCCTAAAAGGTCCTGGCCTTATTTTAGAAGTTAGGCCAGCAGATACCTGGTTAGAAATCACAACACCTGATAGGCTGGCGTAGGTGTTAGATTGTAAGCTATCTTCTCTACTCTCTGATAACGTTTTCGAACCGGGTGCCAAGCTAATATTTCTACGTGTTCAGTCTGGCGCTCTTTTACAGACACGTTTTACACGATTTTGTGAAAGTGCCAGGGGAAAGCTGAGAAAATCCTCTTGAGAAAGATAAGATAATAATAATATATGTTGTTGTTGTTTTTCAAAAGAACTTGCAGAACCCATAATGTGTAGGATGCTCGGATGCAAAAAACATATTTTAAAAAAGATTGGGGGGGGGGGGGCAATGTTTTTCCATTTCTTATATTTTCGCAAGAACAACATAATATTACGACTACGACAGATTACGACCATGCGATACTCTACTTCCCGGCAAATTCTCATTGACTGAAGTTACATCCATGTAAAAACGCAGTTTGAGTGACATTTAGACATCAAATTTAATGTTAGACACGTTTGTGTATCATCTCACTTCGACCTGACACAGTTGTCTTACTGCAAAAACTGTGATCATTTCTTCTTCTTTTTTTTTTCTTTTTAAATTCCACTAGTAAGCAAAATGTCAGGTTTTGTTGGGACTCGCCAAAGGAGTTACTGACTAAAGTAAATTGCAGGAAGTAGCAATGTAATGGTACAAAACAGGGACGCCGAAGTTCATTCACTTACTTGTAACGGATACAATAACAGATGCACGTGTATGCACAATCGGGGGTTTAGAAGCCATCCATCTCACGTGCTGGCTTATCGACAATTATCCAATTTTACCTGAGAGCGTTTCAAAGTTTTGGCGAGAGCGCCATTTCTTGCGTAGAGACAAGCATGGAGCGAACACGTCGCTGCTTATAAAAATTTTTAAAAAATTAAAAACTATTGAAGGTTTGGATAGGTCTCTTTGTGAGAGTATAGATTAGATCTCACCACAAGGATCTGGGAGCCTCACCCAAAACCACCAACCTGAACACCAGTGCAAGAGACAGACGACGCTGTATAATTATGTTAAGGCGGGACGGGTGGTTCTTTTACCTGCCGACATTTATGTCAAAAAAATTAAAAACTATTGAAGGTTTGGATAGGTCACTTTGTGAGAGTATAGATCTCACCACAAGGATCAGGGAGCCTCACCCAAAACCACCAACATGAACACCAGTGCAAGAGACAGACGACGCTGTATAATATGTTAAGGCGGGGCGGGTGGTTCTTTTACCTGCCGACATCTATGTCAAAGGGAGCAGGATGTTCCCTCCCTCTCCGTCGCCCTCTACCAATCCATGTCTATATTCAAATCATCTGTGTTCTTGTGACCTGTGACCTAAAGCGATAATTTCCCCCTGTAGCCCTCAGACTACGCCACCCCTTCTATCTAGTCCAGCCTCCATCAAACCGCAAGTAACTAAAGGTCAGTTATAGGGGGAGGAGCGGGGGGATAATATTTCATCTTGGTTTGGCCCTGCCCCAGATATGAATGTTATATAACTGGACCTCCTCTAAACGTGGAAGAGATGAGAATGTAACTATGACAGCAGTTAGTCAGAGATTTTCCCCTCCCTTTGAAATCAGGTTCCATCATCCCATCAACCCGCTTTCTCTGTTACAACGTTTGAGAAGTCCCTCTCTACGCCACTGCCTCGGAAAGCGTGTGAAAACACATGTCTCAAACAAGGGTTCTCACGTTGCGCAAATTTCAACTGGTAATTCATGCCGCCGGCACAGCAGGCGGTAAACCTGTGACATAATAGATTCTATGCTGGCTAAACTTTTAATTGATGGCTCATTCGTACTTTGATGAGAAATGGAATATTCAAGGGCCTGTTGGTGTCTATGAAATATTATGGCTCAGTGGGTGTCTTTTGACACCAGTAGACCCAAAGAAATCTTACGTTGCACCATGACTTTATGCTTTAGACACCATAAGTGGCCAAATTAGCGCTGTCAAAATGAATGGGGTTGCACCTGTACGTGAAAGAATAATGGTTTGGTTGTTCTGTACGCATGGTGCAAATAAAGTGCGTTCCTCTTAGTTATTATTTAGCTTAAGTAAGCAGGTACGGTTTCTTGCTTTGAACGTTTTTCTTTTTTTTAACGTTGCCGACGAAAAGACAGGAAAGAATGAAAGTCACAGAAAAGAATGAGGCAAGATACAAAATACAGCATGCCCATCTCATGAAATATTCAGCCGTGAGCATTGCAAATTCTTGACACGCCTCTACAAAACAAGAACATCGCCCACTCAACGCCAATGTAGCCAAAAGAATGAAACACAAATGATTTGTGCATCACAATATCATTATGATGGTTTTGAGTATTGTCACTCGGTCACAAGGCAGCGCCCAAGGCGTATGTATCACGGCCTGTCCAATAATATTTGAGATCTATTTAAAAGGCATTTGTCTTGCTAAGCTGCTTATTATTCACACTGCAGATTATTCATAGTGCCCACTTTATTACTGGTTGCTAAGGAGATAGGGACGACGATAGAACATGTATTGGCAAGGACATTAGCCTATCTTTAGAAATTGGCTTATCATGAAGACAGAGACAGGAGAAAACAAATTCATTGGCCTCTGCTCGCTCACCACACACTGATGATTTCAAACTGAGTTTTCAACAAAACTGTTCTTGGTTAAAGAAGGAACCAATCACAGATGCTGCTATGTGTTTAAACAAAATGTTCAGAATGATTATCTAAAGAACGACGTGGACAATTTGTTTTGTTGTTTTTTTTTAAGCTGAGATCAACAGTTCTTCGTATCGGGAAAGTCGACGAGTGATTCATTATTTTTGCCCACATAAAAAAGAAAAAATCGTCAGTGATGGTACCACACCCGGAAGAAGGTCCCTTAGTCCCTGGGAGGCTGGAAACTGATTTTATATTCTTATATAGTACTAGCAGCAAACCATGACGCAGGAATGCTCATACTCTAAGATAATGGCCACTCCTCAACTCCCAGTAACAGAGAACAGAAACAAACATAGACAGGCCAAAGGGCGACACTCCACTTGGATAAACAGAAACAGAACTGAAATAGAGGTGGAACTCTGAAGAGTTTTTGCATTTATAAACCAACGCTGGTGTGGTGGCTACATCCTTTATATATTATGCATGAGAAGTTTGCTACATTCCAGTCAGTCTTCAGTGCTCGCCCTTTCATGTAAATTATTCTTCCTACTTCCTCTCCCATTTTATGATTTTATGATTAAATTTTTTAACGTCATATATGATTGCTCGTTGACTTCCCTTGTCCTACAAAGACAGCAGCAAACTAGATTGATCTCCCCTCGTCCCCTCCCCTGCCCCTTCCCCTCAACCTTCTTTGTGTTTAACTTCAGACCGTTTTCCTCCAAACAAGACATCCCAGCCTCCTCTGTTGTTTGCCCCCAGCGTCCCAACCCCGTTCAGTCCTCTAACATTCTCAAACAATGTCTCTTCTCTTTTCGAGTGTCCTCAGGAAAACAATGACGTTCTATATCCTCCCATCCCGACGTTGACAAAGACTGATTTTCTTTTGTGTTCCACTCTGCCAAGTGAGGCCCACTTCGGGATGTCTAACGGGCAGAGCAGCTGCAGTCTGAGTTGAGATATCTCATCATTCTGTGTAGACTGACGGTTCAAATCCTCATTACCTATTCAATTTACGATGTCTGCACGGGGTTACTCCACATCGCTGTGTGATTAATCTTTTGTGAGCTTAGTTTATCGCACCCACAGCAAACCAAACTAGCCTTTGTGCTAACCACTATGGCGAACGTCAGGTACATTTCATGAGTTGCTTTGGTGGAATTTATGTCCCTGATAACTTACCTCTTTGCTTATGTGGATCTTTTTACTTAGAACTTTTCAAAAAGTGAAAAACTTGACTACCCTGGAAATATCCAGGAAGGAGAAAAGGAAAATAGGGGTAAGATGAAAGAAAACGTAAAGGAGCAATGGAGATTGAACATAGCGATGATGACGATGATGACGCCGATATTGATGACCTGTTTCTCTATTAAATCTCCATCAACATCCTTACATGTATTTAAGAGGACAAAAACATTTTGAAGGAAAACGCTTCATTGCACCCCCTACTTAAGCTTTTATCACTCATAACAATATTCAACTTTTTTTGCATATGTCTGTTTACTAGACTGACAAAGAATTCCATTGACTTCTAAATACTCCTAAGTTGAGCTTATAGGTATATGTTAAAAATTGTATAAATTAGTTTTTTTCCCCTGTAAGGAGCTTTTAGTACCGTTGTAACTGCCTAGAAATGATGATGTTGGGGTGGTGATGAAGATGGCAATGGTGAGGAGGAGCAGGAGAAGAAGCAGAAGGAGGAAGACAACTTTTAGGTACGGAAAGAAACAACTGTGGCTTCCATGAACGACAGAATCATTGCTCAGACACATATGTAATGTTAGGAAGCATGTTAACTGCATGCCTAAAAAAAAAAAAAAAAAGGAAGAAGAATGACAATAATATCGGCAACAACAAGGCTTGCACAGACAAGCAACAATCATGCCAGTTAATCTGTTGCATTAATGCTATACCAACTGGTCTAAGCACTGAATCAATCTCGTACGGGTAACATGAGCCATTCCCAGGGTCTTATCTTCACATGTCTAAAGTAGGAAGATTTGTGGTGGCTTTATGTTTGGAATGAGGAGACAAAAGGTGGGCCCGTGGAAGTTTGATTGCTGCATTAGATAAGACAGAGCTGAACTTTAAATCAATTGCTCAGGTTTAATACATGTGCACTGAACACAGGGACAGCTGTTGTTGTACAGAAATTACCTGAGATTTCGACATCTGGAATGGTATGAAGAATGTGGAGCCCAGAGATGTTGGTGTGTTGTTTTTTTTCGGGGGGTGGGGGTGACGAAAGAGTTCATGGCATTAACAGGAGTCGCTAACTCTTTGGGTGCACCGGCATGATAATAACTTCTATGTCGACGATTCAAACGATCTCGGTTACACAAAATGTCGTAAAGGCTGTTGAAACAGAAGTCATTAATTTAATAATACTTTATTTCAATGAGTATAATAATAGTATCATGTAACATAAGAATGTCGTAAAGATGATAAAGTTAAAGGGGTGAATGGTGAATGGGTAATAACTGATGGCTTTGAATCACTGATAATCGTAAAAGCTTGACGATATATGTGTGCAATCACAGGTGGAATGCTGTGGTACAGCTATGAGTGCGATAGTTTTGCCAAATTCTGCTCTTCTGTTGGAAGCCTAGCTCGACGCCCCATAGAAATGCCTTTGAGCATAAGACCACTAAAAGTCTAGAACCATCAATTTCCATATCCTTAAGACTCCAAAACCTGCTTTAAAACAATAACATCCAAGGCAAGCTGACTAAAAATAAACATTTTTAATAGGTAACGCGCTTTGTGTCATTTAATTGGGACGGCCTAAATTGCTTCCTGATTTACCACATACAGGAACACAGCGACTAAACAAGGAGATGTGTCTGAAAGTTAGGGTAAGGTTATGTGTTTCCTACCAGATATGCCCGCGGCATATTTTAAATTTTTCACTTAAAAGCATTGGTGTCCATTTCATGAGATGTTCATTCTCGGGTCTTTGAACTTAACATTAAGACAGTGTGCGTTAAAAGCCATGCACGTAACTGCGGTTCTTTCCTTCTTCCATATATATTATTATTTCCCCTGATGACATAGTAATAAAGTGCTTGCGATGGCAGATTGATAACACTCAACCACCAGGCTACCAACAAACACGCATCCAGCCAAAACGCAGAGTTTTTCTGTTCCTTTGATAGGGATGATTAGCAAAGGTCATCAGACGAGCATAGAAAATGTCGCTCATTTGGGGATTTTTTCCTGATAAACAAGTCGCCAGCATCAAGTGTTTGCTTTGCGAGAGCAAAATGGTAGAGCGAATTTCTGAGACTCCGTATACCTATTGTGTTCGTTTCACTAAAATTACTCAATGTTAGCACTCTCACAGTGCTCAGACGGAACGCTGAATGTGTGTTGATCCTACAATGGACAGTGTTGACTATGTCGCGTCGAGAGTTGTCGTCCAGAGCCAGCCACACCAAAGTAGGGCGAATGACGTTCGCTCGGTAAAGCAGTTCCGTCTTTCCACAAATAGATTACGAATGTCGGCAATTTGGTAGTGGTTCAGAGGTTCTTTTGTAATTCCGAGTCCCTCATTGGTTAGCGGTAATTTAATCACAAACAACGAATTTTTTGTTGATTTTTTTCATCTGGAGGCCTTTAGTGAGTTTTCGAATGGGTTACAAAGGGCAACTGAAACGTTTGAAGTTGCAGTTAGTATAATTATGCGATCTGATTTATATATAAGACTGACATGGTCGCATTTGACTTTTTTTTCGGGAGACTCCTTGATTTGCTCGGTCTCTAAAGGGTCCCATTTGTTGTTGTTGCAGTTTGAAACCAAAACCTGGTGCATTTTTTTCTTACTTGCCTTATAATGATGACTGTGAGTGTAGCACTTTATAAACACAGATCAGATATGAGAAAACAAAAATTGAAATTGTATACTGTAAAGTGCTAGTTCAAATCTTTTACATGTATAACTGAGCGTTCAGATCAATCACATAGGGAAGTCGGAGAAAAAAAAAAGTCGGGGGGGGGGGGATTATTCAGTTAAACATGTGGCCAATTCTAGTCTTAATCACGTGATCACGAATGGACAAAAATGAAACTTGAGGTTTCCATTTTTGTTTAATATTTCCGAGACATGCGTTACTGAAAGAAAAGAAAATGTATGCCTTGGCTTACGGTATGTTAAACCTTGCCCTGTAATTTGTTGTACATGATGTCCCCGAGTCCCCGTATCAGCATTTCGCATCTCATTCAGTAGATATTAACCCTGATACTTACTACACATCACACTTATTACACATGCAAGACAAGGGAATGTTAAATTAATGGATGCGTCTGTGGTGTGCTTAAGAAAACAGGTGTCCTGTTGTGAATTTACTGTCAATAGAATAATAAATTATATTGATTTCTTCGACAGTTTCTCAAATTTTCATTCCGCTGTAGCTTCAAAGCATGCTTCTCATACTCTTACTTCAATATTTTATTGCAGTCTCATAATTTATATTGGATTTTTTGGTTCTGTTCCAGCTACCAGACAATATGGAATGGCAAGCCTCTGGAATGCCAGGTGATAGTCTGATGTGGTAAAAGTGCACGTAAAAAATTCAGCACAGCCACGGCCTACAATAAAAGACGAAACAAAATACAGTAATATCGATTTTTTTCCCTTCAGTTTCTGTAGTGGATTAATTTTTTATTTTTTTTTAAAGATCTTTCGCAAGAATGCAGTATATAAAGATTGAATTTGGACAAATACCATTCATTTCATTGGAATACAACAATGTGTGAACAAGTATAAGGTTTGGTGATGATACAGTTGATAGCAGTGTTTGCTAAAGCTTTTTACGGGACCATGGAAGAAAAACATGAATGATGGTGTTTATGTAGGACAAGGTAGGGATGATGAACGGACGTGTTCTGGGAATTCCTACAGCAACCGGCTGTAAATACTTGATGATGTCTCTGTGAGTCTCACGGAAATAGCAGCAATAACAACAACAATGAAACTCTGAGTTACTGAATCAGGATGACAGAAAGACAACCAAAGACTGATTAAGAGAGGCATATGAGTACCCGCAGAGACGACAGAATTTCGTAGTTTGGAAAATCCTCTATTATTATGATTAAATGACATTAGAACATGAACGACTGCATCATGCCAGCATTTCTCCGTCAATTAATTGTGAATGAGCACCAACAGACGGTGGGCAGCCTGGGGTTAGGCGCAAAACTGCAGTTTCGCAAAGCAGACAAGGAGGGGATTGCAGAGCCGTCCTGCAGTAGAAACGCGCTAGAAAGCCACGTAGATGTAAAGGAAGACCATGTCGGTCTAGGAAGGATGCAAACTTTCGGTCTCTGGAACTTCTGAGGCCATGGAGGCATATGGAGAATGGGTAAAATTCTTTCTATTCATCAATCTGTACACTTAATTTGTGTACTTTTTTGTCTTTTGAATCAATGTCGCTTTATCAATAGGTGAAACATTCTCTTACCCAATAGAATGTTTGCCTAATATCTTTTTATTCTTAAATCTTCTATATAATGTTTTAGCACTAAGGAATAGCGACGGTCAGTTCACCTTATTTCATACACGAAACTTGGACAAGCAATGAACCAACGTCGGCATGTTAAAAATGCACCAGAAATGTCACCTCGCTGATGTTTGATGTCTTCGGTGGAAAGGGGCATTATTCACACTTGTCAAATCAGGGGGAGACAACTGATCTTGTTTGCTGCCATTGTTACATTAAGCCTTCAACAATGCCGCCGCATTTTTCTCTTCCTTGTATGTATTCTGAAGGTTCCTCGTTGCAAAGGCCATCCACTGCTTGTTTTGTTCGTGCTGATCAAAGGGTCGGGGTTTAAACCACGATCAACTGACTTGCCATGCAGCCAGGTCACTGTGTGACCGATGTTCTCGGGGGGTCCAGTAATGTGAGTGGTGTCTAGTGTGATACAGACATTGGTCCGGGAATGTTGTGGCATTAAGGATGGTCACTTTTGTGGAGGAGAGGGGGAGGTGGAATTTACTGATGGGACAGTCGTTGACGTTTCTTCCCATCCCAACGTCCTGGATTTATTCTGTTCAATTCCTAGTATTCACAAGGAAGAATGGGCAAACCCTTTACAAATATATTGCTGATGGAGTCGTCTTGTCCACGTATATTCCACATGACAATACATTTCTTTATTTCAATATCACCTACTGTTGCAAACAATGTGTTCACGTTCATTTAGATGTTTTTGTTTGTTTTTGTTGTTTAGGTTATTGTTAAGTCAGTTCCAATATTGATTCCTCTTCCAAAAAAACATTATTTATCTAAAAAAATATAAAGGAAAACAAGACATGTCACACATGCACATTTTCCTGAGTTCTGGATATATACAATGTACATTTATTACTATCACCCGTTTCATTTGTCACATCTTGTCGTCTTGATCTGGTATTATGAATTGTCTCCTAATACCCAAAAAATCCGAATTTGTCTAAAAAAATAAACAACAATCACAAGTCTTGTGTTTTTCATTCCATGTGTCTATTCCTAACCTACATCTTTACTAGCTGTCCACCAGCCTGGGCCATCTCCTGTAGTTCCATGTAACAGGTCTGTTTTCTGGATAAATCAACGGGAGTTAATGTGTGTAGAGATTGTTTGTGGAATCAACACGACCATTCCAATCCTCGCTCCCTCCGCACATTTTATCGAACTTCAATGTTTACCGGAGGAGTCGGTCTCTAGCAGTTATTACTGTCTTCAAGCGACAGTGCCTCCATCGTGTTGAACACTGAAAGGTTATTACCATTTAGGTTAAAAGACCTAACCTTAAGCCTTAAGAACGTGCATTATAATTATGAAATTGTTTTCTAGAAGTATTCGCTAGAATGGGCGGCAAAGGGTGGGGAAGGTGGGGGGGGGGGGTGCACAGGAGAAGGGGTAAAGAAGTGTTGGGAGAGGAGGTGTCACCTTTTCATTTACTTTTAAGATTCCACGATGCCAGAAACTATTTCGGACAATAGTACCCTCCGTAAAGACTTTACACACTAAAACAAACATACGGTACATAAAAGTACATTGTGGAGACCTTGTGATGAAATAAAGTAATGAGAAGTATGTTAGAGGTGACCTGAAAGACGGGTATAACCCAACAATGAATACTTCCCGAGGAAAGATTTTCAAACACCATGAAATTGTGTTCTGGACAAGCTATAGTAGTAGTGGTGATTATTAGAGACGCCATGGAATACACGTTGGTTCTATCTCTTCTCTCTCGGCCTGTACCGGACCAGACAGTCAACGAAACAAATTCAGGTGAATTTACTCGTTGCTGCATTGCAAAATGGTTATACATTTTCAGTACCGCTGGTCTGAGGACACATTCCGTTCAGTCCAGACCTCGGAGCAAGAAACTGCCACCATGCGTCACATTTAGAGCAGGTCAATAAATCATTATTCTAGTATGCACCTAGAGAAGCGATCCTAATTGGCGCAAGGCCATTTCGCACCTAGTGAACGCAGTCGTGGGGACAAAGACGCCGGGGGTATAAGTCATGTTAGAAATATTGATGGGAAATCTCCGAGTTTTTGTGACGAGGGTAAAATACAGGGTAACTGTTTATGCACAGCTTCCGATTGGTTAGAATGCGATGAGTGCGTGTTAAGGGCAAACAGTCAGAACCACCAGCCTGAAGAAGATAAGGAAAGCTGTCCTGGAGCAAATAAGACAGCTTAACAAGAACAAGAGGATTGAGTAAAGGCCGTGCCATCGCCTCAATCCCCGGGGATTATCTAACATACGGCCTGTCTCAAGTTACAAAGTAAATCACAATTTAATGTTGGTTCTTCTTTTAAAAGGTGTCGGTTTACGTTTCAGAATGACGGAAAATGCTGCTAGTATAGTTTGGCAAACCCTTATAAAAACAGGTGTATACTCTGATGTTATCATATCCCCTGTGTTGACCTGGCACAGCGCAGTATGATGGACTGATGCTTGTAAACCCATAACAATAATGTGGCTGGATTTTAGGCAGTGAACCAATATCCCAACAATATAACGGAATTTAATGTTAAAACATTCAAACTAAAGTGGGCCAGATATGTGTGTCCTCTGAGTGTATCCAAGCTGTATTAATGGCGGCTGCCGAAGAAAACACTGGAAATAAGTACTACGAGTAAATTTATTGCTCACGGCCAACTGTACTGATGATAACATGCAAAATAGCGATAAGATCAGGAATGCAGTGCAAAGACAAGAGTGCTTGTGAAGATAAAACCTACCTCGTGTATGAATAATTGGGAAATCAATACACTATGACTTCCATACTGTTGAACCACATCTGCTCGGCGATGATCATGAAAAGCATTATTTAAGCTAAATCAGGCACGGAGAACATTTCTTATTCAAGAATGTTAAATAACGAAGGGATAATTAGACGGACCCTGGTGGGGACATATCTCTGTGGTATTTCCATATTAACAAAGATACAGTACGGACTCTTGTCATTCTAAAATGGATACCAGATCACGGTGGCGCCCTTTCCATTTTCTTCTGCAACGTTTCGGACACTTAAGCACTCATTTAAGACACGCCGTCAAATGAGTGAACTTCCGGTTGGCAGAATGAGAGCAACCAGAGACAGCGGTGGAAACCGGAGACTGGAGACCTGGCCGGCTATGATTGTGAATTCAGTGAGTTGCTGGCTCCATGCTGGTATGTCAATATTTGCCAGATAAAATTGAAGTCACCAATACCATAGACAGGACTGTTTGCAAGGCGGTCAGTGTTGGTTTCGGCACTGAATTGACGGGCACCGCTTGTGTGTTTCCCTACCCTTTGTGGGCGGACTGAAGCTAATACAGGTTGAGTTCAACCGCAAAAGGTTAATATACTTTTTTGTTTAGTGTGGCGGAAGAATGGCTATCGACAGGGCCTATACCAGCAGCACTCACATGCAAACAGATCGAAGTGTGCAATACAGAACTAGGATTAACCACGGACGCACTGGACAATTATACATGTATTTGGACTTTGGGTACACTTTGGAGGTCTTGCTCCGGGTGCCTGGCATATGACAGAACATGTGAATTTTCTATCTTATGATGGTCGTAAGATTAAGCAAATCGATGATCTGACAGGCCTTCACAATGTTTAAACAAGTTCTGCTAACTTTTTCGACATGGCACCAAGCAGTGCCCCTTTCTCTGAATGCGTATGTCATAGTCCCTCAAACTATTGGTATTAATTCTGTCGAGGTCAAAAACTCTTATGAAAATGTTCTGTATTTCTGACGAGTTTCCAAAAAAAAAAAAAAGCAAGAAAAGAAAACACAAAACTTTGCACAAACGAAGGATGAAAGCAAATTGTAGCAATGACCATTACCAGGACGAGTTTCGGTGTCAGCAAAAATTTGCAATCTCAAACTACTGCCCATAGAAAGGATCGTACAACATCATTCATACACCTGCAAATCTTATTTACGGGGCTCTGTAATTAAAGATAATTATTTTTATGGCCCTGGGCCTGATATTAAAATTAAACGTTTGCACATATCAAGTGCAAAATTATTGGCATTCAGTTTTCTTTGTTCCAGTGGCATCTAAAGGTTCTGAGTCGTAACAAAGTAAATGATAGCATACAGCCCGATGTCATCGTTCCATAGACTGAAATCAGAATTATGTGTCAAGAGAAATGTTATGCCATATTCATCATCAAACAACCATATCCAGTTTCACTTCCCGCATATAACGAGAACATCACAAGTTCTGACTAGCCATAAATTTGCTGAAATATAAATCTATCCTGTAATACGATCGTGCATTTTTTATCCCTGCTAGCCAATAGCCCATATTTCTATGCTGAGTAATGGGAGTAATATGACTGGATTAAGATTGGGTCGATAATCACACGCCAGTTAGTTCCCTTGCTGGCCAGCGCCGTTCCATTCTGACCGAGACTTATGTCGAGAGCCGTAGAATTCACAGGCAATTGGCTTTTTGACATCAATACTTCATAATATTGTTTTATATTGTAATATATAAATGTCAGCAAAAAAAAAAATGCTAATTGGTGTTTTGAGAAAATTAAAGTAATGCACCACTGGCCTTGACAATATCTTTGCGGATCGTTACATTTCGTTCCAGCATGTCATGCTATAAAACGGTGTGATGTCGGTACTTGGTTTAAAATACGAACATTTGCTTACAAGCTGCCGTACACGGCGAGCTGAAAAGACCTGGCGTAATGCCTTGTGTTCAGTGTGCCAAGTTTTCCCTGTGATGTGATCCCTTTCCTACATGCCTCTGCCATGAACAAAGTGCATAGGCAAAGATTAAGATCTTGGTCTCAACGATCAAGTCAACAACTAAAAAAAAAAAAATTTCAAAGCTGGCGGTGAGGGTAGCAGATGAGTGCTACTCTTTTAATAATGTTATCTAAAGTGTTTTAGACTTTCGTCTGTTTCTAGTGTGGATGTCAGGGGCTGTTATATGTTGATATTGTTTCATGCTCCATTTTTAGGCTTTGGACATCGAATTTCATTGGACTGAGATGTCATTCCCAAAATGGTATACTCTTCATCATACGCGCCTTCTTTAGCGCTTATATCGTGAGTAATGCGAACATGACAGCTGTATACTGGTAGCTTTCAGCGAAGTGTTAACATCCCACAACTTCGCAAAATTATAACCTAATGGCAGTTATCTCTCGGGGACAATCCAAATCTGTCGAACAGACTATCATCGCGTTTGCGCATAACCTTTGACCTCATCAGTTCATTTCCTTCCTCTCCCTAACCACTTCAAACGCACGAGATGTATTCGATATGATTGCGTCCCTTGGTCCAACCTTTTGCCAAGAGTTGTCTCCCTTCCTGTCCCATCACGCTCAGCGACAATCAACACAAGAAATTACCCATAATGTAAGACTACGAACAACTAACTGCCATCATTTCTGGTCCGCGCGAACGTGAGAGCCAGATTGGAGCTTCAGAACTGGCAAAAACTCACACATTAAATTGTGGTAGTGGTTTAAAAATTGATGGGAGAAAGCCTCATGTGTGAATGGCCGTGTTGAAAAGTATAGGAAGAGACATGGGGTGAGAGGGTTGTTGAGTGTGATCAGCTTGGGAGCGAGGCATGGAATCAACACTGCACGGGTGTTTTTAATGTCGTACTCGATCGGCTGAATCAAATTTAATCACAAGAACAATAATAGTCTTCTGGCCGACTGACCATTTTCATCCCAAAGCCTTAATCTGGCCAGGTACACGAAGTGGCGACTGGCAAGGCGTTTCTTACTGAAATTAATCAGCAAATTGATGTTTCCGATCCTCGGTTACTGAAAACCTAGGTCCTAACGCTAAAATTTTTCGTAATAGTAATACACTGCACTGGTATCGGTATGGCTACCCTGTGGGCCCTTTTTTTTTTGTTTAAATTATGGTGGATGCACAAACTGCAAGAAATCTGACTAGTCAAAGAAAAAAAAAATACCCTGAACGAAATATACAGGTATGTCATTTATTCAATGCCATGCATCTTCCAAATACTCTCTCTCTCTCTCTCTCTCTCTCTCTCTCTCTCTCTCTCTCTCTCTCTCTCTCTCTCTCTCTCTCTCTCTCTCTCTCTCTCTCCTCCCCACAAGTCGAAAAAAGGCACATAAACTGATCCCATAAAGCTAAACATAGACATGTTGTGACTCACAGAAGTCTCTAAACTGGAACAAATTAGGATTTGAGATCAGAACCCGATTATCCAAGGTAATTACCATTTCTTTAACATACCTTTAAAAAAAAAATCAAATTTAATCAATTATGATTGACCCTCATCGTGTCATCAAGTGCCAACCCATTTTTGTTCTGGTCGAAATTCATGATATGCAGATTCTCAAATGTCAATGACGTTAAAAAAAAGAATGATACCAAAATTAAGCATAACAACAACAAACAAAGTTTCCAATTTTGTGATTCTGTAGACTAAACAGTGACAATGATATGCCACCATATTCCTATCCATCTCTCTCCAGCATGTGTCAGTAGTATGATGTTGTGGCCAACAATACTGCCTTCGCCATCTGCCTCCCCGCATAGGAATTATAATATGGCAAATGCCTAACAAGCGTTAAGGCAAACTTCTCGTTGACAGAATCCCATTGTAGCCTATGTTACCGTAGTGTGATAGGCACACAGTCTGTTAATTGCTCAATATGAAATGGTATTTCACAGCTCTGCTCACACATCGCACGACATCATCCCCGGTATGTCCAACACTGCACACGAGGGGGTGGGGGATGGGGGGTGGGGGGAGAGGAGGAGAGGTAAAACTGTCCAGTAAACTTCGTTACCACTGCGTTAAAAAAGTTGAGAACCGCCTAGACAAACATTATTTGATATGTTTCGATGATCTATTTGTCCAAAAAGTATATCAACCCACACTTTGGTTCACACAAATTGATCTCAATTTTGTTTTTTGCGTTTTCTTTGCTTCTAGATACACTAGAGTGTTTTCATGCGCTCATTTCGTCCATCCCAAATTTTGTGTATCGAGCCTTATAGTTCTTGCAATATTGTGTTTTTCTTCCAGTCTATCAGCGTTTCTTCGAATAGTTATGATACCGTCTGGCCAGATAATTTTAGAAAAAAAAAAGAAGTCAATGGATAAAGAATAAGAGAATCAAGAAGTATCGCAAAGACTCAAACAGAATGCTAGACAAACAAACAGACAAGAAACTTGACAGATGGGTAATGGATATAGAAATACATTGACAAGCAGACAAACACGCTTCGAAAATAATGACTGGGTCATTTAATCAAAGAAGCAAAGCAGGCGAGGGGAAGACATCGACTAAAGCTGACCAGGGCAAATTTTCTGAATCTGCAGTTTTCGCCAACACAGTAAAAAAAAAAAATCTGTACAACAGTAAAAAAAAAAAAAAAATCTGTATGATTTGTGGCTACTGAAATCGATATCGTAGCTCCAAATATATCAAAAATTTACTTATCAGCTCATCTTTGAAACTCTTGAATGAATACAATTCCAAAACAATGACATATTCTGAGAATTTCGCCAAATGCTCGAGTTCCAACAGTTAAGTGTCCTTGCCGCCTAACAGAGAAACATGAAGTAGAACAGCTGTGTACCGAACACGAACTGACATTTACTAAACGCAGGAAACACGAGATAGAGTGGGAGAGTATAGGGCCTAGCTTGTGTGGATCAGCTCTTACAAAAGTGTGGCTTCACACATGTTAACATCATTGTGTCTACCTGTTACTGTAGCGGATTTAAATAGGTGTCAACAGACTTGTCGTATTCAATCCCATCAAACACCTAAAACAAATGATAAAATCTGATCATCCATTCTACCCTTGTGCTGCAAATGACTATACTTATAGACTATTGAGGTGTAGCCTTCGCTGTTGCAATAATTTTTCCCGAACGGGCTAGCACAAGTGGATTCCATCAACTCAAAGTTATGACTTTCTAGCTGATGTGCTGGTTATATCAGACTAAGCGTTAGCGGTAAGTTTGTCATGTAGCTCAGCAAAATGATGGAACTGCTCAAAATAAATTGTGAACGTTATTTTGTGTCCAAATTTCACCCCTGGGTAACGTTTTTAAGAATGATGATAAGAACAGGTATCAAAGTTTTGCGGAATGAGCGCCTCACGTTGAGTATGATTGATCTCATGCCACAACAGCAAGAGAAAGCAATCACAAATAATAATATGATTTTTTTTTTTTATCATTTGTTTGTTTTTGTTTTTGTTAAAGTTTCTGTTTGGCTCACGTTTTAAGGTTTTGTGTGTAAACGTTGAAAATAAATGAATTCAGACTTATTCCAACACTTCCACTGCACAAGTTCACAGTCATGTTGTGGGTGAAATGTTATGTTCCTGCTAATGCAATTTGAAGACAATATGGCAGTTATTTCACCTCTTGTTGGAAACAGAACAAAAACCGTGGAAAAGATTAAACTAATTACAATAACAGCACGTACCCTGATCAACTGCCGAAATTACGCAAGATTATCTCGTATGCTGTGCTTGTAGAATAACAGAGTAGTGAGGAAAATAGATGTTGAAATACAATCACGTTTGAACAATGTGGCATTTGTACATTGATTACTCGCTTGTTGGGCTGATGACACTGTACAAGACCATGGCCATTGAAAATGTAGAAAATGAACAGATCCATCTTTGCAAGAGCAACAGAAACAGGCTCACTGAGAATACCATAAACGGCACAATAAACTATAATCCATTAATGTCATTCAATATAACACTATGAAATAGCACTTTATCCACAGGATTCATCCACGTTTGCAATTAATGTTGCATGGGGAAAAAATGCATAAAAATCTGAAATTAACTAACATTAAATGTACTCTTGTATGACTGTGTAGGCAGACAGATAACATATCTCTCAGTTTACTGAGGTTAAAATGTTCGTTTTACCATCTTGAAACGCTTGAAAACTATTAAGCAGGTCATTGTAAAGCTAAGAGGTGCTTAACACAGTGGATTCTTCAGAGATAATGAACTTGTTAAAACATAACCAGCTCTGTGCTCTATGTTTCCCATAGGTAAGTCAGCCGGGTTAGCTCATGTAAAGTTCTTGGACAGAAACACATGCTTGAGGGCTGTACTTAAATCTTTACATACTGCATACAAACGAAACATTTGATGCCTTGTCAGTACTGAAGTTAACAGTGCTGTGCTGCTCAGACTCAGAGTCAGACCACTAAATAAATGTAAGTCACACTGGATGTTACTACTTAGATACAAAGTTACTTCCCAGAATGGCTATAGTGGCATTGTCCGAAATTTACATGGATTCCTAGAAAACGCAGCTGTGACAGTCGTTAACCACCACGGGTTCAAATATTTAAAATATTTATTGATCTGTCACTGTCTTGTCTTGCGTCTCTGTACCCTAAGCCTTGCTCCTGCCTTTCATCCCAGTTCAATCTCCCATAGCTTCAAACTTCTCTTATTACTAACTCTTCTTTTTTCTTCAGCTCTTATCGTATTTAACACACATCACAAGAGATTGAAAAATCATACTTACTTTGTTAGCCTACATAATCCAATAAAGAAGTGATGACAGTGTTACATGAGGTCTTTAATTGTGTACATTTAGGTAGTAAAATCCAGTGAAAAGAAAAATGTGATCCACTCAATCACATCTACTCCAGTGAAAACACTTTTGCCACTCCAGTTAAAACTCAAATCAAGTGATCACCTTTACAAGTCCAATCCACGTAAGGCACAATACCATGATTCAATAAGTTTAATCAAGGCTATACAATTTTGTAAACTGTCCGTCCAAAACAACCTGGGCTGATGAATACTATCGAAACTAATTAAAGCCTACTGTGGAGTGTTGATAACCGTGCTGCAATAAGCGGAAATAAAAAACATCAAAATCTGAATACATTAATCAAGGCAAAAGTATATAAAAATGGCCAGATCTAGAGAACAACTACAGCCAAGCACACATGAACATCTTTTTACATTAAATTAAACAAACAGTTTTGTTCAGTAAAAAATTGAAGTAAATTGCTGTAAGCTTATAACTAAGGTATACAAATCAGATTCCTATTCTTATAGTGGTCGTCTACGCGCTTTAGTCACTCCTAATACTAATGCTTTGTCGCATGTACTACAAAGAAATGCACAGAGCTGTACAAAATACACACAATCCACATTAAAGCAGTAAAGTGTAATATAAGGTAGAAATGTGCATTAGTACCACATTATTTACCTGTAAAACAGCTTAATATTAATAGGTGTTGAATTTCTTTGTTCACTCAGCCTAACTAACAGAACATTCATTTCTCATTACACTTCTGATTTCACACGCATTTATGTCCTCACACTGTTCGTGATCCTGGTATAGAATGCAACACTTTCACTTGAACTAAAAGACGGCAGAAAGTTAACGAACCATGCCGCAATCAAGCCTCAACAAGGACTGCTGTGGTAATACAATCGTGGTTCCCACAAACGTCGACCATTGACGGGACCGGGAAGGAAAACGATTGGTCGCTTTGGTAGGCCGTGCTACCGTAACAATACCGGTGCTGCTTGGCGCGGTATCTTTAAGACGATGAATGAAAAGAAAAACAGTGGAGAGGTTCTCATACGCTGGGGAAGAGGGACATGAAAACTGAACGTTTTGTGGAGAGATTGTGGCTTGATGTGGATAGCCGTTATTCTTACATATCAGAAAAAGCAGTGTACTTGTATTTGTCCTGTTCCACTAAAGAACGCGCTTGCGTGAAAGACCTGCATTTAAATCTTACTCTGAATCATAGGCTGGATAAAAAATTTAATTATGTCGCTTATATAACAAGTATATAATCCGTATCAACCGTTTTCAGGTAACTACCATAATAAAGCAATAAGAGAGATCGCTGGGTCTGGCCTGCCGTATACGTCGGGTAAAAGCTAGCAATGATCACTGTGTACTCTTTGAAAGCCGCACATTTGATGTTAAAAAAAGAGAGAGAGAGAGAGAAATACCCGAGGTTTAAGCCACCCATCAAAAAGGCCGACGAGATTTTAAATACCCCGCTATTCTGCAGCGATTCATGTCATGCTTCGCGTGATGCGAGATTATGAGTGGATCAAGAGCGTAAAATGATTTTTAACCCTGCCATTCACTCCAAGTCTGGCCCACGCCATGCCAGATATCCGGTGGTCTTAAGCATTGCTTTTGTTCGGTGAAATCTGAAACATCTCTGCTTTTGTTTCTTTGAGAACATGCCAAACATCTTTATTTCAAAATGAATTCTCCAAAACAAAGAAGATGTAACTTGAGAAGCGAGTCTTCCTCTTTTGTTTAATCCTCGCATGTTTAGTGAATTAACATGAACCATTAAGAGCAGTCTGACTGCAGATGTGCGTGAATATGTCGTGTATTTTACTTGTTCCGTGCATGTACACATGGATGAATAGGTGAGCATTTATCAATCTATAAAGCAATGATACCTTCCGATGATAAGGTCCAATCATGATGCGTGGAGATTCTCCACAGTGTTCCCATTACGATGCATAAAATTAATGTACAAGAGATGGTTAAGTAAACCCAAATGGCCGTATATGGAATGTACGTACCTAACCACATAACAAATTAATGTAAGAACTACTATAAAGTGGTTTTAAATAGCAGCGTCCCTCGGGATTGGGTCACTTTTAAGTCAGCAACACCTACTTTTCAAAATCTAACTACACCTGGAATTTTCGACATATTTTTAAAATTTAAATCTTTGGAGACTGTGGATGTTTCACAACTCTTACTTCACGTGGAATGTATGAATTCACCAGCATAACACTACAAGGAATAGATCTAGTGGAATGCAGATCAATTTCAATGGATAGCCTGTATGAAGTCGAGATCTGTCGTGCGCCACGAGCAAATATTTTAGATGTTACTGCCCCCGTGACAGTAAACCCGCTGTGAACCTTTATAGCGAAATAAGTAATAAAATTGTTAATTAACTGTTGGTTTTTATTTGTTTATTAGCCTTTTGCTTTGTTTTGTTTTGTTTTGTAATTTTATTTCTTTATGGGGCGTCTCTAAAATGAATGAATGAATGATTGAATGAACGAATGAAAACCGATGAGTTTTTCAATGTTTAGTACCAGCCTTGTGCCGTGAAAACCTGATAACCTCTGTCAGCAGGCCAAGGCTTGAGAAGTAACGGCACTGTGTTAGTGTTGCTAGGTATGCGACGCGTGTAGAAGAATTAGTTACTGACGGTGAAGAGCTTAGCAAAGTCTCACAGTGATCCTGAAGTCGTCATTCCAGGCTATACTGACCGGGAGGGCTATTTAGTAGGAAACGTCTATCCGTTTGTATTACGTCGCACCTCCACTTCCACCCCTCCTCTTACTTTTATTCTCTCCGTCTCCATTTTGAAATTAAATGTATCTCGCTGTGCCAAGTAACTGAAGAGATTATTAGATATCAGTGAAGACGTTCTTGAAGTGAAGACATAAGAATATTCAGTTATCCCGATTAGTTATCAAACTTTAAAAAAAAAAAAAATTAACGAAAGGTTATAATACATGTATGAACATAAATTAGATGGGTCTACTTTTACCGGTGCATAATAACGTATAAACGTTCGTTGGTTGTTTTTTTTTTTTTTTGACACCAAATGGTTGATTAGAGTGATTCCGATTCCACCCTTGTGTGAGGGCACTTAAAGAATATAACACTAATAATTTCAGTCTTAATATTAAAGGTCGATAAACACAAATCCATAAAACCATGCTACTGGGGTGTGTTAGTTGCTTCGCGACTTGATATTAATAGTTCAAGTTGTTCCAAAGTTTCCTTAAAATATGAAAGAGTACGATTTTCTTTTTAATGATAAGAGCTGCATATTATTATTTTCATGGATAATGAGATATTCTATTTGGAGAAAAAGTGATTGAAATTCCAATTACATTATGGCTACCAGAAATGCCAATCTAATTTATCTTGCGTTGCATTCCGATTTAACTGAATGGATGGCAAGCGTTAATGCTAAAACATACACACACAGGAGTCCAAGGAGCCTAGCGGTAAAGAAAATATGCCGTCAATAGGGGGTTAATTTAAGAAATATGATAAAAATAACATTGTCCTCATGATTCATCACAGTTTGGCATATTAAGTGGCTCTGAGAAAAATAGGATGAGGAAGCGGAGACTTTATATTGTAAAGTAGGTAGTGTTCGTGTTGGTGTCGGTTATCTCGATAGTGTTTTGAAAAAGTGCTCGTCATTCAGTGTCAGAATGTTTGCCCAATGACTGAACTAAAGTGAAGCGAAGAAAGAAAAATGTAGGGGACTAAAGTGTTCTATTTGTGTTCTCTTGTGTGTTCAAGTTAAACAAACGAACCGTCAAGAAAGTTACGGACAATCCCTGTGTTTCCGTTTGATTTCGATTTGTTTGTGTATAATACAAATTAAACTGCTCACGTCAGAGAGTACACGTCAGTGATGTTTCCCCTGGTGTAAATTCATAAGGATTTCTTGTTTTAAACAAATTATCCTCAGAATCAAATTATAGCCTTGCATGTTCCAACTTGAGCGTAATTTTTTCAGAACATCAGTAATTCTGATTACAAACACATACTGCAATGAAGGTGAGGGAAGAAGTACAAAATTTATGTGGAAAGACATGATTTGTTGAATTATTGGGTTTTATTTAACCAAATGTAAGCTTTAGTACAACCATATCTACATCTGTTTGAATTTTCATTCATTATTAAGGTCCCAGCACCCCCTTCCGCATTTTCACCACGATATGATAGGGACACGGGTGATAAGAAAAGAAAAAAATGGTGGTTTTGGGGGGAAGGGGGAGTGGCATGATAAGAATACAAGTTGTGTGTTTATCAATTCTATAGGCTTTCCGGTCATCACATTTAACCGAGTAAAGGGCTGATTTCACTTTGTACAACCTTCTTCTCTTATCTTCCTAGGATTGCCCCATTCTAATATCAGTATCATTTAAAACTTTTTAACTACACCTGGAATTTCCAACATCAATATTGGATTGAAATTTATATCCAAGAGAGATAGCGAGTGTTTAATAGAGGTCATTGAAGCTTTTAATTTATGGCTGTTTAATGTGATAATGCTTTCACTGAGTACACCATGAGCTTACTGTGTCGGTCACTGGCATATTCTCTCTCTCTCTCTCTCTCTCTCTCTCTCTCTCTCTCTCTCTCTCTCTCTCTCTCTCTCTCTCTCTCTCTCTCTCTCTCTCTCTTCTTTTTAATACTAGCAGTTTTATTCGTAAAATAAGTACTTTTTAATGATTCAAATACTGGAGAGGGGGGGGGGGGTGTCGAATAATAATATATATAGGTAAAAAAAAAACTGACAGAGGGTACTGCATAATCTGTGTTTCGTTCAAAATTAATGGGATAAGCGAATGGATGCTAAATTCAAGTGTGTGATGGTTAATCTCCAGCATCGTCAACGTCAGCCAATCGATTCAGTTCACATTCATAAAACTTTCAATGGCAGTTTTGTAGTCAATCTCTTACCAAGTTGAATCCAAATACGCTGATACAAATCTGTTCATGCACACAAAATTCCTCCCGAATCAATAAAAGCAGTGTTTGTTTGCCTAAGAAAGCTTGAAATTGGAGATCCTACATGTACATTTCCACGGTAATGGTTGCACAATGTTCCCTTTTGTTATCGGTGTTTCGACCGCTGCAGGTTTGCATTTCATTGAGAACACAGTCACATGTGTGGATGTTGGCATCACACTGTTATCAAATTCATTTATTTGGCAAAACCATAATGAGAGCTGGGTCGGTGAAGCCGTGCTGCCTGGGATTAACGTCGGTGGTTATCTAGAAACTGGAAAACATGTCGATGTGGGGGCGGCAAACGGCCAGACGGACCCAGGTGTTCAACAGAAGCGCACAATGTGTAATTTTTCAGCCATTGGGCTGCCGATTTGAAGGACCCGTTTTTCCGTGACAAATTAAATATTTTCCCCACGGAGAAAGGTTGACAAAAAAGAAGAAAAAGAGAGGTTTTATTGATTTATGCTTTCTTCATTTGCCAACATCGCGAGAATCACCCAGAAAAGTCGCAAAAGCAAAATGCTGCTTAAAAAAAAATATATCACCATGACAATGACAACAATAACCTTTTTTTCAATTCCACCTTTTGCTCTGGCAATTACTTCTCCCATCGCTCCCCACCTCCCCCTTTCCAAACACTAACATCACAATAAATACCAACCTTGCTATTCCTGGCATTAGCTGCTGCACCCGCTGATACAACCTTTGTTCAAAACGTGTAAAACGATCACCGTTTATTGCGCCCCTTGTGTGCCTGCTGTCAACCAAATTAGGACGCAGAATAAAACCATCGCCTTAAACAATGACAACTACAACCACTTCAACTAAAGTCAGTTGTTTCACGTAAACGTTTTCCGGCCGGCTTACTAAATATTTCAAACCTTCATTACTCCGCCATTTGTGCCTGCCAAAAAATCAATGGCCAAATGCTGTGTTCCTATCGTGACTGTGATCTGTTGCCTCCAGCCTATTGGCTTTGTGAAAAACATTCAGATGTGTTAGCATTAAGTTAGATCAATCAAACTTTGCAATGCCGTACACCTGTCTGGGTCAGATTTGTGAAAGGTCAGCGATTGGGTGAACTTGCAGTGAAATAATATTAGAACTGTATTGCTGGATTTTAATGGTTAGATTTAACCTCCGTTCTTGCAATAAATGAAAAGCAGCAATCACCCACTGCCACAATTTGTGGTTCACCGGTCGCACCTGACTGCAACATCTCTCAGACAGAATCTTGATCTCCTCTTCATGAAACGTACAGCACGAGGAGACTGACGGCAGGATAGTGGGGGGAAAAGGTTGGAATTCCGTAACTTTATTTTTTGCTGTATCTCACTATTTCTTCTCAACCTGTTTCTATCCAGCCGCCTCCCTGTAACTCCCCGCCCCCCCCCCCTACTCCCCAGCCCGGCCCATCGTCAAAGATTTCCAGCTCACAAACAAACACGAGGGCCTCACACGTACAGATCACTCCCGTGCCTACATCTCACCGCCTGAGTGAGCAACAAACAATCACAGCGCGCAGCTGACAGATGATGACGATGATGGAACCGACGATAATGGCAAGAACATCCACACCTGGGTATGATGACAATAACACGATGTCAGGAAAAAACAAACTCACAGGAGGTAAAGGCAAAGCATGGCAAAAAATGGCCCATCAATACTTCACGTGCATCAATCTCTTTCTCAGCCAGTACTCCAATCTCCGCTCAGTGTTCTAGCTAAGAATAATATTCTGTGTTTTGTGTATGCTCAAAATTATTTACAGAAGTCTCATGCACAAATCAAGCGATGTAAGAGCAACAGTACATGGGGAAAACCCCAAGGTGATTCAACAAACTCGGAAAAATGTTCAGGTTAATTCTTCATCAGTCTTATGGATGCTTTTTGACTCTATGACTGTATGACTTAGAGTCTATTTCAGGCAGTTGAATAAAGTAGCAAATATCGCCGCCCACACTTGATAATGAATTATACAGAAAACTTAAGACATAAAATTAGGAAATAAATTAATAATAGTGTCGGAAACAATATTATGATTCTTCTCATTATACTAGAACACGGGCTTTGGACATCGCATAAAAGTTTTGTGGGTTTTTTTCTACGACAATGTTGCATTTCTGATTTCTGCATCGAAGCACCTTGATTGATTGCACTTTGCGGGTGTAGTCATTAGTAGCGAGAGATACGGTATGAATGTGTTCGGAATTTTACCTGATGAGAACAGTTCTTCCGCATTCTTCAACTGTCATGTGATTGCGGAGATCTACATTCTAGAACATAAAAATTCTACATTCCACGTGTCTATCTGCTGACAGAAGATATAGGCAAACTAACTACTAAAGCAAAGGAGGATTTTCTTCCAGTCAAAATCTCTCTCCGAACTCGTATTTCCCCTTGAAAATGGGACTTTTCCTTCATCGCTGTCGGTCACTAGTGCTCTGATAAGAGTGGACATTAACACGATAACACTCTCTAATCTGAGCACCCCATAACACTGATGGATTCTAATGGTATCTGTTACGAGGCCCTTCCTCACAGACCATGAGAAGGTGGAGTTTCTTTCTTTCAACCTTGACCACACAAGCTTTAACATAACACAAGTAATAAACTGCCAAGTTCATCCGGCAAAGAGAAAGATTAGAATTTTAAAATGTAAAATTATACTACATATGCCAAACTATTCAAGCTCAGTGCGGGAACAAGGAGTTTTTAACACTACCACAACCCCAGCTGTTACATGAACATTTAGATTTCCCTGGTGAGCGGTGTGGGACGCAAATATTTAAACGTTTCTCTTACTTTTATCTTTAAAAGGGACTCCCTCCCTGCTAAGAATTGGAACAGAACATTTAAACGTTGGCCACTTTCAGGGCAGAGAAACGAAGGAATGTGTTAGGTTCTCTACAAGTTCACAGCGGCCACAGTTTAATTTGAAACCCATTAATCAAAGAACAGGTCGTTAAACGCTAAATCAACTTTATCTGTCGTGATCTGAAAGCTGGACTATGCAAAAGTTCTCAATAACATGAGGTCCATATAACCTTACCATACACTTGCATTACTGACATTAATGGAAAATTGCGCGTCGTTAACACCCTTTGATCTCACTGGTGGTATTTCTGTTTGTTGATAAATGCAACTCCTGTTATTGTTGCTGTTGTTGATGATGATGATGATGGCGATGATGATGATGATGATGATGATGATGATGTTGCTGCTACCTGTTATTATTGTTGTTTCAGGGTATTTTCAATGTGCTAGTCGGTATAAAGTGATGCAGTTTTACAACCCTGCTCCCAAACTTTTGCACATAAAGCAACGAGAAAGCATGGTATACTCTTCGTAGCAGACTGAATAATATTTCCAGGATTCAATTTGCGCATGTAAACTGAACATGTAGCATGTAGTATCTGAGTAATAACTTAATATTATCTATAATAAATGTCACTGTTGATCTCACTGTTAATGACAAGCTTTTAGATATCTAAAATGAATTACTTGCTGCATAAGTTAGGATTCATAACCTGACAATGTCCAGTTATCGCACTACTGTTGTCCAATTCAACATTCAGTACGGAAAACAAGTACAAACATGACTATATGTAAAATATCAGCATTTCCCTGTCATTATACAAATACTCACAGTTTCTTTATCTACAGAATGATAATTCACTCTCAAACTGCCAAGTGAAATCACCAGCGACTCATAAATAAGAAATGTATCACCTTATCTCGTTTCTGGTGAACGCTGGGATGAATGGACAGGTCGGAGGTCAGACGTCAGGCACATGAGAAAAGTAGCCTGCGAGATGTTCGTGTGTGCCGAATTCATATTAATATATAACAGAGAACAAATGTGGTAAAGCGTCTACACCACCCAGAGTAATTATAACAAAGGTAAAAAAAATATCATGAATTCAGCCAAAAGACAAACTGAAAACATTAAAGTGGAGTAGACAAACCAATCGTGTCAGCAATATATTACTGTTATAATAACTATTCTGTCCTGTAAGTTGTAGGCAAAGACCGTACACGCCAAAACAAAATTTTACAGGAAATAAAAACAACTACGCGTTGGGCCTTGCATCATGCTTTGTTCAATGACCTAAGAAAATTTTAGCGTTACGAAAATAATAACCCAGGTAGTGAGATAGAGCTCATTTCATTCTATAAAGTCCTGATAAAAAGTGTCTTCGGCTTGCACTGGCACAATAGTACACGAACTATTTCCGTAACATGGCAGTACTTTTTCTCTCTAATGCGCATGATCTTCTACTGCACCTACGTGATACATCAATGATTCACATTGTTTTCTGCAGATACATGTATTTCACACAAAGCCCGAGGAGATGATTTAACGAGAGTATTATAATAACTCTGATTTACTATAATGTGTAGTTCAAAATCTGCCGGCTCAGCTGTACATAGTTATACGGCAATAGTGACAAACCGCAATAAAATGTTTCAATTGATTTCAGCCTATTACATAGCATAGACACTAATATACTTGTCCTAAACCACGATAGAAATCTTTTTTACATTACATTTGAACACTCCTGCGAGTCTCTAGCAATTTGTCTGACGTTGTGTTGTCATTATTTCACTAGTCTATCATTAGGACACTGTGCCCCATGCAAGCTATCGTTAAACACATAAATCACACACCCTACAATGTGTCCAATACAACCAGAACCTTAATGATTAATGCTTCGCACTAAACTGTCGGGGTGAAAATACAGATAAGTTTTAGTTTCACGCCTAACAAGTCAACAACTTTCTCCAAATTTCATATGACTTGTAGAGCAGAGGAACAATAATAAGCCTTGGGGACACGTCAATATGACATTGTCACATTATGTGCTTATGATGATGTCACCTATCTTATGTAATACCTGGCCAAAACTTGGCAAGATTCAAGCATGCCATTCTTGTGCCGTCACAGGGTATAGAGAATCAAACGCTGAGGTCAGGGAAAGAGCGCCAATGAGAAATTTTACTTGCCTCGGCTTGTCATTAATCTCATTTTATCCCCTTTTTCAATATCCTGTTTTGGACAGACATAAATTGACGTCGTAAAATTTCTCGGCTTTGATGCTCAAATAGGCCGCATTTGGGCATGAAAGTGATCGTTGAAATATCAGCAACAAAAGAAAAAAAAAGAGCAGTGTTGATAAAAAAAAAGTAGTCGGGAATATTTTTATGAAAAGCTGTATCAGAATGACTAACATCACAGTGTTGTCGTTATCGGGAATGTTTGGACAAAGAACTTTGTTGTCTCAATAATTAGAAATCTTTATGAAAAATTAAATCTTCATTTTGAAGATATTTATTTATTCAAACTAGATTGATCTTATCTCACGTCATCTTTTCACTTCAACAGTCATGAATGAGGAACGCATGCTGAATTTTAATAATGAAACTAGTCCTGAACAGCAAGGAAATCAGATATACCAACTTCGAATTTGGAGGCAATTTAGATTTTTGTGAGCCACAGAAATCTCATGAAGTTTTGTTAACTTCCTTCATAGCCAACCTCTTTGTTCAGAGTGATTTAAGAAAACATCTGCACTGAATTTTTAAGGTAATGAATGAGGGAATCATCGAAACAGTGGACGTTAATAAAATGTTAATTACAAAAACCTTTTTCCTGGTCTACTTACATCGTACTTTTCTACCCTGCAGCCCGCCCTGCAGCTCATCTAACTTATTATTATTATTATTTGCCTACTCCGCGACTGTCTAAGTCAGATATCCGTTATTGCACATGACACCTGCCTGACACCCACATGACAACATTCAATCACGAGAAATAATTATGAAACTGCGCAGACCGTAATATGACCCAGGCGTCTTGGAGAGCTCACCAAAAAACATTCTCTCAGCACCGTAGGTCTTTGGGAAAGAAAGAACGAAGAAAAGGCGGGGGAAGGTGAGGGAACGGGAAATTCATCAGAAAGCGAGAGAAACGAAAAATACGTGGGAGTTTAAAGAGGAGTGTCACAGATTAATCATAAAAATGCACTCAGTTATTTTTGTTTTAATTTGAAGTGGATTCTGTGTGCCATCAATTGTCACGAAACAACAACAACAACACAAGAAATCATAAGAATTTTTATACATCCCGAGGCCACGCACTCGATTCTTGTCATGACGCTCTTTCTGTATCTCCTTCAGACCCCACAAACCCTACTTCTCGTAACTAGCCCCCCCCCTCCCCCCCCCCCTCCAATCCCCACCCTCTCTTTTCTTTCTCCCAGACATCTATCACAAGCAGACTGGCTGCGTCACGACACTCTATACGTCAAAGCATTACCGACCACTGGTCCTGACAAGCGACTGAGCCAGAGCTATTTTGGTTCCACTATTGGACTCTCACACCTCTGGTAAACACATCTCAGAAATACCAGTTTTCCGTAGGAAACATGAAAACATTTAATGTCGCATTTCATACTGCTTCTTTTGCAAATGAAATTATCGTATTCACTTTGTCTTGATATGACAAGGAAATTTTCGCATACCAAAATCACCATTAATTTCGGGTTGTGACAAATTAATAATGATGACGTTTCTAGGCTAGGGAGTAGGAGAGAGGGCAAAGGCTTATCTGGTCCTATTTCCTTAAGACTTGAACCCTCTGGCACATTGATTAAATCTAAAGTCCAAGGTCAAACAACGGAAAAACTGAAACTCAAAAACATTCAAGTACACGTTGAGGGAAAGTACACAGGAGTGGCAGTTTAAAGTGTAATCTAAGCAGCAGAACTCTCGACTGTACCTATCAAACAAATCAGTTCCAAATTTAAGTTTAAAAAAGATGTTGAGAAGAGCTTGATAAAATCCCAGGGTTTTCAAGTCCAAATCTAAAGCTGATGACAGAAAAGTCGTTTGAAGCGAGAACAAGTGGCTTGTTTGCCGCCAAAATGTTGTTGTTGTTGTTGTTTTCCTCTTTTTGAGTGAAGATTCAAGTCCTGCCTCTTTATGAAAAAAAAAAAACTTTGCATCTGTGGTAAATTCTGAGCTCATCCGAAATGGTGAGAAAATCTGAAAGAAAACACTCTAGTAATGATACTTGATAGGTTCATGCCTGGGAAAATGAAAAGAAGAGTGATAATGAATGGGAAAGAGGAGTTTTGACGAAATCATTGAAAGTAAGTAACAAATGAGTGAAAATGACCAGACAGTCGCTAGACTAGTGTTTTCTTCGCCTATTTGCCTTAGTTGCAGAGGGTCATTGAAATTTAGTACTTTTTTTTTTTGTAGCTTATTTGCTGCAAACCAGCACTGTGAGTTACACAGAAAGATCTGGTACCACTGTTTTCATGGAAAAGAATTACCGTCATATCACTATCAGCGGCCAAAATCAGCCTGAAAAAAAAAACACGAAAAAACATTGAAAATTAGTCCCTTTTTGTTTCCAAATTTCTAAATGGTTCACTCATAGGCCTGGAGAGATAAGGAATGACGGTATACACCGCGCTTATTAAAATAGTATTATGTCAAAGGATATAAATAGGAATGCAAATAACAGAACAGTCATGTGTAGAGGTTAATCTTGCTGTTTGGGATAAGGGTTGAGGATAGAGGTAACGTCGGGGCGGAACACGAGATACTGTTCATGTATAAAAATGCCCGGTTTGCACAGGAATGGAGGAAAGAATGGCCAACTTTTTATTTCTCATCTTCAAAAAATAAATAAATAAATAAGTAAATGGCAATTTCCAGAGAACAATATTATGTGTAGCAGGAAGCAAAGCAGAACTTTAACTTTCATTCGTACACATTCCTCCCACGTTTAAGAGTTCCAGATGTCAGCAAATCAAGGTAATCTTTTCAGGCACCTGAATTTTGGTATGGCTTCCAAGTGGTCGGGTAATATTGCTGGTTAAATAATTGTATTAGAAATGAAGTGGTGTTGGGTTCATAAAAAGTTGTCGAAAAAGTATTTCCTACCGCTTTTATAGCGAACGGCAGACGGAAGTCGTAACATTAAACTTGAATCACAGACGGCGTGGTCCCCTCCAGATGTGGCAGAAAGACTGAGAATGTATACATGATCGCAGAACAATTTCCAAGAAACGTCATGAGGCGCATAGGATTAAATCGTCCTGTATTTTCCATACTGTTGTATGTGCAGTTTTGCCTTTTCGAGAAAATGGGGGATTGTGGCAGGTCAAAAAAGGGGCAAATAAGTATACAGCATTACGCCACAAACACGTGCAGGACCTCAAAAAGTATTCGACTGGTTGGAATGAAACTTATACATAATGAAATTAGGAGAGAGAGCATCACTTTCGTCACAAAAGCTCAAAATCAGCAAAATGTCGCATACAACAATATGGCAAATACCCCATGAAACTGTTTCTTGATTGCGGAAATGTAAGAGGCGTCGTGAAAGCAATTCCTTTTGCATTGTGTTTGCCCCTGCTTTGAAACCACAGAAGTTTGATGATTTTACAGAATAGGGAAACGCTATTTTCATATATGGTCTTCTACTAATCAAGATTTATCATTTGGTACTGGTATCAATTTGCCTCGTGAGTGGACCCCTTGAGATAAGCCAACGTATACACTATTAAGACAGATAATGATCTCTCCTTTTGCAGGGATAAATGTGTTGTCAACTCATTTTCTTAGGACAAAAAACAACAACAACAACAAATGGTTTCAACGTTTTACGAAAGAAAATCAATAGATCTATGTATTATTGTTGTTCACGCGCAACGATAAGCCCCTTGTATACTCTTCTTTCATTGAAAAAATAAATGTATGAATCAGTGACATATTTACGATGTCTGCTGTCTTTACAATCTGATCGTTTCACGGGTACTCTTGTTCTGACGATACTCCGCACTCTTGCAATCGCAAAGACTTCCAATTATATCTTTTCCCCGAGACTTACAGGCCATAATTTAAACTATCACATTATTATATGTTACAGAAACCAATGAATACTATTAAGCAGAGCCGAATAATTAGTTTTGCTTTATAATAATAATACAAAAATTTGACATGTGATAATTAAGTTAACCTAGTCAATTTGAAACATACAGAATCTGGGAATAGCTCAGATGTGGTTTCTACTGCGATGGAACTGAAATATGTGACGTATTGTTCCTTTCGACTGCTCTTTCAAGGTAAATTCACAAATACAAAAACCGTAACAACAGCAATAATAAACCCTTATCCACCAGGAAAATGGACAGGATAGCTGCAGGTTGTCTGTGAGTCAAGAGGCTGTAAACTGAAATTGCACCGTCTTTATCTCAACATCAATACTAGCTACTGTCTCTTATAGATTCAGGTTTTCCTACAGTTCCCTCTCTCCGTCATCGTTCCGTGTGTAGGTGTGTGTGCTCTCTCTCTCTCTCTCTCTCTCTCTCTCTCTCTCTCTCTCTCTCTCTCTCTCTTCTCTCTCTCTCTCTCTCTCTCTCTCTCTCTCTCTCTCTCTCTCTCTCTCTCTCTCTCTTAAGCATTGACAAAATATATAAAATGTGTTTATTTATTTATTTATTCTAATGTTAATAGAAATACCTGCATGCCAATATGCCAACCGAAAAAGGAAAAAAGTATTTTCTCTTTTCCCTGATTTATTGACTTTTTGGTCTCATCAACACGAATGTTTTCTATTCTGTCTTCTGCCAACAACAAAAAAAGTGAAATTCCCATCAGAGAATTCGGAGTGATCATTAAAAATAATGTAATGATATGCCTCCAGGGGAGGGGATGAGGCTTGAGAGGATTTTTTTTTTTTTAAAGTGGGGGAAACATGTGAAAGACAGACGAGCAAATAGATAAGTGGATCAATGCGAGAATGAATAGACAGAAAGACAAATTGACAGATAAGGAGACAGAAAGAGATGGATGGACAGTCCGACGGACGGACATGCAGGCAGACAGACAGAGACAGACAGAGACACACAGTCAGCCAGACAAATTATTATTATTATTATGTTCATTGAGCAAAAAACTCTGCTTGTTCTACATTTTTCTACCCGAACATAAACCCTGAATGTTTACATAATAAAGTTGCGAGGAAGAAGATGCCAAGTTAAAGTGATGGCAGTGAGTGCTTAAAGGACAATGATGCTGTGAGCACAAAATTGTTACGTTAGCGCACATGTCAGCTGTGATCTAGCGAGGATAATGAGGCATACCAACATCTTGGGGAAACATTCATCTGACAGTGGGACGAGTAAAACAAACTGCGCTACACTTATCTTAACTCCAGGTACCGCCCGTGTTTCCTGTGTTCTCGTCCATCGATTTCCTCCATCCCTCCTTCAATATCTCCGTAATTTTCCTTCTTTTCTGATTAACTGTTTCATTTTGCATCTCCTAATAAACCCTTACGAAGACTGCTACCAATTTGAAATTTGTCAAAGGGCGTTTAGACACCACGGCTTGGAATTCATTACTGAAACATCTACAAATAGTCCCATTCATGCTCACAGAATGTGAACTTACTGTCGAAGCATGAGGATTCAGTAACGTTTTTCAGTGGTGTCCTAAATGACATGTTAAGAATCATGAATAATTATGTTTAACTGAAGAGGGCTGTATGCAATGTGGATCTAAATTAAGAGACAGAAGCAGCATGTAAACTTTAGGATCTTCACACAAAAACCTGAGACTTCTTCTTCCTTACAACACTTTGCCTGCAATGTGAAAACCTGAACAGCATTTCTGTCACTAAGCTTGGTTCGGGTTTTCTGGGTACCGTTTTGAGAGAAAATTTCCTTTGGGATTTTGAAATTTTACTAATTTTTTATATATTATTATGTAGGGTAATTAATTTAAGTAATATTTTAAACTTTAGGTACTGTTGCCAGGATATATTACAATCTATAGGGTGGTCAAATGGATCATTTGAAAATAATTTGTATTTCTCATTTTAAATATATCGCTATTAAATAACAGAAAAGCATATTTATAACATGTTTTCAGTTTGTTTGTTTTTTGTGGGGACTAAAGGTCCTGTTTTGGTTTGAACCTTTGTGAGATGTTCGGGTATAACTTTTTAACAAACGGCCCCTATGCTACTTGGCCTTGGGTCTAAATTTAGCACTGTCCACTACAGTTACTCAGAGACTTCAGAAGTCTGTCAGAGACGTTCAAGCAAGGTTGTGTGTCTACTTACAGTAGCACCGCGCATGAACCAAAAGTTGTTCAGAATGTACATCTAACACGCCATAATAAGTTGACACAGAGCGAGCAACTTTGTAAACATGTTTACATTCATCTTTGCTGTACGTGTGCCTATTATCTTGATTATGAGTCTGCATTCAACACTCATTATTTGTGAGAGCCTCACAACGTTTATGGAAATTGCTCGTTATGAAAGCAAGTCTCTCCCTCTCTCTCTCTCTCTGTGTGTGTGTGTGTGTGTGTGTGTGTGTGTTCACTCGCTTGCTCGTTCGGTTATCGTGGCGGTTTCAGTATTAAAAGAAAAGAAACATTTCGTGGAAAAACACCACACATTAATTCCATGCAGCGTTTGGAGATAAACTACCGATTCGATTCAAGAATTTACAAAGGAGTAACCTGTTTGTAATTTTCAAAGACGTTGGGATATTCAATTTCTTCAAAAGATAGTAGAGAAGTGCGTATTGTTTCATCAATTATGTCCAACTACTTGACAGTCCATTGTGTGCGCATTTTTACAATATCACTTAATGCACTTTACCTTAAAACACAGTTCGCAGCGACAATTAAAACCATATTATGTTACATAATAAATAAACATGACCAATATCACAAGTGTCTGAATGAAATAACATCCCAAGCTCCGTTTCGAAGGGTGAACAGATGGCTTTGTGCGGAACAATAAAATTAATTCATTTCTATAAACACGATGCTAAAGCTGTCGCTCTGTGTCAAAATAAAATGTCACAGGAGACGACACAGCAGGAAGGAAACGAGTAATTTGAATGTGATACTTAGGTATGTATTACAGTTCTTTGTTTCAAGTTGCAATCCATGCATTGTTATGTTATTTTATGAGGCTCGATCAGCTGCGTATTGATTACCTACGTATGTGTTTCGCTCATCTGATAATTTCTCCACCGATTCCCCCCTCCTTCCCCTACTTCCCATCCCTGTCCCACCCCCACCCTCACCCCAAAAACAATTACATTTTTAAAAATGTGCATGAAAATGGGGGGGGGGGGGGGGGGAGGCTTGATGCTGCGTAAACTCGAAATCTGAAGGAAATGACTACAATTACACATACCGGTACTAAAATAAACCTATGTATCAAATACGAAACCGCGAATAAAGAAACAAAAAGCAGCACAATTTCCACACTAAAGTACTACTATTTCATTATTTCTCACTACCAGAATACGTGGCACCCCGATAGTATGAGTTCTTCGTGCAATGAGATCTTTCTAATCAGGATAAACCTAAACAACTAATAGAAAACATTATCAATAAAAGCTCCCGTAAACGTGGGAATCACTAACCTGCGTTTGTATGAAACTTTTGTCTGTTAAAAATACATTGAATTTGTGCCCTTTATGCAGGTTCGGAGTGCATTATCAAGGAACTAATATAAAATTCCCCCTTAAACTCATAAAAGTATTTGTCCGTTTGATGTCGACAGGAGGACAATTACTGAACGCACGGCCTCTCTCATAAAAGTGTTGCTGTCAGTTATTTTTGGGGTTTTTTTTTATATATTATAATATTTTAAGAATTTTTTCGTATTCAGTGGTGGACAAGCGAGGATTATGAAGAGTCTTGGAGAGAAAAAAAATGATGTAATTATTAAAGCTACACAATAACAGGCACATCTGCAAATTTATTCGTCCGGCGATCGATTATGTGTGTGCTACAAGCTCTGAAATATGCGCTCAGGCGCAAGCATAATATGAATGAGCACTCAGACAAGCATGATAATTTATGCCCACTCAATTTACAACAGGAGCAACCATGCTGTACTTTCAACGACAGTTTTACTAGCTATTTCGTAATCTTATCTAAATCATTATATATAATTATTATATAAAAGACGTCAATTCGTAGACTACTTGGAAACTGCTTTAACACCTTGAACTTATATTTATATTGTTTATATTTTATAGTAAATTTATTTACTTATTTATTTATTTCAACCACAGGACATGCAGAGATGCGACTGATACAGTTTGTTTTTGAACTCTCGTTTCTTGTCACCGTCACCAACCAAATCTTGCTTATTTCTTTTTTTTTTTTTTTCTTTAAACGAGAAACCAATCGATCACCGTAATAAACATCATGACTGTAAGTAGCTTTTCTGGAATTATTTTGTCTAAATTGAGCTGCCTGTCTGTAGATAAGGTAATTCACATTTGCTGTTTTTAGTGATCTTGAAATTCGTATATTATTTATTTTGCTTACTTCTTACAAGCTCACGTGCTCTTCCTCACGCGACAAGACAACTGACTCGGTTTCAAACTCGATAAATACAAGTGCCTTTTTTTTTTTAAATATAGGTCTGACAAGGGGCAGTGAAGCAAAGATTACATTGTGAATTTTGCCTGTCAAATTTTCAATACTGATTCCTAATCTCCTATGCTGGAATACAAATAATCTACAGATCATCCTAAAGAATGTGGTTTTGGAACCAGATCTTACCATGGTGGATCTATGTTTAACGCCTCTGGACTGAGGTAGATAGTTGACACACAATGGTGGAGGTTTGGGTTTTACTTTCGGGAAAAATAAAAAAAAATCTAAAACAACAGAAGAGACATTGTGAACTATCACATTGTTGTATTTTTAGTATTTTTAACTTAACAAGACATTTCTGATTTACTTGTAAATCCAATGGAATACACTACTTTAAAAAATGATAACAATAATAAGTCAAATATTATGTCCGACAAAGAGCAATATTTTTCTAGCCATCTTCCTAAATCTTGCATGAAGTAATGCAATGGCATTGTAATATTTGGGTGATTAGTTCATTAGAATTCGACTTTAGTACAAATCATCAGTTTACCATGTATACATAGACAGTTCTTTTCTGAAGTAAGAATACACGTAATTTGCGTAGCTTGTCTTGAGATGGGAAAAAAGGCCTATATTCGTATTCTTAACTCCTCCAGCTGTTGGTATTTGGGGTTAAATAATCTAGCTGTGTAATATATATGCATCGCTGTAAATGTATTTTACAATGGGCAAATCGCTCTATAAATCCCCCCGGTCCCCCGCTTTTTTCTTTTTTTTTATGTGTGGTAATGCATAACAATATCAGAGCCAAGCGTCACGAAGAGCAGTCTCGAAATACTTTTAATTATACTAGCCGACCCGCGCAAGATAAATATTGCAGATTCTTTGTACGAGGCTATATTAAAAGCAGTATTTGGATTCAGTGTAATGACCAATAGAATTTACATAGGAATACACAGTTGTAATTACGTTGATTTTCGACTACCAAATTGGTCAATGTGTAAAGAGAGGTCAAGGGCGCAATTTCCGGTCACACTTTTCGGTTCTATCCGATGAAAATGTGTCTCTGTTGTTGCGGCTCAAAATTTTAAATATAAATAATAGTAAAGATTGATTTTTGTTAGAAATGAAAGAGTTCACGTAACTCTTCGTCAAAAATTGATGCAGTGCACCAAGTTTCATACTTTTTGATGGCGTAGTCGCGAAGTTTTAGTTGCTTACAGGTTCACCCTCTAACTCAATTATAGTAAGTTGCACTTCGCCCAAACTGTAAAATCCTCTTTATAAAGGTCACAGAATTTTATAGTGATGTTACAGAAATCGAGATTTTTTTTTTTTAAGGCAAACGTCGAAATGACAAGACTGAAACAAAAAACTCAGTAATCTTATGGACACGACTAGCACAATTAATATAATACCGCTGATACAACCGTGAATGAGGTATGAGAATGAATTATTCAATACGCTTGTAGTTCATGTCGAAGTGATGAAAAAAGCTTCGATCATCCAAATTTGGGAGTCCGGAAGTTTTTCTGAGGCTGTCTGGATGCTTCATTAGTTACAATGCATAAGCAAAGACACAAACACACTCATACTCTTACGACATGTCTCTCGTGTTCCGAAAAACACACAACAACGATAAAAAAAAATAATTAAACCCATATTTTGAGAAGCCCGCGCACTTACAAATACCAAATTGCAAACGTCTCCGAAAATACAATGACAAAGAAAAAACATGAGCACGCGCACACTAAGACAGGCACACACACTTCGGACACGTCTCCAATAAACACGGTTAAAGAAAAGACAACCATGCGCATCGAGAGACATATACACTTGCAAAATAGGACACGTCTCTAAAATGCAGGATAAAAAAGAAACAAGCACACACGCGGAGACACGTACGCGTGTGCAAATAGTGCACGTCTTCTAAAATACAATGACACAGAAAAATATGAACATTAACAAAGGGACACATACACACGTACAAACATGACACGTCTTCTACAGACAGATACATACACACGAACAAATATGGCAAGTCTCGCGAGCCCTAAAAGTAATAAACGAAAAACAAAAAAACGCCGACAACTTAAAGCTTGTCTCTATCCTTAAAATCGATTTCACGCGCAGATGAAAAGAACACTACCCTGTCACTGAAACGTCAATAACACAACATATAGGAGCGGGGGCGGGGGGGGGGGGTCTTAACTTCTGTAGACAATAAGACAGGTTTTTATGAGCCCAACTTGACATTTCCCTCCGAATTTGTACAGCATTATGAGCCATAAAGCGGAGAAATTTGAACAGTTCAGCTGTTGTTTAATCTGCAATGCTGTGTTCAAGAGTTTTCAGCCTCAAGAGGACAGCTTGAAAATTCCTGTTAAGATAAGAACTGCGCTATAAAGCTCAACGGAAATGGCTGGCTGCTTTGTAGATCTGCCTTCCCTGCCGTTCTTGACATTCTCTATAGAGTTTCATGAGCCTGACGTTTCAACTGTTTGTGGTTTAACAAGCTTTTAACACAAGAAGCAGATGTAGTGAGCAAGTGAAGAATGGGTAACGGCCCAGAGATAATGAAGAGGGGCCTAACAAAGAGGGTTGGAATGAAGAGGGGAGGGAGGGAAACAAAAACGCTGAATTGGAAGAAACTGAATAAACAAACGGAAGGAAAAGGAGAAGAAAGGCATACAATTTAAAATAGAAGGAGGCTAAAAGAGGAACATGCAATTAAATACGAAGATAACTACATCAACAAAACAGTGATAAGAACCGGAGCTAAAACAGGGATGATGATGAATTTTAATTGTACGACAAAAGATCTTGTGATAAAGGTACAAAATAGACCTTGGAAATCCTGGTCACGGTATCGTGATTTTGACAGTGACGGTGTTAGACAGGCCGGCTTAGCTTACAGCACGATAAAAATGTAATTTTTGTACTTCACATGTGTATCTGATAAAGCAAAATCCCCAGCCTATTACCCGGAGCACTGAAGGCATTGCCATGTAAGTGGCTGTATGAAATATATGGTATTATCTAGCATTCAGAGTTAAACCGGGGGTGTGCATAAATGTTTATGAATATATAGTGCGGACAAGTGCAGGCAGTAGCAGAAAAACATTTGGGACGAAGAAAACTGGACAACTTATCAGAGGATCTCGGGTTTTTCCGAGAAATACAATAATATAGCCACTCCTTCATGTTTGTATCGGACTCAGTAGAGGGTAGACGAATCTGCTTTACAGCACACATACCTTTATTGCTGAAGAAATTATTTTTATAAGTACCGGTATTATTAGATCATTATTGATCGGTTTTCGAAAAGCAAATAAGGTTATAAATCATCAGTGTTGTAAATGTTGGGAAATAAAACTCGCTGAATTTACTACAAACCATTACTCATATGCTTAGAATGCCACAGAGGACTGGCTATACAAATGTATACCAAAAAGCACTATTGGAGCGGCTTGTTAAATACGTTTTTTTATCTCGTATGTTGGGGCCTCATTATATAACTTGTGTGTGTTTGAAACGTTTTCATCCAAAGATTGAGCTTTTGGCCGTGGACATTTATTTTGTTTTGTATATTTCTTTCTTATTGTTGTAGTCGTCATTATCTGAATAGACGCACTGACTGCCTTGCCTCCCAGTTGCCACTGAGACATATTCCAGTTTGAAGAACACCATATTTTACCGTTCAGATCAAGCTTTTTAAACTTAGTTTTGCATGTTTCTCATTACTGTCCCATGTGCCATCTAAAGAACGAGTTAATATTTCCTCAGGTCAGTCCAATGTGCTTTCTGTTTGTTAAAGACAAGTCAACAGGAGAAAAGATAGTTTTCAATAATCATAATGCAAGTTACAGATTTGGCAAACATGGTTATAATTATGTCGGATGACAGCGACTTATGTTAATAAATGACAGGTGAAAATAATTCCCCTTAAATCACAGTGTGTTATTATTAGAAAGTGTCTTGTACAGACTTTTGCTGATCATTCAGAGTATTTTTTATGTAGGAACGATATCCTACACAGCCTTTTCCAATAATTTATGACACATTATTACATGAATGATATCCTTTACAGACACCCCACTGGTAGTTTCTCACGGTTTCCATAATTATGGTTTCCCTCTACCCCTTTACCCGTTGTTACGGCTTTCATTCAGAGACTGTTTATTGTGTCAGGACAACCTAGCTACAGCCCCGACACATCAGTACAATAGCCAGAACTGACAAACTTACACGGTAGTGGCAGCAACAACAACAACAACAGCAATAGCAATAACAACAATGACTGTCCAAACGGATAGGCAGAGTTCCATTTCATCCCGCCCTATTCCCAAGACAACCCGCCTCCCTGATCTCCTCCATCAGACACCCAATTCTCCCTGGACACGTGGACATACATTTACCAGCTCATCATTATAATTAAGACCATGCCAAAAAACAAAAAAAACGCAATGTTAGGAGGGGGGGGGGGGGGAAACACCAAAAATGCTGATTTACGAGCACTTTTCGGGTCATAATGAATCCACGAGTGGACCAGTATTTTAATTATACTTGTCCGTTGTCCACGTTTGGTGAGATAACAGAGTGAGTCGCCAGCCAGCGCGCGTTTAAAACAAGGAGGCGATAGCTTTCAGGTGTGTTTGACTTGGTCTCAAATTTAAAGGTTTGTCGGAAAAGAGTAAACAATGGGATGCTTTCATATTAAAATCCGCTGTCGGGATTATAAAATCCCCATGAGTCACCGACAAATTCCGTTTTTACTACGAGTGGCATCGTTACCGAGAGCCAAAGCAATTATTCATGATTCACAAGGGTGATGTGTATATGACAGAGATAATGTGTATGTGTGAGGAAAAGAGAGACGGGGGAAAGAAAATTTCACCAAACAGTGGGGGACAACAATAACCTTATAAATGTGATTAAGTTAATGTCTACACTCAGTGTACTAAGCACCGTTCCGTAGTCCTGCTGTAAAATGCCTTTTTCGTGCTGTTGACTCTTTAATAGAAAGTGTAAGCTTGCATGTAACACCTCCATCTATCAATATATTAGCAGTTCCACCAATCGGCTCTCGGTAATTAATGTCTTTAGGGCCTCTGAGCGCCATGACAGAATCACAAATAATCCTATCTGCCAGTTTGTCTGTCTTACAGCGTGCTCCACATGTCTGCAGTCTAACTTTCTTCCACTAACATTAAACAGAAAAATACACATCACGGATGAGGTCGATAGGGAATTTCTTTCATTGAAAGTGCAGTGAAGTAACACATACATGAAACAGCGAGAAGGGGACAGTGAAGTAGGAAAGATCATTAGAAATAGATGCAGGCCTAGGGTGGAAAAATTTCAGAATATTAGTAACGGAATATAGAAGTTTTCTTGACAGTGAAAGTAAAGTTTGTCTGTCATAGAAAAAAACCTCGTTACTTTTTCTCTGTGTTGCAAGTTTATGTTGAACCGCTAATATACAGAATGTCATTAAAAAAAAAACTCTGAAACATTTTGGACTAAGGAAGGATCGTAAAAAAATGAATATAAAAATAAAAGCAAATAAATCAATTACTGCAATACAGTACCAACCTGCACTGCTTATATCCCAAAAGAAATACAGTTTAATCCATACGAAATTGAAACACCATCCTTTTGTTGACTATAACAGAAGTAATATTAATCAAATCAAATCCTCGGTGCACAGGAATGCCCATCCAGGCGTTAAGCAGTCCTCAAATGCAATAATGCAAGGAAATCTCTAAGAAATGAAAAATTCACCTCAAGAAAATGTACAGTTGCGTAAAAAAAACTTCACTTTATAGAATCCATTTTGACATCATTTTGAATTTGAAACTGACTTCCACCTGCAGAAACATTTGATCTCACAAGGACAACAAAGAATTGAGTGACTTCATCTACAATGTATAAGATGCTACCATAGCGATGAGTATTCACTAATTGCTAACGTTGGTGGCGCCGATAACAACAGCGGCGACAAGAAGGGGCGAGGACAAAACCGCGCTGCGACGGGCGAAGTTGACAATGCTTATTGTAAGGCTAGTGTTTGTGTAAGCTGGGAGTGAGCGCTACAGCATGTATCAGCACTCACAGCACTGCCCTCACGTTACAACACCAATCCGCCGCTTTCGCTCGCTACTACTCGCTACCCTTTCACGTGCCGTCATTGGCGTTTTTCTCTCTCTTTCCGTCACACTTTACCCAGTCTTTCCCTAGCCCTCCACGTATTCACCCTCAAATCTGTGGCAGCGCTCGGCAATACTGGCACGCACGCACGCACGCGCAGGGCCCAGCTCGCGTCTTGTTCGCTCACTTTCCACCGCCGAGATTTCATTGACGGAGTGTTCCCAAGGTAGAGCTCACTTCCCTTGCCAGGCCGACTCGGGCATATTACCTGATCCCTGGTGTAACCTTGCGACGAACTAAGAAAATATGCATGGTTGTAAAAAGTCAAATCCATTCAAATAAATGGTATCATTAAATTCTTTACGTTTTTGTGGGATCTGCAATTTGTATCAATATAGAAATTGCAGTGTGGGTAGATGAAAAGACCTGTACTTGGAAAGATGGATTTTTTTTAGGTGGGGAAGGGGGGAGGGGGGGGGGCACACATTTTTAGAGCCAAAAAAATATAGATCTAAGACTGTGACATTATTATTGAGCTGTGTTTTTACTTTTAAAATGAAACTGTCTCCTATCGTGTGCATGTATTCTTAAAAGGCTGTTCCGAACAATCGAATCAACACAAACAGACCGAATATAGGATTTTCAAGTGCTTAGCAGCCGGACATGGAAGTTGAAGCTTTTACACTATACATTTCTGTTCAAGTGTATACTAAAATATCTGAACAGTGGTAATTTTTAAGACTTGTCTGTCCATGTCTATCATGTCCTTCTCCTTAACTTTGACTGGCTTAAGACAGGATCGACAAAAATATTCATGCCTGGTTTTAAATGTATCAATGATGTTATTTTTATGTTACGGGAAGGTAAATAAATAAGCGATTTTTTATTTTTTTTTGTGTGTGTGTGTGTTCTCGTTATTATGGTTACCAGGATTTTTGGCTTACTCTATGTTCCAAAGTATAAACAATTAAACCTCTGCTATCAAAGAAAGAATGTGAAAACCGGAGTCAAATATGAGGGAGAGAGAGAGAAGGAAGAAATAAACATATCAGAACTACATAAATTTATATTTGGACTTGCCATCAACAGTTAGTTTACTTTCACACCATGCGCATGCTACTCATTCAAATGACGGTACAGTCATTTTCGTTACCTCCCTTCCAGTTTCAAAAGAACCGATTTAATGGTTGGACTTCTTGTTCCGTTATCGACGAACACTTTTAAGCGTTTTCATCTTTAAAGGAAATAAAATAAAAACAAACATCAAAAGCGGCGTTCGAGTTTCAGTGATCAATTTTAGATGAGTTGGAAGCCGAAACGTTGCGTGGCTAATTAAACAGATAGTTACCTGTACTGAAGCTGTGCACTCCCTCATAAAATAATCATTCTCCTACAGAATGGCAGAAAATAGAAGCGTTTGCACTCGAGTGCTGTTTGTGCGGTATCATGTATGCAACTTTGATCTTCTCTACAATTAACACATTCGGCACCACTGACAATACGCTGTATCTCAATTTTTCAAATGTTCTTGTGTAAGGATGGTGTTGTTTTTTTTCTACGAGCGGGAAGTGAATGCTGCAAACTAAACTCAGTGGAAGAATTTCTGCCTTTAATAACAGCATTGCATTTGGTTTTTCTTAGCCAGGGAGGCTTCTATAAACGAAACGGAAGCGCATATCCGTACAACATGTTGTACGGATATTGACAATGCATATCCGTACAACGCACACAATTCGATGACGCAGAACACACACCGGAATACTATATTACTGACCTTGATAATTTGCATAGTTTTTAAAAATATGAATCGGCTTAGTAGCAAAACCATCCGACTTCTGCTCGGAGATTGCGTGATCTGCGCTAATAACATACTTGAGTGTACGTCGATCACCAATGGCTGCCCCAACCGCTTTTCGCCTGATTAGTCAATCTGACTACCGCCCATTGATACAAACTGACTAGACTCTCACGCACCCAGGTCCATCTGACGATTCCTTGTGTTGTCACTTTAAATTCGTGAACACCATACCAAGTTTTGTTTCAGCAAACCTTCACAGGCCGCGCTTTTGGTAAACTTGTTGTACGGATATGCACTGTCCATATCCATACAATATGTTATACGGATATACTCTTCCAAACCAAAATGCGTGTTTGGGGGGCTGGTGGTGGTTTTTAAACTTTTATTTAACTTTACCAACATTCAAACGTTTGCATTTACGAAATGTGATGTCCTTCGTGTTCAATCAACAGTTTAATGAGGATGGTTCTATCTAGGCCACACAAAGCGCGAAATAAAAATAAAAATCTTAAATGTTTTCGATCGGCGATGGAACACAATCAATAATCTGACCATTTTCAAGAGTGGGGGATGAGTATCAAGTAGCCAGAGGACAGCACGTGTGTTGTGTTCATTACTACATTTTTAGTAGTGAAATAGTCATCCTTCTCAGTAAAATCAGTGTGTTCTTATGAAGATAATCATTACAGTCATCAATACATCTGAGTGCGGGTGTGAATTTTCATGACCAAGTTAGGCATTATTCCCCGTATTTCCCAAATTATAACGCGCCCATGCAGAAACTGTGAAGCTGAATTGAATATCTGTGTTGACTGTTATACATTCTAATTCCTTTATCTTTACATCTGAATGACTTCTGACTGGTAATTTATAGCACCATCATAATTCCCCTGAAAAAAAGAGATAAGCGCAAGCACAAAAAATAATTATTGGTCAAAACGGTGCACGAAGGTCATTGCAAAGGGGCACAACTCACAGCATTTCTCCAGAACAGAAGGCAGCGGAGTTATCCTAGCATTGGTGATCCGCTGCACGTTTCAATTTTTGGTACCGTAGCCTCAGTTTAACGTGCTTGTGCTGGGACATTAAAATAAATACAATCTAAGCTGTCTGTCTATCTATCTATCTATCTATCTATCTATCTATCTATCTATCTATCTATCTATCTATCTATCTATCTATCTATCTATCTATCTATCTACCTACCTACCTACCTACCTACCAACCTACCTACCTATCTATCTATCTATCTATCTGTCTATCTATCTATCTATCTATCTATCTACCTATCTATCTATCTATCTATCTATCTATCTATCTATCTATCTATCTATCTATCTATCTATCTATCTATCCATCTATCTATCTGTCAGTCTGTCTGTCCACCTGTCTCGTTCTTTCTGTCTGCTCATCTGTCTTGTTCTGCCTGTCTATCTGTTTGTCTAGCTTACACTACTTACAGACTGTCTGTCTGTCTGCCTAGCTTACTGTCTGTATGTCTCCCACTGCTAAAACACTCCTGTGCTGTATAGTCTTAATAGCGCAAGGAGATAATGAGGGCTATTCCTTGGCACACAGGTATAAACTATGGTCTTACTCCTGTTTGAGTACTCATGTACTTATCTATTAGTCATTTGACACAGGGAACAACGCTGTGGCTTTATTCTCTATCTTTTATCAAGATAAGGTGCCTTTTTTTTTTAATTTTCGGCCATGTGGGCATAACATTTTTTTTTGTTCATGTTCAAAGTCCTCATATAATGTGTAACAGAGATCCGCCCTGACGATGATAAAACTTATATGATCTTGAAACTATCAGAAAATCACCACCCCCACATTTAGGCCTACAATTATTACTGAACTTTTCTGTAGAACACACCAATAAAGGTGATAATGCGCATTTCTTTTTTTTTTTTTTTTTTAATTTCACTTGATGAATAAAATATATTAAGACACAAACAATATAACACCTCTTTCGGACCACAAAATGAACATTAGGTTGATGGGGCGACATTAAGTCGACGCCGAAAGCCCGCTCAACAGCGTAATAACTAGACACAGACAATAGTTAGCTGCGTGCTAAAAGACAAGCGCATGTGATATACGAGTACAAAATGGTCTGTGGAAGGAATTACATCAGCCACAAGGGACAGATTCAACTTCTTAGGCGGTAAAAATGTTACAGAATGTGAATATTCATCGTTTGTGGCTAAATTTCTTCCTCGCACAGTTAATGCTTTGAGGTCTGACAGCATATATATATCTAGCAGTGACTGAGTGAGGTATGCTGAGACAGGTGCAGCAAGATCATATTAGATTTCGGTAGATATCAAATCCCGAAACGTATTTAAATCAAATAAGTAATAGGCTAAAGTAACTTTCTCACTTGACCTTTTTTCTCAGTCAGAAAATGTCATTGAGACATACTGTGCACATACCCAGAGAGGAGAGAGAGAGGGGGAGACTGAGAAAGAGAGGAAGAAATGGGGAGAGAGAAGGGGAGAGAAGAGCGACAAAATGAATGGGGCAAAGTGTGAAAAGGAAGAATGCGGTAAGTGGTATTTCATGAAGTCGAATTATCGACCATGTCACCAAAACATGTTCGATCAAATCAGTTCTGGCCAACAATGCGCCTGTTACAAATTAATTGTTTGTACACAACCACAGCGCGGCGATGGTCCCAATTTTCTCTTTTTTTTTTTTTTCATTGTGAGACGCCCACTTAGTCCTTAAACTTGCATCGTTGCCATACCTCTCTTTGGCAGAACAAGGCTGTGTTATCACAGCAAGCTGATATTGAAAGGAATAACACGATAAGACGAAATGAGAAAGAACAGGTATCGGTGTGTCTGAAAACATGAAAAAGCAGTGTGATTTTAAGGTATGCTTTGCATAATCGCACATAAAGGGCATGCAATATTAAGTTATGGCATGATTATGGAGATGTTCTGGGAATTTGAGAAAGAGGAGCAAAACAACAAAGCAATTTTGACGGCATTATACTTTCTGTTTGCTTTAACTCTGTAAATGCTGGCTCCGTATAATCAAATATGATCCACAAACATGTTGATGTTGTTAGAAAATCTTTTATTGAATACAGAGCAATCTCAGTTTTTTTGAATAACTTGCTACTAATTTGCCATAAGTGGAACGATAAAATCAATGAATATTATAAAAAGCCGGTTCTCACTGGTCGGATTGTATCACATCTATCTGGGAGAAAGAGGTACAAAATCATCATGTACCGCCGTTTTCGGAGATCAGCAATCGCGTGACGAATGAAGGCGTTAAGTTATCTGGACACGGTGTAAAATCTTCTTTTAGGTTTAAGTAACAAATCACGGATACGGATAAAAATCAACCTTGAAAAAAAACAACGTTGCATTGGATCATACTCGGAGCGGGATACGAACCAAGCATCTCCTGCCACCTGAGTCAATAGCTCTAACCACTGCGCTGGCTCTTACAAGATAAAGAAATGAAGACCTATCTGCCTTACACAAAGTACGGCGTGTTTGCAAACCCCTAACCATGCTCTCTGGGAGCATGACATGTTTTGTTTGTATACATTTTGTCACATTTATTCACTCTTAATCACTTGTTTTTCTCTTCGTATAATGGACATTCTTGTGTTGAATGCGTTTCATGTATTAATTATATCATGAACCCTTGTATTTTCTGTGATATTTGTCATTGTTTTTTCCATATTACAGGTTGATTCTCTTCTGTTTGATAACGTCATCACTGCTGAAGATTATTGTATATTTATTCGCCATTTATTTTCTCATATGTTTTTTTTTTTCACTTGTTTCTTATGTGCAGCTCCAGATATCGTTTTTGATGTAGTATAAAATTTCTTCCTGTTTTTCTTTTTCTTCCTTCTCTTCTTTTTACTTCAGTGACATTTTTAGACCTCCGCTGCGATTACACAAGCTGAAACATTGATTTCACCATTCCCGCAGTTTGCGAACGGAAATTTTGCTTCTGGGTAAAGGAAAACCAGAAAATTATACAGGCAACTCAAATCATTCTCCACTTTCTTTAATTCACCAAATAAAATAAAATGATTAGAACACATGAAATGCGGAAGATGATAAGATTTCCTAACAGATTTTTATTGTTGTTGCTGTTCGGTTTTGACTTGTTTTGTTTTCAACTGAAGTTATAGTTCACATTCAAATAGGAAAAAAATGACAGGTTATATTTCAGGTGAATAATTCTGCATTCGTATCATATTCTCTCTCTATAATTTGATAAAATAAATAAATAGATAAATAAATAAATTAACAGATTCATCTGGAAAGCACATTTTCATTGGTTAGGGAATTTTCTGAACTGAGGAATATGACTGTCATACTAGTAACAGACATAGTAATATCGACCTATACAAGTAAAAAAGAACAGAACGCACGGTCATGATTTTACCCAAAGCTGCGTCAGAAAAACCCTTTAAACCAAATCGTTCGCCTATTTCACGTTTCGCCCCCCCCCTCCCCCCCCCTCTCCCCTCCCTTCCCCACCACTACCCTTTTCTTCATTTTCGTCCCCTGTCCAACAAAATCGAAATCTTGAGAACCACCATAGATTCTAGATCTAGATGCCCGACAGTTTGTGGAAGATCTATATAGTCCATATCTTGATTAAATTGAGGCATCTCAAGTCATTCGCCACTTTCTCCGGTACCTATTTACCGCGAAACCCCACGAAACCCCGCAAAACCCGGAACCCCGCGAAACCCCGAGGCGGAACCCCGCAAAACTTAACGGAACCCCACGAAACCCCCTTAATTGCACTAATTAACAGACTACATGTCATGTCGAGTTTTAAAATTAATTCGACAAAATCTCAACATTTTGATTAGAAGCACTATATTTAATTTATTTACTAGGGAGGACTTCCGAATGCGTTCCGTAGCTCGACAAGTGCATAGGCATTGTCAGATTGATATGTAACGACGTGAGGGTCTAGTCAGTTTGTATCATCGAGGCCATAGGCCGATGTTCGTCTGGGCAGAAGTCAGACAGATCAGGGAAAGCCGCCGGGGTAGCTATGTACTGTTTTCACTCGGGCTATGGAACGCATTCGGAAGTCCTTTCGTTTACTAAGTATGTGAATATTTAAATGGTTTAATTGACTTTCAGAATACTTACAATGGTCACAAATATACAAATTCACTTCTTGGTCTTTCTCTTTTTCTGACAGAAGTATTTTCGAATTAATTTTTAAAAACTCGACATGACATGTAGACATGAAACTTTGAAAATTGTAACCGTTGGGCAAAATACTGGTCAAAATGATAACAAAAGCAAAATGTTATTCACCCATCTCACACTATATTGTATTTACGGAATGTAGGTGAAAACCGTATATTTCTAGCTTCTGTGGTTATCTTGGAGTTCTGCAATCCGCTGTTATTATATAAAATTTGGGCAGCATGTGAAAACGCGAAGCAAAATTTAGTGGTTGAGAGCATAGTCAAAATGTGGCAAGAAGAGGAAGCTGAATCTTCCAAAGCCCCGTGGAGGAAATAATAAAGAACCGATACCATTAAACACCAATGTATGGCTGTGCGAGAAAGAAGAACAGGTTGTGACATCACTCTTCCTGATCACCGCCAGTTAATTATACATCGCAACAACACACGCGATTTCCTCAGAATCCTATCAGTGGAAAGAGTGAATGACCTCCTAAAAAGCTTAGTTACTGGAGCCTTTAAAGTATGGTGAACGGCGGGAGAAGGGAAGGCCTATATTGCAGAACACGTCAATCTGAAAATGTCTGAACTAATATTCTGATAACTTTTGTGCTCACAATGAAACCTTCGGTCTGATATTTTCCTTAAGCACAGTAGTTCTTTACATATTTTCTTTAGGACGCAAGTCTTTACACAGATCTATGCCCCTTAGAGTTTAATCATTTTCCTATAATACTTTTCTCAGGAAGCAACAATAGTTTTCTATATATGTTCCTTAGCCCATAATACTTTTTTGCATTCTCTCCCTGAGGTGCAACAATTTTTGTACATAAACTTTCCAAGGGACTCAACTTTTTGAACACAGTTTTCTTAGAGCCCAGCAATTTTTTACAAGAAAGGAAAAAGAAAATTAATATTTTTCCTAAGAACATGACAATCTTTCACATAATTCATACGTTCCTCTCGGCATAACATCTCTGCACTATTCAAACATACCTTGTAAGCCTTGGTTCCTTTGAAATAAATGATTGTTGTCCGTTTACTTTTCACAATATTCCGAGAAGACATCACAACCATTTCACGCCACTGCAGTTGTTTTTTTTTGTTTTTTTTAAAATGAATGTTTAACTAGATTTTATATGGCTGTTCATTTTAAGGGGATGCGCCTTTTCCCCAAACTTCCTGCTACTAGACGTCCAACTATTACGCCGTTGACTTTAATTGATTCATCCAGCCTTCCTACACTGAAGCCTCTACGTTATCCCAGGCGTCATGTGCTGCGAAATTTGCCATCTTTCATTTTCCTGCTTCCTCCTCTGCGTCAACCAAGGGTCACGGAGCACACGCAAATTAGGTCAGATCTTATATTCAACAGCTTGGTCATTGTGGCTGCTACGAAGATCCAAAGATTCAATATAATTTTAAGAAAATATTTCAGATTTCAGTTACTATGCTGCTGATGATGAAGATGATGACGATGTGGGTGTGTTTGTGTATGTATATCCTCTCTCTCTCTCTCTCTCTCTCTCTCTCTCTCTCTCTCTCTCTCTCTCTCTCTCTCTCTCTCTCTCTATCTATCTCTCTCTCTCTCTCTCTTGCTCACTCCCTCCCCCTTCTCTCTCCCGAAAAAAATCATTCTTTTTTTGCACTGTTAGACAATGCTGTATAATAGCATTAGGGTTGTTGACGAGAAAACTTGATTGAGGGTCGCGAGAAAAAGATGAGAGTTCTTTTTACCTGAGGTCCCGGATGCGCAGGAAATACCATTACTGTGAGAAACAAGAATTATCAGTCATCAGACACCAAAAAAATGGTGCAGAACCAGCACCGGAGAAAAGAACAAGTGGGATTACTAATAGCAGGAAAGCTCTGGGATCTGACCTAGAAAATGACGTTCTCCAGGCAGTTTTCAATGCAGCTGAGGTAATAATTTGCCTCTAATTATGCGTTCTGAACGTTTGTCTTGTACGTGTTGCAATGGTCTTCGCTATGAGATGAATGGGCTGTTCTGTCAGACATGAATTCCCTGGAGTATTTTTTATGGTCTTGTAATGTTCGTCTGACGCCTGCACACACTTAGTCACTGACTTTCTTCTTCTGCTTTGCAGTTATTTTCTCTTTCTATCGTTCATTCTGATTTTCTCTCATTCTTAACGGAAAAAAATCGTCTTCGACAGTAGTATTTTCACTCATTCACTCACTCAGTAAACTGGTAAATTTACTAAGACTTTCTATCACTCAACCTTGTGTCCTAGACAGTGCCGAATCAGGTTTGTTTGGAGCCCTTTGACAAGTTCAGCAGCGAAGAGTTAAGATAGTACTTCCTACAAGTCTGCAAGGGTCATTATTGCCAAGTTCAATTGCAAGTAATTACGATGTAGACCTATCTAACGCTCAACCTCGCAGTTCCGTTGTGTCACGTCCGGATTTCCATAGAAACAAGCCAACGTGCATAGTCCTCCCCCTCCCCAACCCTAGGTTCTGAATTTATCTGTCTCGGCCTGTACAGTCCATAATTATGTAGGTCCAGCACTGGCTATCTTCATTCTTATTATTCACACATTTTGTTATGAAAAAAACAAAAAATGAAAGGGGAGGCGGGGGGAATAATATCATTACTCAGTCCTAGCTGTCTTGCTGTACTATACAAGCCAGCCAGTTCTCGCCTAATATGATTAAGTCTTCCCCAGAACAAGACAAGTTGCCATTGTTAAGTCCTTGTAACGTCCTGAAAACATGACGGCCAACAGTGGCATACGTTAACGTAAGCTGCTTGTAGCCTGAGCGATCCTATAGGCATGACCTCACCACTCGAAATACGGACATATTCATTCTGTGTGTGTGGGTGGGGGGGGGGGGCGAAGAGTAAGACACAAATGGAGAATGACAGAAACCAAGAAAATAAAGGCTGGCTGCCACCAGTTTAATGACTTCACTGGACTGGTATTTTTCTGAAACTCAGGTGTGGTTCCGTGTGCATAATAATTATTATGCGTAGGAATTAGCTCGCAAGTAGTGTTTGTTATTTGGTATGTATAATGTCTTGGTCTGTATGTAAGTTTTTGGCTGGATGATTATTGAACGAGCTTTGTTCTTGTTTTTCATACAGCAGCCTACTTTTGGCGCAATCTTTGTTAGAAACTGCGTATATATCACATTTCTCTGCGGGATCAAGAGTGTTCTAGCCTGGTCATAACTTTACCCTTTGAAAGTTTCATTAGAAACTGTGCAATGCAGGACAATAATAAATTAGCATTAATGTCGTGGTCAGTAACTATAGAGCCGTAAAGCAGATAAATAATATACAGTTTCTGCAATTTTAGTGAGGATGTGATTGTAATGGTGCTGGTCAAACTGTTACCAAAAGCCCAAATTTTCATAGATCAATGTTTTTAATTAATGCATTTTCATTGCCGTACAACCTGGCGATGGCTGCGTCAGTGGAAAGCATGTACGAAGTTACTGAAAGTGAAACAATCTTGCATCACAATTACATCTTCTCTGACCGGCGCCGTACTGTGGAGACGAAATGTCTACTCCAGTTGTAACTGGGCTGCAATACCACAAGGCAAATTTCCCACATGGGATCAAAGAAGTATACAAAATTAAAAATACAAAATTTCATTTTCGGTCAATAGCACACTTTTAACCCATGTCTGAAATTTAGGCAAAGGCATATTGTTTCAATATAAGGTTGGGTGTACACAGCGTGAATGATTCATGATGAAAACTACCTTTAATTCTGGGTGTATGCCTTCCTTCTACATCCTTTTGTAAAGGAGAACTGTTCATACATATTTCATCAAGTTTTGCTGTCGGAATGTGTAAAGATTCGTGAGGGGTCTTCCGACTATGAAAGATACTGAGAGAGAAAGAGCTGAAATGTTTATAGAATGTAATAATTTCGCCCTAGCCCGGGCAGATGTCGGCATGGCCCATCGCTTCATGTTCACGTCATTCGTGGCATTGTCACCGGGGTCTCCTCGCGTCGGAGTTGTGTCCCCTTGCCACACCAAACGCCTTGTCGCCTTGACACATAATTTAGTGGGTGACAACCTCTACACCTGCTGGGAGCGGCCACTTTGCGTAGTAGCTCGACAGGGTAACTGATAAACAAGTTCACTGCTCCTTTGATATATGCATGTACCATAAAACGTGCTCATTCTTCTTTATTTGACGTGAAACCCTCATATTCCTCTCCCTCCCGACCCTCCCCCCTCCCCCTCTCTTTCTCATTTATGAAGTGTTTGAACTGAGTGCAGCAAATTAACATACATTTATCTATTTGAACTTTTTTTAAAAATTAATTTCAACGAACTGTTAAAAAATAGGTCAAAGTAATGAGCCACTCAACCGGTACCCTTTTAGCCAACAAGTGAAAGTGTCATTTTTGTCATATAAATCTTTTAATCAGCTACCCAACCACGAAGATACTGAACATTCTGTGGACCAACCAATTTAAAATCATGTTTATCCGTCTAATTTGGTCATGCACTGATATACATTGCTGCTAAAGCGGGGCAAAGAGCAACTGATAAGGCAATGAAGATTTCCTCACAGTTAAAATGTTCTAACTCAAAATGGACACAAGTTTCAGCAAGAATGCAAAACTCGACGTCAATGGCAGTACAAAGGGAGGCAATCAGAAAAGGGCGGTAATTACGGGAAGTGACGTGTGAGTGGTCATCGATACGTCGTTAAGAGCAGGAATCTCGCGCATGTCTGCCACCATATTGACCTCTGCTGACCACTTGCAATCAGACGGGATTCCAGAAAGGTTAACTGAGAGGGGGGGGGGGGTCACAGAGGAGTGAGAGAAAATGAGATGTGAGAAAAAGAGACAGGGATAGGCGGTGGGGAGAAGAAGGGGCGGGGGGAAATCTGCATGATGTAGCAGATGAAAACTAATGATGTTGTCGTGATGAACGATTGTGACCTCCTATTACGAGTCCAGGACAAATTTCACCCCGTCGATGTCTGTTGGCGTTTTTTTTTTTTCAATTTTATCTTGCTTATATTCTAGTCGGGTGAAGATGGAGTGGTGGGGAGAGAGTGATCCAATAGCGGTTTTATCTCAGCTTCTCAAAAGTTCCATTATACATGTATATTATCAAGCCACTGTATCCATGAGATAATAGGATAATACTAAAAACAAAAACTGTGATAAACCTACATTATATTCAGCACGATTTATTGCTGTAATCACCTTATTATGCAGCTTTCACAGATTCAGTATTCATATAACACAGTACATAAAAAGCAGGAAATGAATTTGTTTTACATCAAACAACGTTGAGATAAGAAGCCTTTGGAGTAAAATACATACAAAATGATGTCATTATCTTCTCGAGGTCTACTTTACCCGCTCTTACTCTTATGAAAGTTTGCCTGTTTGTTCTTGTGTTGATTATTTTTTGGAAGGCAGTCATGTTGATGATATTGAAATTACAAAGGCATAACTTTTGAGGCTTGGCCAGGAAAAAAAAAAAGATAAAAAAATGCTGGCGTATTTTCTGGTGTCAAAATCCAAATTACTCTGAAGATCCAAAATAAAACACACAAAAAAGGGGCGGGGGAATCCTGTTGCGATTACCTGTCCAAATTTGTACATTGTACACAATAATGAATCTATACATTAAGGGGAGAAGAAAGAGTATAATGAGGAAACATGAGCAGGAGCAAATCGGGAGTCTATAGTTTTACAATTAACTAGTGTATAGTTTTAAAATAAACTATCTTCTAGGAGTATACATTATTAATATTATACATTATTATGTTAATACTTTTAGGAAATGAACGTTAGACTTTCAAACCACACAAAACTTGGACTTCAATGCTGGATTAGGAAGACTGAACCAAGATAGATGCGGAGCTGAGCAGAAATCACACATCATAGAGATGGCGTGGAACGGGAGGAATTTGGGGGGTTGGGGTGGGGGGCTCAGACAGACAGTCAAAAGGCAACTTGGATATTCTTCAGAGAAACACAAATAATAATTTATATTTACAGAGAGAGAGTGGGAATGTACAGTGTTTCTTACGAGGGTTAAAATTTCATATAAATTGTAATGTTATGTCTTTCAAACACTGAGATGCATAATGCATTCCCATAAGTTACACCTTTTCTGTGTTCCATAAGTTTCCTGCCCAGCACAAACAAGACGGAAAAAGGGAAAAGGTGGAGATATTCAGCCAACATCCCTGGGAACTTAGTACTACATAATTATTCATGAGAGTGCATATTGTGTATGTGTGTGTATGGAAGGAATGAAAAGGAATATACAGGCTGGAATCATGAGTGTGATAGCTATGTAACTTTAAAAAAAAAAAAGAAAGAAAGAAAGAAAAGAAAAAGACATCTGCAGCAAATGAAGAGAATAAGAAATCTACTTAAAAAACCATAAGGGGGTCTGCTCTGGGATTAGCGGCGGTCAGTCCTGTGACTATGAAAGTGTGAGTTATGAGTCTGGCAGACTGGTGGGTTTAGCCCGGGGATGGAAGTGGTGTATTTGTGGGGAGGGGGAGGGTAGGGGCCAGGTCAGATAGAGAAGAGAGTCAATAATATGGGGGTGTCGGGAAGAGATATGTCTAGATTCGATATTGATTTATTACACGGTTGTTTGCGGTTGTTGTTGCTGTGTTCTTTGTTTGAATGTTTGACCGTGCCAGATGCATTTTTATCTTATTGTCATTCGTTCCTTTTGAAAATGCCTTTGTATCACTGTCTACTTACCTTCGCCGTTTTCAATTTTTTTGGTTAGTTCTACCCGAAACAACAGTCCTTTAATACTCTACACCCCTCCCCCACCTTCGACCCCACACAAACTCATGCTCAGGATAGAACTGACATCTGAGATTGCCAGCACTGTATTTAGGTGTTTTTGTTGTTGTTGTTGTTGTTGTTGTTGTTCCGGGGCGAAATTTGGGGGGGGGGGGGCGCCAGTCAAGGATGGGAGAGAAAAAAGTCGTGAGATGGTTTGGGGGTTCTGCTAACGAGCATGAACTAAGTTTCTTGATAGAGACTGTTGGGGACTTGCAGCCAAAATACGCACTGTGTGATTATTTACATTAATCTATGGCCAATTTCCGCAATAAAAGTTATTGGGGCCATATCGGAAACGAAAGGGTTGAGGCCAGTAAACTAAACCTAATCCCAGACCTGCCCATGACCTACGTTCAAACTTTCCAAAACAATTTCTGTGCAAACAGTGCAAACAAAGCCTTGTAATTGTCTGGCCACATGAGGCAAGTAACCATATGGTTCGGGTTGTTGTTTTTTGTGTGTGTTTAGTTTTATAAGCCTGATGAAAAACGTAGTTTTTCTCTGTGTCAATAGAAATCATCCATTTAACACTGAATTCATAAAAGGAAAAATAAAAATCACCGAAACATGATTTGACACACAAGTTTTATGCACACTTACGACCATATTCCTGTGGTGGTTCAGCAAGAAAGCTAAAATGCTGGAAAAGTTAAGAAAAGGCTGGCTTGGGGCTGCACCCTACTGTCTTCTCTGCGAACTGCAGTTTCTTCTCAGATCCTGTCTCGGTGTTTCCGTCTTTCTGTCATTTTACGGAAAAAAGTCATTCACGAACATTGCAGTATTTAGTTGTATAATTTCTAAAGTGAAGAAAGCATCACAGTGAAGCAAACTGTTAAGTCAATCGCCACGGCGAGCCGAATATTCGGCTCCGGATTTTCGCTTCGCTACGGAAAGCCGAATATTAGGCTCGAGTTATCACCGATTTTCCAACACTAATATCAAAGCCAACTCCTAGAAATACTGAATCCCATCCTGGTTCACTGATTTTCCTTAACTTTAATGTCTAATGTATTATGGTTTGTGTTTATACTGAGTGAAAGAAAAAAACATCTTTGAGCTTCGTCTAAATTTCAAACCGGACAACAAGCAAGCACAGAACTAGGTCATCAGCACAAAGATGTATAATATTTCCGTGGACCATCCTTTCCTACCATCTCCAACATCTGCAGGCGTACAGTATATTGATAGATGAATGATAATGGACTTACACAGCACTATGCCTGCTCTTTGGTCAATGTTAATTCCATTACCTGTTTCAAAAACTCAGCGGTTCTTTGGTACTGATTTCAGTTTACCTAACATGAGCGCTGAAAATACCCAACCAGTTTTGTCTTCCACGGAATAGGATAAAATTGTGAGACGTATCAATTTCCTGACAAAGAGGACAAAATTACAGCTTCATGATAATGTTGTTGTTGTTGTTGCTGCTATTTTCGTTTATTTGTTTGTTTGTTTTTTCTCAAGGAAACAAATGGACTTCACATAACAACCTTTGGCTTAGCAAAAGCTCTAGAGGTAAGAGGTGGAAATGAAGATTTTCAACTACATCACACAGGTTTCAAGAACGATGAATACAAACAGGGAAGAAAACAACGTAATAGCAGAATTTATTGACGAAATGTTTGTGACAAACAAACAAACCAAAAAATATGAGCAGGATTCATGACCTGCCTGTGTTTAGAATAATGAATTAAAAAGATCATTAAAGATGTTTCCTGTAGAGCCCGTCACGCGGTGTCAGTTTTCATCACGTGATGTGTCATTGTCAGGAAAGCTCATCCCAGTGTCCGCCTAAGCTTGAAAGCCGTTATGAGGTCAAACGTGAGTATCAGTCAGCATTCATGCCCACCTCAAATCTGTTTTACAGGCAACCTGCCCACAGGAAGTCAGCTATGGGCGGGGTGCAAGTGTCACGTTACACGTCAGATTGGATAGAAAATTTGTAACGGCCACGCCATCTTGCGTCCTCATGACACATTCTCACATGAAAATGGCTTAATGATCACGTACATGTTCTCTACAGTTTAGCATTCCGACCTCGAGGTGTCAATATTTTTGACAGTAAACTACAGAGCTATTAACATCTTATTTCCTGTCCTTATGTCCTTGTTTTTCATTTTGGTTTGGCGTTGTTTCTTTTTCTACTCTTCTCTGCTCTTGCTTTTCTGTCCATGAAATTTTAAGATAATTAAAGTTACCATAATTATAAACATGATACAGTTATGTTGAAAATATCTTTGTTTTGAGAGGGTAGTGGACACCATCGCCCTGTCTGTTCCCTATCTTTGGTCTTACGACGTCTCAGGTTCTGAACTAAATCTTGGATTCAGTCTTCAATAATAATTGTTCCTGTGTCATTCTTTCTTTGAACTCGACTTCTTTGAATTCCTGTGAAGATTTTTCATGGGCACCTTGAAAAAGGAAAAGTGATGTGGACAAAATAGAAAGTAAATGACTTTTATATCAGTACGTACTTCGTTTCTGTCACGCCTTGTTTTGTCTTTTATTTTTCCTTGGTACAGAAACGACCATAGCACTCTCACCATAGACCCGAGTAATATTTTAATCCTGTCTCTGACGTTCATTTCGGCGAAATCCCGGAGCTCCTACATGGTTTAGTGCCACACTTCCTCTGCCCTACCCCATAGAATGCAATATACCAAAGAAAGCTACTGAAACTTTCCCTGGAAACCATACAATAATATAGACTCTCATGTAACTCGAGACGTTTTACCAATCGCTGGTGTTTTGTTGTTGTTTTTTTGTGAAGAAAACAGCATTAATTTTCTAGGATGTTGGCCCTCTAGGTGAATGTTGTTGTCAGTATGTAAGCATGTAAGCTATGGCATCTATCTTAAGTGCAAATTTAAGAGTTTGTGTGTGTTATAACCGAGTGCACTGTGTTAAGTCAGATTTTGACCGGGTTACCGGACAAGATTCCAGCAGTGTTCAATACACAAACAGGGAGAACAGAAATTGCAACTTAGTCAAAGACACACCCAGTAGTCAAGATTGTAATGTTGAAGCAAGGGCGTCTTGAAGTTGGAGTGCTCGTCACCCAAACCAGAACTAAAACAGAGAAATTTCTGGACAGACATGACTCAGCTCTAGCCATAGGGGATTTTTCTTAACATGGTATTAATAGATTCCTCGGGCTATGTCTGGTATTGGAGGAGAGGTAGTGAGGAATAACAAGGGACGAGAAGAGGCGGATTAGGGGCAGAAATTTGGCTACGTTGTGGTGAAAAAGAAAAAAAAAACTCAGCTCATCTCGCCTTCAGCAAGGATTCTGCCTGACGCGGCAAATTAAGGCTCTGGGCGGCACCTAGATGAATTTCTGCTCACAGACATTAAAAGTAATCGCGCATGAAACGAGGAGGGGGCCCAGGCTGGGTCAGGGAGATGGTGTTGCTGTTAGAGTGTCGTACAGCTGAATTTGGCCAGCGGCTGCCCGTGCCATCAACAACTAATGAAATGTCAGGCTCATTAGACGCTCAGTAAATCACCCGGCTCACGCCTGGACTAATGGAGGTGAGTTCTGTCCCTTCGTCCGTTATTGAATTTCATGAGTTTATTATAGACCATTTTCCCAGAGCGACACTCACCAAGATGGCGGACTCTCTTTATGGACCACAAATTTCAGTGCTACGAAGTGCGAAGTTTGGGGATGTTTCGACATCATGAACAATTTTCTGTTCTGTTTGCCAATTTGGGTGGTTTGGGAGCTGAAACACGTTGTACTACCAAAGATCTCTTTAAGCGATTTACTTTGAGGGTATCTAAAAAATTTGTATTCAGCACATGACAGATTGATTTGTATATCTCCCAGTTTTATTCTTAACACAGTCAAAGTTTGGACATGCGGATTGGTGGTTCCGACACTCCCAGCTATCTCACCACGGCCCGTGTCCATTATTCTGACGAGCTTATGTGTATCTATAATGTGTAATGTGACACAACAAGCGAAATTCAATAACTTACGCAAAATGAGTGCGCTTTTAATGTTCTGCATAATTATTGCTAAGATAATCAATCATGATCTGGAAGACTTATACTTGACGTCATTTAATTAGTCAGTTACATACGAGACACAAGACACCGACAAGAATCAATTCGTTATATTCCGTCCGTCGACTTCCGCGCTTATCATCGATGTCAACACTGCAAGTTGCAACAGTACGCGCCACCCTCCTCCATATTTGAACGAAAAAGAGTAGTACTCAATGTATTATAAGCGCGCAATTTGTAGACATAATTATAGTCAAAGAAGGAATGGTTCGTCTCGGTATAGACCCTTTTCACTTCCGCGTTACGGTTGTTTGCAGGGAGCCGCACAGCTTCGAAAATCACTGTGTAGGACAAAAACTTCCGCTTGCCTTAGTGATGGCATCTGAATATGTGCGTAGTCTAAGCAAAGATGCATTTTTATGCCAGAACCAGCACGTAACCGGTTTGTACAGATGGGTGCCCAACAAGAGGATGGCATCGTTCGACTGTTGTCCACCGCTTTCTGCCCTACAAGTGGGGCACGCCGCCATTTTGTTTGCAAATCACGTGATATGGAGGATGGTAGATGAAAAGGGTCTCTACTGTGTCTCGGGTTACACTGTACGGAAAAGGTGTGCAATGGTTAAAAATTGAGCCCATTCATTATTTCTTGTGAAATATTTACGTTGTGATTTGCTAAAACCTGCTACAGTAATGATACTGCACATCTACAAACCTAGATCTTCTTTCTGCGGTTGTTGTTATTGTTGTTGTTGTTGATGGTGATGATGATGATTTTCCATCCTCAAAATAATTTTGGAATAATATTGAAAATATGCAAGACAAAAAGTTCAATAAGTGCAAACATAAAGCTTTTATTTAATCTTTAGTTGGTAAAGTCTAGCACGATTTACGAGCAACAGGTGATCTAATTCTGGATGTACACAGCAGAAATATATTCTACAACTTGAACACAAGAGCAAAATACAATTACTCTGCATGATAAACACACAGACTTGAAGAAGGAACAATAAAAAGAACACAAATACTTGAAAGAAAGTTTAAACTGGAACTTTGGATTTTAATGCTACCCATAAGCTGATTTAAGCTGTGCAAGGAAGAGGTCTTATCACTAAAATACATGTCAAATACGAAAATATGCACATTATTTGAAGATAATAAATACATAAACTTATAATAAGAAATATTTTCTGAGACAGAACCAGCTGAAAAAGGGGAAAAGAGTAGGGAAAAGAAAATAAAAGATTATGAAGACGAAGAGAGAGAATATTATTTACGTTGAAATGAAGAAAACAAGATACAGATGCTGATGAAAGGAAGAAAAGAGCACACTTGGCAACACTAGTTAAGTACCTCTGGCATTGTGGGCAAAGTTAACAACAAGGAAGTGATGCAATGGGGACGGGGGGGGGGGGGGCGGGATACAACAAAACAGAAGATTGGTGCTATAATAATGTCAGATTGGTGCTATAATAATGTAAGATTGGTGCTATAATAATGTAAGATTGGTGCTATAATAATGTAAGATTGGTGCTATAATAATGTAAGATTGGTGCTATAATAATGTAAGATTGGTGCTATAATAATGTAAGATTGGTGCTATAATAATGTAAGATTGGTGCTATAATAATGTAAGATTGGTGCTATAATAATGTAAGATTGGTGCTATAATAATGTAAGATTGGTGCTATAATAATGTAAGATTGGTGCTATAATAATGTAAGATTGGTGCTATAATAATGTAAGATTGGTGCTATAATAATGTAAGATTGGTGCTATAATAATGTAAGATTGGTGCTATAATAATGTAAGATTGGTGCTATAATAATGTAAGATTGGTGCTATAATAATGTAAGATTGGTGCTATAATAATGTAAGATTGGTGCTATAATAATGTAAGATTGGTGCTATAATAATGTACAATGTGTTTTTTCTCTCATCAACTGAACACCTAACATGATCTTTCCAAGCTCTTCTCCATCGACCAGGTTTTCTCTTTCCCTCCCCCCCCCCCGCCCCAGCCACACCGCCACAACGACAGCCACCTCCTAGGAAAGTAGGCCTATGTGATGCGGTGACCAGCAACGGAAAGTTAGGGGAAGGTTGGGGTGGGGGGTGGGGGTATGTGGCGGTGCAGAGACCGGAGGTGATTTGACTAATGGTCACCATCGACCGCCTGTCATCATCTGTTTCACTCTGTTCAGTCTCAGGGAAACCCTACATTATCTCTACGGTATGGACTGTTTATCTCTCAGATACAATATAATGTTGAAAAGCTACATCTGCAAAGGGCTGAGAATCTTCATTTAAATTTATCTATTTTTTAAAATGATAATAATAGTCAACATCTTTTATTATTTTAGAGCAGATAATTTGCACTTTTTGCAGTCGGATTGGACTTTTAATTTATTAATCTGTGAGCACCACGTCAAATGCATACAGCACTTCGCCTTTTTGCGGTATACAGTTAGTAGAGTTGTTTAGGGCTTCTTTTTTTCTATATGAATTGTGCACATTACGGTAAAGGCATCAAATTTTGGATGCGCCCCCACGGTTTTATATCCTTAATTATGCCCCCCTCCCCCCTGCAACAACCATGCAAAGTTTGTTGCCTTTATCAGCAAAATGCACAATATTTGACCTAACTGACTACTAAATGCAATAAAATTCAGACGGTGATTTTACTAAGGTTATGTCCTCCGTAGACTTCTTTTAAACACCAACTTTGTAATAAATGACATATATTGGTCGTTGACATAATATTTTTAGTCAGAGCCCCTGCAACGACATCCAAGAGAAATGTTTGTTAGCATAGGCCTAATGATATCGTCCAAAATATCTTTTTTCAGAAGAAACTCTGCGACATTAATAATATTTTGCCTGTTCCTTCAGGCTACTTTTATTTGCATTTTTGGGAGGAACTCTGTAGTAGTATAACACACTCTACAGCTTTTGTCATCATAGAGAATATGACATTGTTAAATGTGCATATAATTTTATTTGTCTATCCTTGTAATTTATATCTTTTTTTTATATAATGTAATGTTCATATTCAAGTAACTGACAGTGATTTTTTTGGGGGGGGACAAGAAGAATAGCTTCGGGCAATTTACGTAAACTGCCATTTGATTAAGTTCCTTGAAGGTTAATTACATTTTTATTGAGATAACTTAAGATAAATGGTTTTACTTGATCTTAAATTCGTTTTAAGTCGTACGACATCCGTGTTTTCTGTCTGAGGACATATTATCAGAAACTTTCGTCATTTTTCTTTTTTTTTAAACACTGACAGATTTTATGGACAGAATGCTTTCTCAGAATAATCCAGCACCGAAGACTAGACAAAAATTATGAACATTGGGAGTTTTCCATCTCATGCTGTCTTTTTATTGTCCTCACCCCACCACTTTTTTGTCCCTATATACGCCCATGGCCTCAACTACACACACACAAATCCCCGGAGATTCTGGTGAAAACTGTAGTGTTGAAAGAACCAGAATTGTAACCTGCGACTTCACGTCCAGGATAAAGTTTCCATTTAGGGGAGAAAATATAAGAGCCAAAAATTCACAACAAACTAGTTGTGGCTTACCCTTGTCTTGACATTTCTTCCTTAATTAGATTGACCTTTCCTTGACCCTGGACCAAGAAAACAAAAGACAGTTTTCAACAAAGAAGAAAGCTCACGCTTTCTCTCGAAAAATCGATGGGTATAACAAGGGAGAAAATCCTCCCTGGTACATATTGATAACTGACGGATGTGGATTTTCTCCCCTCGTTATGGCGTATGACGACGGATAAGAGTAAGCTGCCAGGAAGTCGTTAACCCTTTGTGAAGACGCACATAACATTCCCTTGTTAACCTTTGGGCTATGATCCTTTCTATGTTTCATAAAGGAACCCAGTGAGCTGAAGATGTTAGTGCATTCTCTATTATCTCGCTGAAAACAGAAGCCGTCGCTGAGAGTACAACAGAATGACATTACCGGTGTCCACTTAAGATTTTGTCTCTCAGTAAAAGCTCCGTTGCTGTTAGCACTCTCCACAAAAATGACCCCCAAACCACACCCTTTATTAAGCGCAGATGATAACGCCGTGTTGCTGCATCGCTAAAAAGGGGAGGAAATCTTGTGTGGCGAGAGGCGGAATTTCGGTTGTGTAGGGGTATTTGTTCGTGGGGCTGGAAGGAACACCAGATGAAATTACTGAGTCACGCTGGCTCTCAGTAGCCCGTCGCGAGCATTGATTAGGCCACTCAATGCACGTGATGACAGCGCCAGTCTTGACGTGGTTACACGGTGACAAGATCCGGCCGGTCCTTTGTTTCCAAGCGGATGATTGTGTCATCAACGGTAGCCTGATTTCGCTCTTAATCTGACCTTTCCTTAAACACGAGGGTTTTTAGCCAAAGGTCCAATGAACCTTAGACGGGTGTAACTCAGGATTTCCGTGAATCTGCTCACCAGGCTGGAGAACAAAATGTGTCCCTCCGACTCTTCGCATGTAATATGCAAGTTACTACCCGCAAACGCAGTAGATAAAATGGGCCCATGGCCTATGGCTGGTGCACTGAGACAAGTCAATTTTGCGACTGTTTTAGTGCGAGGCCTCTCATTACACCAGCTGACTCGGAATAGTTTTGACGGGCTCGAAATAGTGGGACAGACTTGTTTCGGTCTGGCCAGTGAGCGAGGTGACATTTAATTCCATAGTACTCAGGGGACACGCTGGTGTAGAGGCAAGGTGTTCGTCTCTCATGCCGAAGGTACGGGGTTCGATCCTTGGTAGGTGCAGGCATGTTGGATTTTTTTTAAGGGGGGGGGGTGAAAATTTCGCTGATCCTATGTTATGTAGGATCAAGCACATAGTCTTCTCGGATGAGGACGAAAAATGCGGAGGGCTCGTGTGCACGTTGCGAACGTTAAAGATACCTTCGCAGTTGGAAATCGAGAAGAGCAGTTCGGCCGCTGCCCGGGCAAAATCCTAAAGAAAAATAAAAACAAAAAAAGTAAGGTGTAAATGCCAAAGACAGCAAACCTCCTAAAATAAAAACCTAAACACTGTATAGTACGCATTTCACACTGAACCTGAGACAAAATAGACTTGTCTAGTGCATCTCCGGCCTGTTGTTCAAACAGCCGACAGGCTGCGTGTGAATGTCACCCATTCATAGCTATATTTTCTTTTTCTTTTTATTCCTTGAAATGTATTCTCTCACATAATCTGCACTTTTCCACCTCAACGCGTATTCGTGATATTTTTTTTCCACTTCTTATGGCAGTATCGAATCTTTGTTGTCACACAAATCATTCTTTTCTTCTTACATTTGGCAAGATGCCATGACTGACTTTTTTTGTGCGTTTCCAGCTCCCTTGCCTCTCCATCTTTGTTTTTTTAATCTTTTTTTTTTTTTCGTTTTTAGAAAATCATTATTGTAGTGTTCAACTACAACAGTATTGTATGAAAATATCTATTGGTTAGGTGAAAAAAGTCAGCGAGTCACCGTAATGTTTTTACAACCTGAACATGATTGTAGTGTTCAACTACAACAGTATTGTATGAAAATATCTATTGGTTAGGTGAAAAAAGTCAGCGAGTCACCGTAATGTTTTTACAACCTGAACATGATGATTAGATGATAGCCTAAGCTTCATGTTTCGAAGCAAAAAACGCCGAATAAACGTTTTGTTGGGAATGAAATTATCAATGATATTAAAATGAATGTTTTGGGGTTGCTTTTTTTTCATTCTTAGATCTAGGAGACATCTTTTACAAACTTAAATTAGAACACCTGTTATGATTTGCCATGGACAGTCGGACAGTCTGCCATGTAGCGGACAGTCATTTTGGTATGGCTGAATGCAAAAGACAGGGTTGGTTAATTGTGTAGGATCGGGATTATTAAGATGAAATTCTCTGCTTTCCTTTTTCTTTTTTCATTTAAACCCATTTCTTAGATATTGCATGTAAAAGTGGACGAGATACATTGTTCCTGAAAATGATGATATATAAAGAATATCTTCAGATTATACTGGCTGATCTTACAATACAAATTATTGTGATCATTTTATGAACACAAAACGATGAAGAAAACATAAGGGTTTAACATTGTTAGGATTGATATCTTCTGCCCCCCCCCCTCCCCCTCCCCGGTTTAAAACAAATTTAATGCGTCAGTTTCACAATTAGAATTCAGGACAGATCAACATGTTGGACCTTCCGCTTGCACAGCAAAGATTTTTAGCCGTATCAAACAGTGCACTTCTTGTTTCACAGTTCCCACTTTCCAAACTTCGCATTTTCCTATCGATCATTGTAACAGTAAGGAACCGAGATTTGCTTGGAGGGGAGATGGACAGAAGAGAAAAATGGAAAAGAAAAAGTTAATTTCCTCTTCGTAATTTAAAGGCTTCGCCCCTAATCACCATATCAAGCAAATGGCTGTCTCTCTTTCACCCACAGTCCCTGGTCACTCTAATGTCCGGTGATCACGTGATACGGCCCAGCCTGAAGACGGAAGCCTGGGCGGGGGGATTGAATGGGGTGTCCAAAACTGGTGTTGGTGAAAAGTGGCATTTTTATCATTAAACGGGGGGTCAGTAATGAAGATGAATCACCGATACGCTGACCGCTTTAATGAGAAACACTTGAGAGATGTTAAAGACTGGACTTTGCTGGACATGCTGCCTGCTGGTCACATTTTCGTGCTTCTTGCACAGTCGCTGGACACAACGATGATTAGGACATCTTGCAGAGTGACAATAGTTCCCGTTTAGCCATATAGCTCGTTATCTAATAGCTTAGCAGAGCATGGGGTTCAAGGGTTCTGCTCACAATACATAATACATCATGACCCAAAGGAGGCATTATATAATACAAATAGCAGTTTGAAAATGGACGACGATTGTTTCATAGCTATATTAAGTGGGAGAATGTTCACTTTGTGAAAGAATAGGCTCCGGTTCAAACGAAGGTTGTCTTTGGTTGGAAAAAAAAAGGAGGGGGGAAGGGGGTTGGTATGTGAAATATTAGTACAAAATAATACATTAGTATACCAATATACCAATCCCCCTCCTCTCTGTCTCTGTCTCTATGTCTGTCTTTCTCTCTCTCTCTCACATACATACATACAATCTCTCTCTCCCTTTCTCTCCCCCCCCCTCCCCCGCCTCGCTCTCGTTCTCTCTCATTATCTCTCTCTCTCTCGCTCCTACCTTTGACCCCCCCCCCTCCTTCTCTTACTCACAGTGTTTTCTCACTTTCAATCCTTTCAGCGTTTTCTGTCATTTCGGATTGACCGGCCACACGTACTCACCATTATGCACTGCATTTTTAATTCATATCGCGCCCTCGATATCGTGAGCTTTTTTTTTTTTTTTTTAAATGAATTTTCCAGGTCAAATTGACCTGTGTTCAAGGTGGAAGACCATGCAATGCATTTCTGAACAAAATGAAACGTGCGTCTCATAACAAAAGTGCTCTGATTTCAAAATGATTTCTTGACATTCACAGTGAGTGAATGAAGGAAGCCTCTGTAATGCACCGACACATTTTTACTGGTTCTCTTAGTCCTGTAAAGCTGGTAACGCACTCTGTCAAGATTGTCTTGCGACGGTTTTGACTTAGACTTGAACTTCCTTTGCATCAGTTAGCAAGACAGGTTTGTTTCTGTCTCACTAGTGCAGGAGGTCCCTTTTTAATGCGCAAGGGGAATGCAAAAAGACAAATCTAAAACAAACAAACAAAGAACAACGAAATAAATCTAAAAGAACGGGCAGAATGAATCAGATCTACCATAATCACCCAGAACTGATGCTAAAACAAATTGTTTATCCTGGGCAAAGCCAGAACTTCGGCTAGTAAAAAAAAAAAATCAACTGCAACACTAACAACAACAATAAACAATATTTCACCCTTTTAAACGAAAAAAAAAGTTTGTTTATAATATTATAATAATTATTCAGAAGTCACAACAGTAAATAACAGACAGATGCCATGGTCATTTCAAGCTTTTGATTTCTAAGCTCAAAGTCAAACACTTCTTTCTCGGCAAATATCAGGCCCATGCATAGAGCACTGAGTCAAGCCGAGTTGCCTCGGTTTTGTGGACTACGTGGTTAATGCTCTATGAACTCCGTCAGCATTTGAGGAGAAGCGTGTCATGAAATGGTGATAATCTGAGCACAGAATAGTTTATTTAAATAACTGTTCCGTTCTGCAAACGGTAACTGATAAAAGGTTTTGGGAATTAGCATAAAAAGTTACTCCCCCCCCCCCCCCGCCCATCTTTCTTGTCAGTACCAACCACTGGGGAGGGGGTGGTCTGATCTGTAGCGAATGAAAGAAGGTAGGCCAAATGATTGTGTGTGCACGCCGGCATGTCGCCTCAGTGTGGATGGTCAGTTGTATAGAGACAGGAAGTGATCACGCCAAGGCCTCTCCTGCCCGTGGATAAAGAGGATCGGGGGACCGAAATCAGCGACATAAAACAAACTCAAAAAAATACTTCTCTACAGTTTCAAGTCTCCAAATGTAAAAAAAAAAAAAAAAAGCTTCTGCAGCTAAGGCAGTGTAGTCGACTCATCTTAGGGAACCATGCATTCTGATGCTGCTGAACTGTAGCACGGGTAGGAAATGATGCAGAGACCCAGCATCCTATCTAATTCAGCAACAACATAAACCCTTTTCCTTCATCTTCCAGATCGTTGATATAGAGGCGCATAATGCCATTTCTCTGACCCAATGCAGAATTAGCCATTCTACTGAAAAAAAAAAAAAAACTGTCAAGAAAAGTAAGACGGGAGGAAATATCAGGTGGCAAAGCTTCAAATCTTCAACCACTGTTTCAGCAATTCAGTGTGGCAATTTCAAACAATTGGTATTGTGTTATCCTATCTAAAGCAGCAGTGCATGTGTGACACACATTATCTTCCTTTTTTTTTTTTTAATTTTACTTCCTAATCTAAATTTTAAGGGAAGAATCATTCATCACTAACTCATCTATGCAAGACATCAGTTACGATAATGGTTGGTGTTTCTGCCCCCCCCCCCCCCAACCCCCTTTTTTCCTAAAAAAAAACAACAACATTTCGGGACATAAATTTAACGGTATAAATCTACCTTACAAAGCAGAGACTGGTTAATAAATTTTAATGTGAGGAAACGCCTCACCTTTTACGTTCGTGTTGCATAATAATCTTGAGACAGAAGTACCCGGGTAATTGCTGTTTGCATGATGCACATTCGGGTGGCGCGGCAATCTCCAAGGGAGAGAACTGCCGTACTTTTATAACACATGCAAATGTAGGCCTATTGAAAGGGGTGGACTAGGATGTCCGAGAGTTGACCCTTGAAAGACGAGAAAGGGCGGTGGTGTATGGAAAGAAAAAGGCCGGCTGGAAAAGAGGGGAGCGGGGTGAGAGTATAGTGCAGGAAGACTACGGTCACGACGCTTTCGTCACTGCAATTTGCATTTAATGAAACAGGACACGTGTTGGGACTTAACGGGTCTGAAGTCTGTAACGTGTGGGGGCTGGGAGATAAGAACGTGTGGTCCATACTCTGGGGAGTACCGTGGGGTGGAGGTATGGACACGTGAAGAATGAAAATGAACTGGAGGAACAATTATATTATTATTATATATTCAGGACATTGCTAATTATTGCTCGCATGAGAATTCAGGGGAAGGGATTTCATGTTAAATATGTACATATCTCTCTCTCTCTCTCTCTCTCTCTCTCTCTCTCTCTCTCTCCCTCTCTCTCTCTCTCTCTCTCTTTCTCTCTCTTTCTCTCTCCATCTTTCCTCCACCTCTGCCACCGCCATAAACGTCGTAGAGGTCTATGCTTTACTTTAAAAATGAAAAGAAGTTCATCAAAATTCCATGCTCTGCATCTTAATAGATCGATCAGCCTCTCCCATCCTCCACCTAACGAACAGGTGACGGTGAGAATAGATACCGGTAAAATGTTTATTTTTTTTGTTTTGTGTCATAAGGGGTAATACAAGAATCATTTGATTGAGTATAAAGTTCTTTTTTGTTGTTGTTGTTTTGTGCCTCTACTCTCCGTTTGAGTTTTCGGGCATTCAAAGATCTGAAAAATAATGCAATATCTGCAGCGATCTCCGAACGAATGACAACGCCCGTTTCAGCCTTTCCCATTTTCCGGTTTCACTTTTGGTAACTCTCCATTGCTGAGGATCAGTTTTATTATCACTAATGTGCAAGTACATGGTGATGATAATTGTCAGCATGTAAACATTCAGTTGCATGGTCCTGTGGCAGTTCCTGATAGTGAAAGATTTTCGTTTGTATATCAACTTTATTTGTTTTTCTCTGAATTTGGATATGTGTGGAATATGTTTTGTATGTTCACTTTCAAGATTTTCATTGGAGAAACCTGACTATGCCCCTGAGCCCTCAAAATTTAACTATACTGACAGGGATGCGGTTGTGTCCTCAAACGTTGAGGGTCTCCCTGTGTTCGCTAACCGTGCGAGTGATGATTCGGCCAGAGCGATAACACAACCTATCGGTGAAGTTGTAAGTATTTTATAGTGGAGTGTCCGTTCTTTAAAGAAGTTTGAAAAAAAAATAAACTCATAATTTCTTTGTGGCATGGTCAACTTTAACATGACTGATTTTGTCGCCTTGCAGGAATTAGTTTTATTGTATGTTATTTTTATAGATTTTACAAAGGACAGGGGAGAGAGACTGTGGAAGAAAGAGAGAGAGTCTGGGGAAGAAAGGGAGAGAGAAAGGGATGGGGAAGAGGGGACAGTACATATTGGAAGGGGTGACAGAGGGATTTGAGAGGGATGGTAGAGAGGGAGAGGAGGGCAAAATTAGGTTTATCAGAGGCAATGCTGCATACTGGACTCCACAGGTAGCTTTTTTTTTTTTTAAGTTTTCTTTCTTGCTGTTCGTAGAATGGGTGCTTTGCTTGCTAAATATAATTTCATACATGTATAAGATTGAATGTTACTCATTCCTGTGTTGAAGTACATTATTTTTGTTCTTAGTTGCATGCTATTTATTGCTGTTTTAATTTTCAGACTGCCTTACTTAAGGACCCACTTCTGCACCACAGAGGACCAGACTGTTCTTCTCAACATGTTGTCACCATTGCCAGTGGTATCCAAGCCCATATGCAAGGTTGTGTTCTCCATCTCAGAGGCCAATTAACTCCACAGCCTATTGTGGATAGCGCAGGCAATGCTTTGATGTGGAATGGAGAAATATTTGATGGCATTATGGTGAGAATTAACAGATTAAACGGCTGTATGTTTAGGTGAAAATTAGAGCATGTTTGCAAAAGATCTGTACTTACTACCCTTGGAAATGGGATCGCCTGATTTGCCCTCTACCAAGTCCCTGGCCTTCTAAGCTCAGGTAACAAATGGTAGGGCACTCGACACAAGTAGTTGTGAAAAGGGATACAGTCAGTGTAGCACATGGCACTGGTATACTGGTGAACAAGGTTCATCGGGTTAACAATTTTACTGTTTTCTTCTCAGGTCTGCCACCATATCATTCAGTCATAGTTGTATACCTCGTGTTGTACAAAACAACAACTGGATTATAAAGATCACTTATGATTTTAACCATACAGACTCTCTTTTCCTCATCATAATATACACATATGTGAGCGAGCCCCAATAACCTCAACAAAAGTGGCATTTTTTCAGTTTGGAGTTAATGGATATCACCGTAAAGTATGAAATCTCATCTTTAATTTGGTGTAAAAATTATTGTAATGCCCCTTTTTATCGCATAGTTATGGCTTTTTAAAGACACCTACCCCCCCGGTAAAAAATGGAAGTGACTTCCGAGAAAATCGCCATTAAAGATGGAGGAGCGATGTTCACTCCCGGAGAGATGGGTGGCTTTACTGTCTCCGGAGCGGCAGGTACTTTTTATTAATCTACAGCTTTCAAAGTTTGCATGTCGATGCCAATATAAACGATACACACTCTGTAAACATTTTGAGATAATAGATTTATTGATTTTGACGTTATCGGGGGTTCAATGTACCCCATTATTGCTGTGATATTCAATGTCAGAGGCAAAATTCAAGGCATTGAAAGCAATATTTATCATATTTAGAAGCTGATTGAGACCTATTATTTTCACAGCATGTAGAAAAATGGCTGAACTTTAAGTATCGACCAAAGCAAACAAATCGTTAAATCGTATATTCGTGTTTCATCGCGATTTTCTCCGTTTGGTCCAGTGCGACTTCTGTTGAGGTTAGTGGGCCTCGCTCACATAATATAGACAAATATAACATGTACTATGAAGTTCTATATTTGCTTTGCTAAGTTTATGCATGCCAGCTGAAGTCTCATGGTGTCAGTGATAATGAAAAGGTGATGTTATTTTAACAAGCTGTGATTTGGCACCGACTAAAATAAGAGTACATGCACACACAAAAAATGCTTTTTATACGAATTTTGGTTTTTCTTATGTTATTAACGCTCACCCTGTGCGCTACCAGTACAGCCCGCTGCCCGGTCAATGACCTTACTCACGGAGAATCTTATCTGGGATCACTGACCCGTGCCGCTATACGATGACCACATACGCTGTCCATGTGGTTCAGTTTTTATTGATCGGTATGAAAACATTCGCTTCTATGCCTTATCACGCTTGATAATGAATTAACCAGCAAAATCTTAGTCTGTCAGTCTCTAACCAATGACCTGACTTATGATTCCAAACTGACAGCTGTAGTTTTCGTGAGAACGAAGCATGATAACTAGCCACGCCCGCCCAAGCCCTACACAAATAGTTTCATCCTGATTGACACATACTAATAAACCAATGTGGGCATTTGGGGCAAAGATTATTTCAGAGCTTGTTTGTGATTGGTTCTTTGATACAGACAACTCCAGATGGTGGTCAGCTTGTGAGAAAATGAGATAATATTGCAAATTTGTTGAGGAACAGTTCGCATGTCGATGTTACATCTTTTGAAAGTGTGGGGAGAGCCTTTGAAAGCGTAGTCTTTGTGATTCCGACCAGTGGTTCACTGGTTAACATGTCCATGTCACAATGCCTTTGATTTAGAAGAGATATAGTGAACAATAAGACGGTGGTTACGTCTCAAAAAGGTCAGTGACCCGACGCATGAAAATACGGCTTGCGCGTGGCGCGGTCAGCTTGACCGTGCTGACTTTTGCCGCCCATGCGGCGTGAGCGCTTGTGAGTCAATACGTACATTTGCCGCCCTGCGCAGGGTAAGGGTTAAAAATGCTCATTGACTATACAACCACGAATTATGCAAATGATGGTTATGTTGGTCTCAGCATCTTCTGTGCTAAATATTTTATCTCAAAGCAAGTATTTTACTTCTGAGTTTCGATTATATCCAGGTACAAAATGATGAAAATGACACTCAAGTCCTCTTTGATGCACTGGTCAGTAAAACAACAGAAGAAGAAATCTTGAAGACAATACAGGAGATTCAAGGGCCATGGGCATTTATATATTGGCAGGTATAACAATATTACATATTTTCAAAACAGTTCTTGTGATTGTTAACATTGAAGGCTGGCTTTGCTATAGTTTTGTTTTTTCTGAACAGCAGAGTTTAGACAGATGGAGTGAAATAATTTCTGCAAATTTGATGATTATAATGTACTGTGAAACCTGCTTGAGCCAATATTCAGGAAGCCAGAAAGTGTATTTTGTATAAATTATTGTATCTTGCGTAAAGAGCAGTTGGCTGAAAATCTCAATTTTCACTAATTTCAAACTCTTAATCTTAAAGAGAAGCAAACCAGGCCTTGGTAATTTTACTTTATTGTCTGTGCTATGTCCAACAACCAAATTCCACTTTTTTTTTGGATGTGTTTGTGTGTGAAATGCAGCTTAATGTGGGTACACAGAAAAACTGCCAAAACAGTGGATGGTGGTCAACTAGTTGTATTGGAGATTATGTATTTGAACTGCTCGACATGTACCGCTGTGTGATACATATGATGCATTCATAACAGCCCAAGGAAGGATGTGAGATTTAAGACAAAAGGGTGACTGGTAAAAAAAAAGGGTAGACGGCTGCCCTGTGGGTGGCGCCTTTCTGTGTTGTTGTGTATCTTCATTGGCTTGTTTAAAGACACTGTATCATCTCCCCCACTTGCCTTCAACCACGTCAAGTAGATGAGCATGAAATTGACCCGATCGGACTTTTTTCTTTCATTTCATTATATAATTTCAAAGGCAATACAATTATGCATCCTCTTTCGACCAAGTAAATGAAATAGAATCTTTCGGTTAAAATGGATTTTATGATTTTCTTTACAAACAGAAATGAACTTACAAGGAATAAAGAAAGTACCATGGAAATCTTTCGGATTAAGAGAAATTTCTTATTATCCATTTTTGGTTTAAGTTGGTTCTGCTGTAATGATCTCTTAACTACTTAATAGCAATTTACTTTTAATTTGTACATGAATGTTTTATTGATATTATAATGTTTCATTTTAAAGGTAAGTTTTAATTTCATTTGTATATTTCTTGGCCTGATTTAAGAGAGCTTAAATTATTTTCAGGTACATAAATGATTTTGTATTACAAGAATCTAGCACTTGAGCGTGAATGACAATAAAGTGCTAAGTATACATGGCAAACATTCTTTACCACTAGACTTGGATGAAGTTCATAAAAGCATACTTTTTTTTTTTCATGGAAGCTATAAAGATGAGGAATAGGTGGTTTTGCCGAGAATATTCCTGAGCCTCTTTATGTATTGCAGTGTAATTGCAGTAAATCAGGTTCCCTGGCCTTTTGTGAAGAACTTACTCAGGTTTTAATGTTGAAAAAAAAAAATTGCAACAAATGTCATTTTTTCAGGCATCAGTCAAGAAGTTGTGGTTTGGACGAGATATGTTTGGACGTAGAAGTCTTCTGTGGCATTTGCCATCTGCTTTAGATGATGTTTTTATTTTATCATCAGTGGCCTTAGGAAACGTGGTGAGTTAGACTGGCAGGGCTGAGTGTTCAGTTTTTAAGTCTGTATTATGAAATGCAGTTTCATGATTGTCTGTAAATTTATATGTATATAAAAGAGGCTATCACATTTTATCATAATAAGAAATATAGAATTTGATTTCGAACAGTTTACATGTTAACTAAAGCTGAATTTTTATTTCTAGAATCTTCTGTACAAACCAGAGAAAAATTAACTTCCCATACAGATTCCTAAATTTATTGGTTGAGGAATTTTTTTTCCTTTATGCCAGGCAGTTATCCTTTGTTGGCTACTGTTCGTTTCCATATTGTCAAGAAACTTGTGTGTCATTTTTTGCCTACAGAACTACACAGAGATTCCATCAGTTGGAGTCTTTACTTTGGATTTTTCCAACATAGCTGTGGAGAGTACCAATCTTCCATCTCTGACACTGCACCCCTGGGCACAATGTAGATGGCCAGGAACAACAAAGAAAGTGTCAGATACAGAACATTCTGACATACCCAATTATTTATACCCAAATCAAACCAGTTGTCTTTCAGTTGATATCAGCTTGAACGAGAATTTAGATTCTTGGATACCCGATGTCAATCCCACTCTCCCTGAAACTTTTACTGCCATTAATGACACTGGTTGCAAGAGCCAGAAATGTGAAGATCTGGGCAAATCATTGGTTCAGCAGTTGGAATCAAGGGAAGATTTGAATTCTCTTGCTGTGGAATTGATACAAATCTTACAAGACGCTGTGAGAAAAAGGATTTACAATTTGCCAAGAAACCAGACACAATATCAGCAACAGCACAAATGTCAGGGAGTTTGTGATTCCAAGTCAAGCAAGACTTGCCAAGACGAAATTGAGAGCAGTAAGACAGAGATTGATAATGCTGTATCACAGATGAAAGTCAGTGACAATGGAAAGATGTTACTGTCTTCCAATGTGGCAATTTTGTTTTCTGGTGGCCTGGATTCTTCTGTCCTAGCAGCTCTAGCTGACAGGTGAATGATGATAAATATTTCATTGTTTTGATAGTTTTTTCATTTATTAACTACAGAATTAGAAGATCTCAATCATGTAAGCCATTAGGCACAAATAAAAGCCCACAGACAAATGCACTCCCTTGTGAGCTCACTACTTACATTTTCAGTTATTGTATGATCTTTTAGAATACTGGAGAGGCATGCAGTGTTATCCAGGATAAACCTGTGCACCTACCTCTCTAGCTGTCTCTGTGTCTGATCAATAATGTTTCCCATAATATTCAACAGCCTTGCTATAGATCTGATGTGCACCATGGCACTACACGCTCATTTCTAGACAAGGAAACTGCACCACATCGAACACATGCCAAATAAAGTCTTCCATGCACTGGGCTTATTAAAGAGAGCCAAGACAAAGATCAGTATATTTAACTGTCAAAACAACTTTTTAAAAAATTGCCTGAAACTTGGATAAACACAATAGATTGATACAAAAGTGACATGGTTAGATTAGTTGACACGTGAGGAAACTAGATTTATAATTTTTGAAACTGCCATTCAGGCTGCAGTGTTTAGTAAAAAGACGGCCAAATTTCACCACAGGGAACTATTCCTGCCACCATTTCTGTTTTTTATAATAAGATGAAATAATTGATGGCAAAATAATGAACAAGTTGATTCTCACAGTAAACGCCATGTCAGTTCTTTTCACACAAGACAATATATGTTAGTTTGGAACTGCTACTGATTTTATATCCACAGATGTGTTCCACCTAATGAATCTATCGATCTGCTTAATGTTGCCTTTGAGCAACCTGTCATGAAGAAACCCAGCAGTAAAAAGCTGCAATCCAAGCAAAGAAAGAACAGGAGAAAATTTAAAGGAGATAGTAAAGCTACATTGTTGCCGTCTGATAGTGAAAGATCATTGAACTGCCCAATTTGTGGTATGGCAAGAAATAAATTAGATAATCAAAGTTCAGACTCATTAAAGTCTGCAACTCAAATTGCTTTTCCAGACACCACTGACAGAAGTGCCAGATTTTTATCAAGTTCAGAAACTGATCATAAAGATTGTAAAGCTGTTGATGGTGCATCTCAAAAGACAGAACCATTGGGACTCATGTCTGCTGATTCTGACACATTAAAACAACAAAACATTTGTATGCATTGTCAAGTTGAATCTAATCTTGGTGATACAGACACAGATAATGTGATGGAATCAGACCCATTTGATGTACCAGATAGACAGACAGGTAGATTAGCTCTATCAGAACTGAACCCAGACCGAAATTGGAATTTTGTGGAGATCAACATCTCCCAGTCAGAGTTACAGATGTTGAGAGAATCTCACATACGTAGACTGATCTATCCACTACGTACTGTGTTGGACGACAGCATTGGTTGTGCAGTGTGGTTTGCAGCACGGGGTCATGGTGTGTTGGCAAATGGTGCAAGTCAGCCTTGTATCAGCAAAGCTCGGGTATGAAATATTTCATTTCTTTTAGTGGTTTTCAAATAGTCAGACCTTAAGCTGTTTCATTTTTTTTAGTTAAACAATCCAGTCAGCGATCAGAGCATCTTGCCATCAGAATGATATTTCTTTGGTATTTGCCGTGTGATGCTTTTGCTGGCCACTGTTTTTCAATTCAGTGATTTTTGACCAGAAATTAATTGTTATTCTGTTGATGGTAAAAAACATTATGATGTTAGAAAGAAAACCATCGAGTACTGCAAAATTTATTACAGTCAGTGAATGCTTTTCATTATTAACTACTAATATGTGACAATCAAGATTCAGTCAAACTACCTTGAATGTTTTTTGTTTGGTGCAAATGTATTATTTTGTATGCCGTTTCATTTCATAATTCATGCCTGAAAGATCAGTTAGTATCACCAAGAAGTGTCATAAGGTCCCTGACAGACATCAAGATCAAATGAAACATAATTTGACGATATTTTCAGAGGTTTCCCCCATTATTTTTATGTCATGCTCCCATTTTTTGTGTATCTGGGCAAACAATGATGAAATGCAATTTTTATGTTCCATCACTGAGAGGTAAGCAGAGCACTGGAGATGCATCATTGCTGGAAAATAGATCATTACATGTATCATACGCATGTCACATGTGCCAATCAACCAACGGGTTAGAAAAATTTATATAAATGTACAAGTAACTAAAAGCTGATGTGATGTAACTTCCAATCTCAGTATCTTCTTTTTTGTCCTGGAATGTTTTCCACAACTGGTCCAATGAAATATTACACTTAATACTGTCTGCCACATCGTATTTCATAAAACATACTTTAGTGTGAAGATGAAATCATTTCTGGTAGGTAGACTGCATTAATTTTGCTTTATCTAGAATTGCTCACATTATACATGAGTTCAATGTGTGCGTCTCATTAACAGTGCATATAGAGATTCACCACAGTGCCAGAAGATTTTGATGCAATAAACTAATAAGGAACTAAAATTCAATTTTAAGTGTATATGGATGCTGTTTATAATGGAAAATACTCGAGAAGTATGTTCCTCCTTAGTGATTCATTGCCAACTGACATTGCTTCTTTTATTTAATTTTGCCACTGTAGGTAATTTTGTGTGGGATGGGAGCGGATGAGCAGTTTGCTGGATACTCACGTCACCGTGTAACATTCAACACACAGGGATGGGCAGGACTGCGAAAGGAAATACAGGATGAGGTGTGGAGAATATCAGCCAGAAATTTGGGCAGGGATGACAGGTAAGCTACTTGTTTGTATGTAAAGTCTGTAGGTCCGTACTAAACACAAATGAAATACAAGGATGAAGTTCATCATTACCTGATCCTATATCACTATCAGCTGATTATTATTGGAATTGAAATGATTGATTTGAACTTGGAGTCAGAAAGGAGAATGTTTCTTTATGCAAAGTCCATTGAAACCTAAATCAGCATTAATTATGAGTTTCAGGTGAAACGTTTATTAACAGTGCTGTCAATATCAGGTGAAATGCTGAAGAACACTCTAAAACTGAAGTCTCAAAGGGGAGGCTCTTGGTTCCCAGGGGAGGAATTTCTTTCAGAGGAGGGACTCCAAAATGGGAAAGAATGTACAGTGAAAATATGAAATTGGGGTTTTGTGTTTCCAGGGGTTTTGTTATTATCTGCTTTTTCCTTTTGTTGAATAAAGCACTTTTGGTCTTCCCAAAAACATGTTTGGGCATTAAATCAAATACTGCAGTTTTATGATCCATTGAAATAAGGATTTCTTTTTTCCATTTGATTGAAATTGACAAAGAAATCTGGTTTCATAAATACCTGTTTCAATAAATACCTTGATGGTTAAAAAATCATGAGACGAAAATTTGAAATGTGGGAGGAAATTGAGGAGATCTGGGATCGCAAGAGGAGGAATGTGGCTTGGGACTCTGAGAATCACTGCTCCAAAAGGCAAATACGTGTACATGTATTACAGTAAAAGATAGTTGTCATGTACCAGTTGTTAAGGTTGTTGTTTCTCATATAACCTTTTTACCCTCCATAAAGAATTCTACATGTATTCTGCTTTTTTCTTTTTTTCATCTTGTCTTCATTACAGGATTATCACAGATCATGGTAAAGAATCGAGGTTTCCATTCTTGGACGAAGCATTTACGGACTTTGTTAGCAGGATTCCTCTTCACCAGCGAGTAGGTTCTATCACATATGTTTGACCAGTATTACAGTTCAGAATAACAATGTTGCAGACATGGGGAATGCTGAGCATTAATATGGCAACAGAGGTGTTGGGAAAAAAGAGTCTCAAAAAGGAACACTGACTTGGATTTTATCATTCTGTACATCAAATGAAAGTTTCAAAATGCTGAATTCTTTCTTTAAATAAATGATAGTCTACATTTCCTGCTGAAGTGAAGAATGTTCTTCTATTCTTCTACATCACAGTATAGCATTTAGTCATATTGGCATTAAGGCATTATTTTGTTGTGTCTCACTATCTGTCTACATCGCAGTACAGTTTGTAGCCACATTGGCATTAAGTAAGGCCTTAAGTTGTGGTGTCTGAAAAAAACCATAACTGCTTCACAGATTGAGTTTTTAGTAGGTTTACATGTATATTTTTCTGTCTGAGAACACATTCCCAGCCTCTTTTCTTGCCTGGAGAGTTGTAGGGAAAAAAAAGATAGAGACAGTGCCCCTAGCTGATTGTGAACAGCTCGGAGGTGTCATCAGACAATAGTGTGCATAATGATTGTAACTACATATTAACGTGCCATACATACACAAAAAATAATAAATAAATGAAAACTCATTATCTTCAGATTACCACACAATTTAATTTCCTCTTCTAGGGGAAAAATTCGAATAAAGAAAAATAAAAAGGATTAAAAATGTAAGAAATACATGAATATTTAAAAAGGCAGCTGCATATTTTTGTGAGAAAGTTTTTGGTACAATATAATCTCACTGATAGTCTCACCATGTCAGTAAGTAACAAAGATGCCGTAAATCTCTAGATTCACTGCCAGAGTTCCAGTACTATACTGGTATTTTGATCTATAGCAGACACTGATAGCATCCAAAATAGAATTTTTCTGCACAATGGAACTTTTGTGGCAATACTATAATTGCCATGTTGCTGTCCTTTTACAGCTGTTTAGCAGTGAATATTATCTGCAATGGCAGGTGCATAATGATGGGTAATGTGCACTGAACAACGTGACTTTTTCACTAAAGCAATGGTAACCATCAGTGGACCGCTTACAGTTACAAATATTTATACCTTATGTTTTAATACACAGGAGATACTGATAAACACTGAAGTACGGGGAATATATTTGTGATATGGTTAAATAAAAGATTACATGGAGTAAATACTGGTACAACAATAATAATATCGGCATTTATTTAACATAATTCAGAGTCGTTTATTATCCAACACCAATCCAGGAGATTGTTATCCCTTATCCGTAAACAACTGCAGCCTTTAAATGCTCATGTAAAAATGTCAGATCAAGTCTGATCACTTACCAATCTTGCGCAAAAAATGACACCGAATCAAAAACTATTTCACAATGCCCATAATTCCCTTCATCTTTCCCACAAGTGCCTTACACAGTGGAACGTTTGCCTGGTTAATTTTAATTTCTCTTTGTTAATCAAATATTTTCATTTACAAATTGGAGTGCAAACCATCCAACTCTTGTGCCACATATAAATATGTTTATTGTAACCAGTTTATCAGCACTACTTGGGTTTGAACTATTGCACTGGAATGTCTACTTGAAAACTATAGAGGTGTCATTTTGAGTAACAGTGTATAAGAAAGTGGAGAAACTGCATACTTCATATGGGTATGAGTCTAAAAACAGTCACATAAAAATATTGACAGAAAACACAATATCAAAGGGCACTTATGTTAAAAAGTTGTTTAAAAAATGGCAAGAGAAGACCAATGGAAGTCTACGCGTGATGATAACAACATATTCAGCTAGATTTTCTAGATTGAAGTCTTACTGCAGGAAGGAAATGTGTAGAATCCACTGTGTTAGTGTGTAGCAACAATTCTCATTATGATTGAACCTCATTCGAATTGGCCGAGCAGTAGTATGTTATGGCATTCTTTTGTAAATGCTTTAACCCTTTGAACCTGCTATCCTGTTATATCGGGAAATCCTATAAATGCCTGTATACCGTAGTATTGTATTGTTATTTCAGGATTTGAGGAAGTGCCCCATATATTTATAAATCTCGTAAAATATCAACCACTTGGAAAAAAGCTTGTTCATGGAATGCTGAGATAGCTTCCTCAAAATGGCTGCGCTCATTGCCTGTTGTGTGGTGATGTTTGGAAGGGATTTTGATTCCCTCATGTATGTAATTTGACATTTTGTCCCAAGGGGATCACGTACAGGATGGTTGAAGGGTCAGGGTTCAAAGGGTTAATAGAAAGGTTACAGGTCCACAACCCTTAATCTGCAATTCCATAAATCGAAAAGCTCCAAATACTGTAATTCTCTGTTTGTTTGTATGCACGTACATAGGTATGTAATGTGCTTTATCTTGGAAATGCAAAAAACTTCGAAATTTAAAACACATCTGGCCCGATGGGTTTTGGATAAGAGATTGTGGACCTGTATACCTTCATTATTGTTCATATTATTAAAATAGCATCTTGCCACAAAATGATAACCTTTGTCAGGAAATGCAAAATAGTCTTGTGTTACAAGGTCCAAGAACACATGCTGCTGTCCATGTTACCATTTTCCATTATGCAGAAGCACTTTCATTCATCATAAGCCACCCCTTGCTTCTCTGCTTTCAATCAGTGTATCCGGTGATCACTCTTGTATCTCCACTGCTTTCATTATGCAGTAACTTCTGTGCTTCTTCAACCTATCCTTCTTATCCGTTCCTATCGGACCTCATCTCATTCACATACTTGCAAGCGCTTTCTCGTTTTGTTTCCTCCCCATTTTCTATCCTCATTCCAGTACATCATTCTGTTCCATCATCATTTAACTCTGACAGCCCATCTCATAAATGAAGAAAGTTCCTGGTATGATAAATTTAATCTCACGGTATAAAGAATATACTTGAATGAATGAGTATATCAACAACAAACACGAGCTAATTTGCTCTGGGAAAATTTTACAAAATATCTCACCTTATCCCACATAGAAAAAACACAGTGGTCTACAGAAAAGTTATTCACATGCACATGAAAGCCAAATTAGAAATAGAGAAAGATGTATAATATATATACACAAGTATAGTTTAAAACTATTAATTTTTAATGTGGACTTTCATGTACATGTCAAAATATTTCCCCCTCTATCTCCAGGCAGATCTAAGACTACCAAGGGGTCTTGGAGAGAAACTTCTGCTGCGGCTGTCTGCCTTCAAATTGGGCCTTGAGCAAACATCTTTGCAGCCAAAACGGGCCATACAATTTGGTTCCAAGATTGCCAAGTTGGACAATCGCAAGGAAAAAGGATCAGATGTGTGTGATCGTTTAACCTAGAAAGTATGCGTGAATATTGTCTTTCATTAAATAAAAATTATTAGCAATTGAAATAATTATTTGCGTAAACTGGCTTTTATTCACTCCTTATTAAAACTTTTTGTGTGTGGAATTTGTGAAGAAAAAGAAAATGAGTATACAAAGAAAATTGAAACAGAGATAAATCCACTACTGTCAATAAATGTGAACATCTTACAAAGCCACATATGTCTATTTAGTAAGTATAACAGAATTGCTAATGAAGAGCATTCAAAACAGCTGCATTCTTTCAAAAATCTGTCTATTACGTAAGCCACTGAACAAATGTTAAGTGAACATTATTTTTACACAAGGCATGGTTACACCACAAGTACTGTAATTTATTTGTAGAGTTTCTTTCCTTTCTCCAATTCTTTCATCACCCTGAGGGCCACTTCCTCCATGAAGGGTAGAGAAACACACTGGACACCAATAGGAAGTTGTTCAGCATCCTTCATCACCTGTGAACAATAGGAGAGCACCATAATCATCTTTACAATTTTAGCTTGATTCTCACCCTTTTTTTCTTTTAATCTAAGTTGTCTGGTTTGGTTGTTGTTGTTTTTGTCTTAGCTGTTTCTTCATCTGGAATGTTCAAACTGACACCTGTTGCCCATTGAAGATTTTGAGACTTCACCTTTCATGATTAGGTCTCATTCAACTGTCTAGCATGTGAAAGGTCTCTGCTGCAGGCCAACTACTAGGAAGATTACTCCCTCTATACTGCTTCTAGCCTAATCTACTTGCACACAGTTTTCTGTCTTTTTCTCCCTCTATCTCTCTCACAAATTCCAAACAAAGCCCATGTGAATACATTCAAACCTAAAGAATCAGAACCATAACCTACAAGAATAACTCAGAGAGGCCTCACCAAAGAAGGAACTTAAGTAAGCCTCAGGCATGGTTATTTCATATATTTACTGATAGTGTTGACTTCGAAAATTTTTGTCCACAAACCTAAAAAATTACCAAGTGTTCTAAGCATTTTTGCAACTTTACTACATTCACTACACTGTTTACAAAAAAGAAGCCAACTATTTCATTTGTTTATTCACAGTTGTAACTTATGTATCGCATTTTTTTTTTTCGTACAATTTACCTTGAAGTGACCAACAGTAACATCTCTTTAGTAATGACGCTGATATAATTTTATTCATACTGACACAACACTATATTTGTAACATGCTTTTATGTGTCTAATCTCTGTATTATTTGAAGCAAATTCTTCTTCTTCTTCTTTCGTTCACCAATTTGAAGCAAATGATATCACTGTTAATTTACTTTCCTTTCTGAATCAGCATCAACTAAACTAACAATGGACCACACATTAAATCAAGCAAAGTACCTTTTCTATGAACAGAGAGAACAAAAAATGAGGAAAAAAAATTGCCTACCAGTGTTGCCACAGATAAGCTGTGATTTCACCCTCCCTCTCTTTCCTTCTCCCCCTCCCTAACCCCCTTTACCTTCCTGCATACCATTTCTCTCTATATTACCCGTGATCTTTCCGTCATCAGCCCTTCAAATATGTCTCAGCCTCTCTCTGTAACCCCCCCCCCCCCCCCATCATCCATCTCTCCCTCTGTCTCTCTTCTTTTTGTAAAATGATGATTAGACCACCATTTGTACAACAACAAACTGCATGAAACACCTAAATGTATTCACCTGAACAGAAAAATGATCAGTACATAGGCCCACCCTGGGAGCATTTACTCCATAGACTAAAGTACACATGTATTGAACACATTCAGAAATAGTTCTGGCAAAATGACTCCAAGACATAACAGTGTGTCTGCCAAGTGCAAAAATGTCTTATTCATCACAAAATGTAATAATATGATCACTATCTGCCTTGGGCCCAGTAGCATGTAATTATATTTTTTTTTAATGGCAGAAAAGAGTGCATCCTGAAATTAGACGTAACATAGTGTCCTTGTGCACCTTGTCCATGACTGGCCAAGAGCAGCCTAGTGGACAGTCCTGCTTTAGTAGTATAGATATTATTACGCTTCCCTCTTGTGCTTACCGAGTGGACATATTTCTCAGCCGTGTTTCTGGCAGGATAATTTTTCATCTCCTCTATGTCTCTCTGCTCAACTTGTCCCCATGGGTATGTCCCAGCTGGAAAATCCACCAAATTGTAGAGGGCAGTATAGGAGGCACTAGCTGTAAAAGAAAGGGACATGATGAAATTAGCTGTTAAAGCAGATGATCTCATAGTGAAGATGGCTGTGATCATTGTTAGCAGTATAGTAATTACTGAAGTGGTCATGTTGTTGTACAATGTAGTAGAAGTGAAAAATGCAACGAGCCTGAGTGAAGGGGTTAAATTAATTCATACTTGACTTCAGAATTTCTTAGGTTCAGCGTTATCGCTCTCTCAAATTCCTTTCATTCGACCCTTCTCATTAGTATTTTATATTCCCTTTGCTTTAAACTGAACTCTTATACTTAAATGAAAACCAAACACAGGGGCTGGAGATGTAATGGATAGTGGTGGGGGTGGAATACTCTGGGAATACAATCAGGTGGCATGAGCTCCATTTGGCTCAACATTCTGCATTGTAAAGCTATCAGAAGAACACTGTATTCATTTTATTAAGACTATTCATTTCATTCTTTTGCTTGGGGATCCATAGGGATCCATGAGGGATCAAGACTACCATAAGGAGTATGACTTTAACCCTTTTGCTGCCAAGCCCGAACACCGTTCCTTCCTTTGGACTACCGGGATTAATAACATAATCTTATAGAAGACTGCCAAGGTCTTTCTGAGACAATGCAAAATTAACGCAGGATATAATTTTTGTCCTCTGCAAAATGATTTCTGCACATCGATTACTTTGTGTTTGTACTAAACAAGAACAATGGATTATTGGGTAGAAAGACAGCAGGAAGCAGTAGAACAATAGCTGTGCAAGAAATGCCGGAACCGGAAACATGTCTTATCACCAGTTTTAGGCATATAACGGCAGTCTTCTGCAACACATGATGGGCCAATATATTGATCCTGTGGCAGCAATAGGGTTAAAAAATATTTGGGTGCTTCTGCTGTTAAGGGCAACACCTCACCTGTAGCGCTGCCTTCATTGCCTCTCTGAAAAGCCGGGATAGCGAAGGTAGGGCAGATTACAGCATCCAGATCTTGTGACTTCCAAACATGTGAAAATTCGTGCTTGTATTCCTGTAGACAGTCACAGGGTCACCAGTTGGAATTGGTATTTACCATCAAATACATGTGAGTGACAGCAAGAGATAGATCTGCCAACTAAATGACCTCTTAGGTAAGCAATACATCAATAGGAACATAAACCCATGCATTGTTTGGCAAACTGAAACTACCAATTAGTTATGATTTCCATTGAAAGGAAAACAGAATTACAAGACACTGTAGACACTGTAATACATGTCACAGAACACATAATGATGTACTGCATGCATTGTAGCACCATGCATACTGTCACCACAGTCCTGCCCATTTTGATTTTAGTTTTACCTTCACTTGTTGCAATAGCTGACTACACTCAAACAATTTCAAGTCACCTCTGATGAGATTTTTATACCTGGAGCGGTTACTGGTAAGTGAACCGATTGGTATGTAAGTTTAAACACTTTACAAGACAATCCTGCAGATGTATGTTAGCTAGTACATAGTGCAATTGTCAGGTCAGAAAAATCTGCTACTGGTAACATGTAATCCAGTACAACCTGTTTCATGAACTGGTACGCTAGCATGGTATCAGTGGGCGTGCACCTGTCGGTGCAAACGGCCAGGGCGGAGGAGGTTTCATCTAACCCAACGGCCACATGCTAGGGCACAATGTGACCCTCAGTACTTGAGTCCTTCATATTGGCCCCCGGTAGCGGTGTGGTCATAGGCTTGTTTGCCTAAATCACAGACGAAGAATTGAGCAAACTTCCCGGACGCAGCTTCAAAGCTGGCGGCAGCAGGCCAGTGGTTGATTGATAGGGCAGATGGCAATATACCGTCACTCTGGCCTGGATATCGTGACACAGAGCATCCACCAGTATTGGTGTTCTTTGGTTTGGGTCTTTCACCCTAGTCAGTTGGGACTGCGAGGCTGTGGAGTAGCCTACAGGCAGCCGGTCAGGCAATATGACTGTCCCTCTGGCATCCTCCTGCACCTGGATACATTTCCAGTCGTCTTGACCCTGTCTTGCCACTTGGATAAGTTGTGTCCAGGCGAGAGAGTGAGTCTGATGTTTGCGCAGCTCTTTCTCACTGAAAACAAATTCTTTGCGCCAGTCTTAACACTCACAGACACTGAGGTCCTCAATCGTGCCAAGGAATTGAGCATCTTCTGCCACCTGAAAAAAATTCAGCTACATTGGGCAGGACATGTTGTCAGAATGCCCGACTCCAGACTCCCTAAGCAAATCTTCTTCTCTGAGCTCTCCAATGGAACGAGGAATGTTGGGGCCCCAAAGAGACGTTACAAAGACACTCTCAAGCAATCACTGAAGGCCTTTGCCATTGATGTGAGTGAGTGGGAAAAGCTCTCGTTTGATCGTGCAAATTGGAGGGCGGCCCTTACCAGAGGCAGCAAAGCATGGGAAGCTGACAGAGTCCAGCAGGCTATCAAAAAAAGAGAACGGCGCAAGAAAAGGCCCAGTGGTACTGAACCAACGGAGCACTCTTGTCATTTATGCGGAAGGGTCTGCAGGGCAAAAATAGGACTTATCAGTCACATGAGAAGCCATAAGTCATGAAAGAACAGTCTTTCCATTCTGTCCTGTGTCCTTTAGTTCTCTTTATTGTCCATGTGTTGAAATTCTCAACAATTTCTGTTCTTTATTCCTCTGGTGTTGTTAAGGTCATCATCATACCTGATGGACTAACTATTATTATTATTATTAGTGCAATTGTAATCACTGTGAATCAGATTTTATGTATGGTGAATTGTAACACATTCAGGTTAGTGTTATTTTATTTCAGCATGTCTTTTACCCTGACTATGTATCATCTTAATTCCTCAACGAATGACTTGCATAATGTGCACAAACACTACATTCGTCTAAGGCTAAGTATGTGACAAGTTGCTGCGCAATTTTACAATGTCTAGCTTCCCTCCTCTAAAATGAAGAGAAATAACTGCTGCAATACAAATGAAACACAGAATGTTATACTGTCAAGATCTTGCAATTCACTGCATTGCCTCAAAACTATCACAATAAATGACTGCCATGAAATCAACTTAAGGAGAAATATTTGGTTTTTCACACACAAACTGAATAAAAGTCGCATTTTGACCATTTCGAGTTACAGACATAATCGGTAAAGTTTACATTTATTATGGTGAAAAAAGTACAGTGTATCTTGATAGAATTTGAGATATGAACCTTCCATGAGGAAGATCATCACCATGCAATTCTGAGAAAATCTGTTTCGAAGACAGCTAAATAATTTGGCGACAGTTTTGCAGTAAGATTAAAATGCTTTTAAAATGACAAAGTAACTGTTTATATCAGTAGAAAAAGGATTGAATCTCGCACATAAGATGGAAAACTGGTTAAATTTTCAAATCCAGTGTCTTTTCAAAACCAATAATTTGGTTGATATTTCCATTCCACTCAGTGCTACTATTATTCTGTTTGTGTGAGACAGTCCTATACAATGACTTGCCTTAACTTTGGCCAGAATGTTCTGGTACTCATAAACTGTCCTGGATGGAAATAAAATACCACATAGATAAGTAGGAAATCAGTTCATAGAACATTTTACACTTCCTGATAAGCTATGTATAGGGCTCAGCTAGTGCTAAGTGCAATGCCAGCTGTTGATAGAAAGTTGTGATCACCCCTGGAAAATATAATCTCTGACCGAATGTTGGAATCATTATTTACTCCAGATCTGGCCCTAATCCTGAACCCTCACCCTCAAAAATATAACAAAAAATGTAGGTGAATATATAAAAGTCTTACACCCTGGTTTCAAATTGGACCCTTCATGCAGACATTTCATTTCTAATAAGAAATAAAACACCACAATATTATTTCTATTTACAACTCAAACAGTTTATCTGAGTTTAACTTTTTCACGTCATCTTGTGCATTGTCTGAGCGCCCCACTTTACAACTGGTGGATACTCTCAGACCTTGAGCTCGCAAAGTACCAGTATTGCATTACACAGTGTACAATGTATATTTGCATACAAAACATAATTATCCTATCTTCTACTCTTAATAACGTACACACTGATACTACTGCAATATGGCAGGTTTATTTTGACACTTTTTGCGGATTTTCAAACTCATCCAAATATTGTGGGTCTACAGGGAATAATGTCTATGAAATGAGAGCGTTCAAATGGGAAATTGAAACATGCGAGCCATATGATGTGTAAAGGTTAATAAAGGGAAATAATGTACTCTTCAGAATGAACTGTTGGCATAGTTGATGTACACTATTCAAGTTTTTATTCCATGACAGTGCCTCAAGAATAGCAATCAGTTTACTAAAACATGCTTTCTCCCATTTTGTTGATGAATGTTGTTACAAGTACGTTTGTCCCCCAAGTTTTTTGCGCTAGGGTTACATATTTTAAAGTCCTATGTGACTCCTTAGCTAGATAGCTCCTCCTGAAATACTCCTAGCAACAGCCTTAATTAATCATTCTTTCAGATTTTCTTTTTGTTTTTTTCCTGTTCTCTTATTGGACATTGTTGCTTAATAAATGTAAACACTTGATCATTAGGCAAATACAGGTACCATGTTTGAAATGTGTATGATTTGGCCTGGGTTTTCACAATCCTTGCCATTGCAGCTCTCAGTGTTTCATGTCTATTGTCCATTCAAATGTTTTGTCCTACTCACAGCATGCCAGTCCCACTTCAGTACTTACTTTGTGCAAACAAACAGTCACTGTGCTTGTTTGCTCTTTTATTACAATATTCTGTTCTTTTTCATTATCAAAAGAAAATATTTGCACACTTCGTTTATTATGCTACAGCCAGATGCAGTTGTAGTAAGTGAAAAATGTTAAAATACATGCACTGTAATCCACAATGTACTCAACTCGTGAAATGGGGAAAAGTGAAGTGACTGAAATAAAAAATACAAATTCCTTCAGAACTCAAATGAACATAATACTTTTTAACCAAATTCAGGTATGCTACTTGTAGTTCTATCATCCAAAATCTCTAATATTATTATGTAAATGGCATTTACCCAGGTACTGGTGCTCCAATGATGGCTCTCTCTGTTGGATGCTGAGGATTAAAATTGTAACATTGTAAATGTTTTTAATTTTGTTCAATGGTCTCATATAACCTATCTTTAGAGACTTGCGGATAAAGATTACAGTACAGTGGACCATCATGTTTAACTACACTGCTAATAATGTGACCTTTGCCAACAGTGTGAATATTTTAAATCCCCATTTTTTCTACCATATGAGCTATATAACAGAATACATGAATAACAGCAATCGATAATCAAAGCACATGTTATAGCAAGAGAATTAATTTTGAGTGCGAACTGCAAATGGTGGGGGCAGTCGCAGAACAACGTGTTGAGAGTCAGTCCAGCCAGACAATAACAACATGCATCGTTCTTTGTTTGTTACTACATGCCCCACCTGGCCATTTCTCGCTTAGGTCCAGTATGCTTTCTGTCCCTACTGACCATGTGCTGTGACAGCACAATATACACAGCCGGCTCAAAAAGATGACTCATCACTCACTGAGGCAAACTGTGGGGCAGGCCATGAAGGCTACAACTGTGTAGCTTTGTCAGACATGTGCACTCTCCGGTCACTGCCTGTGATGTGCAACAATTATTAGCACGGTCTTTGATTGTAACTGATTGCCAAGCGGCATATGCTCTTTGTCTACATGGGCTTCGTGACCACGTGCCTACACTCGCTGTGTCACAAACACATGGCCAGCCTGTTCCCATAGGTTGAATGCTACAGCACGGGAAACCACAGGAAACAAACATACCCGACTGCCTCTAACTTTTGCATTTCACTATCTCATAATTTGATTGAAACATGAAAGACACAAAAAAAAAAAAAAAGGTACCGATATCAAGGATGAGATCTGCCATCAGTTTGATATTATATGTACACTGATGTATAGGACATGCCAACAAGGGATGTAACCATTAAATACCTACTATTTTTTCATGGTTACCTCCCTTGTCAGCATGTCCTGCACACAGTGGAGTATTTTAATCCCTTGCCTTGCCCTTTGTACTGTTTCCTGGAATAGCGAGACCTCAGGTATAACGAGATATTGGTGGAACATGACCTCTCATTATAACCAGGTTCCATGGTATAAGACTTGTTCTGAAACCCAGCTCTGGTCTGCTCTGACTGCTTTAAATTTAATAGTACAAATTACATTCTCATTTAATGTGCATTTATACACATAAGTCTGCTCGGTTCTGAATACTGTCACATAAATATTCTTTGCATCAGAAACATGCTTAATGAGAACACTTTTATACCTGTAGGCCTACTTGTGCATTGCATAATGCACTCCATGGACTCAACATTATCAAGAGTGAAGGGAGGAGCATTTTCAACTAAGGTTTCATTATGAATATACATAGTGTGCTTGACGTGAACAGTGATTGTTTCCCATCCTCCCTTCTCTCTGCTCTCAGCCATGAATGACAAAACCCTCGCCTCAACTGGCATCTGACCAAAATATATGATGGCATCCATTTCGCAGCCCCCATAGTCATAATCTTGCAGGTGTGGACAATCGCCGCTAACCTGTCTCAATATGGCACAGATCATCTCCACATTGAACTTCGTTTTTGTCCTCTATTTTTATTCACAGAGGCATTGTGGTTGGTTTTTTTTAGAGATTATTTTTCAAATGCCCCAAAGTTACCTAGTTCCTGAGGAATGACTGAAACAGGAGACTCTGGGTACACCAAAAAAATTCGAAATTTTAGGCCTTGTTATTGTGAAGTTATAAAACACTGACATCTTTTTTCAGATTCACCTACGGCTTAAAAACAGAGATTGAATTTTGGAAACATCCCCTTCAACTGTCAGCATTCTAAAGCCTGAAAAAACAACCAAAAAAACTCATTGTTTCATTCCCACAAAATTGCTTTCCCTTTTTTTCTCATGACTTTTTACATAAACAAGCAGGAATTCTGGGGCACAAAATGAGCTCTGCATTTCTGTACTGCTATTTCTAGAGTGCAGGAAGATTATCATAAGAAATGGCTACAGCACACTCACCATAAAGTACAGCAGTTTGGAGAGCCAAATCCTCACACAAATGGGTATCACAGAAATGTACTGCGCGCCGCCAATGGATGGATCCACCACATCACCTTGCCTGCAGTGAAATGCAAATTGGGACATCAGGAAGTACACTGTAACTTCCACACACAAACGCAAACCAAATCTTATTATAAAAAAAAAATAGTGGCGAAGCATTTCACTGTGGTGCAATTTCAGCCTTTTTATTGCTTAACGCTGCAGCCTGATTGACAATTTCAAAAATTATGGAATTAAATTTTATAAGAGTCAACTTATCTAATCCAATCCCTTTTCCATCAAACTACAGTGGAGCCCGTATAATTCGAAGTCGCTGGGAAATGGATTATACTTCGATTTACAAAAGTTCGGTTTACCTCTGGGCAGAGAAATAACCATTATTTTGCAGTCTGCCCCATACCATACGTGTAATTACATCCCTCCTCCTCCCCCCCCCCCCCTCCCCCAACATACACTCACAAACACACACAAAAACGCAAAAGAACATGTGTGAGTCATGAGATCTTTCGATTATTTTTTTCTTTAGATGTGACCCTACCATAGCGGTAGGACAAAAAAGCAACACTGAATGGCCTAGACCTGGTACTAGTGGTAGTTACTGGTCAGCAAAATGTCTTTATCTTGGCCGCATGTATTGTGTGTGACATCATCAGTCGATAAAGACATTCTCCCGTGTACGATGGTCAAATGCGAGACTGTAGGCCTACTGCATTATCCCATCTTGCTATCAGTGGCGTGGAATTACTATTACGCAGTGTAACAATGCCGTACTCGTCCCCCCTCCTCATCGAGTATAGTGTGGTGAATGTGTAAACACTGCAGCAACGTATTTGCAGTACTGAGGTGCTAAGAACCCCGTGAAAGTGAGGTCTTTGTTCCTCCAGGGCCTTACTATAACTTTTTACTTTTGAATACAATGTGATGCTTAGCAAGCATTACACAAGTGTGTACTAGAGTGGCTCCATGTGAGCAAGGTGGGCTACTATACTCCTCTTTGGGCACATCGCACGACTCAACTGTGTGTAATTTATGTTCTACGGTATACCATGTCTTGGCTGTAGATCTGCCTGTTGTGGTTACGTAAGCAATCTATTAATTCGCTGGCCACAAATTAAAAATGCAAGCACCTATTGTTGGCTGATATCATTGGTCATTGGGGCAGAATCACGCTGCGTGCAGGGATCCCAACCCATACCATTGCCACCCTCCTCGGCATGTTTCTCGCTTGGTTGAGACAGACACATAAGAGGAAGGCTCTGCAGCCTACCCATTGCATCATTATTGGCACCTCTACCCTCCCCCTTGATGGGTTGAACAGGCCTGTGTCAGCGTGTTCGTGGAAACTGGTTTTCACAGCCACAGGGCTGGAAATCAGAAGTTACATTAACTTACATGGAGTTGATTGAGGATGAGAGCCCTCGATCAACTCTATTTATCAGAATTGGGGCAGTTCGAACTCGAAATAGCAATAAATGTTTAATAAAGATAAAGAAGAAAAAAAAACTCATTTCAAAATCACCTCTATTAAACAGAAATTTGAATTACCAAAGTTCGGTTTATTTGGGCTCCACTGTACTGTGTTTATTAAAGTTGCAGGTAATTTTTTAAGAAGTTGTTTAATGTAAACTACAGTGATCTTTTTATGTGCTTCCTTTGATATGCACAGCACATGGAAGACTGCATTTGATACACATTTAATTTGGACTGGCACCCCAGCCTAGAAATGAGATCTGTAGAATTACTGTAGATTATTATGGGAAACTTTCTAGATCAGAGCAAGAGGGAAAGAGAAGGCTGAGGGTGGGAGCGCTGGTTTATCCTGTGCCGTGTACTCTTCTTGTTAATAAAAAAAAATTGATGGTAATCAAGAAAAGGCTAGTGGTATCTCAAAAAATCTTTCACCACCAGCAGCGATTATAAAGTTCAAAGCTTAAATATTTCATGCTGATCCATAGATACAGTGGAACCCTGATAAAACACCCACCCTTGGGACCAAACTCGAAAGGTGTTATCAGGGTGAGTGTGTTATCAGGGGTCAACCATTTTTCTTGTACAATCTCATGTAGATTTTCGGAAAAGGTTTAGGAATACATTTGTGATAAAAAAAGAAACACAACGTACATTTATTGCACTTATTACAGCTTAATTGTTATTTCTTGCCTTCCATTAGAATTTAAAGTTTAAAAATATTTTTATTTTTTTTTAAACTTGGTAGGCGAGTCGTCGTGCGCCTTGAAATAAAACTAGGGTGATAACGAACAATGAGTGATAGAGAAGAACTGGTCAGTGGTGTATTGTATTGTAGTGTAGTGTGTAGGCCTGACGTTGCGCGCCGCAGTTGGAGACGGGGAACAAGAGGCAGACTCACGCGAGGGCTAAGTGATAGTGTATGCCCTGGGTGGGTGGGAAAGAGAAGGGTGGGCTAACACTAGGCTTGCAGTCCATGCGAGGCCTAGGTGATAGTGTGCACGCTGGGGTACGAGAAAGGATGAGGATGGGCTAACAATAACACTAGGCTTGCGGGCTTTTCAATGTTTTCATAGCATGTGGCTAGCACAGACGACTGAAAACACTGTCCAATGAACCGAGCGTACTATGCGGGTTGACCATGCAAACCCGAGCATTTTATCGAAAATAATTTAGTACGTTTAGAGAAGGGTTGATACGGGCCTTTGTGAAGAGGGTGTGTTAAACGGGAGATCGTGTTAAGCCATGATTGTGCTAACGTGTGTTCCACTGTTTTTTGTATCAGAAAATTCAATTAAACAATACATTACATTAATGCAATAATCCGAGGATTTTTCCTTGTGTTTTCCTTAATACTACAGCATATCTCAAAGGCAACAATAGAAATCAATATTTATCTCCACTCACAGGTAAGCACTTAGCATCTCTCCATTATCTCCCAACATAGCTGCAAAGAAACATTCTTCCATGGCTTTTTGCACATTTGGAGGTTGAAATTCAACAATCTGGAGGTCAAAGAATTTATGAATTAAATTTTTGAACATCACTTTAACTGTGGTATGATAAATACATAACACATGCCATCACATATTTCTGGTCAGATTAGTGCTTGGTGCGGTGATGCATCCTTAAAGACTCTTGGCAAAAATCCTTTTCATTCAGACTACGAGCAATCTGTATCACTTGTATCATACTTGACAAGAGCAATCTGTTTCATTTGTATCATACTTGACGAGTAAATTGTATCTGTATCCTTTGTATTATACTTGACAAGAGTAATCTGTACCATTTGTATCAAACTTGACAAAACCAATTCCTATTGGTAAAATCATATCTTACGATCATGTGAACTGAACAGACATGACATTAAATACTTCAAGTTTTAATTATTATTTGCATTGATAATTTTTTTGTTGGCTCCTACTGAACTCTTCATATTTGTCAATATTTCTACTTCTTGGCCATTCTGTTCTGGAAACAAAGACACTAAATTTTACTTCTACACAAACAGATCCTTCAGACTGTGACATACACAGAGCATAATTCCACCAATTGCAGCACCACTTTACTAAAGGCTATCTATGGAGCAACAACAATCTCCCATCTATATTCCAAACACAAGTAACATAAGCAGGAAACAACATAGAAAAATGTTCGCTGTGGTGAGATAGAAACATAACAGCATGAAGTTACAGTTTCACCTGATGTCCCATCTTTTCCAGAACACTTTTTGCCTCAAGAACACATCTCTTGGCAGCAGGGTTTGGTTCAAGTCCACCATCATAGATATAGTAGCCAATCTTCATTGGCTTGGAACTACTGTACAACTGGAAATAACCCAGATGAGAAATTCATTAGTTGACCTGCAAAACAGCATTCCATGTTCATTCTTGAATTTCTCAGGTGATGATACATGTAAACTGTTAAGAAAAGTAAGAAAAGACCGTCAATGACTTAGATTTCTCAAACTGGTCTCATAAAATTTGTCCACAGTTTATCATTAAAATTTACAGCACTGGTAATTGTACTCAAACCAGGGATGTGCATGGCTTCAATTGTCATCCATTTATTATTGCCTAGTTGAGAAAACATTGGCACAGTGAGTATTCAGTAATAGTGAATTTTTATTCCAAAGACATATTTGAGATTATTAAGATTCATTACTTTTTCATTCCAAAATGATCATTTAATCCCTCAATTTATCAGGCCAACAAATATGTTTTCAAATTACATTATCTTGTGGCAACATTTGTTTACAAGGAACTATGAAAATATTCTCACAACATATACATCTCTATCTCTCTTACAATACTGTCTTTCAGTCAGATTTCATTCGTCACCCTTCGTGTACGGAATAACACGAGATCTCTTGCGCATGCTCACAAGACATTCACGCTCTTGCGTTCAATATGGCTGCAAGTCATTTTTATTCTTACTGAAAAAATCTGCGATTTCACGGAAATTGTGGGGAATTTTTGTGAGTAAAACCTGTTTCTCCTATAGAGAAGATGGGACAAATGGTTTGGTAGTGGTTTGTTTCCACTTTAGGTGCAATTCATACAGAATTCGATGAATTGCGGTGCATTGGTTGAAAACACGTGAGAACCGGAAGGTTTGTTTGTCTACATTCGTGTAGGCCTACCCTACGAGCTGCGGTTATGGCTGTTGGCTTTAGATCACTCGATCTAGATTACAGTCTCGATGTTCATATATCACATGGTGATAGTTTTAGATTTTATGACTAGGCTCTAGTACAGGTAGAGCTAGGATCTAGGAACGAAGCGAGTCTAGATCTTTATTATGCTTTGCATAAGGGGCCAAATTAAAGGTGAAGTGAAGGTTGGACGAGGTCCAGATCTTTCACGATTCTGTTTTGGGCAGTTAGGTGAGGTAGCTGCTGGACTAGACATCGCATTAGATCTAGTTACCTCTCATGTCAATCAGAATCAAATTCACCAAGGCTTCATAAAGTAGATCTGGCATATGATTTGCAGAATCTATATAGATCTAGAGTCTTAAATTAAATGAAGAACTAATAATTCTAGATCCAACTAGTAGAGTATCTAGTCTGGGGTCAGACTTTATGGCCGGGCTGGTTTTTACTATGCCTATTACCATAACTAGAAGAAATCTAGGTTCATAATAGGTTCTATGATACATGGTATTAGAATCTGGACAATGGTTTGTAATTAATTTGTTTCTGTTCTGTATGTTCCATAGTGACAGACCCAATTGTTGACATAATGGCTCAGCAGAGCAGTCAAAGTCAAACTTCTATTACAGAATTCCTAAATCCAGAAGTTGAAGATTCAATAAGGAAAGGGAATTGTAGTAGATTTACATATGGTGAAGACGAGGGAAAAAACAAACAAAATGAAAAAACTAATTTAAAAGAGATGGATGTCGATCTCGCATCTTCTTTAAGAATGCTGGCACAGCGTTTGACTAATATCGAGTCAAAACTCGAAAGCAGAGAAACTTCGTCGTCTTCGAAAGATCGAGGCTTGGAGTCGGGGTCTGAAGACTCTGTAGATAAAGATGATCGAGTAGATTTAGGGAAATCTAAAGGAGATGACAGTACGAAGGTCAGCAAAACAAGGAAAAGAGGTGGAGATGAAGACAGTGGTTGCAGTAAAAGTGTCAGTGAGAAAGTGCCTATTATAAAGAGACAGAAACAAAATGTTAGGTTAGAGGAAGAGGAAGAAGGTGAAATTTCTTTTCTGACAATGAAGAAAAAGGATCTTTGTTTGACATGTTATCTGAATCAGAAGAAGATTCGATGGATGATAACAAGGAGGATGAGGAAAGTGAAAGTTTAGAAACGTTTTTTAAGACGCAGGAAGATGTGGGAGAAGAGATTTCGGGCAATCTAGCACATATCATTGATTTAGGATTGTGCAGTGACATGGATGAATCAAAAATTAAGCAATTGTGTGGAAACATAAAAAGACCCAAAAATTGCAACAATTTGGTCGTGCCCAAAACAAATCAACATGCATGGAAAAATCTTACTTTAGCCATGAAAGGAAAAGACAAAAAACTGCAAAAGACACAAATGTTCACAGTCAAAGGTTTATGTAGAACTGCTGAAATGTTGGATCTCGTCAGGAATGCGAAGAAAAAGAAGCAACCAATAGATCTAAAAGTTTTAGAAGAGAAGTTGAAAGACTGCATCAAGCTACATTCTGCTTCCTACTCTGAATTGAATTACAGAAGATTGGAGAATATCCATTTTGGCATTGCAGAAGAATACAGATCCTTAGGCAGGAAACCATTCATGGGCAATTCTGAAAAGGAACAGACCACAGAACTTCTGTTAGGAAAAGATGTTTCACAAAAGATAAGGGACATTTCGGAGGAAGAAAAGCTAACAAATAAAATGAAAAAGTCAAAAAACTGGAAATCCCCTCGGAACTATGTAGGCGGAAACAGAGCCGAACAACAGGGGTCAAACAACTTCCGTCTCAAGAAGAAAAGCAAGTTCGGAAAGAAAGGAAAAGGGATGCAGTATCGACAGAGAAACCAGTACAATTAAATGAGAATGCAAAATATATTGAGATAAACACATCGGAAGAGTTTAGAAATTTGAGAAATAATTCAGATAATTTTCAAGGTGGCAAAATTAAAGAACAATTTCAATTTTGGACAGCTATGACTTCAGATAAGGAAATTTTAGTTTATGTAAAAGGAATTCATATTCGTTTGGAACATGACTTGTCAGAGTCTATCATAAAGAGAGAATTTAAGTTCAGTAAAAAAGAAAGGAGTTTTTTGGAAAAAGAAATTGAGTCTTTATTGAAAAAAAGGAATTATCAAGAAACTGTTTTATACCTGTGATAATATTCGAGAATTTGATCAAATTCAGTTTGTAACCAATGTTTTCCTTAGACCAAAAAGAGATGGCTCTTTCAGAACTATCCTCAATTTAAAGGAATTAAATACATTTGTTGAGAAAGTGCACTTTAAAATGGAAACCCTGAAATCAGCACTAAAACTTGTTAGAGAAAATTGCCTATTTGCAAAAATAGATCTGCAAGATGCTTATTATTTAGTTCCAATTGATGAAAATAGCAGGAGATATTTCAGATTCTTATTTAATGGTGAAGTGTATGAATTTACTTCATTACCTCAAGGTTATACTGATGCACCCAGGGTCTTCACTAAAATTACGAAACCTTTATTGGCTTATCTGAGAGGTAAGGGTCTCACAAATAGCATCTACATAGATGACATCTTACTGATAAGTGACAATGTACTGGAAAGTAAGACCAATGTGGAAATGACAATTAAGATTTTCGATGAAGCAGGATTTACTATAAATGCAACAAAATCTGTTCTTGGAAGCTCCCATGAAATTGAATTTTTAGGTTTTTGCATTAATAGCATTAAAATGAATGTTCAGCCTACCCCAAAGAGAATTACTAAAATTCAAGAATTGTGCTCTGAGGTCTTAGGAAAGGAATGGATTACTATTACTAAATTGTCAGAGCTTATTGGCAGTTTTGTTGCTCTGGAGGCTGGCAACATGTATGCGCCTTTATTTTATAAGAGACTTGAAATATTCAGAAATGAAAAACTGAAAGAATCCAAAGGAGATTACTCTACTTATATCAAGATTACAGACAATAGCTTGAAAGAGGACATAATTTGGTGGATGAATAATGCAAATAAGTTTCCGAAACCTATCAGACAAAAAGACATAACATTCAGATTTAAATCAGATGCATCAGCCACTGGCTGGGGTGTGTATGATGAACAACAAAAGGTAACCACTGAAGGGATGTGGTCAGATGATGAAAAGGGGCCTCATATAAATTGTTTAGAATTGATAGCAATCAAGTTTTGTCTACTATCTCTTTGCAAGGACTTGAATAATGTGCACATTCAAATTTACTCAGATAGCAGTACAGCAGTGGCATCAATGAATAAGATGGGAAGTACTAAGAAAGCCATCAATAGTCTTGTGAGAGAAATTTGGATGTGGTGCAAGGAAAAAGAAATTTTTGTAACAATTTCTCATATAGCTGGACAAGACAATGTGGAAGCAGATAGGGCTTCTCGAAAACAAAATGACAACCTTGAATGGTCTTTAAATGAAAATATTTTCCAAAAAATTGAGAGCAGATTTGGAAAATTCGACATCGACCTGTTTGCATCTCGCTTAAATTTCAAAGTTTCTAAATTTATAAGCTGGAAACCAGATCCTCTAGCCTGGGCAGTGAATGCATTTCACGTCAAATGGGACTTTGAGTTAAGCTATTGCTTCCCTCCATTCTGTCTTATTCCATCAATTTTGCAGAAACTAGAAACTGATTTGGCAGAAATTGTGTTAGTGGCTCCATTGTGGCAAACACAAATATGGTTTCCTAAAATGCTGAATTTGCTAATAGAAGATCCCTTGGTGTTTCAGTGCAACAAATCTGGTTTACAAAATCCTGTGCATCCTAATCTGATTCACCCTTTATCAAAGAATCTTCATCTAATTGTTTGCAGATTATCAGGGAAAATTTCAAAAAACAAGGACTATCAGAAGATGCTGTTACCATTATCACATCAGCTTGGCGAAAGGGCACAGTCAAGAACTATGAATCATTTACCAAACGCTGGTTGGATTTTTGCAGTCAAAGGGAAAAGGATCCCCTGTCAGGTCATGAACATGAAATAATTGAATTTTGTACTATGCTTTTTAAGGAAGGAAAAGCATATTCTTCAATTAATGTGGCAAAAAGTGCTGTGCTAAACCTCATTACCAATAGGAATATGGAAAAATGAGAATATATTGAAAAAATACATGAAAGGTATTTTCAATTTGAGGCCTAGTCTGCCTCGATATTCATCGACATGGGATGTAAACAAGGTGTTTGATTTGTTAAGGACCTGGCATCCACCAAATAAGATTTCGTTGAAACAACTTACACAAAAAACTGCTGTTCTTATTCTTCTATTGTCTGGTCGAAGAGGACAGAGTGTTGTGAATATTAGAAGAAATGACATTGAAATAACAGAAGACTGCATAAAAATCAAAGTTCCAAATTTAACAAAGACTACAACTAGTAGATTTCATGTTTCAGATATGGAGTTTCTCAAATTCAGTGAAGAGGCTTTATGTGTTACTACTTTTGTGCAAGCATATATTCAAAGAACATGTGTGTATAGGAAACATGAGCAATTATTTCTCAGCTTTAAGAAACCATTTCTCCCAATTACGCGAGACACATTGGGAAGATGGACTCGAGAAGTAATGAAACTATCAGGAATTAATTTGAAGTTTTTCAAAGCTCATTCAGTACGAGCTGCATCGACCAGTAAGGCGATGGAGAGACAAGTTTCTCTAGCCACCATCATGTCTTCAGTGGGCTGGAGAAGAGCCAGTACAGTGGCAAAATTCTACAGCAAACCAATTGAGGACAAACACAGGTTTGCTGAGGCAGTTCTGGGGGATCAGACTGATTAAGGTATGTAAGTAAATAGATACATACCTCATGGATACTAAGTGTAATTGTAAGTCTGAAGAAATTAGAGATTGAACTCTCTTCTTTAAAGGTCTCGTGTTATTCCGTACACGAAGGGTGACGAATGAAATTATTAATTAAACGAGATTCAAATTGAAGTTTAATTCTAATTTCATGAGTCACCCTGAGTAGGAATAACATGCCCTTCCCTCCCAGACCCAGTAATTGAGTAGTTGAGAGTTCAATCTCTTCAGTGGATTTAAAGATGACTTGTGAGCATGCGCAAGAGATCTCATGTTATTCCTACTCAGGGTGACTCATGAAATTAGAATTAAACTTCAATTTGAATCTCGTTTAATTAATAATTACAAATGATTCTTATCTTGAGAAAAAACATGCACCAGCCATCATAATTTTATAATTCACACATGATTTCATGTAATAAAATTTTTTAATATACATGTAACCATTCAATGTTCATATGAAGACTACACAAATGCACTTGGAAACAAAGCACATAATTTTTATGTCAATTGATTAACAAATTTTAATTATACACCTTGAAGTAAGCAGATGTTTGCAAATGTCTATATGTACAGATATTAACTCTTAAAGTTTTTACAAATTAGTTTTTGACTGCTTTTCCTCTTTAAAAATTAAAATACTTAGTTCTTACTTGATCTTAAAAAGTATACATGTATATTTCAAACAAAGAAATGAATAAAAATTAAAGAAAACTGATAATGCAAGGCACTAAGCAAAACTAGTAGGTCTACTTGATTGATAAACTGTAAGTTGCTGAGACCTCAAACAATCACTAAAATCGTTGTTTTTTGTAAAGAGTACATTCTTCTCTTCACTGACCTCCTCTCTCCATGGAATCTTTGGCAACATGGGATCCAGCTCCCACATTGCTGGAGACAGGGCAGCTTTTAGTAACTCTGCACAAGCAGTCACATCTCTGCCAATTGGACCATAGATCTCCACTCCTGTACACATATATATTCTTGTTTCAGAGGTGAAACTTTATTTTGTAGCTCCAAACAGCAATTCGACCTTCATTTTTTCAATTTCATGCAAATCAAACACTGCTGAGAACAAAAAACCTACAAGATGCGATGCGGATGATTTCATCCTCAACATAATGTGCGATGCGGACGATTTCGTCCGTGAATATATGGATTCACTGAAGTTGCTATGAAACCTGGTAAACAGCTGCTAGCAACCACTATACACCGGAAAGATGTTTTTCAGCCGTTTGAGGTAGATTTTGCTGATGCTGTTGCGAAAATGAGTGATTCAGAAGCAGAACAAGGTGATACAAGTGAGGAGGAAATTTCTCCCTCAAATCCTGTCCCATAAGATATTCCATAATTTCACATACATATGCCCAATTTTAACATTAGAATTTAGCCAGTGGTCCCAAGTTTCAGAAAAAGTATAACTTTATGACTTTTTATCCAATAGTTTTCAAGATACAACTGTTTCAATGACATAATATCAAATAGGTTGAGAATCCTCAATTTTATCTACCATTCTCAATATCACCGTTGATTATAAGTCAGCACTCAAGTGGTTTAGATTATTTTGGTGAAACTCTGCAAAATTCCTATTTTCATACAACTGCTTAAAAACCTGAGCATACACATGGTTAAACAGTATGTGAAATATATCAATAAATTGAATTTCGACAATGATAACTATGTAAACCTGAATTCCCATATATTGATTATTTTAATCCTCGTCCTGCGTTGAGTGACATCGTCCGCATACCGCCCCGTGTGGGGATAGCCAGCGGCCAGTCATCCGACCGTTCGCGCGTTGCTGATAACCTCGTCGGTCGGGTCAATCGGGTCCTTGTGAACACGTGTATCGCATATACTTCAGGACGCAATAACAACAATAGTGGTGGATAAATCGTAAGGGACCCCTATGATATTTGGATAAAGTACTTGTGATGATGTGCAGTATGAAATGTAAGGCCCAAATCAAGAGTTTTCTGCATTTACATGCCGTTTAACACACGTTTTATCATTTTCCCAAGACCTCTGTGCTTTTTCTGTCCCTAAGTCAGGCCATTCAGGTGAACAAATTATATTTTAAGCCATTCGCTTAATTTATTAACCACATGTATCGTGACATTGCCTTCTCCCTCCTCTACTATGTAAAGCGTCCACGTACTATAATGTTAGTTTTAGCGAGAGATTTGATTTCCAGTTCTAGGTCGTAGAGCACATACATGTACTGAAAAGCGGTTTAACCAAAGGAACACAATACAATATCTCTCTAATTACCACATCAAATAAAGACAATGACCAACAACAAAGTCGGTCATTTTCTCCCAGTTTTCCCTGATGAAAAACCTACTGACAGACGCCCTTATGCAGCATGCCCTAATATTACACCGGAATTCATAATTACAGACGTAGAACGGTGTCTCAAATACGCACATGGCCCCTTTCTTCTCATTTCACATGTAGATGACAACCAGCATCAAAGTAAAAGTTTCCCCAAGAATTTCCCCAGTTCGAACTTCAGACCGTCAGTACTATTACACGAGTATGACGAATAGTTGCGAATAGTTGCATGGTAATAAACGTAATCAGACGATACCATTTTGTTAGATATAGTAGGGGTGACAGGATAGATAAACACACGAAAATAGTGTGGGAAAAAAAAACGTGAAAAAAAAAAAACAACGACAGCCTTGGCAACGGAATAAACAAAGCTCGAGGCGCACCGTTGCTATAAAAAATGTGGCCTCCCGCAGGACCCGCGGTTAAGCGTGTCGGACAAAATAATGGCCTCCCTTGTCTCGCGTGTTGCGTGGGAAGGCCAATATAGTGGCCTCCCGCAGGACTAGGGTTAAAACAACACAGAAGCTGTAAAGAAGCTGTGTGGAATTGCAGCAGAATTGTATTTTTATTTTTATTTTAAATTTATTTATTTTAGAATTTTGTTGTTGCCTTTATTTGTTGTTTCTAATACAAGGCTTTACAAAACATACAACAGAATTTTTTATTTTTTTTTGTTCACTTCTTTCAACTTTATAAATTGACTTACCTTGAAGCAGCTCTCTGCTAGTGGTAGACCCAAGGTGATATGTACTTTGGTTTTTTTAATAGGCCAGTTTAATAACATTCTACTTTTAACAATGCCTCTGTCCTGTCTTAATTCTCTTGAGACAACAGTAAAACTTGCTACATCTTCTGTACGGCAATATTTCTTACTCTGTGTGCACACGTGTTGCTTCAATAGTTATACTCCCATCAAGACAGTTAAATTTCTTGTGTAGCCAGCATCAAAATAATACATAAGATATTCTGTTTCTCCCTGACATAACACTTACCAACTGACATTCCCTCTCCAAAAGGCATGTTGCCTGCACCACTGCAAATGTAGAAAGGAGAAACTTTTAAGCTAGGTACTGAATGTGCAGAGTTACCCTGCTAGTAAAACATAGGAAATAATGTTGTGATGGATGGATGGGCAAGTGGATGACCAGATAGGTAAACAGTCATATGCATGGGTATTTTGATTGGGAGATGGACAGATGGGTTGCTAGCTGGGTAAGGGAGTAGATATAAGGATGGACAGATAAAGGGATTGATGGAAGGATGGAACATGTATGTATGAATTATTAAATGGCAAGCTGAATGAACTGTTGCATGTGCTAATGGGGACTGCCCCTTCATTTAACAGATCGGCAGATTAAAAAAGAATCATGAATATGTCCCTCCTTTTTAACAGCATTCACATTTTCATAAAAACACTAACAATGTACTTACCTTGAACGATTAGGTGACTGCTTCAGGGCACAAACTCCACAAAAGTGAGCAGGAATTCTGTTACTTCCACCTGCATCACAACCAATGCCCACTATGGAACCGCCAGCACCGATTAGGGCCCCCTCACCTCCAGAGGAACCCCCACACGTGCGATCACGTTTTATCGGATGACAGGTTTCTCCATAGATTGGATTAGAACAAGAGACACTGAAATGACATGTAATTAGTTTAGTTACAGCATTCCTACATCCTTAAAACATTTAAACACTTTACATTTTCATAACCACATTATGGCCAGTAAAATAAAATGTGACACAACAGTTAAGAGTGAAGTACTGATCATTACTGATAGTACAAATGACTTGTACAGGTATTCGAAATGCCAAACTATAAAACATTTAATTTTGTCAATGACAGCAGTATTCCATAGCTGCCAACCTACCAAAACCCAAATAAGGAACACCTCAATTGGCCGGGGCCCAGGGGCCGCCACAGGCCCCTGGTGGGGGGTTTTTAAGGGGGCAACGCCCCCCTTAAGCTGAAGCCATTTTAAAGAAACAATATGCAATAATTGCTTCTCCTGGGTTGAAAATGAAAATTTTGATTAAGTTGTAAGACTTGATGTCTAGATTTCGTGTCTGTCAACACAAGTCTAACTGCTAACAACTCCGCTGTTAGATGCAGGCCTATCTAATTCTAACTAGATCCAAATCTAGAAGTCTCTAAAAACATGTATTATCTAACATTCTTGAACTTTAAGAGTCTTTTTTTCAGCAAAAACGATCTAACAAACAAACATGCGCTAGCTTTCACTTCACAAATTTTCTTCGATCAAGCCACTCACTAGATTGTCTCCAGCCTAATAACTGAAAAATGCGCTAGATCCAGACCACACTCTAAACACGTGTTAGTGTTAGCCTATAATATTATTATAGATCTAGTCTTGAAGATTCTCCAGCAAAATCATCAAACCAAACTGAAACTGGGAGTGAAACACGTGCTCGCTCGGTAGACCAAGCCTTCTTTCTTTGTTTATTTACTTGTCTGGTAGTGCTGGCGGGTAACCGGGCGGTATAAAAATTACGATAATTGAGTACACATTTTATTTACGAGTATGCTGACTGGCTTCTGTCATCAACTACAGCAGTCAGATTTTCATCTCGGCTAGGCCTGTTTCCATGTGAGAGAGGAAAACAAAGCCTTGGACTAGCCTGATGATGAACAACTTTACGAAGCCTACATGAAGAACACGTAGTGTTTCCGCTTTCCACTGCCACGCAATTCATGAGTAATGATTATTGTTTAATGATTACTAGAACTCGATGCATAATAATAGGCAGAGGCAATTCGCCCACCATATTCGTGATATCAATTGCCAGAGTTTGGCGAGGGCTCAGACGACACTTATTTTCTCAACTTGGCCAGGGGCCCAGGCTAGGCCTACGGCTTCTAGTTTCGTTTTTGGCCATAATTGCCTAGGCTAGCGCGTTTTGCTACTGCCTGTTTGGTCTCTAGAAGCCAAATTAGATTTTTTACATTATTATTTAAGAATGTTCCGTGACTTTTCTCCCACCAAACCTGAAATACGGACTTTGGCTGATGAATACGGATTTACGGGCTCAAAACCTTGGATACGGAACAGTTCCGTATTATACGGAACGGTTGGCAGCTATGGTATTCATAACAAGTTCTTTGCATTGTCTCCCAGACATACCTCATTTGTGCCTGGCTCAGATTGGTGAATACAAAGGGAACAGCACCTTGTTTCCTCAACACCTGCAAAAATGAATTTAAGGATCAGAAGACAGATGCATGGCTGGATGGGTGAAGACCTGAACAGGCTAAATCTTACAAAACCTTTCTCCAATTAAATTTGTCCATGGCCAAGGGTTTCCACTCTGTGCCAACATGTCACCTGATGAATAACCCACATCATAAGGGTAGGCAGATGATGTGCTACCTGTGTCATACATGAAAGCCAAACAAGCATTTTTATGGGAAACTCTCCAGGAGATTGAAGATAAAATTTAAAATCAATAATGCTGCAATAATTCTGTATTTATAATTTATAGTTATATACTGGCCCGGTCTTTGTGGTTAAATAAAAGTACTAAATTTGCCACTTCATCAGGCAGTCAAGGCAGCCTACAAACGTGGAACCACTAGAAATGATTTTGATGTAAACAACAAAGTATGATGCTGAGTATGAAGTGAAGACATATCTATGATCTGAACTATTGACCATTATGTGCAAAGTAAACTACATTAACCCTCGTCCTCCAGGAGGCCACAACAGTAGCATGTGTGGCCATTTTATTATATAGCGACACTGCCCCTCATGTTTTGTTAATTTGGCTGCTACCTTTATTGTTTTTTTTTCACACTTTTTCACAATAGTTTTGCTTGTTTTGCTTTTTTAACTATACAGACACCCCTACTACATCTCACAAAATGGTATCATCTGATTTCGTGTATTACAATGCAACTATTCGTAACTATTTGTCATACTCATGTAATAGTGCTGACAATCTGAAGTCTGAACTAGGGAACATCATTCAAAGGGAAATTTTTGACTTTGATGCTCATTGTCATCTCTATGTGAAATTATAAGAAGCGGGCCATCTGCTTATTTGAGAAGCCATTCCATGTGTGTAATAATGAATTCTGATGTAATATTAGAGCATGCTGCATAAGTTCATCTGTCAATATATTTTTCATCAGAGAAAATTGGGAGAAAATTACCAGCTTTGTTGCTGGTCATTGTCTTTATTTAATGTAATAGTTAGAGAGACATTGTGTTGCTTTAGTTAAACCACTTCACGCAATACACGAGGCACGCAAGGCCACTATTGTGCTCCACATTTTGCAATCTGGGTCCAGTGGGAGGCCACTTTACTGTATAGCAAAGCTGCTCTTCATGTTTTGTTTATTCAGTTACTGCGCCTATCGTTTTTTTTCACATTTTTATTTCACACTAGTTTTGTTTGTTTCGCTTTTTTATCTACTGTCACTCCTACTATGTGTAACAAAATGGTATTGTCCGATTATGTTTATTACCATGCAACTAATTGTCACAATTCATCCATACTCATGTAATAGTGCTGACGGTTGTCGTCTACATGTGAAATGAGAAGAAATGGGCCATCTGCTTCTTTGAGAAGCCGTTCTATGCCTGTAATTATGAATTCCGATGTAATACAAGGAGGAATGCTTAATAAGGGCGTCTGTTGTCATGTTTTTCATCATGGAAAACTTGGAGAAAATTACCAACTTTGTTGTTGACCTTTTGGGAAAAGGTTAAAACGTATGTTTAAACGGCACGTAAATGCAGAAACTTTTTTACTATAAGCCTCCTCTTTAACAATAAAACTTATTGCATCTCATCACAAGTGCTTTATCCAAATACCGTAGGGGTCACTTACAATTTATCCATCATTATTTTTGTTGTTGCATACCAAAGTAAACACAATACATGTGTTCAAAAATACCGATTGACCTGACTGCTGAGGTTATCGGCAACACACGAACGAGTGGATGACCGGCCACCAGCTCTCCCCGCACAGGGCTTTATATGGATGAGTTCAATGAACGTGGGTCTAGGGTTAAAAGTATGTTTCAATAGGCACCTCGGATCCTTCAGTATTTTTACAAAAACTTCCTTTTGGGCTGTGCAGCCCATGCCCAGTCAGGCACACTGCTGGAAAGTCCCGTTGAAGAAGCACTTTAGCAAATCGGTTTATGTAAATCTGTTACATGCTGAACAATATACAGTCAGCGACTATAAAACAAACAGGGCTGGCCTACTAAAATTTGTATTATATAGTTTCTCACATTCCACCACTACATTTTCCTATTTTTTGACAAACAATGGATGGAGACCTAATGGAGCAATATTTCTGCATGTTAAATATTTTTCTTGTCCTCAGTATCAAAAGAAGATAGCCATAAAAAATCATATAAAGAATGACTGCACTTGGAAACTATTAACCCTCGTCCTGCGTTGAGTGAACTCGTCCAGCGGCCAGTCAGCCGATCATTCACGTGTTGCTGATAACCTCGGCGGTCGGGTCAATCGGGTCCTTGTGAGCACGTGTATCGCATATACTTCAGGACGCAATAACAACAATAGTGGTGGATAAATTGTAAGGGACCCCTATGATATTTGGATAAAGTACTTGTGATGATATGCAGTAGGTTTTATTGTGAAATGGAAGGCCCAAATCAAGAATTTTCTGCATTTACATGCCGTTTAACATATGTTTTATCATTTTCCCAAGACCTCTGTGCTTTTTCTGTCCCTAAGTCAGGCCATTCAGGTGAACAAATTATTTTTCAAGCCATTCGCTTAATTTACTAACCACATGTATCGTGACATTGCCTTCTCCCTCCTCTACAAAGTAAAGCGTCCACGTACTATAATGTTAGTTTTAGCGAGAGATTTGATTTCCAGTTCCAGGTCGTAGAGCACATACATGTACTGAAAAGCGGTTTAACCAAAGAAACACAATATCTCTCTAATTACCACATCAAATAAAGACAATGACCAACAACAAAGTCGGTCATTTTCTCCCAGTTTTCCTTGATGAAAAACCTACTGACAGACGCCCTTATGCAGCATGCCCTAATATTACATCGGAATTCATAATTACAGACGTAGAACGGCGTCTCAAATACGCCCATGGTCCCTTTCTTCTCATGTCACATGTAGACGACAACCAGCATCAAAGTAAAAGTTTCCCCAAGATTTTCCCCAGTTCAAACTTCAGACCGTCAGTACTATTACACGAGTATGACGAATAGTTGCGAATAGTTGCATCGTAATAAACGTAATCGGATGACACCATTTTGTTAGATATAGTAGGGGTGACAGGATAGATAAACACGCGAAAATAGTGTGGGAAAAAAAAACGTGAAAAAAACAAAACAACGACAGCCTTGGCAACGGAATAAACAAAGCGCAAGGCGCACCGTTGCTATACAAAAATGTGGCCTCCCGCAGGACCCGCGGTTAAGCGTGTCGGACAAAATAATGGCCTCCCGTGCCTCGCGTGTTGCGCGGGGAGGCCAATATAGTGGCCTCCCACAGGACTAGGGTTATGGTATTCATTTGTCTCGTTGTTTTGTTTTGCCTATACAGAAGACCATAAAACATTGTGTGTAGAAAGAACTGGCATTTTGTTTTACTGTGTACAGAATACTATTTTTAGTATGTTTTTGAACCAGATTATTTGTTCCCAGCATTCAAAATTACCTTTATCAGAATTCCATCCTCTGCTTTGTTATGATCAATCTCACAGCTGAAGCCTGCAGTACAATCATAACCCTGGAATTTAAAAATGTACACAAGGCAAATTGATGAGGGAAATGAATAAAAGTTTATCACTTCTAGTTTCAAGCATTATAAAGGCCTACTCCATATTTCAGTAAATCATTAAGAATTAGTCAGGTCATTCAGACTGCCAGGTTCCTCCTCAACTCGATTATTTCTGGCAAAAGTACACTTGTCCTAGACACTGATATACAATCTCTGAAACTGAAGCACTCTGGATGATCTCAGTTTCCTAAATAACAAAGTTCTGACATAGCTGTAGGCTTTTCATCATCATATAGAATGACCGTATTTGCCACTCTTCACAAGATGTGAAAGATTCAGTGGCCATGTCTAAGAACAGGCATAATTTTGCTTCAAACTGAAAGTATGAATCGTTCAACCATACCCTTGACTGGTTAAACAAAACATTGTAAAACTTTCAAGATTTTTATCCTCTGTATAACCCACTTGTCACATCTTTTGGATCATCCATAAACACAACTGTAAGATGTTTATGTAAAGTTCCGAGAAAGAAAACAAATGATTTTTTTTTCTTTCATGATTTGTTTAAATAAAAAAAAATTGATTGAAAACTGTTTATTGAAAGCCCAAGCAACCATCAACAAATCATATTTTAAGCTCATAATATATTTTGAAAGTTGTATTCTTCGTAAGTTTTAAAAAGTAATGACAAGTGCCAGTCCCACAATGAAAATAAAAACTGAAACAATTTTTATCAAGTGTCACTGGTCTTGTAGTTGAACAGGGCAAAATGCAATTTAGGAATGCCGTTATGTCACTGTCTTTACTGAAGTGTTGACCAAAAAGCAGTTTTCCAGCCAGTGATTGGAAAGTGGCAGATCACAGAAAAAGAAGCACAGAAGAAAAGAAGAAAAGAAAAAAAAAAAGAGGATGGATAATGCACTTCCCCTAAACCAAACATAGCTGTTCAAATATGGAGCAGAGTGTATCAGCTCAAAAAAAAGAGTTATCAGTTTATTAAATCTTTTCTTTCACATTTGAATTCACAGAAAAACAGTGGGTCGACGCAGAAAAACATTAGGTTGTCGCAAAATTATTTTCAGAACATTAATGCTATATTGGACAAAAGATGAAAAGATCATTTTCAGACACTTAGTACTTTCAGCTCATACATATGAAATTTAGCACTGGTGTTTTAAGGACATGAAAATATGCAGAAAGTAATAGAGTCCAGGGAAATGATAATCCTATAAATATTAATTTATTATAGGTAATGTACATAGAATGGCTTAGTATATTAAATAGAAGTGTATTCAGCAATTTGAAAATGGACATCGAAAGATAATGAGTAATCATACTACTAAATTATCCACCTTTCAATGCAAAAATCTTTTTTATTTGGCCCTACAGTTACCATATTTTGCATGTAGGTTTCAAATACTGTGGAGGGTGCATCAAAGTTTGAATTTTTTTACTGGTTTTGTTTTCAAATTTTTTTTGAGTTTCCTTTGTGCCACTGTCTGCTCGCCTCCAGTCCCTTATTTTCACGGGCACATGTCCCATGATGTCAACTGTTCCTGCCAGCTGATTTACACTATCTGATGTGCTCACAGCTTAAATTAGAACACAGGAATACCCTGCTGCCTTACAATGATCTCAAACTGATTGTGATATTTAAATTTTGCAGCTTTTATTGTTTACTCCAATAAATTGTTTACTGATTCGTTTTTACAATTCTAAACCCTTAGTTATTTAGGCCAAAGGCTTTACTTTATTTTGGGAATCACTTCTGTTTTCCCAGACAGATGTAAGGAAGGTAGACAGTGACAGGCGGGGCAGTGGTGGTGGTGGTGGTGGCGGGGTGGGGGGTGACAGAGCACGGCTTTTAAGCTTGTCATGAATAAAGGTCAAATGAAGTACAATGAAGCTTACATATTAGGATTCATTCCAGCCGGTAACAATTAAAATTCAAATGTGGTAATAAAAGAAAAAAAAGAGGATGTCTGAGTAGTTTTGGTGTGAAGGTGATTTAACAAAAAATAAACACCAAACATTTAAACATGTTTTTCAAATAGAATTGAGTGTATCAGCTTTTATCAGTGCTCAAAATGAGGAGTTATATATTATGAACTACTAAGAAAATAAACCAGTAACAAGCACAAACTCTTCCTGGCTTGGCAAAAAGAACTCAACCACACATTTTACACAGATTGGAAAATTTGAACGATGAGTTCAACTTACAGCAACTCCGACTGTTTCCTTCATGCTGATTGGGATGCCATGCATGGAACCCCTCTTACTGGGGCTTAGTTTATCCAGCTCAATTGCTTGATCCTGGTGGGAGAGAAGCCCAGACGAATGGATTAACATACATGTGTAAGGACAATCTGTGTAAGGACTCCTGAAAAACTGAATGGCATAGGAAATGGGTGGATGACTTAATAGATAGATAATAAAAGACAGAATGAGCGAGTGAATCCATGGATGAATGAATGAATGGACGGATGTTCATAAGATGGAAAGACGGATGCTTATGTGCAAAATTAAAATTATTCCCTGTCAAAATACCTCTGCATCATCAATGAAATCTGTGATGCAGTTCAGCTCATCATTGATTTGCATAGCCTGAGGAAGAAGAAAAGAAGAAAGGTTATTTCAACACATGTAAAAATTTTATATATGCAATCCAAAATAATTTTCCAAATTGTTTATGATCCACAGCACTGTAATAAAAATGTTTTGCTATCTCATGCAGTTTTGTACAAACCAAGAGCTTATTGCTTTGCTGCTAACTGAACTAATGAGTTAAAGTAAGTTTTGTTTAATCTCCATCACATGTTCAGCGAGCTTCTCCTTGTAATTGCCAGTGCAGGGATAGACAGTGGCCATTCAGTCATTTGCTCAAGTGATGCCACTAACCTTGGCGGTCAATCAGGTCATTTTGAACATATGTATCATGCTTATTTAAGTACACCATAATAGAAACATCCCTGGAAAAGTCATTGGTGACCTCTTTGTATTTGGATAAAATACTTGTGATGATATTTGCAGTAAGTTTTATTGTCAAACAGAAGGCTGAGAGTGAACTTTTTTTCCCATTTAAATGCTGTTTAAAACATGTTCTAAACTTTTCCTGAGACATCTGCACAATTTTGTCCCAACATTGGGGATGTAACAGGTGAACAAATTATTTTCTAAACCAGGCACTTAATTTGTCTTAACTACACATGTCATAACATTCACTTCTCCCTCCTCCACTGTTTTATGGCTCAACTTCAATATTTTTGTTTCCTGGTTAGAGTCAGAGCTGGAAACCCCTCATGTAATTAATTAATCCATGTAATACAAAATATAATGGTATGCCGTGTACTCTCGGGAATGAGGTAAATTACTATCAAACTACAGAAATCAGTTTCCCTGATATCAAGAAATGCCTCTAATATGCAAATGGCATTGTACCAGTAATTATTGTACAGGTCAACAATACACTGCTCACTGTCCTAAATCATCATTCTACTTATCCTAATACCTCACCTTAAGCTGATATGCCAGCACCACATCTCTGGCCTTCAGGTCTCCTTTTTGAAGTTTATTTTGCAAATCCTTGAAACTCAGCTGTGTGATGCTCAGGTCAATTTCCCCCTGAGGATATAATTTAGTTCTCCTTCATTTTTTTGTTTGTATGCTGAAGAACAACTTCGTTTCACAGAGGAGACATTAGTAAGAAAAAAAGCATGCCCCACTGGTCCCTGACACATCACATGCATAACACCTAGAAAGCCCTATGGCATATAAGAATATGTTCAATGCACCTCCTTGATTATCAAGCATCACTGACTCAATAAAAAGTATTCTTCACATTTGACTCATTCAACCCCAGTTACCGCTGACAGTGGCCAATGAGGGCACGGAAATTCCCAGTGGCCAATGAGATAAACCTGATTATATGCAATATTTCAATGCTTGTAATGAGAAAACGCAAACGATTTTTACCACTATGATAGCAAAGGGAAAGTACTCTCAAATTCATAAGAAACCAGTCCTAGAGGAGAACTTCGAACAGAAACAAACACGATACTTGATTAACAATAGGTCATCTGTGAGTCCTTAAATGAGGGTTGTGTTGACAAAATCTTGGCTGCGCAGCATTTTTTGCAATTAAATGCTGAATATGCATTTTCCTTGAAGATTCCCTGGAAAATGACTTGAATTGCGATTTACATTTATCAATGTCCGATTCAGATGGCGAGAGCACAGACAATGGTGACAACGATAGGTCTTGTGTGAATGTAATATTGTCGCATAATTTCCTCTAAAAACTTCATACTAAATTGCAATCTGCCAGAGGTATGGCAATATGGCGCATTCTTCGGCACTATGGGATTCCCAGCAAGCTTGTTGAACTCATCAAAAGCTTTTACAAGAACTTCAGTTGCAGTGTCGGAAACAGTGATGCATCCTTTAAAGTGAAAACTGGTGTACGGCAAGGATGTGTGATGTCAACAATTTTGTTTAACCTCGTAATCGACTGGATTATGCGGAAAACTACAGAGGATGCACCAAGAGGCATCAGATGGACACTCTTCGACAACCTAGAGGATTTGGACTTTGCGGATGACCTTGCGCTATTGTCACATAGTCACCAACACATGCAAGATAAGACGCAGAGACTACATAATTTTGGATGCAAAGTAGGCCTTCGGATTAGCCAGAAGAAGACAGAGATTATGACCCTAAATGTAGACACTCCAGCACCAATGCAAGTAGATGACAAGAACCTCACCACGACGGACAAATTTAAATACCTTGGTAGCATTATCAGACCAGAGGGTGGCACAAAGGAGGACATCCAAAGTAGGCTGGGAAATGCAAGGGCTGTCTTTCAAAGTATGAGCAACATCTGGAAATCGACACAATACGGCATCAACACCAAGATCAGACTGTACCAAAGCTGTGTCCTATCCACACTCCTGTATGGATCAGAGTGTTGGCGAATGACAGAAGGTGACCTCGCCAAGTTGTCTTCCTTCCACACCACATGTCTTCGTAGGATTCTCCGCATCTTTTGGCCAAACAAGATTTCTAATCAGGAACTACTAAGGCGATGCAAGCAAGAAGAAATAGCCAACATCATCACGAAGAGACGATGGAGATGGCTTGGACACGTGCTGCGAAAGGAAGCAAATTCTATAACCAAAACAGCACTTCAGTGGACACCGGAGGGACGGCGCAAGCGAGGCAGACCCAAGGCAACCTGGCGGAGAACAATCGAGGCAGAGATGAAACCTTCAATCACTCATGGGGAACTCTCGCAAAGATGGCCCAGGACAGACAGGACTGGAGATCCTTTGTTGCTGCCCTAAGCACCAGTGGGTGCAACAGGAAATAGTAGTAGTAGAGGTATGGCACAGAATTTTCTAGAATAGTACTGCCAGTGTGGGCACGTTTGAAAAAATGTTGACCTAGAACAAACATGTCCTCTTTATACTGATATCATAGACAGTTAGAGAATTTACTAAAACTTTTCCATGTCTTCCGATACTTCATTGCCTCTAGAAGAACTACATATCTATCACCTGTCTGTTCACCCTCATGCTGCCAGAGGTGGTGAAATACAGCATCAACTTTCCAGGCATTCACTCTGCACGGGCATATCAATACGGCAGGGTCAAGCTGACCATGCCGCGTGCAAGCCGTATTTTCATGCATCAGGTCACTGTCCTCTTTGAGACATAACTACCGTCTCATTGCTCACTGTATCTCTTCTAAACCAAAGGCATTGTGATGAGGACTTGTTAACCAGTGAACCACTGATTGGAATCACAAAGACTAAGCTTTCAAAGACTTTCCCCACACCAACAAAAGGCGTAACATCCACATGTGAACTGTTGCCCAACAAATTTGCAATATTATCTCATTTTCTCACAAGCTGACCATCATCTAGAGTTGTCTGTATCTAAGAACCAATCAGAAACAAGCTCTGAAATGACCTTTGTACCAAATGCCCACATCGGTTCATTAGTATGTGACAATCTGGATGAAACCATTTGTTTAGGGCTTGGGGGTCGTGGCTAGTTATCATGCTTCATTCTCATGAAAATTACAGCTGTCAGTTTGGTATCATAAGTCAGATCATTGGTTAGAGACTTATTGGCAAAGGATTTGCTGGTTAATTCATTATCAAGCATGTATGCATAGCAGCGAAAGTTTTCATACCAATCAAATGCAAACCAAACCATGTGGACAGCGGTAATGTGGTCATCACACATTGGCAAAGGGTCAGTGCGACCCAGATAAGACTCCCCGTGAGTAAGGTCACTGACTGGACAGCGGGCTTTAAGGCATAGCATGCAGGGTGTGGATTAATCTACCCTTTCAGAAAATTAATTTGCATTTATATCAGATTAAGTCATAAAGTGTGAAATCTGACTTAAGTACAGCTGACATGTTTCATTTGTTTTTCTATGTGCCTTAAAGTAATAAATAACATTTGACAATTCCCTTTCTCTGGCATGGCTACTGACCTTAACTTGCTCCAATCTGTTTCTCACTTTCTGATGTCTATTCTTAGCCTTGGCCTGGCGACCGGCAATTCTCCCCTTGGCAGTTGACTGTGCATAACATGACTTCATGTATCGAAATGAGATGTAAGTCACAGCACACAGTGCCACCACAGTCAAATGGCCACCTGGAACATTCTGAAAATGAAAAGGTGAGAGACTCATGAGATTCACTCTTAATCCATGACACTAAAAATGAAGCACCTTAAGGAAATATAAAATGAAATTCCACTATGAAATTTCAAAGTATAAGCTGACATCTACATAAATAGCCCTCTGCCTCGCAGCCTGATTAAGAAGTGGCTTACATTACAAATATGTGCCTTGTGATAAGTGCAGTGGACCTTACTTCATTTTGATGTCACCTGTGTTTATTCAATTCAACATGTCAGTTTTCCAGAAATGTCCTGTTCCTCTATTTCCAAATGTTTTTTTTTCTAATCTTTGAAATGCAATGTAGTCATGATAGCACAATTTTTCATGTGGACAGAAGAGGAAAATGATGAGGCTCACAAAATATTAACCATGGAAATTATTCCCAGATATACACCTAATAACAAAAAAAACAGTTATACTCTACCATAAAACTTTCCCTCTTTCAACTTGCAAATGAACTGCTCCAAAGAACCATTTATATAAATTACCAGTTTTACAATTACTTAGTATAAATGAATTTAATTTAATATCTGGCAACCACTGATGGTTTCAAAATTGATGAATTGAACTTAACAAGGTTACCTGTAAAATAAAGGTAATAAAAATTTTGACATGTGTTGATTCAAACAAATTGTCTAAATTCTGGTGGTTAGAAAATCTAAGACCATGCTATATTAATTTCAGCACATGTAATTTTAAGTGATAGAAATAATGTATTGAGAGTCACAGCCCCTGTCCAAGCTGAAAAAGCTGGATGGGATTGGAGAATTATGACAGCTGCTGGCACAATACCTGATGATTAAGATGATAACTGACATCATTGCTATACTGTACTACCTGTGAAAACAGCATAGGTGTTTAACACTGGTATCCAGACTTAGTGATAATGATAATAGTAAATGGATTTATATAGCACCCTATCACCTCGGGAGTCACAAGGTGCTTCACATTTTTTGTTCTTTCAACATTTCACCTTGAACACAAACTAGTAAATATGAAAATGCTTATTACAAAAAATCACAAATATTCATTATATTGGTAAACAGACTGAGATTTTGTTTGACTTCAAGACTTCACCTCCACAGCAGTCCAGACATCTGACACTGTCTCTTTCAACCAGTCCACCATGTCCTGCAAACATTGGGTTGTACCAGACATCTTGATGAAGTCAGCTGTTCACTGTGAAGAGCTATTTAAGATAAAGAAAAAAAAATTATATATAAATATAAAACAAAAGGTACCCTAAATATACATAAATAAACAATGCCTGGAATGTTGCTTGCCTAAACCTAGATAGTTTTCCTCTTAAACTGTGGTCCAGTGACATGCAAAAGGTCTTTGTCATCCAAATTTCTGGCCCTATCCAAGTTGGTTACCAGCAGCCTGTCCAGGTAACAGCTGTTTCTCCTCTATTGTTCTGGCAACTTCACTGGCTTTGTAATGTATAACATTATTGGACAGAACTGGTCCAACACCTGTAATGGCCATTAAGCACACATTAATTGATTTTTCTTTTTCGTGAAATACACGACGTTCACATCACAATGGAATTGAATCATGGACTTGCATAATTCACACAAAGGTATAACGGCTGCTATTGTTTCATCTGCTCACTCAATCGGTCTCGTTCACCTGTGGTGGACAATGGAGATTTGAATGTCGAGAGACAGTAACCTATTGGATGATTGATGCTACTCATAGATTAGACCTGATGGTCAAGTCTGACCGACTGTTAGCACAAGAGATCCTTGTATGTCCGCCGCTTCACGCATATTATGGCCTAAGCCTACAGTGGTGAATACATTGGTGGATAGATGGGTGTGCACAGAGAACCTCGGCGTTCATCCGAGTCCAGGTAATACTTCCAGCATGAACACCCAAGCAGAAGCTCTGGTTTGGTGGGTGAAACAGTGAAGAAAACGCAAATTTACAACAAGAACAACAAAAACATTGGGGGGGGGGGGGGGGAACACTGAATACACAATGTACATTATACATCTCATAATGTTGTCAGAAGTTGTTGTTGTTGTTGTTTTTTTTTGGGGGGGGGGATGTTTGACTACTTGGTCCCACAAATTCTGGCAGATGAAGAAAAAGTGCTAGATCTATGCCGTTCTTATGCTATTTCAAATGACAGCAGGGTAGTAACAAAAAAAAACAAAAAAAGGTGTCAGAAGACTTATTGGAACTGACAGTCGAACGGTGAAAGTGGGTAGCCAGTGTGCAGAGGGCAGTCGCGGACTTTCGGTGTGAACATTTGTGTGAGATATAATACAAGTATACGTGTAGGGTTTAGTGGATTTGAATGCTAACGTCCTCCAAATCTAGACTGACACGGATCTCTGATGTAACTGGCAGCACTTGTGATTGCAAGCATGCTTTTCCGTTTCCTTTTAATGTAAGCGTAATTTATTGCGAGTGCTCGTTTGTTCATTGCCAGTGTGCATACCACCCAATCATCAAACAATCTGTATAGGTGGATGAGGCACCCTGTGATGCTCTGGACAAACTATAGCGTCTCCTCTCTCTCTCTCTCTCTCAGATAGATTCGTTGTAATGCCAGAACTGCCCATATTTTCCTCACATTTGGTGACATAACCACATTGCTTCTTGAAAAAACGTGACAAATGACAATATGAGAGATGAACGTCAGGGTCAGAATGGTCTCCATGTGAACCAGATACTAAGTATTCCTTTCATACAGGGAAATCGCGCGTGTGCAGATACAAATCTCCCATTTCAGTATTGATGACAGACTGTCTGATGATGACTGATAACAAAGCTAAGATGCAAATGCCCTAGTGTCTGTAAAGCACCACGGCTGAACATGTCTTTACACTATGACCAAAAAAAAAAAAAAAGTAGAAACATGCTTTCCGTCAATATTTCTAACTTTCCTCCACAGTTTCAGATGGGCATATTCAGGGGAAATCTTCATGATTTTTATTTTCAAAAAAATACTTTTACTTTTATGTTTTACGATATGAATGGACGTCATTCGCTCCTTGTAACTATCGGTGGAGCGCATTCACTACACGAACTGCACTGCGCGCACTTTGCAATATTTTGCTGCCACTCACTCACTTTAGCCAGGAATTGCCTGCGCCCCCCCCCCCCCACTCCCCAATCCCGCCTTTCTCTCTATTGATTTTTACGTGATGCGTTCATTGGTTGCACCTTCCTCTTTTCAGTGCCAGACTCGTCAACTGGCTTTCAACTTAAGAGATTTTTAATTTTTTTTTTGCAGTGCAGTGCAGTTTCTCCAAAAATAGATCCCATCGTTTTCTACCCATCAAGCGAGTGTGTCAGTTGAGGTATCGGATACGAGTTACAAAAGTGCCGCCGGCTCCAGTGATGGAAGTAAATAGGTCACAGTATTTTCTTGCTGTAAATACCAATCGCCTCACGACTAAATAAACGGGCAAGATTGGGAAGATCTAAAGTAACCACAACAATATCAGTAATAATACAATAACAACGATGGGTACTATCAGTTCAAAACTGTCCTGCAAAATGTACAATATTTTGTAAAGCATCACAGCTGAACTGCAGATATTATGCATACAATCTGTGTTCTATTAATATTTCTAGCCTTCTCAAGTCTAATGCAAGTCTGAAAAATGGGGGGGGGGGGAGGGGGGGGGGTCTTCATTTACAAATTTCACCATTTCAAGAACCCTAATACATGTAGTTATATTATATGATTTGACACCATATGAATTAATGCCGTAAAACTGTGCGCCGCTAAACCTCACACTTGCAACTTTGCCGATATGCTGGCTAATTGGTTAGTATTTCCATAACAGTTTGTGATAGTTGTCGCCTCAAATTCTAATCTGACAAGGTGAATGGGACACTAAAGGGTAAAGGGGGGTAATATTAAAACTGCATCTACCTCCACCCCCACCCCCCCACCCCTTCAAGAAAAAAAAAACCTTGCCAAAAAGTGGGAACCGGAATTATGTGTTGTTGTTATTGTTATTGTTATTGTTGTTTTGCATTTTGTGATAATACAAGCAACTCTAACAGACCATTAAAGGAAGGACAAATTCAGGCAGATGCAGAACTGACACTAATGTCTAGAAACAGATTTACCCCGGGCAACGCCAGGTACCCAAGCTAGATAGTTTCTCAAAATAACTTGTAAATCATTATGCGCTTAACCATGGCGTTTGAAAAACCAAGGAAGCTGTGTGTACCGCAGGCCTAAAAATAAAAATACATACCGGGGACTACCAGTACCATCCGCCAAGGCGTTGTGTTCCACCTGTGCATCATGCATGCTACTGTCGGCAGTGCCGACTCCTAACTATTCATACTTTTGTTTTTGTTTTGTCTACTGTAATTTAATTCAGTGTTCTTTGGGGGTGGGGGTGGGGGGGCGGGGGGGGGGGGAATAAAAAAAACCATCTTGAAAAAGAAAATGTGACACATGTACAACAAACACAGAGATAAAAGCTAAAGAACGAAAGTTAACTGGGGGACAAGAAACTGAAAAAAAAAAAATGCTTCATGGAGAGATGAATATGAATCATGCACTGAGCATAGATATAAGTACTACATGACGGTCATGTAGTACATCATTCGATGGCACTGAGCTGCCAATGTCTTTGAAGTAGGTGTGAAACATACACGCCGTTGAAAAAAAAAAAATGAAAGGAAAGAAATAACGTTTTTAAAAAAAATCCCCCTCCCTCAAAAAAATTATTGTGCATGTACATGATTCACAAAAGTCCAAAGTACAGATAATAATTATATTAATTATATCCAGTAACTTTATCAATGTCAGGGCTCGTCCACAAGTGCACACACAGGCTACCACAGGCGACACAGAATGAATAAATAAAAGCAGCTGGTACCGAATATCTAGGAATCCACTTTCTTGAAATGTGAAGGGATGCAGTGTTGCGCCGATACATCTGCTGTTGCTGAATTTCTAAGATATGCGTAGGCCTATCATTGAGAAATTTGGATTCATCCCGCATCGGAAATGGGGCGAATTGGAATGTCCATAAATCATTATTCTAGGAAGGAGTTTGGGGAAATATCACAGGGTGTGTGTGTGGGGGGGGGGGGAGGAGTTCAAACATCAGGGTATGTCTTCTTATGTCTATCATCTCATCAATCTCACCATAGCACACAGCCAAGATTACTTTATAACCTACATAAGCTACGTACATTAAACACAAAGACCGCCGCCATGCCCCCCAGGCCCGCCATACACGACCATAAAAAGAGTCGGCGGCGATTCTGACCTCTGAATACGGCAATATGCCCATCAACTTGCTATCAAGACACTTTATGGCCCCCAAGATCCACGGGGATAGGGGCGTTCCTGAGCTGAGTGTGAAACTGAAACATCTGTGTGTGCTGGCTCTCATACCAAGCATTAAAGCAAAGCAGCTCCACGGAATGTTGGTCCACCTGACCTGTGCTGTGTTCTTGGTATCAGACATAATGTCTCAATAATTGTGTACGTTTATGATCGATAGTTTTTGCTATTGTTCAATGTTGTTTTTCTGCGGTCTACACATACCCACCCAGTTTGGTGACCGCCACGTTCATTAAAGAAATATGAGGGCCATTCCTTTTCTTATTCTGGCCCAAATGTATGGAATACTCTCCCCGATAGATAGAAATATATTTCTTCATCTGAGAAATTCAGAACAGTCACTTCTGCACAGGAAACGTCCACTGACTGATAGTCTCCCCTCCATCTTGTATATTTTGTACATCATGAAAGTATAATTGCAAGTGCATGAGAGAGAGAGAGAGTTGTTGCTATTTTCATTGTAAAGCACTTTGGGTTCACGTTGTGGAGATAGTCCATTCGCTATGTATTGTACTCAATTATTATTATTATTATTATTCATGTTCTTTGCCCTAGGCCCCAGACAATGCAAGTGCTTTGAAACTGTCCCTGCTTATGAGTTTAATGCACTTATTTTCTTTGTAACAGACAATATAAAGACTGATTTCCAAACAAGCGCAAACAGACACGTTTTTATTACACAACTGTATAGAAGTCACATTTCAGCACATATATCTACATAATATAACCAGATGCGGACTGACCGCGAAAGTACTCTTAAACTGCTCCTAGTCTATCATTTTATCAAGGACAGGAGTACTGAACTAAGCCATGCTCAATCAGCACACAATTCCGCCGTTAAATAAAAATCCAGCTACAAACTGCTGGGTGCAAGGCAGATAATGATCATAATTATTAATATCATGTTTTGTGATGAATCACACTTTTTAGCATTTGGCAGTCTAATCGTGAATCACATGTGCACAGTCTATCGAAGCCAATTTCCCCGTCCCTGGAACGGATGGCAGCCAAGCCATTAGCAGGTGACTTATAGCCATCCTATACTAGATCTAGTCCCGCACACCATAAGACTAAGAGTGAATCAAAACTGCTGCGAGATCACAGAATAATTAGTAGTCTGTTCATAACGTAAACTACACAAAAGGTTGTTGAAGAAAAACTAAACAAAAAAACAAAGGAAGGGCTACAGAGGGAAGGGGGAAGAAAAAAAGGAGGAGGAGGAAGGGGAGCTGTATGAGAGGAGAGGGGAAAGTTTATCAGCTTATTTCATTCTGACATTCTGTACGTCACCTAAGGATTTTAGATATAATATATATACAGATACACGTATTACCTAGGTTTTCTATACGGTGACAATGTGGACATGGACCAAGGCAAAGTGTGATAACAATAGACAACAGGGTCTGGGAACTTTCTGGTATTTGAAGCACAAACTTGATTTTTTTTTTTTAAAGTTTTTTCATGAATATTGCAACATTATAATTTTTTATTCATTGCTGCAGCATCAACTTGGATGTCATGTTGAATTGCTTAGTATATTTTGCTAAAAATAACAGTTCTAGTTTGACACTTTGTTAAATATTGTATATTGTTGTGCAGCGTCTTATCGGAGTGAGATTTGATTGACTTGTTCATCCACCACCAAACCTTCCAATGTCAGTATAGGCTTCTTGTCCGCAGAAAATTGCAATCGGGCATAAAACTGAACAGCCTTTTGTGTTCTGACCAAATGGTAGATATAATATATCGTCGGACATCAGCCAAAATACTTCACTTCAAGCGTCTCCACGTCTTTCGTAACGCCCGGGTATGGAAATCCGAACGGTAGCACTGCGTTCAGCTGGCGGTAACTAATTACTATCAGATATTTTCTGTATTTCAATTGTTTGTAGTTTCAGATTGCGTTTTGGTATCTTGCCGATTAGTGAGAACGTTCTTCTGGTTAAAACGCACGGGGCGCAAAACATGTGCGCTGCGGTTTGTTCATTTCAAATGCCACCTAAAACAAACCCGGCAATGCACGGAATACGTAGGAAATCAGTCGGCTAAGGAAATGTGTACGGTTTAATGATGATTTTATGTTCCACCCAGTCTAAAAGACAAGGCATTCAATGATGGCTTTACACTTTGCTGGTAAATACAAACTGTTGACAACATATAAACACTTCACTATATATTACTGAGCAATATACGTACACACTTTTAAAGAGATTCACAGAAAATTGTTGCAGCGTTAGTATGGTTTAATTACTTGTTATTTCTGAGCTTTGCGTTATTTGTTTTATTTATTAAGCGATACGGGTATGCTTAGATTTTTATTTCCCTCTGTGGTAAAATCGGCCACGGGGGGCAGGGGGCGTGGGGAGCATCTTTTGACGAGGGGTAAGCGTTTTTCTGACTTTGCATTTCTTAAGTCGTTTAGGGTGAGATGAGAATACTGTTGCTTCTTTTGAAGTTACTCCTGTTCCAGAATGCAATGACATTTGTGTTAAAAAGTTAATTCATATTCACCTAGGTTCTTCAATTCAGTAGAATGCGTGAAAAATGTATTCAGGCCTGTTTTGCATACTTTATCATTACAGCCCACAAACCGCCGGAAGACTGATGATTCATTCACTTTTCCACACAATCGAAAATGTCAAATCTGCAGTGAAATGGAACAAGGAAAACAAAATGGTCGGTTGTCTCCTTTATTATAACTGCATTGTTTCATGTATTTGCTCATTTTGCCCCGTCACATTTTGATAATGACCGCCTAAATCATTGAGCCATCTCGACCCGGTATGTTCCGCGGATGAAAAAGTACTAATTATTTATTTAATTACCGGCTATACACCGTGACCCAAATAGTCACGCATTGCTAGCGTGCAAGAGGTAGGAAAAGAATGAAAGCCCAGACCAACACAAAATAGGTCACAGGCGAGGTGGGCCTCCGGTCAAGAATGAGGGAGGGCAGATGGTCATGAAGAGTCAGCATAGCATTGAATTTCGTGACTCACACGGTTTTATGGAACGCGGTCATTGAAGTTATGCAATTCCTGTCCCGTAATGAGAGAACAGCTGTGGCTTGAGATTAAAAGTGACCCACGGAGCGCTGTCTGAGGTGCGAGAATTCTGAGACAGCTACGTACGTACAGGACTGATTGTACGGTCGAACAAGCGGTTTCACGGCTCTGTTTACAGAGCTGGCAAGAAGCAAACTGGCATACCAAATAATAATGTTTATACTTGTGACATAAACTACTTTCGCTCGCCAACACATATGTGTTCAAGCACTCATGTGGAACAAAATGTAATCATGAATAAAATACAATGCCAATGTATTCACGTACAAAAATAAAATAAAATGTATATTTCGTTTTGCTCTCTTCGTATGTGAACACATTGGCATGCATTGAAATGCTATTTCTGATTCTGCATGCGGGCGGGGGGGGGGGGGGTCAACTTCAAGGTCCTTGGCCGGCAGCTCTGTCAAGAACTTACGATGTAGTTCCATTTATCTGTTTACCTAAAACCAATATGAAACCATGTGACAAAGCAGCGACATGCAGGGCTTGTGCCTGAATTCGTTGACATGCAGTCTCTCCGTAATTCAAGGCCATTTTACAGCAAATTTTAGTTGTAGTGACTAATGGGAGTAATGAGATATTCTTTGTTGCCGAGTGTTAATGGTCTTCGCGTGTTGCGGAGGCCTCGATAGATCGATGACCTTCCAATGAATCATGGTCCCCAGCTGACTATGGTTCCCTCACAATGTGTATGGCCTACCGTGCCGATAGAACTCAGCTGTACATATAACACTAGCTTTGAGTTTTCACAAAATGACAGAGGAATGGACGCCTTCTGCGCGATTAAATCATAACTTCAGTATTAAAAACAATTTGAACCGGCGCATCATATCAACTTCGGGTAAGGCAAGGTATATCATGTTATACATATATGCTAACGCGCAATTAGATAGTTGAAAAGTGGAGGAGTCCAGCAAGTATGATGCAGCACAGTTAGCCAGGCGCAGTGAACTGGGGAAAATTATTGCTTTCATTCACATGGAGGAGGTGGTGTGTAAGCCGCGACCTGGTTACAAATCCCACACGTACAGGAAGAAAGATGCGACTTTGTAAATTTAGACGATAATGTTGACTTTGACTCCTTCCATTCTAACCAACCTAAAATAAAACTAGATCTAGAGTCTAGATCTAGATCATACTTTTATATTGTATAGGTGGGCCGGAAACTGTTGATGCACAGCTAGTGGTTGGGTTGGATATATTATGGACGATGGAAAGAGTCGATCATACAAACTGACAGACGGAAAACGAATGAGAGACGTGCACATAATACTGAATTACAGTTTGTTGGTGAAGTACGTTATAGATGACGTAAGCATGAAACGCAGAGAACGTCATGAGTGTGAAAAACAGCGCAGGCACAGATGCCGCAAGCCTGTTTCGCTCTATGAATACCAGTAAACACTCATATCTATAATCCTCCAATATCTCCCGGCTGCATGCCTAAATATTCATCATAACAAACAGGAGTAAATCTTTAGTACATGTACTCTGTGCCACTTTTGAGAGTTTGCACAATTAACATCCTTTACGCGTAATGTAAGAGACCGCCTAGCAAACAGGCCGTATCACATTGATAAACATCAGCTTACCTGAACGCACACTGTTCGACTCGTCCACACCACTGGTCGTCCAGAGATCTTGTGGCTCGGGGGGAGAGAGATGAGAGTTCCCTGGCTCTCGCGTCACGGAGTAATTTCTCGCAAGATTGTGCTAGGCTAGGTAGCGATAGGCCTACTATGTGAACTATTCGGCAACTTCAATCCGCGTGCACGCACCAGCGACTTTAGTTACAGCACAAATGGATATGAGCGTCACCACCTTCAAGTCTCTACTTTCGGCTCTCGCTGACTTCAGACGGGACTGTCTGAATCAGTGAGACTGCGCGGTTATCACACAAATGCCCAAGGCTTCCTCCTGATATAAACACCCGAGACACAGGATATCGAGACGAAAACAACTCTCCAATATTTCCGTCCGTCACACCAACATACCACACCAGCCTCAGTAGGCAATTTAGATTTGAGTATAGTCGTGCAAGCGTACCAGTGCGATGTGTCGGTGATCGACCGAGCTACACGGCCGCACGAGCGGACTCGCTGGGTTTCAGTCTTGTTCAACTGCCAGCCAGGTCGTTTCGGTTTGTTGATAGCCTACGAAATAATGTAGCTCACTACAACTTCTTTCGTTTACAAAATTGTTAAGGTAGATTTTGACAGGATTGACAACTTTGGTCAAGAGCGCTGTCACGCAATTTTGACATAATACACTCCCATGCCTTATTAAATATGGGACGATAGGGTCAAACCATAATTCTCACCCCCGAAACCATTTTTATAATCTCCAGCCCGGACTTTCACTTGGTATGTAAACTTCTACCTTGTAGGCTTACTGTAGTCATAAACCACAACCAGGATTCCGATCCTAACTGAGTTTATCCCAATAACTTACGTAATCCCAAACCTTGCCTTGGTTTTCTGAAATCTTAGAATAGGATGAAATTACATAACTGACAGAATATACACAGAGAGAGAGAGAATCGAGAGACAGAGAGAGAGAGAGAGAGAGAGAGAATCTGTATGATAATGCTATTTATGTCGTTTGCATTGACGTTACAATATTTCGTGTGACTTCATAGAATTCAGCCCACTACTGGTACAATCTTCCAACCACAAAGATATCTTACACTAGGCCGCAGGCTACACTAGTTAATGTTAGATATTTTTTATTCCAACTCACTCCTAGTCCCTTTCCCCGCCCCCACCCAATAGTCACCCACCGGGTCACTCGAGCGCATCGCCTTTAGTAGGCTACGCCTCTGATCATGTGACCCAGCCGAAGGCAGGTGGGTGACCCCTTGACCTTGGATTACCCCACCCCCTCCCCAAACACCCGCCCGTCCGGGCGTATTGTGGAGTATTTTGCCGCATTGTGGGCCCATGATAGATATCGATTCACGGGGAAAAGGCGAAGAAAGAATAGATAGCGGCGGAGATGATCCGAGTATGTTGCAAAATTGTACTTTCACAATCATCCAAAATGTGTAGAAACAGACACATCAGTTTGTTCTGTACAGATGTTATTCACACCCATACTACCATGACTGCCATACTTGTACGTGATGAAGAATTGTGCACATGAGACACCCGAAGAAATGGTGGGATGGTGTAAAGCCTTGCTTTGGTTGCAAACATTTTTTTTATAGGATCCACCGAATATTTTTGGCAACATCAGCCTGGCTGTTCGTACCGATGAGGGCGCAATGCCCCAGATGAGTCATTTAATACCGCAGGCTTGCAAGTTTTTAGTGCAATCCTTCTAAGCGTATAGCCGAAGTGCAGGCATTTTGGATTATGAAATAATGCATCCATACAATTTTGCATTCGTACGATATATTACGCGCAAGCGCTTATTCATTTTGCATTTGAAGTTTGCACAAGTTTGGAGAAGCCTCTTTGTTGGCGTGACCTTTTTCTTTGTAAGAAATCCTTCCACTATACAGTAATATGAGGATATTGACTTTAAAATGCTTAACAAATAACCCTGCCTTTGAATAATAAATGAGAGTAGGCCCACAAACAGAAAAGGTCTTATGTGAAAATATCCGCATGCACACGTTTTTCAAATGGACAGGCCTACTTTATTTTGTTGTTGTTGTTGTTGTCGTAATATTCATAAGCCTTGTACAATTGTAAGTAAATAGTGACAATCATTTTGACCGGCTGAGGACGCCATAACACTTGTTGGTTGAGAAGGACAAAAGCACTACAATCCTGTGCACTATAATAACATTACCCGGTAGCAACTTTAACAGGACTTTAAAGAAGGCTGAACTTTGTCACTGTGTTACAAGAGAGTCATTGAAAATAGCCTAATGTGCATAACGCTTACTGAAATGAAGAGGGGCTGAGAGAAAAGCATAGATCTAACGTGATCGCTGCTGTTTCAGTGCTTCACCCTGTCAATGGTTTGAAAGTTCTTGTCACCTTCGAAATGTAATCGTTTTCTCAAGCACTCGGCCTTCCGTTCACCATTCACGTCTTACGCGTCAGATGGTTTAATAAATATATAAGGGTAATAGAGTTAGCAACCTTCTAGTCTTGGCAACACTTGTTGTAAATGGCCCATAGCCTTTGTAAATTCGAGCTGTGTTTAAATATCTAATTCAGTCTATTTTTAAACATGTAAAAAAAATAAGAGTTATAAGAATAAACAATTCTCGCAAAGATATAATCCCACACAATGATAATATTATATAAATGTCATAGAAACATAAAACGGAATCGTCCATCAATATCAAGATCATGAGACTCTTTCGACAACAACTGTATTTTCTCCTATACAGACCAGGGGTAGCTATTACTTTTGGTTGTTTTGTTGTTGTTGTTGTTGGTGTTGTTTTATTGCAGCTTTGAACTCGGTGGATATGGAAAATTTTGACACCTTATCAATACAAGTAATTATCAATTCTTCAGAGTCTCTTCTGATCTCAAGCTAATTTGTTGCTGATTTAACAGCCATTTCTTTTAATTAACCTAGCCTGTCATCGTACTCTATTTTTTAGCCATTTTCATGTCACCCGAGGCATAGAAAACCGAGAAGAACCATTCCTCCTCCCACTATATGTCCACAAATTGCGCGCGTATTAATGCAGTGCATACTACTCTTTTTCGCTCAATTATAAAAGGGTGTGGCGCCAATTGTTGCATTGTTGATATCGATGATACGCGTGCAATCCGGTGGACGGAACATGACGAATTGATCCCCTCGATGTCCTGCATCTCGGATGTTACTTTCACTACCCACTATCATAATATCGAGCACAGACCGCAGAAGATTATGAACGAGTATCGCTGGGAATGAGAAGCAACGTTTGACTCACTTCACCACCACTTCAAGTGTCGCGTGACTGGTTGATGTCAGACATCAGTTAAAAGTGTAACATTACGAACAGGGCAGACATAATGTTGTGTAAAGTTGAACGCCATGGACGGTTGGCAAGTGAGAATTAATGTTGTGAGGTCACACCAGTATGACATTTATTAGGTTCACGAAATTCCGACAGCATAGTACATCTGACTGGTTTGAAACGACATCAGAAGTGCAAAATAGTATTTCGGGGTAAAATGAATACACACTTAGTGATCCATTTAACAACTTGAAAAATTTCTTTGGCAGAGCTTTCACATCCTTTTTCAGGAAAATGAAGCTTTATGAGTGGCGGGGCGTGGGCCCTGGCCAGGCTGACGAAGAGAGGGTGCCTTAAAAATACCGTGAGAAATGAATTAAGTTGTCCTGCTTTGTACGGAGACCTGACTGTTTAGAAATTGGTGCATGACTTTACCGACTCTTTCAGAAATTGTTAGTTAGCAGAAAGATCAAACTCACATGTTTTTCTACTGTTTTTGCTTTCGAGTCCTCTACATGGCGGGATCCGAGACCTTTGGCAAACGTTAGGAATGAGGTCCGTTCTCTACTGAAAGCAAATTCGCATTTCGGATTACCGGTTATGGCAGTTTCAGCTGCCTAGCTGCACAAAAACTGTATTAAAATGGCCTGTTCAGTTAGCAATAGCCTGACTGCAGAAATAACAGAGGCTTCATCAGTAAGACAGGCAGCCTGCAATGATCATCAAAAAGCTTTCATTATCACACTGGTCTGGCCATGAAATCAACCTGGTTGACAGCAATAATTGTCAAGGTTGGGACAATTCGTAACGTACACTAAACTTTGAACATTATGGAATCACCTGGTTGCACTAAAATCTGTGCTTTACTATTTTTCTGGTTTCGACGCAGTTGCATATTGCAGTACAACGGCCACCTGCCGGTCGTCGGTGAGCAAGCAGTCTCAAGAAAGTATCGTGATCAAATACATGTAGCTTAATATGTCAAAATTGAGGCAGTCTTGAGTTCTTTCTTTCTCGGGGAATTCTGTTGTGTTCCCTGAACGAACAAACTTTCGGTCAAGGTGAGGCTGTTGTGGGCTATATTTGGGCTGGTCGTATACCAACTGACGAATTGCCATCGGTTGACAAAGGCAGTGGTTGCTGCCCAGTAGCATTCGTTGTCCTTTTTGCCAGCTTTCGCTTGGTTGAGCACAGTCTTATGTGTTTGGGTGAATTTGATACCACCGGTCGGCTTAACCTGGCTTAAATGCACAAATGTCCCATGCTAATAAATGACAACGGTTGGCTGATTTACAGGGTTGGCCAAGTCAGCAAGTTTGTGTCAGCTAAAAAATGTTCGTAAGCTTACCGCGCGGTAAAACATGTTTCCAACACGCCTGTAGAATTTCAGGGGATCTGCTATATGATGAAAGAGACAGTTAAAGTAAAAGACGAAAACGTAAACACGGAGATGGAAACCGGGAGAATAAAGATAATCAGGAACGGAGCACTAAGACTAAGATGAGAGAGGAAGGCGGTTGTTTCCCGGCGACACAGTTAGATATCTACATAGTTTCCACTTATCAGCAGTGTACGTCGAAAGTTCTTTGTTTCTCGGGGGGTTTAGCCGAAGGCGTAACTTTTCTCCCTTTTCTCCTTTACAACCATGCATGTGTGAGTTGCTTTTCCAATCAAGGAAATTATGAGCCACTGTAAAATGCTTGGAAAATGAACTGTGGGCTTCATTTAATCAGACAAGTCTGCATCTACATCATTTTGTACAAAACTGGCATTTTTACAAAAATTGATCTGGGACCTGTTTTGACTTCCGTGAACAATTCAATATCCAAATATTCTTTTGATCAAACCTATTTTAAAACAACAGCAACAAAAAACAACAACAACAACATGTATAATATTTATAACGAACACCTGTATTCACATCAGCCACCAGCTGTCTGTCCCTTCCTGCCCCCCGCCCCTTTTTTTTTTATCAAAGTATAAATAACTACTCATAGCTCCACTTTTTTTTTTTTTTAATTTCCTTTGACTTCATGTCAAGGCCTTATATTATAAATTATTTGTATAATAGCTTTTCCCATCTCAACTTTCTGTTAATTAGAATGAAGACTCTAAACAATGACCATGCTTCCTGAAAAAATGAATCAGATTCATATCACTGAGTGAGAGACAGGATTGGAGAGGCGATGGCGTGAAGACTGGACAACGTCTTGAACTTGGAATACCGTACCAGAGGGAGGATAATTCAGTTTTTGTTGTTGTTTTTTTAGTGCACGTAAATTTGTCCTCTGAATTGTGTTCTTTTGAGCGCCGAGTTATACTCTTTTACAATCCGCTGTGTGACTAGCTCTGCTGACATAATTCATGGTAAATAATGGAAGTAGGGTATAGTCTACTTTCATGCCAGCCGATATTATGTTGCTTACCTAGGGCAATGAACTGCACACGCATAATACTCGGCCAACTGTAAGGACTAGTTTTGGAGCTTGATATTGCAGGGTAATGAGGTGGGGCTGGGAACAGGGGTACCGAGATGATCATTAAATTTTAGATTTTGCACACTCCGTGTCAGTTTAGTGTAAGTTGGACTTTATAACTTTATAATAAGATTTGAACGGTGGAAATTAATCATTCATCCTGTTTAAACCCACTTTGTGGCATTAATTCATATGAGAGCATACACTTAAAATGGTATTTTTAATTTAATATTTTTCCTGCTGCTGGGGCAGACACTTTGTGTTCAAAGTCTCCATCATTACCCCTTGTTCTAGGCCTACTATACTTTCCCCTTTCTCCAACTTCTCATTCTGACTTTTAGGTTTGAATGAACGCTTCGTCTCTTTCACAAAAGTTATGGGCATTTCTTTTAAACTCGAGAGGAAAAAGAGGTAGATCTAGGTGTACTGCCATTTGAAGATTTTTGTTTCTCTATCCTTCAACGGTTTTCTGACGTGAGGTAGCCAACATTCATGTTTTTTCTCTCTTTTTTTTTGTTGTCTTTGTTCCTTGCGTCGCGATGTCCCAAAATACGACCACGAACCTCGCAATACAAAGGGGAACTACTCCCACGGAGAGCCATATCAACTTCCGTATCATATCAAATATGGCTTCTTATACCAATGAATCGAAGTGTACTGAAACAGGATAAAATCTACTTGCTGGATGTTGTAACTTGTCAAAGAACATGACGAGCAACACAGGATGGATGACGAAGCAAGACAAAAAGGTATCAGATTCAGGGTAAAGTAATCAGGCAAATCGTGTTTTGCAGAAAACAGTTTACATCTAGATCTAGATCTAGATTTATGTCTAGCTAAATCTAGATCTAGAGGCTAGAGATCTAGATTTAGATCTATCTAGACTAGATTTAGAATGCAATTGCAAGGAGTTATTTACAAGGCATACCTTGAAACTAACTCCAGCGTTAAGCCGTAAGGTACTCCTTAACAGCTTCTGATTGGTCAATGAAACACGCCTTGAAAATAACGGTGACGTTAGTTCCAAGGCATACCTTGAGTCCATGGCTACCCCGGCGGCTTTCCCTGATATGTCAGTCTGACTACTGGCCAGACGAACATCGGCCTACGGCTTCGATGATACAAACTGACTAGACCCTCACGTCGTTACATACATTACAATCAATCTGACAATGCACAGTCTTTAAAGGCTTCACGTTTAGAAATACTGAAACAGCTTCTGATTGGTCAATGAAACACGCCTTAAAAATAACGCTGGCGTTAGTTCCTAGGCATACCTTGAGTCCAATAAACAATACATGGCTACCCCGGCGGCTTTCCCTGATATGTCAATCTGACTACTGCCCAGACGAACATCGGCCTACGGCCTCGATGATACAAACTGACTAGATCCTCACGTCGTTACATACAATCAATCTGACAATGCACAGTCTTTAAAGGCTCCACGTTTAGAAATGTACTGAAACAGCTTCTGATTGGTCAATGAAACATGCCTTGAAAATAACCACTTTGATTTAGAGTCTAGACTCTAACCTAGATCTAGGTCTAGATTAGATCTGGAGTAGATTTTTATTAGCGTAACTTCTGTTTTGTTTTTTAAATCCAGATCTAAGGTTCATTGAAAGAGTTGATCCAGTGCTTGTCTGTGACAAAATTGGAAGTTTACAATGTAACTTGATCTAGATCTAGATATATCAGCTGTCCATTAGTAAAGCCAGGTTCTGAGGTAGTCTCTTGGTCAGTCATGTCGCCAAATAAAGAAGATTCCCAAGAATTCAAAAGCATCTTGAACTGGATCATAGGCTCCAATCTAGATCCAGTTTGTATAGATCTATCTAGTCTTCTAGATCTAGACTGGAAGACGTAGATAATAAATCTATCTAATGGATTTAGATTTCAAATCCAGAACTGTTTCTAGCGTACTTCTAAGGGCCTACTAAGTTCTTAATGTCATGCCCAGATTTTATGGTTTGTTCATGAAACTTTCTATCAGTATCAGCCCTTATTTACTTGCAATGAATTGTGTGAGGATCGTAGGAACATTAACTCATTAACTGTCACACAAGCCTTCTTAACTTTTATAAATGCTTCTGACGAGTTATAAATCAGTTCTAAGACTTTGAGCAGCAGTTAATAAACACTCAACCTGTTTATATATATATAAATCTTTTCAGAAATCATTACAATTTGGTGAATTTGGGGGAAGAGTTCCATTTGAGTTACACAATAGGTATACTACAAGGATGCGACTTTAGGAGGGGCAGTGCCCCCTTGGCAAATTAGTCCTCAAGATGGGTTTTCTTATAGTAAATGAGGGGATCGGTGATTAACACTCGTAACATGAAATATGTGTGCATCTGTAACTCATAAAAGTACTCCTCCCCAACTTTTGGTCTTATTTGGACAAGGTTTACTCTGTACATAGCTGCCGTCCTCGAAATATGTAGCCTTTTCTGGGATTCCAATTAGGCCTAGGCATATCCATTTTTGTGGTGAAAAATATTTACAAGATTTAATAATAATAAATAATAAATAGAATTTCTATAGCGCATTTCTAATAAAATTATTACTCAATGCGCTGTACATTGCATCAATAATTCATGCATACACTTTCCAAATCTCGTACTTAAACACGCACTCTCATCCATACAAACTTTCAGTTTCACACACATAGATGCTCTTAATCAGAGATTTGAAGAATTTCCCCCTGTAAACAAGGAAACTGAGCTTAAGTTAAAAAAATTTAAACACATTAAGTTTGTATCGTCCATTAACAGGCTAGAGATTCAATGGACCTGACATTAGGCGCAGATCTGCCATAACATGTTCAGTTCATAGAATACCCATATTCATGATTGCTTTTAAGTGTTCCTACCTTGACTCCACTCAGTGAGGCAACAGTAATTTTGCAGCTTGCTGCACTTCATCTGTGTGACCATACACTAAGGCTTTTCACATAGAAACATGTTATCAACAGGCAAGGCCATGCTCATGTTTCATAAAATATAAACAAAGGAGCTCGTTGAATTCAGAATTTTTGTCAGTATGAGGAATCTGTTGAAAAAATTGGGTTTTACGAGTAAAAATTAGAAGTTGGCAGCTTGGTCCAGATTAAAGTGTAGGACTTTGATTTAATTATACTAGTGACACTAGTGTACAAGCTATGATGATAATTTATGGATTAAACCCCCTGCCTTGTCACATTATCACAAATACTGGTTTAAACCTTAATAAATGAAAATTATATTATGGTCATGAATGTGACTGGTCGGAACCAGTAAAAAGAAGAATTGAGAGTAAGACTCTTAAGTGTATATTGAGCTAATGACAGTTTTTGTTTGTTTCTGTAGCATTATCCAGGTAAAAGTCGCAAAGAACGTCTACCACCGGAGATGTTTGATGAGCTTCAACCTCGGAATAGTAGTTATGATCTGAAGGCCCCAGAATACCAGATTAAACCACAGTACCTTATTGAAGATAGTGTTGAGAGACCTGTCCAGGTACAGCCAATAACATCTGATTCTTTTAGAAATAAAACTTCAAGTTTAAGTCTAATTTCCTCAATCAGTCAGGTTACTGTTGATGTGCTTTACACATGAAACTGGATATAAGAATAAGGTCAAAAACATAAATACACCAAATAAGTACTTTATATTACCAGTACTGTGTGTATTTCTATTGTAACAATTGTTATTGTTACTTGGTACTAACCGAGGTTTCATTCATTGTATACTAATTGTTTGGAAGTTTTAAGTTAATAATATGCCATAAGCACAATGTTAAAATAACAACAACAAAAAACGGAAAAGCTATGGGGTCGTAACAAGGCTTGAAACAAAGCATAAAATATGGGAAAAAGAAAAGGCTGTCTATTTTTGCTTAGCCTCAGATAATAAATAATACGTTTTTACTTCGCCATAAGCACATGTTGTATTAAGAAACTTAGATATATGTGATGGTTGTAACTTTAAGGACTATTGGGAACTATGCAAGGTACCTTTGCATGTAAGTCAAACTACTGTTGTTTGTAAGAAGGTACTGTCATTTAAATTATGGATATCACTGTTTTTATGTGACCAGACAACAACAATGCAAATATCTCAGTCATGAAGGACATTGTGTTTCTTTTTTGTTTTCAATGAAAGAATATCGTTTAATTCATGGATACTGAGCTTGCCTTTGACTTTTACGCCACTCTTGACTGAACCAGTTCGATGATAAGTTCAGTTGAATTTAAAGATAAAAAGTCAGCTGTATTGCCTTCTTGAGAGCAAGACCTAAATGTGCCTGGTGTCATTGATTTACTGGCCATGGTGTGACAAATCCTTAAGGTAGAGAACAGGAACTAGTTCAAGAACCTTTAGTGCATATAAATATATCAAACCAGATATATTCAGGGGAAAAAATGTTTTAGACATTATAGAAAATAGCCCATATAGTTTTTGTTGCATCTGGATTTATTTCTTTGTCCATGCAGTTTGTTGGAGAGATTGATGGAGTTTCACCTCACTTGGACATCACTAACAGGACAGATGTATTGCGGATCATAGACAAGGGAAAGGTAAACTGTGTGTCATATGATGACCCCGGCCTGTCATTATCTTGTTTCTGCCAAGTCTACAACAGTGAAGTTAGAAGTAGAATTTTCTGGAGTTGTCATTTTCTGTGAAAAACAGTCCATTTGCAGAAAATGAAGATGTGCCCCCTAATTCTGTTATTTAACATTTTTGCTCCCAAGCCCAAACAGCCCTTCTTCCTGTAGACTACCAGAATAATGGATTATTGGGTAGAAAGACAGCAAGAAGTAGTAAAATTAGGAGTGCAAAACATGCCGGAACAATGTCAGCGGGTATATTGGCAGCAGTTTTGGCATGAGGGTCAGTATATAGGCTGTGCGGCGGTCTTCTGCAAAACATGTGGCAGCTAAGGGGTTTAAAGTTAACTGTTTGTGTGCAATCTTGACATCGTCAAAAGTTGTCATTCCCATTATATAAAGGATTGTAAATGGAAAAACATTCTAGAGTGCTCACCACTGTCTATTATTGTCTTGTTCTGCAGTATCACACAGTCTACAGTATTGTTCATTGAATTTGGTAATATTAAATTGTATAAAACAGTCTACAGTATTGTTCGTTGAAGTTGGTAATTGTGGAATTGTATAAAACTACCATTTTCTTTCAGAAATCTTTTATTTTGCAGGAAATTGAGAGGTATATAATATGTGTCCTTCATATTGTAGCATTTGACCTTTCACTGAAATGCACCTTTATAATAATAATAATAGTTCGTCCATCAGGTATGATGATGACCTTAACAACACCAGAGGAATAAAGAACAGAAATTGTTGAGAATTTCAACACATGGACAATAAAGAGAACTAAAGGACACAGAGGACAGAATGGAAAGACTGTTCTTTCATGACTTATGGCTTCTCATGTGACTGATAAGTCCTATTTTTGCCTTGCAGACCCTTCCGCATAAATGACAAGAGTGCTCCGTTGGTTCAGTACCACTGGGCCTTTTCTTGCGCCGTTCTCTTTTTTTGATAGCCTGCTGGACTCTGTCAGCTTCCCATGCTTTGCTGCCTCTGGTAAGGGCCGCCCTCCAATTTGCACGATCAAGCGAGAGCTTTTCCCACTCACTCACATCAATGGCAAAGGCCTTCAGTGATTGCTTGAGAGTGTCTTTGTAACGTCTCTTTGGGGCCCCAACATTCCTCGTTCCATTGGAGAGCTCAGAGAAGAAGATTTGCTTAGGGAGTCTGGAGTCGGGCATTCTGACAACGTGTCCTGCCCAACGTAGCTGAATTTTTTTCAGGTGGCAGAAGATGCTCAATTCCTTGGCACGATTGAGGACCTCAGTGTCTGGAATTTTATCCTGCCATTTGATCCTTAGGATCTTTCTAAGGCAGGCCAGATGAAAGTGATTTAGCTTTCTGGCATGCGATTGGTACACTGTCCAGGTTTCAGCCCCATAGAGTAGGGTGGGAAGGACCACAGCATTGTATACTTTCAGCTTAGTGTCTGTGCGAATGCCGGCAACATCCCATACTCTCTTTCGAAGCCTGCCAAATGCAGAGCTGGCTTTGCTGATTCTTGAGAGAATTTCAGTATCAACACGAGCCGCGGAAGACAGTGTACTGCCAAGATAGGTGAAGTTCTCTGACACCTTCAGAAGACTGTCATGGACTTTGATATTTGGGGTCACAGGATACTTGTCGTCTGGAGTAGGCTGATGGAGCACTTCCGTCTTCTTTGTGCTTATTGTGAGGCCAAAGTTGTCACAGGCACTAGAGAACTTATCAACACAGTTTTGCATGCTATCCTCATCGTGTGCCAGAAGTGCACAATCATCAGCAAATAGTAGGTCACAGACTTGAGTACTTTTGGTTTTGGTTTTTGCCTGAAGTCTCCTGAGGTTGAATAGACTGCCATCAGTTCGGTACTTGATGCTTACCCCTTGATGAGGAGAGCTAAAGGCTTCTTGTAGCATTGCAGAGAACATGATGCTGAACAGAGTTGGGGCTAAGACACAACCCTGTTTTACCCCATTTGTGACAGCAAAGGGCTCTGAAACACTGCCGTTGCTTTTGACTGCAGCTTGCATGCCATCATGAAACTGGCGCACTATTGTGATGAATTCGGGTGGACACCCAAACTTCGCCAAGATTTTCCAGAGGCCTTCACGACACACTGTGTCAAATGCTTTTGTGAGGTCAACAAATGTGATATACAGCGCTTTATTTTGTTCCATGCATTTTTCCTGAATCTGTCTGGCAGCAAAAATCATATCCGCCGTTCCCCTCTCTTTACGAAAGCCACATTGGCTCTCGGGAAGCAAGTCATTTGACGAGAGGTGATCAAGAAGGCGATTCAGAAGCATTCTTGCCAATATTTTGCCAGCAATTGAAAGTAGAGAGATTCCCCGATGGTTGTCACAGACTTGGCTGTCCCCTTTGTTTTTGTACAGATGGATGATTGAAGCATCTTTGAAGTCCTGTGGCAGCTTCCCTGCTTTCAACATATGATTGAACAACTCGGTCAACCTTTCAATAAGCTTTTCTCCACCGAAGGCATACACCTCAGCAGGAATTGAATCCACGCCTGGTGATTTGTTAAAGGACATCTGATTTGTGGCAGTTCGGGTCTCATTTGCTGTGAATGGCTTGGCAAGAGCTGCATTAATAGGAGTCTGAGGGAGGCGGTCAATGGACTCAGTATTTATATTTGATGGCCGATTTAGCACACCTCCGAAATGTTCTGCCCAACGCTGAATTATGGCATTCAATTCAACAATGCGTGTTGAACCATCTGACGCAAGAAGTGGCGTAGTGCCAGAGCGGGATGGTCCAAACACAGCTCGGAGGCTCTCAAAGAACTTTCTAGTGTTGTTTGTGTCGGCATATTTCTGAGTTTCTTTTACTCGCTCTTCAAGCCAGTCATTTTTCATTTTCCTCAGCTTCTTCTGGAGTACACCCTTACATGCACGCAGTGCATCAGCTTTTGCTGTGGAAGAGGGGTCACTGCAGTGAGCTTGGATGAGACTATTTTTTTCTTTGATGAGCACTTTGATTTCATTATCATTATCATTGAACCAGTCCTGGTGCTTGCGGACAGGAAAACCAACTGTGCTGCTGGCGCAAGAGTGTACAGTCGTATTTAGGTCAGTCCAGCTCTGTTCAATGTTCTCAGGGTCAAAAGTCACGCAATCCAATTTTGAGGAGAGTTCTGATGAGAGCTCGCTCTGTTTCTCAGCTGAGCAGAGTTTTGAAACATTTAGGCGTTTAGGTGGCGCTTTCCCTTGAGGGCGTCTATTGCGCCTCAATGTTAGTCTGAGCTTGCAAACAATGAGTCTGTGGTCAGTTCCACACTCGGCACCACACATCGCCTTTGTTACAAGGACATCCTTTCTGTCAGTCTTCCTCACAATGACATAGTCTATGAGATGCCAATGCTTTGAGCGGGGATGCATCCATGACGTTCTGTTTCTCACGGGGAGACTAAAATTTGTGTTGGTAATGAACAGGCCAAATTCAGCGCACAAAGTAAGTAAGCGCAACCCATTGTTATTGCATGAACCAACTCCATGAGGGCCCAAAACATTTGGCCACGCTGAGATTTCGGAGCCAACCCTAGCATTGAAGTCCCCCAAGAGAATCAGCTTATCAGCTGCCGGGACAGAGCATATGACAGATTCTAGATCAGAATAGAACCTGTCTTTGGCTTCATCTGGGTTTGTCATGGTGGGCGCATATGCGCTAATGAGGGTGGCTGACTGGCTTTTCCCAACTGGGATCCTGAGTGTCATTAGCCTGTCATTTATTTCAATTGGCATGGACTGCAAGTTTCTGACAAGGTCATTTTTAATTGCAAACCCAACACCATGCTGTCTCGGTTCGACTGCACCTTTGCCTTTCCAGAAGAAGGTGTATCCACCACTGAGCTCTTTGAGTTGGCCACTATCAGGGAGTCTGGTCTCACTGAGTGCCACTATGTCCAGGTTGTACCTGCTGAGCTCAATGGCAATAAGTGCAGTGCGTCTTTCCGGGTTGTTTGAGTTGTCCTGTAGTGTGCGTATATTCCAGGCTCCTAGCCTGAGTAAGCTGAATTTCTTTTTGTTTCGACCGCAAAAAGGGATCCCCACTGGTCGCGGTATACCAGTCAGGGTGATGTGAAGTGGGCTTTCTTTAGGGCACCTTTTCTAGCCTCTTCCTCAGTTGAGGTGAGCAGTGCTATCCTTAAATAAGGCTGCTCAGCTACTGTGGGTGCTGCCTCCCCACGCCTCCACTTCAATCGACGATGAAGCGACCATAGCCCACAGCCACCAACGTGTAGGTCTGTGCTAACAGCTTCCAGTCTATCCAAACCTGCTGCCACCGCACTCGCCCATCGCCGTTGGAATTTTGAGAGGAAAGAAGACGAGACAAAGATGAAAGAAGACGAGGTGAGTGTTAAGACTGGCGCAAAGAATTTGTTTTTAGTGAGAAAGAGCTGCGCAAACATCAGACTCACTCTCTCGCCTGGACACAACTTATCCAAGTGGCAAGACAGGGTCAAGACGACTGGAAATGTATCCAGGTGCAGGAGGATGCCAGAGGGACAGTCATATTGCCTGACCGGCTGCCTGTAGGCTACTCCACAGCCTCGCAGTCCCAACTGACTAGGGTGAAAGACCCAAACCAAAGAACACCAATACTGGTGCATGCTCTGTGTCACGATATCCAGGCCAGAGTGACGGTATATTGCCATCTGCCCTATCAATCAACCACTGGCCTGCTGCCGCCAGCTTCGAAGCTGCGTCCGGGAAGTTTGCTCAATTCTTCGTCTGTGATTTAGGCAAACAAGCCTATGACCACACCGCTACCGGGGGCCAATATGAAGGACTCAAGTACTGAGGGTCACATTGTGCCCTAGCATGTGGCCGTTGGGTTAGATGAAACCTCCTCCGCCCTGGCCGTTTGCACCGACAGGTGCACGCCCACTGATACCATGCTAGCGTACCAGTTCATGAAACAGGTTGTACTGGATTACATGTTACCAGTAGCAGATTTTTCTGACCTGACAGTGAATGCACCTTTAGTATCAGTTAAAATCACAGTGTTGAGCTGGATGACAAAAATGTGAAATGTATTACTTTTTCTCTTTCAGAAACAAGGTGTTATCCCCATGCATGTTTCACACAGTAATGATGCTATTCTGAGTCTGAGTCTCTTCAATATTAAGATCAGCAAACACAATGGGACAAAAGTAAGAACACCTGCTGAGAAGATTGTTTTATGTATTTTGTGGTGCTATCATTGCTTATTATCTAAAAAGTTTCTATATACCCATACACTATATTACAAATATTGATATATTGGAAAAAGATGTTAGTGAAGTAGAACGCTTTAAACCTAGACCAGTCAGAAAAGAGCTCACATAGTACTGTGGGAAGACTTCCGTAAAATTTGTGACATTTATGAAGATGATTAAGAGGGCTAGGGCAACACATCACATGCCCCAGCCTGCTTTTCTCAATCTTCATGCTGGCCTCTCACAAGTCTTTTTGGCAACACATTTTTATGAGCTACACCTAAAACAGCCTCGGACAAACAGGATAAAAGGCCACAGCAGAGACAGTCGTGGACACACGGCATTCACAGATTGCTGTCACTACACATACACACACATAATATTGAGTCCAATTATTGATTGAGCCAACATTTGCAGGCCTTCTGAAATTTTAAGGCTAATTTGCAGGCAAAATTGGGTTGGCTCATTTTCACCCCTGGTCCAAAGGGATAATGAATATTTTTCCTATTATTTGGGAATTTCATGATTTCATTTGACTTCATATTTCAATTACTTGTATTTTAGGTAAATTCAATATGACCACTTTTGTCAAGGTGTTCTTCAAATCTAAATATGATGTTTTCATCTAATACTAATATTTGTCTTGAAGATGTGATGAATAAATTGTTTTACCTCAGCTTTCAGAGCAGTCCCATGAGAAACTTAAGTTAATAATCTCACAGGCACAGTATGTTTCATCTTAGAGTGCTTCAGTTTCAGATGAAATGTTAATATTAGTATATTTGTTTGCACTGGTTCAGGAGCATTATATATTTTCCCCTCTCCTATAACAATCCTCCTAAAGGTTCTTTTCTGTTATTCTTGCCTAATGCCAGTCTGTCTCACCTACAGGATTTATTGTTGAGAATTCCCATGCATGAAATTGCTGCAGTTTGTTATATCAAGGATGACCAGCAGCACATATTAGCAGTAAAGTTTGGTAAGCCCATGTTTTTAATCATATCCCATTTACTTCCTAGTGCCTGAACAATTCGGTGTCAGTTTTGATTCATTCAATTTAATGTCCCTTTTCAACATTTGTGTGGCTGGATTTGAGAAAAGAAAATACAGGGGATCGCATATGTTGCAGAATGTGAATAACATTCTACCAGCTGATTGTTTTATAAAGGGACATGGGTTATTTTGACATGCTACCATGAGCATTATACAGGAAGTAACATACTAGGAAGTTCATTTTGCTGTTAGAGTCTTCTCTTCTGTAGAATGGAAACAGCTAACAAATAAAATTGTATTTTCCTTACACAACGGGCAAACTCTATGAGAAATACAGTAGAGATCTGAAAATTCTAAATGATTTATTGAGAAAGATTGTGAAGCCATTTGGTACCACAGGTCACATTTAGCTATTAATTGTGGTCTTCTAGCGCATATAACACTGGAAGGAACATGGGTTCTGGAGGCAGACATACCTTCACAGTGAATATTTTTTGTTGTGTTTCTGAAAAGTGTAGAGGTGAAAAAATTTGAGGATAAGAAAAGAAGGACTTGATATTCTTGATGGATTCTAAAGCATTAATATGTCAGATTGTGTAATTAAGTAAGTGCTATCCATTGTTCACAGGTACCCCTGAAGCTTGCAAACTGGCCCTTTTATATTGTGAAAATAAGGTGAGCCTATAATATATGATACAGGACATTTATTTACTGTGTTTGTTCTTAATGTTTTCCTGACAGGGGTTGTCTTTCCATCAGCTGATAACCATGTTAAATTGTTATAGTTTTCACATCAGACATTTGGATTATATATACAACAAGAAATCATTCTCAAGAAATGTCACCTCAACAAAACTTTACCAAGTTGTCTATATAATATATATATATCAGTTTGCTGTGAAATTTACCTTTATTATTCCAAACGACCACATAACAGTAGCATGTGACCTAATTCTAATGTCCGTGCTTCAGTTCTTTGAGCTTGTGAGCCTGTTGTCTTCACCTGTGGTGGAGATTTTCAAATCAATATGTTGGTTAGTATAGTTATTGAATAAATCTCTATCTGTTGTGAGGTGGCGTCACTATGACAGGACGACTGCGCTGAGTGTATTGAGAAGGAGGTGCAAAGTAGCAGCCTTGCGTAACTTGTGTGGTTGGAAAAAGTTTGTGTAAAAATCTGATTTACTGTAATTTTTAAAGGAATTCAGACTTTGCTATCATTTTAAGTCGACACATTAACTCTTCCAGTTTGCTCCATGTTTTATCTGTTTAAAGACAATTATTTTTGTAATATAGTATGAACGTTCATTTGTCAGTTAAAAAGATTTGTATACTTTCATTGTAAATTATACACTTTCATATTCTGTTGATTAGATCATCAGCAAGCCATTGTAGGTATGATATAGCCTTTTGTAAGTTGACGAAGTCGGGAGGATGGTTCTTAGATTCTTAGTGGATGCAGCATTATGCAATTACACGTAGGGAAGATTTTTTTTCATTGTATTTATTATTTAACTGGAAGGTTAACCTATTTTCATTGCTCTCTTCACAACACCCATTATGGAACACTGGGTAGATAGCCATTTCAACTGTGTCAACCAATCTTTATCCATCAACATTTGTCCTGATTATGTCATTGTCTGTGTTTACAGCATTTGGCAGATGGTATCTGTGCCCTGGTTGGTCAGTGCTTCAATTTGGTCTATACAGAGGCCACAGTGGACATGATTGAGAGTCAGCTGAGTCCTTCAGAACGGCCTCCCAGCACCTCTAGCGGTACAGGTTGGTGGTGGTTGTGGTATGAGAGTGAGAGTGAGAGCTGCATTGCATAACACCTTATTATTTTACCATGTTCTATTGTATCCAGGTTTACAGTGTTTAGCGGGTAATTTTCCCTCTCTTTAGAACTTCATTTTGTTAGTTAGGGGACAGCTAGGGCTCTAAATGATAGATACATCACAGTTTAACTCACATTTTGCTTCACATTGGTATAGATGCATAAAAAGTTTTGTTTCATTCAATATCTTTCTCATGAAGTATCACGTGAATCAGAATGTAGCTTCATCAGGACTCTGGAAGCTGATGTAATTATTCAAGACATAATTAGTTATCAACATGGTATTTCAAGCATATTGTTTTTGTATAATTTATCTAATGTGTTTTTCCTTGCAGTATCTACAATTGTGGCTCCTAATAGACCACCCGGACATTCATTGTAAGTTCTCCATAATTTTCAGTGTGTGCACAATCTGAGAAATGCATTTGATGATTTTAGTCATTAATTGCTATCTTTCAGAGAATAGCAAAGAATAGCAAATAGAAACTTTTGTGGAAAACAGTGTTATGAAGTGGGAAAGTTCAAAGATAAAAATCAAGGCTGCTAAATGTTGAGCTTTAAATGAACTAATGCATATGTTAAGTACCACCATGTGATGTATTCTGTGCTTGTCATGCTTTCACAACTTGAGAGTGTTGAATCAAGAGGACACAAATTATCTGAGCATAAACTTTATTTCCTTTATTAGATCACTTATATGTCATTATGTTATGCTTAGTTAATACAAGAAATCTTTTTGTGTAGTGGTTAAGGGAGTTGAGAGTGCCAGTTTTGATTGTCACAATGCAAATAATTCTTAGCATTTTGTATTGCAGTTATCCATCGTCAGTGTTGAACTATCCTGGACATAGTGATTCTGGGAGTGGACGAAACAGTAACAGCGACTTCGGAACAGGCAAAGAATTACTAGAAGATTACATGACAAAGGTCAGGGCAAAATTTTAATCTATTTTTATGCTGTTTGTAAAAGAGCTTGAAGTTATTAATCATGACCATTAACAATCACTGGTATTGCAGCCTCACTGCACTTGTGTCACGTAAAATGATAAGGCATTCAAGGATCAAAGAACGGTAAACAGGGACAATAGTAAGTAGTACATCAGTAGCAAACTGAGTTCCCTTGAGAATGACAGAGTTCAATCTAATTATAAAATCACCCTTTGAGTGTTAACTTGTAACACCCCGTTGCGATAGGATGTGATAAGGTAAAAACCTCACCGGAGCAGTTTAGATATGGCAATGGTGGATGTTTACAAAGAACCCTGGCCTCGAAATTTTCCTACTTTTTTTTTCCTTCACAAGACTTGTAATAATATAGACACCTTGTGGTTTCCTTCTGCTGAAAACTGGACGCCGATATCTCTTTCCATTGAAAAGTTACAAGCCAAACAAAACAAAGTAAAAGTGCAGTTGTTTACCAAACGAAACTGATGTGATATGGTTTTCCATTTCTTACAATCTCTGCTTCAAGATGCAGATTCGGATAGTAATGGTGAATCTGACATAGAATTAGAAGATAGATCTTCACTAGAAGAAGAAAAGAAAGGTCCCCAGTCTAGATCCAGACAAAATATGGCAAAAAGAAAAAGCTGTACGAGTTTAGATCCGGAGCCAGCCCCAGTTTTATCAGTGATGAAGATACTGAAGCCATACCTACCCCATCTCCTACCACTACCTGGTAGACATGCAATATATGGTTGGAAAGTTTATTCAGTTCTCTATTTTTTTAAAACAAGAACTTAGTTGTAAATTAGACTTACCTCCCTCATTTCAGGGATGGAGAGTGAAATTGGGAAAGGGAAGACAGGGTATTATGAGTTAAACTGGCATTGTTGTCCCTCATGGAGCATGTTTTTAAGCATTTCTTAATGGCTCCATAACCATTTGCTAGCAGGGCGACATTTCACAATGTTAAGTAAGTTGGGTTGTAAATAAGTTGATTTTTTCTTTCTCTTTCTTTTAGAATGTGAAAGGAGAATAACTAGTAGTTACTTGTTTTTTTTTAAACTTTAATTTCCTTTGCAGTATCAGAATGTAGGCTTTTATTTCTCTGCTGTAATGAAGTACATATTATTCTTTTTGTATTTCACAAACTGTCGACCAAATGGGAATTTTTCTTTTACATTCCATTTTCCTAGTTGACAAGCAAACTGACTGCAGATGAACTGAGAAAGTTCTTGGAATCCTTGAACAACTGGAAAGTAGACAACCACTTTCATGAGTTCTGTCAAGAAGTGTTGGACATGCTGGGACCTGAGAGGAAACAGCTCTTGTCAGGTCAGTGATAGATACCAGTATTGTGAAGAAGGGAAACTAAATAGCAAGCTTTAAATTAGGACAGAATTTGGAAATTATCTGAAGGCCTTTGGTGATTCTCACCACAGTTCATTGGTTAGTTACAGAGAAGGCAGGTAACTTTTTTTGTGAAAGCTTTTCCCTGATTCTAGGTACTGAAAAACTGTCTGGGTTGTAATCATAGTTATCTGACATTTATAATTTGTAAATGGGATTGCCAAAAAAGAAAAAACACATAATAAAACAACCGTGACCTGTAATAGGCAAACTTTTTATTTTATCTTACACACTCTTTACGAATTCCAGATGAATATTGAATCGGTACCTGTCAGTCTAAGAATACAGAATTTTATCTCTTGATCAAGACGTAACAAATATGCTGTGAGAGAAGAAGATTTTTACTTCGATAGAATTGTTCAGCTGTAAAGACGGAACAAGTTGTGATATGTTTTAATTATGCATAATTTGGAGTTCTGAAGACATTTGTTTTATGATAGCATCCATTTTTGGATAAAGTAGTCTCTCATTTCTAAATTTCATTTTGGTCTTTACTGCATAGTGAAATATGGATACTTTCTCACCACAGCTGTAAGACATTTATAATGATGATTTTGTTCTTGTTTTTCAGAATTATTACCTTTCATTCCGTCAGACAACTACCATTATTTCGAGGGATTTTTGAGGGAACATGACATCAGATTATTAGAAAATTCTAGCACGTTCTCCAGTTCTCGAACAAACATACCAAATTACTCGACGTGAGTATATCTTAGCAATTGTCCCCATTTTTTTCTTATCAAGAATGTGTTACAGCTTACATGATGATTGTTAGACAGGCAGGAATTCTGGTAAAGAAACCTGAGTATCCATGAATTTTTTTTACAAAAGTATTTTTTATTAGATAACTTTGTCTAACTGCCTGCCTCTCTCTCACTCTCTCTCTCTCTCTCTCTCTTGCTCTCTGCCTGTGTGTGTGTGTGCATGCTTGTTAGTGAAAGGGTCAATCGGTCTGTTACAACATGAGTAAGTGAGTGAGTGATATTTTTAGCATGGAAAGGATTTCTATAGCAAGTGAAGAAAATCTTACAAAAGACTTGTAAGAAGGGTGAGATATGCTATAATGCTCTCTAGTAGGTGCTCTAAGTAGGTCTACAAATTTGCTGTAGAACAGCATCTTTTTATCAAAAGCTTTTGTTCATGTTTAGACTTGCATTATCATTGTAAATCTAGTAATATCCAAATACAGTCACATTAATAATTCAGAAGTGATTTTTAAGATGTTGGCAGAGGTAATTCTGATTTTAGACATGTTTCAAAGACTTAGTTTAAATAAGATAAGCTGACATTACAGCCATGCTATTTTAGTTTGTAGTGTCAATATCTAAAGATTCGGCTGTCAACTTTCCAATGGTGCCAACATAATTATGATGTAGTATGTAGTGCCAATATGTGAGATTAAGCTGTAGCAGAACAGTACTTGGGATAAAAGTCATTATGGTTTGTGGTTCTCATTCCTATCACAGCTGAATTAGTTTAGCTGTTTGAAGTCCTTCTCATTTGTCATATATGGTGATTGACCTCACATTTTCATTTGTCGAAACATATTTTTGATATGTCCTGGTGCCTAAAGGTATATGTCAAAAGAATTTTTTTTTTCCCTTGGTTCAGAAGGTGCACCACTTGCATTGGGAAATGTTGATAAGTGCTTGAGAATTATGAAGAGAAGAATGTGAGTTTAATGTGTTTATTTAACATGTTATTCAGGCGCCGTTCACTGAGTGAAGTGTCCACTACCAGTAGCACAAGCAACAACGCAGCCAGTGGAGATGCCTTAGACCGCCTCATTGACTTGGCTAATGCCCAGTATCATAGTGTGGATGTAGACATGGAGTCCAAAAAACCATACCCAGTGCCCAGTGTGGATTACTGATCAGTTACAGTTGCCAGCTGATCACTGTGGTGCCTCCGTGTATCTCTTTTGTTGCTGAAGTCAAGATAAAAGGATTGCACACAGATTCATGAAAGACTTTGATCCAAGAGACAAGTTGAATAAATGAATCGAGGAAGATTAAAAAATATGTGTGGGCCTCTAAAATATTTGCCCATTTTCACTGTTTCATTGTACCAAATTGGCGTAGGAGTAACAGGTTTCAATATTGTTTCACTGGTTTAAAGTGGCCTTATTTTTCTCCTGCGTTTTCACTCTTGATAACTAGTTGGTGCATTGCTCATTCATATCCGGACACTTTTACAGAAAGCAAGAGTTAAATTAAGGTTTTGTTCAATAACTGTCAAAAAAAAAGCTGTGGTTTGAAAATTTTGCTATCAGTGTTGCCTCATGTATTACTTCATGCTGTTAATCAGAATGGATAAACCCTCACAGAATTCATCAGTTTTGGCATTTGTCAAAAAGAGGGCACAGACAGAAATGAAGTAGTGGATGCGTGAAACTTCTCTTCTAATACGAATTGGACAGAAAAAGAGAAGAACAGAGAAGGAGAAAAATCAAGATGACATACTAGGCTCTTTAGTGTGCATTAAAATAAGAGAGATCTGAGAGAATCTTTAACATTAAACAAACCAGGGGGATCTTTTTGTATGGAGAGCCCCTCTGACTAAGAAGTACCACTATCACTTACCAGCATAACTGCAGGGAAAGCTTGTGCTGGGGAGAGAATTTATAACTGGATGTCAGCTAAAACACTGATTCTTCATATCATCATCATCATCATTTGTGTTACCATTTGTGCACACAGCTTTTCCAGCTCATGTGTTTTTGATGTGAATGTTAGTACCATGGTTTTGTCTGCTAAACATAATGAATTGTGTAACCTTCATGTGAAATCAAATGTTGTGGTTCAGAATCAGATTTGACCCTTTTTATATTTTTTATGTTTTGATTATTGCTGGCATTTTAATTTTATCTGCTATGAAATAATTATGTAGTGTCCACAAACGCAACAGAATGCATTCCAGTAGATTAGATGTACAAACTTTAAGCATGTGGCCTATCAATCTCAGATGGTATTAGATTTCATAAACCAGATTTTAACATTTACAAGGTAATGTTCATGCAGTATGCTTCAGGCTTGCCAGCTTGTACAAGGATATATTGTAAACTGACTTCTTTTATGCATGGACAAAAATTTTGATTTTCTAGATAAGTTGGTAATAAATGCAGCTGTGAAACTAATTTTGTATGAATGAAAGTAAAAAAAAAATTTAAAAAAATTGTTCTTGAAAACTGATGCATGGTGATTTAATGCACCTGGCATATTTATTTGATTACCAATGCAATGACTAGTGCAAAGCTGGTCAAATTTTCTTGGTTTTACTTTTTACCTTTAGAAAGATAGGATTTTTTTTATTTAAAGTTTTTGCCATGTCTATTTCTGAAAAACGAAATAGCTCAAGTTGAAGTTGATCAGCCCCGAGATGATGAAACCTAAATGCAGCAGCAGCAAAAAAAAACTAGAAAACTGTTTGCTGTTTCGTAACATTTCATCAGCACTTTTCATGAGTCTTTTAATTTGCTAGGAACTATCACGATATGAATGTTAATGTCCTGTATAAATCAAGAACTAAGAGTTGCAGCTTTTTGCCGCAAAGTTTAATGTATGACCTGATAGAGAATTTACTATGCTTTATCTCCAGAGGACAGGAATACAAATAATGAAGTTCACAGCAGTCATAAAAAGTTAAAGCCAGAAGCTCTCTTGTACATGTTTCTATAACATATTTCAAATTTTAAAGTAAAACAGAAAATAATTTCGTGAAAAATGCACAAAACTATCATTTAGTGAAGTTGGAATAAGAGTTGCACAGAACAACATTCTGCTTATAGAGAAGACAATCATATTATATAGTCAGTTTTTCAATAGCCAGATACTGAATTGTAACATAATAGTCATGCTGTAGGCTTTAGCAGGAATATTATTTCATTGCAGATATTTGTTCGATTAACTTTTGTCACGAGACATATTTTTTTACATGCTCTTTATAAATAAGCTTTTGTGATTCAAACTAAAATATACAAGTGCTTGTATGATTGAAAATGAGTTGTTCTTGAGTTGCAGTTTAGATCATGAAATGAATTCAAGTGTTTGCGTTGATGTATGAAAGATAGTCATGTGACAGAGAAAAAGCTTATTGATGGTGTTGTACTCTAACTGTGTAACTGATTTTTGGGATTGTTTTCCAGGAGACCAAAAAAACATCTTTTTGTGAGTTTTTTTTATATAGGACTATATCCTTTTGGTGGTATTAATCAAACAAAACGTGTCTTTCTGTCGTAATAAATATTTTTTTTTAAAATGCAGGTCTCTAAGCCGGTTAATCCTGTTACGCGGTTATCACACAAAGTATTGTCGGGTACTTACGCCGTTAGAGATACGCACGGCTAGAGCATGACAAAATTCCACCACAGAAATCAGTTACACGATTAGAACAGCCACATACACGGTTAGAATTGTAACTATTGAAGGCTTCGAAGCCAGCTGCATGCTCAATTTTGCTATTTATAGTGCATGTAGACTTCCCATTTGAATGCAGTGGTGACTATTTTTAGCTAAAATAATGAGTTGGTCAATTTTTTCCAGTTACACGGTTAGGGCACAACACCATGGTTATGTTGTTTTTTTTGTGTCTTTTTACCTTTACCTTTGCAACAGCAACAAATGCATGGAAGTAACACCTGTAATGTTGTGTGTTTATGTATTAATTTTAAAATACTGTTGTTGAGGGGAATCAGGCAGGATAGAGGAAAGAACATGGGCTCTGTCACTGAAGGGGATTTTCACATTCATTGCAGTGACAAATGAAACATTTTTAATTCATCTCCCTGTTCTTCCATTAAAACCCCCAAAATGTGAAATTGTGATTATATTACTGACATGCTCTTGACTTTGAAATGAGTATTTTTACATGTCTTGAAAATGGGAAATGAGGTTAACAAGGGAAGATCTTATCGTGCAGTATATCACGGCAGTATGGAAAACATTATTTGGGTGTTGGTTTTATAGGATATGTCACAAGAAGGCAGGGTCCAGATGTGTAACACTTCCACAACACAAAAGGAGATGGCTAGCGGGAGTTTGCAATGAAGAAGCTTATATCAGTGAAGAGTAAAGTCTGAAATACGAGTGAAGCAAGCATGTATGTTGTTCTATTTACATACACAGTTCTCCTTGCACCCCCATCCCAAAATAGGTGTTTGGTTTGTGCTCATCATAATATAGTCATTTGTACATTAAACCAGAGTGAATTTTTGTATGATATCCAGGTAGGTCAAAAATTCACAACTTATTTGCTGTGAAATATTAAGACTTTCTGTATTTTTAGGAATGGTCTTGTTGTTAACATTAATTATTTTTCTAATGTGATTAATCAAATTTAGTGTGCTGCCATTGCATTAGGTGCTTTATGTGTATATTTTGTTAGTTTCAACTGATGTTTATTTTTGCCTGAACTGCAGGCCTTAGAAAAATGTCTTGATACCTCTAGGGCTCTGTTTGAGCATGTGAGATTGCTCAAACTTTACACTTATCAAGGATAATGAAGCAAGTGAATGGCAGTTTGGCCTCAAAAATGTGATAATTAAGGGTACCATCCAAATGCCTATTGCATGCACCAGATGAATGTAAGTTTGGATTTACAAACTATCAGTATTTAATGATAATAGACAGTTGTTAATTTCCTTCAGCATGCCCACTAACTTATAGTCAATTGGAGAGCAAAGTTTAAAAAAAAAAGAAAAAATTTCCAGTGCCTTTAATGTTTACTTCTTAAATTCCTTGTCTTTCAATGTGATACTGCTGTTTGATAAAGGAAAAATTATGATGTAGTTTTCTTTGAAATTGAATTGAAGTTTTTGCCATGTTTGCAGTTAATTTGTGGGAGCATCTCACAATATAGATAGTCTCAGGCACAAACAGCCAATGTCCAGACAAGTCAACGCCAAAGGAGGAAGGAAAAACTGATTCAATGCAGAATAAGCAAACAGAGATGGATGGTTTGATGATAATGTATTTTTTTTGGTGTATTTCTGTTGTGTTCAGTGCAGTGGTGAACTATATTTAGATATCGTGGGGTATTTGCCATATTGTTGTATGCAATATTTTGCGGATTTTGAAATTTTGTCCTGAAAATGGTTCTCTCACTCCTAATTTCATATGTATAAGTGTCATTCCAATTGGTTAAAAACTTTTTGAGGTATGTGTTTGTAATGTAATGTTGTCCTCTGATTTTATAAATCTCATCAGAGTTTTGATCCTTGTTTTCTCGAAAGCCAAAAATGCACATGCAACAATTTGGAAAATACCTGACGATATGATGTGGAAGGAAGTCATCTCTTCTTATCAACAAATGAGCAAATGAAGAAATTTTGGGATTTTGACAGAATGTACCTGAGACTGGATATTGATGCATGCCACAATCAGATCTGAATGCTGTTTTTACGGTTTGATATTTAATGTACAGTCTTTTTTTTTTTTCCTTAATGTCTGCATGTGATTTCAAGAAAGATGGCTTAACATTAAAAAATGACAATATGTTATTGCCATTGTGAGTGCCAGAATTTGATGAAATCACTGTATGAAACGTCAGTAGTGTCACTGAGCCTTCTGACAGATTTTAGTGAAGGAAACAGCAAGACAGAAAAGCTGGTGAAAGGAGAATGAACAAAAATTGTATTATTAGACTTTTGAGTTTCATCATAGCAAAATTTTGCCTGCTGTTGTCAGTGCATAAATTGGAACATGTCTGAACTTGTGCATCAGCTCTTTCAGCAAGAAAGTGCAGACAGCAGTAAAAAAACAAAAAAGCACAAAACTACCATTACCGTGGGAGCAAGACTTGATCTTCAAAGGAAGAAAAGCCAGTCAAATAAACGTGTTTTCCATTGGCTTCCTAATACTCCATGGATCAAATGATTAAATTAATGTTAATCAATTTATTTTATTTATTTAGTTACTGATAAATTAATTTCAGAAATTGAATGAAATATGGATTAATGTAGATCTGTGTGTATATAATACATTAATAGGAATCTTTGAAGGTTTTTACAGCAAGCTAAGTATCTTAATATTGATTCTGAAAGTGAACAAGAAATTAAAGAATGACCTGCCAAGTACCCTATCTTTTACAGGATTGTCCAGTCCTTAGAGTGTTACTGTTTTTTAAATGTGTGTTCTGCTTTATTCAGAAGCCATATCTAAGTGATACTAGTGATTGCTGCAGTTTGCCTTTGTACGAAATACATGTATTACTTATTGAAATGATCATTTAGTTGACAGGTCAGCAAAAGCGTACTAGTAGTTGCTACTAAACCATTCATTTGACAGGCAATTTTTTGTTCTGTTTGATGAAAGATGTCGTCACTGGATTCACCTGAACCATTTGTTTGCATCATTCAAGATGTAGAAAAGAATGTTGTTACAAATACGTATGTCCCCCAAGTGTTTTGCACTAGAGATACATATTTTAAAGCCTTTTGTGATTCCAGATCTAGAGAGCTCCTCACGAAATACCTGTAACAACAACGTTAATTAATTATTCTTTCAGATTTTCTTCCTGTTTTTGGGTTGAAAGGGTAAGGGGCATGGTTAGGGATTTGATAAGATTTAGGGTTGAGGATAAATACGGGTTTAGGGATAGGTACATATCGTCATGGTGCTGCCAATATTGCCTAACTCATTTTTTGACTTTTTGAGAAAATCAAATTTAAGTGATTGACAGCCACAAAACTAAACATTTAAACCAAAATATAGGCTTGTTCCTATTTAACAACCATAATACTACTATGTGCATACTATTTTTTTATTTCTCCTCAAAATTATGGGATATATATGATTTAGGCAATTTTGGCACATGAAAAACCTGAGTTGGGCAAAATTGGTTATTATGAAAATGAGTTAGGCAATCTTGACACACACAAAATCTGAGTTAGGCAACATTTTTGTTGACTTTGCAGAGTACTTTAGAGGACACAATTTTCATTAATTATGTTTATTTTGACCACATACACTTACATACAGGCATCACCCAGACAAAGCCAACATATTTTGAAAACATTTTAATTCTTTTAATAAAACAATGCACATAAGGAGTCTTCCATTTTGCTCTTATTCTTTTCCATCTATGTCCATTATTAAACACCATTTTACGTAAAATGAGAGAATGTTCAAGAACAACCAGTTTCATTCAATCAGAAATAAACAAATTACAAAAATTGAATTTACATAGGCAGCCAATCCTTTTCCTAGTTAAAAAACTATTATGGACAGCTGTACACAAATAAAGACCCAGTGCAAAATACGAATGAAATTAGTGACGAAAATATCAGTTATGACAACATGCCAAAATTAACAGCCGATCAAAAGGAAGAATTAGAAAAAGAAATAACTTTGGCTGAACTACGCTACCTTTTAAAAAAGTATGAAAAACAACAACGGCACATAAATTTGTAGGCATAAAATATGTAGCCTATAACATTTCTTGAATAACATGAAGTAACTACAACTTCGTAAATTAAGATGAAGTAACTTTAACGTCGTGAATAACATGAAGTAGCTTTATATGTGAATAAAATGAAATCACTTTAACTTAACGCTTAACTTGGCGTCTAATTAAACACAGAAAGTGATGAATAACACGAAGTAACTTAAACTTCTTGAACAACATTACGAGTAAGTACCGTAACTTTAACTATCACTTAAAATAAAACCCAGAAAGTACACAGGCACTTTGTTGATAGCTTCCAGTCTGTTTATTCATTGGGTAAATTGTCAAAGAAATGGTGGACATTTTCTGGCATGACTGATTTCATAGCTTGTAAATCTTGGAACTTCCTCTTTGTGATGGCCCGTCTTTCTGTAAAAAGAGGTATCCAACGCTTCCTGTCTGCAGTAAGTCTGTTTGGTAGTTCCTGCCAGTCGTCCAACCATTCCAGTTTGTAGAAGATATGTGCTCCTGCATCATCAAATGAATATCTGTAGGCACAAACATCTGACACCGTGGGGTCACCTGCCTTCTTTCCTGGACGAACAGATTTCACGTAGTCACCCGACAACTTCTTAGCCTCAGAAAACAGGACCTCAGTCACTTTGTAGGCAGATGGAGTCTCTCTGGCCATTTCCATTGCCAGCATGTATTCCCTGGGCGTAAAGATGTCACACTTGGTCCTCCTTTCAATAAGGCTATGCATAGCGTCACACTCCATTTGGGTGTGGCCTGGAGTGAGAAATTTTTGCTCAATTGGCACATTTTTTTCCATGGCTAAGTGCAACAAACTGTTGGCTATTGTTGTGGACTTATTTTGATAGCCACAGCCATCACTCCAAATAACAACCTTGGAAACAGCTGGATTGTCATTCAAGTAACCTGAAAAATGGGTGTAATGCAGGTGACCAAACATCTGACTGGAAAGATCTCCATTTGTTTCATCAAAAACATAACAGAAACCTTCTTTGGTCTTTATATTAAAGTATGTCATGTTGTGCACGACTAGTTTTGTGCGGTAGTACATGGCACTTGCTTTTGTTTTAGGACACATAAGTACACTTTCTAAGTCCATGGTCCACACAGAAACATTATCTGGTGTAACTTTGTCAACTGCTTTCATTTGTTGAGCTGCTGACTTCCTTGTAATGTGTTGGTCATATACTTCTTTGGTAATATTTACGTGTTTGAATCCAACACAGACGTTGCATTGGTCCTTTTTAGGGATGAATACAGACAGGTTTAATCTTTTGAATGCTACATTGAAGTATTTCCATCCAACTGCATGAAATCCCTTTTCTTTGCAGCTTTGGGTGTAGTCACTATGCAGCTGGCGTTGTGAACGTCCTTCGTGTATAAACCTCTTTCCTTCATAACTGGGCTGTTTGCGACAGTAATGGGAAGGCACCGTTGGTATTGCTAAAAGCCACTCTTCTAGAAACTCTTTGTCTACTTTTCTCAACTCTTTTTTGGTTGTTTGGGGGTTGGTAACTTCCTGTTCCACTGTTGGAATATTTTCTATGTTTTCCTTTCTGAGCCAGCTACATAGTGTCCTCTCGCTCACACCAAGAGTGCTGGCAAACATTTTTTGACACACCTGTTTGTGTTCCCCTTCTTTGGATAACAAATTCCACTCATATGAACAGTCACGCTCATGAGATTCAGATGTAAATTGTTTCTTTTTCACCCTCTTGACGACAGTTTTTACATAGGTATATCTTTCATCCCAGGACCTCATATTCCAAAACTCAGTAAAAATGGCCATCCTTCTTTCTTCATCAAATGTCGAGCAATGGCGGCTTTTCGACTTTTGACAATATTCTGAAGTGCAGGTTAGACCCATTCGCCGTCCGTCTATGACAACTGTTTTATCACGTCCGCTGCACTGGTATTGGTTCCCTTCAAGTCTAGCAATTTTTCTTATTGGCACCAGGTCAATCTTGCCTAACTCATAGTTAGGCAGCATCAACACTGGAGCCAATACTGCCTAACTCATAGTTAGGCAGTATTGGCTCTGGGGTTAAGACTGCCTAACTCCATTGTTTATGTTGGGCAATATTAGAAATGGCGGTTTTTTCAAAAATGGCGCGGCACCTTACAAATTTTTTTTTATCAGAAGGAGCGGGAAGATGAGCTTTGTCTAAAAATGGCCTTATTCCATTTTTGCCTAAGTCTGACTTAGGCAATATTGGAAGCACCATGACGATATACGTACCCGCCCATGAGGCAAAACACTTGGGATGCATACATACTTATAACAGCAACCGAAAAGAAAATTCATTCAGTTTTTGGAAGACGTTAATTGAAAGGGCGTGTCACTTTGATTGTAACATGCATGGCAGGTTTTTTAGCTGCCAAGTCTGCTGACTTAACTATCCAGAAGTCATTCTGAAAACTGTAAAATTAGGTACATCATGTAGTTTGATGATCAGTCTGTGTTAGTCCAGCTATCCAGTAATCATTTTGAAAACTGTAAAATTAGATAGATTTTAACTGTCACTGTCTACCGCAGTTTTTGCCAGTAAGTTATATTGTCAGTTAAGTCAAATTTGTTTTTTTTAAAAATCATCCTTCATTCATTGATTTTAGTGTTGAATTGATGCATTTTTGTCCTAGGGTCATTAACTTGACCACCTGGTGCCTTTAGGTTGTGCCACATGTATCATTACTTGATGATGCATGCTGTGATTTATGGATACACCGGATAAGTCAGGCTTGTACGTTGTATATTTTGGGAATGCTGCCTGCATAAAATATTGTAAATAAAAGTCACGATTCTATAGCAAAAGCAAGTTTTATGTCAAATAATATATTTTTTTTTAATATCAGTGTTGTTCATTTTCTTCTTCTTCTTTTTCCCCTTTTTTCCCCCGTCTTCTTTTATTCATCTGTTTGAAAGCAACGAGTTTTTACTTTATATGTAAATTTTAGTAATAATGAAAACTACAGTCTGTATGGCAGGAACTGTTTCAACCACACACTGACAGGGGACAAAATGCCAAGCGTTTGTTGGTGCCAGGAGGGGAAATTTATTTCAAAAGTGCTAAGAGCACAAGCTCATTCAAAACTAAAGCATGAAACAGAAAGGTAGATATTTGAACAGATGGATGGACGTAGGTCGGACGGATGGATGCACAAATGGGTGACGTCATGTAAGATGATACACACGTTCAATTATCATACAACAATTAGTAATTTCAACAAGAATGAACAGAATTTAAAAGGTGGTTACGGTGATTTATCAGACTGCTGTTGAAATCACCTGCAACTTGCATGGTACAGTTTATACACAGTATTCAAACAGGTGGGATTACAGATGGAGCAGTAAAAAGAGAACATGCCGTTGTGTGCTCCAGAAACAACATACACATCTGAATCGCAATGAACAGGATGGCCATATTGAGCAGCTAGGTAACATTAGGGACTGTGGTTGTGACGTAACATTATATGCTGTTCAGCCCCCTTTGCCGACCAAACTTCAATCCTCATTTTCTTGAGAAGGCAAATATGCACTTACACAATATGGCGATGATACAAGACTAACCATACAAAAAAAAGAAAAAAAAAAACGCTCACTCATCTTTACCTGACGGTTTGCTTGTTGATTTATCAAACAAGCCTGTCATTCAGACTGCAAAAAGGACTCAAGGTCAAACATAACACTCACCGTTTCGCGCGTGCTGTACGTTCCTCTATCAGTGAGCGCTGGTTAAAGAAATTCATTTTCTCACACGTGATTAGGCTGTTTTTTCCTGCCCTTTCGCAATGTGACACATTACAATTTGACTTGTTTCAGACTGACAGTTTTGTTCTCAAGAGGACACACATGCATTATCTGTGAACGAGGTGGTAAGGTGTCGCATATTTCCATCATTTCAAAAGCACATTTTAAGTGAAACTTACGAGCTAGTGTTTTTTGTTGTTGTTTTTTAATATATCTCCTGTCTAAATAATATTATGATATGTAGGCCTACATCAAACCCTTGTCTTTTTTCACAACCACTGCAAATCAAGTCCTTATGTCATTAGAAAAATGTCACATTTTACACATTTTAACTAAGTGTATGACCAACTGGCGTGACACAGCTTGTGTTTATTCTGGGACTGTCCGAATACATGTGACGAGAGATGTCATGTTCTTCGTGTCTCAGATCTGGACAGGACACTGCTGAAGTCATGTCTTCAGAAATAGCAGATTTTGCGGTCAAATGGTTCAACAGGATGTCATCAGGTACTTTGGACACTGTAAGTATTAATGTTGTTTGTTTGGCCGTACACCTTTTTGCACTACGCGTATTCCAGGCAAAGAGTTCCGTACCGTGAGTCTCGACCATTTTGAACTCTTACATTCTTTACAGACTGTCTCAATAATTTTCTTTTCATTTTCTGGTTGGGAGGGTAGGGTTTAGGGTAAAGACTGGGTTGAGGGTTAGGGATGAGGATAGAGGGAGAAGTTTCATTTGAGTTGCACAAGAAGGATATCACAAGTGTGCGGGGGTGGCAAGGGGGGAAGCGCCCCCTGGCAAATTAGATCTCTAGGTGGATGTTTTTAATGTAGGCCTAAATGCGTTGCTCGGCGATTTACAGACAGAACATGAAATAAGTGAGAGACTAAAATTGTATAACTCCTATGGTAGGCCTTGCAGGACAGGTTTAGGGAAGGGGTTGATTGGGTGGTCGGGACATGCGGGCCTCTTCCCTATTTCAGTTAATGCTGATAGTAGTGATAGGAGAAATTATGCCAACCACCATTTATCATTAACCAATAAACTTAAGCAGGCCTACGTGAAGATGTGACATACAGCCACTCGATTCATTAAAATTAAAAACTGTCAATATCACTTTTAAAGTAACGCTAGGGGTGGAAACATCAAAATTTGATCATGAAGTTAGGAAAACTCCCTCATTCTAAGCCCGCAACAACGACTCTCCTTCCTGTGGCACGGTTAGAATACAGTGTTTATATGAGGAATTTTTCACCAGAGCATGAATTACGTTTTCTATTCCTACACCAGTTCGTATTGGTGAACTTGCTTTGCATAGGATCGCTCATTGGGCTCCTGACTTGCATTACGCAATCCTTGGTGGCCTTTTTTGGTTGCGATTCGGCAAAGGGGAAAACCGCCCGCCGAAAAACGAAAGCAGCGGAAAGAATTGAGAGAGTCAGGCAAAAACTGAGAAGTTGGAAGGTGAGTACCTATAAATATAATATATGTCAGATGCCCAGGTTTAAAGTATAATACTGTACAAAATCTGGTGATAATTTTTTCTCAGCCTTTTGTGTGTGTGTGTGTGTGTGTGTGTGTGTGCATGTGTGTAATAGTCATTTAAATGTGTAATTTCTTGGGCTAATACATGTATAGGGAAAGAGTCAAAGACTCAAAAGTCAATGATCCGTCACCCGAACTACTCCATTTTACCTCGATATACAACTTATATCACTGGTTCAAATGTGATTTTACCATTTATTATGCAATGCGAATCAAATTGTTCAATGAAGAACCCGGTTGTTGAATATAACAATTATCACAAGTAATCCCCCCCCCCTCCTCTCATTTGTACCGTACCCTGCATCCCAAACCAAGGCCGGTGTATGTTGTTAAGTCGGCTAATCCTTGGGATGGGGGGTTTTGTTCGATACTTTCGCACGCAAGGGCTTCTAAAACGTATGCTGAGCATGATAGCTTGTTTGGTATCAGTCACTAGAGCTGTTGTCATTATACTCTGTTTATGAATTTTCGGTCTTTTAATTTGCCTTGCATGATCTCCCTATTATGAGTTACCATAATTATCACGTGCTGCTTGTTCGTGGATTTCTATTAGTGAGCACAACACTATCCCTATTTGTTTTCAAATGCTCACTTTATCATGTGTATTCATGACAGAACATCGACCACAACATCACACGACTGAGCTTCAAAGAGCTCCAGAGCAAACTCCAGAAAGGTGAGCTCAGGGCCAGAAATGTGCTGACGGCTTTTCAGCATAGGGTGAGTGCATAGGATTTAACAAATATGTCAGTACTTACTTAATAATTATGTTACGTTTACCTGGATCATGGTGAAAGTGACCATGTACAATGCTGATTTTGTTTGTGTGCGCGTGTGTGTGTGCGTGCGTGCGGGTGGGCGGACGGGAGGGGGCGTGCGTGAGTGCGTGCGCGTGTGTGTGTGTGATCGAACTACAAAGCTTATAAAGTCAATCAGTTGCAGTAGAGCTGAAAAGTGCCAGGAGTAGTTTGCACAGAAACAAAGGCAGACAGCCATGGGATTCAAATAGCATTTGCTTTATGAAGTTGTTTCTGGATTTTGTACAGCATGTGGTTGTTTGATTTGTTATTTATAACTCCATTATAGACACAGAACTCATCATATTATTAAAGTAAAATTGTGGACTTTACATGATCAGTGCACATTACTAACCACTCAAATGAAGACTCTTACAGCACCGTCCCAGGGTTTTATTTCATTCAGTTGATTATACAGATTTGCACAGAACTCGTGTGACTTATTGTCAGAGACAACAAGTTGCGCATTCTGCAATATATATTCACTTAAACAAAGTTTGTAAGCAAAAATTGTGACTTGCTTTCATAGGGAATATATTATATGTCTTGCATTTTGCAAAATGGCAGCTTGAAAGCTTCACTGATTTGCATTCTACCTTTCAGGCTCTCCAAGTACATGACGAGATCAACTGTGTCACAGAATTTGTTGAGAGTGCTGAGGTAAACTTGTGCATCTGTATATCCAGTCATTCCATCTATTTGTCAATTGTTTTGTCTGCCCACTCAAACAATCATCATTCATTTACCTTATTCATTTCAACGGTGTATTTCCCGGGAGTGCATCAACTCGCCTCTCACCGACCCATCCACCCAAATTTATTATTATTTCTGTTCATTTCATTTACCTATCCATTCAGTTTTTCTGACCCACGTGCCTAACTGTACATTTTCCACTGATCATATTTCTATGCACAAAGGCCAGGTCCTCCAACCACTCTTTCATTAATCCACTAATTTGTTCATCTATTCTCCAACAAGAAAATTGCTCAAGATCTAGATAATGTGGGCCCAGAGAAGAGAGGACCACTACATGGAATACCCATCAGTATCAAGGAGACTGTAGGATTGGCAGTGAGTTTAAAAACTTTTTTGTGGTCTTAAGTTGTGACATTTACATGTAATTGGTTTTACTGCCCATAAGTGGAATTGATATTTGCTTGATTTGACCAGTCAGGTCCCAAAAATATTTGTTTTTACCAGCTGTAAATTACTACTACTACTATTTCCTGTTGCACCCACTGGTGCTTAGGGCAGCAACAAAGGATCTCCAGCCCTGTCTGTCCTGGGCCATCTTTGCGAGAGTTCCCCATGAGTGATTGAAGGATTTCATCTCTGCCTCGATTGTTCTCCGCCAGGTTCCCTTGGGTCTGCCTCGCTTGCGCCGTCCCTCCGGTGTCCACTGAAGTGCTGTTTTGGTTATAGAATTTGCTTCCCTTCGCAGCACGTGTCCAAGCCATCTCCATCGTCTCTTCGTGATGATGTTGGCTATTTCTTCTTGCTTGCATCGCCTTAGTAGTTCCTGATTAGAAATCTTGTTTGGCCAAAAGATGCGGAGAATCCCACGAAGACATGTGGTGCGGAAGGAAGACAACTTGGCGAGGTCACCTTCTGTCATTCGCCAAGGTCACCTTCTGTCATTCGCCAGCTGTAAATTAAAGTGGCTCTTATTTGATAAATTAAAAATTACCTTTGTTTTTACTGGCAACATTTTGATGCATGGTGCATGGTTTTACTGGCTTTAAGTGAAAATGACGTTATTTGATTTTACTGGCCATTTTCTGCATCGGCAACTGTACAAGACTTGGAGTCTGGCATGAGGTGACAATGTAGCGAGTTTGCGAAGGTCATTGGATCATGTCGCGAAGTCACCTGAACATAACCATATTATGATTGGCTTAGTCGAGGCAATGTTTTAATTCTAACATGAATATTAGTTCCACTTTCCATAGGATATAAATTATGTTCTGTCAACATTAAATGCCACTTAAGTCATAATTTTACTAATATTATGGTTACTATCAGTTACAATTTCATTCGTTTTTGTCCCTACTGTTGTCACCTAATCTGAACGCAATATTTATCATAACTTAATACGGCCGTGCCTGGCAAGATGTGAACATGTTTATGCTTAACGTATACAAGAAATCAATCTGTCAATCACTGTGCATGTGATGGGGTTACTCTGTGTTCATTCGTCTTTGCAGGGTTATGACTGTACAGCAGGTTACACCTGTTTCATTGACCAGAATTTCCAAGAAGATGGAGTTATGATGAAAGTAAGTGTGCCCATAGAAATTCACAATAACTCTTATCCACTGATTCCACCATGCTAGTGACACCTGTGAAATCATACAGATGTTATGGTGAACGATCATTCACATATATTGGCCCCTTAATGTGGAACAAGTTACCTATGGAACTGAGACAAACAAAATCATTAGTAAGTTTCAAAAGGCAGCTGAAGCATTTTTTGTTCCAGCAGGCTTATTTTTCTTGACTTACCTGAGGGGAGAGAGCATGTGATAGAAGGAGTGAGAATGTGATGGGAAGAGAGAGAGAGAGGGGGGTGGGGAGAGGGAGTGTGGGAGAGAGAGGAATGAGTTTTTATTACTTGTAAAGCGCATTGAGCATTTATTGGAAATGCGCTATATAAATGTAATTTATTATTATTATTATTATTATTATCATAATACTAAAGCAGCAAACGTTTAATACTAAATTTCTCAAATGTGCAAAAAAGTGGAACAAATAAGAAATTTGGTCGCAATTTCATAAATATCTAGATAATCATGTTATAAATCATGACTTAAACTGGCAAATGATGACTGCAGTCAATTTCAAATTTTATTATGCTATGAGTAGACAAACGATGTTAATGGCATTTTATTCCATGATGCAGGAATAAGAGGATCCAATACCAGGACTAATAGATAACCGTTTACAAGTTGCTGTGTAAGCAAAATGAATGTTGCTGCCTGATCTTGATTGACTCATTTTCAGTCGATTCCCAGCTAAGGTTTACCAGGTGAACAAGTTGTCCATTTTATTATCTTATCAGCTTATCTACCTTTTCATCCATCTAGGTTCTGAAAGAACAAGGGGCCATTCCATTTGCCATCACAAATCTGGGCCAAGGACAAATGAGGTTTGTCTTTACAGAATGAGTAGTTCTTTGTAGTAAACTTGTAGCGGTTTGAACACAGATATATACTGGGGATATATTGACACACAGATCCACACAGATGCTGCCTTTCTAGGAATATAAAGAAATTCCATGAGAAGATTAAATTGACATGAATCTAGAATTTAATAGTTTAATAAAATTATTTCAAACACACAGTGATATAGCATGTTACACAGTTCTTTTTACTCTGTCCGGCATGCTCTTTGGTATATATTTCTATCATGATGAATTAATTTTGTTTCAAGTTAATGGGTATCCCTTAACCTGGACAATTGTCTAAGTTGGTCTAGGTTAGGTGACATAATATGGTTTTACTGCTTATACTTTAGACACTTGCTAAGTTTTACCAGTCATATACCAAAAATGACATTGTTTTCACTGACTGCTAATTAAAATATACTGGGCTTTCATCAAATACTTAAATATGCATCACAAAAATGGTACACTGTATCATTCTTCAGTATCAGAAGCTCCAACCCCATTTATGGAGTGACAGTGCACCCTCTGGATCATGACCGTACCTGTGGAGGTTCATCAGGTGGTGAAGCTGCTTTAATTAGTGCCAGAGGTTCAATTCTGGGTATTGGCTGTGATGCTGGTGGAAGCAATAGGATTCCTGCACATTTCTGTGGAGTTTGTGGGTTAAAACAGACAAGCAATCGTACTAGGTTAGTCTTTGTCATTTTCAATCATTTTTCATCTGCTATATTCAGTGCCCTGTGACTCTGTTGGTTTGTTTATGTCAAGGTGTTTCACTGGTGAGAAGCCACAGACTTCGTTTCATAGTATCAGAACATCATTTCTTTTTATAGCAACTGAGTTATCAAAATTTGACATCAGTTATCATTATTTCACGACACATCAATAGAATTTAAAGTAATCTGGAAACATCAGTTTACATTCAATCAGTGCATTAGCAGTACTTACTGATTTGCATTATGGAACTGAACTTGTCATATTCAAAATGTTTGACTGAACCACTTCATTCTCCACAGTAACAAAGGTAACTATATTGTGGGAGCTGGCATGTCAATAGGTAGGTAGTACCATGTAGTAGGAATCCAAAAACTATGTACTGTTAATAGCTAAGAAAATGTATTTGATATAATATTGAAAATGGCAAGAATAACATTAAACCTGAAGAGAGTAACAGAATAAATTAAATCATTAAAGAGTTAAATAGGTAAAGTTAAAGTAGCAACAAACGGAGACAATACTGTCCTTAAATAAAGAAAATGGAATAGTAAACTTTGTATTGGTGCAGACAAATTGGATGATTTGGTGGTGATAAGGGCACGAGTAGAGACAACGCAGTTGCATTAAACTGGTTCAGAGAAATTATTTTTTGCATTCCTTGCTTTAATTTCCCCACAGTGTCCCACCCACTGATCAATCTACCTTGTCCATGCACATAATAATACACATATAACACTGAACCATGTGTCAGCTGATTCACCCATCCATCCATCCATATCGGCCATCTACTGTTCATAACCCATCTAATTAATCCATATGTTACACCTTTCATACATCCATCCACACATACATCCATGCTGTCTGTCTGTCCATCCACTCTCCTCCTCCCCCCCCCCTCCCCAAATCGAGTCCACGCACCCACATACCCATCCATCCACCCACCGGTGTTCCTTTGATGTATTCACTAATCTGTTCTCTTGTCTTATTATACATTCACTTATTCATTCTTGTATTCATTCATCTACCAGTCCATTTTTTCACTCATTTTATTCAACCACTGACCCATCCATCCATCCATCCACCCACCCTTCCAATAACCCATCCATCCATCTACCCACCCAACCATCTACCCACCCAACCATCTGTTCTCCCGTTCATCTGCCCACCCAATCACCCATCCATCCAGCTACCTATCCACCTATCCATCAATCTACCCACCCCAACCACTCATCCAACCACCCACCCATCCACCTATCAACTCCATTGATTCTTAATGATGAACAAATGTCATTTTGATTTTCACTAGGGATTGACATCTTTGGTCCTCTAGGCCGAGATGTGGACAGTCTAGTGGAGACACTGAAAGCCACGCTGTGTCCGACTACGTGGGAATTGGATCCCTATTGTGCCCAGGCGCCATGGAGAGAGGAGGTCAGTTTGTAAAAAGAAAAGATCTATATATCCCATGAGTTTTATCAAAATTTTGTCACAGTGCCACACAATATAACATTGTCAGATTTCAGTATTTCCTCTACAATCTGGGCACGATGATAATCTGTGCAAGTCAAATGTCTCCATTCTGCAAACACCCAATTTAAATTATTTTGGTAAACCCACCAAAGTTAAAACAAGATTTAATCTTTTTAAACTAAAAAAGAAAATACAAGAGATTACACCATCCCTCTCACCTTTTTGTTTCTTTTTAATATGCAATATAGAACTACCGGTTACTGCAATTGGCTTGGAACTGAGCATTCTCACTTTATCTTTTGAGTAGATGGAGTCATCTTAACTGAGACATCAATCATATCTCTATTTGTGGGAACTGCAGGAGCTAGGCCCATCTCAAAGCACATGTACACATCCAGTGAATATTTTGTGTGAACATTTTACCACACTAAAAAGCTGCACAAATTTCATCTTTTTGGAACCTATTTACTAGGGTCATACGTCAGGTTAAATTTAGCTGTTGAGTCACTGAGTGAATAACAGCAAATTTTATCACACAGTTAGTGAACAAATCAAGAGTTCATCCCTCTCACAAATGGCTTTGATCTGACCGAGGTTATTTCTTGGTGTCTGCCAGCTTTACAGCAGTAAAAAACCTATGACGATTGGGTACTACATTCATGATGGAGGTCTTGAACCTACGCCCGCTGTTAAGAGATGTGTCTTAGAGGCCAAGGATGTTTTGGAGAAAATGGGACACAGGGTATGATATTCTAACTTACAAGTAGACTAATTAATGTTAAAAAATAGTTTCACATGTGACGAAATGCTTTGATACTATATGAACAATTAGTTGACAAGCCATCCATGAACCATACTATTGGGTTTCTTCCCTCAAACTGACATTTAAGATCTAACAATAATAAAGAAGGCAAGTCAACAAAAGCAATATCCATTCAATACCAAGCAAACAGAGGGTGTAATAATACTGAATAGAATAGTGTATATTATATTGTGGTCTTCTATTCATTGGTCTGAGAATAGCAGGTCTCATTCGTATTTAATTTTAATTTTACGATTACTTCAGCAGATTTAAGAGTCTGGATGCAACGTTCCTACTATCTCTAATTTTTACAAGTTTCTTTTGTAATTGGATCAGCTGGTGGAGTTTGAACCTCCGGGTGCAGTGAAAGCTGTAGAAGAACTTTTCTTGCCTGCACTCATGGGAGACAATGGACAGCGCATGCTCCGATGTTTGTAAGATATTTTTTTCACTTCTAGTTTTCCATATTTGTGCTTCCTCTCTCTCTCCATATTTACCACGTTACCGGTGTATCCCATTCTTTATTAATCATTGATCTTTTTGCGCATGTTTCTTTGCCTGCGTGTCTTTGTCTATCCATTTTTGACTTTTTCTGCTTGATTTTGGCCCTTTCAAACCATCTTTCTCAGAATTTCTAATATAATACCACCTTCATTATTACTAGCCTTCATTGTTTCATGTTCATGTAGGCAGTGCAACGTAATTTTTAGTTTTCACGTGTTTGCAGTCATTTTTTTTTTTATTGTTACACAATTTTAAAATATCAATCAGATCAGATATATAATGCCTTTTATTGTTATAGAATCCAGTGATTTTAATGTTCAGCATAGACATAAAACATTGGCTATGAATACACCTGTGTCAATTCTTCTCATGTAATTAGCCAGACGGAATGTTGGCCCTTATTTTCTGAAATGAACACCACCAATGGTAACCATCCTTTAAAAGTAATCTCAAAATTTCTGAGTTTGTTTTTACAGCTATAGGAGTACCTAAACTTTTTCATTGCAAAATATTGTTCTTTAGCCAAAAAATTTCAGTCCCATGGCGAGGAACCCTAATTTTCACAGACAGTGAGAAGCATAGGCTGCTTTGATGCATATTTTGTGCTGATTTAATCACTATGAAGCTGCATAGCTCTCAGGTAATTTAGGTACAACTTTTCTAGCATCTTTTATGTTAAGCCTACACATAAATGATCCTCTATGCCATATTGCAAAGTGTCAAACAAGACCAAAAAAAAAGTTTGTCCACTTTCAGTACTTTGGAGCGGAAACACTTGAATAACAAAATGTCTGCTGATCTCGAATCATGTTTACGTGTAATTACCTTCCTGTTTTTCTGTCCATACCTGTTTAGGAAAAGCAGCCTGGCTGATACTTCTATGCTGCTTTTCAAGCATGTGCTCACGATGCCCATCAGACTGCGGCTTTTTGTTGCCAAATTGATGTTCTTTCTGGTGAGTGGACGATTACTTCAGAAGATTTAGGAGTCTGGATGCAACGTTCCTACTATCTCTAATTTTTACAAGTTTCTTTTGTAATTGGATTTTATATATACATATATATATAATAACAGCTCAAAATTTTGGTCATTAAGGGAGATTTATTCTTTTTAGAAAAAAAAAAAAATTTGCCTCTGCCATATGAGCAATAATTATGTTCTTGTCTCGCTGCTCAATCAGTCTCTTCACCACAAGTTCGTTCCTGGATTTACCCCGCAGACTAAGTATACTCCGAGCATCTGCAGATCAGGGACGTCTTAACTCTCAACCTCCTCTAGAAGAAAACAAATTTGACTGACACTGATGCTGTAATATGAAAGGAAACGGGAAAGAAATCATATGAATAATGGAACTTACACTTCATTACATTCTACTGACATCTTTTCCCCCCCACTTTTTTCTCCTTTTTTTTTGTTTTGTTTAATTAATCTCTGCTTGAACGGGGTGTGCAGCAATCGTTTAAATTTACAATTTGTAAAGTGTAGACATGTTTTAATGTTCACTGTATACCTTTCTGCATGTGACTGCCATTTTCATCTCCACAAATTATGAGACTCATAATGTGGGCTCATGGGATAGGTGGGGCACTACAATTTTCAGCACTTCTATAATATAGATCTAAATTCTAAAGGTCTTAGTCTTGCCATGTAGTTGCTGTAGCTATCAGATCAGTGTGTGCTACCAGGAAATTGAAAGATAAATTTTATCAATGCGATAGCAGCTTGTACCAAGATCAGACTGCACCAAAGCTGTGTCCTATCCACACTCCTGTATGGATCAGAGTGTTGGCGAATGACAGGGAGTGACCTCACCAAGTTGTCTTCCTTCCACACCACGTGTCTTCGTAGGATTCTCCGCATCTTTGGCCAAACAAGATTTCTAATCAGGAACTGCGAAGGCGATGCCAGCAAGAAGAAATAGCCAACATCATCATGAAGAGGCGATGGAGATGGCTTGGACACGTGCTGCGAAAGGAAGCAAATTCTATCACCAAAACGGCACTTCTGTGGACACCGGATGGACGGCGCAAGCGAGGCAGACCCAAGGCAACCTGGCGGAGAACGATTGAGGCAGAGATGAAATCCTTCAATCACTCATGGGGAACTCTTGCAAAGAGGGCTGGAGATCTTTTGTTGCTGCCCTAAGCACCAGTGGGTGCAACAGGAAATAGTAGTAGCAGTAGATAGCAGCTTGTCTTAAAATTATTCTGTACATGTCTTGAGTCAAGAGCCTCTACAAATTGGATTGAGATTACACAAATGGAACTTCCACACAGGCTAAAGGTTGGGCATTGCGTGTCACTGTTGAGGGTCATGTTGCATGCACATTAAGCAGTAGTGGCAGATCCTGTACACTGGACTTCTACGTCGGTATTGTACACTGCTATAAAGTTGTTGTTTTTGTTGCTGTTTTATGGGAAGGATCCAGTTAATTGCAAGTTTTGCCCTTGAAAAAAATTCTGGTCTTTGATCCCCAGCATCCTCTGGAGCGAGCTGTACTAGGATTTCATCCTCCCAGGTCGGTACCTTGTCTATTATGCGCATACATGAATGACATCATACATCTTGTGGTTCTAGAAATACTCAGGAGCAAAAAAATTTTTTTCATTATTTTCAAGTATTTGGCAACAATACAAATGCAAATAGAAGGCTTAGGAAAGAGAAGCAGAGAGATAAACATTTTTAAATATGTATATGAAGTTTGTCGTTTTAATAACTCCCCCCTGCAGCCTGTGATAAATATGTCATCTAATGTTAACACATCTTTTCTTGTTCCCAGGGATGTCAAAGAATGGTGGGATCATGTGGCAAAAGTGGATGTAAGGCTGTATAAACTCCTAGATCTTCCACTTTAAAGATAAATATAGTCCTTGTTCTCACTTCTGCTGTGTTCATTCTACTCAACCAATGTCTGCCTATTCTATCCACATATAATGACCCCTATCCACAAAAAATTAGCTAACTTAACTGTCCAATGTCTGTCCTATGGTCATGAAATTTCCTTTTTAAATCAAGGGTCAAAACCCTAGCTGATTTACACTGTGAATATAACATCCCCAGCACCCCAGTCGAACTGGCACATCCAAACTGAATACAGTAGGCTCCACATACCATGAAGCCACTTTACGTGATCTTTTTTTTTGCCTGAATGTTTTTCTTTTGTCCTTTTCTCAGTATGTCCAAATTTTTAAAGACAGTCACAAAATTGTCCCAAGCACCGATCTTTGGACTATTAAACCTTTTATGCCACAATACAATGCTTTGCAAAGTTTGATAAAATTTCACTTTATTTTACACCGTATATTTGGACCAATTTTGCAGCAATACTGCGAAGAATTTATTGAAGCATGGAAATCTCAAGACCTGGATGCTGTAATCTGTCCTGTCATGCCTTTCCCAGCATTTCAGAAGAATGATGATTTCAGCTGCCTTGGTAAGCCCGTTAGCTTGAATGTTTTATGTTGGTATGGGTCATTTCAAAGAGTTCTAGTTGTAGCATATACTGGCTGTAGAGGAAAATAGTTGTCTGATCAAAAGATAAATCAAGGGTTTCAAAACCTCATTAGAAGTACCTGTTCTCTTCTATGACTATTATTTCCTTCTCCTCATTGATACATCAACATTAACAAATGCTGATTGTCCTTGGTCAGAGAAAGCATTGATCTGACCCCATGAGGTGTCTTCACTGTAGTGATGTAAAAAGGGAAAGGCATAAAGGCCTGGGCCATTGGATCATTGTTCCCAGGGATGTCAAAGAATGGTGGGTGTCATCAAAAAGCATATTTTTCACCATCTTGGTGTGCCACATGTTTGAAGATCGCACAGTGAAAGAAAGGCAGATGGAGGTAAAATTTTATAGAAAATATCTTGAAATTCTGATCTCTGCCCTCTGTGTACTGATCATGAGAGCAGCAGAACTCTTTCACCTTGTGTTTTCCCAGCTGGCTGCACCTATACAAGTCTGTACAGTTTACTGGACTTTCCAGCTGGCGCTTATCCCTTTGGTGAGGTGGAGCAGAAAGATGTGGATGCCATGGAAGATTATCCAAATAAACTTTCAGCTGAAAAATTTGTCCATGAAGTAAGCAACTGATCAAGTTGATGAGTTATATAGCTTGCTTGAAGGTTTGCAGTTTCAGTAAGAGTTACGGTGTCCAAGAAAATGTGTTTGCAATATTCTAGGGCCTTTTTTTTTTCATATCAGGAGGGCGATGGACAGATGCTGTTGCCCAGGTGTCAAGCAGCAGCAGTGTAGTTTTTGGGTGTGTCGGTAAGAGGGGGGCATTTTTCCATTGTTTGCCCACCACAGATATGACTGAGATATGATAACTTTGGGGATTAGCACCCAAACTTGACCTCCAAGCGTATCATAAAATTCTTTCAATGCCCCTGGTGTGCAGATTCCAAGAGTGTCCTAAGTCTGTTTTGACTTCATTCAGATTTGCATAATATTGTATTGTTTTTATGCTGAATCTAAATGGCAGTAATAAACCATGGTATTTTGTGCCTCCCAAATGTGGATTTGACGAGGATTGATATTAAATAGCATTTACTTCATTTTAACCACTCAGTACTGAAAATTCCATGGATTTAGATTGCTTTTCTGCATTCCAGTCAGTCAGTAAACACTCATAAATGTCACAACTTGTTTTATTTACAGGTATGTAAAGATTCCAAAGGACTTCCTATTGGTATACAGTGTGTTGCTTTGCCTTACCAGGAAGAGATAACTCTCAGGGTGATGAAACAATTGGAGGAGGGACAGAAAAGCAGTAAACCAACGAATGACACCCCCAAAGTCAAAAAAGATCAGCCAAGAAAAAGATCAGGAGCAAAACGACATAACTCATAAATTCAGAATTTCCACTTGAAACATGTCACTCGACAGTAACAATAAGAAGTATAATATATATGTCAGTATAATATATATTTGGTTGTATTCTCTGACATATATTTTGCTTTTTTGCACAAAATATGATCTCAAGAGGAAGTGCATTCAATAAGTCCACATTCTGTGATCATTTATATTAATCATACATGGCATACCTCTGATGATTGAGTGGAAAATTGTACATTCTTTCTGTATTAAAAATTTACCAGCTTATTTGTACCGGTATCAGACAACTATGTTGTTAGCAGAGCTCTGCTTTGACCATGAGTAATATCGATCACTTTATTCAATCATCTTTTCTCAAGATAGATTTAAAGTTATTGTATTTTTTTTTGCACTAGTTTTTGATATGTATTCTGTTAAGCATAAGATTAAATGCAGTTAAGTTCGAAATTTTCGTGTTTGTTCATTTTGTCTGTCTGTCGGTTTTTCTTCATTCTCTACCCCCCCCCCCCTCTCTCTCTTCCTCCCTCTTTCTCTCCTTTTCGTTCCAACTTTCCCAGAAGGACCCATAGCCCAGCTCATCAGTTTTGTTGTAAGTTTATTCCCTTGTACACAAATTAACAATTTTTTATTACTGTAGCTATATTATCTTTTAAACATTTAAATATGTTTATGATGTGAGCTTCACGATCAAATGCTAGACTCTCTATCGCCAAAGCAGCACAATGACACACCTCGTTTTCAATAACAATTCTCCAGAGTACTTGTTTTACATCCCATACTACCGGACCACCCATAATGGGGATGTATACTCCATTCTGACAATTTTTTTACCCTCCCATTTTCCAAACACGTTGCTTCAACCATCCCACCCTAACCCCTCCCCTGTACGAGCTATGGTACCACCATTAGAATCGTGAATGTCTATGACAAGACATTGATTTTCTTGTTTAATCTTTAGCTGGCTTTTTGCATGGACTATTTGATTTTTTTTTTCGATTAGAAACAACCTATATCCGATTTATATAAATCAGCACGTTTTTTAAGTTTTTGCTCGACCAGGGTAAATTTCTCGTCTGACAATGAGGTAAATATTCTGATTTTTTATTTTTTTTTGAAGGATAGTAAATAGTAGGCCCAGATATCAAACTTTTAATTTATCACCATAATTTACCCGATCTAAATCTACATAAAAATCAATAAAAAAAAAGGAAGACTGGGATCTGGAAAGGTTTTTGTCAAGCCGAATATGTCGACCAACGCTTTTGGATAGGAAGAACAGGTATTGCAAAAAAGGTAATAAAAAGACGAAAACAAAATGATAGCCAATCCCAGTAAAGTGGAAACATAAACTTTACGTTACGTATTGGAGAGCTGAAATCCGAGTCTTCGTAACGGCCGTTGCACAACATCTTGTCAATTCGAAGCGTGAGTATCAAAAACATTACCGATATTAGGTGATCTAAGTTTGTTTTTCACAGTAGATCTACCTCAAAGTATATTTTAATTGTAAAATATATATTATGTAGATCTAGATCTAGATCTAGAATCTAGATTCTAAATGGTGTAAGTTATCACCGGCTTTTTATCTCGCCGAACGGTTTGTTTCTGGATAGCGTAACTTTTTCAGTCGAACACTGCCACTGGCACCTTTTCGTCAGCTCAAACAAATCTCACAGCTTCATTTTTGTATCCTGAAGTGCATTTCTAGATCTGGATCTAGGATTATATTATATGGGAGGGGTTCTGAATGCGTTCCATAGCTCGACAAGTGCATAGATAGATATCTAGATCTAGATCTAGGCATTGTCAGATTGATATGTAACGATGCGAGGGTCTAGACAGTTTGTATCATCGATGCCGTAGGCCGATGTTCGTCTGGGCAGTAGTCAGATTGACATATCAGGGAAAGCCGCCGGGGTTGCTATGTATTGTTTTCACTCTGGCTATCGAACGCATTCGGAAGTCTTTCCAAATTTAGAGTTTATCCCAACTCTGCCTTTTACCCTTTCATTTTCAACCATTCCCATTAGATTTAGGTCTAGGCCTAGATCTAGAGTCTAGATGATAATAAAAAAATCTGGTAAAAAAGAATTGTAAGAGTTCAAAGGCTACTGCTACTAGAACGTCTAGATCTAGAAGTGTTGAATGAGATCCTTTGTTTCTCGGGGGCCTCAGCGCAGTGCTCTTGGCCCCCTGTTCTTAATTGTAGTTCCTTCTTGATTCAATGATGGTTGTCCCGTTCTGTCGTCTGTTGTCTTTTCTGGTCTGTTAATCTAGAAGTGTTTGGTGGTCCTATTGCTTTAATCCATTCTGATGACACTTTGGGAGATTCGATATCGGTGGATGCTAAATTTGCTTTAAACGAAGTGCTTATTCGCAGACGTCTGCGAATAAGATTCAGGATCTTATTCGCAGATGGGTGGGTTTCTTGGTTTTGTGATGTCTACCATGTAAAAGTTCTCCTGCATTCCGCAGTCTGCGATGGCGCAATGGTTAGTATCTGCTGTTATTGGTCGGAAACTCTATGGGTCCCGTCCGTCTTAGGTTCAATCCCATGCAGGAGCATTTTTTTTTTTAACCTAGGATTGCTCATTTTTAGGAATTTTTTTTTTTTTTTAAAAAGATTTTGCAATACTGATGTCGTAGAGAAATTGATCAATGTTACAATAAAATTTTAAAAATGTAATGATTTCATTTAGTCAATGATGTGAACTGAACAGCTCATCTCTCTTCATGGTAACCTGGATCTGTTTGTCATGTTTTGTTTTATTACTTTTTTTGTTTCCATGGAAGTTTAATTCATTTTTATTTGCTCTGTCTGACTTTCTCTGATTTCACACCCGACAAAATTGGCTAATAATAGTAATTCATCTAAAAAAAATTTGTAAAAAATGTGAAAAAATCCTAGTCACAATTTTATACTGTGGAGCAAAGCAGTGATGATCAGTGAGGAAAAGCGCAGAAAAAAATGACCCCCCAAAAATATCAGATCTTGCGGAGCCTTGAACCCCCATCCCACCCAACCCCACCCGCCTTGGCAGGCGAATTTACTTCTGGTAGGTTTCTGGAACTGCTCCAATGTTCATGCCTTGACGTGGAGGAGTGGCTTGCGTGTCCCAGTGATCCCAGGAGCTAAGCCAGCGGAGGCCTCGTGCCCCTGATAGCTTTAAGCAAGCTGGACAGGTCATGGGGGAAGGATCAGACAAGATTGAACAGACCGGCCCTCCAGGTTCGGGGGTTGGGCGTAGGGCTAACAACCCTACCCTGAAATCCTTGTTGGGGTGACCTTACTTGGAGAAACAAAAATCGTTACGGAAACAGCAACATGGAAAAACCAACGTTCTGGATGTGATGGACCTTCTGTGTACCTCGCGACTCGTATGAATGCAAGTAGTGAAAGCCGAAAGGAAACTGCTAGCAGGATGGAGGAGGAACTGAACACCGCCAAAACCAAGACCAGGATTGGATACTGGAATGTTACAACAATGTATGAATCGGGTAAGTTAGCACAAGTAACATCAGAGATGAGGCGCTACAACCTACACATTCTGGGTGTAAGTGAGAGCAGATGGACTGGATCTGGAAGGATCAATACATCCACAATACTCCATGAAGGAGTAGCCATCATCCTAAAGAAAGGACTGGACAAATGCTTGTTGGAGTGGAAACCAGTCAATAGCAGACTGATGAAGATGAGGATGAAAGGACGACACACAAACATCACTGTCATCCAATGTTATGCACCAACCAACGAAAACGACAACACAGACAAAGACGACTTTTATGAACAACTCCAGGGGGAAATGGACATGACGCCACGGCATGATCTCATCATTGTCATGGGAGACCTCAATGCTAAGGTAGGTAAAGATGATATAAATTATGAAAGAGTAATGGGAAAACATGGAACTGGAACAAGGAATGACAATGGAGAAAGGCTTGTGGATTTTTGTGCCTTGAACAACTTAATCATCGGAGGGACCCTTTTCACACACAGAGAAATTCACAAACTCACATGGAATTCTCCAAATGGAAGAGACAAGAACCAAATAGACCATTTGATGATCAATGGTATGTGGAGACGATCCCTTCTAGATGTGAAAGTGAAAAGAGGAGCTGACGTAGTCAGCGACCACCATCTAGTGGCAGCACTTATCAAAATTAAACTGAACAAGACATCAAAGCAAAGACACCTTAATATTCAGAAACTGAGAGATGCAAGTGTTAGAAATGCCTTCAACATACAAGTCAAGAACCGATTCCAGGCTCTACGAGAGTCTGATAAGAACAACCCTAAAGAAAGAGGAATCGATTCAGAGTGGAAAAGAGTAACTACAGTGTACACAGAGAGCAGTGTAGCCTGCCTTGGATTTAATGAGAAAAGGAAAAGCAAGGAGTGGATCCAACAAAGAACATGGGATGTGATCGAGGAGAGGAAAGTCATGAAAAAGAAACTCCTACAAGTGAAATCGGAAAGGCTGAAAGAGAGGTACCAACATAGCTACACAGAGTTAAATAAGAAAGTGAAGAGACTAGTAAAGAAAGATAAACGAGAAGCCATGGAACAGCTAGCGGCAGATGCGGAGGAGGCAGCATCAAGAGGAGAACAGGGTAAGCTCCACAAGATCATCATCATCATCATTGCCTTTCTCACCCTGGATCAGGGTATAGGCCACCAACAAACACTTTCCATCCCTCTCTATCATGGGCCAGCCTCTTTACATTATTCCAAGTCTTTCCCCTTCGTTGCACATCATTTTCTCTGGCTCTTCTCCACGTTCCGCGCGGCCTTCCTCTTGATCTCTTGCCCTGGGGATTCCAATCCAATACCTTCTTCGTGATGCTGTTTCCAGGCCTCCTGAGAGTGTGGCCGATCCATCTCCATCGCCTCCTACCAATTTCATCTCTGACTGGGCTCTGTCTTGTTCTTTTCCATACAATTTCATTGCTGACCTTGTCTGTCCATCTGATCTTAAGTAGCTTCCTCAAACATCTGTTGGTGAAAACTTGGATTCTCTTTATGCAGGCCTGGGACGCATTCCAAGTCTCACATCCATACAACAGGACTGACTTCACGTTCGAGTTGAATATCCTCAGCTTTGTTTTTAGAGATATATCCTTGGTTCTCCAAATCTTGCTTAAGGACGTAAAAGCTGCCTGTGCCTTTCCAATTCGTGCTTTGACTTCTGCCTCTGTTCCTCCCTTATTGTCAATGATACTACCAAGATAGCAGAAGGACTCTATATCTTCCAGTGGTTGATCTCCTACTCTGACTTGTTTGCTTGGGGGTGCAACAATTTTTAGGACCTTCGACTTCGCAGGATGTATCCTCAATCCAATAGATTCTGAAATTTTGTTTAGAGCTGTAGTCTTTGCTTGCATCTGGTCGTGCGTGTGCGACAATAGTGCCAAGTCATCTGCAAAATCTAGATCGTCCAACTGTGTCCATGGGGTCCATTGTATGCCATTTCTTCCTCCACTGGTGGTTTCTTTCATAAGCCAATCAATCACCAGAATAAACAGAAATGGGGACAGCAAACAACCCTGCCTAACACCAGTCTTGATATCAAAGCTGTCAGTAAGCTCACCATCGTGTACGACTCTGCAACTTGTCCCCTCGTATATGCTCTTGATAAGATTCACCATCTTCTCTGGGATTCCATAATGTCTCAATATTCTCCACAGTGTTTCTCTATCGATGCTATCAAAGGCCTTCTCGTAGTCAAGGAAGTTCACTATCAGTTCGGAGTTCCACTCTAGCGACTGCTCTACTATGATTCTCAGCGTGGCGATCTGGTCGGTGGTTGATCGATTACTCCTGAAACCAGCTTGCTCCTCACGAAGTTTTGGGTCTGTTGCATTCTGTATTCGCTTGAGAATAATGCGATTGAAAACCTTTCCTGGGATGGAGAGAAGTGTGATTCCTCTGTAGTTACTACAATTGCTGAGGTCCCCTTTTTTTGGAAGCTTCACGAGGTGTCCTTCCTTCCAGTCCTTTGGAAACTTGCCTCCGATCCAAATCCTCGAGAATAGTGAGTGCAGACCCTCTGCAGCCCCAGCAGCATCTGCCTTCAGCGCCTCTGGTGGGATCTGGTCTGGTCCAGCTGCCTTGCCTCGGTTTAACTGCTTTATGGCATCATTAATCTCTGCTTTAGTCGGAGGGTCGCAACTGATCGGTAAATCATTTCTTGCGGGTAGAATGTCGGGTGGGTTGCTTGGTGGAGGTCTGTTCAAGAGGCTGTTAAAATGTTCTATCCATCTTTTTGCCTGAGCTTCCTTTCCAAAAATAGCCTTCCTGTTGTAATCCTTGACAGGAACTTCAGGTTTTCCATATTTTCCAGCAAGAGTCTTTGTAGTCTGGTAGAGGATCCTCATGTGTCCTCCTGTTGCTGCCTTCTCTGCTTTCTCTGCTAACATTCCTATGAACTCCTCTTTGTCTTTTTTAATTGATTTTTTGACCTCTTTAGCTGATGCTCGGTACTCTTCCTGGTTACCAACTCTTGAGCTTCTTGTACGACTTGCATTTACCTGTTCTTTTAGGTCTCTTCTTATCCTTATCAAGTCCAGTGATTTTTGACTGATCCATTCCTTGTGTTCCACTTTCTTTTCCCCAAGAACATCCTGACATGTCAATGTAAATACTCCTTTTACCTTAGCCCAGTGAGTCTCCAAATCTACTGTCTCTTCGAGGTCAACAAGGGGTTTGAATCTATTCCTCAGTGACAGCTGGAACTCTTCCTTCTTGTCTCCATCCAGAAGGCTCACTTGAAACTTTCTCCTCTTTGTTCCTGCTCTGGTACCTTGTTTCTTGAGGCGGAGTTTGAGTCTTGCCAGCAGCATGTGATGGTCAGATCCAACATCAGCTCCTCTCTGTACTATGACATCCTCCAGTGAGCGTCTGAATCGTCGGGTGATGCAAAAGTGGTCAATCTGGTTTTCAGTTACTCCATCCGGTGAAATCCAAGTGGCCTTATGGATCCTCTTGTGTGGGAATACTGAACCTCCAATCACATAGCTGTTAAATACGCAGAAACTTGCAAACCGCTCTCCATTATCATTCATTTGTCCCAAACCATTGCGCCCCATAATGTCTTCATACCCTGTATTGTCCTGTCATATCTTGGCATTGGCGTCTCCCATTATAATGTTCACATCTTTTCTTGCCAATGTGTCAACTATTTCCTGAAGCTGGTTGTAGAAATCGTCCTTGTCCTCATCGGTTGCTTCGTTTGTTGGGGCGTATATCTGCACAATGTTCATGTTGATGTTCTTGTTCTTTGTAGTAAATGATGCCAATATAATTCTCCTTCCGTAGGGTTCCCATCCCCTCAGTGACCTCTGGGCGTGCTTGCTCAAGATGATCGCTACTCCTTCTGTATGCTTTTTGTCCTCCCTTCCAGAATACAAAATCTTTTCCCCAGAATTAAGTTGTTTCAGTCCGGACTGTATCCAGCGGGTCTCGCTAACTCCAAGTATGTGCAGTCTGTATCGCCTCATCTCCATTGTAAACTGGGCACTCTTTCCTGCTTCATACATGGAGCGGACATTCCACGACGCAATCCGGAGTGACTTGTTTGATGAGGGAGCAGTCGGGCCAGTGGAGTCCTTTCGGCTTTGTCCATTGTCCTTCATTGAATCTACAGGTGCAGATGCTCCCCCTTCTCCCAAGATAAAAGACTGACTTAAAGTATTTGCTTGTGTTTCTGTAACTGGTTTATTTTTACAGGGTGGGTAGTTAGCCCACCGCCAACTGGCTCTTCTCGGGAGACCAGGACCTTTGCACCTTTAGGCGCCTCTTACGACACGCAGTATCACGTCAGATGTATTCTTTGCTGTCCCTCTTCTGCAAGAGGGCCCCGCATCTGCACGGGCGTCCACAAGATCACTAAGCGCATTTGTGGCAAGTATGGTGGAAGTCCAAGTGTTCCAATCAAAGACAAGAATGGGAAACTACTGACTACAGAACGAGAACAGGATACACGCTGGACAGAGCACTTTCAGGAATTACTAAACCGGCCACCACCTGAAGATAGAATAATAATACAAGATGCTGCTGAAGACCTTGACATCAACATAGATCCACCAAAGAAAGAAGAGATAGTGGCAGCAATAAAGAGCCTAAAAAACGACAAAGCTCCAGGAAAAGACAACTTGACTGCAGAACTGTTCAAAGCAGACCCGGATCAGTCAGCCACCATCCTTCAGCCACTGTTCACAACTATCTGGGAAGCAGAAGCAGTACGAAAGAGCTGGAATGAAGGCAGAATAGTGAAAATACCCAAGAAAGGAGCACTCAGCGATTGCAACAACTGGCGTGGTATCACTCTCCTTTCTATACCCAGCAAAATCCTTGCCAAGATCATTGTGAAACGTATGTCAGATGCTGTGGACAAGACACTGAGAAAGGAACAGGCCGGATTCCGAAATGGGAAAGGATGCATTGACCAGATCTTCACACTCCGAAACATCATAGAACAGTGTTCAGAATGGCAAAGGCAGCTCTATGTGAACTTCGTTGACTTCGAAAAGGCCTTCGACAGCATCCACAGAGAGAGTATATGGCGCATTCTTCGGCACTATGGGATTCCCAGCAAGCTTGTTGAACTCATCAAAAGCTTTTACAAGAACTTCAGTTGTAGTGTCGGAAACAGTGATGCATCCTTTGAAGTGAAAACTGGTGTACGGCAAGGATGTGTGATGTCAACAATTTTGTTTAACCTCGTAATCGACTGGATTATGCGGAAAACTACAGAGGACGCACCAAGAGGCATCAGATGGACAGTCTTCGACAACCTAGAGGATTTGGACTTTGCAGATGACCTTGCGCTATTGTCACATAGTCACCAACACATGCAAGATAAGATGCAGAGACTACATAATTTTGGATGCAAAGTAGGCCTTCGGATTAGCCAGAAGAAGACAGAGATTATGACCCTAAATGTAGACACTCCAGCACCAGTGCAAGTAGATGACAAGAACCTCACCATGACGGACAAATTTAAATACCTTGGTAGCATTATCAGACCAGAGGGTGGCATAAAGGAGGGCATCCAAAGTAGGCTGGGAAATGCAAGGGCTGTCTTTCAAAGTATGAGCAACGTCTGGAAATCGACACAATACGGCATCAACACCAAGATCAGACTGTACCAAAGCTGTGTCCTATCCACACTCCTGTATGGATCAGAGTGTTGGCGAATGACAGAAGGTGACCTCGCCAAGTTGTCTTCCTTCCACACCACGTCTTCGTAGTCTCCGCATCTTTTGGCCAAACAAGATTTCTAATCAGGAACTACTAAGGCGATGCAAGCAAGAAGAAATAGCCAACATCATCACGAAGAGACGATGGAGATGGCTTGGACACGTGCTGCGAAAGGAAGCAAATTCTATAACCAAAACAGCACTTCTGTGGACACCGGAGGGACGGCGCAAGCGAGGCAGACCCAAGGCAACCTGGCAGAGAACAATCGAGGCAGAGATGAAATCCTTCAATCACTCATGGGAACTCTCGCAAAGATGGCCCAGGACAGACAGGGCTGGAGATCCTTTGTTGCTGCCCTAAGCACCAGTGGTTGCAACAGGAAATAGTAGTAGTAGGTTTCTGGAAAAGAAAAAAAGGAATGAGCGGCAGTAGATGACGGGACTCGTCTGGCTTTCCGATTTCCCCCTCAACAAGCTGTTTCTTTATACTGGTCCATTTTCTGAATGAGAAGTGATGCGCATCGTTTGTTTTGGTCATGTATATGAGATGGGCGCTCGGGTGGCTGCCGCTGGCCTCTCACTCGTCGAGCGAAGGAATTATTCGTTTCATCTTTTCAGTGTATGTATGTGAAGTTAAACTGATCTTTCTAGACTTTTATCACTCGCTAAAATTCAGAGGGTTTTTGTTCTCACCTGCTTGTTATGGTACTTGGGCGATTTTGTATTTCGTAGACAGCCCTCGCCATCAGAAATGTTTTTGTGAAAGTTTCATCGTAGCTTGACTGAATGCCATTTTAAGGAGCTCTTCCTAAATAAAAATCACAAACCAAAAATCCATCTGCGAATAAGTGTGGCCTTTGCTAAAAGTAAAATACAGATCCCTACATTGGCTACAAGGATGCGGCTTTGTGAGTGCCCTTGCATGGATTAGTCCTCTAAAGGGATGTTTTTTTTTAATAGCAAACGCATGGCTCGGTGATTCCCTGCTAAGAATTCCGACTCGGGGCACATGATTTTCACCAGTATGCATCAAATTGGTCACTCAAAGTGTCAGTATGGCAGACTAACTGAAGCAGTGGGACCACCAAATGCTGATGGTGCCATTCAGAGTTGTTGGGACAGTGGAGCTCTTTTCCATGATGTCTTGTTCAGTTGCTGAAAATAACACCAGCTGCAAGAACAGTAAGAGGAGACAATTTTTTTAAGCCATTTATTTTCTTCCACTGGTTTGGGGAAATTCTGCTGACTCTGCTTTTGATACTTCTTCAGCACAAGGGCAAAATAACCTAGTTCTGAAAAGACTTCATGTATGCGATTTTATTCAAGCCTGTCCATTTTTTTCTGTGCACAAAGTCCAAATTATCACTAGATCTAGATCTACATTCTAGGTTGCAGGGTGATAAATAGGTTAAATTATACAGTTAAGATTACCTCACAGACACCTTCAGAAAATGGCTGTGGTTGGTAGCCTTAAAAAACAAAAAACGGATATAATGTAAATTGTTATAAATAATAATGTAATTTATAGGACCTTATCACATCATCCCCAGGAAGTCTCATGGTGTTTCACAAATTTTTACACATTAAATGCAAATAGGGGAAGAGGACACATTCGAGTGAAAATATGCAAAGCAAGGTGAAGTCTAATTAAACAATGAAACCTTTGTCTCTAATCAATGATCTGATGTTACCAAACTGGCACTATAATTTTCTTCAGAATGAAGCGTGATAACTAGCCACGTCCCCCAACCCCTAAATGGATGGTTTTATCCAGATTGGCACATGAGCCAACATAGGTATTTGGGGCAAACATCATTTCTGAGTTTGTTTCTGATGGGCTCCTAGACACAGATAACTCTAGATGATAGTCAGGTTAGGAGAAAATGAGATATTGCAAATTTTTGAGCTACAGTTTGCATGTATATCCTTTGCCTTTTGATAGTGTGGGGAGAGCCTTTGAAAGCTCAGTCTTTTTTATTCCGACCAATGGTTCAGTGGGGAACATAATAATTAATATATATATTCTTGTCACAATGCTTTTGATTGGGAAGAGATAAAGAGAGCAGTAAGATGGTAGTTGTAAAGAGGACAGTGGCCTGAGTGGTGCAATCAAGTCTTCTGCTCCACTCAGGTTAGCTTGACCACCCATATATTCAGCATGAATGCAATGGACTCCTGGGAATGCAGCATTGTGATGATATTCCTATTACAGTGACAGGGTTATTAAATCTAGATATAAAAATATATTTATATTTATTATTTTATTTGTCTGTTTGTAGCTTTTGGGCCATTTTTTTTAATGATCCAGGCTTGTAACTTGTAGCTGCTGTGCAGGCCACCTAGATGGCAAAAAATGAGAGTATTTCTCCCAACTAATCACATACTAGTATGATGCTGTTGGGTATGATGTCTATTTACTTAGAAATTTTTTAATACAATCTTGGAATATAAGTTGTATGGATATATGCATTATGCATGTGGGTGTGTTCAACATTCCTCACAATCAAACCTCTTCATTTATCAGGTTAATACCTGTGAAGTATGTATTGTGCATTCAGATCATGACCAGGACACCAATGTTTACAACAGAGGGCTGCATATAGACTTTTCCACCTAACCAAAACTCTTTTTTTATATGACAAAAAGGAAAACTTTGAAACTGTTGTCAGGATTATATATTGGCATAACAGTGGCCTGTTATAGTTTCATTAAGTGACCAATGCAGGAATGGGCAATTTTTTTTTGGAGAATACAGAGATGGGTATTTACAAAAATAGGTTGTGGTAAACACAATGGCCACCAATACAAAAATTGCAAAAGTAGCCAGTTTGTTGGGATGATGAAAAAGTGCCAGTCCACGGTATAAGTTCATTTAAAAGTATTATTGAATTTGCAGTTCTATGCGAGATTACTAATTACTATTAATTTTCAAAGTAACAATGATTTTCGTCACTGCTATAACAGTTGCGCAGGCTCATTTAAAAAGTACCTTTAGTCATCCTGTTTAAATCAGAGTTATTTTACTGGTCAGGAGGCCAGGCCGTTTTTATAAAGATGAACCTTAGAAAACCTTTAGCTTGAATCATTGTGTCCAGGGTATCAATGAAATTCAGGCATTTTTTGTATTTTCTTTGAAAAATATGAAAGTTACTAACAAAGAGATAGTTACACCTTATAATAAACCAGTCGTGAAGTTCACATTTGCTGTACAGGTTCTGAAATTGCTTCAGTAGGTATTTCATAAAATCCCAAATACACTGTCATAACCTTGACTTTTAAATATCTCATTTTGCAGATCAGACTAGAAGAATCAAAATGGCATCTGTGAAGGAAATTGGGAAAACACTGCAAGACAAAGGTCAGCCGTTGAAGGACAGGTTCCGAGCTTTGTTTACACTGCGTAACCTAGGTGGTAATGATGCTGTGGATGCCATTGCCAGTTGCTTTGATGATGAATCAGCTTTGCTGAAACATGAACTAGCATATTGCCTAGGTCAGATGCAGAACCCTAGTGCCATTCCATGTTTGACACAAGTTCTGGAGGATAAATCTCAGGAAGCCATGGTGCGTCATGAAGCAGGTGAGTGTCTATTAGATGTCATAAAATTGTGTAACACTGCTAAAATTTTAAAAAGGGCCATCAGAAATCAATACATTTTGTAGTTAATGTTTTCTAGGACCATTAACACACTTTTAAATAAATCATGATATTGCAATGACCATACTTTCATCATCATTTAAACTAAGACTAACTCCTAAGGTTTTGTCACCCTATTTAATTTTAAGTCATATATCAATAATGGTGTTGTCTGAGTCTCTTCAACCATCTGACTAGATTATGGTAATAAATCAAATGAATGGCACAGGATCAACTGTGTAAGCATTTCAGTTCTAAACATATCTCGATATGTGTAAAACACGTAAACATTCCTTTGTAAGAGTACTATTAAAATGATGTTTATAAATTACAGAGTGAATGATCAAAATAGGGGGGGGGGGGGGGAGCTCTGGTTTTTGCTTCAAAATTGCCCATTTCAGTAAGTTACATTTGCCATGGATTATTTTCTTGAAATTCTAATCTCTCAATGATAAGCAAAGTATTTATTGTAAACTACCTTTTCATTTCAAATTTAGCATGAAATTCAGGCATCAAAGCAGTGAGATTACTGAAGTCCAGACAGTATAAATTTTAGTTGACTCAGACAAAGAATGAAAGTAAAAAGAATATTTCAGTTTAACGCTGGGAATATAATACAGTTGTTTGTTTTTTTTTTGTCCCCTCCCACTTTTTTCCCCATGGAGTCATGAACACATTGATTAAACTACAGCCCCTTCACATCTAGGGAAGCGGGAAGTACATTGTCTGCTTTAGATGTGCATAGCAATGCAGTCAGTTGTCTACATAGACAAAATCTTTTGATGCCAATTGACTTATAAATCCAAACCATTCTCTAAGCCCAGAGTAATTACATTTGTGTTATATCTACTTTATAATGTTTATTGTCCCAGTGACAAACAGTACTGTGTACTTTAAATGTATAAAAAGAAAAAAAAGAAAAGAAAAGAAAGACAGCTTGAGAAAAAGTGAGCCTGAGCAGTCGAAGTATGCTGTTTTTCACTGATATCGTGAAATAAAAAAAAGTTTTTTTTAGGATAAATGTTTTCATTTCTTCATTTGAAGAAGCTGCTGAGTGAAAGCCCATGTCACAATCTCATGATATGGGTTTCCATGCAATTGTATAGTATAGATTTATCAGCATATGTTAAATGATCTGTTGCAGGTGAAGCCTTAGGGGCCATTGGAGATTCATCAGCAATGGAAGTTTTGAAAAAATATTCTGAAGATCCAGTTACAGAAGTGAGCTATTTTCTGCTTTTGCCAATGTACAGCTTAGTCATAGAGTAGCCTTTATATTTATATTATACAGATCAACCTCAATAAGGGTTTGTATCAGCTTTTTGTCAAAACTATTTAGGCTTGGAGTGGCAGTACATTTATTTTGTCAGCATGAAAAATAAAATACATGGTTTTTATAATAACTAAAGCATGTAGATTTTTTTCCCCCTTGTGTCATTTAGTACTGAATCTGTCACTGAAGAAATTCCATCCATTTGGAATTTTGTCATTAGCTGCCATTTCTTCCATGAATAACTTACATTACTGTTTAGAATTTATGAGCATACAGTGTCCTTCAAAGTTACCATGAACAGCATATTACATACCCGGTATATTTGAATTTTTACTACCAAGAAGAATGCATTCTTTGTCCTTACTGCTCATGACATTGACAGAAAATGACATAGTGTGGGAAAACTGTCAATTTGGTCTTTGAGAGCATGAATATACCATCGGGTATTTTCCATATTGTTGTATGTGCATTTTTGTCCTTTTGAGAAAATGAGACTGGAAACTGAAGAGTTGTGTAAAATCAAAGGACAGTATTATGTCACAAACACATGGCTCGAAAAGACTTTAACCGAATGGAATGACACTACACATTTAAATGAAATTAGGAGTGAGAGAATCACTTTCATGACTATACCTCAAAATCAGCAAAATGTGGCTTTCAACAGTATAATAATACCCCAAGATATAGCTACTCCAGTTAGAGTTACCCTTTCATCATTTCTTGTAATTAGGTCATTTGAATTAGCAACATTTATTTTGTGTAATCAGATTATTTAAAGTGTCTCGATTACAATGAATGAAGACACTCTTTGGAAATACAAGAATTTATACTTTGTAGAGCATAAAATTTATAGACTTCAGGCTGTCAGCTATGAGTTAAAGTTCTTGAATATGGAATGTTTGAAACAATATTCTAGAAAGCACAATTTTGCTTTATGCATTTGCCAACATTACCCTAATATTTGCAACCACATTTATATTCTTTTAGGTGGCTGAAACATGTCAGTTGGCACTGGGCCGACTCCAGTGGTTGGCTGAACAGGCAAACAGAGAAACAGATCTTCCTAAAAACCCATACTTATCAGTCGATCCAGCTCCACCAGCACAGTTGGCCACTGTGGATGAGCTTAAGAACACACTGCTTGATGAATCACTGCCTCTATTCCAGAGATATAGAGCAATGTTCACCCTGAGAAACATGTCTACAACAGAATCAGTCTTGGCTTTGGCAGAAGGTAGAGCCTTTATCACAGAGTCCTTTGAGTGTGCACATAATAGTTTTAAAGTATAGATAGATGTGAAGAAAACATCATTTCCAACTAATTTCGGTACGTTACTACAGTCAATCAGAAAGTTCAGATAATCCTGATAGAGGCCATCCATTTATGTACTAACACTCAAGTTTTATGATTTTTTGATGTGCTGTCATGCCAGAGTTTAGCTTTCAGGCTCGATTTGATGCCTCACAAATGTGATTATTTGTTACGGCATTTTTTTCACTTATCTTCGTGATGCGAGTACTTTTTTCTTTGTGACTTCAGTACCTTTTTTATAAAAGAACATCAATGCTTTTAGCTTTACTGTTATGGACTGACGCATATTTCCTGAGCTGAATGTGATCAAAATGAAACCTATGCTGCTATGAAAAGTTACTGAAGTGCTGTGTTTCCAGTATTCAGGCAGTGAGCTAGAAATCCATAAAACACATTTCTCCCCAACAGTTTCAAATTTGGAAAAAGTGATTTGCGTACTTGTAACCTTAGGGCCCTCACTTAATTTTTTAAACCTGGGCAGTTTGCTCTACCTTGAGTATCACACAAGCTTGCTAGGAAGATGTAACAATTGTGCATTGCCTTATGATTTGCTTTGAGCCTACTTGGTATTGTTTTAGCCACATTAAATTTATTTATCAGTATATAATGTGTAATCGGTTGTGTTGTTCTCATTTTCAGGTTTGAAATGTAAAAGTGCTCTTTTCCGCCATGAGGTAGCTTATGTTTTAGGCCAGATTCAGAATGACGCATGTGTGAAACAGCTGGCTGAGAACCTACAGGACTTGTCAGAAAGCCCAATGGTCAGGCATGAATGTGCAGAGGCTTTAGGATCGATAGCAACATCCGAAGCTACAGAAATTCTTCAACAGTATCTCAAAGACTCGGAGCGAGTGGTACGCGAAAGTTGCATTGTGGCTTTGGACATGAGTGAATATGAAAAGAGTGATCAGTTCCAATATGCTGATACATTAAGTAAACTTAATGAAGTGGCCAACGGTAATCCATCCCAAGCTGTGATATCATGATGAGGAAAAGTATTTTACACACATATCTGAAAGAAGAATAATACAACCATCCATGCTTGCATTCATAGTTTTTGTTGTTACATCCTTTTTGTTTTTGTACAAGTCTTTCTAGCTTCTGTATTTACTTGTGTTTGGTTGAGGTATTCCTTTATGAGTACCTTCCATAGAAACATAAGCCCTGTCCTTGTATTGTGATTTGGATGGTTAAGGAGATTTAATCTTGTGAGTGGTTCATGTCAGTTGGCTGTCAATAAAAAGTTCTGGGGGCCAAATCTCAAACTAAGCCATAGTGTGCGTAATCTGTCAGAAAAAAATGGCAAACAAAAGAAGTGTCTGCCCAGCCACATCACTACAAATGGTAATCCTTCAAAGATTTACTCTCTTACTGCTTTTCAATGATAAACTGGCACAGAATTTGTTACTCTCATCACTGAATCTGTGATGTTTATGCCCTGCAAATCTGCAAATTCTAGAACACTTTCAGACCATTTCTTTGTGTATTTTCAGAATTTGGATCCTTTATGATGTTAGTTGCATTGGAACTCAAAATGAATAACCAATTTAAACCAAAAAAAAGTGCAGACGTAATAATTTGTACATTGTATTCATTATAGATTTTAGGACCCACAAGGGGAATTAACTGTGGTCAAATTCATCTGTTCTTGAAGAGGTTACTTAAAATGTTCTGCCATGGATGCCCAAATATTTATGCATTTATTTAGGCATTCATTGTAAAAAATCAAAAGCAGATAAGTCTTAAGTTTCTTACATGTGTGGTATTGCCGTAGACTGGATTTTTATGTTAAGCAGAAGGAAGACCAGCACAGTCAGGTTTACACCAGGTTCAGCAGCCCTAAGAGGTTATGCCAGCAGATTTAAAGGCTGTGAAAGCTTTACAATGGTCGTTCATCGTTGCTTGTTGGTTCAATGACTGCATTAATTCACTTTCATTCACTCTGGGTTTTAACTCATTACTACAAACACGAACTGCAAGTTGTAACAAACAATCTATATTTTCCTTTATTCACTAAATTGGCAGAAATTCCATCAACACATCAAGTGATCAATCAGCACATGAGCTTGTTCAGCATTCACTGTACACAGATGCTATTGGTCTTAAACAAAATCATCCATTGTATTTAATAGTATAATACCGAGCAGTCAATGAAGGATGTCCTTACCCCGATGTCAGTTAAAAGAACCAAACTTCAGAGAAAAAGAAGTGAATTATCTGGTTCTTAAGCTGCCATGGCCATTATGTGTTCATATAATGCATAACAATGCACTCAGACCTCTGTAAAATACATGTGTGATAATAATGTCAGGTAGCCTCGCTGGCTGACTTAAAAAATCTAAAAAAATTCATGTCAATCCAGCTGAATCAGTTTGAGATGCTTGTTGTGGTAAAATATGCAACATTTCTACTGTATAGTCATGACAATAGATTCAGAGTGATTGTGATACCTTAAGAAAGACATTTATTTTAATTCATAGAGCAGATTTAACCACGCAAAAAACAGTCCCTCAGTATGCAGATTTTTAGACAAAAAAAACAACACCAAACAACCCTACTATAGTATAAATTCCATAAAGCCCCAATTTCTGAAATCACACCTGGTTTTACTTGCACGTGTAGTAAACAATTTCATGGGCAAATGAAAGAAGCTCATAAATCTGAACATATTCATGAAAAACTTTTTTTTACAACTGGCACAAAAAACAGCATCAACAATTGTTGTGGCTGGTAATATGGCATCAGAAATTTTATCCAGTCAACTTCACAAAGTAAAAAAAATGCACACCTAATATATACATGTAGGCCTACATGATACTCTACTGGACTGAACACTAATATTACATGTACACATGTATTGTGCATTCTGGACTACATGAGGTGGAAAACCATTGGTTTACTTGGTTCTTTCTTGTTTAACTACTGATTTTTCTCAAGGTTTTGTTTTTCACTGTATGCGTCACTGAATTAGGGAAATGACTTATACAAGATACATGTAATTGTTGATGGAATGAATGCAAATCATTAAAAAAAGAATTATTTAATCTCAGATTAAGATTAGCGAGTAACGATTCATTTCATCAGGCACATACATGTATTCTAAACCAGTGTAATCTTATTTACATGCCAGTGTTGCATATGTGAGAAATTCATTTATTTACACAAAGGTGAATGCACACCCACATGCAGAAAAAAACATCTGACAAATTACATGACATAAAAATATTTGTCAAATTTGCAACAGGGGTAAAATTTCAGTAAAACAGCTAGCTGCAGTAATGAGGGCATTCTGGCATAACACAGTAAACACTGATGTACAGAGCTGGAATTTACACAGTTATTTGCATAGATTAAATTTTCATTCATATGTATCTGTAAAAGTCATGTACATTGCATATTATCAACAAATCTAAACAACCAGTGACAAAGTACAAAACTATTAATATTATACAAGACGACAAGGCATACAACATACTGTTGCTTCGAAGCAAATAGAAGGGAATCCCAATTTAGCAATGAAAGAGCTAGAAATGTGGTTCACTGAGAGTACAGAATTCACCAATCGGCAATTAACCCCATTGAGCAATTGGATGTCTCTAACAAAATTACCCTTACAGATGGGTCTGATTCTGAATGAACATTTATTGATAAAGATCGTCTTCTTGCTGAAACACTTAGTGCAGTTGGTGCCATCAAAGAATATCCTTTACCTCACTTATACAATTGAAATTTGTCTATATAAACATGTACAATGCGTGTGTACCACCTGCACAAAACAGGTACCCTGAGAAATTCAATACACTTCCCTGTGAATAGAAAGGCTGAAACATATTACATACATGCAAGCCAAGTCATTTCTTTCTTTTAATTTTATGCAAACCACAAGTCCAAGGAGTTTTAAATTAAAGTAAACTTTATTCCATTCGGACTAGCCTTCCCACAATCAAAGTCAAACTCAGGTGAGGGCCACCCATAAAGTACGTATGGTCGTGTTTGTCAAATTTTGACCCTCATTACCTCCATAAACTCTTTTTCCGTCGCTTGGCTTTAACCCCGTTCCCCCTTGTACGAGCATAATTATGGTGACTGTTCATTTAAGGCATCGACATCCTAGAAACCTTAATGATATTTTGCATAGAATATTTGACAAGACATTTAATTACACGTAGCTACATTCGATTTTCATGTCATCCTATATCAATCATTTTGTTGAATAAAATTCAAACAAAACGAATTTTTAAAATTAATTTATTACCATGATTTTAAAACATACACATATGCGCTTCCTAGTAAATTCTCTCCCCCCCCCCCCTCTTTTTTTTCCCCCGAGTGTACGTACTTTATGCATGTCCCTAATGACATTTACGCCGAACATGTCAGATGATTTCGTCACTTCGCCACCTAAATCTGGCCACTCGAGGTGAGTTCGGCAATGACAGAGATGCCTTGTTGTGAAAGTCTCCTTCCAGCACCAATCGCCTCAGTTTGGGTGACTTGGCTTGCTCGTTGAGAGAATAGGTGCTGCCATCTAGACTGCTGACGTCAGAGCACGAGCCATGCATGTCGTAGACACAGCGCAGTTGGAGAATGCTGGCGCGGAGTTCGATGAATTGCTTTAACAAGGATTTGTCCTGTTCTTTCATCTGTAACTGTCGAAGAAACAAAGGAGCATGATTAATAAAAGATGTATTTTAGGTTGACTGTTTGGAGTTTACCTCCCTCAATCTTCCATCCGCTATTTCAGCTCAAAGAGGCTGCAATTTTATCAGATTCAGAGATGAGCTTTGCACCCTGTCGCCAATGTCAGGCCTTACATCAGGAGAACAAAGCCCCGAGTGAGATTCGAACCTAGAAATTCTAGCACTCTGGTCAAGCGCCCCAGTTTTTGGGCCATTGAGCCAGTGCCCGTAGGAGGAAAAATTCCCCAGTAGACCTAATGTAGGCCCAAGAATCACAATGTACGTGTTCATTCTCTCTTGCTACGTTACCACAAGGACAAAAAAACCCCCAAAAAACTGCTGCATTTGTTTGTTAAATTTGCCAGAAATGCCAGATAATGGCGACAGACTGAATGATTGATAACGCTTGTGATACATGTACATGTATTATGTGTGAGGACAAAAGCAGGGCTTCTGCACATGTGTCCATGTCGATAACATGGACACGTAGAACTCATAAACACACTGATAAGCAAAGTTTGTTAACACATTGATTAAACTACGAATCACGGTTTGAATAGAAAAGCAAAATAATTTACCATGACATAGAGAGATAAATTTCAGCGTTTGTGAATTTACTGATCTGATAAGGAAATATTTATCATCCAACAGTTACATTTAAATTTCCGCAAGTATCACTAGCCTGTCCAAACGACAGAGTTCAGTGGGTATAGAATTAGACTGACATTGTACAGGTAGGCCTACTGTTTCCTTACAGAGCGGAAATCCTGACCCCATCTGGAAACAAAATTGTATCATATCAATAAATCTCATGATATTATATGCACATGTACATGTTCCGAGTGTTTGCAGCTTCGATTGATCCTATACCGCCCTCTGGGAGGTGCCCAATGTCGAGTGAATGGTGCCCGATTGTACTTTACAAGCGTCATATCTTCAGATAATGACAGATTCCATTCTGCCCCCCCCCCTTTTCAAACTACACACACGCACGCGAGTGCACACAAACGCATGCACATACACAGGGAGACACACTGTTTTACAATCGTAAATCTGACGTTCAAGTCATTGTACACTTGTACAGCCTACTCCATGATCCCCGGTATTTCTGAGCTGACTTCTTTTTCGCTGTTCTTGTGATAGTTGGAAAGTATAGTGTATATTGGACACACGAACGGACATTCCCTGTACAGTATATGATGATTGCAACCTTGCCGAAATATGTGTTGAGCATTGTTACATGAACAACCTTTGATCAGTGCTTTGCCAAGATAAGCAAAACTCACTCAGACTCGCTCCCATTTATTGGATGATCAAAGAGAAAACAGGCATACACTGTACCATACACTTACTATACAATAACATCACACTGTACATGAACACGTATTTCACAACCCTCAACCCCTAACTCCCAGCCTAAAAGAACCCACCGACCCATTCCAGACTTGAACTGGTATTGGTCCCACTTTACGTTCCAATAAATCGTATGATTGCTCGCACTAAAAGTAGTCAGAGACTAGATCTATTCCTATATGGTGAGTCATGTTTGATCCCTTGCTTTTACGGATGTCCCCGCAACCTGGGACAATTTTCGCCATCCCGGGCCACTTACCCTTAAAACCATCGTCAACTCCTACTTAAGAAGTATACATGTACATGGGTATAGAACTCCACACGGTGTCTTAAGCAGACTGCATCCGCTTTTGTCCCCCCCACCTCCTCGGTCTTGCACCCCTCATCAGGCACACACATGTATTCTAAACCAGTGTAATCCTCTATTCCTATCCCCCTCAGCCTTAGTGCTTCTAAACGGCCACTGCTGCGCTCGGGACTTCCAGCATTGAGCACTTCAATCTTGTCAAAAATCTCCAGCCGTCAAAAGGTACCCCGGTATCCGTACAAACGGACGCAGCTTGCTCACTGCCCACCTAATGAGTCCTTCTGGTAGCTATCAATCTTTCACCGGTCAGACATATGCCAAATCTAATCAGTAATCGGTTTGCTCAGACGGGACTGTAACGTGCAAAGAGAGACAGACGGATAAAACCAACAGCACTTCTTCCATTTTGACAGGAATACATCTGTATGTGTAGGAGTGGAAAACGGGAAGAATAAGGAAACCACAGACTCTCAGCTTTTCCTCCCCGCAAGTTTGTGAAGAACTCTGACGATAACTGTCTGTCGTCTTTATTCAAGGGGCTAATGTTGCTAATGCGTTCAACATACTGTACGTCCCGAAACCTCATACTCTCACCCCATCTTACTTACTTGAATCTTCGTTTGAGTTAGACACAAACATGTTTTTTTTTTTCTTTGATGATATACATGTAACTTATATGAGCTCCTGGAGTCTCCTCCAAAATATCAGGTATATAATCAGATGCAGAAGTGGGACTTGAATGCCATTTATGAAAATAAACGTGGCCACCAGGTGCCCTATCGCATGTAAAAGACCGAAAAGTTCCACAAGCGGTCCACCCCAAAGTCTAGACGTCCAAAGAAATGACTGACAAGAAGGACAGGTGAGTACATGAGACGACGACTTGGCGGATCTTGGGTCTGTCAGTAATTTTGTTGTAAACTGTATACAGTTTTAGTCCTGGGCAATTCCGGCCGGTATTCAGGTGAAATGGCCATGAACTGTGCGATTCTATAAAGTGCCTGCTATTTCTTCAGACCAGTATCAAGCCTAGTTTATTTGCTTGCCGTACTCATGAGTATTAAATTTGTTTTCTCCGGTACTGACCATGTATGTGTACGTAACCTCAAAGGCCGCTCATACAGGAGTCTATCTGGAGCTGCGGAAACGGCAACTTGAGACACTCTTCTCCACCCAAAACAATAAACAAAAGGTAATAAGCCACCTATGAAAAGCTGCCCTGTGGCGATCTTCATTTCCTGCATGTACTTCAGAGTTCATTATTAACAAAATTCCTCAGGATGTCAAATGGCCAAATTCTTGCCAATGCCTCGGAAAAAAAAAAGTGAATAACTCACCAAAAAAAAAAGGTGAAGTGGAAATGGAAACCTCGAATGCCGAATGACGGTCTCCATTCTTTTGGATCCCGGCCTCTAATGCAATCTCTTCATGATCACAAGGCTAGTACATGTATTTCGATTGGCTGCAGTGTTCACTTGCATAATAAAGTGCAAAAGTTTTTATCTTTGTTCACACAATTTATTTACATTTACATATAAAAAGTCAATAGACAGTCTCTATACTTTATAAAGCTCTATGACAGAAATCAAACTAACTGTAAATGTAAACCTCGTCAAAGCACTTCTCTATATTAATAATTATGCTTTCCCATTCCTGTTTTCCCCATATAAAGTGCACGACACCCTGGTCTGCGCTGCTGTCTAGTGGTTGAGAACCAGTGCTGTACTTGACTGGTGTCTTCAGACATAAGTGGTTAACTTATCAGAGGCCGGGAATGGTTTTCAGATTTATACATAATATACATAATTATGTAATACCACCTTTCTTTTGATACCAGGTATGGTATGAATATGCTCTTTCAGTATTGATCGAGCACTTCTTTGGTCAATACGTCCTGAATTTTATCTAAATTTGAGCCCGAGGATATTGCCTCGTGAATGCACCATGGGTGTAACAATTTAAGAATAATGCAAAGATTGCACTAACTGCATCTCCTTACACAAAGAATTGTGCATGCACTCGGCGGTCATGTAAGGCAATATACTGTATCTTTACAGCGTCCACAACTTGCAGACTTGATAGAACTTAAACTCCGTGACTTTGGCCGAAGAGACGGACAACTACTCGGCTGAAAATTAATAAACCCATCCTTCCAATATGCAGTTACCGTTTACACAGAGCCACAATAGATCCTTGAATTTCTTTGTTTAAAATCTCGACGCATGTTTGTTTCAGTTCCTAAAGTACATGCAATTACATACAATATTGTAATCAGCAGAATACTCCCAGATAAAATTCTGCACAAAATATCTATGTCTATTAAAGTAGACACGAGCGGACAACATCAATAAATTAAATAATGAAAGCTCATGCTGCTCCTAAAAGCACGTTTTGACAGCTTTAATTTGTTTCCCGTGGCTTTTCTGGTTTTAACCCATTACGTATTTCATTAAATTTTTTCTTTGCCCACTCCAGTCACACTCATTTTCAATTAGATGTGTAATAACTAACGTTTTTCTGGAGTACATGGTACATGTATACATACTGAGGACAAAACATGCTGATGCCAAAAATAAAGAAAGGGGTTGGGGGGGGGGGGTTCTTCTAAAGAATGGGCGGGGTGGTTGGTGGGCGCTTCTAGTAGGGTCTCCTCCTGTGCTATCGATCAGTATTCTCTTTAACGTCTGACGTTTTCCTAGCACAATGTCACAATCGTCGTCTCGGCGTGCTTTTTCCAAACTCGAACATCTACAGCCTGAAAACCGCTGTGCAAGTTCATGTAAATGTAAATGAACGATCTCCCTCCGTTTGTTTATTACTGACCGCCTCCACTCGTGGGCCTGGAAAATTATGAGAGATTCAAGAGGGCGTATCCGAGGGTATTCGTGAATACGGGCGTTGCCAGTACATGACGTGTACACGTCTTTAACAGAAAATACACGTAGTTTCTCTTTCACCTGCATTTATGCACGTTTTCAGAAGCGGAGTGGAGGAGGGGCAGAGATTCCCTTGGCTAGACAAACCAGCATTTTGATTGTTTATTATGTGCCGAAGAGAAAGGATCAACGATTTAATCTAAATTTGATGGTCTATTCCGAGTTCACAGAGCCTTCGTAGGCCACAAGAATTGCTTTCATTTCCCAGTAGCCATTTTTTTTTTTCACTTCTGGTGTTTTTAAAATTATTTCAAAATTATTTCAAAGATCATTAATTCACTGTGCGTTACAGTTTTATTTATTCACTCATTCGACATTTCTGAATTCCAACTTTCGTTGTTTACAGTATACCGGTATTTAAGCTTATTTACAGCCTTTGTCTCCCCTGTTGAAAAGTTGTGTACAACAACAAACACTTGAAAATGTTGATCACACGCCCCACACGACCACTAGAGATGCAAGCATAACTTTGTACAGAATACATGTATGTGTTTATGAAATACTACGTACGTGTATTTCTTCGTCCTCTTCTCAATCCACCTGGTTGTACCGTTTGGGGCGTCTCTGTGAGAAAGAGCTGACTGTTAACAACCAGTCAAAAGGCTTCGATAGGTAGATACAACATGTATTAAGTGCGAAGGTAGCCTTAACGAATACAAATTTTAATATAATAGTCGGAAAAAGTGACGTAAGACTTGCGAAGGCAAGGCATGTCAAGAACAGATTTGATTCATAAATGTTTCCACTGAGTAAATTTTTGTGAGAGAGCAGTGAGTAATTTTTACAAACGTAATTATTGTGCGAGCCAGCATAACTTGGTCTCGTAAACAATTTGTTTTGAACAGTTTTTTTTTCCTAATAGATAGACAGAAGGTGTGGGGAAGGATAGACGGACAGCGTAGGTGTGCATGACTGAGCACTTTTTATATCTCGTGTTTTGAACTAGGTTTAGTAGAGTAGGAATTAAATGTTATTGAGACGTCTGTTGACGAAAGAAAATCCGTGATCCAGAGTAAAAGCTCGGGGTTTTGAACATGTTAAGAATTTATTGCTATAAAATTACATTTTATTGTCTTGAGTGATTCGACCTTTGATGTCGACCCAAGGTCGTTGCGTAGGGCTGTTACTTAAAATAACTCGGTTCGGCAGCTGAGCTAGAGGTGGTTGCACCAATCAAATGTATGAATCTGGACGGAAGGTCGAGACATAGCTTTAGTATTTAAACCCGTGCAGAGCTTAGATAGATGCCACATGTAGACAATCCATTTACGAGGTGGACGGCGATAGTCCTCAGCCAGATGAGAGACATAAAAGACGCAGTTGAGCAGTCCATATTGTGAGGAGCGCCATGAGTTAAAGCTCCAGAGCCTAAGCTACTTGGTTTGATATAAACCCACAGCGTTTACATCCAGCGCTCTCACTCCCAGTGAGGGCCGCATGGTGAGAGTCCATACTAATTTGTAATGATGAAAGTGAACCGTTCTACTTACTTTTGAAGACAGTTTCAGAGCTACCGCCAGACAACGCATGGATGTACAAGCATTCTCCATGGCGTGTCTAGAGGAAATGTCCATATCATAACATGTCTCATTGAATTAATAGAATTTAAACTGTTATATCCGTCGCCACGTGCGCGGATTCTATTTGGCATATAACTCATATGACCTGCAAGTAGTTAGAGTGAATAAGTTAGTCTTTATAGAAAACTGTAGTTTCATTTGTAGATTCAGTTGCCTTTGAATTGATATTTATATTTATAATTATATTTGATACATTAATTCCTGTAATTAAACTGCCCTACAGTTCTGCTAAAAATCAAAGCAATTGATTTATTTAGTTTTTAGAGTGCAAGTATTTTTTTTGTGTGTTCGTCGATTGTGGGAGCGGACCTCGAAAGAGTGTCAGTCGAATTATCCCCATCTAACCCACATCGCGACAAGGCACATGTGTCTATAAGAGGAAATGAGAATGAGATATTCATGAATTAAGGGGGACAAGGTGGTCTAGAGGCAAGGTGCTCGCCTCTCATGCCAAGGGTCCCGGGTTCTAAACCCGGGCAGTGCAGGCATGTTGGAAAGTGGATTTTTCTCATATTTTCAGGTCCCTGGTCCTATTGGGGGGTAGGATCGAGTAGTTCTTGGAAATTGGATTTTTCTCATATTTTCAAGTCCCTGGTCCTATTGGGGGGGGGGGGGGGTAGGATCGAGTACCTAGTCTTCTCGGATAAGGACGAAAAAATTCGGAGGGCCCGTGTGCACGTTGCGCACGTTAAAGATACCTTGGCAGTTGGAAATCGTAAAGAGCAGGCCGAAAGGCCGCTGCCCGGGCAAAATTGAAATTAATAGATTAAAATTTATCCATATCATCTCTCCCCCCCCCCCCCCCCCCGCCAGAACAAAAAATAATAAAACAAGTAAAGTGAGGTGTAAATGCCAAGGGCAGCGAACCTCCTAAAATAAAGACCTCAAATATATTCATGAATTAAGCCCGTTCCAGGTAGGCGATTTCTCACCGCTCACCCCAACCCCCATGCACACTTTTCATACGCTTGGCGCCGCCTCAAACCCCTTTCCCGTCTCCCCATGTACACTTTTCATAGGCTTGGCCGCAAACCCCCCAACCCCTGTACGAACGTACGGCTATTACAATGATGTATGTCGATGTTGAAGTCTTCATGTTTGAACATTTTAAATGGTATTTTGCATGAACTATTTGACAGTTCCATTAGAAACATGTCGTTTGTTTTTTTTTTTTTTTGGAATGTATTCTAAAAACTTAATTAGCTGAAAAAAAGGTACATAACCAAATTTTTGAATTTATTACCATAATTGAAAAGCGTATGGATGCTCCCTACTACACCACCCACCCCCATGAACGTTATTCGTAAGCTGGAAAAAGACCCCCCTCCCTCTCGGAGCGTAAGTACTTACTGAATCACACACACACACACACACGCACACACACACACACACAGAGAAAAACTTGAACCAAATCAGCAATGTACTAAAGGCGGCGAGGGTTAACTCGGTTTGGGGGTGGGAGGGGATGCGGGTGGGGTAGACAGTGACAGTGGGGAGGTCAGGTAGGTAGAAATACTTCTGCCTGCATGTAGCTACCGGAGGGGAAATACCAAGTGAAGGCTAGGTCAACTAATTATCTTCATACTGTTAGTCTTAGTGCAGAGGCCAATTAACTCAGATTCAGTAATGTTCCAAAGCTTAAAAACTAGTTCTGTTGGCACACCTCTAATGTGTACAGCGGACTCTGTAGTATTCCACTGGCTTGCAAAACCTAACCGACCGCAAACAGATGGTTATCTATCCGCAACTACTGCCATTAACAACATTTGTGCAGCTACAGCTGTATCTAATATCATAGATCCTACGATCATCACCCTCATCAACGTCTTCTTCATCAACTTCATGACCACCCTGTCCTAGCTGTCACCAGTATCATCTCATTTGCTATCACCACCCTAACTAATAGCAACATTCCACCTGTCATCATCATTTTCTTCCCCCTGGTGGGAGGAAACAATGCTAATCGGTGCAAAATTAAGAAATGCGAGAATGATAGGGGAAAACAAACAGAATGAAACACCAGATTGATTAAACATCTGAGAATCCAATCAAAATTCCGTCACTATGACTAAAAATTCCAATTACTGAGATCTTTCAGATGGTGAGATATAATGAGCAACAGGTATTGAGGTGAGAGAGAGAGAGAGAGAGAGAGACAGAGAGAGAGAGAGAGAGAGAGAGAGAGACAGACAGACATAGACAGACAGAGATAGGCAGAGAGGAGTACTCTTCTGAGGATTCAGTGTACAAAGTACAGTGAAGAAATTACCAAGACCACATTCCATAAAAACCCAAGATTAGCTTTCATTATGAGAATGCCAGTGATACTGAAGCCAAAATCTGTCTCATGCCTAACAAGACCAAAGTCCACAGACACAGAAACCCGCATCACAAGGCCGTCCTTCAGTAAAAAGAAAGGTCCTATAAAATTACAACATTGGCCAAAGTAAATATTAATTGTAGCCTATCATTTTTATGGGGGCACTAATTGCTCTTTTCAATGTGTGTAGTATTCATCTTTGTCACACTGCAACAAACCTGGGCTTAAATATCATTACTACCACATTTCAGTGACAAAACCCGACTAAATAACCTTCTTGGAATAATATCTCGTCTGTTAAAACACATGTCATTTCATGAGATAGGACTAGGAGACTTTTCTGTCATGCAACTATGCTACAACCCAACCACTCCTTCCTTAAGTCTCCTTTCCACTTCAACCGACTGGACAGTCGGAATTCCGTGGGCACCCGAGTTTTGTACCAATGATAAAGGCCTCTGGCTTGAAACTGCTACCGAGCCTGCTCACCTGAAGAATATGAGCAGATAAGCAGATAAAGGATTGGCTTGCCGGCTGGCTAAGTGCAGAGTGAGACTGAAAGGGGATAAGTGAGCGCCGGTAGAGGAGAGGAGGCGCGTGCAGAAAAAACAAACTGAATGATCGCCTATCTTTAACAGCGCAAACGTTTTACACACTTTCCTGCAGGTCTTGAGAATATCGTGAGCTGAATAAAGCTACATCTATTGACCCTGCGGGTCCGGACGTACCAAACATAAGCAGTTTTGAGACACAGAAATTTATTAATTATCTATAGTAACGAGCAATACGATGCAGTGCCAAAGATACATGTATGTATTACGGTACCTTTCGGCATAGTTTGTTATGCACTTGACGTGATGTGAAGAACGATAATGGGACTGGCACTGCAGGGAAAACGGGACTGACACTGCAGTGAAAATATACTTCAAACATTTTTCAGAATTATGTTGCTCCTGTTTCCAGAGACTCCCATGGCCAGTGAAATTAACTTGTGTCTGAACTTAGGTCACCGACTAATTGATCGCGTAATAAACAGGTTAATCTGGCTGTCAAGAAACAGATTATGACTTTTTAACCCTGACTACTGAAGAGTTATTAAATGACACAGTCCCTGTCAAGTTGCACTCAAGTCGTGATTGACTGAGCTTTGACTGACCGGCTGACATACCTGGCTGTCTGACGTCAGCCCAAACCTGGCTCAAGAACTAGTTGATTGATGCAGGAAATGACCGGCTGACCAGTGAAAAGATGAGTCGGTGGGTGGACGACAGGATGGAGGGAGAGAATGATAAAGGAAGGGACTGTGGATTGCAGGATGAAGGAATAGGACGATGGATTGAACAGGGATGCTTGAGTAGTTAAAGAAATGGTAGGAAGGATGAGGGAATGGATGAAAGTTTGGACTCATATTAAAATTCACAAGACTGGTTTATTATTAATCATCTCGATCTCGTCACATTCCAAACTCATTTCGCCATTCTGCTGAGACCCAAGCGCCAGTATTCACCCATCAAGGGATTTGTTTTATTTTTATCCACCAGCCACCGTCCTATACATCAGCGGCGAGACGCTTGCTGGACAACGTAAGTGGAGCTAAAAATACTGGGGATTGGGAATGCATATTGTCGAAGGACGTAATGTCACCTGGCTACTTAAATGAGGCACACCTTCCACGGATCTTTCACAGTGTCTTCGGGATGTTCGGAGTTCGTCAAATTTAGTGCAAACTCAATTCGTCCTTCACCATTCCAAACAGCGTAAGACGCTTCTATAAATACACTCTCACTTTGCTGGGACAAATCATTCTCGTCTTAAATTTCAATGTTTGATCACCACAGGCAGTAACTCCTGCTCCGAGGAAACTGAACATCCGAGACACAGGATACCGAGACGAATCATATTCCGTCCGTCGACTTGCGCGCTCATCATCGATGTCAACAATTCCCACCGTACCCCTTCATAACGGAACGACAAAGAGTAGTACTCGCCATATTTATACGCGCAAAAATTTGTGGACATACAGTGGAAGAAGGAATGGCTGGTCTCGGTGTTCTGTGTCTCGGCTGAACATTTTATAATGAGAACAAGAGGTTACAAAATATGTAAATCCGTCGGGGTGCCAATGCTAAATAAGACAAAGATCAGTTTCAATATTGTTAATTGTTAATGTTTCATTCCTCTAACCCCGCTCTCGTTTTCCCATTTTATTGACAGTCTTTGAAATAATAGTATTACTACATAGCCCAAATTGGCCATCGAAAGTGGAGAAATCCCGTTTGGCATAATTTTAAGTCAACAGTACAAGTATTAATAAATAATTTTGGAAAGTTGCCCGTACTAAGGTATCTGGTATATCATAAAGGCAATAGATATTGCTGCAGACTCAAGACTCCAACCTTTGCCTTGGTCGACCATGAAAGACGGTGTGTCTCTCGCAAAACAAACAACAAAACGATAGCCTGTAATCATCGACATCTATCTCAGCCGCACAGTCGGGTCACACTGTCGTAAGACAGAGACTCACTGGTCACTTGTGGTCAGTAACTGTGCTGAGCTGCTTGGAATGGACAATGACTGTGGTTTTATGCGCCACATCCCCGCAGTTAATCAGCTCATGAAATGGTCTTGTCCACTTAAATAGCGCCGACCATTACGGGATCTTTATTGTTTTGATAGGTACATCTTACACCTCGGCCAGCTGCACGAGAGATAAAAGCTACGTGGTAAACTACACAAATGGCTTAAATCTATGTCCTGCTTGTCTGTACACTGAGTGTATATTTGGTTGGGTTTTGGTAGCGAAACCTTGAAAGTCAGTGAAAATCACCTGGCCCATTAATTTTTGTTACTTAGGAGGTGAATGTTTAAGGGGTTGACGAATATGTGAGGACGAGGGACTGGAGAGAGAAATTAAGAGAAAGAGAGTGAGAGAGAGAGAGAGAGAGCATGTTCGTCATTAGTAAACTAATTTTTATTCTCTAATATATGTGGAGGTTCCATACTGTAATGTTCTAGTAATGGTTACACTGCCCCTCCCCTCACACACACCATGACACGTACACACATGGAAGCCCATTGGTTGAAAGACTCACGGCAAAAGTGATAACTGTAGAGCACAGCTAAATATGCAAAAAAATATAAGTGTATGTACATGTATCTCAGACAGAAGGTCCAATCAGTGGTAGGTGCATGTCTACACTCACTATTCTATCCGCCCTCTTTCCACATATGCGATAGGATTCCGTGTGGAGAAAAAATGTGGGAACTGATTATGGTAAAAATAAACGTATATCAACTTGGTTTCAATATCTCTTGATCCACCAGCAGCACCTTTATTCCTTTTTCTCATCAAATTAGCGACATTCCTTTTAGATGATTCATGAACTGAGGATTCATTAGAATACATGTATTGTTATATGGAAGAAGGGTTGCAAAAAATAATTTGATTTTAATCAGTCAGTCTCAGACCTTGGTTATAATTATAATGCCTGCACGTCCTTTGTATACATTTACTTGAATTCCGTGACGTTGAGATGTTACATTACTCACTGCCCGTGGTCACGCGCTTCACGATTGTTGATGAGAAATCACGAGACTGAGCTGTCATGCTCTCCGGAAACCTGAGTGGTACTTGAAAATGTACTTGCTTCAGTTAGATAAGCCACTAGTTGCACTGACGTGTCCTTGTCCTTGAGGACAAAGCGAGGTAGAGGGGGCAGAGGTTGACCGAGGGCAAATGTGAGTGGGAGCACGTTGAAGGGAGGACAAGGATGGAGAGAAACGCGAGGGAGGAGAGAGAAATGATAATTAGTTTATAATGAGAAGCCACTTGAAAAAACTGGAGGAGATTGACGAAATAAAGACATTGAAGTTCGCAAAATAGGAGGAAAGACAGTTAGAAAAGGAGAAAGTAACAAAAGAGATAGAATGGGGCACAAAAGAGAGAGAGAGAGAGAGAGAGAGAGAGAGAGAGAGAGAGAGAGAGAGAGAGAGGGAGGGAGGCGGGGCGCATAACTGGTAAAGAAAAGGTCCAGTTATTTGGGGGAGAACGCCGACCTGCGGAAAGAGGTGGATCATGGTCAGTTAGAGGGAAGGGACGGTGACAACTCAACATGGAGGAGTTAAACTATTTAATCCCAAGAAAGTGCCGAGGACAGTCAATCAAAAGAGACGTCATGCTAGGGTTAATAACGCACCGACCATGAAGCTGCCAAATCTGGCCTATGCCCAGCCAGATTATGCTTGGCTATAAAATGAAATCTTACTGTCATTATTCAGAGCAAGTCAGTGACTGCCTCGTGACCGTGACACTTCCATGACAAAGTGCACTAAACGCTCCTTGTTTTCACACTACCATGGTTACGTTTTTAAACGGCTGTTGTTACTAACAACGCGTAAAATAAAGCATTTTATTTTCAGTCCAGATGGGCCACCTGTGGAGGTCCACTATAACTACGACTACTGCTGTTTCATTTGCATAATTATCTGCGGATGTTTCATTTCCATTGAAAACGGAAATCTGTCACAATTTACATCTGCACTAGGCATACAGACATTGCCTTTGAGTAAAAAGCTACAGATACACACAAAGAGTTACAATGCTGTAATTTTCTTATAAGAAGTGCCTAAAGGCGCCAAAAGAAGTATCCATAAGAAACAGTGAATAAAGAAGGCAACTGTAACAAATCCCATTGTGTTCCCTGCCTTGTTAGAAAAAATAGATGCACTAGAACAAATTACTCTTTAAATGCTACAACCACCAGCATAATGCGGAAAAATGGGGTCTTTGCACTTGTTCCAATCGCATCATTGTGTCCTCACCAGAACTTTTTAAAAGAAAATCCTAGAACAACGTCACAGGTCCACCTTCTCAGCCAGTCTACAAAGTGACGTTCTTTCTCGCTACCGATGCCTTTAAAAAAAAACAACCAGCAAGAGAATCTGCATTTAGATCTACTTGTAATATTCTCAAACACATTATTGCTAATTACAAGTTGACAATGACACTGCCCAGGTGAAAGGTCGCCACAAGCTTAAAACATAATTGTGGATGTAATTCTACCTAATGCGAAATGAATGTTGACTCAACTAATTTGAAGTCATGCGAATTAAATGTTGATTTTTAATCTAATTATACATAATGTGAAATAACTGTTGATTTTATTTAAGCCTATATGATGTAAAATAAAGTTTGATTTGACCAAATTTTATGAAATGCAAAGTAAATGTTGATTTAATTCTGCGTAATGCAAAACAAATGATTTAATTTTACGTAATGCAAAATAAGTGCCGATCTAATTCCCCGCAATGCGAAATAAATGTTGATTGGATCTAATTCCCCGCAATGTGGAATAAATGTTTATTTGGTACAATTCTCCACAATGCGAAATAAATGTTGATTTGATCTAATTCTCTGCAATGCAAAGTAAATGCTGATTTGATCTAATTCTCCGCAATGCAAAATAAATGATTTAATTCTATCTAATGCAAAATCAATGTTGATCTAGTTCTACAGTGTGAAATAAATGTTGAATTATTGAGCTAATTCTATGCAATCTGAAATAAATGTTGATTTGACCTAATTCTACGCAATTTGATTTGATCCCATTCGATGTAATAGGAAATAACTTTTGATCTCTCAGGCCCATCAACACTCCTTACCGTTACAAACTCCAACGACCGAGGATTTTTGCTTACAAAAACCTGTTTTATTCACTGCCATGCATAACTATTCCATCTCAAACTTAGTTCTTTCGCAATTACTCAGTAGATCTAGCCTTGTCCCAACCTTTTTTTTTTTTTTGTGTGCCATATTTTTCTCTCTATGTCTTTGTGTCTCTATGTTGTTTGCTTTTTTCTATCATCAATCCATCATACACTCACCACCCTTACCATCAGCTTAACACACACACACACTTGAGCTGTCAAATATATAATTATTCTCGCTTTGGGCGTTATTTTCTGCAAGTCCTGCCGAAAGCTGGCAATATATATAGGCCTACCTTTTGAGAACACAAGAGGTGGTTCCTTTCTTTGCTTTTCATGCGGTAGTTTCCGTAAGATTTTTTAAAACACAATTCGCGTCTCTACACATAAATCGTATTTGACATGAAACCCGTCTTGCAACAACACTGACGCGAAGTAAAATAATCAAATGTAGAGAATATTAAAAATTTCAAAGAAATTCAGCAATCTTCCGACACCTTGTATTGTATAGATCTAGTCTAGTTTTCTGATACAGTCGTTAAATTTAGCTCGCAGGACAAAACTCTTTGAAAATCAAAGTAAAAATAGTACACAAATCGACGGTAGTTGGCTTCTAAATATTTAAGACACTAAAGAAGATGTCAAAAATTAATTACTACAGTAACCTCGAAAATTGTTTTTCATCATCAGAATCCAAAAATTAATAATTATCAATAACCGCATACGAATTTTACACAACTATACGTGTACGTTTCATAAATTCGACATTTCGCAAACCTTGACATTCCTTACTACAAAAAAAAAAAAAAAATTGATCGTGAAACAATCATACATTTTAGGAAATACACGTGTTTCAATTTGTCAGTGCAACACTGCACATTTCGTCCTTTTCGACAGATATCGAATGTACAGAATTTGATGATGACGTAGCAGCTCTCTCTTATGTCCGCGTGACTTAATGAAGTGTCCCACCTATTGTAAGTTCAACTGTTACAAGGTCATCTGTCTTCAGACAGCTTTCTGTCTTGCAACAAAGACTGTTCATGTCATTGTCATATTATATTCTATTTTCCCAATCGCATCATGGCTGTACCCACCAGAGCGTCTTTAAAGAAGACCCAACAGAAATTCAGGCGTCCACCATCTCACCCCACCTATAAAGTGATGATCGCCCGAGCTGTTACAGCGCTGAAGGAACATGGATGGGCCACCCGAACCAGGGACATTTTCAAATACATCATGTTAAATTATGATGTGGGAAAAATGAGAAAAGACACTGCCCAAGTCAAAGCTCGTCTTGCAGTGGCTTTAAAACTAGGCTTGAAGGCAGGAATTTTCATTCGGAAGACTAGAGCCTAGGTGACAGCAGTTCAGACTCAGCACTATGCCAAGTAAAATTCACAGTCCGTCAATTGTCCCAAGAAGACAACTCAGGGCTGTGCCTCCTCAACCGGCCTTCTCAAAACGGCCCTTTTAAGGACCACATCCAATCTCTCAGAAGATAAACACTTAAACTGATAATAACCACCATTTTTTTCTTCTAAGTCCGTGAGTAACAAACTATTAGATTATTCTTCGCTGCTTCTTGTAACTGTATTACCAATATCAATAACCAAGATACTTAAAAGATACTCGTTAAATCAAAAGAACGTTTACTTCGCATTACATCAAATTAGCTAGATTAAATGCGAATTAGATGAAGTCAAAAAATTATCCACATTTTGCTTTAAGTAGACTCAGATCAAATCAGCGTTTATTTCGCATTATATGGAATCAAATAAACTCAAGCTTTACTCCACGTTACATCAAATTAGATAAAATCAACATCATTGCGTTACGCAGAATTAAATCAAATAAAAATTTATTTCCCATAACGTAAAATAAAATTAGAAGAAATCAATCTTTATTTCATAAATCAACTCGAAATTAACTTTGCATTCCATTACAGTAGATTAAAATCGATCTCTCTTGCATTGCGTATAATTAGATCAGACTAATATTTATCTCACATTATGTAAAGCTAGATCTAGATCATATCAAGCTGAACTTAAGTCATTTCATGTTGGATCAGACTTCATACCACTGCAGAAAACCGTAGATTTTCTTAAAAGAACAAATCTCATCATCATCATCATTATTGCCTTTCTCACCCTGGATCAGGGTATAGGCCACCAACAAACACTTTCCATCTCTCTCTATCATGGGCCAGCCTCTTTACATTATTCCAAGTCTTTCCGCTTCGTTGCACATCATTTTAAATCTGCAGATTTAGATATGGTGAACGAAAGAAGAAGAAGACTTCATACCGGCCAATTTCATACTCTTCCTGTCTTGTGTATTCCCGAATAAAGCCAGATAGATCAAGCCAAATAATTATGTGTCCTATTTTTTTCATTCCAGTCAGATTTCATCAAGACAGAATTGAAACAGTTTAAGTACAGTTTTGTAATGTATCTATTGCCTTGCATGAAATCATGACAAATTAAGTCAGGTTATATTTATTGCTACTTTTAAAATGCTATTTTTACTATCGGCTGGTAAAAATAAAGCATAAAATATTTTCAATCCATAAACCGTTTCCCCAGATGGGCCATTGGGCAAGGTCTTCTATAAATATGACCACTGCTGTTTCATTTGCATACATGTGATTACCTGCAGATGTTCTATTTCCACTGAAAAGGAAAAATCGAGCACAACTGACATCTGTATGTGGCGTATTGCGTTTTGAAATTGAGTTTGGGTCTGCAGATAACGGCCACTTTGTGCCTTTCACGGTCCTTTTGGGCACCCCGTTTATGTTTGGTAACCAGAGCGCCATCAATTTAAAGTTCGCAAACAGAATTACACAGTTCCGCATAAACTTGATGAGTCTGGTAAAATTCTCAATGTTTTTATAGAGATCTGAAAAGAGTTTTATTAACATTTGCCTTTATGAAAAAGCTGCTAAGCGGAAAGAGTATTATAATGCTGTAAAAAAATTTTTTAATTTAAAAAAAAATTTACAACTAGCCACCAAAGACGCCAAAAAGAAAAATGCATGGGAAACAGTGAATAAAGAATGTAGCTATTATAAGAAATTCTATTTAATGTACAGTGACTGGCTTAACTGTCCTGTTAGAAAGGTTGCCCTAGGACATTATTACTCTGTAGGCAGACCAGACCAGAGGAAAAGAAAATGGCATGGGCCTACGATTTTGAGGGGCCCACTCCCATGGTGGAGACGGGGGGCGGGGGCGGCATTCGTAATATTGCACATAGAGTCGACGGGGACCCTTCAGCACAAAAGGCTTTAAGGTGCTTCATTTATAATGGGAAATTAAAACAGAATAATAATGTGCATGAGCAGTTTCAAATGGGACCTACATTTCCCATCTGTACGGGCTTGCCTGTGGGTAATACTGGAAGCTCACCAGAGCTTCTGTAAAGACGATCCAGCACAAGTGCAGGCGTCTACCACTTCATCCAGTCCACAAAATATGGTAATCGCAAGCGCTACCGTTGGTGCTTTGAATTAGAGAATCTGCCCATACATACATGTAATATTCTCAAATAGATCCCTACTAATTATGTACATGTACTTGGAAATGACACTGGCCAGGTCAAAGCTCGCTTGTGGTCGCCCCACTGGCCTTACGGAAGACCCAACAGAAGTTCAGGCGTCCATCACCTCATCCAGTTCATAAAGTGATGATCGCCCGAACTGTTACAGAGCTGAGGGAACGCAGAGAGGCCACTCGAACCTGGGACATTTTCAATACATCGTGCTAAACTATGATATAGGAAAACTGCGAAAAGACACTGTTCAAGTCAAAGCTCGCCCCGCACCGGCATTGAAACCAGGCTTGAAGGCAGGAATTTTCCTACGGAGTAATAGAGCTTAGGCTTGTAGTGCGACAGTGACGGCAGTTCAGGCTCTACACCCTACACGTGCCGCATCAACTCTCTCGAGAACACGACATCCTCAAAACATAGGGCTCTGCCTCCTCACTCGGCCAACAAAGACGATACTCGTTCCAGTTATTGGTGCTGTACAAGAACGCAGGGAATATGGGCGTACTTGTAACATTCTCAAATATATTAGAGCTAATTACAACCTGCCCAGCCCCAGGTCAAAGCTCACCCCAGGGTCGCTTTACGAATTGGCCTAAAACTGGAATGTTGGTCCTGCAGACCTACAGAGACTCGTGTTGTACGGAAGAAATCACAGATCTACAAGAATGGCCTACGTTCATTATCATTGCACATATCGCAATGCAGTAAAACCATCACATACTCATCAACAACCCCAATAATCTTCCAAGACAAAGACTTTCATCTGTTTTATTTAAAGCAAAACTCTCTCTTCTCAAAAAGATCCTTCTAAGGACCACCTCTTTCAAACTCATATTGTAGAACACATACCACTCGTCCTCTAATGGACACTATGGACAGCAAAAACTGTACTTTCTTTTGAACTGTCCTTTTCAGTCACGAAAGATGCTCGAGCTAGATTATACTCATTAGATTCAGTGGCCAACAGTTAAAAAAAAAAAAGGGACCGTACTTTACGTCCCCATTGTATTCTAGATAGTGAGAAGGTCACGAATCAATTATATTTAAATCATATTAACAAAGGGACCAGAACTTCCTTCTTCTTGCTCAGATTATTCACTTGTGCTTAATAAATTAGGCCTAGCCCATGCGGTCTTGGTTAGCAACCTAGACAGAGCATGACTTTAAGTATGATATTGATACTTTAGCCCAGGCACGCACTAGCCGAGTTTGATCGGCCGATTAATTGGATGGTGACGTCACGACATTGAGTTTTAATGAGATTCGTCTATTTGGCAAATGTACGAGGTGTCATTAAAAAAAAAAAACACCTCTGTCGTGACGTCATCATCCAACTCGTCGGCAGATCGAAATCGGCTGGTGTGCGCCCACTCTCTCTCTCTCTCTCTCTCTCTCTCTCTCTCTCTCTCTCTCTCTCTCTCTCTCTCTCTCTCTCTCTCTCTCATCCAAACTATTCTTTTTCCCCTATATATTTTTCTCTATGTATTCCCTTCTCTTTTTGTCATTTTTTTTTATTTTTCGTGTGCTTTTTATTAGTTGTTTTTAACATTGCCTTCTATTCAGCTTACAATTTACGACTTTTACAAGAAGCCTAAACATGGCTAAATATCTATATTTATATCATGAGTTGACGTTTATGATTTTGATAGCTGTATTGAAGCAGCTTTGAATTGTCAAGGAGCTGAAGGCTATCCACGATTTTGTAAACTGGAAATAGTTTGAAGAACTTCATCGTGTTCGTTATGCTTGGCATCTGGGATATTATTACATGTAATACCCTACGAGACAAGAAAATTATCAACACTACTGTTTCCAAAGGTTTTGCCATACCAGTCGAGTCCAGACCCGAATGGACTGTGCTGTAACGTCTCTTCCCAGTACCGATTGCCAATTCTGCATCTTCATGCACACTTTACGGCAGGTATTACTTTGGACACGGACAGTAATCTCATAATAAAACAGTAGTAAAACTACCATGTTATTGTTACAGTCCGTATTCCGATAGTTACGCCGGGCCACAAACAGACTGGCTGATGTCAAGACTGACCTGCGTCATAGGAATACGTAAAAACAAGAATTAGGTTGCATGTAATACTTCCGCACTGAGACACAAATAAAAGTACTTTCCCCTGCTGTGATGCGGAAATTGTGACGTATTTCTTCCAGGCCTATGGCGTGCGTCTCTGTTTAGATGGCCACTACTAATATTGTAATATTAAAGTTTTTATAGGATAGTCACAAATGTCATCTCTTTGGTGTGGATTAACAAATCATGTCTCCGGGAGATGGAAGTTAGACCCATTAATAACGTGCGTAGCCAGACGTTGCTTTCCCAATAGCCACACATCACAGGATAGATGAGAGACGGGACATGATGACTACCTGATGTTATTTCCGATATGCCATAATTTATAGCACGTCATATACATGTGCGTTTTTAACTGTGGCAGCATCGCACGCCAGAAGACGGCTAGACAGTGGGGTTTTTGTTTGTCTTCATTTTGGTCAAGTAAGGGAAAATTCACGGCACTTATTGGTCAGACTACTCGCAGACTGACCGAGTGAGGGCAGGAGGAAATGCATATAAATTATAATCGCTAACTTAAAGAGTTGTTTTTTTTTATAGCTGGTTCATCATAAATTATGCAAATTGTTGTCGGCTTTCATGTTATAGCTTTAGATCAAAATTGGCATCGAGAACACTGACTCGAGATCCTGTCAGAAGACCCTGAATCAGCTTTCTTCAAAATTGTAATACACGAGGAAATATTTTCAAACAAAATCATAACCATTTCCTGCGGGGTGGAAAGGGAACAGATGGGGGGTGGGGGATGAAAGAGAAGGCAAATATATATATCATTAAAGAAAATAATGAAGAAGAATATGAAACAAAAACAATGATTCAGTTTAGTGGAGGTAAGTGAGATAATATACGACAAAACATCCAAGTACGAATTAATCCCATCACAGCAAACCTAGTGTTAACAAATGAATCTGTAAGAACATCTAAAATATAAATGAAAGTAACCTAAGATCTCAATGGAGGAAAAGAAAAAAAAAATTGGTGCAGAAACTCGAAAGAATAGGGACGGATTGAATTGTAATGCAAATGTATTTAAGAAGACTCGCAGATTAACAGACTCGCAGACTAGCACATAATAACTTTGTAAGCCTCTTGAATACTTTCTAAGCTAATTTTAATAATACTGAACAGAGAGGTGTCTTCCGCCCACTTCCCCCTTCACCCCGTTTCTTCCCTTTGCACCTTGTCTCAAAAGATAGATGGGATTTTCAGACACACACCAGCCAGAATTTTATTTACCGACGTCTCTTAAAACGATATCCCCTCCCCCCCCCCCCTCTCCTCGCCCCTTGTCAATCAACCCTGCCCCAGACAACGCCAGTCTTTCACCTGTGCGACCTCCTGCAACTCTTGACAGGCATTGTCCCCCCCCTTTCACACAGCCAAGATCATTATGTCTTGATCGAACTTTATCGGGGGATATCACTCTCGAAACCACACTATTTCTTCGGTAAGAAATGACATTTAATAGATTGAATGTTACGGTTGTTAGAGTGTTTAGCTTTATCTCCAGTTGATATGGTCATGGTCGCGATTTCATTATAACGCACATTGGTACTTGACTATAGATAAGTAGATTAATTCTGCCTATCACTATCACAGAAATAACTTCTTACCAATAATGAAAAGTCCATATCTTTAAAATTGTACACAAAGGCTGATTCTCGCCCATTCCTCTCTCAAAAGGCTCGCTCCCCTGTTGCATCTCAATGTTCTGAAACCATTCCTGAACACAAACAAAGTCGGCCTCAAAAGAAGTCCAAAGTAACCTGGCTTTTCATTATTATTGACTATCCCTGTCCCCTCACCTCTGCCCCCTTTTTTCACGCTCCTGGTTATTTCGTTTCGCTAACTGCTTTAACCATACCCTTTAAAGGGTTTGATACCTATTATACATGTATTTGTTTGTGAACGGATTCAGCAGAACTTGGGAGATATAATTATCCCCGCATTGATAATTATACTAGCAGGAACTGCGTTCATTTTCTGAGATCATACCATTTAACTTTCATGTAGTAATACTGGTTGTTGTTATTGTTGCACTTCACAAGCTTTTCAACATTTTGACAGAAAATCAGACTGGATCCTCATGAACTGGTAGCCGAAAGTAGGAAATAGTTTCCTTCCCCATGGCTATTTAATAATAATGTGCATTATGCATGCAAAAAAAACTATGTCACTGGAACTGATGAATGAAGCAAAACATCCATTAAAATACGTACTCAGTTAAAATATATATCTTGCACGACTATCATCCATATTTTCAAAATGTCAAACCAGTAATCTCAGTTCCGGGCTCGATGTCGTACTTCCAGTTCATGTTGCAATAATGGACTAGACTATAACAGAGAAATGCAGAACATCCCAATCTCAACAGCACCCACCATTTATAACTAGTGGTCTAAGAAGGACTCTAAGAGTGCGTCCTTCTCCAAGGCAGGTCGTAGAATGGGATGTTCTTAGGTGTGTTTTGTTTTGTCTTGTTTTTGCTCCTTTCCTGAAATATTTTTCGTCACAGTACAAAAAGGACAGTTTAGTAAAACGTATTCGGGGACTCGCAGGTCGTCGTCCCCAAAAGACTCTTAACTCTTTCAGGACGTCAGTGTTAGAGGCTTCGGTCAAGTTTGAGAAAGCCAGCATGGCTCAGAAAAACGCTTACAGAAAAAAAAAAAGTACTGATAGTAAAGTAAAATGTTACACATCAATACAAGAGAACTGAATATAGAATGCAATAAAAATCAGAGATACATCCATATGCGTTTTTTACTGGCGCCGATAAATCGGAGATACGTCCCGAAAGAGTTAAGTCTTCTTTTAAATTATTTTTGAGACTCACATAAACTGACCTAACTACATTGCCACATGAAGTCTTCCCTTTCTAGAACAGTATACTTCAAACTACATCTCGCTGCGATTAATCTAGCCTGTCCACAGTTTATTAAAGCAGTTTTTTGTTTTCTTTGTGCAAATTGTGGTCAAATTATAGAAGCATTACTGAGAAAAGGATAGTCCACTCTCATCCCAAATGTTTATTCTGGCCAGAAAACCCAACATTGACATGAATGAACATCCGTCAGGAAATCTGACTAGTTAAAAATTTCCGGCTCAACCTTCACAATCGCTTATCGATCACCATTATCATTTTCATTTTTATTGGCATGGATATAATATGTATGGTTTTTTTTTTTTTTGTCTCTCGCTACTTGATTGTACCACTGCCCCTCCACTGGCTCCAGTCCGCAGTATCTACGAACGTGTACCTTTGTCCAAAGGAGTTTGAAGACCCTTGCAGCTGACATCACCATGAAAGCAACAACAACAACAAACAACAACAAACAACAACAAAAAACGCAGAGCCAGGCGTATATTTGGACATCCTGGGCAACCTAGAGAAACGCCAAAGGCTGCCAGACAGCAATTTCTTCCGCCGTCCTATGGCTAGAACGTGTAAAATGGGAGGGGAGTTGAGCCCTTTCACTTTATGTCCCAAGAAGAAAAAAGCATCAACAGAAAGAGGTCGTTATTTAAGAGTGCCATGACTGTTTAACAAACAAATACACAGTTGTATTAATCTTAGGGAAACAATGTTACAGTATTGTTTATGATGCGGTTGTCACGTGCGCTAGCCCAGTTTTTCATTGCTGTTGTAAGTTACACCTGGCATCTCAGCCAGTGTAATCAGATTAATATTACCTGTTTATGTACGGCGGAGGTCCAAAGAGTGGCTACCATTTCTTTCCTAGTTAGTTAGTTAGTTAGATACATGTAGTTGGTTGGTTGATGGTAAGTAGGTAGGTAGGTTAGCTAGCTAGTTAGTTAGTTAGTTAGTTGGTTAGTTAGTAGTTAGTTATCCTTGCATACCAGTAAGTTATTACTTGCTACACATGTGGTCAATACTCCCTGTGCCACAGCTAACACACCAGATGAAACATTCAATTATAGCATAGAGAGGATAATATTAAAATCTTTTACACCAAGTTATTCAAGCGAATTACAGATACTGAGGCCAGCACTAAATCAACCCGAACAGCCGGGCAAGAAAACGATTTCTTTGTATATCTACAATGCAAAAAGGTATAATAGACACGGAGGGTTGTTCCTCTGGAAAATATAATGTTGTATAGTCCTAGACTACACAATTGAGACATTTCTATAGGCAGGGTGGTCGCAGCTGGATAAACAACAGAGCCGTACACACCTAGGTTTTGATACTGGAATGGGGTCTTTACATGCACTGATGTTTTCTAATAGAAACTTTCTATGGAGAGTCCAAAGGGGAAATGGCGATGACCTGTACGAGGGGAAGGAGAAGAGGAAGAAGGTGAGAGAATTTCTAAGAGTTGGAGGCTGAGAGGCGACGGCAAATCACCACTCTTGACCCCCCCACCTCCCCCCCCCCCCAAAAAAAAATGAGGTTAAATATTTGTTCTAGTGAGGAAATGAATTTCGTTAGAATAAACGGAAAGTATTGACACATTGAAGGTCATGCATGAAATGTTTACATAATATCATATCTCTGCTTCATCTCCATTCCCAATGAGAGAGTTGGAGCACACAAACACACACACACACACACAAACATACACAGGGAGAGAAAGAAAGACAGCTGGGGAGTAGGAGTGTGTGTGTGTGAGAGAGAGGGAGGGAGCGAACGAGACGAAAAGACAGGAATAGAAAGAGGGGGGGGGCAGAGAGAGAGAGAGAGAGAGAGAGAGAGATCAAAGTAAGGGCGTATCTGTGTCTGGGTATTGTGTGTGGGGGAGGGTGAGCGAGAGACAGACAGACAGACAGAGAAAGAGAGAGAGGGAGGGAGAGACAGACAGAGAGAGAGAGAGAGGGAGACAGAGAGGGACGATGACTTTGGCAGAGGTAATAAATATGGTGAATGTACGAGATTTCTTACTTTACCTAGCGCCAAAAACCAATCTACACCAATGTAAAGTTCAAAGGAAAGAAATCGAATGTTAAATAAACAAGCACACAGCCAACGCTCTATAGGGCTTACACCAGTCTATTCTGGTCGTGTTCAAAAAAAAAAAAAAACTGTTTTCACAGTAAAGCGATCCAGTCAGCTGGTGCTGACAACATTCTATCTACTCGCAGATTATTAAGACAGATTAGTTCAGACTAAAATATCACAAAAGGTACCAATTGAGCATTGTTAGTACATGTAGTTGCTTTTATGTCTGTGGCCTGAAGCTTTTCAAGTGATTTTCTCTCCTCTCTGTCTTGACCTGTTCTTCCGTTTGTACGGTGCTTACTGGCCCATTGTGTCTGATCTAGAATTTGTTTTAAACTAAAACAGTGGGACTAACTGGCTCTGGGACGCGCACTAGTGTTGGATCGAATAGCAAATTGTATTATTCGAGCGATTATGGAATATTAGTTACGGTAACCAATATTCGAATATAATATGTACTTTGAATACCTTCCATACCAAGAACTACGACCCCACCAAAAATCACAATTAAAATAGAGGAAGTATGGTATTTTTCACTTCTTCCCTTCAATAATTTTTTTAATTCATACTATTCCTTTGTAACAAGGCATATTTTCAAATGAATCTGTGAATTTCGAATAATCTCCGATAATTTATAAAAAATGAAATTACTTGACAGATCTGAGTAATTGTAACAGGGTGACAGACCGGCAAGGTATAATTCGCGTGGGAAGATGGTTAACGGCGGGGAGACAGAGTTATTGTAGGCCAGAGGGGGGAAGTAGCCGATGCAACGGAAAGCGTTTTGACACCCGGAAAGGGTAGTGTTTACTTGACCGCCGTACTTGACGATCAGATCACCTGGGAATTGCTTGGGGGGTAGAGATCATCATCATTGCCTTTCTCACCCTGGATCAGGGTATAGGCCACCAACAAACACTTTCCATCCCTCTCTATCATAGGCCAGCCTCTTTACATTATTCCAAGTCTTTCCGCTTCGTTGCACATCATTTTCTCTGGCCCTTCTCCACGTTCCGCGCGGCCTTCCTCTTGATCTCTTGCCCTGGGGATTCCAATCCAATACCTTCTTCGTGATGCTGTTTCCTGGCCTCCTGAGAGTGTGGCCGATCCATCTCCATCGCCTCCTACCAATTTCCTCTCTGACTGGGCTCTGTCTTGTTCTTTTCCATACAATTTCATTGCTGACCTTGTCTGTCCATCTGATCTTAAGTAGCTTCCTCAAACATCTGTTGATGAAAACTTGGATTCTCTTTATGCAGGCCTGAGACGCATTCCAAGTCTCACACCCATACAACAGGACTGACTTCACGTTCGAGTTGAATATCCTCAGCTTTGTTTTTAGAGATATATCCTTGGTTCTCCAAATCTTGCTCAAGGACGTGAAAGCTGCCTGTGCCTTTCCAATTCGTGCTTTGACTTCTGCCTCTGTTCCTCCCTTATTGTCAATGATACTACCAAGATAGCAGAAGGACTCTACATCTTCCAGTGGTTGATCTCCTACTCTGACTTGTGCGCTTGGGGGTGCAACAATTTTTAGGACCTTCGACTTCGCAGGATGTATCCTCAATCCAATAGATTCTGAAATTTTGTTTAGAGCTGTAGTCTTTGCTTGCATCTGGTCGTGTGTGTGTGACAATAGTGCCAAGTCATCTGCAAAATCTAGATCGTCCAGCTGTGTCCATGGGGTCCATTGTATGCCATTTCTTCCTCCACTGGTGGTTTCTTTCATAAGCCAATCAATCACCAGGACAAACAGAAATGAGGACAGCAAACAACCCTGCCTAACACCAGTCTTGATATCAAAGCTGTCAGTAAGCTCGCCATCGTGTACGACTCTGCAACTTGTCCCCTCGTACATGCTCTTGATAAGGTTCACCATCTTCTCTGGGATTCCATAATGTCTCAATATTCTCCACAGTGTTTCTCTATCGATGCTATCAAAGGCCTTCTCGTAGTCAAGGAAGTTCACTATCAGTTGGGAGTTCCACTCTAGCGACTGCTCTACTATGATTCTCAGCGTGGCGATCTGGTCGGTGGTTGATCGATTACTCCTGAAACCAGCTTGCTCCTCACGAAGTTTTGGGTCTGTTGCATTCTGTATTCGCTTGAGAATAATCCGGTTGAAAACCTTTCCTGGGATGGAGAGAAGTGTAATTCCTCTGTAGTTACTACAATTGCTGAGGTCCCCTTTTTTTGGAAGCTTCACGAGGTGTCCTTCCTTCCAGTCCTTTGGAAACTTGCCTCCGATCCAAATCCTCGAGAATAGTGAGTGCAGACCCTCTGCAGCCCCAGCAGCATCTGCCTTCAGCGCCTCTGGTGGGATCTGATCTGGTCCAGCTGCCTTGCCTCGATTTAACTGCTTTATGGCATCATTAATCTCTGCTTTAGTCGGAGGGTCGCAACTGATCGGTAAATCATTTCTTGCGGGTAGAATGTCGGGTGGGTTGCTTGGTGGAGGTCTGTTCAAGAGGCTGTTAAAATGTTCTATCCATCTTTTTGCCTGAGCTTCCTTTCCAAAAATAGCCTTCCTGTTGTAATCCTTGACAGGAACTTCAGGTTTTCCATATTTTCCAGCAAGAGTCTTTGTAGTCTGGTAGAGGATCCTCATGTGTCCTCCTGTTGCTGCCTTCTCTGCTTTCTCTGCTAACATTCCTATGAACTCCTCTTTGTCTTTTTTAATTGATTTTTTGACCTCTTTAGCTGATGCTCGGTACTCTTCCTGGTTACCAACTCTTGAGCTTCTTGTACGACTTGCATTTACCTGTTCTTTTAGGTCTCTTCTTATCCTTATCAAGTCCAGTGATTTTTGACTGATCCATTCCTTGTGATCCACTTTCTTTTCCCCAAGAACATCCTGACATGTCGATGTAAGTACTCCTTTTACCTTAGCCCAGTGAGTCTCCAAATCTACTGTCTCTTCGAGGTCAACAAGGGGTTTGAATCTATTCCTCAGTGTCAGCTGGAACTCTTCCTTCTTGTCTCCATCCAGAAGGCTCACTTGAAACTTTCTCCTCTTTGTTCCTGCTCTGGTACCTTGTTTCTTGAGGCGGAGTTTGAGTCTTGCCAGCAGCATGTGATGGTCAGATCCAACATCAGCTCCTCTCTGTACTATGACATCCTCCAGTGAGCGTCTGAATCGTCTTGTGTGGGAATACTGAACCTCCAATCACATGGCTGTTAAATGCGCAGAAACTTGCAAACCGTTCTCCATTCTCATTCATTTGTCCCAAACCATTGCACCCCATAATGTCCTCATACCCTGTATTGTCCTGTCCTATCTTGGCATTGGCGTCTCCCATTATAATGTTCACATCTTTTCTTGGCAATGTGTCAACTATTTCCTGAAGCTGGTTGTAGAAATCGTCCTTGTCCTCATCGGTTGCTTCATTTGTTGGGGCGTATATCTGCACAATGTTCATGTTGATGTTCTTGTTCTTTGTAGTAAATGATGCCAATATAATTCTCCTTCCGTAGGGTTCCCATCCCCTCAGTGACCTCTGGGCGTGCTTGCTCAAGATGATCGCTACTCCTTCTGTATGCTTTTTGTCCTCCCTTCCAGAATACAAAATCTTTTCCCCAGAGTTAAGTTGTTTCAGTCCGGACTGTATCCAGCGGGTCTCGCTAACTCCAAGTATGTGCAGTCTGTATCGCCTCATCTCCATTGTAACCTGGGCACTCTTTCCTGCTTCATACATGGAGCGGACATTCCACGACGCAATCCGGAGTGACTTGTTTGATGAAGGAGCAGTCAGGCCAGTGGAGTCCTTTCGGCTTTGTCCATTGTCCTTCATTGAATCTACAGGTGCAGATGCTCCCCCTTCTCCCAAGATAAAAGACTGATTTAAAGTATTTGCTTGTGTTTCTGTAACTGGTTTATTTTTACAGGGTGGGTAGTTGGCCCACCGCCAACTGGCTCTTCTCGGGAGACCAGGACCTTTGCACCTTTAGTCGCCTCTTACGACACGCAGTATCACGTCAGATGTATTCTTTGCTGTCCCCGCATCTGCACGGGCGGGGGGGTAGAGATGCTTCAATAGTATTTGACGTGGAGTCGACGGGGGTGGCTATTAGGATAACTAATGTACACTCGGTGAGCGTCTTGGGACGCTACCCGACTGGGTATAAATCCCCGAACGCTCCTTCCAACTTCAGACCGCTGAGAGCACTCACCAGCTTCGTGCCGAAGAGGAGACCACAACTGCAACTGTAACTTTGTACTAGTCTTGTGAGTGGGGAAGGTCAGGGAACCCGCAAACATCCTTTGTCAGAGCGTGGTATCTTTGGTATCTTGTCGGCATTTGAGCTGTTGCTGAGTGGTAAGTTAATTGTACGATGTATGTGTATTTTACTTAATGTTCATGATTGTAGAACCTAAATCTAGTGAGTTTACTTTGGTATAACTACTGCCTCTGAGAGAGTCACGGAAACGCCGTTACATATGTGTTACGAAACCTTATAGGATGGGGTCTGTTAGAGAGAGCGTTATTCTTCGTGGGGAACGTGGAAATATCATTGAAACTGTATTGATCGTTTATTCTATTGCCTATATGGGAGCCTATGGAGTATGGGAGCTGCAGCCTGACTTATAACAGTGTCAGCGGTTAAAAGTATTGGTGATGAATATCCGCCATGGAGTAAGTATGGAAGTCATGCCTTCCAGCAGTAGATTAGGAAGTTGCGATTGTTTTTCTACAGAGGAGGAAGAACAACACCTTCTTGGCTTCTCAACTTTTTGTACTTTGATTAACGACATCGTGGCTTCTTGGTTTCCCGACCTATTGGTACCTGCCGACACCTTTTGATCTAACTGCGCAGTCAAGCCAGAGTAGAGAGGAAGAACCAGTGCCCAGATAGCGCCATACACCCCAAAAGGAGAGGTTTCCTTAAGCTGAATGTACCCGTGTGTTTTATAAAATGTGCTAGAAATTGAATATTACGAAGCCTTTTAATTATCATGTACTGATTTGCATTGATTTCATTCCATCGAAATTCACGTGAAATTGTATGACCTATGTTCCTATTATTATTGAATGAATTAATAATTATTATATATATAAGCAATACAGATATCGTTTGTTATAACTTATAGAAGAGAGATAGTCGATTATTGAGTGTGTTTGTGCCGTGCCCATCACGGCTGGTGTCAGAAGAAAGTTAGTGAGAGAAAGTGGAAACATCACAGTAATGAACCATTTTAAAACTTTGCAAACGAATATTCGACACGGGTCGCTTTGGGAACGTTCGAATACATGTGTCGAATACCCCAACACGAACGCGCTCCGGGCCAGACGAAATAAAACACAAATGCCCCGTGTTTGCTCGTGTATTCTCCACCGCTCGGCAACTGGCTGTCAAACCCACGTTGTAGGGACCACACAGAGGCCACAGCACAAATCACTCTTTGCTTCAACATGCCCTTTTCGCAGACTCCAGCTGCTACTGACAATTTTATTTACAAGGAATTGGACAGAATGACAAGATTTGAACACTGACCTCTCCCTTTACTTCATCTTGTGCTTATCTTTAGATCTCCTCCATTTTGTTTTCTCTCTTTCTCTCTTTCACACACATTAGCGACCTCTCTCACCCCCCCCCCCTCTCCAACCGTTTCTATCTCTCAAATTCTGTATCTGTCTGTCTGTCTGTCAGTCCACCCCACCCCTTCTCCCCCTCTCTCCCTGATCGCTTGTAGTTCTGATGACCACATTCTCGTCTATGAATGGTACTATTTTCATATTTTTTAGCTTTTAGACTTAGTTGTAAACGAGAGACTGGCAATCCAGCCCTCATCATGTTGACACAAGGTCAGTCTCAGCTCAGACTTGTATCTAGGCAAATAACCTTTGGCCAATTCAAGATTTATTTCGCCAGCTTTAACTCAGGGATATCGAACATAATAGCAACGTATTATTTTACCTGCATTTCCTTTGATCATTTCGTAAAATGCTATGTCACGAGACCGATCCTAACTTGGCATGAGAATTGAAACAAAACCTTCTGCCCCTAACATCGCCAATCTCAGCCCATCCACACACAAACACACACTATAAGCTGTAAGTCCACGACAGACAGACTGGTAACTTCAATGACGTTAAAATGCAAACATCACATGACAGTGTTATGAGCCATGGCGCAGTGTGTCAAGACTGTTTGGCATTAGTTTTGACTCAGATTTGAACTACTGGTCGGTCACAATAAGCTCCACCACCATATAATGTTCACCAAGTTTAAAATAGGAACATCTGCCATATGTGAGTGCAGCCAGTCTCTTCAAAACACAGAGCATATACTACAGAACTGCACACTCTTCTCAGCACTACAAGAAACATATTGGCCCAAACCCACCGATCTGAATGTCAAACTCGATGGTGCTGTGCCAGAACTGCAGAAAACCGTAGATTTTCATAAAAGAACAAATCTGCAGATTCAGATTTGGTGAACGAAAGAAGAAGAAGAAGATTTGAACTCGTTTTGAATCAACTCGCAAAGACAGACATGTTTCAGTCACACTAATGTGCATGGTCCCGTTTAACTCCATAGTGCACATCTCACACTATGACACAGTTAAAACAGATTTGACTCAGCGCGCCATACGGCCATGTGGCAATACGTTTACAAGGTTAAATCCGATACTCAGCCTTCTCCAAACGCCAGAATAAGGACTACGCAAAATGAGGTTGAAATTTTTATCAGTCAAAGCTGGACCACACTAAACTAGCAGGAGACGCTTTACCACCCAGAGTGTACACACTTCAATAAAGTGTCAAACCTGTCCGACTATCAAGTACTTTTAAATCTCTCTGTCAAATATACATAAAGCAAAATATCATGAACTCAGCCTCACAGGGTTCGGTGATATTAAATCCCGGAATTAGCTTAAGCCTAGATAAATAAAAATCTAATAATACACTACAGGCAGCAACAATTAATTCTTTCAAAGGAATATCCAGATCTAAAGCAAAATAATTGTCAAGTTTTGCTTTCATTTGACCGGCAAATTTCCAATCTTCCCTGGCAACAGTCTAAAATATGTACTTTCGTTTTGGAAAACTGTTTTTGTTTGAATTAAAACATGTACAAAAAGGAAGTGGCTGTTTCCTCAGGCTGGAGGTCTTCATTATTGCTACTACAGACAGTTTGCCACATCGCTCCCTGGTTTCATTGACCCTCGCCTTTAGCTTCATAAACCTTATTTGGCCGTGCGCTTTATTTTTATAATGTAATCTTCACGGCATGTTTTCTAACAACAAATCTCTTAACGTTTAACTCCTAACTCTACTCATCGTCATATACAGACAAAACAATAACAAGAAAGTTTTCATGACTTGTGTGCCTCAATTTCCTTGGAGCTTCGAAACATTTTCAGAAGAGAAAGGAAAAAAAAACAAAAGAAAAGTGATGGAGAATTTCCCATTAATCAGTCCAGCAGGTATACATTCATAATAACTAAGAAGGAGCTGAGTTTGAATTCGAGTTTGGAGAATGCGCGTCAACACGAGGGCCATATTGTGCAAGGAAAAAGCAAGACAAGAGACACATTTATGTGACAGTTTGGTTATTCATAATGATCTCTCGACATCTCCTGTGAGAGTCTACGCCCATGGTAATTCTACATTCATCCGTCAGGTGTGATTACGTAAAACTGGAATGGTCGGGGACTTTTTGTACTTTCTGTGTCACCGCCGTCGAATGTGTCGGATCTTAGGTGGTCAAATGTCCTTGTTTGACAGGTTACAGTGAAAATGTGGTGACAAAACTTGCGCCTGCCTTAGAAGTGTTTGAAATATTTCTCCTGTCCTCCGTCCGGCGGTCTCAGTAACACGACAGAGCATGTCACACGGTGACAGAATACATTCAAACTCTCTTTCTCCTCAGAGACACACTAAGAGGCCCCTCCTTTCGGCTCGTTACAACTGGAGGCGTGGACTGTAAATCTGGCGTTTTACAAGTGAGTAGAACTACGAGTTTAAAGTTGGTTCCATAACACCGACAAACGTGTACGAATCCAGCATAGACATTCAAGAACTCTTAAACAGTTATGCAGGTAAAAAATGAATAATTGGATTTGAAATATTTATACAGTGAAAATTTAACACATTGGAGGTGAATTGTCTTTATACAATAACTATTGCTATTTTCCAAAGTATTTTAGCTACAGTTTGCTACACGGTAATGTCAAATCTAAGATTCACATTGGGGGTTAAAGATCGAGGTGAGATATATTAAAACACATCATAGGAGACAAAGGAGAGAGGGGGAGAGGAAGAGAGAGCGAACGAGCTAGAGAGAGAGAGAGAGAGAGAGAGAGAGAGAGAGAGAGAGAGAGAGAGAGAGAGAGAGAGAGAGAGAGAGAGAGAGAGAGAGAGACAGAGAGAGAGACAGAGAGAGAGAGAGATAGAGAGAGTGAGTGAGGAGGAGGAGGAGAAGGAGGTAAAACCTTTAATTATAATTATCCTAATCTGACAAAAGTCTAGAATGAACGTCAGCCGAGTCCACTGACCTGGTCGATCCGAATCACAACATGAAAAACCTAATTCAGATCACGTACCTGTTGTTACCGACACGGTGGACGCTTAAACCCACCTTGCTAATGAATCTCTAATGAATCCCAGCTTATCCTTTTAGTTATCCTCAAGCGTCAAGTATAACTGCATGTATCCCCATTTACAGCATTTTTCTACATCATAATCTTTCAGGGTGATTTCTGTCTTAACCCCACCGCTGCATTTACCCAATTAAATCAACCCATTGGCTGCCAAGGCCCATGAAAATCATTTTTTCCACGACTGTATACTTTGTAAGTCTCCAGGTCAATGTAAGCTCTAAATACCAAATCTGTAAGACGAACACTAGCAGCTCAAAAACCTTTCATAATGCACTATTATTCCCGCCCTAGCAGTGGTAGGGTTAACTGAACTAAATGTTGAGAAGACAAGGAACTGACGTCATTGGTTTATAACAACGGCCGCCCTAATGGGTTCATTTCCCATGGGTTTCCCAAACCTCTTCATAAACACATGCATGTGGTTTTACACTTACAGCCAACCTGGTCTACAAGGAAGATACTCTCGACAAGGGCTGGGGAGGGGTGGAAGGAGATGGTAAGGAAGAAAGTAGGGATCTTGGAAGAAGAGAAGGAGAGAGAAAAATTTCTGTTGTTTGCAGCAAGGATTCTCGCCATGAGAATTGTACATTTTTGCTTGAAGGTCCCCAGATTCAGCAGATAAGTTGACAAAACGGTCTCGTTTATCAACAGTTGGTGAAAATTACTTGCCATGAAAACTGACATCAGATAAAATATGAAATTATTGATACACTGTCTCGAAATAGACTTTTTTTTTTTTTTCAACCGGCATGATTCTGTCTGAACCCCAGAAAGAGTGACACATTTCAATAAATTATGATTATTATTCCTTCATGCAAAGCAGAATGGTGTTTTAAATTTTCCTTTCCGATTTGAAAACTTTTTTGTTTTTTTTTTGGATTGTTTCTCAGTTAAATCTTTTTTTACCGTTCGGCCACCAGATAAACAAGGAAGACACTTCAAGCTAAAACGCTATTTCCTGATCGCCCATCCAAAACATACTGGCAGCGGTTAACTTTCAACGGTTCACATTGTCAAAAAAAAACTAAAAAAACGACAAATATTGACTAAGGAGATGAAATTAAAAAAGCCCTCTTGATGAATCCAAGGCGCAACTGTCAAGGGTAGAAACTGGGCCCTTTTTAGTGTCAAGTATAGCAAGTAGGTGCTGTAGGTTGGTTAGTTTTGGATTGAACATCTACGTGGCTAGATGAAACAGTGTGTAGAAATGCCAGTTAGCTAGGGCGCGCGAGCGTGTGTGTGTGTGTGTGTACGCGCGCGCGTGTATGTGTGTTGTTAGAGCTAAATGAGCAAGACTTTATTGTTACATGATAACCATCTTCCAACTTAATCCCCAACGTGTCGATGCTGCCTTTGAAGTGATAACGTTATAATGATTATAGTCCGTTTAAGTTAGTACCCCCTTAGGAAAGAGAAAGCAGTGCGTTTCTATCCTGTTTAAGTGGCTTCCATGCCCCCTCAAAACGTAGACAGCGCCTAAGATTTGGCTCCTGCTTTTTAAGAAAATCAGTATTACGGCTACATGTCACCTTGAAATGAATAATACGTAAGCCCCTGCGTAAAACGTCTGCATTCTCCGTCTTGAACCGAATTGTTTGCCGTTTCTCAAAAAATAAAAACCTGAAGGAAAATACATTCGGCATGGACATTATTTTAGGCAAATAAAAATTTGCATTCTGAAGGTTTCGTGTCTTGTTCACACGCCGAAGAAATTCATACGCACGCAGTGGAATGTTTGACTTTTTGATCGCGTCGTCTCTAATAATATCCGACATCTCCTTTGTTCATTGATCTTGAAACCCACCACTACTGACCTGACCTGACCTAAAATATTAGCATTTCAAATGCAAGGCATGCATTTTCAAACATGAGATGGACGTTGAGTAAAGCACGGAGGATAGAACTAATGTGATGGGACTAGGGAAGAAAGAGAGTCAAGCATAAGTGAACTGGACGTGTTTGTTTCTTTCATACTCGTAATTCTACTTCGCCCGAAAAACTAAAACTAGTCTATAATAAAAGAAAATAACTTTTATCGCCTTGAACACGAATAATGATGATGGCTCTTAAGTTTCGAGTAAAATATGCTGAGGTGAAACTTCGGTAAGGTAAAATTCATTCCTTAGCTCAATCAGAAAGGTCAACACTTCACGAACACTATTTTGTATGGTTGCTCTTGATTCTTCGATCATGGATAGAACTACAATTATATCTTCTCTGTGGTAGTTTAGTGTTCTACGGTACATGTTCTAGTTCTACCCGTGAAGTTTATTTTCCTGCATTACGCTGTTAGAGCTTTTCCAATAGTAAAAAAAATCCCCCTTTATTTGTGTACAACCGCTCACTAGCTGGCCCCATAAGCCAAACCTAACAGCTGTTGCCTTTTTGCCGAAATGGATAAAATATGACAACAGCATCGGTGTCGGCAACTACAGAATGTTAGTTGTCTTACGTCATTGCCTAGAATAAAAAAACAAAAACAAATAGCAACCAATATTTCAAACTATGTTAGTTGTACATGTAGTATTTTTGTTCACTGCTTTTTTTCCCCCTTTAACTTCCAAAAGAGCCAAATTGTCGATTTTTACGACATGTGAGAAATTGTAAGATCACTAACAAAAACAACAACAACTTTATGATCGGTCATGCAGTTTTTCTTTTTTTTTTTCAGTGACCGATGACATACATCTGTCACTGGTGATGTATTTTGTAAACATGCCATCAATACGTTGTCAACAGGTGTGCGTACGAGATTTAATTTGCCATCGTGTGATATGCGTACACAACTCAGTATTTGATTCAGGTGACTTGAATAACACCAAAGCGCAGCTGGTACCAAACAGATTTGGATAAACGTCAGTCGCCCGTGACAAATGCTGCGTTTTCGCTTTGTTGACTATTCAGAAAACATATGGGAAACGAATGTTTTATGGTTTTGATATTAGCAATGACTGGAAAAGCATGCAGGAGGACAGACAGAAAGGGAGAGTGAATAAAATTATGAGTGTGGCGACACAGGAGGAGAAAGGCAGACAGATTTTGAACGACAGGCTAAAGAAATTCAATGGCAATGATAAAAAGTACTATTCCAAGCCAAAGAGTGAATGAATGCAACTATGTTAAGAGAACTCTAAAACATGCTTAAGGGATTTCAAGAGAAATAGAAAGGCGGATTAACTATAAATGTATCACAATACAGTACTACCATAAAATGAAAATTTGTGCCGTGAAGAAAATCCTTAGCTACTGCAGAAGAACAGAATCTTAGTAACAAAAGGGTCTTCGTGATTGGTGAAATGATGACAAGAGAGCGGCAGCTACTGAAACGGGACGTTTTTAATTCAAGCAAAGAGCAGCACGATAAATAACAGAAACACTTACTATTTCTTGCCGTATCCACTTCAGAGCTATCCCTAAATCTTTCTCACGCATGGACATGTCGTCATCAGTTGTACTTATTTCTTGGTCTGTTGGGGTCATTTTGTCCTGTGAGTCTGACATACGCCTGGCATATCGACATGGCAACGTCACAGGGTCTGATAATGAGGATTCCGTTGATGTAACAGACTGAATCTTATTCAACACATCAGTCAGTCTAAGGTCTAAATCGGCCGAAGAGGTCGAGTCTCCCAAATCCCCAGCTTTTTCTCCGACAGATTTATCACATGCTGGCGGTTCAAGCCGAATTCTGGGCACAGACCAGCGTGGGATGGGGGTTGGAGAAGAGGAAGGAGACATAGACAGTGGTGTGTCCGGGTACTGTTTTGCGAAAAACGAATTGTTGTGAGCCGTCGACGTATCGGGTGGAAAGTCCACATAAGATGGCTTCGCTTTGGCGTACAAATTTTTGCCAAGTTGCCGCAAGTGACTCTGGCTGGTAGGTGAGGCTAGAATGCTGTCCACGGGCATGGTTGGGACGATAATGGAGTAGATTTTCTTTTACACTGCCGTCGCTTTTGTCATTGACAAAGTAAAGCAACTTTCTTGTCTCTGAAAGGATCACTGCCTATGTAACCGATGCAACCATTGTTGTTGTTCAGTCCATGTCACTATCACTGATTATACAGTTTTGTGCTGAGAATGCTTTTTGTTTTATTTTTTTTATTAATTAGAAAAGGAGTTTTGATCACTTTAAATTAGAAATCTTACTTATTAAACATGTGCTCAAATTTTCTTTGACGGAATCTTAGAGTAGTACATCACATGAAACAAGAATTGCTCTCCCGGAGCAGGACTGAAAAAGGAATGTGTTGAAGTCTGAGTCATACCAGGTTGCAAATGTTCAGGCTTGTTTATTTAATATTACTTAAATCTCAATCAGAAACACAGCTGGATACAATCACCGCAATAACATAGTCATGCTCACAGTTTGCAGTTCATTCCACAAGCTGCTTTGTCATTTTCGTCACAACAGAGTGAACTCCTGTGTTTTGTCTTGGCAGGCACTACAACCTGAAAATACATGAACCAAAAAAATAATACAAAATGCAAAATGTCACTGTTGTACGGCAGGGAGAGTAAAGGAAACGCAGTGAAAACCTGGGTAGACAGAGATACAAACCAAATATTATAAAAACCACAGAAAAACAATATTGTTCGATTGTTTTATCTGTTCCATTTTTCTTTTTTCATGTTGTTGTTTTTTAAAATTTTATTTTCCTTGATGAAGGCGCTGGCCGAAATATCGAACATTTTCCGTCTTCTCTTTTAGTTTGCATTGTATCGTTTGGGTATTATTTCTTACGGGAGGCTTTGCTACATACAACTTTTTCTTTTTGCCCAATTTAGAAATACAGACAAACAGAACAGATAGCCAGACAGACAGACAGCCAGGCAGACACGGAGACAGATAGATAGACAAGTCCCCACAAGACACAGCACACACACTCCATATACACAAACACTTGTCTGATTCGTGGGTTGCTTCAAGTGGGCAATATTTAAGTGTGGATTTGGGCTAGACCGCAGAACATGTGGCAGCTAATCCACTTGCCTCCCTTAGGGACTAAACATGTCACAACCAAACTTAACCAAGGCGTTAACATCAACACAACTGTTTGAGAATGGCTCCTGACCATGTCCCGTGCAGGATTCCATTCCATCCATCCATCCATCCATTCATTCATCCATCTTTATCCATCCATCTATCTATTCATCCATCTTTATCCATCCACCCATCCTCCAGTCCCTGTGTTCATCCCTCTGTCCCTGTGGTGTCTTTGTCCGCGTTCCTAAAACAACGAGGTACTAGGTTCATACCTCCAACCGTCCACCTGTTCATTCATTCATTCATCCGTCCATTCGTCTATCCATCCTCCAGACCCTGCGTTCATACCTCTGTCTGCCCGTCTTGTTCCGTACAGAACGAGGTTCATATCTTCAACCGTCCATCTGTTCATTCATTCATCCATCCACTCATCTACCCATCCATGTTCATTCCCTGGTGAAAGTAAGGGGACATTTTTGTTTAGTCACTTCATGTCCACTGCTCGTTACTACACTCACTTTCGCTAACTTCTTTCTTTCCGTCTCTCACCTGCTCTCTTATGCCATCACCGTACCCCCCCCCCTCATCCCCCACCAGTAAAACTCATTCACCCCCACCATCTATTTTCCCGGCATCGCCTGCAGTTCTTTTTTCTTTCTCGTAACTGCCAGGACGAAAGTGACACCTACAGCAGGCATGGAAAAGTCTTTGCGAACATTTTGAACAATAATGATAAGATCAGAAAATTTATATTCACCACCCTCGTTCGCTGGGGATTATTTACATCATGTCTTGTTATTTTAGTTAAGGCATCACAACCTTGCCATATTCATCTGAAATTAGTACAGAAACATTGCTTTGCTTACTAGCTCTCAAATTCGTACAAAAGCACTTACACACTTCCTTTCATTTATTATATTCATTGGCGCTCCGGAATGAAGGTAGGAAATGACCTGCATCCATTATATTAGACTGTGTCAAATCAGGTACTTGGCCTGTCGCTTTCACCTTTCAGTGATAAAAGCGATATATAGTTATGTGGACAAGTAAGGTATTTCACGAATGACTAACTTTTGTGATCTGAGGAAAAAGTGAATTGAGATCCTCAACAGTACTGGCTCTAGATGACAGTGATTGGGAAAGTACCAGAAAGCAGGTAGGAGGTACCGGTACAAGTAATTTCACTGTGTACACACTGAGCTTAGCTTTTCACTAATTGAACGCGACTCCTCTTGCTTCACTGATCCCAAGTAATGACTTCAGGAGCTGGAGTCAGGCGCTCATTCGTTTTTTTTCTTAACTTCGGCTTCCGACAACCTGGGCTCTTTTTCCCACTATGCAGAGATCTGAAATGGTGCCTTTGAGTACACTGGATACAATCTTTTCATACTGCATGGAATAACACTAGAGTAGTGTATATGCACTGAATGGTGACCCCCGGACCGGGTGGGAGGGGAGGGGAGGAAAAAAGGGTCAGGGACTGTTTACATTGGATTTCTACCGTGGTCTGGATACAAGGGCTGATTTTGTTTGCGCAAAGTCAGTAAATGTTTCATGCAAATCATTTTGTTGTGCAAACACAAAAATCATCACAGACATTCAGCATTTACCGCCTAACACAAAAATACAAATTAATACAATGGTATTTCCCTGTCTGAACCTTCATCCCACTACCCCCAGAGCTGTTTAAAGTTATCCGTCCACCCCCACCCATCAGAAAATGGTCGTAAGATAAGGGTCACCACGATTTGACCCATAAATCAGTCAAAGATAACAAGGGTGACCACCATTAACACGAAGATCAGCCTGGAATCTTCCCTCACCCATGAAAAAGCTCTGTCGAAAAAAAACAACCTGGGTGAAAAGTTTAACTCCAATGGTAATAGACGAGCGTGAAAGAAGGTTTGGAATTATAAACACTCGATATCTTGAAGACAAATGCCTTTAAAAAACACGTGTACACTGCAATGTTGTGCCCTTGTCAACAATATGCGAGGGCCACAGACAGTGCCTTTGAGTTGTCTTGAATGCAATACAAAAAAATGTGAGTGTGCATGAGAAAACCCACAAGTCGGCAGAGCTGATTTTGAGAAAAACGGCTTTGAAGTGAAAATATGGGTCCAACACAAACTTCCAACTTGCCTGTTGTTTAGGAGACCGTGGCATGTTACTGGGTAAACTGTAGACGAGCAGTGAACACTACTCACTATGATCTCTATAACGGCTTTGTAATTAGACTACGGTCTCCTAACAAGATCCAAAAACTTCCGACTTGGCTGTTGCTAGGGGACCGTGGCATGTTACAGGGTAAACTGTAGATGAGCAGTGAACACTACTCACTATGATCTCTATAACGGCTTAGTTATTAGACTACGGTCTCCTAACAGCAATCACTCCAATATTACTTGGTCAATTAGCTATTGCCACTTATAGGATTAAATGCCATTGTCTCAAAATCTTGTTTTAGGTTCAATTTATCAGAAATGTCTTGTCTTTTATTATATGTACAGAACTCAAAATGTCATGTTCCCGACTTATTGTGGGTTTTCCCATGCACACTCACAAATATGTGCGTATATTGTTTTTCTTTTCTTTTTTTTTCTTTCATCCAAATATTTTCTTGCTGGGTCTTTCATTATAAAGCGTTCATCGCAGCTAGAATGAATCATTTCTCTTGACCGTTAGTGTAATTAAAATTCTGTACTAATATTTTGTACGTTTTGACTTCACGGTTTCCTCAGACTTCTTCACGATCCCAACAGAAAGACCGGAACTTACTTTGCTCTCTGAGACATATAAAAGAGAAACAGTAATCTCTTGGTTTCCAAGCCGAAAGTCCCAATCACTAATCCCCTTTATCTTGTGAAATAACTTTACGTGGATGTTACAGGTGGAGATCTGACTAATGGATTCCCGTAGGAAGCCTGAGTAACCAATGTCCACGGCAACACTGTTTATTCAGCATCGCGGAATAACCGATCCGAACCCATCATGCTTCTACGGTCTTGGCAGCTGCAGATCTGTCTGTTGTCGGTGTAAGCAAAGCGTTAGAATCAATGGTGGTATAACAGCACCTCTCCAAACTTTTACATTACACACTCATGTACATACTGGTGTACACATATACACACACTTCACTTTACTTTCTTTCCTCTTGTCTCAGACGAGTAAGTTTAATCATGTACTTTAAATTTGGAGAGTGATTCAAGGTAACTCAACAGCACGGACTATTCGTTTGCAAAGAAAAAAAAAAAAAGAAAGAAAACAGAAGTAAATAAAACGCATTTTCAGTGCCCCTGTTGTACAAAATTAATGTAAGAACTTCGGGGAATTTTGGTCGTAGAAATAATTTTTAGAGGAGTCAAGTAAATCACACCTCAGTCACACATACACCTAGAACAAATGCATATTTATATTACATGTTCAGTTTAAATTTACCAGTACTTTATTGAACGTTGCTTTTGCATAGATTTACAGGGCAACGAAAACGCTCTCATACAGGTGCTCTGATTAAACAGTTAATTTTCAAAACGAAACAGCGCCCAAAGTGTTTCTAAACAACTCGCCATAATGATACTGACGGCTTAGTGCGCTAAGACGAGAATGCATTCAGAATTTTAAAAATCCTTACGAATACAACGTCACATGTTTTTGAAGTAACGCTTAATCTCATCGTTGTAAGAAACAATTTATTATTATTATTATTTTAAGAGTCCAATTCAAGACACAATGTACCCTCCCCCTGGAGAGTGACACTGACAGACAACAGTCGCTACTTTTCAGCGTTCACCATCAAACTTTCTCATCTTTGTAGGCAGATTATGTTATTTGTTTGACTACGGATGGACGGAAAAGGTCACAGACAACATCAACATCGCTCACAAAGCACGGATCTCAGGCTACTGGTTTTCATTAACCTTTAACAAACGCTACAGTGGGACACTCTGTGATACTACTTTATGTATCAGGAACGCCGAAGACGGTAGCGAGCCTATTATGGACAACTAGTAAGTTGGAAATTGGAGTATTCATATGGACAGAGTCAGATTATTAGAAGTGGATATTAGGCCTACAGCGGCGTGATTATTGTGGCTACTTCGGCCGGAAAATTTTGAACCAATAAAATTCCTCCAGTCAGGATTTTAACCGTCCCTGCGACTTAGCCTGCCAAGAGGTAGGAAAAGATATATCTCGATGCACTGTTTGAACATTTGTTTTAGGATTCAGTTAGTTTTCCACAGTCCGGCATTCAATTTACTGAATGATCCAACTGAACAATAGAAGGGGTCCCACCAGCCTTATTTTATGAAAATGCAGTTGAACAATTTGGGATAGGAATGGCCATCCGACCACAATTATCGTTACAGAAAGAGAAATAGAGAGTGAGAGAAATGGAGACAGAATGAAAGAAAGAAAGAAAGAAATTCATCCTCCATTACACTCTCTTCACTGGGACTGAGTAAACTATACATTTGTAAATAACTCCAATATTATGTTATTCTAGAATTGATATACCATGTTGTGGTGCAATGTGTATTTGAAACAAAGTTACAATGCACGTTTTAAATAGAAAAGTACAGAACTTAAATGAAAAACAAAACATACCGGTTTGTTGACCGAGCGAGATAATGTTCGATATTATGCAAGGTGGTGTTTTCATCAGCTCTTGCAGGCAGGAAAATTATACACGGGTAGACCTCTGAAAAACTTACACATTAATGATTATTCTACTCACAATTTGTTCCAAGTTAGTTTTCCAGAGCGGGACAGACTAAAAAAACCACACCCAACCAACACGTGAAGACATCGAAGTAACAAGCATTATAGGTGTTACCTGCCGACCACAACAAAGGTTGGTGAGCCCAGAGCACATTAAAACGCCCGCGTCGCTCGCGCGCCCTGTGCCGGTAACAGCGGCGAAACTTTGCAAGTCCGACCTCGGTTTTGTCAAGCTGAACCCAGCCAGCTTTGAGACAGCGAGTTCCGGCCATCTGAAAGGGCTGGTGGGCGAGAGTGTTTGACAATAAACGTCACGACGAGCTTGTGCCATGCTCTGTAGTCCACACAAAAGTTGTAGCAAACTTTCACTCGTCTACACAAGTTGTTTAAAACTAAGCAAATCTGTAAATAAATAATAAATAAATAGGCGATTCTATGCATTGATTTAAAATTAGATTGCAAAGGTTGGCTGATAAAGAGTTGAGCACATTTCCAGGCTTTACATGCTTATCAGACCCCATGTGACGCACACGAAATTACTCAGACATAATTACATTAGAATGGTATAAATATCCTTTGATGTGTGACCACACAATGATGAATTGACAATTACCATAAAATTCATATGCATCTTTAAAAAGGCCAGTAATTTCTGGTCCTGTCACTCCTGACAAAGTTTAGCATTTCTTATACGTTGGGCTTGCTATTATGGTTAATGATTTGATACTACGAGTACGGTTTCTTATCTTCTAAGTAAATGCTTTGTGGGCACCTTCAATTTGATATGTGTGTGTGTGTGTGTTTTCGAGATATTTGTTCGTGTGTGTATGTGTCTTTATGCTGACACCAGAAACAGGACAATGGAGTTGCTTACACTATTTTATTTCTTTTTGTAAATTTGACAACAGTTTGTCTGTTTCGTTATGACTTTCAAAGTATTTGAAACGGAAAGGCACAAGGTATTTCATTTAGAGTGTTCAGTTTAATATGAAATTTTTATAATCATCCTTTGGCTTTCCCTAGCTCCTGAATAATTATAATTCAGCTATTTCAAGCGATCAGGTCTGACTGCAAAATTTAATTATCCTACTACAAGGGAGAGAAATTTAAGGGACATAATTTTAGCTACTGAGTAAAAGTTTATGTTTTGTTCTGTAGAGTGGGAACCGACAACGATAATATGAATAACATTTTTCCAGTTACCTCCGCACTGAACAATTTTTCTTTGTTACTGTCGACTGCTAATGGCGAAGTTTGCCATGCTTTTCCCACTGTCTAGTGACAAGACGTATTAATCAACAGTGCTGTGGAGACCCCCGAGAAACAAAAGAACTCATCCGGTATTCAAGTCCAAGAGAATTTTTTTTTTCTACATTGAGTATAATATGTTTTTGGTGCCATATGGGAGGGGATAGAAACTCAGTAACGCTTTTACAAGGGAAAGGGGGGGGGGGCGGGAAGAGGGGAAAGAACTAAAAAGAGAGGTAATCTATGGAATTCTTTAGGGCGGAGGAGTTATTACCCTTGACAGAATCAACACACAATCACGCTGTTACTTGTCATAATTATAGTGTTAACCAAGTGCTGTTTCCAGTATATGGTGCCTATAATATAGGAAACTGGTAGTGCTATTCATCATTGTAAAGACATCTCTCTCTCTCTCTCTCTCTCTCTCTCTCTCTCTCTCTCTCTCTCTCTCTCTCTCCCTCCCTCTCCTCTCCCTCTCTCCCTCTCCTCTCTCTCTCCTCTCTCTCCCCTCTCTCCTCTCTCTCCCCTCTCTCCCTCTCTCCCTCTCTCCCTCTCTCTCTCTCTCTCTCTCTCTCTCTCTCTCTCTCTCTGTTGTCAATGTATCATCGCCGTGGGAAAGTCTTCCATATTTCTCCCTACATTTATTTTTATGTACGGAGCGAATAGTAGTGCCATTTTCTTTCCATCTTTAACAGTGAACAGTAAAAAATGTCATACTATTAACTGACATACATGTAGATATTTGTTAGATTGCAGTTGGACAGAAAGGAAGTAACAGATGATTGAGAACCAGGTTATCACTCAAACTGTACAGAAAAGAACTTAAAAGACCAGAAATAAAGACGCCTGCACTACAAACTGCCTGGAAGAGGAAGCAACAGAGAAACAATAAAACTGGCTGTTGTATCGATTAAACTGGAGGGAAAAGTGGCAGAGACGCATAGAAAGGGTCATTACGAGAGAGTCTGAAGCATGATTTGATACCAGATACTATGCAAGGACTACTGTATACTATGTATCATCCCCACTTCATCCCCATTCCAAGTCTCTTCGAAACAGATGGGCTTTTTGTGTTTATCATGAATCGACTACAATGCAGAGTTGATTTTTATATAATATTTTCTTCAACCCAGGATGTATTTGATTTATATTTTAAAGTCCTTATGTGGGAAAGTCGCAGTTTATGGCCCATAAAATCTCTGACAGCTTTCCCAATTTTTGTTTAATCATGCCGCTAACATGGCCTACTTTCTGGGTGTAATTTGTACCAAATTTACTGATCTTGTCCATAGCATGCGCTCCTCTCCGCTAGTTTTGAGGAAAATGTCATATGAAAAAGTAAAACCAACGATCGTTGCCTCTGTGTACTTGTCCACAGCATTCGTTCCGCTCCGCAGCTCACCGCTACAGAGGCAAAGAGCGCTTTACTTTTTCATATGTCATTTTTCATAAAAATATCGGAGCGGAGCGGGTGCTGTGGACAAAACCAGTTAGTGCGGTGCCATCGGCTTTAGTGCTGTAATGTGAACTTGCTGTAATTATGGTCTAATTTGTTTTGGTTCAATTGATGTAGTTCAGATTTGCTTCAACTGCAGGCTCAGAGATACCTGTAAACTCCTGTTCTAGCATCTGACATAACTGAAAGTAACCTTTAACTAAAGCACGAGATAGAATATGGCATTTTTGCTTCTGTATAGAGGCGTGTGACATATTAAAATGAATATGATATTTAAATGCCGCATGTATCAACCAGATTAAAAATGTTGGTATGTGTTATCAACCAATGATATATTCGTACATATAGCCACAATAATTATGTGATCACTCAATTCCTTGGGGGCACTCATCACATTTTGTTACATAAGAGAAATTTTGTCTGTTAACTTTATCTATATTTATTTCTTAAGTGCTTTTAAATTTCTAAGTTGTTACGGTATTCCACTGGTTTTTTTCTGGTTAAAAGCATTGTTTACTTTATAAATATTTTAGGATTTTGAGCATCCCAAGTGATGGAAGGTCTCACGATTTCCTAGTAGCTTTGATAACACTAACAGCAAACCCCCCCCCCCCCCCCCCAGAGTATGAGAGATAGGGTTTTTTTTTATGTCTGGCTGTTCGATAGTTTTGACTCTGCGGTTTTCTACTCTCTCTCTCTCACTCCCCCCTCCCCCCCCTCTCTCTCTCCCCCCCTCTCTCTCCTCTCTCTCTCTCTCTCTCTCCTCTCTCTCATATCGTCATTTTCTCTGTTTTCATTGATTTTAGTGTTGAATTGATGCATTTTTGTCTAACGGTCATTAACTTGACCGCATGGTGCCTTTAGGTTGTGCCACCTATTACTTGATGAATGCTGTGATTTGTGGATACACGGGACAAATCAGGATTGTACACTGCATATTTTGGGTATGCTGCCTGCATAAAATATTGTAAATAAAAGGTCGTGATATGCCTTCATCATCACACTCAGTTTATTTTTCCTTTTCCTGCCTTCCACTTTTTAGACCACTAGAGACCACTCAGTCTCAAATAATGTAATTTGAAAATTATATCCTTTTTGCCAGGAACAATAGAGACAAGACAGTATGGGCGAATGTAATCAAATATTGCACACCAACGTCAATATAATAGATTTATTAAGGAGTGTTTATTGGGGCAATATGTAGCCTATATAAGGTCACCCGTTTATTTGGGCTATATCACCTTAGCGATTCAATATTACCGTAGGGTTAGGGTCAGGTTTGGGGTTAGAGTTAGATAGAGTTAGGGTTAAGGTTGGGCTACATGATCAATATTACCTTAGCGAGAAACGGGTAGCCCAAAAAATGTTTCAGGGGTGGGATTTGGTTATGTAGGCTACGTGTAGCCTCAATAAACACACTATAGTTTAACAGGATTATTTAGGCTATATGTAGCCGATATAAAGTCACCTATTTATTAAAGCTTGCTAGGAGTGACAATGCATATTAAATAAAAAGTTGAAGTATGAAATTTATAAATTGAAAATGTTAAGTAAGGTACTGTGGTGACAGGCACTAAATACAGACACAATATATTTCGTACTAACTAGGATGATGAGCTATGGAAGAGCAACCATAACATAATAACTCATCACATCACAACAAAATGAAGAGTTGCTGAACCAAGTGGAATACATCGGCGGGAATTGGAAGTCTTCAGAGGGCTGAAAATGGACCGAAACCACCCAACAGGCCTGAACTTAGCTGTAAATGTATATTTCTAATTGCATTAATGAATAATGATACACCAACACAGGCTTTGGGGGGTAAAAAATCTGTATAGGGCTGAAGTCAGGCAGAGACGGACAATTTCCACCCTTGTATTCCACAAGACAACTATAGAAATACAAGAAAAACGATCAAATGCGAACGACATCATTATAGGACAAGTCACTAACTTTTAAAAGCAGCTGCATTATGGAGTAAAATATGTCTTTTGTTCTAAACAGTGTCAATGCAGCACAGTTCGTGGTTTTGTCGTGGATCCCTTGCCATTGGTTATGTTGGTCTGGGCAGGTAAAGTCGTCCTCTGATGGATTCTTTGCAAATTTTTTTTAGGAGCTACTTCCGAAATCATCAAGAGATTGAGCTCCAGCTGGACTTTGGATTGTTCTCCAACTCTACCCGATAGACATGATAGCCGTTCACGAATTAGCTATTCGATGGTGTGATCTGAATTTTGAGGTAAAAATAAATTCATGGATATAGAATACTCTGCCATGATGTAGTTTACACTTAAATAGGCTTAAATCAAAATATAAAATATTCTGATAATTGTCGTAAATATGACATACATTATTTTTTATGGGGGTTTCCTCTTCTAGTCGGGCATTTCCCGCGAAAGTATTGCAAAAAGGCTGAGTTATTTCCCCTTGGACTTATTGTAGTTGTAGAACTTGGCCACTAGCTGTTCCTGATCAGCTGTTTCTACGGAACCAGGTCTCAGTTTTCGCACATGAGCAATGGCTTGTTCAGCTGTCATGCCAGCTGTCTTCACAAAGTAGCATGACAACATAGTGCCCGTCCGTCCCATGCCATGAGCGCAATGAATGCAGGTAGCCTAGAACGGACAAAGAGTGACAGCTATGATGATGACAAATATTTGAACCAACACCAATACAAGAAAGCGGTGATAAAAGTAATCTCAAGGAATGAGGACATTAACCCTAGCATTTGCTTAGTTTTCTACGATGTCAATGCCTTTTATAGCAGGGCTGAGATCGGAGTTATACCCTCAACAACAATATTTAAAAAAAACAATAGTTACAATATTAATGCATTTTTTAAATAATAATAAGTTAATTTTTAATCAAACTGAAAAGCTAACTTTCAGATTGTTGATACAACGGCACCTACAACTTTTGATAGAAATGTTTGAAGTATTTTGTTGAACCAAAAATCCAACCTTTCCTTACCTCAAAAACAACACTATTAACATAAAAATATAATGAGGTGTTCAGATAAAATGTTATATATAATCTATTCTATGTTGGGTCATCAACCATACCTTGTTCCTGGCCTTGGTTTCTAGGACAATTTTAATGAATTGTTCCACCTGCTCCATGGTGGGTGGCGTGTAGTCCTCGATGGGGAGAGGATACACTTTGAGCTCTGCAGGAAAGACGAAAATTTAGTGTTAGCTGGACTTGTCTAGCTTATCCCCCGAAGCTGAGTTACTGCGGTCTCGGAATTTAGATCTACAACTCGATGCTCCCAGCCCTTTTTTTATTTTAAAAAAAACGGGATATCTCATAAAAATATTGTCAGAGTTGTGAAATACAGGATATCAAACTTTTATTTTTCATGGTGGGTATTTTTGTGTAAAGTACTCTTTTAAAGGTTTTGCTCATCTGATGATGTTAAATGAAAGAGCCAACCATCAGCTTTGTCGCGGAAAAGACAACAGCCATCACTGGGTGATGAAAGAAGTCACTTGTCATTGGATGGGGAAGGGGGTCCACCTCTATTATATTCGGTATTCACAATAGTATTGGTAGATCAGTTGGCACTTCCGTAATGTTTGTATTCTTAATCCAAAATAAGGATTTGAGGGATGAGGGTGAAGTAGTATGGCCTAAATCCTACTTGCCTCCTACTTGTTTTCCCACCTTTCCCCCTTATTCTTTTCGATCGACTTTGGCTATGTCTTCTTCTCCCCTCCTCTCCCTCTTCCTTCCCCGGGTGGCTAAGGGGCGCTACTGGTAGGCTCTCGTTCTGTCCTATCATCCTGTTATATTCTGTCTATCCTCTTGCTTCTTCCTAGCATAGTGTAACCGCTATAGTGTTGACGTGGTTTGTCCCAACACAAACTCAGACTCAACTCAAACTTTCTTTCGTCTGTTGTCTTTTTAATTATTTGTTTCATTCATTTCCTGGCGTTTCTGTCTCACCCTTTTCATCTATTTCTCAGCCTCCCCCCCCCCCCCCCCTCACGGTTCTCTAGACCTACAAAGACCAGCCTGCCACAAATGGTTAAGAGCGATTCCCAGTACCTGTCAGATATTTGGTGTCCACTTGTTTTTCGGCAGTCAGAGAGACCAGACTGACCACGTTGTTGTTGACCAGGTACTGCAGGTTTGCAATGTCTCCAGGGAAGCCACAGCCGCAAAGCACACCCGGCTCTGCCCAGGAGAAGTTGAGAGGTGCAGCGGCAGCTTTGATCTGAGGATTAAAAAAAAAAATGTTCACGAAATGTATTCTAATTGTGTTAATTTACTTTACTGCACAGTTTTACCGTCTGGGAAACATGTCACCAGATGCCCAATATCCTATTTTTGGAACACTTTCTGATATATCAAAAATAATGATATTAATGATGATAATAACAATTCTTTGGGAGAGACAGCTATATTGTTGAATTTATTTGGCCACTTTAAAATCAACTTTCCATAGTTCTGAAGTTTTATATAAGATAAGCTTAGTACTTGCCTGGGCGTTAGATGGTTAATTATATTTATTCTCACGAGTTCGAGAAATGGATCAGTATTAAGTCCTCACCAGGATAGATAGCCAGAGGCCAGCGGCGGGCTTTGGGGGGGGGGGGGATAAGTTTGTCAATGCTATTTTCCAGTGAGGGTGGCCCACTCACCTCTTCATAACTGCATTTACCTGCTACGGACCATTAGAAAGTCCCGCACCTTTTTCGAAGTTAAAAAACAATGTCATGTCTGACTGGAATTTATTATCATAATTTTCATATGTTGTGTCATCCGCTGGCACTGGAAGTCTCTCTGTAGCCTTCAACACAAAGGGATGTTTTAGTAATGTCCATTTAGTCGACGGTTGTTGCTTTAATGTGTTCTTGAAAAGCTTATTTCAATCAGCTACCAACATACCCATGTTCTATATTCACATCTCCATCCGTCATCCACCCATCCACAAGGTCATCAGTCCATCCATCCACCCATCCATCCATGTACCCAATCCCCCATCCATACATGTACTCGCCTACCCGCCCGTCCACCCATTCATCCATCAATCCATCCATTCTTCATTTTAAACAAAGCCTATAGAGTTGAGAAATGAATTTGTACTGGAAATGTCTCCACAGACAGGAAGAGTAAAAACACTAGTTTATAGTATGGCATATTTTAATCTACCTTTTTCTTCTTGTCCTGCCAATAGTCATAATACTTGGCCACCAGCTGTTCCTGTTCAGGTGTTTCTACGGAACCAGGTCTCAGCTTTCGCACATGCGCAATGGCTTGTTCTGCTGTCATGTCAGACGTGTTGACAAAGTAGCAGGACAGCATAGTCCCAGTACGCCCCATGCCGTGAGCACAGTGGATGCAAGTGGCCTGTAGAAATTGTACAACATTGCGTAAATTAGGCATATTATAAAACCGGCTTTATTATCTCTGACATTGCTTATACGGCCGAATTTGAGACGAAGATAAGGGTTGGAAAGTACATCTTTGTAACTAAATACCATCCCAGATTTGTAACTGTATTTGTTTGAGACACTACGGTCCACCAAAAGCGAAGACAAAATAAATATGTACGAAATGTACACATGCAAACCTAATATGCGATGTTCCTATCGTAAACTAATAAGACAGTTCTGGAGACGCAATGTCAAATTCCCGATGCCAGTTTTATTTAAGATTCCTGTGCTTAAATCTTCTGTATTATATTTGTATTTGTATTTGTATTTGTATAACTCTTTAATCCCATTTGGGAAATTTGCCTTTGTGCCATTGCAGGCACGTCGTCGCCACAGTGCAGCGCCGGTCGGCGGTTTTTTTTTTGGGGGGGGGGGAGATGAGGGAGGGGGAGAGAATGATAGGGATGATTTTATTTAATTTTGCCCGGGCAGCGGCCTGTTCGGCCTGCTCTTTACGATTTCCAACTGCCAAGGTATCTTTAGCGCGCGCAACGTGCACACGGGCCCTCCGAATTTTTCGTCCTTATCCGAGAAGACTAGGTACTCGATCCTACCCCCCAATAGGATCAGGGACACGAAAATATGAGAAAAATACCAAACTTCCAACATGCCTGCACCGGCCGGGTTTTGAACCCGGGACCCTTGGCACGAGAGGCGAGCACCTTACCTCTAGACTTCCAGCCGTGGCGGTAACTGATTATTGAGGCTCTTTAAAAGTGTTTTAAATTTTTATATTCCTTTATATTCCTTGCTTCAGTGAATAACCACAACAACAACAACAACAGCTAAAATGAGGTTAAGGAAACTTCTATTTGCACTAATGTGCTGACCTACCCTGCCCTTTGCTCTGGTGTCCTTTACCACTTGAATGAACTGCTCCACTTGTTCCATGGTGGGTGGTGTATAATCCTTGATGGGAAGTGGGTAAACAGTAATGTCATCTGTGTGGAAAAACAACTGTGAATATCATGACCATTTGAAAATGCCTATTCGCTTGTTTTTCATTCAGCTGTCCACAATTCGTGCAGATTTGGTAGATTCTAACAAAGTCAATATGGTCAAGATGCTTCATGAAATTTGACTACATTCATAGAGTTATCAATATCCCGGCCCCTAAAGTATTAAAAATGTCAAGAAAATTGGTTATTTTCAGTATCAGCTTGGTTAGGGATGGAAGTTCGAATGATATCAGTTGTTTGAACTGCTGATAGGAGATAAGGAAAGCAAAAGATAATGTTTCTGTGATTGCTGCTGTTGCTTCTACAGGTCGTTCTGTGAATGATTATTTCCATTGTGTTTGGTTTGAGCAAAGATGTTGAGTATTAATAAATTTGTGGGTGGATAAAGGGGTGATGGATCTTATAGGCCGCGAAACGTGAACATTCCCAAGCAGAATGGAAATTCGTACACATAAAAGCCAACCAGGCACAAAAACATTCCCAATTCCAGTACATTTCATCCAACTCATCCAATTTCGCGTTTTCTGTCACAAAAGAAAAGGTCATAAATTGTCCCGAGTGGATACGTGGCGTCTTAATGGACTCCTGTTGTGGGCCTAAATTGCTTTTGGTATTGTTAAATCATTTTGCCATGGAATTTTAATTTCGTGTACAATGACCCAGACAGGAAAATTGCAATGACCCTTCTCACCTTTCAGCTCCTTTAGGTCGACTTGTTTTTCAGCGGTGAGAGAGACCAGGCTGACAACATTGTTATTGACCAAGAACTGGACATTCTCAATCTCTCCGGGGAAGCCACAACCCGCCAGAATTCCTTTCTCCACCCAGGAGAAATTCATGGGCTCATTGCCTGGACGAGATTTGGGAGCCATAGTTGAGGTCTGGGAAAGAAAATGAGGCAAATTTGAATGACGTTTATTCATCAGAACGACAGTATTGGTAATTAAAACAGTATAATATTATTGTATTGGCGAAAGTAATTTAGTAAGTGATAAAAATGCAATGGTGGGCTTTGATTTAAGCGTTCCATGGTCATTCCTAAGGGACCTTTAGGCATGGGGGATAGGCAGGATTTGGAGCCGTGCCGCTGTGATGTTTTAGTTTCGAGTTCCCGTCAAGCGTAGGCACACACATACAATGTCTTGTGTAGCATTTAATAAAAAATCTAGCGAAGGAATGGAGCTGAACACATATGCGAGACACCATCCTATTACAAAGGGAGAATGAAATCCAGACACGATTGCAACAGCATGGCAAGTCGTATGTGTACGCTTAGCATAACTCTGTAATGAGCCCCAATGTCGCATGTGTGCGCCTAGCATAAATCTGTCATGATACCCAATGTCGCATGTGTGCGCCTGCATGTTTACGCCTAGCATAACTCTGTAATGGGCCCCGATGTCGCATTTGTACGCCTAGCATAACTCTGTAAGGAGTCTCCAATGGCACATGTGTACGCCTAGCATAACTCTGTAATGAGCCCCGATGTCGCATGCGTACGCCTAGCATAACTCTGTAATGAGTCCCCAATGTCGCATGTGTGCGCCTAGCATAACTCTGTAATGAGTCCCCAATGTCGCATGTGTGCGCCCACCATTAACTCTGTCATGATCCCCAATGTCCCATGTGTGCGCTTAGCATTAACTCTGTCATGATCCCCAATGTCGCATGTGTGCGTCTAGCTTTAACTCTGTCATGATACCCAATGTCGCATGTGTGCGTCTAGCATAACTCTGTAAGGAGTCTCCAATGGCGCATGTGTACGTCTAGCATAACTCTGTAGTGAGTCCCCAATGTCGCATGTGTACGCCTAGCATAACTCTGTTTATGAACCCCGATGTCTCATGTGTACGCATAGCATAACACTGTAATGAACCCCAATGTCGCATGTGTGCGCCTAGCATAACTCTGTAATGGGTCCCCAATGTCGCATATGTGCGCCCATCATAACTCTGTAATGAGTCCCCAATGTCGCATGTGTGCGCCTAGCATAAATCTGTAATGAGTCCCAAATGTCGCATGTGTGCGCATCTCCATTCATTCGCCAAGATAAAACAACACCATCAACTGTAAACAAGAAACGGACGCAACGAGCAACACAACAACTCGCATGTGTGCACCTAGGCTTAAAACTCTCCGAAATTCTGATTAGCTTACTCATTTATTGTAGTCAAACACGACTAATTAACTGTGAAATAAACGTTGCGTTATTAATCGTGTGAGCTCTACATTGTGTTTTTCAGGTGATGCTGAACTGCTGATTGAATAGAAGTAAAGGACAAATAAATGAACACACGATAAAACAAATAATGAGCTGTGTACTCTGCGTAGTCTGCTTTTACAAGTAAACCAGGACCATCAAACTTTGAAAAAAAAATGTCTTAACATTTTTTACCGTTCTAAACTGTGTTGTCTTCAAACCAAGCGATTGGTAAACTACAGAACAAAACATAATAATGTTTACAAAACTGCTGTCATTCTGATTTTGACTTTACAGACCCAACCAAAGGGCTAATAATGAGTTAAAACAAAAGCCTTCATTTCAGAAAAAATAGTACCGTATGCCACCATGGACCTGTGACCAATACTGAGACAGCTTGTACTAAAAATTATAAGCCTAAACCGTTGGCTTGAGTTAGCCAACACTCTCGCAAATTACAGCCTATCTGTGATCACTGTCGCAGCGGGGCAATCTGCCAACTAGTAACCCTAAACTTCATACTATTTAATAAATCAATTACTATAGCCTATTGTGGCATCCAGTCTCGTATACTCATGTTTTCGATGTGTATGCCTGGCGGTGATGAAATTTAAGAAGAAGAACAGACGAGCCTTGAACGAACCGGTTTTATACAGTTTGCTTGTGCAGTGAGGCGTTGGAGTTATTTCATACGTTTCTTTTTTTATTCAACTTTTGCTTCTCTCTGATACTTTCCTTAATATTATACGGTTGTTTTTTTCTCCTGACAAACTGTGCATTTGTAACAACTTGGATGATAAAGATTAGTCGTGTGTCGTGTATTTAGCTCCAGTATCTGTGGGTAGGTGATTCAAATGATGTTTCCAGATGTAGTATTGTATCTCACCTCACAATACTGACTTTGATTTTAAAGGAGATGAACAATGCACAAATACTGAACCTCACCTGAACTGCTACCGTGAGCACTTTATTGCCATATAATTTTATGTGTTCCACTTTACCACAAAGGGCACAAAAGCCTTGGCCGTTACGGTTGAATGCAGAACTGCCTATTGAATATTTTTCTCAGCGATGAATTGAAACTGTCTTTACAATTGTTGATGCATTACTGTTAGACATCTTGCAAGCAGGTTTCATAAGCCTTTTAAGTTGACGTCATTATATGATTCCTAATAATCAGTCATTCGGTACAGTGGCTTAGGAGTTCAAGCTCCCAGGTTTTTGAGCCCACAGATCAGCTAGCTGTCTGTCGCACTCAACATTCACATTACATCATAATAGTGGCTTTTTGAAATTCCTGGTGTATGCAGGACCTGCATGTCTGTCGTACAGAGTAAACCGATGCCACCGGTCATGGTCGGTGTTCTGAATTTTTAGATTCACTCGACAAAATCATCAGCTCTTATAATAATACATTCCAATATATTATTGTTAATTCAGACCATCACTATTTAAAATGACACTCGTGAGAAAATTTATGTGGGTCAAATCGATTTAGGAAATGAAAAGGAAACAATATTTATGTACGGTATGCGGTTTTTAAAAACTTTTTAAGCTGCTACTGCCTTGGAGGAATTTGCTAAGCCCTGACTTGAAGGGTTCGATCTGCAACTGATGATGTTTGTTATGAATTTGATATTGAAGTTTGCACCAAGCTGGAGACCCAATCAAACACTTTAATTCTGTGAATGGCGATCTCGTTGGCTTCGGCTCCATATCACTGAAAAATCAGCCGCTTAAACTGGCTGAAGGTGTAGTAAAATTGAAGTGTTTCGGCAATGTTAAATGCATCATATGTACGTCATGCATTTTACTTACCTGTGTGGTTCAATGCGAACTTATTATGAGTTGTTATACTCTTGCACTTTTATGATGTAGTACTAAAAGCCTACTGTAACAGTTCGTTCTCCGGAGACTAGTTTACGTCACCCAGCTGCCTTTATTGCAAGAGCGGGGTCAGTGAGAGACAGAACAGTATCTGTGCTAAGAGGGAACAGTGAACGCGATGCCCACATTTACCCGTACAATGTGATCACCCTTGGATCACCCAGCCTTTGCTCAACGGACTGTAAAGCTTTTGTGTGATGCATTTGAAATGGCAATAAAGGACTACTTCGAGCCGCTGAACATTCTGGCTTGAAAGCTCTGCGCCTCTCCTAATCAGCTTTTAGGTGACACATGCCTTTACATGGGGACATTTGTCAAAGTGGTGTATATATTATAAATCATGCAAAAAAGGAAGGAGGGAGAGACCACGAAAATCCAAGAGACACTCAATTGGACTGATGTGAAAACTGACTAGACTTGCAAGATAGGCAGCTCTCTAATGGAGATACACGGCCACTTTCATGCACTGTAGGAAACATAAAGGACGGGCCCGCTGAGGAATGTGAAGACAAATATTGCTAAAAAGCTAAAAGCAACAAATGCTTGAACCTAATGCAATTAATATTGTTTTATAATTATTTGCTCACCAGTTGAGTGGGTTTCCACAAAAAACAAATCTATGTATAGATCTTTCGAAGAGCGCCGTAATGCTGAATGCACCCTCCATCTCGGCGAGAGACATCTCAGATGAATTACCCCCCCCCCCCCCCAACCACCACCCCCAACTTTTCATCTGCTCCCGTACCCTAGCCACTCACAAAAGAGCAATTCCGAGTTCACTGTGTTTCACTGCTGTCTTGTGGCATCCACCGTCCCCCACCCTATCCTCACAAAGATAAACAATGCTAGAACTGGTGTTTCCCATTGACAACGATGTGATGATGTGATGAAAAACTCCAGGCATATTATCTATAATTTTACTACTCTCATCAAATCGTGTGTCAAACTGTTCTTAAACCCAGTCCTGAATCTTTCTGTAAGTCGCCGTTATTGGCATGGCCCAGACCCAACTCGACCCGACCGTAAGGTTAAATATTTCTTTTATCTTAGTCCTCCACAGCTCCGGGCTATCAGGGCGGAACCAGGAAGGGACATTAAATAACAACTGCCTTTTCATACTTACTCTTACTGGGTCTACTGAACGTGTTGTGAGTTCACAAGTCTCCCTGTATTATAATTATGTCATGAAGCCGATTCCTCTCAAACACAAGATCAGGGCTAAAGAGGCCACGTAAATTTTGTGTGTGGTGAGCAAAAAATTAATCTCTTCGGACTGTTCATGTTTTTCTCGCTTACGTTAACATTACTGTGCGATACACTTGCTCTGTGTTCTTTCCATGTTTAAGTGCAATAGGCCAGTAGTAGCCAGGTTTGACCGAGAGTTGCGCCTGGCCCGTGTGAAATGATTATTATTTCTTTTCTATTCCACCATGAAAGTACACAAGGCACTGAGCTTTTTCTTCAGTTTGCTTATCTGGGAATGAATGCATTTATTTATAGTAATATGTACACATCACACCCTTTCTTTTTTTTTTCTTAATTGGCGGGGCGGCTCTGCCGTCTGGTAAATGTTAATATTGAGATTTAGCTTTGAAATTTCACATGGGTTGAATCTGAGTTTCAACAATGTCACAAGAAGTTCCACCAAAAGTGCTGAGAAATTCCTCGCGCGCCAGCTCACGACTACACACATAAACACATTCCCACACACATGCACCATATGCTGACGATGTAATGATTTTAATTGCTTCATTTTGCTGATTTGCTGATGGTGCGTTTTCATCACACGATTTTGTAACACAGATAGGTCACAACGTTTTCATCCCATGAGTGATTGGCGGTTTGAGTTGGACTTTGAGTTTTTCCGGATTGTCAACATGGGAGTGCAAAACTTGCATCTTACACACTGCAGTAGTAAGGAAAACGACCTACATATGCACACATAGATCAAATGCACTTTTAAATTAAAAAATATTCTATCTTTTTACCCTGCTTTCTATCCTCATTATAATTTTGTTCGTTTGGCGATGACGAAATGGAAATTGAACTATTATTAAAGCGGGTACAAAGCGAAAGTTTTTGCGTGTCTTGAAAATATTAGGTTTTTTTTTTATTGTTGTTGTTGTCATGTTTACAGTATTTTGTCATAATGCAACAGCACAGTACACCCCGAGACACGAGATACCGAGACGGCTAATTCTCCAAATTCCGTCCGTCGACTTGCGTGCGTATCATCCAAGGCAACAATGCAACAATTCTCACCATACCCCTTCATAATTAAACGAAAAAAACTAGTACTACAGAGCTCTGTGAGTAGTACTCACCGTATTTAGACGCGCGCAAGTTGTGTGCATACAGTGAAAGAGGAATGGTCCGTCTCGGTATTCTGTGTCTCGGGTACGCTGTCAATGTGTCATTTCTGCGTGCTAAAAACAATATAGTTTACAGTAGTGTAGAGTTGTATGGATCCGTTGGTCACTGTGTGACCACACTGACCAGTAAGCATAGCAGAGGGCTCTTAATTAATATTGCTGTCAGTTGATCTCATAAATTATTCAGTTTGCTGAGGAAGGTCGTATTCAGAGTGGTTTATTTTAAGTTGTTTTTGTCAAAGAGTGCGATGATGATGTTTTAGTACATTGCCTTTTATAGGCTGTTTTTATTAAACCTCTGCATTACTTAAGATTGACAGTGAAGACTCTCCTGGCAGATATTAATGATTATGTCACTGATGGTGATGATCGTACCTCCGCAATCTCCGGCTAAAGCTGAGTTTTCATGTGTATGGAAACGGAAACGGCAACGAAAACGTCAAAAATCCCTCAAGAAGTAAAATGAAAGAGTGTTTCCATGTTCACGGAACCAGCAATACACAGGAAAATATTCTTTCTATTGCACTGCTTGAAAGGTTTTTGACTTTTCTGTACACATGAAAACTTAGCTTAAGTCCTTCATGCCCTAATTATGGAGTCAACGAAAAGCGCATTGCACTGGGATTTTATTATATATTGTAAAAATCATAATAAGATTATTGCCAATTATTAATGCACAAGCATATTACTGATTGCCGCCTTTGGCATTTTATATAAGGTAAAGTATTGCTTTTGAAATTTAAAAAAAAAATGTGGAAAGCAATTAGCATACATGTACAAACTACACTCACACAGTCACTCACTGTTAGGGGGCGGGCTTGGCTAACTGTGTGTAGGATGTCGCGAAATACAAAACTCCTCTACCCGTCGGCAATATGACCAGCCAGCCACAGCTATCAGCTTTTTATACGTATCACGTGAATACATTGCTTTTGTTTTTTTTTTCGCTCTCTTTATATTCTTATTTTCGCCATTATGTGTGCACCAGCCGTAACTGTTATACCCGAGTCGCCAAATTCCTCCGTCGACTTGCGCGCGCATTGTCCATGACAACAATGCAACAATTCGCACCACACCCCTTTATATTTGAAGGAAAAAGACAAGTACCACAGATCTCTGTGACTAGTACTCAGTGTGTTTATACGCGCCCCAGTTGTGGACATAATAGTGAAAGAAAGATGGTTCGTCTCGGTATTCTGTATCTCGGATGATACTGTTTAATGCAGCTGAGACACAACATATCGTTATCCTAATGTACAAGTGTTCTACATCCCTTGACTCCACTTTTGAGAAATGAAACTTGTGAGTTTGAGATCCTATAAGCAAGAAATAATGAAACTATAAAATGAATTTTGAGTATTATAACCTAACTAGTTGAGGCTCTGGGCTCCGTTGCCTGGATCAACACGTTTCCGCCCTCCACCCCTCTCAGTGTACTTTTCTCTTTCTCGCCCCATCCCCCCCCCCCTCTCGTTTCCTCCTTCCTTTCTCTCTCTCTTAAATGCACTTTAGTGTGCTATGCACGTTGTTCTTTTAAGGAAAAGAGCACCACATTGAACGCTCATGGTTAGGCAGTCAAATACAAACTATAGAAGCCGAAAGAGGACACCAAGCGAGGACTAAATGAATCGAAAAATTATGTTTTGAAAAATAGACGCCTTAGTTCAGTAACTATCAATGCTCGCGTTTTGATCCGATTATGCGTTTCAATGGTTATTGTAACTTTACGAGTATAAATTTTTTAAGCTCTTACTGTTTGCAGTTTTTTCAGTACCTGGAGCCAAGAATCTAATCGGCAAATATAGATTTTTAACATTGATTACAGATAAGGTGACAAAATATTTCAAAGGTATTTTGTAACCGCATTTTTTTTTTTTTTTTTTTAAGATTTCATTCTTAATTCTTATATGAATTAGTGTAGCATTTTCTCTTGGCCCAGCGTGCACTAGCCAATTATTTTGATCAACCAACTAGCTGGATGACGACGTCACAACACTGAGTTTCAATGAGACTTCACGCACCAGCCAGCTCGTTGGATCATATTAATTATTATACCAGATATCAGCTGAAATCTGCTTATGACACAAAGATAGTTATTTAGCGAAAAGAGGGCGTAGAACATTTGTGCACTTGGGTGACGATTTAGCAGGTTTTTCCAGCATACATGTGTATAAAAACCTACACCGCAGAAAGAGAAAGGAAGAAAGAAAGAAAGTTCGGATTGTAATACTGCAGTGTTGTTGCCATCTTGCATGTTCAACCAACCATACCAAAAGCCTGACTCACACAAGCTGCGACAGATTAGGCTCAATCACCAGCTGCATAAAGGATTCTGGCATTATTACTGAAAAAGACCGAACAGAGGTTAAATTCACTTTTTAACCTTCATTTTGCAGAATTAAGTATGCTCTACTTTTCTATCTAGGTTATAATTTTGTGCCACTGATAGTTTCTGAAATTTTCCTGAAATTAAGCTGAAGTATTTTAAAGGATGAGAAATACTAAATTTACATTTTATACCTGTTTCGCCAGTCGTGGGGCATGCAGATGGAGTGTGAGAACATACGTGCGTTCCATTTTGGAGATTTTTACCCTCCCCCCCCCCCGCCTTTTTTTTTTAACACGTTCGCTTTTCATAAGCATGGCCTCATCCCTCTTAGTCTTACCCGTCCGTTATACGAGTTCATGGCCATTAGAATATTGCATGTCCATGATAAGGCCTTGATGTTTGAAAACTTTAAAAGGCATAAAATGCATGATGTGGATCTAACTGTTTCATTTATTTTTAAAAATTAAAATTTGCTGACAGAAAACGAAAGTTTTTAATTCATTACCATAATTAAAAAGCGTTGGTACTGCTCCGCAGAGCCAACCCATACCCCCATGCATGCTTTTCGTACTTTGGGGGGGGGGCGCCCTTTGCAATTCTCGCCCCTGGATTTGCAATTCTCTGCCCATCCCCCCCACGCCCCTGTGTATGCGTAGTTTATGGATGACCTCTTTAGGTAAAAACTCATTTAATTGGCTACTACAGAGCCAAGACCACAATATTAACACGAAGACATGTTGATTGGGTAGACTGAGAATTAAACAGGCACATTATACATGCACCAGATAGCCTATATAGACAATACGGAATATTTCAAGATGGTGACACTGGAAGAAAGGTGATTTGAATGTTTTCTTTCAATATACTAATCCCATTATAATTCATGTTGTTGTTTTTTTCTCTGAATATTCATCACTTTTGTTTCAAAGAAGCAAGATTTGCATTGGACAAAAATTAACAAAAAGTATCATTATTATCCCCATGCAACAACATTTATCAACTTTTATGACAAAAAAAAAAACCAAACAACTTTTTTCTCTGTGGACCTAATTTGTGAATGGATCGGGGGCGGCAAAATTGGGCTCAATGTGAAAGACCAAGTTCCCGGGAAAACCCTTCCAAAAGGGCAAAAAAAATGTCTATGGAAATTGAGAGTTGCTTATAATAGGAAAGACAAAAGTCTGCGCAAAATATGATTGCGACCCCTTGATGTGTCATGAAGAAATTTGGGAAAATCTGAATCCATTTATTTTGGACGTGACTACTGAAAATGTCAGTTTGCGACTGGGAAGGTTGAGCTGGTTTAGCCAAACTGGCTTCAGAAAAGTACAGCTTACCTTTTATTAGACCTCTATAGCTTACTATCAGCATAATAATCATAATAATGACTATAATTATACATATATGTATATATTTATGTGATGTTATTACAAGAGCAAAACACTACATAGAGATATTTTACTCAAGCTGATATAATAACATGACCCTTGTCATTTGCCACCATCATCATTAGTTTAGGATTGTGGAGTTCCTGAATTCCATTGTGTGGGTGGTGCTGCAAAACCGAACTTCAGAAACACGTTCCCCCAAAGTCCTTTTTTTTTTTTCGCATTCAGAGTACTGTGCGTATCTCTTGGGAATCAATCTACAACGCCGGATTTTGGACAGTGGACACAGAAAAACAGTTTAGGGAGGGGGAGGAGAGAGGGGGACAGCCCAGGTTAAAAATCATTAATAGTGACTTTAGAAAGTTAAAATTCCAAAGAAATATCAAGTGTGAAGAACTATCAAAGACCTAGGAAAACATTGTCAACTGCATAGAATTCCTCAGTTGCTATAGTAACAATGGCCATATTTTGTTATTTTGTTCTTACACCCCCCCCCCCCCATCTTGGTTCCAAACAACGGCTTACATAATTATCGATTAATATGTTCAGCAGGACAAAATAATCCAACACAGAGAACTTTTACTATGTGACGTGATAGAAATGTTATGGTAACGACAGTTTACTTTCGTCCTTACAGTTGTTCACATTTAGGTGACATTATTTTGTGCCACGCACGAAAACAATTTGACGTGAATTAAATAATTCAAGGGGCCCACCCAGTGGCGGATCTACATTTTTGGGAATCTTAACTGTTATGGGGCTCCTTCGCAATCAGCAACAATAGGGTCACTTATTAAAAAAAAAAAAATGTTCAGGGCCCCTCCGAGATTTGGGACCCTGAAGCCTAAGCTTTATTAGTTTCATAGTAGATCCGCCGCTGGACCCACTCTATATAGCTACCCACCCGGGGTCCATTCTGAGTCGACTGTCTATTCTGCATCATATAATCTCTAAAGCAGCGGGTTTCAGCGACTGGCCTGTGCATAGTTTGGGGAGATTAGTAATGGAACTTCAGATGATTGTTCTCAAGAGAATTGCTTCTTCAGGATCGTATTTGTCACTCTGTGAAATGGGGGCCCTTTTTAATCGGGGAGGTGGGAGGGATTTAGTTAAAAATTGTCTTGAAAAACGGTCAGTGGGAAAGTATTTTTACTGATAAAATGGTTACTCACTCGCATCTACAGGGGATTTGAAGCAGATCAGAGTACATTATGAGAATCTGAAAATGTTTTTGTAATTTTCTAACCTGATAATATATCAGCTGTCAATCTGAAAAGTTGCTGAAACCAATAAAATAAGCTTATTATAATCACTGTAAAAGATAAGATAAGATAAGATAAGATAAGATAAGATAAGATAAATTTTATTCGTCCTTGTACAAGGAAATTTGTTTTGATCATTGAATACATAACAATACAGTTACAGAAGCAGAAAGTATGATACATAGCGCGCACACACACATATATACACACACACTGATAAATTAACTAAATTAACAAAATTAACAGTGCACACAATATGCTTCCCTAACTAAAACACATTGACCTGACACGCAGGACATAATTCAACTGTGCACAGATTACGATCAAGATGACGACATTATTGTAACATCCTAGTTGATGATGGAATAAACGATTTAAAGTAGCGCTCAGTTTTAGTTTTCTTTGACAACAGCCTTAAACTTCTTACAGATCTTATATATTCCTTGTTCAGGGGATGTTGGGGGTCATTCATAATAATATTAGCTTTTTTAATACAAGCACCAGTGTACAGCTCATCAAAATATGGCAGATCACAGATACAAATTTTGGATGCTTTTTTAATTAAATTATTGATCTTATTTTTATCTTTTTGTAAGATGTTTCCTCCCCAACAGACAACTCCATACATCAAAACGCTCTGAATAGCCATGGTGTAAAATATTTTCAGAATGCTTTTGCTAACTTTTAAAAAGCGGAGCTTTCTGAGGAAATACATGCGCTGGTTGGCTTTCTTGTATTATGTTACATGCGCATGCCAGTTAAGCAATGAATCAATAGTAATGCCAAGACATTTGGCCTCTGTGACAATTTCAACCTCTTCATTGTTGATAGTAAGAGGGCAAACAGGATCGTTGTTATTTTTCCTAAAGTTAAAAACAAGCTCTTTTGTTTTCTTAACATTCAGTAGAAGATAGTTGTTATTACACCAACAATGAAAGGATTGTACAATGTTAGAATATTCGTGGCCAGAGTTAGGTAAAAGGCCTAAAATAGCAGAGTCGTCGGCAAATTTAAGAAGGTAAACGTTGTTGTGTGTCACAGTGAAATCATTTGTATACAATGTATACAAGGCAGGTGACAGCACGCAGCCTTGTGGCGCTCCTGTGTTTGTTGTGAGTAATTTGGAAAATGTGTTGTTTATATCCACAAACTGGCTTCTCTGTGTTAGAAATTCGAAGATCCAACGTGTAGGTTGGTAAGCTTTTGAAACATTAAGTGCGGTTGTATGGTGTTAAACGCAGACGAAAAATCGACTAGGAGCACACGAACACAGGTTTTACCAGTGTCTAAATGACTGTAGATGTTATGCAATAAAAACAATAAGGCGTCTTCTGTGTTCCTGTTTTCTTTGTATGCAAATTGCAAAGGATCGAGATTTTGTTTGACCTCCTTCGTTAGTTCAGTTAAAACAAGTTTTTCAAAGCATTTAAAGATAATGGAAGTTAATGCAACTGGGCGAAGGTCGTCCATTTCAGATATTTTTGGTTTTTTGGGGACAGGCTCTTTCTGTCATCTCATCCGTAAAAAAAACGGTCACAAACGCATGTGTAGTCGACCTGAAATGCATGCTAATATTGTACTTTATATAATATGCTATGTCAGCATTTACATGTCCTAGTTTTTACGAATGAGATGACAAGCAGAGATTTTATTCTGATACCAGATAAGGTTTTACATTCTGTACCCAATACATCTGAATTGCTAAATCCGCCCAGAATCGTATTCACGAAGCAAATCAAGTGTGATAATGTCATTTTGTCTGATATCATTGCATGTCAGTCTCCCGTTTGTAGTCCCTTTTGCTCTTTATTTTTGCTTGTTTGTTTTTGGTTTTTTTTTTTCCCTCACCCAATATGAAGGGGGAAAAAATGGTTAGGAATCAAAGATTTCAATTTACATTGGGGGGTAAATGAAAAAGATTTGTTGCAAAATCAATAGATTTCTACTTGCAGTAACAGCAAGAGATAATTGTACAGTAAAAAACCTGGGGGGGGGGGGGGAAGGAACAATACTATTAATACTTTCTTATACAAAACCCCTGGTTGTGACAAACAAGAAAACAACACAAGCGAAGCAGTTTGTCCATGTTCTTTTAGTTTTAGTGACTTTGGTATATTGTTTCTTAATCTTTCTTTTGCTAATAATGTTTCATTATGTTACAATTATCAGTTTTATTAACCTGACGAAGGATTTATACTCCGAAAGTTCGTAAAACTCCTCAATTTTTTTTCTTATACAATGTATTGTACACTTTTCTTGTTTTTCCCCTACGCCTTCTTTACGTAATACAATATTTTTTTTGTTGGTTCGTTTGAGTTGCTGTATTCTAACTTCGTGCCAAGTGCTGCTGCAAACTCACATGTTATCTGTTGTTGTTCTTTTGATATTTTACTTTTTCAAGGGAAGAGTGCCCCGAGCATGTGGGAAAGAAAATTCTTAATATATCCTAATTAGTTGGAATATTTTCCTCTACGAGAGATTTCTACAAAAAAAGAAATAAATCTCATTGAAGTTAATAATTTATTATTTCCACTCATACCCCTTAAAATTCGGTTCGTTTTCCCATGAGGCGGGTAGAGCAGAAGGGACATTCAGACTCACACTTGCCCCAGCACTGCCCATTACTGGTTCTGACTTTACAAAAGCTTCATATTAAGTCTGTATGATGTTTCTTCAACTAGTGCCCCTTCCCTATACTTTACCCTCTTTCCCCCCACATCACTCTCCCAACATGCCGTTTTCTCTCTTTCTCTCTCTCTCTCCCTCTCTCTTTTTTTCTCTATCCCTCTCTCTCTTTCTCTCTCTCTCTTTCTTGCATTCGTCAGATTCCAAATTCATGTTGTTTTTTCTCTCTTCATTTGAATTTCCACTTGTCAGGGGTATTGCAGTTAAATATTTTGTTTGCTTGCTTTTTTCAGGATCCACTTAACTCGACCCTACTCACATTCTCTCTTAAATATCTTTCCCACGTTTTCAAGAACTAAGGTCGTGAGATGTAGCCTAAGCTTAATCTTGTTTATCCTTTGCCTCGAGGGCGCTACTCCGTTTCTTGAGGATTTGTTTCAACAATTAGTGTTGTTATTCTTTACCATAATGTTATTGAATTCAGTACTTTGATCATTACAATGACCACATCAACACAGCTTTGTCTTACAACAGTTGTATTTTCTGTGATCATTAACTTTCACGTATAGTACTGAAATGTTCTGAAGGCGAGAGAGAGAGAAAGAGAGAGAGAAAGAGAGAGAGAGACAGAGAGAGAGAGTCAGAGAGAGACAGAGAAAAAGAGAGAGAGAGACAGAGAGACAGAGAGAGAGAGAGAGAGCACAGCAACGTCACAGTATACATAGTATTACGTTTCTTGAGGATTTGTTTCAACAATTAGTGTTGTTATTCTTTACCATAATGTTACTGAATTCAGTACTTTGATCATTACAATGACCACATCAACACAGCTTTGTCTTACAACAGTTGTATTTTCTGTGATCATTAACTTTCACGTATAGTACTGAAATGTTCTGAAGGCGAGAGAGAGAGAAAGAGAGAGAGAGACAGAGAGAGTCAGAGAGAGACAGAGAAAAAGAGAGAGAGAGAGAGAGCGAGAGAGAGACAGAGAAAAAGAGAGAGAGAGAGAGCGAGAGAGAGAGAGAGAGAGAGAGAGAGAGCACAGCAATGTCACAGTATACATAGTATTACACCCCCCCCCCAAAAAAAAAGTAGTCACTCACATGATTAATGGATGGGTGGATGGATGAATAGATGGAAAGAAGAGCTATGACGCAATGGCACATGATGTGGGTCCAACTTTCACAACAGGTCACAAGCGTTCACTCGTGCGTCAGCCTTGGAAAGTTCACTCATGCTTACCCGCTCACCCTGACCTACATCATTCTGATTTTTTTTTTTTTTTCGGAATGGGGTAAGAACGGTAAATGCGAAGAAGTTTGTTTTGAGGTTAAGGCATAGATTCTGTGGCTTCTGGTAGGGTCACCGCCGGTCATCCCCTGCCTGTTCTACCGACCTGTTATAATATGTGTGTGTGCCTGGAGAAAGGTCCCAGTTGTCGCAAATTTTGGAATTTGAGATAAGGGCATATTCTTCTAGAAAATTCAATGCTGAACACGCTGCTTTAAAAATTTTTTACAATATCTTAAGTAGTTTTGAAGATATGACATATTAAGTTTGTAAGACAGGGGCCAAAAACAAACTTTTGAGAAAAACAGCTTTAACAGCTCTCTCCCATGACAGACTTTTTTGATATTGTTGGGGGAGCGTAGTTTTATTATAAAGGCAAATAGGGAAACTACTGAGTTGTGTTCACTGCTCAGCTCTAGCTCTCTATGTAAAATACTGCGCTCTCCTAACAAGATCCAAAAAACTTCCGACTTGGCTGTTTTTAGGGGACCGTGGCATGTTACACGGTAAACTATAGATGAGCAGTGAACACTACTCAGTATTATCTCTATAACGGCTTTGTAATTAGTTCACGGTCCCCTAGCAACAACCACTTCAATATTACTTCTTGAAGAGTCACATGTTGTACAAATAATTAATAAAATAATATTTAGACATAAAATATTCCAAAATCCTTTTCATAAGCTATTTAGAAATGCTTAAACTTGTGTTTTCTGCTAGAAGTACATTTTCGAACATGCACGACTTTTTCTACCTTTTCACCCCCTAGCTCAAAAATAGCTGTACCGACAACTGGGACCTTTCTTCAGGCTCACACACATATTCCGTCAGCCATCTTGCTTTTTCCTAGCACAATGTGACGGTTGTCGTGTCGACGTGATTTCTCCAAAGTCAAACCCTTCGAGGAGGGGGGGTGGGACATCCTTAAAGTACGTACGCTCCTAGTGAGTACACGTGGAGAGGCGGAGTGGGGGCGCAGATACGCTTTTCAATCATGATGATAATTTTTTAAAATTAGGTTATATTTCTTTTTATGTTTTTCAGCCTATTAAGTTGTTTTTCTATAATACATGTATGCAAAAATCCTGTCTCGAATGAAACAGTCAATAGTTCATGCAAAATGCCATTTGAAGTTTGCAAAACATCAAGTCCTTATAATCAGCATTCTGATGGTGGTATTTCTATTTTTGTATTTGTATTTTGTGTACTTCTTCAGTCCCATATGGGAAATTTGCCTTGGTGTCATTGCAGCCCAGTTACAACTGGAACAGATATGTCGTCGCCACAGTGCAGCGCCGGTCGAGGGTTTTTTGGGGGGAGGAGGGGGGGGAATAGATACGTTATTTTTTTATGATCGTATGAACAGGAAAAAGGGGGGGGGGTGAGCATATGAAAAGGGGTGAAGATGGGGAGGGGGGGGGGGCGGCGGAAATAAGCAGACTTAGAACCCTTTCTCAAACTTCCTATTGAAGTTATTTTGAAATTTCGTCACAACTTTTATCCTTGGCACTTCTTATCTTTGCCTATTACGATTTCATAATCATTATGATTTTCTCCTCACTTTGATCAACACCGTCGTCATTTAGTAATATCTCAAACTGAAGCAACTAACTCAAAATTTAAATTATTCAATCAATACAAAAATCAGACGGCTCTTCCTAACATCCAAACATTTATTTCAGAAAGTGAAAATGAAAATTTTGTTTCGTTACTGCATTGACTTTTGAAGATTACTCTTTGACAGAGTGGCCGACTCAATGGCTGCCTCAGATTCATCTATGTACACATCTCAATGAAGAAAAAATAAAAGCAGGAGAGGAGGCGAGTGTAATGCATTTAGTGGTTTGTTTCACCAGTCCTGACGTCACACAACTCGTGCTCCTAAAAAATTTTGGATTTTATTTCGTCTGTCTTCAGAAGTTCCAAGATCTTACGTTTCGCTTTCCTAAAAGTTTCAGGTTTTTTCTTTTTTTGGTTTTGTTTTTGTTTACCACATCTTACCCTTGTGAGTGCGCATGCTCGGCCGCCGTGCACGGTGGGAGGGAGGAGGGGCGTGATGTCGTGCGGTCAACATTACATTTGGGTCTCGTAATAAGTGAAAGCAATCAATAGCACAGATTTCCATCGCGCAATTTCACATAATAGCAAGCTAGAGATAAAATCTATGGGTCACAGTTTTAACCTGAATATTCATATTTCCGTCCCATTACGGTCCCTTTGCTGAACATCAATCACAGTGCAATAGGCATGAAATTGGCTATTTTTCTCATTAGCCATAATTTGTGCAGTATTTTGTACGGTAATTTTTCTACCACAAAGCAATTTATTATGCACGTCATACTACAAAAAGCAACGAATGAAATGTCAAATTTCTGTAAAGTAACATGGCTGAACGACAGTATTTCTAAAGGCTGAACGACAGTGTCGCGATGTGGGTTACATGGGGATATTTCGACTGACACTCTTTCGAGGTCCGCTCCCACAATCGACGAACACACAAAAATAAATACTTGCACTCTAAAAACTAAATAAATCAATTGCTTTCAGTTTTAGCAGAACTGTAGGGCAGTTTAATTACAGGAATTAATGTAACAAATATAATTATAAATATAAATATCAATTCAAAGGCAACTGAATCTAACTAATGAAACTACCGCTTTCTATAAAGACTAACGTATTCAATCTAACTACTTGCAGGAAATATGAGTTATATGGCAAATAGAATCCGCGCACGTGGCGACGGATCTAACAGTTTAAATTCTATTAATTCAATGAGACATGTTAGGATATGGACATTTCCTCTAGACACGTCATGGAGAATGCTTGTACAACCATGCGTTGTCTGGCGGTAGCTCTGAAACTGTCTTCAAAAGTAAGTAGAACGGTTCACTTCCATCATTACAAATTAGTATGGACTCTCACCATGAGGCCCTCACTGGGAGTGAGAGCGCTGGATGTAAACGCTGTGGGTTTATATCAAACCAAGTAGCTTAGGCTCTGGAGCTTTAAATCAGGCCCCTCACAATGGACTGCTCAACTGCGTCTCTATGTCTCTCATCTGGCTGAGGACTATCGCCGTCCACCTCGTAAATGGATTTTCTACATGTGGCCCAGAACTAAGTTCGGTATGGCCTTAAATACTGGACTGCATCTGCAGCTTACCGTCTAATTCCTGGATTGTGATTGGTGCAACCACTTCTAGCTCAGCTGCCGAACTGAGTTATTTTAAGTAACAGCCCTACGCAACGACCTTGGGTCGACATCAAAGGTCGAATTACTTCAATACAATATAATGTAAATTTTATAGCAATAAATTCTTAACATGTTCAAAACCCCGAGCTTTTACTCTGGATCACGGTTTTTCTGTACGTCAACAGACGTCTCAATAACATTTAATTCCTACTCACCCCTTCCCTCTTTACTAAACCTAGTTCAAAACACGAGATACAACAAGTGCTCAGTCATGCACACCTACGCTGTCCGTCTATCCTTCCCCACATCTTCTGTCTATCTATTATAAAAAAAACTGTTCAAAACAACTTGTTTACGAGACCAAGTTATGCTGGCTCGCACAATAATGACGTTTGTAAAAATTACTCACTGCTCTCTCACAAAAATTTAGTCAGTGGACCCATTTATGAATTAAATCTGTTCTTGACAGACAGTGTTTCTAACTTTAGGCCTACTCCTTCTTATACTAGAAGGGCGAACTTTTGGGAAAATCTTCAAGGTACAAATTTCACATTTTGAACAAACCGTCACTATATGAAAAAGATTACTATAATATTATGTAACTTGTTATAACCTCTTTGCACGCCATGAGTGGATGCCATTTGCTCCACACTATGATGGTCGACGCTGTGTTCGCTAAAAAAAAAAAAATACACAGTGCGCAACACACTACTGCACACACGCTATGCATTGTCTCTCCTCCCCCCCCCCCCCCCGATCCCCCGCCTCAGATCTCTTTATCTCTTTTAAATAAAATCTCTTTTTGGCTCGTTTCGTCTTGAAAGACGGAGAGCAGCTAAATTCACTCTTTTCTCCCGCAGCTTCTCTCATGGCTTATCCTACCGATGTTGGATAAGCAGCCCCGATTACAGTATTGGCAGATAAGAGAGGTGCCGCGAGATTGTGGGGGTTTCTCATTTCTTACTTGGCGCTTCTCAGTTTGGTCTGAGATGATGTTGTCCTCGAAGTGTTGGACTCCCAAGCTGAACGGTCTTTTGCTAGTTCTTCCCAGGTTCCAGGGTTGATGTTAACACTTTACCATGTTGTTCTTGCATTTGTCCTTGAATCTTAGCTTTGGTCTTCCACGCCGTCTGTCGCCTTGGGCCATTTCACCCAAAAGCAACTGCTTGGGGATCCTGCTGTCGTCCATTCGTTTTACAAAAGCCAATAAGAGAAAGCTTATAACCCGTAACTGTGGTTTTCCGTTTTGGTTCCCTACTGTACAATAGGATGAAGTGTCCTCTCCATTGTCCAAGTTGCTACTATAGCTGTAGTTGAGCATGGGTGTGTACACTGGGCTTGCTCACATTTGCAGTGTCCTCTCTATTTTGTGCTGCATGCCTGGGCTGTGAGTATGAAGAAAGTGCCTAGCCCATGGTGCACTTTCCCCCTCTCGACAGTGTTGATTTGATCCATTGGAACGGCATGGTCGATACACATGGAATCAACAGTGTTGCAATAAATAAAATCACCATTGCTGAAATGAGATAGCGTGGTGTGGCTATTGTGCTCAATGGGACAAAGTGGATAGAACGATGTACATGTATTAGTTTGTTGAGAGACTATAACTGTGAGAGGATGAACGACTTTCTATTTTTAATGTGCTTTCATGGTAACTCTAGTGCGTGAGTGAGGGACGGCCACTCATAGTAGTTTATGGACACTTGGCCGAGTACCATTAATTGGATTATTTCCCTTGTAATACTAGCGCGGGACCCGTTATTCACATCACGGTGAAAAGCGCGCATTTTGATTGGTCAGTTGGAAATGTACCGGGCTTCCAACTCTTATATCATGGCTTTGAGTTTCTTACAACTCGCTCACTCGTTGTTATCCACCGACAGAAAGACGGGAACCCGAATTCATTTTTGAGAGTAGACAATACCCTATCGGTACAAAATAGGTACTCATGATAACGTTTGTTATCAATGGAGATGCGTCGTATTAATGGACGAAAGTATCCCGCACAAAATTGTCGAATGTTGTTAGTCCTGACACTTTGAAAATTTATATTAAAACTATTACCGGGTTTCTGGTAAAAGTAGTCAGTTAGAATTTTAGCAGCAAGTTTCCAATTTATAATGGTACCAATTTTGTTGTACTTTGATGCACATATCCTATTGAAATAATTAATAAGAGGGTCTCGGATTTAAAGCAAACTATGAGTTAGACGCATGTTATCCCCGATAAATCCAACCTGGGTCAAATTTATTCAATTATTGCTGGAGGGGTCGTTAGAGTAATTTCTGCAGTTTACTGGGATACCTAATTGACTTTTGTGTGCACCCTTTTAACCGTACTGTAAATTCGATTGTGTTAGGACCCTAACCGGTTATGTTGTTCGGCTGGACTCAATGTCCGAGCCTTTCACTTGTGCAACACGGGCTACGTAATAGCTCTCTCGGACGTCCGCGCGGGCTCATAAATAAGATGCGGTTCGAGTGGTCGACACACTCCATCAAAGACGCAGAGACAAGAGCCGACAGCACAGTGAACCTAGGCCGGCGGCGGCCTGCCGTGGCGCGCCTCGCCCAAAACATGGCCTAGTCCAGTTGCGCCAGTAGCAGAGAGACTTTGGCTTATGGCTGGTTGGGCTTTCTTTTTTTTGTTTGGTAGTGATACCGTTGTTAGGCTTTTTGAATAAATAAGATTGCCAGCAGAACCCTGTGTTTGTTAATCCTGTGTATCCTTAAGGGAGTTACTATTGAACCCACGCAGTAACCACATTAGCCACTCGTAGTTCATCCAACATAACATACCCTTGCAGGTGCTGACTAGGCCTAATTGGCTCTGTTAAATTTAAATACTTCCATTTCATGACAGTCGTGGCCTCGAATCTTGACGGGATGCATCGCGCTTTGTCGCCAAAGGAAGTGCAGTTGTGGGAAGTATGGAGCATTTGTTGTTGTTTTTTACATTTTGTGAAAACATTCGCAATTTCAACGCACCACAAAGGAACTGGCAAATTCAGGCAGAAGTGACACTGAAGGCCAGCGTCCAGTATAGAATATAACAAGTTGCATACTAATAATGAGGGTCAGTCATCCGTGACATTTACACGGCGTAATAACCCGCCCCCTCCTCTTTCTCTCTCTCTCCTTCTTTTCAATGGCAAAATCACCTTTGTCAGTCAAACTTAAAGAGCACCGATATTAGTAGCAGCAGCTGGACTCAATCAATCACACGACAAAACTCAAGTCCTCTAGAGAAGTAGTCAGTCTCGTTTCCTTATCATTGTTGATTTCAAATTTTCAGCCTCAGACACATTGCTGGTCGGAGGGATTAACAAATAAACAAACTCTTACATCAATGGAAAGACACTTCAAATACAGGCAAACGTATACGGATACGGATAAGCAGATCAATGGTTTAGCACAATGATTCTCAGTGTACCGATACGAGTACATATTCTTCCCCTTGCGATCTTGGGTTTCCTCACTCCATATTGAATTGCCGCTGGCTTTTTTTTTTCTTTCGTGCATAAACGTTGGCAATTATTGAAAAAGTCCAAAAAGTTGCATTCTGTGAACCAGCATTTTTTTTTCGTGAACTACTAATTAGTGATCACCGTAACAGCTGATTGATATGCTGGTTTTTCATTTGATATTCAATGTGCAGAGAATGCATTCTTTCCAAGCGTCGAATTCCTCTTTAACAGAATTTCCTCCCCAATTCTTCCCGTGGCTAAAATTGCTCTCCTCAGATATGAAATTCCTTTCCTGGGAGTCAACTCCCTCCTGTTTGAGAGTCACTGTTTTGGCAAAGCAAAGGTTATGGTAAATCATAGCAATTTCAACCGGCAAGTCATCGTTTCTACCCGAAAGCTATCCTAGTCCGTTCAACATAAGAGTGTATTGCCACGTCACAACAATAGATCCCCCCCCCCTCCCATCGTCCAAACTCCTCCCCCCCCCCCTCAATTCCTCCTCCTCCCTCTTCTCCATGGATGTGCAACAGTTGGTTCCCCTCATTCTGTATGAATCTGTATGAATTCTGTATGCATGCTATCTGCACCGGCCCATCAAACCTCCTGAGTTCCGATTTTCCCGTCTGACTGATGAATTCTCTGTGCTGGGCCCCTCTGATTCGGTGAAGACCTGGCGTACCAACCCTCTCACCTGAACAATAAAGATTTGCGCTTCACAGAATCTCTCAAAATCTGGCAGTTCGAACCTCTTGCTTAAACAATTTGGGTCCAGAGTGTGTCATGGTGAGAGAGTTGATACGCCAAATCTGGCGCGAATCAGACGCGAACAAAGCTCTAATGTCCGTCCAGTACGGTAAATCGGTACATAATTATGAGGTTTGATGGGCCGGGAGATGCTGCTGTATTTCATCAAAGACACTCAAATGCAATAGGCCTACATGTAGTTGGTTATTCGTTCATCCCATACAACGATACATTATTTTAATTTGCACACTCCTTCATAAGCCCTTAATATATTGTATACCGTAAGCAAAACACAATGAACGAAATCAGTGGACCTTTGCTTTTCAAGAAGGCGTCCTCTTGTTTTTATGCTCTATATGTTTGTGAAACCTGTGGTTCAAGTCCTTATTTTTTTTACCTCTTTTCCTGTCTTTTATCCACCTTGTGCAAGTGTGTGATGTATTGTATCCATTGTTTCATTCATCATTCACCATCATCATCCATTTCTTTTACACGATGACATTTTCTTCATAATTTTTTCCCCCGCTTTTGCCATTTTTCGTTTACTAATAATTTGGTTTCAATGGTGGACATATTGATCACATTCTAACACCCCCTCATCTCTGTGCATATTGGTCCTAGCTGTTCACTAGTGTATATCCATGGTCCTAGCCTACAACTACATTAATTTATTTAGTCTGTCCGTCTGGCGAAACGGATGGGAAGTTTGTATTGCTGTGTTCCTTCTCTATCAGTATTCATAAAAGCCATAACGTGGGAAACTGCAAAAGAGACGAAACAAAATTAAGTTAAGACATCGTCTGCAATTCATTTTTGTCAGGTGACGTGTGTTTTTTTTTTTTTTTTCAATCGTTAAGGCGGAGACCGGGCGGAAATACAGACTGCACCACTGCAGAACGGGTCTCTAATCTCGATTTCTAAAAGCGTCGGAAACGGGTCGCAAAAGGGTCATCGGCTTGTATCCGAATAACTGGATTGATCCATTTAACTGGACATCCAGATCCAAATCTGGACTGCTGCCCAGCACTAACATTAATATTTTACATGTATGTAGGCCGCTGGGATTACATAAACTGTATCATATAAGCCCATGAACACATAAAGAAAAAAAAGAAAACATCCCGACTATATTATAAGGGGCCGTTGAATCCCGTCTAGAGTTAAAAGCTTTATGCATAAGGTAAAAAAGGCACAATTATGAACAGAATTAACTAGAGCATGACAGGAAATTGCTGAGATATAAAACAATGCGGTTGGCACTATTACTACACTATTAGTATTAGAGCAATCTCGACGTATTCAGCCGTGTGCCCAGTGACCTCTAAAGAATGTGCAGAGTATTAATTAGCCTGCTGCTCTACATTCTTTGTGACACCCCCGTCCCCGGGAAATTTGCGTCTGCGTGATAAAAAGTAGACCCCGCAGGTCTTCTTATTCTCAGCCGCTCGAGTTGTCAATAGGCTACCACTGGGAGTGTGTCCGGTGCGCGGATGATTGTGTGTGAGAACATCCCCAAATTTGTTTGTTTCCAGAGCTTGTCCCCCCCCCCTTTTTTTCTCCCTCCCCACCCTCCAAAAGGGAGGTAGCAATGAAGAAGGCCTTCAATGCATCTATCGATGAAGGAGAAAAAGGTGTGAGGTCTTTGTTTTAGGTGAATCGCTGCCCTTGGCATTTGAACCTCATGAAGGAGAATAAGGGAAGTAACTCAGTATTTATTTTGTAATGACCTTTCTCCACGGTGATTTGATTGGATTTGATTTCCCCGCGGTTGAGTTGAATTACTGCTGAACAGTAAGGAGACCAGTGGGAAAAAGTAAAGGCAGACCGAGTGAGAGAGAAAAGATAGGAGCTAGAAGCAAGTACGGAATTGGAATGGAATGCTCTTTAAACTCATTGTAATTGAAGACCCACATGGGGAAAAAAACAACCATTATCACAAAAAGTGATCTTCGCCTCCCCCCCCCCCCCCACACACACACACAAATGTTTGAATCATCAGCCTTGCCCCCAGGAAACCAACGTTTGGACAAAAACAGCTGCAGTTTCAAGATATAGAAAATCATCGTTTCGATTGCAAAGCGAAAGTTATAGACTTTTAAACTTCAAAAATCGATTGTTTCAGTTTAACATTTTCGTAACTTATAAGTTTGGTTTTTCCTCTGTGTGAGTTTGGAGAAAGCTCGTCAACACGATGGCGGTCACATAGTGCTAGGCAAAATGCAGGGCGACAGACAGAATATAACAGGTCGAAAGGACAGGAGGAGACCCAGATCCGTCTGACATGGGCACCCTGGGGCTGTTGCCCAGAAGAAAAGCATCTTAATATATTCGCCCACTGGCCCATAATGATGTTAAGACGGCCCTTCGACTGTTATTTGCTCACTTTACCAGACAGATTGTATTACTTTTCTTGTCAGAAATGACAATCATCATCTGCATAAGCTCAAACATCGGTCACCTCTCTTGCTGCAGGAACCGAAAATGCGGAATCCGTGACGGCTTAGAACAGACGAAAAGTGAAATGAAAATGACAGAAAAGTGAAATGAGAATAAAAGAAAAGATACGAAACAATTTGATGCAGCTTATTTTATTATGCAATGACAAGTAACACTCTCGTAATGTAATACACTAATTCCCAGCCAGCAACCCTACAGAAATCCGACTTGTTGGACTGACGTCAAGTTTGGAGTGACGTCCTTCCAACATAGAACTGCTGGTTATAACACCACGCTGACCTCGTTTTAATGGAACCCACCTCTGTGGAAATATCCTATTGACCCTATGGAAATCTACATCGGATTGGCATAGGAATACTGGCAGGGTTTTTTCTCTTCCCTGAATACACAGATTCTCATTCATTCAACCAAACTTGTTTTCCTCCTCCAGAACATATGATGCTGAAAATATTGTTATGAATATTTTTCTTGCTTCCAATCTGAATGATGATTCTGCTTTTTGCAACAATCACCAAACTCCCACTTATTTTATTGACCTAATATGAAAGTAGAAAAAATTACCTTTTTGGCATACACATGTTGTAACAATCAATATCTATTTTCATGTACAATTCTACCAAGGTCCACAAAAATGTAACTTAGAATTATTTATTTCATTTCCCATTTCCATGGCAATGTGCCACTTTAATGGAGCACTTCACTGGATATTTGGTTGCCTGAATAACCTACTTTGGTGACACATTAAGAACTAAACATTTTCCATGATATATTTCAAGCTGAGAAAAATCTTGGTTTTCTCTTTCACACAAGAAAAGTATCAACGCTATCAACAACTAAATCCATACAAACACAGCAAAGTCCCAAGACCAAAAATATTTACACAAGAAATCAAACAAAAAACTGAAATAATGAACACAATGGAAGGAAGGCTTCTTAAAATTCAAACGAAACATTGAATCAAATAAAAAATATTAATTATGTACAGGTTTATTAAGTATATGGAATTTAAATTTCATAAAATCTGTATGTACTTATTATTTATATAAGCATGAATATACACATGTACACACATATTATCTAATTCATTTTCAGAGTCCCAAAAAGTCACTGCAAATTATTACATCTTTCAAACATACAGTGTTGGATATGATATTTGGGGCCATCTACAAAGAACATAGGCCAGGGTCGGGGGGAGGGGAAGTTGCTCCCAGCATACAAACGCTTACAATAGGGGGTTCTGTGAAGGACACCTATGCTTTTTAATTACGGTAATTGGGGACAAGGACTGTGGAAGCACAAGTAAAAATATTGCTGCAGTGAATAACCTTACAGTCTGAAGTGCATATAAAACAGCAGATAAAATCTTGCTTTGTTGTATGTGATCAGGACTTCACACTATTTATAATGCATCTGCTTAACAACATGAAATATCAATGGAAATTCCTTGGTTTAGAAGAGTAAAATATCTTCTATTTATCACAAGGTTATAATGATATGTACAACAGGCTTAACTTTGCTTAATGACTTGAAAGAGAGCACAGTAAAATTCAGACACAACATTCAATAAACACTAATACCAACAATTTAAGTATATGTGAAGCGTCGCCACAAAATTGGTTGTATGTCGTGACTGCCCTCGTTAAGAAATTCAAGCAAAATGATAGTTGAGGGTTAACATGTTGAATGTTGAATTCTTTTTTCTTCTGCCAATTTAGATTATTATGTCTATTGTTGGTTACTATTAACATGAATGCTGGGTTTTTGTTCCAACCAGGATTTCACTTAATTTCCTCAATTTGGCTGGTTATGACATATAACTGATTTTGTGCTGCTGCCCCACATATACCACAATCACTGAACATACATTTCGAGAATAGCTATTCTCTACAGTAGTACATAGGATGAGCACACGCTCAGGGGAGACAGAGCACTAGGATGATTAACCAGAGAAAAGTGAGGCATTCAGAGGTCTATACATATCTAGTGTCAGCATCAACTTGGCATGTACCTCCACATGCTTAGTGTGAGTACTAACTAGGTGTACACCTCCACATGCTTAGAGTGAACACTAACTAGGTGTATATCTCCACATGCTTAGTGTAAGCATCACAAGGCATATACCTCCATATGCTTTGTGTGAGCACTAACTAGGCATATACCTCCACATGCTTAGTGTGAGCACTAACTAGGCATAGGCATATACCTCCACACGTTTAGTGTGAGCACTAACTAGGCATATACTTCCACATGCTTAGTGTGAGCACTAACTAGGCATATACCTCCACATGCTTAGTGTGAGCACTAACTAAGCGTATATCTCCACATGCTTAGTGTGAGCACTAACTAGGCGTATCCCTCCACATGCTCAGTGTGAGCACTAACTAGGCATGCACCTCCACATGCTTAGTGTGAACACTAACTAGGCATATACCTCTAAGTAACTCTGGTTAATCTCCATAGTAGTAGTGCTGGCATGTTTATGTACATTTGCAATCATCTCTTGAACAAGTGTATTACAAGGTCATGCAAGCACACAAAGATAATAAAAGATAAACTATATCATTATTCACATTGAGATTCAGAGTGAAAGAGGTATGACAAATGGGAGGACAGACACGTTCTTGTGTTTCCCGTTGTTCTTTTTCCTCAGGAGGCCTATTTCATCCAACAACTTCATTCAGACATTTCTGCAGTTACATTCTTCTCACTGTAAATTTTAATGGTTGGGTCCATTATTCTTAACTTCTTTACTGTTTAAAAATGTTATTATTCTAGTCCATGGACAAAGGCTTAATAATGACAATTCAATTCATGAAAGATGATCTTGAAATATTTTAGCAGTAAAGTTTATTTTTTACCGATCACCAATAGGTTAGCTTTTTTACCAAATCGCCTCAACATACTGTACTTTCTGCCATTGTAAAGTATCTTATTCTGTTCGTTTTTCTTTTCTTTAACATAGTCATGCCCTTTTACCCTCTGCTAAACAAAAACTGATACTGTTCAGGGTACGGTAATTGGGCCACTGAATAAACTCAAAGGCTATTGCTGGGGGGGGGGGGGATGTAGTCTAATTACAAAGCCAAACGGAGGAAATACTGAGTTATGTTCACTGCTCAGCTATAGGCCCATTGTGAATGACGTCACAGAGTGTTTTTGTTTTGTTCTGCCGACACCCAAGGTGGGTGGTGGATCAGCTGATGAGTGTAACTTCCAGATATGTCTAAGCGGTTAAAATGCCTGCTGGTTGCATTGCAGCTGACTGTTATGACAGGGGTGGAAAGGATGGATCCAAACTGGTCAGATTCCCTACCATCCGTGTAAACAAGGGAAAGGAAGTGTAAGAACTGACCGTACGTCTCTCATATGCATGTACACATGTGCCATTGTTTACTGTAGTGAACTACTTTTCGCTCGCCACCGGTTAGTTCGTGATGCCTCAAGTGCTCGCAGTGCAAATCAGCTAACGAATCAAAATCAGTGCTACAATCACCATGGTGAGGCGTCAGTCCTTACATCAAAGAAGGCAGATATGCGCATTGGGCCTATAGCTTTTTATGTAAAACACTAGGGTCCCCTAACTAAAGCCTTTGTGTTCAGTTTTAATGAGGTTCCAACAGATGACTGACGATATGGCCATGAATGGTAAGGCATGTCTACATACATAGATGTAATGGCTCAACCCTTAGGCAGCATTTCTTGCACATATCTGACTTGCATGTCCTCCTATTATCCAACCTCTGTATAGCAATACATGTTTTTACATGGATAATTATTATGGTGACTGGATACAGTAAAATGGTGACTCTTCAGAATGATCCTTTCTCTTTGACTAAACTGCAATTCATTCTAGAATAGCTCAAAGCAGTGTCACAAAAAAAAATACACTTGATAAAATCAATGTAATCGGCCAAATAGCAATTTTATTTTTTTTAATGACCAAACCCACTTTCTTTGTAGATTCCTGTCTATATGAGGGCTTTGAATCTGGTATTCTTTGAAATGGCAACAAAACTGTGTGCCAAATAAATGCTGACATTAGTTGCTAGAATTCATTTGCACAAGTTTACTGAAGGTAAAATTTCATTTTAATAAAGAATAATTACGCTATGTTCATTTAATTACTTTATCATCTACAGTTAAAGGGAGAGAAAAGGGAATTACACTTTGCTGCTTGATACTGTTAAATCTGCCATTACTAATAGTAAATCACAAATAAAAACTGATGAATATTGCTTTATTGTTGCTTAAAATCCTCAGACATGTCAATGCTGACTGTTCAAATGAATATCAGATTCATAATAATGACATCTAGGTGATATCCTAAAAGTGAAAGGCAGATAGTATGAAGACTATATTTACAACAACAAAAAAATACAATATTCATACTAAGGATATTTTATACTTCGCGGTCTATTTGTATACATAGGAGAGATTGAACTCATGTCACCTCACCTGTCACCTGTCGGCTTCATCGTCATCGATGTTAGCTGCTACAGTGGATGTCACGACAAAATCTCCTCCACCCAATCCTGTCCTTAGCTTTCCTAGTTAGTTCACTTATTTCCAGCTGGCTGACTTTCTTGATGTTATCGTGATATGTAATGGGTGGTCTTCATGTACTGGCTGAATAATACTGAATAAGTCATGGATGGTGGATCCATAAAATGACACTATGGAAACAATACTGTCTTAATTTTCTCTTGTGTTCTGCACAGAATACACCCCAGTTTACTGGGCAAACTTATGTTGACTGCTGAAATTTAAGATGGCACTGATTCTTATTACTAGCTGCTGGCTCCCTGGTATGAAGCTACATGAACTGAGCTACTTACATGAGGACACTCTTTTGAAGAAATACATGAGTACTAAACACTCATTTCTTGGGGTGGAAATCCTCCAAGATCTGAACTCCCGTCAAATATCATACTGTTGTTGATTGTGGGTAAACTAATTCCTGTCCCCACCCCCTAAAAACAGGTGTTTTTTTTTTTATATAATTGCAGAGGACTTTGATTCATTTTACAGTAAAAACCTAATTAAATCCAAAAACTGCATTGGCCCTGTGATTTGGAATAAATGGAGTGGCTGGATCTGATCAGATTGCCAACTGTTAAACGGGGGGTTTTTTTGTTGCCAAATGTAAACACATAAATACTTTTTAAAAAACATCAAAATAAGCTGAGAAAAAGCCATCCACTAAAATTTTGACAGGAATTTATTTCGCAGAAGTTCACACATGGTTTGACGTGCAGGTTTGGAATGCCATGTCAAATGGACAGACAAATGATTTGTCTGGCAGGCACAGTGCTCCTCTTTGTTTCATAAACATGCCCAGCCTGAAAGTTTCCACATATGGGTTAGATGGGGTACTCTCTGAGGTATGTTTTCATGCAGCATACTCATCTAACATGAGTAACAGGTCCCTTTGCAGTCAATTCATTCATGGTATGGAATCTCGCTTATGTGACAGAAATCTAGGCCAACAGTGACCTGCATGAGGTCTGGACGAGAAGGGTCATAAAAAAACATACAATATGCCACCCCTCAAGCAAAACATGATAAGTGATAGTAATAACCATGGACGGACAATGATAAAAATAAATATGTTAAAACTGAAACTGTGAGACTAGAAGAGGCAGTAAAAATGTTCAAGTTCAGTATCAAACGATTTCATGCAGACAATTGAGAATAAGAGTAAATAACAGAATATCATTCTGATCTTCAAGTCATAAATAAAATAAATATAGAAGAGTGACAGCATTTGGTTTTATGTAAACTGTCTCTTTCATTTGATGTTCAAATACAGTTTCTAATTAATCATTGCCACAGATTGGGCATTACAATTTTTTGTCTAGGCACGAACTTGGATGGGTTCAAATCCACTTGTCTAAATAATCTAGGCATCCCATATGATACGCATAGCCTATCACCCACAATAAACAGTCACAAGCTGCATATATTTCAAGTGTAAAACACATACAATAAAAATGATATAACAACTGCTTTAAGAAATTCGTTGACCAAATATCTAAATTGCATAACAAAATGTGGAAATGAAATCAATTACAACTCTTTGAAAGGAACACAGATTTGTATTTTAGGTGTCAGTTGAGTAACCAAGGATGTTTTGTCTGCTTTTGCTTCCTCTGTTTATGCTATGATCTCCGACCATGAGCTGAATGGGTCAATCGTATACTCTCTACACTTAGGGGCCGGGGAGGTCTGGAGAAAGGATCAGGCTTTGATGTGTCCACATGAACCTGTGCACCACTAACGTAGCTGGAACAAAGGAAAACATAAATGAGCGTTTTCTTAACTATAGAATAATTCGGTGAAACATCATTAAGATAAACATGATCCATTACACAAATCTATTGCTCATACAAAGTTACATATAGCGAGCATTTAGCACAAAAATATCTGGACTTGTGGGAATAAGTCCATTATATCAATATTTCTTCTGAAAGCATTATGAAATTAATTAGTCTAAACATCTACCATCTACAGCCAGGAATATGTGGTTCTAAATTTTTAAGCCACCAAATGAACATATCTTTGTCAACAAATAACCTAATTATTTCCAATGAAAGGGAACGACTTCTTTTCATGTTGACTCAATGACATAATGTCTATATATATGTGAGGCAGACTGAGAACAACCAATTGGGTTGCGCAAATCCTAGTATTGAGTCATCAGCTTGTGAAGGTCATTTGGATGGCCGTAGGTCTAATTTTAGCTAAGTTAGAACCTCATTCCACATTCATTCCTACATCCGGTGTGTAAGTTTTAGAATTAAAACAAGCTTCTATATACTTTAATTTTGCATTTTAAATGTACGTGACCAGACTTGTTGGTACTGCGTAATTTTACCGTTTTCATGGTCAACAACTTTGCCCTCTTTTGGATGCGCATTCATATTTTCCCACCCTGCACACCATACACCAACAGATAGGGAATATCCACAGCTTTTCATTCAAACCTAGTATGCATGAATACGTTGGAAAATTTGCGAAATTTTTGCATCATGACGGGTTTTCCCAGGCTGCCTCACATATGTGTATACATCTACTTGTGTGCTCTGCTCTGCTCTATGGTAAAATGGTTCTGTAGTAAAATATTAGACAACACAATTTTGTCTCACATTTGCAAATCTCCTCGCTGTTAGAACTAAAAAACAAAATCTCTATTCTGTAAGTTTTGTTAAAAGAAGAACTTCAAAGTGATGAGAACAACATGAAGAGTAACACCTTAAAAAGTAGAAAATCAAAACAGTTGTGAAAGCAACCAAAGGACACATCTAATATCAGAAACATCAAATCAGTTTCAAGAACATAATATTATATACCTTATTCATAAAAGGTCCTAAAGAAAAAGGGGAAAACATAAACTTATCCAAAAATTTTTAAACCTTCATTTCAAAATAAAGTATATCAGAACTACTATTAACAGATTTGATCACTGTTGCTGTTTATGTGGCTTTAAAGATTTCAAGTTGACCTAAATTTAAACACTGCAAGACTGAAATAAAACACTTCAAGGTCACTCTCAGTGAAACAGAACAAATAATGTACATTGGTGGGCAAGCTGTGACTGGAGCAAAAGCTGAAACAATCAGGAATACTTATCCTGCAAATATCAAACAATTTCATAATTTAAATATCCGTCAGTTGTATCTGCTCCTTGGCTCCAGCATGTTGTGAAACAGAATTTATATTTATTCATGTCTTTGTATTTGTAGCTGCTTTACAGATTACAGAGTTGCACAAAAAGTACATAAATGTCATTATTGGGCAGATGCTTCATGTTAAAATGTTTCAGTTCACCAAATACATCCCACAAGTGCTGACTATGTCCTAAGCTTTCCTCACTAGTCGAACACAGATATGAACGAGTTGTACTGATGACAGAGAAAAAACAATCCAAAAACAATTAAAAGAATGCATTTCAGGGAATTGTGTCTTTGATGAAGAGAAGTTTTGAAATGGCTAGGAGAAAATGACTGTTCACCTGGATATATGCTAACTAACCACATCACACAACACGCGGCTATCTAAATCTGGATCTAAATCATCCATCACCATGGTTACCACACATCTCAAATTAATGACTAAACTAAGGCAGGTCTTCATCTCTTCTTCGTATTTTGAAAATGTGGTTCACCAGGATATATTTAATTGTGGTGCATCATAGCCATACATGACTGCTGGGGCAATTACAATGGTGAGGGGAAATGACTAGTCTAGACTGTATATATAATCTATTATCAGTTGGCGGTGATTGGAAAAATATGGATTATGCATTCAGTAAATTTAATCTTGGATCCTCTAAAACCCCAGCCTTGTGGGCATAAAACTTGCACCCATCCCCAAAAACATTTACACAACTAAAATTAATTCTCAGATTTAGCATAATGTCAAACTTAATTACTGCCAAGATGCAGATTGAGATACCATCTATAATTCGGTAACTTTAAAAATAAAACCCACTTTTCATGTAGAGAAGAGCAGAACCCTCCGAGAATTGACAACAACAATATTAAAAAACCTATGGCACATGAAGCATACATTTTTTTCCCAATCACCAAGTGAATTCGTATACTCCTAATCAAATCACACCATCTCTATCTAAATACTATATACTCAGAGAAGCAATGTAACTCCTTATTTCCAATTTTAATTCTATTAATTTTGGGCAGTCAGCCCACAAAGTAGACATCCTACCTGAAAGGCATATTACAGTCTATTGTACTAATTATCAATAACATCGACAAATTTTCAATTTTTTTAAAGCACATTCCGCTAATTTACACGACTACAATTTTTATCGGGCTTGTAATATATACTTATGCTGTATAATTCTTAGAATGATCAACACTATGTGACTAAGTTTGAGCTCAAACAAAATATTTGATACAAGCCTATGTCGAAGATCAAGAGCAGTTTTTTGAAAAGAAACGATTAATCAGTAAATGTTGAAACGATTGTTGATTAATGATAAGTGATGCATCAAATTTCCTGTCATGAAGGCTTGGATAAACTCGCAAGTAAATTATATTGCAACAACTGCGTAATATTTTTTGACTCTGTAGTGTATTTCCTGGCTACATTTAAGCGGTCAGTTACTGGCAAGGTTTCACACAGATTACATGTATACATGGTGACGCAGTGCATTAAACTAATACAATATGATATTGCATTATGAGCCAGTAAGCTACAAAACTTATTTGATTAAATACTGTTTTTTTCATATTTATGGTGCAGAGTTTATCATGAACTTCAAATATTGTAGATATATGATGGTTCTCTCTCATATGTTGAAAATACATTGTTTTTTGCCATTATATAAAATAAAAAAGCTATAAATATGATATATCAGATGCATATTGGCTGATTGTCAAGCAGTTATTTTTAATGGCAATTGATAGCTCTTTCAGCATGTGTACAAAAATTTCTGATATATACACAAACTGAAGCATTATCAGACACAAAGTGGATCTCAACTTAGATGGGATGTATTTCAAGAGTGTTGACAGAAACTGAAGAGTGCAATTGTTCCAGAAAAAATTAGCGGAACATTTCACAATGAATCAAGTCAACACTGCCTTATTATTTAAATCTTTAGGAGATGTTTGAAAGACTGTGAAGTTAAGTAGCTGACTTCCAAGGTAATCAACTGTATCGGGGAGTTCATAAACGGTGAATATATATGTGTTCTGAGAAAGACTGTTTGACTGTATTCTAATTTATGTAACATTAAGTCATTTTAATCCAAACGCACTTTCATTAAGGTTTCAGAATCATACAGATATATTCATATCACTAACAGGTTGAGAATCCATAGTTAACATAATTAAGGTCACTTCACACTTGCATGTAGCCCTAGCACTAAATACTGACATGACATCTACTGTCAAAAACAACGAACCACTGAGTAGCTACGAATTAGAGGGTTGACCAATGGCAGCTGATTTACAGTTACGGTAAACACCCTGCATGAAAAAATATTAAAAATAATAATATTCAGACTCTTCCTGGAATCATGTGCAGATCCCAACTATTCTCAAAATAGAAATCATTTACTTAAATGATAGGAAAAGTTGTTTCACAATATATGGTGCGTAATATGTGTCCAGGAAGAAAACTAGATAATTCAAAACTGATAATTTGTCACTGGGAAAAGCAATCATCTTAAATTTCTGCCTTCAAACATATTGTTTATTGTCCAAATGATTGGACATACAGAACCAATTTTCTTTTTTTAATCCCAGTTTCGGTATCAGTGCTCAACAAAGTCAAAAAGTAGAGATCAAGATGAAGAACCAAAAAAGCCTTTTCGAACTACCCAACTCTGAAATTCTACTGCTGTTGAAAAAGGCTGATGGACATCTCGAGATCAGTATTAAAAATCTTGGCTTCATTCCTACAATTGAATTGTCACATTTAAATATAAATTACTGCTCTGAAAATTATAAATCCTTTCATTCAAAAAACAAAATAAAACACTGATGGATGACAAGCTTAATCAAGTTAGGTTAGTCAGAACGACAGATCAGAGTCACACCAAGTCACACAACAAAAATTGTAAATCATGTTAGGAGCATAGTGAAAAACTGAAAAGCGGTAACCCCTCATATCCATACAGTTATTCAACAGTAGGTGTCAGGCACTATAAACTTCATAAGGTGCACATCCTATCCGCAGGGAACTTTACGTCCAGTTTACGGGACCCGCCCATTTCCCCTTCAATCCAAAGCAAGCTGTTCTTTTTTTTGGTGTATACACTTCCAACAGCTGTTCTTTTTTAATACTCTCAGTGCAAGTAATATTTTGTATTTGTGCAATTAGTGACCGTCCATATATTATGTACCTTCAGTGAAGAGGGAAACAAAGGTCTGCCCCAAGAGACGATGAGTGTGAGAGAGTGCGTGTGTGTGTTTGTGTGTGCATGTGTCTGCTTGTCTGTCTGAGAAGAGTATGTTTAGTTTAGGTTAGTTTAGTTTAATTTGCATTTTATTCAAGAAAATATGTTGTAGGATTATAGAAATCAAATACAGGATATATTTCTATTAAACAGTCGAATAATCTATACAAAATGCCTTTTAATGTTTCCGAACATCAAAGCCCTGACATGGACATTCCATATTTTATTGGCTCTATGCTCATACAAGAGGGGAAAGGGGTGAAGCCAAGCTTATGAAAAGCATACAAGGGAGGTGGGAGGGAATCACCAAATTTCAGCATGCATACTTTATGCATGGCCTCTTAGAGAAAAGAACACCTTCAATTGTCAGCATATTTCACCCATTGGAAGTTAATAATTCAATTTAATATTCATTATCATGCGGAGTACAGAAATAAACTGTCAGATTTTTCAAACCAAGTCATGTAATTTCTCCCCCTGACTAGTCTTTCATTCCCTTCTTTTATTTCCAGCAAGTCTTTGTTTATCATAAAGAGGCCAATTTGAAAAATAAATAAATAAATAAATGAATAAATAAATAAAATCAAAACAAAATCAATAAAATCAATAAAAAAAAATGAGGCAAAAAAAGAAGGCAATGGGGGGGGGGGGGGGCACTCAAGATACATGTAGTTGTTTTCTGACAATTCCCCAAACACAATCCATGTACTTAGATTTAAACTAATAATTACTTGACAATGGCTTTTTGCCTCTCTTTTCAGATTCAAACCAACAGACATTTCTGATGTCATGACCAGATGTGCAAATAAATCTCTTCAAATAAAGGTTTGTAGGCCTATATCAATTTAAGGGTTTTTACTTGGACCATTCTGTTGGTCTTAACAGAAATAAAAGTTTGCAGTTGTCTCTCCATTTTCTTCTTTTTCATGGGGTGATGGTAACCAAGTGTACTTCGAACAAAAAACAGGATTGATAAAGAACAAGAAAGAAATGAATGTGGAAAAACTAGTTCTCACTGGGAAAAGTGAAAGGTGAAGAAAGAGTAAACTATGATGTTGAGGCAGAATACAGTTTGACAATTCGAACCAGAGCACATTTGCTCTTGCTTGAAGGACTGATAGACAGAAGGACAGTACTTCCTACCACAGAATAAGGCTGCATCCCCATGCAAAGTTATCAGGAGATACCACACCGATTACAGTTGCAACACCACCATAGTTGCAAGCAATATATTGCTCTCAGTGAAGAATTAGTTCAATAGTGAAACAGTCTTTATTTCTTTAACTTAGCAATGCAACTTGCGCAGAGGGTGGGGGATAAAATTCACAAACACACAAAGTCAGGGTAGGGAAAAAAAGAGAAACAGAAAACAAAGAAATCGAAGTTCTATGCCAAAATGATGCAAATTAATTTTGACCCCTTAAAGAGTGTCTTAATAATTGTGATCTGAACTTGTAAATTTGCCAAGAAATATACCATTTTGTATACTTAGGAGTTTTGTCAGCTAGGTTCCATTATAAAAGTTTATCCCACAAATAACAGCCTCATGTCCACACAATGTTACTGATTTTGCCACCACACTGGCTGCTTAACTCTTTGTGTGCCAATCACTGATATATCGGTTCTTCCGCTGATCACGTTTGTGCCAGTTGCTGATGTATTGGTGCACAAGAATGCTAGGCTATTTTGTGTCTGAGAAAAAAGAAAGTCAACTTCTATTAACAGATGTTGCTGTAGTTAGTCTTCCTTCATTTCCCCCTGTATAGGCAAACATGGAAAAATTCACGGCCCACAAAGAGTGAATGCACTTGACATTCTGGGGTTTCCTGCTTGATCACGAGATCAGACAAGATTTGACAGTATCACGTGGGACAGAGCTGAGATTTAAATTGTAAAACCGCATATAGCAAACCTGGGACTAAAATGCATTGATTTTTTACTTGACCATCAGATCCCATCAGATCCAAATCCACAGAATCTCATCTTATCTATTACAATCAATATATGTACAAGTTCAGCAGTCAATATATTTCCCACTATTCTATTATATTTGGGTTTTACCATAAATGAAAAGTTCCAATCAAATAAAAACTATAGCCACCAGCACTGCAAACAAGCCAAATGAGTTCAGTATTTATGTCTACTTAGTTTTGGTCACCTAGCAACCAGTTGCAGGCTAGATATAGGGATCAGTACAGCTCAAAATTAAAAACCGTGGGTTCTCTGGCAGTGAGGAAACCTTTGTTAGTGATGCGGGGCAACCTGCAAACGTGAAATCTGGGTGTCAGATAAAACATGTACATAATCCTTATTATGGAAAGGTTTCATAATTCGCTGCACCTTCAACAAACAATGAAAGAAAAGTAAGCCTATTCTGTTTCCATATCATTTTCCATTTAGTGAGTTTGCTCCTTCTAACACCAAATGCCTTCAAAACTTATATTTTCTTGTATCTTTATTGACTCGTAGCTTCATCTCATAATTAGTTACCACTGGAAAAGTGCCAACATATACGCCTACAATTTCCCTCCTTATCTGTTCTAATTGTCTCTCCCATTTGTTTATCCATCTTCCCCCCCCCCCCCCCTCCCCCATCCATCCACCAGCTGATAGCAGTTTTTGCTTGTGCTTTCCCACTGCATAATAAGCAACAGTATTTCTTTCAGGGACATACATGTCATGGTTTGAAAATCCACAGATATCAAATATTGAAAGAAAACACTTTGATCAGATTTGTCTGTCACAGAACAACTTGTATAGAAATGGCAATGGTGACAGAAATCATGATTCTGCTCTTAGAAAATTTTTTGTTTTTTAAATGGTGCTCTTTTCTTCAAAATAATGAAATCTGCCAGACTTAATAAAGCATTTCCACCCTTAATATTCTATCTATATTCTAAAGAAATGGGTAAACTTCTGATATTTTGATGGACACTTTTGATAATGCATTAACTCTAAATTGTTGTTAGTTGTTTTGCCATGATACACGTAGTGTAACATATTAATGTAAGTGAAGTACATTGCACTGAAGTGATGTGTGATCGAAATGCAAGTTTGTTTCACCAGGTACAAATGCTGATGGGTAAGTTTGTCAGGAAGAGAGTTAAGCCAGTTGGTAAAGATGAAATCTGCAATGTGTGGTCTGTGAACCCAATATGTTTATGAAAATGGTAGGTGGAAGTTATTTCAAGAGAACAAAAACTGCTTGCAGCAATTCTCAGGGAAAGGTTTCCAGGATCACCCATACAACATTTGTATTAACAAGAGGGCGGCATCTCTAATGAAAGTGACAATGTGACACACTGTGAACATTTACAAGTGTTTTCTTTCCGTCTAGGAAGGGAAGGAGGGAGGGTTTAGTGTGAAGTGGAGCTGGCTTACCCAAAGGGAAGGACTTTTACTGAGAGTACAGAACCTTCCTACATACAACTTTCCTGCAGTTTGGGTTTGATGGGAAGGAAATGGTGAATAATGGAGTCAGGTATAGAAATTATATAAGAATGATTAGCAAATGTCACTATGATTTCTAAACAGGGATAAATGCAAAATTCAGTACAAAAGAGAATTTAAGCCACGATTGACAAAGAAGAATCTGTCTCTAAATTCATCTGATCCAAAAACAAACTTAGTAAACTGCAACACAATGATTGCTTAGAGAATTCCATGTTTACATAACGCACAATTGACATGCATATTTGAAACGGATCTTCATGTCTATCACATCCTTGCAATCCAGTATGTTACTGGCCATAGAAATTGAGGTTGTTAAGTTCTGAGTCGTAATCGTGAAGTTCATGTCAATGAACTATGTTGGAGAAAACTGAACCACATTCTTGTACATGAAAAATAAATTCAGAAAAAAAAAAAAAAGGAATGTCCCTCCAACAAATGCTATTTAAGGCTCAATCTGAGAGAGGCAGCCCACCTTGAATGAAACTGTAATACCAAGAGTATATAATATTAAGCAAAAGAAAATATGAACTTGCTCTTTATTTCATTCAAGGGAAAGGGCCTGCAAGTTTTCAGAAGTATTACGATAATACCTCATCTAGATGCTCTGATATAATGCAACTTTGAAATTTTTATTCATTTTGTTCACAAACCGTTGCACACAATTCTTCATAAAATATGCATATAAATTTCTGTTGATTATGAAACATTTCATGACTTGTATACTATGAAAACCAGTTCGTAAAGCATTCCTATAAATGAGTTTGAAATATTATCAACACAACTCCGGACACATATGAATATTCATACTTTCTTTGCTACAACATGCAGAAACTTTCTCAAACCACTCAAACCAGCTTCAGCACGCAAAGCACATCACAACTGTTAATACAACACACTGAGTGCAACAAACACATCTCCGTGCAATGCCCAGGTTTTCCTATCCAGCTCACCTAATGTAGATTGACCTCCGCTACAAGATCTATATTTCTGCAGACATTATTCAATATCACATTAACCTGGGCTGCAAATCTACAATGTGTCTGAGAGGAATCAAACTCCACTCTCTACCTACAACACCAATCTTTCAAATGAGTAAGAATACACTGCTTATCAGCTCTGAATATCATCTTGCTAACAACAGCCCTCTCCCACTTCCAAGTAAAATCTGACCTCCTGCCTCTGTGAAAATGTTGGCAATAATGAATTATACTACTGTGTCTAGCTCACTCAGTCACACTTTTTTCTCTAGCAGTCCTGGTATTCACATATAAAAACGGCATAAAGTCCAGTTCTCTCACTGTATTCACAGTTTGTTTTATATCCTTTCATTGTTCAACATTGTCAAGCAATTAGATTATCAGGCAGAACAAATATGGGATGAACAAACCCAGTAAACCAAGTATGGGTGAATCATCTATCATACCACTAAATTTAAAGGGCAATGGGGTCATGGAAACAACATGTTAAATTATTCTTTTCTCTTCGGTATCTAATATTATCCCCCCCCAAAAAAGGCAAGTAATGTTAAGGCTCAGAAAATCCGAGCTGCTACGCTACTAATGTAAAAATCTGTACTTATTTCAACACAGAAGTACAAAGCTAGCATCTAATTAACAACAAAAGCTGCTGTCTTCCCAAAATACAACATAATCAATGCATATAATAAATTCCACATGATGTTATACAACACAAAATATATGGATGTCTTTTGCGACACTATAGCTGCAGGCTGAAGAAGAACATAAAGACAATATCAACCGGTAAAATATGAAATCATTTCAGCTTCAGATGAGATGAATGCACAACTGTTGGTAAACACACTAACACTTACTTAGCACGAAGAATGCCACTCCTGGCTTTGCGTGATTTTTCTGGATCTGGGAAACTGGATTTGGCCAGGACATCATCAAACTGTTTGCGGGGAAGACCTAAGACAGGGGCAGACAATAAAAAATAAAACACAGCACATCATTTTCAGATCTCAAATTCCTTGTGGCCGCCTTAGGAACAACATCGCTACCTTAAAAATCATGTAGGAGCCTTTAAAACCATGTGCCTGCTTTAAGAAGCACATGGCTGATTTATGAATGTGAGGTGCGCATGAATGAAACTTCCCTTTAAATCTGTGATCAAAAGATTTCAAATATATATATACCATGGTGTCATTACAGCTTTTCCAAAAGGGCAGAAAATTTGATCATAGCAATCTTTTCTAAAGCTTTCTGATATTACATTTTTTTCATCTAATTTAATCTATTTCTACATACTGTAAAATGCAATGTGTACGATACCTTAAGTTGCATCTGCTCTTGTTTAGACATTTAGGTAAATATTCTTACCTGGCATGACATAGCCTGACACACTTGTCTGACGAGTTGATGCACTGCGAACTGGAGGGAGTTCTCGCCCACCTAGGCCAACAACAGATAATGAGTGTATATTCTCTGAATGATGTTGGCATCCAGTTTTTATGGTCGTGCCAAGTGACTGGTATAACGATGGTGAAATCACGACATTACATTTTACTTAAAGCAGATTTCATATTCATTTTCCCACACCCTCAAAATCTTTCTGATTTGGCACAGCTAAAAGGTATAAAATTAAAGTAGGAAATGATATTTACCTTTAAAATTTTTGATACTATTCAATGTGAAGAAGTGAAATACAATCTCTCACAGATGGAATAATCATAAAACAAGGTCCCAGGTCCTTATTACACTAACTCAAAACTCTGAAATGATGCCTACATTCAGAAAAAAAAACAACACAATCTTACTTCACAATCATTTGTCTATTCCTTGTCCAAGACATGCAAAATATGCAGAATTGTGTGGAACTTTGATAATCTAAACAAACATCTAAGCAATTGATTAAACCCTAACACCAATAAAACAAATAACAGAAGTAATCTTTGATAAATCTATTGAGAAGATCTGAATGATCACAAAACATTCTTGGTGGTCAATACCTACCTGCAGTACCACGAGAAACAGCTGAAAATGTGTCCTGTCTCATCAAGTTGTCTTGTGTCTTTTTGCAGGTGAGCTCTCTACTGGCTTGCCAGTTAAGTAAAAATTGCCGGGCTGTATCTGTAATGCTTTTTCCATCGAGCACCTCTGATGGTAAACACAAATATGGCATAAGAATAAAATACTGTTCACAAGATCCTCTGATAATGTTAAACACTAATCACCATGATTTCCTTCATTTAGTTCAATTTTGATGCATTAAAATAAAATCTCAAACATTTCCACGACCATCAATTTCACTTCGAACAGAAAAGTCAAAACAACAATGTAAACAGAATTCAAAAAAAAAAAAAAAAAACCAAACAAACAGTACACATATGTTGAAGTCCCCACACAGCACCATAACTAGACAAGAAGTGATTTAAGACAAGAATCACGGAAGTGAAATAAATTACCGGCTTTGCCCTCAAGCCATGAAAATGAAAATTATATTATCCAGGAACATAATAAAAAACCAGAAGTTTTCATGAACAATCAAATGCCTTTCGGTCTGATCATGAAAAGTTAACAGGTATGCAATCTTCAATGGGACTAAATACTCATTCACAGCTACTGCTACCAACCTAAATGTTTGCCCATAACAATAACCCAGTCCTTGTACTTGGTTTTCTGACACACAGGATTGCCCAACAGATCAAGTCGCCACAGAAAACGCCAGATCCCCAACAAATGTGCTAATTCTTTCATATCTTTCAGCTCATTGTCTGCAGCTAACAACTGTGTCAAGTTGGGCAGCTGTTCTAACTCACGAATACTGGTCAGGTTATTCCCTGATACATTCAACACTTGCAGTTGGCTCTGAACAACAACAAACAAGATTTTAAAAATGAAAAAATGAAAATGAAAATACTGATGCTTTAGAAAGATATAAATCACAAATGAGTTTAGCACAATTTCATTAGGTTATCTATATTCATTTTGTCCTTGGAAATTAGCCGCATGAATCTGTTCAACAGTTAATACTCAGGATAAGCTGACCTGCATGATAATAATTAAGTTCATTGCTACAGTGACATTCTGGTTCTCCTACTTTAGTGACCGTCAAAGTTACGAAGAGCATGTTTCAGAGTAAAGACTAACAAATAGTATCAAGACACCAGATCAGGACTGTGAACTAATACCTAAATTTATTGATATGGGTATACCCACATAATGAAAGAGTTTATCGAGTCAACATGAAGAAATGATGATAGCTTGTAATTAGTGAATTATATACAGTCATCCAAAGAACGATACTTACAGCAAGAGCTTGAAGAGATCGGGGATCAAATAAAAGCTGTTCTCCATGAGGCAATCGCTGATTCTCAACGTGGAGTTCTTGAAGCTGTTGTAGCTTTTCAAGGCCCTCTAGCACCGTTATGGTATTGCCACCAATATACCTGTCACATGAAAAGGGCCACACAAGACAATTGATGGAATGAGGCAAAGATTTTTCTGTGTGCCTTTAAACAAGGAAAGCTAAGTTTGGGTACCACTGATTTGATTCTGCTATAACACACTTTTTCTGAAACAACATTCATAACTTATTCTTTCAATTATAAATGCTTATATCCATCTAAGATGGGCAAGGTTTCTTAACATTTTATAAGTGTCCTGTGAATAAACTAGCTGCTTAAAATATGATTTATAAATTTTTTTAGCTTATGACACCTCAAACTTGTGACACATTTTGCAACTTATTACTAGTCTTAAGATTAACGAGCTAAATTTCGTCATTATGAAGCACAGGTATTTCTGCTTGCTTAACTGCCAAGATTGTGCACTCTAACACTGAACCTGCTTCAGTACATTTCCTCCACATATAGATTTTCCTAAACATAACATGCTACTTGATTCTGAGAATGATATTTATCTCTCAAGATGCTGTAGCTTCAGGATCTGATGCCTTCAAAAAATGATTTGTGTTGCGCCCAGACTTACAACTTTTGTAGCCGTGTAAGTGCTGACAAGTTTTCTATCTTGGAGATATTGTTATTTTGTAAATAGAGATGAGTCAAGCTGCAGTTGCTGTTTAAATTTGGAACACCATTCAGCTGGTTGTCATACAAGTACAGGACAATCAGATTACGACACATGGACAAATCTTCACCCTGAAGCATACAAAAAAAAAAAAAAAAAGTAATTTATCAATATAGAAATACAACTGCACATGTGAAGATAAAATAATAAAACAGTGCTGTAATAACTTAGTGCCGTACTATTCCAAATAAACTTGAAAATTGTGGTCTGCTTTTGATTTTGAATGTTTCTTAATGACTATTGATTTAGCTGTGGACTTTGACCGTACTAGTACTACTTGATACTGTTAGCATGAACTCTGAAAAGGTAATTCTGATTTGCTGCAAAAAACATATTGGTACCAATTTTTATTTCCTAAGGATGAATGAATTTTAAATCATCCTTATGTAAATTAACCTAATTACATATGCAAATTATTATTTGCCATGTCCAAAAGATATATTTGATGACAGGAACTGATTTGCCACATCAAAATACTTGGTGAATATCAATCTTGATTTCTCTCAGACGAAATGCAAATTTTCATTGTTAAATTAATATATATATGCTGCTGCAACTTAACCAAATTAAATATGCAAATTACATCTCCCCTCGCACTCCAGTTATCAAAAATTTGACTACAGATACTCATTCAGCACTTAAAAATACCTTTGAATGCCAATGTTCCTGTCAATAGGGTGAATAGAAAATTTGTTTCAATGTTGGAATGAAAATATCTTGATTTTTCTACTGTTGTTGGCAAACTTTAATTCATATTGCAGCAAAATTCCCCCTTTTTGCACAGATTTTTGATACAGAAATTGCCATAACTTTTTTATTTATCGACTGATTTTGGAAACTCAGGAAAGTTTTGTTTGTAAGCTATTTCCTATTTAAATGCAGACTTCCATCTATTTTACTGACGTCCAGCATTATAAAAATACATTGGCACTGCTAAATAAATTGTGCTGCTTGTCAAGTTTACCAGAGCATATTTGTACCCAACCCTATATATGCTTATCAAAATAATTTCTCCAAGACTCATGAATAATTTATAAACTCAATCACACGTGATGCCAAAAGTGAAGCTGCCAAATGAAATTTACTGAAGAAGAGAAGGAGATATGAAAACAGGCTTACAATATCATCAATATTCTTGTTTTCCAGATAGAGATGAGTCAGCCTGTGCACATACTGTGGCATACTCTCATCTCTCTTTTTCTTGGTGTAGCCAGATGTGCCTCGAGCAATAAGGTCCATGGTTAACTTCACCATGATTCTGGTAATTTTATTTTGGTTGCACTTTGAAGAAAACTGAACTTTTCACTCTAAAATCAGACTTGAAATGCTCACACATGACATGTTAGAAGAAAATAATGTTGAATCATGCCGAATCTAGATTTTTTATCAAAGAATACTCTTCTCACTCTCAACATTGTGTCCCAATCTGAAAAAAAAAAAAGAAGAAGAAAAAGCGTTAAAAATTCCACTGTAATAACACCACAGAACTACAGAAAGGTTTCCACCACATGATAACTTTTGCTTAAAAGTTAAAGTTTATTTCACATTTTATTAAATTTATACCAGCAGGATAATTTAAATTTATGTTCCTCATATTCTTTTATTGCTGTGCAAACAAAATACATATTGACACAAGCATTATGCATCCTACGCCTAGATCTAGATCTAGATCTTTCCCATTACAATGTTATAATCACAAACATGTGAGCACAGGCTAAGTCTAACACATTGGAAAGTTCCGTCTGTGTGTACTCTCTGCCTGGAAGAGCATGCGCGAGAAAAGTTGAACGTTTTATATGCAGTCATTTGATGCCTGCTGCGGAAGTCAACAGTGGTTAATGAATAAACAAACGTGTGCTCTCTACAATGCGTGGTTGTGGTATAAATAAAAACAGACCCCAAAATTAAACCATGCGCAGTGATATGAAGCAGTATTTTATTGTTTATGTTGCTATGATGGTTGTTAGGAATTTGTGGAAGCGGAAGTGCAGCACCGATAGAGAAAGTAGAAGAGCTATTTTCATATCCGGTGGATGGTAGCAAAACATTCTCGGCTACGCTGTTGTCCTGCTGACACAGAACCATGGAAGACGAAGCACCCGTCATTTATGGATTAGAATTTCAGGTACTTTACTATCTTCCTCTAATGTCCAGCTATTTCCCGTGATGCTTTTAACTGGTATGAGTGAAACGAGTTTTGATAATAATCGTCCATTCTTTAATAGATCTAGATCTAGACTATTCTAGAATTAGAAATCTATATCTAGATCTAGATTCTAGATTTCTAGATATCTAGATCTATTCATTCTAGATCTAGATGTAGATCTACAGTTCTAGATCTAGTCTAGAATCTAGATTAGATCTAGATTCTAGATCTAGATTAGATCTGACTAATCTGGTTCATTTTAACAAGTGAACTTATGGCTTGTCGATGAACACCTAAATATAGTCCCCCTATTAACATGTGCTAGTCAGAACACTTTTCATGTGTTTGCATCGGGAGGTCCTTCGCCCACCCGCGCCAGTCAAGAAAACACACTAAAGAGGGGACTTTTGAGCGGGCTTATCAAAAGGTTGGGTTTAGTATTTGTATGGGACAAAGAAAGAAGAAAGAAACGAAAGCGTGGGTTAGGGGAGGTCTTCATCATATTAATTTTATGTTTGTTAACTTTTTGGTAAGTGGCGGGCGGACGGGGGAGGGGGGGGGGAGACCTTCCGCATCAACTGCATGTCTGTGCGGTCACTGTAGTGTTACTGTGTATGTTGGTGCAGTCACAAGTTGTTTTTCATGCAATCACCTGCATAAGTGCCATCAGTGCCTGCTCATCTGTGGGATCAATATCAAAATAGATCTGATAATCAACCTTCCCATTCTCCTCTTTTCCAATTCTCTGTCTTCCCACTCTGACTCTTTCTCGTCCTCATGCCGGTATTTTGCCTTATTTTCGTGGGCTGCTCTTCATCACCACACCACAAACCACCCACTTCTTCTTTCTAACTCCTTAAATTTTTTCTTTTCTGCTTGTCCTGTATCTTCTGTTTCTTCTCTGCCTTCTTTCTTTCCTGCTTTAAAAGAAGGGAGAACTGTTCTCGTACAGTTTAAGTTACTGAATTTACTAAACCTATTCTTTGATCAAGTTGCAAAATGCCTTGAAATATATCCTAGATGTATTTGTCATTTGAATTTTACCACAGTATTCTTTGTTTCTCATTAAATTCACTTGTTTACTATTAGCTGGTACGCAGTGGCGCTTTTGAACTCTTGTTTTGAATACATCATGTAGTCATAAAAATAACTCCCACTTGATGCACACACAACATTGATGTCATGGTGCAATTACCAGTGACCGCACCTCATGCTGGGTGTCAAATGAATGGATGTCAGTGCAGTCAGCACCATATGTGCATAATCACCCTCATAATCCCCATAAAACATATTTTCAACGAAAATCCATCTAAAGTTGAGTGTCCAAAGCACTTCTGTGAGCTTACACTAGACCACTAAATGGAGAAAACTGTAGGGTCACATCTTTGAACTCAAGATGGAAGCTGTGGGGACACAAAACTTGGGAAAGTTATTCAAGGCAAAATGCAAGAAGAACGTCACAAAAAGTGGATTAGTCACAAAAACAGCGGTAAATTAAACTGTATGGAAAAACAAATATTGACTACATCGACGTGCTGACTGCACCTAGTGCATTGACAGTAGATTCTATGTCATAGACTATGAACAAGATCTAATCTGCACTCATACAATGATTGGTAACTATTAATTTATCATCTATTTAATTCAGGCATTAGATTGGTATTTTTTGCTTCAGAGGTAGAATACTATTACTAATGCGATAGTTTTAGCCAAAGTATTATGCATTACACCATGACATTTCATTTTAAGCCAATCCACATCTAAACCAAGCAGGCCTAGACATTATTTCATTGGATCTCAAGTCTGACACTACTAACACTGTCAGTATTTTTTTAACCGTTTGGCACTAACTTGTTTGTTTTAAAAATTTAACAATCGCAATCAACTTGAGATCATGGATAAAAACAATGTGACTCACGCTGGGTAAAAAGGTCCACACTTGCTTCGAAGTTTACACTGGTTAAAAATGTGCAAGCTCAATCTGGCACTGGGTAAAAATGTTCTCATGCATTTGTGTAAACTAAACACAATGGAGCATCTATGTGGCAAGGTAGGAAACAAGGAACATAACGAGTCAAACAAACAGCTTACCACTTAACAATACATAAATAATCAACAAGTTTTGACACTGCGGCCAGCAGAGAGCACCAAGAAGGCATTGCCACAAATTAACGCAAGTGACAGATGCAGGAAGAACTAGACGGCCTCCCTCAGGTCATCTTTTGTATCTGCCATTCGGGCCGCTAAGTTGAGGAGGAAGCAGGGCGACAGCCTGCCTATGACCCCAGCAGTCTCTACTGCCACTGGGGTGAACTCGTACCAATCTGGCAGCCTCTGCTGGTATTTGGCAATTTTTCTCTCCTCAGTTGCAATGGCTGCTGACTCTGGCTTGACGCCAGAAGAGACCTAACAGTATCAATTAAACAAAATACATCGGGGCTTCAATCTGACTGCATGTAAATTTGTAATTCTAAATTTCTAGGGAGAATTTCTGCAGCTCTCCACTTTTTTTTTTTAGCAGAGGAGACCAACAATAAAAACTGCTCACAGTCATAGTCTTTTGCTAAGGAATTGCCCATCCCACATGATTACTGTTGTGTGGCTACTGAAATAGCTCATGTTCCACTTAAGTGAAGATTGTGCTGCAGCATTATTATATTTGTCGTGTCCATCCCTCATATGACTAAGATCTGCTTGGTGCAAACTCGAGACACAGGACACTGAGACAAACCAGTCCTTCTCTGAGTATAATCATTTGTTGCATTGTTGCAAACATTTATATATGCACTCAGCGCGATAGACGAAATTTGAGGAGTTGATCCGTCTCAGTATTCTCTGTCAGTAGGCAGTCTTTAGCATCTATAGTATAAAGGAAAATCAGCATAGGCATCTTAGTGGAGGGAGCTGCATAATACTTTTAAATGCTAAATTCCATTCGTCTTCAAATGAAGCCTCAAAAATGCATGAGAACATGAAGTACATGAGTATTTTATTTTTTGTTGCAGGCTAGATCCCTTTGTGCTCAGGAGGCAGAGACAGATTGTATTCGTTTTCTTGTGGGCACACAATCTTTGAGGGCAGAAAATCAGGTTAATGTCTTTCAGTCATTGAGAGAACTTCTAAATGTTTAAATGGTATAGTTGTTAAAAGAAAAAAAAAAGTAATGTCATTCCAGTTTGATGCAAAGTTGTAAATTGTAGAGTTTGATATTTAGACTGTTTGTAACTAGAAGTGGATAGGAACATTTAATATTTATTAAATCGGAATATAGCAGTCAGAGTTGCATTTTACTGTGGAATTTGTCCAGCTTCTGAGAAGATTGGTCAAACAACATATTTTTACACACCACTGTCGTCACTGCAAGAATTACCTGCAGTATTATTTGCCAGCGACTAAGAATAAAGTGCATACAGATTGTTACATTTTCTGACAGCACTAGTGATGGACTTGCAACACTTTAACTTCATGGATAACACTAATTTGATAAAAAAAATAACAGGCGCATGTTTAATCAGGTTTTTTTGTTTTTTTTTGGTAAATCTCATAGCAGATTAACAGTTATGTTATCTTTCTTTTTCCAGGTACATTATATCGACTTCGACGATGAAAACAATGTCATCAATAAGACCATTTTCCTCCATCGTGATGGAGAGATCTGGAATATGAGTTCTTCCACATTTGACTCATCTCTCTTCTCCACATGTTTTAATAAGAGTAAGCCTTTAGTGACTTAAGTGGACATATGATAGAAGATTTCTTTTTTTTTTTTTTCCCCTCTGGTATTTTGGAATCAATGATTTAAAAATTTATTAACAGTGTTGACAATCTATTATTTGTGTGTCATCATATTTACTTTTTAGTTCATTCACCATTATGGTAATTTCTGGGGTTGAGTTAACTAATTAACATGTAATTTCTGAACATACACAACTAATAAACTTTATTTTTGTGGATGTTTGGACAATTGAACATGTTCTCCAGAATGAGGTAGCTGGTCAGATTTTAATGAAACTTCTAAAGGCATTTTATGCAAAAGAAGCAAAAGGCAGAGTTGCATCGCATAATAAATATACCATCTGCGCAAGGTTCGCCTTTTCGTGTGAATCAGGTGCCTGTTGCACAAAATCCTGCCTTACATGTTTAAATTATTACTAGATACATACTTGTACGAGTAAGGTAGAATGCCACAGACTACTTTATGTTTGCGGTAAAATTCAGTTATTCCCAATATATGTTTCAGCTTCAGAGGCCAAATCTGAACTGAGAGCTGCTGTTTGGCAGATCCCAAGTACAAATGACCCACCCAGTCCAGCAGGAGATGACAGCTCCAGCTCACATCCTCATCTCACACTGAAATGTTATCTGGAGCCTGAGGAACACACTGACATCAAAAGGTGATTTGTAATTGGCTTTTCACTTTTTTTTTTTCTGATATATTGTTACACATAGACCGAAATCTCTAGATAGGCTTTTTGACATCTTTAGTACTTTAGTGCTGGTGGCAGTGGAAAACATGTCTTTATCATTGGAAAATTTGTCTTTTCCATATATTATATACTGATATAATTCATATTGAAACCTGTTATGCATTCCAAACCTTATGTTGGTCGTTGGTGTAATCTTCACAGTTTATTTATGTGTATGTTGCTGTCAGTGTAGTTATGCAGCTTCACAATGGTGTTTGCTGCAAAGTATAGCACATTACAAAAACTAATTCTTGCAAAATTGCCTAATGAAAATCAGTACATGTTGAAAATGATGTTGCAGTAAGCTGTGGCATGACATCAGCCTTTGTATAAGAGTGAAGAAATTCTTGAGATATCTTTATCATTGTGCAGCGAGAATGTGTTTATTGGTTGTTTTTAATTGATACAGTCGTATGCATTGAACTTAAAATTAAATGGAGACTACAGGCTGCAAAGGATACATGAAGACAACATCATACTGTCAGTCTGCAAAGTAAATACATCCTATCATCTTTCTGCAGACTGAATGGTATAATTGGTAATGTGACATAATGAAATTTGTAAATGGAAGAAACTGCACTTGTATGTAATTCTGTTTGTACATATTATGATTATGCTGTTGTTTTTTTTTAAACAGTGTTGTATGGCACCCAACAGGAGAAAGTCAGACAGTGATTGGTCTTTGTGAGGACAGAATTGTATGCTGGGATCTTGATACTGCATCATCGTCTGCAAAGGCAAGATGTGGCTGACATTTGCCTACACCAATCTTTACTCTTTGCATTTGCTTTCACAATTGGCATGAAGTGAACAAACATCATGATGCAAGCCAGTGTAACAGTTTAGCTTAGGGTCAATATGTAGAAAAGATATTTGCTGGGCAGATATGGCTTAGAGGAACATTATTTTCTTCATTTTTAACTTCTATGTGTCTTTTGGGGGATTTTTGTTTTTTTCTTAGTCTGTTTGTTTGTGTCGCTTGTTTGTTTGTTTTTTAACCACATTTGCATTTTGTTTTCCAACAATATAGAAATGTAAAATTGTTAGTATTGTTTTGCACACCCAAAAGATCAGAGAATCTAAAATATATTAACTTCTTTAGGAAAACATGAATTCTTACATGCCTCCATGTCAAGTGCTCACCAACAGCTGCATTTGAATTTAATTTTACAATATTATGGTGTGCATGGTCTTTTACTGTTCATTTATACACTATTCCCTCTGTGAATCAAATTGTTGCAGGTAATCTTAGGGAGATTTCATTGTGGATAAACTGGAATGGTTTTGAAGATTCCACATTAAAATAATGGACCTAGTCAGAAAAAGAAAAGAACCCGGTGTTGTAAAATTTAATGTTTCATAAGAGATCTTTATAATTTCTAGAGCCATGAATTAGAATAGCGTTAAGGAAAGTCATTTCTGTAATCTCAGATGCTACTGAAATTCGTCTTAAGGCTGTCAATTCTTGTTTCATTCATTCAAATATATTTGGGCAATAATATTGTGAGTAATGTTAACAGGTATATGAATAAATACCTAGAATATAATTATATCATCAGGAATAGGATTTCATGGTCTTATTTCTCACTTTCACTGCACTTTGCACTTCATGCCATCAGTTCTGTATTTGAAATGTTGCAAAAATAATATAATTAAACCAGAAATCCCCTCCAGCAACTATTACAAATCTATGAGAATCTGTTGTCTCTGAATTTAATGGCGCAGAACACAGAATGTCATAAACAAAAATAAGCTGAGGAGGTTCTGATTGTAAACAGTTTGAGTTGAAGCTGAATGTTTTTGTTCTGGTGGAGTAGATTACCAGCAGTACAAGTGTAGAGGGCAAAGGTCATCCAAAACTGACCAGCGGCAAGTGGAATCCACATCATAACTGCCAACAGATTGCCACAGCTAATGACACATCTGTGAGAGGCTGGGATCTCAGATCTATGAGGTAAGAACAAAAAGAAATGTCATCATTTCTACCACAAATCAAAATTTTGCGATTATAAGAAATATCAATAATTGCGTTAGGTCACTGCATATCATCAATATTAGCCGAAGTTCCAAAATTTTAGAAATGCATGTTGAGTTTGTCATATGTGATTGGGATTCTCACAGGGAGATCATCTTCTGGAGACTTAAAATAAATTCCATTTGTATTTGACTCAAAAGAATTTGGTGGTGTAGAATTAAGCATATTGTTATCACCAATATATACCAAAGCTAGTTGAAAGTGTTATGTCACTCTGCGTTAAGGTTTAATCCTTTTATTTTGCCAAAGACAATCCAACCTATAAATTAGTCACTGAAGTAAATATAATGCAAAGGAAAAGTTAATGATAAATGCTGTAGACTTTCTTGAATGACTGAATGTTTAACTAGATGTATTTTCGCTCTTCTTTCCGCTAGTCAAGTTTATCAGATTGAGTCAGCCCACAGTCAGCTGGTGAGAGATTTAGACTTCAACCCAAATAAACAGTATTACCTGGTTACATGTGGGGATGATTGCAGAGTCAAGTTCTGGGACACTCGCAATGTATCAGAACCACTGAAAGTCATGTCAGAGCATTCACATTGGTAGGTGGTTTGCTTATATGAACTGTTATGTTTGTGTGTGATTGAAAAAGCACTTTGTCAGCACTGTACACTGTAAGTTCTTAGAAACGGAGACTTAGGCAAAGATATACTGTGAAGGAGTTGCCATTCATGTAAAAAATGGTTGTGTGGCTCAAAAACATGGTATGGATGGAATATATAGCTAAAATGGTTATGTTTTGAAGGAAATACTCAGACTGTATGGCGTTAAAAATTTCTGTCTTTATGCTTTCACAACTGGTATAATCAATTATCTCAAGCCAATGAAGTAACATACTTTACATTTCTTCACTATGGTGATTCTGTGAGATGAATATCTACCTTGAAAGACTTAATATTTTTATACTTTTTGTCTGTCATCCACAGGGTGTGGGCGGTTAGATACAACCATTTTCATGATCAGCTTGTGCTGACATCCAGCAGTGACAGCCGTGTAATACTCAATAGTGTTGTGTCTCTGTCATCAGAACCATATGGTCATTTGGTTGAGAAAGATGACATTGATAATGATGATGATGATAGTCTTCATGAAAGGTAAACATTCCATAAAGTTGTAACCTAACTAAAATGAACACCATCTAAGGCATCATGGCATCAAAAGGTAGCTTTTTATAGCAAAAATTGAAATGTGAAAAAGTAATGCAAGTTACTTGGGTATTAATTCCAGTTTCAGTAAACTCTCCAGTAATCTGTATTATTATGAATATTAATAAAGCAGGTCACTCATTTAGCATAGTTGCAAAAGGGGACACTCCTCTTGCGAATGTATAAATAAAGATGTTGAGTTACTTCACAGCTTTAAGGACAAGAAAGAAAAAAGCTGGTAGTTTTCTTTTGCTGTGCCAGGAAAAGTTGCACTATGAAGTTGGGAGATACTATCATTTATTGAAAAGATTGAAAAAATGAGAAGGGAGATGCCCTCGAGGTTTTTGCAATTTAGATTGCAGTTCGGCTGATAGATTCATTATCTAATAACTTGTTTGACAGTGAACTAGATTTAAATTTCATATTTTTGTGATAGTCACAAATCAGTTAACTGGAAGCTTATGCTAATATAATTTGTTTTATTGTCTATCAGCTCCCAAGAACCACCTAAAGATGGAGTGATAGCCACGTATGAAGAACATGAAGACAGTGTCTATGCTGTGAGCTGGTCAAGTGCAGACCCATGGACATTTGCCTCCCTTAGTTATGATGGTCGTCTTGTCATCAATCGTGTTCCTCGTTCAGAGAAATACAAAATTTTGCTATAGTGACACTAGTTAGAATAGCAATAACTTCATGGCTATCTCAGGACAAAAGACAAAGATTTGAAAGGTTATTTTAATTTGCTTGAAAGAATTGCAAAATTTTCGTAAGTTGAGAGAGAGTGGAAATCACATGGCCTTAGTAGAACCTCCTGCTACAAGATTTATCATTATGGTTGTTAACACACTGGAAACAAAATTTCTTTATGTGACCGACTGAGACATCTTGAGAGAGCAGAATAAATGATGATAGCATGTTGTCTTTTGCATGTTTTGTGGTTGGATTGTGTGTGAATTGTTAATTGTTTGATTGCATGGCTGACTAATTGAGTGGGAAAGATGTCAGTGTTGGTTACATTCCTCATATAATAAAGTAGGGCATAGTTACTGAGTTAACATCAAGTTCTTATGTGACATGAAGTACTTCTACCTTCTGCTTTATGTCCTATGTAATGGTTTCTTGTTTATGTAAATTTCTTAAGTCCTTGAAAGATTATTTTTGTCAAAAATCATTTTAGCTAATTTTAAGGGAAGTGGAGCTAAGAGGTTCAATCTTGGGATCAGAATCTGAAGGCTGAAACTTTACATCTGGTAATTCTCTCTAGATCCCAGACATAACAATCAAATATTGGATCCATTAGGTCCAAATAGACTTTTGACTGCAAGGATTAAGATTTTGAAATATTCACATTACTTCAAGCTGACAGCGGTGTATAGCACAGTGGTCTTATTCGTATTATGCTTGAGGATGCTTAGTAGAATGTGTTCATCTTGGAGATCATGTCATATGCTCTAAGTGATTTGGGTTTTAGCATTTTGTTTCTCTTGGAACTGGACATGTCTTGTATGTGGAATGTCAAAGTTCACATAGTGCACAGATAATGATAAATGATGGGATAGAATGTTTTCATATTTTTATCACTAGATATGAGTTTCATAACTGTAATTTGGTAAAGGGATTTCTTATACAATGTTGATGAAGAATGTATGTGAAAATATGTACATATATCTTGTATCCATTCCATGGTAATCTGCAATAAAATGTGCAATATTTGACAGCCCTTTTCCTTGTGCATTTTTTTGTAATTTTGTCGAAGTTTGCATGACCATTCTCACAAAAGTGGCTGATGTTGTCCTTGGTATCTTACTTTTGAATCTTCCTATTGGAAAATATTTGGAAACAGCTGAAAATTGTTTCATATGACCAAGGGGTGACCAGATCTTAAGTTCAGAGATTAGGAATGAGCATACAAGATCTGAATACTGTAGGTTGTGTATTACAGGGGGAGAATTTGGCCTTCACCATCTTTGTAATGTGTATATTTATTTTGGTAATTGGAACCACTGATAGCTCTTGTTAATTAGATGTAACTGTAATGTCCAAAGTAATGAGCCAAAATAACTAAAATGTCAGTCCACTGGCATGAAGAAAATTTTCATTATATTCAATAATCAATCAGTTAAATTTCCTGCTAAATTTGAATCTTTTCTTAGCTTTCTGACACATTTGGCACTGTTTCACAAGATACCAGCCACATTTAATAATTGTATGCTAGCACAGACACAATCTCAGTTTGTTGTGGTGTTGGGCACCATCCCATTTGTCATATCTGTATACTTCTTTTACAACGAACTTGGTACATGTGTATGTATTAGATTTCTTCCTGATTATCCCGCTACTTGTTTTTCTATTTACTAACAGTATCAAGTATCATGCATATTGTAGCAACATAGTAAAATCCTGTTAAGCTTGAAGATTTCGTCATAACCCAATATTTACAACAAACTATGATTGACATTCATTCAAACAAAGAGCACACACACCTCCTCTGGCAGATGCAAAGAAAGAACAATGACCAGTGTTGGCGGTAGAAGTGGTTGGTAGATTTTTTTCTTTAATATTTTGTTTTTAATTTTTTTGTTTTCATCAGGTTGGATGCAAGCAGAGGGCAGAAAGGGCGTGGGTAGCACACCAAAATCTGTGGAATTAAAATCTCTATAAACATTTCATACAACAAGATCATCAAATCACATAGAAAATAGGCTCATTCCAATGTACAGAATATAGTTCCATTTACAGCGTGCTGGGTATACCAAAAATATATTTCACAGGAAAGAAAGGGCGTGGCGGGGTACAAATATTTACAAACAGGTGTACACAAGAAGAGAGAATTAATCATGTACATTAAAAATATTTTTCAACAAATCAGTTGAAAAGCACACGTTAACATGGATGCCATGTAAAAACAACCCTCTGGAATTTTTTCAACATGAATGTGAGGATTTCATCGCTAGTCATTTCATCTATAGTTTTGTTTCATGTTTAAGCAGTTCACATCACGGTTATCCGCAGGATGTGGTATGGAGAGTGTCATTTTGCCTGTCACTTTTTAAAATTTTAATGTATGTACCGGTAATTAAAGATGTAGATAATTATTGTACTACACATGAAACTAAATAAATTATTTCACTGACACGTTATTAACTAGTCTCTTGTTACGAACAAAAAAAAAACAAAACTACAAAAAATGCTTTCCTACTTTCCAAATTCCATTCCGCCCATTGGAGCAATATTAATAGGGGTACAGAAGACTGAGCCGGTTTTTTACCTGTGATGCAACGCATTGCGCAATAAGCCGCCGACCCCTGTTGGAAAACTGAGCCGGGTTCTTGTTGTAGGTATCGACTATGTTGTTTTCGAACTTAAGATCGATTAGCCTGATGTACCAACCCTAAAGACGCTGGACTGTATAAACATGATAGATCTTTGGATAGACTCAATATGCTAACTGACTGCGCGCGCGCGCGCGCCTAACACAGCTCAATAGGCTAGCCCAAGGCGACAGAGACAGGCCTAGTCAAGCAGTTTGTTTTGGTCATGAGTTCCTAACCACGTCTGGTGTGCTGTGACCTCACTCGAAGATTAGGCTAGGAACTCACGTCCAAAACAAACTACTTGGTTAGGTCTGTCTCTTTGCCGCCTTGGTACCAACCCAAACCAAAACTAATCTCAGCACTAGAACTTAAGAGACTGACAAAACATCACCTAGCACACAAGACATAGGCTTTTAGACTAATGCCTAATTCTAGCCAACACACAAGACATTACATAGCACACTACACATGTTAATTGGACTACAACCTGTTCAATGCTACATTACATTACATTGAGAGCCAGATAAAAGACGTTTGAATGGAGACTTTTACTACCGAGCGAGGCCGAAAAGGGCTTATTGGTAATAGATTTTATAACAGATTGGCAGAAACAAACATGAAATCGGTGAGATGGAGGTGCACGAACAGGCAGTGCAAAGCAAGTATCGATATGCCAAAAACCGGCTCAGTCTTCCAACAGCTTCTACGAGCTACCTTTGAAGTTTTGAACAATGGGATTAAAAATCCGGCTCAGTTTTCCGGTACCCTATTAATAGTGGCGCACGTCTATGTTCTAACGAATACATTGTAATGAAGGGGAAGAAAAATCCAAGGCGACCGGCCTCAGCTCTAGTGCATTACGTTTGGGAGTGCTTCGTTAGGAAAATTGGGTTTCGGTTGGGACAGAATGGTTGTCCGTATGGGTTTAGGGTCAGGGTTAGGGCAAAGATGCGGGTTAGGATCGGGGTAATGTTGTGCAGGTTGATTCCTTGAAAAAAGCCAAATTGTAATTCATGTTATACTTTGGTTGGGACAACTATCCCTAGCAAATCCCCCACCCTCCAACCAACCCCCCAAAAAAGTCCTTTCTAGGCATCAATCTACACAACGCTATCCAAACTCCAACCCTAACCCCAAACTTGATCTATAGGTGCAATTGTCCCTACAAACCGGTTTCCATCTATATGTATTTTCTTGCTGTCATTTTCAGAACATCACCCATAGCAGAGCCACTAAAGACTAGATATCTATAGCTTTAAAAGGATGTTAATCAAACTTTCAATCATTCTACGTCATGAATATTCGACGTTGTTTCATGTTGTTACTTTTCAGCTTTTGGCAGTGGTGACAGATTTTGTGTTTGATTTAACCTTGCCAGATCAAAAACATTAATGTAGCTTGGCACAGGATTCTAGGATTTTAGCTCACATATCGAGAAACATCTGGGGGCGCACCCGTTCTTTCATTCTTGCACAACTGACAGAAACACAGAGTTACAACATGAGATCGAGATGGTAGGAACTGGCAGGAAAGAACCATGCAATTAATTGTGCTAGCATAGGGTGAAATAGGATTTAATACCTTTGCTCTTCAGCGTGACAGCTGGCTTACAAGAGTACACCGTACTATTACAAATAGTCGAAAACCATTCGTGCACCTGTCAGTTATCGCTAAAACTGAACGCCAGTGGTTATTACTGGTTAAAATGGAATCATGCAATCCTGCGTATTGAATCAAATCGATTTTTTCTTTATTTCCTAGTGGCTCAACCCGTGTTTTTTAGTTTTTTGTTTTTCTTTTATTTACAATTCAAATAAAAAGCGGAGACTACACTTTTTTTCTCTCTCTCCCTCCATTAGTTCGCTAGTTCACCCGCATTGAGACCACGAGAGACCCGCAGCTCGAAACGGAAACAAAATGCGTGATCAGAAAGCATTCGTTACAGACTCTAGACCTTCCTGCATTACCCTCGCCCCCCTCCCCATCCCCAAGGTACTGTAAATGTTACACCGAATGCAGGATCGCCCATGCATTCGTCCACTAACTCAAATTACACCTTGTACCACATCAACAGAACTGTTTCTTATGTCCAGCAAAAAATGTTTTTTAATACAAAAAGGTTAAGGTTGCCAAATTGTAAAACGTACAAAGTGGCAAAGCTTTTGTTATCGCCCTCAAAATAAATGCTATTTCTAAGAATGATACAGGCGTAAAATCAAGTTACCTATCTCACAGCTTGTGAACTGTTCAACAACATGACCTTGAAGAAGGATTATAAAACAACAACAACAACAAAACTGTGCTTTCTTACTCATTTTGATGGTAAGGGATAAAAGGTAACATGAACAACACAAAAATGGTTCACAGAGAAACCTTCTCTTGGAACTGTTTGAATGGAATTGTGTGATAAACGATCGATCAACCAACGGTGAAAACATGTATGTCTCCAAGTCTTGGCCTCAGTTTGGTTCACACCAAAGTTATACACAGTGTTTGCAGAAATGGCTATGACAAACTTCTCCCCTTGTCTTTCACTTTCATCTTAGAAAGTCCTCACAAGAAAAGGAAGATCGTGTACTCACAGGGTTAGATAACTGAGTCCAGCAAGGTCATTTTCTTCACGCTAATATCATTAGCAGATTAATTAACGGACAGGACTGACCACGACGAAAGCCGAGAACGATGGGCAATAGCTGGCGCATTGAAGATCACCTTTAAAAAAAAGTGTGTACGTTTACGACGTCCTTTACACCAAACAGTTTCCCAACTTGCCTGTCACTACCGTATTTAAATTGTTTAAAAAACACAATTCTCATAAATTTAAGATAGACAAAAATGGATAAAATCCATTTCAACAAAGCACTGTTTTTGGGAATATAAAAGACGTGACCAAAGAACAGAAAAAAAAACACATAATAAAGTGCTTGCCTGCATGACTAGCTTGTCAATTATTATTATTATTATTATTCTTTTTTGCATTTTTGTTTTCGACTTCTCCCCAATCCCTATTGGTGCAAGTGGGATTCAGGTGTAATGACGTCACCTTTCGCATGATAACATCACACTATTACTGCGCCTTAGTCGATATCGATAGCGACTATTTTCGATACTGGCCTTCAGCGCGAGTACTCAATTCCAAAAACTGAGTTAGCCGATACTATGGAAATTGCTTTTTTTTAAAATTTCATTTTGTTTTGTTTTCATTTCTTTTATTTCTATTTAAAACCAAACCTTTCCTCGCACTCTTGCAAAAATGTATGACTGTTTTGGTCATAAATATGAGGAGGAAAAAACATATTAAAACCACATCAGTGCCAACCTCATTTTGGCCTTTGATCTCGGTATTAAGCCCTATCTTGTGGAATAATTGTGAAGTTGCAGTATCGATATCGATTATCGACGATAGTGTGGTCATGAGCATCACAATAGAAAGATATTTGAAAAATAAATATCATGTAACGCACAGCCCCAATCGACACTAACAGGACCGGCGAATGGCACAATTCGACCATCTCTCATACTAATTGCCAAAGGGGAAATTATTTTCTATAATAGCCATCACTCCAATACACGCGGTATTTTCGCTACAATATTTTGGACCAAAAATAAGTCGCCCTAGCTGAATTGCATGTCCTATATTATTAAACAAGCATGTTTAATTGGAGGGAGGGCGGGTTGCCTAGCAATACCAGATTAAACTGCACTCCAGCTCTTCTCTTTCTCTCCCTCACCACAATCTCCTTCTTGTCGAAAACACATTTGTGCTCTCGGAAAATGGTCACGCGTTTCCACGTGCTTTCATAAAGTAACTGTCATCTAACACCATCCCCATTTGCAATAAACTTCTACTCTAACATAGACCGGTTAAGCCAAAAACTGATGTGATTTGATAGGGGCGGCCCGGGAGTTACCCTGACTGGACGAGAGGTAGGCCTACAGATTATCATTTCTTATCTTCTGACTTGTCTTTCGAAGAAAAACTATTGACACTAATTAAAAAAAAAAAAGTTCAGTCTCAGTGTATCTAATTTGTTTCTATAAGTAATAATGACTCTAACCCTCTTTCCTTCTTTCTTTGGGTCGATAAAAATGAAGTTGCGCAATGGAATCGAACTACATTTGTGTGTGGTGTGTGCGTCTGTGTGTGTGTGTGTTTAGATTATAAAACTTCAGATAATGACTTTGCTTTCCTCTTCGTCTTGACAACTAACCATGACATTAATTACGAAGAAGACGTCATTCCTGCGTGACTCGGAACCTGAGCCAGTATGGATGAATAGCAGCTAATGAAGGTCTTGAGGATAAGTACTCTTTTCTTCTTTTTGTCTGAGGGCTTTTATTCTAAATACGGATAAGCCTTAGAGAACTTGCGTACCCGCAGTGAGACGCCTCTTGACAGGTAGACAATTTTGCTGACAGAGCTGTCCTTAGCAAAAAAGAAAAACGCATAAAAACCTGCAAAATTGTATTAGCAAGACGGACATTTTCATCGCGTGTATTACTCAACATTTTGACATAAAGTATTTCTTACTGTCATATTCGCACTTGTCAGGTAAGCCCATTCAAAGCAACGTCCATGACCCGTTCAACCCTCCCCCCTTTCCCTAATCGCTCTTGGCGGAATAAAACTAACTTGGGGAGACATAAAGTGGAGACTGCACTCGGTGCGTGATCCAGTTTCTTTTTGGTTTCTGGGAGGATGAGGAAAGTGACATGGTGGGGGGAAGGGAGAGAGACTCACTCTGTCAACGTCTGCATCATATTCTAGCATGTATCACACATGAAACGCGCAACACAGGGGTGGTATCGCAGAGTTTATCTCCACAAGTTTTATCTCCAGCAGCTGTGGTCTACGTTTTATTGCCCGTAAGTCAAACCTTCCTGGGACGGAGCTGTCTGGTTATTAAGAATGCGGCCTACTCACACACCGCTTCCGCAGACAGTGGAACGCCTAACTGATGTTTGAGTATGACGCAGTGTTGCTAGCTGTTGCGGGACCATCTCTGTGACAGCAGCAACTGGAGATTTCTGATCTGGTTGTGAATACATGTACAGTGGTCTAGTGGCTATCAACTCTTAAACTGACTACAATAAAGGACGCCCGACAGTGACACTGGCTGCAACTTTTCACCTCTCATCCTTATGTGGATATCATTTTGGGCAATAAGTATGGATACGCGTACCCGGTATTTGCAAGTATGATACATTTATCCATTCGATATTTCCTGATCACATCATGGACTTTCACTTTCCGTGCCGCGTGACACATTACTTGAACGATCTAAGTAACCAAGAGATTAAAAAAAAAGTGCCAGCCTCAAAGTAAAAGTTGAGAATATTATATTAGAATTACTGACGAAATGGCAAAGTCTAGAGATTCTGGCGTGAGGTAATGGGATCTGATGTCATTACTTTGCCTGCAGTAGTTGGAAATTCGTTCTTATCGTCTTTATTCATTTTCATTCACAGTGTCAAGCTGGCAATTCTTGGCGGTCACTATCATACGACTTCTAGCGTGGTTTTGCATTTGTCAAAATGAATAGCCGGAACAAACTGTGGACTTTGATACTTGTTATTTAAACTTAAATAAATCCATAGAGCTGCACTTCTGTGATGATCCCACGGCTGCATGGAACCAGTCTCCGACAAACTGAAATGTCAGCAACGCCGAGCGCGGTCACCATCGAGATGGGTGGCTCAAGGGTCACCATGATCAAGAGATTTGACTGTAACTACCATCCAAAATTCTGCAGGGAACACCCAAATTCACAACGTGGGGCGTGATCCGATCCCATGGAATGAAGGGAGTCAAGGGTTAAACTATACCATTTGATGGGGGTTCTCTTCCTCAGAAATTCCAAGCTTGGAGTTTCTTTCTTCCAAGAAGGTCAGTGGTACAACGAATGGGATAGTTGCCAGACTGCCTTTTGCATATCACGGCAAGAAGTTGCCGAAAAGGAAATCAGTAGTACAGGAAGGAGCTTATTAGAGACAAACCTATCGCAGGCGGCCATTTTTATTTTTTTTTAAGCAAGAAAACACTGGAGAAAGAGCCATGGTGAAAAAACTTGCATCAAACTGGAAGAGAGACAGACTGGACACAACCGTCACTGAGAAAGAGATATATGTCAGGCTTAAATGTCTTTTGAAATGTGGTAAAAGTATCCGTTTGAACACATTTCAGGAAGTGGTATTCAAAGCATACATAAATGTGACTTCGTCATTTCAGTGCACTAAACAAAATGGCCTAACTCGCAGAGAAGCCAAACATTTCCATAATTTCTTACCGCATTTTTATTGTTGAATTTAACCAGGAAAGAGGGAAAGAAGGAAAGCAGATGGAACGGAACTTTTCACCTAAACATGCATTTTTCCTTAACACATCCCATGACAAGGAACACTCTACTGAAATATTTTAAACTGAGATCAAAATTAGTTTTCGAGACACTCCTGTCTGTTGCTTTATTTTAGTAATGTCTATCATTTTTGTTACTATTACTTGTCATTTCTGTCCATTCCTTCTCCTCTTCTTCTCCAGCTCTCGAATAGTACTGATGCACTGAAGATTTTCCACTCCAGGATATGTATCAGACTGTCACGTGACAATGGTTTAATAACGGTTGGGCACCTAACCGAACCCCGGACAAACCAGTTACGTCAACTGCAGTCCGCGTAAATAACAAAACTTTATTAACGGAGTTATTTTCAGCGCGGCAGCTCGTTTTGGCTTTTGTGTCCCTTGTGACGCACCGGCATTTCATCATTTTAATAACGAATACGGGATGAATCGAGGCAAGGTATTTTTAATCAAATTAATTACTCCTCATTGTGGTCCATCTCTCCAACATACAAGGAGAGTTCGGACCGAAAAGAGCTTGTTAACTATATAAAAACACAAAATTAATGAGCAGCAGTTTTGCAGCCTATTTGTATCCAAGGCCTTTTTGATGGAAAACAACCGAAGGGTGTAAGAAAGCGTGAAATGACGAGAGGGACCTACGTAAAATTACATGCAGTTCTTTTTCTTCCGCATATTACGAAAATCGAGATACTGGAACTTACACATGGGTTAGTTTTATCTGTGACAAATATTGTTGTTGTTGTTTTTCCGAATCACGTAACTAGAAAACGTAATATTTCTATGTGAAGCCCCGATAAACTGAATCCAATGGTTTATTCTGATTAAGTGGTCATCCTTTTTAGCTTGTTTTCTAACACGCCACTGTGCCAGGTCGACCAGTTTCTCATGCAATAACTGAATCTGTCGACATTTTTTCTAAACGTCTCCATATATTAAATTTGTTTCTTTGATTCGTTTATTTGCTTTCTATTTCTGTTGATAACTATTATTATTTATATCATCTCCGTAGAATCTCATTTAGCCTGCTTTCTCAAAACATCTCCCAGACAAGCCGGCAGATTCCCAGAAAAGAAACAAACCGTCTCAGTAACCTAATTAACGTCTCTATATGTTAGAGGAAATAAAAATAATACAAGATAACAACCTATTAACAGTTCCCTTTGTGATCATGTGGCGGCCTGACGTCAAAGTCCAAATCCCCTCCCTCGTTCCCGCACCGCCAAGCAAACCCAGGATAATTAGATTTTTCATTTTGTTCCCGCTGTAATGCAGTTGACCAAATTATAATTGAACTTCCAGTACACTTCTTGGGGTTTGGCGGATCCTCCATTTTCTGCAGTTCCACTTTCGCGGCATTGGAATGAAGTAAGAAATAGAGATTCCAAAGCATAAAGACATTTGTCCCACTGCAGCAATGAAAATACTCAAAAATTACGGTACTATCTGCAGCTTTAGCGTCCATTATACTGTTTCTATCAACTTTTAATGTCTTTCATTTAAATCTTTAAAGATAGGTGCACTGTCTCGTATAATTACTAAATGGTGGTATTGAAATAGTTGATATCATAGAAAAATTATGCTAATCTTTGTTATAATGTATTGCTACAATTCAAGTACCGTGAGTCTTAAAATATGACTTGAAAAAGTGTTAACTGGCAGTGTCAGGCATTTTGTAAAATTTCCTGGCAGGATTTTATTTCTGTGCCTTGGAACGATTGACATTTTGCATAACGATGTTGAGTTGAAATGTAAAAACTGAGAAGACAATTATTAATATTGCCTAAATCAGATGAAGAAAATGTTTCATGTCAGCTAAATGTAACTTGTTACTATTACTAAAATGTACACTTCACATTCTGTATCTGGAACACGTAGAAGTATTTCAAATCCTGCCACTGTATGAAAAATACTCTAATTTTTCTTAGCGAGAAATTTGGAACACATAAATGTTGTGACAAACAAAGTGATCCACAAGGAATCCATGTTGCTCACTTTTATCAGTATTGTCAGGCACAAGGTTAATTAAAACTTCCTTCTCTTCAGTTTCTTACATCCCTAACCCAGCAGTAAACTGTCTGTCTGAAAGTGGTTTGTGATAGTCGCATTGCCAAGGAAATAATTGAGTTTCACTACACGTGGTAAACAAGTCTGCCATTTGGTATACAGGGCACGTTTCCATTGCCTGGTAGTCAACCCGCATTCTCAAAGGTGATGCTGTTCCGTAATAAAGCAGACCATGATTTCTCAGAACACAGTAGTTTGGGGATAATTTGTGTTGAAAAGTTCGAGCTGTTCAAATCAGACTTCAACCAAAGTGTTAAATTATGTAGGTCACGTTCTCCAGACCATGGGTGGATACCTTGGTCCATGAACTACTGATGATGTCATCGGCCTGAAATGTTAACGAGTTTCTAATGAAAGTTCTAGCAAAATCCTAGTATGAGGATGTACATACATGTAGCAAGAAATACAAGAACTTGATACTCTTCGTTCTGTAGTTAAGACCAATAATTTGATGCACGAACCCACTGTAATCCAGGGCCATATATTTTAAAGTCAACAAAGAACCAAGAACAAATAACGTTGCCTTGCTGCCTGAATGAACTCGCTAACATCATGACACACAGATGATACATTTAGCGCCCTATGAACACTTGGGTATCAGCTAAATACACAGCACCTTTTAAAAACTTGTTTCATCAAAACTACGCCCGATATACGTTTTGAAACAGCTATGTCTTTTTCAAACTAATTCACTGGAGAGTACCAAGCAGGCCCAAGTACAAATACAAACGGGATATACCAGTTTTCGCCAAGAATTAATGTCTTTAGTTGCTATGGAAACAATCACAGAGCAGACAAGACATAAATGGAAATGTTACATAATGAGAAAGATCTGAATGTAGCCAAAGTTAGGCCAACATAGTAATGATATAATGCGTGCATCAACAAATCACATTTTGGAAGTAACAAAACAATCAATAAATCGTTAGCAATGGATTTAGCATAAAAAATCATTTGCAAACCATGAATATGCAAAAAGAGGACGAAGGCGGCATATAAGGAAAACACAGAGTGTATAAATTTCTAGTTTTGAAAATCTGGTTCATTCACCTAAATTCCATAATGAGATTCTTGAATCTGGTTATTTCTGCAAACAACGTTAAACCTTTCATCAATGAATTTAAGTGGTAAACGAGTTTACATTGTTCTCTATTTCAAATACATCTTGTGGATGGACATCAAGACAAAACAAAACATTTCTTCCATAAATATATATATTTTTTTAGAGAACATGAAATTAGATTTACTTACTTATTTCTGTTAAGATAATCTGTCCTTTCGTTTCAAATGAATGCACGAAATTTGGACCATCTCGTATTTTAAAGTTAATAAAAAATATACATTTTATATGACACCATAATTGTAGTATGGCTCAGCGTCCTTGACGGGAATCGCTATTTACAAACGGGTATTGGCTGTCAGTTATGATTGGATGCATTGAGTTTGTACAGGTTTTGCTGCTGATCAATACTTTCATAATATCGTCTTTAATTCGACCCAATACAACACTTCTATAGACAGCAATGGCCAGACAGGAAATTATTTATTTTTGTCTTTTTGCATGTTCTTCATCATTTGCACATGTTTACATGCGATTTTTTTTAATGACTTTATTAAACACCCTTAAGGTCACAAAACATCCTGGGCCTCTTCTTCTGGCAGTTTAATGATGGGAATATCATGTATATTTACAGCCTGAAGCTGACCTTGAATGCTACTAACATCAGTAGATTTGGATCTTGCATTTCGCCACGCCATCACGCGCTCTGGAAACATGGCTGCCTCATCAATTTCGTCTTCCTCTTCCTCGATACTATCTTGTGGAGAAATTCGTCTCGCTGAACTAGCACTGCTATCACTTCCTAGACTGACACTGCGCATGCTCGGGGCCAGCCGATCTCGTCTGGTGGCACGCTCTTCACTCATGAGAGCCGGTTCCGTATGTTTGCGCTGTAGTCGATGTCTGTTCATTCGCGGCGATCTTTTAATACTCAGTCTTCCCGACGGTTCTCTGGACGACGCTGGAATTTCTTGACGTACGAATTCATTAAAAATTGAGTTGGTTTTCTCGTCTATACAATAATCTCTCGAGAGATACTGGGATCTGTGACCGCGAGGGTGGGATTTGAAAAACCGCGCAAACACAGAAATCTTGCTGGGAATGGAACTGTCTTCAAAGCTGTCACCGGAATGTAGGTCAGATCGAGAATCCGTCTCTGGCTCGTTGATACTTTCGTAAACTTGCACAGTCTGTCTTTCTCTGGAATATTCCCGCCGTTTTTTGGACGCCGTTTTGCCGTTACGGCGATCGAAGTGTGATACTGTGGGAGACGATCTTCTCAAGCCATCGTTCTTATGACCGCTACCATTGCCGCTGGTGCGACCTTCCCGCTGGTGGGAAGACATGCTGATGTGAGCAGCAGCTGCGGCAGCAGTACCATTATGTCCACAGGCTTGGCAGAATCCTTCACTGCGCTCTACACTTGCCCGACTGTCCCTCCGTGCAGCGATGCCCTCGCCACATTCAACACTCGCCCTGTAGTCCCACTTGCCTGTTTCCTGATCACCGACTTCTTTAGAATTCTGATGTTGCGTTTCCAGAGACTTGTAGCCACTGTCCGCTTTCATTTGTCGCAGTTTACTAGCCTGGCTCTCTGTGGTGCTGTCAGTGTTATCTGTAGTAGTCGAGGACTCGAACGAAGTTGTGGTAACCTCGTACCGAGATGTATCTGACACTTCGCCGTCAGTCTCCACACTGTCAAAGCTGTTCTCCACACTGGTAGATTGGTTTCCCTTCTGAAGACGGTGGTTCAATACATTCCTGTAATTTTGGCGGCGATTTTCATAGTTCGGGTGCAAAAAGTTTGCATGGTTGCCTGGTTTTGAAGACCCTTCAAACTGTATACCGCTGTCTCTATGGTCGCTTGGACACGGGTCACTCTGGGCGCCAGACTCGAAGGACGTGGTATTTGGGGTCACGTGTTCCCTGTCGGGTGAATCATCGGGAGATGTCATGTCCTCCATCCTGATGGTGTCACTACATTCTTCCTCTTCTTCCAACGTTGCCCGAAGTCGCCATAAGGCACGATACTTCCGGTTCCCGTTTAGTGTATCAGCGCTGTCCTCGGCTTCAGAATGCTGTTGTTCTTTTCTATCCTCTACCATGGTGACATCATCATAATCCAGCGCGCAGGCAAAATCAGCCGAATCTTCGTTCAGCTGTTCAAGACTTCCCCTATCATTGTATCTGACCTTTGATCCTGTAGGTGATCCTAATTCGGAAATGATGTCGTAATCTGTATTATAAAAAGGACCTTTTGAAAATTCAGTTATTTCCAAGACGTCGTAATCCTCTAGGAAATCGTCGTAACTTTTCACTTTTCTGCTGTCTCTGTACGACGATGGCCTCGGTGTCTCTAGACTATGGGAATAAAGTGCCTTATTTTGAACTTTCGTTTTTGATAACGGAACCGTCCGAAATGATGACGATGACGACGATGAGTCGGCGTAAGAGCGAGTGCGGTCAAGGCGACTAATCAGTCGCTGATACTGTTCCTCTGAACTGTTGCCACTGTGGGTGCTTGTGTCCAAGCTGTGTGCGTGGTGATGCTGGTGATGGATCTCTGCAGCCACCTGGGTCCGGACTGGCTTGTAGGGAGGGGAGGGTGAGCTGCCAGTCACCAGTTCTTGAATTGGTCGGAAGGGAGAAGGTGGGGACTCCTTGTCGGTGGCCTGACCTGACGCAAGAGGCGACAGGCTAGGCGGACTCTCTCGTATAGGTCTGAAGGGAGGGGAGGGAGAATTCTTGCTGGTACTGTCTCTCACGTGGCCAAATGTTGGAGACGTTGAATTCATTCCTCCTTTAGCCAATCTGCAAGTAGGTGATGGAGATTCCCTAATGTCTCTGGATGACCTCATTTGCTCGTGAGAAAATAATGTATCGCGACTGTGTTTCGGAGACGTGCCCCGCTCGACACTAGTTCTCCGGGCGTCACGTCGTCCTTGCTGTTGCTGCTGTTGTTGGGGTATATGATGCTGTTGCTGCGCTAACTGATGGAGTTCTCGTAACTGCCGGTGTCCTTCAGGCATAATTCCAGAGGAACTACTGACATTCGTCAAGCGTTCGTCCAGTGAAGAGAATCTGAAGTGAGGATCGTCCAACAGGATTCGTCCTGGTATGGCTGAGCTGGCCCCGCCCATCGAGAATTGACGGGGCAGGGGGCGACCAATTTTGGAATGCTTCAAATGGTGGAAGTCTCCTTCAATATATCTGTGAAATTAAACAAAACAGAATAAAATTTTAGTCAGACTAACACAGGAATACAGTTTGGAGCCTAATAAAATATAGTTTGAATCTACGGAAAATTACTGATAATTAGTTCATGCCTTACTTTTCTCAAAGTTTATGAAGAACTCAGACGATGTACATTGTAATTCATTACTTTAATCATAACTGACTGTGCTGAAAGTATCGATGTGCGTTTATACTATATGCCTGTTTCTTAGCAGCAACCAAGAAATATAATAATATGATTAGCATTGACCATTTTTTTGTCATTCAGAATAATGGCATTTTTATCATGCAAAAAATTTATTTTTTGGTTTGCAAATTTTAGTTCAGTTTTTTTTTTTTTACCCCCGGATCGATTTGTCCTGTTTCTTTTATCTTTTCCCCAACCTCCATTTCCGTTGCATATAATTGCAGGCGACATCCTGTTATCAACCTAAATTTCTCATCTGCGACGATCGCGATGAATTTCTGTAGAAGAAATTATGAGCTTTCCGTAAAATGTTTGAATTTCTTTCGTCCAGTGTAGCTGACTGATTTGTACTAAATGTATACTAAATGCAGCATAATGTGGCGACACTGCTGTTAAACATTTGGAGAATGACCCTGATACAATTCAGTTTAGTGGATCAAGTTGTATTTCATCGATCTGATTCAATATAAACAAAAGTTTAAAAGAAGTGGAAAAACCGAACAAACACAACCACAGACGATTATAATCAATGGATATCATGAAATACTGATAGTGATTAACGGTGAAACAAGGCAGGAAAGAATTAATATATGGTTTTTGTCCATCGGCTGATCAAATCCACATAACAGTTACATAGATAGGACAAGAAAAGGGGGCAAAATACAGGCAAACTCTCCACGTACAACAACTTAACGTGAATAAAAGTGAGAAGACTGAGTACTCAGTGTCATCACTACAGTGATAAATGCCTGTCATCTTTCGCCTGCGATCGTTTCAATGAATAGAACTGTAAGAAAAACGTTTCATGTTTAAATGACCATTCGTGTCAGCGGGTGTACGAGTACTGTGTTCCAAACCTGCACGCGAGTGTGATTCTACCCACTTACCTATCTATCTGCAATGTAAAGTGCAAACAGTCTGAAGCAAATTTTCGTAGACTTCGTCTTAAGCCACCCTGGAATTTATCCTTAAACATCTGTTGAGCTCGGATTGTGCTCGTATTTCCAACTCTGTTAATATATCGTGCTGGTTTATTATCAACATTTGGCTAGTGAGGAATTTTTACCATCAAGCTTCTGTCTGTGGCTTTTTTTAGCCTCAAATCTTTTTCCAGGGCAAAGCTTGTGTCTGGGAAATTTGACATTTAAAACCAGCGAGGCGCATGGTTGAATAATTTTTATTTTTTTTAACCAGACGTAGATACTGTCCCAGGAATTAGTACTGGGCAGAGACTTGCTTTTGAGTGGTCCGGATTTTTGGAACATCCACTTCAAGATATCTAGATATCCGGATCGTGATCCAAATTTCAGAACAATTTAAAGAAAGTCAGGTGTGAAGAGAGGCCAGAAGATAAACTTACTGTGGGTCAACGGTCTGAGAATAAATAAATCTTGCAACAGACACAAATTAAAAAAAACAAACAAACTCAGCCTCATAATATTTTACCTAGGGATAGATCTCGCTATAGACAGAGATTAATTCTGCCACTGACAAAGGTTTGGATGATCGTAAAACACACACACACACACACACACGCAAATGAATATTACAAATTGTCATTTGGGCCCGTGCTGGAAAGATTCAGAAACGTCCATTTCTCCCATCTACCCTAACCCATTTTTTCCACAGTGTAATTAATTCCTTCAGCCAATCTTTTTTCTTCCCCTTCCCTCATTGTCTTATATTTCACACAGTCCTCCATGCCCCCTACCTTCTGTCTTTTACTGGTTCTCGCACGCTATCGACAATGGCCCAATTTGCATCCTCGCAGACTCTCTCCCATTTGCGAACGTTTGTTATGTGTAAATATTTACGCCTCTCACCGACCCTCGTTCTCCCCCCCCCCCCCCCAAAATCATTTATCCAGTCTGACTGAAAACTACGCACCTGCACAGCCATTCATATTTTTCTCGCGCCATCATCCGTTAACAACGGGTGTGCAGCATGCCAGATGATCAAGTTACGCAGAAAATACATAAAACACATTGTGCGATATTTACTCTCACTTCGACCATGGCCTTTCATCCTCCTCTCTACTTTCCCCGCGTCGGGCCCACTTCCCCTCTCCAGATCGATTAAAAGCAGACGTTGAAGTCAGTTGTTGTTGTATTAAACAATTGGCATTAACAGAAAAAATGAAAGTGCCTTCCTTTTGTCAAGGCGGTCAGAGCACTTTCCCTTGTTTGTCAATTGAATTTATTGGGACGTGAGTGGCATGGCCCCCTTTTAGTAGTGTATAAATATCTATGGGTGGCCCAAACAAATGCTAGCTCTGTACATTTTAGTGTATGCAAAATAATATAGTTCTTTTCACTAGTATAAGAACGGGGGTGACTAAAATCGGATGAGTGATTGATTAATTGACTCTGTCACCCAACCAGTTTCATTAACAGCGAAATTGAATGTGAAAGTGACACTACCGCTCAGGGGTTGGTACAGATGATGTAAAGATTTGGGATAGGTGGGAGAGAGAGACGAGGGTCAGTCTTTCCTGTCCACGCCCTACTCCTGAACTGTATGGAATCGTTCCTGAGTACGTCCCTCTAGACATTTTCTCACAGGGATTAGGCAAGAAGGCCTGACGGAAAAAGGCAGACAGGAAGACAATATGAATCGGCATGCCCTACAATGTTCCAATGTGGAAAAAAGCCCTACAACCCTCTTTCTGTTGAAAAGTATGCAACGTTTCAAGTCTTATTTATGTTCTATGTTCAGTACAATTCTTTTTGAGTCCATGACAACTTTCGCCAAAATGGCTAGAACGTAATCATTTTAATGAATTTTATGAATTCAATAAACCATTACGATTTATTTCCCTAAAACTATGCAAGGTCGCAAACAGTGCCGAATTAAGGCATGGGCTTTATGGTTTGCAATCCAGGGACCTCTGCAAGCTGAGGGCCTCCAGAGATGATGTGAAATTATAACTATCTCTTCTCTCTTTTTACACTTGTCACCATCAGTGTGGACCTAATGTTGACATTATGTTTCTAGAAGTTAAATAAACTGAGTTCAACAATCCGAAATTCGTGCTTTTATTCATGATTACTGGGAGCCTGGCAGGATCTGTAGCCCAGGGGCCTACAAAATCGTCATCTGGCCCCGGTGGCAAACTGACTACATTAACAGCCAGTAAGAATTAGGAAGGAAGGTTATGCTTCTGAATAAATTTTAAAGGGAACAGGATCTTAGCGGTTTAGTTATATGCAGCAGATTTATGCGATATAAAGGCTTTATAATACATTATATTCCCATCGGAAAGAGTAATGTCTCGCATATTATACTGAAGTTGACTTCCCATTTGGGATCAGCGAGTCGGCCTTAAGGAGTAGTTTAGAAACACGCAATTCTTACTTGTTTTTAAAAAATATATCTTTAAATGTTTTCTAGCATATTCCACGCAGGTAATATGTTGTGTAAAATCAATGATTTTAATGTCAATAATATGTTGTAGTATTTTATTCAAAGAAATTTGTCAGCATTACGGCATTGTTTCGGGCATAAACCGCACAGTTCCGAAATTTCGCAAGTTAATGATCAAACCGTCTATTTTATTTCGCTCTTCTGGCATTTAAGTTTTCTTTTTCCTTTGTAGTTGACCTTTTTAGCTATTGATGAGGCATGACGTAGCAGACTCACTTTGGGTGTTTTTTCCCTCCACTTTTAAAATGGGTTAAATGATGGTCAACATAGAACTCCACTAGCAGACTAAATACGCCAGCTAAAATGTCGTTTATCACTGCTCTGAATGTCTTTGTCTAGAAAACAATGCAATGCCATTTAAAACCTGGACTTTTTTTCTTAAGTAATAACAAGGAAATTTCCATAAAAGTTAATATTCCAGTGCTGGCAAACTGACACCTCGCATGGTCGATAATACTGTCCGTTAGCCGTGAAACGTGCTGTACACTTCTTGTAGGACCAGCAGCGAGAAGAGCAGTTTTATTTTCTTTCAATCTCACATATTTCTATTGTTCAATTTCGTCGAGCGTTTGACCTTAGGTGTTTATGGAATTATTGAATTGTAATATGCTTTACATTTCGCCCTAACAGCAGTCTGAAGACAATAAACCCAGATCTAGAGATTGCGCTGGACATCAGTGGTGGGTTCCTGGAAAGCATGGGAGTTCAAAGCACTTGCTGTACGTATTTTCGGAGGCAAATCATTATATTGTTTACAAATGGCGTCTTATGCTCATGCATATCCGATAACTAAAAATTAACCCTAGACCTCGCCCTTCAATCTAACTGTTTTTATCTATTTAATTTCATGTTTAGTGAGATCCTAACATTTCCTACTGCGTTTTCGTGCATATGAAAACCGAGCTTAGGGCTGCTCAGACCATGCAGTTGTAACTCCTAATGTTGTAATGGAAGTACATGTACATTCTTACGTCTTAAGCCACCCTGTTGTGTTGTATACTGATAAACCTGTGCATTTTATGCATTAAAATAATACAAATCCAAATCCAACGGACAAGTTTTGAATAAATCCAAACATCGAACCACATTCCTATTGGCCACACGACCGCCAGGACAATCAGCGAAACCATAACAAGGTTCGCTATCTGCCAAAAAGACAGATCAGTGAGCAATGTCCAACATGAAATCAGTGAGTGACCGTTACACATGGAGTTCAGATAGAAATAAAATTACAGAGCTGCAGAGGAGAGGAATGGGTAGGCTAAGGATGTGACGGTCAGCTTGTAAATATTTAAAACTGTACATATTGTAATTTTTTTTTTTTAATCTGATCAAGACATCCATGTAATAAACAGATTTTTGCTTTCAGATTAATAATTTTAGTTCTAACATCTGCCAATTTCTTTCTCATTACTGTGACTGGTAGTCACATTAAGACTTCAGAACACATGGACCCAGTCAGTTCGCATAATAATGCTTTAATAATAATGAAATGTGTGTGCCTCATTTCGCAGCTGTTCAGCATCCAAATCATCATACGAAAACCATGTCTATAAACTGGCACACATACGCAGCAGCAGATCTAAATACCTCTCACTTCAGTTGAAACCCCCGGTACAGATGTATTATCAGCAACGGAAACACAAACTACTCATTAAGCCCTACCTATTCATCACAGTCCGAAGACTGTTATATGCTGCGTAAATAGAATTAATTTGACACCAACGACAAGAATGATGGTCTAGCGGTTTCTGTTGTCTATGTTACTATAATAAAAGCGTACTCTGCTTAAAAGGATGTAATTTTAGTCATTTCCATTGTTTGGTACAGTAAAGCGGGCAAGAGCCATGGTTCCAAAAGGAGTGAGGAACCGAGTGGATTCAGGGCCACTTGACGGCAGCAACATCAGTAATGGCTGCAAATACAGATGCTCTATGAGATAAATGATCACTGTTGTGAGGTCATTATGAGCACTTAACCGTTTCAAACAGCGACTCCTTTTTAATGCTAGAAGTGACATGATGAAAACTCTCCTTCACTACCGGTACGACCCTTTATTCAATCGACCAGATAATGATTTGGATGAGGTTTGGAAAACAAATGACACAATTAATGGTAAAGGACGTGGAAGAATAATAAGTGGCCAGGAAACGGTACAAAGCGATTGCATGGTAGTTGGAGAAGGAGAGCTGAGCACAAAAATACTGCAGAGAGACAATCAGAAAATAAAGTAAAAAAGGCCTCCCTATAGCTAACAGATGTCTTTATAATATATAGAGTATTTCAGGAATCTTAGTCTAAAAGCAGCAAGTTGGGTCAGTGAAATAAATTGTATCACAAACGACACCAATTTTTCCCTCATAGGTTCTGGTAAAGGTAAGATCTTAGATCAGTAACGTAAACAAAAATTTAATGTTCTGGATTTATTTTACTGAGAATTACTGGGGACGATATTTAATTATTCGCAATTGTAGATTCTTTTATGTTTTACACTATCAAGCTTGAGAAACAACGCTGGCTACGTGTGCATTATTTATCAGAGATGAAATTCAATAAAATGTGTCTTTTTTCCGGGTAATTACATGTACAACAACAAAAAAGGAGAACTAGCATTTCTATTGTTTTATTTCACTGATCAGTCTCTCTCCGGAGATAAGGCTTCTGGTCCTCTAGGGTCATGTATACCCTCGGGCGTGCAAACTTCCTTTGTAATGAAATAAAAAGATGCTTTCAGCATCTGTCTCGGTTTTATCTCACTGTTGCTTCATTTCATTTGAAACAACATTCCTGTTTTACATAAGTGTAAGTTTTCATATTTATATATGACACTTTAACGAAGTACGTGTAATTATTTTTCACAAGCACCTCTAGACTTGCCTAATGACCGTTCCTTCGGAACAAAACATTTACAACTTCTGTAGAGAGCAATGTCAGGAGAGGATTGCACGTGAACAGGACAAAAAGGAATCAAAACTCACAACATTTAAAAGGTATCAGAACAGCCAGTTAGAAAAATATATTATGCATAAAATTAATAATAAAGGGGCTTCGAAAGTAATATAATTATTCAGTTGTTTGCAATTTTTCGATCACTTTCACATGTCCGGCTCGGTTGGTTCAACGTTTTACTTGCCATCAGCCAAGGTACACCAGAATTTTTTTTTCATTTTAGCATAGGAATGAAATCAAGTCAAAAGAGAAGTTTGTAGTTAACGAAACAGCTCAGATGCAATCAAATTCCATCTTTTAAACAAAAAGATCAACACATCTTCAGATTATTTGAGTGTAATACTAATAACATTAATACAATATTTTACTTTCAGTTGTCCCGATGATTATGTGGTGGTTTATTCAGTAGAACATGCCAAATTTTTAGCAAATAATATCAGTGAAGTATGTTCATACTGAGGTAAAGCGGGATTTAAACATTTAATTTGCAAATATCCATATAAAATATTCATGGATGAAACAGCGCAAGGTAAACGTAAAGCAAAAGTAGCGTGCTCAAGAAACGGAAAGTGAAATTGTGGTTTTCTAAACTGTGCGGAATAAATATAAAACTGAAGGGTATAGAACAAAAATGCACACACATTTGTAAAAAGAAGTGTGTATAAATTTATAAAAACGGAAGTCGCCACAAAGAGTGCATGCGCATCGCAGCGCAAACCTTCGAAATTTGAAGTCTCCGGAAGAACTTGAGCGTGGCAGGTTGTCCAGTTGAAAAGATACTCGCCTACTTCCGCTCCCGACATTGGTGCCGGCAGTCTGACTTCCCCGTGGTGGAGAGCTCCGACTTCCGGTAATAGCCGCTGTCTCGGTCTGGGTGAGGACATGCGTGTAGGGCTCACCTTGATCCATGTATTCATCTGGAAGTAAATAAAACAGGCCAATGGACGATGCGCCGAAAAACTTCATGTCAGTTTACACAAGGTTCACATAGATGGAGATAATCATCTCTTGCATTGATCTGCCGATATCTGGGTTAGTCAGCGTTCAAAAGTTACGTCACTCTCTCTAGCTCTGCACAAGGTCTTATGTTACTATATGTCTATGAAAGTCTATGAGAGTCTATGAAAATGTATGAATTCACATGCCTTGTTGAGTTAATGATACGTGTTTGTGTTTCATTATCTCTTATCTTAAAACATCATGGTGAGATAGAGGTATACTAGCGGACATTCTTTGTTAACATCAACCTGAACAAACTGGCTTCATAATACAAATTCAATGTACACATTCAGGGACAGGCTCTCGCGGATGATTCAACATTTACTAAACATAATCCCGCCTGGTTACAAGGCCACAACGGGTTTCTTACGCTGATGTTGGAAAGTTGAATGTGTTAGTACTCGGGTTTAGAGACTTTTAACAGAACCACTAAATGCATCGCGACGATTTCATTCACCCATTTGCTCAGTCACTCATTTACTCCCACATACACTCACTGATATACTCACCCACCCTCACATTATCTCACGCATTCACTTTTTCTTCACGTATTCCCACACTCACTCCCTCACTCACTCACTCACTCACTAAGTCTTGCTCACTCACTCACTTACGCACGCACGCACTCACGCACTCACTCACTCACTCACTCACTCACTCACTCACTCTGCATGCTCTCACAGTTACACATTTTCCCTATATTTTCAGCTCCAGTTTCTATCTAACCACCAAAGCGGTTAAAGATTAATTTGTCCTGAGATTGTTCGATCTGCAAACTTGCTGTTGAGTGCTATTTTGCCTGGCTGGACTTGCCATAAGGCTGACAACAAGAGACAACATAACAATAGCTATTTTCTTCCTGAGAAAATTGTCACCTCTGGCGTGGGTTCATCAGATCGCAGGTTAACGTGAATACCTTGTACTTTGTGAATCATAATATTTAATGGGACTTAAATGCTATCTGAGTGCGTTTTTTGGCTAAAGGACGACAATCTATCAACCCGTTCTGCCCGTGACAAATATGACACGATCTAATTACTCAAATAATTTGTAATATTAGCTTAGAGTATCCGCTTGTACATAGCAGTGCCCCTTATAAAAGACACAATGCAAAGTAAAATCTCTTTGAGTTTGCATTGTATCGTGTGGGTATTATTTCTTGCGCGGGGCTTTGCTACATACAACGTTTTCTTTTTGCCCAATTTTGACGTACGTTTATAGCCTTGCTGAGACCCCACAGTTTTTCTGTGGTTTTTATAATATTTCGTCAATCCCTCATAAAAGACAAGTCTGTTCAGACAGTAAGCCGCTGAAAACAGCTTAAGGTAAACGTCTGAATTAAAAAAATAAATTATTATACAAATTAAAACCAGTTCAAACAGAGAGTTGGGAAAATTCAGCCACGTCGCGAGTTATTACCATTGCTTCAATACAAATAAGGTGTAAAGAAATTTTTTTTAAAACAAAAAAAACAACCAAAAAAAAAAGCAAAGGTTTTGGTCACGCGAGTTTTCAAAGTTAAATTTCAAATATTTTCCTGTGCAGCTTACAGCCCGTGGCTCTATTCTTTGGTCCCACGTCCACTAACTTTGAAAATAAACACAAAACTCTATCTTCAATTATATTGTTCTTTTCTTGAATGATGCTGAGTGTGCAATATGGCTATCTATATGAATAGGCCTACTTTATTATAGTGTGGACAAAGACTCAGTGATTCTGTCAGACCAACGCAGAAAACGATGCTACAGTGTTCAGTGAGATGATTAACTAAACCACCACCAAGCTCCATGTCTCTGCTGTCCCAGCCGCAGTATTCGATATCTCGACCCTTCTAAAACTTTTGTTTTGTTGGATTTTTTAGTTTATTTTATTTGGGGAAAGTAGATTAGGTTCGATAAAATACTGGGGACTGGGTGATACATAGCTCAGCTAGCTGTTAGCTCTCTTTTAGACAAATATTACACAATTCTATTTTTTTTTTCTAATAACCAGATGAAGTTCCCGGCATTATCCGGGAATAAACCTGTGAACCCACCGGTCCATCTCTCTCTTTTTGGCCTAGAAAGCTTCCCATGAACTACAGTCTTACCACAAATTGCAAGCGCACCAGAGCACTACTCATTTATTTCTGATAGGGAAACTGTGCGCACGGAATTGAACGCATATTAGTTCATCGTTTCCGATGCGATGGGCTTACTACAGGGAGCCAAAACAAAGATCGTTGTATTTTACATTTTTACAACTTTTAATTTAAAAACACCTGAAACTTGAATCAACATAATCGGTCGATACAAAAGCGATTGGACTGGATCAGTTGACACTTAGGAAAATTAACTTTATAATTGTTGAAACTATCATTTAGGTTGTAGCGTCGAGCAAAAAAAGGGTCAAAATTGCGCCACAATGAATTACTCCCGCATCTTGATATAGAAATAAGTGGCTACGGAAAGCAAATTCAGTCTTCACCAAAGTACAGCTATTAGCTCGTCAACCCGCCGTCAAGCCTATGAAAAAGATCTCGTGCCACTGCTTTTTGTGCTCATTGTTTTTTTTTTTATTTGTTGTTATCCGATTGCCCGAAGCGGACACAGAAATGTTAGCAATGACGCAAACTGGAATTTCTCCACGGCAACCAGAGCTCTCCACTTGCAGCTATCGACTGTTGTTCGTGACCCATGGAGAGAAGCACAAATTGCAAGAGGAAACGTCTTTTGTGTCGTTACGTTTTTCTTTCAGTGAGACATGCTGAATTAAAATCTTACTTCTCGGCCGAGTCTGTTTCAGGCAAATCAAATGAGTTTCATTCGGTTGAATGGCAGTACAGTATTTGTTATTCTCCTTTCTCTCTCTTTCTATCTCTCTCTCTCTCTTTCTCTCATTTTTGCTCTCACTTTCTCTCACTTTCTCTGCCTGTCTTTCTGTCTGTCTGTCTATCTCTCTCTCTCTCTCTCTCTCTCTCTCTCTGTTATTCTATCGTTGTCCCTCTCTCACTTTCCAATCTGAGCCTGGTGTTCTTACCTTTATCAAAATCTGCCTTGAGGTGAGTAAGCTCCGTGACGTCCTCTGGGTCACTGACTTTCTCTGGCAACCTGTGGACATACAGAGTAAATCTGACTGGACGTAATGAAAAGCAGCGTTCGTACCTTATGCCTTCGTGTCTGTCCATCCACGGACACGGTGACGCATGTAATTGGGGGAGGTGGGGGGGGGGGGAGTACCCTGAAAGACGAGAATAATTATCATTCCACACATTAGAGAATGGGACAGAGGGATGTTTACAACATCAAAATGCCAAGCCCTGCTGCGTCTCCGTATTCTATGGGTTTCTGACACAGTGTAATTCGTTCAGCACCAGATTGTGCAGGACATAAGTCGTCCCCTAAGAATGACAAGGTTCTATCTCATCTTTCTGGCCGAACTGAATTACATGATGCACACTACTTCTGCGGGCCTTCTTATGTATGTCAAAGTATCAAGCAGATTCCACGTGTAATTTGTAAGTATTACTAAAAAGAAAAAAAAAATTCTTTGCTCTAAAAGCTATGATCACATGAAACTTCAATCCTCCATTTCTCAGAAGTTGACGGAAAGGAGAATCTTGTCATTCTAATAATAATAATAATAATAATGTATAGCATTTATATAAGGGGACGAAGTCATGAGAATTGTTTCGCCAGACAAAGAAAAAAAAAATTAACAACTAAAACAACAAACAGCACTGTTCTAAAGTTACATACACAGGCTGGAAAGAAAAGCAATCAATCTCAACTTTGTTTAAATCTATTATTGTTGTGTTTGATTAGATGCCCGAGACACTAGAAGGCTCCCAGCGACGATGGCTGAGCGATATGAAATACGTTCGGTTGTCTTCCCATAGCTTATTTGTTAAATCACAGTCATTTACTGTAAAACATTCTTTACTCAGTGCAGACACACTGAAATAATGAAGAGCCTGAGGCTGGAGAGCCCATCGATACCTGTACGGGAAGTTTGTTTTCTTTCTGTTTTTTTTTTCTTTCAGCCGCGTACAAAACTGCCACTGGCTGTATGTGATATATAACCAGACAGACTGTAAAGAACTTAATTGGCCACGCCAAACTTCCTCATATGAAAGAGTATAGTGACCTTAAATGGATGAATGAAAGAATGAATGAAATTCATGGAAATTTATCAATTTATGAAATGCGAACAAGGGTGAAGGCCTGTGAATTAGTTCAAACATTTTGCTTATCAAACTCGTAAGAAGCCAACAGGAAAATCAAGTTAGTTTCAGATTTGATCCTATTTTATGCGGGTAGTCAGAAAACAGAATTCTGGAACAGTGTTACTAAATCTCTTGAAACTTCTCTTCCCCCCCCCCCCCCACCCCCTTACGTTTATGTCCGGCTCGCCCCCTCAACGATTCGGCCAGATCTTTACCCAAAAAAAAAAAAAAATTTAGAAATTAAATATTGCCTAGCATTCTGACGGAACCTGATTTATGCATAGGCTTGCACTTCCGTCAGATACTTCACCTATAGCAGGCAGGGGTCAGAGGGATTTAGCATCCAGTGTTGAGTTGAAAGTCAGTATAAACTATTACGTGCAATATGGAAACAGAAAAAATAAGAGTGACTCTCTACTTTCACAATTGTAATGCAGTGTGCATTATCAGTTTTATTAAAAAGACTTGGACCCTCGCCTCCCCTTTTTTTTTGAAATCGCACCCCTCTCACCTGGCCTCATTTTTGGTTGAGAACCATTGATTTAGAGTGAGTACTGACCGGAAATCTAGTGGTTTTCGTGGTGTGAGAGGAGCACCATCCAGTGAACACGTGCTGGGTTCGGAGAAGACGTCTGAGTTGATGGTCTCGTAGCGTTGAAGTGCGCGGAAAGTTCTCTCTGACAGGCTGTCTCGCCCTGACCCGCTGTACTGTCGACTGTGGAAATAAACAACAGAATGATGATCCTAGGGAATATGACAGACGGTCGAAATTCTAACTTGACATTGGAAACTTGTTTGTTTTTTTTAGAAAAGTATCCTCAGACTGTTGAAAAAGTAAGCAGTTGGATGGAGCAACACTTGTATACATAATATGGACAATGTACACGGTGACCCAAAAATAAACTTTTGGAAATCTATTGATCAGTAGTTAAACTGTGTGAATTTGTACAACGAATATAGACAAAATGTAAAATGATAATGATACATAATTATTAACTCAATATATTGCATTTCTGAAAGCGCTGAAACTTTTTTAATTATCCAGTATGACATAAAACTCAGTTAACATTTAAGGCCGTGAACCAACAGATCAGTAGTGACGCAGTTTAGGTGCTGTAAAGTGAATGAGGTCGAAAGTAAAGTGGACTGGCGGACCTTTTAATAATCTGGTGGCGGTGTTGGTTATTTAGGTAAATGGGAAATGAGTTTCGGGGTTGTGGGTGAGTATGTCATTATACTGTAAAAGTACACAGGAAATTAGTAGAAGAGATCTTGAGCCAGTTTCATTTTACCGTCTTTAGCAACGGGCAAGCCAATGTTACCATCGATCTGACCTGAAATATGATCTCTCCTGCGCATGCCCGGAAAAAAAATCACAGGAGAATAAAACGAAATAGAAATAAAACGTGGATCTCTTAGTTTGATATAAGCAAACCAGTACGTTATTCAGTCATCTGGGATAAATGTACAATACGATAATCTACCATGTTTATGTATATAGCCTAAATAAGAATACGGGAATGTAATGCATTGTTACAGCGCCTGTCAACAAGGAAGAAATCTGGATATATGATGACCAAAATTGAACAAGTAAAACCAAGAGACAAATCTCAAGAAATAACCAACAACCAGGAAGACGATGAAAGCAACATTGGGAAGGATCTAAAAAAAGTCAAGAAGAGAAGGTTAACAATCGTAGACTGAGGCTCCCGAGAAATAAATATCTTTTCGCAAGCCATGTATTGTTGGGAAACAAACTCAAAGACAGAAAGTACTTCAGCTGTAGTTTACGCCAGTACGTGCGACAACCACACCAGCAAACTGAAAAAAAAGAAAAGACAACAAAAAAAGAAAAAACACCGCTGCAGCCACTACAACCACAACCACATCAGCTGCAGAACAAACTTGGGTCGATATGTCGACCTTGCGGCTAACAAGCTTGTGGAGGCACTTCTACAATTTCTATCAAGTCTCTTCATCAGAAGTCTCCAGAACACTCTGTGGTTTTCGAAGCTACCTGCATTGACCAGAACAGGTCAGAGCCACAGTGAGCAGTGAATGAATTGCTCTAGACGTCTAAAATTTTCTTTCAAAGGCTGTAATTTTTACTTCACACAGTCTAAAATCTCCAGTTTGTGAAAACAAATGTGCAAATTGGAGGATTTGCTGTAAACATTTTCCACACTGGCCTTTTATTTTGTTAAATTCGTTTTATTTCGTTGTTGTTGTTTTTAATTTAAATTAATTTCATTTCATTTCGCCCTTGAAATCTTCATCAGGTTTTCTAGAGCTCTTATTTTCGCTATTTCAGATGATTTGGGCTCTCCCCCCTCCCACCCCACCCCCCACCCCCAGCCCCACCCCCCCCCCCAACCCAACCCACCCCTTTCTACTCTGATACAACTGCTCGCAGGGAGTCGAAGACATGGCGAAAATTCAGTAACTACTAACAGTGTCATGTGTTGTATACTGGAGGTCCACTGGAATGTTAACTGTTAAAATGGTAATACATGCACTGTAAATGGTTTGTTTCAGATACGCCACCAAATTTGTATTTTGTATAGACTGCCGTGCAATGTCCCCCTACCAAGTTTGGCATGCCTGACTTGATATAATTTTTATATGCGCAGTATTGTTTACAAGTTTACCAAGGTGTACAAGTCTTAGGCCAGTAGCGCTATGAGTCAAATCTGTTTTGCTTCGGTTTTGGCACAGATTATGAGCTTGCTTGGAATCAACAGGTGAAACAGATTTGTTTCAGTCTCACAAGTGCGCCAGGTCCTGTTTAACTCAATAGTCCACAAGACAGTGACAAAACAGATTTGACTTAAGATGCCATAGGCTTACAATTGTTGTACACCCAAGAACGACAGACATAGAACTCACCACACTGCACTAACATTTAAAAGTTCACACAGACATAATTAAGTTCGGCAACGTAAAGAGAAATCAACCAATGAACGTCAGTGTCCCGGTCAGAAATACAGTAAGGATCTTGCATCTCACTCGCCTGCCTAGGTGAACATTCACTACTTTACACAAGTATTAACCCTGCCACCCCCACCCCCCCCCCACACTCCACGTCATTAAACTTTTTCTCACCTCACCCCACCCCCCCTCGCAACCTCCTTTAGTTAAAAAAAAAAAGACTGTTTTATCTTTTATTTAAGTCCACTCTAGACGATTCAGTGACAACAATCTTCACTCTAGCCTGGCACTGGCAGTCCTCTGCCCAAGAGCAAATTAATTGAAACACTTCGACATGGATATTACTTTATTATTAGGAAATGTTTTTGTCAGATAAAAGCTGCATCAGTGCCAAGACTAGTCTCTCACTCTCCATGCCGGTTTTTTTTTAAAATTATCAATTCTAGATGGAAAAAGAAATACAAGAGTTATTTATTTTATTTTTTAAAGTGCACTAAATGAGTTCCATTTAACTGTAAAATGTCACTTGATAATATAGATAGTAAATTCTTTCTCTCCTCTCTCCTATTTAAACAAAACTGTTTGTTCAGATCTTATTCTCTCAATTTCATCAGCATGAGGAGAAATAATGTCATTTGGTCTGGAACGACTGCTCCAAAAAAAAAAAAAAAAAGCCAGTTCAGCTGTGGCATAGTTGACAGAATGGAGTCACCGAATTCAAATAATCTCAGGCCATCAACCTGATTCAACCTCACCAGAATATAGCATCATATTATTACTCACAATGTCCCTCCTTTGTCCTGCTATGCGGATCATCCCCAGTGACCTGCGCACATAAACTTATTGTGAACACTTGAGATGACGCACTCCATGTTTATTGTCCTTTGAATGGTCGGTTATTAAAAGAGGGGCACAAGTGGCTTCGTTTTTTTTTTCTTCAAAACAGTACATTCCTTACGAGAAATTTTTAATAAACCTAACAGATCTCGATGAAACTGTTATAACAAGGCCCCTCCGCATTCGACTTTGCCGAGAAAGAGGATGCTTATGAATCTTATATATACAGAAAGAAAACATGCCGTCTTTCAACGCCCACTTCAGAAAGAGCCTGCAGGGTCAGTAGTGCAACAAGATGACATGTGGTTGCTACCGAGCCATGGAAATACCTCGCTTTGATGACATCTGTGATTTGCATGCCCCAACAAGACGATTGGCTGTCAGCATGTCAGCACTCTTGCCCAGGGCAGGGCATATCACGCGAGACCAGACTTCAAGTGCCTGCAGAGGTCTGGAAAGACTCTTGAAAGGGATTTCCTGTGTCGTGTAGGACACAAAGACGATTTGCATCTCTGTCACACAAGAGTAGCTCAGCCGAAAGATGCCATAGTTTGCGTCACGCAAAAATCTCATCCCATCTCAGGGAGGCTTGACGACCTGTAAGTACTTTGTCGCATCCATCCAATTTTAGATATGATTTCGTCAGCAGCAATGGTTTACGTCATATCCCTCAGGTGATGCCGTGTCATCGTGTACAACTACGTCATGACAATGAGCGAAACAATTCCACGGAAAAGTCTAGTGCTGTGCATTGCACAATACTACATGCCGTCCAATCGATTAAGTAATTTTCCACCCATTTCACCCCTGATTAAATCGCATGAGAATTGATTGATTCTTATCCTGCCACATTCACAATTGACACTGACAGTACAGTTTACGCGTCCTGAAGTCTGCTTAGCTAAAAGCTGAAATGGCATTACAGCCAGAGAGTCACAGGGCATGACCAGGCAAATGTATCATTTGGTCACCATAATTTAACTGTGGGAATCTCCATTTCGTCAGACATTATTATACTATACTGGAATATCTAATTTCACAGCGGACAATATTGGTATACTCGTCTTTGCTTCGCGAAGGCTTTAAGAGAAACCACACTTAAGAAGCTGGAATCATGATTTCAGTGTGAACAAAAAAAAAAAACCTCTTAGGCTTCATAACTCTAGGGTTTATCTTCACACAGTTTGTGGAATGTTGGACAGCTGGTCAATTTCATCCAAACGAAGCTCTGAAAGTATTTTGTTCCACGAATTGTCTCGGATTCCTTTTGATTTTATATTTTGTATTTTCAGCTGTTTTTTTTAACTTCAGATGCCATCATGATTACCTGGAGAAGTGTGACATGCCCAATCTCTGGCATTACTGCATCCCGAATATGTGTGCTCTCAACTGCAGCTCTGAAGCACAGATCATGTTTGGGTTGGGCATCAGTCACAGCTACACCCACGAGAAAGAGAGAGCGAGAGAGTGAGAGAGAGAGAGAGACAGAGGGAGAAAGAGAGAGAAAGAGAGAAACTGGTGGAGAGGGCTTATATCTCGGCGCCGATTTAGCTTTGTCCAATATGTCAACCTCGGTATCCAGGGACGCCGTGCACTTTACCCTAGGGCATAATCAGGACTGAAACTAGCCAGCGATTTAACCTGGGTAATTATGACAGGGGAAGTACGTCATTTGGTGAAATCCCAGGCCGATATGACATAAAGTTATGTGACCAGGTCTTCACTGTACCGTCAGAATGTCACGTAGTAGACCATCTATCTCTATCTATCTATCTATCTATCTATCTATCTATCTATCTATCTATCTATCTATCTATCTATCTATCTATCTATCTATCTATCTATCTATCTATCTATCTATCTATCTATCTATCTATCTATCTATCTATCTATCTATCTCTATCTATCTATCTATCTACCTACCAACGTACCTACCTACCTACCTACCTATCTATCTATCTATCTATCTATCTATCTATCTATCTATCTATCTATCTATCTATCTATCTATATATCTATCTATCTATCTATCTATCTATCTATCTATCTATCTATCTATCTATCTATCTATCTATCTACCTATCAGTATGTGTGCCTGTCTATTTGTTCGTCTGTCTTTCTGTCTGCCCGCCTGTTTCATTCCGTCCCTTTTACTGTTTTATCTGCACAAAATATTATCTTGTCTTTTACAAAAGGACGAAAGGTTACCGGATCATCGACTTTTTTTGAAGTTCACAACAGGCGGAATAACACAGACAGAAAAGGGAGGAAAGAAAAGGGGAAGATGGACAGAATTTTAATAAACCATCGAATTTGTTTCCAAACACGAGCTCTCCACGTTAATGCAATGTTGCGCCCGCGGAGAGAGTACTCGGTTATAATGAATTGGCTGATCTCAAGCTTAGGGACTAATGAGCAAATAATCTGTGCGTGCTCGGAACGAGAGAACGGGAAATGGTAAAGAGGATGGGACGGAGATGTTTGTGGAAAAATATAAAGACGTTACAGTTTGATTCATGCCTTTCCATTTCTTCCTTCCTTCCTTCCTTCCTTCCCGTCTACTTCCGGAGTTTGGCTGTTTCCGGGCGAGTCAGATGTAATTATGCACCATGCGTGTTTGAGTTTCGGTAAGGGGCACCTGATGCTTTGATTTGATATCTTTTCTAACCTCGTTTCGATGAGGTCTTGAGTTACATAACGTTTTGTCTTGTCAACACTGATGTCAGTCTGTGAGTAGTACTGAAGAAGGAACATCACAGAAGAAGAATCTTTTTCAAATGATCACAGGACGGGCGGTTGGCAGCGCGGAGAGGATGTTAGGAATGGGAGAGGAGAGGAGAGGATCATTCTGTAACAGATCTATGCAAGAGAAGAGTGCAACCAGAGAGGTTATGGAGATTCGAGGTGGGCAGTTTTTAGTCGAGGTGAAGCCTTAGAAATTGTCCGATTAGTTCAAGTCTAAGTCGTGGTCTGGTAGAATTTCCCGGTAGATCTTATTGTTCTTGTTGTTGCTGTTATTATTGTTTGGTGATGTGAGTGATAATGATGCAAGTAACTGGGGTTCAGAGGTTATCCGTGTGGTATTTCCTACACCAAAGCGTATCGTATCACAGACTGCAATATCAACAGTGTCAAGGAAGACTCGCTTATTTCCTGCTCCATCTGTCTGGGATATCAGCTTTTCTTAGAAATGTTTCTTCTTTCTGCAGACAGGTAGTTCTCATTTTATTCGCCTTTTATTATCGCATCGTCCTCTGAATCCCCTCATGATAGTTCTCATCTCCATCCGCAAATCTGTCTCTAGAAATTCTTGACGTATATGTAATTTCCATTATATATTTTTGTGATTATAATTTATTTATGTTTATTCATATTGTATTTTTGTTTGCTTTTATTTCATCTTGTTATCATCTTTGTATCCACAGTTACTTTCTCCTCTGGTGCTCACCACCTACCTGTGTCCTTCCTTCATCCTATTACTATATAAAGCTACTATCTATTTCCACTTTCCCCGCATCAATGTTTCAACCCGCTTCATCCGCTCCGGCTTCCCCGTGTCTCCATTAGATAGAACTGTCAAACTGTATTAGCCCTGACATTTACGACACCGTCAATTTCCCAAGAACACTCGTTGATGCAACTTGCACAGGCCTGGACTGAAAGTGATGCAATGGCATGATGTCTCTTTGCTCCCTCGGGGACAGAACTGAGGTTACGCCCCTCGCGTGCCTGACTGTCCAGGGTGAGTTGAGACGTCAAAGTGGCACGAAGCGGAAATCACACTGGCCAATGGCGCCCTTCTTAACAGCATTTCCCAAAACAGTAATGTCTTTGGAACTGTTTGAAGTGTGTCTTTTGTTTTATTGTTATTCTGCGTATTTCTGTGTACCGGAATAACAACTAATGTTTCCAAATAAATCTTTCTTTCCAAATTGGACTTGAATAAATTTCAAATACAAGAAAGACCAGGGAAAAAAATGGAAAGCACATTCTCATGAACACTTCAAAAGAAATTAAAGGAGATACTTTCTTTGACAGAAACGATGTAATTGGCAATATGATGTCTGTCGTTCTTCTCAACATGCTTTGAGAAGTTATTAAATCTGTAAAACTATTAGAAGTTATTTGGACTGAGGTATCAGCTGAGATTGTTCGAGCAAACGGGTGCAAGAACTGCCACGTACAGGCCTATTTTGGAAGGTTCTTGAAGTGAAATCTTTGTAATCATTCAAGGAAACTCAGCGTCCAGCTGGTATACTTTGCGGGTATCAGAATCATGTTGGACAACTGGTTTATGGGTGGGTGAAGATGCAGAGACAGCTTGATCACTGTTTGAATTTATAATGTCATCAACCAAAAAAAAGTGACCGCCACCGAGGGGGATATTTAACAGGTTTTATGGTGACATGCATGAGTCAAACGCTAATTTCCAACGTCCGATCTCCTTACGATTCAGCAAGTCCGGACTGGGACTCCAGAGCCAATCTCGCATCCACAGATAATAAATTAAACTGCACATGCATCTCTTTCCTGAACATCACAATGACGTGGCATCATTAAAGTTATGCTCTAAGTAGGTAATAGAATCCAGTATGAATATAAATTATACTTTGTCAGAACTGAGGAACCCATCAAAATAAATCCTTGATGTCACAAGTCATGGACATCCCAGGTGTACAATGTTTCAACCAACTAAGTGTGGGGAAATGACCAGATGTATTCAATAGGTAGCCAAATACATTTTATGCAAGGAAATCTCTTGACGCCATAGCAACAAACTTTTGTTGTCTTTACACACAATTGTCTGAGTAGCAGAACCTCTAAAATGAGGTCTCCAAGAAGGGAAATCTACCGCGAGGGCAGTCAGTTCATGTACCTGAGTCTGCTAGGTTATCGATCTTCAAGTCGTGTTAGGTCCCGTAACTTTGATCTCGTAGATAATGGCAGCACAGATTTGGCCGGTGGGTACATGCGTTTCAAAAATAAATCATCGTTCTATTTGTGTTATTGCGGCTTTTGTGTTTATTACTGATGTTGTAATGCTTCTGTGAAGCCACAGGTTAAAGTCTGAGGGAAAAAAACAACAAATAAACAAACAAAAAAGAATCTGGCTGTTAAGCTTACAAGCTACTTTATGTCGTGCGTCAACCTGCCAGTACAGTAATCCCCCAAGCTCAGCTATCACATGTGGCATTGTGACATGCTCTTGTGAAATTAGGCTAATGGAACCAGGGAACATGTTCTTTCTTCCACCACACGTCCTGAATAATATAATATCTGTGATCACAATTATGCATTTGGTCCCTTTTTGGGAAGTGCAAGGAAAGACAAAATAACAGATAAAAATGTTGTTGGTTTTTCTTGTTTGTTTATGAATGACGCATTCTATTCAAGTCCATGGCAATTTATGAGAGCATGAGGTATTGTTGACATGTTTGGTATTTTTCAGTTTGTTTATTTGTTTGTTTTATAACTAGATCACCAAATCACAGATACAAAGCTAAAACAGTTACAGCATAGTCCATGAAAGACGGTGTAAACTAAAATATTGATTACTAAAGTCGTTCCTTCAATTCTTTCGGCACTGTGTCCTTATAATGAAATTTAAACGTTTGAAAACACCAGGACTGCCTGCAAAAGGCTCTAAAAGATATAAAATAAACCTGCTCAATTTCTCACAACTCCCATACCGCCATCTACTTAGAACTACATCTAGAACTACCTCACTCGGCTTTCTGATGCGAGCTAATGGATCATTCCACGAAATAACGAAGTTTTATAACATGTGTAACGAACGCAACGCTCTTCACGTGGTTATACATGATAACAAGTTGTCTCAACCAGCACCTCACAAATAAGGGGGATATATCGAGTCCACTTAATTCGTACTTTGATATTCAAGTTTCTTTTAATCAAAATAATCTCAAAGTCCAACTCTTTTCTCTTTATCTTTATCTAATTTTTTTTTTGATAATTCGAATTCGAACCACTATGGTAAGGTCGCTTCTAAAAAAAATCGAAGATATAGGTTGCCTGTGTGTAATATGTGCGCGTGCGAGTGTTTGAGTAGTGGTTTGCAACATGGGGTGTAATTCCTGTGTGGGGCAAACAGAACAACAGTGTTTTTTCTCGGCTTAGGGTTAATTCGAACTCTGGTAAATCGAAGAATAATTAATTTCCTTGCTACTTCGAATTAAGCGTATTCGATTGTAATACAAAGTGCAGTTTGCAAAATTATCTGCCTTTCATTCTGAAAGTCTCCAGTTGGAAGAAGAACAAAATGTATACAACTTAATCTATGAGTACATAAATCTGACATCAAGTGGGGATTATTTTATCTACGGTTTTTAAATTTTGATTTTGATAGATGTCATTTTTCAAATCTTACCGCCACCTGTGAAATACGAGCATTTTCAAAGGTGGCACATCGCGCTCCCCAAAGACCTGTGGTGGCTTTAACCCACTATCCTAATTCATTCCAGATGCTTCCCATTAAAAATACATTACTTTTCAACAAAAGCTCACGCGTTCCCTCTCCCGAGGGAGCGACTATTGTGGTACTTATGGTAATCTGGTTGTCTCATGTGAGCAATTTAGAAGACTTCCTTCGGTCGTTTTTCTCAGTAGCCAAATAATATGACTTTAAGTTGACCGTTCCATTGTCAGCGGCCACATTGCTGAAAAAATCTGGCTGAATGATTGGCCGATTTCATGCCGTGTTTTATTCTTCTGTACCACATGTAGGAAAACCGTGCAGGAGTTTTACCAGGTGTTGAATGAACGTAAAATTCCATTTCAAAAGCATTTTAGCCGTCTTTGATCTCTGGTATTCGCGCTGTTGAAACTTGTCAGCATCGCAGTTCACATAAAACCCCAATCAAATAAATTCCTCATTGCTTTCGATATTTCTTGTTTTGCTTCATCATTACCTTATTTTGTCTGTATCAGAATGTTAACTGTTATATTTCTAAATGTTAACTGATTCATTGATCACAATGTTAACTGATACATTACTCAGTATGTTAAACGTTACATTATGCTGTTTGTCACATTTCTGAGTATTTTAACTGACACACTTAACCAAACATTAACTGTCACATTTCTCAGTGTGTTAAATATTATTACATTACTAGTAATAATTGAACAGCCATGTTTACCAGAATGTTGACTGTTACATTTCTCAGCTCATTAAGTAAATAATGCATTACTATAAATTACTTTAGCCACAATAATCAACGACGTCTTGCCTTGACCGCTAGACCAGAAGGTTGCTTTCCTGCGACGTTAATAACAACTGTCCATTATTTTAACGCCCAGCTGGCCTTTCTTTTTTTCTTGAGAGTTCCTCGAGGTACTGCAGTAACAATCTCAGAAGCAGAACTTAGTTTCATCACCTAAATGCCGGCGCAGTGACACTGTGGTTAGAGCACTTGACGCGGGTGTCAGAGGAGCTAGGTTTGTGTCCCGCCCGAACAAGATCCTATCTAAGGAATTTCATGTCGTGTTTTTCAAGTCACTTCACTTTGCTACTCTGTACTGGGCGGCTTAAGGAACATTTAAGTCTTATCTCTGACGTAGCTTCAATGTGCTCAAAAGTGACACAAAATACAACGTAAGGCAAGAAAAAGAAAAAAAGAAACTGTGATATTCTACGCCAATGCACTTTTCTACGAGTACACATTTGCTGATTTAATGATTGGTAAAAAGAAAGTCACAAAGAAGTGTCTAGGAGTCTAGCGTCAGGCTCAAACACGCGATCTTTCGTGCCAGGAAGGAAAATATCTTTCATTTGTCAAACTATACTTTTCTCCTCTAGTTTTTCCTGTTCTCTCGAACCATCTTGTCCCGCCTCGGCTGTTTATGTTTTATTTTGTCTCCCTTGCCTTTTCGTCTTCAGGCAGTCCTCATTTCCCAGTAAATTCAGTTTCTCTGGAACTCGTCTTCATTCATGATCTTCTTCAATGTTCTCTACTCTCGTCGAGCTCCTTCTTCCCATTATTTTTTCCCCTAATCTCTTTTTTGTTTCCTTCATGCTCGTTTTTTCTTACTTTCTTCACCTAAATTTTCGCCCTTTAGCTTTTGCTGCACTCTTTATGTTTTCATATCATTTCATAATTCTGTCTCTCTATAACTCGCCTCGATTCTCAGTTCTATTCGTCCGTCCTCTCTTGTCGTTTCTCTTTCTGGTTTTGTCGGTTATTTACTGCCTGGCTTGATCATTTCCACCCTCATCGAATCTTCTTTCTAATTTCTGTTCTTATCTCATTCCTTTATTTTTCTTTTCACCCCCGAGACTTATTATTTTCTCCAATCCTCCACCCCCCCCCTTGTTTCTGTCTGTCTTTTCTCGTCCCCTGATTTTTACTCATCACTAATCCTCACTTCTCTCACTCCTACCCATTTGATCGGCTCATCCTACATGAATCCTTTACATGGCATTCAACAAACTGGCTGGGAGCAGGTAAACAGCCCTAGTGCATCATAGCATGTAGCAGATGAATTATTCAACTCACACAAGCCTTGTTCTCTATGTCACCAGCTCATCGACCCGGCAGCTGGCTGCACTGTGACCTTACGTCAGCTTCATGCCAGCAATGCCCATCACCCCCCCCCCCAGCTGTGAACACAGATTTCTCTCTCCAGGCAGGTCCTGTCGTATCTTCTCTTCATTTTACATTGAGGGGTAGGGGGAGTTATTCTGGCTCTGTTCAGTTATTTATTTTCTTTCTGGCCACTGTTATTCCAATAAAGGTTATCCTAACCTATGCTACTTCCAGGAATCGGACACTCATGGCAGACTCGTCATGCTATTAATCAGCATTTTAATACGGAAGTTCGGATGCTCTAATATCAAGAAGCTTAATCTTTTACCACATTTCTTACGCCAGCCACACAACTATTTGAAGTTCGGTTAAAAAAAAAAGTTGTCATTTTGTCTGGGACATAAACAAAACCGGTATACGGACTGCCGCAAGTCTGATTGGTCAAAAACTCTATCGGAACCGCAATCACTTCGTGTTTTACAATCCCCAAAGCTTAAAGCTGAAGGCATGAATTACATGTATTACTTTCTCTAGACTTACAGTATTGAAGACATGAATGAGCACTTTCTCTAGACTTTCAGTATTGAAGGCCTGAATGACCACTTTCTCTAGATTTGCAGTATTGAAGCCATGAAAGACCACTTTCTCTAGACTTACAGTTTTGAAGGCATGAATGAGCATTCCTTGGCAAACTATCACGTGCAATACCAATAAGTTCCCCCGAACCTGAAATCAGACCAGGAAGCCTTTGAAATATTATTTCGGTGGAGGCAGAGAGATGCAATGTCATGGCTACAGAATTACAACTCACAACGTGGCAGCAGTATTGGAGCAACATAACTTTTTTAATAACGTCGCCAATTCACGAAACCCGGTGACAAAAACGCACCAAAGAGTGGCCAAGAACAGTAACAAAAATGTGCCGAAAGGGCAACGCAAAAAAGAAAAAAAGGTAATAAAGATTTTACAGTGAAAACAAAAACAGGAAAATGCGTTGAACTTAATCTCGAGATGTCTCGGACACTGGATCTGATAACAATATTGTTGCACTGGATGTCTTGGCACCTAATAAGATTACAGCGGGATAACTCCCCAATTTCTCTGCTTCTCTGAAATGTCTGGTGTGGCACAGCAGTTTGTGGAAACTTGGTACAAGGCTCTTGTAACATTGGGCGTATGCAGAACCCATTTTTGGAAAGTTTATACATGTACTATACAAGTTAATGCAGACTATAAATTAAAAATGTGTGAACTACCCAGCTGTGTATTTTCTCCAGTGACATGAGGATATTGTACTTTTGTTTGTGTGGTTGTTCTTGTTTCATTAATGGCACCACATGAGTACACCACCTCCGGTGTTGGTTACTAATATTGTGAAAAATCTTTTTCTTAGTAAGGGCCTCAGATTTGGAATTCTCTGCCTGTGTCTTTGAGAGAGTCTGAAAATTCCGTGAGTTTTTAACACCAGCTGAAGAGTGTATTGGCGTGTGATGTACATGATACAAATGTTCTAAAGCGCTGAGAGCCTGATTGCTAACGGGATGAAGCGCTATTATAAATGTTATGTATTATTATTATTATTATTATTATTATTATTATTGTGATAGTAATGGGTTTTGTAATAAGTAACTGCTACCAATAAGCCTTCCATCGATCTTGCAAGAACTCTCCTATTGAACAGAAAACGTGACAATTTCCCATGAAAAAAAAACCAAAAAGAACCTACGATTTAATATCCTGTTGCCTTACTGTTTCAGCAAAATAATTATTTTTAGGGCTGAAACAGAGCGACTGAGAATAATTTGTAAAACTGAGATTCTGACGCAGATGGGATTTAGATCCAACACGCCTACTTAACTTCCCTTGCGTTTGCCTGAAGAAACTTTCAGTGGTGTAAATTCAATAGTCTGTAGGCATTGATATGTCTATTTATTGCCTGCACCGGTATGTCTGTGGAAAAGAGCCAGTCCTTGAACTAATAAATGTCATCATTACCCAGGCACAATTTACCCCAAAAATATAATTAGGTGCAGGTGAAGCAGCAATTTTTTTTTTTTTTAATGCTACCAGGAAGATGCCAAGATGCCAAGTTTGTTTGTATCATTAAAACGTCGGACAGCCCGCGTCTCTTGCTGCCATAGGGCCAATAAATCGGCCCCTCATATGTCGCACAAGACTACCGCAAGGCCGATGTAACGGCCTTACTTTTTCGTGCTAAAACGGACCACGAGGCCGATATATCGGCCGATATTGTTCTGGCATGGTTTGCACTCCTAATTCTATACTACTTCCTGCTGTCTTTCTATCCGATAGTCCATTGTTCTGGTAGTCTAAATGAAGGAAGGGCATTTGGGCTCGCAGGAAAGGGGTTAATGCCACTGAATTAAATATGCATTAATGAGCGCTTTGTTACTATAATCTTAATTCCTGAACAACTTCAGAAGGGAGAGGGTATGGGAAAAGGACGAATGGTGGCAAAGGAGGGAAGCCGAAACGAATTAAGAACTTACAACTTCAGAAAGCATCGAACTAGTACCTAACATTTGTAGTAGACAACATCTTGAATAGGCTGTATCTAAGGAAGGAAACACTGGAAGGAAGATGGGGTGAGTGGAGGAGGGAGAGAGATTGAAAAAATGCGACATGAGAGCACCATAGATTAATCATAACTGGAACCTAGCCATGTACCCAGGGCAGCAATCACATGATCGTGTCACAATGACAATGGGAGCTACAAACATCAGAACAACATAAATCCAGACATTATCGATTCTTTTTTTGTTCTTTGTCCTGAAAACCTACACTAGAATAATTTCAGTAGGAAAATGACATATTAAGTTCGAGCGATTGCTTTGGAGTAAAAGGCAGCCATAACATCAACAGGGGAAAAACGCAACAAAAAACAAAACAAAAACTTTCAAACAGGAGTGATAAAAAAAATTGTTAATATTTGATTACAGGCCAGTCTCGTAACGAACAATACGGATTCTGATAAGGCTGAAGAATTCACGTGTACCATTTTCAATAGTGGTTAAAAAAAATGTAAAGGCAAAATGTCTCACTACTTCATCCACTGTCCTTGACGTATATTAGAACTCATGGGGGAAAGAAACCACGGCAGTTATGTGATTCTCAAATGCAAGGCATTTGGCTCTAAAGGGAGGAAGTTTGGAATTTCAGTCAGAAGAGGAATTTTAAATTGGGAAAGAATGTCATTTGTGCAGTTAGATAGAAGTTTTATGATCCATTAAAATAAGACTTTCTTCTTTTTTTGTTTTTTTTTTCATTATTTGCAATTAATGAAGAGATTTAGTTTCATAAACTGCTTCAGTAATTACCACTGTCAAAGTATAATGGTTAGGGGCTAATAAGATGACAAATCAATGTAAAGGAGGAACTGGGGAAACCTGGGATCGATCGCAAGAGAAGGAATGTGGCCAGGGACTTTGAGAACCATCGGGCTGCGGGAAATCTTGACATCAGAGTTTGGGTTTTGAGTTTGAGTTTGAATTGGAGAAATCACGTCGATATGATCGCCGCCATATTGTGCTAGGAAGCAGCAAGACCATAGACAGGATATAGCAAAATGGCGGGGCAGAAGGAGACTACCAGAAGCGCCCATCAAACCCCCGTTGACATGAGAGAGAGCCTCCGTACAAATTCCGTCAAAATAATGTCGGCCATGTGTTTAAGCCATTGACTTTCTTACATTCACTGAGGGCCGGGTCACACCCAGGCGTTCTCCTGCGTTGTTGTTGTTTCTTGTTGTGTTGTGTTTTTTTTTTTGATAGTGTACAAACTACCCATGTCATGATTCAGGTGGCATAGACACCTGTATCAAGCTGAACCAAAGCCGGTGAAACAGGAATTCTTCAGTTCTGTTCAATCTGAGTTAGAGTTATATATACCGCGTCAGCCCGATAACGGCTATACTGGACCTGGACTTAGTGTTGCGCTACTCTGCGCTGACCAGGCCATGTAACCAAAAATACCCCCTCCAAACAGGCTTTTTAATGACAACTCCAAGCATGTAGCGTGACTATTTCGCCGTTTATTTATTTATTTTTTTAATGTCATCCTTTAATCTTGTAAATGGTTTAACCCTTTGCCTACCAGTGGGTTTTGTTGTTTTTTTTCATGTCAGTCTCATCATATCAAACTAAATGATCCGACAAAATTAACACAACAGAAAACGTCGTTTACAGATTGTCCTCTGTACTATCGTAGCCCAGTAAACAGAGGGTTAATTTGGCTGTGTCCACACATTCAAACAGGAATTATGAAATAACAACACATCAAAATAATTATATAAATAAATTTAAATTTAAATAAATAAGTATATAAATAATAAATAGATAAATAAAGTAAATAAATAAGTAAATAGATGAATGAATCAATAAATAAAGCGTAGAGGATCACAAACAGGCAACTCACCGTGTTAGTGGTTTCCTTTTGGCTTGACAATATTTACAGACGAGAATGACCGTGATGACAATGAGCAGACCGCCGAACACGCCCACTAGTAGCACTAAACTGGTGATAAAGGAAGACACTGAGGCCTGTCTCTCACCTGAGTAGTGTTGCTGAGGATGATGGAATATACAGATGAATAGATTAGACAGGTGGATGTTTTTGTTTCCAGTGTATAATAATATTGCGGTTAGTTAAACAGATTTGTGAGTAAGTAAAAAGACATCTAGATATAGATATCTAAGGTTTGTGAGGATAGAATGAAATCTCAGGGGTAGGTAAGTTGGTAGTTGATTAGTAAGTTGGTAGGTAGGTAGGAAGGTGGGTAGGACGGAAGGAAAGGTAGATTGGGAGGGAGGCAGGCAGCTTGAAGGAGAGAGAGGTAGAAGATAGGTAGGATCGGAAGATAGGTAGGCTGGTACGTACGTAGGTAGGTGGGTAGGTAGGTAAGTAGGTAGGCTGGTAATAACTAAGTAGGTGGGTGGGTAGGTCGGTAGGTACGTAGGTGGGTGGGCAGGTAGGTAGGTAGGTAGTTAGGTAGGTAGTTAGGTAGGTAGGTAGTTGGGTGGGTAGGTAGGTAGGTAGGTCGGTCGGTCGGTAGGTAGGTAGGTAGGTGGGTAGGTAGGTAGGTAAACTAGATAGGTACGTCGGTAGGTCGGTCGGTCGGTCGGTCGGTCGGTCGGTCGGTCGGTAAGTAGGTAGGCAGGAAGGAATACGGTTTGCGTTGCCCTTTGGGCACATTTTTGTTACTGTTCTTGGCCACTCTTTGGTGCGTTTTTGTCACCGGGTTTCGTGAATTGGCGACGTTGTTAAAAAAGTTATGTTGCTCCAATACTGCTGCCACGTTGTGAGTTGTAATTCTGTAGCCATGACATTGCATCTCTCTGCCTCCGCCGAAATAATATTTCAAAGGCTTCCTGGTCTGATTTCAGGTTCGGGGGAACTTATTGGTATTGCACGTGATAGTTTGCCAAGGAATGCTCATTCATGCCTTCAATACTGTAAGTCTAGAGAAAGTGGTCATTCGGGCCTTCAAAACTGTAAGTCTAGAGAAAGTGGTCATTCATGGCTTCAATACTGCAAATCTAGAGAAAGTGGTCATTCGGGCCTTCAATACTGAAAGTCTAGAGAAAGTAGGCAGATAATACATAAGGAGGGGGTACATAGGAAGGAAGGGGGTGTAGATGGATAAACTGGAAGATAAGTACGTGGGTATGGTGGTTTTGGGGTGGACAAATGAATAGAATTTATGAATGTTAAAATTAAACCATACAAATAATGTACTTGTAGGTAAGTAGGTTGTGTGCATAGGTATGTGGGTAGGCAAGAAGGTAGGTTATAAGGAGTGGTAGGTGGTGTTGGTAGCTTGGTAAATTTTAAGATTAAGTAGGCAAGCAGACAGGAAGGCTAGCACATAGTTGTGAGTGGATAAAAACGCTATCAGAAGATGTAAGTATGAGCATCTGGTAAAACCAACAAGGAAGGGCCATTAGCGGTGGAAAAAGGGCTGGGGAACCGTACTAAATAAATCTGGTCTCTGAATGCCAGTGCATTGACAAGCCCATTGGCTGGTAAATCGGTTAATACAACAATAAAAACGCAGTTCAATAAACAATGAAGATACTCGGCCTGGCAAACAGAGCTATGTGTAAACAAATAATTACGTAGGCAGGCAGACAGATTTGCCCCCGCGAGACATATCTTTGACTGCACAAAGAGACCCAATAAGAAATATATGTATATATATGGCCTTTAGCGTCTTTACAGACGGTCTTAGCAGCTAGAATATTCACTTTCACTTTGACTGACAGCTTCTCTCGTGGCTTATTCTACCAATGTTTGACCCGAGAGTGCGATGGCAGTGATTGCAGGTCAGTCTTTTGGGTTCACTTTGGCGAGTGTTTTCATTCCGCCTCTGTCGTTTTGTCAGGTATGTTTCTTTTGCCTTGAAGTCTATTGCGAGCGTGCCACTGCGCAATTTTTGTCTCCATCTGCTTCGATCATTTGCAAGGTTCTCCCATTCATTGGGGTCGATGTTGAATGCTTTCATCGTGACCTTGCAAGTGTCTTTGAATCGCAGATGTGGCCTACCTCTGGGTCGGTTGCCAGTAGCAAGTTCCCCGTAGAGAATTTGTCTGGGGATGCGATCATTTTCCATACGGTGGAGATGTCCAAGCCACCGCAGTCTTTTTTTGCCTAGGAGAGCCTGAGTTGATGGAATGTTGGCTCGGCTCAGAACTTCGATATTTGAGATCCTGTCTTGCCACTTGATCTTGAGAATTTTGCGTAGGCAGCGCAGGTGGAAGGAGTTGAGGGATCTTTCATGTTTGGAGTAGGTGGTCCATGTCTCTGAGCCATACAGCAGGGTGCTTAGGACGCAAGTTTGGTACACGAGTACCTTTGTTTTGATGGTCAGCTTGCTATTGTTCCACACCCTTTTTGAGAGTTTGCCAAAAGCTGTGGCCGCCTTTCCTATTCTGGCATTTATTTCAGTTGTTATGTCTGTGCTACCACTGATGGTTGAGCCTAGGTAGCAGAATTTTCCCACTTGCTCCAGAGGAGAGCCATTCAGCATGATTGGGTTGGGGTTTCTCAAGCCTTGTGTCAAAACTACAGTTTTTGAGACACTGATCTTTAGCATGAATTTGTCACAGGCTTTGGCAAGGCTATTGATGAGAGCCTGGAGCGTGGTTTCATCGTGGGCCACGATTGCAGCATCATCTGCGAAGAGGAGCTCTTGTAACATAATATGCTCTGTACGAGATTTTGCTTTTAGTCTGGCAACATTAAAAATGGAGCCGTCCACTCTGGTGTTAATAAGTACTCCACCTGAACATTGACCAAAGGCATTCTTGAGTAGGGCTGCAAAATATATACCAAATAAGGTAGGAGCAAGAACACATCCCTGCTTCACACCGCTGTTTACAGCAAATGAATTGGATGTGCAGCCCTCAAAGTTGACACATGCCCTCATGTCAGTGTGGAAGGATGCAATAAGTTTTAGCAATGTTGGTGGACAGCCTATGGATTTAAGGACTGCATACAGGCCAGATCGGTTTACGGTGTCGAAAGCCTTTGTTAGGTCCACAAAATAAGAAATAGGATGTTGTTATGAGTACGCACGCACCCCAAGCGCTTTGCCCCAAGGACGCTTGCTTATACGTAATACCCCTAGAAATCTAATTCTGTCAGACTCCTCAACCCTAAATCTCCTCGAATCCCTAACCCTGCCCCTACCCTTCCAACCAAAAAAAAAAAAGGTGGAAAACAAAAAGAAAATCTGGAGAATAATTAATCATAATTAATTAAGGCTGTTGTCAAGGACCATTTCGGCAGGAGCTCTCTAGCTCTAGAATCACAAGAGGCATTAAAATACGTACCCCTAGCGCAAAAAACCTGGGGGATGAACGTACCTGTAACAACATCCTAACGAATATGGCTCAAATGAAAAATAGTTTCATTCAAAGATACAGAAATTAAATTCCGAGCTTCAGCAATAGAATAGATTATTTGTATTAAACCACAGAAACCTACAAGAAGCCCTTGGTGGTTGGAAAAAGAAGACCAATGCACATGTGAAGGAGACAAAGTGCGAAAAACCTGTTTTTGGTAGAGAAAAAAAGACATACAGAACCACGAAACGAACTGCTTAGACTGCTGTGACGATATTGTCGTATCGTTATTTTTTCGGCTGTTTCCTGTTCAGTTTTCCTCCCTCCCAGTGTCGCTATCCACTCCCACCCACTTCACCGGTTCCCATGGTTCATGTGCTGTTGATTGATGTATATTTTGCCACTCGTAGAGGACTCAACAAGCTGGTCTCGCCATTTCGCCAGGCAACTAAAAGCCTGACTCTATCTTTTCCCATAGTGATTTCACCCGCGTCCTCGTGAAATTATCAAGGTTATTCCCATTTAGTTGATTACGCTGGCTAATTAGAAAATTGCATGGGTAAAATAAGGCTGTTTTCATTCTGTTCTAGACCATGACTGTCACAGACATGTTAATATACTCTAGTTATTGTTAATGTGTATGTGCTGTGTGGATGTATGACTATTGTGATGTAAATGTGTAGTAAATTACGATAGATGGAAGTAGGGAAAAAGACGGGGAGAGGGGTTAAAGAACGGTGATTTTTTGCTGGGGCACCTAGTGGCGAATACGTGAAAGTAAAATTTTAACAATGCAGTATTTTACGAAGCCAAATGGGGAAAATATTGATATTTGCTCACTGTTCAGCTACCGCTGCAGACCTTGATTGACATCACTTATTTTGTAATTTTAAACTTCAATCACTGTGGGAATTTTAAATTTTTTTTTGGTCGCAGTAGCAATGTAACAAATCAGCATCATTAAATTATCGTTACATCAAGCACTCTTTTCATTTTGTGCACCATGGCACCCGCTCCCGATCAGCGCACAAAATGTGTAAACGATTTTTTTTTAGAGCTGCGGAGAGGGGAGTGTCTCTTCTTATCGTTTCAAGTATCTTTGCTTACAGGCTACTAACTTGTTTGTTTGTCATTCATTTCATAATCGATTGGTTTTTTTAGCTGCCATCTTAGTTTACCCAGATGCACTGAAAATTCCAGTTCGTTGTATGAAAAAAAAAAAAAAGTCAATCGAATTTGGGGCATTTCCCAGGTTTTTTGTTTAGACTGCAGAAAGATTGTTATAATTTTGCAGTACGAGTTTATGTATCTCTTCAGACGTTCAAACACAGACAATACGAGTCTGACTGGCCATCCGATCCGTCCAAAAAATATTCCATTTGTTTCATCTCGTAATTCTAAACATTTTACAATAACTCACAATATTTTAACCTTAAGAGAAACATGATACAATATTCTTCTCTATTTCATGAATAACAAAAAAAAAATTAATAACAATAAGGGTGGAAAGGGGGGGGGGGATGAACACGAGAATAATCATCAGAGATACAAAAGGTCAGACATGGACACCGAGAAGAGAGCCTGGATTACATCTTTAAAAGACTCAAGTGTCCATTAGAACTGATTCGGTATTCTCAACACTGATATGGATGAGATGCAGAAATGTTGTATCTATTCAATTTTAACGCCATTAAATTTAAAATATCTAATCTCTAATGCACAACGATAGAATGCTTTCACCGAAACTTCTTAAACATGCAAAACTGAATTTAAGTATTCAAATGAAACCAAGAGTATAATATCTATTAAGGAAAATATCTTATATCCTGAAAAATTAAAAAGTGTTTTGAAAAAATAGGGTAGTTGGCACACCAGGAGAGATATTTCAAATTTGGAATGCATGACAAGAGAAGGATAATATCTACAGTGGTCATAAAGCAGAAATAAACATAGTAATAGTGGTCATTCATTCATTCATTCATTCATTCATTCATTCATTCATTCATTCATTCATTCATTCATTCATTCATTCATTCATTCATTCATTCTTTTTAATCACTTATCTATTCATTCATTGTTTTAATAATTCACTCACACATTGTTTTAATCATTCCTGCATTCATTCTTTTAATCATCCCTGCATTCATTCTTTTAATTATTCATTGATTCATTCTTTTAATCATTCATTCATTCATTCATTCATTCTTTTCATCATTCATTGATTCATTCATTTACTTTTTTACTAACCAAAATCAAAACCTATTCCGATTAATAGATGGCTCACATCTTCTATTTCAGGACAAAACGTTTGATCCCTGCTCGCTGACGAATTATTTAACGATGTAACATTTGAAATTTTGTAATCTTTGAAACCAGTGGCTATTCTGGTCACAGAGCTAGACTCACTAAACTACAAACTTATGCCATACAATGTTTGCTTTTGAAAACATTATCCATCGATGCCAACTAATCTATTATTAAAAGGGATCAATAAAAGTCATGATCACAAGGCTTGACAGGCCATGAAATGGAGATAGCAAAATAACAGAAAACAACTGGATTCCATGAGATATTGAGAGAAAGGGAAAAGAATTGTATGCAAACAGCTGAACATTGCAAAAACAAAATCCACACTCGTCTCATCACGCCAGTTCAAAATATCAATTATTCATGCATTCATTAGAGCTTGCCAGCAGAGTGCTCTGTTGGGAGGTCGCGATCCTATCTTCTGTTTTCATTTATAATTTCCTCTCGTTAATCTTTTTACACAAAGTACTGAATTGATCTCAGCATTCAGCCATCCATTCATCCGCACATCTATCCATCCACAACCATCCGTCCGTCCATCCGTCCATCCATCCATCCATCCATCCGTCCATCCATCTATCCATCCGTCCATCCATCTATCCATCCACCAATCTATTAACCATTCCGTCCGTATGCTTGCCTGTCTGTCTGTCTGTCTGTTTGTTCAACATTCAGTTATAAAATTGATGCCGTGAGAACTTCCTCCTCACGTAGTCCTATTAGGCGTTCTCTTGAGCCTACATTCTAGATAAAATCGGCTTGAACAGGAAGACTCCTTTCTGCTTTGTCTCATGTTATGACTTTTTCATAATCTTCGAAGAGTAAGTCCAACATTCACCCTTGGAAATGAAATTACACAATCATGTCAAATCCCTCATATTTCATCCCAGTGTGTTCTATCATTGTATGTAAATTATGTGACCCCAGAACGTAATTCTAATTTCCCGTGACATGAGATAAAAATCAAGAGTTTCCATTGACATTCCACAGCTTGAAATAATTTCTTTAAAATCGTGAATTTGTCCGTGTTAAATTTTATGTTTTCAAACACGCTGCATTCCATGGCATGTCTATTTGCAGTGCTCGACAAATATTTTTCGGGGTGTATCAGTTTGAATGTTATTCATAATAATTATGTTCGACAACAAAAAAAAAAAAAAAAGATGAAAGATGTGAAAACCGTTTTACGACAGTGTTACCCGGCAACGCCAAAACAGACTCCCGGTTTTTACTTTCAAAGGAAATGTAAATATTTATCGGAAAGTGATAGGCTCAACTGGTGGTTAGACTCCTGGCCATAAATTGCTGGCTGAGGAAAGATTCCCAGACAATTGTCTGGATAGAACCGACATAAACAAGTGGATTGTTTACCAGTTGTGGGGATGTTTTAAGTCCGTTTAGCGGCCTGGACCAGGCTGAGCCAGCTGTAGAAAGTCCCTTTGTTCTTAATGGCTTTGTTCTTGGTTTTGTTTTTCAAGACTTTTCTATTTATGTATGTTTGGCAAAGGGCAATGTACCCAGGAATGAGTCCCTTAAGACCGAGAACTCTAAAATTGGTGCACCTGGTCTCTCCTTCTCAGTCCATCCGGCCCCGCTGTATTTTCAGAATCAACTGCGACTCAGATTTAATTTTTGCAATATCCACCAGTTGTCATTCATACGGAAAAAGTGATGATAAACAAGATCGTAACGACCAGGAAGTAATTCACTGGTCAAAATTGTCATCACGACATACATTGCCATAGGATTATGGTAGTCTTTAGCTGTGTCGTAACATTTAGTTCTGACAAACTCAACTAACTGGCTGTGCATTTTCCTTTTTTTTTTTTTTGTTTAGTTTAAATAATGTAAGGCTGATCGAATTTATTCTCGTTTTACTATCTTCTGTTGTGTATCTCTGTGGATTATTAATTGGTTTGTGTGTTGGCGAGATTATAATGATATGCATTTAACTGTTATCAAGTGTTTTTGACGGGTAAAAATTTTCATTATACGTGTACCTTTTTTGTTGTTGTTGTTTTAAATCTCAATCTTGACCTAGTATTTTTTTTATATTTAAAGATCTACGAGTAGTTTACATATTTGATCATTTAAAAAAAAAAACTTTTTCTGGATAACCGGCTATAGATATATGTAATTTATGATTTTTGAGGTGTTTTTTTTTAGAAAAATCGGTTTATGATGATGATGATGGCGGGGGTGGCAAAGATGTTTAGGAGTCGCAGGAGGTGGAGGGGCGGGGTATGCATGCAATACTCAATCTCTGGACTGGAAAAAAGAAAAAGAAGTCTTCCATTTGTTTCTGCACAGATAATCCATAAATGAACAGATTACCATCCATGCACTAAATCTCTCTTGTTATTATTATAATTATGTGGGTTCTTTTTTTTTACATTAATATGCACAGATAAATTCGCTGCTATACAATTTATATACAGGGTACCTAAATATGTGTGCACTTTAATACAATGCGAATTACGATTTATCCAAGATTTATATTTCGAATTAAAGAGAACAAATGAGAAATTATGTTAGTTATTGTATGTGTCCAAACTGACGGCCGTCTTGGGCCAGACAATGATGACAGAGCAATTGAAGAAGCAAGAAGATACACAGAATATAGCAGAATGGGCATTACACAGTTCATTAAACAGACATAACTAAAAATAAGAGAGAGAAAGAGAGAAGAAAAGAGAGAGACGGAGACAGAGAGACAGACAGACAGTTATGTGTGTGTGTGTGTGTGTGTATGTGTGAAAGAGAGAGAGAGAGAAAGATCACGTCTTGTACAAAAAAGACATGCCAGTCAAATCACAACAAAAACCCAACCGAAGAACTAAGAACATGCATGAATTAAAGTGGACGTGAGTACGCACTTGCCTGCATTGCTCCTATAACTTTCTGCCTCTTACCTGAACAGGTGTTTCAGCCCTGGGAATGAGGGGGAAATAAGATTTTGAATCTCAAGTCCGTAGTTCGGTGCAGTAGAGAACGAGTACTTGCAATCATGAAAGATGCAGGTCCTAACTGGAGCTGTGTGGGCACTTTACTGCTCCTACTTAGCTCTGTACACAGTGTCAACACGAGTATGAGGGATGTGTGCTATTGTGCTCTCGTGTGATGTAACCGAGTGAGCCGTGGTGCCAACACACCAGCAGAGAGAGGGGGCACAGAGAGCCAGCGCACGCTCGGGTGAGTAAAGTAGTAAGAAGGAAATAATATGAGATACAGAGGAGAGGAGGGAAGAGTAAGAAAAACATTCTTTGCATGATCTCCCTCAGGTAAAAATCTGGACTCCAGCCAGGTAGAGAGGTAAAAAATGTGTGCGTCTACAGATGTGTTTGTGAGAACGTATGAGTAAATGTCAGATGGCATTAGGGTCTAGGCGGAGGTAGACTGACCTTCTGATGGAATGGTGCTGTTTGGGCGTGCTGGCAGACCAGGCTGTGGGTGGACGTGGATGATGGAGTATAGTTATGTGCATGTATTTGTGTTTGTGAGCAAGTGTGTCAGTCAACCTGTTCAGAAGCGTGTATTATGGGTAGTAACAAATAAAACATTAGGCAGAATCTGGGAGCTTTCTTTATGTGACTCATATAACCATATGACATACAATGAAAATAGTACGAGCAGTAAGCAATATAATGATTATAAACTGTGTTAACTCTGTAATAGTAGCTAGGTTATAGATTGCTAAATGTTTGATGCAAATGATGGTTGATGCAAATGCAACAGCATTATGTGTGATGTAAGTTACGTTGAATAACTGTCATCAAAAACAGTGCTATGCTATAATCTGTAGAAATTAGTATAACTATGCAGTGAATTTTACATTACCGATGAACAACTGGCAAAATCCTATTTCTTTAAAATCTTGACTTAAAAACATCCCAGGTGTTTGTTACAATGGTAGAGCCTGAAATGTCGTCATGTTTTTTTTTTGTTTTTTTTTTTACATTTAAGGGATTAAGCAATCATTTTATCGACGATACCCCTTTTAAATCATTTGTAATTTACTATCCTTTTTTAATTAAAATGTATAAAGAGCGGGTTGACAAGACAAACACATGACAAAGTGGCATCTTCGGTAAACCTAAGCCAGGTTCGATGTAAACATCCCGAAAGACATTTCCTGAAAGTGATCATGAGTAAGTTATCTAACAACATGTAGCTGCACCGATATGATGAAGATATATTTACACCCCCCCCCCCTAAGAAAATGTTGTTACCGGTGACGGGATATTGTAACTTTTAATGAATCATCCAAGCATTTGAGCATTTGAGTAGCCCCATTATCTTTTCCATTCTCATTCCTCAAACCCTTTCTCCTTTCCTCTTTGCCAACGTCCATCGTAAATAACATTTATACTACGACTACCAGCTTCCCTCCATACTTCCCCATTCATTTCACGCCTTGCATTCTCTCCAGCTTTGCTAATAAAGTCTAATCGCCCGCCGACTGAAGAACAATTTCTGGGCATTTCTAATTGTCATGGGACTTCGAAATGTCAAGATTTTTATCATATATGCAAGTGGAATTTAACATTGAATCATATTTTCCGACTTCTTATGGAATTTAATACATTATTATTATTCCCCATGCAATTTTTGTTATTTTCTAATACCAGAAATATGAGAAAAAGATGTAATGGTGTAACCCAACAGGAATAGGGATCCAAACAAATTAACTTTTATTGTCCTGGTTGTTTAAAACTGCCATGGAAGCAAGGTTTGACACATAGAAAAGAAGTCAGGTTTCTTGTTCATAGTCAGTTCTCATGTTTGTCGGCCATACAGTCTGGGGCATCATACCAAAGTTATTCATTATCCAAGTCTATTCAATGGCGATCTCAAAAACTCCCTCTGAGGAGAGAACGGAGTAAGAAAAATGGACTTCAATTCAGAAAGAAAACAGAGATTTGAAGACAAATAACTCTGTTTGGTATCCGTTTTGCGGCACTAGCGTGTACTTCAGCTTGATCAACTGAATGTTACGTATGCATCAACATGAGGCCAATGTTTGTCAAGTATTTTCTCACCACCGTGTGGGTGTATCTAAATGTCACAGTGGGAGATGCTGTTTTTGTATGGATACATGATTGTGGAAAAACGCGTGGAAATGCACGTGCTGCACAAGGTTACTTCAGACAGACAAACACCTTCCAATGTTTACAAAGACTACAACACGATAGTGTCATGCGCTTTAGCTGGCATGCTTGACGTCACACTGCATTGTTGTAGGGGAAAACCCGTCGGTGACCTACTTCTCTTGTATCGAGAATTCAAGAGCATCTGCCAGTCAGATATCTCCGAGGTAAACACAAACACCTTTGCTTCCAGGTCACGAAGTAGAACCCAGCTGGCTCATTCATCAGAAAGCACGGGGTAGGGGGAGGGGTGAGTATTCGAGATTTTTGCCGAAACATTTCCATGAGACGCCAATCAGTGGCCTTCTATATCTTCTTAGTCGCGTGAGAACGAACCGAATTCCCTACCTAGATTCTCTATCTTTATCGTGGTGGATCTTCTATGGACCTGATTTGATTGTCCATCAGATGTCCATCGCTTTGTCGCTGGATCTCGATTGTTATTCACAAGCGCACTTTTTTCCTACAGCACTGTGGACTCCCTCACTCAATACGGGGCTATAAGTATGATGGATTGTGCGTAACGTTTTTTAATGCAACTAGGCATGCATTGTCTGTGGTTGTCTAGATATAGGTTTGCGCTCTCTGACTTGATTGTAAAGCCATTGAACTGTCAAGCAGATAGGATTTCACACTGGCTTATCAAGACTGATGATTATAACAGTAAAATTTAGTGTGTGTGTGTATGTGTGTTTTCGGGGGGGGGGGGGATAATTTCCGTTCATCACAATGAGAAAGACCGGTGTGAAATACGTAATGAAGACGGTGGAATATATCCAAACCTACTGCTGTCTTACACACCAGAAACTTTGAATGGGAAGCCAAAATAATGTCACCGTTGGAGTTGTATTTAAGAGCTTTAATATTTAATGGTGAAGTGTGGCCAGCATGTTGCTGTAGTAATCAGGTAGGCACACCGTTCTACACAGCCCAATAATGGACAGCGTGCTTTCCATTCCACAAAGTGTGGGCTGCATTCATCACATACGGGGAGATGGTATGTCTCGTTTCCGAAATTTTACGTTTTCCCAGTGTTAAGTCCTTTAAACAATGCAACTTACTGGTCCCTTGACCGGAAGTGGTCGTAGGGGCTCTTTGGTGATGAACACGACAATTCTCTCTACCTGCGTCGATCGTGTGCCAATGCCTGGATTTCAGCGTAGCTTTCTTAGTTGCTGGCCCATTTCTGTCGCTGTCTCCCTTTTCTTCTGCCGCCCTGGAATGTGCCTTGCAAGGTGGTTTTTGAGAGGTCGTCAACTCTTGTGATACCATTTCAGTTTTCTCTTCCTGAGTGTTGTGGGATGGTCTTCGTAGTGGCCTGTGGCTTGTCTATTCGCGTTACACACCTCTTCATTCGTTGTTTGGTCCAGGTAGGAGAACTGAGAATTATTCGGTAGCGTCTTATCTCATTTGCAATAATGCAGCTTTTGCTCACTAAGCCGGCAGACAGTCCTGGTATCAGTCCTGATCTGATTGCCGTTTTATTTCCAGCATCTCATATTATGGTGAGCTAGACTTGTGGTAAATAACGTCCTACCAGGTTCTCACTTAGTTAAGATCTGAACATCATAATAAAGAGATGGATGAAACCCCCGCATAGTGTAAGCAGTTGTTACTGTCGCTAAACCGAGAATTGGGCGTCGAGGGTACACATCGTGTTAACGATAACGGCACTTGCAGGACCCTTTAGGATTTCAGCCCTTACCAGTCACCTGAATTTCGGATACCGGATGTCCACGTATATTTTCTATGCACTACTGAGCAAAGTTTTCAAGATTCAAGAAAAGTATCCGGATATTTGCTTGACATTTAAGCCACACGACCTGGGAGACCACATAATGTGTAGCACAAACGGTTTTTGAATCATAGAATTATGTGTTTGACTGTCAGCTTCGTATCACCCCAACACAATGGAGGAAATACAGCAAAATAATGACATTAAACAGACATTAGGGGAAAAACAGCAAAGGAAATTAGTCTGGCATCTTCCTGTAATGTCCCACACAGAAATTCACACCACAATTATGTAATCAGTGATACAGTTCCGTCTGTCTACATATATTTACTGATTCACGTCCAGCTGTTTTCTCTCAGAGAACACCAGTTCTCATACTGCCTTCTCTGAAAGACGATGATCGGTACCATGGCAGTATGGGTTCCGGAAGCTTAAAAGAAGTACGAAATAATTGGAAATTTATCAAAGAGTATTTCTCAGCGTGATTTTCAGTACCATTTGCACTGAGGGAATGTCGGATAAGCCGCTCAGGACGGCTTACAGCAGTGAATCAGTTAATTCTGCCATGTTACAGAAGAAGACATCTTACGCCAATCTAGGTCAAATTAACTTTGAACATCATATTTTAGAACAAAATGTCTGGGATATAATTTTGCAGACTAATAGTTTTGGCTGGTCATCACGAAATGGAAATTGAACAAACAATTCAGGGCCAAAGAGAGAACTATGGAGTAGGGACGCCCAGAGTCTACTGAACGTCTGAACATTTAGCGTTATCATGGTATATCATTGCAGTCAGTATTATATCAACTGCCCCCCCCCCCCAAAGAATGTAATTTTGTATCTTGTATTTCTCCAGAATTACATATAACGAAGTTGCGGCATTCCTTTGCACAAATCACTATATATTTTTTAAATCATGATGTCTGTCAAGGTTCACACATCAACGGTGTGAAATCCAATGCAGATCTCAGTGGCTCTACGTACTGCCATTCATGAATGTTAAGTTGCTTGTTGTAATTATTCTTCACGCCTACATCTCCTATCCTCGTCGGCGGTAGCCATGGAGACCCCATTCCCAGTGAACCACACAAATTACGCACTAAACCCCAATTCTTTATCCCCGGAATAAATCAGCATTCAGTCCCCCTCCCCCCTCTCTACATCTCCCATCCCACCAACGCATACGCCTAAACTTTAACCCAGACCAGTGGGTGGCAAAGCCAGATCTTTGTGTTCTGGTCGATGTAACATTATGACTTATCGGAACTGCCCCGAGGTAAATACAGCATCAGTCAGAATAATGATAACATTTTGATAATAAAAATAAAACTGCGACTTCCATAGGATGTGATTTCAAGCGGAACTAGTTGGCACCGTGCATTTATAGTTCTAATTATGTACGTTACTTTCGTTAGCCTGTGCATTTGCATGCATTTAATTTGTGAGCAAGACGAGTTTATACCCTCCCCCCCTCCCCCGTGGCTTAATTCATATCAATCAATAGATCTGTATAAATAAAAATAATTGTTAAGCCGTTTATCTCCTGTATTCCTGAGCGCAGACCATGGAGCTCTGATTGACCGAGAAATGCGTTCACATTATCAGCCCATTTACAGACATAAGGCAAATTAAGTGTGATATTTATTGATGTCCAAGTTCTGGGTGTCATATTGATGTGACACGTCATTTCTCTTCCAAGGTTATTGAAGCGAGGAGAGGGCAGTTGCACGGAAGAGACAGTGCGCCTGTACCTGTTACAAAGCAAGGGCTCTGCGTAACTGTCTGTCCAGCTTAGTTGATATTCTTCCCATCGTTTTGTTAAAAACGGTACGTGCAGAGGAAGATCATAAGAGATTTTACTTTAGAGGCATTTTGCTACTACAGTTATTATTTAAATTAAAAACATTATCGGACTTCACAGGCTGAGCGACTTAGAAGTTAGACATAATGTAACCGTCTTAGATGCAATGTAATCGCGTTGGTGCGAGGCTGCACCCTAAAATTCTAAAGGTGTGACTGTAAAACGCTCTCTTGATATTTTAAAATGTTACGTTTTTATTTGTAGGTTTTGTTTTTAACAAAATATATTGTATTACATCCAAGACTTGTAAACATCTCAGAAAATAAATGTTATGAAGGAAAGCAATTGATTCTGTCATTCATGTGAAATTGCACTATTTGACACGTCCTTGTCCTCTGTTAAAAATTATATTTTACGAAGTCTTGGCCTCAGTTACGTAATTTAATTTTTAAAAATATTGTTTTATGATCACATTGTAAAGTAGTAGTCCGGGGACGCACTCTAAGTATTATCATGCAGACGTTTCGATATTGACCAGCTCAACCACAGTAACATAAAGAGGGTCGGTGCCCGATACACGGTAGTTAAGCATTGCACGGTCAGTTGTAACTGTTAAGGGATTGGAGAGGTCTAGAGTATAGGAATGACCCGAAGGGCCATCCACGGCCTTGGCAGCAGTGGGCCCATCCCTTTTCCTGATAATTATGCCCTCAATATAATTTCCATAGTCAGAGCAGGAACTGATTTATCAGGCCTGAATGTAAGCAGCAGAAACTTGATGTACTTCATTCAGCAAATGAAAATGGCCTATTGCGGGGTGTCAAGAACTAACAGTATACGTCAATCAAAATTTTGAAGTGACAGGAGATTTGAATTTGAGTTCGAGTTTGCGCTTTAAGGCGAGATGGCACGATAACGGCAACGTGACGCCTTTCACGATCTATTTGGGTAGTCTAATCAAGTTTGGTATCCACAGCGTCCAGGTTTCACAAACAGAATTAAACAGTTCCGTATTAATTATGTTACATTGATGAAATTCTCCAAGCTTTTGTGTATATCTGAAAAGAGTTTTGTAAATGATTATAAATGTTTTCTAATCATAGGAGGGCAAACGCTTATTTAAACAATGTTACATTTAATTTGCGATTGTACGGAGAATTGTTTAAGCATGTGATAATAGTCATTTACTCGGGGAAAAGAACAAAAACAAAAACTAAACAAAGGATTAAATCCATTAGGGTTAACTTTGAGATACGCGCTAAGTGCAAAGGTATGATTTTTTTCATTGTTGTGATTTGTTATCATAGTGATGATGGACATCGCACACTAAATGCATCTCAGGACGATATGAAAGCAGTTGTTCTCTCTCAACTACTAGATTTCTGCTCTTTTCATAACGGAATGGTACTATGGATATAACTGGATTCATTCATTCATTCTAAAACTCAACGCTTAGTCAAGTTCGTGTGATAAGCCAATTATAGCAATACGTGCTCCGCTGTAACAGAGTGGTCTAACACAGAGCTCGCTAACGAAAAACTATGACTTTTGAAACAACGAAGGCGTGGGCCGGGGATGGTTCAAGTTCACAAACACCTCTGTTGGCGCAACACTGTTATGTCTTACAGAATTAATAAACACCACTTTCTGCACATCGCCTGTCAGTATTCTTAAAACACAAATAATGCAAAGACAGGAATTATATCAGCAGCAGTACAGATTCAGATGGGCTACCTACGGTGCGTGTGCCTCGTAATTTTGTTTTGATGTCCATACAACAACAACAACAAAAACAACTTCGTGACGGTTCATTATGGAAAAATTTATCCACAGCTGAGTATCGATCGAATGGAACAATTTTGCCGATACCTAGTTACGCCAGTCTGCTGTTCCGTGACTCTGATTCTGCTTGTAAGCATACTGTGTTTATGTCTGGAGTTAGCTTGGTGGTAAAGCTGTAGTTGTGCAGGAATATTACAACCCAGACAAATAGCCTGTTACAGACACTGCACTATCACTGTGTGCAAAGACACGCACATACGCGAATACTCCGCCCTCAAAGATCTGCTGTCTTCATTATCCCCGCTGCTATGAATGCAAAATAAAACTATGTTTAACCAACCATTACGTTGCACTCCATAAAGGCGTCTCCTAAGGTATCAAAATACGACAGAAAATCAATTTTTGCTTTTTATATGACTTGATTACTTTTGACTGATGAGGACAGGAGCTGAAGCACGGGAAATTTACCATTAAGGAAAGCTAATGAAATAGTAAGACAGAGTTGATGACGTCAAAACAGTGTAAAATGATATTGATTAAAATCTGTTTTGCTTATTCTCTCTGCGCTTGTATTATTGATTTTTTGTAGTTTTTTTTTAGTATTCAGAGGATGTCAGTGACACAAACAATGGGGTTGAATAAGCTTGCAGTAGAGCCCATGCCTGTCACTGTAATCTTACTTCCTAAACTTTGGTCATTCTAAAGACGAAACAGTCAGTCCGTGGAACCAAAGCTGTAGCTCATCATTCCATTACTCACTCCCAGGGGCTTTTTTTTTTTAATTCCAAGTTAGATGTCAGTCACAAATAACCAATTTTGTCATTTCAGATATTGCACATTTTTGTGTAAACTGTATTAATTTCATTTGTAAGTAATAGCAAATGATACCAGGGACTGAATATTTGATTTGTTCACACAGCAATACGGGCAGTTTTGTAGGCAAACGCTAAAGAAAAAATTGAATTTTTTAGAACGAAACGTGGCAGTGGTGCATATGATAAAATATCCGAAAATATAGCATTTTTATAAGGAATGTTTTTACTATGCATAGATTTTCCTTACGGTGTGCCTAACAAAATTTCATTTAGAGACAAGCTAGGATTTTCCTCCCACGGACTGGCTGGATCAATGCGCAGTCTACCTAGCCATCAGATAAACCAGGCTTGTGCGGCGATGATGACCTATGGAAGCAATATCAATGTTGTCTTGGGCATCATTCCAACGAGAGTCCTACGTTTATATGGTGTGAATACATTTCTTATCTCCAGTCCCTGAGATCAGCAATGACTAAAAATAATGACCAACGTCAGGCTTTAATGATGAGAATCCCAAATGTGAATTCAACACCCGAGCTCTGGTGAGAGTCGGTGTTTACTGTGTGAAAACACAAAGCCACACTAAGAGATTAATGAAATATTCATGTTATCTGTCGCGGCGAGTGAATGTTCTAATGCTATAGGTGAGTACTTGCAGAAAAGAGCCAATACTTTGTTTGCTATCCCTGTCTAAACAAACAGGAATTTCACGAGGAAACTGGAGGGTATTAGTAACAGGATAATGGCTAATATTTTAGCGGAATAAACTGATCTTTTGTTTATCATTTAGCAAAGATGTTTATGTCTAGATGCTCTTTCACCATCCATTACACTCATACAACTATTAGCGCAATAGTTTACCGAATACACTGAAAGACTGAATGGGCAGTCAAAGGTTTGATATTATATTCTTTGTACATTTGATATTCTGAGAAATGCGATCATGTAATTCTATATCAACTTGTGCAGAGCATTTTTTTTTTGTTTGGTCTTGTCTAGTGTTTGCTTTGCATTTGTTTGGTCTTGTCTAGTGTTTGCTTTGCATTTGTTTGTTTGGTTCTGTTTGATTTGTTTTGGATTCTCTGCTTGTTTATGTTTTGATTTGGTTTGGGTTTTAGTATGATGGCAGCAATTGTGTATTTATTTGCGTGCTTTTCTGTTCGTTTTTTCATCCCATCTTAACGTTCAAAACTTGTCTGGATCTTTTGTTTTACTATGAGACCAATAAATAAAGCTATAAAATAGGGGTCAGCTAATGTAATGTTCTGAAATGTTTGTTGTTGTTTTTCTGTTGTATTTTTTACTGTTTTTCGTCAGACCCTTCCTTTTCTGTTGCTAACGATGAAATGTTTGTCTGTCATTGACAATATAGCTAGGGTTATAATGAGATCTCTTGTGATTCTGAAGCAAACAGAAAAGAAATAACCAGGTAATGACTGAGTTCTTTGGTCCTGCCAGGGCAAATTTCACTTGACATTTGGTCTTAATGCCCGGGAATTCCAGCCATGTCAGTAAAGAATTATGATATTGCTATCTTATGTCAATAGCCAGAAAATAATCGAAACATTAAAAAAAAAATACATTAAGAAGTAAAAATGGTGAGAGAAAGAGAGAGAGAGAGAGAGAGAGAGAGAGAGAGAGAGAGAGAGAGAGAGAGAGAGAGAGAGAGAGAGAGAGAGAGAGAGAGAGAGAGAGAGAGAGAGAGAGAGAGAGAGAGAGCAAAAGACTATTCCTTCCGTGACTCACAGTACAAACTGACGTAACGAGTGATCAATCTGACCACACGACCACAGTTTGTGAGATCGTCACTTCCAGTTTTGCATATGTCAACATCAGCTGACGCTTGTCTGGTGTATTTTCTGAGTGTGCCTGACATTGGACATTGGGGAAAAGACTGGAAGATTTAGCGGATGAAGGTGATATTACAATGAGATCAATGGATTTGCTGGTTTTTTGGTGTTCTTTTTTCGGAACACACGGCTTGTTATCAAATAATAGGGACGATATAAAAGAAGATGATGGCTATGGTGGTAACTGCCACGTTGAGGTGTGTCTTTAGGCAGATGAAGTTACGTAGTCACATGATAATGGTGATGATGATGGTGGTGATGGCGGAAACGGATGAGAAGACAAAAAAAGCTCAAGGCACATCATGATTTAAGTTTGAAGAGGCGGAAAAAAGCTAAAAGTGATATAATAAGATTTTCCTCTTTTAAAGAAATGATGAATTTAAAATTCTATCTATTATTCTAAAAGTTGTACAGCTAAATTGTGGTTCAGATTGTCCATACCCAGCAAATTAATTTATGGCTCTCAAAAGCAGAACGGTCATAAAATTATGGGATAATGTGGTGAGGGAAAAAAGCTCAGAGAGGGACTGAAATTGTGTGTCAAAACGCTGCTTTTGATTCTGTTACAATGGAATCAGACTAGTGTATAGCAGTGAACAGTACAGTCATAAATAAGTCAAGCAGTCCAAATATTTATAGGTATGGGAATTATTCCTGGGATTTTAACCGCTTTGAATATTTAATGAATCCTTTCGTACGGCTTTACTTTTATTGAGATGATGTTTGCCAAAATGCATCTTTTGCATGATTAACCGTTATTGTTTTCACCCTGACCTTTACACTTATTCGTGCTATATGTACAGCCGTTTGACTATACAATAAACATCATTCGAGTTTTAACACATTGGCGAAATGCAAAACGCGGAAGTCGCGCGGTTTTGTAAGAACGTCTGTCGACCAAAAACAAAATACAAGAACTGTTATTTTCTTCTTCAGAAAGAACAAACAAGAAATGGAATGATCATATTGAGTGTTCATGCTATGTGGATCCTATCGAATGGGTCTTTCAAAATCTGGCGAGTTACGTTCTCGCCAGAGTCACCTCAATCCATCACGCTCCAATTTCTCAAGATGTTCCTGATGACGGCAGTAGAATGTCTCAAGAGTGATCATCATTAAATGGAAAATTAATCTATGTCTCGCAAAAACAGATGTCCTTGGCAAAGTTAAGGATCTTTACCTAGAGGTCTAGTTTGTGATAAATATCAGATCCGTTCACTCGGTGTTTCTAAGAGAGAGTAACAATTTTTGCTTGTTAAACATCTTAAAGTTTACTCTCAAACCGTATCCATTTTCCTGTTACATGAATCATGCTGTATGCTGTTGTAAGCCCTAACAGACATACAGGCAAACTAGACTCATGTTTTTTATATACATGTACTTTTGTAAACGTATTTACATATTGATACATTCTAAACTCATTATGGGTTTTGTTTTCCTTTCCACACACACACATTTTTCGGAATCGGAAACCCCCTCCCACGTACATAATTATGCATGTACCCGGGGGCTCTGCCCTCAACCTGAGTGTAACTTTATCGTTTCATTCATTATTCATTCGCCATCTATTCCAAAATCTCATTTAATCACCCTCATCTGCGGTGCCGTCTTATGCATATTCACGGTGTCTGGCTGGCCCCTTTTCTGAACTGTGGCCATCGTCCTTGTGGCCTATTTTCTCGACGCTTTTGTCCAGCCCCTGCTTATCTAATGCACATGGAGGTCCAGAGGAAGAAGAATTTTGTTTGTGGTAAATCAAAATGTGTTTGCTGCGACTGTGTTTTTCGGGAAAGCTTCTTATTGTTGAATTTAAAAAAGAAAGAAGAGGGGCCTGGACAAGAAAGTGCTTTCCAAAATATGGGACGCCGCTCTTCGAGGTCTTTCTGGACGTTTAGGAAATAGGTTCAAGGTTTATTTACAGCCATTTCTACCTTACATTGTTCGCAAGCGTGAAAAAACTGGTGACGTACATATAATTATGCAAATTTGGGATTTTCAGCAAAGTAATGAAATACTGAGATAAGATTAATAGGCGACCGCTTTATTGAAAGGTTCTTACTTTTGTTACCACCAGGGAGAAGAAAATAATTTAAGGGCAAAACGCATTTGCAAACTTTGGAATTTGCCAGAAAGCCACTATGAGAATTAACCCGCGTTGTTTGTTGTACTTGCATTTTCAGATATTTTATCAAAGAAATTAGGTTACACGGGAAGAAACTTTACAATTCTTAGTTGTTGTTGTTGTTGTTGTTGTCTGACTGCTTTAAGTGCTGAAAGCTGTGTATGCATAATGTTGACGACTACGTTGGTGGTGAAAAAGGATGTTTTCAATGATGTATCATTTACGCTCGAATCAGGACATCTTGGTGTTCATGTGTTCCATGTATAAGTTTAGTGTCATCTGTGTAATTATTTAAGTATGGACTATTTCGATAATTTTTCTCCAGGGAGAAACTTTACTGCAAGTGCCTGAAAAGCGAATTGCCCTGAGAAACAGGCCATACTGACAGTCAACTCCGTGTACCAATACAGAGAGACCCAGAGGGCGGAAACTTGGGGGCAAGGAGGTTGCAAAACTCCTTTTTAACTGCTTGTTGTCAGTGACTGTATTGATCCATCACCGATGCGGGGAATACTGTCCTACGATTTTATGCATTAGACATGTCCTTCCTTGTATAGGAAATAGAAGGATATCTGCATTTTGCCACTGTGAGAGATGAATGGAATCCCTATTCGCGGTGGTCGGACCAGTAATTACGGAATTCAAAAGGATGCCCGGTTTCTTGTTGAAAAGTGGGACAATCCTGAATGAAAAACATACGGTCCAGTATCACTCTGAGGTTCGAAATGACTTCTGGTTGCTGGATGTTCCAATCGAAGGCAGAGCGAAGCAGAAGTACCCTTGAATACGATTCTTGTTAGGCAAAAACTCGTAGAAGTTGGAAATCCATTGCGGATAGAGAGCTATAGGATGGTTTGGATGTTCCACCGAATGAGAGAACGAAAGGTCAGAGAGCAGCTCGGAAAGTCCCAAGCAGACATCAATCTGTTTGGTATGGTATACCGAATGATTTCACCGTAGGACAGGTGAAAGCGTTTGTATGTCCTTTTGTCCAGTGCGGTGGCAGAGATCTTGTATACAGCTCTCCTCTTAGGGCGACATGGCATTTTTTTGTATGTTTTCTTATAAGCAGTTTACGACTGCAGCGCCTCTTAGCTGATCTAGGCCTAATGCAATATGGTTGATGACAGGTTGAGCGGAAGTGACCCTGTATCGTTTTTCAGCCAATCAGATTGGATTAAGCCATGTGACGCCTTACTTTCGTCTCTGCGGTCATGGAGAGGTAAAATTTCACGTATGCTGAGGGGCTGCAGCGAACTTTGTCTCATTGAGCATTAGGAAACAGCCTTCTCAATTTACAGTAAAGCGAAACAGGTCACGGTAGGTCACTCTACGCCGCACGGCACATAAGGCAATATGTTTTTAGAGGAAAAAGGCATCAGAATTCGACAGTGTAAGCAATGAAATGAGAATGGTCATGGGCCCGGTTTCCAAAATGTCTCTTTACAATAACAATTTAAATGGAGAAGACGCATGGAATTGTCTGCACGCCTTTCCCGAATACGTGAAGGCACTGGAAAATTCTGGTTACTGTAGTGGGCAAGGCTCTCATATCAAATATCAGAAATCAGCACAGAAAATGGAAAACAACAGATTGAACTAATATCACTAGGAATAGGGCAAAGTAGGACGCCACAGTGCAGCGAAACTCTGAAAGAGATTATTCGATTGACATCGGCGCCCGGTTAAGGTCACCAAAGGCGTAAGCGCACACTGGTGAGTCTTCATCGATCTGAGACGGGCCCGTGAGAAGCTGTGGAAGATGTGCATCCTGGTGGAATAACGAAACAGGGTTGAAAGTAAACGAAGCTTAACAAAATTAAAGTTTCCTGCAGGACGGAACTATCTCAACTCGGGTGCATTACGGTTGTTAAAAGAAGAAAAACACTGCATGCCCCAGTTCTCTGCTCCTTGAATTACTGACATCGTTATATTATCGGCAGTTACAAATGTATCACTAGAACGTTGTTTGGTAGAGTTGGTCCAGAGATGAGGGGGAGAAGAAATTTTGCTCCTATTTTTAAACAGTGGCAAGAATGTACTCCATTCCTGTAAACATGGGTAGATGAACCAGCAGTATCATTATGATGATTAATATCAGTGGTACAGGTCATGGGAGTGCTCTGTTGATAGAGTTATTCGTAACTGTTTAGGGATTAGAGCTTCAGTGGGTAGTTGTAATGGTGAAGTAAAATGGTAGATGGTTGTAGAGAGGCAGTGGTGGTAGTTATGGTATACATAATTATGGTTATTGTAGTAAATTAATTGTCGGCTGAGACGGTGATACCAGCAAAACGTGCTCGAGCTGTCGGCACTACTGCACGGGGAAGGGTGAAGAAATAGAACAACAAAGGGGAGGAAAGCAGTTGCATAGAAGCCAGCAGGATCTCAGTCATTTATATCTCAACAACAGATTCATCATTTTCTTGGCACCCTCTCTCTTGTTTCACCCATCTTGCTCTTATACATCTTCCACTTCTCTCCCACATCCCGTGGCTTGCGTGTTATCATCTTGCACATAATTATACATCGCCTTCTTTCATTGTTTATTTAAAAAATATGTATTTCGTAAACCTTTTTTTTTAAATCATATTTCTCATTTTATTTCTTGTCTTTTTCCTTTACTTATCTTCACTTCATCTCTACCATCTCCCCCCCCCCCCCCCAATCTTTCATATCTCACGCTGGCCCGGTATGATGATGCACTGTGCTCACACCCACAACACTACCCTTGCCTGAAATTTCTCCCCCTTTCTGCACTCACCCCCACCAGATGGCGTCCGTTCGTTGGTCATTTTCTGCAAATTGTTGCCAGACAGCAAATCTCATTTTTAACACTCCCCTCTCCCATTAACCTTCCTCTTTCTCCTTTACACCACCACCTTCCTACCCCCTCCTTTTTCCCACCCCGGGGGCCGCCTTTTCCCGACCTCTATCAGCACTAATGGACAAAACAAAGCCTCAGACAGGCGATCGATGGGAACTTTGTCCCAGAGCGCAAATCTACCTCTTATGGCATTTGATAACGAAGATGTGTGTTTTCACCTCCAACCCACCCACGTAATGGCTCTGCAATCACAGATTGAGAAATCTTCATCTTAACTCGCCATGTTCCAGATTTTTGCAGTTTTTTTTTCTGTTCATCTTCAACTTCTTCTCTTCTTCCCCATTCTCATATTTCTCCTTCCGTCGTCCCTTCCTCCTGCTTCTTCACTTTCTTCATCTCTCTCTCTCTCTCTCTCTCCTCCTAACTCCAATTGTTTCTTTTTCTTCTCACTGCTCCTCCTCACCATTCCTCTCTAATTCATTCTCCTTTTCTCAACCTTTACCTCTTCGTGCTCCTTCTCTTTTCTCTCTTGTGTACCCCCCACCCCACCCCCCCCCTTTCCTATCGATGGTCTTCCTTCTCATCATTGTCTCGTTCTCTCATTGTTTCATTCTCTCCCCTTTCTATCATTCTTTCTTTCCGTTTTCTTCTATTCTTTCTCTCCTTTTCTTCTGTCTCTTCTCTAATCTTTCTTATATTCCTTCCTTCCACTTTCTTTTATTCTTTCTCCACTTTTTCTCCTTTTTCTTCCTCCTTTTTTCTGCTATTCTGGCCTGTCATTCTATTTGCTATTCTGGCCTGTCATTCTATTTGCTATTCTGCCTTTCCTCCCTTTTCTGATATTTAATATTCTGCCCATTCTTCTTTCTCTTCTTTTTCTTCTCTTTCTTCTCTTTTTTCTTCTATTCCTTCTTTACCCTTTCTCACTTCTGTCCTTTTTCTTCTAGTCCTTCACTTCCCTTTTTTATATTTCTTCTCTCCTCCATCTTCTATTCCTTCACTTCTATTTCTTCTCTTCTTTTTCTTCTATTCCTTCACTTCCCATTTTTATATTCCTTCTCTCTTTCATCTTCTATTCTTTCACTTCTATTTCTTCTCATCTTTTTCTTCTATTCCTTCACTTCCCTTTTTTTATATTCCTTCTCTCCTTCATCTTCTATTCCTTCACTTCTATTTCTTCTCATCTTTTTCTTCTATTCCTTCACTTCTATTTTCTTCTCTCCTTTTTCTTCTATTCCTTCACTTCCCTTCTTTTTATTCCTTCTCTTTTTTTCTTCTATTCCTCCCTCCCCCCCCCCTTCCACCTTTCTTCTAGTCCTTTTCTATCCTCTGTCCCCCCCCCCTTCTTCTCATTCTCTTCGGGGTTTTTTTTTTCTTATTCTTCATTTAATGTTTTCGCATTTCTTCTTCATCTTCTTCTCCTCCGACGTCTTGTATATAATAATATATCGTCTACACTTTCTCCATCGTTGTTAAAAGTTTGTCCTTTACCTGAGGCAGTAGGGAAACAGATATTTTTTCATGAAATTCAAATCTCATCCATTCAAATGATTGCGAATGTCTGTTGTTTGTATAAAATGTAATATGAGTAGCCGAAGACTGGGAGAGCTGAATAAAAATCCAGTTAATTATTTTGTTTCGCTTTGTTTTTGTTTTCCATGTTTTCTTTTTTCCTCCATGTGTCTTTTCCATTCTCTACAAAGGCCATATTGCCTCTCTCAGGTTTTCAATTTTTTTTTTTTTTTAAGTTAATTATTTCCATGTCCATCTTCATCGTCTTTCACTTGTCCTGCTGTACGTCACTGGCATTTTTTTTTTTCTTCTTTTCCTCACTCTCCATCTTTTGTTATTCTCCTCCCGCGACGACACGGCAACTCTCTCTCTCTCTCTCTCTCTCTCTCTCTCTTTCTTTCTCTCTCTCTCTCTCTCTCTCTCTCTCTCTCTCTCTCTCTCTGTCTCCCTGCGCTGTCAGTGTAGCCAACATGGCCGCCGGCAATGGGAAAATAATGGCAATTGTATAAGTGACGACAGCGGGGGAAAGTTCCAAAGAGTTCCCGAGTTTTCATTCCGCAAAAGTGCCTGGTTACGATACTACTGACCCGAGAAACTTGAGTTACGGTTTACTAGAGCTTGGTGGCAATTACGCTAATGGTCACATAATAAAATATGAGCTCGATTCTGCCCTTCTGGCACCAGTAACTTAGTTACCAGAACAGATTTGCTGACACAAACAGTGATGCTTCAATACTTCACCAATTCCCAGCAAATCAACCATTTGTACTGACGCTGTTGTCTTAATCCTCTCGGAGTATCGAATTTTTAATTCTCACGAGACGATACCCCCTTTCTCGTTCCCAGGAAAATCCACGCCCCCCCCCCTCCGAAAATCTCTGCCTCCAACCCCTCCCGTCGTCCCCAGGAAATCGACCCCAAAGCCTCCGTCTCCCGTTCTTAATTTTTCTTTTCCTCAAGTATCCGGACCTGTTATGACGTCAATTAGTTTCCAGAAACCAGTTTAATCCAGGACGATGGAGTTTTCACTTGCTGACAGAGGAGCTATGGTAAACACGAAGAATTCTTGGGTCATGGAGCAGGTTAGTGCATGGACAGGATTTCTTTAATTGAGTCCTTAGTGGCAGTTAAAGAATCAGAAAGAAATATGGCAGAATGATGTTATTACACAGAGAGAGGGGACGTGCGAAGGAGGGGGAGAGAGAAAGGGGTGAGAGTGAGACAGAGAGAGAGAGAGAGAGAGAGAAGGAAATTGAGAAAATGGAGAGGGGAGAGAGGAGAAGAGAGAGAGTGAGAGTGAAAGGGAGAGACCGAGAGTGAGAGAGAAAAAGAGAGAAAGACAGAGAGGCAAGAGAGAGAGAGAGAGAGAGGGAAACAGAAAGAGACTATGGGTGTGAGTGGACATAATGACAGAGAAAAGAGTGCACTATTTAAACCAGCAAAATGGAGCAGGGGTGTGATGAGTAAGAGAACAATATGTCTATAACAGTCTGGGCCTGTAAGCTGAAAAAGAAGGAGAAGGCATGGTCGATCGAAAAAGTAAAAGAAGGGGCACGGGCAGAGGGGAAACGTGAGAATGAGAGAGTGAAACGTTTAGAGGAAGATGGGGATACCCCCTCCCTCACCCCCCCCCTCACCCCAAAGTCAGAAAAACAGGGATGAGAGAGTGAAACGTTTAGAGGAAGATGGGGATACCCCCTCCCTCACCCCCCCCCTCACCCCAAAGTCAGAAAAACAGGGATGAGAGAGTGAAACGTTTAGGAGGAAGATGAGGATACCCCCTCCCTCACCCCCCCCTCACCCCAAAGTCAGAAAAACAGGGATGAGAGAGTGAAACGTTTAGGAGGAAGATGGGGATACCCCCTCCCTCACCCCCCCCCCCTCACCCCAAAGTCAGAAAAACAGGGATGAGAGAGTGAAACGTTTAGGAGGAAGATGGGGATACCCCCTCCCTCACCCCCCCCCTCACCCGAAAGTCAGAAAAACAGGGATGAGAGAGTGAAACGTTTAGGAGGAAGATGGGGATACCCCCTCCCTCACCCCCCCCCCCTCACCCCAAAGTCAGAAAAACAGGGATGAGAGAGTGAAACGTTTAGGAGGAAGATGGGGATACCCCCTCCCTCACCCCCCCCCTCACCCCAAAGTCAGAAAAACAGGGATGAGAGAGTGAAACGTTTAGGAGGAAGGTAGGAGACTGCTGAAGGTAGATTCCTTGTCTCACCTGGTCCATTGGTCCGTAGAATATCTATTATGAACTACCTGAAAGTGACAGCTTCGAGAGATAAATTACTGTCATGATTGAAAACACAGCGCGTCACGTTAGATGATATTGATAAAACCGATATTTAAGCTACTGGGTCTTCTATAAATCCCCCCGGCCATGAAAGTAGATTCAGTGATTTGGGAATTAAGCTAGTTTTCCATCTCTCTCGGTCAAGCAATTTTAAGGGGCCTTCACAAAGACAGTATTACATATGATTGTTATGACGGGTTTGACATCCTTGTAGTGATCATTAATTGATCACGTTGTCTTAAAGATGAGAATGAAATGCGTTCGATATTGTTGAAGTAAGGCGCTTTACTTCCCATTACTGGACTATGATGATCTACTCATTGAACGGGAAATAAGTAAAGGAGTGATTTCTATGATTGGGGAATTGGAAAGAAAAAAGAATTGAAACGTTGGGGAGGGCGAGACGGGGCCACTCCAGTGTTGTGAATGTGGGTGTCTTGCCGGCCTTTTCTGGTACTTAGATTTACCTGCAGTTTGCAGGTCAGTTATCATTTTTTATGAAGTTGATCACGGCCTATTAACATCATTATGGGCCCCTGGTCAAAGCAATAGGATTTTCTTGCCCCTTCAAAAACCAGTGTAAATGTGCATGCATGGTGCCCCTAAATCCTTGGGGCCCTTGGGCAACTGCTCAGTGCGCCCATGCATTAAGACAGCTCTGAAGATGACAGCCAGACCGACACCACTGCATTTTTTTTTGTTGTTTTTCTTTTTTCGAATCTTTTCAAGTTTAGGCTTAAAGCAAGGGTTAGGTTTCCAGTAGCACAGTATTGAAAACCTCTTTGCTCGTTATTTCAATGAATAGCAAGCTCACCTTTTCTGATCCGTTTATCCGGACAGAAGGGCTTTTTGAGATTTGAGTGGCCGATATCGGTAAAAGGGCAATCGTCCCCCGATAAAACAAAACACAATAAAATAAAATAAAAGGCACTGCCACGATCTGGATGGTTCGAAAAAAAAATCCTTACGGAGGAAGTTGATGGAACAGCTGACGTATTTCAGCGATCTCAGGAGACTCAGGGCAACGTCCGGCATGATTTTTTTCGTACGAGCTTTAGCAAATTCAGGAGCGGGGCAGCAACACACCCCCAAACACAGGTCATCGGGTAAGAGATTTCTTGTCCTATCGAACAGTGCAATGGGTGCTGCAATCTCTGGACTGTGCCTGATATGAGTCAGAACGTCACCGAAAATCCCTGGGATGTGTTGGAACTGTCTTGTGTTTTAGGGGTCTGTTGCTGCCCCGCTCCTGAATTTGCTAATGCTTGTACGGAAAAAAAATCACGCGTCCGGCTGCATGACACCTAAATCTCCATCTTGGACGGCGCTTGACATGTCCAGCCCGTCATTTCTTATTTCTGATCGAACCTTCCTCGTATAATTAACATACTGTTAATTAAGCCCTTGAAGCTACAACCTCGATACACTTGGGGTCACAGGCTTCCGCTCCCATCTTCTACGGCCTCCACTGTTTGAGAAATAATTGTTTCTTCCTTCTAGTGTCTTAACTTTTCCTACTTATGTCGTCTTTCTTTCTTTGTTTACCAATAGACAAGGCCACTTGAAGATCAGATGCCCTGAGCCAATGACACCATGCCAGATTTGAGGAGTGTACAGTGTACTTCACGCCTCTAAACTTTGTCAGCTAAAATAGATTGCTGCGCATTTTCACATATTAGTTTAGCGATTAGCTTTCTCGTCAATCACCATGCTGATGCCCGCAAAGACCAACTCAAATTCAGATTCTAAAAGTTTGGAGATCGGTGAGACAAAGCTGTTTGGGATTGGAGGTGGAGGGTGAGGTGGGAGGGGTTTGGGGCCGGAGCCGCACGTATGTACAACATTACCATGGAAATGAGAGCAGTTCACTTACCCCCGGAATTCCGGTGGTTGATGTACTGTCCATGACCTCATAGTTTCAGATCAGAGTGGTTCGTGACGTCATCAGGACATGTGATGTGCTGCACATGGCGAGGACGTCAGCGATTCAAATCAAGGCTTCTGCCGAACTTACGAAACTTCTAAGATATCTGAAATGCAAGAACTGGAATTCAATGAAAGGTATAAATACACTGAAGTGAGCACACTTTCTTTCTTGGCATATTGAATGCTACAACAAATGTACATCTTCGACGAAAAAGCTGTAGGACAATTTGGCCAACTTTACAGATGAGATTAAAACTGCTCTCATGTTTATTTAAATAATCAAGGAAGAAATACCACATTCCGCTGTTTTGCTCGAATAATCTGGCTGAGACTATGTCTCTGCGCTTGGTTTAGACCTGATTCTTGCCAGAAAAGAGGATTTGCGACGCAAGTTGACAATAAAGAGGACTGTATCAAAATGATACAAAACTTTCCTGCAAACTATAGGCCTTTTCATGTGTTTTTATTTTTTGATTTTTGGTTCGTTTAATTATACAGGTACAAATTAATCTGACTAGATAGTGATGAAAGTCTTAACTCTACATTAGATTTTATCTTGTTTGGCTCCCAAATCTGACAGGATCGTGGACAAATGGAAAAGGGCCTGTATTTAATTTAGTTTAAGCTTCCAACACTAAGAGACCGACAGACAAAAGCCGGATGTAGAGAATATGATAAATAAGTATACATTTCACTACTTATACTATCGAAGAATAAACCTGAGACAGTCCGAAAATGACCTCTCTCAGTTAAGAGTACGGTATAAAACTAAAACGAATTCAAAATGTCCTGAGTCTGGAAAATCTGTATTGCTATTTGAGATTCCTATCAGAAATTCAGCATGGCACAGAGCTAAGAAAATCAGCTACATAAAAGTACACAGGATCTCATTATGTACAAATTAATATGCCTTTGCTGGAGGTCTCAGGGCGGTTCATGATTTAATTAAGAACTCTGCACTTGGGAATTACATTATTCTAAGTCACGACAGGACTCGACAAAACGGCAAAAATTTATGCAAGTCAAATTCACCAGAAACAAATAGGGAGACAAGAACAAAATGAACAACAACAGCACGGTGCCTTACATAGCCTGGAATCCCCTGGCAATCTCGGTAATCGAAATTCTCATGTTCCCTGCTACAAAAATTACTGTAGTTAAAATCTGACACATGCATTATATAGGTTTTTTTTTATGCCACTTCACATCTTATTTATCGACTTCTAGCTTCATGACCATTAACTCTGCCAAGCGAAACGGAGCAGAGTTTAGTGGTCCTGAAAGTAGATTTTCAAATCACGCCTGCAGTTTTCCCCGATGGACAGAGTTTCCCACCTTTGCTTGATTCAGCCTGCCAGCATAAGAAATGGCTGATTTCAGCAGGGGGAATAATCAATGGCTGAGTTCATAGAATGCCCTTCCTCCATCTTCCGCGACTCCTTTTTTTTTTCTACCTCATTTTTGTTATCGAGATTAAGACATGTGGGCGTGTTGGAGCTAAAGGTCAATAACTAGTGACATCGTGTTGCCATCGCATTTTGTTGAAAACAAAAACAAATTAGAAAATCCCCCACGTTCACCGGGTTTTGGAGCGCTTCATGCATATTTGACAAACCTCACGGAATTGAGGGCAGCATGTGACGTAAGCAAACGTTTGCTGGCTACGTAACTATGTTACGTTGTGCTGTGCTGTGCTGTGCTGTGATCTGCTAGCAATGACCAGAAAGTTTTTTAGGCTTGTGGCTCACTGAGTTAAGACTGTTTTCGAGTTCGTTTTGACTCAGTGCGCGAAGTCTCTTCCCCCAGCTGACTCAAAACAGTTTTGAAGCCCCGGACTGAAGAGACAGTCTTGTTTCAGTCTCTCTAGTACACGAGATTCCGTTTAACCCCGTAGTTCCCATCTAACACTGAGTCCCAGACAAAACAAACTTGACCCAATTCGCCTTCAGCCTAACTATTGAGCCTTTGTTATGGGTGTTTAACTGGACCTTAATTTCTACCACCATAATTTTATATTTGAAATGTCTGGTGTACAGTCAATGACGTAATGTAGGTTATTCAAATTATAATGAAAAGGATTAGATCTTGTTTGTGATCTTGTCCACAGCATCCGCTCCGTTCCGCTATTTTACGGAAAATGACGTATGAAAAAGTAAAACATTCTTTGCCTTTGTATACTTGTCCACAGCATCCGTTCGGCTCCGCTCCTCACCGCTATAGAGACAAAGAGCGTTTTACTTTTTCATACGTCATTTTCCGTAAAATAGCGGAACGGAGCGGATGCTGTGGACAAGACCACGTACGATCACCAACTTTCATGTAAATGGTGATCCTCAACGACAGTGGGTGCTGTTGGGAGTTGTTGTTGTTGTTGCTGTAGTAGTGAATGTGATTTATGTATACATGTAGATGTTAATTGATTGAGATTTTATGCCTCATTGTAAGTAAAGAGGCAAAGCGAGCAAATACAGACTGTGTGGGTGCGTCTTCATTAATGCTCTATGTAGGAGGATGTGTTTCTAATAAGTGTGATGGGGATGGAATACTTGAGAGGGGAACTGGTGAAGAATATTAATTTGAGGTGGAGAATTAGCATGTGAGTTGGAAATGCGGAAGCGAGGGAGAGGAATCAGGCAGAGAAGCAAATAGACGGAACGGCAAAAGGAAAGACACGGAGAAAGAAGCGAGATGGAGAGAGGAAATGAAATAAGAAAAGGGCACGGGTTATGACATTTCTAACATTTTTTTTACTAGACGAAATTTGTGGTTATTTCTTTAGGACATTTTTTTTTTTCTGCCACGCTGATCTTTTCTTTTTATTCATCTGTTTTAGATAAAACGATGATGATGATGATGACCTTGGTGATGATGCCATAGAGAAAAATCAATGTGTGATCCAAAATCTAGAATTATTCTGTCTTAGTCCAGAGCATTTTGTTGTTGTTGTTGTTGTTGTTGTTAACCGTTCTGAGTGTTTCATATCTGGTTTACAAATTAATTCTAATCTGACGGCGGCGAAAATGACGAAAAGGACGACAAAGAGGTGAAAACTTGAAAGGAGGGCGATTTAAAGACAAATACGTGGCAGCCACTGACGTGTTCAGCAACACCTGTAGATGGCTTTTATGACCTGTAGATGGCTTTTATGACCTGTAGATGGCTTTTATGACCTGTAGATGGCTTTTATGACCTGTAGATGGCTTTTATGACCTGTAGATGGCTTTTATGACCTGTAGATGGCTTTTATGACCTGTAGATGGCTTTTATGACCTGTAGATGGCTTTTATGACCTGTAGATGGCTTTTATGACCTGTAGATGGCTTTTATGACCTGTAGATGGCTTTTATGACCTGAAAAGGCCTTTTTTTTTTTTTTTTGAGTGTATTTGGTCAAGAATGCTTTCTGTTTTATAGATTTAAATATGAATACTCAGCACGACTTTTGTTGTCATTAAGGCTTTGAAATACTTAACATCATAACTAATTCTGTGTAGTCTGTCTTCTTCTTGTGAAATGTATCTGCTGGGTGTTTGAGTAAGGTCTTTGGGTGGGGTTGGGAGATGGGGGGGGGGGCGACGATGACAGAAAAATTGATGCCTAAGAGCCGATTGCATGAAAAAAGTTGAGAACCACTGTTCTAGAACATTAAGTAGCATTCGTTTGCATCTAAACTGTAACTGACTGAGTTAGAAAACTGTTATATTTAACTTTTACATAATCCAAAGTCTTGCTTGTTTGTTTGTTTTTTAACCTGTTTCTCTTAAATTCATAGTCATGACTGAAAAGCCTACATGCCCTCCCGAGACACAATCCCCCCCCCCTCCCACCCCCAAGTAGTTTTTTCATACCTGGGGGCGCCCCAGCCTCCTGTCGTGTGTAGCCTACTTTACCGACGGTCCTAATCCGATGCGCGACATTTCCTTAACCAGCTTTGTTAGAGAGATCATTTAGGAAGCCAGGCAAGATTGCGTAATGAGCTAGATTAAATGTTGCTAAAATAATACCCAATCTGTTACGAAAATATCTGGACCCACTGTTCGATTGACCCGCAGACGGAAGAGCGAGTGGCATTGCCCCCTCAGAATTTTATATTAACATGTATTATTCTCTCCCAGGTAAAACCCCCCTGACTTAAAGAAATAAAATTAAACTCTTGGGAGAGAATGACCACAGGGGATTGTCCTGGGGAAAGAACCCCTCTCTAACTAATATTTGGGTCGCTGGCGTCCTTACACTCCACTACAGAATGCGACGGGGATCACAAATAGCGTCGCAAGGGGATTTACCTTGGGATCTTGGCCTTTTTTTTTTTTTTAAAAGTCTTGGGATTTTTTCGGGCCTTTGTTTAATTCTTATTGTGTTGTCATAAAAAATTTTTTTTTAAACAGAGAGAAAGAACATAAGACAATACACTAAAAAAAAAAAAAAAAGTCCCCGCCATCGGTCTATTTGAGTAAATAAAAAATTATTTATTATTAGAGAACAGGATAATATGCCGCTCGGTTATCCCAGGCACCGCCAAATTCCTCTTTAAATGATTTCTCAAAATTGCCGATCTCCTTACGATGCTGCTTGTGACTTCAAATATGAATTAAGTATATTATGCTAGTGGACTAATTTGAGACTGCATTTATATGGTGACCTCTTATGCAGCGTGATCTGCAAGCTTATCATTGGCATGGCTTATATTAAATTCAGTATGTTATGAAATAATCAAAATAATGCATGTATAATGTTTTGGGTTAGGAGAAACATCTTGGAATTCTTTATGCGGGATTCTTGGGATTTTTAAAATCTTCACCGACGACGCCGATCACTAGCGCACCAATTTCTGCTTCATTGAGTGACAGCTGGATATCAGTTCATTTATCATCTCTAACAGTCTGAGCGTGCCAGTTTTGAGAAGAACGGGTTCTGTGCGCCCACGTTCATCAGATAATTAATATAAAAAAATGCCAGCACATTGTGCATACAACATGCGGTTCTCTGGCTGCAAGGCCAAAGGCAGACCAAGGAAGATCTGGGCCAGTGGAGTCAAAGAAGCTAGCTCTGAGAAACCACGGCATTACGCCTAGATTGGCTTCCCAGATGGCTGCAGATCGAAAGCTCTGTCTTTCTGTGACGCCTTCGATAGTCCAAGCAGATTGAAAAACAGGAACAACGCACAACATAATTTTCTTACGGTTGGTGGCCCACTGAGTCAAGCGTGTTTTGTCTTGCTTTTAGTCTGGGATACAGCATAAAGTTTCAAACAACGTCTGGGTAGCCCAGAACAGCGAAATTCTCCTACCTCTCATTGAGCAAAAGAAATCTGCTTTCAATGAGTATAACAAAAATTGCAATCAGAGTACAAAAACTTGTTTGAAAAATGCAAAAGCTAAACTTCAGCTGGAGGTAAGACGTTGCGCCAACAAATACTGGACAGACTTGTGTAACAGCATACAAGAGGCAAATGAAAAGGGAGATATGAAAACCGCCTTTAGTCAGATGAAAGTAGCTCTTGGGCCAATCATCACCAAAAGCGCCCCACTTAAGTCTGTAAATGGTGAACCCATCACAGATAAAAATGAACAACTGAATAGGTGGGTAGAGCATTACTCTCTGTTGTATTCAACTGAGAAAAATATTCCACCAGATTTTGAGGAACACCTCCAAAAACTGCCAATAATGGCCGAACTTGACGCTGAACCTTCCTTAGTCGAGCTTTCCAATGCAATCGACCACCTGTCTGCTGGAAAAGCCACAGGAAGTGACAACATTCCTGCAGAGGTATTAAAAGACCTAAAAGGCCCACTATTACCACACCTGTATAATCTGTTACTGCAGTGTTGGAAAGAAGGCGTGATACCACATGATATGAGAGACGCAAAAATTGTCACACTTTACAAGAACAAAGGAGACAAAGGCGACTGCAACAACTATCGAGGCATATCCCTCCTCAGCATTACTGGAAAGGCTTTTGCTCGCGTCATCCTCTGCCGCCTTCAACAACTGGCGGAAAAAGTCTTACCAGAAACACAATGTGGCTTTCGAAGCAAACGATCAACTATTGACATGATATTTGCACTTCGGTAAATCCAAGAAAAATGTAAAGAACAAAACAGGCCGCTTATAACATGCTTTGTGGACCTAACAAAGGCTTTCGACACCGTAAGCCGATCTGGCCTGTATGCAGTCCTTAAATCCATAGGCTGTCCACCAACATTGCTAAAACTTATTGCATCCTTCCACACTGACATGAGGGCATGTGTCAACTTTGAGGGCTGCACATCCAATTCATTTGCTGTAAACAGCGGTGTGAAGCAGGGATGTGTTCTTGCTCCTACCTTATTTGGTATATATTTTGCAGCCCTACTCAAGAATGCCTTTGGTCAATGTTCAGGTGGAGTACTTATTAACACCAGAGTGGACGGCTCCATTTTTAATGTTGCCAGACTAAAAGCAAAATCTCGTACAGAGCATATTATGTTACAAGAGCTCCTCTTCGCAGATGATGCTGCAATCGTGGCCCACGATGAAACCACGCTCCAGGCTCTCATCAATAGCCTTGCCAAAGCCTGTGACAAATTCATGCTAAGGATCAGTGTCTCAAAAACTGTAGTTTTGACACAAGGCTTGAGAAACCCCAACCCAATCATGCTGAATGGCTCTCCTCTGGAGCAAGTGGGAAAATTCTGCTACCTAGGCTCAACCATCAGTGGTAGCACAGACATAACAACTGAAATAAATGCCAGAATAGGAAAGGCGGCCACAGCTTTTGGCAAACTCTCAAAAAGGGTGTGGAACAATAGCAAGCTGACCATCAAAACAAAGGTACTCGTGTACCAAACTTGCGTCCTAAGCACCCTGCTGTATGGCTCAGAGACATGGACCACCTACTCCAAACATGAAAGATCCCTCAACTCCTTCCACCTGCGCTGCCTACGCAAAATTCTCAAGATCAAGTGGCAAGACAGGATCTCAAATATCGAAGTTCTGAGCCGAGCCAACATTCCATCAACTCAGGCTCTCCTAGGCAAAAAAAGACTGCGGTGGCTTGGACATCTCCACCGTATGGAAAATGATCGCATCCCCAGACAAATTCTCTACGGGGAACTTGCTACTGGCAACCGACCCAGAGGTAGGCCACATCTGCGATTCAAAGACACTTGCAAGGTCACGATGAAAGCATTCAACATCGACCCCAATGAATGGGAGAACCTTGCAAGTGATCGAAGCAGATGGAGACAAAAATTGCGCAGTGGCACGCTCGCAATAGACTTCAAGGCAAAAGAAACATACCTGACAAAACGACAGAGGCGGAATGAAAACACTCGCCAAAGTGAACCCAAAAGACTGACCTGCAATCACTGCCATCGCACTCTCGGGTCAAACATTGGTAGAATAAGCCACGAGAGAAGCTGTCAGACAAAGTGAAAGTGAATATTCTAGCTGCTAAGACCGTCTGTAAAGACGCTAAAGGCCATATATAGTCTGGGATGAGGACTTTATGAACAAGTCTGTCTCTTTGGCGCAGACACGTCAAAACTGTCTTGCGTCAGCTAACGGAAAGAGTGACCGCACGCACTGAGTCAGAACAGAGGCGAAACAAAGTTGACGCAGTGGGTCACAAGCTTAAAATATTCACAATGGCCCGCCAATAATGGAGTGATTAATTATTATTTTCAGTGTTGACAATCTAAGTTCTTGGCAGCTCGGATTACACGATGAATATCAGTGTTGGATAGTAAAGAAATACCACTGCGTTACGAGTACTACAGTAAGGACAGAAACGACGTTTATAATCACATTTTTGTTTTGTTTTCTCATGTGGGCCACAACCACACTAACGTCACTCTGTCGTTGCGCCATAACCTTTGCCCTACTGATCGTGACAGCTCTCATAAACTACCACTACGAGTGGGCGTTAACCAGAGATTCTTAATGGCTGTGAGAGACTCTCAAGTGTCTTGCGCCCCTCACTGCCAGACCATTGATAAACCAGACGGGTGTGTGGGTGGGGAAGGCGGGGGGGGGGGGGGGTTAGAGATAAGGAGAGTGAGCCAGGCATGGTCATGCCCACGCATAGACCGCTCACCCGCCTTGTTCCTAAGTCCCAGGTTCATAAGGACCAGACCTAATTGCATTTGCCTGGTCCTGATCACTGAGGGGGGTCGGGGTGGGTGGAGGCTGTCACTGGGGTTTGGGGGTGGAGGGGTGTCACTGATATGGTTTTTATAAAGACAGTCATGCAAGAAGACAGTGAGAAAATATGTCTGTGAGCTGTTTACCATCTTTCTTATAACTGCTCGTCGTTTTGAGTATAAAAACATAAAAATAAAAGACAGACAAACAGATGGATGGACGGACGAATAGACAGATCGAGAGGGCAGAGAGACGGTGGACATATAGGCAAATAGATAGATAAACAGACAGACAGATAGACAGACGGACGGACGAACGGACAAACGGATAGATAGACAGACAGACAGACATACAATAAGATTAGATAGATAGATAGATAGATAGATAGATAGATAGATAGATAGATAGATAGATAGATAGATAGATAGATAGATAGATAGATAGATAGATAGATAGATAGATAGATATATAGATAGATAGATAGATAAGACAAACAGACAGAGTGGCGGACGAGATAGATAGATAGATAGATAAGACAGACAGAGTGGCGGACGAGATAGATAGATATATAGATAGATAGATAGATAGAATAGATAGATAGATAGATAGATAGATAGATAGATAGATAGGTAGATAGATAGATAGATAGATAGATAGATAGATAGATAGATAGATAGATAGATAGATAGATAGAGTGGCGGACGAGATAGATAGATAGATAGATAGATAGATAGATAGATAGATAGATAGATAGAGTGGCGGACGAGATAGATAGATAGATAGATAGATAGATAGATAGATAGATAGATAGATAGATAGATAGATAGATAGATAGAGATAGATAGATAGATAGATAGATAGATAGATAGATAGATAGATAGATAGATAGATAGATAGATAGATAGATAGATAGATAGATAGATAAGACAGACAGAATGGCAGACGAGATAGATAGATAGATAGATAGATAGAATAGATAGATAGATAGATAGATAGATAGATAGATAGATAGATAGATAGATAGATAGATAGATAGATAGATAGATAGATAGAGTGGCGGATGAGATAGATAGATAGATAGATAGATAGATAGATAGATAGATAGATAGATAGATAGATAGATAGATAGATAGAGATAGATAGATAGATAGATAGATAGATAGATAGATAGATAGATAGATAGATAGATAGATAGATAGATAGATAGATAGATAGATAGATAGATAAGACAGACAGAATGGCAGACGAGATAGATAGATAGATAGATAGATAGAATAGATAGATAGATAGATAGATAGACAGATAGATAGATAGATAGATAGATAGATAGATAGATAGATAGATAGATAGATAGATAGATAGATAGATAGATAGATAGATAGAGTGGCGGACGAGATAGATAGATAGATAGATAGCTAGATAGATAGATAGATAGATAGATAGATAGATAGATAGATAGATAGATAGATAGATAGATAGATAGATAGATAGATAGAATGGCAGACGAGATAGATAGATAGATAGGTAGATCTCTCACCCCGTCCACCGGATTTCTCGCGATAGTAATCATTTACTTAAACGCGGGATACAAATCAATACACAAATTACAGAGAAAGCGACATAAATTGTAAACTGTACCCGCGTGATGCCTAAAGTATAACTAGAAAAACCCATCCACAATTTGAATTTAATCGACACTATAAATCACACAAATGTTCTGTTACCTAGGCTCCATAAAAATTTACCTTTGTCTTTATAATATTCCCATAAATTCAAAATTACTTTGTCGTTACAAAATATACAACAGGCAGAGGAATTGACCTAGAATTCCTATTGTCATCTGGAGAAAGCCGACTGAATACAGAATTCTTTCGAATGTTGCTAAAGCGTAGATTAACACAGTTGTTATTAATTCCCCATACTGAACGGGGAAAAAGTACCTTATTTGCAATGCAAATAGTGTCCCGGGCTTTTCATTGTTGGATAAACCTCTGAATATTACAGCTACAAGTGGTATTCCCCGAGGAGAGACATTACACAGTCCTGACCTTAATGACAACAAACATAGATCTAAAAAAAGAAAAAAAAACGTTCTAATAGTACATAAATAAACATACACAGATAAATGTATTTAAAATGCCCCCTTCCTTTGTTTTTTTTGGGGGGAGGGGGAGGGGGGGATGTGTGCAGTTACCTTGCCCAGACTAGAATTCCCAATAGAATTATTTGTCCATTTTTCTGGCTTTCAACAACGTTCCGATTTTAAGACTGATGCGAAGACAGTTGAATAGAGAAGAGATAACTTACCTGATATTGAATGTTTGTTTATCCAGGAAGTTTAATATTTATGTCTTTTGCATCAAAAAAACTGTCTAAATCCAAAGACAAGAACACCTAGGTCAAATCTGAACAAGGAGAAGTTTTTAACTAGTCCAAGATGTGGAACTCACGGGGAATGATAGGATACAAGTACACGCCACAAATCGTAACTGTTGAGTTCACGACGACAAACGATGTTCTACATAACCGCTTAACTTTTGCTCACATTCTGCACGTGCTGGAATCAGAACACGTCGATCTGCAAGCGTAAAACACAGCTTTATTCAAAGACCGGTGCTGGAGTCAAAATCCCCACGCGCACATCTCACGCGCGTTGGTCCCGTCGATAGTACACATAAACTAAAGAATTTTTTTTTTAATTACAAAATGTTAATACATGATGATGCTAGAAAAGAGCTATTTGCTGCCAGGTGTCACTTTCTACAGGTGAGACAAGCTATCCCAAGCCTTGCATAGCTTTCTAACATTAACGGGCGATGAGAGCTGTTTAATATCGATCTAACCCTGAAGCCAAGAATGTATGGACTGTCCTATTCTTCTTAAAGACAATAACAAATCGAAATGCAACGCAAACATGATACAAATAATTGTTAAAGAATATAAGCTATTCGCTGTCCTGTCAGCAATGACGTGAAGCATGCTCAAGTAATCAATCATAATTAGATCGCTCAGCAGAGAGGATGCTAGAAAAATATAAATCTTTGTGGATTTAATGCTCGAAATAGAAGCAGTACGATGGCAGAATGCAAGAACTGGCGCGAAAATGAAATATCCAGGTGCACTTTTCGCACAACAACAAAAGATAGGAAATTCTGAAAAACAGCGAGTTACAGGAAACACAACCGAAATTATCTATCTACACTTAGTTAAGAAGGTTAAAAAGATTAAGTGGATTAACAAAGAAAGTGCCACAGCAAAGTGATCTATTTGCAGTCGGTTCATATGCCCATTTGATGGATTAGACAAAGAGTGGGTGATTAACTTCAAGGAAACACCTAATCAATAAAGACAGGCCACGGAACGGGGCCAATTCATTCAGTGAGGAATCTTTGAACAGTGGACAAAATCCTTGGAATATGCTAATAATCACCGGACAATGCATCCAATCCCTCGGAAGTGGCGATAAATATCAGATCGAGTCGTTCACGAGTTTAAAAATGGTGATCAGTTTGGTATGGTGTTTTTCAATCACGAAGAATTTGAACAAGTACTGAAGTGAGCATTTCTGACTGACGCTAGCCAAAGAAACATGTCCGTTCAAAGTCTGGTGAATCCACTGTTGTCAAAAGGTTATGACATTCACTATTTATCGATGACAACGAGAATTTGGGACAAAAAAAAAACAAAAACATATTTAATCTTCGCCTTTGAAATAGTTTGCAAATTTGACATTTGATATCTTTATTCTAAAGTTTTCCCGGACTGCCTTGCCCTAGGTCACAATTGCATACTTGCACGTGATCAGCGACATTTCTCTGCTGGCATCAAAGCAGATCCAGATTTAACAGCCCAAGCGACATTATCCAATAATATACATACAACGGTATACAACGGTATACAACGGCAAAATGGCAATGCTGACAAAGGAAAACGTGTCAAAAGATGCGACATTTGGAAATCAAACTGGATTTATTACTGCCTGAGGCGAACTATGTAACCCAAATAACGAGTAGATCACAGATATTACCAACCCTGAACAGATTATTCGAAACTAAGCGAATATCAATTTTAGTAGTTCCAAAGTGTGAGCATGTGTCTGTTTGCCGGTGTGTCTGTCGGGGACAGGACTATCTGTCCAGATGAGAGATTAGGATACAACGGGTCTAGGTTGAGTGGTGCACAGTTCACTGGTCGGTGGCTGTGTTCCTCACGACAACTTCCACCACCACAAGACAAACCTTCACCGCTTGCCGCAGTTTTATCGACCTCCAGCATCTCTCTCCTCCTCATCCTTGCCATCAGCTCACGCCACACAACGCCAGTTGTCAGCTGGCACGGCCTGGCCTGACGATGTTCTGTCAATGCGACTGACACTACTCCAAACACCGTCAGCGGCAGCAACACGGCTGGCTCTGATGTTGGGATGGTGATGGTGGAGGTGGTGGTGGTTGTGGTGATGGTGGGGAGGAGACGGCAGTGTTTGCCTGTTAATTCCACTTTGACGTCATCGGGTCGAGGACACACTTGTTTTTTAGCACTGATTTCTTCACTTGTCACATCTCTTTCTTTCTTCATTCCTCCTCGGTCCGATCCTTCTGTCACAAGGAAAGTTTGAAACCGAAGGAATCATATTTTGTCCTTTATCGATGAACTGGATGGTCCTCGATCACTTTCATCGTCAGCATCTTTTATATCCAAGCTGTATTATTTGTGGGAGGCAAGGATGTATAATCATGTACATTGTATTAGAGACTTTAATCATTATAATTTCAACAAAGTTAAGGCAAACAAGAAAATGTATGGAATGTATTTAGAATACTACAACAACAACAAAAAAGAGAGAAATTAATAAAATGAAGAAAGAAATAAAAGCAATATGAGTTTTACCGAGTAGCCTGAGTTTTTGTAAATGGAGAGTCGTCGATTGGGTGCAGGGAGACTTAAGGATCTGCTTTTTTATACAAAGTCTGTACTTTCAGTAAAGTATAATTAATAATCATATGGATATTATTTTGTACTCAGAGCGGACAAAACCAAGTGACGCCCCCCCCCCCCCAACCCCCGCACCTCACCCCCAACCGCCAGACTAAGAGACTGATTAAGAAGAGAAATGCCTCAATGTAACGCACCCCAGGCAACCTTGGTATTGCTGCAATAGTCATTAAGAGCTACAGTCTGCCAACACAAAGAAGCAAATAAGTGGATAGCGGTCAAAAGGACAGATACAACAAAAGGGTTTAGACAGGGCAGCTGCCCATTATCGTTATTATTACCATCCTACCCGTTATGTCAACGTCATTATTGCTCCCATCATTATAACATCAACGACCACCTCCCCGTGGGCTATGGTAACCTGTGGCAAGTCATTTTGTCTGTCATGAACTTTTCTAAACCTCCGTCACTGTTAGTATTAATCAGGGCTTAGTTTATTGGTGGCAAAACGTCTTCTCCCTCCCTGATCCACCAACATTATTTTTTATTTCATTTTTGTTGTTGTTATTGGACAATTTACAATGAAAGTGTATCCTACATATGTAGTGTACAGGGCCAACGTTACAGAGCTGGCGGAGCACTGGGTCAAGTATGTTTAGCGTCAGTTTTGACTGAGTGCGCGGGATCTCTCTTTCTGCCAACTTACTCAAGTTTTGACGCACCCGAACCAATGAGATAGATTTCTTTCAGTCTCCGCCAGTGCGAGAAGTGCCGTTTAACTATAGATCTATAGTCCACACGTCACACCAAAACGGAGACAAAATGAGACTTGGCTCAGTACACTGTCAGCCTGGGGGAAAAATCAAAGGTTTCCGTGTTTCCGTATGGCTGAAACTTTCCATTTTGTCGACCTATAAAAATCTCTTTTTAAAAACAGTGGTTAATATTTCGAACAGTAGTTTAATCGGCAATCCAGTCTTCAATATTGACATGTTATCAATGCATCAAAATAACAGTCAGACTTCCCGGTAAAACAATTCAAGTTATGTTGATTCCTTCAGTAATAGCATCTGAGGCCTCAGCGAATTCCAAATCTCAGTAGGTATTGAAATATGCTGGTCTTATAGTGACAGACACTCAGGTATGATCAGATAGATAGATAGATAGATAGATAGATAGATAGATAGATAGATAGATAGATAGATAGATAGATAGATAGATAGATAGATAGATAGACAGACAGACAGACAGATAGATAGACAGACAGATAGATAGATAGATAGATAGACAGACAGAAAAACAGATAGATAGATAGATAGATAGATAGATAGATAGATAGATAGATAGATAGATAGATAGATAGATAGATAGATAGATAGACAGATAGATAGATAGACAGATAGATAGATAGACAGATAGATAGATAGATAGATAGATAGATAGATAGATAGATAGATAGATAGATAGATAGAGAGATAAATAGATAGATAGATAGATAGATAGATAGATAGATAGATAGATAGATAGATAGATAGATAGATAGATAGATAGATAGAGATGTTCAGGCAATTTACACCATATTATTACACTTGATACTTGTCGTGTTGAGGGCCTTCGATATTCAGCTTTCGAACATTGGTGTGCGGGTTTAGATTGTGATTAACCACATGTGTTTACCATTGGATTGGCAATATCTCTGTACCATCTAAAAGTGTATAATCAGCACCAGGTTTTGTCTCTTTTTAAACATCTGCACTGGGAACATAAATTTAAGCAATGCTAACTGATTATCTCTTTAAACCGGCATGTAATATTTCAGCTAACACTATTAGGGAGAAATCCATAATAATATACATATTTTCTAACTAGGTTTATTAGTTTCTTTCATGTTTTTTGCTTTCCTTTATTTCTCACAGGATTTTCCTCAAACACTTCCGCTTTTTTAACTTAATGCCAAATCATCTCCCCCCTCTCCTTCTTCTCTCTATCTTTCTCTCACTTTCTCCCTCTCTTCTATCTCACTTTCTCTCGATCTTCTTATCTCACTTTCTCTCTCTCTCTCTCTTCTCTATCTCTTTCCATTACACTTTCTCTATCTCTCTCTCCCCTCCCCTCCCCCTTTTCTCTGCCCCTTTCTCTCGGATTCTCTGCTTTTCTGTGTTTCCCTTCTCTCACCCTCTGTCTCTCTCTCTCTCTCTCTCTCTCTCTCTCTCTCTCTCTCTCTCCCCTCTCTCTCTCTCTCTCTCTCTCTCTCTCTCCTCTCTCTCTCTCTCTCTCTCCGTTCGTTCGTCTTCTTCTTTCTCTCCACTCTGAAAGAACATAATTATCAGCTCTTTGAACAAGGGTATCTTTCAAACTGTTTCACTTATCGCTTGTGGGACTTCCTGTGCACCGCTGATCGTTTACCGGTCCATCAATATTGCACGAGTTTGTCCCCAGCTACATTCTCCAGGAGGAAGATGAGAAAAGGAGCAGGAAGCCGAGGGTGGAGAAGATCAGTTGCAGTGGCCGAGGACAAGAGATTAGACGAAACCATTGTTGTTTTGCGAAGGAGTGGGAAGAGAGAAAGAGTGGAGGTGAGAAGGATGTCATGAAAGTTGAGATCTGAGATGGAGGCACCCAATTGGGAAGGGAGGGGGGGGGGAAGAATACTGGGGTGGACAACGGGTGATAGATAGATAGATAGATAGATAGATAGATAGATAGATAGATAGATAGATAGATAGATAGATAGATAGATAGATAGATAGATAGATGGACGGACGTACAGACGGACAGATAGACAGTTAGATAGATAGATAGACAGATAGACAGTTAGATAGATAGATAGACAGATAGATTGATAGATAGACAGACAGACAGACAGACAGACAAATAGATAGATAGATAGATAGATAGATAGATAGATAGATAGATAGATAGATAGATAGATAGATAGATAGATAGATAGATAGATAGATAGATAGATAGACAGACAGACAGACAGACAGACAGTCAGACAGATAAATGGATCTATAGATAGATAGATAGATAGATAGATAGATAGATAGATAGATAGATAGATAGATAGATAGATAGATAGATAGATAGATAGATAGATAGATAATGGAGGACTCGGCTTTCTATCAAAGGTGAGTACTATTACCTACAGGACGACACGTGCGAGAGTTTAAACTGTGGGCGTTTCGACTCCCTCTTCTGGCCAGTGATGAGAATGGCTGAGATGTTCGATTAGCAAGATGTAGGTACACAAGAAGGAGAGACACAAAGGATACAAAATGAGGGAAATGAACAAAGATCAACATTTCTGTGGCCGGTTTCACTTGGAATGGTTATTGTGTCTAGTGGGCCAAAATATTCGCAACAGTTTATTTACAGCCAATTTCTTGTACTGGTTTCCGAAATGGCAGATATACCAGTCTGACCTATCTATCCTGGACTTTTTTCCAACATTTCACTAGGGAAATAAAAATCTGGCCAATTCACTTTTTTTTTTTTTCTCGATTTCCTTTCCTTTGAAATTCGGATGTTCACTTCCTTTGCTATCATAATAGACACTCGCTGCATTTTAAAACCACAGGCCGGATTAAGGGCTAACTGATGCCCTATGTACAGCCCAACAACTGTGGCCCGCTCCCGATTCTTTTTATTGCTTAACTGACAAAACGTAACAACTCTATAAGTGCTATAGGTATATGGTTTTAAAAACATAACATATAAACTGTATTTAAAGGGATAACGCCCCTAAGGGTGACCAGGAGATAGATACAAAATCTGCACCCACTTGGCCTTTCTTTCTCCTTTCTCTTCTTCTTCTCATACTGGTTCCTGGCGCCTGCCAGTTACCAAGTGCGTGCAGTGATGATGGTATCAGCAGACAGACAGAAAACCAAAAACTAATAACAACTATCAAGAACAGGGGGCCAACAGCCTTAGGCTGGGGCCCCCGAGAAACCAAGAACTTTCCAGTTTGAAAATTAATAACTTTTTTTGTTCAGTTTTCTATCCAAGCCATTCTCTATGTCATAACCCATAAATTAAGAACCTTTTATTATTATTATTATTATGTTATTGTATTATCCAACACTAAATAGCAGTTAGTACTGGGAGCAAAAAATTAACTGTTTACTTGCGGTCTAAAATTCATTCAAATTTTAAAGCTACTGCTATATATTTTTTTTAACAAGGTCGGTAACTTTCCCTAATTTAGGTCAAGGGTGCAGTATGTGAGTGTTAGTAAATGACTACCGTCAAGCTGTTAACTCACCTGCGTGGCGAAATGGTTAAGACGTGTGATTTAGGAGCGATTACGAAAAGTCTTAGACTGGGTCCTCGAAACTGATTTCGTGTGACAAAACATCTGTGGTGCCCCCCCCCCTCCCACCCCAGATACTCCACCCCATCCCAAACACCAACCCTCGGTCTTTCCCAGGTACCCGAACCACATAATATCTAATTTTATTTTGCTTTTGAGCAAATGTTTATCCAGGGCTCGTTATGTCCACAGACTTGCACGATGATAACTAATGATTCCAGTGTGCCACTATAGATTTCTTCACTTCATTTTGAATGTTTGGTAGTCACTGGCCCAATGGAACTGCGCTGGGCCGAACACTGAGATTTACCGGCAATATGAAGTTATGACGCAAGTCGTTTATTAGACAGCAGCTTTCCTATTATCCGCTAGATTAAACTTTCAAGCCCAATGGAGGAGATTTAAAATTGAGTTTCGAACCTTGGGCCGGCGGCGGAGAAAGAAGGAGAAGCGGGAGGGGAGGGAGGTGGAAAGGAAATGTAGGAGCTGCCAGGAGGGGACTGGGACAGAGAGTGGGAGAGAGTGTGTTTGAGCACGTGTGTGTGGGTTGATAATGTCGTCGGGCATTTTCCAAATTGTATGACTGTGCGCTTTTTACCTTTTCGGGAAAATGAGGGTTGAACGTTTGGAGAGTTCTTTAAAATCACGGTTTTGTTCAATACGCTTCAAAATCGAAAGTTGCATAAAAGTACTCACGAAAAATACTCCCATATGACATCTGTACATAATATATAAAAAAAGTTAGGAGTGAGGGAGGCACTTTCATGACAAAACTTCAAAATTGGCCAAATGTCTCATACAACGATATGGCCAGTACCCCTCAATGTGTTGGTGAGCGTCCTCGATTATGTTCAAACATACTTATGTTGAAACCCGGCGAGGACTAGCCGATTTTGGTGCCATCAGCCAACTTTTTGGACTCACTGAAACTCAATGCGGTGACGTAAACTATCCAACTAGTTGGCCGATTTTGTCCGCGCCGGGCCTAAATATTTGTTGGTAGTGGTAGTTATTGCTTTTGTATAAGTCATAGCATGGTGATGGCCATAGCTGTGGGCATGATAGATGTGATACAGCAGAATATGCAGTAGTGATTGTTGCGGCTGTGGTAATAGGGAGTGCAGCTGTCGTACATCAATACTTGTGTTGTAGTAGTGGTTACATTTGTAGTATTGACAGTTGTAGTTGTGATTGCATAATCCTTTTAAATTTTTGTGCCCCTCCCCCCTCCCGAAAGCTGTAAAAACGTGGCATTCCTTTGACCGAATGTATGGTATGTGGACTTCTGGTCTTCGAGATCCTATTAACATATCTTTTTGCGCTTTGAAAACTCATTTCATTTGGTATTTTGGTTGTTGTTTTTTTCGGTTATGTAAAAAAAAATGCTTTAGGCTTTCAGGACATAGACTTAATATTTCCACAGATGTGGCAATGCAATAGAATTATATTGTGGTAGCCTTAATAGTTGTCCCCGTGACAGAAGTGGCAGTGAAAGCTGTAGACTTGGTGGTGGTATCTGTAATGGTAGTACTGTAGACATTAGGGTGGAGGCATTGCCGATGGTACATGGTAAGCCCAGGCCGCGGACTACAGAATGATGAACTATGGTGATACTGCTGACGTTGTTGCTAAAGCTAAAGCTGTGGTTTGTTGTGAAATGGGTTGGGCTGTGGACGCCCTAAGGCTGATGGCGTACTGAGTGTTTTGTCTCGATGTTAGTGTGAGATGTGAACTAAGGAGTTCAACGGGACCTCCAGCAGTTGCCAAACTGAAATAATTCTGTCTCACTAGTTCGCGTGCGTCAAACTGTCTTGGATCAGCTGGGGGAATGAGAGGCCTCGGGCAATGAAGTAAAACATACATACAACAGAGTTAACCAGAGAGTATGTGTCTATTGAGAGATCTCACTTCCGTCAAATCGCGAAACTAGGTCACTGCGGTAAACAAGAAATTGAAGAATTGAAAAAGGCTGTTTTCATTAAAGATAGTGTGCATATCTGTTTACTGTGGTTGGTTCATATTTTTGGGCTCACTGAAACTATTTAGAGCCGTTTGTAAGCTCTTACTTCCCGTGGAAATGCACAAACGGGTATTGTTTACCGCAGCGACCTACTTTCCGCTCCATGCTAAAAGTGGTTTCGCGGAGCCTCCCGTGTCTTGCAGTGAAAATCGACCAATAGTGAACGCTCTTTATACATACAGACTCTCTGGTTTAACTCAGAACCACATCATTCAGCCTAAATATAGGGAAATGAAGGGCGGAGAGCGTAACATTGGACTATCTGCTCTGCTAGACCCTGTGTACTAGTGCTCTGTGTACTTTTTGTCTCTATTGTCTAATATTATTGCAGCTCGGCGCTGTCATGGCGGTTAGAAACGCCGCATTGCCTTAGTTACACAATAACATTTCATCTGGAATTGTCTGGCTTCATGTGTGTCAACGACCGGGGAGGAGAGAAAGAGATGTTACCTTCAAAAAAAAAAAAAAGCCAACGGACGATATATTTAAACTGATTCATCTGTCTCTATTATCAGCGGCCAAATATACCGAATGATCTGCACTGAGGAAAATCAATCATTGAGCGGCTAGGCATAACAGTTCATAAATATCATTATGGTTGTATTTGTTGCGCTACCGTTATTGATGTTGTTATCGAGTTTACAATAGATAAGATTTGGGCTGAAGGATATAATCGAAAAGACCACTGAAACGGAGAAAATGAAAGTATTGCCCAGAACTTTTGGTAGAATACACAGAATTTTAGACCTGGCATAGCGGCGGTTGTTGGGGTAGTTATCTAGGAAGATGAAGTAAAGACAGAAAGAAAGGAAGAAATGAAAGAAAAATGAGATAGGGAAAGCTACAGCTGCCCCATCAGAAGGAATCCGTAGAAATTTACATCTTATTTCATATCGTGTTTACCCCGTGCTATTTCATAATCTCTTCCAGTAGAGATGGGGGAGAGTATTATGATCTACACTCGTATTAAAATAAAAGGAATCATATAATAATGGAGCTTGGGCCCAACTTTGTTCCCGCAAAGGCTTTTTTACTACGCACCGTAGAGAAATGAAACTTGGCACATGTATGTAAAATTTATTAAGCCTGTATGTGTCGAGCTCATTTTTTCCCGAAACTTTACTTTTTCCCAGAAATTCAGTTATAATTATCAGTTATCAATTCATGATTGCGAATGCGACGTGATAATGTACTTCCGTCAATTTCGTCATTTCCGCCTCTTACCGGAAATGTAAACTAGAGTTCACGATCCAGCCACGCCAAGAAAACTTTGATACCGAGTATATTGTTATACAGATGAGATGAGTGCCATTCATTCATACCAAGAAAACTGTGTAGAAATATTTAGAGTATGCTTCAAGCTCGGAAGGAAATATTTTTATTATAGACTAGATCTAGATCTCGGAGTGTCAGACATGCCAAGAAAACTTTGTCGAAAGGCTAGATCTAAGCCTCTCACGCCTCGAGGATCGAACTAGAGCTACTGCCGCTCACACAGCTCGGATTTGCTTGAAATTTTACATGTGCCTGCCCTTCGATCCGCAAAAGGTTCTCTTTTAGAGTTGGAGTCTTGAAAAGGTGTGAAAGTATTTTTTTTAGTTTGCTTTATGCCGCTAACTGACTACCTCCGATCCTTCATTTTTTACGAACACAATCATGAGTCCATGACATCATCACTTCCCGAAAAATTCTCAGTGCGCACTACCTCGAAATAACTAGCTGAGGTCCCCGGCCCTGCCCGGGATAAATCGGTTTGAACATTGGTTTCAGTTCTGGGTGGTTATTATGGACCTGCTTCATCTGGCCTGTTCCTATTTGTTTATTTTATTTTTGTTTGTTTGTTTTTAAATAAGTCTTACTGCTCTGCCTTTGTGAGTTGACACCCTGCGCGTCCCGTACAATAGCATGATTTGCGCACGGGTTAGTGTGTTTGATAGTGAACACATCGCAGGAAGTGATAATGAAACCTTAAAATGCCGAACCATGACTCGAAATAGATCTAAATGATGGCGAAACAATAAATTTCCAATTTAAAAAAAAAACTACACCGATTTGAGACTTCTATTAAAAACTGTGCACCCTTACATCCATTCTGATGCACCATATAAAATTTGAAGTCTGAGTGTTGAATGGTTCAGAAGCCTTTTGCAACCAAAAATCTCAAGTCCACAAATATATATTACGAAGGAAAGCGCTTAAAAAGGCTACTGGAGTTTTTTTCCGGCCGATTTTTTGTTTGATTTTTCTAAAATCAGTAGAGCATCAAATTTCAAGAAGTATTCCTTAAAAACCTCGTACGTTTTGCTCTGCATCAGCACAAAAAATTTCAGAACTCTGTGTGATGTGGTCATGGAATGCATAGAGGACAAAGTTTTCAAGTCCTCAAATATATATATAGATATTATCCTATCTATCTGTTAATCGCCGATTTTATGTGGATGACCCAAAGTGTCTCGACATCAATGTCTTTGTGCTGATTCCTTTCGGTCTTGATTGGTGAGCTTTGTTTTTTTACCATTCGAAGAATGGGGCAGTTACTAGTGCCTATAATTAAGCATTTTTAATGCAATGCACGAAGTAAGGCTTATGTGGAAACATTTTCCATGTGGAAACAAAGGCACGTTCCATATAGGGGCAAACACGATGCTGTGTATAAAGGAAGACCTATGTAGGAATAAACACATCCTATGCACGCATAAAGGATGGCTTTTGTAAACAAATGCTGTATCATATTATGAAGGAAGGCCTTTGTACGAACAGAAATATACGCCATGTATAAAGGAAGGATTGGATAGAAACCAAAACGTGTTATGTATGAAGGAGGGCCTTTGTACGAACAGGAATACACGCTATGTATAAAGGAAGGATTAGATAGAGACCAAAATCGTATTATGTATGAAGGAGGGCCTTTGTACGAACAGAAATACACGCTATGTATAAAGGAATGATTAGATAGAGACAAAAAACGTGTTATGTATAAAGGAAGGCCTTTGTACGAACAGAAATACGCGCTATCTATAAAGGAAGGATTAGAGAGAGCCCAAAAACGTGTTGTCATGCTATGTGCAAAGGAAGGCCTGTGCAGTAAACACACGCCTGCTTTGTAAACGACAAAAACTCCGCAGAGTAAGAAACACAGTCATGCCATTTATAAAGAAGAAAAACACATGTATGAAGGAAAGCCTCTATGACACACACTGTCAAGCCAGAGTCGCTGGATCGATCGAGCCATTTTACGCTGACGGTTTCGGCCAATAAACCACAAGATTATAAACTTTCATCTGAATCATTGATGTTTACCTTCCATCAATGAACGTGGCATGAAGGCATTATGTCTGCCTGCTTCGTAAACAGGATATAGAGTGAATTTTATAGCGGTTGAATTTATTTTTTTTTTAAATATCCGAGGGAAGACCAAAGTGGGGGGGGGGGGGAGGGGGGATGTCTAGGAGGAAGAGGTATTTTTGTCTGTTAACGCAGCGGAGGAGATCAGGTTAATAGATGTGGACGTGAGTAAATGGAGAGGCCGGGCATGGGAGGGGAACTGGGATGTCTCCAGTGAGTAAAGAACAGGGAAGTTCTAAAGGTTAAGACAGGAGCCGCAGATTTTCATGAATGAACATGAGCGCTGGCAAGTGGCCAGCAACACACGCGGCTGTTTTCGCCGAGAGATGCGTGAGAAACCAAGGGAGACTGACAGTGGATTTGTGAATGAATGGTAATGTATGTGGAGTTGATGATAGATACGATACACTGGTGGTAATAATGATTTTAAAATGTCAGCATGACACGATCGCCCTTAATGTTTCGCAGTGAAAGAGGATATCGAGCAAAACAGCCGGGGATTGGAAGGCAACAACTTGACAAGTATAATTATATTCAGCGCGTTACTAAGTGTATAGGAGCAGGATAGCAATATGCGTTTTATTATGTTGTTTCTTGTTGTTAACATTGTCTGAGAAACCTGTGAAAAATTGTGATTACTCTAGACCACGGTTTGTCAAATTGGTAAAAGGGGGGGGGGGGGCGAGATAGAAAGTCTCCTTGGCGGGGAGTTGAGTGTCAAAAATTGACACATTCTCAGTTGAAATATCACCGTGTTCTGATATCTATCTATCTATCTGTCTATCTATCTATCTATCTATCTATCTATCTATCTATCTATCTATCTATCTATCTATCTATCTATCTATCTATCTTTCTGCCTATCTATTTCTCTCTATCTATCTATGGCTCTGCCCCCCCCCCTCGCTCTCTCTCCCTTTTTTTTTCTCTCCTCTCTCCTTGTGTATTATTTTGTGTCTCCGCGTATGTGTGTTTGTCTGTGTGTGTGTGAGAGAGAGAAAGAGAAAGAGAGAAAAAATTAAGGGAAGGGAGGAGGAGGAAGGGAAGCTGAGTGTCTTTGAAAAACGTCAGGAAACAAAACAAGAATAAAAACTCTAGACCATCCCCTATATTAAATTTCTGACCCAACACATTCTCTTGGTTCTTTCTTTGTGAGAACCCTAAAAAGTAACTCTAACGTTTGGACCATCAATCACTTGTACAAATACTTGATCCTGTCAGGATAATTATCCTGAAGTCTGTATTATGTTGTCAGGGACATAAAGGCGTGTTTTCACTCAATGTCATATCCGGTCATTTACCATGGAATAGCTCGACAACGTCAATAATAAGAAAGTCAAGGGATATGAATGGTTGAAGATCTCTATAATGACCTTCAAGAGAGCGATGGAACTCGGAGTGGGGGTGGGGGGGGGATGGGAGTGAGTGGGAGGGATGAGTACGGACAGGTCAAGGGAGTGGAAAATTCAGTACTCTGAATGACCAGTATGGCTGCGGGCGCTACCGCCTTGGGAATATCTGTGCGTGGACCATTAGCAATTCTACAGTAGGTAATAGCATAGGGGTTTCCATGTCAGCTCAGGAATGGGGGTGGGAGGCATGGGGAGGAGGTTGTGGGGGGGGGGCGAGGGGTGGGGGAGAGACTGCTATCAGGGGCCATTCATAAAGTACGCATGGAAAGGGAGGGGCAGGCTTTTCTGCGAACAAACGAAAAGTGAACATGATGGGAAGAGGGGGGGGGGAGGAGGGAGTGGATATGGAGGAAGGTTCGCACGCTTTTCAATTATGGCAATGATTTTTTAAAAAACGCTGGCTGTATTTACTCATTTTTTTCCAGCAAGATTGTTGGATTATATTACAAATTCTGTTTTTAATGAAACAGCTAACTGTCTTTGCAAACTGTCACTGACAGGTATTAAATAATGAGGCTTTATCATGGACTTCCACCATTTCAATGGATGTAATAGTAATACTCTCGTACTAAAAAAAAAAAGGGGGGGAGAAGGGGGGGGGCAGGGATAAGGGGTTGAGGCCAAGAGTATGAGAATAGTATACGTAATGAGGGAGAGGTGAGGTTCAAAAATAGCCAAAACCAAGTGTGCGTGCTTTATGGATGACCCCAGTCCCCCGCGCCCCCATTCCGTGATGCTGGGATATACTGGGGAACTGGAGAGAGGACGGTGTTGAAAACGAGGCCAATAAAATGAAGAGGGGAGAGATGAATGAGGGTGCGGAATAATTGTAGAACTGATATTTGTGTTCAGGAAATGTGCATCATGGGCAGGTCACATCAGTGCTGTAGTGTCAAGGTCTACGCCTTGTCTTATTACACTTCTGAACGCCTCGGTCAAGATACAGAGTATCAGGGCTGCAACTGGTGTGAGATATATTATGCCTGGCTCTGGGTTAATTTGTCGTCAGATTATTACCAATGTTTTTTGCAAACAGCTAGACTGGTAAATAGATATGGGCAGAACTGACAAACAGCCAGAGCATCAGACGTGGGCACAAACAGACAGATGGAGACAGACAGACAGACAAACATACAGAAAGACAGTCAAGCAGATAAATGGACGGACAGTTGGCAGATGGATGGATGAAAGGACTGACAGACATGCTGACGGACTAGATAGATAGATAGATAGATAGATAGATAGATAGATAGATAGATAGATAGATAGATAGATAGATAGATAGATAGATAGATAGATAGATAGATAGATAGATAGATAGGTAGGTAGGTAGGTAGATAGATAGATAGATAGATAGATAGATAGATAGATAGATAGATAGATAGATAGATAGATAGATAGATAGATAGATAGATAGATAGATAGATAGATAGATAGATAGATAGATAGATAGATAGATAGATAGATAGATTTAGCTATAATTGGGATAGGCGGCCTAGAACACCCATAAAGAATTCCTCGATCAGAACTGAAAGATGAAAGATGTAAGGAAAGACAGTGAACGAGCCGTCTGTCTTAGAAAGGTGAATCGATGACTCTGGGAAACTTATGAATGAAGCTCGAGCTGTGCTACGTCGCTATGTGGGAAGGCATTGATTAGATGAATGGGGGAACGAGGCCGGAAATAAGGGTTGCCGTGGGGGGAGGGGGGGGGAAGGAGAAGGGAGGAGTGGAAATGCGACATCCAGGGTCGGGTCGATCAACTTGAAAGCAGAATAAATTAGAATTCAATCGAGATTCACAGCCAAATAATGGATTACGAATGAGCTCAAAGTGCTCAGGCACAAAATGAAATTGGAAGAATAACAATTTTCTGCGAAAGAAATGTTTCACTTATCATAATAATCGTTCAAGATCTGTTCAATTTGTGATCAGGCAGATTTGGGTGTGGGTTTGGTGACCAGTAAAGAGATGCTCTGGACAAGAGCAGTAACACGGAACCATTTCTCAAGGTCTCTCCAGCTGGCCTGGCAGATCTTGTAACAGTTCGGCACCTATGATTATGTTATGATACACTTCAACTGTTTGAGATTCACAAGGCAAGATTCAAAAGCCCCAATGCTCATCTCATATAAATGCACTCCTTTTATCCATCTGTCACAAAGATACAAGAAAACCCAATAGATTCGAAAACTTCGAATTGGATCTTTCTGAAATCTGGCATGATGAAGTAAAATGTGGTTGTGGATGTTTGTGGTTATAAGAGAGTATACAATCAGGCAAGACCGAGGAATAATCTGCAAGATGCAAAAATATTTAAACTATTTAGAGAGTTTTTTACGAGACATGTTACGGATGCTGTAGTCGCGTCCAGCACGACGTACAACATCCGCTTCCGGTCGGAAAGTGGTTCAAAACTTGGGACAATCGAGGATAGAGTGGGTTTCATTCGCCCAGAGATTCGCTCCAACGGACCAGGATGTCAGGTCCCTTCGAGTCGACCTGACCAGATGTTTGGGAGCGTTTCTGGCTGTACCGTGGGCGGGGGGAGGAGGGGGGGGGTGTGGCTGCCAGCATTGGTGATGCCCTGGAGAGGAGGACGAGCCCCCTGCCAATTGCGACGAATCTGCGCTGTTACCCAACCTGGACTATGAGAATCGAATTTTTTTTCAATTGAAAGATATGACTGTGACGGTCCTAGACAAGGATCTTCAACCGATAGAGTGAGTTTCATGTGCGTGCAGTGGCAGTACTAGCAGTAAGAAATGAAACACTCGTGTGCTGGTGATTTCGCTGTGATGGCCAAGCTGATACAGCATGAACTACTACCTTACTGTTTCATCCCTGTGCTTTGGATATTCACAGGGTTCATCAAGAAATATCCAGCATCACACAACCCATGAGCAACGTGACAGTGCGGCTCGACAAACTATCGACTGTTTCACAAATCTTTATTCTTGAGTTTCTCATCTTATCATCTCAAATGTCGCCCCTAAATTATTGATGTACTGTATGATGTCAAACTATTGTTTTGTTGTTGTTGTTTTTTATGTTATCGCTATACTTAAACAAACGTCGATTATTCCCTATTCCATTTCCCCCAATCAGCTTAATTAGGCAAACTGTTAGGCTCTATTGTTAATGAAACTTAAGCTATGATCTCGAGCCACCATCTGTGTCTGAAATAGGCAATTCTTTTGTAATTTATTTATTTACTTATTTATTCATTTTGTTTGCTTTCGGACCCTTTAGTAAAATTCTTTGAAGATATTTCAATGACTTACCGACCTGAATGGGAATACTAGCTAGATCTGAAGTGAAAAACAACATAATATAACCAAGAATGATTTCACTGCGGAGAGCTCTGCTAAACAGAGAGGTTACCACAGCAAGGTGCATTCCACTTGCATTTATTTTTTGTATTGTTGTATTTTGTCTTTAATCCCATTTTGGGAAATTTGCCTCAGTGTCATTGTAGCCCAGTTACAACTGGAGTAGACACGTCGTCGCCACGATGCAGCGTCGGTCGTTTTTTTTTTTTGGGGGGGGGGGATGTGAAATGGTAGGTTTTTTTTTTTTATATGTTTGTTTGTTTGTTCGTTTTTAATTTTGCCCTGGGCAGCGGCCTGTTCTGTCTGCTCATCTCGAATTCCAACTGCTAATGTATCAGCTCTAACGTGCGCAACGTGCACAAGGGCCATCCAAACTTTCCGTCCTTATCAGAGAAGACTAGGGTGCTTGATCCTATCTACCATAGGATCAGGGACAGGGAAATGTGAGAAAAACCCCAAATTCCAACATGCCTGCACCGACCGGGAATCGAACCCGGTACGTTCGGCATTGAAAGGCGGACACCTTGCCTCTAGACCACCGTTTCTGGTTAGGACGTCGTAAAAGAACGAGGGCAGCCCTTGGCAGGAGGGGCATGATAGAGGGAGAGGGGGGGGGAGGGGGGGAAGGGGAGAGGGGAGGGGAGACCAACCTGAGAAGAAAAAAGTCACGATTCTCATCAGATGAAATGCCGCCAAAGTCGTTATCTCAACATTGCACGGGAAAGACAAGACACGACCTGAACCCGACCACAACTAATTCCAGTACCAAGAAGAAGAAAACGCTGTAGTTCCCGCTCACTCCAACACAAACTCATACTCAACACTGCAGACGGTGTTTTGCCGCATAAAGCGTGTATCATATAAACACACACACACACACATATACATACCTCTCTCCCTCTCTCTTTCTCTCTCTCACACACACTCACACATAAACATATATTCATATACAGTGCTAAAGCCTGCCTTGAAGTTTCTATCTTCACACGAAAATTCCACTCCCAACATCATAATTATTCGCGTAAAATGTTGCAATTTCTCTTAGTACTGTCTATTTTCTCTGATAATAATGTATGACACGGTTGGCGTTGTTGGCTTATTGCTGTTTTAATTCCGTTTTCCCTTCTTTTCTGTTGTCTTCTTTTGTCTTTCAGGTGTACAGTTTTGAAAAATTGCAGTCTTTATCGATTATTCTGTTTTACCACAGAAGTGCCCACAGTCGTTTGTCTGCAGCGTAAGGTTACACTTGTTGCCGTTTCATTTATGTTAGCACTGGACTTAAATTTCAGTGAAGTTATTATTGTCGTGCCACTTAATACTAGTCTTTGATTTTTCTTTTAACATGTGATTCTATTATTCTCCAATGTTCTGACGTTTAAGTTTCTCCTTTAATTTCGGGCTTTACTGTTTCACACTGTTGTGTGTGTGTGTGTGTATGTGTGTGTGTGTACTTGTGAATGCTTGCCTGTATATATGCAGTGCAGGAGGGTGTATGTTTGTCTGTTGATGCGCATTTTCGTCTTAACTGGTCTTGTGACCGAGATGCTAATCTACCTATCAGCTAGTACGTATTGTCGCTATGGTATAATGTGATAATGGTATTATGGGATTACGCTTTGAGTTGTGAAATAACATGGAGGCGTACAGCCCTGTGTTCAGAATGCAAGGCCTTTATCAATTAAAGCTTACCTGGGCTCCATTCTCTAGGTTTATAAATATTCGAGACATTCCAGTATGCTGATAGTTGTTCCATTCTGGATGAAAAAGCTCATGTGTCTAATAGATAACCCCCCCCCCACACACACACATACACACACACTTTTTATTTACTTTATCTCACTCTCTCTCTCTCTCTCTTTCTCACACACACACACTCACACGGTGAGAGACAGACACATTGCTCACACAAAAGAGAGAGAGACGAGAGAGAGAGAGTGGAGGAGGGGGGGGGGGCAGAGAGAGAAAGAAGAGTTTTGTTGTAGTAGATGCTGTTCTTTAGCTCGCGATCACCCCCTCCCTGAAAATGTCTTGGCAACTCCCCCTCCCCCTCCCCCGCGCCTCCATCTGGGTTCTGTCCACAACACTTATGTTAAAAATGTTACTGAAAGGGGATAGTACAGACAAGAGGAAAGATAACCTCATTGTTTTTTAATAACGAAAACTGTATACATTAATTGGGGATTACATCATACGTGACTTCGTGAGTACAGTTTTACAGTAATGAAATAAATCTTGTACTTGAAGCCTCTCAAGCAGCTCACGAGATAAGCTAAAGATAGAACAAAGGATAGGGCGTAATCCGAGTCCACTCCCCCTGATAGAATTCCCCGAACACGAAACTATAAATATTGTTTTCATGGTTGTTGTTTTTTTGTTGTTGTTTTTTGTTCTTGATTGTTGTTGTTATTTTTTAATTTAATGAATCAATAGTCATGGATTTGTTTGCTGTGATGACAATAGTGACCAGAGGAGTCCTTGAGGAACATAAACACCGTAGGCCTTAATTATAGTAGTCGCCAAGGACCGTGGGAAGCTAAAGTGGCAGTCACATGACCCACGTGCCGGAATAGTCTGATAGAGAAGAAGCCTGAAAATTTGCCAACGGGGAGATTAGCATGACATGCCATTAACGCAGCTGAAAATAGCAACTGTAAATTGCAACATAGTGTCTGTTATATGATAACGCGATTAGTACAGAAAGCAACAAAAAAGAGGCGTCTACTTCATGACCAACAACAACTTAAACATCCAGAAACACATTCAATTCGGAAGACAGTCATTTTTATGGGGAAAACTATTGATAGTGTTGTAAAACGTCCCCGCCTTCAAGTTTTATTGAAACAGAGTATTTGAGGATAGATAAACTTGACAGTGTACTCCTTGTAAAGCCATCGACTGAGAAAATTGCCATGTATGATTTTTGGTAAGAGCTTGAACGATTCATTTTTATTGTCGTGCCACTGCATCTGTCATTAAAAACTACTAAACGTTTTCTCACAAGGCCTTCGTTTCAGAAATTGATATCATAATCTGAATAATTATGGGCATTTTCTTAAGCAAGGCTTCAAAGCAAAGATCAGAGCTCAGAATGGCAAGGACTTTGGGGGCAATGATAGGGGTTGTCGAAAAGTCAGAATTGTTACAACTGAACTTCCAGTTCTCTCGGAAAGAAACATTACCTCAACGGTCTTACCCATGTGCGAAGAACTCAGCTGAATGGTGAAAATAAAAATTTTAAAATGTTAAAATTAACATAGTCCACTGTTTAGCCAGAATTCCAGATCCATCTTTCTCAGAATGCTGAATCTGTAACTAAATGACTCTACAAGTCATACAGCTCTCCTTCATAATAAGGTCCCAGGACGATCGACGAATCAACCATGCCTTTCATCCTTATCGTTCTTCTCCCGGAAACACCCATAAACTCATTAAAGTCTTGCAACTATAAATACTGGACATCTTGATGTGGTCATTAATGCCTAAGTGACAAGAAGTCTCCTGAAGACTGGTTTTGTTGCTGTGGTATTGCCCCTACAATACATGTCCCTTTGTCTAACTTTATGAGATTTTAGGCAAGAGATTGAAGTTAAATATAAAGAAAAGGACAGAAAGCTGTTCATTAGGAATTATGGCGTTGCCAAGACTTTGTTTCGAATGTATAACAATTTATCAGATAATTTGTATGTTGTGGTTACTGAGAAGATTTCTTTGACATGTTTCTTACTGTCACAATTTGTTGCTAATGTAATTATAGAAGCTGTGAGATGAAAGGCTTGGGCAAAGAACATCGGCAAGTAATCTAGATTTTGACCTTCAATCAGAGATCAGCGGAAAAGATTCTTAAACTGCTCTATAAAACACCAGCGTTATGCCAGTGTGGAGTTATATCTCCATAGGAACATGCCTGAATTCCAAAGCAAACCTTGACCAAAAAAAACTGAATGTCTTTTTTATTATTATTATATTATGAGGCATTTTAGCATGATTCTCTTTAACAGAGACCTCAAATTGCCCACCAAGGAAAAGGGTTTGAGAAGCCCTGAACCCGTACACGCCAAACTGATCTGCAGTCTATAAGCCGTCTCGAGTGCCGCTAACGTCGTTGACGTCATAGGAGCGGAAGTCGTGGGCAGGTAAGGCGTGTCGTAGTCTGTAATTCCTCAACATCAATGGCAATTACTAGGTAGATCACCACCTCGGTGGGAGGCTGGTAGACGCCATGAAATAAGGAGAAACTGCGTTGGTTAGTTGTATGATGGAGAGAGAGAGAGAGAGAGAGAGAGAGAGAGAGAGAGAGAGAGAGAGAGAGAGAGAGAGAGAGAGAGGAGCTATGCGTTAAATGCCCATAAACATACAGAAGCCAATGCTGATAGCGATCTAACATCAGAAATATTTATGAGAAATTTCTTTATTTCTCTTTATGAGCATTGGGTTTGATAACGTTTAATTAGCGTGGGCATAGCGTGCGATTTTGTCATGTAGGCGTATCTAAACAGTAAAAGGCAGATACAACGGCATGCATGTAGGCAGGAAAAAAATATTAATTATTGTTGTTGACGTCAAATCAATGAATTAATAAAATATGACCTATAGTTATATCATTTCGCTTTGTAGGTGGGTGGATTGGATGGATGGATGGATGGGTAGATAGATGGATAGGTGTGTAGATAGACAGTTAGATAGATAGATAGATAGATAGATAGATAGATAGATAGATAGATAGATAGATAGATAGATAGATAGATAGATAGATAGATAGATAGATAGATAGATAGATAGATAGATAGATAGATAGATAGATAGATAGATAGACAGATAGATAGATAGATAGATAGATAGATCGTGGTAAATGGATAACTGAGGTAACTGGAGAGCGAGGGGCGTCGGAATGGCTGAACCAATGTCTGGATAATAGATTAGCAGAATGGATGAACAGATGGATAGATTGTGGATGTGGCACTGTTAGGATGGTGAATGGAAAAAGGAACATGAATGTCTTTCCCTCATATCCGCTATACACGGTTCTTCACCCATGATTTCACGGGTTTATCACTTGACTGGGCAGAAACTATAAAAGCTCATTGATTTCTTGAAAACATTCATCTCGACTTTACCTCCTGTGGTTTTGGGTTAAAAAAAAAAAAGTCTAAAACAGAAGTTGAAAGAAAAAACTTGAGTTTTTTCTTCAGCACCTCGATTTGAGGTCTTTATTTTAGGAGGTTCGCTGCCCTTGGCATTTACACCTCACTTTACTTGTTTTATTATTTCTTGTTCTGGCGGGGGGGGGGGGGGGGGGAGATGATATGGATAACTTTTAATCTATTAATTTCAATTTTGCCCGGGCAGCGGCCTTTCTGCCTGCTCTTTACGATTTCCAACTGCCAAGGTATCTTTAACGTGCGCAACGTGCACACGGGCCCTCCGAATTTTTTCGTCCTTATCCGAGAAGACTAGGTACTCGATCCTACCCCCCAATAGGACCAGGGACTTGAACATATGAGAAAAATCCAATTTCCAAGAACTACTCGATCCTACCCCCCAATAGGACCAGGGACCTGAAAATATGAGAAAAATCCACTTTCCAACATGCCTGCACTGCCCGGGTTTAGAACCCGGGACCCTTGGCATGAGAGGCGAGCACCTTGCCTCTAGACCACCTTGTCCCACCTTGTCAATATGATTATGTCACTGGATTGTTCTTCAGCACCTCCCCTCCTTGGCGGACTTTTATATATCGTCGGTTTCTAAGACCTGATGAAAAGGCGAATACATGACAGTTGTACAATGAAAAGGGGGACCCTTAACTTGTATGATGGAGCGCCGAACCGCCCAAATCTGTGTGTTTGCGAGAAATTCAGTTTAGAAAATTTTGTGCTACTCTCATCATCGATTTCTCGCATTTTCGTCGTGCTATATAACATAAAAAATAAATGAGATTTAACAAAATTGCTGGTGTTGGGTAAACATCCCCCTCCTCCCCCTCCTTAATATACTTTCGATACCTACAAAAGAGTAAATATATGAAATTTGACCTATTCGCCTGTTCGTCATACAGATATTAAGCGTTCGCCTTGACTTTGAACAACTGTTGAAACCGACGATATTTCCTTCCTCTCTTCCACTTTAACCTGCGTTTTTATTGTATTAATGTATTCTCTCCAAATGGTTCTATGACAGACCATAGGAATGTTAATCAGACTAGTAGTACGACAGTATTCAAAATCGACAGAGCAAGTTGCACATCCTCAAAATGTTTATCTCTGAAGTAGAAATGTGTCAATATGATTATGTCACTGGATTGTTTCCAATTCTTATGAAGAAAATGCAGAGTTTCAGCAACTCTTCCATTCGGCAGCTCTAAAAAAAAATACAGTAGAAGAAAACGCGAGAGAGTACTGAATCTCGTTAACGTCTAATCCAGATAATTATAATGGTATAGAATAACACGTTCCTGATTGTCTCTCTGAGCTTAGGTGATTATAACCTTGTGCTAGTCTGGCTTTTTTTTCCCCCACTAAACTCCAAGGTTACCGAAACAAGTCTACCTAATTAATGCTGACGACAAGGAACTATTTTCTGTTCATTCATAACCATAAAGGAGGAATCAGACAGGCAGGCGGACCGACAAACCAACAGACGGACAAAGGATGAATGAATTGAATGACAGAGCCAGTTTGTCATTGGTCAATGAGATGTTTATATGAGGGCTTTACGTCTCTATTCAGTACACTGCGGCTATATCAGATACAAGGTGTTTGGTATGGGGAAGCAGTAGTTCAAGTCTGGAAGATGGACCGCTCGATACCTGATCTGCAATCCCCTTTTTTCTTGGAAATACGGAGTGACTGCACGCTTAAACTTCGCCCCATGTCATGGGTCTAAATGGACCCAGAAGTAATTAAACGCCTTTATAATAATAATATCTTATTCATTGGGACTTTCTTTTCTCTTGAAATTCCAGGTATCCCTCTATGACGTCATTGCCCATCTTCTGACAGTTTTAGGATTTTAAAATATGCACGTGCGTGCTAACCCCACGCACATGCATTTTTACTCTCTGCACGATACAACTTATAAATTTTCAAGACACATATGTTACAAGTGTTTCTTGACGCATAAATTTAGCGATGTTATTACTCTAGTATAAGAAATGTAACATGTCATGCAGCGTCTATTACAAATTAACCAGAATTGCCCATGAAGTATAAAGACATCCAGTTCATTTCTAAACAAGAACTGATATTCTTTTATCTGCAAAGTCGGTTTTCATAATTATTTACAGCGATCCACAACGTTTTTTCTTGCTTTGAATTTCATCTTTTCTTTATTCTTGGGTTAATAATGACATTTCATTTCCCTTTAACTGATTAACGTCATTCATGCTCCGTGGCTAATTTGTGTACATTTTTACCCTCACGATGGAAATGCTGGGATTCTTTATTTTCTCATGTCTCCCTTGTGCCTGCAAAGATGTTTTTCTCCACCCCTCCCCTTATCATATCCCTCTTCTCTCCTTCTGCACGCCATTTCCTTGTTCACAATTCTCTAACAGACTCCGCTGTCTTTCATGCCTTCTTTTATTGTTTTCTGTCGTTGTTATCTATCTATCTATCTATCTATCTATCTATCTATCTATCTATCTATCTATCTATCTATCTATCTATCTATCTATCTATCTATCTATCTATCTATCTATCTATCTATCTATCTATATCTGTCATCAATCTATATCTATCTATCTATCTCTCTATCTATCTATCTATCTATATCTGTCATCAATCTATATCTATCTATCTATCAATCTATATCTATCTATCTATCAATCTATATCTATCTATATATCAATCTATATCTATCTATATATCTATCTATCTATCTATCTATCTATCTATCTATCTATCTATCTATCCTATCTATCTATCCATCTGTCTATCCATCTAGCCATCTATCTATATCTATTTGTCTATCTATCTATCTATCTATCTATCTATCTATCTATCTATCTATCTATCTATCTATCTATCTATCTATCTATCTGTCTATCTGTCTATCTATCTATCTATCTATCTATCTATCTATCTATCTATCTATCTATCTATCTATCTATCTATCTATCTATCTGTCTGTCTGCCTGTCTGTCCCTCTGTCTGTCTGCCTGTCTGTCCCTCTGTCTGTCTGTCTGACTGTCACTCTGTCTGTCTGCCTGTCCATCCCTCACGCTTTACGTATCTTATTTTCCCACAATTACCCTACTCTTATCGCCATGTTTCCTCCTTTTCATACTCCCTATTCTGCCATCCCAGTTATATTCTTTCCCCCTTCTTAACACCATCATCATCACCAGACCAGAACTTTCATCATTCGTGTTTTTGTGCGCTCCTGTAACATCATCCACTGGCCTGCGCATTGTCTTAATGTGTCTAACCCCTCTCTGTCTCTGAGTGCTCTAAAGTTCCCCCCTCCCCACACACAAACACTTTTTCTGTCTTTTTTTGCTTTTTTAAAGAATTTCTGTAGATGTCATGAAAAGGATCTCTCCCTCTCCCTCTCTCTGTCTGTCTGTCTGTCTGTCTGTCTGTCTGTCTGTCTCTCTCTCTCTCTCTCTCTCGTTCTTTCTCTCTCATTTTTCTCTCTCATTCTCTCAGTTTCTCTCTCTCTGTCTCTCTCATTCAATCGTTGTTCTCTATCCTGTTCTCTTCGATTTTTATTTTTTCGAACCCCCCCCCCCACCCCATTCCCCCATCGCATTTTCTCCAGTTCCCATAGACCAGGAAATGCCAGCTCTCATTACAATTCACATCTGGACGATGGACGACAGTGGCCATGAATGGCTACATTAATTTTTTTTTTTTTTTTGTTGCCTGTATTTTACATTTTCGCATAATGGAAATAATATCTCTGTGTGCAAAGGCTTCATTTGTTTGGCAAACTCCTCATACAAAATCAAGGCGATGGCAGAGAAAGCAACGTAAATGTATAAAAAAAAATGGTGTAGATAAATAGCTGGACGAAAAAATTGAAAATAATAAATGAATGGGGCGACTGATGGGTGGGTGAATGGGTGGATGCATGATGGATGGATGGATGATATGGATAGATGGATGGATGGACGGATCGATAGATGAGTGAATGGATGGATGAATGATGGATGGATCGGTGGATGGATGGATGGATGGATAGATGGATGGATGGGTGGATGGACCGAAAGATAGATAGATAGATAGATAGATAGATAGATAGATAGATAGATAGATAGATAGATAGATAGATAGATAGATAGATAGATAGATAGATAGATAGATAGATAGATAGATAGATAGATAGATAGATAGATAGATTGATAGATAGATAGATAGATAGATAGATAGATAGATAGATAGATAGATAGATAGATAGATAGATAGATAGATAGATAGATAGATAGATAGATAGATAGATAGATAGATAGATAGATAGATAGATAGATAGATAGACAGTCAGATGCTGCCAGCAAAATATACCCCCAAGAAATAGTGCAGAGGCTGACTGTGTTTGAGCGGGCTTAGTATCATAGACATAGAGTCTTCCCGGATTTACTAAGAAAATATAGGAAGCTATGGTGTGCACTTCTTGTCCCGGCTTAGTATATCCCTTTACACAGTAAAAACAAGAATAGGAAAATATCTTCTTGTTGGATAAAAAGGCGACATGGAAAATTGTCCATCCTGAGATGAGTGTAAACATGTATCACAATTTTATTGGCCCATCACAGACTACATTATTTTCAAAGAATGATGGTGAAAACCCATGTTTCTATGTTTTGTGGTCATGTCTGAGGTCCTGGCGTAAGTTTCCAAATCTCTTGTTGGCCTGTTCACTGGTCGGCAGGTTGACTCGACGAATACACAGATGTAAGTTTTAAAGTTGAGGGTCGATCGAGCGAAGAACGAATTTTCCTGTCATACTTTTTAATTCTACTGGAAAGAAATGTTGTCTTTTTTTTTTTCCGGCTCAAAATGTTGGAAGACTTTTTTCTGTTTAACTCAGTTGTGGCTCAAAATCAATGGAAGTAGAGCGAACTTCAAGACCTTTTAAAATAATTATGCCCACGTACACCGTTACGTCTTTATATGCGTAATATGGTATTTTGTAGAATTTAAGGCTCAGCGGTTAAAAAACCTTTCATGATTACATTGGGGGCCTTACTTCCTTCATAATATGATGTATAGATATTAGTTAAATACATTTGCAGTTAGGATATCCTTTTCTTATTCAACGATATTTGAACTGCACCCGTCTGTATTATGCAGGCCATCACTACCACCTGATGGGTTATGCATGAGGCTGAGAATGACTTGTCATCTTGGACAATCGATTTTATGTCAGGCGCTATTTCCTTGTCGTTTTTATTTAAGCTTGTCTTTCTTATTAGATTTGAGTTTTGATTACTTAATACCGCCTGTAGCGCTCGCCAGTTCTATGAATGAAGACCAGGGAATGCTGGTGATTTGGCTAACTGTAAACTATTTCTTTCATTCATTCCCTCGGCTTCCTGTCGTTTGTTTTCGGTTCTTTCTTTCCCTTGTCAGTGTTCCGTTCTTTGTAAAATAATCTATAATTTTGATGTTTTTGTTCGTTTTGTTGTTTTATCATTTTATATTACGTTTTTAATTCCTGAATCGACCACCCTTACTTTTTTCATTCATTTTTACTTTTTGAAGTCTACAGTAAATTTAAATATTTTTTTCCCTCTCCATCCGTTCATCATGCTGTCTCTTTTCTGAAATATTTTCTTTATTTTTCTGTCTGTTATTCTGCTATCCATTCATTTTCTGTTTCTCTCTCATTTTCTTTCCACTTTCTTTTCCTTGTCTGTTCTGTTTCTTTCTTTCATTCCTCTATCCACCTCCACCCCACCCAAACCCCATACTACAACCCACTCCCCCCCCCCACCCCAACCCACACCCCTCCCCACCTCATCCCGACACCTGCACATCAAATCCATATTATTTTTGTCTCAATGATGAATAATTCCGACATTTCTCGGCTTGTTCTCTTTCATATTTACCATTCAACTGGCATTTCTTGTTTTTAGTTATTCTACTCGTTGTTTTTTAACTTCTGCTACCGATACTTCACCACCCTGTTTTCATTTATTTTACTTTTTGAAGTTTGTTAAATTATGTTTATTTTTTTTCTCTTCATTCCTTCTTCATTCTGTCTGTTTATGAAAGAACTGCCTTTCTTTCTATTGTTCTCCTTTTCATTTCTGTTTCTCTCTCACTTTGCTTTTACTCTCTGTTCCTTATCTCTTTATTTCCTCTCTCTTTCTTTCATTCCTCATCCCCAACTCATCCCACCGCCACCAATGCACACCTTTATTATTTTTGTTTCGATGCTGAATATTTCCGACATTTGCCACTGTCTTGTTTTCCTTTATCTTTGCCATTCACCTGACATTTCTTGTTTTTAGTTTGAAATTTGAAACTTTTAAACATGTTCTCTTTATTTTGTTTCGCATTACTCAGCATTGCTCTACAAACTGATGAATGCAATACATTGATCCAAAAGCAACGCAGTTCAGTTCGGAAGAAATCTGCAACGTGCATAGCACGGAGTGGATGTGTGACCATAGTCAGCAGGTCAGGTGAGGCTAAGATAATCTGTTTTCACAATCACTCGGCTGACTGTGTTCACTCGTCTATTTGCTCAGAGGACATTTCAAGTTATTGTACACACTGACAAGTGTATTCATGAACAGACACATTATTTATCATATGCAAATGTCAGTATTCAAAGGCTGTACCAGAGACACAGGGTACCGACACGGATCAATACGTCATATTCGGGCCATCGATCTGCGCGCGTATCATCGATGTCAACAATGCAACAATTCACACCACACCCCATCATAATTGAAAGAAAAGGAGCAGTGCTCACCGTTTTTATACGCGCCCAATTTGTTGACATATAGAGGGAGAAGGAATGGTTCGTCTCGGTATTCTGTGTCTCGGGCTATAAGTGAACGCACATGACGTCCCAAGCTCACTTTGTTTACTTCCGCGCGCCATTACTTCGGAACGTGATGAGGAAAATGCCTACCCTCTGTGCTATGTTTGGTTGTCGAAATCGAACGTCGGACGAGTCGCATTAGATACGGAATGAATCACAGAGATATTTATCTACATCTATATTCCTACTGAACAACAACTACACTGTGGAGTCTGGGAATGTCCAAAACCCATGAAGAATAGTGTCTGAAAAAGAACCACATTCATTCGGCCATCACAAGAAAATCTAAGTACCTTGAACTGATCAAAGTTGTAGGCACTACATTCGAAATAATTAAAAATGTCGGGGTATGTGATGTTTGGCAGCTCGGCTAGCTGTAAACCCCATCTGTCCTTTGGCAGCTTCTGCAGATCAACGAAATCTTTGCTTTCTAATTTTTAATTATATCTATCGAGTCTCCACTAGAGGACGCCCTGTTCGTTGATCCTAGAGAACCAGAAAAATGGCTGCCCGGTCAAAGTTCAATTCTAAATGTGTTCAACCTGTACTAATCTTTTCTGGGGAATGGAAATTCTGAAGCACGTACGCACATACCCGGAGTGATACACAGCTCACGATGAATGAGCCTTCAGTGACACCCCCTCCCTCCTCCATCCTCAAGAGCATCTGTGTCAACGTGAGTAGGGTACATGACATGCTGTTCACTAACTCCAGAAAGGCTTGGCATATCCCACCACGCAATATAAAAATGAACCAAGAGAAATTAAGTTGCGAACAAAATAAGTGTCACTCTGGGTGGCAGATATTGTAATAAATCTGCGGAGACGGAAGTACCTTAACAGTTGTTTTCATGAATTTTCTTTCTCCTCTCTCAGTTTTTTACTCTGTCTCGGTCTCTCTCTCCCCTTCTCTTTCTCTCCCCCTCTCTCTCTCCCCACTCTCTCTCTCTCTCTCTCTCTCTCTCTCTCTCTCTCTCTCTCTCTCTCTCTCTTTCTCCTCTCCCCATCTTCCCTCACCACAGCTGTCATTCTCTCGTCAAGATTTCGACATCTCTCTTCCCACCCCCTCCCCCCTATTTCTTGTCCCACTCTGTCTCCCCTCCCCTCCTGTATCCAGACCTCTCTTCATCCTCAAACGTCCACTTTCACCCCCTCAAAAAAAGCTTTCACAGCCTGATCTGTTAGGAATGTATCGTGTCCATGGTCACAATTTTACCATGCTAATTCAACTCTTTTGTTACTATCATTTCTACAGTTGTAAAATTATGTTTTGTTATTCCATTAGTGCCTGAGCTGATCATACTGAAATACTCATATCTTCTACTTGATTTCTCGTTCCTAAATCATTAAAACAGTTTGTGAAAAGAAAAACAAAATCTGACGTCACATAGTTACAACTTACACCAGCAGATCAAGCGAAATATCAGTATTTAAGAAATTATAGTGATAACCTTAACAATATTACTAAATTTATTTTAGTTTCTGAATCAATATGACAAAAACGAATTCACTGAAATGAGCCACTTAGGCTCAACAGTTATTGGATAAATAAAGAGATCACATTGTTGACAGTGGTGTGAATAATCGCGGTGATAATCTGATAATGGCACTTGCAAAATTAAATCATTAGATGTGATTTTCATGCTTATCCGCCGTCTTAAGCAGTGGAGAGGCAAAATTGGTGATTTTGAATTATCCAAAGAGTTTTGGATAAAAAGTTCCCATACGTTTCAGATAAACATTATTACATGCACTTTTAAATCTTGCCAGAAAACTCAGATTAATTTTTGCTACACAAAGAGCAGTGTTGTATGACAAACAATAGGACGCCGCTTTCTTTGCTAGACAACAATTAATAATGTTGTAATAAGGCATGCAGAATTGTTGCTACACAAAGAGCAATGGTGTATGACAGACCATTAGATGTGCAGAATTTTTGCTACACAAAGAGCAATTTTGTATGACAGACCATAAGGCATGCAGAATTTTTGCTACACAAAGAGCAATGGTGTATGACAGACCATAAGACGTGCAGAATTTTTGCTACACAAAGAGCAATGGCGTATGACAGACCATAAGACGTGCAGAATTTTTGCTACACAAAGAGCAACGGTGTATGACAGACCCCATAAGACGTGCAGAATTTTTGTTACACAAAGAATAATGGTAAATGACAGACCATAGGACATTAGAAATTTTGCTACACTAAATGACAGACCACAAGACAACAGGAATTTTGCTACACAAAGAATAATGTTCTAATCAGAATAAGACGTGCAGAAGTTTTGTACACAAAGAATAATGACGTCATACCATAAGCCGTGCAGAATTTTGCTACACAAAGAATATTGTTCTTTTGTAGACAATAAGACGTGCATAATTTTGGCACACAGACAATTGTTGTTACCTGTACGTTCGCACCCCACGTATTTTGAGCTAGGGGTATGTATTTTAAAGCCGTTTGTGACTGCAGAACTGGAGAGCTCCTCCCCCAATATTCCTAACAACAGATAAAAATAAGATCAATAATTTAATTAAAAAAGCATCCAAAATTTGTATCTGTGATCTGCCATATTTTGATGAGCTGTACACTGGTGCTTGTATTAAAAAAGCTAATATTATTATAAATGACCCCCAACATCCCCTGAACAAGGAATATATAAGATCTGTAAGAAGTTTAAGGCTGTTGTCAAAGAAAACTAAAACTGAGCGCTACTTTAAATCGTTTATTCCATCATCAACTAGGTAGGATGTTACAATAATGTCGTCATCTTGATCGTAATCTGTGCACAGTTGAATTATGTCCTGCGTGTCAGGTCAATGTGTTTTAGTTAGGGAAGCATATTGTGTGCACTGTTAATTTTGTTAATTTAGTTAATTTATCAGTATGTGTGTATATATGTGTGTGTGCGCGCTATGTATCATACTTTCTGCTTCTGTAACTGTATTGTTATGTATTCAATGATCAAAACAAATTTCCTTGTACAAGGACGAATAAAATTTATCTTATCTTATCTTATCTTATCTTATCTTATCTTATCTTATCTTATCTTATCTTATCTTATCTTATCTTATCTTAATTAATTATTCTTTCAGATTTTCATTTTGTTTCCCTCCTGGTTTAGGAGTTATTTTTCTTCTTTTTTTTTGTTTAAATCTTTCTTATAAAACTGTTTTTTGTTTCTTCTTCAGTCCACGGCTTTCTCCATCGTTCCTGAACTTGTTTCTCTGTCTTCTTTTGTTCATCTTGATTTTATTCTTCTTTTGTTTTCCGTTCTTCTTTACTCGTGTCAGAATGTCCATCAAATTTTGTAGGGGTTTTTTTTTTTTCCATGGATGTTTGTGTGTGCGCATGTGCGTGGCGTGTGTGCACGGGCACATGTGTGTGTGTGTGTGTGATTTAAGATAGCTATGATAAAAAAAAAATATAGTGCTCAGAGACAGTTTGTTGACGGGGAGCAGCGCTGTCTAGAATGCCATGTATTATTATTATTATTATTACTAGCTGAGGTACCCGGCCCTGTCCGGGATAAATTTGTGCAAATATTAGTTTCAGTTCCCGGTGATTATAATGGATCTGCTTTACCTTGCCTATTCCTTTGGGTTTATACTGTGATTGTGGTAGTTAATTTGGTTGTTTTTAGATGGCTCTTTCCATCCCCTTTGCACGTTAATGCCCTATGCACCCGGTTAGCATTCATGAAATGGCAATAATTTCGCCGCACGGGGCAGTGTTTAGTGGTGAACACATGGCAGGAGGCGATAACATTATGTGGTCGAGGAAAAGAAGGATCGGAGGTAGCCAATCAGCAACACAAAGCAAAACTCAAAAAAGTACTTCCCCACCATTTCAAGTCTCCAGATCTAAAAATGAACCTTTTGCGGGTCGAAAAGAAGGCACATGCAAAATTTCGCACAGATCCGAGCTGTGTGAGCGGCTTTTTAAAAATCCCGCGTTTTTTTTATTTTATTATTATCTTATTATTATTATTATTTTACATTATCATAATCTATTTTCGCTATTTCTTCTTCCGACCCGAAAAAAACAACAGCCAATCAAAGTTCTTTTCATAGTAACCTGTGTTTTATGACATTGTTTGTTTCCTGGAAGTCATTTTTCACAAATGATGTAGGCGAGCAGATCGAGAACCATTCCATTGAAAGCTGACCGCTATTGTTCCCTTGCTAGAAGGTTCTAGCATGTCGCAATTGATGACAACGTAGGCGCTCAGTTAGATAGGTCAACTGTGTGATAATTATGGCTCATTTTTGTCTAATCTGGCGCTTAATCGTGGTTATTTGTGTGCGTACATAATGTGTAGGTGTTTTTCCAGTGCTCATCAAGTCCCATGCAACCTCATAAGATAAGATAAGATAAGATAAGATAAGTTTTATTCGTCCTTGTACAAGGAAATTTGTTTTGATCATTGAATACATAACAATACAGTTACAGAAGCAGAAAGTATGATACATAGCGCGCACACACACATATATACACACATACTGATAAATTAACTAAATTAACAAAATTAACAGTGCACACAATATGCTTCCCTAACTAAAACACATTGACCTGACACGCAGGACATAATTCAACTGTGCACAGATTACGATCAAGATGACGACATTATTGTAACATCCTAGTTGATGATGGAATAAACGATTTAAAGTAGCGCTCAGTTTTAGTTTTCTTTGACAACAGCCTTAAACTTCTTACAGATCTTATATATTCCTTGTTCAGGGGATGTTGGGCATCTCTCTGTCTGTCTGTCTGTCTGTCTGTCTGTCTGTCTGTCTGTCTGTCTCTCTCTCTCTCTCTCTTTCTCTTTCTCTTTCTGTCTCCCTTATTTCTCTCTGTCTCTGTCTCTGTCTCTCTCGTTCTCTTTCTCTTTCTGTCTGTCTCTCTTCTCTCTCTTCCTCTCTCCCTAAGCTCTCTCTGTCTATCGCTCTCTCTCTCTCTCTTTCTCTTTCTGTCTCTCTCTCTCTCTCCGATATTTATTTATATCACTGAAACTGTTATGTCAATGTAATTTCTATTTTAAAATAACTAAAAATAGGAAAGATTTTCATAGTAAGGGACAGTAAGGCCCCAAATATCTATCAAAGTCTTATCTTAACCCTACTTCCTTTTCTTAACCTGAGCTAAACCCTCATCTTACATCAAACATTTTTTTAGCAATAAAATGCCAATCAAATATACATTTTTCGGAATACGATCTGCTGATCATGTTTAGAGGCTGAAATGCTGTTTGTAGAACAGTGGTCACGTAGACTCAACGAAATGTCCGGTCGTTCTTTCCATTCTGCTCGATGAACTTACGTCTTTTTCTTTTTGATGCCCCCCCCCCCTAAAAATTAGTAAATATACAAATTACAATACCAAAGACGAACTTTTGTACAAAAATGAAACATGTCCACGTAAAATATCGTCAAAAATTGATGGGGCCCACGAAGTTTCCCATAATTTTTGGACGTAGTCGCAATGTGTGAGGTGCATACATACATGTTTGCCATCCAGCCCTATTATAGTATGATGGTGGTGATGACGATAAATCTAAAATTAATAATAAGCAAACCAATCTTTTCTTTCCATTTATAATTATTATTAATAAACTTATGAAAAATGCTCATAATTAAAAAAAAAAAAACAACAACACTCGGTGTGTTTAATGAAGTAACCCAAACCCCACGCAGCCTTGTGAAATACCGGGAAATTGATTCCCTCGCGCTAACTGCGTCACAGCTCATTTGTTAGTGCTGCACAAGAGGAACCGATGGGTAAACCGTGAAGTGACATGAGTGTTAAACGTGGGAGTGTTTGTTACCCGCCAAAGACTACATCATTCCCGGCTCATGGACACTAGTAATCAAACTGAAGATGAAAGGCAAGCGTCCTCTGGGGAAATCGGGGTGGTTGATAATGATTGTTATTCGGCTATCCCTAGTCTTTTATCAGTATATTATCACGATTACTGTAAACCCGTCCCTCTAGCAATTATTCTGTTATTGTTGTGGCGGTTTTTTTCTGTGCTGTTGCTGTCGTGGATGGCAGTTCTTGTTGTTGTTGTTACTTTTGTAGATTTGGCGTTGTCATTGTTTTTGTTGTTGTTGTTACTTTTATAGATTTGGCGTTGTCATTGTTTTTGTTGTTGTTGTTACTTTTGTAGATTTGGCGTGTCATTGTTTTTGTTGTTGCTGTTACTTTTGTAGATTTGGCGTTGTTATTCTTTTTGTTGTTACTGCTACTTTTGTAGATTTGGCGTTGTCATTGTTTTTGTTATTGTTGTTACTTGTGTAGATTTGGCGTGTCATTGTTTTTGTTGTTGCTGCTACTTTTGTAGATTTGGCGTTGTCATTGTTTTTGTTGTTGTTGTTGTTCCTTGTGTAGATTTGGCGTTGTCATTCTTTTTGTTATTGTTGTTACTTGTGTAGATTTGGCGTGTCATTGTTTTTGTTGTTGCTGCTACCTTTGTAGATTTGGCGTTGTCATTGTTTTTGTTATTGTTGTTACTTTTGTAGATTTGGCGTTGTCATTGTTTTTGTTATTGTTGTTACTTTTGTAGATTTGGCGTGTCATTGTTTTTGTTATTGTTGTTACTTTTGTAGATTTGGCGTTGTCATTGTTTTTGTTATTGTTGCTGCTACTTTTGTAGATTTGAAGTTGTCATTGTTTTTGTTGTTGCTGTTACTTTTGTAGATTTGGCGTGTCATTGTTTTGTTATTGTTGTTACTTTTGTAGATTTGGCGTTGTCATTGTTTTTGTTATTGTTGCTGCTACTTTTGTAGATTTGAAGTTGTCATTGTTTTTGTTGTTGCTGTTACTTTTGTAGATTTGGCGTTGTCATTGTTTTTGTTATTGTTGCTGTTACTTTTGTAGATTTGGCGTTGTCATTGTTTTTGTTATTGTTGCTGTTACTTTTGTAGATTTGGCGTTGTCATTGTTTTTGTTGTTGCTGTTACTTTTGTAGATTTGGCGTTGTCATTGTTTTTGTTATTGTTGTTACTTTTGTAGATTTGGCGTGTCATTGTTTTTGTTATTGTTGTTACTTTTGTAGATTTGGCGTTGTCATTGTTTTTGTTATTGTTGCTGCTACTTTTGTAGATTTGGCGTTGTCATTGTTTTTGTTGTTGCTGTTACTTTTGTAGATTTGGCGTTGTCATTGTTTTTGTTATTGTTGCTGTTACTTTTGTAGATTTGGCGTTGTCATTGTTTTTGTTATCGTTGCTGTTACTTTTGTAGATTTGGCGTTGTCATTGTTTTTGTTGTTGCTGTTACTTTTGTAGATTTGGCGTTGTCATTGTTTTTGTTGTTGTTGTTACTTTTGTAGATTTGGCGTGTCATTGTTTTTGTTGTTGCTGTTACTTTTGTAGATTTGGCGTGTCGTTGTTTTTGTTGTTGCTGTTACTTTTGTAGATTTGGCGTTGTCATTGTTTTTGTTGTTGCTGTTACTTTTGTAGATTTGGCGTTGTCATTGTTTTTGTTGTTGCTGTTACTTTTGTAGATTTGGCGTTGTCATTGTTTTTGTTGTTGTTGTTACTTTTGTAGATTTGGCGTGTCGTTGTTTTTGTTGTTGCTGTTACTTTTGTAGATTTGGCGTTGTCATTGTTTTTGTTGTTGCTGTTACTTTTGTAGATTTGGCGTTGTCATTGTTTTTGTTGTTGTTGTTACTTTTGTAGATTTGGCGTTGTCATTGTTTTTGTTGTTGTTGTTACTTTTGTAGATTTGGCGTGTCATTGTTTTTGTTGTTGCTGTTACTTTTGTAGATTTGGCGTTGTCATTGTTTTTGTTGTTGCTGTTACTTTTGTAGATTTGGCGTTGTCATTGTTTTTGTTGTTGTTGTTACTTTTGTAGATTTGGCGTGTCGTTGTTTTTGTTGTTGCTGTTACTTTTGTAGATTTGGCGTTGTCATTGTTTTTGTTGTTGCTGTTACTTTTGTAGATTTGGCGTTGTCATTGTTTTTGTTGTTGTTGTTACTTTTGTAGATTTGGCGTCGTCATTGTTTTTGTTGTTGTTGTTACTTTTGTAGATTTGGCGTTGTCATTCTTTTTGTTATTGTTGTTACTTTTGTAGATTTGGCGTTGTCATTGTTTTTGTTATTGTTGTTACTTGTGTAGATTTGGCGTTGTCATTGTTTTTGTTGTTGTTGTTACTTGTGTAGATTTGGCGTTGTCATTCTTTTTGTTATTGTTGTTACTTGTGTAGATTTGGCGTGTCATTGTTTTTGTTGTTGTTGTTACTTTTGTAGAGTTGGCGTTGTCATTCTTTTTGTTATTGTTGTTACTTTTGTAGAGTTGGCGTTGTCATTCTTTTTGTTATTGTTGTTACTTGTGTAGATTTGGCGTGTCATTGTTTTTGTTGCTGTTGTTACTTGTGTAGATTTGGCGTTGTCATTGTTTTTGTTGTTGCTGTTACTTTTGTAGATTTGGCGTTGTCATTGTTTTTGTTGTTGTTGTTACTTGTGTAGATTTGGCGTTGTCATTGTTTTTGTTGTTGTTGTTACTTTTGTAGAGTTGGCGTTGTCATTGTTTTTGTTGTTGTTGTTACTTTTGTAGAGTTGGCGTTGTCATTGTTTTTGTTATTGTTGTTACTTGTGTAGATTTGGCGTGTCATTGTTTTTGTTGTTGCCGCTATTGTTCCTGCGGTGTTGCTGTCGTAGATACGGTTGTTTCGCTGTTTGCTGCTGTTTTTGTTGTTTTCATATTGTCTGGTTTTGTTGTTGTTGTTGTTGTTTTTATTGCTGCTGTTGCTGTCATTGATGTTGTGGTTCTGTTGTTGCTGATGTTTTTCTTGCTTTCATGTTGTCTGATTCTTTTTGTTATTGTTGTCGTTGTTGCTGCTGTTGATGGTGTTGTTTTGTTGTTGCTGCTGCATGTACAGTTCTGGTGCTGTGGTTCTTGTTATTGTTGTTGTCGTTGTTGCTGTCGTCGATGATGTTGGTTTTGTTATTGTTGTTGATGGGTGTTTTTTTTTTTTATATTTATTCTCTGGTTTTCATTGTTGCAGTTGTTGTCATGCAGTCGTCCGCTTTCAATTTTATAGATGTCACGAGCAGAGTTAGGGTCTTGGGGATGTTACGACTGCACGAGAGGCAGCTAACTCACACTCGGACACAACCACACAAGAAAAGTATTAAATAACTAGAGCGTATATATGTCAGGCCGGTCAGGCCATAGTTTACATAAATATTAATAACAAAGCAAAAGACAATAGAGGTATATATTCAAACCAAAAAAACTCTAATTAATAACTTAACCAATGATATTCATGTAACTATGGAGGTACTGCAATCAATAGCAAATAGGTATATTATACGAAACTAGATATCAATTTAAAGTGACAGTTGAGTCGCCACTGGCCAGTCGCCAGGCAAACTCTCCATAAATCATATGGGCTTAAATGTTAGGAGAGCCCAGTACGTTCAAAGCCTACAGAAGCACTCTTCGGCTTGTAGGTAATTTAAGCAGTTGCCAAAAGACTATATTTTATGCACAATCACTATTCAATTCATCAACAATGTGCTATATTATTCCAATCATACTATGGCAATAGATCTATGATACAGGACACTCGTGGTCGAGTGCCAGCTGGGGTTTCCTTAGTCTTCCTATGAGGCTGTAGTTCTCTCTCTATCTCCGATCTCTATTATACTTGAATAAATAAGATATATTACCATTGCTCACGCCTACTGGGAGGCGCGAACATCAATATAGCGCAGCGTGGGCTTTCAAAGGTCAGCCCACTCAGACCTTTCTTTCTAGAGCTCAGTCAGTCCGTTAGCAAGGACTGCTTGTCTTCAAAGCACACAGTTCAGGTACTGGTCGACCGGAGATACTTCACGACACGATGCTTCTGCTCGCCTGTATTCACCAAATCTGAACGTTACACGATGTCTTATACTATCTAACTACCCAGCGTGCTAGTCCGCTGGCCCAATTAGTTCAGCTATCTCATAGGTCGAAACCTCCCACCATTTTAATTGTAGTAATACGTCTGCACTATTCTACCAGCCAGTTAACGTGCAAAAACTTGTCTAATCATACTTAACAATGTCAACTATCCCCACCTTGTTTCACCCCTACTCCATTACTTATTAATCACGAACATTAAAACCCACAAGCGTGAATCCAACAGTTTAACTTTACATTTATTTACTCACCAACTATAATTTGGCGAGGACCGTTCAAGGCCACCAGCCAATTTCTCATGGCCCTGGTAAAAAAACAACAACTCACTCTCTGCGTGAGTTTTAATAACATCTGAATCATGACAATAATCTTATGCAATATTAAAATGAACTTTCTGTAACCTCATCTTCTGAACTTACATGACAGGTAAAGTGAAAAGCAGTAGTGTACTAATCCGACTGAAGCTATATGAGGACATCGTGGTCTAAAGGCAAGATGCGCAAGGTGCTCACCTCTCATGCCGATGGTACCGGGTTCAAATCCCGGTCGGTGCAGGCAAGTTGGAAGTTTAGGATTTACCTCATATTTTCCTGTCCCTGATCTTATGGGAGGTCGGATCGAGCACCTAGTCTTCTCGGATAAGGACGAAAATCTCGGAGGGCCGGTGTGCACGTTGCGCAGATACCTTGGCGGTTGGAAATCGAAATAAGCCGGCCGAAAAGGCCGCTGCTGGGGCAAAATTAATCAAATTCATCCCTACCACTCCCTCCCCTTCTTCCCCCCCCCCCCAAAAAAAACCCCTTCGACCGGAACTTCACTGTGGCGACAACGTGCCTGCTCCAGTTGTAACTGGGCTGCAATTACACAAAGGCAAATTTCGCTAATAGAATTAAAGAAGTATACAAAATACAAAAAAATACAAAAATAATATGTTATTAATAATTATGTGAGATTTGTTCACTGAAAAATGAATTTCAACGGAGAATCCTGTGAATGATGTTAATCATAATTAATTTTGTACTCATGTTGTTCCATAATCGTGATACATGAGTGTTATCCACTGTCAATTTAGTAACTTCATGACGATGTTGCGCCTTTGAAAAAAAAAACACGGCTGAAAGTACTGCTATGACTCTTTCGAAGTTGAAAGCCATGGATATGGCTAAGTTTTTACGAAAGCAGTTTGTGGATAAATTGATCTGAAAAGTAATTAGACAAAATCCGATTCTCCACTAAGCACCAACGATCTATAAATAGCTAAGTGGCATTATACAAAAGTCCACCATAATCCGGCTCAACAAGATACTTCCGCTAGATGTGTGCGGTATTTCACTAAGGTTAATTACCATGTCACTTAAAGTATGGCTGAACCCGGCTGAACCAAATACTTCGTCACACCTGTTCTTTACTGAGTTTGACTATGTTTATATAATGATGGGTAAGATGTGTGTACCGTGCTTGTGCTCTTTAAACTTCTATGTCAGAGAATTTCCCTCAAGTGATAATAAAGTGATTCTTAATATCTTATTTTGGTGGTTGTTTTTGCCGTATTTCGGCTTTTGCTGCGACTGTACAGATTTGCTGTGGTGTTTGCATATTTTAGCACACTCCGGTGCAGCATTAAATTACCATGGTGCGTTAAATGATGCGAATCAAGATGCCCAGGAAAGCACTTAAAGTGTATTTTAAGTATCGCCTTATGCCGTGCTATTCTGCTTATCCTTTAAAGTCATGACAATTAATCTGTCTATCTATCTATCTATCTATCTATCTATCTATCTATCTATCTATCTATCTATCTATCTATCTATCTATCTATCTATCTATCTATCTATCTATCTATCTATCTATCTATCTAATGTTTAGGTTGGTGTCAAGGCCACATTAACGAACCTCAACCTTCTGACCTTTAGTTGTCCTGCTAAGCTCTGTTCCTCGTCACCCACAAAGCTCACCCCTCACCTCTCTCAGCAAAGACATTATTTTACCTTCTCTCAATCAATTTTTTTCTCCGCAGGAAAAATCGGTCATACGGTCGCCAGTGTCTGACCGCTATTTGTTTTCACCCCAGCAGCCATAGCAACTCCGGAACTTTCTGTCACAAACGTTGGATGGGAGGAAGAGACGACTGGGGTATTTGTTTGATGTCACTCGTGACCAGAGGTTCTCACGTTTGAGTAGTTTCTATGCACGATGGGAGTGGTTTTCATGAAGTATCAGAGATCGATTGTGATAACAATATTATAAGCAACGTCAGTGGGCCATATTATGCAAAAACCGTTGCTATCTATCTATCTATCTATCTATCTATCTATCTATCTATCTATCTATCTATCTATCTATCTATCTATCTATCTATCTATCTATCTATCTATCTATCTATCTATATCTATCTCGTCCGCTCATCTGTCTGTTTTATCTATCTATCTATCAATCTATCTATCTATCTATCTATCTATCTATCTATCTATCTATCTATCTATCTATCTATCTATTTATCTATCTATCTATCTACCTATCTATCTGTCAGTCAGTCTGTCTGTCTCTCTGTATATCTATCTCGTCCGTCCATCTGTCTGTCTTATCTATCTATCTCTGTCTGTCTGTCTGTCTGTCTGTCTGTCTATCTGTCTGCCTGTGTATTTAGGTCATTGTGGTTAGCTGCCGACCGGGATTGGCAACACATTTTGTATATTATATTATGTAATAAAATCGCAAAAAAAATATAAAGCGAAAAAGTTGTGTAGTTTTTTTTTTTTAATGCAGCAGTGATTTCGCTGTTAAATGAAGTACATGCACCCGTGGCACATAATACCATTAACAGTTTGCGAAACGCTGAGCTCGATAAATGAACGAATTCCCGTTGGGAGAAAGTAATACAGACTGGCGATATTAGCGAAGGAAATGAGAAACAGAATAAATATCGTCGTTGAGATAACAGAGGATAAGGAAATAGAAAGACATAATGCGAGCCGTTGCCAGCGCTCGTACTTCAATATGCCAAGATAGCCGACGGCAGAAAAGGGGACAAGAGAGAAAGACAGAAAGAACCGTGTGTCACACAGAGGGAATGAGAGAAAAGAAAAGGTCAGGGATGGCATTATTTTTTTAAAGGGAATGAATGAGTCTGTGAATGAAGAGTTTGCTGATGTCAGACTGGTGACACTGTGGGCTCACGGGAGGGAAATGTGAGGGGAGAGATCGATGCATTCCTACAACAGTTTAATTAACGAGAAATCACTTGGCACAGAGGACTGAAAATAAATATGTGACAAAATACAAGGAGAACAGAAAAAAAAAACCGCGAGCAGGAAACGTATTGAAATAATCCTAGAAATTAATGACTGGGTCAATATAATATGAGCAAGTTAGGGGGAAAACGAATCTTTAGTGGTAGATTGTATTTGTGATATTTATTTTCTTGAGAGGTGTGTTCGTGTGTTTGGGGAGGGCACTGGGTTACCGAAAATCACTGGCTAATGGGATATGGATGGAAGGATGGGGTGGATGGGGTGCGGAAGGAGGAAATAGCATTCGATTCCCGGTTCTAAGTCTCTTCAAGATATTCGGGTGAAAAACTCACAATCTCTCTCACTGATGCCACACAACACTAAGGCATCCGGTAGAGCATGGACACGTCTGTCAGTGTATGTGGTAAGTGAGAAGGTTCAGGGCCATACCTCCACAGTCGTGACTTGATGATCCTTACACCTTCGACGGAAAGAAACCGGTGACGATGACAATAGGTTTTGGACCTTTGGCGTGAAATGAAGATCTAGAAAGATTATTTTGACATAGACTACATATTATACATTATGTGGGCCAACGCCTTGAGAATATAAGGCATAGATGCTGACACACAGAGAAAGTTAAGTAAATTAGACACAAAAAAAAAACGAGCTAGCGAAAGAATCGACCTGATAGTGCTTGCTTGCTGACTGCTAACATTCTTCAAGTAACTGAATTCGTTGGACGCATCGAAGTCACATATAACTGCTTTTGCTGAGTTAGCGGTCAGTGGTGAACTGTCTTGCTCGGTGTATCACAGTTTTCGTTTTGTGGTCCTGTTACTTTTGGGTTGTTGAATGTTGCGATAGCTGTGACAAATACCATTGATGATTATCTTGCCGGGCTAGAAACATCGGGGGACCAGGAGGAAAGAGACTGCCACATTATCAACATTACAACATTATGAGAAAACAAGATGAGGCAACGAGAGGAGGGATGTTGGGGTGGGGAGGGCAGGATGGAAAGACAAATTTAATGAGGAAGTCATCTAATTTCATTTAAATATCCTCCCCCCTCCCAAATATAAATTTTAATGACCGGTGGTTCCTCCTGTTTTGTTTTAGTAACTTTCCTCGAGTAGACCTAATTTTTCTGTGTAGGGCAAGTAATTTTAAAACACAAGAACACTCGAAATTGCGTGTTATACACTCAAATACCACTCGTATTCCTAACATGAACTCAAAGCTCAAGGATCTCTGACAGAAGAGATAAAGTGGGAGGACGCTCACAAAACAGACATCATAGATTATATGACGGAATAAGAGACAGAAAAGCATGGGTGAAGAAAGTCTTTATGAAAAGTTTTCTACCTTAATCTTGAATCATAAAACTACAATCTCGCTTTCAAAAAATGTGCATTTGTTGTCTACCTATCTGAAAGGGCTTATCAGTATGTTTTCTTGGAAACCGCCGAATGAAGTCAAACGTACGTTTGACGTAGAGAATGCAAGGTCTTACAGTAGGGATAGACGGAGAGAAGAACAATAAAGGAGTGCTGCCTGCTGTTTGGTCAATCCCTGGAGATACCGCCGTGAGTCTGCAAGTCAGGACACAGGAAATGGAAAACGGCGAGGTCTCTTCGCTAAGCCTTGGAGTTTTCCTACAGGAACCAATGGCGGACGCAGCAAAGAAAACTGTTTATCGTCTCCGCTAACGATAAATTTGTTTCACGCATCTCCTCATCCATTCATCGTCTATCCATATCTGCCCATTCAACATCTGTCCAGCCATGAATGATTAATTCATCAACCGTCCTGGCATTTATCAATTTCAATTGATTTTTTTCCCCTTAATTTGTTCTACTTTTGTTCCGACCCACAACTTTTCTGTTGACTCAATTTATTCAGCCGGCCAGGCAATACACAATTTGAGGGAGAGGCGGTGGTCTGGAGGCAAGATGCTCACCTCTCATGCCAAAGGTACCGGGTTCAAATCCCGGTCGGTGCAGCAGCTCGCAGGCATGATGGAATTTTGGGATTTTTCTCATTCCTGTCCCTGATCCTATGGTAGGTAAGATCAAGCACCTAGTCTTCTAGGATAAGTACGAAAAATTCGGAGGGCCCGTGTGCACGCCGAGCACGTTAACGATACCTTGGCAGATGGAAATCGTGAAGAGCAGGCCGTACAAGGCCACTGCCCGGGCAAAATTCTAAAAAAAAAAAAAAAACGAATCCCTGCCACAGCAAGAAAAATAAAAACAAGAAAAAGTGAGGTGTAAATGCTAAGGGCAGCGAACCTCAGAAAAATAAAGCCTTATACACATGCACACAATCTGAACAGACTCGTAGCCACGGTTTTAGGCTAGTAGCGCTCTGTGTCAAGACTGTTTTGAGTTGGTTGTGACTCACACCTGAACTTGTTTTGAATCAGCTAATGAGACAAACGTGCTTCAAACTATCCAGTGCGCGGGATCCCGTTTAACTCCCGCAGTCACACCTCACACTGAACCTGAGAGTTGACATAATGGACTACTAGTTTATAACAATTAATTAAACCGACACGCAGGCTGTATTCTAAAAAACATAGTCATTAGCCATTACGGAATTAGGCTGTCCTTTCCATACCAGGGGGTGGCCAAACTCGCTTAATGTAAGATACGATAAACTTCAGATGTTGGAGAGCCACAACCCGGGCAGTGCAGGCATGTTGGAAATTGGGATTTTTCTCATATTTTCAAGTCCCTGATCCTATTGGGGGGTAGGATCGAGTATCTAGTCTTCTTGGATAAGGACGAAAAATTCGGAGGGCCCGTGTGCACGTTAACGATACCTTGGCAGTTGGAAATCGTAAAGAGCAGGCCGAACAGGCCGCTGCCGGGGCAAAATTGAAATTAATAGATTAAAAATTTATCCATGTCATCTCCCCACCAGCAACGACAAAATTTATTATTCATTATTAGATATATATTATTATTAATAAATATTCAACTATTATTTCAGTTGTGATATGAGTTGTGATATATGTGGTGTGAGTTGTGAACTGTTGTGGGTTGTGAACTGCGCCTAACAGGCTGCGTTACAATTTGCTCTGAGATAGAGAGAGTGAGCGAGACAGGGTGAGAGAAAGAAGCAGTGTAGTGTGTTGAGCACTTCGCAGGCGCTCCATTCTGCTCTGTGGTTGACATGTTGCTTCTGTAAAGCGCATAGAGCATTTTAAATGGATATGCGCTATATAAATGCCATCCATTATTATTATTATTATTAAGATATAAACAATTTTATGTACATACACGTTTTTTTAATACTACATACACATTTCGTACCAAAAAATTGTATGAATATCAGGGAATACATATATGCAACAGTATTTACTCATGTAAGCAGGTTTTTTTTTAAGCTGTTGTGATGAAAAGAGAGCTCAACCAACGTATTTCGGCGAGCCGATATTGGAGATCAAAGAGCCACATGTGGCTCGCGAGGCGCAGTTTGGCCACCCCTGTTCCATACTGTTCCACAATGGATGGCTCAGACTAGAACTATGACGCCCACCAAGTAAAATCAGTCAGTAAGGAAAGACTGAGTAAATTAACCAAAAGCCAAGGTCTCGATAAACATCTTTCAGTGCAGCTGAAAATCTAGATTTTATTTAGAACGTTCGAAAAAAGCATAACCTACACTATATGAGACCCCAAAAAATAAATATTACTTTTACATCAAGTCTGGTTATTTCATGTCCTTGTTTTTGGATGGATCTGAATTTCCTAATAGTACTTTTTACGCCAGTTTTGAACATAGTTATTTCACCTCCGAAATATAATGGGTCTGAATTTTCAAGCTCTTTAAATTAAATCTTTAACTTGGAAAACTTTATCTTCGTTCATTTCTTCATTACAGCTGATGGTTCCGTTTCAGTTTACATTAATGACGTGCTGTGTATATTAAACTAGATAAAATTAAGCAGAGGTCTGGGCAAGATACAACACCAAGGAAGTAAACAAGAGAAAATGCCAGGTGATTAGGAGCGTCTGTGCTTAGTGAGTGGGATTTCTTCTTCTTGGCAAGACGGTTGGTGCTGTAGCAGAGGTCGAGGGTTCGATCTCCACCATGATTACTCATTTTTCATCTTTCTTTCCCTCCGGCTTTTCTGAGCACCAACCTAGCACAACGACTGCCAGTCGCCTTACTTTTTGTCTGTGTAGGATAAATAGTGTCCCGTTTTATTTTTATTGTCATACATATACATTTCCGAAAGTACCCGAGCATAATAATGTACAGGGTGTCCCTAAAGACTGGACAAAGGAAATCTCATGAACTATATTTTTTTTACCTCAACAGATTAGATATGGCTATGTCGAAAGAAGAAAGAAATCATTTTGAAGATGTTATTTGTTAATATTCCAACTTAATAAAATGTTGTTGAAAATTTACGTGCATTTCTTGCAAATATACATTTTGCCAGTGCGTCCAGACTCTAGGGATCCCCAGTATAATTTCTAATGCTGTTCAGTTATTTTCGCAGACAAACTAAGACATGTAAATGCAATATCAAGCTGTTCTAAAAATGTATGTGACATGCAAACGGAAGAATGCATATTTCCAAGTGACACAATACAATCTCAGAATTAATGCTGTGGAGAGAAAGTATCTGCTATCGGCCTTACATTCTATTTCGTGGTGTAGACTGTACAGTTGTGCCGAAAGCTGAAGGAAAAATGTATGTGGTCCAAAGAACGAACGGAAATGGTCGACAGGTACTCAATAATGCTAAGTGACACAGCCAGACAGAGACTGAAGCGAAGTATTCCTGGTGTCCCATCCAATGTTGGAAGTCTTTAGGGATTTCTGTCTATCTATCTATCTGTCTATCTATCTATCTATCTATCTATCTATATCTATCTCTATCTATCTATCTATATATCTATCTATCTGTCTATCTATCTGTCTATCTGTCTGTCTGTCTGTCTGTCTGTCTGTCTTCCTTTCTTTCTATCTGTCTATCTATCTATCTATCTATCTATCTATCTATCTATCTATCTATCTATCTATCTATCTATCTATCTATCCTCTGAGACTTCCTCCCTCACCCCTGCCTCCTTCCCTTTAATTTTGTTATTCAAGCCTTTTGTAATGTGGAAATGACGCACAACAAAGCTGGGACGGATCAGAATGGGAGAAGCCTGAGCAAGATTGTCTTTCCCCCTCTTCCCACCAATAAAAAATCTAAGGATATCACGTAATGGAAGCGACCAGCATAGGAAGGCTGTTGTTACTTGTACCTACATTCCCCAAGCGTTTTGCTCCACGGGCGCGTACGTACATATACCTATCCCTAACCCCGTCCTTATCCTCAACCTAAATCTTATCGAACCCCTAACCCTGCCCCCTATCCACTCACCCCCCCACCCCCACCCCCCCCCCCCAAAGGAAAACAAAAAGAAAACCTGGAAGAATAATTAATTAAGGCTTTTATTAGGAATATTTCCGAAGGAACTCTCTAGCTCTGGAATCACAAAAAAAATAAAACTACATTTTACATTTTCAAAATACGTACCCCTAGCGCAAAAAAAAAACTCGGGGACTGTACATACAAGGAACAACAATCGTTACGAAAGCCTATTTGGCGGAGTGGCTTTCTGGGGAGAGTAGATACGCTTCTCAATCTCAGCTACGGTAATAAATTAAAAACGTTGGTTATATGTACTGTTTTTCTTTTCAAGATGAAGGTTTTTGGATTATATAAAAATCGAACGTAGGCTATGATAATCTAAAATGACCAGACAGACAGTCTAATGCAGAGTGCCAGTTAATGTTTTAAAAAGAAAAGCGTATGAAAAGCCTACGCGGAGTGGGAAGAGTGGGAGTCAAAACAGAGGGTATGCGCTTTATGGATGGCCTCTACATTATTAGATATTAAATATTATATACGAAGTGTCTAGCGAGACCAGGATTCTGGTCTTCCTAGCCTGTGGTCTTGGGAGACCAGGATCCTGGTCTCTCTAGACTCGGGGCTAGGGGAAGTTACGAAGTGTCTAGCGAGACCAGGATTCTGGTCTCCCAAGACCACAGGCTAGGAAGACCAGAATCCTGGTCTCACTAGACACTTCGTATATAATATCTAATATCTAATAATGTAGAGGCCATCCATAAAGCGCATACCCTCTGTTTTGACTCCCACTCTTCCCACTCCGCGTAGGCTTTTCATATGCTTTTCTTTTTAAAACATTAACTGGCATTCTGCATTGGACTGTCTGTCTGGTCGTTTTAGATTATCGTAGCCTACGTTAGATTTTTATATAATCTGGTCTCCCTAGCCTGTGGTCAGAATATTGGTCTCCCTGGCCTCTTCCTATTAAATAATAGTGACACACCTGCATTAGACCAAGCCCCCTGGAATATAGTCGTAGATTGTCTTACCCGAAGCTTTTGGAACATTGCAAAACAGATATTAAAATTTCAAATAAATGAGTAACTAGCTATAAATAGTTATCACGAAAACGAATTTGTTTATCTATTATTTTTAAAAAACTCGCTTTTTTTGTAAAAGCCGTAGCTCGGCTATCTGTGCACCAATCGAGCTCAAATTTTGCATACAAATTTCTTTTGGTCTGAAGTTGATTCCTTGCTACACTCATTGCTGAACACTCTCCGTAAGTATTTTTTTGAACTACGCAAATTTGCATTTGTTCCAAATAAATACCATCCGGGCGTAAGTTTTTATGTGGCATGACGTCACTGAATTTGCGGTCCACCGTGCGATCTCAACGTCCGGTTCCCCAAATTTGAAACCGTGCTTCCGAGTCCATCCCAGGGTTGCCAGTTTGGCACTTTTAGTGCCAAATTGTTCAAATTTGGCACATTTTGAACATGGTTGGCATGAAAGCAAATTGGTTGGCAAGTTGGCACTTTTTTGGCACTCAGCATTGTGACTTGGATATACATGTATTACATTAACATACGTTCTTGATCATTCACTCCTCAAAGTCCTCGAGAGGATTACATTATATCAGAGGCTCTAAAATTATGAAAGAAACAACATTAGACAACACCGGGTAAGCCAGAATTTTGTTTATTCTAGAATTTACATGTATAATATTTCACTTTTATGAGTACGTGTGACTAAAATCCTTATTTTTACAAATTTGGCAAGTTTTTAAAGCATTTGGCAAGTTTTTGTCACATATTTGGCAAGTTGTCCTGAAAAAAACTGGCAACCCTGGTCCATCCATAACATTCGCGGTTCGTGCTGCACTTTGCTGTGCCAACGGTCAAGTAATGCTCCCTCCATTGCAGCCACCCCCAGACCTACTCACAACACTTTTCACTTCCCCCCCGCGAATTTCGCGGGTTCAATACTTGTAATATTAAAAAGTGTAACCAAAAACGATCATTAGCCTGTCGTTGTGGTGAGCTTGAGATAATTATCAAATGGTACTTAGGACACTCGTTGGCTAACAGGCTAACGAAGAACAAATCTTACCATGGTGGCACACACAGAAAACACGTTAAATTTTCTAAATCTTTTCATAAACATGATCTAATCAAAGAATGAAAAAAAATGAATAAACGTGCAACATTCTTACACGACCAAACCGAAAGACAAACTCTCAAACAGACAGAAAGCACACGAGGCATTTCATTTTAAATATTTAATCTGGAAGACATCGCGGTATCTACTCAGCCCAAAACCCCACGTCAGCTCGACATATGTAGGACTTGCATAGGGTTGGTAGGATTACTGAAGGGGCGGATTTCCTACATTAAACCGAAGTCAACACGATGTTGTCACCAGCGGATCTATGTGCAAACTTGGCATCAACCCTACGCGTCGCATTTCCCTTGGATTTCTGGATAGACACTTCGACTCCCCCCCCCCCCCCCAATCCTTTCACCTACCTGTCCATCCAAATTCATGCAACGAAACGTAAATTTACTGAGATGTAGGCAAAACTAACCTAAAAGCCCACGACGGGGGTGAAAGAGGTGGAAGAATGAGAACCCTCTGAATGGCTGCCGACTTAAAATCAGATGACGGAAAAGAATGTTGTTACAAGTACGTAGCCTCCCCCCCCCCCCCGCCCCACTTTTTTGCGCTAGGGGTACCTATTTTAAAGCCTTTTGTGACTCCAGAGCTAGATAGCTCCTACCGAAATACTCCTAACAACAGCCTTAACTAATTATTCTTTCAGATTTTCTTTTTGGTTTCCTCCTGGTTTTTTTTTTTTTGGTTGAAAGGGTAAGGGGGCAGGGTTAGGGATTTGATCAGATTCAGGGTTGAGGATAAGGACGTGAATCGGGATAGATACGTATAATATGTAAGCGGGCCTAGGGCAAAACGCTTTAGGCGCACACGTAGAAATAAGAACAGCCGGGGGAAAATCATATTCAAATGTCGTCACCACTTAGTTAGATCAGTTTACCCCGCCTCTTTCTTTCCTCACATGACCTTTTTACATTTTCTATGGATTTGGTGATACGAGTGGTGTGTGGTGACGAGGGGGTAATTTCTAAGAAAGAGGAGGAAGTTAGACGCCCTTTGGGAATACAGTAAATCTCCCGGAGCCGATCGCTTCACGTCCCAGGGCTATAATTGCCAACAAGTAAACAAGTCTTAAATTTTTGTGGGCGAGATTATTTTACGCAGATGTGGGCAGTTACAGGTATGGAGTGGAGTGGGTGGGTTGTGGAGCAGGAAGGGGGGGAGACTGACTGAAATGCATTAATAAGTCAATAAGTATTGAAGTCAATGTTGCTGAGATGTCAGAGGTCATTGACCCCCCCCTTCCCCTCACCTCTTCACCCCCCCCCCCCCGGGAGTTTCTGGGACAGTGAGGAGCGGCCGGTATGCCAGGGAGACTAGCACAGTGACGTGACATCAAACACCTTTCCACATGACGATAATTGAAGGAGATGGCGGAGAGTAAAGATGATGATGTTGGTGATGATGATGATGAGGATGGTGGTGGTGATGATGATGGTAACTGTGGTTATGATGATGTTGATGATGATGGTGATGACGATGTTGAAGATGCTGTTGCTCCTGCTGATGATGATGCTGATGATGATGATGATGATGTTGATGATAATCATGTTGATGATGATGTTTATCATGATGGTGTTGTTCATGATCATGATGTTGATGGTGATGATCTTGTTGTTGTTGATGATGATGGTGATGATGACGATGGTGATGATGTTGTTGTTGATGATGATGTTGATGATGACGATCGTGATGTTATTGATGATGATGATGGAAAAAATATAAGGAAAAAATTTAAAAAAGAGGAGGCGAGGGAAGGAAACGTACTTTGGTGTACTTGCAAGTGTGAACATTTATTTTCCTTTTATTGCACACTTGCAAATTGTTTCCTCCAGATCTGCGCCAACCGGTGCATTTAACACTAGATCCCCAGCTTAATTAACGGCATTTTAAAGAAGGTCAATAGGTTCGATCGCATCATTGTATAGGCAGGACAAATCCTAGAATTAGAATGTTGAGTTGAATGAAAATGGAATTCTCTAGTTCTATCCAATTAAGTTCTGGGAAGCTGAGTCGCCTCGTTAAAATGTACTGTCAGCTGAAATGTAGGTTAATCGATACATAGGACGGGTAATAGCTATAGCTTTAATGAGAATAACACTGGTAGCTGAAGCTAAAATTATTATGTAATATTTTTTGTGAACGATGCCTTGGTCAGACTTGAAAAAAAAAGCACAGTAATTCTTCCATCTAAGCCATGTATTATTTCAATAGCTAAAATGAAATAGTATTTGTTCAGCGAATGTAAATGCTGATTCACACCTTTTCTCTGGAACGTCTGTGAATCTGTTGGCGTTGTTTTTCATTTCACCCAATGAAACTAATGTGGTCAGTGCACTGCTTGTTAATATAAATTATGTTACAACGTAGCATTCATCTAACTCTTTCAAAACGTCTTGGCCTAGGTGTTTACCATATTTTCGTGCACGAAACGCGGCGACTTTACAGAATTTAGTCTTTAATCTTTTAAATACGAAATCAAAGCGACACTGCCTCTTCCTGACATTGATCTCTCTTGGCGGTCCCCATCCTCTCCGTCTATTGCCCTTCCCTTCGTCAGTGCGTGTAGAATGACTGAATAAAGCCTAATCAGAAAGAACATTACAGCATTCATGTAAACTTTGAAAACGTCTTCATTAGAACAAACTGGATAGGTGAGTACCATTAGTGGTCTGGCCCACAGTATCCGTCTCGCTCGGCTGATTTAGGGAAAATGACGTATGAAAAGGTAAAACTAACACTCTTTTCGTCTATAGCGGCGAGGAACGGAGCAGAACGGATGCTGTGGAGACGTATACAGAGGCAAAGAGTGTTTTACTTTCTCACACGTCTTTTTCCGAAAAATAGCGGAGCGGAAGGGATGCTATGGACACGACCACTTATATTGCAAAAACACGACGACACGCTTAAATAATTCTAGATGCAAAATCAAAGTGACAGTTCCTCTTTATGACAGCGTTCTTGTTGCTGACAGTCCTTTCCTCTCCATTTATTGTCGTCTTCTTCTCTCGACATTTGAAATGAATACAGGAGATTTGAGCCCACGCCGTTCATATTATATTCATGCTAACGATCACCAGGCTGTAACTTGTCCTTTGTAGAGTGCGTCAGTTGTTTTCATAAGATCGGAAAATTGAGGGGGGGGGGGAGAGTCATTGTTTTACCAAATATTATTGCGCAGATTTCATGGAAAAGAAAATCGACATCTCCATTAAGAATTTGAAGCTTGTGTCTGGGAATCTCGCCTTGTTTCACGGTGAATTTGAGCTGGTGACGTCAATGGCCCAGATTATGACAATGCTTCCCGAGGGGCAGGGGCCGAAAGATGAACATATGGGAAGATGGGAAAAAAATGATTCACTGGAGAATTGCCCATTTTTAAGGCATGAATATGTGTTATTATTATCGTTATTGACGTTGCTTTTGTTGTTATTTGGTTGACTGTAGTTCTGTTTCACCGACTTCAAATAATATTCTCTTTTTTCAGAAAAAAAAAGTATCGTTACTATATAACATTTTTGCGCAGACGCAAAATTTTAATCATTTTGTTGATAGCATTATAATTATAAAATCGAAAAGATTTGTTTAAACTTAGCATATTGGGGAGAAGTGTGTATGTTTCTGAATATCATAGGTTAAATTACACAATCATGCTCCAGCAGTCATAGGATCCGAATTGTCTTGTCTTTTCTCCCGTTTTGTTGTGGCAGGTTATCCTATAATCTGGCTGACAGTTTGTGCCTGATCGCCTGACAGCCGGTTCCCTCCGTCCATCTCGGTCTTATAACTTATATTCTATGTCTTAGCTTTACCCAGCACAATGTGACTGTTATCGTGTCGAGCTTTCTCCTATCTCGAATTCAAACTCCTCAGATTTTCTCGGGGAGTCGGAGGGCTTCATGAAGATGACCCGTCTTACTTGTTTGAAAATAGCAAGACAGAAAGATAGCAAACTACTCATTTCTTCTGGGAACAAAGATTTGTGTTCCCCAGACGTTTAACAGATAGACAGACAAAAATTTCTCTATCAAACTGTTACCACAATGAGTATGATTAATTGATGATTATAAACAAAATCCTCAGTTGTGTTTTAGTTCGCAACGATTTCATTTAGTGCCTATGACATCCTTGTGAGATGATACTCGGTCACCACATTTTCCCCGTTTAATCTGTTTCACAGCCGCTGACGACTTCACTGTTTTCCTTCGCTGAACAGTTTAAAGTGTATATTCAACAGCTATAGCCAGAAATGAACCGAAAAATCAATTTTCATTTAATTTGCTCGCTCTCCTCTCTCTCTCTCTCTTTCTCTCTCTCTCTTTCTCTCTCTATTTCTCTCTCTCTCTCTCTATTTCTCTCTCTTTCTCTCTTCCTCTCTCTCTCTCTCTCTCTCACTGGCCCTCCCTCTTTCTCTCCTCCATTTTATAGACCTGTTCATTAAATTTCTTTATGACCTGTGCGCTTTTATTTATTCTATTTCAAACATATCTAAAACTTGGTTTTAATTTAGGAATAATAATTTTTATGCGTTTCAGTTAGATTATGATGAAATTTCTGAAGGCTAAAGTTTCAGCCGTTCCCTTTCTAAACATTCTAGGTCTGAACCGATCACCTTTGTCCCCATGGTGGTAATTTCTTGATATCTCTAACACGTCGTCTTTAAAATGTGTGCCGATGGTATCAGAACATTGATTTTCTCTCTACTTATAATTTACGAAATTACTCAGCAACCTATGGAAAAGTTGCTACCAACTTGAGATATCTTGAGTTATTGCTAGCTGTGCTTTATGCTTTCACTGAAAGCACCATTTATAACAGATGAAGTTGTAAGCGGCGTTAAAAAATCAGTTAAAAGAGAGCTCCGATCCACATGTGCTATATTATATTATATGCATGCTTTAAAGTATTGTAGAACTGAAGAAAAAATAAACAGGTAGATCTATTTGTGTCCAAAGCAATCCTGGGCCTTGGCTTCTCGATTGGTTAAGTACTGAAGGCGTTCGCCCTTATGCACCAATCCTTCCTTTTACCCAATCCATGTTATTGACCCATTAATTTATCTCATTAATAATTCTTTTGTGTGGCTCCAGAACAAGGACGATTTTGCCAATCTGTTGCATCAAACTGGGAAAAGCATGTTTGGATTTCTGATTTTGCAGGGAATTCCATACCCTCTGTTTTTGGTCAATTCGCTTAGACAGCATAAAATTTAATACGTTTGGCTAAATTAAAAAATATATCAGCAGCCGTCTATTTCAAATCAAGACCACACGGCTGTACGTGGGCGGAACAGTCGGGGAGACACAGAGGAAAGGAAGAAACGAAGAATAAATATTTGTATGGGTTAATTTAATCGATTCACTTGAGACAGGGCAGGTTTCTTGTAACCGGAGATTGGAAAAGGTGAAAGAGACCGACTTTAAGGAATCAATACAAAAATTGATGGGCCCATGAAATGCCACGATAAACACTGGATTAAAAGCGGTAAAGAACAGGAAAGCGACAAAATTGGAGGTCATGTTTCTTTCAGGCTCAAACCTGGTGGTACGTATATTTATTCACATTAAAAATATGTGTTTATTCTCTTTAAAAATAGTCTTAATTTTCTTGTTGTTGTTTACTTCGGTTGCAGCTGTTTGGGTCAGCGTGTACCTGACACTGATATCTAAACAGTAAATAAAATATTCTAAAGATAGCCAAGGTGTCTTTTCATGTCATGGAATGATGCTGCCACCAACCATCGGGTGTACGGAAGGCGTGAAACTGGTTTGATGGCGTTGGCTACCTCTGACGATCTGCTGTAGTCTCGAGCTCCTGACGTGCTCAATCCAAGAAGTGTGAGAGGGTCCTGCTGCCTGTAGAGTTATTTCTGATGGTCTTACCTTAGTAACAATGAGACCGTTTTAATCTGAAGATCTCCTGTAAAGATTCGTGAAGCGCACGCTGATGTTAAGATGAAAGTATCATTCTCTGCTTTTGAGACGACCAGCAAATAATTATAGTGGTATATCAGCTCCTTTCAATAGGCTGAACGTGTTTCGACTTGAACTTTGACCCGGCAGCCATTTCACCGGTATTCTAAGATCAACGAACATGAGTCTTATAGTGGAGACGCGCTAGATTCCGTTGCGAAAAAAAACGATAAAATCAAAACTTACAAAGAATAGACAGCGATGATCCGTACAAGCTGCCAGCCAAGGAGAGATGGTGCTTTCAACCGGCCGAGCTGCCAAACATCGCATACTTTGACATTTTTAATTATTTGGTGCTCCAACGCAGCGCCTGCAGATTTGATCAGTTCAGTGTAAATGGATTTTCTTGCGATGGCCAGATGATGTTTCTGAACTGTGGATTTGGAAATGTCTTTTATCTTTATGACCTTTATGGTCCACAAACGTCTTCTTCTCTCACTCAGTTCCTCTGCTACCCCCTTTGCGTGTGCGAATCCCAGGTACGGTACAGAAAAAAAGCTTTTGATTTTGTCCGACTTTCAGTTCCGACACCAAATACTGCACAAATGGTAGGCATTTTCCACAGCATTTACGGAAGTAAACAGAGCAGGCATATGACGCTATGTTCGTTCTACCAATCGTTCCCTTTAAATGACAAGGTTCTGTCTCCGCTTTCTAGCTGAAGTGAGTTACACACACCACACTACCTCTACGGGCCATCTCCATTGTATGACAAAATATCAAGCAGATTCTATGTGTAATTTGTAAGCATTACTAAAAAGCAAAAAAAATCTTTGTTCTAAAAGTTTTGAGTAGGCTTCATGAAATCCTCGAATTCTCAAAAGTATGACGGAAGAGAGTTAGAAGCTTGTCATTCTAAGGGGACGCAATAGAGAAGGAAACTGTTACCTTAAAAATAGCGGTATTGTCTTTTTGTTTCCCACAAGTGCATCATGCAGTTTGAATGCAAGGAATTACTGCTGTCATCTCACCACGGCAGAGATAATGTCTCGTATTAAAAGGGGGGCATAATTATTTCAAACAAAATTACTTGACGTTTTAATTGATTCTTTGAACTCGAATGTGACAAGAACATACATCACATTACCGAATATCACTGGCTGTAAAAAGTGCTTTGTGCGTCTATTGTCACCTTTATTTTGAGTATAGTTGTATTTAACAAAACTGGCACAGGGGTGAGATCCAGCTTATTGTACGTGTGAAGTATAACGCAAATGTCAGTGTCGAGGTGTTTTGAACAATGTTTTCAGAACTTGCATGACAAAAGCTGGTGCATCCAGACATCTATAACAATGACCACCCCTGTCCCAGATTCTTTTGTTCTTGTTTCCGTTCACATAAAAATGCATATTGCTTAGTGTCTACAAAGGTGACTCACTTCACCGACATCTGAAACGCGACATTATTTAGACGTTTTAATCAGTTTTGAGGTTTGTTTGTTTGTTGTTGTTTTTTTAACTTGATTAATTTCAGAAGCGAATTTTGTGAGAAACAGAATCTCGGACAGTGATCTTTGACGTCATCCTGAAATTGCAATTTTTGCTGTTGTTGTGATTGTAGTAGTTGTTGTTGTTCTTATTGCTGCTGCACAATGAGTTTGCAAGATCTGTTGCGTCTGTTTAAAACTATTCTTTGTATTGATAATGGAAATGATCACCAATAGTGTTTCTTTTTATTGTGTTATTATGGTTGTTGTTGTTGTTGTTGTTGTTTTGTTATTTTTGTCTTTACTTTAAAAGCACGGTGATGACATCAATCTTGAGATTCTATTCACATGTATGCATGATATTACGCATTCTTTGTCCGGTGTGTAAGAGTCTTTACTCTGATTTTAATTTACTTAAGTCAAATCCAGGTCGGCGTATGGAAAGAACGCATTTCCTCCAATTTTACTTGATATTATTATTCATTTACAGGAGACTGACCATCCTAAAGGATAACGGGCTGATGGACCGGGTTTATTTCATTCAACCGTTACCCAGAAAGCAAAAATGGTGGTGGTGGTGTTTTCTTTAAGTTAACTTGAGTGATGAAGAGAAAGAGACAGGAACAAGACATAAACATAACTAAAGGGCAAATTATAAAGAACGACATTATGTAAACATTTTGTAAGAATTGACATAAATTTGCAGCCTTAGGCAATTCACCCATTTGCACTTTAAAGATGTTTGTTCTTATTCTGGAACAAGGAAACCACAGAACAATTCAAATCGTGATTAAGTTTCAAATTACGAGGTGACTCATTGCCTTTCTTCTGATTACAAGAATGTTTTAGTTTAAATTGAGAAAAAGAAAAGCGATCATAGTACAAGTATTAAGCTGGGTTTTCGTGTGTCCCGGAAACACAAACGGCAACGGAAACATCGGAAACACTTAGACACTTAGAGTAGTGAAAGAGACAGAACGTTTTCGAAGACCGTTTCCGTACACTTGGAAACAATATTTTCCTTCTTACTATTTGATGGAGTTTTCACTTTTCCACACACATGGAAACATTTTTCCTTCTTACTATTTGATGGAGTCTTTACCTTTCCATACACATGGAAACACTTTTCCTTCTTACTATTTGATGGAGTTTTCACTTTTCCATACACATGGAAACATTTTTCCTTCTTACTATTTGATGGAATCTTTACCTTTTCATGCACATGGAAACACTTTTCCTTCTTACTATTTGATGGAGTTTTCACTTTTCCATACACATGGAAACACTTTTCCTACTTACTATTTGATGGAGTCTTTACCTTTCCATACACATGAAAAGCCCAGCTTTACCCTAAAAGTAAGATAACCCATAAAAAGGACAATAGTTACTGTCCCTATTGAAACACTTCCTTATGGAACATTTTTTCCCACCAATTCGGATTAAATCTCCAGTGGTGTGCATAACAGGTGTGCGGGAATTGCAGCCAACAAGAATATGTCACAAGCTCATAGTCCTAAAATGTTGACATGATAGCAATCATACATTCTCAGAGATAATCAAAATTCCTAACTTCTACAGTGGGTTTAGAAAAAAAATTTAGGACGACCTCTTATTTGTCTCAAGAATGACTACAAAAACGAGTTTTTAACTTTTGTGCTCTTCCAACCTTTCTATGAGGGCTAAAGGCACGTTTTGTACATGAACCCTTCGAATTTTAAGTGTTCTCATTCGAGAAGGAGTTGCAATAAATCTAGTTCCTTTTTCATCCCGGACCCTTCCTGCGTGTGCGCATGTGTGAATGTTCGCCTGTGTGAGACTAGAGTGAGAGAGAGGTAGAGGCAGAGACACCTACATAAGGCAGCATTATGAGAAAGGAGTGGCTGTCTGGGGGGCCATTTGTTTTCTTTATTGTGTACATTCACTGATTCACCCACTGTCGAGTCGGGTTTCATGCTAGATGTGTTTTGACATTGCTGAGCGTGTGTGACAATGACAACATTTAGGGATTTGTTTATTCTCCACCTTCGCTTTAGCCATTGATTGGAGAATGTCGAATGACGTCATTCCTTCCTGTGAAGTCTTTCAGCATCGTTGTACTTCCTTCAGTGCCCACGCTCAAGCGGTTCGATTGTCCTCGAAGGCAGTCTGGGTGGAAATGCGAGCGGCACACACACACACACAGAGAGAGAGAGAGAGAGAGAAAGAGAGAGAGAGAGAGAAAGAAAGACTGAGAGAGAGAGAGAGAGAGAAAGAGAGAGAGAGAGATCTACGGCTTTGCTTTATTTTAGACGATGGGGCATTTTATTATTTTAAATTACACAATCGCTCTAGTTATCTTGGTTCTCGGAGCCCAGACTTATTATTGCGTAAATGTTGAAATTTAAACTTCAAAACAAAAATTACAATTATTATTGTATTCATTCCAACAGTGACTTGTCAATCAGCGGGAGACAAACAGTGACCTTTTCTTTGTTGTTGTTTTTTAGAGGTTACAGAAAAAATAATGGCGAGCCAGTCGAGACTGATATAATTTGTGTATATTACAAACACACATAGTAATTATTACTATGAAGGATTGAACAATAACATGATAAGTAGCACCCCTAAATAATGCGTTTCGGTACACAAGTCTTTTTTACGTGCCGTTAAGGTAGTAATTTGTTGTTTTTTATCCCTCCAAATTGAAAAAAAAAATGAACAAAAAATGACAGAATATGCGTTCTTGTTTGCCAGCTGCTTTCGTGCTCCCTCCCCGACTCTCTAGTCGTCTGTTCAACAACACGAAACGTACAATTTACCGTGTGTTTCTGTGTATTTCAGCTCAGCTTAGAGTTTTCAGGAAGATAGCCACAAATTGCAGTGACAAACAGAGAGAAGGTCAGTGGCTGCTACAGCATTTGTAGTTATTGAGAGTAATGAGAGGCGATAATAAATATGAAGTACAACTAGGTATTGCCCAGCTTTCAAGAAACCCTTTCTTCAAATAACATTCTGGGAGCTGGCAGTGTGCTCACTTTACGGATGGCCATTAGGAAAACTATACTGCCTCCCCCGGAGCTTTAAAAAAGTAAACTAAAATACCCAGGAAATTCACACCGTTCCAGGAGATTTAAGTTGCTGCCTGGGTTGTATGCTATATGAAAAGTTTTAACAAACTTATAAATTAGTTTTTAATTGACGTTATCAAACATTACTGTTCATTTAGTTTTATATGATGAATTTAAATTTGAACAACGGAGGGCACATGTGTGGAAATATAGGAATTAGAGCCCAGACACAAATGGCTCGGTTTCGTTTCGCTTTCTGTTCATTTTTTGGCAGTTTTGCAGAATGACATCAGATGGACGGACATGCAACTCTGGTGTGAACAGGCAGTATCCCTGTGAGTGTGCCCGCGTATTTACACCTCTGCCGTGCGTGCACACGCCCAAAAAACAAGCTCTTAATTGTGGGTGCTCTCCAATACGCGTTGTACACGCTCACACCAAAACAGACCGATCCTGGTTCTGTGATCAATAATATATATACATACATGTTCTTGGGGCAAGCCGAAACGAGCCGAACGTACGTGTGTTTGAACCGAGCAGAACGTGTCTGACACTCTGTGCATGTGTTTGGACCGAGCCGAACCAAGTGTTGTGTGCCTATGGTTAGGCCGAGCCAACAATAGCATGTATGTGTATGTGTGCGTGCTTGGACCGAGCCGAACCAAGGGTGTGTGTGCGGCTGTGCGTGTTTGAGCCGAGCCAACCAAAGCGTGTGTGTGTGCGTGTATGGGCCGAGCTAAGCAGAGTGTGTGGGGCTGAGCCAATCCATGTGCGTGTGTGTCCGTTTGGGCTAAGCCAATCCATGTGTGTTCGTGTGTGTGCGTTTAGGCTGAGCCAATCTATGCGTGTGCGTGTGTGTGCGTTTTTGCTGAGCTGAGCCAATCCGTGTGTGCGCGCGTTTGAGCTGACCCAGTCCAGGTGTGCGTGTCTGTGCGTTTGGGCTGGCGCAATCCAAATGCGTTTTGGGCTGACCCAAGCCAAGTGTGCGTGTGGGTTTGGGCTGACCCAATCCAAGTATGCGTGTGGGTTTGAGCTGACCCAATCCAAGTATGCGTGTGGATTTGGGCTGACCCAATCCAAGTATGCGTGTGGGTTTGGGCTGACCCAATCGAAGTAACTATGCGCGCACGCAGGTGTTCGGCTTGACCCAATCCAAGTGTGTGTGTGTGTGTGCGTGTGTTTGGGCTGAGTCAACCCAAGTATGGGTGTGTGCGTGTGTTTGGGCTGAGCCAGCCCTATCTGGCTATGCATCCGTTTGATTTGGGCTGAGCCAATTCAATTGTGCGTGTGTGCGTTGGGCTGACCCAATCCAAGCGTGTGCGCCCGCGTCTTCGGGCTGACCCAGTCCAAGTGTGTGTGAGTGTGTGTGTGTGGGCTGACACAATCCAAATGAGTGTAAGTATCTGGGCCAAGCCAACCCAATTATGGGCGCGTCTGGGCTGAGTCAGCCCTTTTGGACGTGCGTCTATTTGGTTTGGGCTGAGCAAACCTGTACGCGTGTTTGGGCTGAGCCAACCCGTGCGAACATGTTTGGGCTGAACTATCCCGGGGCGGGCGAGCGGGCTGGGGCGTGTGTGTCTGTGGGTGGTGTGTGTGTGTGTGTGTGTGCGTGCATGCTGGGGCCGTGTCAATCCAAGTGTCCATGCCTACGTGGGTGCGTGCGTGCGTGCCCGTGCTTAGACCGAGCCGAACTAATACAGTGTGTGCTCAAGCCGAGCCGATCCAGTCCGACCCCTGGTGTATACTCAAGCCGAGACAGGCCGAACCAAGCCGAACTAATCCAACACAATCGTGCGTTTATGCTCGAGCCGATCTAGCACGAGTTGAACTGCACCCAACTGAGCGTGTGCAAGAGCCGAACCGAAACGAGCCGAGCCGAACTGGGCCGAGAGTGTGGGTAAGAGAGTTTAAAACAACTAAAGTCACAGAGAAGGTGCGGGTTTGAGCTGAACCGAGCTAAACGTTTTCGAGCCGGATTGACCCGAGCGTATGCTATTATTTATTGAATCTAGCTTTAGCGTATGCTCAGCCGAACTTGACCGAGCCGAATATGTGTGCACGATTTTCAGCCTATGTAACCATGTGCGCACGTCGCCGAGCCGATACAAACGGAACGAGTGCTTCGAGCCGAGCAGAACGGAACGTGTGCTGCCAGCCGAGCCCAACGAAACGTGCTTTGAGCCGAGCCGAATAAAACGGAACGTGTGCTTTGAGCCGAGCCGAGCCGAGCCGAACGGAAGGGAACGGAACGCGATTTCGAGCTGAACCGAACAGACCGGAACGTTTGCTTCGACCCGAGCCGAGCCGAACAGAACGTGAGCTGCGAGCCCTCCATCTTCTCAACCCCTCCCAACACTGAAATCCCCACCACAATCATTGTTACCACTCCCATCATCATAACAATCACCAACAACGCCATATGTCTGATATCACAGTCTCCTCATATCATCATCCTTTCAACTTGCCATCATCAAACACCCACCATCAATCACAACTGCTACGGTACAATCACTTTTTCCCACGGCGCAAGGTTTGCAGAGAGCCTAGCCTGAAACTTTAAAAAGTTGAAACCAAAACAAATTTTTCACAGGGTTTGGGTCATCTCTGGGAAAGTGTTCTGAACTGGGTAGCTCTCAACCGGATGTCCAGGTGTCTCCCCTGAACCGAGGATAGTTGGGAAACCCAGATGAATGTTGCTCTAATACTTTCTCGGCGACTGTTCCTAGAACTGTCAGGAAGAACTGTGATAATATTATGTCAAACGGTATTACCTGGAATAGAAAACAGTCACGTCAAGATTTGGAAATAATTCGCAACGTCGCAAAAGTGTGGAGTATTGTTGTTTATATTTTTTTAAACATGAGTTGTTGTAGGGTTATTTAAAAATCAAACCTGGGCTGAAACCGTCAGATTGTCTATTCAAAATGCCACAGTCTTACAACATCAAGGCGCTGTCATGGACAATCAGCACTTTAATGGCCGTATGTTCGTAAACATGTGTGTGTTTGGCGGGGGGGGGGGGGGGGGTAGGGGTTGAGGCTGTGAAAAGAGTACATTGCTGGGGAGGGGGTTTCCAAAATCGAGCGTACATTCCTTCTGGATGCCCCCTCCTCCCTTCCATAGAGTGGGGTCAAGTAGTTTGCTTGGTGGGTGTTGTTGTTTTTTTTTCAGATTTTTTTCAGGATGTTTTTGTTGTTGTTTTCGTCTGTCCTTACACACTGCCCGTGTGTTCATTTTTAATTTTTACTAGATCAGTAGATGGCGAACTGGGCATTGCCTGGAATAAACATGTGCTCTCTCTCTCTCTCTCTCTCTCTCTTTCTCTCTCTCTGTGTATCTCTCGCTGTGTCTCTCTCTCTTTCTCTCTCTCTCTCTCTCTCTCCCTCTCTCTCTCTCTCTCTCTCTCTCTCTCTCTCTCTCTCTCTAACTATCTATCTATCTATCTATCTATCTATCTATCTATCTCTCTCATATGATAAAAGTAATAATCTGCAGTCTTGCTTCAGAACTCATGCGCGCCAGGACGCTACGCAACTAACTGAACAGTTGATGTGGTTACCTTTTATGGCATGAACAGTACTATAACAGAATGGCACCAAGGTGGAGAATGAAAATTAGAACTGTTGACAGCACGATGAAACAATACATTTTCTGTAAATTCAAAAACAAAACTAATCGAAATAATAAAAACTTCCGTGCACCCTCCATGGTATTTGAAATGTACAAGCAAAATTTGGTTATTGTATATGGCCTAATAAAAAAGCCTTTTGTGTTCAAAGGTGGAGAATTTGTGAAATATATAATTAAGATTTAAACTACCAAAGAATTAGCCAATTGGGACATCAGACTATTTTGTAGGGCCAATTGGTTGAATGATGACGTCACGCCAATGCGTTTCAATGTGACCCCGAGCACTAGCTCACAAGTTGGATCTCAACCCAGTGTCCTGACCTCACCGTCCAATCAAAATCGGCTGGCACGCACCGGGTCTCAGTAGTTTTATGTTGTTGTTGTTGTTGTTTTCAGATTCTTTACAATTATTTTTTTTTATGCATTTGCATGCAAGGCGAACTGTGAAGTAATGCAATCCTTCCAGGAAAGATTAAAATTCCTGTCTTATGAAATGTTTTCTTGTATGATACATTCCTTTTATGGCGGCAATGACCTATTGAGAGGAGGTCAGTGACAGCGATAAATCCCGTCAAGACTTTCCCCAGCAAGATTCCTCACAGCTACTCGTTGACCTGATATTGTATTTCATGCTGACAAGGGATTAATATCCACAGACAAGTTTAATTAGATTAATTAAAATGCCACAATGTCGGGGATGTACGTAGTTATTGGTTTCTTAGAACCGGCATACATCTTATGTCAAATGATGTCTTGGTAGAATAACTAGAAATTTATATTGCTGGAATTTTAATCTTTACTGGGGCTTTTTGGGCGCAGTAACCCCCTCACCATACCCCCCCCCAACCCCTCCAAAAAAGAAAAAGCCTCCATACAGTCATCCGTGACAATTAAACTGCTGAAGATGGAAGACTTGAAACTTTGTGTTTTGAGTGTCATCGCCTAGCTATGCTATGAATTTCAGTACTTCAGAATATGATGAAAACTGTTTTAAACAGTTTAACCCCCGCCCCCAGCACCCCCTTTCAGCATTTCTGGGATGCATTACACCCCTGACTTGCTAATGGGGAAAAACAATCCTCAATTGGAGGTATTGTTGCATTCATATAAATAATTATGGCGGGCAGATTGCACTACTCTGCCCACTATCTGTATATTATACAAATCTACTTAAACAATATTTACCATGCCACTATTTCACAGAAAACAAAAACAGGGGGCGGGCTAGGTTATTTAACTAAATAGCCACAAAAATGTCACTTCCTACCGTCCTGACCAACTGGATATTATATAACTAAATAGCCACAAAAATGTCACTTCCTACCGTCCTGACCAACTGGATATTATATAACTAAATAGCCACAAAAATGTCACTTCCTACCGTCCTGACCAACTGGATATTATATAACTAAATAGCCACAAAAATGTCACTTCCTACTGTCCTGACCAACTGGATATTATATAACAAGACCATCTTGGTTCACGTCATTATCTGACAGTAACTGAAATATGAGATAAGGAGGATACCGTGATCCTAAAACTCAGGGCCGGCTAACTGATACTTCACGGCCTGTAATAGCTCCCCGGCTCTAACAATGGGTCCAATCTGGGACAAGGAGGCTTGACTTACTGTCGCCGGATTTTAGAGAGACTTATTTTTACAGGATTTTGTGGAAATCAATGTCCTTTTCATTAGTCTCATTGAATTTCATAATATTATCTCCCGGCCAACGAGTCTCTTTTTTCTATGTCCCCCTCTTTTGTGTGTGTGTGTGTGGAAATTTCCATCGAGCCAGTTTGACAAATGTTCATTTCTATTCAACTGATAAGAGTTATTACCCCCTAGTTCTGTCGCCATATCACTGTTCTTTGAAAAGAAAAAATCATTGGTGTACACAGCAGAATTTGGCTGTTGATGCATACCTACAACTTTCGTTCTATCGCCTTTGAGAGAATGTTTCCTTGTTTTCCTAGTCTATTTCTATACATGCTGTGAAATCTAAATTTAGACACCTAACTTATTCCTCCGTCTTTCTGTTTCTATGCACGCTGTAAAACCTGTGTTTAGGCTCCTCATTTGCTCACCTGTCTTTATGTTTCTGAACGAGTCCGGAGAACCTAAATTCAGACTCCTCAAGAAGTTTGTCCCTTTGCCCATATGCGTCCGAAGAACTTACATCCGGATGCTTCATTTATTCATCTGTCTTCACATTTCTCGTCGCCTTTGTTTTTTTTTACCTTTTTAATTATCTAATTATTTAATCAGGCGTGTTTGACAATTAACGTGCCTGTTACTTGATACACAGATCTGATTTTACAATACATTAGATAAGTTTGTATCCCTGTGTACATTTTGGCATCGTCTCCCAACAGCTTTTGTTTTTTTAATTTATTTTAACGGGTTCCTCGCTGTGCGGTTGATGGTTCATTAGACTGAGTTCTAATTCTGGGGTAAACCGAGCTTCTAAAGGTTTCCTTCGGCGTTTGGTATAAATCTCTACCTTACTTGGAACAAAAGAGTGGTCTGCCATTGTCCTTTCTTTTTGCTTTTATTTCTTTTATCGATGTTGAGTTTTCTGTATTCCTTTGGTTGGTTGGTTGGTTGGTTGGTTGGTTGGTTGGTTGGTTGGTTGGTTGGTTGGTTGGTTGGTTGGTTGGTTGGTTGGTTGGTTGTTTGGTTGGTTGTTTGGTTGGTTGGTTGGTTGGTTGGTTGGTTGCATCGTGCAATTTCCTCAGACTGGTTTCAATTTAGATGCTGCTTTCACCATTCAGAACCCTCCATGAACTGAATATCTCCAGTTGATTTTGGATGAATTTCACATTTTACTCATAAATTTCCTGATGAAACCTGTCTCAGCACTGACGAAGTTTATTGTTTTCCTTTGAAGGACACAGAGATCCATCGGCAAGCAAAGCACTACTTGTCTGTTCAGTGACAGGGGCGACAACTCCTTGAGCCAGGTCAGCTTCCTGTCACACTCATTAGCAGCTCGCCGTCTGACGTCAGCACAAAGTGCTCCCACACTATCGTCGTTCTACATCAGACTTGTGGTTTTTCCCGGTATATTTCGCAACCCTCGTCTGAAGTACAAGGGGGAAGCAGCTTGTTACCTTTTGCAGGTTCCTACTAGAAAAGCCGAGAGCGAGTCGCAAAACTTATATCGCGGACTTCGAAACAACCACAAAGCCTAAAAACATGCGGTTTGCACCTGAATTCATTTCAAAGAATGTAATTAATTTGTAGTGAACGAATTCGTTTTACGTTCGGCGAGATCAGATTCATGAATTGAACACTACCTTTTCCACGCCGCGTTTTATGGTGTAACAGTCCTAGTTTTTTTTTATTTTTGTTGTTGTTGTTGTAATAAAGTTTCTTCTTCCTGTGTTTTTGGTGGCACTTTCCGGTGTTTTTGTGGCTCTTTCCAGTGTTTTGTGGCACTTTCCGGCGTTTTGGTGGCTCTTCCTGGTGTTTTTTGGTGGCACTTTCCCGTACAGCATTAAATTAAAATGGTGTATGAAATCATTCAAACGAAGCTGCCGAGTTGTATGTGCCTGGGCGTAGGCTACGCTTTTCCACTTTTTGTATTATATTCGACTGGTTAACGGAGTTATGTTGGTATTACCGGTGCATGAATGGTTGGTACGACCTCGTTTTTTTTTCATTCCTCAGTGTCCTAACCCTTAGCGAAGGCTGGAAACAAAGCAGGATAGCTTGAAGTCAAAAGCAGTAGTTCAAAGCTGGAACGAGTTTAATCTTTGACATGACCTATATCGCTCCAACCGACATTTCAGGTTTTGTTTCTCATAGGTAGTTTAGTCAGTTATTTTCATCTAATGAATTTTTTTCTCTTCATACGCTTCCAGACTACAAAATTTTCTTCTTTATAACACTGCTCTAGTTTCCACTTTCACGTTTTTCCGCTTTCTAGGTTGAGTAGAAAACATATCAAATGTTCTTTATAATGTTTCCATACGTCCTGTTTGGGGTAGGGAGGGGCATTTTTTTTTTCTTTTGTCTACTTAAAGCCTTGAGACAGGAAGCATTGTCTTCCATGATAGAGGAAAGTACTCTTGGAACTGACAAGGGAAACAACTCACCAAGGGACGTGTCAAGGGAAGACAACAAGGTATCGATCCTCTTATTGAGACGGGTGACGTCATCGAGTCAAGTCTGAGTTCTCCAGCGAACAAATCTACACATAAGCACTCCCTGGAATTCTTTTGAAAACACGGAAATAAATGAATATGCGACATCCTTTTATCTAAGAAAGATTTCTGAGTACCTTTGGAAAGTTCACACTAAGAAATAAAGAATCTACACGACACACAAGCCCCCTCCGAAATTCTTTTGAAAACATGGAAATAAATGATTGTCCGACATCCTTATATTTAAGAAAGATTTCTGAGTAAATCTGGCATTTTCACACCAAGAAATAAAGAATTATGCTTGAAAACATTCTTGCAGTGTCATCACAGGCGGATGGAAAACGTTCACGAGCAACGTGGTTTCCACTCGCATGCCGATGTTCGACGGTAGAGGCCACTCTATTGGTTTTACTTTTGTCTCAAAACGCGTTGTTCCAAGCGGGGAAAAGGCTGGTGGCGTATTTAATCAAGTATGTTGATGTCTGTTTTGACTCAGTGCGCGGGACCTCTCCCTCCGTCAGCTGTTTCAAAACAATTTTGATGCGCTCGAACTAATGAGACAGACTTGTTTCAGTCTCGGCAGTGCGCGAAATCTCGTTTAACTCCTTAGTTCACATCTCACGTAGAAAACAGACTCAGTGCGCCGCTCAATTTATATCTTTGTGATGACTTCACAACTACGTACACAGAGGGCGTAGCTAAAAACATCTCTGGGATGAGAAGTTTGATTTAAATTCATAGGTCGAATGTATCCATATTTTTGCTCGAGCAAGACCTTTTAAATGTTTAAATAACTGTACCCTAAAACAGAGAATTGAGTAATGTATATTTAACCCAAAAAAAAGCAATTAAATGTTGAAATACTTGCTGTCATTAAATTTGCGAAATGTCAAGTCTGTCTCAAAAGTGGACGAAAATGTAATTGCACGGAATGTAGAAAAGAACCGGCAGAAAACAAAAACAATGTCTGTCTAGCTGTGGGACAGAATAAAACAAAAGTAAGGACAAAATGCAATCAAAATCAGGTGGTTATTCCTCTATGGAGGAAAAAATAATTATGTCTGTTACGAACTGGGTATCCGACTTCGGCTTCGCTTGGGTTTGAGAAATGAATAATTGAAGTCCATTAGATCTAGCCTGGGCTAGCCTTTCCCCATCGTCGTTCTGAAGGCGATTGTTAAACATTCAATTTACTTTAACACACACTCAAAAACCAGCGTTGTCCAAATCAGAAGAGATTTCTAAATCTGGACACATCTCAATTGTTGACTAGGACCTCTTCGTTTTACTTCCGTTTCGTTGCACGACTTGAAAATGTGGTGATTAATAACCATGATCTGACGCCTCACTGTGCTACTGGAAATATTCAAACAATAGGGGGCCTACATTTTCTGTAAAAGGTACGTGTTCGAAGCTTGAATGGAGCATTGATCATTCTCTGTTACAGTACAAAACACGATGAGAGTAAACTGAATGAGAAGTTTGACCGTAATCTGTTACAGTAGGCCTACATAGCATGATGAAACTGAATGGTAATTCTGAAGCAACCACGGGAATTCCATGTCATTAGTTGTGTGGTGAGATGAGCAAATTAGTGCGTTAGGCCAATGGTCTAGATATGAATGATGCCATTATTGATATGTATGGACTGACCGTGCCCTGTGGTCTCGGGTAACATAATTTCGGTACAGTCGTATTAGCAGGAGTACGTATATCGTGATTATTATGGTTATGATTATCGCTAAGAAGACAGAAGAAGAAAAAAAAACTGGCGTAGGCGTTAAGTGTCCGTAGCGTCATGACGTGTCTACGTACTGATGAGTGATTTTGTTCTTGTCTAGTTTCAGAAGAAAGTACAGTTGGCAAAATGGCAAAGTAAAGACATGACAAACAGCATATTAATATTTACTGCTCTCTCTCTCTCTCTCTCGCTTGCTCTCACTCTCTCTCTCTCTCTCTCTCTTTTTCTCTCTCTCTCTATTTTTCTCTCTCTCTCTCTCTCTCTCTCTTTCTCTCTCTCTCTCTCTCTCTCTCCCTCTGACACTGTCACAACAAACACACACACTTGCGAGTGATTTAACCTATCGGATTCACAAACCAACAACAATGGAATGAAGCCAAGCTGCTCTTTTTGTCCTTGATGTACCAGTGGCGTTTTATCTATGGAATTTTCAATTCAATAATTTTCTCTCGCTCGCACCGCTCTCAAGGACGGCATTACATAATTACACTGAGCTTAAGTTGAAGGACGAGGAAATTGCCCATAATTTATAACAATGTTTAAGCATCATGTTGACAATATTTCATAGGATTAGAAGTACAATGCACTGGTTTGCTGTCGCCAACTGTGCAATATTGGAATGCGCAAACAATGGGTGCGCAACATGGACTTCGACGAAAAAGATGATTGAAGTATGGAACACTGTTTTGACATGTTCAGCTAAAGCTTTGTATATCTGCGTATTGCTGGTGAGCAAGACGGTCTTCTCCAAATGTAGTCTACAGGTGATTTCAAGCCTCATCTTTCATGCAAAATCGTGGCCTCACAGTGTTAAATGAAAATGGGCGTAAAAACTCCAACAAAAACAAAGAAAGATCACTAGTGAACTATCTTCTTTACTCTTTACGACTCTTTCCGGCAGAGAAGGACATAAATCAGAACAAATGGTGACACTCTTTAAACAGCGTGAAATCCAGTCCAAATGCACCGCCTGCAGTCGAAACAATGACGTAAGGGATATCGACGAATTTAGGTCAGCCGTCTTATTTACGTTCGTTAGAATGAAATGATTACACACAAATTATGTGATATTTAATGCAACGAGTATGAGCTTAATTATCAGCAATTTGTCCCATATTTCGATTATTTGCAAGTTGCCCCCAAATGGTCTAGTTATTGCCTTGGAAATCATACAAGTTTATGTCAGTTTCAAACATCCTGTGTGGAGAAAACAGGCCAGATCAAGTTATGTTATCTCAAATTGTCAACAATATTTGGCAGATATAAAACAATAACTCTGTACAACTGGGTTTTGCTCGCCAGTCGAAGTTGTAAGAATTTCGTCTGCTGTGAAGAAAAACGCATGGCTAAAAATAATTTACTTTGCAGGTCTTTGTGGATTGTCTTATAACCGTAGTCATGTTGGTAAAAGAAAAAAATTCCACATAGGCCCTAATTGTGTACAGCAGAATTCTGCTCGGCAGTCCCAGTATATGGAATGTCATGCAGTTACCCATTGATAATCTGAATACCAGAACAAACAATAATGTATGTGCTGAGGCTATTTTGAACAAAGCCGACGGTCATAGTCATTTTTTTATGTAAGGCCTTCGGGAGGAGTGATAATTGATAGCAATGAATTTGTAATCCCTTACGTCTTCATTGCCACAACATCGTATCTGAATTCCACCAAAACCATATCTTTATATTTCCCCAGGGTCATATTTAAAGCGCTTCCCAAAAACACTCTTTTCTGAGGAAAATTCGGATTTTTTGGCCGACTCGCGTATTGAAAGGAGTAGTCTTCGGTAATATGGAACGTTTCTTGCCAGAATGGGTGAAAACTTGGCATGAGGTTTCCCGTTTTGGCATTGTTTTCTTAAGTAAAATTTGAACTCAGGGTCAGTGATCAAGATTTTTTTTTTTTTTTACTTATTTGTGTACATAACATATACATAATTTAGGATTTGGACAGAGCTTGAGACAAAGGATAATTAGATTTTGAGCTTTCCGGCCACAAAATGTTTTCAAAATATTCTTAGAGATAATTTTGGGATATATATGACCAGGTTGGAGTTAGTTTGATGCCTAGTGGATTTTTAGGAAAGCGCAAAGAGTTCTGAAGGTTTTAACTATATAATTGCAATAACAAGTTTGTGACAAGAGCCACAATAGGTTATTTTGGAAATTGACCAGAGTCAATTATCAATAATCGTTTTTTTTTTTTTTGTTGTCATGTATGTCCCAACTAGCCACTTCCGTTAAGAAATCAGAAGCACTCACGGAGACGGCAGCTTACGCGAGACCACATGGTAAACAAAATATTATTTTGCCAATGACAGACACTCTATACTTGTGTTATAAATATCTTGCCAACTAGATAAAACCATTATCTGCTGGAATGGATTTATCGGTATGATAAGATGGTAAAAGACACTCACGGCATAGATTACAAAATCGGTCGCAGCCTTGATGAGATTGTAAATATAAAATGAACAACAACAAAACAAAACAAAAATAGGCGTTAAGCACTGCGGAAAGGATGCATGAAATATGCCTAACTAACATGGAGGACACGCTGAATGGTTGAATGTGCAAAGTAAAAATATCTCAGGAAAAAATTAGGGTAATTAGAAGAATGAATTATATCGATTCGTCTCATGAATGTTTACGTAAGCTTACATTTTCAAATTAATTTTTTATTTTTTGAGGGGGGGGGGGGCTCAGTGAAGTTACGTTCTCGTGTACGTGAGAGGTTGTTTGTGTGTTGTTGTTGTTGTTGTTGTTGTTGTTGTTGTTGTTGTTGTTGTTGTTTTTGATGTGCTGAACATTTTACTCGAACCTCGAAGATCAGGACGAAATTCGAGGAGGGGGAGGAGGAGGGCAATGAGTGAATCTAAGCTATTGTAATTACGTCACGGTCATTTCCGATCATTTAACATTGCTGCGTATGAACATCTGTTGTGTGCAAAATCATGTACTGGTACAGATGTCAACAACAGAGTTCACATCCAGAATATACAACCACGTTAATTCCGATTATAATTTCACCCCCCCCCCCTCCGGTTTCCTTAGTTACTATAACATTTCCGTCTCCCTGTTGTCCCCCCCCCCTCCGGTTTCCTTAGTTACTATAACATTTCCGTCTCCCTGTTGTCCCCCCCCCTCCCCTCCGGTTTCCTTAGTTACTATAACATTTCCGTCTCCCTGTTGTCCCCCCCCCCTCCCCTCCGGTTTCCTTAGTTACTATAACATTTCCGTCTCCCTGTTGTCCCCCCCCCCTCCCCTCCGGTTTCCTTAGTTACTATAACATTTCCGTCTCCCTGTTGTCCCCCCCCCCTCCGGTTTCCTTAGTTACTATAACATTTCCGTCTCCCTGTTGTCCCCCCCCCCTCCCCTCCGGTTTCATTAGTTACTATAACATTTCCGTCTCCCTGTTGTCCCCCCCCCTCCCCTCCGGTTTCCTTAGTTACTATAACATTTCCGTCTCCCTGTTGTCCCCCCCCCCTCCGGTTTCCTTAGTTACTATAACATTTCCGTCTCCCTGTTGTCCCCCCCCCCCTCCCCTCCGGTTTCCTTAGTTACTATAACATTTCCGTCTCCCTGTTGTCCGACCCCCCCTCCCCTCCGGTTTCCTTAGTTACTATAACATTTCCGTCTCCCTGTTGTCCCCCCCCCCCTCCCCTCCGGTTTCCTTAGTTACTATAACATTTCCGTCTCCCTGTTGTCCCCCCCCCCTTCCCCTCCGGTTTCCTTAGTTACTATAACATTTCCGTCTCCCTGTTGTCCCCCCCCCCTCCCCTCCGGTTTCCTTAGTTACTATAACATTTTTCGTCTCCCTGTTGTCCCCCCCCCTCCCCTCTGGTTTCCTTAGTTACTATAACATTTCCGTCTCCCTGTCGTCCCCCCCTCCCCTTTCCTCGCAAAAGTGCATTTTCTTTCACTGACATTAAACTTATCCATTTCGTGTATCCATGAACTCCACTGTTTGGCGTCCATCAAACAGGAAATTAAGCCATGCATGATTAATAGCAACAAGAATATTTTTTTTATTTTTGAATTGTTTTCCCGTAATTATTTTTGTTTTGGTGACGCATGTAGTAATTACATTACCGTATACGTCACAATGTTTTCAATACGTCCAAACAGCTTGAAAGCTCAGCTTCCTGAAACTTGGGGCAAGGACAGAATTTACAAACATGAAAGAATGGTACTCCATAGACAGAAGGCTCAGATCAGGGATTGTACCTAACTACTGAAACATGTGGAGTATGATGCACCATCTGCTCACCACTTTGATCAGGTATTCTGGAGGTCCGGAACATCCATCCCGACCACTTGAACCACTTACGCATACACATGCATTTTTTATTTTCATCATTTCCAGAGAAATTCTACCAAGCATTTTTTTTTCTTATTTTCCTTTACAGGGCCTATCTGCCCTTGTTAGTTTTTGCCAGACCTCCCTTCACCTTCCAATAATCTTCAATATGATTTAGACCTCTTCATGTCAAGGCCGGACAGCTAGGATTTTCTTATCATTCACTGCTTCTTTTGAATGGCACTGTTGCAGTCTTGCAGTCTTTTCAAGCCCCCCTCCCCCTCTCCCCTTCCCCCTTCCCCCCCACCAAGCCCCACCCGTGTGAATTTGAAATAAACATATCCATTTCGTTAAGATGACCTTCGCCCTTAGCCTTACAGGCCACATTACAAAATTAAATGTAGTACTTCACGATTATTCACTACTGACATTGGAAAGGTTAATGAGTCTTAAATGTGTGTGGATGTGGCGAAATCTGGCTCGCTTAATGTGAAAGACCAAATTCCTGGATGGAAAAAAGTCCAAAGGGAGACAATTTTCTATGGAAATTGAAATGTCCTAATAAAATGAAAGATTAGCCATTTTTCTGCATTCAGTTAAAATATTTTTGCTTAAACCCGTCTTAGAACTATTTAATTTTGATTTTTTTAAAAGAATTTTAAAGATTTCACCGTAAACCTGATTTCTCCAGATCCACCCCATGACGTTGAAAATTCAGAAGGGTATTTCCAAATAGCTTACCAGCACCACAGATGATAATATAGAGAATTATTGTCTTAAATTTAATAGTGGAAGCCTTACAACTAAGTGTCTTATATATGATGTGAATAGATGCGTTAATACGGCATGGTTTCTGTTGAACATTTTCACAGCTTTACCAGTGTACGCTTGTTTTGCCACAGGGTATGAGCTGGTGGAAATCAAACACACAGAAATAAATGGGAGTGCAGAGAAAGGATAGCAAGGAGAGGGTGAAGGCGATATTAATGTAGATGGGCTTGGAAATTCACTATATAGTATTGGTGAGGTAATCCAGAATACGTAACAAGGGGCTATTACCCATACTGTTCTTAGTGATTTACCTTAACAAAGATTAGTCGTTCTTGTCTTGACAACAAAACTGATGCAACAGCCAGAGGACATAGAACTGAGGAGGAAGTGGTACACAGGCTTGTTTGATAACATTTCAGGAAGATTTATCTGTAACAACTGAATCGCCAAATTATTATTTTCTATGCACTCTGGTTCCTGTTCATTCTCTTCGTTTCTCCTTCCTTTTTCTTTTCATAATCCCTCCTTTATCTTTTTTGCTTGTTTACTCTTCTTTTCTCCTGCAAATTCAAAATCTTAGGCCCGAGACACAGGATGCAAAAACGAATCAACTTGTCATATTCCGACTGTCCGCGTAGACCATGTCAGCAATGCGCACCTCATCCCTTGATAATAGAAAGAATTCGCACGCAGTTTTTGGGCATTATAATGTAAGAAATTGTTCGTCTCTGTTTCTTGTGTTTCGGATCTTACCCTTAAATTTGACAGCCTTTTTCAAAGTACGAGCTAGCAGTTAATAAAGTTGAGCCCGCACTTTTGCGCATCAAAAATAAACGCACAGCCCTGACGGGAAGCTGTTTCCGCAAAAATCCTTTTTCCCATATGAACTTTTCCAGGCGTAGTATGAGCATGACGGGCTGCTAAGTGAAAGTGTCCATTGCGAGAACTGAGAACAAAATTCCCTAACCAATAAAGTCAAAATATTCAAGAACTGTGAGGCAGTCGGTGTGCTGTTTCAAGCTCAAAGTAAAATGTTACATGGGCATTTACTAAGAGTCCTGGCTTGCACGGGTTTGATTCTGTCAATTTCATTGACTCTACTGCCACCCTTTAACTTGCCGGTACAGGAAATCCCGGACAACAAGACACTTGTGGTACAGCTGGATGATATCCTGAAAGGGTACATATGGCGTAAACAGAAATTACTGCGGGAGATTGCAGAACTGGAGAATAAGATGGACAATCTCGACAAGAAAATGAACCAACAGCAAAATGTTCTTGAATCTGTGTTACAACAAGTAGAGACAGCAGTGCAGGAAACTGAATGGTAAACATTGTAACACTGCAAAATAAGATGGAAGAAAAAAATCTTTATACGAATATGAACCAGCAACATTGCCTATCTTCACACCTGTTAATTACAGCGACTACAGACAGTAGCATGATAACTAAATGGTAATCACTCACGGGCTGTATACTACGATGGAAACTTAAGAAGAAGGATACGAAATTAAACCAGTGACAGAATGTTTTTCTCATTCGTCACAAGCGTGTGCAGACGGTAATAGAAGAAAACTAAAACACTGCATGTGTGTACTTTCACTGTGGCGCAGGACGTCGCCAGAAGTGGGAATTTTGCCATGTTTTTACATTTTCCCATGATTAGTTTATGCAAATTGATTCCCACTCCAGTGTGGCATTTTGTTCGTGGCAATTCTTGAATAAACTTTATAATGCTCTGTTTCAGGTCTGAACTATTTATGCTATGGTTAAGTTAAAATTTATATTACTGAAATTCATCGTTGAAAATTTCATGGTATTTACAGCTGATGGCATATTGAGTCAGATTTGTTTTGTCTTGGTTTTAGTATGAGGTGTGGACCGCGGTTATAGTCAAACACAAAATTTGGGAAAAACCCAAAAGACTGAAAAGTGAAAGTAGGTCAATCGTCAAAAACAGTGGTAAGCAGCAGAGGTGAGGCAAACAATAAACCATGAGTAAATTTGAGACGGATTGTATCAAGTGACTAATTCTAGTCATGCAAAGAACATTGTTCACTTTGCTTTGCCTCACTTCGGGGCAAGGTTAAGGTCATGAGCCTTGGGCATTTTTGGTAAACCTGTTGAAGCCTGTTAAACCTGACCTTGCACGCTGACGGGCGGGACCGCAGCCAGTCTGTCTCACCAGTTCGGATGTATCAGAACTGTCTTGACTTAGTTGCCGGAAAGAGGCCGCACTGCAATGAGTCAAAACAGACGCAAAAACAGACTTGACTCAGTGGGTCCATCAGGCTAGTTCTTGCCATGTCAAATCATTGAAAATTATTTGAAAAGATCGAACTTGGTTAATGTAGATATGGACAGACGAGTCTGGGTAATGAAGCATTGTGTTGATTTCTGGCACAGACATTATACCACTACCAGTGTGTTCCTATTGTTGGAAAAGTATGTCAGATAATGAGTCAGTACTAAAAAAATGATCCCACATTGGCCCTGCCAAAAACGATCGCCCTCCACCCCATTTATCCATACGCTCTCTCTCTCTCTCTCTCTCTCTCTCTCTCTCTGTTCTCTCTGTCGCTCTCTCTCTCTCTCTTTCTCTCTCTCTCTCTCTCTCTCTCTCTCTCTCTCTCTCTCTCTCTCTCTCTCTCTCTCTCTCTCTCCCTCCCTCTCGTGCCTCTCCCATATCCACCCCACCTATCCCTGTCCATCCCATTTTCTTAAAAATACAATATCAATAACCAAGCTCGCTTGCACTTACTGCGATTCAGTTTGTTTTCGGTAATGATCAGGACTGCCGGATACCTACGGAGATCTACCATTTCGTTGTCAGTATGCCAGACTGACTGCTGGTCTAATTACCGTAAGACCTAAAAAATGTGAAATGTCAGCATGTGTACATGTATGATCATGATTAAAGCTAATGCTCCTGGCGAGCCAGAAACCGGCAATTCGTGATGCCAATCAGTGGGGCATCACTGGAATGAATGTTATTGTCAGAACTTAGTTTGAGCTCCTGCTGAGAATTAGGATATTTAGGAACTTGTAATTCAAGAAATGCCGGGTATTTACCTTGTACAGGTGGGGAAATCAAACTAAGTGTCACGAGTGGAGTGAGCGATAGTTAATAATTACGGGGGGAAAGGAGGAGAGTAAAATTAACGCACGGAGACAGGGAAGAAAAGTCGTGCATGTCATGAGTGGGGGGTCTGAAGGAGGCGAAAGCGCTGTATAACTATCACTGCAAGTTAGAAGGTCCTAGGGAGCGGATCTGTGAATAATAGCCCATCGGGCAGAGATAAAAGGAAGCAGTCGAGAAGACTAGGAGAAAGTCTTTCCAGTTATGACTGGTATGTAGAATGTTGATTGATTATTATGATTGATGTATTATATTATATTCGTCTATTACCATGATGTGAATAAGTATATGTGAGGAATGTGGAAGTCCTTGATATTGGATATAGCAATGTGCGCCATGAGCGATAGATGAAAGTGAGTTCATGGATTTGCAGCGCGAGTGAGTAGTGTGTACTCCGATGGAAGTGTGTTACCGTAAGATGTGTGGTGAGTGGAAGGTGAACTAGTGTGTGTACGTTTCATGGGTTGTAAGGAGAGGTGGAGTGAATAGAAATGGTAGGGTATTATACCAATGTAATGTTATTCTTGTAGGTGTCGGGGACGGGCCGCAGAGCCACCTCGATGAGCACAGGGGATAGGCCAGCATAGGGCCGGAGGCCACACATAGGCCAGAAGTGAGGCTGTCAGTGCAGGACAGTAGAGGCACATAAAGTCGTGGCAGTCAGGCCACGGACAGGGACGTAGATATGAGAGTGAATGAGAGACTATATTGTTGCCATGTTGATGGCTATGGAATTAATAATGTGTTATTGCCCTGCTGAGGTGCTAGGGGAGTGCTAAGGTGTATGACAATAGGAAGGGGATATTGAGAGACTGCGGTGCCAGTAAATTATTAATGTACTATTAAGACCCTGAGGGGAGAGGCTGAGGCCGAAGTGCCTTTAGGAGTAACTACCGGATTGTGGATCCAAGGGAGAGTGTGTGTGAGAATAAGGCCGTTGTACGGCAGTCATTTCAATAATATAATGTATGTAATTGCGCTATTATATGTATAATTATGTTTAATAAATGTGTGAGTCTGATGGATTGTTTTGTTAAGTGTTAAACTTGTTTGTTCGTGATTGTCGTCCTGTCATAAACTATTACATCTCCCAGTCTGGGATTTGTGACATTGGGGGCTCGTCCGGGATATAATGTATGTAATTGCGCTATTATATGTATAATTATGTTTAATAAATGTGTGAGTCTGATGGATTGTTTTGTTAAGTGTTAAACTTGTTTGTTCGTGATTGTCGTCCTGTCATAAACTATTACATCTCCCAGTCTGGGATTTGTGACATTGGGGGCTCGTCCATTGTGACTCGTCCATTTTCGTAATATTTAGTTGTAGTTAGTTAGTAGGTATTTGTGCTGTCTTGTTCGTTGGATGAATGGACATTTCATGATATGATTTATGTATATTTATGAATAATAATATGTATTGATGCATGTATTGCTATGAATAGGTATTAATGTGTATTTAAACTTTCCAGAGTGTGTGCGTGCAGCCTGAGGAGACAAGCGGCCAGAGCTCCGATTAAGGGGAGGAGTTAAACTCAAAATTCGAAGTTAAGTGAAACTGAAATTTTGTGCCCTGGATCGGGGGCTGTTCCTTTAATCTGTCTTTTTCTCTGTTTTTGCTGTTTTCGTTTGCTGTGTTGAACCTAGTTTATCCTTAAAAAAAAAAGGTGTGATAAACTTGGAACTTCGTTCATCACGGTGAACATTCTGTAGGGCTTTGTTAGTGTTTAGTTGTAGCGTCGATATCTTCGCTGTTCCGCAGGAAGACGTATTCTCTTGTCCCTCTTTCTACCTATCTATAGATACGTTCTTTTTTTTCAGACTCTGTTCTTGTTCGTACCTTGTAGTGTAATCGGCGTAGTTAGGTTGCATTTTTTTCCATTATATTTTCCTTTTTAGGTCGTTGTCCTAGTCTGGTTCGTTGTCCTTGACGTACTTGTGGTCCTTCTACTGTATTTCTTCATTCTTGTCGTTTCTATTTTCTTTTATAATTAATAGTGCATACATTTTATAGATATAGAATTAGTTTTGCTGTAAAGGTAAATTTCTGAATTGTATTCTGAATTGGGTATTGTTATATCTGGTGTGATCTCAGGTCTCTGGTCGTGTTGCTAGTGATCATACCGACAGGGTAGCCGTTTTCATAGTATACATACCATAACCATAAATCTGTGAAATGGCGGAACTCCAACAACTAATGAAGTTGGGTAAGGAACTTGGCCTGGAGGGAGAGGAGCTACGCGGCTGGATTAAAGAACAGCAGGCGGATTTGCGCGATGAGCGTGCTAAGGATAGAGAGCGAGAAAAAGAGGCTCAAGACCGACAGAGAGAAGAGGAGAGAGAGTTTAAGTTAAAGGAGTTAGAGGCTCAGCAACAGGAAAGGGAGTTAAAGTTAAAGGAGATAGAAGCTCAAGAGCGGGAGACAGACGCGCGAGTAAGAATCGCGGAATTAGAACTCAAAAAGAATGCGCCAACAGAAACAGTTGAGCGGCAGGTACACAATAAAGGTGGCGTTAGGATTAAGCTCCCTACGTTCGACGACCGGAAGGACGACATAGACGCCTTCCTTTACAGGTTCGAACTGAACGCACAATTGCAATGGGGGGAAAATAAGGAATTATGGGCCACGTACCTGGCGTCTCTATTGCAGGGGCGAGCGTTAACCTACTTTAAAGAGCTACAGCGCGAAGACGTGCAAGATTACGATAAGCTGAAGGCTTTGCTGCTTCGCCGATTTGCGCGTACCGAGGAATATTTCCGGGAGCAGTTTAGGCGAGCACGTGCAGATACCAGGGAGGACTTTGCTGCCTTCGTCGCGAGACTAACTGAGTATTTCGCGAACTGGGTAGACTTGGCGCATGTGGGCACGGATTTCGCTAAACTGAAAGACCTAATGATCCGTGACCAGCTGTACGCGTCGTGCCACAAAGATCTGGTGGCTTTCCTGAAAGAGAACGAACCCGCGACGGTGCAGGAGGCGTCTAAGTTGGCGGAGGCATACCGTACGGCGCATCCGTCCAAACCAGTCGCCAGGGCGTACGTCCAAGATGCTGGGTACGTCGCCGTTGTCGAGGGGTCGCCGGCAGGCCTTGGGGACAGGTCGCGTCAGCGTGGTGCCTATTGCGGGCAAGCCCAGGGGCAGCGTAGGGGCTATCACCAATCACCGGCATATGGATCCGGTAAGTTTGACCGAGCAGGAGGGCTAGGTCGCGGTAATGGCCGGGGGCGAATTGTGACCTTTGCCGATGACCGACGGCATAGGGACTCTAGTTCCGGTCGCGATGGGTCACGGGGACCCAGGCCTAGGGCAGCACAGGGAGCGGAGTGTTGGACTTGCGGACGCGTGGGTCACTTTTCGCGCGAGTGTAGGGCCGCGAAGTGTTGGAACTGCGGAAGAGCAGATCACATCAGCGTGAACTGCCCGGCAGGTAGGATAGCGGCGAACGTGGACAGTAGCTCCAGTCCATGTTCCCCAAATAAATTTCACCATGCGGCTGCGTGTGTTACATCGGACAACGGAGGCGGACAGTATTCTAAGTGTCCCAGTTGTGAGAAGTTATTATCTTCCGGTGTTTTACCTTGTGGGAGAAAGATCCCCGTTATAAATTCATGTCATACAGGAGGTGGTCTTAGGGTTTATCCGGGGTTTGTTGGGGACGAACCGGTCTCGGTTTTACGAGATACAGGATCTACCGTTGTGGGAGTGCATAGGGATTGCATTCGGGATTCACAGCTTACAGGTGAGACTGTCCCGTGCATCCAATTTTCGGGGGCCATTGAGAAATTACCCATGGCAAGAATAATGATAGATACACCTTTCCTTAGCGGGGAAGTCGAAGCAGTCGTTGGTTGTTTTCCAGGCGCCCAGCTCATCATTGGGAATGTATCACGGGTCGTTTCCCCTTCCGATGAGAACGTGCAAGCATGGTCGCAATCAAAAGGTATTGACTTTTGCGCCGCGGTCGAAACACGTCGACGGGTAACTGATAAAGATAAGATTAGACCTTTGGCGACGCCAGCGATCAACCTAGATATCACGCCAGAGCGCTTGGCGAGATTACAAAGGGAGGACCCATCATTAAACCCATGTTTTGGGGAAGCGCGAACCGAGAAAACGAGGAGATATAAGAACGGGTCGTCCTCCTTTATTGTTCAGGCGGGCATTCTGTTCCGTAAGTATGTAACGGTGTCCTCCATTTTAAAGCAGGTCGTTGTGCCAGCGTTGCTGATCGCAACAGTATTGCATTTGGCACATGATGTCCCATTAGCGGGTCATATGGGGATAGCTAGAACCAAAGAAAGGGTTCTTAAAAATTTTTACTGGCCATCGATCCACAGAGATGTGCAGGTCTATTGTAAGACGTGCAGTGCGTGCCAAAAGACGACGCATAAGGGTCGTACACCCCAGGCCCCTCTTCAGAAGATCCCCACGGTCTCAGAACCGTTTAAAAAGGTCTCGATAGACCTTGTTGGCCCCATTCACCCAGCGACCGATAGGGGGAATCGATTTTTCTTAACGGTCATATGTAATGCTACGAGATGGCCAGAGGCGGTTCCTCTGCGGACCATAACGTCGGAGGCAGTCGCGGAAGCGTTGTTTGCAATTTTCGCTAGGGTAGGAATACCAGAGCAAATTCTGTCTGATAGGGGCGCGCAATTTACGTCGCAGATGATGAAGGAATTGTTCCGCTTATTCAGCATACAACCCATCACTACCACCCCTTATCATCCGCAGGCTAATGGCATGTGCGAGAGATTGAACTCGACGTTAAAGTCGATGCTGCGTAAGGTAGCTGCGGATCGCCCTAAAGATTGGGATAGATATATCCCTGCGGTGTTATTCGCGTACAGAGAGGTACGGCAGGAGTCAACGGGATTCTCGCCGTTCGAAATGATGTACGGTCGTAGTCCCAGGGGCCCAACTGATGTTCTTCGGGACATGATGACGTCGCCATCATCGGGAGACGATGAGCAGATTTCGGTGTTTCAGTACCTTGTTGATTTAAGAGAAAGACTATCTTCAGCGCGCACTATAGCGGAAGAAGCTTCTGGTATCGCTTCGAAAAGAGCAAAAGACTATAAAGATAGAGGTTCCAAACTGAGAATTTTTAAGCCAGGAGACAAGGTTCTGTTGTTGTTACCTACGGACCATAATAAGTTATTGATGACATGGAAAGGTCCTTATGTTATTGAGCGAGTTGTTTCAAAGGTAGATTACGCTATCCACATTGATGGAGCGAGTAAGGTTTTCCATGTTAATATGCTACAGAGATTTTATGAGAGACCACAGTATCTGTGTGCACAGACAAGACCAGAGGAGACTGTCTTCTCTATTGCTTGTACGGGGGTCGTAGACCAGTTGGACTGTGACGTAAGCGACACCGAGGCGCAGGAGGAGTTACAAATTCAATTGCCGGAGTTAACTCCGACACAAGGTTACAGGGACGTAAAAATTAACCCTGACCTTACGAGTTCAAGGCGTAGGGAACTTGAGACCCTGTTAGCGTCATTTCCGGATGTTGTTACGGATTTGCCGGGTCGCACTACGGTGATTCAGCACCAAATAAAGTTGACTTCGGATAAGCCAGTATTTCTTAGACCGTATCCGTTGCCGTTTTCTTCGAGAGATAGAGTCATAAAGGAAGTGGAGTCAATGTTGAAGTTAGATGTGATAGAACCATCAACATCGCCGTATTCATCACCCATCGTCCTCGTGAAAAAACTTGATGGATCGGTGCGGTTCTGTATTGATTTTCGAAGATTGAACACTATTACGGTAGGCGATAGGGAGCCTATTCCGTTTCAGGAGGAACTAATAGCTTCATTGGCCGGGTCCACGTGGTTTTCCAAGATAGATTTGACGAAAGGGTATTGGGAAATCCCGCTTACTGAGGAGTCTAAACAATACACGGCGTTCCAAACGCCCATTGGATTATTCCAATTTAAGGTCATGCCATTTGGGTTGGTAAACGCGCCAGCGACGTTTGCACGATTAATGAGATTAGTGTTGAAGGACATACCTAATGTCGTGTCATTCTTTGACGATATAGCATGCCATACGTCGACATGGTCTGATCATATTCAGACACTAACAGTAATTTTTCAACGATTACGTCATTTTGGGTTAACTGCTAAACCCGCAAAGATGGATTTGGCATGCCCAGAGATAGTATTCTTAGGACATATTGTGGGTAGAGGTGTTCAGAGACCTGAAGAAACAAAAATTGACAAGTTAGTAGGGTTGCAAATCCCTAAAACAAAGAAACAAGTCAGAAGCTTAGTGGGAATTTTAAATTATTACAGAAAGTTCATTCCAAATTTTTCCTCCTTGTCATCTTCTCTTACTGACCTTACTAAGAAGGGACAACCCGATAAGGTCCAGTGGACGTCTGAATGTCAGACAGCATTTGATAATTTGGTGACAGCACTATCATCGTCACCCATTCTGATATTACCCGATTTTCGATCTAATTTTATCCTCAGAACGGATGCGTCGGACTCTGGTGTCGGCGCTTGTCTTCTACAGGAGAAGAACGAATGTCTCCATCCTGTATGTTATGTCAGTAGGAAGTTATTGCAGAGAGAAAGAAAGTATTCTGTGATAGAGCGTGAGTGTCTTGCCATTGTCTGGTCCGTCCAGAAACTAGGACGTTATCTCATGGGACGAGAATTTTGTATCCAGACAGACCACAAGCCACTGACATTTTTGTCGAAGAATCGTTCGTCCAGCCCACGCTTGTCTAGATGGGCATTGGCTTTGCAGCCGTATACCTTCGTTATTCAACCAATTCCAGGAACCAGCAATCATATCGCCGACTACCTTAGTCGAGCCTAGGGCAGGAGTTCAGCAGCTTATACATCTGAGGACAGGAACATTGACAGGATCTGTGTGAATAAGTCGACTTTAAAATATTGACATTATAAATATGATATGAAGAATGGTTGATAGGTTGAATGGTTTTTGATTCTGCATTAAGTATTGTGGTTAGTTAGCTATTCATGATGTGACACATATATGCATATTGCAGGCCATATTGATCCCCATATTTTCCCCTGATTTCGGTATTCTATATACTAGGGGAACTGGTAGGTCATTTTTAATGTAAGTATTGCTCAGGCTCACTCGTTGACAGTCATCTTGATGCGATTTGAAATTAATTGCATTAATTTTTTTGGGGTGGGGGATGATGTCACGAGTGGAGTGAGCGATAGTTAATAATTACGGGGGGAAAGGAGGAGAGTAAAATTAACGCACGGAGACAGGGAAGAAAAGTCGTGCATGTCATGAGTGGGGGGTCTGAAGGAGGCGAAAGCGCTGTATAACTATCACTGCAAGTTAGAAGGTCCTAGGGAGCGGATCTGTGAATAATAGCCCATCGGGCAGAGATAAAAGGAAGCAGTCGAGAAGACTAGGAGAAAGTCTTTCCAGTTATGACTGGTATGTAGAATGTTGATTGATTATTATGATTGATGTATTATATTATATTCGTCTATTACCATGATGTGAATAAGTATATGTGAGGAATGTGGAAGTCCTTGATATTGGATATAGCAATGTGCGCCATGAGCGATAGATGAAAGTGAGTTCATGGATTTGCAGCGCGAGTGAGTAGTGTGTACTCCGATGGAAGTGTGTTACCGTAAGATGTGTGGTGAGTGGAAGGTGAACTAGTGTGTGTACGTTTCATGGGTTGTAAGGAGAGGTGGAGTGAATAGAAATGGTAGGGTATTATACCAATGTAATGTTATTCTTGTAGGTGTCGGGGACGGGCCGCAGAGCCACCTCGATGAGCACAGGGGATAGGCCAGCATAGGGCCGGAGGCCACACATAGGCCAGAAGTGAGGCTGTCAGTGCAGGACAGTAGAGGCACATAAAGTCGTGGCAGTCAGGCCACGGACAGGGACGTAGATATGAGAGTGAATGAGAGACTATATTGTTGCCATGTTGATGGCTATGGAATTAATAATGTGTTATTGCCCTGCTGAGGTGCTAGGGGAGTGCTAAGGTGTATGACAATAGGAAGGGGATATTGAGAGACTGCGGTGCCAGTAAATTATTAATGTACTATTAAGACCCTGAGGGGAGAGGCTGAGGCCGAAGTGCCTTTAGGAGTAACTACCGGATTGTGGATCCAAGGGAGAGTGTGTGTGAGAATAAGGCCGTTGTACGGCAGTCATTTCAATAATATAATGTATGTAATTGCGCTATTATATGTATAATTATGTTTAATAAATGTGTGAGTCTGATGGATTGTTTTGTTAAGTGTTAAACTTGTTTGTTCGTGATTGTCGTCCTGTCATAAACTATTACATCTCCCAGTCTGGGATTTGTGACACTAAGCAACGAGATGAAAGTTAATAATACAATGTTAGCAGTTGGACACAGTTTTTGTTTTTGTTGTTGATGTCGCTGTCGTCGTTGTTGTTGCTGTTGTTGATGTCGTTGTTGTTGTTGATGTCGTTGTTATTATAATTGTGTTCTTGTTCTTGTTGTCGTCGTCGTCGTTATCGTTGTTGCTGTTGTTGGTGTGCATAGGGTGGTGGTGCTGGCAACATTGTAGTGGTGACGATGATGGTGATGATGATGACAATGCGGTGTGGTAGTGATGGCCAAAGTCGCTTGTATCTCGGGTGATGGTGGTGTGATGGTGCACCTCGTCATGATGCTAATGTGGATACAGTGGTAAAGTAGTGAAATGTCACCATTCTCCTTTGGGTATCCAGAGCTCAAGGATTATCTGATTTAAAAAGTAATCTTAGGTTTGGAATTTTATCTCCACTCCTATGTAAATAGTTAGTAATTACTCCCTTTTCAACCAACAGTAATTTTATGCTACGAATCACCTGCTGTAGTATGAGATTTGGGAAAGATTTGATTCCTGAGGTGTGTCACCTCTTTCAAACTGTTAACCAATTGCTAGGACTCAGGAGTGAGAATTTGTGACAGGTACCCTGTTAAAAAGTTAAGGGCATGGCTGTTATCGTCTTTCAGTTATCACCTGCACGAATGCAGAAGTACTTGACAGCAACGATTTGATAACAAATGGTAAGTGTTCCTGAGGATAATCACGATATTGTTTCGAGGGTAAATTTTATTATTTCTCTGATGAAGACATGGTAAGAAATCTCCTTACCATTTTAAGGAAATATTAATTTTTAATGTTTCTCTGGTTCGAATAATGTTATGTCTGTCCATGTGTATCTATCTCTACTGTCTTTGCTCATGGTTATTGTGAAAAATTAGGGTTACTCTTCTAAAGCTTTAACTGACACTGTTGATCTGTAAGGGAATGTAAAACTATACATAATGGATTACAGTACAGACAGTAATTTGGAGTCTTGTTTATTTAGAGGTTTGGAAATTCCCCGCACAGTCGTATTATAATGTAGTGTGTGGTGAAATGTTGTTTTGCAGTAAGTGGTATCCAAAATGGTAGTTGTGGGTGGCTATTTTAAAAATTTATGGGGTTTTTTTTTTTTTTTCTGTTTGTGTTCCATCAATCCAATCTAGAGCGAACATGTAGTATTGGATAATGCTGCAGCTTACTGGCAGGTGTTCTGTTTCAGGTTGAGTTTTGGGATTTCCTCCACTGATCGGGAATATTTGAGAACGTTTGCATGAGGTTTATTGGTTCTCGAACATGCGGGCGGAAGGGAAAGCACAGTGATACCAAATAGAAACTGCTGCTGACCCAAGACTGATGGCAGCATTCAATATATTAAACCATTATTGTGTTTTGGGTGTGAATTAGTTGAAATAAGCTGTGTTTTTTTTCGTGTTTACGGAGACGAAAACGTCAAAAATCCGTCAAGTAGTAAAAGGAAAGGGTGTTTCCTCGTGCACATTAAAACATTCTTTCTATTTCACTACTTGATGTGCTTTTGACGCCTCCGTTGCCCTTTCCGTCTCCGTACAAATGAAAACTCAGCTTACAACCTGAGACGTTAAGCTACTTATATTGCCCAGACTTAGATACGTTTTATGTAGTTTATCCCATGGTGGGTCAGTAATTGGTGATTGCTCACGGTTTGAAACAAATAATCTGTGGATAAATTAGGCTACTGATGGAAAATTTCCCCAGCTTCATCCAATAACATGAAACGGGTGGAAATAATTCGTGACTTACTGGCACTTAAAGTGACTCAATCTCTCACTAATGAGCAGTGTCAGTAGAGACAGCCATGTGTTTCTATATAAAATAATAAAGATTAAAATCACTTTTCAGATGAATAAAAAAAAGAATGATAATGATAATAATAATAAATCTTACAGTAATGCTGAGGGGAGTTAGATCCGGTCAGAGGGCACAGCTTAGTTCCACAGACAATCGTCAATATTGATTATGTTGTGTGTATTTAAAGGATTAGCACGCCGGTAGGACACCGTTGGCACTCAGGCTTTTTGTAGGTACATTTTGCACTTGTGATCTAGCTTGGCCACCTGACACAGTAGTGGAGATCAGTTGTCTTTGTGGGCCACAGTTAGTGGTCAAGTGCTGGAAAACGTTGACAAACTGTTTGTACTGCAAATGGTACTTTTTTTTTTACAGTACTTGGCCAAAATGCCTTCATGTCTAATTTGTTGAGGTGCAAACTGCTTCAAGTTTTGGACGTCCAATGCTCTGGTCACTTTATTGTTTGTCATAATCCATATCCAACACATCTATTATCTTTGTCATTTCTCTCCCTGTCCTCCTAAAACTTACTTCCTTCTTCCCTATTCTCTTTTCTCCGTTTTCACGTGTTATCATATTTTGCGTCCATTTTATTATTAATATTATTGTTGCTGCCACTGTTATTAAAAATGTTAGTGTTACAAATTAGAACTAGCTATGAATAAAGAAGACTTCAAAATGTCGTGACAGATAACGTTATATACACTGGAAATGAAGCCATTTACTGCAACAAGTAACATAAACGTTTCAACGTATCTCCTTATGACGTTCCAATAATTTCAAAACACCATAGCTGACGTGTACTGCCTGCAACGTCCACTAAACAGCAGCAAGATTTCTTCACTGTTAAATGTAATAAGTTTGGAGTTTGCCATGGACCTACTTGTACTAAAGTGTGAGATCTTGACGTACTCTGGACAAAGACACGCCCATTCAAACGACACAAAAATGTACATTATAGTGAAATTAGCCGAATGGCGGCTGTACTTTGAGAGATGGTGTCCCTTACCTAGAGATGTGTAATAGTCTGTGACTATGCCACATTGATTGTTACCAATACAAATGTAATTGTAAGCAATGAAAAGCTTGTTGACTTCTTGGCCCGCTGCTGTAGCACCACTTGAGTATGGTTGGGCACTGGTTCGATAGATGTATTCGTTAATATTCTATTGTAGTGCTCTTATACTTTCTGACACTGGATTATGAAATACTGTCATGGCCACACTACATTCGTGATCATTTCTGGCTGATTTCAGACAATACAGATGAAAAGGTGGTGTTCCCAATACTGGTTTCAGTTACAGAAGTCAGGGTAAAAGATTTTTATCTATCCGTAGAGATCAAACAAGTACACAATTAATAATCCTGATAAAGCAGTGCGAGGGACACATTATCATAATAATAAAACTAATTTTAAAAAATGAAAATTACATAGGCAGTTTTGTTATGATCAATGGAATCTTCTCTCTGAAATAAGTACAGTATTACCATGTGGGGTCAGCCAAGATCTGCCAGGCCAGTAAATAGTGTTAAGCTTGCCCAGGTTAGTTTGGCTTTGAAGTGACCTGTCCCAGCCCGGAGCCCGGCTTTACGGGAATAGTGACCAGCACTGGTAACTGGGCGCTGTTGTAAAGCACTGTGGTGTTGCTTGACTTTGTCAGAGTAGTGACCAAGTGTCCTAGGAAGACCTGAGAGTGGGCCCGTGTTGGCGTTGTTGTGTGGATTAAGTGGACAAACTTGTGACAAGTTGAGAACTGACGGTAATTACGCTTCACGGCCATTGGTCAGTATGATAAATCATATAATGACTTGTATTATATAGTGATAGATTGGATGGCAGTGCTCAAACTTTTACACTTATCAAAGTATTCGTTTGCCTGTGAAAAGTTATATTTGGCTACTGCTACTGCAGATTCAGCGTTTGGTCATGCCCACAGTGTAGATTTGAGTGTGTTATTTTACAAGAAACATTAGATAAATGTCTTAATAACTGGAAGCGTTTGTGACTTTGTGGCTTAAATTGAATCAACGATACTCTTTAAAAGTAAGTCAACATTAGGTGTAAGAAGAAAAAACATATTCCTGTGTTTTTATCAGGGTTTTTGAAACATTAATTTCTACTTTGACGTTCTCACTCATTGCGGGGGATAAATTCGGGGTATATAAATAGAGAAAAATGTTCGCTCATAGATCATTGTTTATAATAGTCCATAATTATATTGGTGTTGGGCTTAAAAGTACTGGTCTCCCATGGATTCCTAATAATATAATAAGGCAAATCGTCCCCTTAGAATGACAAGGTTCTATCTCCACATTATGGCTAAACTGAGTTACACACTACACACTGCTTCTACGGGCCTTCTCCACTGTGTGTCAAAGTATGAAGCAGATTCAGGGTGTAATTAATTTCGTAAGTATTACTGAATAGAAAAAAACTTTTTGCTCTGAAACTAACTTCAATCCTCCATTTCTCAAAACTTGACGGAACGGAGATAGAACCTTGTCATTCCAAGGGGACGAAAAATATCAATGCTGCATGTCTGACCATATACGTTACATCCAAATCATTTGAAGGTATTGAACACTCTGTTTAATAATAGTGTTCACAGTGTGAAATTGTAGTGGCCGAGAACAACTGACATATAATATTGAAACGTGACAGGTCAATCTTTCTGTTGAAACAAAACTCGCGAAATGGTGTTTTTTTAAATGTAGTTATTCATGGTATTTTTCGTTCTTAGAAACTATTCCCTTGTGGGTGAATGGACGGGATGATCTGCACTCTGCATCCTCCTGTTCTGGTGCAAGCGATATCAATAGCAGAGATTATTTTCGGCGTTTTCCGTGCCAGTTTATGACCAAAGAACTTTCTTTGACAGTCATTGCCACTACATCAGTTAGACTTCTCATGTATTATGCTGTGTCCGTTGTAATTAATTAATTTAACCTGCAATTTGCATTTGTTTGAACAGTACCAAACGTATATTACGAATAGAAAATACATTAACTCGCATTCCACGATTTTCAAGAATGAAAATAACATTAATTTACAGTATTGTCAGTTTGATCCATCTCGGTTTATTTATTATCTGTAAGTTGGGGGGGGGGGGGTAAGTCCGTCGAGGTGATACGTTGATCTTAAAATTATATGCCTGTCATGTTTCATTGTGTAGGTTTACGTCATGAATTTATGAATAGTGTCTGTGTTACATGTATTAGAGTATGAGAACTGCATGTTACGAACAAATCATGTTTCTTCAATGTATGAGATGGGCTTTGTAAGCACTGATAGATTTATCAAAACTGGCTGATTTTACTGTCAACTGGCGTCTCACACTGCCGCTCTACCAGATTACCTACAGACAAAGTTGGTGTTGACTCAGACACTCCTTGTCCTCCTGGTTTGAAGGATCAATGTCACTTTAAAATCTCCCCTTATCTTTCATACCGACACATCGACCCCAGCATACTTTATAGTCAAGTGTTGTGTACGAAATTTAACCGAAATATACCTTCTAAATTTTCATAACTACAGACGCAACTCAGAATCTATAATAACTGTATGATGTCTGTTATATGCGACTACAAGAAAACCCTTTGTTACCAATAGACTCCAGTACCACTGAATGGATCTTTCTGAAATTAGGCATGAAGAAGTGACGTAGGACTGTAGACCAAATTTATTAGGCTAAACAAGAATTTACAATTAGGCCCGACCCAGGAAGAATTCGACAAAATGCTCAAATTTTGAACTGTTAACTCGCAAGGGGTTGTGGACGACAATGTACGATTGGGGCACTCCGACGTGTGTGTTCAATTAAAAAAAATTCTAGCTGGGCACTGAATCTAGCTACGTAACTGTGGAATTATTGTCTTTGCATTCTAGTCTGCTTTGTAAACTACATTTCATTTTTCACACTGCTATTAAACCATTCACCATTGCATTCGTATAAACGTTAAGTAATCAAAAGAGAATGCACAATTGAAGTGATAACTACCAGCTTATAGTAAAACCATTGACCGCGTTGGTTACTGGCAAGACAAAACGTTACATGGCGTACATTTGCGGACCGCTGTAAAAGTTAACCGTTCCATGAAAAGAGCAAGGACAAAAAAGGTATAAAACAAATACGATCAATATCGGAATTATTGATTCGCGTGTTGAGACGGCCAGTTCGACAATAGGCTGATTCTGTGCCTCTGTACTGGTCACAACACAACAATGGACGGTTCCCGGCACGGGTGACTGGACGCTGGGAAAGAGACAAATCTTCAAAAAATGTAGGCAAAAGACAGGGATAATCCCGCGATTAGTAAGACAGTGTTGTGCATGGCTATTCCGTGACTCGACAGCAATGTGGGATGTTTAGAAAGCGTTCATGAAGTCAACGATTCTTTTTCATTTGGACGATTGTATTTTTCAAGTTTCATAGATTATGTGCATCTTAATTCAGTCCTCAGCGTTTGTTCACCTTGCACTTTTCTGTGATTAAAAATTATGGTTTTATGTGCCCAGGCCATGCTTTTTTTTTTTCTTCATTGTTCCTCTGTTTGACCTAGGTATGAAAATTGATGGACCGAAAGAACAAATGTGACCAGTTTACATTTTTGTATTTGTATTGGCTTTCACTCGAAGAGATTTCATTGAATCCGTCATGAGTGTGAAGTATTTAATTTCAAACGTGAAGGGTATGGCAAACATTTAATCATGAATAAATGTTTAACAAGTGCGGAATGTATTACTTTCATCTGATATCGATTTTGTATTTGACGAGTTCCTTTTTGATCGTTGAAGCTGTAATTGGCTCGTCTCAACTTTTGTCACCATAATATTTGAATATCAAACTGCACTGACTAACAGTTTGTGCATGATGCACAGAATGTTAACACAAGAGAGTGGTCGAAGCCTTTCATTTCTCAACGTCTACTTTCAACTTTCAGGCATTGCAAACTTCAGCACCATTACAGGCATCATGGCAACGAGCAACAGATGAAATTTGTTAAACTCTGTGACAAATAATGACAATTAAATGACATGACACTAGCCGTTTGCGGTCTGATTCTTGTATCGAAGGGACATGATGGATCTTAGGAGATGGTCAAAAGTCAGCTGCAATTCTGCATTCCGTACTGCTCAGCCTGCACGAAGATGTGAAACTTAGTGTGGATGATGCGATGATGTTAAAGGCAGTTGTCAAGTAGTGGGCGGAGTGACACAAAGATGATGGCGTCACGCCGTCTCATAGAGAGCAAAAGTGGGAAGATGGTGGCCGGTCAGAGGAAAGACAAATTATCCGCGGCAAGGTAAGTTATCTTAGGCATCATGTACAACAGAGGTTTGTGAAGGGCCTGACTTTGCGTTGTCGTGAAAACACGTGTCTTTATCACTTTGTCATTTGATTAGTATTTTGATGTAGCTAAAAAATGATGTTGTTATAAAGCTGTTTTCGTATGTATGTGTGTGTGGTGGGGGGGGGGGGTAAACTGAGTCCGTGAGATGTAGGAGGCTGGCGGGTGGATTTTAGATCTCGCTCCAGGTTTGTTATCTTTACATTAATATTTGCTATTGGTTGGTTGGTTGGTTCTCGCTCGGTTTTTAGGTAATTTGGTGGGTCTGTATGTTGACTAGACGATATTATGTGAAGTTTTTACTCCAGTTCGCGTTTTTGTAAACTTCTCCAAACCATTCGAAAACTATTCCAGCTATCAATAATCAATCTGCAACCTAATCTCATAGTCAGAAAGTTTTATAGCACAAGTTCACACAACAAAGACGTCAGTGTACTCACTCTTGCAACAGAGCTGGCATGGTTTGCTAGTCCATTTAGTGCCAGATAAACTATGGGTTATTGATCCCGCTAAAATTATTTAAAGTTGCATTGTTACAGAGAAAATATAAAGCAACTGTAATGGTATTGGAAATCAGTAAACTATAATTATTCGGTCAATAATCATATTTGATATCAGTGAACATAATGACTGAGTATTTTTACTGTTGGCCCCATGTGAACTAGATTTCTAAAGACCGACTGTTACCCCCTATTTGCAAAGATTATTTGATATTTTTCTTATTTTTGTTTAAAAATGAAATTCCTTAGCGTTTCAAACAATTTTTTAAAACTGCATTTGCTAAGTTCCGTCAGTACGTTAAAAGAGGCTTTTAACTGAGTTTATGAATATGAAACATCAAGAATCAGGACCCTGTTATGACGTAAAACCAAAAAAAAAAAAAACTGCTTTTCTCATTATTAGGATTTAAAAACTACAGAAGTGTCTGGCAAATGTGGCATGTGGAACATTAGATATTATAGAGACATGGTGAAGTTATCTGAAAGTTTCTCAATAGCGGGATTTCGATGTTCACCATTTATATTAAAAGTCTGTCTTTTGACAAACACTTGTGATATAAAACACGGCTTTAATTTCATTATATAACACGCTGTAACCACATATTATTATTATCATTATCCAGATGTCAATTTACTTTTCACAGCCATTATAACATTGCTTTAAATGTCATGATAGATCTAATGTTAATCTTGCTGAATTTTCCTGCCCCCGAAAAAAATATCCTTTTAAATGTATGTTTCCTACACGGACTTGCTTCATCTTGGAATTTTCAGATGGTACTCACGCAATAATAGGGAATGACACTAACACGAGTTATACTAATTTCTTTTGTGGTCATTGACACCAGTTCAAATACTGCAGTAATAGGGTGGACAGGACGAGGACATTATGCTTCATTTATAAAGAGGAAGCGAGGAGAGAGCCTAGATCACATAAATTGACAAAAACACCGTATGACGATTTTATTTAGAAAGGGTGAAGATGTCGAAAGTTTATAATACCTGCTGAAGCTGTAGATAGATTATTAATTTGATGTGTCTTGAAGGCACATTCTTTAGCTCAGAAATGCAGATATCTGGCCCATTGTACCAGTGGTTGGTCTCTCGAAGGGTTTGCTAATTCGTAGGGGTAACAGGAACAATGCTTCTTGCCATGATTTGTGCGATATGTCAAGTCCACCATTGTTTTACAAGCACAGATCGGGTGATAAAACACGCATTGGTATTACCGGGTCAGGAACTTTGAGACAAACGCTAAGACCACTTATACGACTTTGATCAGGATTTTGCGGAGTAGGAACAGAATATTGCATGCCAGGTCTCGTGGTATCTGGGTACCCTTTCAGATAAAGGCGGATCTAGGGAAAGCGTGCCGTGGACCACTAATACAACTTGTTATCTCTACATTTGTATTGTTACAGTCATGTACGGATCTATTTAAAAAGTTATAAAATATTATAAAAACCACAGAAAATGTAAAAACCCTCTCCAGTGTACCAGTGATAAAGGTTCTTCACCAAAATATTGAGACTTTTTTGTCTCCCCTTTTTCTTTGCGTGTCATTGTATCGTTTGGAAATTATTTGTTACGCGAGGCTTTGCTATATACTTTTTCTTTTTGCCAATTTTTGACTATACGAAGTTATAATACTTTTATGTAACTTTTATTTTGTCTGTGGGCGAAATTTAGATGAAAAAATATGTTTCAGTTCAAAATAAGCTGTCAAATGTATGCAAAGAAACGGTTGAAATCTGTTGATGCCTTACGAAGGAATCTGGGGAAAAAAACGCAATAGATTCCGTTTATTTTTGATGACTATAAACAAACCTGTCTACCTTAAAACTTAAGTACAACGTTTAATGTACATGTATTATACAGTTCTTCCCCAGAAACGTGCCATTGCTCATAACCGATTAACCCTGATTCGCTTCAGGCATTAATCTGCTTAGACATTCGAATGTAATAATCAGGTACAGTGAATTCAGGACAATAGTGAATCATCACAAGATATCGCTTAGTTTGGATATTTGATATTATCGTTGTTCTGTCTATGATCGTGATTTCACTATATTGAGCTATTGATGTCTCGATTTTTTGGTTTGTGTTCACAAAATTGTGATATATTTATTGACATATCACAATTTACATACATTATTATAATATATCATAAGACCAACATGATCTGTATCTTATACAACTCTTGAAAATATTCACGTTAGAACTTATTCAGAGACATTATTCTGTGTGCCCGCATTTCATTGAGGGCTTTTCGATAGGGAAGAAATAGTCAGTTTGCAAATGAATTTTGTATTATAATGTGTTTTTGGAATTACGTTGCAGAGTGCAAGACAGAAATAGAGGGAAAACTATCACGTTTCTGACAGCTAACTTCTCTCCAGTTTCTTCTGACAGTGCGTCTAGATGTCGACTCGGGAATAGCCACGCCCAAACACGATCATAATAGTATATAAAATTGCACTTTCACTAACAAAAAAAAAAGGGGGGGGGGGGGAGGGGGAGGGGTTCAACCGTTCGATAACTCAACTGAACTGAAGTGAAGTCAGTGCACAAACGTGACCTGAACTCAATGACCGATATCGATCATGTCCGTTAACAGATTATTCGATAATGAGTTGTTGACCGAGTGTTGACCACTATACATTGTCCACCCTTTTATGTAGTTAATATTTGATGAGGCTGTCTTGTTCCAGTTGGACTGGTGCAATGAGGAGCAGGCAGTTCGGCGGAAATTGCTCACGTACATGGCGAGAGCGGTTAGGGAACACCATGGATTGACATTTAAATAATGCAAATTAAAACAGAATTGAAATCACTTGGGAAAACAATTATAGTTTTAATTATGAATGGAAGGATTGGGCATTGAAGATCTCTGGTGCAAAATTGCCCCTACTGATTTACATGTATACAAATTATTAATGTGAAGTAGTTTCGTCTTCTAAGCAAAGCAGTATTTTTCTCAGTGTATATATTTTGAGAACTGCATGAGATACCCGGCACTGCCAGAAATAAGCCTGTGCACTCCCAACCTTCTTTCTCTCTCTCTAAAAATATACAATTTTGCTTTGGATCCCATGTGCACCAGGACACTATGCACTCATTTCCGGGCAAGGTAATTGCACCAAACTCAACGCGTATAAAATATAGTTTCCCATGCGCATGAATGCACTCGGCTCATCAAAGGAAACATTTACTTTTAAGAAAACGTTGTAGTTCACTTCTTTACAATATTTCTAAAAGATTTGCAGGAAAGTTGAATCAATACAATAGGTCGATACCCGGGAGACTGGGTTGGATTACTGGACATTTATGAAAATTAATTTTATAATTTTTGAAATTGTCATTCAGGCATAAGGGGCCAAACTGCACCACAATGAAAATAATACTCCTGCCATTATTATTCTTTTTATATAATAAACCAGACCACCAGTTTAAATGGATAACATTTTCTTTATCCAAAGCATTTTTCTATCCAAAAAAATTCAAAAACAAATTACGTGTGACCAACATCTTTGTTTTTGTGATGATGTCCTCGCTTTTGTACACTTTCCTCTACTTTGATCTTAACAGTTCATTGTCGCCATGTGTATTTTATTTTTAGTACTTAGTATAGGCCATATTATACTGACTTGCAGTATCTTTGAATTCAGAGTTTTAAAAATCTTACAAGGGTTATGCTCTTTAGTCACCGAAGAGACTCAGTGTTGCTTACTGTGAAATACTCTTCATTAATAATTATGTTCTGACCGTTTCGAAATGCCACAAAAATATGAAACACACGTATACACGACATTCGCACACTATTCTAGGTGGGAACAAATAAAACGAAAGAATAAGCAAAAGGAAGGATAATAATTATTAGACAGATGGACAATGAAACATGGATGAAAGAGGTATCCGTCATGTTCTACATCGTTTACTTACCAAATCTTGAAAGAGTTTTCTACTTCTTTCGTTGTTTTAGTTTCACTTTTCTTTTTTGTTTGTTTCTTTACTGACCCAGGAAACCGGTATCTTCCAGTAAAAGGGTGTTGTTGACTGGATGGGATTTACCTCTGGTGGCAGATGAAAACGGTAGGCATTGTCGCTGGTGGTGATGATACCAGTGTCAGTAGCCGTGACTTTTGTTTTAAGTGTTTTGGTCGCTGTTATTGTTGTTGTTGTTGTCGTTTTTCCTACTGTCGCTCCGACAAAAGTTGTTACGTCGTTTTGCCTTCTGATTTCATTTAAGAGCATTCGTTCAAATTTAAACTGTAAATAGTTTTGGCATTATTTCTGCAACTTCCCGTAATATTTTTTCCATTGCCTTGTGATGCAAGCATGTAATACGGCACAGGAGGGTGTAATCAATGTCGTTTTTGTGCCTTTGCAGATATTGTGGGTTGGATGAAGCGAGAGAAGAATGGAGACAACAAAAAGAGTGAGTTTCTCTATCTTTGACAATGTTAACTTTGTCTGCCAACAGGTATTTGCTGCGCATACAATGACAATAGTTTTGAACAAAATACACTGGCACATATGGGGTTTAAACACCAGCAAACACCAGATTCGTGCAAACATTTACATTTTTATTCTGGAAACTGTAGTAATTGCTTGGTCATCAATCGTACTAAGTAGAAAAAAATCACGTTAACGCAGTGCCTCGTTGGTACATCTCTCCTTTGCTAAAATAATAATAATAATAATGTAATTAAGTTCGTTCTACGCAATAAGGTCTTTTGTGTGAGCTTTTCTCGAAGAAACCAACCCCCCCCCCTTTTTTTCTCATTTAAACACGTGAAATCACTCTATTGTTTATAGGAATATTTACATGATATGTCTTTGTTTCCGTGATCGGTCTGCAGCATGGACATATTGAGAGATAGAAAAGGGAGAGGGGATGTAGATCTCATGTAAAAATACGTTCAGTGTTTACTGTAAATCAGGTCTTCTGTCATTCTTTCCATTATTGTGTTTCTTTGATTCTTCGTCTTTTCTTCTTGGACCGCCAGAGCCGGTGAGAGACGAGGAGATCCCCGAGGAGCAGTATCGCCATTTGTTTGCTCGATGCAAGCAGTTAGAGAACCAGATGGAGTTTGAGAGGGAGAGCCTGCATGAGAAATACAGGTACGGTGAGAGCATGGACGGAGGCGCCCCAGAGGGAGAGATAAAGGAGAAATAGAGTGAAAGTAGAAGAGTGAAGAAATGGATAGTGGGCAAAGCAATGAAATGTGTCGTGCAAAACGGAAGTGAAAACAACTGTTTCAGAATAAGAGATGTGGTCCCGGGAGAATTGTGTTTGAGATAACTGGAAAGCCGGAAGGTTCTAAGAGGCTTCTCCTCTATATAAACAAGAAAAAGAGAGGGGGTAGTGGCAGAGAGAGGGGGAGGGGGTGGGGAGAAGAAAGGGAGAGTGGAGAGGCGGTGGAAAATTGGTAGGATGGAAAGGAAATAACAGGGAAGGGTAAAATTATGAAATACTTAATAGGCAACATGACAGTTCTTGTGGAGGAGTAAAAGAATGAAGACGATATCGAAACGAGAAAACAAAAATGCAGTCTAATGAGTATGAGAACAAATTCAGATATCTAAAATCTCAGCACATGCATTTTCAGCCATGCAGTTTTATCCCATGTGATGAAAACGAATGTTTCTGTCCCGGGAATAAAGACGACATTTTTGCCCCAGTGTTAATGGAAATTCAAGGCAAATTAATACTCTTTCGTTGAAGGAAACATTGCCAAGTTGGCCCTGTCCAGCCTGAAAGCCTAAAAACAAGCCAGTCCAATCACAAACTTGGAAAACTGAAGGAGGAGAACGTCGACGAGTTGCCAGAAAGAAATTTAATCTTTCCACGGTCATGTAAGAGTGCTGAGTTGCCAGCCACACCCAAAGTCTCCACATTAATGCAGGAAGGGCTGGACAGTGACAGGAAAGACAGTTTGGTAAGCACACTGTTGTTTTCTACTTCCTCGTATGGGGTAAGACAATCATGTTGTCCAGTGATACATTCTGAATGAAACAATGGCGAGAGTATCTCGAACAACGGTAATGCACAGCAGCATGCTACGTCAGTGTTTTTAAATTCCTTTTGTGTGTGCGTAACCCCTCGTTCACACCAGAGATCCCTCTTTTGTTAACTTTTGTAGTATTCACGAATGGACGAGATTAATCTTTATTTCTCGCCTATTACTGTTCACACCTAGCTCTCATAAGTTTGGTGAGAACACTATTAGGTGAGATACAAAGAATGACGTCTTCTGTCCGTAAGTCGTAAGAAAGTTAACGAAAACGGATCTCTGGTGTGAACGCGGGGTAAGAGTATCTCTGTACAGTCTCACTTTTATGAAATTGTTGTCGCATCAACTGACTTGTCAAAAAGGTTGGGTTCTTTTGCTACAACCGCATTATAGTACAGTTCTGTAGTGTATTGTATGTGGTTAACCTATTGGCGACCTTAGCTCTTGTTTGTTTCAACTCTACTTTTGTGCACAACTGAGAAATTCGACGTTAAACGTTTGCGGCTTTAGTTATTATGATAGGGAATTAAAATAAATCGGAACTGTGAAACAGTTTGATAAGTGCCATAAAACATTTTAAACAAGCGTCAAAGTGTGCATTTGTTATCCTTTCTCCGCATACTAAAAGATCTCCAGTTTTTTCAGAAAATAGAGACAGAACAAACAAGAACCAATATCGCGCTATGACTGTCTGCAAGACGGAGTGTGGTCCCTGAGAGTGTTTAAGTTTTGTTTGATCAAAACTATTAGTTAGTGTAGCTATTGCCACCCCGGTATGAAACCAATGTGCTGTTCTGAATCCCATGTCATGTCGAGTCACTTGCTAAAAAAAACTCGATTAGTTCCAACGATTCCACTTTGTTTGTAGAAGGTAACTGAATTCAGAGTGAATTGCCTTTGTTTAAGACATGCTGGAACGTTTCGAGATATGAGAAGGTTAATGTTGATTCTAACAATAAAAGTAGGCACTTTTCTGTGAAACTTTCAATTTCCAAGAGAGAACTTCTTAGGAGTATGAAGAATTTCATACGTAGACTGAAAATGACTTGTATTCCCACTGCAATATCAACTAGCATGACAGTCTATGAAGGGACTTGTGTAGTTGACTGTCTTAATTTATAGTGTGAATAAAGAAATACAGATACACAATTACTGTATACTTGTGGAATAGAGATGGAAAGATACACAAACGAAGTAAGCAGAGAATGAACGTCAATGGATTATTTCCACTTGGTACTCGCACAGTTTCTCAGCCGTAGTCACAGCGTGATTGACGATACCAAGCTACGTGCCTATGGCTTGACATTACCACCGGACGAGAAGACGGCGAGACTGCTAGAACTGGCAGGAAGCTTCATTGCCAAGGCTGAACTGGCCGCCCAAAAGGTCAAGGTTGCACAAAATGAGGTGCTTGATGAAGGCTATGATTCAAAGGTTTGTCAATGTCTTTATTCTCTCCAATTTTGGATAATATCTAAGCGTAAGATAATGTGAGCTCATTTATTTTGCGCCAACAGTTGTAGCAGTCATTTTTAACCAAAGATTTGGTAGTGTTTCCCCCAGGCCATAATTTGGTAATTTTAGACTTGAAAGTATGTTTTCTTATTGGAAAAGGGTCTCAGGTGTGAAGCGTTGTTTTCTTTAGCAGATTAATTTGTTCCGTCATGGTTAACAGTAACATCCACGCAGTCAATCAGTATGATCTACACAAATTATTTTTTTGTTTAAGTTTTGGCGGTAGGTTCCACTGCCCACGTGAGTGGTAAGCGGTAATGAGCATCTTACAAGTAAGCCTACGGTTGGCATGGTGGCAGTTACGTCCGAGACAATCACTATCACGATTGACACCATTACGTTTACAAAAGGAACCATCCATGGCCTCAAATAATCCAGTTCTATAAATAAATGACAGTTCTTGTTTAAGTTAAGATTGTTCTTAATACGGTGACTGAACTCATTTTCACTCATTCTATGTTATACAAGAATAACTATTAAAGTGCGTTTTTGTTCTTCTTCTTCTTACATCGCCAATGTCTTTATCAATATCATTTTTGTCCAGGTTGTCTTTACCACTATCGTGTGATACTCTTGTCTTTCATTGATCCAGGTTTCCAGTAATGACGCAGATCTGCCTGACGACGAGGTCGAGGGATCAAAGGTCGCCCAGTACGACACAGCGTCTGTCTACACCAATTTGGATAGTGTTGTGAATGACCAGTCTATGGCGGGCTTCGACATCAACCCTGCTGACATGACAGCTATCTGGGCCGGACATGAATACGCCGGCGATGAACAAGAATATCTACCATCTCATAGAAGTATGAGCGACAGTGAAAAACATAGTGAAGAAGCTCAACATCTGGTTCAGGTTCCTGTCTCAACACTTGAGTCTGGCAGAGACGCCATTGCTAAGCTTATGTATTCTTGTCGGGATCGGAGCGTTTACGAAAGAATGCCCAGTAGGAGGATGAGAAACCCTGGCTTCAGATACGCAGGGAAAGAGCAAAGCCGCTTAATGGAGACCAGCCTGAACACCATCACTCCCGGCTATCTCAGCATGCATCAGTTTTCCAACGTATCCAACTTCCTACACTATCCAGTGCAACATCCCCATTCAGAGTTCATGCAACAACAACAGTTGCTGCAACAGGAACAAGAACAACAACAACAACAACGTCAAAAGCAATCTCAGCAACAGAATCAGCAGCAACAGCAACATCAACAGGATACGTTACCCAAAACCGTGGCTCTTACACGAATCAGTCTTCAAGATTCCGGCGGAGCTGATAGCGCTGAGCGCATACACTCAGGTGGAGATGCTTCCAACTCATATTTACTCCGTAATATCAGTCCCAACACACGCACCTCCAATAGACAGCAAAGTGCCAAGCGAGCAATGGACCTTAGGCTTGAACGTTCAAACTCTGCCAAACAACAGTCTCACATATCGAAAGATAACACCAACGGTGCTGTTGCAGATGTTACCATATCCGAAGTAAATGATGCTTCAAATGTGGAATTTACTGAGAAACAGACCTTCTTGCAGAATACTGATGGAGTATCGAGTAATAAACCAATGCAATTTTCCATGTCTCTGTATCTGAGAGGACTCAAATCTGGACCTTCAGGGAGTAAAGGAACAGTGACTGATGCTGATCATTCATCCACACCCAAAACTGTTTACACAAGGAACACCTTAACAGTAGATAGTATTAGTTCTGTTCGTTCCCCCCGAACTTGCTCACCTACTCCTCTGGACACTTGTCGGACAGCAGGTAGCAATGGTCAGCCAACAGAGAAAAGCTATTCCACTTCATCTTTCCCTATGGCAGATCTGCTTCCAGCAGTAGAGAGGAATTTGAGACGGCGAGCAATACACGGTAAGGTTTCGGGGGTGTTGTATTATAGCTAGCTGAGCATTTCTAACATAAGTAAAAGTAGTTACTCTAAGATCTACTATAAGAAGAAAACAAAATTAGCGACGCGAGTGAGCAGAAGTTCCCTTCTACATAGATTCTCATTCTTTGTCATCTTCAGATATTGAAAATCTTCCATACTTCTCCCTCTCTGTCTCTGTCTGTCTGTCTGTCTGTCTGTCTGTCTGTCTGTCTGTCTGTCTGTCTGTCTGTCTGTCTGTCTGTCTGTCTGTCTGTCTGTCTGTCTGTCTGTCTGTCTGTCTGTTTCTGTCTCTCTCTCTCTCTCTGTCTCTCTCTCTTTCTCTCTCTCCTTCTCTCTCTCTCTCTCTCTCTCTTTCTCTCCCTCTCTCTCTTTCTCTTGTTCCTTTGCTCTCTACGGCTGACTCACTGAGCAAGGTGAGCGATAACATTCTTCACACCACATTACATTATGGAACAGTTATGTACAGACAATAACTGCTTTACGATTCCATTTCACAAAATTTATTCTCAGATTACTAGGTAACTAACATTAACGAGGTGATCCTGTACTTATATGTCATAACAGAATCCAGAAAATACAGATCACCCAGTGCATTGGCATTCGAATAGTGCGTCACAATATGAAGAAGACGCTGATGTCGAAAATTACGGGCTTACATTTTGTGTTCAGTCTTTCATCAGATTTTCTTGTGATACCGACCATTAACATTTGTAAACGACTTCCATTTCAGTGGCAGTATCACTACTTTAATTAAGTTACCTTGGTTTGTCATGCATGGAATTTCTCTTCAATATTCCATCTGTCTCAGGTCTTGGCAAGCAACAGTTAATATATCGATCTCAGACATCCCTAGACGCCACAGCATGGAAACAAGCTGGAGCTTTGGGAGGTGCAGGAGGGGTTCCTCCAGCCACAGCTAGTTGTCAAGACTTGTACTCTTCCTCCATGCTCGGTGGGGATGACCATCGAATGCACCGGAGCAGAAGAATGTCCCGGGATGGGCGGGTACCTCCTGGAATTCCACTCATTCTTCAACAAAAAGTATGTGCTAAATTTCCTCAGCTGGCAAGAAATTTGAAAGCAGGACATTTTTTTTTTCTTGTCCTTTTGGTTTACTTTTCTTCTGCTCTTTCCGTCTCTCACCCTCAATTTCCTCTTTGTTGGTCTCCACACTTTGTAGATATATGACGTCTTTCTTTTGATTCGGCTTTTATTCCATGACTTTTGATCATGACATTATCTATGCTTGTTAATATCCACCTGATGCCACAATTGTGGGAACTGAAAATTAAAAACTTGAGATCGAAATCCTGGTTTGTTGTAGGCCATTTAATGAACAGGTAAAATGTGACCTACTGAAACCAATGTATTCAATAGAACTTGTAAGCTTCGGCAGTGAAAAGAGTTATGTAGGAATGGGCTACTTCAACCATAGTATATGAAAATACAAAACACAAAACGAATTAATTTGACGTTCTTTTATTCAGTTAGAAATTTGTCAATTTGTTTTTCATTACTGGAGACAAATTGTGTTGCCATTTTGTTTTGATTGTCTTGGCGCAGACTTCGATTTTTAAGCACTTTGCGACGATCGTAGGCTTAGCAGGAAGCGGAAGTGAAAAGGGCCACTTTTACCATCTTTCCTGCTCAAAGCATAAACAATCGCTTACGAATCTGCTTTATTTTACGTGCATCTGGTACATTTCACGTGGATCTTCTATTTGCGGCTGCTGTAAAATCACCACGCCATACTTTTAACTTTACCTACGCCATGTTCAGACAGTCAAATCAAGCTCTGGATAAATGCTTAATTACTGTATGATTTCCTTTGTTATTGCCATGTGGGGCGTGTCATCATATTTTAGGTTTATCTATGTTCTTGTACCAGGGTCACGGCCCACCAGGTTTTCGGCCCCACCAATCATTATCACCTCTCCAGCGAGCCAAGGAAATCGCAGCTCGTCGTATTCATGGACATATCACCACGTTACCCGTCAGTTGCAGTTATCAGTGTATTTGCATGGTTTTCTTTCTCTCGTTTCATTTTAATTTTTTTAATTTATGGTAGGCCATTTTGTCATAATGACTGTCAAGACTTTCTGCGTAGTTCCAATCTTGTTCATCTTAAAATGTCACTACTTTCCTTCCCTTTCCCCCGTCTGCCTCTCCCCCCCCCCCCCCTCTCTTTTTAATGAGATTGTATCCTTTTTCTCCTCACTTTTTATCTTCTTCCGTCTTTCTCTTCCACCATCGACAAAATTTTGGAGATAGACTACATGTTGCACAGTGATTGATCTTTATCATAATAATTAGCTTTAGTTGAGTTCAAGGATTTCAAGGGAGGCAATTTGTATTTCACCAGGACGGATCTGAGACAGTAAGAGTAACATCCCCTCAGTACCAAACGCTCAAAATGGACAGAATAAACTCGGCCTCCAGGTAAATCAAACTTTATTATTTCCAAATTCAGACTAGCTCTTGCCTGTCGCTTTGATCCATGCATATTTTGAAAATTTAAATACGCTTCGCACTGTCAGCTTTGATGTCACTAATGTTTAGGAAATTATGAGGCGACTAATTGATAGCAAATTCACTGTTGCTTGGCTTTTGTAAAGTAGCGTTGGTGATAATTATTATTGATGTTGTTGAGCATTATTTTGTCTGATTTTCTTCCTGCCGCGGGCTTAATTTCTTTTGGTGATTGGGTTGAAATAACGGTGGCAAGGTTTGTGTATTGATGCTTTGTCTATGCTGAGGATTTAAAACATGGTGTTCACTTTGCACTATTCTAATTTGTTAGTGGAAAGTCAAAATCCAGTCATAGTCAAGGACTGGCCAGATTCCTGGGTGACTCCGTGGAAAATTGTGGACCGAAAGAGAATGTCACCATTAATATTTCATGTTGTGATGATTATAAGGATTATGCACTGCATTTAGTTCTCCAGATTAAATTTGTATGACTTTAGCTGTTACCTAATGTAACCGTCCTCACTTGAATATAATCCAAACAAAAAGTAAAGTGTGTCAATTTCCCACTGCACTCTCTTCCAAAAAGGCTGTTAAGGGTTTGTTTTTGTTTGTTTTTACTATTTTATTACTTTCGCTCATCTCTAAGCCCGCACATAAAACAACTGTTATTGCATTGCTTGGATTATGACTGCTTCGTAATTAATCATATTTGGAATATTAAGTGGGATTTTTGTTGTTAATATTGTTGTAATAGTTGTTGTTGTTGTTGTTGTTGTTGTTGTTGTTGTTGTTGTTGTTGTTGTTGTTGTTGTTGTTGTTGTTAATAAGAATCTTGAGAGATTATATCTTGCAATATGCTTCTGCTGTCTTGAAACACACGTTTTCCTCATTGCCTGACACCACTGTCTTTTTCCACTATGCACACAGAGCTCAGCCCGGGAGGCCCCGCATCACGTGTGATGTGAAAGCTTTAGTCAAAAGTTGTCCGGTGACAAGCCGGAGAAGGTCACCCACCGTAATATAATCTACCGGTATAAATACTTCACTGAATTCAGGCATTAGCTAACATCACGCTTTTGCAGTGTTTAAAATACTGAAATGTACCCTGTTAGATTCTTCATTTATTTTGCAACATCCCTTCATAGACTAATATTGCCTTTTTTTTTTCATTAGATCTACCTAAGGTAAAAATCTCACGATGTTCATATCAGAATAATTATGTAGTGATTAACACCTTTCGAAAAGTCCTTGTGGTGAACAGCTCGATTTTATGTTACATATCTCCCCGTGAATTTTAATCTACACAGCAACCATCCTGTTGTGGCTGTTTCAGGAGTCTTTGTGCTCAGTGTTTTAAAATACGTCTCAGGGTGTTAAATTACCGCTACTGAGTTTAAAATAGAATGCGAATTCGAGCTTGATAAAGATATTATATGCATCATATCAAGCTTACACGCCTAATTCGAATTTTACGACATTCACATAACACAAACAAATCTGCACAGATTGCACATACTTTTGATTGCATGCTTGGATGCACACGGACAGGAATTCGTACTCGCATTATTACATTCTCGTGACGTGAAACTCGTTTTGATTGTCCCACTAATGACCTGTTTGCATTTGATCACAAAATATTCTTCCCAACTTTTACTGTAATCTGACGTTGTGATTGATAATGCGCCACTCTAATTTGCCATTTGACTTTGAGAATCAAAGACAAGTTTTCTATTTGGATATCAGTAGAAAAATGGGAAATGCGCCTGGTTATATTTCTGCTGAACCCCCTTTTGAGAATGATAAAAGTGTCAAATTAAGTTGTCGCAGTAACTGCAAATAATGACGACAAACTACGTTTGGACACTTCACATCATTATAGGTGGTGACTGTAAGCATTTGTGTGTGAGAGAGAGAGAGAGAGAGGGAGAGAAATGAAAATGTATAGGTTTGTGACAGCTTTCCTAAGCCGCAATCCCCTAGTTCACATTTCTTTTGTTACCTGATTTCTCTTCTTTTGGTTTGTTATTTGGTACTACAGGGTTATCTAAGTTGCAAAATGTTAACTAAAATGCATGCAGTTCACTGGCAGTTTACCTTACCTGGAATAATTTTTTTGTTGTTATTTATTTGTTTTTTTGTTTGTTTTGTTGTTGTTTTTTTAAGATGAATAATTATGTCAAGAAAAAAGCAGCCTTGTTATTACATATATTGACAATGAACCAGCCAAAAGGTTAGTATTGGATTATTTGACAGAATGGTCTCTGAAAGATTAAAATGGAAGTATAAGCTGTTAAAAATAATCTTCCAGATTAGCTGTTAGGGTTACTCTGATTTAAGTTTGGAATGGCCTCGTGTTATATATGGTTATTACTTTGGCTGATCTTGTGATCACTGCTAATATCTTTCGGTGCTGTCGTGAGTGTACAAGCTAATCAGTGAATTCCAATTACATTATTTTGTGATCGATAATATTGTGTTTACTATGTTTACTAATTCTTTCTGCCTTTTGCGGCTTATCATCTGCAATAACAGTTAAAGTGTGTTTTAATTTATTCCTGCACTGTTCTTAATCAATGTTCTGCACGAATTGCTCAGTGGTCAAGCTGGAAATGTTGTATGACAGCCTGATATTACAAGCCATGAAACTTAAATTAGCTTAGATAAGACATTAATATAATTTCGGGCGTGCTCTTGTTCAAACAATAAAGTTTATTTTGTTTTCTAACCTTTTTCTTCTCTTTGTTCGCTGGATTTGTCCTTCTCACTTAACAACTCTTGCAAAGGAGAACATGCTCATATTGTTTTCCTTTTTTTTTTTTTTCGATTGAGGGATTTGACCGAGAGGGTGGGGTCGCAAAGCTTTTGAATATGATAAAAATTTGTATGTACTGTATTTCTGATCCTCTGCATAGTTAACGCGAGCTCGTGAAAACGACTTCACCTGGGAAAAAGAAACTTAATAATAATAATAATAATAATAATATATTGCATTTATATAGCGCCCAACCCCGTCGATGACAAGCTCTGGGCGCTTTAACAAACTCTTACACACACACACACACACACACGCATACACAAAAGAAATTCAAAAATATTTACTATTGTTGCTGCCGAAAAACACCTAGCCTAGTTTGTCTGAAAGAAATGGGTCTTCAGATGGCGTTTGAAAGAACCAATGTCATTAATTTCCCTGGTTGTCTTTGGAAGAGTGTTCCAGATGGTAGGGCCAAGAAATGAAAAGGACTTTTCTCCTACAGTGGACAGATTCATTTTAGGTACTTTCAATTTTGTAGTGTCAGATGATGATCTTAGTTGACGAGATGGAACATAGTAATCAGTTAAATCAACTAGGTACGATGGAGCAGTATTATTGACACATTTGTGACAAATGGATGACAATTTGTACATTATTCTTTTCTCGACTGGCAGCCAGTGCAAACTCTGCAGAAGTGGCAGTGCTGAATCTCTTTTCTTTTTCTTCAGAACAAGTCTCGCTGCATTGTTTTGAGCAATTTGGAGTTTTCTAATATTTTTTTGTGAAATTCCAGCCAAAAGGGAGTTGCAATAGTCAAGCTTTGAAAGTACAAAAGAATTTACTAAAACAGCCGCAGTTTCAGTTGAAATAAGATGTCTGATTTTACCAATTTTCCAGATTTCCATGTATAGAATACGAATGAGGTGACTAACCTGAGATGACATAGAAAGATTTGAATCAATGTAAACCCCTAGGTTTTTTACTTTTTTTGAAATTTCTATTGAATTAGTGCCAATTATCATCTCAGTTCTGTCCACTTCTTGCAGAACCCGCTCACGGCCTAATAAAATAACCTCAGTTTTATCCTCATTTAGTGCCAGTTTGTTTTGGTTCATCCAGCTTTTAATTTCTGTTATACAGTTTCCAGCCTGCTGCAGAAGGCTGTCAACATCGCATGGCAAGGCAGAACTGTAGAGCTGGGTATCATCAGCATAGAAATGATATTGTAAATTAAATTTCTTTATTTCATGTACAAGTGGAATAGTATAGATAGTAAACAAAATAGGACCAAGCACTGAGCCTTGTGGTACGCCATACTGAAGCGCATAAGAAAAAGATCTTATTTTGTTGGTTACAACAAATTGGTGGCGATTTGACAGGTAAGATTCGACCCATTTAAGGGCGACCCCTCTGATTCCAAACGATGTTTCTAGCCTTCTGAGCAGGATTTCGTGATCGATGGTGTCGAACGCTGCTGATAGATCCAACAAATTTAGCAGAGTAATATTTCCAGAATCTGCCTTTACTAATATGTCATTCATGATTCTTAATAGTGCAGTTTCAGTACTGTGGTTACTTCTGTAAGCAGATTGAAATGGTTCCAACAGGTCATTATTTCTCAAATGACACATTAGTTGTTGTAATATCACCTTTTCAAGGGTTTTTGAAAGAAAAGGAAGGTTTGAGACGGGTCTATAATTTTTCAACATGTTTTGATCAAGAGTCGTTTTTTTCAAAAATGGTGTTACCCAGGCTGTTTTAAAATAATCAGGGACAGACCCACTTAAAATAGAGTTGTTTATTATTTTTGTAATAGTTGGAACCAGTTCATCAATACAAGATCTAACCAAAAATGTAGGAATAGGATCAAGGTCACAACATTTTGATGGCGATGCCATGATGATAGATTTTACAGATTCATTCGACACAACACCAAAAGTGTCTATAGGATTTCCCTGAAACTCATCAAAATGATCAATGGCATCAAAACTGTCAAGATTTTCTCGGATAGTTGTAACTTTTTTACCAAAATAATCAGCAAAAACATTGGGCAACAAATTGTTCTCGTAAATTGTGGGTAGAGGTGTTTCCTTTCTTTTCCCTGTGAGTTCATCACAAATACTAAAAAGTTCCTTACAAGATGTAGAATTTTGAAGTTTAGTGACATAGAAGTCTTTTTTTGCAAGTTTAATAACACATTTCCATTTGTTCTTCTGGTGTTTGAAAATGTCCTTGTGGACTGTAAGACCTGTCTTTAACCATTTCCTTTCTGCTTTGCGACATTCTGCTTTGGCTGCTTTGACATCTAGGGTGTACCATGGAGCGAACGGTCTGTTGGAGATTGACCTGGTCTTGATAGGTGCATGTCGCTGTAGTAGATCTTGCTGGATGTTATTATAAGATGTGATGTCGCCTTCAAAGTTCTCGAGAGCATTGGCCATTTCCGTCTTGAAGGCATTGATGTCCTTACCTTTTATGTTTCTGGACGACACAACTTTTTTGATGATATTTGGCTTTGCGAAATCAATATCGAGTACGATGGTTTTATGATCCGAAATGAGTTTTCCTAGGACGGCGGTGTTGGTGAAGGTGCTCAAGGTTTGTTTGATGATCACTATATCTAAGATGTGACCAGCTCGATGAGTTGGACATCTGATTATCTGAGACATGTTGCATTGGTCGATAAGTTCTTTAAGTCGTTTTACTTCAGATGATGTTTCAGAATCAAAATGAAAATTAAGATCACCCAAAAGAACAGGGTATCCTTTCTCGCAGGTTAAGCGTGGTAGGAGAACTTCAAGTTCACTCAGAAAATTGGTTTTACTGCCTGACGCTCGATAAATGCAGACAAAATGAAAGACTTTGGTGCCAAGATCTAATGATAGCTCCATAATCTCAAATGTTTCAGGTTGGTAGCTAGTTTCCGGTTTAATAACAATTTTTTGTTCAAGTGATTTTCTGAAAATTACAGCGATCCCGCCTCCAAGACGATTTTTCCGAGGAAAAGATTTAATTTTGAAATTAGGAGGTGTCAGTTCATCTTCAATAATAGCATCACGCTCTTGCACTAACCATGTTTCAACGATAAACAGTAAATCTAGATTCTTTTCGTGAATGAGGTCCACAATGTCTTCAGTTTTATTTCTAGATGACTGAGCATTTAAATAACCAACTCTGATGTTACTGCACTGGTCACGTTCTACATCATCAGTGTCCACTTTGATTAAATTTGCTTTGCATACTTGTCTATATCCAGGGAGACAACCATGTCTACTGGTGATGTTTACTTTAATTCTCTGTTTGCCTCCCCTTCTTGAGCGTTTGGTTGCTGGTATTAAGTTAATTTTGTTGTTTCTTAATCTATGCATTACACTAGGTGGTACAATTGCTGTGTTCAAGGGTCTTAAAGCACACAGCTGGTCTCTTGAATAGGCCATTGTGGGATTACACAGTTGTTGACTGAAGGTGTTCATATTCACTTCACCAAGCACATCAGTGTGCACACCGGTCTCAGTGTGTAAGTGTTCACTTGTCAAAACAATGTTACCTGTACTAGCCATGAGTAGTGACAGGCCAAGAATAACACAAGCACAATGGTGGAAATTATTCCAACTTGAAGATCTTAAAATTGATCTGAGAATTTCTGACTTCAATTTCATAATTTTCACAATATTTTTTCACACATGAATTCACTGAAACCTAATAAACATGCTGGTATAAAAATCCAAAAGAAAGCCGATGTTGATCAGGAACAACAAGTAATAAAATGCAGAGCACAAAAAGGCTGCCAACCGGCGCACTGTGTCATTCTGTGTCATTACTTTGCAAGTAACTCTGTGTGTTTTTTCTGGAATTTCCATGCTAAAGATCTGCAATAATATATGTAAGTAGACGGGATTTTCCAGCTGAAGCCAAACTCTCCCAAGTCCCTGGCTTCAACTACAATTTTTGGTTGTTGCTGCTGGTATGGAAGAATTTATTTATATATAATTATAATATGTTGCATCCTCTTGGGTAAAGCATCACGACCTGAGTCTCTCGCAAGTGCCATACAGCTACTTTAGTTATGCTTTAAGTCCCCCCCCCCCCCTATGATCTTTTTCTTCCATTCTTCATTCTTAAACATGGTGTAAAACTCAGTCTGAAGAAATACGGTTTTGACTTTTTTAGAAGTGTCAGTCCTGGAAAACTAATTTCAGAATTATTTTTCCTGTTCATACAGGCAACTGGGCAGAATCATCAATGGCACTTGGAGACAGTCTTGAGTCAGGAGAGTGTCAGAGAACATCGCTACTCAGGTGTGAACAGACAATCCGCGAAATGGCTGACTTATTCCCTGCTATGCTGTCAAATGATTTACACGGAAGATAGCACGGAGTGCCAACTCTAATATTGTCAATGAAATTGTTTTTTGGCGTAATTTCTGGATACTTGAGATGCCACTAATTTTTGTTCTGTAGCATATTTTTGTATTTGTATTTGTATTTGTATAACTCTTTAATCCCATTTGGGAAATTTTGCCTTTGTGCCATTGCAGCCCAGTTATAACTGGAGCAGGCACGTCGTCGCCACAGTGCAGCGCCGGTCGGCGTTTTTTTTTTTTTTTTTTTTTTTGGGGGGGGGGGGAGATGAGGGGGGACGGGGAGGGACTTTATGTAATGCTGAAATGCTGTTTGTGCTCAATATTGTTTTCTAATGACATGCCATGCCTTTGGTGAGAACCTTTCTTTTTAAATGCCATCTGAGGGCATCCTAAAATTTGCAGTATTGTTGTGCATTTGTTCAGATCATAAAATTGTATGACTGCATATTAACATTAACTGATTATTTCAGAAACTTTATCCATGTACAAAAATACTATTGCTATATTGTTGCCATGTAAAAACGGTTGTTATGTGGATAGAGTGATTGATATTTCACTACAGTTATTAAATTAAATGACTATTTTTTTCTACCAGTTGATAAACTTTGCGTTTGTTGTCATACTGTGTGCTGTAATCATGAGTGACTGTTCTGTTACCGTAGGCAACTATGTATTGTTCCGAACATTTCGTAATTTCTAAGGAGGTACTCCGAACAAGACGAACAGAAGATAAAGAGAGATACCGGTACCAGCCCTGTTGATTTTCTCACGCTTGGTTTGTGCCAGATAGTCTGGCAGTGTTTTCTCATATTTGCCCTGGAGCTGTCTCTGTCCCTCTCTTTCTACCTACCTACATACCTACCTGCCTGCGTGCCTTACCTACCTACTAACTTACCTACCTACTTACCTACCTACCTGCCTACCTACCTACCGACCGACCTACCTGCCTGCCTTACCTACCTCCTTACCTACCTACCTGCCTGCCTGCCTACCTACATTCCTACCTACCGACCGACCTACCTGCCTGCCTTACCTACCTCCTTACCTACCTACCTGCCTGCCTGCCTACCTACATTCCTACCTACCGACCGACCTACCTGCCTGCCTTACCTACCTCCTTACCTACCTACCTGCCTGCCTGCCTACCTACATTCCTACCTACCGACCGACCTACCTGCCTGCCTTACCTACCTCCTTACCTATCTACCTGCCTGCCTGTCTACCTACATTCCTACCTACCTACTTACTTACCTACCTACCAGCCTTCCTACATATCTACCTACCTACTTTTACTTACCTACCTACGTGCCTTCCTGTCTGCCTTGCCTACCAACCTACCTACCTGTCTACCTACCTGCCTTACCTACCTACGTACCTGCCTACCTACCTACCTACCTGCCTACCTGCCTACCTGCCTACCTACCTTACCTAACTGCCTACCTATCTACCTATCTTACCTACCTATTTTCCGATCCGAAACAGCGCATAGCAATCGGCACATTTTTGTACTGTTTTGTGTTTCGTCATTCCGGATGGGCGGGCGGTCCCTGGAAGCCACCGTCAATAACGTACCAATGGGTGGCCAAAGTATTGGTCTTGTCACATGTTTGAAATATACGAGGAAGGAAGCCCGGAGAAGTGGTTGTAGAGGTCATCATTAGTACATGTTCTGACATTGTGACACCGTCTACTGCTGAGGTTATCCATTGCATTTATTTCCACTGGTATATTGCTGTTTAGTGTTATGTTATTATGCCAAAAACCATGTATTGTGGAAATAAAGATTGATATATCTATCTATGTAGCTGCCGTTCTGTTTATCTGCCTACCTGCCTAACTGTCTGCGCCTGCCTGCGTGCCTGCCTACCTGCCTGTCTGTCTCTCTGTCTGTCTGGCTATCTGTGTGACTGTCTGTCTGTCCGTCTGTCTGTCTGGCTGTCTGTCTGTCTGGCTGTCTCTCTATCTGTTAGCCTAACTATCTGTCTAGACCAGCCTTTGTCTCATATTCTCTCAGACATAGCCAGAATAACTCACTGTCTTTTTGTCATGCTCAGTCGTCCTGCCACTCTTTGCTCTTTCTGTCAATTTTTATTCTATATCATGGCCTTATTTTCTCTCTTAGAAATTAAACTCGCTCTCTTTTCAAAAAACCATTTGCTCACGAGCTTTCCTTTTTCGTAAATCTATGATACTTTCAGTTCATCCTCTTATATTTAAGTTGACCAATTTTCTTCATTATCTTATTAATAATTAAATGTGCGCTGTTGAGAAAGATGTCTAAATTCAGTTTTATATATACAGAGTTTCGTTACACATTATCAAAACTGACATTTGAAAACTATATTTACAAGTAAAGACAGGTTACGAGCACTAAGGCTCTAATATGGCATTTAACTATATAAAAATCTATGAAATATATACAGTGCACTCTTTATTCATCTTGTATGTAAAACAACAAAATAATCATAATTGTCATACCACAGCGGGTAAGAAGGTAAATGACAAAAATTAACAAAACCAACTGTATATATGGTAACAATACATAATGACGTCGGCGTAAGCCCAGAACAAATTACATGTAGGCCTATGATTAGCATGCGCTCTTTAGAACAAATTAATACTCGCGCTATCGGCATGTTCATTTACCAGCAAGGTTGTGTACAATACTCAAATCTTCAATTATGTACTGAGCGAGAAGTGATGATTTTATTGCTGCTAGGTATAAATTCTCCAGTAATACATAATTAGGAAAATCCTGAATGAAATAGAACTCCAGTTGTGCACTTAGGATTTCCACCCCACAGTGCCAAAACTATGCGTGATCAAAAATATAACACTTTGTACCAAGGCTTTCCTTATTGCTTCTTTCCGTTTTCTTTCGAAGGAATCACACTTATAACAGCTACAGCTGAAATATGGATTGCACAACAAGTAATCTCGAGATGACGTCATGGTAATCGAGTCATCGATGGTTCTCAATAGCGCAGAACCGTTTTTTTTTTTTTTTTCATTCATTTAAAGATCCTCGTCTCGTTGGAAGAAATTTACACTTTATAGTTACTCCTTTATGACCTCGCGACATTAGCATCTACGTGTGGCCCCAGGTTTAGCCATGCTTAGAATAAAGGTTATGATCAAATTGTGAATGAAAAAAGACATTGCCATGAGCCACGAATAAGTCTGGGGTGATCTGCTCCAACCACTGCACCATTCGTGTCAATGTGGGACAGACACGTGTGCTGTTTCCATCCAGCCATTTTATTCGCTGACGAAAACGAGCATTTACTGATGTCGCTGGGAACTGGCTACAAGACGGACAGAAACAGAGAGAGAGACAAGTGTTCAAAGTGCATGATTTATCCATATTTTCAGTGACATGTAGACGAAGAGAGAGAGATAATGTAGAAGAAGAGGCAAGTCCACTGCCGGATTTACCATGAGGCTAAGTAGGCTGAAGCCTAGGATCTCAAAGTTTAGGGGGCCTCGCCGCTGCGGGCCAATCTGTACAATATTTTGTGAGACCGTAGCCTTTTCTTACATATGATATTATAATGCACTGTATCTTCTGAACAAAGTTTTGTAATTATCCTAGCTTAAGCCCTTTCGAGAAGGAATTGCAAAGTGCCGAATTTTAAACACCTATCATCACCACTGGCGTTACTCAAATTATTTAAAACACTTCCATCTTCCTCTAGGCGTGAAGATGAGGGATTGGGGGGGGGGGGCCTCACAACTAGAATAGCAAGAGCCTCTCTTCATCCAACTCCGGCCCTGGGCAAGTCATGCCTTTCTGGCAGAAAGAAAGATCTATACATCTAGGAGCTAGCATTAGAGAAATGACACGGGAAGCCGAAGGCCTTTCTAATGGCCATTAATTGCAAAAGTAGACATTCAAGGACGTGCAACGTCTTTTTGCATTGCCTCTGAAGATGATGGTCAATTCAAATAACAAAGGGATGACAAGAGAAATATTTGATGCTGCAAGTCTCGGCAACAACACAAGATCATCTGATCCACAAGAAAATGCGTACAAAAATATTTTGAAAGGCTAATGTTATTAGTCAAAACGTGGCTCTTCGTAGTTTTTCGCCATGCACCAATGGAATGGATTAGGAATTCTCAGGGAGGCAACTCCGCCTGCACCATGTCTTAACGAATAGATAGGCTTTCCAGATGGTGCCTGAAAAGACTACCCTCTCTCCTCGTCAATGCTGTGGGTTCGTGACTTGAGCATGGACAGTCTGTTTAGATCTGTGGCAGATGGAAGGAAACGACTAGAGGTCTCTCCTTCCGCAATTGTAGCTCGACGAGGACCTCCTGTCATGATTGTCTCAAATCTCTCAAGTGCTATTTTGGACGTTTCTGCTTGAATTTCGTGCGACATTCTCCGAGCTTCGTGAATATTCAGCATTCTCCGTGCGTCTCTTATATTATGCCCTGCAGAAGAGGATGTAACGTTTTGTGAAGACCCGTTCTGGGATTTACCTGAATTCAGTGACTGACCGGAGCTATAAGGTGATGTTCGGACAGGTGATGTCTGGCGGTATTCTGGACTTTGATGCCCGCTTGAACTAATCCTACTTCTATAATTTCTCGGTTCATCTACTGGCGTATTACACTGGCTGACAAACGTCTGATTATTCACATTAGGTGCACTATAACGTCGATCATCTAACTCATTTTGTGATGTTGATGATGTGACGAAAGTTTTCATTTTCTCTTGCGTCTCCTGGAGATGGCATAATTTGTTGAGTAACACTGATTCCTGACGTTTAAACTCAGATGTTGCAATTTTCTCACTTTTTTCAATGTTCTGCATTCTCTCTTTACGTTTGGCAAGAATTTGTTGATCTGAGTATGCAAATGATGAGCGCCGGAAATTGTCTTTCACCATCTGATATTTGATATCGTCATCCAGTGTCCGAATTTGTTCTTTGTCCATAGCAGTGGACATGATCGATGGGTACCTGTGGTAGCTGTTGCTTGTTGCTGTTGTCACTTTGTTGTTACTATCTCCTTAATGAATAGGGACTCCTCCAGGTGATCTGTTGGTGGTGAGTCGAACTCGCCTAAGACCATCTAGTCATCAGGGGGGTGGGGTGGTGGTTGATTGTGGGTGAGCAAGTGACTGATGAGTCAGGTGAAATAGGAGCGTGCTCAAATGGTAAGAAAGCTATTGCAAGACTGTTCAGGAAATACACAAAATCGATCTCATCTGTGGGTAGAAAAAAGGGGAAGAATTCAGTGAAAATACGTTTAAATGAATGATACGAGCACAGCTAATATGACCACACTAATTTGAAGGCACCGGAGAGTGTGGGCCGGCGTGTCTAAAGATGTTATTTTTCATTCTGAAGTGAAACACACACAAACACATCTACATACACACACACACACACAGACACACACATACACAGAAATTAATAGACATATAAAGCTTTTGGTCGATCCACCTGGCACCCTGACCTGCTGTTTCTGATTTATTGAAAATTAAAACTAGTTTAAATCTTGTTCATGTATTAGACTTAATAACAGATCTTCAGCCGTCTCAGTGGTTAACTGTAACAGCAAATTTCAGTTGCTCCTCTGATAAAATTTAATCTATTGCTGCAAGTTTCGTAAGCGGATTTATGATAGACAAAATCGTTGGTAAACTCATCCAGGTGTATTAAAATGCTTGTTTTCGAAGGTAAGAAAAAATGAGAGTTATGAGAATATAAAAGAATATTTGCAGCTGCTCCAGTAACAAACTATCCGTTTGAGAAATTCTAAATCAGTTTTGATTCACAAAAGACAAGATTTGGATAAGTTATAAACCGTGATCAAAGTGTTTGCTCCAAGGGAAGAAAAATGGGAGCAAGTGCGAAGTAATAATCGAGCCATCAGTTCATTAATGCAAAATGTTGCACACGACACGTAAGTGTGCCATTTCTCGATCCTCTAACATTTAAGTCATGGTCAGGTTATATAACTATCACTGGGCAGGTGCATGGACACAACGTTTATTGTATGTTGCTCAGTATATCAATGCAATGTTATTTCAATGTAGTTTGTCTTTCTATCTCCCCTACAATGCCTCTCCCTGCATTCACCCTAAGGTTGCCCCATTTCAATTGTGTGTAAACAAGAACAGTTGATTTACTCCCACACATTCTCATGTAACTAATTTTCCTTAAATCAACTGGCGCGGACCTTCACATCAGTAACGGCGTTTTCCATTATTCTCTGTTTCTGTGCCGGAACTCTTGGAATATTGCTGTGTGGTGAGAAATGTTTACTTAGTAAATATAACTGAGTGTTTAGGATCACAAGATTCTAATGCAACTACCATCTAAAGACTGCACACCGCCAAGATTCATGGCCTGGGAGTGGCACGGCCTTCACCGAGTGTAAGAAAGTCAAAGATCGGAACATTTTGTTTGAGTCCCTTCCTCTGAAGATCTCCTGTAGTCTAGCTCCCGATCTCACCCCGTGAATTTCACTTCTTCAGATTTCATTGTTTTTACGTTACTCTCCGTGGACCTTGCATGTTGCTGAAAAATGCTGGAAAATTACCTCTGGAGACACAATATCTCTGTTGGCTTACATGGACTGACTTAAGTTTGCCAAGTTCGAAGGTTGTAAGTCTTCCTATATATGTGGTTAGTTCTTCCAACCTGCAAGTACTACGCTTATGGGAGGAAAAGTTATGAGCAAATTATTAGTTTTGACCTTTTAGTCCAGGGATTCTCAAACGAGAGGCACTTGGCTCCACGGGGAGAATTTCAAATTGAAAGCGGGAAAGGGGGAGGGGGCAAGATTGGCGCAGAATTTCAACCAGGGGAGAAACTCCGAACGCGGAAGGAATGTAACTCTATACACATTCTAATAGAAATTACATTCCATTGAATAAGGATTTCTCTTTTCACTTGCAATTAGTAAAGAAATTTTGTTACATAAATTATTTCAAAAGTACCACTGTGAAATTATAATGGTGAAAAAAATTACTAGACGACACTTCAAGGTGGGATGAGGGGAGGTGTTGAGGAAACTGGCATGTCAAGGTCTTAAGGGGAGGAGTGTGGTCTGGGACTCTGAGAACCACTGTCCTTGTCGATTTTTTACTGCTGCAAAGAAACAATCTACTTTACCTAGTATCAAGGAAGAATGTTTGGCTAACTTTTATGCACTTGCATTTTTCATGTCAAGTGTGGAAGAACTGAGAAAGAGTGGTCTCTTATATTTAATTCTTCTCTCCGTCTTCCTCCACCTCGTATGCACTTTATCTGCTTCTTTAGATTTCCTGCAGTAAATAAAACACATCAACGCTTCTGTAATTGCGAGTCCTTATATAGAGTATTCCTGTCGGTTAAATCAATATTAGCATAAGCAAAGTCTGGAGTCACCGGCTCTCAGGGAACACTGTTTTTTAACCTTGCACTGATTTATTTCCTGTCATACAGTCCATAATGTAAGAGCCATTCCGATAGATCTTACATTGTGGACGAATCTGGACTAGGAATAATCAGGGAATAGCGCTGACCGTTGTAGTGGACTGATACTCATTGCAACTTTGACCATATACTGATACATTCATTGCGATAGCGAAAGGTTGATGGGGTATATGACTGGCATCATAATGGGTAGATGCTGTTGCCATATCAAGCTTGGTAGGAATGGCTAATTACAGATAACAAACAGCTTTATTCGCCATTGAACTAGAAATTCTTGTCTGTTTCTCTGTACTTCATCTGAACCACAAGGCCGGGGCTGAGGAGCCTTTGGGTATAATAACATGTTTTTCAATTCCACCCAAGGACAATAATTTATCACTGCAACCAATATAACAGCTATCAGTATGTGGTTACCAGTACATAATATTATGTCAGGGGTACTGGTGCACCATAGGAACGTTGTCCTGATGGAGAGTGATGCTTTCATTCCAAATTCTGCTCTGTTAAAATGTCTGTTCTGAGACAAATCAGTGGTATGCACTAACATACAGTGGATGACAAAAATAAGTGTCGTCCTTTTTTTTTTTTTATCAAAGCAGAAATGAGATGCAATTAGAATTCCCCCAAATAGATTCAATGCAAATGAGCTTAATTTATTCTTCCGACAGCGACAATGGAAGCCCTTGAAGTTAATCGTAGCCGAGATGCCTGAAACAATGACTAGTCTATTTATTCGAATAGTGTGGAAAACACTGATTTATGGAGTGTTTCGATTAGAATGGAAGAGGAACAGCAACCATTAAGCTGTCTTTACACGTGTACGGAAACAGAAACGGCTACGAAAACGTCAAAAATCCACCATTATAGTAAAAAGAAAGGGTGTTTCCATGTGTACCAAAACGGCGTTTCCATACACATGGAAACATTCTTCCAAATTCTCTTCTTGGATTTTTGACGTTTTCTTTGCCATTTCTGTTTTCATATTCACGAAAACCCAGTTTTAGTGGTGTAAAGGAACATGACACAAGAAAGATTGAACAGCCTTACCTCACACGGAAATAATGCAAATGATGTTAAATTTCTCACTGGTCGTTTTCGCTTGTTCTATTTCTAGTGAGTTTCTTCCCCATAAGACTTGAGTTGGTCACAATCAGTGTACCACACTTTGACAACCACATTTTAAACTGCATGATCGCCCATTGTGTCTTCTATCAAAATGCGCCTCTAAACTAAAATTAAAATACTCCTAACACCGAAAGGTCTCCGGCTGTTTGATCGAGCCAGGAGAAATCCTGCCGCGAGAGAGATCCTAATCGACTGAGGTAATTCAGGAGGTTATCAAACTTTGTATAGGCTTAAAAGGTTCTGACAAAACATTGATAAACTTTGAAGTGTGTATGTACGTGTCTCCTTGAGTCATTGCAGAAGTAGAGACAAATTTCCTCTGAATTGCTTAATCTCCGACTACAGTCCCATTTATCTCATTCTGTTTTCTAACAGCAGTGCTAGACAATTCATTCATTTCGACATCTCCTGATCAACCGGTTACTTGCACTCGACCGTGGTTGTCAACAGGGAAGTTCAAAATACATACTATCTACAGTAAGTTAGCTTTAACTCTGGGGAAGTCAATATTGCTCCAGGGCATAATTACAGTGCATTGTGAGCGTCTTGTATTCGACAGTTTTCTAAATTATCGATAGAGTTGAAAGATAAATTGTTACCGTGCGCGTGGCTTTGGGCTAATACTTTCAATTTGTATTCGACAATTTTTTCTGATTCTATATTGTCCATATTTGCATCAACAGAGCTGCAAGATAGATTGGTACTGCGGCTTTAAGTGTTGCGGCATTTAATTAACGTGCTATGATATGACTAATACCACCCTCTCATGGACTTTAAATGGGTCGATTTTTTAAATTTTTTTTGCTTTTTTTTTTAGATCTCCCACAGATGTTATTCATTAAGCTGAACATGGAATTATTCAGGACTAAAGTGTCATTCCCTTATTGCTTGCAATCTGTCGTGTCAACCGTTTCTCAGTGTTCTATACCAATAAAACTGGATCAGGGAGTTTGTTCTCTCAGTCAACGTCGAGATTACCTCCGCTGATCAGTACAACACTCTTATAAATCCAATCCGCTGTTTGCTAAAGCAAAAACACAGTCAATACATAGGGATTTGCAATAAAATTCGATAACAGAAATTCTGAAGTGCACTTTTAATTATGAAAGTGTCAATTCGCCATGCCACTCAAGACCTAAAACCTTTCTACCCCCTACCCAGTTCGTTAAATATAATATTAAACAAGTTGGCATAATTCTGGAAATTTAATTACGTATAATCAAACACAAAAAAATGATAAAATCACTGACAGATGACATCTGCAAATTGACAGGAATGTTGTCTTAACGTTTAACAATGGACAGGATCTTGACCTTTGAATTTTGATTTCCAAGTCAGTGGGTTAGTCATACCTGTGTAGCCGGCCAGATTATACCCCCCGCCAGACTATACCCGGGGTTAAACTGGCCTAGCCCAGAATATACCCATAGATCGTGGAATACATACATACATACATTTTTGACTTTCATAAATCATAATACAATTCAGAGGAAAAAACATGCATTATTGTGTATTGATATACCATGGGTTGAATATCCATTCAAACTGACATGATCCAACTTTAACCCTCATTTCACTCACATTCGTTGTCATGTTGTATTTGTTTTTGTAGTTGGTTGCCCATGAGTAATATTTGCACTGTATTGTTTGTTCGGCACTGACATACACTTAGTCGCAATGGATGAAATAATTAACGGACTCATAAAAATGAAGTGATTTTAGAGACTTCAAATACAAAGCTGTTAAATTCCTTGGCATGGGATGTGTCAAGCTTACGAAAGTAAAGACGGGGACAAGGTCTTCTTTTTTTTTTTTTTAATTTCACTCGCGAGTGACATAGGCCTACCTTTATTCACTATAACACATAAGTTCAATCTTTCAAAAGCCTTGCAAACTAAATCTAGTGTCTTATACCATAAGGTACATGAAATGTATATCTTGCTACAAATAACCTATCAAAGAATGATATTCACTAACAAGAAATACTCTTAATGCAACATGATCCATCGAATTTTGCCTCAACATGCTATAGAGTTAATTACCTTTTACAATGCACTACTATTGTCTCAATGGACTTACTCTGTCGGTCTACACAACTGTCAAGTCTACTTCACTGAAGCTTTCTGTTCAGTTTTACTTGAATACTTAAAAAGATTTAACACGTTTTTTATATATAGATGATACGTATATTGCTGCTTATAAATTCCAGAATGATTTGTAGGCCTACACTGCCATTTTTACACTCCCTCTTATATCTTTGTAATTTCCAAGATGGTGATGATGATTCTGATATTGATTATATTCTCTTTATTTTCAAGAGTAAATAAGATGATTTGGTGTTCTTATTGTTATTATTGTATATTACTGGTTAGCATTCTGTAACGTCTCATGTGGATCTGGACAGGTGGAGTTCAGCAGGCGAAAAAATTTAGTGCCTATTTAGTTTTATGTAAAGTATTTAATGTCTGCTAGATGATGGAATTGCACCATCTGTCAGTTGGGTTATTATTATGTTTGTTTGTTTTTTTCTATGTGTTCTTTTTCCGGCCTTTTCTCTCTGCATCATTGTAACAAAAAATACAATGCATGTTTTACTCATGGCCAACCAATTATCAAAATAATAATAATAATAATATCAACACACACGAGTGAAATTAATGCTGAAGTCTAATCATATCAGTTTGAATGGATACTCAACTCTTTTGTATACCAATGCATTTTAATGCATGTTTGTTTCCTCTAAAATGTATCATGATTTACAGGAGTCAAGAATGTATGTATATACACCAATTTTAACTAAGGCTGAAATAAACTGTTATTATTATTTCCTCTAAATTGTATTATGATTTACTGGAGTCAAGAATGTGTTAATGTATGTATTAATATCATATCTGATGAATGTGATAAAGACAGGCTGAAATAAACTGTAGTCTTGACTTGATTTTTTTTTTAAAGTAGGGGGTATAATCTGGACTGGGGGGGGGGGGGTATAGTCTGGCTTAGCCCAAAGTATACCCGGGGTATAAACTGGCCAGTTTAAGCTAAGCCAGTTTAACCCCGCGTATAGTCTGGGCGGGGGGGGTGTATTTTGGCCTGTTACACCGGTCCAAGATAGGCCTTTATGCAGGGGACGTGTAGATAACTAGACACCTCGTTTGATTAAACTGTTGTTGCAAGCTACGATAAGTGTCAGGCCTCCGATAAAGAGAAAATGAAAGAAAACAATTAGGCCAAAGGGTAGGCAACTGTTATTAACTCAAGAGTAAAGAAAGGCGTCCTGCAACGCTTCCCCACCCACCCGCCCCCCCTTTTTTTTTTCAGTAAAATAGGCTATCCGTGTATAAAGTAATTGCATGGCTAAGCTGACATCTTTTAGCAAATGTAAGCGTACCACAACGGATTTTGACGACTAGGCGAATGCATGCCTAAGATGACAATTCTTTTAACAAACATTATTTAAGCCTACCATAAACGATTCTAACTACAAAAGACAATGAGCAGCACCAGCACCAGCATCTTCCAAATCTGCATGATCTCATGGTTGAACTATTTCTTTATAATTCAGATATTACCATTATAACAATTATTCTGTAAGTACTATTGTCTTCTGTAAGTAGTACTGTGTTCTGTAACTAGTATTGTGTTCTGTAAGTAGTACTGTGTTCTGTAAGTAGTACTGTGTTCTGTAAGTAGTACTGTGTTCTGTAAGTAGTATTGTGTTCAGTAAGTAGTATTGTGTTCTGTAACTAGTATTGTGTTCTGTAAGTAGTATTGTGTTCTGTAAGTAGTATTGTGTTCTGTAACTAGTATTGTGTTCTGTAAGTAGTATTGTGTTCTGTAAGTAGTATTGTCTTGTGCACTACTGTTCACGAGAAGCACGGTTTTTCTGTTCGAAAGGCGGGCGATCTTTGAAATAAAGAATCATCAAGACGAAGCAGATGAATATTAACTGAGTGCCTGGACCGTGGAGAAATACTTCAAATAGCTGTATTTTAAATCTGCAATCTCATCACACAGATCTTGGGGGATTGGGGAAGGATTGCAATTTTTATGACATCAGGTGGGAAAAAATGAAATGCATCACAATTTGAAAGTAAATTTGTAAACAAAACAAAAAAAGTATACCCACCTGCATCAGAGTAGTTAGCTCACTTTCACAGCTAGACACTACCAGTGCGTGATTTGTAGCAGTTTTAACCTTAATATCAATCCACAATGGCTCCAGGGTTTTTGACTGACAGAACGCACACCTGTATTTACCTTAATTGACATTACCTGCCCTTACAATGGCAGAGACGCCAGGTCAAAAGTGACCCGGTGTAGCAGGCCAGATTATACCCCCGCCAGACTATACCCGGGGTTAAACTGGCCTAGCCCAGAATATCCCCCGGGGTATATTCTGGGCTAGGCCAGTTTATACCCCGGGGTCTACTTTGGGCTAGGCCAGACTATACCCCCCCAGTCCAGATTATACCCCCTACTTTTTTTTAAAAACAAGTCAAGACCGTAGTTTATTTCAACTTTAGTTTGAATTGTTCATTATCACTGTCATCAGATATCATATTGAAGCATACATTTTTTACTCTTGTAAATTATGATACATTTAAAAGGACATAAACATGCTTAAAAAGCATTGATATACAAAAGGATTGAAAATCAATTGAAACTGATATGATTAAACTTTAACACTAATTTTACTTGTGTCCGTTGGTATTATTATTGTTTTGGTTTTTTTATAATTAGTTGTCCATGAGTTAAACATGTATTGTATTTTTTTTGTTTGGCACCACTAACATATACTTAGTGGCAAGGTATGAACTAATTATAAGACTCATAAGTGTAAAGTTATCTGAATCTTATTATAATTTTTGAAAATCAGAAATGTGCTTGATATGTCGGAACAACTAGATCTATATATAAAGTTACACTGATGCAGAGAGAAAGGCCAGAAAAGAATACATAGAGAAAAAAACAACAACAACATTTTAACAACTGGACTGGCAGATGGTGCAATTCCATCATCCAGCAGACATTAAATACTTCACACAAAACTAAATACATACTAAAATTGTTTCACATAATGAATTTAACCTGTCCAGATCCACTTGAAACGTTACAGAAAGCTAACCAGTAATATACAATAATAACAATAAGAAAACCAAATCATCTTATTTACTCTTGAAAATAAAGAGAATATAATCAATATCAGAATCACCATCATCTTGGAATAATACAAAGATAAGAGGGAATATAAAAATGACCTACACATCATTCTAGAATCTATAAGCAGCAATAATATATGTGTATATGTACCAAGTACATGTAAAAAATAATGTGTTAAATCTTTTCAACTATTCAAGTAGAACTGGACTGAAAGCTTTAGCGAAGTAGCTTTGATAGTCATGTAAAATGACAGATTAAATCCACTGAGACAACAGTGCTTTGCAGAAAGTAATTATAGTATGTTATGGCAAAAATTCGATGGATCATGTTGCATGAACATGTCTTGTTAGTAAATTCTTTGATAGCGTATTTGTAGAAATGTATACATTTTATGTAGCTCATGGTTTAAGGCACTGGATTAGTGTCATTCACGTTCGTTGGCATGTTGTAGTTGTTTTTGTAGTTGGTTGCCATTGAGTAAAATTTGCACGGTACTGTTTGTTTGGCACTGACATACACTTAGTCCCAATGGATGAAATAATTAACGGACTCATAAAAATGAAGTCATTTTAAATATTTTTTTGTGTACAAATACACAGTTGTTAAATCCCTTGGCAAGGGACGTGTTAAGCTTAGGAAGGTAAAGACGGACAAGGTCTTTTCTTTTTTTTTTTTTTTTTCATTTCACTCGCGAGTGACATTCCCTTACTCACTATAAGTTATAACACATAAGTTCAATCTTTCAAATAACTTGCAAACTAATCCAGTGTCTTAAACCGTAATGTACATGAAATGTATATCTTTCTACAAATAACCTATCAAAGAATGATACTCACTAACAAGAAATACTGTTAATGTAACATGATCCATTGAATTTTGCCTCAACATGCTATAGATCTTATTACCTTTTATAATGCACTACTTTTGTCTCAGTGGACTTACTCTGTCGGCCTACACAACTGTCAAGGCTATTTAGTATTTCACTAAAGCTTTCTGTCCAGTTCTACTTGAATATTTGAAAAGATTTAACACGTTTTTTATATATAGTTGATACACATACATTGCTGCTTATAAATTCTAGAATGATTTGTAAGCATACGCTGCCATTTTTACACTCCCTCTCATATCTTTGCAATTTCCAAGATGATGATGATGATTCTGATATTGATATTTCTCTATATTTTCAAGAGTAAATAACATGATTTCGTGTTCTTATTGTTATCATTATTACTGGTTAGCATTCTGTAACGTTTCAAGTGGATCTGGACAGGCGGAGTTCACCAGTCGCAAACATTAAGTGCCTATTTAGTTTTATATCTGCTGGATGATGGAATTGCACTATCTGTCAGTTGGATTATCATTGTTATTTTTTTCTGTGTGTTCTTTTCTGGCTTTTCTCTCTACATCATTATAACAAAAAATACAATGCATGTTTTACTCATGGCCAACTAACTATCAAAATAATAATAATAATAATAATACCATCAACACTCACGAGTGAAATTAATGCTGAAGTCTGATCATGTCAGTTTGAATGGATACTCAACTCTTTTGTATATCAATGCATTTTAAGGCATGTTTGTTCCTTCTAAAATGTATCATGATTTACAGGAGTCGAGAATGTAGGCCTATGTATGTACACCAAAGTAAACTAAGGCTGAAATAAACTGTTATTATTATTTTCTCTAAATTGCATTATGACTTGTTGGTGTCAAGAATGTGTTCATGTATGTCTTAATATGATATCTGATGACAGTGATGAAGAACAGGCTGAAATAAACTGTGGTCTTGACTTGTTTTTAAAGAAAAAGCAGGGGGTATAATCTGGACTGGGGGGGTATAGTCTGGCCTAGCCCAAAGTAACCCCGGGGTATAAACTGGCCTAGCCCAGAATATACCCCGGGGGATATTCTGGGCTAGGCCAGTTTAACCCCGGGTATATTCTGGGCGGGGGGTATATTTTGGCCTGTTACACCGGGCGGTAGAACTGCTCAGAGGCGTGCACTTAATGTGGGATAAATAGGAGCAGTCCTGAGCATTTGTGACTGCAGCAGTGGCCATACTAAAGTCACCATTTCAGAAGACAGAAACACCGCCAAGGCGGGCTGCTCGTTTGAGGATGAAACCTGTCGTGCCGGTGGGCGTAAAGTACGACACATCTCTGCCTCGGGACTCACTGATTTATAATTTTACACAGTTATGATCCTTTCGTTTCTTTGAACTAGTGAAATCAAGATTTAGAAATAAAAATGCCATTCATGACTTTTGTGAGCCTCCAGGATATTGTATGCTCCTAAATAGGTCATGTTTATTTGCTTAGATGGTAACTGAAAACAAAGACAAGCTGACAAAAAAATGCGGTTCAATGACCCCACTTTAAGCGTCTACGCACGCGCAAGGTTTATCCGAGCCCTACTGGCAGTCATCCAAACGGATGTTTTTGTTGTGGTTGTTGTTGTTGTTTACAATATAAAAAAAACTGACATGATCTTTTTTTTCTTATCGTTTGACATTTTTCCATTTTTACGGCTTGACTATTTTCCCGACGATTAGACAAATTTTGCTTTACAAGCTGATACCTTTCACTGCTGTTTAAAGAATATGAAACTTTATCTTCGTACGTCCATTCAATGCAGGATCTCTTCTTTCTTACCATCACCAGTAAAAAAAGCGCACGCCCCTGCCGACGTTATTGGAAGCAGTGTCTTTTCTGTGTAGTAAGGTTTTAAACTCTCGACAAAAGTCATACCACCGCTAAAATACCATTATAACGTATTACAATGCCATCGCTACGCTTAGATTATAGCTTCCATTGCTACATTAGAAATCATTCGAATGGCCACCAGCATCAGCATACCGGTACTTCAAGAAATGCTGACGCACTTTGATCATCAAGGACTCTCTTTGTGTACGCCTAACCTACCAAAAATACCCGTAGATAACCATGGTCCTGACTGGATAAATGTCTTTCCGCCCAAATGGTTCTTGATTGTGACCGCTGTTAACGGGGTTGAGCAACAAGAGACATTTTGAAGGTGAATGTTGGCTAGCGGTGAGTGTGGCGTTCAGATTAGATAACGGATAAGCTATTGGCGCAGCAAGGGCCTTGCTTAGTTCTACAGGACTTGCCGACTGCTTCCGTTCGGGCTTTCAGTGTCGGCTGATTACCTTTCCTTGTAGCAGTATAAAGTTCTCCGATTACAAGACAGTTAACTGAACATATGGGGCAGCAAGTTCATACAGTCACCGTGGCTGATTTTGTTGGAAACGAAAAGGTTAACGGTCGTGTGCAGTTGGGAAATTGTGTCACTTAATCCGTTCTTTTCACAAAGATCGGCCCGTTTTTTATGTCGCATTTTGCCAATGTCAATAACATTGTGTGCCGTATCTTGTTCCTCGGGCATGAATGAACGTTTTTATGGATCTGAATCGTAGATAATATAAGGCATAAACTGGGCCTAATCTCCCTGAAAACATATCAGAATGAGAACAAAAAATGAAGCTAGAAGAACAGGTGATGAGGATATTCACTGCATGATGTTTGTACGTACGTGTGTCAAGCATGTATTATGTTTGGTGGACTAATCGCAATATGCAAGGTTTTTTTACATGCTGCAGTGCCTATAACCTTCTTATATGTCAAGCTATTAACGGCTGTAAAAAGTTGAAAAATATGTGAATTTGTACACGAGGTGCACGTGTGTTAAATGTCATAAAATTAGCCGAGCCCGCCTTGCTTTTTGTCGTGATTTCTTGCTTTGGCTGTCGTGTATTCAGCGCAAATGGTACATTAATTGAAACCATGGGCATTTTCATGCTAACGGCAAAGTCCCCCTTTTTATTTCATAAACTCTATAATGCCACATGTTTAGAAACTAATGTGAAAACAGCAGAGTATCGTGTCCGATGACATAGAAAATGGATCTATGACGGGTCCAAATTGTGACCTGTTCACCATTTATACTCAAACATACAAATCTAACAGCTTTTCCTGCAATTATAGCTTTCGGAGCTTGAATCGACAGCAGGCTTTGAAACAAAATGTAACAGCATCTGTTGATTTTCCTGAGATACAGGATCACCTGTCTTCAGTAGAGCATTTTTGTAAACGGTAGGTTAATAGGGCAAGTTCTCTGCCTTAATACATCATAGCTTTCCCCCATCATTCTTTTTGTGGGCGTTTTGGGTATGAATCTTTCATGCCATATTTTAGAAACAAACCTGTTACTTCGAAACCTCTGTTCTGATAACAAAATGGATGTGAAAGTGGAGAAAGACACATAGATGTAAACCATGATAAGAAACTTGAACTCTCCTAAATGCAGCAACCAGTAATCAATACTTTGAAATTAAAACCTGATTTTCAGGACTCAACCCCTGTCTCTTTACCTAATAAAAGCACATTGATAATTATTATGGGATAATCATAATTATAGATGTGACCAGAAAAAATTATTTTTCAATAACACGGGGCCTATTACGTCTCCTTGGTGCGCGCCTCTCTTGTTTCATATATAGGTCATATGTTGGTCAAATACATTAGGTTGTCCGTTTTTGAACCCATACATGCCCTCAGTCCGTAATCTGGGTGACATTCGTATTTTAGTTTACAATAAATATAAACAGTTAAAAATAATATCTTCGGGGAGGAGGTGTTCAATTGTAAAAAATTAATGATAATTTGGTCCGGGAGTTTCATCTGTAATATTGTATTCGGACCTGAGGGATACTTCTGAAACACTACACTTGTGCCGCGGGTCCATATCAGGAGGGGGGGGGGGTCCAATATAATACCACACCGGTTTCAGTTTTCGAAAATCTGCTGGCGGCAGAAATATTATTTTCGAAAACTCATTTGGCTGCTCAAAGCAAATACATGTACCCAAGTGAGATCACAGAGCGGAGGAACGAAGGACAAGAACGTGTCTATCTAGATCAGTGTTTCTCAATCTTTCTTGGCCCTCGACCCACTTCAATTCTCCAAGAAGACGTGCACCCCACCATGATCAGACAAAGTTAGTACAGTATACAGAATGTACAAAAAGATTTTTTTGTAAATACTAAAATTGGGTGCGAGGTTGCGAATATAACCATCAAAGCCATGCCTCTGTTAAGTTCGATGTTTTAATCCAGGCTAGACAAGGAAACCACCAACATGACCTAAACAAACAGCAGTTTATCTGTACAGTTAAGTTAATACACTATGAAATTAAGACTTCTATGAAAAATCCCACGCCCCACCAAAATATTGCCACACCCAAATTAAGAGAAACACTGATCCAGATGAAGCGTTGGTAAATGCACACCACACCAGTGAGAGAGAATGGCAATCAGTAAAGAACACTGAATGAAAGGAAAAACCAAAGGTAGCAATGATCAAAGCATTATATTGCACAAGCTGGAGACAGCTATGGTGATGTGCAGCCTGTTCATCAATCAAAGTCTGCAGACATTAGGGACTACCATACTGAAATGAATGGATACATTTTCAGGACGTGGATAGCTAAAACCTTCCTTCCCTCTCTAAATAGGGCGCCATGCCTGGTCATGGACAATGCATCCTATCTTAACATTGTTGTGCACGAAGTCAAAGTCCCAACTTCTTCAAGCACAAAAGAACACATCAGTACATGTATTTGGCCTGCAGTGGAAAATGTCCATTTCAACGACAATCATTAATAATAATAATTTGAACCTCGAGTTGCTTCGTTTGTGAGACAGACAAGGAAGACGAAAGACTATCATGTCAACAAAATAACATGGTCATAATTATTTGCTGTCGATTCCCACATTATAATTCAATCGAACTTGTATGGGCTCAAGTTAAAGGGAATGTGGCCTCACTGAGCATCACGTTCAAAATGTGTGATGTCATAGACTTGACAGGTGGTGCACTTTAAAGGATGGACACTGAATACCGGCAGAAATGTGAAGACCACGTTGCTCCGGGAAGAAGATAGGTATTGTCACAGAGCTTCTAGATGGACTGTTAGTTTCCTAGTAAAATTCGGACTGGGCTAGGCCAAACACAAATCAGTGTGGGATGGCCTCTCATATCTCCCCTTCAAACCAGCCCCTTTCCCAAATACACAAACATACACATAGTTATGATTCACTAGTCTCATTGCTTGTTTACCATCAAAGTAACATCTGACGTAAAAATTGAGAGATTGGACCCCTCTCATATAAATCCCTAGAGGGGGTGTAAAGTTACATCTCGGCCGTGAGCGAATCATGTTGACATTTCTGTAAAATTGAATGTTGAACGCAAGTGTTTTGAAGTAGTTGAGAAAAAGCAAAGAAACTCGCCACTTTTAATATTTCACTTTCTCCGTGGATTTACTGAGAAGAAAATCTCAACGTCTCCGAGTTCCTTATCAAAGCTTCTTATAAAAACCACAGAAAACTGTGGGGTCCTTGAAAAAGGCTGTTGCCGAAATATCGGCTATTTTCTGTTTTCTCTTTTAGTTTGCGTTTCATTGTATCGTTTGGGTATTATTTCTTATGCGAGGCTTACAAATGTTTACTTATCAAAGCTTAGCAAAGGTAAACATGCCGTGTTTGTCATAAAATCAGTTATAGCCTTCTTTGTTATCTTTACATTCAAAATAAGTAAATGATCTTTGCACCATTGAACAAATCTGGCTATTGCTATGATATAAGCCTCTTCATCGAATGGGTTTGTGTCTAAGCCTTGGATGCTGGTGTCATGTTGTTTACCGCAGCGACCTCGTTTCGCGATTTGGCGGAAGTGAGATCTCTCTATACATCTATACTCTCTGGTTTAACCAAAGAGAGAAGGTTCACTTTTGGTCGATTTGCACTGCGAGTCACGGGAGGCTCTGAGAAACCATTGTTAGCATGGAGCGGAAAGTAGGTCGCTGCGGTAAACAATATCCGTTTGTACATTTCCACGGGGCTTAGGAGCTTACAAACGGTTGTAAATAGTTTCAGTCAGCCCAAAAATATGAACAAACCACAGAAAACAAATATGCACACTATCTTTGGTGAAGAAGGTCTCTTTCAATTCTTCAATTTCTTGTTTACCACAGCGTCCTGGTTTCGCGAAAGTGAACCCTGTAACCAACAAATTGGACGTCAACATTTTGAGAAAATCATTCTCCAGCTATATCAGAACAGTAATAAAATTTTCGATTCTTTTGGGGAAAAAGCCACCAGAAATTCATCAAGATGTATTAGCTCCTGTAGGAGATTACTCTCCAACTATTCAAACTGTAAGATCATGGGTAAGAGAGATCCATCAGGGGTGAATCAGTGTTGATCACGACTTGGTAGGGCTGTGACTGCATGTGGAGATGCAAATATCGATTATATTGTAAAGACAGCCATTGACGGAGACAAAAGAAAAACATGCAGGGATATCAGATGAAGTTCCTATTTCTTCTGCTTCGGTTCATAGAATTTTGGCTGATAAACTTGACAAAAAGAAGACGTTCCATAGATGGGTGCCCCATTTGCTGAATCAAGATGAAAAGGAACAACGAGTGACTTGCGCCCGAAGTTTTCCTCGTCGTTTCTGTTGTGACGATCATCATTTTTTGGATGGAATAGTAACTGGCGATGAGACCTGGGTCTATTCTTGGGACCCAGAGCTGAAAAGTCAATCCGCAATATGGTTGGACGCCGATGAACCTCGCCTTGCGAAAGTTCATCGTAAACAGGGGGCACTGAAAGTCATGCACATTATTTTTTTTATAACAAAGGCTTCATCTTATCGTGGCCTGTTTTAATAGGCACTACTGTCAATGCCACTTACTACAAAATGGTTATCCAAGAAAAGTTCCGACCTGCCATAAGGAAACGGCGATCTGGATTGCTTGAAACTGGTGTGATTTTCTACCATGACAACGCACCTATGCATACAGCCAATGTGATGACAGAACTTCTGCACTCGTATAACTGGGATATATTGAATCACCCCCCGATATCCTTCTGATTTGGACCCATATGACTGTCACCTTTTCCCTAAAATGAAAGAACACGTTCGGGGACAGCGGTTTGAGACAGGGGAAGACATTATTTTGGCCACAAAAACTGCTCTTAGAATGCTGGATAAAGAGACATATGTCGCCGCCTTTGAAAGCTGGTTGCGTCGGTGGCAGAAGTGCTTGGACAGTGGTGGTGACTATGTTGAATAGCTAATATAATACAGGTACTACATTGTTCCAAATTTGGTGACATTATCTTCAATGGTTTTTGAAATGTGGGGGAGGGAAAGTAGATATCTAATTATTTTTGAGACACATCTCGTAAGTTTCGCTTCAGAACTCATGTACGGCAGGACACCACGCACTTACTGAACGCTTGTCATGCAGTCTCCCCGTGTGGTGGGGTTTTCAGGGGAAGCATAAAAAGAGATCATGGTATCTTACATTTTTACAACCATTTAAAAAACTGCCTGAAACTTGGATTATAATTATATAACACAATAGGCCAGTACAAAAGCGATTGGGTTAGGTTAGTTATTTGACACTTGGGAAAATTAATTTTACCATTTTTGAAACTGCACTCAGGCGGGAGCGCTGAGCAAAGGAAAATGGCCAACATGCCACCACAATGCACCACTCCTCCCTCCCCCCCCCCCCCATTATCTTTTATATATATATAATAAAATTAGGATGAACAGAAAATTTCATCTCTCTCTTTTCGATAACAGATCTATCCTGTATTTACGTAAAAAGAACAATTACTGAAAATGAGAACTATAAGGGAAACTGAAACTGAAAAGACTGCAGCATGAAAAAAAGTTGTATGAGTGATATGAAAGCGATGATAACAAAAATCAGAGAGGTGAAGAAGAACAACCGACAATAAGATATTGCGCATGATAGTGTGGGTGAAAGACAAGAGGAAAGCACGGCGCAGATAGGGAGGATGAGTGAAAGACAACAGTGGCACAAAAATCCTTAATGCCTAGGCCAATTCTCACCTCCACATCATAGGCATCATTTTTTACTTATACTTTTATTTATAATCCATCTTTTTTCCTTGCTTTCATTATGTGTATACACCATAATATTTTTTTTTTTTTTCATCTGGTCGGGGATAAACTTACAGAACTCAATAGCGAATTCATTCCAAGCTTCTACAGCGATTTTCAACAGCCATTTTTCTATTGCGATCATTAACGCCAATGTGAAATTTAACATCTTTATATCGAAATATTTTCTGCGCACGTTTGCCCTTATGGCTTTGTTATTTAGCGAGAAAGTGTGCATTGCAGTGACAGTAACTTCGTCGAGTTTGAGTTCTTACCTTGTCGTTTCGAATTTAAAATTGTGAGAAAGTGTGTATTGTATGGACAGTGAATTCCTCGAGTTTGAGTTATTTACTTTGCCTTTTCGAACGTTAGATCCATTTTGTGAGAAAGTGTATTGCATTGACAGTAACTTCGTGGAGTTTGAGTTATTACCTTGTTTTTGCGAACGTCATTTGGTTAGAGGGTGTGTACTGTATTGATAGTGACTTCGTAAAGCTTAACATTTCTGCAAAAGCCATGTGTTGTGAGCAGAATGCTAGACGTATGCTTGCACTTTTATACCTCTGTTTGAATTTTTTTTGTCACCTGCATTTGTAATGTAATAAATCTCATTTCTAAAACATGGTCGTGATAGATCAAGAAAAGTGCGGGGCTCAGACACCAAAAGAGAGAATACAGAGGAATTTAGCATACCAATCAATGTTTTCAATGAAATGAAATGTTGCAGTTTATCTTAGCATTAATGTGCAGAGGGGAGTGAGGATTCTCGCTGTCAGATAAGGGGCCAGTATTAAAGGACATGTGCGGTGTGGGAGCATAACATGTTCCTTCATCCTCGTATACTTGTAAATATTGACATGAATCTTTGATATTATATGCCTAATCTGTTTGCTGTGTAGGCGGTTTGACTGGACTTTCCTTTGTTGAAAAGAAAAATGTTTCAAAACGGAAAAAGCTCGGGGAAAAAAATATTTTTTAAAAATATATATAATATGGTCTTGCCATTTTCACTCCGAGCCATGAGTACCGTTTTGACCCCCTCATAACAAAGGGCCACAAAGCGTTGCGCCAATGAAATGCACGTGTTTCAAAATAATTCACAGAGAAAGCCAAATGAATGAGGTGTAATTAAACACGTATATTTTTTGCTTTTTGAATTGAAAATTCTTTTTGGGAGTGCATGTAATGAACAATTACTGGTGAACAATAATTTAACTGAATGTATGGATTTCACTCATATCCCAAGCTGGCACAATGCCTGCGGACCCACGAATTATTATATAGTGATATAACTTGCAGTACATTTTGTCCTTCTATGGACATGTCGAAATCTACGACTTAATTTAAAGATTTGAACTTATTTACACATTTCGTTTTAGATCTACACACGACTGGGTTTTTTTGTTCTTTTTTTTTTCAAAAATCTACCCAAGATAAAATATATATAATAATATATATATATATTATTAAAAATCGTGAAGACTGCAAAGTGGCATTATCATGCATTCAACCTGAACTCAAACTCAATTTGTACACTTGTACATTCTTACACTTTAGTTATACCTATGTTTTACTTTTGTCATGCAAAAATACATGTACTTCATAATCATTATTACAAACATTGTTCAATATTAGCAACTGAAGAAACAGCAGGGATGTTTTAAGAATGTTTTTTGCAAACAATGGAACTGCATAATTGTGAGCTGGCTTATGTATATTGAAAAGAAAGCAGACAGAAAGAGAGAGATTGGGGAAAGAAAAAGAAAGAGAACTGAGAATGAAAACAGAAACACAGGGAGAGAAAAGAACAAATTTTATAACGAACATGATCCTTTCATAGGATTTTTTATTTCCACATGTGAAAGTATTTTGAAAATGTCAATTTCAATTAAGTCATGACTTTTAATATTTGGACCTACTTCAAAAATGAAAAACAACAATACAGAATCACTCCCATATATCGATGGTGTCAGACACAAACCGGCCAAGACAAAAGAAGCAAATTTTACAGGAGAAACAAAAAACAGCTGCTAAAACTAATGGGAAATGGACCTAGCTGGTTTGATCACATGCTTATTTTGAGTATTTCTACTGGATAATGGTAACAGGTACTTCTACAAAATGATGCAGGATTCCAGGCTTCATACATTGGTGCTTTATAAAGTAATATGAAATTTTTGTACTGCGCCCAACACCATCGATATGTTAACATAAAATAAGCCTCTTTCTTAAGACCAAGTAATTAACTCTTTCCATACTGCAATTCAGCCCAAATTAGTCCAAATGCGTCAGTCGGGGGGACCGATACATCGGCAAAAAGTACTCTCCTTGTTACCCCTGGGCATTTCAACGATACTGTGTCCATCTAGCTTCCCAGTGTTTTTGTTGTTTGTGGTACAACCGATGCCACTATTACTGCACTTCAGCAGAAATTAGTCCAAATGCGTCAGTCGGAGGAACCGATGTATCGGTGAAAAGTACGGAAAGAGTTAAGATCTGAAACAAAATTTCTATTTGAACCACAAATCTGATGCAATGTATATACATATAATCAGAGTTTGGTGCATTTTCTGGACAAGTGCTCCTGACATTATCTCTCAAATCTAATGAATAGTTGAACAGATACATAAAATGCATACAAGTTGTTTCAAGAAGCACTATGGTAATGTTTCCGAAAATTGCACTAACTTTATGAAGCCACCTTTGAGGAGAAAATTGGGGGAGAGGAGGCAGAAGCAGATTTACCCCAGGCAATGCCAGGTGCCTTGTCTAGGTTAGCTAAAAAAAAAAATATGTATATATATATTATTTTTAAAAGTCAGGAACTATTCTTCATAAATAAAAATAGCCAGACAAAAAAATCGTAACAGGCTGACAACACGCACAGAACAAGATACAATCTTGACAATGAAATGACATCATATGTACAGCTATCTGTGCTAATAGAACACTGTATGCAATTAGTGATGAGGATCACAATCAGAAAAACATTTTTATTATGGGAGGCACAATGACATCACACAAGAAAAAAAAAAAGAAAAATCTGATACTCAAGATTATATTTCATTGGCAGCTTCTTGATACATGTACTGACATTTCAAGTTCTCTGATGAAATGAATGTGGCAACAAAAACAACAAATTTCAAAGCAAATAGTTAGGCCAAGTAGCAAGACATAGCCTTGCCATTTTCAAGAGTACCAATTTGACTCCCTCATAACAAAGCAAAGGATCGCAGAACATTGTGCTGATGTAGCGCATGTCTGAAAACAATTCACAGAGAAAGCCAGATAATTGAGGTTTTATTCAAAGTATTTTTCATCCTGTTTTGAACTGAAATTCTTTTGAAGATCATTAGTTGAAAAGTTTGTTGACCAAGAATTTGTCGGAAATATTAATAGACCAGGACTGAAATTATACACAAAAGAACTTCAGCCTTTATACCATAAAAATATACCAAAATCAGACTTGGGGTATGTTTTGGCACTAAAAACCGACTGATTTAACAGACCCATTTTATGCTTGATTTCAAAGCCATTGTCCGACTTCTTAAATCCAAACACCAAATTTATTACAATATCTTCAAAAGTAAAGAAGTTATGCAATTTTTAATTTTCCAATAATTTCATCTGATTTCGCGATAGAGCCAGAAGCCATTTTCGGGAGCTGTAATTTAAGAGACAAACATCACAGAACACTCAGACTTTGACAAAACAGTCTCTACATAAATTAACAGATAACAAACTCAATTTTTATGGGGTGGAAGTCAAACATTATAAATTGTACAGTTTCTATTACAACAAAAGTTGCTCCAGAGCAAGTGTTGCAAACTTTATAAAGGGAGACAAAAAAGTGAAATTTTGGCCATTTTCAAAAAATCATACTAAATCAATGAATTTGCCATCAAAGATAAAAGACAACCATAAAATAAAAGATCTATACTCATTACAGGACACAGAGTGTCGTAAACATTCACAAACTCTGTCAAATACATTTGAATATGACCCATAACAAAATCTAAAAAACCTGACAACTTGTAGGTCCTCTAGATCAGTGGGCCCCAACCACCGGACTGGTACCGGTCCGTGGATCAATTGGTACGGGGCCGCACAAGAAATATTTAATTATTTCCATTTTATCTACTACAAAACTGGCTTACCTGTGTGACATATTTAGCCTGATCAATGAACTCAATCTGTCCCTTCATAGGAAAAAGACAACTGTTTTCAAGTTGGCAGACAAAGTAGCTGCATTTAAAGCCAAACTGGAGTTGTGGGGACGGCGCGTGAACAGAGGCATTCTGGACATGTTTCAAACATTAGCGGGGATTTTGGGCAAGACTGAGCCTGAGCCTTCAATCTCCCAGTTGGTGCAGGATCACCTTCCTTTGCTTTCAAAAGAGTTTGAGCGCCACTTCCCAACTACAAAAGACCCACGAACTGGTTAGGAATGAATCCGCGACCCATTTGTCAACCAAGCAGGCAAATCTAGAATGTCTGTGCAAGAAGAAGATCAACTGCTGGAGATTGCAAATGACGGAGGCCTTAAAACTACGTTCGAAACAACAACTCTGCCAGTGTTCTGGATTAAAGTCATGGCGGAATACCCTGAGATCGCCACCACAGCACTTAAGACCCTATTGCCATTTCCAACATCCTATCTGTGGGGAGCGGGGTTTTCTGCAGTGACAGTAACAGAAACAAAACAATGGAGTAAACTGGACATCAGCAATACACTTTGGGTGTCATTGTCTCCTATTACCCCCAGATGGAACCGTCTTGTTGCAGAGAAACAAGCTCAGGGTTCTCATTGATTTAGCCTTCTAGTGAGTTAAAATGTTAAATCACTTTATATTTGTTTTTTGGTGTAACTGTATTTTATTTTGAAGGCATGTTTAAATACAATTAAATCAAAATTATTAAATAAAAACAATCTAAAATATAAACAATCAACAGCGGGCCGCAGTAAAATTATCAAATGTTGACCGGTCCGCTGCGATAAAAAGGTTGGGGACCACTGCTCTAGATCACCTACAGTATTTACTAAAGTTTATAAAACCAAAGAAAATGGACATACAAAATTTCTAGCTGCAATCTTGTGTGAAATAAATAAAATAAATCTTTACATACTGACAAATAATATCATAATGTATAATTACATGATAATCATACAGTAATAATTCTGATTAATAATTATGAGCAATAATGAAGATGGTGTATCTTTGCAAGTGAGAGGAAGCTTTCTATCTAGATCAGTTGACCAAATATGTGAACAAAATAAGTTTTAACAAAATCATTGCTTTTTATAAGGTTGATCAGAAGATGAACATTCGACCTCTCAGATTAGATCATGTGCCTGAACCAGTCAATGTGTCATAGTAAAATTTTTGTATTTTATGTAAAAATGGTTATTCTTTCAAAAAAAACACAAAGGATGCCATAAATCTCACTCTAAGCTTGTTTTCTTTTGTGAAAACAACAAAATTTTAAAAACTGGCTCATTCACTGCAAATAAATGGGAGTGATATTTATACCACTGAAGGGCAGCCTCTTCCGCTTTAGATTATATTTGTTCAAGACCCTTATGCTTCTTTGATCAGATGCACATGACGCTCTATGATGGTGAAGATTTTGTGTGCCGGTAGCAATGGCAAAATGTGATACACTCGTCTTTGTACACACACATTAACTTTCATACAACAAAACATTGAGGGGATAAAAAATAATCATATGAAAGTACTTTGAATAAAAATTGCTCTGATATACAAGTCCACCATGTAAATTGGATTTAATGAGAACAACCGAAAGATGAAAGTTGGGCTTTCCTCTCACATTTCCACTACGCGTAGCAGAGAAACGCCAGTTCAATATTAAAATATTAATGACAAAAAGTTCAAATCAGTTTGGACTACCTACTATAAAAGTGCCAGTTTTCCTTGCATGCCTCCCCCCAACAACCGTCACGACCCCTTTAAATTACAGGTTTGAGTGTCTGGGTCAATTTTATACACAACAGGTAGCACAATCATTCAGTGTCTTCTCAGTCAACCAAATCCCATACAAATGACAGACAAAGTGAATGATACTTTTGCACTGATCCAAGAAATTTTACCATAAATAACATATAACAGAACTAACCAATGGCATTCTTTCCCACAGTTACTGATGTAAAGCTTGTCCACTTACAACAACTTTATGTAGAGACACAAAGTGATCATAACCAGATTCTATCAAAATTCGCAAACTCTGAGCTCTCTTCTCCCCCAGTTGAATTTCTTCTTGTTGTAGCTGTGAGTCTGTCTCATCCACTTCTGAAATTGAAGATAAAACAACAGATCAGTCAAACTATTTTCACACTTTCTTTGCCTAACACACCTGATTTCAAATCAACTCCTAAAACTGAATATTTGACTAAAATGGAATAAAAATAATTAGATGTATATGGCAAAAAAGTTGATCGACAAGTTTCTTTGAAAGCTAAGAACTTTGTTTGCATTGATTTACCTAAATCACATTTCAAGAAAATTATGAATGATTAATGATGAAGATCTCTCATCACAAAATGATGACTGGCTTTGACATGAACATAACATAAATGAAATAGATGTATTACATGTGGCATGACAAGCTGCAAAGAAATTTACCATACTAGGAGATTACATAACTGCATTTTATAATAATGTTGCTATATTGTTTTCTACAGTCCTATTGTGCTAAACTATGATCGATTTTAGGGAACACAGTATGTTGAGTTTCAAAGAACTTCTGCATGTGCGTTTACTTTGTCATAGATGTTATGAAAATTAATTTTTACTTGTAGAATTTTCAAACATAAAGATATTTCTTTATTTAATCTTTGTTAATTATGAAGCTAGACCAGTCCAGGCAATGATGTTAGACTTTACAACACACAAATGTGGGGTCAATGAGAATGAAAATTGTCCAAGGATGTATCTCCATCTGAAAATGTAAGCGGATTTACACAGTAGTGTTGACATTATAGGCCTATAAAATGGATGCCACTTGAGACATCTCTCTCCATACTGTCCAATTACATCCATTCTTTGTCAACTGTATAGTGAGGATCTATCCAGGATTTGTCAAGGTAGATACTTTTTTTTTCCCTTTTTTTTTGGTAGATATTTAGTTCTTGCAGCAACAAGGTGATGTTTCTTTCATGAAATGTTTGTCCACTAGATGATTTTGATTTCTCTCACAGCTGCCCAAAGTGCTTCTGTAAGATATATCAATATTGTCATGTTCTCTCGGTTTGATTCCTAGTTTTCTTAAACTAAGGAATACTTGCTTTCGAAAGAAACCCTGGGTAACACGATACAAAACATGTTTGTCAGAATTGTCCAATTTCTTACTTTTAGCTTTCCCCCTGACAAGATGTTAATTTTCACTATTTTCGTTCACCACTGACAGAAATTGTCTTTAGTTATAACAAGAACATGTTGACCTAGCTTATCAGGACTTTTAAGTCTTTGAATCAGATAGCCATGCCTGGCCTCTTTACAAAACAAACAGTGTAGCTGACACAATGCCAATCTCTTAAGCACTACAAATTTGCACTGAAGAGACATTTTGACTCAACATAGATCAGACACAAAAATATATCATTATACATTCAATAACACAGAAGATATTTATATGTTTACACCCCTGAAAAAACTATTTTTGTTCACTTATGCAACATACATCACAGCATACAAGACTGAATAGTTTATGAGTGATGCCCAATTGTGCGGGCAAAAACATGCTATGTAAACAAACTACAAAGTACAATTTACTCATAGGTACCAATTGTTAAAAATCAGATTTACACTGTTTACTGCCATTCATGTTCATGTTACTGTACTAATGTTTTACTCAAAGGAACTATCAAGTATTTTATTAGTCACAAAGAGGAACATTTCTAACCAATCCAATGCCTGGTTTGGAAAAATATTTTTCCTCAAACAGAGCCAAAGAATGGTGCAAACAAAATTTCTCTGAAATCCAACAGTAGGTTTTTGTGAAAATCAATGATAATGTGGTGTACAGCAAGATTTACAGGCTATCTAGGTTTCTTCAAAAACTCTATTTCATGCCAAATCTCTTCCAATAAAACATGGGGCCATTGGCAGTGAAACCTGATAGACAAAATACTATTCCAAATTTCTATCAGCTGGCTGTAAGGTGGATGAAAACAATGACACCCTGCCAATGTGGCAACATACTGTGGAGTCCACATAATTCGAAGTCATCAGGAAATGGATTAAACTTCGATTTACCAGAGTTCGATTACCTCTGAATAGAGAAATAACCATTATTATGCTATTATGCTGTTTGCTCCATACCATGCTGGTAATTACACCCTTTCTTGCAGACACCCCCCCCCCCCCAAAAGGACAGGCACCTGTCTATATCTTTTGATTAATTTTTTTTTGTCTTCAGAAGTGCCCTTACCGTGATGGTAAAGCAAGAAAGAAGCACTGAATGGCTTAGGTCTAGTAATTCTGGCCAGCAAACTCTGTTGCTTGTCTCTGACTTTGCCACGTGTTTTGAGTAAGCAGGGTACATGTACTATGTAGTGGGCCTACTGATGACGTTATTGTTACGGGGATGGTTATTATGGAATTATTGTTACGACTGCATTTTAAACTATCGAGAGGTTTTTAGAAATTACTCTTCCATACCATGCCACATATACTAATAACAATTCGAGTAAGTTTTATCAAGGACCTTGCAGGGCCACAAATTTATTACTTTAAATTCCCTAACAAATTTCGTCTAGCTCTTACATACTAAAAAGACAACATCAGCAGCATCAAATGAAAATACAATAATATATCACTAGAAGTCTCCTCTAGATTCTTAAAAGATTAGATCTATATCATTCTGACTCATTCACAATTTAATTATTACTTATCTATCTTTCAGATATAGCCTACCTACTATCTAACAAATAATATCTTAATGTCTCAGACGACAATGTTAACTCAGTTATTTGTGCCTACCGCTTATAAAGGATCTAACTCGTCAATACACACTGACGTAGTTAAGTTAGATCTAGATCTACTCTAGGATGGGCTGGCAATCCCCAGCCTCATCCAGACACATCAATTTCAATTTACAAATGTGTATACCAGACACTCATGCTAGATCTAGTTGCATGTAAAATACATTGTAGTCTTGCATTCTTCGGTAGCACTTCTACTGGAAAATTTAAGGTCAGATTCACGTTCATCGTCGAATCAGTAGGTAGAAACTTACGATTGTTCCCTGATACAAGATCAGGGAGCTGGAGATAATAGCAGTAGATAAATTCGTAAGAGCGTATGGTCTCATTCCAAAGTCTATCAATGGCATAGACATGGCTTTAACAATCTTCTGATTCTCTCAGGCCGAATCCAGCCGACTGCCCTCACAGATGGAAAAATTCTGCATGGAGTGCTCAAACATAGTAATGGCTCCACTTATATACCGCTCGGCCATATGCAATTCCCCAGCCAACTGCCCAAATTTGATTGGTGCATCCATTTCGAGCTCAGCTCGTAGTATTAATAGATTCTATTAATAGTAACAGACAAGGTCAATTTAACATATCAAAACCCTTTCTAAAGTCTCCAAACCCTCTACGTTTTATGTACGAATTTACTCACTCCCTTTTCTCACCCCTGTTAAAGTTTATCAAAATCACGGGGTCGAAAATTGCACCGTCACTGCCCCACTTTCTTTCCATCTCTAAGAAAAAGCGTTACAAAAACAAACTGTCCACGGGAATAGTTCAAGGACATTTGCACTGGCTAAAATCAACGCGACCCTGAAATAAACAAACCGTGGCCCAGCACGGCAATTCTAGTCCTAACCCTGACAGTTATCAATGGATAAAGCCATACCTTCATATATGATGTTTAAAATTAATGCAAGTCTGTAGGCCTACTGTGTTTTCCCGCTTGTTGGCTGACCTTGCTATCAAGGAATGACCATTACACAGAGCAACAATACCCTACTTGTACCCCACCTCCCTCCCATTTCATGCCCTGCTCACCACATTACATTACCCTAACCATTCCTTCATCTGGATCATTGGTGATGAAACTACTAAAAGTGTTTCTGCCAAGGTTTTATGGGTACCAAGGCTTTCAACAAGCAAGAGATTCGAGACTGTGTGGGAGTGAGCGAGCTTGATGATTTCGAATTAACGGAAACAGTCCAAATTCGAATTATACATGAAAGTTTAATAGGGATAAAGTAGAGAGAAAAAACAGACTTTCTATTTAAAAGAAATTTGGTTTATCAAAGTTTGATTTACATGGACTCCACTGTATGATCTTACACGTAAAATGTTCAGTATAGACTGAGTTGTTCCATGCATTCACCATTTTGCAAAGTTAATTTCATTCTCTTGAATACTGATCTTGCATTTCTTGATGTAACTTTCATGACAAACATGACATGATACTTTTATTTACCTGTCTCGGCTATAGTGTCATATTTGTTGCTATCTTCTGTCTCCGCTGCCTCAAGTTTCAACTTACGAACTGAAAAGTAATAGAGAGTAAACTTGAATAATCATCAGCTTAAATGCATACATATTACTGCATAAGCCTACAGTAGTACCAGACAAAAGGACAAATATCACAGATGCTTTCTTCTTTGAAAAAAATGCAGGCCCCCTATTCCACTTATTGCAGTTAGTCATGAGATCTCCATAAGTCAATAATCCTTCAACAGACTGCGTAGGCCTAATCAATTTGATGGAATATGAAACTAAGTGCTTTGTTATTTTCATAATTTATTTCCATTTTATTCTGTCTCAGACAATCACAGCATTTCAACCAACACACAACATTTAATCTGCTTATGTGCTCGTATTCTGTGTATGCATAAAAAGCAGTTTGTAACTTTAGGCATAGATCTAATGCTTTCCAAACACATTTTTTAAAAATGCTTATGCAGAAATTGCTTTCAATGAAATGGCTTTTTTCAGCATAGTTCTCTCTCAAAGGGTATTATAGTTAATTGGGGTCATTTAATTCTACCATGCATGCAGCAACATCAAAGGTGCAGTATATTTTCTGAACAGCTTGTTGAAAGATGATCCCAACTTCAATGTTTTTTAACACAGGCTCAGCAGCTCCTTAAATATACATTTTTCCTCAATCTCAATTTTAAGTCAAATATCACTATTTAGTTTTGTGAGTGCACTCACTGTTGTATGAACAAATGTGAACATTGGTGATCTTCATCAGTGTCTGGAACTTGATCACAACTTCCTGTGGGAACATTCCTGTGGTTGACCAGAATGTCTCTGCATTGCTGAAAAATGAAACAAAAAGCATACACCGTTGGGGTCATACCATGTTGACACTGTCAGAATAGATTATAAAATTCTTTATCATACAAGCAGATAAATTGTTGAAAGAGAACACTGGGGAGAGAAAAGTAATGACCGAAAGAATGAGACTTAAACTCAGTTACAGTATGCCCAGCCAGTATTGCCGCATCACTCTGACATTGATTTGTATAGGATTTCTGTAGGGTTGGTAACAAAGAGGCAGATTCACAACATCAAACTGACATTGGCATAATATCATAACCAGCTAATCTACATAGGAATGATGTCATTCCTAAGTGTAAACCTGTCGTCAATCCCGAGCATTGGATATCTGTAGGATTGCTGGCTGGGTAAGGTCCCTTTCATCAGAATGCACTGTAAGGAAAATGGCCGTCATGAGAATGTGAATCTCATATTCTCACAGCAATAATCAACCTTAGTCTGGCCCCGAGGAAAATTGTGTTTCATGCGGCCGCGATTTTCATCATTTACCACAACGCGGCCGCAATTTTTATGATTTTCTGCAATTTTTGGCATTTTGTTTGAAAAAAAAAAGGTCCAAGATGATGAAAATTATTTCTTGTTTTCGCAAATTATAAAAAGAATACAAGAAAAGAAAACTGCAGAGCTCCAGTGAGGCTTGCCCCGAAAAGAGACAGTGCATGCTGAGCCAGTTTCCAGCAAGCACAGTTTCCTCACAAGGTGAAAAAAGTGGGAAAATGCGACAGTTGCAGTTCCCGCGCTAATTTGGGGTGGAGAGGGGGATACCTAGTGCAGGTCCAGGTCATTAGATCTAAATAGTGCACCCCAAATGCATTACTGAAGTGAGTAACTTTTAAAACTTATATAATCTGGTCTGGATTTTTAAAGGCCTATTATCAAGAGAACTACTTGTAAAATAGACATAGATCTAGATCTGGTCTCTTTACCTCACTCCATTGAATTTGTATAGAAAAAAAAACATTCATTTTCTTCAGCTTGAGCTTGGGTGATCTTCACGTCATCCATATTCCAATTCAGGTGAATTCTGTGTGACAAGCCACATTTCAGATTATATCCACCCAGATAATTGACTTACTCTTGTCACAAGACTAAGTAAATGCAGATCTAGATCTAGTTTATATCACCCCAGTTTTAATTTGATCTTAGATAGGCCTACTGGTATCCCTCCTATGTTGTAAGTAAGGCTTCTGTGTCAGCTCATGCAATAAAAATGAATGCGATTTCTTAATAATTCTGATCTTGGAATGATTGAATGAAAATCAAAAAGTGCGGGGCTTAGTAAATTAATAATGATTTTTATAATCGGTGTTAGAATGTAATAGGGTGAGCATAATAATCTTCTCTTTTCACTTTCTGTATCTAAGGATAATCTATTCTTTTTTTTTTTCTTCCAGTGAGGGAACGGGAGGTCCTCCGCCCATCTGCACCAGTCAAGAAAACACACTAAAGAGGAGACTTTTGGGGGGCTTAGCAAAAGGTTGGGTTTAGTATTTGTATGGGACAAAGAAAGAAGAAAGAAAGAACGAAAGCGCAGGTTAGTGGAGGTCTTCATCATATTATGTTTGTTAACTTTTTGGTAAGTGGCGCAGACGGGGGGAAGACCTTCAGAGTGAACTTCGTCAGGAGTGGGCAGCTATGTTTGCTGGGGAGGAGTACCTTACTCGAGCGCCACTTTCACTGTTATCAATTTAAACACATGGAATGGTCAGATGGACCTGAGGGCGTGAGGGTCTAGTCAGTTTGTATCAATGGGCGGTAGTCAGATTGACTAATCAGGCGAAAAGGGGCTGGGGTAGTTGTGTTTAGTTAGTTTCTGGTCTTTGGCGCTCGAGTACGGAACTCCTTCCGTTTGCTGCTGCTAACATCCCATTATCCAAGACTGACCACCCTGCTGTTAGGGAATTTGTGCAGAAGCGAGTGGTTAATTGTGGCTCATTATTGTTTTGTAAAGCACCTAGGGCCCACGCAGTGGGGAGTAGGCGCTATATAAATAATAAAATATGTGTTTTTATTCATTAATGAACACAATTTTTTGGGCAATTTTTACTGTCTTTTGCATGCAATTTTTGCCATTCAGAATACAATTTTTGTAATTTCAAAACTCAATTTTCCGCAAGGCCAGCTTAGTAACCTCGGAGTAAATCATATATTGCAAGACAGGAAATTCATTCACTTTCATTTTTTTTTGTTTTTAATTCCCTGCCCAGCACTTTTTCTCTCCCTCTTTCTTTTCTGCCACCTTGAACCACTCCCTTCCCAAAACCTCAAAGTTATAAATTTTACATCTTCCCTTTCCCCAAGCCCTTTTTCGGTTTCTAGATTCTTGTTCATTTTATTTCTTTATCTTAATGTCACCATTTACATAATGATGGTCTGTCTACCATACTTTTTTTTTTTTGTTGTTTTTTTTTGTTATCTTCAATGTTGTTGTTTTTTTTTCCTTTTGCATAGCCTATTTATCTACAAAAGAGGCAACTCTGTCCATGAAATTATTCTGAGAATTCAGTGAACCGAGGTCCTTGCACTGGCATGCAAAATGAACAGTGTCAGTTATGCTCAAAACTAGATCTAGATCTAGATCTAAGTGTTTTTCACAAAATGCATTGAATTTTTGGGAATAAGGTCATATATATTGTTTTCAATTGATTTATAATATAAAAACTTGGTATAAAACCAAATTCAGATCTGGTAGGCCTACCGAGGTTATTAAATAATAATTTTGATTTTTCCAATATGATTAGGCAGACGGGTCACATACTCGCATCACACTGCCATATCTATAATATTGCCTTTAAAGAAATGATGGGCCTATCATAGCCTATGTGGTTAAATTAATTTTCTTCACCTAACTAATACAAGTAAATCTAGATCTAGATCTAGATCTAGATATATCTAGTCTTCTAGATCTATTTGGTCAAAGTTTAATCTACTACTCTAACCCGTCGATAATATTCTCTGGTGGGTGCTTTTCATCACTGGAAGTAGCAAGGGCTACGTGAGCTCCTGCAGAAGATAACGCTACGTCGAACATCTTTTCAATTCCCTGAATGATTTGTTTACTGTTCATCGGCAACGTAAAGGAATTCGACTATTCGTACGGGGACATGCGCAAATGTGGATATATGGGCGACTCGATTCATTATTCGAACCGCAAGAATCACTCAGTCGATTTCCTGAGATTCGAAAAATGATCTGATTCGTATCACCAAAGATCTTAAAATAGTATTAACCGTGAATACTATTTTAAGATCTTTGCGTATCACTCAATAAACGAATCAATATTTATTATTTTGCTTTGACGGCTGACTCGAGGAACGAATCTCAAGAGCCTCGATTATTGTCTTAGTGTATGACATCTCTGAGAGCCTGTGAGAGGCGAATCAAAAGTGATTCGAATGATTTTTTTTTTCACCGGCTGACGAAGAAGGTGGTGCTGGAGGGATGGGGATCTGTTTGGAATAACAGTGAAACATGAACACCAGAAATGATCCATGGATCGGACTCATCACCCCGTGGTAAGAAACCAAATCAGTACTTGTCCTGGTTAGGAAATATCGTTGACAGCAAACCTAGCCTATGTGTAGCCTACGTCTGTGTTCATGTAGGCTATGGGGGAACAATGAATTCGATAAGACAGCGTCACTTTAATTTTAAACCTCTGGAATCAGAAGGTAATTAAATTACTGTAAATGAGCATGGCGCCTACGAAATGTCCAGAGTGGAAAGGAGCAAGACAAGCTACACGTAGCTGTGTGAAGTACACCTACACGAATGATCATCAAAATTTAATATGATGAGGCACTTGAAAGTCAAGCATCCCAACGAGTTTAAATTCCCTGAGATGCTTGACTTCAAGTACTTTTACACGTCGTCCTTTGGTGACATTTCGACAACAGCTAGGTTAAGGTAGCCTACCCTTCGCAGTTCAGCTCCTCCCTATAAATCAAGTAGGCCTCCACTACTGACGCTTAACCTGTCCATAATTTGCTTCTTCTTATTTGTGTAAATTTGCAGTACTGTCTATACATGTTATTTTTTTGTTGTTTTTTTTTTAACTTTTGATGAGTAAAGGAATTTTAATAGATTGAAAACCCCTAAAAAAAAAAAAGCAAATTGAGTAGCCTATACGCTTCCAAACCTGTTCTCCCCTGCTAGGAATGGGAGATGGAGCAGCGAGCTTTTGTCATTACATTTTGCTTTCATTTCGATCTAGACTCTTCGTCTACTTCTTGGCGTCACTGGCTCGCAGATTGAGTCTAATCGTTAATTTTTGGGTAACTCACTTTCCGTCGTTGGCAGCTGGCTGACTGACTCGAATCGCGATTCGCTCATGCCGGCACTGGCTCGCCGACAGATTGGAATCGATTAAATTCACCTAAAGACGAATCGTCGCCCACCGGCGTAGAGACGGAAACATAGACTGATAATTGTAAGATATATGCATTAGGGCGAATGATGCTTTGAATATGGATTTAATGAAACAAAAACTATTTCATGTCATTAATTCTTAATAATTAACAGATTAAAAAAGTGAATTAATCGTTAGAGAACATAAAATTCAAGTTAATTTACAATGTTATAATTTCTTTGTACATACAATGCTTACTCCCTAAGGAACAATCACATGATTTCAACAAACTACAAAATGGTGGGTAGCACAACAATGGGCTTTCGTTTTATTTTGGTCGCCGTAGTCCTGTTGGTCACTTTTGTCCAAAACAATGCTGGACCAGTCCCCGTCGTTCTCTGGCACGGAATGGGTAGGTTGATGTCAATGTGGTTGATTGTCCGAAAGGTTTCTGGATGACTGTTCTTTTACCAAAGTATAGGCTATTTGAAAACCCCCTGAAAGTTTCGTTCTAGAACAGCAGTTGTGTCACACTTCTCGTGCTCAGTACAAAGGTCATGCTTTGTCCTGCCGATATTGCACTGCCCATATATAACGCCCCTAAAAGACACAAATGAAGTAATCATGCAGTTTTCTGCAAACATTGTTTGTTTTTATACCAACATTGTCTTCAAATGATTATAGGAAGGAGTTCCGTACTCGAGCGCCAAAGGCCAGAAACTAACTAAAAGAGATGATACATAGCTACCCCGGGGGCTTTCCCTGATATGTCAATCTGACTACTGCCCAGACGAACATCGCCTACGGCCTCGATGATACAAACTGACTAGACCCTCACGTCGTTACTTATCAATCTGACAAAGTGGCGCTCGAGTAAGGTACTCCTCCCTGATTATAACTGAAGGTCCACAGTACATCAGTTGCTAGTAAGATCAATTCTAGAAATAGCATGGAACCTCAGAAAATTTGTAGATCTAGGTCAGAATGTACTTGGAGTCCACATCTGACACAGAACAAAAACATTTGTGATAGATAACTTCCAATTAAAACAGATTACCTTTTAACATGAAACATAATGTATTTCAGGAGATAGTTGTTGCAACCCACTCAGCATGGGTTCAATCAAGAAACTGGTGGAACAAAAAGTTGGAGGTGGAGTTTATGTGAAGTCTCTGGAGATAGGGAATAACATCATTGAGGTGAGATACAAATTATGTGTTATCCCTCATTGTAAAGAAAAATTTTGTACAAACAAAATGGTTTTCAAATTCAAAGTTAATTTTTTGTTTCAAACTAGTAACTGTCCCATTCAGCAGGAATAAATGAAGGAAGCACTTTGAAGCACAACATTGATTTTGCAAAATCTTGAAAATCACAATTCTTACCTGAGTCAGTGAGTGCGCCTAGGGAAAAGGTCTTCAGAAAAAAAGAAAGGGAAAAAAATTCCTTTGCCGCAGGGAATGGTGCCCCAGTCACCCGCATGACAGGGCGCGGATATTTACAACCATGCCATGAAGAGCATATTTTTTTTAAAGGAAGTTATCAGTCTGCACTAAATACAATTTTCTGCAGTCTTCTGTATTTGTCCTGACAATAATTTCATCAAATCCTCATGTTAGTGAAACATTCGTAACTAAGGTGGTTTTTTTATATATTTTTTTTTAATTCCTGAAACACACACACATATAGGCCGTGGGACCAAAATCCTAGCTAGTTTCTAAAGTAAATTTCGTTCCGCACCCCCTAGGGAAAATCTAGGTATGGTTTTAATATGTTCCCAGTAACCATCTTTGACTAAAAATCAAATGTTGTCATCCGTAACTGTGCACATTAATAACTTATTGAAAAAAAAATGTTTATTGCTATGTAACATCTGTATTTTTGCATGTTTGTTTCGTTTTACATAATTATATATTTCACAAAATCTCCACCTTTGAACGCAGAAGGCTTTTTTATTAGACCTCCTGTCATAAAAAGTAACACTTGGTGCTCAGTGTCCTGGCACGCATGAGTTCTGAAGCAGGACTGCAGATTACTACTTTTATTGTAAGAGAGAGAGAGAGAGAAAGCACATGATTGTTTATTCTCGAAATATCATCCAACTTTTCAAAGAAAACTGAATTATATTGCTATTTACATCTTTCCTAGTGTGCATACAGCAGTCCATCATGGAGGCAGCCATTTTGGATTTCGCGGCGAAAGGCTCAATTCCATTGGTTGATTAAAATAGCATTGTTTAAATGGCAAACTCATTTCGCATCATTAATTATCATTTATTGGCACACTTTACACACAAATTATACAAAAATGTGCAAGACTTGAAATGACAACATTGGTTTTTTGTGAAGGAGAGATGCATAAGAGCTTGCATGCAAAAAATCAGCTTATCCCCTGAGGTGCGTAACGGAATGACAAGCTACAAGTTTGGTCCCATGGCCTAATAGAGGAGTTTATCAGATACTCCTTGGATCTCTGATTTCAAAATTACAAGCAGGAAGTGATGATATCATGGGCTCAAGTGGAAAGAGTGTTCATCAATCAGATCAGAAATTTCAGACATTAAGAAAACCCCACAAGAATTATTAAGATGTGTTTCAGTTGTACTACACCAAATCGTAAAACATTTTAACTGTCAGAAGGGCCTAATTGCTGAGCCAGCAATTTGTCCCGCAAGCATGACAAGAGATTGGGCTATCCTCTCTTTTTTTTCTATAGATTTGTTTTAATTACTTGTTTACTCATCCATTTCTTAACTTGTACATTTGCATGTGTTCCTCTTCTTTCGTTCATGTGCATGAATATTATATGCTCGGAGAAGGTCATACAGACTCAGTGCTTGTTTTTCTTCTGATTTCATCAGGGTCGTCGCAAAGCATCCACTTTCTCTCATCAGTTCCCAAAAGGCTCGATAAAAGAAATAAAATAAGTACATTTTTTTAGTTGCACTATAATCTCGATGACATGTAAGTGTGGAATGACATTTGGTTGGCATTACAGGATGAAGAAAATGGATTTTTGATGAATGTCAACAAACAGATAGATATGGTGTGTGATCAACTCAGAAAGGATCCTAAAGTTCAGAATGGATACAATGCAATGGGTTTCTCTCAAGGTGGTCAGTTCCTGTAAGTTTGGACAAACAGTTTAAAATGATTTTTGATTCCAGTGGTTACTGGTAGCTTTTGTTTTGTTTCAGTTCAGATTTCATTTTGGTTGTGAATTGGAAATTAGTGAACAGCTTTATTTCAATGAACACTGAGATACCAGAAATGAGAATTTTCGTGACATCATTGTCTGTTGAATTTCATGCTTGGCACATATTCCTCAATCATATGTGAAAGGATTTTTGGAAAAACAGTCAAATTAACCCTGGAAATGTATCTTGTTTTTACTTTTAAAAAGCTGAAAGCAAAATTAAGCACCAACTTCCCAGCACAATTGCCTTCTGCAGCTAGCAGTTAAGTAGGCCCCCTTTTGCTATAATTTGTTTATATGGTTTTTGTGAATGTTTACTTCCTTACAAACAGGCGTGCTGTAGCTCAGAAATGTCCTTCCCCACCTATGCTTAACCTGATTTCATTTGGAGGCCAGCATCAAGGTAAAATGTTTTGCGTGGTACAGTTGCATAGACAAGGATTTTTTTTATTTTGTATTGTGGACTCTGGTTACAAAGACATGGTGTCTTTCACAGTAAATTTCTTGACCGTACTAGCCCTGTCAAGATTTATTGTACCAAAATATGTATTCCCTATGTAGTTTAACTTTCATAGACCAGTTTTATCTGATAAAGTAGCTATTGTAAGGAGAGCGTAGCGTAATTACAAAGCCAAATGGAGAAAACAGTGAGTTGTGTTCACTGCTTAGCTGTAGCTTTCTATGTAAAATACTGTGATCCCCTAAAAACAGTCTCTGATTAATTAAATACCAGATAAAAAGACGAAATATTATAAAAACCACATAAAAACTGTGGGGTCGCAGCACGGCTGTAAACGTCAAAATTGGGCAAAAAGAAAAAGTTGTATGTAGCAAAGTCCCGCATAAGAAATAATACCCAAATGATACAATGCAAACTAAAAGAGAAGACAGAAAATTTTCGATATTATCGGCTACCGCCTTTATCAAGAAAAAAACAACAACAGAAAAAAAGAAAAATTGAACAGATTTATAAAATGATCGAATAATAAAAGATTTCAAGAGGAAATGTATAGAATCGAAACAGAATATGTGTACTTATCTGCGAGTTCTTGTTTGGTCAGCAGCACAAAAGCACGTCTGCTAATGTAATTGGATTGGTGCAGTAACGTGCGGCAAAGATCCAATAGCAAAAATGCATCAGTCAGAAGCAAACTCTTCTAGCATCAATCAGGCAAGAAAATAAGGCTTAACCCTCATGCTGCGACAGATGCCCCATCATGATGCCTCACTCCCAAGCGTCTGCTGGACTCACAGTGAAACTACGGGTGGTAAAGGCGACCCACGGGAGGCGGAAGGCATGATTTCACGATTCAGGTCACTGTCCTCTTTGAGACCTTACCACAGCCTTATTGCTCACTTCATCTCTTCTAAGACAAAGGCATTGTGACAAGAACATGTTCCCCAGTGAACCACTGGTCGGAATCACAAAGACTTAGCTTTTAAAGGCTCTCTCCACATTATCAGAAGATGTAGCATCAACATGAGAACTGCTGCCTGATATATTTGCAATATTATCTCATTTCTCCTAAACTGACATTCATCTAAAGTTGTCCGTGTCTAGGAATCAATAAGAAACAAGCAGTGAAATGATCTTTGCCTCAAACATCCCCATTGGCTCATTAGTATCATTGGGGAAGGGGGGCATGGTTGGTTATTATGCTTCATTCTTAGGAAAATCATAGCTGTCAGTTTGATATTGTAGGTTAGATCATTTGGTCAGAAAAAAGGAAAGGTTCATTACAATCCAGCGTGATAAGGCGTGTGAGAAATGTTTTCATTATGATTGGGAGTCCCAGTGTGCCTACTAAAGCAATTGAACTGTGTACGTCAGTGAGGAGCACTGACCCGGATACGATTCCTTGTGAATTAGGTCAGTGACCCAGTTGGGGGGCTTCTCATTGCACCCAGCCTGAGAGTTAGGAAAGTACCATAAGGCCCATATAATATACTGAACTAGTTAGGTTTACATTATATCCCGTTTTGATATTTTTAGTCTATATTTTCATATCTGTAATTTTGTAACATGAGTAAGAGGTTTATTTGCAATATGATGATCTTTGAATTGTAACAACTATTATCATTTGCCAACCTGTTTCTGTTACAAGGTGTATATGGCTTCCCAAGATGTCCAGGAGAAAATCAAACAATGTGTGATTATGTGCGCAAACTTCTTAACCTTGGAGCCTACATCTCGTAAGTTCTTTTTCTAACATTAATGTATTTGATGCTTTCTTAAATAACCCTAAGAAGGTAATCTTTTTAGTTGTATGTCTTGAAGCTGACTTCTATGCCGAGATGTTAAGCAAAGAAAGAAGTGTTTAGCAAATTTCACTTTTACGTTCAGTTCAGGTAGTATCAATGTTGGAGTATTAGATATGTGGGAGCTTTCTATACAGAAGGGCCATCTATTCTCAGAATGTCAATTTAGCATGAGTGCAAAAATTTTGCTTTGTGTTTTGAATTTGATAAACTGACTTTAGTTACAAAACTGTATACATTTATTTCAGGTGGATTCAAGACAAGTAAGTGATTTGTTTTGTTTTTTTTCACATTGTTGTTTGTCTTTCATTCATGTTTTTGTTTAAACTGTTGTTTCAGCATGTTCTTATTTTGCAGTTCTTGTGCTGTGTACAGCAATGTATTTTTCACCGAAATCGGGGCATTGTAGGGGGCTTTGAAGTTTAATTTACTCCAGATGAACATTGTGGAAAAGATAAACATATGATTTGGAAAATATTTTGAAAACTTAAAAGTTGCACCGTGAACTTCAAGTTTGACAGACTGTGTGTGTGTAGTGTTGTTCATAATATTGACATATTATATAGCAGAAGTGTGAAATTATTCAGAATTTTAATTTTAATTTGCATTTTAATGAAACCATTTTACTTTCATATGGTTGTCATACAGTTACATAATTCTTACCTATGTTATAATCCACTTATACAGCAAGTGATCTCTTTTTAAGCAACTTCTTTTTCATCTTTGTTCACTTGCTTTTCAAAGCCTTGTCCAAGCTGAGTATTGGCACGATCCACTGAATGAAGCTGAATACAGGGCAAAGAGTGTTTTCTTAGCCGATATCAACCAGGAGAGGGTATGGATTCCCAGCTTGATTTTATTAGTGTAATTTTGTTGTTCTGAAGGCATGGCATTCTGTCATATTTATTCATTGAAAGCATTAGTTACCACATGTATTGAAACAAAAACCTTGTTCTTTGTTGTTTCCATTTTGCGAGAAGAGAAAGGCTTAACAAATACAGTGGAGCCACACAATCCAAAGTTATTGGGAAATGGATTACACTTCGATTTACCAGAGTTCTATTTACCCCTGAGCAGAGAAATAGACACTATTATGCTGTTGTTTGCCCCATACCATACAAGTAATAACATCCCTTCTTGCAGACCCCCCCCCCCCTGCCCATATACACGCACACGAAAACACATAGGCACCTGTGTGAGATATTTTGATTATTTTTTTTCTTTGGAAGTGACTGTGCCACAGCAGTAAAACAAGAAAGCGGCACTGAATGGCTTAGGCCTAGTAGTTGTGGTCAGCAAACTCTGTGTTGCCGGTCTTTATCTTGGCCACATGTACTGTGTGTGGCGGCATCAATTGATAAAGACATTCTCTCATATATAATGTTCAAATGTAAGATCGTAGGCCTCCTGCGTTATGCCACCTTGCTATCAGAGGCTTGGAATTACTATTATGCAGTGTAACAATGCCGTACTCACACCCCCTCCCTATCAAGTGTAATGTGGTGAATGTGTAAACAGCAAGGTATTTGCAGTACTGATATGCTAAGAACCTCGTGTAGGTGGAGTCTTTGTTCCTCCAGGGCCTTGCCATAATTATATTTCAGTTTAATACAGTCATGTGATACTGCATGGCTTAGCAAGTATTACAGTGTAATTTACACAAATATGTAGCAGAATGGCTCTATGTGAGCAAGGTGGACACAGTGCAAGGCTCGAGGTCCATGTTAATCTTATGTATACTGTGTCTTGGCTGTACCTGTTGTGGCTTATGTCAGCAATCGATAAATTTACTGGTCATAATGCGAGCATTATCTCCCATACACCTGTTGTTGGCTTATATCATTGGTCATTTGGGGCAGAATCACGCTGCCTGCAGGGGTCCCACCTGTACCATTGCCACCCTCCACAGCATGTTTCTTGCTTGGTAGGACAGACATGCAAGAGGAAGGCTCTACAGCAGCCAGCCTACCCATTGCATCATTTTTGGCACCTGTACCCTCCCCTTCGATGGCTGAAAAGAGCAAAGAGTTGTTGAACAGGCCTGTGTCACTGTGTTCATGGAAATTGGTTTTTACGGGGCTGGGTGAGCGCGCTCGATGGGTTCGAACTCAAAATAACAGTGCATGCTTGATAGAGATAAAGAAGGAAAAAAACTCATTTCGAAATCACCTTGATTTAGCAGAAATTCGAATTACCAAAGTTCGGTTTACATGGACTTCACTGTTTTTGAAAAGGGAAGTGTCTACTAGGATATGTTAGGAGCAAGACAAAAATTGTGTAAGTTTTCATCCTCGGGTGAAACTCATGAATTTTTTTTTTCCCCATGTATACATGCCCTGGTGGCCCATTTTTTTTTATAATTTTGCCATTCAACTATTCTTATTCATTTCATGTTTAATGCAGCATAGTAGAGTATTTCACCCTTACTTTGGCTTGACACGAATTAGTTCTGCAGTCATTTTTTTCTTTTATTCAGCAAGTTAATGCCACTTACAAGACCAATCTGCTTAAGCTGAAAAATTTGGTGTTGGTCATGTTTGGAGAGGATACTATGGTGGACCCTAAGGAGAGCGAAGTAAGTAAATATAATTATATGCTTTTGTCTCTATGTGGGCTCAATTTCAGCAGCCAATTAAAAACTGTGGTGTATACAGAGCTACTCATTCGCCATTCCTGTAAATATAGTAACAAACTGTGATAAAATAGATGCAAGAAAAGAATTTATTCTTGAAACACAAATTGGTAAGGGAGACTGCATCTTCTTTCTCATGACAGTATTGTGCAACTTGTTAATAACAAGAAAGCTAGGACACCACCAAAATGCCATTATAATTATAACCAAGTTTTGGCCATAACCAAAGAACTGGGTATTTGTACTTGGTTGGTATCAGTCAGTCTTGAAAGACTGTGAATTAGTGCTCTGGATTTCTATCTTGGTCTGGTACAGCATCGTTTGTGGCTGGACAAGCCTATCTGGGAGTGACAGTCCCTTCCAAAGATGGCACAGCTGGAGCATGAGGCTGGTTTGACTGTTTGGTTGCAAGCCTCCTCCATTTTGCCTCAGACTATTGCCTAAGCGTCTCTTCAAACAGTTGGTACCCAGATTGGCAGATAGTTTGTTTTATTTTTTTTTGGTTGTCTGTCTTTGTCAGTGTGGCCTCATCATGCTAACCCTTGTGGTTATGATTTTTTTAGTTGAGTTTATTTTGCCTGCCATTACAAGGGGAAATGTTTTAATGTTACTTAACTCTTTCCGTACTTTTCACCGATACATCGGTTCCTCCGACTGACGCATTTGGACTAATTTCTGCTGAAGTGCAGTAATAGTGGCATCGGTTGTACCACAAACAACAAAAACACTGGGAAGCTAGATGGACACAGTATCGTTGAAATGCCCAGGGGTAACAAGGAGAGTACTTTTTGCCGATGTATCCCCCCGACTGACGCATTTGGACTAATTTGGGCTGAATTGCAGTATGGAAAGAGTTAAGAAGAAAATTTCAGGGATTCAGAATTCTGTTGCTATCATCAGGTTCTTAATATTTCCACAGCCATTATAAATGGATCTGACTGTACATCTTCAGTGTTATCAGAACAATATACTGTGGCGGAATTTATTGTGAAAAAAATTATGTTTTTTCATTGTGATGCAATTTATATTGTTCTATTATAGGAAAAGTTCCTATTCATCTCTCATTTGAAGCTTTTTTGATTTTGTGGTTTTTGCCAACATGTGAGAGACCAAATTCTAACAACTATTTGTTGGTGCAAGAGAATTTCACTGTTGATCAAGTTTGCACAGGAGAGTTTGAATTGAGTGCTGACTGTATTCATATTGTGACATAGTAAACATTATCATCCACATGCACTTTTTATTCAAGAGTTTAAAATACAAGGCTGTTATATTTGTATACATGACTTTTGTATTCTCCAGTGGTTTGGATTCTACATTGAAGGTCAGGGCAAGGCTTTGTACAATATGACGCAGAGCAAACTCTACCAGCAGGTACGTGGCTGAAATTAGATCACAGCAGTGAATATTTTACCACCCTTGGCTTGAAATGTATACTTATTCTCTGATTTTTATTTTTTTTTATTTATTTTTTTTTTTTTATTGTTTTCAGCTGTTCAGGGTGAGAATTAGCTAAGTTTAAGTGTGCACAAACATGCTGCGAGTAGAGTAGAGTTTGCTTCAAAGTAACCATGGGCCAAGAAGAAAAAAATGACCATTAGCTAATTCATTCTTTGTTTTCTCATCAGTTATTAATTTAACGTGGATTGAAAATTACATATCATAAAACACACATTTTTGTTAGATTGTGTATATATGGCTTAATATTCATTTTGTCTCTGATCAGTATTTTCACGAATAGTTGATGTTTTTGTTTTTTTTTAATCAGCGTCTTTGTCGTTGTGGATATTAAGTATAAGGAGATAATTCAGCCACTGCCTCAGTTATTGTTAACACTAAATACCATAATGCATGAATGTGTTTACATTCCCTAGGATTTGATTGGCCTAAAAGAGCTAAATGAGAGTGGACGGCTGACCCTACTGGAGTCACCTACAGATCACCTGCAGTTTACTGATACCTGGTTTGAGGCCAACATTTTGAAATTCCTGAAGTGATTGGTTGATGCCTTACCTCAAGTCTGTATAACAACTTTTCTCTGCACTTCATGTCAAAATTCTAATTGAAAATTGAAGAAGGAAAATTTGTTTCATATACATTCCCTTTCAAAATAAAGTTAATTCATTGGGATCCTTTTGGCACTCTTAATGTTTATAAATCCTTTTTTTATTTATTTTTTTTCTAATTTTACGTTTTTAAATCAAAACCATGCAGTACTTAAATCTGTTAAGCACTTTTTTCTTTTGGGAATTCAGCAATATGTTTTTGCAGATTTTGTGTTACGGTGCTTGTATGCTTCAAAAGCCTAGATGACTTGGATATTTGGATCGAGCATCTGTTACTTGATATTATGATATTTCGCCTTTTTCAAAAGCCTATAGTTTTGATGTTTGTTGTTATTGTGTGCCATTCAACTGTGAAAGTTTCAAATTTCATTTGTGATAAAAGCATCTGTCTGCCCATCTGTCAGACAACATGTAAAGACTATACCAATAGACATATCAGTTTTACTGTGATAGACTACAGTTTACCTAGTAAGGAAATATGCACAGGTTTTGTTTTTGTAAGATCACACCCACATTTTCACAGAGTTGCTAGGAAAAGGAAAAGGAACTTCATACATCAGACATTCGTGCAGGTAGCACATTTCAATGAAATTATCAACAGTTTGAGATTTACCATGAAATTGAAGATATTTAATCAATATCCCCTTGTTCCACTATATTTCAACAGTCACTCAGAAAATTGCAGCATATTGTTTTCAGTGTAAATTTTATTTTCATGTTTTTTTTTAATGTAAAGTACTGTGGTTCTTTTTTATAATTATCAGTTTGATTGTCTTGCTGAGAATTGTCTAAAATGCATGTCATAATTCATTAACTTTGCTTTTTCATATGTTGTCAATAGTAACACCAGTGAAGATGCTTTTCAGCAAAATATTTATTTTTTTATACAGTGAAGAGGACAGTGCGCTTTTGGTGCGTTAGCCCATTTTGAATTATTTGAATATTTCATGAAAAATGTAACAATTACAAAACAAAGTAATTTATTGGCATTTACAGACTGCCTTTTTCCATGATTGAAAAATTGAATGTAATCAAATGACAGAGGGGATAATTCTGGTATTGCATAATAGTGTTTTCTCCCAGAATTGTATTGCATGTTGAATAGTGTATTTTCCTACCTACTTAGATGCATGTTTTGAAGATGTTTGTTCTTTATCAAGTTTTAAAAAAATGTTCCTTAGTCACTTTCCAGTTAAAAATCAAATACATTGCAGGACACCTGTTTCAAGGGTTTTCCACCTATGCCATTATTTATTTTAAGTCAAAACCACATATTCCAATCCACCAGAAAATGAATCATTTCATATTTGAGTGGATCTGTTTTGGTTTTCTGTTATTCTAAATTTGTTTACTATTGTATATTCGGCATATGAAATTACTTATTACACACACACATACAAAAAATAGATTATGTGGCAGATTTCCCACAATTTTTTCCATTTGTAAGCATAATCTCTTTCAGCTTGTTGTCTTCTGCTTGTATGTAAGTATTCTTTTCTGGGATTTATACTGCCTGTGATACATACCATCCACCAAATTTTTTGCAATGTTAACTGGAAAGACACATTTTGCACTGAAGTGCACCTGTGAGAAATTTACAAGAGGTGGATTATAAAATTCTTCTATGTAGACTGTTTTTGTTATTTTCGGTGACTTTTGGAAATGTTTCATTAATGTTGTAAACAAAACTCTGAATTTGAAGTGTATGCTAGAGCACAATCTTTTATATATATAATGTGTTTTTACTGCAGTAGGAGGACCAGAAACATTTGCTCATTTCAAGGAATGAATAAATTGCGTTAGATAATAATTACATCAGATATTTGATTTAAGATTACAGTTTTTTCTTGCATATCCTGGGCAACAAAACAAGTCATCAGATTCAGTATTTATGCACAGGTTACTTTTGAAAATAAACTTGTGCTTTTGCTTTCAATCTTTTGTATTTTTTATTTATTCTTTATGATAAATTTACCCCTGAAATATCTCTGTGAGATATGCCTTTATTTCTCCAATATTCGGGATATCTTGGTCATTATGCTTGGAATACACAATTTTCTTTTTCTTTGTCTCAATAGATGCATCTCCATACAATTTGTGAGGCACTCCCATTTCCAAATTTTCATGGTGAATCCTTGAGTAGTCAGACTTTGAAATCCACCCGTCATCGTAGACATTCACTGACACAAACCAAGCCGAATTATTGGTATAAACTGGGTTTATTTGATATCCTTTTGTACAAATAAAATGCAATTATAATCAGACTAACGATATTTTTAAAAATCTGTTTAACTTTGGCAAATGGAGTAAACCTCAAAGAGACATACCATAAGGATAATAATAGCATAGTTCAAAACTGAAGAATATCTATATTTCTAGTTTTGTCGGTGTGGGTGTGGCCACAAATTACACAAATCCAAATATAAATCAGTCTTAACCCGCCTGTGGTTGTTTACAGTACTGGACTTTGAGCATACGATAGCTTGTCATACATCGTCAATAAAAAAAACGAGATAATTTGTATAAAAAGTACACCCCAGTATATAATATACTCACCCCAGTACTGCTTTATTCCATCTCCAGTTCTTACAAAAAATGAGATACGACCATAATATGGCACAACAGAGTGTATCATTCCTACAAAAATCATGAAGGTATTTTGCCTCTGGGAGTAGCACTGAAAGTATGAAGGAGTTGATAACTTTGTGAAGTTAAACTACAAAATTTTACAGGTGATTTTCTCCAGATGCACTGACACGTAGGTGAAGTAAGGCAGTACTAAGGTGACACTGTGATCTCAGAAATGAGACAGAAATGACCTCGGACCATAATTTTATTACATTACATGAGATACATTTAGCAGCATTTTACGGTACTAAACTGTCTGGAGTTTGGTCTGTTGCAAGCAATTATTTATGTGATAACATTACCCGATATATATCTCTGTATACTGGCCAACCAAAGTACAAAATTGATATTTCTTAGACTCACCATAATACATAATCTCCTCTTAGATAAAATCTCTAAGATGTGCATCACCAAGTCAAAAATTGAGACATAGGTAACTAATGTAAAAAAAAAAAAAAAATTTTTTTAAATGATGTCAAAAGATCTATGATTTATCTTCTCATAGGATTGTCAAAAGGGTATATAGATCACAAAATATGACAGTAATTCACCTCTAATCATAGAAATTAATGCTGAGCACAAAAATAGTTCTAAATCACTGTATTGCCTTTTCACATTATCACAATATCAGCTGAAAATTGTAATTCAACAAAATTCAATTACACTTGTTCTGCCAAAACACTGAGCTACCAATAAATTGTAATCATCACATAAAGCATAATCTTCAGTGAAATCACATTATCAGTACAGTACAAGTAGTGATTATCTCCATTTTCACAAAGAAGGAGATACAATTAACCCATGATATTGTGCCATGAATACTGTCAGGATCAGAATTTGAATTGCCGTGCTAGGTCACGCATTGTTTATTACATGGCATCATTGATTTTAGCCAGTCCAAACGTCCTTGAACTATTCCCGTGGACAGTTTGTTTTTGTAACGCTTTTCTTAGAGATGGAAAGAAAGTGGGGCAAGATAGAACGAATGGATAAATTAACAGTGACGATGCAGTTTTCGACCCCGTGGTTTGGGTGTACTTTAACAGGGAAAGACGGGGTGAATAAGGAGTGAATAAATTCGTACATAAAACGTTTAGGGTGTAGAGACTTTGCGAAGGGTTTTGATATAGTTTAGTGACTTTGTCTGTTACTATTAATAGAATCTATTGGCGCTGCGAGCGGAGCTCGGAGTGGATGCACCAATCAAGTTTGAGCGGTCACGTGGACTTGCAGAAGATTTAGGCGAAGCCATCTTGAGATTTGATCACTTCCATGTAGACCTTCCATCTACGAGGGCGGTCGGCCAAAGGTTCAGCCAGAGAGAACCAACAGACTGTTAACGTCATGTCTATGTCCTGGATAGACAATGAAAATAATCCACAGCTATTTTCTCCAGTTCCCTGAAATCGTTTCAGGGAACCAATCGTAAGTGTCGTCACCATGATTCGAGATGATGTGAATCTGACCCTAATTTTCCAGTAGAAGTGCGACCAAAGGAATGCAAGACCATAAAGTTTTACTTGCAATTAAGATCTAGAATGAGTGACTGATATACACATTTGTAAATTGTAATTGATGTGTCTGGATGAGGCTGGGGATTGCCAGCCCATCCTAGAACAGATCTAGATCTATCTTAACTACGTCAGTGTGTCTTGACGGTTTGATCCTTTATAAGCAGTTAAATGAGTTAATATTGTCGTCTGAGACCTAAGTATATCATTTGTGAGATAGTAGGCAGTCTATATTTCTGAAGATAAATAATTACTAAGTAAACTGTGAATGAATCAGAATGATATAGAGTTTCAAATCTTTTAAGAATCTAGAGGAGATTTATAGTTATGTATTTTAGTATTTTCATTTGATGCTGCTGATGTTGTCTTTTAATATGTAAACGATAGACGAAATTGTTAGGTATTTAGGTAATAAATTTGTGGCCCTACAAGGTCCTTGATATAACGTACTCGAAATTGTTATTAGTGTATGTGGCATGGTATGGCAGAGTAATTTCTAAAACCTCTCGATATTTTATTAAATGCAGTCGAACACGTAAATTCTATAATTAACCATTCCCATATAACACGAGTCTAGTAATCCCCCACGTAACACTTTCGTAACACTCGAGGGCACACCCCTTTGGTGAACTCGTAACACTGGAGAGGGACCCTTAAAGAACCTTAGATAACGCCATGCCACTTAGATAAATTATTTAACACCTATTGTATTTTTTATTCCATTATTTCATATTGTACTGTTGTAATATTATGTTTTCAGGTCTTTTATTATAGACTTTAAACAATTTGTATTAATCGAATATTTTGTATTTCAATTTCATATGGTGAACTCAACATCCCATTGACCCGTGGACACCGGCGAGGGAACCCTTTCACCTTCCACATCTACCTCAGACAGAAATACAGTTTTGGGCTTGGAGCTATGGATTGAGGATATTTAACATCTGAATTCCTCAAAAATAAAGATAAGTGATCCATCTATCTAACAGTCTTGGGGAGGGCGACGTACTTTCCGCTCTGTGTGTGTGTTCCAGGCCATTTTACTATTTATTATATGTTTAGTTTAAGTGCGGGAGGTTGGTTGGGATCATAGTTTAGCATATCTTCTTTGCCATTACGAAGGATATTGGAGGCCTTGGTGGCTATGTAAAATAACTCGGGGGGATTTGCTTCTCTGTGAATAGTTCTATTAGGGATCCATTATTCGTATAGATTGTGGCGTTTTTCTTACTTCCTCACTTTTCTTTAGGAAGATGTCTCTCCTGTTTTTTTCTTAAACTATCTGTAATATAAGTTAGGACTTGTAGGGTCTGTTATCGTTCGTTTTACTTGTCAGTATACCGTCCTGTTTATTGTATTTTTTTTTGCTTAATGACCTTTAAACTACTATACTAACATTGATATGTTTACAATATATGCCTGAGGTGTTTCACGTGCTAAAACCACGTTGAATTGTAATCTGGTATTGACATATGTGAGAGAGAGATATAATAATTTTTGGTTCACGTGACAATTTCACGTTGAAGATAGATCTAGAGAGAATAATTTTGCAGTGGTAACAGAAGACACTGCGTGTGCGTGTTTTGAGAAGAGAGAGAATTTTGAGAGTGTTTTGAGAACACAGAGATATTTCAAATTTGTCGTGTTGAGAAAGAGATATAGTTTTGATTCATCGCATTGAGAGAGCGATTCGTTTTTGACAGTGATAACAGAGGACACTGGTTCGTCGCGTTGAGAGAGACGTAAATTTTGAGAGTGATCACTCGAGACATTAATTTATCGCAGTAAAGGCGATATAATATAGTATTTTATTGCAGTGGGAGCAACGGATAGACGGCACTGCCTTACTAGAATTCATAGAGAGAGAGAGAGATAAAGTGTTTGCAGTTTAAGTGATACTGCCTGTAATTTTCAGAGAGAGATAGAACGTTCTTTTCGCGAAGCAGTGCTAACGTAAGACACTGAATTAATATTAACAGACAATATCTGTTCATATAATATAATTGATACCGCGATATACCTTAATAGTAGGTAAATACTTACTATTTACAGACTTTAACATATCATGGCTGAGTTTCTTAAATATTTAGAATCTGCCAAAGTTCTGGGCATACCAGAGGAAGAACGCGCCGCGTGGTGCGAACGACACGTACAACAAGACCGGGAGCGCGAGGATCGAAAAGAATCAAGAGAAAGAGAAAAAGAAGTAGAAAGAGAAAAGGAAAGAGAAAGAGAAAGAGAAAAAGAAGCAAGAGAGAGAGAAAAAGAAGAAAGAGAAAGAGAAAAAGAAAGAGAGAGAGAAAAGGAAAGACAGCATGAACTCGCAATGAAAAAGTTAGAGCAACAATCGCTTGTAACACCCACTACTGCCACCAATACTTATGCTACTAAACCAAAACTACCACCATTTAATGAAAAACTCGACCGGATCGACGCATATTTACATCGGTTCGAGTTACACGCTAAATGCGTCGGATGGCAGCCGGCGATGTACAGTTCATGCCTGTCTAATTTATTAACGGGTAAGGCTTTAGAGGTATTTCACAGCCTTAAAGTAGAAGATGCCAACGATTATAACAAGCTTAAAACAGCACTGCTTAAGCGATTCCAGCATACCGAGGATGGCTTCCATCAGCGATTTCGCGCATGTAAACCTGAGCCATCTGAAAATTTCTCAACTTATGTGAATCGGCTGAAACATTATTTAGATCGCTGGATAGAGCTCGCGAACGTAACTACCGGAAATTATTCCCAACTTTACGATTTGGTCTTAAAGGACCAAATCTATACGGCATGTCATTCCGATTTAGTCGCCCACCTTAAAGAGAGGGCTCCGACATCCTCTGAAGAAATCACATCGTGCGCCGAACGATACGCGTCCGCCCACCCAAATCGTCCTTTGGCAAAGCCTTCAACTACAACACCATGTTATGCCAACGTAAGCAAAGGAGCGCCAACCGGACACGATCGTTCAAGGCCGACTCGTCGTCAGGCCCCAAATCCGCGTTCTCATTCAGAGCCGCCTTTTTGTAGACAGAGAGATTTTCCGAATCGAGGTAATGCATCGCCGCGTCGAGGATATCAGACTTATTCTTTTTACGAGCCTCGCCCATATTATCGTGGCAACTATCCAGGCCAACAATATAACCGGCCTCAGGGACCGCCGCGACGAGTGCATTTTGATGATAGTTATAATTATAATAGACCGCAGAGTCTTCCCTATCGTGGAAACGATCCTAATCGTACTATATGTTATAAGTGTAATAGGCTAGGCCACATACAGAGATTTTGTAACGTGAAATTGGAATCAGCAAATGCCTGCTCGGTTAAATCTACACCTTATGAGACTGACGGTCATTCTGAATCTTCATGACAATCAAAATCTATTCCAGTCATGTCCGCCCTACATGAACTGGGTGAATTAACATTTTACCAGGGCCGCGTGAACGCTATTCGCGCTTCTGTTCTACGTGACTCCGGATGCACGACTATCGGCGTTCGACAGTCACTAGTCCGTCCAACACAATTTTTGGACAAGGAGGTAACTTGTATTACTTTTGGCGGATCTGTAGAGCGATTCCGTCTTGCAGAAGTTTATATTGATACACCTTTTCTCACAGGTATTGTTACTGCATGTGTACTGCCTAATCCGGTGGCTGATATAATCATAGGTAATGTACCTCAAGTAAATAAGTTTCCTATCGGTAACTTGGAAATTTGGACTGAGGATCAGAGTGTTGCTTGTGCGACAACACGCCTACAATCGAGCCGACGAGCAGACAGTCCATTGAGTAATCCTACTATTGAAGTGAACATTACGTCTTTTGCATTTCATGATGAGCAACATTCAGATCCCACATTGAAACATTTGTTTGCTAAGGTTGATCCTACCGCACCGGATACCTCTAAGTTTCTTATGAAAGATGACTTATTATATCGTAATTTTCAGAATAAGCGAGAGGCCGTTATGCAACTTGTAGTACCGAGATCTTTTCGTCGCGACATTATTCGTCTCGCGCATGACACTTCCTTGGCGGGTCACCAGGGAAAGGCCAGAACTAAGTCTCGAATACTATCGCAATTTTTTTGGCCCAGTATTTACGCAGATGTAAACCGGTTCGTATCAACATGTGACGTATGTCAGAGACGTACTCCTAAAGGAAGAGCATCGCGAGCTCCTCTGCAGGAGATGCCTATGGTCTCCAGACCATTTGAGCGCGTTGCCATAGATATAGTTGGTCCTCTACACAAGTCAGACAGAGGACATCGTTTTATACTTTCTGTCATTGACTACGCAACCCGTTGGCCAGAGGCCATTCCGCTAAAAGACATTTCAGCTGATCATGTCGCTGAGGCCCTTATTACTATTTTTTCGCGTCTTGGGTTTCCGGTTGAAATTTTATCGGACAGAGGTCCACAGTTTACCTCTGAGCTTTTTAAGAAAGTCTTGGAGTTGGTCGGGATTAAACAAAGATTGACATCTCCATACCACCCACAGTCTAATGGCTGCTGTGAACGTTGGAATGCTACCATGAAAAGTATGCTTGCGCGAGTTTCCACCGACAAACCGAGTGATTGGGATCGACAACTCCCCGCTATTCTTTTTGCATACCGAGAACTACCGAACGCATCGACGGGTTTTTCTCCCTTCGAATTATTGTATGGTCGTAAACCGCGTGGTCCAATGGCCATACTCCATGATTTATTCGCCGGATCAGACACCGACGACAACGATACGCGGTCTGCATATCAATACGTTGTAGACTTACGCCAGCGAATACTTAGCGCATGTCAGCTCGCACAAAAATCTTCAGCTGCGCATGCGAGTCTTTATAAACAATATCGTGATCAAGGTAGCCGATTGCGAACTTTGACCGTCGGAGACCAAACTCTTGTTCTCCTTCCGGAAACGAAAAATAAACTCCTTCTTACATGGAAGGGACCTTTTAAAGTTCTAAAGAGACTTTCTCGAGTAAATTATCTTATCAAGATTCGAGGACAGGACAAAGTCTTCCATATAAATATGTTAAAGCAGTACCTGTCCGACGATGATAATCGACAGAATAATCGCCGAAATGTGGTTGCTCAGGCCAATGCGGCCTTAGTTTCAGTTGACGATGATGATCCTATTAAGATAGAGAATTCAATACCCGCACTTCGATCTTCTGAAAACACTTCGGATGTGAATATAAATCCAGATTTATCTGAATCGCAAAGACAAGATTTAAGAGATTTGCTTAACGAGTTTACTACAGTCTTTACTGATCTACCAGGTAATACTTCCTTGGTACAGCATGTTATAAGATTAAAGACGGATATACCCGTCTTTGTTAAACCATACCCGCGTCCGCTGCGCGCACAAGAGACTATAATAACCGAGGTACGTAACATGTTTCACCTGGGAGTGATAGAGCGATCGACGAGCCCATATAACTCACCCATCGTCTTAGTGAAAAAAAAAGATGATACCGTGCGTTTTTGTATTGATTATCGTAAACTTAATGAGGTTACGATATATGACGCTGAACCGATTCCCAACCAGGAGAATCTTTTTGCTCAGTTAGCCAGGGCAACGATTTTTTCTAAAATCGATCTTTCCAAAGGTTATTGGCAAATTCCGCTTGATGAGAGTAGCAAGCAATATACCGCTTTTCAGACTCCGTTGGGTCTTATGCAGTGGCGCTATATGCCTTTCGGGTTAGTTACAGCCCCTGCTACTTTCGCCCGTATGATGACGATATTGCTCCAGGGTATGAATTCCGTATTGTCGTATTTTGACGACATTTGTATTTATGAAACCGATTGGTCGGGCCACCTTGCAGCCCTACGACAAGTTTTTATTGCTCTTCGTCGAGCTGGCCTTACGGCGAAACCCAGTAAGGTATTTTTAGGATATAATGAAATTAATTTTCTGGGCCATACAATTGCCCACGGCGTTCAGACTCCTGATGACAAGAAGATAACTACCATCTTAAAGCCCCAACCACCTCGAACTAAGAAAGAAGTTCGCAGTTTATTGGGCTTTCTTAACTATTATAGGAAATTCATTCCAAATTTTTCTTCGCTTACAGCTCCGTTATCGGACCTCACAAGAAAGAATTTTCCTAATAAAGTGAAATGGACAACCGAATGTGCTGATACACTTCGTACCGTTCAACAATTGTTTTCCACTTCCCCCATTCTCATACTGCCAGACATAAACCAAATATTTATTGTCCGCACTGATGCGTCGGACAAGGGATTGGGAGCTGTGTTATTACAGGAACGAGACGATACCTTGCGGCCATGTCTATACGCCAGCCGCAAGTTGCTAGATAGGGAATGCCGCTATGCAATTATCGAGCGAGAGTGCCTCGCTATCATTTTTGCTGTAAACGCATTTTCGAGATATCTACTTATGTCCGAGTTTATAATTGAAACGGACCATCGTCCGTTGTTATTCTTAAAGACTAACAGGGCTAAAAATGCTCGATTAACGAGGTGGAGTCTTGCACTCCAGGAATACCGGTTTGTAATCCGTGCTATCCCTGGCGGTGACAATTCCCAAGCTGATATTTTGTCACGTCTCATTTAATTTCCTATTAAAGAGTGTTGTGTCTTGTATTGGGGTTGGATAGTGCTTGTCCCCCTCAATTCTAGACGGTGGATGGATTCACATTTGTCTTGTTCATTACTTTATGAACCATTTTTACAATCCTTTGTTGTGAATATCCTTTTTCCACCAGCGTCATTCCTGACTGTGACCTGAACTTCTGGCAAACCTGACGCCCTTGTCAGCGGGTCAATGAGATAGAGACATGGCAAACCAAGCTACCAGAGCTACTGCTGCCATTGGATACCACAGTATTTTAATTAACAATATATTGTGTGTGAATGTGTATATAAGCAGCAATTGTGTGTGTTGACTATATAATTATAAGCCTATTCCTTCAGTAAGGCTTCATTATTTCATAATAGTTATACTTTAATCCAGCAGTATACAGTGATATACTCATTATTATTATAGATGTTTCTGAGAATTTTGATTGTGTGCAGTAAGAATGTTTAAATAGAATAAATTCTATAGAACGTGGCATTAATAATTGTATGCTTTTTGTCCATCCAGTATGCACGTTCTTAGTTAGATTTTTCTTCTCAAGCTTAAGACTCATTTTTCTACAGTACTACTTAAGCCCCTACCACAATAACTTTGGGATTTCTTGGATCTTATCGTGTAAATTTTTCTTAAAATTTTCACTGGGGTGGGGGATATGTCAGGATCAGAATTTGAATTGCCGTGCTAGGTCACGCATTGTTTATTACATGGCATCATTGATTTTAGCCAGTCCAAACGTCCTTGAACTATTCCCGTGGACAGTTTGTTTTTGTAACGCTTTTCTTAGAGATGGAAAGAAAGTGGGGCAAGATAGAACGAATGGATAAATTAACAGTGACGATGCAGTTTTCGACCCCGTGGTTTGGGTGTACTTTAACAGGGAAAGACGGGGTGAATAAGGAGTGAATAAATTCGTACATAAAACGTTTAGGGTGTAGAGACTTTGCGAAGGGTTTTGATATAGTTTAGTGACTTTGTCTGTTACTATTAATAGAATCTATTGGCGCTGCGAGCGGAGCTCGGAGTGGATGCACCAATCAAGTTTGAGCGGTCACGTGGACTTGCAGAAGATTTAGGCGAAGCCATCTTGAGATTTGATCACTTCCATGTAGACCTTCCATCTACGAGGGCGGTCGGCCAAAGGTTCAGCCAGAGAGAACCAACAGACTGTTAACGTCATGTCTATGTCCTGGATAGACAATGAAAATAATCCACAGCTATTTTCTCCAGTTCCCTGAAATCGTTTCAGGGAACCAATCGTAAGTGTCGTCACCATGATTCGAGATGATGTGAATCTGACCCTAATTTTCCAGTAGAAGTGCGACCAAAGGAATGCAAGACCATAAAGTTTTACTTGCAATTAAGATCTAGAATGAGTGACTGATATACACATTTGTAAATTGTAATTGATGTGTCTGGATGAGGCTGGGGATTGCCAGCCCATCCTAGAACAGATCTAGATCTATCTTAACTACGTCAGTGTGTCTTGACGGTTTGATCCTTTATAAGCAGTTAAATGAGTTAATATTGTCGTCTGAGACCTAAGTATATCATTTGTGAGATAGTAGGCAGTCTATATTTCTGAAGATAAATAATTACTAAGTAAACTGTGAATGAATCAGAATGATATAGAGTTTCAAATCTTTTAAGAATCTAGAGGAGATTTATAGTTATGTATTTTAGTATTTTCATTTGATGCTGCTGATGTTGTCTTTTAATATGTAAACGATAGACGAAATTGTTAGGTATTTAGGTAATAAATTTGTGGCCCTACAAGGTCCTTGATATAACGTACTCGAAATTGTTATTAGTGTATGTGGCATGGTATGGCAGAGTAATTTCTAAAACCTCTCGATATTTTATTAAATGCAGTCGAACACGTAAATTCTATAATTAACCATTCCCATATAACACGAGTCTAGTAATCCCCCACGTAACACTTTCGTAACACTCGAGGGCACACCCCTTTGGTGAACTCGTAACAAATACTAACTTATGGTGCTTCCATGATATCACAGATGTGTAGAATATAGTGTCTAGTAGTTCTAGAACACAGCATGAGTAAAATCATATTTAAAAAACCAGTTTACCTTGGGCATTATAATTTGCAAAATGTTCGTTTATTAGTTCCATAAAAATTTTTGGAGCATCAGATATTAGACTTAAAATCCGTGCTTAGAATTTACGTGATGGCTTTATTTTGACATACCAAGAAGACTCATCTGTGACTGACAACGGACATGGCAAGTATTTTAAATTGTGAAAAAAAATATTTTCTAATGTATCAAGATGTGTTCCTCTCACTCTAAACTTGTTATGTTTACTTCAATGTACAGTTACTTGTAATGAGATATTAAAATATTATTTTCCATCTCTGACATAATCTCAACACAACCTTCTTGAAATGTTAAGAAGACTCAGACAGCTCAGTCTACCCAATTAAAATATTCTGGCTTTACCGGTAAAACTGTCAAACTGACCCAGAATGATATCTTATACAAGTAAAATGATTTGTACTGCAATAAAATGCCAGCCCCATGCACGATCCTGACCACAGATTTTGTATAACATTACAATATCATAGTTGTGAGTTTATGAAATTAATGCTCCGCAATGCAAGGAAGGAGAAAAAGCTTCTCTCTAAGGCAAACAATTTATTCTTCACATCACAGAAGTTTCAGTCCTTTGTCGAGACTCTAATCCACCTGGTGTCATTAACCCTTCTGTTCCTGAAGGAGCTGATTTCTTTTTCACTGCATCCCATGCCATCTGTTTAGCCAGCTTGCCATCCATCTGAGCACTGAGAAACTCAGAAATATCTTCCAGGGCATGCTCCATATTGCCTTGTAATTCTGAGACACGGACCCCATTCACAGAGGATTCCTGCTCCAGTTTTGATAATTCTGCTTCGTTGTACAGCCCACTCAATTTAAAGTACTCAGCCAGAGCCCCATGGAGTTTGGATTGTAATGATTTTAACTGTGGACAAAAGGAAAGCTTCAATAAAGGGTCACAGAACTTTTCAAAATGTTCAGATTGATGTTATTTATTTGTATTTTTTTTTTTTGTATTTTGTATACTTCTTTAATCCCATTTGGGAAATTTGCCTTTGTGCCATTGCAGCCCAGTTACAACTGGAGCAGGCACGTCATCGCCACAGTGCAGCGCCGGCCAGCAGGGTTGGGGGGAGGGGGATTAGGCAGGGAGGGGAGGGAATGGTAGGGATGAATTTTCATTTAATTTTGCCTAGGCAGCCACCTGTTCGGCCTGCTCTTTACGATTTCCAACTGCCAAGGTATCTTTAACGTATGCAACGTGCACACGGGCCCTCCGAATTTTTTCATCCTTTTCCAAGAAGACTAGGTACTCACCAGGAAGGCTCTGCCCCCATGGACGCTCCTAAAGTCACAACCGTGTACTTACTATTCCTATTGTATGATTGAAGTTACCTCCTCCTCGACCACCAAATCAGTAGGTGGTGATCGACTAGTTGTATTGAGTATTATGTATTTGAACTGCTCATCAAGTTCTACTAGTGAGTGTATTGCTGTTGATATGACATGTATGTCACATTGGTAACAGGCCACAGAAGGGTGTGGGTATGAAGACCAGTGGTAAAAAAAAACAATGGTATGCTGCTCCTCTCCTGCAGGTGGTACTGTTCTGTCTGGTATCTTCATGGGCTAATTTAATAATACATCATCTCCCCCACAAGCCCATCAAGTATATGGGCATGACATTGACATGATTGGACATTTTTCTCATACTTCAATGGCAACACAATTTTGAGACTGCACCCTCTCTCAACCAAGCGAATGAAAGAGAATCTTCCGGTTAAATGGGATATAATAAATGATTTTCTTTACCTGTGAACTTACAAGAAATAAAGGATTGCGGCAGGACCTTGGAAATCTTGCTATAAAGAGGAATTTCTTATTAACCGCTTTTGGTCTAGGTAGGTTCTACTGCATCTGAATTATGCAATTTTATATGATGGATTAAATAATTATAAAATGATGAGAGAAAAATTAGTTTCAAATGAAAAGCATCTGAAGTTGGTACTTAAGTAAATCTGTAAAATCCACGGACCAAACTTTGGCAAGGCATTTCAAATGCTTGACATACCTGCTTGACATCAGTGATGGCAGCTTCAATCTTGACCCTTTCATCATAGCTTCGTAACATTTGCTCCTTACTTATGACATAATCATTTTGTAATTGTCGATACCTGGATGCCAGTTCCTTATTACGTTCCATGAATCGAATTTTGTCCATCTGCAAATTTACAGTGAGATGAATGGTTGTATCAGACTAATGTAATCAAATGTAAGATCTCATAATTTTAAAAAATCATCAAAACTGATCTACTGTTATCCATGAGAAAAAGATATGTTGGGAATATTTCTGTTCCATACTCTTATTTGTAGTTTTGATGTGTATTTTGTGCAGGTGATACTGTGATGGTGCTATGATCCCCTGACAATAACCAGATGTCATTAATGAATCTTTAGTTATTAAATACTCAGTCAATACAAGGCAAGTTAAGTTTTTTGTCCATACCAACCAAGTACACAGTAATTTTGTTGATTAGTCAAAAAGTTATAAATTTAGACCATATGTTTGACAACATGTCAAATGCTATAAAATATATTTTAGAACAAGGAAATGATTACCTCATGTTTTTTCAGCACTCCCTGACGCTCTTTAAACAAGTCTGAATGTTTACTTTCGTTGGACCGCAGGCGTTCTGAAAAATATTACATGTAAGTCAGTTCACAAAGCTGCTGGCATGAATTCCTATTCACACATAAAAAATTTTGCATTCAGCAATCACACTACATACTGGAATATAATGAACAGGATAGACATCATTTCTGCTGTTCAGTAATGGGATGATTTCCACATGACCACTTGCATTACTGTTTCCTGCTCAATTTATATGTTACTTGGTTTATGATTTGACTGCATTGTTAAGTTTAAACTCATACAAAGAACAGCATACAATTCATTTATTTTGCCCCGCCTTTTTGCACAGCTTTCTGATGGATTTTACTGAAAGTGTTTGTTGAGCAAAATGTATCCACTCACCAAGGGTGTCATTGTATTGGAGACGCAAGTCTTCTTCAATCTTTCGACCTGCCTCAAGCTGTAAATTGAGTTCATCTAGTTCTGCCCTAAATATGGATTTGACAAAATAGAAAAAAGGTTTGCAGAATGTTGGGTAACAGGTATTTGGTTAAAATGAAATTGAAAATGCAGTGAAAGACCCACGAATCCTTTCACTTATCAATAATTAACCAGTAGCCATCTTTTCCATCTGCTTCATTATTCATCATTTCCCTTGGCCATATGAAATACACAAAATTTTTTTTAAAAAGGAAATATCTAATTCCTATCACAAAAGTAAAATTTAGTAAAGAAAATAATAACACATATGTTCATCCATTACTCCGTCCAAAGTGTAAATACACTGAATAGCAAGTTCACAATTAGTTAGATGATATAAACTTTCATTTTCATATTTTCAATTTTCTTCATTATTTTGACTTAAAAACCAAAAATACTCATTTAATAGAATATGGCCATGTAAACCTTTGAGTTTATGGAAAATGTGTAAAAGATTTATTTTTCCAAATTCTGAAAAAATTGTAAGTCAATTTTAGACAACTTACGTCAGGACTCTTATTGCTTCTTCTGAAGCCTTCACTGATCTTTCCATCATTCCTTGAGCAGCATCCATTTCCTCAATCTTATTCTTCATCATCTCTGTCCTCCGCTCCATGTTACCAATGTGTTCATTAATTCCTTCAAGCTCCCTCTGTGTAGGCAAAAATATGGCATACACAAATTAATGGTTGATTCTACATTTTTAGCTTCTCTAAAGAATAGTAATTTTTGTCCAGGTGGAACATGTCACTGTCTCTTTTGTTCCTTGAGAAATTTGAAAAATGCTATTTAAATCAATTGACTGGAATACCATAATTATTCAAAGTAAAACCAAACTTGACACAGGAATTTTCAGACATGTAGCATGATATTATCTGAGCTTGACATATTCCAGCTTATCACTTCTTTCCAGATTATTCAGACATTTACTGTTATCAAGCAATTACAATAAACCTTCCCAAAAATGGATGTATTGTGACCAAAGTTTTTATCATAAATTCACCCTGGTGACGATCGTTTTAAAGCAACTGCAGTAAACTTTCCCTAAATAGATAAATCATGAAAAGAGCTTTTATCATAAAATACATCCTGGTGTAGATTATTTGGCGCTAAGTCCTATTTTCATATTATAATACAACTTAACATTGCCTATACTGACAACCAGGCTACAAATTTTATTCAGTTTTTTTTTTTACCTGAAGGGTTTCATGATGAGGTTCAATTTTCTCAAGTGTTTTGAAGAATCTCTCACTACTTTCTGCATGCTGTTTCTTTGTCTCTTGTATCTTCGTTTGCAGATCTTCTTTGTGCTGAAAGGAATTAGAATGACAGATGGTTTCTTACACACAAAGAAATAATAATAGTAATGCCTTTACAATTCAGTTCAATAATGTGTTGAACTTTAAAAAGCAGCCACAAAACCAACCATCCAGAATTTATTATTGAAAATGTTCACCAAAGAAAAGAAAAATTAAGTCCTGAAGAAAAGATGTCACATATTTTGGTACTACAAATGTAGAGTGTGAGCTTGGTACACTGAAAAATCAAGGAGATTTTCTGAAAATATATTCTTCTTCGTCTTCTGCGAAAAACTCAACACTGATGAGTAGAGAAAAAAGCTGATATGGCAAACAGTGGAATGGAATATGAGGTCTTCTAATTTGATGTCATCAGGTTTAAGTGAGATACTTGTAAATTCTAACATTTTCCGCAACAAAATTTAGAGAAGATTGACAAGTGACTGTGAACTGACTGGCTGCCATTATTCCTATTCATAAATGCAAACTGAAAATACCATTCCAAACCTCAATGACTATTGAAAATTTAAGAGGATTGATATTTGATCAAACAATATGAATAAAAAAGAGTGTTATTCTTTCTCCCATACACAGATATCAAACACAAAATATTATGTATTGTAATATTGTGAAAATTCTATCTATAATACATGTGTGTGGGAGAACAAAAAAATAAGTTTTTAGTAAAAAACTCAACAGTTTTATGTTCTTGATGACGGAATCAAATTTCTTCTACCAATCGCAGGTAAGAATATGCTTACCTTTTTCTTTTTTTCCTTCGCAGTCCTGAGTTTCTCCACCTTCTCCAGTACGCCATTGACTGCGTCCTCAACCTCATCGGCTACACTCTTGGCCTGGGGACAAAAGACCATATGCATAGAGATATTTATCAGGAAGATTCTAGAAATATCTACAGCTGAAAGATTCAGAGGCAAGCTATTTCAGATTTCTCGACATAAACAATTCTAGAAACTGGTAAAATGGTTTTGAGATTATAATAGTATCGATTATGATGATTGCTTAATCCTTTGGAGACGGGGATAATTTGGAAATTACCCATCTAGAAAGACAGGGGTCCACAAGACAAAATTGGTAATGTGTTTACAACAACAGGAAGACCTGCCATTGATATGTACAGATTCGTAGATTTTATAAAACAAGCAGTCTTACTATGGCATGACTAATTAACTGCTTTCTAAATGGGCCGAAAATCACCCTGTTCGTCTTGTTCACTCTAATACAGTCTGGCCAATGATCCGCTCATCTTTTTTTTCACTCTGAAATAATCTGGCCAATCATCTTCCCTATTATCTTCTGAGGGTTAACCTACACATTTCCTTTTTTGTGATTGGAAATTTATCAACCTACGTAACAACTTTCTCAGGGAAAGTAAATTATCATCCAGTGCTAAAGCCCTCCATCTAATCTGGAATGCAAACCAACAAACTGACCTTCATACATAACTGAACAGATACAAGTGTAAAAAGAAACAGAATCATTTGAAAATTGGTTGTATGCACTGAAAAAATGTGATCAAGAAAAGATGTTTAAAGATGGAACATTTATTTTAAACAATGAAATAAAATAATTCCAAAATACTAGACTGAAAAGTTAGCAACTTATAGCAGCTACCTTTCCTTTTTTCTTGGCCGACTCTGACTTTGTCTTCTCAATCTCAGCAGTGTCAGAATTGATGCGAGCCTGCAAAACTGTGCGGGTATGAATCTCATCTTTCACTTGCCTGCGTAAGGATTCCGCTGTAGTCTGCACCAAAGATCGGTGATAAAGAAAAACTCAATCATCTCTCTGTAAAGTATTATCATTTTACCTTAACTTTATTAAGGTTCATCATAGTTTGATAAGACTGAATAGAGGATTCACCAGATCTAATAACTATGTATATAATCTGTTTTAATAATTTTCACTGACTAAATTATCAGACTTTCTGACCTCTCTTATTTTCCTGTTGTTATGTACTGTTTCACCCTTTTTCTACTTTCTCCTTCTGTAGCACTTCTGAAATTCTTCCACAGGACTTTTCATTACCTCTAACTACTCCGATATAAAAAATGAATTTGACAACAATTAAATTACCACAGAAGGTGATGTGGTTGTGCTATTGTCTGAAAGTAGGCCTTTTTAACATTAATTTCTTTCCTCTCACAGGCTTCTATATGACAAAGACCTACACCCCAACCTTTAGAGTTTCCTCAGTGCGGAAGGCTTTGTCTTGCTCTGATTGCAGCTGATCACGGATGTGATGATTGATTGTTGAGATTCGATGATGCTCTTCCATTGTATGGTGTAGCATGGTAGCCGTTCTCTCAATCTCTCTGTTGATTCTGTTGATATTCTTTTCATCCGCTATCTTCTGCCGGTCACTGCAAAGATTAAGTATGCACTGGTTGTTTGATGTCAAATCATTGGAATGAAACCAAGAATGAAATGTCTTTCCTCTTTATTTTACTGTCGATATTTATATCTGAGGTGAAAACATATATTGGTGTCTTGACTGTAACAAATCTTTCATCGCAAAGAAAATACCCATATTATTACATACACATGCGTACGCAAAAACTCAAATGACAGAGCAGCAAAGAAAAATTCGCTGAACTAAGAATGATGTAGGAATAATCACAAGACATTCAGTGGACAAAAATATAACAAGGTAAATGGAAATCTTGCAGCACCCACCACTTGGCAATTTTCTCTTCACAATCTTCAATTTCCATGCTCAATTCCTGATTTTTGCGTGACACAATCCTGAATTTGGCTTCAAGAGCTTTCATCTGACGCTGAAGGTCGTTCAACTTGTGAGTTTGGCGATTTCTCTGGAGAACAAAATGCAACATAGTATTTCACATGTTCAACGTACGATTAAACCAACAGCAATGGAACCACACCTGATGTCAACAGTTTAATAAATGTTGATAATGTGGCAATCATGATTTTAACAGTTGATGTGGAGAATGAAAACCTAAGTTTAAAATTTGGTATTACAACTAAGATTTTACAACTTCTAATCAAATGCTCTACAAATAGTATCTTGTTTGTCTTTTCTTCATCTCCAGAACTATTTGATTTGATTATCAGTAGAGTGGCTTATGACACAGAACTGGACCAACAAACTTTCATAACATGCTGTAAATTCAAGATTCTTTCCTCATTTCACTAACTGTGTCTTGAATTATGATTCTCAATACCTGGACTATGCTTTCAGTAAAATGAAAGAGTATGTCCATCTCATTTCTACACTTTAAGATAGAGTTCACTTCACTTCATTTTAAAATGTTACACTTTTCAGTGTAATTTATTCCACCAATTCTCTAGAATGTTTGCAAAGGCTTTCATGAACAACAGGTTAAAAGTCACGGGAATACTGCAGACATGCTAAAAGGAAAATATAAAATCCTCACATTCATGTTCAATTCTTGTTCTAACTGCTCATTCTCATTTTCCAGGCGACGAAATTCAAACTCAGCTTCCGTGATCTTAGCTTGCAGGTCTCTCACCTATACAACAGATAACAAAAGGCATGTCATAATTTTCATCCACACAACCACTAAATGCAAAGGATGCCTTTCACTCAGGCAACCAACAGTTTTTAGCAGTTATTTTCTCTGAGACAGAGTAGTTCAAGACATTAATTTCTGCTCTGTAAATTCTATAGCTTTTAAACATGGTGTGTCACATTTAGTAGTGTAAAATTTTTAATGCTGAACAATGATTTTCAAAGAAAAAGGTGTGATTGCACAATTTAAAGGTATAGATTTAAGAAACAATGACATATTACAAATGAGTGTGAAGCAAAGTATAATTATTTTAATTTATACTCTACTGGAATCAACCCATTGTTCTAGATACATGAGAAAAGCACACTTTGAATATACTTACTTTTGTTGCCTGCATTTCCTCTGCTATTCTAGCATTCTCATTTTTGACCCTGAGTACCTTCAGTTCTTGATCATTATCTGTCAACTGCTGGGTTATATCATTCACTTGATGGACAAATGCATTGTAGGTCATCTTGGCCTCGGTAAGCTCTTCACTGTTCACATAAATTTGTAATCATTAATAAGAGACTTAGTATTAATTGGCACTGACGTGGCACTCCTAACACTTTATAATAACCTGTCTGGAATATTGTTTAATGTATCGCTGTCATATCCCTCTCTCAGATTTTACCTGCAATACCGACAGAAGATAAGCTATGCAAAATGTTGTCACAAAATAAAACTGATAAATAAACTAAATGCTGAATAAAATACGCCCGTGCAGATGCGGGGCTCTCTTGTAGAAGAGGGACAGCAGAGAATACATCTGACGTGATACTGCGTGTCGTAAGAGGCGACTAAAGGTGCAAAGGTCCTGGTCTCCCGAGAAGAGCCAGTTGGCGGTGGGCCAACTACCCACCCTGTAAAAATAAACCAGTTACAGAAACACAAGCAAATACTTCAAATCAGTCTTTTATCTTGGGAGAAGGGGGAGCATCTGCACCTGTAGATTCAATGAAGGACAATGGACAAAGCCGAAAGGACGCCACTGGCCCGACTGCTCCTTCATCAAGCAAGTCACTCCGGATTGCGTCGTGGAATGTCCGCTCCATGTATGAAGCAGGAAAGAGTGCCCAGGTTACAATGGAGATGAGGCGATACAGACTGCACATACTTGGAGTTAGCGAGACCCGCTGGATACAGTCCGGACTGAAACAACTTAATACTGGGGAAAAGATTTTGTATTCTGGAAGGGAGGACAAAAAGCATACAGAAGGAGTAGCGATCATCTTGAGCAAGCACGCCCAGAGGTCACTGAGGGGATGGGAACCCTTCGGAAGGAGAATTATATTGGCATCATTTACTACTAAGAACAAGAACATCAACATGAACATTGTGCAGATATACGCCCCAACAAATGAAGCAACCGATGAGGACAAGGACGACTTCTACAACCAGCTTCAGGAAATAGTTGACACATTGCCAAGAAAAGATGTGAACATTATAATGGGAGACGCCAATGCCAAGATAGGACAGGACAATACAGGGTATGAGGACATTATGGGGTGCAATGGTTTAGGACAAATGAATGAGAATGGAGAGCGGTTTGCAAGTTTCTGCGCATTTAACAGCTATGTGATTGGAGGTTCAGTATTCCCACACAAGAGGATCCATAAGGCCACTTGGATTTCACCGGATGGAGTAACTGAAAATCAGATTGACCACTTTTGCATCACCCGACGATTCAGACGCTCACTAGAGGATGTCATAGTACAGAGAGGAGCAGATGTTGGATCTGACCATCACATGCTGCTGGCAAGACTCAAACTCCGCCTCAAGAAACAAGGTACCAGAGCAGGAACAAAGAGGAGAAAGTTTCAAGTGAGCCTTCTGGATGGAGACAAGAAGGAAGAGTTCCAGCTGACACTGAGGAATAGATTCAAACCCCTTGTTGACCTCGAAGAGACAGTAGATTTGGAGACTCACTGGGCTAAGGTAAAAGGAGTATTTACATCGACATGTCAGGATGTTATTGGGGAAAAGAAAGTGGAACACAAGGAATGGATCAGCCAAAAATCACTGGACTTGATAAGGATAAGAAGAGACCTAAAAGAACGGGTAAATGCAAGTCGTACAAGAAGCTCAAGAGTTGGTAACCAGGAAGAGTACCGAGCATCAGCTAAAGAGGTCAAAAAATCAATTAAAAAAGACAAAGAGGAGTTCATAGGAATGTTAGCAGAGAAAGCAGAGAAGGCAGCAACAGGAGGACACATGAGGATCCTCTACCAGACTACAAAGACTCTTGCTGGAAAATATGGAAAACCTGAAGTTCCTGTCAAGGATTACAACAGGAAGGCTATTTTTGGAAAGGAAGCTCAGGCAAAAAGATGGATAGAACATTTTAACAGCCTCTTGAACAGACCTCCACCAAGCAACCCACCCGACATTCTACCCGCAAGAAATGATTTACCGATCAGTTGCGACCCTCCGACTAAAGCAGAGATTAATGATGCCATAAAGCAGTTAAATCGAGGCAAGGCAGCTGGACCAGACCAGATCCCACCAGAGGCGCTGAAGGCAGATGCTGCTGGGGCTGCAGAGGGTCTGCACTCACTATTCTCGAGGATTTGGATCGGAGGCAAGTTTCCAAAGGACTGGAAGGAAGGACACCTCGTGAAGCTCCCAAAAAAAGGGGACCTCAGCAATTGTAGTAACTACAGAGGAATCACACTTCTCTCCATCCCAGGAAAGGTTTTCAATCGGATTATTCTCAAGCGAATACAGAATGCAACAGACCAAAAACTTCGTGAGGAGCAAGCTGGTTTCAGGAGTAATCGATCAACCACCGACCAGATCGCCACGCTGAGAATCATAGTAGAGCAGTCGCTAGAGTGGAACTCCCAACTGATAGTGAACTTCCTTGACTACGAGAAGGCCTTTGATAGCATCGATAGAGAAACGCTGTGGAGAATATTGAGACATTATGGAATCCCAGAGAAGATGGTGAATCTTATCAAGAGCATGTACGAGGGGACAAGTTGCAGAGTCGTACATGATGGTGAGCTTACTGACAGCTTTGATATCAAGACTGGTGTTAGGCAGGGTTGTTTGCTGTCCCCATTTCTGTTTATCCTGGTGATTGATTGGCTTATGAAAGAAACCACCAGTGGAGGAAGAAATGGCATACAATGGACCCCATGGACACAGCTGGACGATCTAGATTTTGCAGATGACTTGGCACTATTGTCGCACACACACGACCAGATGCAAGCAAAGACTACAGCTCTAAACAAAATTTCAGAATCTATTGGATTGAGGATACATCCCGCGAAGTCGAAGGTCCTAAAAATTGTTGCACCCCTAAGCGAACAAGTCACAGTAGGAGATCAACCACTGGAAGATGTAGAGTCCTTCTGCTATCTTGGTAGTATCATTGACAATAAGGGAGGAACAGAGGCAGAAGTCAAAGCACGAATTGGAAAGGCACAGGCAGCTTTCACATCCTTAAGCAAGATTTGGAGAACCAAGGATATATCTCTAAAAACAAAGCTGAGGATATTCAACTCGAACGTGAAGTCAGTCCTGTTGTATGGATGTGAGACTTGGAATGCGTCCCAGGCCTGCATAAAGAGAATCCAAGTTTTCATCAACAGATGTTTAAGGAAGCTACTTAAGATCAGATGGACAGACAAGGTCAGCAATGAAATTGTATGGAAAAGAACAAGACAGAACCCAGTCAGAGAGGAAATTGGTAGGAGGCGATGGAGATGGATCGGCCACACTCTCAGGAGGCCAGGAAACAGCATCACGAAGAAGGTATTGGACTGGAATCCCCAGGGCAAGAGATCAAGAGGAAGGCCGCGCGGAACGTGGAGAAGAGCCAGAGAAAATGATGTGCAACGAAGCGGAAAGACTTGGAATAATGTAAAGAGGCTGGCCCATGATAGAGAGGGATGGAAGGTGTTTGTTGGTGGCCTATACCCTGATCCAGGGTGAGAAAGGCAATGATGATGATGATGATGAATAAAATAAATTCTGGCGGGGAAAATATGAAGCAAATGGCAACTGTATGAATACAAACAATACATTTCCTCATTGGCAAACTTTTTTTTTTGCGATATTTTAATTTTGTTACAACCCTTGTTGTGACCAGATAGATTTTCTGTGCTTTTATTGTGAAAACAATCCATCAACTACACCAGTGACCTTGCCTTAAAGCAAAGATGCTAGAAATGATAAGATGAGACAGCTCAGGGTTTTTACGTGCACAGGCTTGGCAGTGCCACCTTGTGGCGTAAGCATGAGAGAAGTAAACAATGGCATTTTTTACAAAGCCGAATAGAGAAAATGCTTAGTTTTGTTCAGTGTTCAGCTCTCAGCCTAGACCTTGCCGGAAGTCGCCTACTTTGCAGTTATAAAGTAGTTGTTTGTAGGAAACCTCTGACTATTTTTTTTTCCTTTTTAAATGTGGTAGCAATGTCACAAACGTTTTATTTATTTACCATCATACCTAAGATAGATCTAGTATATTTTTAGAATAACATGGGACCGAGGCTGGATTCTCTATTCATGACATAACTCGTGCGCCCTGTCTCCCAGCAGCAAATGCAAGTAAGAATAAACAATAGCGGGAACTGTGAAGGGTTTTGTAAACGTTTAAGGACTTTCCTTTAAGGGGGGGCCCGGGTCCTGAAATCGAAATTAGCCTTAAAAATACCGATATCGCGATTTTGTACTTTTCGGTTAGTTTATCGATTTAGGAACACTATTTTACTAACCAAATGTCAATTTTGAATGTTTATAACCCTGAAATATGCCTTTTAGTAGGGTGGGGGGTCAAGAAAAAGGCACAAGAATCATGCCATTGGGCTGCAAAATTATCCCTAAATAACATCTTAGTGTCGCTATCAAAACGCCTACTCCTCCGTACATATCTGTCATAAGCCTTTGGTGGTTTGGAAATCATTGTTGAGGCCCAGCACACCAGTAATGATGACTTTAGCCATGTGTAACACGTTTCAATAACATTTTTATTGAAAAAAACTTTCAAATGCGATTTTCTCGAGATTGCACTTTTGATCAGTGATTAGTGAACTAGTTTTTTATTTATTGACCAATTGGTATAAAATTTGGCTAATAACATGTTTGAACAAATCAAAAAATTCATACAGAAGGAAAATTTGTTTAACTTTTCATTTTTTTTTGTGGTTGAATTTTTTTGTGATAGAAAATAAGAAAAAATGGAATTCCGCTATACATACCATTTTCAAAAATTTATAACAAAAGATCTGTCAGAGATATCAAAATTCCCTTCTGTACAAAGTTTTTAATTGGATTGAATAAGACATAATAGAAGTTTCAAATAAATCCAGTAAAATTTGGCGAAGCCTATCTATATTGAATTTGGTACTTGTACATGAAATAAAGAAATTTAATTTACAATATCATTTCTATGCTGATGATACCCAGCTCTACAGTTCTGCCTTGCCATGCGATGTTGACAGCCTTCTGCAGCAGGCTGGAAACTGTATAACAGAAATTAAAAGCTGGATGAACCAAAACAAACTGGCACTAAATGAGGATAAAACTGAGGTTATTTTATTAGGCCGTGAGCGGGTTCTGCAAGAAGTGGACAGAACTGAGATGATAATTGGCACTAATTCAATAGAAATTTCAAAAAAAGTAAAAAACCTAGGGGTTTACATTGATTCAAATCTTTCTATGTCATCTCAGGTTAGTCACCTCATTCGTATTCTATACATGGAAATCTGGAAAATTGGTAAAATCAGACATCTTATTTCAACTGAAACTGCGGCTGTTTTAGTAAATTCTTTTGTACTTTCAAAGCTTGACTATTGCAACTCCCTTTTGGCTGGAATTTCACAAAAAAATATTAGAAAACTCCAAATTGCTCAAAACAATGCAGCGAGACTTGTTTTGAAGAAAAAGAAAAGAGATTCAGCACTGCCACTTCTGCAGAGTTTGCACTGGCTGCCAGTCGAGAAAAGAATAATGTACAAATTGTCATCCATTTGTCACAAATGTGTCAATAATACTGCTCCATCGTACCTAGTTGATTTAACTGATTACTATGTTCCATCTCGTCAACTAAGATCATCATCTGACACTACAAAATTGAAAGTGCCTAAAATGAATCTGTCCACTGTAGGAGAAAAGTCCTTTTCATTTCTTGGCCCTACCATCTGGAACACTCTTCCAAAGACAACCAGGGAAATTAATGACATTGGTTCTTTCAAACGCCATCTGAAGACCCATTTCTTTCAGACAAACTAGGCTAGGTGTTTTTCGGCAGCAACAATAGTAAATATTTTTGAATTTCTTTTGTGTATGCGTGTGTGTGTGTGTGTGTAAGAGTTTGTTAAAGCGCCCAGAGCTTGTCATCGACGGGGTTGGGCGCTATATAAATGCAATATATTATTATTATTATTATTACTTTTTGGGGACTCAAAATCCAAGATGGTGGCGCTTCCATGGCAAAAATATGACAAACAAATTTTTTTACTTTTTTTTTCTGCTAATTCAGACATCCTGAGTTCAATTATAATAGTTAAAATTGTCTATTTCTCATAATAACAAAAATCGCCTTCAGGACCCGCACTCCCCCTTAACAATAACAGACTAACCTTGGATTTTCCTTCTTCTCGTTCTTCCTCCTCTTCTTTTTCTTCTCCAAATTAAAAAAAATACGGCACCATTGAGAACCACATCAACCATTGCATCAGAGACGCATAGCAGACGAGTCCCAAGCGCTGTTGGTAGGCTAAAAATAACTTGTCGCGAGAGAGGCCAGGGCAGCTGCATGCACATTACTAGATCTATGCCTAAGCCATCTCATGAAAAATCTGTTTCTCTCTCTTTTTCCTTCTTTCACCCGCCCTTTTTAGCTTCGCTTTGAAGAAAAATTCATTATTAATTACATACTACATATTTTAAAAATATTTTGACAGTGAAAACTGCCTCTGGAAGCGAAGCCAATCGGTGTTGTGTCTTATTTTTTATGCACATCCATTGTACGAAGCACTGGTTCTGCGCACCAAGAGTGGGCGGTGCCCGTGACTGGATGTAAACGGTATTTTAAGAGGCTCGAAGAAGGGATTGTCTGATTTTATCAATCTAGTATCTTTGCTCAAAGTAAGGTATCAGTATTATCCATCTGTAATCTATCTTTCTAAAATGATCTACCTGACTGTTCACGCAACTTTTCTCAGCTGAAAATTTCCTCGAATCTTTTCCCGCACAAATTCTTTCTTTTTTTTTTCAGTATCCTTCCTGCAACATTTCATTCTGTTTTAGTTTTGTTTTCAAATGGTCCTTTTAAATCTTTCTTCTATTCTTTCTTTACAACTCCTTCATCTCTCCTTTTATTCTTTTTTTTCCGGCTTTCCACCTGCAACATTCTACTCACTTCCTGTTTTGTTCGCTAGATTTTCCTTTCCTGTTTTCACTTTTCTGATCCTCCCCTCCCTCACCTTATAACTGTCAGGTCATCCCTCACACTGTCAAGCTCTTTTTTAATATGACCTCTCTCCGTCTCTGCTTTTGTCATAGCTTCTGTAGACTTCATCTCTGTCTTGGCTTGCCTCTGTTTCGTCATCACCAACTCTTGATCCGTCTACACAACACAGAAAGCCATAATATCTATGAAGACTTTCCATTGTGAATGAACAGCACAAACACAGAAATATGACATCATGAAAAATTAATTCTGAACAGTGTATGACTAGATGCTCACATCTCAGGTACATAATATTACAGTAAAAGATCAGTGTTTTACTAGACACTTACATCTCAGGTACATGATGTTACAGTGTAAAAATGGATACTTACATCTCCTTGAGCTCTCCTGATCTTGTCCATGGCTTCCACCTCCAGTATGAGTTTTTCCTGCACAAGTGGCCTGTGGATGTCAAATATACATGTCATTAAAAAGCACATGAAAGAATCATGATAAGCTGCTGTCATTGTTAAACAAACTCTTTATTTCCCATTATGTCAGATTACTGTTTATAGGCAAGTGGAAATACTTTCCACAAGCTTTGGACACCCACAGTTTTTAATTGTGATTCAGATGAAGTGCAAATTTTCTGTTCCTAGTCCAGAATCATTGACATTAGATAGGTCACACATAATACCAAAACAAACATTTCATCATTGCTATGATCTCTAATCTGAGACATTCTATGTATGTATGAGAATTAACTCTTTCCCTACCACACATTCTGGGCAGTATTCCACGGTTGGACCAAGCTATATTTGAGCCACCATTTTGTTCCCTCAATAGACAACCAAAAAATATGAAATTGTGTGAAAATGAATGTAGATTCAAAATATTCAGGTTTGAATGTACAACACTGAATTGTATTTACAAAAATTGTGTTTCGTAAACACTGAATTGGAATTGAACATGAACATGAAATCGCGGTAGGAATCGGGATTTCGCTTGAGCCGCAAAATGCGGCTCGCGGGAGGGAAAGAGTTAAGGGGGAAAAAAGACCTGACAGAACTGGGTGATGGGTTTAATCAGTTTTCTGTTTAATCCATTTACTTTACTGTGGATGTACACTGTACATTCCAAAATCAACAGTGAGAGTGCCCTATTCAGCATACAGTGGAGAAAAACATATAGCAGTGATGGGGCCAATGATAATAGTAATCAAATACAATGATGCCGAGATGAGGTGAAAATGTTAGTTTGCAGAGAATAGGAAAAAAAAACAAGTGAATATAGTCAGAATAAGCAACATACACATGCTGCGTGACAAACTCTATATCCTCTTTGAGTTGTGTGTTAAGCCTCTCAGCTATGGAGTGTCTGTTCTGTGCTTTGGCCTCAATTCTCTTGGTGTAAGACACATGCCAGTGTAATTCATTCAGGTCATTAATACAAGCTTCATGCTCTGGGTAGAGAAATGAACAGAAGAAAGATTCAAGATTTATTTTGTCCATTTTTCAAAAGTATACAATTATGGAAACAATTTTCATTGATCAAACATGTAGATACACAATTTTTTTTGCGCTATTTTCATTCATTAAAATTATTAGTGTCTTTCTCTCTCAGTTTAGTGAAATATTCTTCCGGTAAACAGTAGTTTCAGGACAAGCCGATTCATTGTAAGATGATTTTCTTTCAGATTTGATTCATCTTCTCTGCATGCCAAACACTTTTCAGCTGTCACTGTATCACAGGGCATTGGACGAATGTTACACAAATCTGTGTTATAAAAACTTCACCCGCTTTTTAAGATCTACAGCTGCTCACACTGCTCAAGTGTGCATGAAACTTCAAAGGTGCCTTCCTTCCGACCAGGGGAAGATTCTTTTTTCACATCACATTTGGAAACTTGAAATGATGGAAAAGTATTTTTGGGGGGTTTGCTTAGAGTCAATGATTTTGCCTCTGACCCCCTTTTGAACAAGCACCTGAGCCCATAACGTAATCACCTTCTGAAAAATTCTCGGTGCACGCCATTGCTCACTGTGCACTGTTTTATCTACCTATGACTCGCTGAATTTTGTGAATGACCCAACACATCTCAGCAACTACTAGAATTATTATCTTTTAGTGCTGATTCCTTTCGGCCTGAAGTGGTGCCTTTTGTCCTTTATCATTCGAAGAATGGGGCAATTACTAGCATGTAATATAAAATTATTTAATGACCAATCTACAAAACCAAATCTTTGTTCATTCATTAATTGTTGTGCCAATTTTAAATAACAGGTCTTATCACCTGGCACATTCCATCAATCTGTCACTGTCAAAGTGACATTTTAGTGTCACACCGTTTCAACTGTTATTCACATTTTTGTATCTAATAATACTGATTCATTTACCCCTCTGAACAAGTGCTGGTAGTTCTCTCAACTTCCGCAGCTGAAGCTCATCAATTTTCTTCCTCAGGATATCAGCTCTGAGAATCTCCTTCTGATAACTCTCGCAAGTGTCTTGACGATCACTCTCCAGCTGAGCAAGTAGGACAATGACCTCATTAATCACATCTTGGGCACCCAAATATGGAACAGCCTCTGTTGTCCCATCCTCTTGCTCTGTGATTAGATAGTGCAAAATTTCATTTTTAACTTTACCAATTGATAATCCATGAACCTTGTTGTGGTAAAACAATTCACAAGTTCTACACATTTCACCTGTCTATAATAACCCTTTCACTGCTATGTTTTTACCTGATGAGATGATTGATATAAAATATGGCAAAACAGCAAAGGTGGGCACGGAAGTATACTCAGTGAGCAATACTTAAATAAGCTACATGCTTTTGATCACCATAAACCACAGAAGTAACACCTAAGAAGAAACAAGTAAAATGTCAATCACCAAGTCAGTATCAAATTTATTATAGTCTTCAAATAATCACCAAGAGCATGGAAAATGACTTCAGTTGACATATCCACACCAGTAAAATTTCCATAGGGAAATATTTACAGTAACTCATAAAGCTCGGGGAGATTTTCATATTAAATTAATCACCTTCATCCAGCTGACCACCATGTCCAGTCACAGTTAAGTCTGTAGTAGCAGAGGAAAGACGTGATGATGATGCACGTGATGCTGAGCTAGGCTTGAAGGACTGGCTATCCCGTGTGCTGATAAGGCTTTCATCTGGCACTTCTTGGAATCTTAGCTGCTTTTTCACACCTAAGGATAAGTTTTCATAATATTTATGCCTATTAACAAAATGAAATTGGCCAAAGAGAAATTGAAAAATCATTCATTCTCAAAGTTGTTTTTTTTTATATGCCTTCCTTCTTTTACAATATTTTTGTTGAATGTTTGCTGGTGTACACATAGAGAAAGTGTGTAAAAAATTATCCTCATACTTTTATTCACAATATATATGTTTGAGATAATATGACATTTTCAGACCAAAAAGGGTGATATGGGGTAAAGCAGTGCCGTTAAACCGAAATCAGAGGGACCACGGGTTTGTTTTCTGTTTAGAAAGAGTTTCGGTTTAGTGATAGCAGGCTTGAAAAGCATCAGTTTCAAGAGAGGTATCCCAAATCACTATCAAAGAGGACAAATGTAAGTGCATTTAAGCAAAAGATGACTAACATGACTTCTGTTGCTCTGTGTTTTTGACTGAGAATGAGGATGGGCGATTGTTACGGCCAGGGACACACGAAGCATGGATATGCGGGCGAATGTGGGCTAACTCTCAGAGTAGAGAGACATGAGTGTGGACAGACAGTGCAGAATCGCCATCCTGCTGACCTCATTACCATTACTGCAGACGATGCTGTGAACTACGCTGTCCGCGGTTGCTCGTACACCGTACCATCTTTCCAATGTCATACATTTTACACGGAAGGTCACCCGCGATGCACCTAACGTCTTGCTGGCTGCCACCTGATTTCAGACCAGTGAGCTTATAGGCCTCCTCTCCCCCTACCCCTATTGTGCTGCCACTCCCATGTAGGCCTATACAACCTGGCAGAATAAAGCATGCTCTGCTCAGGATTGTTTTTCCGTAGGGGTGGACAGTCGCATGACTCGGCCTATGGCAAAATTCACAATGGACTGGCGCCACTGAATCCAGCAACTTTCTTTTTGATTTAACAGTAGGGCTATTTCGGTTTAGCGTTAGTTTGTTAACAAAGATAAAGAGGAAAAAAATCAGAGATTCCTATTTTCTTTCGGTTTACCGTTATTTTCGGTTTATCCATTTTCGGTTTAACTGTTCGCCACTGTGTGTAGCAGTATTTCGCTATTTGTCACAAGATACTCACAAGAACTGATCATTTCTAGTTGTAAGACTGGCAGTTACAGTTACAAATTATATGAATGACCAGAGGGAATAGTATGTTGACCACATCTTACTATGTCATAATTTCCAGATGAACCTGTTTCCATGACCAACAAAATGCTTGCGGAACAGAAACAGCTTGCCAGTATTGTGACTTTACTCATGTATCAAACATGCAAATTTTGCTTTTCTTAGAATGAACTGTCAAGAACATTTATCTCCAGTACCCATCTTTTCTATTCAGGTTAGGATTCTTTTGATACTCACTTGTGCCATTGTTTCTATCAAATTCCTGTCAAAAGAAATGTTCATTATAACTCTGTCACATATCTAGAATAATAATGTAAAATCTGCATTCCTATATACTGTAGCAACTTAAAATAAACCAAACAGTTGATTAACCTGGTGCAGAACTGTGACGACTGCTGGCCCTGGACTTGATCTCCTCAGTCAGACGTTTAAACCACTCATCTATGATGTTTTGAATCAGCTCAATATGAGAAACTGCTTTCTTTACACAAGGCGTTCGGCTCTTTGACAACTCGCAACTTCGAGGTCGGTTTAATTGACGAATCTTTGGCCAGTTTTCAGGGAGTGGATAAACTTTATCTGAAACACCCAAAAAAGAAAGTTAATAGAACAATTTTGCTGGGGGATAATGAGTATATTAAGTTACCTCAGTTGCAAAAAAAAAAACAGGCAAATTGCACTTCTATCAAAATTGCATTACAAGGCACAAGCAAACAAGCCCATAAACTCTGAAATGTTCATCCCTTTTCCTTTATATTACACTACTGTTCGGTGTCATATTCAAGACGATCTCCCTGATTTGTAAGGTTGGAGAAGGTCTGAAAGGAGTGTGTGTGTGTGTGTGTGTTTGGGGTATGAGAGGACAATTTCAGTCAACAGCAATAGAGTAATTACAATTTTCACCTACTTTCCAATCCCACCTTTAGAAGAAAGTTACTATATCCTCAAAAGAATGCTTTGTAGCTTGTCAGTTCTAAAGAATAGATATTATGTGATCATTCAAACCTGCAGCTTCTTCTGCTTCTTCATCTAGGAGAGCTCTTTCACTTCCAGTCAATGCCGATTCACCCCCTGGCAAAGAAATATAATATTTAGTCAAAGTATGTTTTTACAGAACTCTCTCAGTTGCAAGGTGAAATAAAATATGAACGAAACTTCAAACCAACTGAAAGTGAAAATAAAAAAGCCCTGCTTCTAAATTCACTCAAGACATGAGCCCATATATAAATCTGCAAGTCTGTTAACATTATAACTTTTAAATAAATGATAATTCAAGATACAACACAAGCCGATTATCCATGGAGGAAAAAAAAGTGTAAAAAATAACACATTTTTCTAGATGAGATGCTCAGCATTACCCTTGATAAATATGATTTTGTAGTTTGTTTGTCAACTTAACACAACTGCAAGATACATGGATGATTGCTTTCACATCTGCACAATATTCCGATAAATTTCAACAACTGTAAAAAAAAACATTGTACGGAATAAGGATGCCATGTATGTGGGACAATGTGGAGCATTTGTGTGGCATATTGATGTGGTATGTTTTCACACTCTAAGAACACAATGTTTCTCAAACATTTGGCCACAAGTTATATTCAGCCTAATCAAATAAAAGAAAACAGGGAGACATTGACAGAGAAAATAGATCATTTGCCAAAAGCAGTATGGCAGAACAAAATTTACTACTTTTTTGCCAACTATATTGTCTTAAGCTAACACCAGGCCTTTCTGGAACCTAGGCCAATCGGTATACATTTATCTGAAGAAAATTTCTTAAATATTTTAGTTTTTAATCAGAGATTTCAATAAATCACTGACACTTTTTCATATATCATGTGCCACAACCATCTGAAGTTTCATCAGAGAAACTGGAAACAATCAGATGGAACATTCTCTTCTTGCGGCCACTTAAAAAAGCGTTTGCAACACGGGTCACGGCACCATCCACTCTCGGCATGCAGAGCCAGTGCTTCGCTCAATGGATTTGCATTTAATACATATAATTCACAAGTTCTCAACCATGAATGCAAAAGGCTTTTTTATTAGAACACCTACAGGAAGCAAATTTTTCATGTAGGTTTCAAATACCGTGGAGCGTGCACCGAAGTTTGGATTTTTTTATTGCTTTTGTTTTTCAATTTTTTTTGAGTTTGCATGGTGTCGGTGTCTGCTCATCACCCATCCCTTTTTTATCACAAGCACATGACCTGTGATGTGAACACTTCCTGTCGTATGTAGGTCACTGCATGCTGACTTAAGCTATTCACCATGCTCATGGCTAAAATTAAAACACAGGAATACCGTGTTGAGAGATGACGGGCGGAGCAGTGGTTGGGAGCTCCACGCGGGGCGCAGCTTTCAAGCTTGTAGAATATAAGACACAACATCGATCAGTCTTGCTTCCAGAGGCAATTTCACCATCAAAATATTTTTCAAATATGGAGTATCTAATTTGTAATGAGTGTTTCCATAAAGCAAAGCACAAAAAAGGTGAGAAAGAGAGAGAAACAGGTTTTTCAGTTTCACAAGATAGTATAGGCCTAGATCTAGTATTAAGTAATCAGTGTGTGCGGCTTCCCCAGCCTCTCCAATGATGAGTTATTTTTAGCCAACCGATAGCACTTCAAACCTTAGTGTTATAACTGCTGTGCATCTCTGATGCACTGGTTGATGTATTTTTATTGACTGTGGCATTTTTTTTTTTTACTTTGGAGAAGAAAAAGAAGAGGAAGAGGAACAAGAACAAGGAAAAACTAAGGTTAGTATTTTTATTGTTAAGGAAAGTTCTTATGTTTCCAACATCTTTCATGGTTCCTGTTATTGTTTACTTCCTTATTTGCATTTGCCATTGGCAGACAAGGTGCACACGTTACATTCATTTACAGAAATCCCCCCTCCCTCCCATCTTATTCTAAAAATATACTAGTCTAGATCTATCTCAGTATGATGATAAATTAATAAAACGACTGTGACATTGCTACCACATTTAAAAAGAAAAAAATAGCCAGAGGTTTCCTAAATTAAATAAAGTTACAGTTACAAAGCAAGCAACTTCTGACAAGGTCTAGGATGATGGCTGAACACTGAACAAAACTCAGCATTTTCTCTGTTTGGCTTTGTAAAAAATGCCATTGTTTACATCGATCACACATTTGCCGCTGGGTGGCACTGGAAAGTTTACAACGCAAAACCCCAAAGTTGTCCAGTCTTATTGTTTCTGGTATCTTTGGTTTCATTCCATTATTTATAACAATATTCATGCCAGGTTTGATCACTTTATCCTTATGATTGTTTACAGATCTTTCTGGTGTCCTGTGTTTGAGGTATTTCACTTACTCTCTGTATGGCGAGTTGCAGTTGATCTTGTTGAAACCGTTTTCCTGTCAGAACGTAAAATTCCATGTTCAGAGATTGCGGCATTGGACACCTCGGTTTGAATGTTTTCCACCTCCTCCAGTTTCACTACCTTTGCCATCGCCATGGCGTCAAATCAGTAGAGATTTACTGTAATACGAGATCAGATCAAATCTAACAAATGCTTGCTACCGGTTACATTGTTATCAAACAATCGTGTCAATTTTCGATCTTGAGGCCAATGGGGCAGTATGAAACCAGTTTATATGAAATTTCGCCCTGACGCTAACATTTCAGGACGCCATTTTGACGCTTTTATGTTTCTACGGACGGAAATTCACGGAAGCTGTCAAACTTCCGGACGAAGATTGCCGATTCGAAAAATCAAAATGGCGACGGCCAGTTTGTTTGGCGTTTTATAAACAAAAGAAATGTTTTTGTTTTTGTTCAAATATGTGAATTATGGACTGTCTTAACTAGCCTCCTCGCGATTTAGCTTAAGGTAAGCTGTGCAGGCTTTCATGGTATCCCAACATTAATTTGAATATTAAGTAATGGTGATGCACTACATTTTGAAACAATGTAAAATTCACGTCCCGAAGACTGGACATTCGTCAACCCCGGCTATTTTTCATATGGCTATTGCTAAACTTGAACATGCAAACACCCCCACCAGAATTAACAAAGAAGTATATATACAGCCTGTTGCCCAATTGTGATATCTGTGGGGAAATATAATGATACAGAAAATGTCAAAGTCGAGTTATGTGATGACCTGTACTTGTACTGTAGAAAACGATGGTTTTGCAGCACCAGCAGGTCTCAAAAATCATTGAAAACAGAATCGTAAACAACAATAAATGACTTTTTACAGGGGAAGGATGACTGAATCCAGTTACCTCTACAAAACACACCAAAGCCTTTAATAGGATATGAGTAAGCAAAGATATTGAAAATAATTGAACTTGAAAGAAAAAGTCTTATATTTATTTACTAATTATCCTATCCCCAAACCCAAACATTATAAATCAACATGCCCTGCACCCTTAAACTTAATTCTCTCCAATATCTACCTTTCACTTCCAGATAACCGGGCTCAGTAATCCTCGCTCTAAAGGTTATAAGAAGACCACATCTCTGGTATTTGTAAATTTTGTTGCAAGTATTTTTCTTTTAAAAACTAAAATGTGTCATTTACATTGTCCTAATTGTTAATTTAGGTTTCATGCTTTGCGACTGTGTTATTTACGTGTTATAATATAATTAGTATACCCCTCAGAATTATGTCGACTCATGTACAGTGATTTTGTATTCATTTTTTGCTCCTTTTGGTTTGCAGCATAATATTGCTGATATATTTTACCTTCCATCTACCCAGTCCCAGTGAAATGAATTTATACTCATTAGAGAAGGAAACATGCTTTTTTGTTCATCATGACACTTCCCAGTTTTGCCCAAATAGTAGTTAAGAGAAACAGCAAATACAAATTGCAGTCACACTGTTGACTTACTGTTGTTGTTTTTGTTTCATTGCAATTTGTGGTAGGAAAATCAGGATCTCACTAAACACCAGTCAGATTGATACTGTGGGCTGAACTGATTTGAAGAGTACTTGTACTCATAACTTATAATTTTTAAATGATGTAACATCTGACATGTTTGATATAACTTCATTAGATTAGATTAGAATAATGTAATGTTTTTTGTTGTTGTTTTTTTGTGCTGTCAGGGTTAAAAGCAAATTTCTCAACAGTTTTATGTACCATTTTTGAAACATCTGTTGCTGGACAGTTAGTTAGGTCACGGTCCATGTTATGATTGGAGATGATTATTCTCTTCTTTGTCTTAAAGTTTTAAATCAATAATTTGCAATGGTAATATTGCGTTGATTTATTAATAGCTCATCTCACATTACTTTGCAGGAACAAAAGGATCAGTGACGGAGTTAAAGAAGATCACATATTGCCAGGACATGTGTGCTGAGGCTTGGCTTGTCTGCTGTTTTGAAATTGTGGAAACATGATGGAAACACCCTCACTGAAGGAAAATAATGTGACAACTCTTGTTCCAAGTCGTAGAAGTGTGCGTCAGTCTATGCGCAATAAAAAATGTAAGCGAGCAAACTTTCAAATATTTCATTTAAATATTTTACTCTGGTTGTCCTCCAGTTTGGGGGAGGGGGAAATATCAAGTTCTTTTCACTGCAGTTCAAAGAAATCTGATATTACTTTTCTTGTACTTCTTATAAGAATGAGGATTTCTGCATGTTTTGATCTCTTGTGAAATCATATTTTACTGTTGAGTAATGGATTTTTATTATTTAACATTTACCTGTATTACTATTTACTAGTATTAGAATACCTATGGGTTAAATTACTGGAATATGGGGAGCAGTTGTTGCGTAGGTTTATACAACAAACAAATGAGTCTTCTGCATGACTTCTACAGATAAGTTTGACCCATCTGACTTCAAACCTAAACCTCGAGGATCAAATGCCACAAGTACCACCAAGATAAATGGTCCAGTTAGTGTGAATGATAAGAATGAGGATTCCTGTGCTAGCAGATCTAGTGACACTTCTGTAAAATCTAATGGCAGTACTGCAAATGGGCTGAATACAACAACTCCAAATTCCACTCCTAAACCAGGCAGTAAGCGCTGTCTACCTAACTTGTTTGCCAAAGCAGGAATGAAATTCAGCATGAGGGTGAGTCTTTTTCTCATTAAATGCTAACTGGTGATTACTTGTGTTTACAAATATATGTATATCTAGAAACTGTGGACAAACCAACTTCCTATTGAATCACTGGGTTGGCCAGAGCATCTTAGCCTTTTCACATTACCTCGAGCAAGGCTTGTGCAGCCCACTTTACAACTGATGGAGAGGCAGTGCTCTGCAGTTGAGTAATTCTTCGCCCAGGCGTTCACTTTGAACTGCTCAAACCCTGAGTTTACATTACACATGTACATCTGTTTCCATACAAAACATAGGCCTACTACTCTAAGGTTCCAAATAAAAGGGGGGTGGGGGTGGACAAGAGGCTCAAAATAAATAAAGGGGGGGTCGGCACATTGACCCCGGATCCAATTACTTAGAACTCATGCTCGCACTAGTACTACTAGTTAGGCATATTCCACAGGCAATTCAGAAGTCAAACTCTTATAACTTTTACACACATTAGAGTGATCTAGTAATTAAACAAGGGAAAAGAGAAATCTAATTTAATGTTTTATTCAACATTACAATCAAAATCAAAATTTGTAGTGCACAGTTCTTGATCCAAATCACACAATTTTGGGCGCATCAATGATGCTGACAATATTCTTCCTCTGGCAGCTGAGGACCTCTCCAGCTTGAAACATGCCACTGCTGGCCTTCTCAAACACTGCCTGCCTTACACCTTCTGCCTGTGCCTTTCTACCACCACCTGCTTCTCTGAACCTCTTCTTGCTACCACTACCCATGTCTACAATTTCTCCTGACTTTCTCTTCATTTCTCTGTTTTCAAGTGCTCTCTTGGCAACTTTCAATGCTTTTTCAAACTCTAGATCAGTTGATTTTGCATCTTTCAATGATGGATACACTTCCCTAACCGCCTTCGCCAAGTATCCCTCTTTCATTGCTTCTGTCGCTTTCTGTACAAACTTTTACGCCTTCGATCCCATACTAGTACCTTCTCACTCTCCTCAGATTGTTTTTCGTACTCAATCTTGTACTTTTCTGCCAATGTCGCAAGCCTTTCCTTTTCCTCTGTAGAATACTTTCTGTTTTTCAGCTCAAAAGCCATTTTCTCAATCCGCTACTAGATCTAGGCCTAGATCGCAGTGCAAACGAAACCGAAACTAAGCTTGCTTGTAGAGCTGTAGCGCGAAGCCACTTGTGTCAGACCCCCTCATCCTCCCCACCCTGCTTGCCCGCGAAGCCACTTCCGTCAGAAAGAGAGAGAGAGAGATGAAAGACCCCGCTCGAAGCGCGGGCGAACCGCAAAGAGGGGAAAACACGCAATGGACTCGCCAGCCAACCGGAGGACCGGATCTATAGATCTATCATGACGTCACATGACCTAGAGACCTGACCCGATTTTCACGCACGAGACTGTCAGTGAATTGTGTGTGTATTAATCGGGCTTGCTACATTTTAAGGGCAATTTTGTCTTCCCTTTTTTTTTTTGTTTGGTCACGACCAGTCTCTTACTAGTAAAACCGTTGGTCATGACAATCCTGAACAAAATAAACGGGGGGTGCGGAATAAGAAACGTCGGGGTGCGCACAAAATCCGAAAATTAATAAGCGCCCCCCCCCCCCCCCCCCCACTTATTTGGAACCTTAGAGTATATTCCTGTCTGCTACTCTGAATAACCTAACATTTATACCACTGCCATATATTGTATCATGTTTATTAGGAGATTTTTTTTTTTAGACTTTTCAAACTTGTTTTGAGAATATTACTCAAGCTTAGCGGTGGGAAAAATTGAAACAATAAGAATTTGCTTGTAAAATTAGCTTGTGTTGAAATTTGCAAACAATTGGAGTCTTGTCCTCTTTAGGTTAACCAGGTATCAGTTGCTCAGCAGCATGTAAATTTTTCTGCTGACAAAAGTTTGCATTTGGTTTTCAGCCTCGCAAAAGAAGTAGTAAGAGGTCAAAATCTCTGGCAGCTCAAATTGAGCAGACAAAGGAAGGGTGTATAGACATGACACCAGACTCAATCTTATGTAAAACCAACCTGAAGGTTTGTAATGCGTGTCCCTTTGTGTTTCTTTAAACTGTCTTGAATAATTTTGCATGGGATCTAGAGCAAAGATTGATTTATTTCAGTTTTAAAGGAGGAAAATATGAACTTTAGTTTGTTTGTTAGTAACAGGGCTCTGAAGAAATTGTTTTTCTTACTCAGTGGTGAAATGCATCAGTTGCACATTTTTCCTGTTATATTTTATTTTCCTGACCTATTTTATACATTTGAGTGCAGAAAGTTTTCAGCAAAATCATTTTGAGCTCGCAAGATTTGCCAGTTTTTAAATTTTTGTTCAATTTTGATTCCATTTTCTCCAAAATTGCCTCCCTCATTCCTGCATTTTAATTGCTTCGTGAGTTTGTCATTGTAATTTATAATCCTTCACATGAGTATTATGAGAAAAGAAAATAATATGTCCCTGGATGTATCATGCTTATCATATTTTTTTGTCTCACTTTCCATGTTAAGGGTTTGTTAAATTATGGCACCTTTAGTCAGCTGCCACCCAGTTATCAGTACAGACTGGTGACATTATTGCCACAGTGTGATCAGATACCTGGTACTGAGGCGGACGATTTAAGGTGAGGACTGCTTAGGATATTGTAGTTTATCTACAGTGAATCATTTACATCTCAGTCTGCAATATTTATGACGAAACTTTTGTCGCAAATGATCTGCAGCAAACTTTATGAATACTGCCTACCAGTTTTCGGGTTTCAGATTTTCATTTTATATGTCAGTTTAAAGTACGGTAGCATAAATTCAGTGAATCAGACCTTTCATGGAGGAGATGAATAATTGGCTCCAAAGTCTTACATTGGAGTGCTGAAGTTTGTTTTCCTTTTACTTCAGTTGTAGTTTGACTGCTGAAAGGCAACTTCGCAGTTAAATTGAGATTTCCTTCTTCAGATCTCTCTGTAGTGTAAATAATATTCTTGTCATTCATAATAAATGAAAGGAGCAATCATATTGTTGTGCATTCCATTGCTTCACACTTTCATATTTTTATTCATTGGTATTACTCACTGTTTTTTCAGCTTAAGCGCAACTGCACTTAACAATGAGTTTTTTGCCAAAGCCTGTGGGGAGTGGAAGGACAGATTGTCTGAAGGTAATTCGTCAATACATTCCAACTCTCAGTTGTATTCATGTATTTTCTGTTGTTCTTTAAATTGCAGGCAGAACAAAATCAATCCATTTACATGCTATACCAGGGATGTAAATCTTCCATCTTTTTCCGTTTTTTCTGCCAACCCTGCCTTTTCCGTCCGAGGTGCGATTGCCGACCATCCGCCACCACCCACCAGTAACACTAACATTAACACCGACCGTCGTCATCAAATTGGTCGACAGTTCTTTAGAAATCTGGCCAACCAAGTAAGGTCTAATCTAATCGTGATCTTTTCGCAAAGGAGATTTCTTTTGTTGTTGCCTTCCACTTCCGTTGGTCTAGTGGTGTAGCCTCACCAGAGACTATGTATTTATAGAGAGATCTCACTTCCATCAAATCGCAAAACTAGATCGCTGCGGTAAACAAGAATTGAAAGAGACCACCTTCACCAAAGATAGTGTGCATATCTGTTTACTGTGGTTTGTTCATATTTTTTGGGCTGATTGAAACTATTTAGAGCCGTTTGTAAGCTCTTACGCCCTGTGGAAATGCACAAACGGATATTGTTTACAACAGCAACCTACTTTCCGCTCCATGCTAACAGTGGTTTCGGGGCACCTCGCGTGTCTCGCGGTGCAAACTGACCAGTAGTGAACCCTCTCTATACATACATACTCTTTGACCTCACTGCCTGTGGCAATGTTTCACACAAGCTTTCTGACGCTAGCTCTAGATTGAGATTTAAATACGAATGAATTAGTTTCCGATTTTATCACTAAGTGCTATGGGCGCAAAAGGCATGTCTCTGAAGAAGTTCATGTGGTAAATCGGCAAAGACTAGATCTAGATCCAGAATCCAGATCTATAGGAAATCGGCACAAATGGGGATTTGGTATCTACTTCTTTTTAAAGAAACTCAGCCAAGACAGTTATGCATTGTGCTTGTTTTGTTCTGGTTAACCACTCGTCATCTAGCCCTCTATGAGACCATAAGTGTATAAAATACAGTCCTTCTGTGACTGTGTAAGTGTGTCATATTCTTTCTTCTTATTGTCTTTCCCTTATTACAAAGTAGATCTACTGTATAATATTAATTTATTTACGAATATCAGGCAGTGTTCTTTTAAGACTATTGGGATGAAGTTGCACAACAGAAACATCTCAGTTGTTTTTCTCAGCGGCTACTGGGCATACCACACAATTTCCTTCCATTTTGTCGCCGGCTGTTTACATCCCTGTCTATAGTTGCTCTAGGGTTTCTTTTATGATTGAATTGGATAAATAATGTCCTCAAGATTTGAATACAATGGCTGGATATTCTCTGGTATATCATCTGCTTTCAGTGATACAGGGTTTATACGAGAAATTAGAATGTCTTTTATTCTTCTCATGGTCCCTAGTTTCCATGGGTGTTTTTAACTGACTTGTACCTTTTTCATTCAGGACAATCATGTTTGTAAATCACGATGTGATCTCCAAGTCGTCTGATTTTAGAACAGTGAAAAAATTAATCGTCAAGTTATCGTGGTGAGATTATCATTCTGAGTAGTTGATGTCAAGCTGAGAATTAGAACATGCCAGTTGAACATAGTTGTATGAAGAAGACCATCTTGTAGAGAATTTGTCTGTTTGAATTCGGTAAATTTTTATCGTCAGTACATTTTTGAAATCTTTGTGCTGTGTAACAAAAATGGTTTTTCTTGATTTCTATTGTACTGAATTTCAGGGGAGTTCACCACAGATAACCAACAGCGTTTGAAACAAGAGGAGGAGAGGGAACTTAGCAAGATGGATGATTGGAAGGTACAACTCAGCTGGCTAATAATTGTTTTACTTGTTTTATTACTTTCCCTGACAGCTTAAAACTGCTGAAGTCTTTGATATGTATATATTGGAAAAATGTGTAATTGCTAGCTGCCTAAATTTATATGTCATTATATATGCCTACTGATTTTATTGTCATGATACACAATCTTTAAGAAATTATATTTATTATATATGATTTCACATGAGTAATTTACAAAATATCCATAAATATATTTTACATTTTAGAAAAGTATTTTAAAATGGAAACTGGCTTGCCATATTCAAGTTCATTTTGATGCTTAGTGTCTTTGAAAGCAGAGGACAGTTAGCATTGCTGAGATGTGTTGATGTTCATGTGATTGAGCTACTGTTTACCAGTTGGTTGTATGGAGAAATATTTGCTATTTTCGCATAAATTTCTTCATTCATTCTACAGGCAAAACACTTTGAACCAGTTTGGGGGCACAGGTAAGCTGATTTGTTTGCATGATTGTGAAGTATTTTAATTCTTGCTTTATCATGTGAATTAATACTTGTTTATATGAGGAACTGAGAAGCCAGATTTTGCAGATTTTAATGTTTAACCCTTTGAACCCTTAATGCCTGATTTTCACTACACTATAGCCCTGGCTTCCTGAGCTCAGGCACTCCGCTCTGGCCTATCAGTGAATAGGGATGTAGACAGCATAGTGCGTTTACGGTATGCCGACGAACAGGGTTCATCAGGTTAAATTTTCATCTAGCTTTCACATACAGTTGTAGAATAATTTCGGTATTCACGTTTCAAGATATGTTTAAGATATCACTTACTCTGAATTGTTTCAACACAAGAATGCGGTGCGTGGCCATCCCACCACCCTACCTCCTGCAGCTATACAATGTAACAATCTGGCATCTGTTCACACAAAGGACTAGCAATTGGTCATAACACCATCATTCCTCCCTCCCTCCCCCTCTCTCACGCATTCCCTCTCTGCGTTCAATTCCATGCTCACGAATTCCCTGCCAGAAATGAGTGCGTAATGCTCTGGTGCACTTGAAATCATTAATAACGATGGGTTCACAGGTTTATCCCGGATAATGCAGGGTACCTCATCTAGTTATACTAATAAGAATATACATATAGTACATTATGTGAAGTGTGTTACTGTGTTTTGTGTTTTTGTTCTCCTTTCTGTGGAATTAATAACTAACTGATAGTTTCGGTTAGCTGTAGTCATAAGTACTCGTGCCCCCCTGATATGTACCTTATTGGAGTGGTCATTTAGTGAGCAGGTCTTTTCTTTTGTTACCCGATGTTTGCATGATTTAAGTGTAATCATTTTCTTTCTTGAACAGAATAATGAGTGATGTGCCTAAAGCAACAGGGCCATCCCCCAATAAGTTTAGCTCACCACTAGAGAATAACACAGTCCCCAAGACAAAACCGGTGCTCAAGTCAAATATGAGAGTATCTTCCATGATCCACAAACGTTCATTGACCAGAGCTATCCGAGCCAGTGTGGAAAGTGCTCTTCCAGCCACAAGGAAATTATCCAAGTCACTGGCTGTATCCTCCACTGCAGCCAATCATGTATCAATGGACCTCATTTCCTCTGCCTCCCCTTTCGCAGCATCTGCGTCCTCTGTCTCAGAGTCATCCCCCAATTCAACATCCTCTGTTTCCAGCAATAACTCATCTTTGGACTCAGCCATCGCCGCCAGTAGAGAGCAGTTGGCTAGGCAGGTAGAAAAACTCAGGTAAGTGGGGAAAACAGAACCAGCAATATGTTTAAATACAAAGAACTTTCAGTGTTGTGACCATGCTGCCTAGGTGCGTTCATATGCTGAAATTTTTCCGTTTGTCAACACTTACATGTATACTATAAGTCTGTAAATATTTATCCAGTTAAAAATATATGTTCAGAATTGTATGCATTCTTGTCTTAAAATATTTCAGGTGCATTCCTTTATGAACATGATTCGTTTGTAGGTTTTGTTGTAACATGTACCAGGAATACGTATTTTAAAATTTGAGTTGAAACACGAGACGGATGGATTCATTCACGACTTTTTAAAAATTCTTGTCCACTGCCTTAAACTGCCTATGTTGGGTTGTGTGAACTGGAGGATTGAAGGACCAGGACACTTTAATTTTGTTCTTTTTAACTGGCATGCTTGCCAGGCATAACTGATCAGTAATAGTTTGAGCCAGGGATATATGTATGGGTTTAGTTGGCACGCGTAACCAACACTTTTTACGACCCTCAATAGTATTGAACAGGGATTAACAGTAGGGACTAAACAGGATGAAAATGAATGAAAGGATAGTGAGGAGGAGGACATGGGAGGCAGGAAATCATCTGGAGATTGGAGAAGCAGAGAGCAGTATTGGCATGGAGAGGGCAGTGCAATTAAGGAAATCATTAATATTGTCTGAAAAATCTAATTTTCTCAATTTTGTGCTGATTGGCTCAAAATCCCATTTAATGACTAAGTTTAAAAGTGTCATGGTTATGGATTTTTACAGTGTAATCACCATGTTGTTTTGGGATGCACATTACACTGAGGTGAAGAAGAAAGGTGAAAGATGTATATGTGCTTTAAGTATTGTCGCCAGTGGGATAGTCCGTGCTTGCGAATTTAACATTGCTCTGAATATCATGTATGGTATAGCAGTTCCAGCCAAAACTCATCAGTTGCTCTCCTTTTCCAGATCTGAGGACAGGACAGAGATCTTAGGTGTCACCCCGGCCAAGAAAAGGAGGATCATCAGTGAGACTCCAGCCTCTGCCAACCGAGCACAGCCGCAAATGCAAGCACATGCCAAGACTTTAGCTCAAATTCGAGCCCAGACCCAAGCTGCAAGGGTCAAAACTCTGAATGTTGTGCCTCCCTCCAGCCACAAGTCTCCACCTGTGGCAGTTTCCCCAGTAACATCTTCCAGTTCCTCCCAGGGCATTACTAGGACAGTGACAATGACCTCAACAGGAATTATAATCAAAACTCAGGGACAGACAAGGACTTTGGCGCAGATCAAAGCCCAAACACAAGCTGCAAGAGCGGGCTGTGTGGCCCCAGCCATTGTGCCACCCCCACAAACAAATCAGACAATGCGCAGCCTACTGTCTAGTGGTCCAATTAGCAAAGCTCCAACTCAGACTAGAACTTTGGCACAAATTAAAGCTCAGACACAAGCTCGAGCTCCCATACATCCTCAGGTACTTCGACCCCCATCTTCTGTCACACCTACAACTGCAGCCCAGCATGTGCCAAATATTTTGTCAGCATCAGCAGCTGGAGGCAAACTCCAGGTATCACCAGAGCAAACAGCAGATATTAACCTGAAAAGGTCTATGCAGATTTGTCAAGCAGAGTTGAAGAAAAGTCTAAGCAAAACTGCAGCAGCTGCTGCTGCAAATTCAAGTACACCTCCCCTTGCTCAGACTCCACCACCTGCTCCACTTAGCAGTGCCTCTAAGCTTGTTTTCTCCCAGTCCATGACAGCTTCTGTACTGGGCCAACCTTCCAGTGTTAGTAATGGTCGTGTAGCAAGCACACCATCACCTCAGCATCATTTCATCCAGCCAGTCTCTCCTGCAAAGCCTTCCTCACGTTCAGGAACACCAACTACAGTGGTAATCAATCGAGGCCGTGCCTCACCAGCCAGTACCAAATTTGTGTCTCCTCCAGGTTCAGTGGGTAGCTCGTCACCACATGCTGTTGATGCCACGGGTAATAAAATCATCCTAGTGTCCAATATGAGTCCAGTGAAGGATCCACCCAACACTGTTTTCTTGTTAAGTGCTGGCACAACCAGTACCGGCTCCACAGCTCTGGGAACTGTTAAATCCTCAACCATTGCCTCTTACAGTCCTGTTAGCTCAGCTGTTAGTCCTACAACAACCACTGCTGCATGCTCCACTGGCACAGCTCAGGTTCAGCGCAGATTTCTTACCCAGGATGCATTGCGAACATTTCTGAACACCCCCCCTCGTGCTGCAAGTGCACCACCCAATAATGCAGACTCTAAAGTGGAAACTCCAACTACAGCTGCTATTGTTAGATCTGCAAGTGTGGGAAACAATGGGATTTTACCTCCTCAGTCTGCCACTCCACCAGCTCCATCCCCAAGTAGATCAACCCCTCCTACACATCAAACCTTCACAGTTTCCTTGGGAGACTTACCCCAAGGCATCACCATTCAAAATTTTAACAGCCCTGGTCCAGTGGCTGCAACACACACATCAGGTAATATTCTCATACCAAACAATCAAATCCGAGTGTTTTCAAGGCCTTCATCTGCAGGGACCCCATCCCCAGCACCACCTATTTCTTCACCTTCATCTACCATCTCGGGAAGTTTTAGTGTCCACAAAGTGGATCTGTCATCTTTATCTACAGCAGGAACCCCCACCATTCCCAATCCTATCCCACCCCTCAGGTTTTCCCCCTCCCCCATCAATGCCCCTGCCAGTAGTGCTAGTCACACACTATCAGGAAAGAAATTTGCCACAGCTCGTATTATCCATGTCTCTGGTCCTGGCAAACAGTTACCAACTGCTGCTCAGTTGTCCAGCCCAAGCAAACTTGGCAATGTGGTCAGCATTCACCCTGTGGTCTCCATCTCCTCGGCCAGTGGTCAGCAGCAGGTAACGTCCATCAAACCAGCTAGTGTTGTCAGTGTTCAGTCATCACAGCCCTGTGAGCACCAGCCAGGACTGCCCAGTGACCAAGGCTCAGGCTCAGCTGACTGTGCCTGTAATCATAAGGCTATGGTTGTTTGCAAGAAGTGTGGAGCTTTCTGTCACAATGACTGCATTGGTCCATCAAGGCTTTGTGTCACTTGCCTCATCACAACATGACAGCCATTCAACACAACACTACATCATGGTCAGGCACCACCATCATGCCTGAGAGCATATGATACACAGCAAAGTTTCAAGTGTGAAATGCCGTATGCAGAATTAAATGTGAAACATCAACTTCAGGGACTGCTATTATGTAACATTTTTTTAGATAAGCTTTATTATGGTCAGAGGGGAGGGGCCAGGGTCATATAATTATTGTAGCCATCAAACTCACCTGCGATGACGAAAGTTATTTTGTTGCTGTTATTGTCAGTTTTATTTGAAGAATTTGCATCTGTCCTCTATCAGAAATGGGACAGATTGTTCATGTAAAGACTTTCTGAAGTGTTGTGAACATGACTGAATGTGTTATTGAAAAGCAGTTGGAATTTCATCTGTAATGCCACCACTAGATTCTGCTATTTGTCGTACATTTTTTACTGTTAAACAGAGGGAGGTCACTGTCACCAAAACCTTAAAAACTAATCTGAATAATAACTGTCTTCTAGGCTATAAAAACTAATATTGAACAATTTGTAAAACCAGTTCATGGTTGTGGAATTCTAAATACAGTTCAGTTCAAGCCATACACCAAAATGCATTTTGTTTGATGGAGGAAACATTATATTGCTACACAGTTGAGAGACGTTGAAGCTTTCAAGTCATAATTGATAACAGAACAAGTAAAATATGAAATTTGAGAATTTTTGTCAACCAATCATTTAGTGACAGGGAGGATGAAGTGTATCTGTCACAGATTTGAATAAGATCCATTTTGTGGGAGGTGTGTTAACTACAGTGTGTAATGAAAGTGTACAGTCATAGCAGTTCTCTTGATGCACAGTATGAAATCAACATTAAAATGATAGAGTTATTTGATGCTTTCACAGGAGCGCAATGTTTCTTTGCACTGACTATGCAATGTTGTGTAATCAATGGTATAAGAAAAACAGACTGACAGTGAGAATGACCAAACCACATGACTTGAGTGCATTTTACATTCTACCAGTAGCAGCCAAATTTATAAAGTGAACTTCACCTTCTGACTCTCTTCTTCTCTGTAGGTCAGTATCTGATAGACCTTTTTCTTTCATGTCAGTTTTAAAGAAACCTTGGTGATTGTGATGTTTTTTTAATTTGATTGTAGCATTTGATGAAGTACAGATATCATTGTCTAGCATGAGTTACTGGTATTTATGATTGGCTTTGCATTAGTTGCATGTTTTGCTGGGGCATTAAGTGGGCATTCATTTACAGCTTCATGCTCCTCTACAGGGGGTGTGTTAAAATTGAGACTCAGAAAATGGAATAAGTGATACTCGTGTAAAGCCTTACTTGCACATCTCAGGTCCTGGCTTATCAACAATCTTCTCAATTTACGGGAGAGTGTTTCAAAGTTCTGGCCTTTTGTGATTCTTGGTTGTGGTGAAAACATGTCTGCTTACAACTTCAAAACTACTAAAGATAATAACATTGATAATTATGTCACCGTGTCAAAATACAGGTAGAATGCACATGATGTCACGGAGTATTTTTGTTTTGTTCTTCCACCACTAAAGATGGCCGGTGGATCAGCTGATTAGTGTAATTTCAAGATATGATATGTCTAAGCGGTTAAAATTCCTTCTAGTTGCATGGTAGTTGGTTGTTATGACAGGGGTGGAAAGGATGGATCCAAGCTGGTCAGATTCCCTACCATCCATGTAAACAAGGGAAGGGAAGTGAAAGAATTGACTGAACATCTCCCATTGAACATGTACACACATGCCATTGTTTACTGGAGCGACCCACTTTTAGCTCACCTCCGGTTGGTTCATATCTCACTATGCAAATCAGCCAATGAATCATAATTGATGGTGATGGTTATGCATGGGTCCAGACATTAAAGATGGCAGATATGCGCATTCTACCTATAGATTTCACCACGAGCAATGATGAGATTGTCATAACTCAAAGCCACCAAAACCATAGTACCCCAGTACATTAGATGGATGACAAAATGGCCACAGTGGAGACATGGCAACTTTTTTGCATTTTATTATTTACACTGTCTGTCAGGAAGGGAATATAGGAATGTTAACGGTAACTCAAGGTGCTGGCAGGTCATTGCCTGTTTGTAATTGAGTGTGTACATGCAGGGTTTAATCTGACATCCAGACAAAGGACTTTATGTGAAGCTGGCATGAATTTTAGAGGATAGGAACACTTCCCCCCAGCCCCCTTGAGGAAAGTGATATAGTTAATTGTAATGTAAATCACAGCAGTCAGTTAGAGGTACATTTCCTGGGGATGATTCCAACCAAAACTAGCAAGCTTTATACCTAAGGAAGTTCTTTATCTGGCCGCCAGATTATACCCCCACATGCCTCCTCAACTGTTTGTAAATGTGAATGTTGTACAGTAACATGACATGCTTCCAGTCTTGGTTCCAGTATTGTCGTCACAATTGTCCTCATGTTAGAATCAAGGGAAGATGTTTAGAGTATGAGAATTATAGAAATATTCTTCCTTTTTTTTAAAATTCCTTTCCACTATTGCTAGCCCCTTTTTCACTGTCTCTGCAGTGTCCTGTTTATCTCATGTATGAAATTCTTTTATTTCTTTTTTCTTCATTCCTATTAAAGACCCCTTGTCCTCCAAGAACACTGTGTTATATGTGAGAGATTGGATCTGCTTGAAAGGTTTTGAAAGTAGGATAGTTTGGTACAGCTTAGATACAAAATCTGTGCATGGAGCAATTTCCAGGGGTTTGATTAGAGTGTTTGAGGTCTACTTTGATTTCAGAATTTGTGCATTGAAGTGTATGTAGATCATTATATTCACCTCATTTGTTTTTTTTTGTTTTTTTTGTCTCTGCCAATTTCTCTCTTACTTCCTTCATTTTTCTGTCTTTTTGTGAGTCATGAATTTTATTTTCTTCTGTCCTTTTGCATTTTTCCTTATTTAGTGCAATTCCAAACTTAAAATGAGATAAATGTCATGTTTAGGAGCAGTTGAAGAATCAGATATTGAAGGTTTGATGTGTCAGACAAGGCTATGGAGCCCAAAAATGATTGTGTGTGTAAGTTATGGAGAGAAACACAGACCAATTATATAAGTGACGTGGTTGAATGAGTTACAGGATGTCAGTATAAATATGATGTTGTCAAGTATGTTGTTTTAAAGATATGTTGTAATTTTAATGTACTAGGTCAGTGTGTCAGAGAGAGATTGGTCATAAATGGGAACAGAGGCAAATGTCATTTAAACTACATGTACTGAGCTTAAAGGGTTTGGGATTCCCCTGTTACTAAATGTAGTCAGGAAGGAGGGGGTGGGGTTTAGTTGCTGAATTTCTGGCGCATGTGACAGCAGTTCATTTCTTCTGTCAACATAATGCAATTGAAGAAAAATGCTTGTACTGTTTTAATGGAAAAGTAGTTGCCTAATGATAGTCATTTGGAATCTTGATATTTTGGGGCTCGGAATACTGTAAAAGCGGAACACATAATATGACTGTGAGCATGGATGACAACTCTTTCAACCTATGCAGAATATGTAGTAATGAGAACATGCGAGGGATAAATTGTACCATTGATTCCAACATGAGATGGATGACTGGTGGTGCTTTAGTTGGAATATCAACAGACCTTTAGTATTGGGGAAACTGGCTGAAAGTTGTCAAGGTGGTTGATTTGCGTGTGTTGTTTTTTTATCATCCAACAGTAATATCTGGTGGCACTCTTGTGTACCACTTTTGACAACATTTAGAGAGAAGGTTAAGTTTTGCCGGACTAGATTCATTTCATGTTATTTATTCACAGAATGAAATAACCAAGTGATTTCTTGTCAGAATGAAATAACCAAGTGATTTCTTGATGATTGAAAGAACATCTGTCACTTTACCTAGTATGGCCAAGGTTGTAGTATATGATACAGGTCTCCTGTTTCAAATATTTAATATTGCAAGATTGTTCACCCAAAATCCTCAGAAAGAGTCAAGCTTGGTTTAATGGAGTATCCTGTTGCTGTTGAATGTTACACAAAATCCATTACATCAACCAAAATTCATTGTGGTAAATATAAGGATTTTTATGACAAAAGTGTTGAAGTACAATCTTTGTCTCTAATACACAGTGGATGGTGACAGATAAAGCAGTTTGATCTCACCAGATTGTTAACTGTCTCATTAATATTTATCAGAACCACTGTGAAACTCCTCAGGATAGCACATTCACATATAAATCAGGACTTCCTAAACTTGTAGTATATTTTTGTGTACCAGATCCAGGATGCATGTCATGTAACTGAAGTAAAATAAAAAGTCATACATAAAGGATCAAAATCTAATAATAATGAAATCTACAGGTAATCATAATTCTGAAATGAAATAATAAGTAAGCAGAACATAAAATTGCCTTCTTTCACCATTTTTGGTGAGCTTTGAGAGGAATGTAATACATGTATAATGAAAGCAAAGAAACCATTGATGTAAATTGAAGATATATATATATATTCATGTTCTTCATGCAAATACTGCACAGTGGGTTATGGTAGAATCAAGGAGATTATTGGGAATATAGTGAACTATCAGCAGACGGTCAGAACACAATGGATAGGAAAGTACAGGAAAATTGAATGAATTGTGTGACTAAAAGTCCTACCAAGCTGGCTCTTTTTTTCTATTTATTTTTAAAATGTTCTCATGTCCTAAAGTATATTTAGAAACAAATATGAACAGCAGTTTTAGTTTTTCTACAAACAGATATTGTCATGGTGCTAACCTTTTTGCCTAAGTCAGACATAGGCCAAAACAGAATGTACCTGTTACGCCATTGCCCTATCCATGGTGCATCTATTAATGTAAAAATCATTCAAAGGTGCCAAGCCATTATCCTGAAAATAAAACTTTCTGTAATGGCCTCTCATTCATAGATGTAGGCCATTTTGGTTCTGGGGTTGTTTCAGCCAACGTGGATGATGGCCACTTTTACCTAGAGTCACTTTGGCCTAAGTCTGACTGCATTGCAAAAGAATGAATGTTTTTTTTTTGTTTTTTTTTTTGCGATTTCCTCAGAAGTGCAAAAAATGACTTGGGCCAAAAGGTCAGCACCATGACGATATATGAATCGTGTAAATTACCTTTTTAGTTGTCAGAAAAAGATGTTACATATGAAGTTAGTTCTGTGAGTAACAATTTTTTTAATGGGTTTTTTAAGAATGCAGCTCAAAGTAAGACAAGATTACCGGTAAACTCTCTTGCTTTGTTAACAGTTAACAGATTTATTTTAGTTAGTAAATTGTGTCAGGAATATCTTCTAAGAAAATATTTATGAACATTAGTTAAATACAATAATATGAAATGATGGAGAAAGACGCCTGTGGCTTTCTGGTATTGAAATATATAGCAGTTTTATTGAGAAACAGGTGGAAACTTAATTTTTCATCATTTCAGGTGATTTGAATTGTCCAGAAACAAAACATTATTTAGTGTGTAACATAAAGGTAGGGAAACATAGTCATATTGTGTTTTGTAAGTTTGGAAGCACAGTTCAGTGATGTGAATGTTTTATGTGCATTTGTTTCAATCAGTGTTTCAGAAAACGAGAAATGTTTAGGCCTCATTCTATGCAGTCTGTGGGGAGAAACACATGTTACGTCACCTTCCATTTTCCCTGAGAGCTGCGCCTTGAAATCTCCAGTGTGCAAACTTGTACACTGTTCTTTTTGTTGTCTGTTTTCATTTCTGCTGACAAGGTTCATCCTTACGTTTGTTGTGTGTCATGCGTCTCCCACCATTTTTATCATTTACATGTAACTGTACATATGTCGTACATCGTATCGTAGCTGATTTTAGTCAGGGATGGAGATACGTGGGAAAATCCAACAATCACATTCTTAAATAAACTTGCAATATTGTTACTCATTCTGTTAAGATGTGTACACATGTACATAGCAAAAATCCAGATTATTTCTGTGTCTACTAGACAAGTATGCAAATTGAAGCATCTATATTTTCCCCCTTGGAAATTGTAACTTTTTTTTTTCAAGTCAAACCATTCAATAAATATTTTTCTTCAATCACGGTACAGATGGAGTTTGTTTTGAAATGTGGTGTGCAGTAGCAGCATCACAGTCTGTTTGTCTACAAATACATGTAATTGTTGTTTTTTTATGAAAGGTGTTACAGATATGCAGTACCAAAAACTTCATCTTTTTTACATGTAATTTAAATAACAATGATTAATAAGAATGAATGTTAAAAACAGAAAACATAGTGGAATGGGGAAATGATAAATAAATCATATTTGCTTTGACATAATGTGTTTCATCAGACACTGTGAGTTTGTGTTAATTCAGTACTGTCAATATCACACTCATGAACTAAGAATCTGATGATTCTTCCGGGCAATGCCATTCTACAGTTTAAATTTCAGTATCTATGTGTTCTAGTTGTCATCATTACATGGATGTTAGCCATAGAGGTCTGGTAGCAATTTCTAACTAAAATTCATTGTAGGAGTTTGTGGATTGGAGTCGATCTAGTGTTCCCCAATGTTAAGCTGAAGCAGCTTTGAATGTGGTCAGACTGGATTAACTGTATCCGAACATCTCCTGGTAGGTTTTGTCGGCTGCTTTCTTAATATTTCATCATTCAAATAACCCAAAAACTGTGCATGGGCATATCAACACCAGAACTGTCCAAAGGGCATTTATACACACGTATTTCTTTGACACCACCATGCAAGCAGAATGCAGTTTTGAAATCATTCAATCCATATGGGAGGGTATGTCTTGCTTTCTCGAATATTTTACCTGTGATATATATATGAGTGCTCTCAGTACATTTTCCATCAACTGCTACAAGATTTTATGCCTCAGGTGACAATCACAGCAGCAGAAGCCAAAATAATGTACAAAAGCAGAATGAGATTCTCTAGCAGGGGCAGTAACCCGCTATCTTTCTCATTCATGTAAATTTCAACTAGTTGTTTCCCTTGAAGCCCAGCCGCAAACATCCCTCGCTTTTCTCGGTCTCTTGAATGTCTCGTTCTTCGTTTCCTAATTCTCTCATGGTCAGTGAAGAGACTCCCCCCCCACACACACACACTAACTACATGTATAAACATCGACATGATTTTTTTTTTTCATTAGCAAAGGCCTCTTGTACTTGTAGAGCATGTTTTATTCAATAAATATTCCATATATTTCAACAATATTCATCGAAAGAATCACTAACTAATGGTGATTTAGGTGTAAATGCCAAGGGCAGCCAACCTCCTAAAATAAATGAAGACCCAAAAACAACAAAGGGTGATTATGATTTTAAAACTCCTAATCCATGTTTGTTTTTTGCAGGCTATTAATATCCTATTTCAAACTAAAAAGAAAATACACTGCGACAGTGGTATTACTGGTCCTTGCCAGTTGCCTTTTTTTTTTAAGGATGTAAGACCAGCGTTCGATCTAGTGTACTTTCAGATTTTGACCGAGAATCTAGTCCATCAGTCTCAGAAAAATAGTCCATGGTTTATAGAAAAGTGCAGTTTCATTGCCTTGATTTCATATAAACTTTTGCAAAAAAAACAACAATGTGACGGTGAAAATCTGTAGTCAAAGATGCACACCCGTATGTTGTTGTTTTGTTGTTTTTTTTGTCATAAGCTTAACAAACGAAATTTGGTGATGTATTACTAATAGCACTGGGAGTTTGAAAAATGTCTCAGGAGCACCGTGGAAAAAAAATGCAAATTTTCTGCAGATTTGTCAATGGTGCTAACAATCCAGGCATTCATGAGTTCATGTAAATGTGGTAATTCTGTCTCATTATATTGGAATCGAAAATTTGCAAGCAATGGTATTACAAACGTTCTGTGGAATTATGACCATCAGAATATTTGTATTTATACCGGTACATATTTCTGAGGCACTCTGATTTACTCGTATACTGTGTGATATGGAGCAAGTGGTTCTTAAATTCTAGGTATCACACATAGTTGTTTTTTTTTGTGGGGGGTGGGGAGTGTTTTTTTTTTTTACTTTTTAAGAGAAATTAGAGATTACTTACTGATAGGACCAAGAGAATTTCCAGAGTTTATTTTGTGTGTTGCTCCATTCTGATCGTAATTCCCCCCACCACCCCCATTTTCCTTGTCTTATGACCTGTTCTCCTCCTCCTATTAAGTTAATACACACAAACACGTACATACACAAACTCCGCCTCCTTCCCATTTTCTCAGCCTTACAGTTACACAGTTTAACATAAATGCACATCCACTTAGTGCCTTTTTTCATAATGTTCATGAAAGGTGGGAAATTAACAATACATTTTATACATACTTGAGCAAACACTAATGCCACAGGTTACCGTCAGATTAACATCATATCAACACAAGTCAACAAGCCAAATGGCAGTGACGTCACTACGACAATGAACGTTTACAAGACGGACGGTTAAAGAAAAAAACAAGACCGCAACATGTGAGATCAGCGAAACAAACATGGGTCAGCTGTTGGAAGTTTCTTGTATCTGTCAGCTGAAGGGAAGACAGCTTTGTCAGCCAGTTTGTCAGCGATTTACTACTGTGTCGTGTCATCTATCTATCTATCTATCTATCTATTTATCTATCTTTCTATCTATCTATCTACTTATCTGTCTGTCTGTCTGTCTGTCTATCTATCTAGCTATCTATTTGTCTGCTTACGTATCTGCTGTCTGTCTTCTTCTTCATAATTAAACACAGGAAAATAATTAAATCAGCGAGCCTGCGTGCATATGTCCCAGCGACCTACCAACCTGCTGTTCTGCCTACTTAGTACTTAGACTTACACATCACCATTTCTGTCTGTTCTTTCTACAGCTTTCTTTGATCTATTCACCTATACGTATTCAGCTAAGTACGTCATGTCCAGAAGGCCTATCTATTTATCAAACTGTGAAGCTGTCTTTCTGTCCAGTCGTCTTCCTCGTCAGTGTCAGTTCGCCCTCCCAACTATCTAGAGCGGACACGATACACAAGATGAAGTCATGGAGGAGAAATAGTTAACCATAAAATCGTTAAACAAGACAAACTGTCGTTTGATAATTCGATTGATCTCACCTTTCTGGAAATTTTCCACACATACATGAATTCAAAATTAAAATTCTCTCTCTCTCTCTCTCTCTCTGTCTCTCTCTCTCTCTCTCTCTCTCAGGCTCATCTTAACATCATTGTGAGCCCCTGGGCAAAACAATAGGGATTTTCTTCCGCGTTTAAAAACCAATGTAAATTTGCACACATGCCCCCCCCCCTCCCAAACCCTTAGGTGTCCATGCATTAAGACGGCTCTCTCTCTCTCCACCCACGGCCAATCTGATAATTATCAAAAGATTCAGTGGTCAAACTCATCAAGCCGAGGTAAGATTTAAGAATGACAATCCCCCCCCCCCACCCCACCGATCTACCTTCTGCAGTCAACACGTGAGATGTCTGTCTACGCGTAGTTCGGAGCCCCAGACTGTGAAACAGCGCCAAAGTCAGGGCAGATCGAGAGAGACACCTGACAAGTTTTTGAGCGGGAGAGACCAGAGACATACCACAGAACACTGTGTGGACCAGAAAACCCCGAAGTCTTACAGCGTGGAGAATGGCCCAGCCCGGAATGCGTCAAGGTGCGAACAGGCTGTGCTGATGTATACGGAAATATAAGATTGGTGATGTAGCATTTGGTCAACTCTCAGCTCGACTGGCGTTGTTGTTTTTTTCGGGGTGACTTGGCTGTAGGCGCACCGAATCAAGTCTGTTTTTACTCAAAGCGCGAGGTTTTCTTTTTCGTAAGTTGGCGCAAGACAGTTTTGACGCTCCTGTACTACATGTAATGAGACCGTGTTTCATTCTCGCCAGTGCCCGAGCTCCGTTACACATCTCACGGAGACAAAACAGACTAAGCGTAAAATGGTCAGACTGTGTTTGCAGTGGAGTTTCGGGAACGCACAAGGATTAGGGTTAGGATTAACTTTTGGCTCGCTGGCCACAATAATCTAGCGAATCTAATGGCAGCAGTAACGATATAGGCTCTAATTGGTCGTTGAAAAATCTGTTGTGAAATGTGTAGCTTTATAACCCAAACAGTCTGTAACCCTTTTATTTCTGCTTACACTAGTAATGTTTAATGTTCACTGCAGAAAATGACTCCAAACGATGTATGTATGTCCCAAATTATTATTATGTCGTTTTAAGAAAGACTTATAGTCTATATGTAGCAAATCCCCACAATTGACTAATCCATGTTGAAGTGATTTTTGAAGGGTTTGTAAGAAATGACCTAGCTCTGAAACTGCAGTTAAATGCATAAAATCATTATAAAAGTTGCCTTTTTGCCACCACAGTGCTGTGGTGGGCTAAAAGACACAGCAGAGTAGCGAACTGTGTATCGGCGAGTGTTGATGTCACCAACCGACCTTTTCAGGTGTCATTCAGTGGTGAGGAATACAATTATATTCCAGGGGTCACACATTCAACCCTTGCGGTTCGAGGTTTTCCTCTTTTTTTTTTTTATATCTATGTTAAATACCTTTACGTTCGGCATGGGGTTAGACCAAGGTAGCTATTGTCGACCCCCTCATATTCAGTCCCTATAGTGTTGACATGGAGAGAGAGCCCTTGTGTGGGAGAAGGATTGAAAATAGGAACCGCGCTATTTGTTAGATCTTTTCTATTCCCGTCTTTTTTATGTTGTACCGAAGACTTCGCTATGATGAAACTGTTGACAATGTAGGAGAGGAATTTATTGACAGTGCATAATGTGAAATGTGTTTTTAAACTAGTGCGAATGACTTCAGACCAGAGACATATCGTTGTTGCTCTGAGAGTTCGTCGCGCCGAGAAGTTGTCTTTTGTCAAGGTAAGTTGTGGTACTTCTCGATGTTTTACCTCTGGAGGAAAGACATAATTATGTCCTGTATAGAATAGTTGGGACTGCTATCTTTATTTCATATAGACTCTAGTGTCAGATTCGTACTGCTTTTAGTCGAATGTCAAGCAATGAAGGAGGTGTTCAGATAAGCCTACTGCTTAAAGTTGTTTTTTACAAGTGCAAGAAATTCTTGTGAACCGGGATTCCCTAGCGTACGTTCTCAATGAGGTTGTGACTCTGAGGAAAATACCCCACGACTTTTGTAATAATGAATAACATACATGTATTATAAACAGATAGATCTCGTTTTTTGTTTGCTGTATTGAGCTATATTTATCATTTTGATTTCTTTTTTCATTGCCATTCAGAGGCATGTTGTAAGTCCGTAGCATGTGACAGAGATAGTTCATTCATTTAAACAGAGTCTTTGACCCGCACACTACGGCCTGTGCTAGTGCTTTATGCCATTTGTCATGCTCAGTTGGTGGAATGAATATTTCGGTGGTCAAGATATGAAAAATGAATGTAATGTATTCATTGAGAAACAGTTGTGGTCATAGGTCAGGCTTCGGTGCCAGCAGTACATAGGCTAACACAATAATGAAAGATGGCAGGTGTGTGATTTGAGACGCACCAGGTGTTATTTGGACAGACATTCGATGTGTGTGTATGTTTGATACGATTTGTTGGTGACGGAATGCATAATTATTATGTCTGTGTGTTGTGACTGTAAATTTATTACATGTATATTGTTACAACGTTTGAAATTCAATGAGGAAAGACAGGAAAGCACAACATTGATGCTGTGGCAATGATGTTATTTGGAATGAAATTGAAGTTATTGGCAGGATTATGTCTAACGTTACACTCAACACAGTTACAGCACCTTTGCTTGTGAGTCCTGTGAGTTAGTCAACGTTAGTCTGGAATTTGTCGGTGTATTGGGATTCTGGTTATATATAATTATATAGGCCTATTAGTACTTTCATTGTTGTTGTTGTCACTGTTTTGTTTTTTTTGTTTTTTGTTGTTGTTTTTATTGTTGCTGTTGTTGTTGTTGTTGGCCCGATTGTCAGACATTTCCCTCAAAACTGGAACCGGAGAGGAGGCATCGATTCCGGGTTGGTTATATAGATTTTAAAAAAGTGGCAATTCTATTTCGGGCACAGCACATTGTAACATTGTACACCCCCCCCCCCCCCAACAGGGCACATGCACGCACACACATACAAACTATACGCATTCACAAGAAAAGTGTGCCAACGTTTTACTTTCTGAAATCAATGTTAAACTTCGTATTTCCTGATTTGTGATTTTTCGGTCGGACTGAAGAAGATGCCGTGTCGTCATAAAAGGGAGTTCATACAGTGCTAATTGGGCGCTTTAAAACGTCACCACTGTTGTGTCGCAGCTTCACGCTCTAGTGTCAGATTCTCGACTGCATAGATGTGGTCATGCGAAAAAGTGGACCTGATTAAAATGAATGAAAGTTCGCTAAAATATTGTACAGGAAGTCTAAGAACAGAATTTAAACTTGTGTCTGTTCAATGTCTTCAAGTAAAATTTAAATAATAGTCCCACTCATGTACATAATTGTTGTTGTCTGCCTTGGCAGCCAGGACAATTCGAGTAGGTGTCACAACTACAGGCATAATTATTCTCTACAAATGTCAAGACTAACATGAACGTCTTGTCCTAACTTATGGAACGCAGTCTTGAGTAAAAATATTATATTCTCTCTCTCTCTCTCTCTCTCTCTCTCTCTCTCTCTCTCTCTCTCTCTCTCTCTCTCTCTCTCTCTCTCTCTCTCTCTCTCTCTCTCTCTCTCTCTCTCTCTCTCTCTCTCTTACAAGAGCTTTCGAATGCATGCCTGCATATACCAGGATTCTTAATGATAGAGCTGTTATTTGTTATGTATTATGGCCTGAAACGCTTTAGATTGTTGTCTTTATTCACAGACTACTCTAGACTGTCACGCCCGGCCTCATATTTTTAGTATCATACATGTAACAAAAGGTCGTGGAATCTCTCTTGTATTGATTTACAACCACTTTTTTTTATCATTATTATTTCCCTCCCAGTGTAATGATAAAGTAAGGTGTATGGAAAATATGGAGCAATGTATGAATCATGTCTGGCAAACAGCCGTAACACTGACTTAGGTAATATAGACTATTCTTATTGTATCATACGCCCCCACTCCCTCCTTTTTTTGCAAAAGAAAGAAAACAGGAAAATGGGGTAATTCTTGGAGTGGGCAAAGTTAATTTAAAGGTTTTAATGTGTTCGCTCTCACGAACTTGACTTTACCGTACTTTACGTCACGGTTATCCACTTGCTGTCACTGAAACTTAAATTATATAATTATGGTAACGCCGTTTGACATAGTAGTCCGTCCATGTTTGTGGCGTCAGATTGCGTCAACTAAAGGAGAATGTGTTTTTTGCCAGTACTGTGAGGGCAGTGATATATTAAAATAATGATGTTTGTAGAATACATCCATGCAATCTGTGATCTTTCTGACGAACTGTAGCTCCTGACGTTTGAGCTTATTGCATGGAAATGATTAGTGTACGTTAGTTCCGTTTGGAGCTGGCCAGAAGATATATTCTTGTGAAAATAAAAAAAGGCAAGAATACATCTTCAAGTCAGTGACAATGAAGTAACGCCTGGTTTTATTCAACGATTCTACTGTTAATAGCGGGAAATTATTACATTAATAGTATCAGTTCCTGTTAGGCAGAGATATTTCATTTAATGTTGTGTAAGAGGATTGATTAAATATTATTGATCCTAACTAATAAGTGTCTGAAAACGTACCGGATTGGATACGTAAATATATGACCGTTTTGATTACACGGCATACCCATTGCGTGAATGAAAATTTCGGAATATTAAATTTTGTGTGGAAAGTCATTAACAGAAGAGACTTGAGCAGTTGAGTACATGGGAAACTTGGTAACTGTTCTTTATTAAAATTCTTTGTCGTGAATGTTTCGTTTACAGTTAGTGACTTTTTTCATAAACTTGTTTCATATTAGTTCCTTGAATGTGGGTTGAGTTTGTTTGTTTATTTGTTTGTCTGTCTGTTTTTCACATTGGTTGTTTATTGAATACATTGGGACCGTACAGAAGATTGGCTCACTTACAATTTTGTAGCGGAACTGCCGGTCATTCTTTCATACTTTCTTCACTTGGGCTCACTCATTCACTCACACTCACTCATTCACTCACACTCACTCACTCACTCACTCACTCATCCACCCACTCACTCTCTCACCAACTCACTCACTCATCCACCCACTCACTCTTTCACCAACTCACTCACTCATTCACTCACCCACTCATTCACTCCTTCTATGCACCAGTGAACCACGGTCAGTCACACAGTCAAAGAATTCCTGCCCTAAGACATGTGCCATCGCCCAATTACTCCAAGTATGAACTGATAAAATACAACTGCTTTTATGTCATCTCTTGTGCTGCACAATGGACTATGGATAACCAACAATGTTCTATTTGGACTACACCTACTTATTATGAAAGCCGCTTAAAGTGTCTTGCACCTAATAACATTGTTAGCACAATGCTTATATTTATTGGAGTTACGCCTCCAGCCATTAATGTCATTAAAGCAGCTGCAGTTTCCGTGAATTGTGTTGTTTGGGTATTTTTTCTGTAATATAAACATCCCTCTCACCTTATTATTTTTTTCTCATGCCTCAGCACTACAATGTTGTTCTGTATTGCCAGCAGCACAACCAATGAGACACGATCATAATTATTAAATAGTTCCCTCCCCACCCCCACCCCCCCCCCCCACCCTTTTTTTTTTTCCTTCTTTCAAACTGCACTCTGTGGGTGAAATAATCCATGCATAAATTTCTACTGGCGACTTGAATCTGAGGGCCTCTCAAGTTTTTCATGACGTGCCTCAGAGGTATGTCAGCTGACGTAAATTAACAGGGGTTGTGCGCACATACCTTACCTTGGTGTTTGTTGCCGAGTTGAACATTTTGTCGGGCATGCAGCAAAAAAAAAAATTTTTTTTTTTTAAATGTTTATGTTGCCTAATACTGAACACCTAGATCTAGGTCAATTACGCGGATGAAGTCATTTTCTTTCATACAGGCTAGGGAAACGGGCTTGTAATAGTTTTGTTTCAAGTTACTCGAACTCATATCGAGCTACGTCTTGGCTCTCTGCCTGTAAGGTAAACCCTCTATTGCTTCTCTTGGTTATTTCATCGCACTTACTTTAATGTCTGGGCTAGTTTGGTGTTTATCTTGGTGATGCGAATTGTTCTTTCTTTAAATATTAATGTCTTTAGCAATGCCCTCCCTGGCGAGATTCATTAATGCTATGTCATATAAGAATTTGACAGGAAAACATCGAGATAAGTTTTCGTTGTGGAATTCTATTTATAGATTAATAAACGTGTATGGACATCATTCTGAGGTTTCCACAGGGTAAGAAGGTGTTGGGGAAACCTTTGTTATATTTGCAGGCCACTTCACTGGCCGTACATCTGGCCTGACATTCCTGTCATTGCACATTAAGTGCAGTATGAGCTACGGTGAAATGATCACTTGTGCACTAGTTGGCAGAGTCACTCTTGTAAAGATTGCGTGTCAAGTCGGAGGTTCTCGTATTATTTTACCCTTTCCTTGTCCCGAATGTCTTTCCAAGTGTGAAAAACAAAAACAACTGCACCTGCTTTTACCACGTTAGCCCCATCCATCTTTTCTCCACACTGTAACAGATTTGAGCAGGTTTGTTTCACTAACGAACTGAACCGGGAGTGGTGCACAAACACGATATCGCTGGTCAGTGACAACAAATTTGCCATTTGAATCAACTGTCGGAAACCACAAGGATATCACGTAACGCTCGTGTTATTCAACGCATTTCTTGTGCAACTGAAACCAGGGGAAATATGCTCTGAATGCAATAGAATGACGACCATGTTTGCTCTTGTCATACAGTGTGCGTGCTTGCCACCCTATGGCCTGTCATTAATTGTGGCGCTCAATCCAGGTTTCCCAGTTCGGTCAAAACAATCCTGCGTGTGGTATCTTCCCCATGGACCAGTAATAGCCATGCCCAAACTTAATTTGCAGAATGGCTCCAAATAGTGTCACACTGCCCCCTCCTCCTTCTTCTTACCTCTTCTATAATTATTATAAAGACATGTTTCTGATAATTCATAAATTTCGCCAGTGGGCACCAGATGAAAAGGAGTTACAGAGGTAAGAATCAAATATCTTTCAAGCCTTAGACAGCCAGCTGATAGTTTAGAACATTGTGTCAAGTGCAGACATGTTCCAACTGAAATCGTGATTCTGTAGCTATTGCATTTTCTTGCAAAAGCTCTACAGGAAGTGATAACATTTGCTGAATGCTTAAGATAATGGAATGAGAATGAATTATTTACATGCTACTGCAAATTAAGAATTATATTTACAGGAAATGGTGAGCACTCTTGTTAGCATAGACAGTGTTCTCGAATCTCAAAATGCATAGTGTTATCTGCTAGACCAATTACCAGTAGCAAATGGAATGGAACACAATCTATTGTCATTTAAAGTTCAGTATCGTCAACGACACAAGTTTCAATATCAAAGTTAGTGGAGAACAAAACAAATTGTAAGTTTATTATCCGGGATCGTTTACAACATGACTATTAGCACTAAACTGAGCTGTTCAAAAAGTCTACAATGGTGAATGATGATATCCTTTGTTAATACAGTGTATTTCTTTCGGCGAGTGGCTCACTGACGCATGCCTGTCTTGCCTGGGTTTTAGTGTGAGGTGTGGACTATGGAGGTAAACGGGACCGAGCGCACTTGCGAGGCCGAAACAAGTCTGTCTCGCAAATTGATTCAAAGGAAATCCGTGAGTGCGCCCTAAGCCCAAGTATCATATAAATTCCAACACCAAGTTCTTACTGCACCTTGTCTTTACTGCATAGTTATGCCAATGGGCTTGCGCACTCGTTTTCCAACCAAAACCTGTGTCTTTCCGTCACCCAGATAAGTGGATTTTGTTAGCAGTTTCAATTCCGAAAACTGCAGAATAAAATCTTGGATGCGTTTTATGTGGACCTCCCTCGAGCTCCCTGCAGTTATTGTCAGCGTTTCCCATCAAGCCAGCAATGCATGAATAAGTTGATGGTATCTTTCCCGTCATCTACCAAGTTATACTGGTTTCTCAACGGGTCACCTAATTACAAACTGGTTTTTAATTTTTCACTAGAAAGGCTGGCGGAAGGAATGACAAGGCATTCCTTACATCATAGCTGTAACGTTCAGCTTGACGGTGACCCCGTAGACTGCTTTGTCACTGTTTTCTCATCAGATCTACACAAGAAAACGTTGCCTCAGAAATTATAAGTGATTATCCATCTGTCAAGTGCAGATCTGAAAGCAAAGACCAGGGTTGCCAACCCAGATTTTTAAATGTCGCCAGGCTCATTCGTAACAGTAGCTAAAATGTCGCTAAAACTCCCGTGGAAAGTCGCTAGTTATTGCTAGTCGCTTGTATATCCCCACCCCCCACACACACAGCAGTAATTTGATGCAAATACATATTTTCATGAACATGCAGACTGATGACCAATTAAAATGCATTATACAAAATATAGTAAACAATTTATTTTAACTTTAACCTACTGGCCACAGCCAGCTTTGCTGAACTTTGCAGTAAGCCAGGTTTTTAAGCCTGACCCGTTCCGTATTAAATAAATGAAATTTTATTAATTAATCCTTTTTGCTATTTACAATTTCTGTGACCTCGTTGTTATGTTTACACTGGTCAACAAGTTCATTTCAGAAGCAGACAAATTTTCAAAATTGTTGATCGGTGTTATATATTATTATTAAGGCTCGACATGAAAAAAGTCCAAAAGTATGCAGATTTGGCGCTAGATTTCAGTGAAACTCTCCAGATTCGCGACATGTCGCAAATCGCTCCAAAAAGTCGCTAGAAAATTTCAAAAAGATCCAGATCTAGCTACAAAGTCGCTAAGTTGGCAACCCTGGCAACGACCCCAAACCCTTTATCCGGAAAAAGGGGACCAGGAAGCGCCATCGGGATGCTTCCCGTTTATCTGAAATGGATCAAATGAGACACAGCGAAGACAATCAGAAAACCTGTGGAGATTGAAGTTTTGAAGAAAGAAAAAAAAAAAACTACAAAGCCGATTGAAGCTGAAAAAGACCACCTGCTTGGCTTGTCAGTTAGCGTGACAAAAGTCCATACAACACTATGGCTCGGTGTAGTTATAACCATTTCTTTCTTTAAGGACAATGCTAAACTCTTGTCTGATCTATCAGTGTATACGGAGGGAGCACTCATAAATACAATTTTCCATATTATTATTACATGTATGTTGTTCCCATTCGTTTTCTATAGAATACTAAAATTGTACTGCTTTACCACAAGTAAGGGTCAGGCTAACTTTACCAGTGTCAAACATACATTTTTCTTACTTTAGCGATGAGCACCATTGGTACTTTTGCATATCAAACTAGGTAGTATATTGCACCATTTACCCGTAAATGTTGAACCGGGATCCAGAATTTATTTTAATTTTTTTCTGAAGATATTTTGTAGGCCTAATATCATCTGGAACTGGTGTTGTTTGGATGGCGAGGGGGAAGACCCAGGAGTCAGGTGACGGAGAAATTTAAATAATAATAACGCTTAAGTCACACATTATGTCAGGTTATGAATTCTTAAATTTTCTAAGATTCCTTTATATTTATTATTTTGCCCTTGCCCCAAACCCAAATGGACTTGTAAGGGGGAATAACAAGGTTGTTCACATCTGTCATGTCCTTGCCAATGGCTTGGTATTTGCAAGATGGCCGGAGGAAGGAGGTATGGGCACGCCTCTGACAGATAGAGGGAAAAATTTCATAAGATGACGTTTTGAGTTCCACATCTTTAACAATTTTCTATGCATTTCGTGCAGGTAAAACCATTAACAAAAATAGTTTTGTGTTAGGTTTTGGTGGCGTCTGTTGTGCGTTTGTGATTTGTTAGTACCATACTTTTCATTTCAATGATTCAATGAAAATAAATAAAATGTGGTCTGGCTTACTTTTTTTTTTTTCTTTTTTCTCAACTGTTGAATACTTTCACTCTAGATTTTATGTTTACATTATATTGCACTATAGGATAAATTGAGCAAATAAAGCTTCAAGTCCAGAGGGCTGACATTTTGTTTAAAACTGTGAGTAGGAGGTGCTTGTGTATGAATGTGGCTGAGGGAAAAAGAGAATGGAATGAATGGGTCGGGGAGGAGAGAGCGAGAGATCTAAAGAAGGCTTGTCACCATTATTTTGTCCTTCGTGCGCGGCGGTGCAATGAGGCATGCACAACCGAGCACCTGATAATGATGTTGTAGAACTTTAAGATCGCAACCGTAAATGGGGTTCGCACATATGGGTTCGCATCCTCGCTTATTGGTGCAAAAACTTTACTTATTTAATTGTTTATTTTTGTCACTGCATTTAGATAAATGAAATCTTGCGATATAAAAACGTTTTTCCGGCAAGTGTTTCACACGGTAAAGAGAAATTCAAAGGACTGAATCATATTTTAAATTTAAACGTTTTGACCTATTCATTCATTGTTCACCTTTATTTTTATTACCCTTCTCATCTCCAATTTGGCTCTAGCCGTCCGTCAAAAAAAAAAAATCCACATTCTGCTGTATCTATCCTTGCCTCCAAATGCTTGATAATTTATATTTTAAGTCTTTCAAACAGTTTGAAATAAAAATGAACCATACGCATTTCCTTAACGTTTTCCATTCACCCAGTTTGTTCATGCTAGGTTTTAAGCAATGTTACTCAACCTTTCCCCCCCCCCCCCCCCATTTCAAATTTCCAGATTAATTTGCGCTCCACCATGAGCGGGCAAAGTTAGTACAGGATATACAAAAATATTCAAAAACTATTCTATGTTTTAACCCGAGTTAAACCAGGTAACCACCAACATGACATAAACAAACAACTGTTCATCTATACAATTGAGTTAAAATACACTGTGATAGTAAGATTTCTATGAAAAATCCCTACGCCCCATTCTAAAGTCCCACGCTCCACCAAAATATTACCATGCTCCACCTTGAAAACACTGTTTTAAAAGCTATGTACGAAACCGCCGTGCAATTTAGGCCAAGTTTACTTTGTCAACAAAATACAGTTTAACCCTTTACTTTTGGTTTTCTTTGTCATCCCAAACGTTTAAAACTAAGTTAATATCAAATCAGACGTTCTGATAGTAATGCTAATGCACGTCGCTGAAAAGATAAGGGACAACTGATCAGTGAGTTTTTCATTGGACAGGCTCTTCGTTTTAAAATTAAATAATTTTACTCTTAAGACAGAGGAGACGCCCACCATTGTTGACAGAAGTCTGTATGACTCCTGAGTTCCTTGACACAACATTCTATTCTAACATGATATCATACCCCCCCCCCCCGCCCCCCACCTCTCACATTCCCAAGGTATGACTTTCTGTGGATGTTCAATATTTGCTTGACTCTTTTCTATGATACTTAACCTTGCCTTATCCCTCTTCCTGTGTCTGCAATATCAACTGTTCTAGCCCAGAATAATGCACACTCTTTCCGTTGCCCAGCAACTTATCACGCTTGGACACCCGATATGGTGGCGTCGGTGCGTACAGTGTAAGTGGTATTTACCCTCACAACGACTATTTCTTGATGGAGAAGGTTCAGTCTTTACTCATAAATTTGTAGTAGGTTATTGTTCGCTTGAAAATTTTACAGGGATACAGCAAGACCTGGGGATAAAAAATGGGTTTATAAGATAGTGGTAGGTAATCTGTTTCTTGACACTGTGGAGTGCACAACCTCTGACAGCACTATTATCAACTATACTGCCAACCTACTGACATAAAATGGATCTGTCCACAATCTGGGGTCATGAGCTTACAAGAAACCAAATTGTCAAAAAGGTTTCATTAAACGAAGTCCTTAATATTATGACTGGGGATCTTTCCAGAATGAGAGAATGTAACAACAAACTAAGAAACAGAGAAATTGCCGATGTCTTTGTATAATTATGATCTAGTTAGGCCAAAAGTTAGGATGTTTACCATACAAGTGAGAAATTCAAAATTGTGTCTTTCTCTGACGTGGACCTTCAGGGCATTTATACTTCCTGAGGGTCGCCGAGATCTACAAATCGATTTGAAAATGTCTAGCATATTTATGAAATGCACTTTATACAAAAGTATTTGTTTTAAAACTGTAGAGATAAAACTTTTTTTATATATATATATTAATTATTATGGGCCTTTTGATGGTAGATTTGTATTGTTGAAACTTTGATGGACCAAGCTATGAGAATAAAGCTACATGAAAGTGGGTGTACCCCAAAAACCTGAATGACGCAAAGTTTCCGTTTTCGTGTCGATACGCTGTAAAACTCAAACTCAAACTCCGGACCGCGTTAGATTGGAAATAAACGAAATAGTTTTTTTTTTTTTAATTCACATAAGTGGTGAAGTAATTGGGGAGAAGCTACACGGGGGAAACCATGACCCTACTGTTCTTGTTTGTGGCGTATACACGAGATTAGGCCAGGAATTCAAGAACAATCATCTTTGGCAGGTTTGGTTAAATATGTCAATGAAGAGGTCAACTGAAGTAGCAATACTGTCACTTGAAAACCTATGAAACTGTCTAAGTGTCTGAAGAGCAGGGGCGTCGTGTGGCCACACTCTCCATTTGGAGTTTTGCCTACCACCTGGACAGGATTTACTATCGTGTTGGTGGGTTTTATTTCTCTGCCGTTTAGATCTAGTGTCTGGAGGGGTGAAGCGATGGCCACATTGCGAGATTCGTCCCAGATATAAGTCAAGAACGTAAGTCAGATTCATTTGTAGATGTGCGATTTACTAAACATTTTACATAGTGTTCATGAAAGTTGGAATTTAAATGTAAGATTTTGTTACATCTTTGATGAATTTATTGTTCTTTTTTTTTTTCGTTGTTTCGCCTGGACGAAAATCAGTTCTTCCTAAAATTATATCTTGGCAGATAGAATTAAAGGTCATCGAAATTTTGTTTACTGATGCTCTGCATTTCCTTCCTGTGATTTCTGGCAAGAGGGCCTTAAGTACAAGATGAGTAGTTTCACTGTTTTTCTTTTTCCCAAGTGAACATAAATGCCTGTGTCGATACAAAATGTATCTATAGTACAGTACGCTGTTTGTGGTAACAGGCTCTCTTTATAAATAAATCTGTTCGTTTTGTTTCTACCTTCATTAGTCATTTTATACCTGTCGTTAGTAGAGTTAACCATAATAACAATCATAATAATGGTAACAATAATAATAATAACAACTACGAAGATACTAACACACCAACAACAGTAACCTAATAAATTTAGGAGTATCAGCCAATCCATTACCAGTGGGGTGTTGTTGTTTTTGTTTTTTTTTGTTTCAAATAGGGCATTGACAAATCAGAGTAACATTACAGATATCCAGTATAACATTGATACTCTGTATAAACTTGGGGGGCAGTGGGCATTCTGTCACGAGGACATTCTGTATGCCACACCGACTTAGTGTCGGCTCATGCCCGCTGCTCATTACTGCATGCAAACCACAATTAAGTTTTGCCTTCTCTGTTTCGCACTGCTCTTTCTTGTTTCGCATCGAGCTATTTGTCAACAGAGAGCCTGGGAAGAAGCAGCTTTCTGGCGTCCCTGAACCTCCTCACTCCTTCTCCTGACCTTTTTCCGAGGAGTAATTTGGATTCGAGGGGGGCTGTATACAGTGTTGAGCTTTGTTAACATGGTTGAAATGTAGGTACCCGGTAGTTCTGGAAATCTGAAAGTTTGATTGGTTTTGAAATAATCATGGGGGTGAAATCGGTGAGGGATAAGGAAAGCAGGGAGACTGATTTCTTATGAAATGGCAAAATTAATTTTGTCCGGTTTTAGACACGATTAAGCCATTACACAATGATGTATGGTGGGGCGGGGGGGGGGGAGACAGGTCAGCAAGAACAATCGAAACTAGCGCCATTGTTTGGCGCCGGGCTCCTTGTCAAGGTAAGAGGTGCAAGGCGTTGGAGATGGGAGGAAAGGGCAAGGATGTGATTTTTTCTCTTTTGTGGTTGGGGGAGTAGGCGTAAAAGGACAGAGGGGGTTGGAGTAGGAAAGGGGAGAAGGTCACCGATGTGACTGATGTCATGTCCGATGAATGCGTCTATCGGTTGACACTAACAAATTGGCCTTTAATCCGCCGATAGATAGCGCCATCGATACTCGCTATTGGAGCCCTCCCATCCACACACGTACACGGGGACACATAAACACGCACAAGCGGACACGACTGTCGTGTGTCCTAACCCCGGGGGCTTATCATAATGTAGAACATTATGAAATTAAGTTTGCTTTCATAGAGCGTCCTTGTCACTTGGACGTGAAGAAACACACTGAAGGCGAGGACATGGAAATACAGTGGCCCCCCTTGTTCTTTTGTGACTCAGGCTATCAAATTGCAGTGACTCCTCTTCAAACAGGCGTTTGTGGACTTGTAAAATCATGTCTACTGTGTAGAACTTCAGGGGCTGTAGAATTTATTTTTTTTTAATCTTGTGCATCATTGATTGTAAAATTTGCACACAAGACAGCATCCTCCAGTCAGAGACCATCAGAAGAGCGTCCCCTCCCTCCCCGTCCGGCCACACGTACACATACAGCCTTGTTTATCCCGTAAATGGTACACAGATTATAAGAACAGCCTTTTAATATATCAAGTAATTTTTTGTTTGAGACCAAAGTTGTTATTTAATTCACTGGTACATGGTATACGGTATTTCGGCAGTTTTCCAGTACTGTTTAGGAAATTATCATTTTTGTACCATATCCTTTTGATGTCATGATTTAGACAACTTTGAAGGCCATTCATTTAAATGTGAACTTTTGTGTTGCGAAGAATATTTTTTTTCTTTCATTTTGGTAGTAAGATTTAGCGTACATTGAGGAAGATCTCTTCGGCCAGAAAAAAAAAAGTGTAATACCAACAATGGAGTACATTTATATACCGTCTCTCCACAAAGTGGACCCACGGTGCTTTACAATGAAATAGTGACACCCCCTCCTCTCTCTCTCTCTCTCTCTCTCTCTCTCTCTCTCTCTCTCTATCTATCTATCTATCTATCTATCTATTTGTCTATCTATCTATCTGTCTGTCTATCTGTCTCTCTACCCCCCTCTCCCCCCCCCCTCTCTCTCTCATGTACTTTCACCTATCACCTAGGCATTGTTCATCCACTGCAGGATGTAGCGCCCGCCGATAATAATTTCCCTTCTTTTCTGCTGATGTTTTCCTCATCCATAATGTTCCTCCTCTCTGTTTTATGTCGTCTTGCCATCTTCTTCCTGGTCGTCCTCTTGTTCTTCTTCCTGTACCTGGTTGCCATTCAGTGCAGCGTTTTGTCCACCTATTGTCATTCATCTTTCCCACATGTCCATGTGCTCTCATGTACTTACAGAAATAGTTTCATGCTGTACAAAACATGCAAGATTTCAGGGAAACAGTACCAGTCAATCAGTGGATAATTTCCGATTGAGGATTTATTTTGGCTGTTTCGAATTCCTCAAATAAAGAAATATAGTGACATGTTGTGAACTTGCTTGATGTCAGGACTGAGACAGCTTTAATGGCCTGCTGCAGATGTCATCATCTTGGAAATAGGACACGCACTCTGAACTCAATTCCCACCCCTCTGAATTTAGAGTGCGACCGATCGCGTATCATATTCATAATTATTACAACAAACGCTTTTGATAATATCTTTTGTGAAGTTAGCAAAATAGTCATTAAAATGTAAAAGTAGAAAATTTGCCTTGAGCAAAATATGGCGCAGAATAATAGACTCTCCGTTTGTTCCCACGACAATTCGAACATAGTTATATTATAAAGATTTTTCTTGCGAGTGTAGGTTGGGGGTGGGGCTAGGGTTTCCGACACAGTGATCAAAGAGAAGATTTGATGACTAGGCCATGTTTTATTGAATCCTGAACAAAACATAAATTTATCAGTGTCAGATTATGTTCGGTGTTCATGGAAGCGCGCACACACTCCATGCATGATGCCCGGCCATCACTTATTCATGCACTGAACTCAACAACAAGGGACTGATGCTCGTTTATTACTGCGTACGTAAAAAATGTGTTTTGTGTCCTTGTGTCTTGGCACCAAAACAACTATTTGTGCATTCACACTAAAGCACCTGTGGATTTCAGGCTGTCCTCCGTATATTTCTATCAAAATTTCTGCACAATCGAGACAGTGCTCTATGCATTTTCAATGATCTTTCTGCAGCAATGGGATAGTGCTTTATTTTATTATGCATTTGCACTAACTTTCTGAAGCACCATTTCTGCTGCACTCTCACAGTGCTGCCATGACACCGAAAAAAAAAAACCCCGTCAAATTCGCTTTTAGCATCGTTTTGTTTAATGCAATATGCCCCAACTTGTTACAATAATTGTGTACCACTATGGTTTCTCTTGTACTCCATGGCAAGGGAATTGAACCAACAATAAAGTGGAGCGCAAACCATAATGTGTTTCTGTGTCTCCTGTAAAATTTTGAATCTGGCTTATAATTTATGGTTATTGTTGTTGTTGTTGTTTTTGCATAAGATGGCTGAGTGTTCCCACGCATTTTCATCAAAATTATCTGCAGCTCCGAGGCAACTATGCCCAAAGCATTTCTGCCAAAAACCTTCCTTCTCCATTTCTTCCTTCGTCATCAGTATAACTCTCCTCCCAGTGTTTAGATATTTGAAGGTGTCCTTTTCTCCTTTATTTTGAAAATAAAATTCCGAATCTCTTGTTGTAATTAATATTTTTGTTCTTATCATTCCCTATGCGTCAAACGAAGTTTAGTTTCAGTATTGTGTGAGCGGAGCAGGGGAGATGACTCGCTTTCCTTACAAACCAACCACAACAACAACAATAATAAAGCATTTGTTTACACGTATGTTCACAGGAGATTGTAGAATAGTTTGTGTTGTTATTGTTTTGGGAGGGCAACTTTTGTTGAGTTTGACCGCCCCTTCTGCTCACTGTGCAGTAGATCAGATGGTAGAGTTTTCGTTCTACGGGAAGGGGGGAAAAGATTGGGGGGGAGGGGGGGGGGCAGAGTCGACGGTTTGATTCGTTGTTGCGTCGTGTAATTTTTCGATCTCGTATTCGATTCTCATCCATTCCCTACGTTCTTCGAAAGCCATTTCTGGACTTTTAAGTTTGTTTTTTTTTTTTGGTCACCGGGCATCAACTGCATTAACATTTTTTTGCTTTGTTTCCGAAGTGTGCAACCGCCCCACATTGATGCTTTCCCCTACCTTTGTTTTATCTCTACTTTGTTCATTCAGTCATGTTGTTTGAGAGATCCGTTGTCAAAGTTAACTCTTGCCACCTTTTGCTATCTGGCCTGTTGTTGCTGCTGTATACGGGACAGGCAAAGTAAAGGTTGGGGTCTGACGAAGGCGTCCCCCTTGGCAGTCAATTATTTAGTAACTACCTCCGGATTCCTTTCTGCTTCAGTGCTGGCCTAAGAAGCTTGCTTTGGGGCATGGGGGGAGGGCGGGGGGGGTTGGAATATAAAGGGCGTGGACTGCCAGCCCTGATATTTTACATGAGGGGGATGAGATGAGAAAAAGAACTAGAGAGAGAGAGAGACACGCACATGCATAGAAAGAGACAGGACTATGACATCATCTCGATACACGCACAACTGTCAGAAGTGACATAATTATCACAATAATTTGAACAAGAAAGTGATCATTAATTGTTGCTGTTTTCATTTGCTGTTGGCATGAAGACAACTATTCACAAAAAGGATATGATACCCATCTGGTGGAATTTTTTTTTCTCACAGAGAACATTGTGCACAATTAGTGAGAGTGCGAAATGAAATCCGTGTAAATCTATGACTTATTGCAACTCTAGAAATATTTGGAGCCGTCTGAGATGTTTTTTGTTATATATTTGTTTGAGCGATAAGCCTGTTGGCTTTAATGATACGCAAGATGAGACAATTTCGGTCAATGGTGTTAATGGTCAGTGCATCCCATCATCGTTAGTTGTGTGTAACTGACACAAATTATGTGACCATGAAAGATTACTAAAATAATTCGTTTGTTTGCTCTTCATTCGTGCGTGCGTTCGTTCGTCGGTCGGTCGGTACATTGGTTGGTTGATGTTTTTTTTCCGGGGGGGTCATCGGGTGAGGACAGTCATCAACACTGTCTCACGAAACATGTGCTAGTTAATTAGAGAGAGAGAGAATCGTTAGATGGTAGAGAAATATATTTATACAGTCAGAAACCACCAGTTGTATGATAGATAGACATGGATTGGAATCAGATATTTTTGGTATAAACTATCAATGTCGGCGAAGTCAAGAATTCACCCCCTTAGAATGGCAAGGTTCTGTCTCCACTTTTTTGGCTGAACTGGGTATATACACTACACACTACCTATAACAGGTCTTCTCCACTCTGTGTCCAAATATCAAACGAATTCGGTGTGTAATTTGTCAGCATTACTAAGAAAGAATGAAAGTCCTTTCATCAGAAGCTATGAACACATGAAACTTCAATCATCAATTTCTTAAAAGCTGATGGAAGGGAGTTAGAACCTTGTCATTCTAAGGGGAAGAATTGGTGAAATGAAGTGCACGTTGTGTGTTTAGTGTGATCTTTAAATCACCCCTCTATTCAGATTTTTTTTAAGGGGAGTGGGGTCTTGTTACGCTGCTGAAATTAATATAAATATCTGACTAATCGGCTGCTTTACATATTATCTAGTCATAAATTTTTATACGCCCTTTTTTGAGTTATTAAGCATTCAAAGATTAGGTAAGTCTAAAGCCAACGACAAACTCGATGACTTCCTTATGAGAAAAAAATAAAGATAGATGTTATCAGAAACAAGGGTGGTACGCGGTGGGAGGTTCTTGCTAACAGACCAAAACAAAATCTGAGTTGACAGGTCAAGGATTGATTAAATAACTGATATCTCCAGCATAGCTGGCAACGCTGGGGACTGACTGAGGAGGTACTGGTGCATGGGTAAACTAGCTGCAGTGACATTGATGTGCCAGGACTCAAACTGAGATTGAAATATTATACTTATTTAGAACATTCCAAAACTTGACACTGGTGTTTCAGCAGTGACTAAAGCCGGGAGATATTTGATTAACTCTGCCGCACTCACTGGTCTATGAAACTCATGAACTATTTAATTGCAAATCCACCCCCCCCCCCCCCCGTTGTTGTTTGTTTTTTTAAAATAAGGTTCTACACTGTGGCACTCCATGAAAAAGTATTTCTTGCTTACCCTAAAGGCCAAATAATATGGATGCATGGTTGCATTTCATGAAAGATTTAAAGTTGGTGGATTAAATGTGCATTTTGACTTTACAGGTGAAGCTATCTATCGATATTGTATGTCAAGTGTTTTGTATCATTTGTATTTTCGTATTATACAATTTGTGGTGCTATAGTTCTGATTTGTGTGTGGCATGATTATGGGCGTGGTGTTGGTGTTGGGTTGTTGTTGTTGTTTTCTGTGAATTTTATTTTTTGTTTTGTTTGGGCACATAATATGTGCTTTTATTTATGTTTTCGTCCAAAGTATGCTGATATGGTTTGACTCTGACATCAGGATGAACACCGAAGCGAACCTACAGTGAGGGGGGGGGGGGGGAGGGGGCGCGGGAGACTGGTGTTGATGTCTTCCACATAAGGAGAGGTGATCATTTGAAAAACAGCAGAATGAAAGATGAACAAGAAAAACGGGTCTTTAACAAATGATGATGGAAAAGAGGAATAGCATGTGCGATGGTAAAGATGAAAAATATGACAAAAATAAGACATTTGGGAAAAGGGAAGGGGGGTGGAAATGGGGTAGAGGAGAAAAACAGTGTCATTATCATTTTAAGCTCAACATGTCTGGACAGGCAAACAATATTAAGCAGTGGCTTATAGTTAAATTACAGGCCTCGCTTTCTCTTGTGAGAGCATGGGAGGTCACTAAACTGTAGAAGTATAAATTGTCAATTACAAGTCCCACCTACAATTTTCTCACCACAGTACGGCCTTGGGACGGTCGTCATTTCTCTTGGGTATCGCTTCATTGCCTGCACGGAGAGCTGATCCTGGTGTTCACTTGTACCACGATGAGTCATAAGGATTAAAAATCGGCCAAAAGGAGAACTTGTTTAGTTGGTGTTTCTTGCAATTGCGCAGAGGTTCCCAGACCGTGGAACGTGTCCTAGAGCCGAGTTTCGGGAGTGATCGAGCATGCGTCGCAAGGAATTATCAAGTGAAGAATGAGCTGAGGTCTTGGTAGACCGGAACTTCCCTCAGTTTTGTGTTCCGACAAATTGAAAAGTCTGAAAACCACTGCATTATGGATTTGGCAACGTAGACGGTGGCACAGTTTGACTCTGTAGATCTCAGAGATACTTGCTAAGATTGGGATAAAACCAAGCGGTACATGCATTTAATTTGAAAGTAGCAGCTTACAGGGAGAGCTTGTTGTGTACAAAATAGGTATTTCTGAAAATTAAGACGGCCAAAGTCAGAGGTGGCAAATATCACTTGACGTGTCTGGGGATCTAGTCATTGAGAAAACCAATCAGTTTTTATCCTAGATAGAGCCAGGCCCGTCTTAACCTGTCATCAGTGACCTCTTCGAACTTCTGTGATTGGTGCTCCCAACTCATGAGTCAGAGATCACACATAACCAGTGCATTGTTTTAGCGTACTAAATGTTACTGATGCAGGAATTGTGTGTCTTTACCAATCATGAAGTTTGTGGGAAGTCATTTCAGCTTTGCTGTTGGTCGTGGTGCCGCCTTTGTTGTTGTTGTTTTGTTGAAATGTTCCCATTGTTGCTGCTTTAGTGAGATCAGTTTTTATTGCTAGGATGCCACAGATATATGAATGATAAGAAGTATACTTGTTGCCATCGGTGTCGTTGTTGTTGTTCGTGGTGGTGTCGACGTCATCGTTGTCTTCGTTACTGTTGTTGTTGTACACTACTCCTAATGCATCTCCGTCAACCGTCGGTTTTTTTGTGGGGTTTTTTTTTTGACACTTTAGTTATAGCGGTGGACGTTTTAAATATCCTCACTAAAGTTGTAATTGTGGCTGTAACTTCCCATCGTGTTTCTAAAAATAAACACACATCCGGTTTTATGTTCAACACATCGTAACCTTAAAAGGGACGGCTGTAATGTGAATTTTCCTGCCAGGAAACTCCCACTACTCGCGCCAGTACCTCAAATGATTTCTTTTATTCATTGTACACCTTTGGCCCTACGGGTTTGTCGAGTAATTTTAGCCCCAAAGAACTGTGCTAAATTTGAAGAGAGCCCGACAAGCGTTGCGTAAATATTGTGCGTAGATTTAGATCGCTGTATCTCAAAGCTATCGCCCTACTTTAGATTTTGCATTCAGTCATGGTCTGCGGGAAAATGTAGTGCTTCAGATGATCCTTGGAGTGCACAGAAAACTTGATACTATTTCAGCAAATGGTTTCTTAGTAAGGCATTCTGATCTATGGAACAGGGTAGAGATTAACCATAAAGGCATTATCATCTTAGCAGATTATGCACAGACTTATGGTCCCTGACGAGTGATAAACACAACGTGAAGGAATGTGGGCCTTTCAGGATTTCCCAGTGACCAAATCAAAAACGTGTTTCACTGAGCATGCCAGCCGTCATTTTATTTCGTCTTCATTTAAATTCATTTTGTTATTGTGTTATTGTTATTGTTATTGCTAACGTTGGGAATAGCAAAATACAAATTTTTCCACATTTCAAGTTTGCATCAATTCTTGCTGCAGACCCATTTAGGTGTGTGTGTGTGTGTTGTATAATTTGAATTTCCCAGTAAACCAAATGAAATAGTCCTCTCCAACCTCATGGCAAATTAGCTTCTTCTGTCATGCCATGCTTGAATTACAGTCAAAATATGGCAAAAAGAAGAAGTTGGATGTTGCAGGGCCGCGCGCAAGAAATTATTCAGAAACGAAACAATAAAACGTAAAGGAAACAGAAAGACAATCAGGCGTTCGGCCAACAGACCTTCTTCGGGGGAAAAATGTAACAGGAAACATTAAACAAATACGGAAATCGTAAAATCATCACGCAAACGGATGTTTATCGTTTGCGGATTCTCGGTAAAACAGCCCGACTGTCAAGGTTTGAAGCCTCGAAGTGGACATACACCTTTTTCTTTATGCCATATTTTGTCTTTGCTTCAAGCCTTGCTGAGACCCCATAGATTTTCTGAGTTTTGTATAATTTTTTTGACACTTGCCTGATTTGGGGCTTTAGAGGCAAGGACAAGATTAAGGATTCTTTCCAGGCACTTGCGCTGAATGCCGAACTGAGCGCTTGAAAGTAAAACTTACCAGGACCGACATGGCCAGACTGAGCTTCAACTTGAGTATGCCAAGTTTGTATTTTACTTGCGATTTACTTGCCAACGAAGACGAGATCAAAGAAAAACAAGGGCTTACCTGGAAGTTACGTAGGAGGAGCTCACGAACAAACAAAGAACTTTAAAAAGCTACCTAACCTATTGGATGCTAAGCGATCTGTACCACAAAAAGTCAGTTTCCCTCCCCCCCCCCCCCTTTTTTTTTTGCCCACCATGTGAACGTTAGATATGTATAATATTTGATATGAAAGTTGGCGTACCGTTAACAGACCTGATAGATCCTGAGGTACAGAAGATTTTTGACCCCGGTCGCACCCACGATATTTGCGTCATTCACGAGTTGCCATTAACAGGGCGAGGGGAAGTAATCGAAATTCTGGGTATGGGAAACCTAATAACATTTGCACCTACACCGTGAATTATTAACCGGTTTGTGAACCCTTGTGTTCTGTTAATTCAGGTAGAGTTCTCTCTCTCTCTCTCTCTCTCTCTCTCTCTCTCCCTCTCGCTCTCTCTCTCTCTCTCTCTCTCTCTCTCTCTCTCTCTCTCTCCCTCTCAAACTGTAACCGGGGAAAGTTTATAGAAAGCTGATGTTCTAATTCCTCCGCACCCAGCAAACAGTTTCTGCCCTTAACTCTGTCAGCCACAAAATGAAGAATAATCGTAAAATATGCTGCTAGTCGTGAAATTCTGCCTTTGTTGCGGCCGACTTACAATGGATCATTCCGGATTATTTGCATTCAACTCAAATTCCTGTACGCCGTAGTTTAATTTGTTCGGCTGAAAAGTAGTACTGAAATTCTTGTAATCTTGTGTACCTATAATGTAATACAAAATCATTTGGGTTTGTTTTCTATGTTTCTACGCGTTCTTTGGGTGTCAGTCCTGTTGTTTTGTGCTCAGCAGCCAGACTGTCGTATATTCAATACTCTTCAAAATGAAAAGAAACCAACAAATTCAAATGACTTTTGGCCGTTCAATCTGTCAGCTATTTCGCACCTGTTCTTGGTGGGAGCTCCACCGATAGGAGTGTATTGTTGTGGCAGATGGTATCAAAAGGTAACTACAAACTGTGATCGGCTTAGTCAGGTATCTTCTATTGTTGCATTTTTATATTCTATCTGGTTAATACACAGGTTGGCACCCTGACAGTTTGGTTTGCATGTCATTATAATGGTTAACAGAGGAATACATCACATACACGTACACCCACATACACACAAACACACACAGGAGCGCACACATACTCAGCCACACATACGTACACCCACGTATCGTATATACACACACATTTACACAAGTAGGCACATATATACACACAAAATAAAGTCCTATACCAATCGGCTAATCCCCATTGTACCCATGCGCAGAAAAGAAGTTCTCAGATTATCGAACCGAGCCCGCACTGGCTTTTGTGTGCGATAATCCGGTGTATGAATACATGTTGATTGGTAAATCATAATCGCGTCTGGTCGAACACTGTACCCTCTTGTAGTCGAGTACAAATTGGCTGGGTAAAAATTATTGTGACAAACAGCGAGAAATCAGGGACACATTTGCTGGTAGAATTTTAAATGGAACTTTTGACCTAATACTTTCATAATTTACATAGGTGTACATGCTGGTGCTGTTGTGGCTACACATTTAGAACCCCGGTCTTTCAAGTATACAGGGGGAGAGGTTTTTCTGTTTGTTTGTTTGTTTTAGGGTCGCTGTCCAGGGTTATTAAACTACATTATTGGGCTTTTATAATATTATTATTTGCTCCAGCGAGTCCTTAATGATTTTTGGCAGGGGGGAGGGGGGGGGGATCAGGGGGTACGCATACAATAGCGTTAGAAACTCAAATCGGAGATATTTTAATTTAAACTTCCCATTTTACCGTTTCACATAAATATTCACACAAGTACACAAATTCAACCAAGAGAGTACGACATATAATAAAAATATAAACGATAATGCAATATTCCAAATTAGATCACGGGGACAAGGTGGTCTAGAGGCAAGGTGCTCGCCTCTCATGCCAAGGGTCCCGGGTTCTAAACCCGGGCAGTGCAGGCATGTTGGAAATTGGATTTTTCTCATATTTTCAAGTCCCTGGTCCTATTGGGGGGTAGGATCGAGTACCTAGTCTTCTCGGATAAGGACGAAAAAATTCGGAGGGCCCGTGTGCACGTTGCGCACGTTAAAGATACCTTGGCAGTTGGAAATCGTAAAGAGCAGGCCGAAAGGCCGCTGCCCGGGCAAAATTGAAAATTGAAATTAATAGATTAAAATTATCCATATCATCCCCCCCTCCCCACCAGCAGCAACAAAATTTATTATTCATTATTAAATATATATTGTTATTAATAAATATTCAAATATTATTTGAGTTGTGTGTTGTGAACTGATGTGAGTTGTGAACTGCTGTGAGTGTGAACTGTTGTGAGTTGTGAACTGCGCCTAACAGGCTGCGTTACAATTTGCTCTGAGATAGAGAGAGAGAGTGAGCGAGACAGGGAGAGAGAAAGAAGCAGTGCAGTGTGTTGAGCGCTTCGCAGGCAGCTCCATTCTGCTCTGTGGTTGACATGTTGTTTCTGTAAAGCGCATAGAGCATTTTAAATGGATATGCGCTATATAAATGCTATACATTATTATTATTATTACTATTGTCATTGCTATTATTTTCATATAAAAAATGGAAACAAATTTCTTTATTATCATTAGTAAACTTTTACACAGTTATCGAATCCAAATTGATGATCAGCGATTCGGATCGCGATTTTCTCCCCTGGCATTGACTACTCAAACTGAGCTTCTGCACGTAGTAGTCATTCATTCATATTATTCGTTACTCAATCATCCGGCAAACAAATTTGGCAGGCAAATCTTCTGCAACTTATAAATGCGGGATAATTCGTCTGGGCGTGTAAGGGAATGTTGATCTTCTTGCTTGTAGTGCAGATCGGGATTATATTGCTCAAGAATTTCTTAGCGCAGAAAACAAAGAGTTGAAGTGTTCAGATAAGAGAATAATATAATATTTTAACATATCGTGGATAAGAATGATCATTTGACTGAATATTTTGCTTACCCACGGACCCAAACCGTCCGACTCTCAACTCCGTGGCCCCGCCTGTGCACCAATCCCTAACTCGTCAGTTTGTCATGATGTATAGCTTTTTTATCAAACCGCAACATCATGTTGACAACATCGGGTTGTCGGCGCAGTCAACCTTTTGCCCACCTGCCTTTTGATCTTTTCATTTCTTCTACTCTTTTCATCTACGGCGCCCGCATTCCACAGATTTTATGATGAAGCCAAGATGGGAACCACTCCCCCCTCCCCGCCCTCCATTCAAATCCACACACACATACAGGACCTGTAGACAAACACACACAAGCACACATACAGCCAGTCTTTCTTTGACATTTCAAAACTGATGGCTCGGGGTTGTAAGTCTTATCTAAGCGGATCTGACAAGGGTTAAATCTTGAAAAAACTTTGTGCACCTTGAATGACAACTAGATAATGAGATCTGCGTCTTTTTCTTTCTTGTTCTCCCGTTTTAACTTTAAAACTGAGTTGTATTATGCACTGGAAGATTGCGGTTGATTACAAAAGAGATTAGCATTAACTTTTGTCAAGGTCTGTGAATGATTTACGGCGTACATTGACGATTTACTTCTTAGATAGCTTTCATTGGTTCTGCAAGGCTGATGTCTGTTGTCTGAATGGTTAGCAAAGAACGGTAGTGCAAAGCCTCACGACATTCTCCTGACAGGATGAGAATACGATTGAATGATCCACCTCTGGAAATTACGGTACCCTGTAATGATGTAGTTGTCGTTCATGATGTTATTGCTACTGCAGCCGCTGATCACAGTTATCTGTTTCTAAATTTGCAAGGCTGCATGACTTTTTTGTACACTGAAAATTATCATAATTTCGACCCAAAAAAATTCGTGATATTTTTATGGTATAGATCTGATCTATATAAAACACACCCGCTAATGTCTTTGTTGTTTCCAATACAATGGGTTTGAAAAGAACTGAATGAAATGCTTAGACCCCTATCACAGACCAGGACTTTACAAAGGTGTGCACAAAGGCAAACACACCTGGACTTATTGACATGCGGTACTTATCACATTGACGACATGGAGTATTTATCAACATGTTTGTTTTTTCATATATACCCACACGGAGTCTACGAACATGTTGTGTAATTGTGTAATGCAGTTCTTTGGAGATGAGCATTTATGAGCTTTTTTTGGGGTTTTTTTACACACCCAGCAGACATAAGTATCCAAGGCACTGAAGATATTTTTATCAAGATTTTTTTTTTACCAAAATGCGTGGGAGGATGGAGGCATTTTTGTGTGGGATTTTGAAGATGAAAAGATGAGGGTAATGCAAGTGAGGCGAGGCGGAGCAAAGGGTTTTTTTTTCTTTTCTTGTGTCAAGTTAGATGAAGGATCTTCAGTTAGGAGAGTTTCCCAGACAATGTTATATGTACACAACTCTGTCAGCGTTTGGGAGTCTCCCTTTCTATTTCATGGATGTGAGAAACCAGGCCGGGGGAGGGAGTGGATATGTTAGGGTGTGAGAGTAGTGAGAAAGGGCAACAGGAAAGAGTTTCAGAGGAGAGTGTGCATGTGCGAGAGACAGACAGACTAGAGAGAGACAGACAGACAGAAGGAGAGAGGGAGAACCATTAGAGAGAATAAAATAATAGAAAGGATATTCTTTGCGGCGATTGGTTGTTTCGCAACACAGAAGTTGCGCTCTTCACAGTTCTTTGTTTGATCACACACAAAAAATAATCTACAATGGTGACATAGCAAATTTCTTACAAAATATTTCCTTTGTCTCCCAGCAAGAGTTTGATCACTAATGTTACATTGTGGCATCATGTCTTTGTAAATGATTTATCGGCCGATGGGCGAAGAAAGTATTTTAAGAGAAAAAAAGCTAAACAGTAGCTTGATCTCACACAATTTGCTTTTCTCAACAAACAAACAAAATATCTTTTACTAAAATTGGCGGCGAGGCATTACATGGTAGTGCGATCTATATCTCAATTTTGATGACATCAATAAATTATGCCAATTGACCTTCAAAAATGAGATCTAGAAGAAAACAGAAACTGGTGGGGGAGGGGGGGGGGCTGAGAGATAAGAAATATCAGAAATGAGAAGACAGTGGGTCGCTTTCAAAGACAAGTGGGCTGTCCCAAAGAAGGCAGTTCCGAGAAAACTGGGGTTGAAGATTTTTGGCCTCTACCAAATACTTGGATATTTTGTGGCGGATAAACCAATGCTTCTAAGTATGGCTTGGAAACAAAGCTTTTTACAAAGGTATGACAAGGCCCAGAATGTGACGTGCATAGTGAAATCCAAAATTTCCACACACAAAAATGCGGGATGACCCTCTTCCCCTCAAGACTGACGGTTGTGGGTGACCTTATTTCACTCACATGGTTTTTGTTGTTGTTGTTGTTGTTTTCAAATAATTATACTACACGAGAAGTGTATTCCTAGTATTGTTCATTAATATTTGATGTACAAACTGCCCAACAAATCAATTTACACACAATCATGCAGGGTGGGGTAAATTATGATCGTTATTATAAGCGTAGACCAACATTAAACTGAGTAAATGAGTTCATTGTTGGGCGAAAAATCAGCAGTGGGCATGTGTAATGTCCAGCTAACTGGGGCCAAATGGTTTTCATTTAACCAAATTACGCTGGACGAACTGCTGGGCCGAGAAAAAAAATTATTGCAGATTATTTTCTGGGGAAATCAAACTCCAGCTGAGAAATTGGACCGAAGGCCCAATGTTGGCTAAAAACCTGGACAGGGTATGGGGAGACTGGAGGGAGATAGTGTCGGGTTGGCGACACAAAAAATAAGTGTGGTCTGTCAGGAGAGAAAATTACTGTACGGGCGTCCCGGGCCGTCTCATGATTACTGTTTGTCGTTAGAACAGCGTGTCATTCAGGAGATGCGGGGTCAGGAAATTTCTGTACATTTTAGAGTTTGTGGGAAGGAGAAGAGATGGTGTCTCTTCAGAAGCAATCATCGTCATTTTCAGCAGGCGTTGAATTATCTCCGTAAGATGTCGCCGTCGGTCCAGCTTACTTATGTACAAGTGTGGGGCTTCAACCCTAGTGCCTGGACTTCATTACAAGCTGCTCTATGTCACTGGCAATTTACACTGCCGCCACTAGGACCCTGAGCCAACTAATCCCTTGTTGAGAGTAACTATTGCTAGAGTTCTGTGGATCCTCCAAAAAAAACTCTGATTGAATAGTTTCGTCTCATCCTGGCTCTTTGTACCTTTTTTCAGTGAAGATGGAGCGTGACCTCATTCTGATTTCTGACCACATTCTAATGCGCAGGTTCAAAGGAAGTATGAATGAACAAAAAATCTTATGTTGTAAAAAAAAAAAAGTAGTCATCGATGTTTTCATCTTTGTTTGACTATTGTCCGTTAAAAATGCGCCCCCCCCCCCCCATCGTTTTTAAAAGTCTTGTTTTTGGGATTGCATCTGAAAATTGTTCGTGTATGGTAACCGTTGATATTATCCACAAATCGCAATTGCTGATTTTTTGCGTGAGCTGAACAGTCGAGTAGGCCTACTGAGCTCGTATTATTATATTTTCCCACATTCTTTCATTTCAGGTTTTCCCATTCATTAGAAGTCCAACCCACTTTCAGAACATATCCCGTCAGGCCTAGCGGAACCAACAACAGTAGCCATTACAGGGACGGGAAGGGAGAGAGACACCCCTCCCCCTCCCCGCCCTACTTTTTACTCTGCCTCGGAATGATGTCATGCGGAAAACCTGATTGAGCAGGACTCATTGTGGCCTGGACTCAGAGGGCCGGACGGAGCGGATCACTCCTGGCCCGTCTTTTATGAGAAGGGCTTGACCGACCCATTGTGTGGGGGGCTCAACAATTCAGCCCCCGGGGCCCTCAGTTTTTATCCCTCAGACTGTCTGGATTACTGCAAATTCTCTTACAGACAAGGCTGAATAAATGGCACTAGGTAAGTTTCTGAACTAATTTTTAAAAAAGAAAGAAATGTTGATTTTATATATCGAAACGTTTGAAATTTAAAAAGTTTCAGAAGACTGAATCTGAGTCTCAGTAAGACCAGTGAAGATAATACAATTACATATCATTGCTTTTCTGACGGAAGCACATGCCTGTCTTACGAAATACAGGAAGAAACCTAGATATTGATCTTCGATCACTGAAATTCCCTATCGGTGTTAACTGCACTTTCTGTCGCAACATTGAAATGTTTAGTAAATAATGCAGAATACATATTAATTCGTTTTGTGTCATCGAAATTGTATCAGCTGGAATCCTAACACTTTCGTGTATTCTTTTCGTTTTATGGAGTTGTTCGCTTATAGAGAAGGTGGAATGCGGTCAATCAATTGTTGATGCTAGGCAACAGCTCCAGAACAAATACTATGATTACACAGTGGGTAAGGCTGGGCTCTATCTGATATCGAAAGCTCTTGTCTGACCACTCTACTAGTTTCATTTTTCTGAATGAAATGTGGGATGGCCCGACTTAGTCTGTCTGGATCCAGCCAGTATAGACGTCTATGGACATACTGACTTTCATACACTGACAAAGGTGGGCGCCTTTGCTTCAGAACTCAGGGTTCATCCTCGATTTAGATGCTCATACATGTACGTGAACTTGCGGACGTGGGCATTTTGTATCGCCCTCATAGAAGCAACAAGTTCAGTAGATTATTATGCCAATATTTCTTCACCCCAATGGCGAGGGTCCAACCTGTGTTTGTTTTGAGTGTTAGTGAAACTCAAGTCTCTCCGATGGCCCAGGCGGAACCGGCGGATTAGAGCGAGAAATTGGTCGTTTTAAGTCGTGGCGAGGAGAGTTTGGTCGAGCGGCTGAAACAACAGCTTTGGTAGCGGCTTTGCATAGTTTCTCAATACGTCCTCTTGTGCAGATCTCCGGTTTGGATTCCTTCACGGGTCAAGTGCTGAAGTTTTTCATGGACGGGCCACTCTGAGAGGAAAGTTTGGCATGGAGAATACTTACTGATAAGCAATTATTTCTGTGAGTTTCAGTGTCCATTTACACGGCGCGTGAAGTCAATAGGCTATAATTCTGTGTTTACAGTATTTGGGTCAAAATCAGATTGGGTATTGATCAACAAATACATGTGCATACTGAACAGGTGCTCTTGTTGCGAAAACTTACGAGTCTGCGGTAAACAATCCTCATTAAGTACCAGTCTTTGGACGAAAGAGGGAGTTGTCCATTATTGAAGGGTACCTCATCAAGTAGCCCGAGAGATATCTATGTCGTTTAACAAAATGTGACATGAAAGTTGTGAAATAGTTTGATTGACCAACTGCTGCTGGAGCGAGGGTATGTTGTGTATTATTTTACAGTCGTACTGTGACAGGATGGGACAGGCTAAAGTAGACTTCATTACAACGGATGAAACTGAAATTGGCCGTCCTTATTGTGATGGTCCTTGTGGGCGTTTCATTGGAGGGTTGTGCCTGAAGTTATTATTTGTTTGTATGTGATATTTTGTTGCAACCACATTGTTTGAACATTTCAACAAGTTCAGGAATGTTCTCGTTTTAAAGTTGTAATCAGATACAAGAAACACTGATATGTATTTTTTCATCACAAATGGTTACACTTTAATTGTAGTAGTGATAATAATAATAATAATGATAATGCATGTAATAATGTTAATAATAACCGTTCAAGAAAATTTAGGCCTAAAATGCTATCATGGTCGTTGGTATTTCACGAAGATAACGACTCGGTGTTTATCATTCAGATCTATACTCCTCGCTTCACAATAACCTTAGCCACGGCCGCAGATGTTTCGAAGACTTAGGTCTTTTATTCCCACGAACGATACAAGTGGACATTTTGTTGTTGTTTTCTTGTTGTCTTTTCCAGGTGAATGTTTGGCAAGTAAGGTGTATATAATTTTATAAATTAACTTCATTCGAAAGTCAAAATGAGCGACTGGCACTCAATGTTTATTGTAAGCAAAATACAAACTTCATTATTATTGCCCGTATTCAGGCAGTGATCATATTTTGAATTTTGAAGCGATGGTCCCATGTTAAACGCCGAGTTGCTTGCATGCAGGCCTCTGATTTTAAGATTTGGGATCTCTGAAGGAGTTCTATCTTTACTAACCTAGGGCGAGTCTTTTGTCGATGTTATTATTGTCAAATTATCTTTCGAAATAAGTGATTGAGTTACTGATAGTGTTGGTGAAACTGCGTGTTTTGGGATCCGAAATAAAAAAAAGGGTTTTTTTGAAGTACTACACTAGAATGTTGACGGCACTCTAAGATAATTTTCAGGCAAAGACGCCACTGGGAGTATGGGCAGTTCTGTACAAAATGACACTTTCTGTGCACGTCTATCTGTGCGAGAGTTACCCCACTTGAAATAACTTAGTGTAAAATATCAGTCCTTTACAACACAATGTTTAAAATCCATAATAGATTATGAATCAGAGTTTTAGCCATGGCCTTCAATCCGGTACCTGAGTTTTTCACTTAAATGACCTCAAGCACGTCGAAACCCAGGCCATTTTACCCCGAGATCTAACATCTGTTTCCAGAAATGTAAGCTTAAAATGTGTTCTTCCCATTCCATTTTATTTTTATTATGTTTTTTTCAAAACTTCCCCCGCCAGACATTTTTATCCGTTCGTAAATTCTGAACTATGGGTCAGTTTATACGCACCAGGCCGCCTTCAAACAAATTTTCCAATATGCGCCAGAAAGGCTTAACCCTTTTAAAACAAATTGGTTGTAACTTTTTACTGTACTTAAAAACACAAAACCTAGTGACAATTACCAATATATTTTTACCAATCGCGAATCATGAGGGTTTCACATCAGTCTTGGTAAATCTAAGCATAATAATTATGTGGGAGATGTGTGGTCAAACAAATTACTACAATAAGGTTCAGAGAAAATGTGAGGCGAGTTAGAAGTGTTAGTGCTCAGACAAGGAAGCGAAAATGAAAGGAAATAGAAGGATAAGTGATCAAAATGGGGATCGAACCGGCGACCTTCCTTTCACTCCCGCTTCGCCTTTATGAGCACGAACCAAGCACCACACTTCTAATTCGCCTCACATCTCTCTGCATCATTACATCAGTGTTCTGTCTCTCCCCCCCCCCCCCCCAAGCTTCTGCTTACCTTTATTAACTGCTACAAGTTGTAGTAAGCAGATCAGCAGTGGACTGAAATACAAAACTAAAAGGCTGCATGTCCATGAACTAACAGCAAGACAGTTTTCACAGCGACACGAAAAATTACACAATTGAAGTAAGACAATACGTTATCTTTTTGCGAACTGCCTGGACCTACTGTAGAATTGTAACAATATTTGCAGTGCCAAAGCAGAACGTTGGCGGTAAACAGAGGGTTGAGCTCGCAGCTGTGCAGTTATAATATAACATTCTCACTGGTAGCGGGCTAAAAAAAATAAGTACTTCTAAGTCCTTTCGATACATTTTCATTTTAATCAGAAATAAACAGTTTTCTTCGATCAGTGCTTTCAGAACACCTCAGTCTTCCTCTGCCACTGCACTTTGAACCCCTTCGTCACCATCCCACTCCCCTCCGCCCCGAAAAATAAAACAAACGGAAACAAAACTGAGAGGCCATTTTTCCTCTTTGTTTTCTGAGAACTGATACAACCAGTAATGGTCTGCTCTAAATAATGTTGAAACATACCAAAGTGGACCTCAATTTGCAAATAGCAGGCCACCTAATCAGCTATACCGCTTGCTGTATTGCAGAGGGTTAAAAAGATGCCTTGAGCAAGTAAAAGCACGGGATAAACATTCGCATAGGTTTACATTGGAAGCGTTCGGAGTTGACACTTGAGTTGAAAAATGTCCTCGCGACGTGCCGCGGGAAATTTGAGTATTTTCTTTTCAGAAGAGTCGTGACATTCCCAAGGTTTTCTGAGACCAAAAGAAACGGGCGACTGTGACAGATTGTCTTGTTACCACTTAGTGGTCCATTTTCTCGTGTGTCAGGAGATTGGTGAGGCAGGAACAGGTTGCCTGCAGGAGAAACTTGTAATTATAGTTGTCACTTTAGAATTTTGGTGGCTGGAGTTTTATCTGAAACTTTCTGAGAGAATGTATCATTTTCTGATAATACCACTCCGCAATATTGGTGATCTACAAAATTATATTTTGTAATAATATAATGTCGGGTAAGTCTAAATTTATGCTTTGTATATAAAACCCGATGGAGTTGATAGAATGGGATAGAGTGTGCTTATGTGTAGTCTGCCAATATTTTGACACCACCATATTAACGCAGTTCAGATCTGACAAGAAAGTAAAATTATAAATGGCATGCATGATCTCGAAATGGTACAATTTCAAATTTAGATTTAATAAATTCTCACCACGCCATAGAGGCATTCAGAGACGCCCACCACTTGAAGCTTCCAATTTTAGATTGAAAATTGATGCAGAACATCTGGGCTTTTATTGAAGTCTGTTGTTCCATCTGAATAGATGGAAAAGGGGAGGTTTTTACACTGTATATTTGGTGAAGCTTGGATTCTGCAATGATGTTGGAGTACAATGAATACAAGTCAGTCAATAGAACTAGAAGCCAATACAAAACCAGGGAACAAAAATCTCAGCCCGGCTTTTGCTCGCGTGAACGACTTTTATGACACAGTTTTGTTCTCGGTTCGCTCCCCTCCTTCCTCTCCCCTCTCCTCTTCCATATTCCGATGGATATTTTACGAGCAAGCGGATACCAAAATCAGCGTGCCGCGTACCAAGTAACTTTATCTGTGTTGGAGGTTGTCTTTTGGGTCGGTTTTCGTCAATGCTGAAAGAGAAGAATTTATTGTGAACCGCGGAATTACAAATTATCAGCCATCCGGAAGTTATTAAACTTTCTCTTCGACCTTTTTCAAAACACATACATACTCAGATCTTTTCTGTTTCCTTCGCTTTCCACAGAGTGTGTCAACACTAGCAAGCAAGGCCGCCAGTGTTTGTGAGATCATCCTGTACGGAAGAGAATGATTGGAAACAAAAGGACTGCCTTGTGAGTCATGAAGTCTTCCAGTTTGACAGAGCTGAAGGTGCCAAGAATCTGTAATGCGATATACTCATTTGTCAGGGGATGAAAGAAAGGAAACATCGCTAGTCTAGCCAGCCGATACACCCACAGTTTGCGGGAATCGGTCACACAAAACCTGCAGTCTTAAGAAATCCCGCTCTTTAAACTGGTGTTTTGAAACAGGGTATGTCGTGGATTGTTGTTGGCTTTAGTGTTTGACAGCTGAAGTGCTGGACTCCGTCAGTGTTTCTTCTGTGCTGGCTTTTGTATACCGGATTGTCACCACAATAATACAAGGACCGACCAGATTCACACTGAAAGGTGCCGTGGAGCGGTGTAGTGAGATCTGTTTTGTCTGGGGGCTCAGCCAGTCGTCATTATAAAGTTTACAACTGTATTTTCCAGCCTGCAAACTCTCTTTCACTCTTGACGTCCGATGATGTCAATATAAAGCGACATTGAAATATTACTACCAGTACCTGTTCCCAAGAACATACGAAAATGTTGTCTTGGTTCATTTGCGATGAAAAACTGTTCAAATTCTGAGTATGAAGATTCAATAGAAACATGTCGTAAAGGCAATATGTCACCTGGCGTTGAGGGAAACATTATTCATTGCAATCTCACCACTTTTCACAGATGGACGGTTAGTTAATCAAAGAACAAAACATCTTAACAGGAAAGATTTCTTTTTTGTAAGTGTGGAGAAATGTGACGGAAGATCATTCATGTGTGAACGGAATTGGAGTTATTCATTTGATTGCTGGCCCGTGCATAAAAAGAAGTGAATCCGCACGATGTCATCCTCGCAGCTTTCCCCACGATTTGTGGTGTTTGTGGTGGTCTCCCTGATCACTCACCTACTGGAGCTGGCGGCCAGTGGTCTCTTCTGTCACATGCTAATCCAGCAAGGTGAGCTAAAGACACCCTGGTTCAGCGTCTCCGCAGGTCTTCTGATCATCCCACTGGTAGCCGTACAGTTAGCCTCGGCTGTACTTCTCTTAAGACGCAAAGGTGAAACTTCCACAACTTGCGAGGTCTCAGCCACGGCTGTTCTCCATGTTCTTCAGTTGGGTTTCATCAGCCGCCATTTTGCCATTCTGCAAGAGGCTCCGCTGCCATCCAAACGGGCAGAAGTGGTCGAAATGCTTATTCTTCGAATTTCTTTCGGTTTTACGTCAGGGTGTACGCTATTCTTAATGCAAGTTTATCTCTTGTTTCGTGACGCCCACGAACAGTCATGGATTTGGGCAGTTTACGTTTCAGGGATTACCATGTTAGTCTCCATCACCTGGGCGATCTCCACCTTCAGAAGATGCGTACCAGAACTGGACTTCGACCTGGTGCTCATAACCTGGCCCGGGACCATTCTCAGATTTTTGTGGCGTGGTGGTGAGATTCTGACAAGAATCATTGCTCTGGGATTGTTTGGGTCACTATATACACACTGGCTTTTCCTAGTGGTAGGCTTGCACTGGTTGGCAATGCTTGTATGTGTCTGTATCCCGGTGATGACCTCACTGGACTGGCGTACCACCGGCAGTGTCAGGCGAACTTTCTTTTGTATCATGACCTCTTTTGCCTACATATTTGCCTTCATTAATACCAGCGCTGAAAACGCTGTTTTCCGTTATACCTTTTATTACGTCGTTCTTTTCTTGGAGAACTCCATTCTCATTGCTATTTGGCTCATACAGTCAACATCAAAAGAATTTTCCCACAACAGCATCTTTGTCTACATCGCTGCCATTTCATTTGTGGTCTCCATCACTACCATGATCGTGTACTATAAATTTTTCCATGCGGAAGCTGTCAAAACCACGACATCAAGGACATGCGGCACAGCTAGCTGCGTTACGTGTAAACTGGGAGACTCGTCAAGTCATCCACCAATACCTCCTCGACCTGGCACGGCAAACAGTTGGTTGAGTCAGTACCAGTCAGCGGTTATCTGTGGCCAGTACTACAAGCACAACCCGCAGGACTCCCTGTTGGACTCAGTCTCAGACAGAAACTCGTCCGTTACTGCTAGCTCATCTCACGTCCGCCTGCAGCAGAAATTGGCCACCATTGGTGATGACTTGAGAGATGGTGACGCCAACCAGAACAAACATCAGGCCGGAACTTCGTCAATAAGCAATGTCGAGGAGAGAAAATCCAGCAAGAACAAAGCTCACAAAAAGGGTGGTAAGAAATGGAAAGGGCGGGCAACCACGTCCGAATCGGAAATCAGTTCGGCCAGAACAGACACAGAACAATCTGAAGACAATGGGTCTCAGAAAAGACCTGTATGGCTTCCAAGTGGAGATTCCAATTTTGCTAATCAGCTTCTGACCTACAGTCTAGAGACATTTGACACTGCCGAGACAGCTGACGATGAGCGCTCCTCTGTGGCAACAGGTTGTCAAGGCTACCGTCACAGGGAGTCTGTTTCACCACGTGACCTGGTTTCTGAGCCAAAACGGGGTAATCAGGCGGCACCCGGATATCCGGGGGCATCCTATCAAAGAAATGGAGATCACAATTGGTATTCCGACGGCTACAGCACGGACAGAACGCTGGACTGGCCGAAGATGCCGATGACGTCTTTGCAGAGAAGTATGTGGTCCAGCGGTCAGGACACTGAGAGTGAGGACATGCACTGTTGTGAGTGTTCGCACGGAGACGCGGAAGTATCTTCAATCATGCGCTCCATCACAGCCGTCCCAGAGCTGGGCGAGGAGGGCAAAATCTCGCACCGTCGCCACTCGGAATATCGCTGCCCACACCATCATCATCATAAAGATCATCATCATCACCGTCATCATATTTCTCCCAGAAACGAAGATTCGTCCGGTGTATCCAGGAAGCATAGGCACGATAAGCTGTCTCCGCGAGATTTAGCATCTGTTCAAGAGAAGATGCCCAGAACTAAACGTGATAGTAGAAACGAGATTCTGTCATCCCCTGCTTCAGATCCTAGCTACGGTCCGAAGGCAAAACGAAAACACTCGCCGCGACGAAAGTTGCATACTGCTGCACATCAGGACAAAACTACCTCACATTCCAATTCCAGGGAGCAACACAGTATTAGTGAGAATCTACCTCAGAATCAAATGTGTTCAGCTGTTGGAGACATTGATAACTCTCTGGCACAAAGTGACAAACTGGCTGCAGAATTGTTAAAAGGTTCAGCGCATGTCAGTGAACACCGGAAAAATAAAGACAGACTCAACAGTAATTCATCTTCCACCTCTGACCCTCGCTTTAACGTTCGGGTGATGGCAGTTGCTGACGACCAGAAAGACACATGTACGAGCGATGCCAGCAGCAGCAACGTCAAATCGTCCAAGAAACAGAAATCTAGTGCGAAAAATTCTGAGAGGGCGGGGAAATCAAACGAGAAGAGTTCTCACTCGAACAAATTACAAAGTGGTATAAATGACGAGAACGAGAGCTCAACTATCATTGACACTTATAGCATCTCTACCAAAGTAGCCGGCGGGCAAATAAAGAAACAGTCCTCAGCTACTTCTGGTAGCGACAGAGATGATCACGGAATACATTCAGACAATCAAAACAACACAAGCACTTCAGACACTGCCGATAATCCGGATGAAGTTGTTTACGAAAACATTTGGCAGGTGAAAAAAGGGAACCCTTCGAAAGGCGTGGATAATAAAGGGTTTGTTTCCGATGCTGGGTCGTCCAGTACCAGTAAGCGCGTGACTACTGCACCTCGTGATGCCTGGTACGTATGCAGTGAATCAGAAGACAGTGCACTTCCGCCAGAAGCGCTAAGTTCCAGCGTGGATGGCTTCACAGCGTCAGAGAATGACAGTGACGTCAGTATGGAGATTGTTATTTGATTATTTCACCAAGGAATGTACATTGACATTTATCATCCGCATTGTTCAAATAGTTTTCATCATCTGTGTGACTGTTAAGTTAATGACGTATTCTGCTCTCTCTGTTACCGACAAGGACCGCAAATGCCAACGTATGCCGAATTCACTTTTTAACATCATTTTATAGAATGAAAAGTTCTCTGGCTTTCTATGTGGGTTTTAACTTTTATGGTTACTTGCTTATTTTCATAATCACAGAATGGAAACTTAGTAAAGTAAGAAATCACAATGCGAATTTTTTTTGTGCGCCCCGTAAAATTTGATGCTTGGCCTAATGCGATCCTTCTCTGTAACGCGGCAGTGTTATTCACCTTACCTTCCACATAGATGCAACTGGAAGTTTGAAGTGGTGCAAAACTGTAAGTCCTATCTTCAGTCGTTGATTATGTGAATACATGCATGAACTTCGTGAAGCAAATGCCATTTATTATATTGGCAAAAATTCTAATTGACTGTGCCACATGAATGAGATGATAATGCACGGGAGTACGTTTACGAAGATGTTTGTTCACCTGACTTGTGAACATAGTAATGTGGTTGCATTAATTCACCCCTATCTCTTTTAGCAATCTTATCAGAAAAGAGTGCAGACCTTCGAACACATCTGTATTATGCTTTTTCTCAGACCCGTCTTAATGCATGAGCACACTGGGCAGTTGCCCAAAGGCCCCAGGGGTTTAGGGGGCCCCATACACGCAAATTTACATTGGTTTCTGAAGCGGGAAAGAAAATCCCGAGCATTACGAAAGAATGTGCCCAAAGGCCCATGGTGTTAAGACAATCCTGCTTTTTCCATTCAAAAAAAAAAAATCATAGTCAAATCTGACATAAGAAAACCTAATTAATATCTTTAGGGCTTTCATAAAATCCTCAGTTTTTAGATCATTCCAAGTGAACTTTGTGGTATTTCTGTTTGGAAATAAGGTTCACTGTATCGCGTTCATATTTCATTGAATCGCCCATCATTAGTTTCTTTAGTCTGGACGATTCCGATTTCTGATGTAATGGATGAACTTCATATGGCATGGGGAAATTGTATCTTTAATTACAGTTGTCCACTGTTAAAAGCATTGTTGATTTGAGATATTGAGTATTTGGCACAGATTCTTGCCAAAATCGTTGTGCCTCTAGGCATCTCGCGCCTTCTGTTCAAAAGTGTCAGCAAACTTTTAGGAACATTGACTTCTGTTTGTCTGTTTGTTTGCTTGTTGTTGTTAGGAAATATTTGCAATCGATTTACTACTCCGTGTCAGGAAAATATTGACTGACATTATGGCATGCACTCGCAATCTGTACTGCAAACTTCGCAAATGGCATTTGTGTGTATACAATGATTTCGGCTTATTTTGAACTGGGCCAAAGAGTGTTAATCGTCTTTTTCCTTACAACTTTTTTCGAAGTTTGCTTACTGGCCTTGTCGTCTGTTTATGAATTGTTCGCTAGTTTGCCAGATTTTGTAAATATTAACTACCAATTTATTCGCCTGTCGTGTTTCAGTTTTAACAATGCATTTACGAGCAGATATTCATGCAGTTTTTATGTGCATTTGTGTGACTGTGTGTGAGATATCGACCTATAATGTTTTTTCTGCCATTATCACAAATATGGCGTTTGTTAGTTGCATTTTAGAATTTTGATACGAATATTTACACTTAACGGGTCGACTTTTGTTCTACATGGAAATCGTTTTTATAATATGGCTTCTTTTTCTATCATTTTTTTTTTTAATTTAGATTCCATTACGAGAGGGCAAACGGGGAAGATATGTATAATAGACATACAGAAAGAAAGAGAAGATAGATAGATAGATAGATAGATAGATAGATAGATAGATAGATAGATAGATAGATAGAAAGATAGGTGTGTGGATGGATGGACGGGCGGGCGGATCGCCGGACAAACAGACACAGACAGACAGATAGATAGGTGTGTGGATGGGTGGATGGACGGACGGACAAACCAAGAGACAGACAAATAGATAGATAGATACGATTGGTTGCGACGGAGAAAGAAGAGAAGGAAGAAGGACAAAGATAAATTCACCGACCCACTCATTCTTGGAAGACAATGATCAGGCTGATGTCAGCCTCCCTATTGCAAAGGTAGGGAGGGCAAAAAGTAGGGGATTTAATAGTACAGAGACTGACGTATGAGGCAGCTTGAAATAATCAATTCCTTCATTTTTTTTTTTAAAGAGCACATTAACTGTGAGAAATTTGAATGGTCTATAGTAACTTGGCATTCGCGGACAAATTGCCTACCAGATACTGTGCCTACGGACTTCATGCCTACGGGACTCTATGCCTAACGGACATGATGCTTAGCAGACATGATAATCACCATGATCATGGCATGCAATCACCTACCTCCTGCTGTCCAGATATAGAATTTTAATTATTATTGTGATATTCATGTACTGAGGACACTAAATTTATTAGGTTTTAATTTCATTATAATTATTGTCTTCTTTTTACCAGCCATTCTCGTCTTGAATGTATGGATATGTTTTGGGGGATCAAGAATGGATGACTGTCTAGTCTGAAAGTGATTGTATAACTATCAATTTTGGTGGAATGACAGAGAAAGGGGGAAGGGATAAGCAAAGTCCAGAGATCAGAGAGAAAGAAGGAAGGGAAAATGTGGCTATGATGCCGAAAAAGCTACTACAGTGTGTGTCCTAAATATTTTCTAATTCTTCGTGACTAAAAAATTAATCCACTTTTTCCACAAATTCTACATTTTACAAAGATCATTACACAAGTACAATGTCAGCAGTCAGTGCAGGAAAGTTTAAATTTATCCAGTTCCTTCGTGCTGTTTGACTCAGACACGGTTCTGTTGTATCATGACAGTCTCAGATATCAGCGTCTACACTTCTTTTTAAACATGTTTAGGGAATGGCGCATGTCCCTGTTGTCCTAATTCCACTACAGAACCACATGTTTGATCTGCAACAGTCGAAGGTTCATGTTCATCACCGTGACAAAACCACGTTCTTGCTGACGTAGAAAATGTCAATAAAGAATTGCTGCCATGTCATCTTCCCGCATTCCCCAGAACCGCCTTACCTTACAACATACCTGTTCTTTTTGGCGCCATTCATGGTATCTACTAAATTTAGAGCAACAGCCAATTTACCGGGACTTCCTCGCCAGTTCTGGCTCAAGTTTTGGCACTCGGCAAGCTTTTGACCTAATGCTAGAATCAATAAAACGGAATTGATCAAATAACCAAGCCAAACACTGCAGTATTTAAACTAGTACAAAGCCGACCCATTGGCTCGAACTACAGGGGAAAAAATCGCTGACATACCTTAACGTGGTACCCAGTGGTACAATGACCCATCCGTTTCACCTATGTCCCGTACGCGGTGCTGTACTGGGCGCTTTGATAAAGTGGTGGAGTCTGAATGTGGGTTGCTGTTGTGTTGTTGTTTTTTCGTTGTTGTTGTTGTTAATGTTGTTTTCAGTTGGACACAGATTGTCGAAAAAAGTGACCATCTTAGGGCCCCATAGTAGTCGCCTAGACATGCATTGCTGAACTGATACTCTTCTTTTCCCTTCCATCTGGTCAGCAAAAACATACACAACCTTTCTCCTAGTTCGAAAGCTTCGGTGACCATTAATTTTGCTGACTCAAAAGATAATATGTAGCCTGGACGAGATTATTTGAGTGTAGTATTTTGTGGCAATGTGATGCTGCGATACAAGGCAGTGCTGGATTTCAATAGTTTAAAAAGGTCAGTGGAGCTAATTCCTAACTACTTAGTACTAGCTAGTCTGTTTGTCATTCCCAGCGCGGGGCATCGTCGTACCACAAAGAGGAAATCCTTTGTTTGAAGACGCATTCGCGATCGACGACAGCGTTAGCGACGATACGAAATGATGTGTAATAAACAATCCTGGTGTCTTGGAAAAGAAATTCAAATAGCAGCTTTTGATTGAAACGTGTATTTGTCTAACCAGAGGAGATCTGTGCAGACTCAATAAACCGAACATCGAAGACAAGTGGACCGATGGTGGCACCGCTGCTTGAGAAGTCCCTTGTACTAGGGCAAGTGGAGAGAGTAAATAGATTCAAACGTTGGTAGTATTTGCTGACATTCGCAGGCCAAACCCTTCACTTATTGTCACAGCTGCGCATTTTGGTGAGAATCTTGCATTCCGCCAGCCTCTTATGCATTAGACTGGTTGTTGCTCTATTGTATGAGTTTAGATTTATATGTAAAAACGGCTCCCTTGTGAGATTGCAGTTCTCCTGCCCTGATTTCTTTCTCTTGAGAATATTTTCTTGCTAGTTTCTCAAAATTAGGACACTTCATTAATTGGAAAGCTTTTTTTTTTTGTCTATGTATTGTATACCATATAATACACTAAAATCCTGAATATTATTGTCACATAATTATGACTGTTTCCTACTGGTCACGTCGAAAATAATTACTGCAAAGGCCAGAAGATAGTTTCCCAGTTGAACGTTGCTTTGTTATCGATGAGACTATTAAAAATCTAAAACATTATCCCGAAAGGTCACAACTCTTTCTTAAACATAGCATTGGAGCTCCGACATTTCATTTGTTAGGATGTGCAGCAAATATAGCCTTGAACAATGTAGGCCTACTTGCAGAAATAAATTAATACACTGTATGAAAAAAGATTCACTTGAATGTACTTTATGACGGATCATTTGCTATTACATGTAAAATCTGCTTGTAGAAAATGCTGAAAATGTTGCTGGATAAAATGAAAAGTTTAAACAAGAACATGAACATGAGTTTGTTGTTCGACATTCGTCACTTGATAAATTGGTGCACATATTATGACAAAATGGCAAGTGGTTGTATAGCACTGTCTTGATGAACTGTTCCAGTACCGGTATTTAACCACGCGTCTGGGTTCTTAAAAGGTGTTTGCGTTGTAAATTTTACTTTGTCCACATTCCCGGCAAGATGTAAGGGCAATGCAGTACTGAAAACTTAATTCCAAACTTACTAAGTGAGCAGGGAATATGTTGGTGAGTTTAGGCCAGTGATTGCATTGTCATTATTTCATTGACTCAATTTTCAACTCAAATGGTGCAGGCCCTATGACGTGTCGTCTCTGACATTAAATTATGTATGGGATCATTGTGCCATTTTAGTTGATGAAAACGATCACATCATTGTTGATTTTGGACGATATCCTGTCGCCATTAAGCTATTCTACCGCTGTAAGTTATTAGAGATAGCGTTGTTCTACAGATAATGTTGAATTTTACGACAACGAACCACCGTTATCTTGGCCATAGTGATCAGAATATACGTTTGCGTTAATCTGACTTGTCTGAACTTAAAGACTTATGAGTTGTTGACTCCACAATGAAATAAAAATATGGGGGGTGGGGGATGTAATGGCATGCTCGTAAGTCTTACCAATACCAGATAAGCTGTGCCACATAAAATGAAATAATAAATGTCTATGAAGACGGTTCAGAAACTCCCAGATAATGCGTGGACGACTCACATACAAATAAGTTTCCTTCACTTCGAGTTTATTTTGTATACATTTGAAATCCTGATTTGAAAGCGGAGTATTTGATTATCGGTTGTCAGAATATCTCTTGGGTCTGTCTGGTGTGATTGGTTTGGGGGAATTCGGGGAGAAAAGGGAGGGGGAAGCAAGGACAGAGATGAAACCACACTTGGACATGTGCGTCTCAGCTACAAGCTCATGGGTAGATCAACTGGTGCTCGATCGAGTGGCTGACAGTTATAGGCAAAACTTGGTAGGGTACAGTCATCTTGGTGTGCATTCTAAAAAGAAGCGTTCTTTTCTTTTTTAAGGAAAGATTAAATACTTTTGGCTTCACAATTATTTTTTTCTAAATGTTTGTTTTCTTGGGAGAGAGGGGATTGGTCGTTGTTCCGCTTTTTATGTAGTTATACTGTACATGAAGTAGGCTACTTCTGTTCGATTGCTGTTTCCTTTTTGTGTGAGCCACAGTGAAACCACTGATTAAGTGTTCAGTGATGAAAATAAAAACACAGAGGGGCAAAACCCGAGACATAGGATACCGAGATGGATCAATTCGTCATTTTCCGTCCGTCGACTTGCGCGCGTATCATCCATGTCGACACCGCAACAATTCCCACCACACCCCTTCATAATTGAACGAAGAAGGGTAGTACCGCAGAGCTCTACAGTAGTACTTACCTTTTATACACACACAAGTTTTGGTCATGTAGTGAAAGAAGAAATGGTTCGTCTCGGTATTGTGTGTCTCGGGGGAAACCAGAAGAAGAAAAATAAAAATTATTTTAAAGACACCACCAGGCTTACGAAGAAAAACACTGTTTTATTGCATGGATGCAGTAATAGGGGAGAAAACTCGGGAATGAAGGAACGAGTAATTTTTCTTTTTATTATTATCATTTTTTTGTTTAGATATTGGTTAATGACACACGTCTGTTTGTCCATGTTTGTTATTGGCAGCTGCCTCTGCATGTATTACATGTTTCTTTGCTAGTTAAACATTGTTTTAAAGATGTATATTATGCATTTTCAATCAAAAGGGATGTATTTAAATGTTAGTGTGATACCCGTTTTACATTGATTCTTGCCAGAATGGAATACCTCATTTCTCAGGTTCTAAAAATGCGTAAGTCTTACCATTTACAAATAGGTTTGGTCAGCCGCTGCTGGATAATGTCGTTGAAATGTAGCAACAGACCAAAAATCTATTACATAAAGCGCTACATTATAATTTATATTTTTGTTTGAAAACAAAACATAAAAAACTGTACAGTAAATTCTGAAATTCAATTCAATTCTAAATGAAAATTAAAACAGGCCATTTCACGGCTTTTCAATGTTATTTTCATTCGTTCATTGGATAATGCCGTTGCTTTAAGGGATAAACAGACGTCATAATTACTAGGCATGCCATCGTAAAGGGAACGGTAGAGATGTTGGACGTTGTTGTTGTGCACACAAAACTGCTCTCTCCATCTATCTATCTGTCTGTCTATCTGTCTGTCTATCTATCTATCTATCTATCTATCTGTCTGTCTGTCTGTCTGTCTGTCTGTCTATCTATCTATCTATCTATCTATCTATCTATCTATCTGTCTGTTTCAAAGGGTTTGGGAGTTCTATAATTTCTCTCATCTGAAACGTTGACAAAACTGAATTACTACAACTCTCCTGTATGCCGTGGACACCCAATGGAGTTTGGATTGCTTGTACTCAGTATACAAATTTAACATTACATTTTGTTGTAGCATGTTCTTGCCTAGTTCATAGATTCGAAGACAGTTTGGAAGCCACTGGCAGTTCAAGAGCTATGGTGCACTAGCTGTATAAATGCATGAGTTGATGACACGCGTATAGATCTAATATAAATCGACCATGATTTAGCCTAGTGAAGCAAGCTTAGTGTCTTGGTCAATGTGGCAAGCTCCACCAGGTTCGATGGTCAAATAAATCGGCGTGACATCAACTTGCGCATTTACACGATCCGTCTGGCATAGATCTAGCTTTACAGCCTATATGCACACATGCGACTTTGTTGTATTCATATCGCGTCACAGTCACGTCGCATTTTTTTTTAACTCAGGCGCTTGAGTGGAGATGTGCACACATTGGACTCACGGGCTAATTGCAGAGTCAACGGGAAAAGAACGTAAGATACCACAGCAAGTCGCATACATGCGCCTAGCCTAAATCTATTTTCTGTGAATCACGAACCTTGTGCAATTTCTTCGTGCAGTCTGAACTGAAAATAACACAAATAATTTGAAGGCTTCTGAGGTGTTAATGACATGGTACCTTTTAACCATGTGAACCACACGTCGTTAAACACATAATGCATACATTAACATGTCAGTGTTTGTAAATAATATACAATAAGAGTTTATTGTTGTCACGCACCTTTGAATTTATCTGAGCATTGCATCAATAGTAGCTCTTGTGCTTGCTAACCGACGTTTCGTGGGGGTAACTTTTTACCCCAGAATATAAACTGTTCACGGAGTAACACTTGTATATAATAATATAATAGTATAATGTACTGCCCATGTTATGTTTCCAGCACTGTACATTTTCAGGATATTTTGAATTCATCACTATGTTATTAATGTAGTGTAAAACTTTTGAATAATACCTGATGCTGATAACGAATGACTTTGGAAAGTTATCCTTGGTCTGTATTGATGTGGCCTTTTGTTCTGATATTAAAGAGACATATTGTTTTATTTCTACCTCATGATAAACCTGATGTTGTGTCTTTCAATTTTCATTCGCGCGATTGTGAGAAAGTTGGTGTCCAATGCATCGTCCCATTTAGTTACATAGAGCTCTTTCCAGGCAAAAACTGGCCCAACAAAAGGATTTAATGTTATAGGGGCACATTAAGTTTCATTCTCCATCAGTTTCATTTTAGACAAATCGAGTGATAAGGAGTTGGAAACAACATAAACGTGTATTCTGCATCCCAAAATTCAGTGTTTAGTTAAAAGTTCTGGTGCCATTAATTACAACCTACACATCTCACAACAGAATAGCCATCCAACACTTAAGGCAGGGTAATGGAGAAAACAGAAACAACAATAATGACAACAAACAAACAAGAAATGATGTTAAAATACATCTTGCTGTATGTCAATTCTTGTCCCATAGCAAGAGTGGTGAGTGGCTATAAGTCAAAGTGTAGCGAAAGGGGGGGGGGGGGCGTCACCTCTTTGGCAGCGTTTGAATGGATATATGCTCGTGCGTTAGATATTAAATGTGTGTAGTCTGTTAAAAGCTGTCAGGTTTTCTTAAAACAAAGGTCGGTGAAGGAGAGGAGTGAGTTACACCAGTGAGCAAAGATTACGAACAGACAGACAGATAGATATATAAACATTATGGATGGATGGATGAATGAATGGACAGTTAGGTAGCCTGACAGAATGATGAATAAGTGCATGAATAGATATCAGAAACACAACAAATTAATGATAGAGACTAAACAAGGTGTACGCGTCTTCTAACCTTGTTCATTCACTACCGGTGAATAAAGTCACTTAAATTTTTTTGCACAACTGTACACGATTACATCTTGTTCCTAAAGGGTTCTACTCCAAGTTTCACCCAGCCATTGGACATCTTACTCCCAAGGAGATTGCTGCATTTCACAAGATAGAGACTTCAGTAGCTAGTAAACGAATGACAACTACCATCCATGTCCTCAGTCTCATATTGCCAGTATCTCCAAAAAACGACACATCCATGCAGAACTTCTGAAGTGTACTATTTCAGGCCCCATTTTTCAATTTATCCACGGGGTCACATATAATACCAACAAGACCCTTTATAATTTATTGACATCGGCTAAGAAGAGAAAACTTAGCAACTTAAAATCAAATCGCAAGGTAGTTCTTGAAGAACACATTCCTGTTCCGGAACCATCTACAAATCACGTCAATAAAGTGGTATGCATTCCGGAGGACCTTCATTTGACGGAAGATCAAATGCATGTCCTCAGCAAAGGTCTCAAATTTATTCCTGTCCAACAGAAATATGACAAATACCAATCACTTAGAGATGTGCAATCTTACTTCCGTCGCCTTCGATTGCAATACCATTTCATGAATCATAGCTCACAACGTCATGATGATGATATGTTTACAAAATATGCTACGCGGAAGTCTGACTGGACCCCCAACACAGGTGAATCTCAAGTTCTTGACCTGTACGTCAATAAATGTTGGAATGACATCAAACGCCTACCACAACGCAAAATTCGTCGTTTCAATTTAACAACATCTGAGAGACGTGCTTTACAAGAATTGAAAAACAGAGAGGACATCATCATAAAACCGGCTGATAAAGGTGGAGCTGTTGTTGTCTGGCGTAAAGACCTATATATCCAGGAAGGGGAGAAACAACTTCAAAATCATACTTTTTACGCCAGGCGTGCCAATGATGGCACGTTACCTTACAATGACATGGTCAAACATACACTCACTGATCTAGTTCATCAGAAAGAACTACCCCGTTCTTCCCTCCACCTTTCATTTCATCCTAGCCAGTTGGGTTCGCCCACATTCTACTTGCTTCCAAAAATTCACAAGATTGGTAATCCAGGAAGACCCATTGTTTCGGCCTGTTCTTGTCCCACCGAAAAGATTTCTCAATTCCTGGATAGTGTATTCCAGCCTCTTGTCACACAACTTCCTACATATGTTAAGGATACCAATGATGCTCTTAACATATTTCAGCAGACGCATTTCACTGACACCACTACTAAACTTCTTTTCCTGATGGATGTCAGTTCTCTGTATACTTCCATACCTCATGTTGATGGACTGAGAGCCGTTCAATATTTTCTGGACCGTAGGCTTGACAAATATCCTAGTACCCACACCCTCCTCCGACTCACGGAACTTGTACTTACCCTTAACCTTAACTCTTTTGAGTTTAATGGGGAATTCTTTGATCAAATCAGTGGTGTCGCCATGGGTACTAAGATGGGCCCTAGCTATGCTTGCCTGTTTATGGGGTACCTGGAATCTCTTATCAAGAGTGATTACACTGGCCGTCAACCAGAGGTGTATATGAGATACATTGACGATGGTTTTGGGGTGACCTCTATGTCCCAATCTGAATTAGAGGCTTACTTGTCCTTTGTCAATGACTTTCATCCATCCATCAAATACACCTCCCATATTTCTACCGATTCCATCGACTTTTTGGACATCAAGGTCTCATTGACACCCACGGGACTGTCCACATCTGTGCATTATAAGGACACGGACAGCCATACGTACTTACATTATGGTTCTTCTCACCCGCGTTCTTGCAAGGATGCCATTCCCTTTTCGCAATTGCTCCGTTTGCGTCGTCTTTGCCAATCGGATGCAGACTTTGCCACTGAAGGCAAGAGGATGTTAGAATTTTTTCGTCTTAGAGGTTATCCAGAACATGTTCTGGATAAAGCCTGGTCGAGGGCCCGTAATATCAGTAGGCTGGATGCCCTCACTCCCAGACAAAGGAGGGAAGATAATCGTATCAAACTAGTTTTCACTTATCACCCCCAATCTTTTCCTATTAAGCAAGTCCTCCTTAGAAATCTCTCTATCTTGAGGGCTGACCAGAGCCTCAATGACATGCTTGATGCAACACCTCCTCTGCTGGTATATAGACGATCCAAAAACTTAAAAGACATTTTGGTCCGGAGCAGGCTCATTCACACTGACCGTTGCGGTACTAAACCGTGTGGCAATTCTCGTTGCAAAACGTGCACACATGTCCTTCAATCGTCTTCCATCGAGTGCCCTTTGTCGACGTTCAGCATTAAGGAAGGCTTCACTTGCCATAGTCGCAATCTGGTGTATGCTATCCGCTGTGCCAGGTGTCATATGTTGTACATTGGTGAAACGGGACGTCAGCTTCACACTCGGTTTCGGGAGCACCTCCGTGACATTGAAAATCGAAATGGAAAGCCTGTTTCTGTCCATTTTAATCGACCAGACCATGAGCCATCCAACGACATTCAAATTCTGGGGCTCAAGTCTTGTCATGCAGGCGCTGATGTACGCTTTGAAACCGAACAACGATTAATTTTCCAGCTCGGCACTATCACTCCCCATGGCATCAATGTCCAACATTGCCTTCGATAATTCCACTGTTGCTAATATCAATATATATATATTATATATAATTTTCTTTATTATTATTATTTTCTTTCATTTATTTATCTATTTGTTTATTTATTTATTTTTTTATTTTTATTTTTTTAATCTCTTTTTCTTTTTCTTTTCATTTACTGCGACTCCTGACATTGCGCACCATCCCTGTCTTGTGCTGTGAGGCACTATATGGCGCCTTCATCTTGGTTACTAACCAATTGCGTCACTTCCTGCTTCCGTGCTTTTGGCGGACGGACGTGCTTTGGTGCTGCTAAAGAAGCAAGAACTCGCAGCTAAGTAAACTGTTTCACTTCGTTCCTGTTGAAGTTTTTTATTGTTCGTTTTTTTTTTTTTTTTCACTTGACAAAGGCGAAAGCCGAAAATTTATGCATTTTCTGTCTTCTCTTTAGTTTGCTTTGTACTGTTTGGGTTTTATTTCTCACGCGGGGCTTCGCAACATACAACCTTTTCTTTTTGCCCAATTTTGACTTTGCTTATAGCCCTGCTGCGACCCCACAGTTTTTCTGTGGTTTTTATGATATTTTGTGAATCATTCACTACCGGTACCTGTACCTCATATCAGCGCTTCCACGCCTACACGATGTAACACTTGCGTGATGCGGTATGAGCTAGATCTATACTTTGAACCGAAATATAGGAACCCTTATGATTGAGGTCAAGAACCATATTTTTGTGGAACGAAAACGATACTACATAATGAATTTTGGGTGGCGTTGTTGTTGTTATCTTTGTTTCACTGTTTGGAGCCACCCACAAAGTACGTACGTGCTATTTCAGCAATGTTTACTTCCCACCCACCGACTCCCCCTACCTCTCCCATGTAAACCCCCCCCCTCCCCCCCTTGTAGGCCTACGAGCATACGGCCATTAGAATGGTGAATGCTCATGACAAACCTTGATACTCTAAAACGTAAAGTAAAGTTTTGCATCGTCTATTTGATTGTGTCATTAGATACATAATAATATAACAAGAACTGATGTTTATACTGTCCTGTAATTAAGTTTGTAGGCCAAGAACAAACAAACAAATGAATAAAATCAAACTTTTTAACTATCCCCAGACGCCACCCAGAACGGTTTATTAATATTTTAAGGTAAAACACGCAATTCAGACGTTATTATGAAAATCTCACGAAGAACTTTGACTCAACTTCTCATAATGTGTGGGTTTTCTTTATTTGATTTCTTTGCAGCCTTACAAGACTAAATCTAGATCTAGTACTTAGTTATCACTGGTACCAAGCGGAGGTGGAAAGAAGGTTGCGGTCCTGTTTAGAAGACCCACTCGGTGTGAATCAGTTAATTTATTATCATAATTGAAAAGCGTACCCGGTACGTACGCTCCACAGAAACGTCCATCCCCAAAACCCGCATAATGTTTTTCATCCTCTGGGGGCAAACCCAAGTAGGCCTATAGTGGGTCTTGGGGCCAACTCCTCTCCCCTCTCCAAGCGTAGGCTACGTACTTCATGTTTATGGATAGCCACTTTCAATGTTGGATCGCACTTACACAGTTCAAAATAGTACTGTGTTTTCGAACTAGGCATTCGTTAAATGCACGTCGAACCATCTGCACATGACAGTTTCAAGTTTAGGGTGAAGCATTCTATAATCAATGTCATGTCGTCTGATGTTGTCTTGCCGCAGTATACAAAGGGCAACCACCTGATAATAATTTGTCTGTGGCGAGAACCCCAATGTTCTCTTATTTACTTCCCCTAGGAAACAGGTTAAAAAGGTACTAGTGAGATAAGGAGGTGATGCTCGAACGTAATAATGGCAGATCTCAAGGAGGAGACACCTCGTTTGAAAGACGAGTCAAGAATAAGACAAAGAAGGATGAGTCTGCAGTTTTCGAGAGCAGTGAGGATAGGGGTGGGAACAATAAACCGTGTTTAAAATAATGATTAACTATAGTTATTGTAGTAATGAACTAACAAACTGACCGCTTTCGAAAGGTTTCCGAAACCCCGAAAACAAAACTGTTTGGGAAGAGGGTCTGTATGTTACTTCCAAAAAGCCTGTAGGCAGGAATCAGAAATTTTGAAAAGCCTGCAAATCTTCGGTGTTGGTACCCAGCAGGCCAGGAATGTCGCACACCATAATTACGAAACGTTGTCAGCCACAATATAAATGGTGTGAAGAGATGCATAAGATCAGAAAAGAGAAGACAGAGAGATTGAGAGATTGAAATGATTAATAACTTTAAATATTATGAAAAGTCAGGTTCCTATTCGATATAATCAGAGAGTATCATTATGTATAGCGAGGTTTCACTATTGGTCGATTCGCACTGCGAGACACGGGATGCTCTGCGAAACCATTGTTAGCATGGAGCGGAAAGTAGGTCGCTGCGGTAAACAGTATCCGTTGGTGCATTTAAATGGGGCGTATATATATAAATAGTTTCAGTCAGCCCAAAAATATGAACAAACCACAGTAAACACATATGCACACTATCTTTGGTGAAGAAGGTCTCTTTCAATTCTTCAATTTCTTGTTTACCGCAGCGACCTAGTTTCGCGATTTGGCGGAAGTGAGCTCTATACATCTAATATCTATACTCTCTGATATAATTATATGTCGATTCTTTCCTAGTTAGATCTAGATCTACTGTAAGCTGTGTGCCAATGTGTACTGCAAAACAAATGCATGTAGATACATTTTTTTATATAGTACATATCATTCCATTTCAGTCTGCGGTTTAATACTGTGAATCTTCAGCGCTCAAATTAAAATGTGTTCTACAGTTTCAAATACATGTACTAAAACATCAGGAAGTACATGTATATTGTCACTGACTGGGCTGTATTATGTAGGCTACAGTCATAATGCCGCGTAAGTTTGGTGGATCAATTTTGTTGTTGTTGTTGTTGTTGTTGTTGTTATTATTATTTTCATACTGGGCACGCTAGTTCAGGCATGTCAAACATGCGGCCCGCGGGCCGCATGCGGCCCTTTAAAAGCAAAGTTGCGGCCCTCGTCAAGGTTTCTACAGTGCGAGCACATTTTATGTTCGTAATATAAATTTTATATATTTTATCGTATTTTTTCCTAATATAAATGGCAATGTTTGGTTCTACCTATGTGTGTGAACAGCTATTTTCTTTCATGAAATCAACAAAAAAACCTCTCAGAGAACAAGGCTGAATAATTCACTAATCAGCATTGACATCTTTGATCAAAGTCGGAACTGCACAGACACTTCAGCCGGACATACCAAACATTGTCAGCCAAAAAAGGTGTCAAATAATAGCAGCAAATAATGTTTCAGTTTTAAACTGTTGTGTTCTTTCAACTATGTTTTTGTTGCTGTTACAAAAAACGAAAATACTATGACCTTAATTTTTTTGATCAAACTATTTTATTAGTTTGTATTCATGAATGCTGCTAAAACATTCGTATACATATTGTATCTGCATTTTAAGCAACAAAATATCCTGCAGTAAATTTTATTCAATGACTTCAATTAGTTGTACAGTGTGCAAATATTTGCCGTGTGTGGCCCCCAAGATGACATAATGTGACCCATGTGGCCCTTCGGGAACATTCAGTTTGACATGCCTGCGCTAGTTCATTCTGTTGGCCTTGATCACATGGAAACCCAGCTTTAGGATAACTCTCTGCTGCCTGGTGGTGCCAGGTAAAAAAAAAAAAAGACACCTCTGAATGGAAACCACGGCTTCACCTCACTGACACCGTGGCGGCTCAGTTAATGTTAACATGTACTGATTAGACCAAACATGTATGTCCAGGTGAATTTGCAGGGCACAGTAACCTATTGTGTTGGTGACGTGCAAGGTAGAAGCGGCTTTTCTAGGACTGTTAGTCAGGATAGGATTTACGCGGGAAAATTTAACAGATTTTTATCATATTTACACAGTTCATAAAGACATTCTTTACAGTACGGGCCTTTCCCCATTAAATTTTTAAAACGGGCCTTTTCCCGTTAGATCTTTAACTTCGGGAATATTCCGCGGTAACTGGCGGGACGTCCAGAAAATACTTTTTAAAAAAGAAAAAGCCACTAAATAAATAACCAACCATTAAAATATTTTAAAATGGATTAATCAATCCTCCAGAAAAATGGTACAGAAATGATAAAATGTGTTTTAGATAATAAAAATTAAGATGAGTCCATTCAATTGCGTTCACTTTAGCTGGTAACTGATGGGACAGAAAAAAATACTTTTTTTTTTATAGGAAAGGGAAACTGCAAAATTTGTGAAACTAAACCAACAGGATTAGTGAACAATGTTTTTCTACATATCAAAAACTGCATTTGAGCATACAGAACAAGCATAAATAATCAAGTTTTAACTTTAAGCACAATGGGGCAATTAGTTATAGTAACTGATGGGACATAATCTTGGTAACTGATAAACACATGCTCTTTTCCAAGACGGCCGCCAGGTCACATGATCACGCAAGGAAGATAAAACTAACCAAAAATTGTAATTTAACTACAACCCTGACATTACAACCATTAATTTTTTTCCCAGGCATAGTTTGAAAAATGACTCTTAAGTAACATATTATGTTGATCTTACCTATAGACATCTGAGGGCTGAAATTGCATCGTTTTGTTTTGTTTTTTTGGCCCCCACATCGTCCTCCACTTATGTTTTCGCCTCCTTCCTCATTGTCCCTTTCATCGTTTTTGCCTCCTTGGCGCCCTTTTCTTCGTCATCCCCATCCCCACCTCCCACCTCCCACCCGGACATCAAAATCGCGTTTGGCAAACTTTCTAGATTGGTGGAAGGGACAGGAACTGAGAAAGAGAAAGGTAAAAACACAGGTTTATTCGGGTAATGCCGAGTACCTCATCTAGTCCCATCATAAACAAATCTATATAATAAAGCTACAACAAAACCCCTAATAGTCCTATGGACTCGGAAACTACACAACGCACCGACCTGAAATTTGGCACAAAGAATTATGGGATAGCGAACATTGTTCCTATCGCTATACACAAACGAAACCGTTTGTTATTTCTGAATTAATCGGTAAATGCGGTTATAATTAAAGACTAAATTCACGAGAGCGTTTGATCCGAAATTTACGATCAATAAGATATTGATGTATGTTTCTAATAATAGCACACTTCCGCCTACACATGACGTCATGACTTCCTGCTATGTGTTCACTAACAAACAAACTAACCCGTGCGCAAATCATTGCCATTTGACGGATGCTGACGCGATGCGCAGGATGTCAACGCGCAAAGGGAGAGCAGTAAAACTCATCTAAAAACAAACAAACAAACAAAACTAAAATAAAGCCAAAGGAACAGGCAAAATGAAGCAGGTCCATAATAATCACCCAGAACTGAAACTAATAAATCGATTTATCCCGGGCAGGGCCGGGCAACTCAGCTAGTATAACAAAAATATTAGTGTATTGCCTGAGATATTTCATTGCCATGCAATTGTACTGGAGTTTTGTTTTGTTTTTTGCCTCAACGCCGTGTACATTTTCAAAAATTATGAAATTGATTTTCTCAGTTATCAACTAATCCAGCCGTCTCTCACACGTACTGAGTTCATTCAAGTTTCAGGCATTTTTTCTTCTTTTTTTTTAATGTAAAAAATGTGAGATGCAATTATTTCTTTTTTGTTTACTCCCCTTGATAAGCACAGCTTGGTATGACACGCGTCCAATGTGGTGCAATTTCACGTCCAAGAAATGACTGCAGGGCGCCCTGGTGCGCATGGCACCTGAGGTAAGACTTTGGTTATCAATTAAAACTCCCTAGATCAGAAAGAGGGAGCAAGAATGAAGAAGGGTGCTTTATCCCAGGGAATATCGGGTACCACATCTAGTAACATAAACAAAAGCACTGGTAGAGGAGACAGACAAGGGAGTCAATTAGGAAGGATAATTCGTGCTGGCCAAGTACAGTTTTGACACCGATAATCATTAAAATATTTTCATCGAACCTCGTCGGCCAGAGGGCCAAACTAGGCCATACGAAATTATTGGTGGGCTAATGAAAGCAATGTCAAGGGATATAACTCATAGATTATTTCAGCACTCATTCAGTAGCCTGCCAATAATTTTGCATGGCTGACATCGGCGGCTCGGCCCTCTAGCCGACGAGGTTCGATGGAGAGATCTTGACAATTTTCAATGTAAAACTGTAGTTGGCCACCAAGAGTTATCCTCCTTTAACTGTATCCCCTTCATACCAAATTTTCGTTTGTTCGAGGACGCGGCCAAAGCATGACTCATGACCAAAGAAATGAAAATGTCCAATATACTATTTTTAATATAGGCCTATATATGTATTATTTCCCGATCGCAAGTTCCCTCGCCGAATTGGTCAAGGGGAGGGGAAGTTGTTTCTGCGACAACAGCTGCATCTCCAGGTTGCGAACCAAACAACAACAAAAAAATGCTACAACGTTTTCATCGCAGACATATTTAGGCTTGTGTTCCCCCTCCGCCCCCCCCCCCCCGTCAGCCCCCCCCCCCCCATTTTTTTTGGACTAAGGTAAGCAGAGTTTTTTGTGTGTTTTTTCGAAATACGCCTGTCTCCTCTACCTTTTTTTTTTGTTTTGTTTTGTTTTTGTAAGTGTGTGCTAAAATAGGCAATTTCTTCTGCTCGATTTCTCTATGTTTATATATCTTTTCTATCTCATTTTCTCTCTCTGTCTCTGTATATATGTGTTTGCCTTTCTCTCTCTCTCTCTCTCTCTCTCTTTCTGTCTATCTCTCTCGTGGAATTCCAGAGCCATCTTTTACCGCTCCCATTCTACCATGCTTCATCATACATTTCCCACTCAAGAATCTCTCCACCTAGAAAATTGCCCGTCATCTTTTCATAGAGTAAACTAAGGAAGGGGTGTTGACCTGAATCAGAGATCATAAGTGAAGAGGCACTTGTTCCTGTGAAGACGTCCCACCTGTGACCCCTTCGTGATGTAAGCGTGTCTCCTTTGCACAGGCAACAACAACAACAACAAAATGTTCATCGGGATATATAAGACAAGAGTTCGGCTAATTTATAGGTAGTTTCAACACTAACAGTCAAGCTTCTGCAACAGAACTTAACAGCCTTTTCCAATTGTCAGATTTGCTGTAACGTTGCCTGGAACATGGCCAAAGTTGTGTTCTTTATCGTGTCAGCGGTGCTGCTGTTGGCCGCAGGTAATACATCTGGAGTCTTTTACAGCTAAACTCTACAAGTGCAAGTGCAGATAAGACTCCCCAAAATGCATCTGTACTAAAGCACATTAATTTTGTTACGATATCTTTTCTGTTTCAATTCAATCAGAGTTTAGTTTTCTCACCTAAAGAACCTAACAAACAAAAACCACACATAGGTAGCCTGTCATGTTCATAATATTATAATGTCAGTATTTTAGATTACATTGATGACACTTCGCCGGCCAGCACTTTTAGGCATGCAATATGTAGACAATTTTGTTACATTTCCCATTACACCATAAAAGAGCACTAACTTTCGAAATCATTTCTACTTCATATAAATCTGTATATTTTACCTAACCCTCAAACAAGGTTTACTTTTTACAGGCGAAATCGATTATGTGGGTCCCTCTTCCCACCCAGAAAGGGACTGTACAAGCAGGGGCGAAGCGTGGCCCTCTGCAGAGGGTAATCAGAATTTAAGCTAGTAAGATCCTCATAATAGGACGTATCGCTACATCATATTTACATAATTATAAATGCAGCGACTAAAACTGAAACGGGTGCTAGGCACTGTGTCACGAGTGGAGTGAGCGATAGTTAATAATTACGGGGGGAAAGGAGGAGAGTAAAATTAACGCACGTAGACAAGTAAGGAAAAGCGTGCGTGTTATGAGTGGTGGGGGTCTGAATGAGGCGAAAGCGCTGTATTACTATCACTGCAAGTTAGAAGGTCCTAGAGAACGGACGCAAGAGAAAGCCCAGCGGGCGAACATAAGGAGAGCAGTCGGAAGACTTGGGAGTAGTGTTATTCCAGTGATGACTGGTAGGTGAAACGATGATTGATAATTATGATTGATGTATTATATTATATTCGTCTATTACCATGATGTAAATAAGTATATGTGAGGAATGTGGAAGTCCTTGATATTGGATATAGCAATGTGCGCCATGAGCGATAGATGAAAGTTGAGTTCATGGATTTGTAGCACGAGTGAGTATTGTGTACTACGATGGAGGTGTGTTACCGTAAGATGTTTGGTGAGTGAAATGTGAACTATTGTGTGTACGCTTCATGGGTTGTAAGGAGAGGTGGAGTGAATAGAAATGGTAGGGTATTATACCAATGTAATGTTATTCTTGTAGGTGTCGGGGACGGGCCGAAGAGCCACCTCGGTGAGCACAGGGGATAGGCCAGCATAGGGCCGGAGGCCACACATAGGCCAAGAGTGAGGCTGTCGGTGCAGGACAGTAGAGGCACTTAAAGTCGTGGCAGTCTGGCCACGGACAGGGACGTAGATATGAGCGTGAATGTGCTAATGTACTATTGCCATGTTGAGGGGCTATTGAAATGATAATGTACTATTGCCATGTTGATGGGCTATTGAAATGATAATGTGCTATTGCCCTGCTGAGGTGCTAGTGGAATGCTAAGGTGTTATGGCAATAGGAAGGTGATATTGAGAGACTGCGGTGCCAGTGAATTATTAATGTGCTATTAAGACCCTGAGGGGAGAGGCTGAGGCCGAAGTGTCTTTAGGAAGTAACTACCGGGTTGTGGATCCGAGGAAGAGTGCATGTGGGAATAAGGCCGTTGTACGGCAGTTAAATTCAATAATATAATGTATGTAATTGCGCTATTATCTGTATAATTATGTTTAATAAATGTGTGAGTCTGATGGGTTGTTCTGTTAAGTGTTAAACTTGTTCGTTCGTGATTGTTGTCCTGTCATAACTTATTACATCTCCCAGTCTGGGATTTGTGACACTGGGGGCTCGTCCGTTGTGACTCGTCCATTTTCGTAATAGTTAGTTAGTAGGTATTTTTCAGTGGGCATTTGTTACTTTAGTTTTTGTCCACGTAATACTTATCTTGTGGTAGGAATTTGTGCTGTCTTTGTTCGTGGGATGAATGGAAATTTCATGATGGTATAATTTATGTATATTTATGAATATGTATTGATGCATGTATTTTGATGAAAATGTATTAATGTGTACTTAAATTTCTGCAGAGTGTGTGTGCCAGCCTGTAGAGGTCAAGCAGCCAGAGCTCCGAGAAAGGGGAGAAATTGAAATCAAGGGTGAAAGTTAAGTGAAAAATTTGTGCCCTGGATTGAGGGCTGTCTTTTCTTCTGTCTTTTTCTCTGTTTTTGCTGTTTTCGTTGTAATTGATTGTACGGGCGGTGGCGCGGGTTTGCTGTGGTGAACTTAGTTTATCCTTTTAAAAAAAGGTGTGGGAAACTTGGAACTTCGTTCATCACAGTGAACAGTTCTATAGGGACCTGTATTTTTGTTTTGATTGTGGCGTTCCATCTTCCTTGTTGTTTTAGGAAGACGTTTCTCTTGTCCCTCTCTTACCTATCTGTAGATACGTTCTTTTTTTTCAGACTCTGTTCTTGTTCGTACCTTGTAGTGTAATCGGCGTAGTTAGGTTGCATTTTTTTTTCCATTATATTTTCTTTTTTAGGTCTTTGTCCTAGTCTGGTTCGTTGTTCCTCGATGTCCTTGTGGTCCTTCTTCTGAAGTTCTTCATTTTTGTCTTTTCTTTTCTCTTTTTATTACTAATAGTGCTATACATTTAATGAATATAGAATTAGTTAGGAAGTAGGTTATAACATGTTCAGTAGGTAAATTTCTGAAGTGTATTTGAGACAATTGGGTGTTGTTATATCTGGTGTGATCTCAGGTCTCTGGTCGTGTCGTTAGTGATCATACCGACAGGTTGGTCTTTTTCATAATACATACCATAACCATAAATCTGTGAAATGGCGGAACTCCAACAACTAATGAAGTTGGGTAAGGAACTTGGCCTGGAGGGAGAGGAGCTACGCGGCTGGATTAAAGAACAGCAGGCAGAGTTGCGCGATGAGCGTGCTAAAGATAGAGAGCGAGAAAAAGAGGCTCAAGAGCGGCAACAGGAAAGAGAGGCTAAGGATAAGGAGCAGGAGAGGGAGTTAAAGTTAAAGGAGATAGAAGCCCAAGAGCGGGAGATAGAGGCTAGGGATAAGCAACAGGAGAGAGAGGCGCGAATAAGAATCGCCGAGTTGGAAATCAAAAAGAATGCGCCAACGGAAACAGTTGAGCGGCAGGGGCAAAATAAAGGTAGCGTTAGGATTAAGCTGCCTACGTTCGACGACCGGAAGGATGACATAGACGCCTTCCTTTACAGGTTCGAACTGAACGCACAACTGCAATGGGGGGAAAATAAGGAATTATGGTCCACGTACCTGGCTTCCTTGTTGCAGGGGCGAGCGTTAACCTACTTTAAAGAGCTACAGCGCGAAGACGTATATGATTATGATAAGCTGAAGTCTTTGCTGCTTCGCCGATTTGCGCGTACCGAGGAATATTTCCGGGAGCAGTTTAGGCGAGCACGTGCGGATACCAGGGAGGACTTTGCTGCCTTCGTCGCGAGACTAACGGAATATTTCGCGAACTGGGTAGACTTGGCGCATGTGGGCGCGGATTTTGCTAAACTGAAAGACCTAATGATCCGTGACCAGCTGTACGCGTCGTGCCATAAAGATCTGGTGGCTTTCCTGAAAGAAAACGAACCCGCGACGGTGCAAGAGGCGTCTAAGTTGGCGGAAGCATACCGTACGGCACACCCGTCCAAACCAGTCGCGAGGGCGTACGTACAGGATGCTGGTTACGTCGCCGTGGTTGAGGGGTCGCCGACAGGACATAAAGACAGGTCGCGTCAGCGTGGTGCCTATAATGGGCAAGCCCAGGGGCAACGTAGGGGTATCACCAATCACCTGCATATGGATCCGGTAAGTTTGACCGAGCAGGAGGGCTAGGTCGCGGTAATGGCCGAGGGCGATTTGTGACCTTTGCCGATGACCGACGGCATAGGGACTTTAGTTCCGGTCGCGATGGGTCACGGGGACCCAGGTCTAGCGGAGCACAGGGAGCGGAATGTTGGACTTGCGGACGCGTGGGGCATTTTTCACGCGATTGTAGGGCCGCGAAGTGTTGGAACTGCGGAAGAGCAGATCACATCAGCGTGAATTGCCCTGCAGGTAGGATAGCGGCGAACGTGGATGACAATCGCAGTGGCTCCAATCCATGTTCCCCTAATAAATTTCATCATGCGGCTGCGTGTGTTACATCGGACAACGGAGGCGGACAGTATTCTAAGTGTCCCAGTTGTGAGAAATTATTATCTTCCGGTGTTTTACCTTGTGGGAGAAAGATCCCCGTTATAAATGCATGTCATACAGGAGGTGGTCTTAGGGTTTATCCGGGGTTTGTTGGGGACGAACCGGTCTCGGTTTTACGAGATACAGGATCTACCGTTGTGGGAGTGCATTGGGACTGCATTCGGGATTCACAGCTTACAGGTGAGACTGTCCCGTGCATCCAATTTTCAGGGGCCATAGAGAAATTACCCATGGCAAAGATAGTGATAGATACGCCTTTCCTTAGCGGGGAAGTCGAAGCAGTCGTTGGTTGCTTTCCAGGCGCCCAGCTCATCATTGGTAATGTATCGCGGGTAGTTTCCCCTTCCGAGGAGAATGTGCAGGCATGGTCGCAATCAAAAGGTATTGACTTTTGTGCCGCAGTCGAGACACGTCGACAGGTAGGTGATAAGGGTAAAATTAGACCTTTGGCAACGCCAGCGGTCAACCTGGATATCACACCAGGGCGCTTGGCGACATTACAAAAGGAGGACCCATCATTGAGTCCATGTTTTGAGGAGGCGCGAACGGAGAAAACGAGGAAATATAAGAACGGTTCGTCTTCCTTTGTTATTCAGGCGGGCATTCTGTTCCGTAAGTATGTAACGGGGGCCTCCATTTTAAAGCAGGTCGTTGTGCCAGCGTTGCTAATCGCAACAGTATTGCATTTGGCACATGATGTCCCATTAGCGGGTCATATGGGTATAGCTAGAACCAAAGAAAGGGTTCTTAAGAATTTTTACTGGCCATCCATCGACAGAGATGTACGGTTATATTGTAAGACGTGCAGTGCGTGCCAAAAGACGACGCATAAGGGTCGTACACCCCAGGCTCCTCGTCAGAATATTGCGGAAGAAGCGTCTAGTATCGCTTCGAAAAGAGCAAAAGACTATAAAGATAGAGGTTCCAAACTGAGAATTTTTAAGCCAGGAGACAAGGTCCTATTGTTATTACCTACGGACCATAATAAGTTATTGATGACATGGAAAGGTCCTTATGTTATTGAGCGAGTTGTTTCAAAGGTAGATTACGCTATCCACATTGATGGATCGAGTAAGGTTTTCCATGTTAATATGCTACAGAGATTTTATGAGAGACCAGAGTATCTGTGTGCACAGACGAAACCAGGGGAGAGTATCTTCTCTATTGCTTGTACGGGGGTCGTAGACCAGTTGGACTGTGACGTAAGCGACACCGAGGCGCAGGAAGAGTTACAAATTCAATTGCCGGAGTTAACTCCGACACAAGGTTACAGGGACGTAAAAATTAACCCTGACCTTACGAGTTCAAGGAGTAGGGAACTTAAGACCCTGTTAGCGTCATTCCCGGATGTTATTACGGATTTGCCGGGTCGCACTACGGTGATCCAGCACCAAATAAAGTTGACTTCGGATAAGCCAGTATTTCTTAGACCTTATCCGCTGCCTTTTTCTTCGAGAGATAGAGTTATAAAGGAAGTTGAGTCAATGTTGAAGTTAGATGTGATAGAACCATCAACATCGCCGTATTCATCACCCATCGTCCTCGTGAAAAAACTTGATGGATCGGTGCGGTTCTGTATTGATTTTCGAAGATTGAACACTATTACGGTAGGCGATAGGGAGCCTATTCCGTTTCAGGAGGAATTAATAGCTTCATTGGCCGGGTCCACGTGGTTTTCCAAGATAGATTTAACGAAAGGTTATTGGGAAATCCCTCTTACTGAGGAGTCTAAACAATACACGGCGTTCCAAACGCCCATTGGATTATTCCAATTTAAGGTCATGCCATTTGGGTTGGTAAACGCGCCAGCGACGTTTGCACGATTAATGAGACTGGTGTTGAAGGACATACCTAATGTCGTGTCATTCTTTGACGATATAGCATGTCATACGTCGACATGGTCTGATCATATTCAGACACTAACAGTAATTTTTAAACGATTACGTCATTTTGGGTTAACTGCTAAACCCGCAAAGATGGATTTGGCATGTCCAGAGATAGTATTCTTAGGACATATCGTGGGTAGAGGTGTTCAGAGACCTGAAGTAACAAAAATTGACAAATTAGTAGGGTTGCAGATCCCTAAAACAAAGAAACAAGTCAGAAGCTTAGTGGGAATTTTGAATTATTACAGAAAGTTCATTCCAAATTTTTCCTCCTTGTCATCTTCTCTTACTGACCTTACTAAGAAGGGACAACCCGATAAGGTCCAGTGGACGTCTGAATGTCAGACAGCATTTGATAATTTGGTGACAGCATTATCATCGTCACCCATTCTGATATTACCCGATTTTCGATCTAATTTTATCCTCAGAACGGATGCGTCGGACTCTGGTGTCGGCGCTTGTCTTCTACAGGAGAAGAACGAATGTTTACATCCTGTATGTTATGTCAGTAGGAAGTTATTGCAGAGAGAAAGAAAGTATTCTGTGATAGAGCGGGAGTGTCTTGCCATTGTGTGGTCCGTCCAGAAATTAGGACGTTATCTCATGGGACGAGAATTTTGTATCCAGACAGACCACAAGCCACTAACGTTTTTGTCGAAGAATCGTTCGTCCAGCCCACGCTTGTCTAGATGGGCATTGGCTTTGCAGCCGTATACCTTCGTTATTCAACCAATTCCAGGAACCAGCAATCATATCGCCGACTACCTTAGTCGAGCCTAGGGGAAGAGTTCAGGAGCTTATACATCGGAGGACAGGAACATTGACAGGATCTGTGTGAATGAGTCGTCGACTTTAAAATATTGACATTATAAATATGATATGAAGAATGGTTGATAGGTTGATTGGTTTTTGATTCTGTATTAGGTATTGTGTTTAGTTAGCTATTGATGATGTGATACATATATGCATAGTGCAGGGCATATTGATCCCCACATTTTCCCCTGATTCCGGTATTTTATGTGCTAGGGGCATTGGTAGGTCATTTTTATGTAAGTATTGCTCACGCTCACTCGTTGACAGTCATCTTGATGCGATTTGAAATTAATTGCATTAATTTTTTTGGGGTGGGGGATGTTGTCACGAGTGGAGTGAGCGATAGTTAATAATTACGGGGGGAAAGGAGGAGAGTAAAATTAACGCACGTAGACAAGTAAGGAAAAGCGTGCGTGTTATGAGTGGTGGGGGTCTGAATGAGGCGAAAGCGCTGTATTACTATCACTGCAAGTTAGAAAGTCCTAGAGAACGGACGCAAGAGAAAGCCCAGCGGGCGAACATAAGGAGAGCAGTCGGAAGACTTGGGAGTAGTGTTATTCCAGTGATGACTGGTAGGTGAAACGATGATTGATAATTATGATTGATGTATTATATTATATTCGTCTATTACCATGATGTAAATAAGTATATGTGAGGAATGTGGAAGTCCTTGATATTGGATATAGCAATGTGCGCCATGAGCGATAGATGAAAGTTGAGTTCATGGATTTGTAGCACGAGTGAGTATTGTGTACTACGATGGAGGTGTGTTACCGTAAGATGTTTGGTGAGTGAAATGTGAACTATTGTGTGTACGCTTCATGGGTTGTAAGGAGAGGTGGAGTGAATAGAAATGGTAGGGTATTATACCAATGTAATGTTATTCTTGTAGGTGTCGGGGACGGGCCGAAGAGCCACCTCGGTGAGCACAGGGGATAGGCCAGCATAGGGCCGGAGGCCACACATAGGCCAAGAGTGAGGCTGTCGGTGCAGGACAGTAGAGGCACTTAAAGTCGTGGCAGTCTGGCCACGGACAGGGACGTAGATATGAGCGTGAATGTGCTAATGTACTATTGCCATGTTGAGGGGCTATTGAAATGATAATGTACTATTGCCATGTTGATGGGCTATTGAAATGATAATGTGCTATTGCCCTGCTGAGGTGCTAGTGGAATGCTAAGGTGTTATGGCAATAGGAAGGTGATATTGAGAGACTGCGGTGCCAGTGAATTATTAATGTGCTATTAAGACCCTGAGGGGAGAGGCTGAGGCCGAAGTGTCTTTAGGAAGTAACTACCGGGTTGTGGATCCGAGGAAGAGTGCATGTGGGAATAAGGCCGTTGTACGGCAGTTAAATTCAATAATATAATGTATGTAATTGCGCTATTATCTGTATAATTATGTTTAATAAATGTGTGAGTCTGATGGGTTGTTCTGTTAAGTGTTAAACTTGTTCGTTCGTGATTGTTGTCCTGTCATAACTTATTACATCTCCCAGTCTGGGATTTGTGACACTGGGGGCTCGTCCGTTGTGACTCGTCCATTTTCGTAATAGTTAGTTAGTAGGTATTTTTCAGTGGGCATTTGTTACTTTAGTTTTTGTCCACGTAATACTTATCTTGTGGTAGGAATTTGTGCTGTCTTTGTTCGTGGGATGAATGGAAATTTCATGATGGTATAATTTATGTATATTTATGAATATGTATTGATGCATGTATTTTGATGAAAATGTATTAATGTGTACTTAAATTTCTGCAGAGTGTGTGTGCCAGCCTGTAGAGGTCAAGCAGCCAGAGCTCCGAGAAAGGGGAGAAATTGAAATCAAGGGTGAAAGTTAAGTGAAAAATTTGTGCCCTGGATTGAGGGCTGTCTTTTCTTCTGTCTTTTTCTCTGTTTTTGCTGTTTTCGTTGTAATTGATTGTACGGGCGGTGGCGCGGGTTTGCTGTGGTGAACTTAGTTTATCCTTTTAAAAAAAGGTGTGGGAAACTTGGAACTTCGTTCATCACAGTGAACAGTTCTATAGGGACCTGTATTTTTGTTTTGATTGTGGCGTTCCATCTTCCTTGTTGTTTTAGGAAGACGTTTCTCTTGTCCCTCTCTTACCTATCTGTAGATACGTTCTTTTTTTTCAGACTCTGTTCTTGTTCGTACCTTGTAGTGTAATCGGCGTAGTTAGGTTGCATTTTTTTTTCCATTATATTTTCTTTTTTAGGTCTTTGTCCTAGTCTGGTTCGTTGTTCCTCGATGTCCTTGTGGTCCTTCTTCTGAAGTTCTTCATTTTTGTCTTTTCTTTTCTCTTTTTATTACTAATAGTGCTATACATTTAATGAATATAGAATTAGTTAGGAAGTAGGTTATAACATGTTCAGTAGGTAAATTTCTGAAGTGTATTTGAGACAATTGGGTGTTGTTATATCTGGTGTGATCTCAGGTCTCTGGTCGTGTCGTTAGTGATCATACCGACAGGTTGGTCTTTTTCATAATACATACCATAACCATAAATCTGTGAAATGGCGGAACTCCAACAACTAATGAAGTTGGGTAAGGAACTTGGCCTGGAGGGAGAGGAGCTACGCGGCTGGATTAAAGAACAGCAGGCAGAGTTGCGCGATGAGCGTGCTAAAGATAGAGAGCGAGAAAAAGAGGCTCAAGAGCGGCAACAGGAAAGAGAGGCTAAGGATAAGGAGCAGGAGAGGGAGTTAAAGTTAAAGGAGATAGAAGCCCAAGAGCGGGAGATAGAGGCTAGGGATAAGCAACAGGAGAGAGAGGCGCGAATAAGAATCGCCGAGTTGGAAATCAAAAAGAATGCGCCAACGGAAACAGTTGAGCGGCAGGGGCAAAATAAAGGTAGCGTTAGGATTAAGCTGCCTACGTTCGACGACCGGAAGGATGACATAGACGCCTTCCTTTACAGGTTCGAACTGAACGCACAACTGCAATGGGGGGAAAATAAGGAATTATGGTCCACGTACCTGGCTTCCTTGTTGCAGGGGCGAGCGTTAACCTACTTTAAAGAGCTACAGCGCGAAGACGTATATGATTATGATAAGCTGAAGTCTTTGCTGCTTCGCCGATTTGCGCGTACCGAGGAATATTTCCGGGAGCAGTTTAGGCGAGCACGTGCGGATACCAGGGAGGACTTTGCTGCCTTCGTCGCGAGACTAACGGAATATTTCGCGAACTGGGTAGACTTGGCGCATGTGGGCGCGGATTTTGCTAAACTGAAAGACCTAATGATCCGTGACCAGCTGTACGCGTCGTGCCATAAAGATCTGGTGGCTTTCCTGAAAGAAAACGAACCCGCGACGGTGCAAGAGGCGTCTAAGTTGGCGGAAGCATACCGTACGGCACACCCGTCCAAACCAGTCGCGAGGGCGTACGTACAGGATGCTGGTTACGTCGCCGTGGTTGAGGGGTCGCCGACAGGACATAAAGACAGGTCGCGTCAGCGTGGTGCCTATAATGGGCAAGCCCAGGGGCAACGTAGGGGTATCACCAATCACCTGCATATGGATCCGGTAAGTTTGACCGAGCAGGAGGGCTAGGTCGCGGTAATGGCCGAGGGCGATTTGTGACCTTTGCCGATGACCGACGGCATAGGGACTTTAGTTCCGGTCGCGATGGGTCACGGGGACCCAGGTCTAGCGGAGCACAGGGAGCGGAATGTTGGACTTGCGGACGCGTGGGGCATTTTTCACGCGATTGTAGGGCCGCGAAGTGTTGGAACTGCGGAAGAGCAGATCACATCAGCGTGAATTGCCCTGCAGGTAGGATAGCGGCGAACGTGGATGACAATCGCAGTGGCTCCAATCCATGTTCCCCTAATAAATTTCATCATGCGGCTGCGTGTGTTACATCGGACAACGGAGGCGGACAGTATTCTAAGTGTCCCAGTTGTGAGAAATTATTATCTTCCGGTGTTTTACCTTGTGGGAGAAAGATCCCCGTTATAAATTCATGTCATACAGGAGGTGGTCTTAGGGTTTATCCGGGGTTTGTTGGGGACGAACCGGTCTCGGTTTTACGAGATACAGGATCTACCGTTGTGGGAGTGCATTGGGACTGCATTCGGGATTCACAGCTTACAGGTGAGACTGTCCCGTGCATCCAATTTTCAGGGGCCATAGAGAAATTACCCATGGCAAAGATAGTGATAGATACGCCTTTCCTTAGCGGGGAAGTCGAAGCAGTCGTTGGTTGCTTTCCAGGCGCCCAGCTCATCATTGGTAATGTATCGCGGGTAGTTTCCCCTTCCGAGGAGAATGTGCAGGCATGGTCGCAATCAAAAGGTATTGACTTTTGTGCCGCAGTCGAGACACGTCGACAGGTAGGTGATAAGGGTAAAATTAGACCTTTGGCAACGCCAGCGGTCAACCTGGATATCACACCAGGGCGCTTGGCGACATTACAAAAGGAGGACCCATCATTGAGTCCATGTTTTGAGGAGGCGCGAACGGAGAAAACGAGGAAATATAAGAACGGTTCGTCTTCCTTTGTTATTCAGGCGGGCATTCTGTTCCGTAAGTATGTAACGGGGGCCTCCATTTTAAAGCAGGTCGTTGTGCCAGCGTTGCTAATCGCAACAGTATTGCATTTGGCACATGATGTCCCATTAGCGGGTCATATGGGTATAGCTAGAACCAAAGAAAGGGTTCTTAAGAATTTTTACTGGCCATCCATCGACAGAGATGTACGGTTATATTGTAAGACGTGCAGTGCGTGCCAAAAGACGACGCATAAGGGTCGTACACCCCAGGCTCCTCGTCAGAATATTGCGGAAGAAGCGTCTAGTATCGCTTCGAAAAGAGCAAAAGACTATAAAGATAGAGGTTCCAAACTGAGAATTTTTAAGCCAGGAGACAAGGTCCTATTGTTATTACCTACGGACCATAATAAGTTATTGATGACATGGAAAGGTCCTTATGTTATTGAGCGAGTTGTTTCAAAGGTAGATTACGCTATCCACATTGATGGATCGAGTAAGGTTTTCCATGTTAATATGCTACAGAGATTTTATGAGAGACCAGAGTATCTGTGTGCACAGACGAAACCAGGGGAGAGTATCTTCTCTATTGCTTGTACGGGGGTCGTAGACCAGTTGGACTGTGACGTAAGCGACACCGAGGCGCAGGAAGAGTTACAAATTCAATTGCCGGAGTTAACTCCGACACAAGGTTACAGGGACGTAAAAATTAACCCTGACCTTACGAGTTCAAGGAGTAGGGAACTTAAGACCCTGTTAGCGTCATTCCCGGATGTTATTACGGATTTGCCGGGTCGCACTACGGTGATCCAGCACCAAATAAAGTTGACTTCGGATAAGCCAGTATTTCTTAGACCTTATCCGCTGCCTTTTTCTTCGAGAGATAGAGTTATAAAGGAAGTTGAGTCAATGTTGAAGTTAGATGTGATAGAACCATCAACATCGCCGTATTCATCACCCATCGTCCTCGTGAAAAAACTTGATGGATCGGTGCGGTTCTGTATTGATTTTCGAAGATTGAACACTATTACGGTAGGCGATAGGGAGCCTATTCCGTTTCAGGAGGAATTAATAGCTTCATTGGCCGGGTCCACGTGGTTTTCCAAGATAGATTTAACGAAAGGTTATTGGGAAATCCCTCTTACTGAGGAGTCTAAACAATACACGGCGTTCCAAACGCCCATTGGATTATTCCAATTTAAGGTCATGCCATTTGGGTTGGTAAACGCGCCAGCGACGTTTGCACGATTAATGAGACTGGTGTTGAAGGACATACCTAATGTCGTGTCATTCTTTGACGATATAGCATGTCATACGTCGACATGGTCTGATCATATTCAGACACTAACAGTAATTTTTAAACGATTACGTCATTTTGGGTTAACTGCTAAACCCGCAAAGATGGATTTGGCATGTCCAGAGATAGTATTCTTAGGACATATCGTGGGTAGAGGTGTTCAGAGACCTGAAGTAACAAAAATTGACAAATTAGTAGGGTTGCAGATCCCTAAAACAAAGAAACAAGTCAGAAGCTTAGTGGGAATTTTGAATTATTACAGAAAGTTCATTCCAAATTTTTCCTCCTTGTCATCTTCTCTTACTGACCTTACTAAGAAGGGACAACCCGATAAGGTCCAGTGGACGTCTGAATGTCAGACAGCATTTGATAATTTGGTGACAGCATTATCATCGTCACCCATTCTGATATTACCCGATTTTCGATCTAATTTTATCCTCAGAACGGATGCGTCGGACTCTGGTGTCGGCGCTTGTCTTCTACAGGAGAAGAACGAATGTTTACATCCTGTATGTTATGTCAGTAGGAAGTTATTGCAGAGAGAAAGAAAGTATTCTGTGATAGAGCGGGAGTGTCTTGCCATTGTGTGGTCCGTCCAGAAATTAGGACGTTATCTCATGGGACGAGAATTTTGTATCCAGACAGACCACAAGCCACTAACGTTTTTGTCGAAGAATCGTTCGTCCAGCCCACGCTTGTCTAGATGGGCATTGGCTTTGCAGCCGTATACCTTCGTTATTCAACCAATTCCAGGAACCAGCAATCATATCGCCGACTACCTTAGTCGAGCCTAGGGGAAGAGTTCAGGAGCTTATACATCGGAGGACAGGAACATTGACAGGATCTGTGTGAATGAGTCGTCGACTTTAAAATATTGACATTATAAATATGATATGAAGAATGGTTGATAGGTTGATTGGTTTTTGATTCTGTATTAGGTATTGTGTTTAGTTAGCTATTGATGATGTGATACATATATGCATAGTGCAGGGCATATTGATCCCCACATTTTCCCCTGATTCCGGTATTTTATGTGCTAGGGGCATTGGTAGGTCATTTTTATGTAAGTATTGCTCACGCTCACTCGTTGACAGTCATCTTGATGCGATTTGAAATTAATTGCATTAATTTTTTTCGGGTGGGGGATGTTGTCACGAGTGGAGTGAGCGATAGTTAATAATTACGGGGGGAAAGGAGGAGAGTAAAATTAACGCACGTAGACAAGTAAGGAAAAGCGTGCGTGTTATGAGTGGTGGGGGTCTGAATGAGGCGAAAGCGCTGTATTACTATCACTGCAAGTTAGAAGGTCCTAGAGAACGGACGCAAGAGAAAGCCCAGCGGGCGAACATAAGGAGAGCAGTCGGAAGACTTGGGAGTAGTGTTATTCCAGTGATGACTGGTAGGTGAAACGATGATTGATAATTATGATTGATGTATTATATTATATTCGTCTATTACCATGATGTAAATAAGTATATGTGAGGAATGTGGAAGTCCTTGATATTGGATATAGCAATGTGCGCCATGAGCGATAGATGAAAGTTGAGTTCATGGATTTGTAGCACGAGTGAGTATTGTGTACTACGATGGAGGTGTGTTACCGTAAGATGTTTGGTGAGTGAAATGTGAACTATTGTGTGTACGCTTCATGGGTTGTAAGGAGAGGTGGAGTGAATAGAAATGGTAGGGTATTATACCAATGTAATGTTATTCTTGTAGGTGTCGGGGACGGGCCGAAGAGCCACCTCGGTGAGCACAGGGGATAGGCCAGCATAGGGCCGGAGGCCACACATAGGCCAAGAGTGAGGCTGTCGGTGCAGGACAGTAGAGGCACTTAAAGTCGTGGCAGTCTGGCCACGGACAGGGACGTAGATATGAGCGTGAATGTGCTAATGTACTATTGCCATGTTGAGGGGCTATTGAAATGATAATGTACTATTGCCATGTTGATGGGCTATTGAAATGATAATGTGCTATTGCCCTGCTGAGGTGCTAGTGGAATGCTAAGGTGTTATGGCAATAGGAAGGTGATATTGAGAGACTGCGGTGCCAGTGAATTATTAATGTGCTATTAAGACCCTGAGGGGAGAGGCTGAGGCCGAAGTGTCTTTAGGAAGTAACTACCGGGTTGTGGATCCGAGGAAGAGTGCATGTGGGAATAAGGCCGTTGTACGGCAGTTAAATTCAATAATATAATGTATGTAATTGCGCTATTATCTGTATAATTATGTTTAATAAATGTGTGAGTCTGATGGGTTGTTCTGTTAAGTGTTAAACTTGTTCGTTCGTGATTGTTGTCCTGTCATAACTTATTACATCTCCCAGTCTGGGATTTGTGACACACTGCAAAATCTATAAAAGTGGACTATTCTTGTCAACAGGACAGGAATGCAGTAATTTACAAGCCAAACTAATCTGAAAACACCATACCTTCATACTAACAGACTTATAAACGCTAATTATTTTTCATCCATTTTGAAAAATATAATTTGAACGGCAAGTTTTCATGTCATATTCATAGCCAGAGATTTTGTTATTCTACCATCTCATAAGGTTTCTCGAAAAGGACCCATTAACATTAAATGGCAGAAAGTGCTTAAGTGGCATCTCTGTGACACAACGATGTGCAGTGATATCGGAGAAGTGGCTATCTACCGTTGCGCTATAGGTTCGCTCGACCTATCAAGTGAAGTGATGTTCTTGATACGATGGACTGATTTTGATCACAGTTGTCTAGATCTAGACTATATTATTATGCTTTGATAGCTCTTGCTCAAACAAACAAATCCACACAAACTCGTTCACTCTACTCCGTACCTTTCGATTAGGATGAAAACCACCGCATAGTGAAAAACATGCATAAAGCTAGGTAAAATCAGGTCAAACTTGGATTATAAAGCCTATTTTTATCCCCACTATTCTGCTGTCTACGGGGCCGCGTCTGGGCGCAGTCAAGTCCTCTTTGTCTTTGTTAATCACTGATTATGGGCCAGTTCATAAGGTGTAGGTCCCTACAAAGATGCTTTTCGGTGAGGGGTGTTGGACTGTAACAAACGCAAACAGCGAGGTAGAATTGAATGCTGAACTGACCAAATGGACTTGGAGTTAGGCTCGATGTGGAAAGCGTAGTCATTCTAGAATTAATATTCCAAGGGTAATCACTGATTATTTGATTATGAGGAAGCCTCGCCCCTGTGTACAAGACAGTCTGTCCCACCAATCGTCATACCTAGCAAAACTGAAGGCAAGGAAATCACAAGTACTATAACGCAAAAACACCATGTGCTGTGTTCTGTCGTTTGGAGACAGTACTACAGCTTAGAGATCCATTTCAGGATGTTATTGTTGTTTTCTTTTTTAGGACATTTCAGGTGTATGATGCGTTTGGCTGGACATTCCATAAGTAGGCGGGCGGACGGACAGACAGAAAAACAAACAGATAGGCAGACATTAGATAGAACAAAGTGCCAAATCATTAGGTCCTACATGTATTTGTTCACGTTCACTGTTGACTCAAGCATTTCCAATATGACATCAGTTTGACAAAAGCTCCGGATTGCGTAGGAACATCATAATTATGTTATGTTTCCAGCCATCAGGAGTTATATCTTATAAATTTCAGTTGACACTATGCATAATACGTAGCTTTTGATTATTTTTCATGTTGATTCTCAATTTTTACCATAACTACTATAGTATTATTAATTTTAGTAATACTTCAACTTTTATTCCAGCAGTGACTTCAGCAGCTGGCCCAGGTCTGAAATTCTCCAGAGTTATTTCCTACTTACGACAAACATCAGATCCTGACGTCATACCTATACCAGCTGGCACCGTCAATGAAACTCTGGAATTGAGAGTCATTCCTTCTCTTATCGATATCGCCGACGTGAACGAGGACACAAACGAGGTTGAACTCATCATCTTTCTCAAACAATACTGGGTGAACACAGCTCTCGTCTGGAACCGATCCAAGCCAGGGTTCGATACCAAACAAGTGGTGCTACCTCTGCGTTATTTGTGGTCACCCAATATTGGCTCCGAGTACATCAGAGGTGCCAAGATTGTCCTTTCGCCCGCAGATGTGGCTGTTGTTTGGTACAATGGCACCGTTCAGTGGATCCCTTTCCTCCGCATACGCATTGCCTGTGATACCGGTGCATCTAAAGACTATTTCAAAGTCGTGGAATGCAGTTTTACTCTAAGAGAGTGGGCTATCAGCGGGGCATACATCACTCTGGCCGATCCTGGTCCCAATGGCCTGGAAACATTCAATTTTTCCAAGAATTCTAAGTTCAAAATCCTCTCCACTAGTTCCAGGAAAGAAAGGCAGTACAGACCAGACAAAACGCCAGACCCATACGAGAATTTATTTTACAGTTTCTCGTTCCAGCGGGTTGCTTATGAGGATCACCACTCGCCTTCATTTAGGGTAGTTTAATTCATGGATGTTGTGTACGTAAATATCTTCCATGTAATAATAGTTTCATATGTTTAAATTCTTGTACTCTATTTACGTCGTCAATAAACATATAATTCCTTCCAAATTTAGTTTCTTTGTGAAAATGATATATTATTGTTCTTTTTTCACCCATGAGCCTGGAAAAATCAAATTCAATGTAACTCTCAGTTACTCCAACATATTGCGTTCGTGTTTGTTAGTATTTCATACAAACATCACGGGTACAAGAAGGCCTGAAGTATTGGATTATCTACTTCATAAAGTAAATGTCAGTAGCTACAGTCATTATGTTCAATGGGATGTGGATGAAATCTTTTTCAAACACACTTGGAGCCCTCCATAAAGTATGTACACTCGCTTTTAGTAATTTTACCTACCCCTTTCCTCCTATGTATGCCTTTCATCATATGTTTGGCTTCAACACCCTAGTGCCAGCATATGGCCATTAGAACAGTGAATGTCCATGGTACAACTTTGGTACATTCTAAAGCTTTAAGCGACATTTTTCATGAATCATTTGATTATTTCGTTTTAACACAGCCTACATTCGATTTTTACATTACCCAAAAACTTGTCTTGCTGAAAAAAGGAGAAATAAATATCAAACTGTTTAATTCGTGTTACCCTCCCACCCAACCATCAACCATTACACTTTTCATAGGCAGTGGGCAAACTCACCCTCCCCGCCTCCAAGAGTATGTACACGTATTTTATGCAAGGTCCCTACCATGATGCCTGGCCCCCTACCATGATGCCTGCCCCCTACCATGATGCCTGCCTCCTACACAAATGCATCAACTATTGCCACAGAACCATACTAGGCAGATAAACACAACAAGTTTTCTGTACACCTTACTTTTATTTGGCATTAAAGTACCAGAGCAGTTGTATCAAATATCACTTTGCACCCACACCAACCTATAAGCTGAAAGTCAGTAATAAAAATTTATGCAGAATACTACTAAGGGCATCTACGCTGGTGACACTCCTATTTCATTAAAAACAATACTTATATCTGATTACCTGTAGTCTGAATCAATCTAACACAGATGTGAGATAAAGCATGAATGGTTAACAAGCCAAACACTTTCATCCCCCCTTTAGCACAATAAAAAAATAATACACGCATACACAAGTATTACAAAATGATGCAATGTTACGATGATAAACAACAGCAGCAAAACATGGCAAAAGTATACATTTCTGTTTTGATGCCCTCCGAAATACTCTTCTAACACAGACAGCAAAATGGCAGTGTCTAAAACTAATTACTACCAAGGTTTAATAAAAGCACAAAAATGACTTCTGTCAAAATTATTTTGAATAAAACGTGGATCATGTATACCCTGTAGCCATTATCTCCCAGCATATAAATCCACACTAAAACCTTCACAATGCCCAGAATCACTCACCCTATTATCTTACATCCAGTATAACATTTCTGGCAGCCAAACTCAAGGTATAAGGATACAGTATTTCCTTATGTCTTGACATGTCCATATAAAGAATGACTCAGCGTTGCGTATATGTGTGTTATAATGTGTGTATAAATGATCACAAGCACTAGCATGTAAAAATCTGATATTGTAAGAAACCATACAAAGAACTACACCTTTAAATATAACCATAGGTATAAAGCAAATTCTATCAAAACTTCCTGAGTGTCTTTACTTCCACAGGGAAGACAAGACTGCTTCCCTCGCTGTGAAACATCACCTTGCAAGAGCAGTTAATATTTCATGTTTACTGTTCTAAAATAATGATAGAGAAAACAAAGGGAACAACTAGCTACAAGTTGTTGGGCGTTATTTTTCTTTTCTTCTTTTTTTTCTTCAATATTACAGCTGTTGTAACACACAAGAGTGTGTACCATCAACAACACAAAATGGCAAGGTTAATCCTGATCAACAGGTTTCTGAGAGGTACCAAAAATGCCAGAGCTGGCACATTCCTTCCAATTCAAACTAAGTGCAGATAACCAGGTTTCTACATTTCAGAAATACCACTACGTAACTTCATGATAATTAACAAAACTCTCTACCGCACTCATTCAGGTGCAGCACAAGAAAATCTTTGTCTTACTAAGACAAAAATTAAATTTTCTCTAAATGCATTAATAGTATTTTTTTATTTCTTGCTGACCATGGCAAAAGAGAGACATATTAAAATACATCAGTCATCCAACTTGTACCCGAAGTCCAGTAAAAACCTGAACCTGGATACAGAACATATAAAGCAGGTCTTTAGGCATGGGTAGCATTAAGCTGAGACTTTTGACTAGCCAAAAGATCTCATCCTGGCAGTTCAGCCACTAAGATGATATAATCAACCAAGACAGACTGACAGCTGTACATTTCTACACACAAAACGCAGGACTGCAGCTTGCACTTCTCCATCACAGAGAGGATCTCACCAATAGCGATGGACATCAGTCTAAGAGGCACACAGCTTTACCAATCTCTCCAAGCAGAACAAAGTTAGGTAACTAATGGGATTAGGTTATCTCCTCACAATATTCACAATCTCATCCATTCACACTTACCAGCCATGAGAGTGTATTACAAAGTCAGAGGGTTCCACAACTAAAAATTAGATGGACATTTATGATAAAATGATATTCTATAGTACTGGTAGAAAAAAGTAGTCATAATCATGTAAAAATTTGAGACTATAAGTGATGACACAACTGTCATGATTCGGATATTGTTAAAACTCACGCAGAGAGTGAGTTGTTGTTGTTTACCAGGGCCATGAGAAATTGGCTGGTGGCCTTGAACGGTCCTCGCCAAATTATAGTTGGTGAGTAAATAAATGTAGAGTTAAACTGCTAGAGTCACGCTTGTCGGCTTTAATGTTCGTGATTAATAAGTAATGGAGTAGGGGTGAAACAAGGTGGGGACAGTTGACATTGTTAAGTATGACTAGACAAGTTTTGCACGTTAACTGGCTGGTAGAATAGTGCAGACGTATTACTACAGTTAAAATGGTGGGAGGTTTCGACCTATGAGATAGCTGAACTAATTGGGCCAGCGGACTAGCACGCTGGGTAGTTGGTTAGTATATAACATCGTGTAACGTTCAGATTTGGGGAATACAGACGAGAGAAGCATCGTTTCGTGAAGTATCTCCGGTTGGCCAGTACCTGAACTGTGTGGTCTGAAGACTAAGAAGTCCTTGCTAACGGACTGACTGAGCTCTAGAAAGAAAGGTCTGAGTGGGCTGACCTTTGAAAGCCCACGCTGCGCTATTTTGATGTTCGCGCCTCTCAGTAGGCGTGAGCAATGGTAATATATCTTAATTATTCAAGTATAATAGAGATCGGAGATAGAGAGAGAACTACAGCCTCATAGGAAGACTAAGGAAACCCCAGCTGGCACTCGACCACGAGTGTCCTGTATGATAGATCTATTGCCATAGTATGATTGGAATAATATAGCACATTGTTGATGAATTGAATAGTGATTGTGCATAAAATATAGTCTTTTGGCAACTGCTTAAATTACCTACAAGCCGAAGAGTGCTTCTGTAGGCTTTGAACGTACTGGGCTCTCCTAACATTTAAGCCCATATGATTTATGGAGAGTTTGCCTGGCGACTGGCCAGTGGCGACTCAACTGTCACTTTAAATTGATATCCAGTTTCGTATAATATACCTATTTACTATTGATTGCAGTACCTTCATAGTTACATGAATATCATTGGTTAAGTTATTAATTAGAGTTTTTGGTTTGAATATATACCTCTATTGTCTTTTGTTTTGTTATTAATATTTATGTAAACTATGGCCTGACCGGCCTGACATATATACGCTCTAGTTATTTAGTACTTTTCTTGTGTGGTTGTGTCCGAGTGTGAGTTAGCTGCCTCTCGTGCAGTCGTAACATCCCCAAGACCCTAACTCTGCTCGTGACATCTGGAGGGGACCCCACTGACATCTGAAGAGGACCCGTCACCTTCTGATATCTAGAGAACACTACTATCATCGGAAGAGGACCCCGTCAACAGCTGCAGATCTACCACTCTAAGACTCCACTGTTATTTATGTAATTTTTGTAGTTTATAGTTTTGTATACTGCTGATTTTTTTGTTTTTGTTTCTCCCCTACATGTCTGGCATGTCCTCTCGTCATTGATCCTGGGACCACTACGAGGGACTGACAGCTAGCATCAGGAAAAGACAAGACCAGCGCTGTGGACCAAAGGAAAGAGCCAGTCCATTTTGCCCAGTTAAGTGAACCATCTGTATTTGTCTTCGTTTGAGGGGTTCGTCGTTCCAGCTCCCCTACTTTTGACAGGCATTATTTTTTTCTTTTGTGTTAGATTAGATAGGCGGGAGGTTGGAAGGGATCGAGACTTAGCATACCTCTTTTTGCCAGACTAGCAGATCTAGATGGCGTTTAAAACGGATAGGAGATTTGCTTTGCCTTGAATAGTTCTGTAGGGACCTGTTATTCGTATAGATTGTTAGCGTTCTATCTTCCTGGTACTTTTAGGAAGACGTCTCTTTTGTGCTTTTCTTACCTTTCTGTACATAGTTTCAGGTTAGTCAGGTCTGTTGTCGTTCGTGCTTTCTGTTAGTCTAGCGTCTTATTGTAATTTATCGTTCGTTCTGTTACTCTTGCGTCTTGTTTGTAATGTATTACCTTTTTATATATTCGTTATATAGTATTTATCTTTCTTGGTTACACTTATTTTTTATATATTTTTTTTTGATTACATACTTCCATTGATTCACGTGTTTTGACACGTTGAGCGGTTTTTAGAGGTAACTTGGCTTGGTGAGAGGGAAAAGTTTTTAAGAATTAACCCTCCTGGGCTGTAGAGTGACAACACTGTTTAAGTGACAACTATTATTGAATTGTTGGAATCCGTGCAGTGAGTACACTGCCAGTTCTTGCTAATTATTAATTTATACCGATCTCGTCTTTAAATTGACGGGCCCCCGAGAGGACAGTATTAGACTGTTTAGGGAGGTGACCTTTTTGTGTAGTGATGAGTAGTGAGTATTGGTTTTATTGTCGGCTGATGCCGCCGCCCGAAGGAGCAATAAATTGTCTCAGGGGAAGAGTCTGTATCAGTGTCGAGGTGATATCAATATAAGAGCTATGTGAATTATATATATTGAGGATACTTTTTTTTAGTCGTCTGCGTATGACGTCGACCCGAGGAGAGCAATAATGAGATTGCCTCGTGGGATGGATGATATTGGTATTTTTCGATTATTTGAGAGATATTTTGCAGTGGTAACAGAGGACACTGCGTGTTCGCGTTTTGAGATATTTTGCAGTGGTAACAGAGGACACTGCGTGGTCGCGTTTTAAGAAGTTTTGGAGAAGTGTGGAGTTGTTTTTTATACAACCGATTATGACTATGATTTTCCGCGTTTCGTGGACCATCTAACGTAATACTATATATGACAAGTAAGAATAACCGATTATGATTGTGACTATCCATGTGGCCAGTGGATGAGTTACCTAAGAACATACCCGATATGGATATTGAATTGAACCGATTATGACTATATTACCGAGATGACTGTGACACTTGACGTGTGCATGGCTTGCGTACGGAAACGGCGCATTAAATTAACTGCTATCGCCTCGTGGCATCTCATCTATACCGGATTGGATGTTGGAAAGATTTAATTGTAATGTTATTTGAGATCTAGATTAGTGTTAAATGCGAGAAGCGCTACATGAAATTTGAACGAGAACATCAGATTAATTTATCTTAAGGACGCTTCTGTTAGTGTTAATTAAGCTTAACTATGCCGAAATTTCTAGTTGTGATGCACCAGAGATTTTGTTCTCGTATTTTAGTCTGTCATGTGTACTGGGGTTGGATAGGATTAGCACCTCATTCTGAGACCGAGGGATGGTATCACATATTGTTCACCCATTGTGAACACTTTTCACCTACCCCTGTGCTTTCCTTTGTTCCAACAGCTATTTTACTGACGTCGACCCGTATTTTGGCCACACCAGACGTTGTTGCCCAGGGTCGAGGACGAGAGGTCATGGCAGACCAGGAGTCCAGATCCACTAATGCCATCGATGCTACTATAGTTATCTTTTCTTGAGTATTATTCATTGTATGTATGCATTCCTGATGACATTCGCACAGGATCAGTGTTGTACTCTAAAATTTTAGAGTTATGATTGTTAATGTCTACCTATTTAGAGGTAAGATTTAATCCTCAGAGAGATATATACTTTTGGACGGAGCCTTAAGATTTTCATGAAGTTTTGTCCATCAATGATACCCGTCCTGTAGGTTTTTTTCAACTTTAGTACTAGTCTTAGTTAGTACCTAGTATTCTTAGTTAAGTTAACCTTTCGAGCAATTTCTCGACTCATGCCTTCCCTTTACGATAATAATTTATATCGTTAAAATTGCAAATTTTAACTGGGGTGGGGGATGTGTCATGATTCGGATATTGTTAAAACTCACGCAGAGAGTGAGTTGTTGTTGTTTACCAGGGCCATGAGAAATTGGCTGGTGGCCTTGAACGGTCCTCGCCAAATTATAGTTGGTGAGTAAATAAATGTAGAGTTAAACTGCTAGAGTCACGCTTGTCGGCTTTAATGTTCGTGATTAATAAGTAATGGAGTAGGGGTGAAACAAGGTGGGGACAGTTGACATTGTTAAGTATGACTAGACAAGTTTTGCACGTTAACTGGCTGGTAGAATAGTGCAGACGTATTACTACAGTTAAAATGGTGGGAGGTTTCGACCTATGAGATAGCTGAACTAATTGGGCCAGCGGACTAGCACGCTGGGTAGTTGGTTAGTATATAACATCGTGTAACGTTCAGATTTGGGGAATACAGACGAGAGAAGCATCGTTTCGTGAAGTATCTCCGGTTGGCCAGTACCTGAACTGTGTGGTCTGAAGACTAAGAAGTCCTTGCTAACGGACTGACTGAGCTCTAGAAAGAAAGGTCTGAGTGGGCTGACCTTTGAAAGCCCACGCTGCGCTATTTTGATGTTCGCGCCTCTCAGTAGGCGTGAGCAATGGTAATATATCTTAATTATTCAAGTATAATAGAGATCGGAGATAGAGAGAGAACTACAGCCTCATAGGAAGACTAAGGAAACCCCAGCTGGCACTCGACCACGAGTGTCCTGTATGATAGATCTATTGCCATAGTATGATTGGAATAATATAGCACATTGTTGATGAATTGAATAGTGATTGTGCATAAAATATAGTCTTTTGGCAACTGCTTAAATTACCTACAAGCCGAAGAGTGCTTCTGTAGGCTTTGAACGTACTGGGCTCTCCTAACATTTAAGCCCATATGATTTATGGAGAGTTTGCCTGGCGACTGGCCAGTGGCGACTCAACTGTCACTTTAAATTGATATCCAGTTTCGTATAATATACCTATTTACTATTGATTGCAGTACCTTCATAGTTACATGAATATCATTGGTTAAGTTATTAATTAGAGTTTTTGGTTTGAATATATACCTCTATTGTCTTTTGTTTTGTTATTAATATTTATGTAAACTATGGCCTGACCGGCCTGACATATATACGCTCTAGTTATTTAGTACTTTTCTTGTGTGGTTGTGTCCGAGTGTGAGTTAGCTGCCTCTCGTGCAGTCGTAACATCCCCAAGACCCTAACTCTGCTCGTGACAACAACAAATTTTTCTCACTCACCATCAACAAGGTGTTCTACTCTAAGTAAATCACCATCAATTTCATCCTATCCTGCCCTAATCTCTTCAGGGTTTATTAATGATTGACACAGAACATTTCCCCCATGATGACATCTCACACAACAACTGTCACAAATACAATGCAATACTCATTTGATTTGCTAGCTCTGCTTAATATGATATAGAAAGAGTCACACCAATAAAGAGAGCCAAGCAAACAAGAATATATTATATATTTCAAGGTATATGCATCATCTCCTAAACACATACAACAAAGCAAGGGTTTTATCCTTGTAATAAAACTGGTTTCGTGCACATTTCATTTACCAAGATTGGAACAAGTTCATTACAAAGCAGATGTTGAAGATGTACGACAAGTAAAAGCAGTGCTAAAAAAGAAAGTACAAATTCTAGTCCAACTCAAATTACCACTTGAGGACTGAGCCAGGAGTAAAGATGCTCTATCACTAGAACACATCAACTTCACAAGACACTGGAAATCTTTTTGTTTTGTTTTGTTTCCATCTTTTCAAAATTTATTCTTCAACTATCCCAAGCTGTACAGGTGAATATTCTCCTATGAGCAGGTCTAACAAACAGACCTACTCAGATGGTTGAAAATGGCTGCGGGCAGCGCAAAAATAGGAATTTGCACTATCATTTTTCACTCCAACTTGCGTTCAATGTTAAGTTAATTGCAATAAAAGTTTTACCGTGTGTATTTCCTCTTCTCAAAACTGCATGTTTCAAAGCACAAAAGCTTTTTGATTTGATGGTGAAATGGATTTGAAAGACGTCACTAATTTGTTAGTCATTCCCAGTTTGTCGTTTTTGTTGTGGCGAAATTTACTTCCCATGTTATATAAATGCACCATGCATCGCAACGAAAAAAGCTTTCGTCTTGCGGTTTCAAGCATTTGGAAGCTGAATGTTTTCCCTGCAGTTTCATAAAACACACGCCACACTTGCCCATCGCCATGGTATTTGAAATTTGAGTTGAAGATAAACTTTCATTTTTTTTACAGCCTTCCAGATGCTAAAATTTGGCTCATGTTACATTGTCAACATCTACATTTATTCGCTTCGTCTGAAAGTTTCTGCAAAATCATCCATGTTCTCTTGAGACTGCAAGAGATTGCTAAAAACATCCACCCTCCAACTCTCAACACTTGATTCTGATCATGGCTGCCGTTCCCACTATGCAGTAACCCCCGCCAGAGGAGGCAATTGACAACAAAGTTTTATAAACAAATTCAGCCATGAACTTAATGAGAAATTTCACATGTGCAAGCGGTACACTTTTACCTGATTGAAAAAAAGTTAAACTGACTTACTACAAGCACATGTTTTGATAACAGAAATTTGTAGCCTAAAATTCAGAGATTACAAACAGTGATGAGCCTGACATTCTTCTGTCTTCAGTATATAACTGCCAACTCTGCAAAATCCTGAACATCTTTAAGCATTTGGAGATATGCTGTGACCTTAATATTTTCTCTGTGCCCTTTGTATTCTAGTTTATTCATTTTCAGAAAGGTTTTAGCACAAAAATGACAAACTTTATGTGAAAACATCTTATTTGTTGTCATTAGAGAGGGTATAAAGATGGCTTATTTTCACCTTGAAACGAGGCAAAGCAAATAAAAATTCATAAAAAATGTATTTATATTTATCAACCAATTTGATTTTAAAAGTTTTGTCCGGCTGGTTTTATTGTTGTCCTCCTAAATACACAGTTTCATTTTCCTTTCAGGCATAATGAAAAATCAGTTTGTGGTACTTACTATAAAATAGGTATTTTCACTTCATACACCTGAAAATGCATGTACATATTTACTCAGTATTCTAAGATTATACCTTCATCTCTAAAGAATGTATAATATATAAAAGCAATTCAAAACTCTAACACTGTGACTGTTCTGCAGCATCCAAATTCTACAATGACTTTGGGCAAATTTAAAAACACAATACATACATCTCACTTAATAAAGATGACTGACTCAGAAGGACATTTGTGTGAAAAAACACACCCACACACAAAAAGATAACACATCATAAATTGTTCATGGCACTGCAAATGGAAGTTTGGGGTAAAAAAAAGTTACATCTTATTCAAGACAAAGCCTTTCTCTACTTATTAACATTTGGAGTTTTTCCACACCTATACTTAAGACACCGTTCCACCTGGTCGCTATCGGTCCTGGTTGAGTCTGAATAAGTAGCAATAATATACATACATACATATATCAATCACTATAATCAAGATGGGTGTTAGGAATAAATAAAGTGATATAGGTCTATGTGCACATGAACCCAAGCTTTAGTTGCAATGAGAAAAGGGAATACTGAACACAAAAAATACATATTTTCAGACTTTGCAGCTCAGATAGTGCTGATGCATTTGATATTTGTATAAAACATCCACACATTACAATGCTACGCAGGCAAGCTTGGCAAAGAGTTGAAGCATATGAAGTGCTTTTTTGTCTTTAGACGGAAAAAAAGAAAAAATTCAGAGTATAACCAGGTTTTAATGACAAACTAAGAACTCGTAAAAGCATTCAGAAGGAATGAGTACAACAAATGTACCTCTCACCAATGACATGTTGATTATAGCAGACTCGGTAGATTATAGTTTTAAAAAGATCATTCGGAACACAGCATCATTTGTGTGTGGTTCTTTGGTACTTTATTATCAAACAATACATCTCATAATCCATATTTAACAAATACACAACCTAAAACTATAATTTTAACTCAACTGCCGTCAGGCACTCCCGTGGTAACATGAGATGAACGCCGGCCCATACCAGTCACTTGGCGCGAAGCGTTCGACCAGTTCACACGCTACCGTAAATTCTCCCACCGTGGAATATAATCCTGCTACTTTTAGTAGTTGCCTAGTGGTGTTATAATTTCTTTGTGGATTATACCGGCTCCCAGACGATACTTACGGAAGGGTAAAGTACTGTTCGTTTCATTTCTAGTGGTTAAAATTACTTGGACCTACTGTTTCAGTTTGATATTTCATTATCTAACTGGCATTAAGTTCGACCTTGCATAACACGATATTAATTAAGTCTATGTGTACTCTGCCCTCTGGGACATTGAATCATCTGCCTTCTGGGCCAAATCCCATAACAATATTTCAGTCTTTGTTGATTAGCAACTCCCAGCCCTCTGGGCACTTGATACTCATCAAAAATTTCCACGGTTTGATAACTCCCAAAAACAGTTTGCCGCCCTTTGAACAAAGTACGTAAGTCCTCTGGACAATTGGCTTTGCCGCCTTCTGGGCAATTGTTTTATACAGCTTTCTGGGCAATTGTTTTATACAGCCTTCTGGGCAATTGTTTTATACAGCCTTCTGGGCAATTGTTTTATACAGCCTTCTGGGCAATTGTTTTATACAGCCTTCTGGGCAGTTGTTTTATACAGCCTTCTGGGCAATTGTTTTATACAGCCTTCTGGGATATTATTTTATTTAGCTCTCCTGGCAATCGTATTATACCCTTCTGGGTAAATTTATATTACAGCCTTTGAGCAACGAAAATTTCTATCAATATTAGATCTAGATCTATATATCTTTGTCCCAGTTCCCCGGAATACCGTTATAAAACATTTTCAGCAAAACATATTATTAGTATTTCCTGGCTCTCCCAATCAACTAGTTAAAGCACACGACAAAATGGATCAAGATGCGATTTCGATTCCCGAAGAGGGAGAAATAGAAACAACAGACACCACAAATGATCGAAATCTTCAGGAAATTCTAGAAAGAAATAATGAAATAATGTCAAATGTCTTGCTGATTATAAAACAGCAAAGAGACAGGAAGCGCAAACGTTCGCCCTCCTCTTCATCCTCCTCCTCTTCGTCATCTACATCGTCCTTATCATCAGTTGCACCAACACGGGGCCGATCAGGCATGAAAAAGACAAAGAAAATACCAGCAAAAAAGAGCGGGGGAAAAGGGAGAGCCACAGAAGTCGCACCATCTGACCCCGCACAACTTTCGTCAGGTGAGGAATTTCTCACAGAGGCGATAGCCAGAAATTCCTCAGATGAAGGTGAAACCTCGCCTACCGGGAAACATGACCCTGGGGAAAATTCAGACAGTGATACTGACTGGTTTAAAGAGGCGAACGCTGAATTTGAAGCGGACAATGAGATTGGAGATCCCATATCGGAGAATTTAGCATTGTTCATAGAAAAACGGTTTTCAGGACCACCCAAGGAAGACAAAATAAAAGAAAAGGTGACAACCTATAAACAACCGAAAAACTGTCCCGCTCTGTCTGTGCGACAAACGAACAAAGAAATCTGGACCATGCTAAGGGGACATAATAAAAAGACAGACATGAAACTGTCAGGTCTGCAGAAAAATGTCAGCAAAGCCACAATTGCCATAGCCAGATCGGCTGACATAATTACCGAAATGGCAAAATCCGGGAAAGATCGCGGCATTGAGGCAAAAAGGGCTATAAAAGGGTTGACAGACGCCGTGTCGTTCCTAGGGAATGCGCAGCAAAAAATCACGGCACAAAGGAAAGAATCACAAAGAACGGCGCTCCCATATGATATGCGGGGTATCTGTGACATGCCATCCGATGGAAATCAGTGGCTATACGGTGATGACCTCAAAAGTCAGATAAAGGAGGCCAAAGAAAGGAAGCGATTAACATCGCAGTCAAGACCATTCTATGCACCCTCCAGCTCGCGTACCCCCCACGCACCCAACTATTACAACCGCAAAAATAGAGGGCATTTTTTAGCCAAGCGCGGGGGTCAGACAGCCGGCCAGAGGAGGCGGGGCCAAGCGAGCTACGCTTCCAATCAAGGAGGCTGGAACAGAAAACCAGCGATGCGCAAATAATGACCACAATAGAAGGAAAACAGGTAAGAGTTGAAGATTCTGAGGAAATCAAACGATTGCTGGAAATCAAGGTCGGCCGGTTCCAGGCCGGACAAATAAAAGATCGTAAAGAAGAATGGGAGCAATTTACATCAGATCAAACAATCCTGTCTATGATCACAGGTACTACAATAGAATTCAATGACCACATAGAACAAAGCAAACAAGCTCTTGACTCGAGTTATTTCATGAGCAGTCAAGAAAAAGAAATAGTGGATAAAGAAATTAAAAGTCTCCTAAAAACAGGAGTAATAGCAAAATCAAACCATGAGGATGGAGAGTTTATTTCGGGGATTTTCACCAGAGAGAGAAAAGTGATGGCTGTCATAGGATGATCCTGAATCTAAAGGAATTTAACAAAAATGTTGAATATAAAAAGTTTAAAATGGACACTTTCAAAGCTGCATTAAATCTGGTTGCACCGAATTGCTGGATGGCCAGCACAGATCTGGTTTCTGCATACTACTGCGTTCCAATAGCTAAAGAAGACAGAAAATATCTGAAATTCTTATGGCATGGGGACCTGTACGAATACACATGTTACAGCAATGGACTGGCACAGTGCCCCAGGTGCTTTACAAAAATCACAAAACCCATTTATGCTCATCTGCACAGCTTGGGGCACACAATCACAGGCTATCTAGACGACTCCCTGCTAATAGCAGAAGAAAGAGAAGAATGCCTGGCAACCATAGGAGATACCATTGCAGCATTTGACCAGTTAGGTTTTATAGTACACCCAGACAAGTCAGCGCTAACACCAATGCAAGAAATTACGTATCTGGGGTTCATTATTAACTCAAGAGACATGACAGTCAGACTCACTGAGAAAAGAAAAGAGACACTTTTTCAATGTTGTGAATTGATTTCCAGCAATCGTTTCAATAAAATAAGGGACGTAGCCCGACTCATTGGATTAATCGTAGCTAGCTTTCCTGCTGTACAGCATGGCCCCTTATATTATCGGCACTTAGAAAAGGGAAAAATGAAGGCCCTTAAGGCCAATGCTAATAAGTGGGACAAACAAATGACGTCGTCATCAAAAGCCACTGAAGAAATACAATGGTGGAAGCAGAACATTGCCTGTTCATTTAGCCCGATCCATCAGCCTGACCCCAAAATCATCATAAAAACTGATGCTAGCATGGAGGCTTGGGGTGCAGTTTGGGAAAGTGTTAGGACAGGGGGTGCTTGGTTGCATGAGGAAGCCAAACACATGCATATAAATGAACTTGAAATGCTGGCAGCATTTTTAGGATTAAAAACATTTTCAAAAAACATAACAAAGGCACATGTCCAAATTTACATGGATAACACAGCTGCCATGGCCTGTCTGAACAAAATGGGCTCGAGTAAATCAGAGAGATTGAATGAATTGGCCAAAGAGATATGGGAATGGTGCATAGAACGAAACATTTGGCTCTCTGTGGCAAGAATACCAGGGTCTGAAAACATAGAGGCTGACTATGAAAGCCGACATGTTAATCTTGATACGGAATGGAAACTAAATTCAGAGCTATTGAAGTCATCACTTAAAATATTAGACTATGCACCTGACATGGATCTTTTTGCGTCCAGATTAAATTATCAATTTAACAATTACATGTCATTCAGACCAGATGCAGGAGCGGTTGGGATCGATGCCTTCACAGTACACTGGAAAGATTATAATCTGTTTGCATTTCCACCATTTTCTCTGTTACCCAGGGTGCTGCAGAAGATCAAGAGAGATTCAGCAACAGGAGTAGTGGTTGCGCCATTCTGGCCCACACAAGCATTTTTTCCAGTTCTGATGAAACAGCTGATCGACAACCCTGTTCTACTGTCGGCACGAAAAAACCTGTTAACTCTCCCCAGCCACCCGGATGTTCTACATCCATTACAGAAGAAGCTCAGACTCTTAGTATGCAAAGTATCAGGGACAGATACAAAGATCAGGGGTTTTCAGAAAAGGCTACCGAAGTCATTATGGCCTCTTGGAGGCCAAACACCAAAAAAGTCTATGATTCATACATTAGAAAGTGGAGAAGGTATGCGGCTAGGGTCAAAGTGGATCCAGTTTCGCCGCCTTTAGCAGCAGCAATTAATTTTTTGACAGAGTTACTTACTGAAGGGGCCTCTTGTTCAGCCTTATGTACTGCAAGGTCAGCCCTCTCATGTTACTTGAACATAGATGACTTCGGTAACCTGGACTGTGTAAAACGATTCATAAAAGGAGCATTTGAACAAAACCCTTCACTCCCACCGAAAAGTCAAACTGCTACGTGGGACCCTCAGCAAGTGCTGAATTTCCTAGAACCTTGGTTTCCTCATGACTCGCTCACATTAAAAGAGTTAACTTTAAAGCTGACTATGTTGTTAGCACTTCTGTCCGGTCAGCGTTGTCAAACCATTCACTCATTAGAAATAGACAACATGAAAATTACAGGTGACAAATGTGTATTCTACATTAGCAAATTGTTGAAGCACTCTAGAAGAGGTCATCACCAGGAACCGATAGAATTTTTAGCATTTCTCGAAAATAGAAGCTTATGCATTGTGCACATCATGAAAGAATACCTGAAGAGGACAAAAGACTATAGAACTCAGAAGAAAAGTACACGATTACTCCTTAGTTTTCATGTCCCCCACAAGCCAGTAAGCAAAGACACCATTAGAAGATGGATCAAGACTGTCATGGAAATGGCAGGGATTGACACACAAACCTTCACTGCACATAGTACGCGAGCAGCAAGCACGTCGTTCACGCTAAAGGCAGGCATACCAGTAAAAACAATCTTAGCTGCTGCTGGGTGGTCCCAGGAAAGTACTTTTGCCAAATTTTACAAGAAAGAAATTAAGTCAAATTTTGGACAAAAATTATTAGAGGCATATTTTCCGAAAAAACCTACATAGAACACTTTCCTGCATACATATCTTTGTAGTCACTACTGTTTCTGGTTCGTACAAGGACCAAATTCTAATCTCTTTTGATATTGTTCATACAGCGAATAACCTACTGTGTGACTTAATGTACTTAATTATATGTATATAGTCACAAGCTCCACTAATTCTGATATTATTGTGTTATGATTCTTGCATGACAGCATATACATCATGTTGTTACATCTTGACAGCTGTGTCAAGCGTTTGTATATATAGATATGCTTTTAGTGATGCTCTGTTTGCCAACCACTGCATTATTTTTAGACAATATGACTGGTGAAAGTTGAAGTCCAACATTAAAGATGCTAACAAGGAACCCACCTAATTCTTCCGACTTATGTATAATATCTTTGATAAATTTGAGAACAGTCACAGTTGTGTCTCTAAAATCTCATGTTACCACGGGAGTGCCTGACGGCAGTTGAGTTAAAATTGTAGAAACAATCGAGGCTTACCTGTAAGGTGATGATTGTTTCTGATTTTGACGATCTGTCGTCAGGAACGGAGTGGTAAGATGCCCTCCCGATATCCCTCCCGAAAACATAGGATGAATTATACATCCATTTTTATAGTATAACTATTACTTAAGCAAAGCGTCACCAGGTTCTCACAACTGTGACTGGCTAAAGTGTGACTGGTATGGGCCGGCGTTCATCTCATCTTACCACTCCGTTCCTGACGACAGATCGTCAAAATCAGAAACAATCATCACCTTACAGGTAAGCCTCGATTGTTTCTACAATTATGAGTTACTAAAGTTGGAGTCTGGCAAAATTATATCTAACATGAGGTTTCTCTATGTAAGACTACCTGAGCTTAAAATTTCAAGTCACTCGCAAATTATATAACATTTCTGCATTTGTGGCACCAAGACCAACTATTCACTGCATACACCAAAATTTAGAGCTGACCTGGTCATTTTCTCTGTAAAAGTCACAGAATGTTCTAAACCTATTTATGTAAAATTTCATTAAAAATGGCTGATTCCGTATCAATTTTGTGGCAAGTGCTGATGGCACAGCATTATTCCAATGCATAAGAGTAACATGTATCATAGTGTAGGTGCTCCTCAGAACAAATACTTGTCAAACAACTCCATTATATTCCTAAAGAGTAAAGATATGTAGGCACCGCCTACGTATTACATGTGTAATCTGGTCTGTGCCATCAATCATTTTGCAGTTTTTATCTTTCTTCTTTCTCAATTACACCAATTATTTAATAAGTGTCTGCCAAAAAACAACATATGTCATGACTGCCATTCAACAGAGGTCTTTTTTTTCAGTGAAATTTACAGACTATGAACAAACCATCTCCATCCTCCAAATTGTTCCCTAATATCTTGATGGAAACTATCTGAGTCAGAAGTTTTCCTTTCACAATACATTATGAACCACATTTACATCGGAACAGCCGGCACAAGAAAAAGCAAAATCATGAGCTCAGCTTTTCTTACACACCATTAGTGTCCTCTTTGACTCTCAGGTCATACATAGTTTCCAGTATAGTAGCTGCACTCCAAGCTTGTGTTCGGCAGCTTCCATGGCAATACTGCATAAAATAAAAATATATAAATGTAGTCTTTTCCTAAAGAAACACTGATAACTTTCTCAATACAATTGATATTGAAGGCAGAATCTGAAATTTCTAATTCCTATTTTGATTTCCCACTGATCTGACCCATTTTTTTTTACCTCCAATGCTCCCTAAAATGGTGTCTGTTTTTTGTTCCAGTACAGATAATGATGCCATGTTTGAGACTGCTTGCAATGAAATTTAACTGACTACAGTAAAGCAAGAAGAAAAAAGTAAAGTGTAAAGATTTGCCCTAAGGATTCGATGATTAGCTTCAGTGCCTTTTTGAAAATATTGAGTCGAGCATTCCAGTATGGTACTGGAAGAGAAATACAGGAAATCGGAATCAGAAACAGAAAGCTTCATTTTGATTTCATAATTGCATAAACAAAGTGGACTTTCTGCTAAGTTTGATACTGATGTCATAATAGTACACAAAGATCTTCTTATGGCATCACATTCCGATAAATGTATAGAAAGGTGCACTGCCAGAGAATCAACACATCTACCTTCAACAGGTCAGAAAATCTATGACCTTGGTAAACGTTTATCCTTTCCAGTGTTAAATAATAGCTAATATGCAGTACTAAAGTACCCAGACATATCTTTTAGATTTTGATCAAGCCACTGACTGAGTCCTTGTATTAGTAGAAATATAGGGCAAGATTTGGCAAAGTTTGGAAAACACATGGAAACATATTATCTGTCACTTGGCATAAATATAAACACACTTGCAAATGCACAATTTTCGCATTGTTGCTTCTATTTTTAATCACGAACTTTTTTTAAATGCAGAATCAAGGTGTGGGCCACATTTCTGTTTCTTTCATATACAGTTCCTCTATTAATCTCTTAAAAAAAAGAAAAATGGCCTTCAAAAATGCAAGGTAGGTAAATTAGGAAAGTTTAACAGCCTAATGCCAGGTAATTAATTATGCTGACTGTATTTCAAGTGAATAACAGTTTGCTTCCATGTATCTTAGGGATCCTTACCTGGCCATTGGAGTTCGTGAGCTCTGGCAATCCCTGCCATGGGCTGTTGAGAATTTCCTCATAGTGTTTGCAAAGGACAGAGTTAACATACAACTTGGTTTCATGAGTGATGCCTTGTTTCTTGGACTCCAGCTTCTCTGCAAAGTAGAGCCCGGCACGCAGGAAGTAACCCACAGGCCATACCCACTCCTGTCACAAGCAACCAAGCAACATTGGCATTGGAATGTAGGCAAATCTTAAACTAACCACATGGATCATGGAAACATCTAAGAACAGCTCCACTGTCCACAGCTGTCCAAGTTACCCGAACATGTAAAGACAGACTCATTTGCACGATAAGGGAAACAACATTTCCACCCAACCACCTCCATATCATTCATAAAGCATATTTGACACATTTAGATGTGAAACAAAAATCCAATGCCCTGCAAAATAAAGTGCATGCAGCTGATTTAAAAAATGTCACTCAAACTGAATTGACATACAATAATATGTGAAGAAAAACTTACAGGTCCCTGGTGATAGTTCCAGCCTTTGGCAACAGTGATATCATTTGAGTCATCGTCATTGTTATAATCACCTCTGTAACTCCAGTCACTGTGACAGACAGACAGACACATAGTAGTATTGTATGTGCAGAGATATTATATACAGTTGTAAGAGGAGATAACAATTACATATCTTCAAATTCAACATGGCAGATCTTTCTTTGATCATCCAGGCCACTCGATTCAATCTTCCTGGTCACTACATTCTGTCTTTTCCATACGAGTACCGACCATTTTCCAAGTCTTTATATTCCACTGTTCACACGATCACCTCTACATGTAAAAAGATGATGACCTTTTCTCCATTTTCATTCCCTCACAATCTCAGAAATAATTGGCTGTAAACTCAAACTTCTTTCAAAAAAATGATTTTTAAAGATATTTTTCTTTCTTTATGGTATTTGCTACCAGATCAGATATGTTCAGTTTTCAAAAGGTATCTGATGTTTACATTGACTAAACATGACCATAAATCTTTGGAACTTTCAAACAAGACAAAGTTGAAAACATCTGTGATATCTGTCTCACAAAAACATCTGCTTGACACTGCAGGACTGGAAGATTCTGTTGAGGTCCATTTCATGCAAAATTTGATACTAGGATTCTGTACATCAATGATCACAACAATGGACAGTTTGACACACTTAAAGCTACGTGTACATATTCCCTGGATTTATAACATACATGTACAACTCACCTCTCAAACTACATCCTTTTTGTTACTTTTACCATCATATCTCACTAAATCTGACCTGACATCTTGTTTCTGTGTTTTCTCTAGTTTTTGAAAATGTGCCACTTCTGACCAAGCATTATGGCATATCAATTCCTTTAGCCTGTGTTCAGTTCTTGGTAAATTACTGAATCAATGAATAGTAAACAGCATAATAAATTCAGAGATTATCACAGCTTTTTGTACAAGGTCTTCAAAGTCAGATATGATGCACATTTTTCTTGATATGGAGTCCCAATGCAGAAGTCTTTAACTCACTGACGCCCGTTCCCGCACAAGTTGCGGGATACCTAAATCGACGCATAAGCCCAATCCCGCACCACCTGCGGGATACATGAATAAAATTTCTAACCCCTGCACTGTTCCCGCAATGCTTACGGGATTGGTTCTCTGCGGCAGTTTAACATCTTGACTTGTTTTGTTGAAAGTTTCACCGGGTTCGGCTGGCAACTTTCTTTTTAACGATTTTTTTAAAACTATCACTCTATGTCGAGTCGAAATAAGAACTTCCGTCAGTTGCGCGATCTGTCACAGCTGATCACTAGATCTAGTCAAGACAATGGCTTCAAAACGCAAGAAAACGAACATTTTCCAGCTGTTTGAAGACACCAGTGATGAATCTGAGGTAGATGTAGCCTATAATTCAGATCTAGATCCTGAATTCCTGCCTGGGAAGGGAAATTCTGACTCAGATTCTAGATCTAGCCCTCCCAGTACCAGCGATCGTGCTAAGGCTAAGGCCAGTGCACTGAAAGCCAGCAGTAGGTCTTGTTCTTGTTGACTAAGGTGAATAATAACATTACTTTCAAACACTTGTGACACTTTCATACAATTTTTTTGACATTTTTATTAGGTCATCAGTAGAATACACAAAGGCCAGAAATTTTTGCGAAACAAAGAAACCTGCCAAATTTTGAAAATTCATGAAAAAAAAACTATCTGAATAAATTTATTCAAGTTTTGTTTTTTTTGCATTGTTCAGTTTAAAACCTGTTATGTATCAAAATATGGAATGGATTGGTGAATAAATGTGGTTGTGGGAATTTTTTGAAATTTATTGCACAACCGTTTGAACAATTTTTTTCTTTGGTCAGAGATGGCTCTGCCGTGGAACTGGTAGGCAACTGTGGTGGTGTAGTGTTGTGGTTGTCACAGCTACACAGTCAGGGTACCTACCCGTACCTACCCCAAAACCTCTGGTCTTTAAGAGTTGTTCCGCCCTGGAGGGCTGGTCTTCAGTGAGTTAATAACTTCATGACACTGTTTGGTACATATCACAACAGTTTGCAGAATACACAATCCTAATGAAGTGATTAAATATCAATAGATAAGAAACTAATTCCTACCTTGGATCCAATGTCTTCATTCCAAGGGGCCCCATTAGAATCTTCCTAGCATTCTCTAATGCTGCCCAGGCTTTCTCAGGGGTGAACAGTTCAGGACACTGAGGATACAATCCCACACTCTAAGAATCGCTTGCACTGTCTGATGGCAAATATTCATCTTCCAAAGGGTGATGAATTCCACAAACCATAACATGGATCTAACCATAGGTTACATGCAAAAGACAGTAGCTCTCTTTAGCCACATCTATTTGCAACACATAAAAAGCTTATCGTTTGGAGCAAACCGCTGATCTTAACAAAGTTTTCACAAAATAGTCATAAAATAGACCAATGAGTCCAAGCCTGCAGAACTTATGCAGAAGTTTTCAAATGTTTCAACTTCCCAACTCCATCCCAAAGCTCTTTCAACAGAAAAAATTTGTACTAACTTCTCCCTATCTCTCTCCCCTCTCCCCAAGCAAGGGTTGCTATTTTGCTAGGAATGAAAGGAAGTCTCAGAACCCCTGGTTGAAAATCCCAGGTTAGATATGTGATGAAATGGCTACTAAACAGTGACTAATATGATTCTCACACAGTGATGAATGTACAGTTATGACTCATTCTCAAATCAATAGGAAGTCAAAGCTACTTACATTCACCATGGCAACAGGGAAGTTACAACGGAATTGAAAGTCTGTCCACTCCTGTGTTGCCTTGTAGCTGTCTTTGTAAATCCCTCTTCTGTTGATCAAGTCTGGTCTAGGTTCATTTTCTTTTACAGGTTTCTCAGCTATGTAAAAGTGTTTCTCAAAATTTGTCTGGATTTTCTCAAACCACTCTTTGAATGTGATCCTGTTCTTGGTGCCTGAAAAAAATCATGAATTTGACTTTGGTGTATCCTCATACTTATTACTGTCATACTCATTACACTCATACATGAAAATTCTACAAGCGTTTTACAAACACTGCTAATATCAGAAAGGAGTGTTTGGCAGGATTTGAAACTCATATTCAGTTAAAATTCTGCCAATGCCGCAATGAGAATAATTTATCACTCATCACTTTGACCTTTTATTCCAAAGATTTCTAAGTCTCCTCTGGCCTATAACATTTCCTTAAGGAAATTACACCGTGTGTCATCTATGTGCAAACATAATGGCTTACATCAGACTCTGGCCAAAACTGTCATGTTCTTCTTAAGGTTAAGCCTGACACTATGTTGTAAACTAAAAAACAGGTGCACCAAGCCACCTCCACAAAGGTACATCAACACACTAAAAAAAATTCACACACTAAAAAAAATTCACCTTGCTTAGTTTTATCTGCATTTCTCAAAAGTAAAAAAAAAACAACAAACAAACAAACAAAAAACAACACTGCATCTGCTTCAGTCACTTTCAATAACACAAAATGAGTTGCATGTTTCAAAGAAAAACAGAAAAACTTATGATATGCATTTTCAATGTGTTTGTATTTCTTCAACACTAAAAAAGATAATGTAAAGAAATGGTAAACACATTATTTTATTTTATTTTACTATTATTCAACTGAGAATTTTTACAACTTTTTGAAAGAGCATCCTTACAATGTCACCAATCAACAACTTACCTTCCACATAGATGTCCACACCATCATACGGGTAGGTACCCTGACTGTGTAGCTGTGACAACCACAACACTACACCAGCACAGTTGCCTACCAGTTCCACGGCAGAGCCATCTCTGACCAAAGAAAAAAATTGTTCAAACGGTTGTGCAATAAACAGAAAAATTTCCCCATGATTTCACCAATGAACATGAGATGGTTTTCAATAGATTCACTCTGAAGAAACAATCCAGCATGAAAAACAATATTGGAATACTGGTTGGAAAAGGGCAATTATTACTCTATCATGACAAATAGGTTGGTATATAAATTATTAGGTTTAGAAAGATAAGTTGTTTACTATGAATTTGATGCATACCACACTCTTTCAATGCCACGCATAAAATTTTTAAGTGGCTTTTCATTCACCTTTAGTCTTTAATGATATTTATAAGAAATAACCACTTTATCATTGAAAACCAGGTGAATTCAATAATGGTTCAGTTTGAGGATGGGTGCTAAATCATCTGATAAGAATCATAATGCATTTTAAATATCTGCTATCCCACTGGGATGGATGAACACTGGATTCCTTAAAAGCTAGGAGAGGCAGTGTAATTTGATAATCTCTTCCCATCTTTGCAATGTTTTTATATTTCAGTCTTCCTGCACAATCACCGTTCACATTTTCACAATCTTTCCCCCACTCCCATTTTAATTTCCCAAAACATAATTACAGTGGTCATCATTAAATGAATTTTTATTATTTGCCAACTTCATATAAGTAAACTTCCACACATTATTCTCGACTGCCCCTGTAGTTCAATGATTAAAAAGCCTATCTATACTGTATTCCATGATAATTAGGATTTTCTAGTGGATACAGTCAAGATGGTAACTAACTAAATTACTGCACAGATAGACTGTGGATACTGAGCCAATAATACATAGCTTCACAAAGAAAACTTTAAATAAGCTGTGAAAGGGCCTATTGTAGCCTGCAGATAACAGTGTCCCCTCACCTGGGTGTGGCTGGTTTGCCTTTATTCCCAGCTTTGCCTGAGCTGCCCATCTTGTCCATCCACGTGCCACAGTTCCACTCATTGCCTCCATACACAAATCCTGTTTCCCAGTCCACACCAACCTCCACATTAAATCCTAGAATAAGAAGTAAAGCAAATGTGTAGGATAACCCTGGCAAAACTTCGCCCCTTCTCATTTATGACAGGAAGGATTTTTATCACATTTTCACTTCCATATTTTTTAAATCCTGGAAGTTACAATACAAAATGCTCATAAATTAACTCTTAATTCTGACAAAATTCACGATTTAAAAACAATGATACCTCTTAGATTAGTATGACTAATTTCAATATTAAGTACTAGTAATAGCAATGTCAAGTTTCAGTTTTGTAAAAGAAAAGCTGATTATTAATTCCAATTCACATTTACATACAAACTATATTTAAGTCAAAGAGGACTTCATTATTGCCTCTAAGATATCTAGAGGTGGTGATCTTTTCTTGGTCTCAGAATAAAAACCTGACAGAATATTTGATAACAAAGCTGCTCAAACCCATTAAACTGGGCATTTTTCCATTCATTATTCTCTGCGGACATGATATATGTTCTTGCACTGGCCATCCACTTGAGGTGAACAAGAAATCTGAAATATTTGTTAACCCTGTGACTGAAATTACAGGTGCGAACTTGAAAGTCAGAAAACTAACCTTGATCTGTCATCTGATCATCTATATTTGGGCCAGCGTTGCGTTCTCTGTATTTGACACCCACAGCATGTCTCCTCAGAGCTTCCTGCATGACATCTTGCAATGGTTGGTTCTGGCCAGAATCAAACAGAATCAATCAAGAATTAGTTCTTTAGTCCTTACTAGGTAAGAATGTTTTATTCAATAACATAGTGGTGTTATTTGGAGCTCACTTTTTGAGTCAAAGGTACTCTGTTTGAATTCAGACATGCAGACTTCCACCTGAGATTATATTATATTCAATTTGTACTTGAGGTAAGTGGGATGGAACTTCTCCCCATTTCTGGAACAGACAATAAGTTAGATGTCTTATGTACAAGTTATAGATATAATGGATTCTCCTTTTGGTCTTGACAAAAGCAGGTATTTGAGGGCTGGTGCATTGGCAATGTTCCAATTTGCTTGCCATTCAAAACTGAAGTAAGTTTTGGAGACCCCTAACCAACCATTCCTTCACTTGGATCAAAGGAAATGGCAAAGCCATCATAATTCAGTAAAAAAAAAAAAAAAACAACTGTGTGCATAGAAATCTTCTACCCATTAAAATGAAAGTTTCAACACCAACCATTCGTGAATTCAGAAGTGATTGTAAAGAAAATCATGATAAAATTCCACCACAAAAACACTTTCCTTGTTGTCTGAAGAGGATCAGTGTGACAGCGGCTGTCCTGTGGAAAAGAACTATTCTAATAATAGATGTGCATCACATCACATCAATATTATAATGTATATCTCAAATCCCATTCAACTGGCCTTTCTCACAAGATAAACAACCAAACTGCACTGGGTATATCCTCCAGACCCCTAGAATCTTTCTGAACGGCCATTCTTTCTTTAAGGACATAACTGACCTGAATTGATCTTACAACAGATTAGAACTGTGAATTACTTACAACAACACCTGGTTCCTGGGCAACAACTTCATCACTTGGGTACATCCTGGACACAGGATCTTTCAATATGTTAATGCCATCTGGCACATGTTGACAGTAATCCCTGATGGAAATGAGCCAGAACCACACAGCATCTCTACAGTTGTATCTGGCACCTTGACCCTCATTTAACAGATTGGGGATCAGACCATGTCTCAGTGTGCCTGCATAGGCCAGTATGATGTGCCTGGAGAAAACAGTGAGGAAAACTAGAGGACATTATATTTAAATCACTCAGTCCAGTTCTAATAAACACCATAATCATATACTTTTACTTCATGGATATCTTTCATCTCAAATAAAACTGTTAAAGCAGAACTCCCATGAAAGCAAATTAGAATGGGAAGAATACACTGCTTTTCTCCCTCAGAGTGTTGTGATTTTCCATATCTAGCAAGAAGTGTGGTTGGGCAAACACAAAACATTCAAATCTCAAATTCATTCACCCTAATCAGACAAAACAAAGTAACAACAACAATAAAAAAAAAAAAGCCTACCATTTACACTATATGTGAGTACATGAATTAAGTGTGAACATGACTAGCAAAATCCTTCCAATTATAGGTGTACATTACATTCCTAAGCAACATAAGACAGTTTTAGCATGACAGTTTGAAAACAGTGGTGACGTGAAGTGCCGGCTGAAAATAATAAAGGCAAGACAAATAAACAAAATACCTAGCTTCTTCATATCGTCCTGTGACAATAAGTAAACCTCGGAGAGCGATGAACGTGTCCCTTCCCCAGTTTCTCATATAGCCAGCTCCAAAGTGAGGAAAACCTATAATTGATACAAGTTGTAAGCTCATACTTCAAACATTAAATGAATATAAATTTGGCTATGGGTCATAAAACTGAAACCACAAATCTCCCTCTAACAAAATATCTCTTTAACAACTGTTGTCATACAATACTTGTTAATTTGCACACTGACTGCACCAGTGCTTACTTCACTTGAATTTGTGCATGCTGTATGCTTGTTGTCAGTGCATTTCTATCCATTACCACAATTTTCCAAACTTTGACTTCTTGGAAAAATTACAATGCTGAGGTTGCAAAGCTTACAGTGAAAAATTATACAGTTGCGTTAAGCTGTGTCAGGAGAAAAACAACTCTGACAACCAGCAACAGATCATTAAGATCTGTTGTAACTAACTGTTAACACAATAAATTTTCACTCCACATTAAACATTTACCCATCATTAAAACACCCACAATAATTTGAAGTAAACTCTCATTGATTTTCTCACCAGCAGACATAGAGAGTGGTGCCTCCTCCATTTTCTTAGCATGATTGTTATATTCTTGGCGTGGCTGAGGTGTAAGTTTGGGTGAGAGAAAAGGCAGGCGCGACTGACAAGTGTAGCCCACCACCTGTAAGGAGGTCATGCTCAGAGCTTGAACAAAATTAGATCCATCTGTGATGAAGCTGTGAAGTAAAAAAATATTCCACATTTCAAGCGTTTCCTATAGGCTCTAAGACAACTCCACAATTTTATTAAAAAATAAAATTTTTGAAGAAGCTGGATGCTGCAGGTGATAGAAAAGATGTTAAAATTATGCTTTCCAAATTGAGACATGTGCGATTAGCATCACAGTGGATTCCTGTAAACTGCAATCTGCACATTCAGAATTTGTTTCTTTCACAAAGCCATTTCAGTATTTTGATCTGCAGTTTAAGATGTTCTTTTGCATATTCTTTTCCAGACAATTTGTACATCAGAATACAGATACTCTGATACTCACTCTGACATACTCTCAGTCGCCTGTTCAAAAAGTACCATGTATGCACCAGTCACAACAGCATCAAAGTAGCAGGGGACTAGGAAACGTGGAAGCTTCTTGAGATGGGTGAACACTGAGTCAAACCATCCTGCCAACTGTAAAGGAAATATCATGTAATATAATAATTCATTGTTTATGATCATTACCTGTTTAACACTTTCCTTTAAAAACTATGAATGGAGGATTAGAAGCAGTGAACATGAAGTACACAAATGTGCAGGGATTCAATACCATAAAATTTACAATTTACTTGTCATAGCTTCCACGCAAATGCAGTATGATTTCCAGAGCAATGAAGATCAATATTTCACAAACAAAAAGCTTTCAGGATAGATCATTTTGACAAAGCTGATTATGCCATGGTTGAACTGAATGAGTCTCACAATACAGCCTGACAATAGCAACACAAAAATGTTCAGCAAAGGACAGGTTAAAGTATTTGGTTACAGTAGACTGCACAATGTCACAACATGAGAGGTTGCCTACCTGAAACTGGTTGGCCTTTAGCTTTTATTTCTTTGGAAAAATAAAACAGCGCAACTAAATTTCAAACTGTATCCTTTTGGAGTGCAATTTAACCTAATACAGTTCAGTTTCAATCAGATGCTAAAGAAATTTCACATAGTTAATGTCTATTTTTGCATGTTCTATTTTACTATAGTCCCTGCCGAAATAAAGGAATCTAGTTTTTTCACGATAACTTTGCCCCTTTGTACCATGTATCCAAATTTGGCATTGCCTTCTAAATTCTGTCTAAACTAAAACATATCTACTCATTTAACTCACTGACGCCCGTTCCCGCACAAGTTGCGGGATACCTAAATCGACGCATAAGCCCAATCCCGCACCTGCTGCGGGGTACATGAATAAAATTTCTAACCCCTGCACTGTTCCCGCAACGCTTACGGGATTGGTTCTCTGCAGCAGTTTAACATCTTGACTTGTTTCGTTGAAAGTTTCACCGGATTCGGCTGGCAACTTTTTTTTAAACGATTTTTTAAAAACTATCACTCTATGCCGGGTCGAAATAAGAACAGCTGATCGCTAGATCTAGTCAAGACAATGGCTTCAAAACGCAAGAAAACGAACATTTTCCAGCTGTTTGAAGACACCAGTGATGAATCTGAGGTAGATGTAGCCTATAATTCAGATCTAGATCCTGAATTCGTGCCTGGGAAGGGAAATTCTGACTCAGATTCTAGATCTAGCCCTCCCAGTACCAGCGATCGTGCTAAGGCTAAGGCCAGTGCACTGAAAGCCAGCAGTAGGTCTTGTTCTTGTTGACTAAGGTGAATAATAACATTACTTTCAAACACTTGTGACACTTTCATACAATTTTTTTGACATTTTTATTAGGTCATCAGTAGAATACACAAAGGCCAGAAATTTTTGCGAAGCAAAGAAACTTGCCAAATTTTGAAAATTCATGAAAAAAAAACTATCTGAATAAATTTATTCAAGTTTTGTTTTTTGCATTGTTCAATTTAAAACTTGTTATGTGTCAAAATATGGAATGGATTGGTGAATAAATGTGGTTGTGGGAATTTTTTGAAATACCCCCCCAAAACCCCTGGTCTTTAAGAGTTGTTCCGCCGTGGCGGGCTGGTCTTCAGTGAGTTAAATTGCAAGAATGTGCAAGGAAATTGCTTCATCACCTTAAATTAAAATCAGTAACAGGTGAGTTGCGTGAGCACAAGATTTACCAACACATGAGAGAGAGAAATAATCACAAAGTTTGATTCTGAGGGTATCACAATTTCTCAAGAATAACAAAAACATGATTAGCAAGAAATGTTGAAATCTCAAAGCTAAACTATGTTACTGAAAAAGCCTTAAATGATGATGTGAATTGTATATGCTGGTGACGTCTTGCTTTCACTTTCATGTGTTGGTAAACTCATAGTGTACATCCAACTCACCTGTTACCAATTTTAATATTAAGGTTATGAAGCAATCTCGTTGCAAATTCTTGCAATTTAAATGGGAAAACATTTTTATCTAAGACTAAATGGTTTAGAACGCCATGCCAAATTTGGAAACATGGATTTACCAATAGGTGAGGTTGACTTGATAAAGCGTAGTTCATTTATTTCCACGGGGACTATAGTTACACTGACATACATTTTGCAGGGATGCGTGAGGCTTGAGGCGGTTAGCCATGTAGTCTGGTAACCAGTTTCCACCTCTTAGGTTGTCACAGAGGGGATGGCCAAGGTCATTGCCAGGTCGGATACGTGAGAGCATTGACACAACACCTGTCGAACAAACAGAAAGAACAACCGATGTTTCAATGTGTCCAACTGGGTTTAAGTTCAGGGTTCAGTAAACCAGAAATTTTCAACTTATTCTGTACTGGCAAATACTCAAATGACATAATACAAAATAGCTGGTCAGGGACAGGAATTCAATTTCCAGGATATTTTGTTCAAAATCACGCAAAAATTGAAATTTTTGAGTTTGTCAACGGTAAGTGGGGGAACCAGAGGCTCCAGGGAACATTTTCATTTAATGTCCCACTGCAAAATTTAACAGAGTAACATTCATGCACAGATGACAAGACGCTCTAAATAAAGGACCAAGACAGATACACGACCTCTTCAGGCTTCTTCCTCTTCTCTTGTAATGAATGTTGTCTTCGGGAAATCCCTTCCACTGCCATTGAGGGCATCTTCCTTTTCCTTTTTCAGGATTCCTCACATACTACATCTATGAACCTATTCTTTCCTTCAATAGTTTATGCACAAGTGCAGAGGGTAAGTGCTGGTGAAAGTATCACTGTGCAACATTGCAATACTTCATCTTATGAGCTAATATTAAGTCATATTTGTCATTTACCCTAGGTCTTCCTTCCCTCTTTTCATTAAAACTAAATAATCAAATTCACATAACTACAACTTTTTAAGAATTTTACCATCGTGTTAAAATCATATGAATGCATTTGATTCTATGTTAAACTTGACAGTTCTGAATACGAAACATAAATAAAGTGTACCCAAACAGACAGTGAAGGGCGCAAAGTGGCCGTTATTGTGCCGACGCGCCGTAAAACCCAAACTCAAACTCAAACATAACTACATACAATGCAATGCCATGACAAACACCCACCTCTCAGTCCACAATAAACCATGGGTCCATGACGGGGAATGTCATATGCACCAAAACCATAACAGTCATCTTTTTCTTCTTGATCAATGCGGAAAATGCACCGATTAAGATCTGCCAGAGATAGTTTAGACACTATCACACGGAAGTTATTGGTTTCCATACTTTCATCAAACATGGTGTTGCCACTATAAGATCTCATCATGTAGCCAAACTGGCCTAGGCCCCGTCTGATTTCTAAAATGGCACCTTTAGCTTGATCCGGAAGTGAACACCTGGCCAAAATGGATCAAAATGAAAAATCAATACAAAATATTATCACATTAGAAGATAATCAATTATGTGGGGTGCTACGAAAATGCTTGCAGACTTTACAAATAGTGGTCCATCTCATTTACTGATGTATCAATGATTTGGGTGGTTTAGAGTTATGACTGTATGTACCTTATTATTGTGCATGGTGAGATCTATATATTCTTACAAGTGATGTATTGATATCTTAACTAATTTTGAAGTTATAAGCAGAAACATTTTTGTCATATCCAAGAATAACAAAAGTGACCAAAACTTTGAAAATTTCTTAAATAAAATGAGAAAACTGTCGATATGCTAGTATGTGAGATGGACATTGAAATGATTCAGCACTGCTTAAAATCCATAGAATATCATATCCTAAGACAAAGTTTCAGGTGAAAAAAAAAACAAATAATAACAATCAGAGAACCTTGGTATTTAAAATAGTCCATGAGAGTTCTTCAGCTTAATAAATTCTTGCTTGACATTCACATCTCATTATTGTATTAAATTACATATCTAGCCTCCAGCAACCACCTTCTATACTCTATAAACAGAATGACACTGCCACTGTTAGTATGGATAAAGGAAGACTGTATAGCCTTTATTTTCCAAGATGCCCATGCTGTGATTCCTTGCAAAGCCTAAAATACAGTAAACAAATCCACATACTTGAAAGCTACTACACTGCCAGGTGTCAAGTTTTTGAACTGGATTTCATTGTTTAGTCCATCATCCAACATCCTGGCATAAATCAGCTCACTCTCATGAACAGGGAAATGCTCTCGTAACTTCAGGTAATAGTTGGGTAGTCCATTGATGTAGTCCTTATCACCTTCATATTGAAACTGTGCAGTGTGGACAAGTTTGCCCTCCAGGATGATTTCTTCAATTTTTCCTGTGATATAAACCATTGCAAGTTTGTCTCATACACTCAAAACATTTGTATTTAATAAACTAACCCGTATCTGACCAGAATTGTATATAACCACAGTTACATGGTTATTCACAGATTCAGTGCCGTTGATGACAGTGTGCACAGACTTCCTGACTCAAGGGATAATGACAAAATCAAGCTTCGCTTACAAAATATAAAACCTTAATACCACTGGAGAAAAGGGGAATCCATCTGTATGAAAGCTGTGCTCCTATTCTCAGATAATCCAAACATATAATGCAACCTGCTGTTCTCATCGACAGCACACAATTGGCATATGAAATCTGTGTCTGCTGGGAGACTTTACACAATGTCATGTCCCATTAGTGTACAGTTTAACATGCTTATCTGACAAAATTTTTAAGTTTGGAAGTTGTTAAGGCCCACTATATTTGTACCTGTCACAAGACATTCTCCCCTGAAACAGAGTGAAATCAAACAGTCATAGCATTCTGGGACTGATTTTAAATAAAAAAGCTCTTTTAGGAACATTCTTGAAATATTCTGCCCCTAAGTAAATATGAGATAGATCCAAGATGGCATTGCAGAGATCACGAGGGGCAAGAGTGCAACTGACCTTGTACAGTGATGGATCTGATGTGCCCTTGGTCATTAGGGTTACCGGGTTCTGAAAAGGCTGTTCTTGCCACAAGGACAACTGATTCATGGCTCTGAGGTTTGTGACGAGTCACTGACACAGTGTTAGCATCAACCTGATCAACATATACCTGAAACAGCGCACAAGTAACTGAATAAGACCCTGGGTCAACACTGGATCCAGCATTTATCCACAATACCAAACAAAACATTAACTGGAGCAGAATATCCACCTGCAACATCTGACAAAACATTACCTGGATCAAAACACATCAGCTATATCAGCCAAAACATTAGTAGACAAACAGATCAACATTCACCTACTATATCAGACAAATAGATCAATATACACGTCCTATAATATCAAACAAATAGATCAAGATACACCTACAATATCAAACACATGGATAAACATACACCTAAAATATCAGACAAATGGATCCAGATACATCCACAATATCAGCCAAAAAAAAAATGCCTACAACATAAGACAAATGTATTATCATTCACCTAAAAAACCAGACCAATGGATCAACATACACCTGAATTAGACAAGTATCAACTGGATCAAAGAAAATAACACTCATTTTATTCATATGTTGGAAGGACTGTATGAAGAAGAATGCTTACATAAATGATTCTTTAGCCTGACGGAGTGCTCACAATGGAGTTATCTTAAAACTCGCAATTAAATTCACTTGTACCCATTCTGTATCTATCATGGTCTGTACCAAGAACTGAAGAAGTGTTTGGGGGACATAAAAGGACCTCATACCTGAGAATACCCCTGATTGGCCAGGATATAGTGTAATCTATTGAGAGCTGCTTTCCCAGCAGTAATGCCAAAATGCTGATTGATGAAAGGTCTTTCAGGCATTTCTTTGCTCATCCAGGATGTGTACAGTCTCGTCTCCGTTACAACATTTATCTGTCAAGCAAAAACAAAACATCTCCAGCGTCCTGCCCCTATATCCAGTACATGAAACTACAAAACTACAAATAATAGACCTCTGATCTGTAAATCAACCTAATATACTTTTTAAAAAAAAATATATATATATACATATATATACAACATCCAAAATATTTTATCAAGTCCCTCAAAAGGTTCTTAACTAAGAAATGACCAACACGTAGCCAAATAGGTCTTCAAGACTAAGCTAACAAAATACCTAATTTGTTAACATTCCAACCTGTGAACTTACAACTTATGCATGCTGAAAGTTGCAGCATTTCTTCAAACTCAGGTAGAGATTTTGCCTACTTTCATAGGTTTCTCTAATGCCAAATGAAGATTTCCAAACAATGAACGTTGATTAAAAGACAAACATCCAAACACTCTTTTCCTGATAGTAATATACTATCTATGGTAAACTGAAGGAGAATATTTTTAATTTCATCCTATACAGTCAGAATTGATTGTCACATGAACAAGATCACTTAGCATTCTTCTGTACCGAAATGTTAAATTTATTTGAGCTTGGGTAACAATAACAATGTGTTCATTCAACAGTAGATGTCTCTGAAAGTAAGCATTCGATAAAATGGCCCTAGTGAAAATGATAACTGAATAACTGAAACATGAGAAGGAATGCCATTTCCCAGACAATTAGGAAGACATTAATTATGCCGTGTGCAATTATCCTGCAAAGAATACTACAGTAACCCTAAAGGTTGTCACAATTCTTCTTACATGAATAGGAACCATCTGATCAAAGCCCCTGTTGCTTCCAATTGCACAATTAGTAATGGCCACAAGAGCAGCAGAAGGCCAAGCATCATAGGCTGATCGCTTCTTTATGAGAGCTTCGTTGTCGTGGGTCTGGTCATAAAATAAGGCATGTGCCATACAGGGAATCAAAGGCCGAACCCTGGGTTGGATGAAAGCACCCACTGGCTCGCCACCAAATCTGTGGACTAATCGGCCTTGCTCATGGGCATCCCACGCTACTAATGCCTCTGGAGAAAGAGGAAGGCCAGGCAGGGGAATAAGTAAAATTCAAAATGAAAACAAAACAAAGAAAATAAATCAAGCATAAGAAAAATATCACAGAGGAATAGATGATGAAATCTGTGGATTCTCTAGTAGAAAAGATTGAAAAGGCAAGAACATTTACATACAGACAGCTGTATATTTATTAACTTGACCATTACCTGAATATATATGTACTTTCATACTTATCTATTTATTTATCTACCTAGCCAATTTGAACTCCTTTACATATTTATGTGCGAACTTACCTACATAGGTACCTTTTTTAAATTAGGTGGGTTTTTTTTGTTGTTGTAGGTTTTATGTGTGTGTTTTGCTTTTTGCTTTTCCAATTTCTGTTAATTATATAAATATACCAGTACTATTTAGTGATCTCTAATCACCAAGTTATGCATGAAATGAATGCCTTCCAAATCGCATTTGAATCTGAGCCCTTAAAAAAAAAAAAGTAGTTGCATAATGAAGGCAGATGTAGCTATGAAACGGAAAGTCTCAAACTGTTTATCTTAATTAGGAATGCAGTAAATGTTAATGTGTATTTCGGCAGCAAATAATGTTTACTGCCTTTGCACTCACTTCTTCTGACCAATTCTACCAAATTTACCCAAGTCTAACAAAGCAGAGAATTATCCTCATACCTTGGCTGCTACTGCAAATTCAGTTGGAAAATTCACAGGTAATCTTAGCCACATTCTATGTTGTGCAAAAGTACAATGATACTTAACTTCAAATGTTGACATGAGATAGCCTTCTCATTTTGCCTTTTTTTGGGGGGATAACATTACAAGACAGGTATTGTGTATATCATGATTCCTACTAATAGGTAGAATGCGGTATCACGATTCCTACTAATAGGTAGAATGCGCATGACGTCACCGAGTGTTTTTGTTTTGTTTTTTCGCCACCAGAGATGGCCGGTGGATCAGCTGATTAGTGTAATTTTGAGATATGTCCAAGCAGTTAAACTGCCTGCTAGATGCATTGTAGTTGATTGTTATGACAGGGGTGGAAAGGGTGGATCTAAGCTGGTCAGGTTCCCTACCATCCGTGTAAACAAGTGAAAGGAAATGAAAGAATTGACCGAACATCTTCCATTGAACATGTACAACGTGCCATTGTTTACTGTAGCGACCTACTTTTAGATCGCTGCCAATTGGTTCGCAATGCAAGTCAGCCAACAAATCAAAATCAGTGCTACAATCGCCATGGTGATGCGTGGGTCCGGACACTAAAGATGGCGGAATTGCGCATTCTACCTATAACTGTCAACAAACTGATCCTGTGCTACCTCTGATGAGTGAGTTGATTCCTAGCCTGTTCATGAACAGATTGTCTAGATGCTCACTCCCAGTGAATAACTCAGCAATCACATAGAGATCAGGTCGCACCTTTCGGGCCACATCCAACATGTGCTGAAAATACAGTGCAAATAACATCCTCTCACATACTAGTCTGACACAAGTGGTGAAATAAACATTTCATTCCATTTGGGTTTCCATAATTTCAGATTCAGCGAGAAAATTTTCTTGAAGAATGAAGTAATCGCAAAGTAATGGAATATGAAAAAGAAAGTTGTTTCTTCTTTGTATCTAGAGTTATTTACTTAAATTTCATTGAATGCATTTATGCAGTCTCTTGTTCATTTCCTACCCCTTTTACCCAGTTATGGGGGTACTTCATTATGGAGTGCAAATAAGTGAGGAGAAAGCATGTACATTTCTAAGTTAAATCAGAAACCTGGTCTGTATGTAGATGCCAAGGTTTGACACTGAATAACTCTGAGGAGTTTTCTGTTGATCCGCAAAGAGAACTACTCGTATACATAATAAATACTTTACCTCTGCTACATGTATTGGTGTGCTGTGGCAATTGTCCAGTCTTAGGCCCTGGAAAAGGCGGGCAGAAATTTTAGTGTACTCTTCCATTCTCTGCCACAGATAGGGACAATCTTCAGGCTTTTGGCCATAGTTGAGTTTGACACTGTCTCCCCAGGCTACAAGTTCTCTTCTTAAGTAAACATTCCTACCTGATGAGCATGAAAGGGGTAGAATACATGCGAGTCAAAACATAAGTTTAGGAGAGATCATTTGCAAATCATAATGTGAATTCCCCCTGACGTTTATCAAAAATTGTCTCATTATCATGATATCATATGAGCCTGTAACATGTTAACATATATGACATTATCCATTGTTTAATCATTTCCATATTACCTCAAAAAAAAAAAAAACACTTATAGCAAATATTCTTCGTCTCTTTTGCCTGACTAATAAAACATCACTATGTGAACACTGTAAAATATATGGCTAAATGGACAAGAGAGACAAGATTTGAGACCATAAACTTCAAATTAATTATTCACATACAACAGTTGTATTTTCACACTGTTATCAATAGTGATGCAAACATGCCTGTTTGAAAAACAACCTTTTCTGAGCAGAAACTTTAAACCCCAAAAATGATCTTCGACACTGCATCACTACATGCTCAATAAAAAGAAGAATAGGTGGGTAAGACCATGAAATCTACAGCTGCCTACCTGGCTCTGCAAAATTTTTCAGTGGGTCATCCCCCATGACCCAGCCATTGACAGCCATGATGTGAGCTCCATCTTCATAAGATAACTTCTCTTCCTTGGCCACACTTCCTTCATGATTTTTGGCAATCACAAAGTACCTGAATAAAAGAAGTAATTCATTCAAATGCAGTTAAGTTTAGATATGCATAAAGCTATGATTTATAAATTTGTGCCACTTCATCCACCAAACCATCAAATTACTTATTAACATTCCACATGCATCATAACTGTACAAACAGTCTGTCTATCAACCTTCTCTGCATACTCTTTACTTTTCCAACCTGCTCAATTGTGTGTATGACTGAACAATACCACTTCCATTAATTCTCAAACCATATAGACACACTATAAATGTTACAAGTATTCCTATTGATGTATTTTAAAGGAAAAGATTAAGACAATTTTGGGCACTGATTAAAAAAATTAGGACCCAGCCTATCACTTCACTGAAAGACAGTGGAAGTTAGATTTTATACCAAAACCTACAATCCATGACAAAATATTACAAGGGAGCAATAAATGTGCCCCTTGGGGTCAAAATACTCATTACAGGTCATCTGTGGCACATTTGTGGCCATTTCACTACTGAAATGTGATTATGGCCAAACTTTATACTTTCCACAAAAGTCACTATTAAAAAAAATAATTTAACTCATCCATTTGCCACATAATTCTCTTAGGTTACACACGCTTTCCAAATAAAAACTGCCGAGTCTTATCAATAATCTTCTCTCAGTCCTGAAAAACTTACCCATGCATCAGAGGCTCATCCTCTGTGACTTTTTTCAGTTGAGGCCCATCCGGATTGACAAATCTCCACCTAGCATTAGCAATAAAGTTACCAATGGCACAGTTGATGTGATCCTGCACTTCCCATTCCTTGGCACCATTTAATGCAACTAGTTCTGTCATCAGTGCTTCACAGCATTTGTTGATTCTGTCTGCTCGTGAAAACACCCCAGGTCTGGAGACAAAACATACCCAAATGTTATTTTAAACTTTTAAGATCATCATGTCTATACCCTCAAGCTGAAGAGAAGAAACTGTTCTAACTGCAGTGTAAATACAAGTGTAATTAATTCTGAAATCTCAAAGAAACGGTGAGAGGTAAAGGCAAGTGATTTGGTGGAATGACAGACACACAGATAATGACAGAAAGACACAAAAAGACAGGCAGAAAATATGGGAGTGACAATTGCCAACTTTTAAATATATAGATCCTTTAAAATAATCATGTATATGGATAGCAGTGATCACTGGACATGAAAAAAAACCGAACACATGAGGACCCGCTATATTTTGTACAACAATTGACATGATATAGCTGGAAATCTAAATCTCTACAGCTGCTGCAGTCATATTAACTTACAGGTAATAAAACACATGACTAAATCATCCTCAGTACAAGGTTTCACTAAATTCTACTTGTCCTATAGCACACAGCTACAGAATTTATAATTTCTATGGTAATACACAATGCACAGAGTGAGATTTAAATAAACACTGGGTGGATGACAATAAAGTAGCTCATTTTCTAGATAGCAGAATGATCATATCCATGTGCTGTGGAAGGAAGCTCATGCTAAAGAGAAGACATGGTCCAAAAATTTATAAAACTCAGAATACAAATTAATAAAGGCTCAAAAATCAAATCAACTCTGTGATGCTTTGCAGCCTATGCTGCAGCATACATGGAACTGTCTCTGGTGCAGATGAGATATTATAGTTATGCCAATTTTCTTTACATGGTGATAATTTCCATCATGTTCGGAATGCAGTAACTCAGAAAAAATCTGATACCTACAACCACCAGACACACAGTGAAAAGTTTATTTTACTGATATCGAAGATACTAGATAGATAAGATGAGACAGCTCAGGGTTTTCGCGTGCATGGGTTTCACAGCACCATCTGGTGACAAATGCGTGAGAGATGTAGACAACGGCATTTTTCTACAAAGCTGAATTGTGAAAATGCTGCGTTTTGTTCACTGTTCAGCTCTCACCCTACAACTTACTTTGTTAATATAAAGTAATTCGTTGTAGGAAGCCTCTGGCTATTTTTTTTCTTTTTTAAATGTGGTAACAATGTCACAATCGTTTTATTAATTTACCATCATACCAAAGATAGATCTAGTATATTTTTAGAATAAGATGGGGCCGAGGCTGGACTTTCTGTCTATGATGTAGCTCACATGCCGTCTTCCAGCAGCAAATCCAAGTAAGAAAGTAAACAATAGTGGGAACTATATGCGTTTTGAAAATCTTTAAGAAATTTCCTTTAGCAATCACAGATGAACCTTCAATTTTCCTTCTTCTTGTTCTTCCTCCTATTCTTTTTCTTCTCCAAATTCAAGAAAAATATATCACCGCCAATGAGCACATCAGAGACGCATAGCAGTACAAACACTAGCAGTAGAGTTACAAACGCTGTCGGTAGGCTAAAAATACCTCGTCATGAGAGAGAGGCTGGGGAAGCCGCACTCACATTACTAGATCTATGTCTATGACATCTCATGAAAAAGCTCTCTCTCTCTTTCCTTCCTTCACTCACCCTTATAAGCTCTGCTTTATAGAAAAATTCATTATTTATTAGATACTACATACTTTTTTAATATTTTGATGGTGAAATTGCCTCTGAAAGCAAACCCAATCCGTGCTGTCTTATTTTCCAAGTAAATCCACTGTACTTGTGCTGGCTCTGCATGCCGAGAGGGGGCAGTGAACGTGATCGGATACAAATACTATTTCAAGAGGCTGGAAGAAGGGAGTGTCCGATCTTATTGTTTCTAGTACCTTTGCTGACATTAGTCATGCAAACTCAGCTTTGGAATTCTCTCACAAAGTTCTACAAATATTAACCACAGACATCTGTGCAAAGCTGAATACTACACATTTGGGTGAAAAGGCAAAAGCTTCCCTTCAATGAGACCTGTATTACAGATAAATGTTGGAATATACTGTAAATCCCCATCTGCACAAACTGCAATGTTACAACAAGCTGCTTAAATGTATAAATATTAAATGTAAGTACAAATTAACAATTTCAATGCCATAAATAACAATTTGACAAGGAAGGTTAAAAAAAATGCAAAGCCATTTACATTAGAATGTTAACAAATGAAATAAGTGTTCCAATAGTTTTGAATATGACCTCTGACCTGCTGTTAGACAATTATCAAGCACTTATTCAACACATATTTTTTGTTTCAGCAAAGTAGGGCAGACTCTCCTGCTTTTGTTTAAATGTTTCTGAAAAGATATGGGCCTTCAAGCAATGAAATAACATCACTTTAGAAGTCACCTAAGAGAACTGGGGCAAATCACAAAAGCTACAAAAATACCAAGGCTACAGGAAATAGGGAAAATTACAATAAAACATTCAAACATAAACTAGAACTCCAGAGAAAATTAGGAGACCACAGATCATTAGCTCAACAAAATTTGAGTACTGACACAAAGCTGAATTTTTGTTTTCTTTTTTCTGAAAGCTGACTGCTCCCAGGACCTGTACACAAATATACTCTGCAGTTTCACAAATATAATGTGGACATACAGAGACTTGATCATAAACTAAATATTAAATGCAAAAACAAGCTTTAAAGATGTGAATATTCAGAACACTTTGAAAGAAAGAGGCTCAACACATGAATCTTCTAAAAGCAATGCTGTAATACAGTGTAATAATTTACCCCATCTGTCCATGTACGCTGAAAGTGAAAATGTAAGGGACAATAATCCAGTATGAATGCTATTAATTAAGACAAAAACAATTTGTGACAAGACGTATACATATATATGCAAAACGTCATTTCTATGTGACACAAGCATGTAAGGAGTAAAGAAGTTCATGAACTAATCCAGTATTACATTTATCATGAATATGACAATCTTGAACACTGGATTTAAATACAAGTAATCTTTTCAACATCAGGTAAAGCCAAATAAGAGATCTGAATTTTTCAAAAGTATCCTATCTTTTCCATAATTGAAACAAATCCTTTAAGGGGTCTCTGCTGCTAAATTTGACGCTGAGAGACTAGAAACAAGGCTGGAATCTAATTCTAATTTCAGCTTTCCATTTATATTTAAAAAATAATATGCAAATGACCAGTCTGAGTTTTCTTCAAAATGGAGAATAAGTCACAATTATCCACTTTAAAACCACACCGTGACAGAATGTTGATGAAGACTGAATACTTTGTTACCATAAGATGATCCATCCATCCAAAATGTAATACATCAACTCACCCAAAGATTTTCAAACAAAAACATACAAACCTACACCACCACACCCTGCATACTTGCACACTTTTTATCCACATTACATCACCATGTCTTTCTCCTATTCTCTCTACAGGGTTGACAAAATTCCAGCTATTTTAATAAAGTGACCTCTCACATTTAAAATCTCCATATTTCCAGTTTTCAGGGAAAAGTAAAACTACTGACGTTTAGACAGCTTTTGAAACCTATTCAAAAGTGGCAAATAGTTCAAAACTACAAAAGAAACTTGCAGGGATTTCTCATTTTTTATGAATTCAACCAAAAAAGGCTTCTGTAAACCACTGAAGATTGATTGATGCAGTAGTACTGTGGACCGACATTAACATCCAAACAGGGCCGGGATTAGGTCAAAGTGTACTCAGCTGAAATCAGAGAGCTTTCGCCAAAGGCGGAACAGTCGACCGCCACAGGCGGGAGAAACACTAGGGGGGTCCCAGGGCATGCCCCCCCCCTCCCCCCCAATAAAATTTTGAAAAATTAAGCTTAAAACAAGCCATTCTGGCGCTGATTTTGGTCTTATTTTGGTCTTTTACTTTGAAAATTAGATGAATATTTTGTTTTACATGATCAGTAAGTGCTACCTCTCCACGGCGACCATATGCGAGTTCATTCATACATATTATGCAGTATGCACATCCAGCTACTTTGAGTTTGCGAATGTACAGTCCAACTCTTTCAGTTTCTTCATCTTTTTCAACATTTCTGTCTGTCCAGTCCCATTTCCAACGATTTTGCACTCCACTTTCATCAAAATTATTGTCTTTTTCGTTCCGTTTTACAATGTCGTTTCAGCTTGCCATTTTGTTGATCTTTGTTGACAAAGTGATCTAGTTCGAATGAAGAATCTAGCCTGTGCAGATTTCACTCCCGTAGATTCCCAGATTTTAAAAAGATGGCCAAAATTATTTTAGTCCGATACGGCGACAGGCATACTTCGAAAGAAGCCTTATGTATTGTCTAGCCTAAGCTTCTTGGCTTAGAGCCAATAACAAACTTCTTGGCATAATACCCAATAACAAGCTTATTGGCATAAAGCCAAGTGATCTACACACGCACGCTGGCAAGTCTCGGCCCAGCCGTTCAATAACACTTAGGCCAGGTCTCAACACTATAGATAACGTTTTTTTTAAAAATAATTTAAAAAAAAAAAAAAACTCTTTCCCTACCACACATTCTGGGCGGTATTCCACGGTTGGACCAAGCTATACATGAGCCACCATTTTGTTCCCTCAATAGACAACCAAAAAATATGAAATTGTGTGAAAATGAATGTAGATTCAAAATATTCAGGTTTGAATGTACAACAGTGAATTGTATTTACAAAAATTGTGTTTCGCAAACACTGGACTGGAATTGAACATGAATTTCATGAGCCGCAAATGCGGCTCGCGGTAGGAATCGGGATTTCGCTTGAAATGCGGCTCGCGGTAGGAAAAGAGTTAAGGGGCGTCCCTACAGGTCTCCCGCAGGAGTCAAGAGCGAGGTCCGCGGAAACTCGGGGATCCGTGGACGAATCCCAGCCCTGTCCAAATGATTCAAATTTACTTTGAAAATAATGTAAAGTTCATATATTCATACATCCTTCAAGGACCAGCTGCAAAACTGTCACTATCAAAGTGATTGTACAGGACATAGCCCCATCCATTCAGTTTCTGTCTATCAATTACTTATGGACTTAAAAGTAAGCATTATTTTTAGTTTAGTGTTATATCATGCTACTGGCATGTGACTCAAAAACACTGAATTTTTGCATGAAACATATCCCAAAGCAGTTCACTACTTTTCATCAACACCAAAGACAAAATTAAATAAGAATGGGTCTAGCAAGTCTAGTCAAATTCAGGCAAGATACATTTACGGACAAAAATATTTCACACCAAACTTTTAATGGCAGCTTTATATCCTCAAGTGGTCAATTTCTGAGCCAGGCTACAAATGAAGGTTATGCTGACATCAAAACATGACAAGGATAGCTGAATGAGTCATGATTTTCAATAATTTTCTTTCTGTTCTGCTCTTCTCTTTATAGGACATGTTGTTTTGGCGCAATTGTAAAAGCAAATATATGGAATTGTCACGAGCAGAATTCGGTAATTGTGCAATAGAGCTCACGGTGTGTAGGAGTTCACGGGCCAAGATCCAGTGAGTAGTATTTGATGTGATCAGACCCTTAGGTTAAAAAGTGGTATTTTGGGGGTTAGTGGAGTCACACCCTGAGGCGGTAAGTTGTACTAAGAATGCACGGAGATGTGAACTCATGGAGCACGCGTTTAGGGAGGGAAGCTCCACGGGGTTATTTCTGCTATAAAAGGGTTGATCCGCCATATTTAATTAGAGACGGCTGTAGGCATTGCACAGTGAGGCGCTCTCGGCTCATTCTCCTGAGTCTGAAGGAAGAGACGAAAAACATAGACAACAGCCGAAGACAAAAAGAACTAACGTAAAGAACTAGCTGTTCAACGCCTTGTCGTACCAGGCCAAGGGTACAAACCGCGTCATTTGGATTCGCGCTCGCTATACGGCGAGCGCAGAATGGTAAGGTCCAGCGATTAGCCAGTGAAGACAGGGCTACCCTGACAGAGAAGAAATCCACCGTCAGCTATAAGGACTAACTCCCCGAGTCCGGAGATCTCGTTCTACAGGATTGATCGTGTAGACATCTAAGGAACCTTTACCCGAGTGTAGTGGATGAAGGCAGTAGCTATAGTGTTGTGATTAATAGAGTAGCAAGGAATGTGAGGAATTGTTAAATATACATGTCGAGTAGTTCGACATAAATACTGGTAAGGAATTGTGCTGTATAAGTAGAAGGCCATAACGGCTGCAAGTTCAGATGTATAACATATTTGCTTGAATTTATATGTGTGGTTGCGAGTTATAATTAGAAAGTGCTAGTTAGTTAATTGGAATTATACTCTGGATGTTATATGATTACTATTATGTATTATGCAGTCAGAATTGACATATTGTAATAATAAGGCCCCTCAGGCCTGACTAAATATATAACTTGTGTTATTTGAGTATTTATGGTATGCCTGTGCGAGTGTGAATTGGCCTCTTGAACAGTCGAAGGGCTATCTTCCCCATATCCCGACTCACCTTGCTCTTGACAGGAATCAAACGTATTTAATTTGAAAACTATTGCATTACTCAACTGACTGCAAATTCTCTTGACTGTGACTCCTAGATTCATGTTTTTTTCTTGTTCTACAATTGTATCACCCCCTAGATATTTTGTTATATTCTCCACTGCACCAGCAAGCAAATTCACCATCCGCGGTACCTTCTCTAAGTCGTAATTCAAATTGGGCCTAGAAACCATTTATTCTTACAGCAGAAACCCTGCCTTATAATTACAAAACAGCACAAAGCAATTGGTAACTCACTTTCTGAAAGCAATTCATTAACACCAGTGCTGCTTATGAGACGAACATATGACTTCAATATTTCTTTTTGCAATTTCAACTTGGATGTTGTTTTCTTTTCCAGGTTAAAACCTGCTGTTTCGTCACAGATTCATGCAAACAATGTATTTTTGTAATGACAAAATGAAGTGAGACACCATTATCATGACAAGAGACGTAATTCGCAATCTTCTGTTTTTTTTAATAGATTTGCAATATGATAATGCTAAAATGTTTACTTAATATGATTGAATGTCATTCCATAATGCTTAAAGTATGTTCCATGTATTGGACAATAACGTACCATTATCACTATTCTATTGGAAGTTCAGCTTACAATAAAGATCAAGTACAATTTATACTAGCACACTACAATAACAAAAATCCTCATACAGAACAGTTTTACAATACTAGCAAATCCACGACAGCAAATTATCAGATGACCGGTACAGACTCACTGATACACAGTTGCAAAGACTCACCTGTCTGTGTTGTAAAGCTTTAAGGCTAACTTCATATCAATTGTAGATTTAAAACGACGGAACATTGGATCTTGAATAATAGTGAGGTGATCTGCAGTTGACTCATAGTGTTCACTTGAGGCACCTGAAAGATTGTCAAGAGGACTGCTTTAAATTTACTGGCATGACATGAAGAGAAAAATATGTGACTGATAAGATTACAATTTATTGATCAAATACTATATTTGTCCGGTTTGACGTGAAAAATTATTATACACTACCAGTCAAATTCTCCAAAAACAAGATGATACATTGCCGGATGGAACAATAAAATCATTCTATTAACTTGAACTCATCACAAACATCTGTAGCCATCAACTGTATGCAATTATTTGACAACACATTTATCATATCAAAGAGCGATAACACTGAAAAGAGTTAAACTGCAAAAAGCTTTTCCAATTTTTTCTACTGTTGAAAACCAGGGAAATTCCAGCTCTGCAACACTAAGGGATAGGTGTTGTAATTATGGGCAAGTATTTAATAAGATTGAAGTCCTGCATGCATTGCATAAGCTTTAAAAAAAGGAGGAAGAAACTATACACTTTGCAATTTATGATGAGGTTAGGAATGTGCTAGAATACAGGTTTAATTGATCGTTTAGTTCTTGCTTAGTCCATTACCAAACTTCAGTACAGTTAAGACAGATGGTCTGAAGACTACATGCATCTTATAAACAAAAACTTTTTGGCTTTGACATGCCTTCCTTTCCTCTCTTTCAAAAAATAAATAAATCAGAATTTATTACCTTTTGCTCATTGCCGATGTTAGACACTTCATGTTTCAATGTAAGAAAATGTGTTTTCACAAAAGCCACATCACCATCAAAAAATTAATTCTTAATATAAGAGACACCTATCTCAAAAACATTTTGCATGCAAAGACATCTATCATGGATACCAAGTTCATTCTTAATATATTAAAAGAAAAAGAAAGTGATTTTTTTTGTTTCCGCAAATTTGAAACATTGCTAAGGATATTTTATTCTCATATAAAAGGCCTTCACATATTCCCTGGAGAAACAAACAGACTGAAAGGGTCATGTTACAATTCACACTTCCTTGGCAGGATCAGACAGGGATCTTGATATTTCATACAATGGCATTTACATGGCAACATCTGGGTTGAGAGTTGTCACAGCCACATGTGGCTTACCTTCTATGGCTTTTCTGAAGTCTTTCATAATTTGCTCAAGTCCAATACAGAAGAATTCATGAATCCTGAACTCTGGAAACACTTTCTTGTGGAGTATGTGATTTATTCTCTAAAGGTAAGAAGAACATCCAAAAAGTATAAAATAATTATGGTGTATATTTTACAGTGCTAATATCTTGTAAGGTATTCAAAGAAAACCCATGATGAACAAAATCCGCTTGTGCAAGTTCTACTTTTTACTTTAAGGTCTTCATCTTGGCCATTTCTCATCACACAACAACTTTTTCATCAGTCACAGCTTTTACAATACAAGATGTCAGAGATAAACTGGATTTTCTCATTCAGTCAATATCATCCAATGCTATATATATCGAAGTTTGAGCTACTCAAGCCAAATCATGATGTTACTCACATTCAGATGATCTTCCGAATCAACAGTCATTGGAATACCCTCACCCTCCCATTTCCCTTTGCTGACTTCCAGACTGAAGTGCTCAAAGATTCTGTCCATCACATATGCTGGTCTCAGATGGGGTGAGTTGTCCATGTTGAAAGTGCACTCTGGATATTGCCAAACCCAAGGACTATCCTTAGCTGTGTGGTTATAAACCAGATCTGACAAGCTCATCACCTGATGAAATCAGTATCACATCTTAAAGTTCAAAATATGCAGATTCAGATCTCATTACTGCAACATCATCCTCCTGTCTACGTCGCTTTAATGCTGTAATTCCATTAACACACATCCAATGCTGTGTCATAAATTTGGAGGCTTAGAAGGAGAAGTGTAACTTATAGGTTCATAGGAATAAAAAAGCCTAAAGTAGCAGATACAGAAAAGTTCCAACAATATCGCAAATTAACTGAGATTTGGTGTATATAAGTAATAACTTGTTATTTCTTTCAGCCTGCCAGTTGCAAAGTATCTTAGCAAGTAGTAAATTATTCATGGAAAGAGGGAAAAAAATGATAACCATAAACATCTAATGATTTTTTTTTTTCAACTAATTATCAAAATCGTTGCATCAGGACCAGAACAATTATAAAATAGGGCTGTGGTTTTTAATGTCTGCCCCAAATAGAACGATTCATAAAAGTCTTGTCTTTTCTGGTCAAAACTTGAAGGTTGCACAATATGATGATCCTTGGAAATCCCTAATGGAACAGGCCTTTGAAATCAATCTTTGCAGCTATAATAGTTTTGTGACCTGTACACTAAATGTTCCACAATAGAGGAAGAAAACTGCTGTATTATATATAATGTGACACATGCAGATAATAAAACTTTTTATGTTCTGTTTTATAAGATGGGTGTTTCTATCACAAGAAAATATGTCAAGAAATGAAAACATGTGCAAGTTGTCTATTGTTCTTTATTTCTATTCATTAATAAATTATGGCATCTTTTGTTTTTTCTTTTGATTTGTTCCATCTGCAAGAAGATCAGATCAAACTCATCATCTAAGAAGTTATTTGACACTGTATTGCATAGCTCTGGTCAGTTATGGAAACCCTTTTTATTCAGATGTCAATGTCCTTCTGACTGTGATGATGACATGAGACTGCTTCGAAGGGTCAATAAGACAAAATCCTATGTACCTACCCCAAAATTGTTGTTCAAGTGTTCCATTAATTTCTCCACATCCTGCAGCCCATATTTCTTCTCTTTTGTGCTGTAGACAGGACTCAGGTTAAGCTGGTCTCGGATGGAGTAGGCTGAGTTTGAGATGCCCAATTCTTGAATGGGGGTGAAATGAATCATATTGTACCCACTTTCTGCAGCTACCTACTCATGATCAGAACAAACGACAAAGTGAATTTATTGACCAAATCTATTCACAAACAAGCATAACATGGTCAAAGTTTGAGGCTGACAGAATGACTGACACTGATATTTAATACCAATAAAATGACAAGATAAGAGACTGATGTAAAAGATATACAGGAAACTGTCACCAGGAAGCCTACACATTATATCAGCAGAGTTGGTGAGGACAAAATTGTGCATTTGGTGGCAAATGCAACAAACTTTGCATAGCTGCAGTAAATGGGTATGTAAATAATTACACATATGGAACCACATCGCCCGGGTGACTCTGCTCACCTCAAAATGACCTCTGATTTCCTCTTTCTTTCTTTGTATTTTGAATGATATTGATCAAGGCTAGACAGACTGAGATTCAGGGGAATTTTTTATTTTAAAAATGTCAATACATATAGTGATGCTCTAGCATCCTCTGGTAATGACGAACTAACTTCGGGCAGTAACTCTTAAACTGACCAGTGGTCATTATAGACACCAAACTGTGAATCCTTAATACCTTCCATATTCAATATTAAGATCTGAAACTGAAAATGATTCATATTTGCTCATATATACGTTTTGTTAGTGTTTCCACTCACTGAACAGTCCCACATGTTAATAGTGGTATGTAAAATTCCCCTTAAAGCACCACTGCCATTAGTAAAACCCAGTAGGTAGCCGTAACGAATGATGCTGGGTGCTCTCTGATTAATACTACATGTATTTAATGCAAAATCCATAACACCAAGCCTATATTCTGATGAGCAAGATTCCTTTTAAAGCCCCATTTCTATCAGTGACACCCTAGGCCACTTTAACCGATGGTGCTAGAGAAACCTAGACAACACCTTAATTATGCCAGAGATGAAAGTTGCATTTTAAGGCTGGGACATAATAACTTTTCCATAAACTCTCTTATCTATAGGACTGTTATCATGAATGATATTAGAAATATATGAAATGTTTTGACATGCCACTGGCTCACCTGCAATCTTGGCAACCACTCATAGAATGGTCCCAGTAATTTCGTGATGACTGTTTGACAAACTATAGAATCCATGCTGACTTCCTCCTTATGTGGCCCCAGGTGGAGAGTTGGATCAACCAGGAAATATCCAGATCCATTGCTGTTCTTTGCATCCGCACTGAAGGACAACATGTTTGTCAAGACAATAGAAAACTTCTTTGGACTACACTGAATTTAGCTTTGGGGCTGCTCATTTTGTTACTCTCACAGCAAATTTTTTACATGTGTTTCAATTTAACTGTGACCTGGTATCAATTTGCATAAAATGCCTAGCATATCTAGTTTTCTTTCTAAACAGTTGAGAAATTTACCTGTTCTCAGGCAATCTCAATTCTCATCCAAATTTAAAAATTCCAACTATCATGTATATTTTACATATTGCCATAACAAGGGTGTGTTACTGAAAAACAAATAAGGCTTTTTCAATCATGTATAAATGCCCAACTGCGAAGACATTAAATTTTCAGAACACAATTCAGATTTTTCCCTGTCTTGGATATATAATATATGTAATTCTGAGACTCTCTCACAAAATTCTGAACTTATTTTCTTTACAGTACATCTACACTGCCTACAAAAAAAAAAAAACAACGTACAAAGACTTCTGAGCCAGGAAAGTGCATAGAATATGTAGCTTATTCACCTCTCATCAATTGTGAAGAAGAAGTTAAAAGACCCAGCCACCATCATTTTGACTTCAGCAATCAAGTCCATCCTGTCACTCTTGATGCCTGTTGGAGACCTCCAGGGAACCTCATAGTATTTCCGCCGGTCATAGGGGGTCTGTTTGTCTGGCGGGTGGTTACAAAACAAACGCACCGACGATGCCATCAAACTTGGACCCAACACAAAACGTAACACCCATCCTGAAAGAAAGAAAGCAGCAGGAAAATGTATTCCAATGGCCATTAAGAGGGCTTTGGAAAATAGGAAATTGACAAAAATAGGCCTGGCCACACTGCACTCCACCAAGACCAAAGACTGTGGGCAGCATTATTGTGAAGAAACTCTCAAATATGAGCATGTCTACTTCTAAGCCAGCAACCATACACCCCAGATGGAAATATTACACTACGTACAAAGGTAGACCTAAGCATAATGTAGCCCTGGGCTATATTGTCTTGTTTCATCTCATAACATTTATGTACACAACCAAGTTTGAAAATGTACATCTTCCTACTTTTCTTCTTTAAATCAAAGGGTTGATATATTTATAAGGTGATCAGTGTGACCTACTTAAACTAGTCATATCTGCCTTTCATTTCTACCCTTCCCCAACAAGTTGAAGACCTGAAATTGAAACTCCCCTTCAAACAAAACACATGAGGGTAAAATATATCATTTGGCTGGGTGAAAATAAGAAAAGGGGTATGGTAATTCTCAATAGAAATTAACCCTTTCAAAACTGATGGTTGGTGCCGCCCTATTTCATGTAAATCACATTGGGTAAAGAAATAACATGTTCCTAATAATAAGAATAACTATGTTTGGGGGGGGGGGCGAATCAGTGGGCAGGATAAGGGGGCTCCAGTTCTACCCTACATGACATCATAAAACAGTGACAATGGATTGTTGAACGGCCATTATCGGTCACACACCTGGACAAATTATGTCAAGGTTTTGCCATTGGCAACTGGTGTATGGCATAAATAAGGGCATTATTATCTGTATCTCTCCTGTGGTATAACTAAGGGCATATCTGTACCTCTCAACGTTACAAATGTCTCTGAAGTCTGAATCCATAGTATGAACATAAGACTAGTTCTGTTACTACTGTGGATTTCATGACGTGATCCTTAAAATCGGTTAAACGACAAAACGTGCGTGGTGGGACATTCGTCGTGTGGCAATAATTATTTTGTGCGTGAATGTGCCCTGGCGTGATTGTGCACATTTGTGTTTCACTGGTTTTTCAAACAGGCCCAGGATAATATTATAATAATATAAAAAAAAATTTTTTTAAACAAATTACGTGGCAGTTCTCCCTTAGTGTAGAAAAGAGCGTCAGTTAACCGACATTTAAGTTATTACAGCGTTCTGTGCATTACGCATGTAACATAAAACGAACAGCACGCATCAACAAACGCGCTAAATTTCCATCGATGTGTTTCCGCTTGAAGAAAATTGCTGCATTTAAGCTTTGTGCGAACACCAATTGCTTGCATAGCGCATTTGCTGTTTCACAGGACACTTTTACGTTAACCATCCAAATCTTCAAATTTCTACAGCTCAGTGATTAGCCTCCCACGTTCTATTTCACCCGAGCACAAAACTGCCTCCGAAGCTATAATGAAAGGCGCGACTCTTGTCACAATCATATTGTCATGATCCATGACCACGCAAATATATCATGCTGTCAGAATGACGAGCAGAAGTACTGAGATCGTTCTCCCTATTGTCAAATTTGTCTGCAAGTGGTGGCCTTTCTAGCAAAGAAAATTGATTGGTTCGGACGATCTACCCACCCACGATGTTGGAACCAGGCCAAAGACATTTTGTTTCCAAATCCACAAAACCTTCTAGCCGAAAAGGAAGCAAAACGTTTATGAAACTAGGTAAACGCCAAATTAATGGAAAGAGATGAAGCCGCCGCTGTCCGCACGATTGCTTCACACAATTCCGTTCTTCAACCCTCTTTTAAGGAAATGCTGTCTGCCCTCCGACCAAAATCCGCCGGCGGACCTCAGGTCCATCCCACCACCGACTGCTGACTCAAGCCCTGCCATCTCTGAGCGAAATGTCGTCCCGGCTAAGGGAAGGCCCTCGGGTCCTTTCCTGCGAGAAGCGGTTGACGGACTCCATCCGGGTCACATTAAAGACATGATTTCTGCTCAAACGGCTGAACCGGGCTTCCGTCTGAGTAAATCTATCACGTCGGTAATCAACTGGCTTCTCATCGGATCCTTCGACCACTACGCCCGTGATCATTGTTAGGCGGTGGCATTCGACCCACAGGAGCTGGCAATATTCTTCAGGAGCTGGCAATATTCTTCGCAGATTGGCAGCCATGGTCGCCTGCAAATCGGTTGTCAACACCCTAAGCCACCAATCGATGCCGGTGGAGTTAGGGGAAGGCACTAAGGGGATGTTAAGGCTGCTGTTCACGCTTCCACACATTTCATCGAGTGCACACTGGCTTCACCAATACATATCGAAGGTAAGGGTAGGCCTATCATAATGAAGTTAGATATGAAAAACGCTTTCAACATGATGAGTCTACCTTCTTGAACTCATTCTTGGACGTGAACCGATTGATTTACCCTACCACACATCTTGCGTAAGGAGATCGTAGCTTGTTAGTTACTGGGGAGCGCATTTTGTTGTCCCAGCTATTGCTCTAATTGGACTCGAGATTAACCTGGGCCAAATCTGTGATAATTAATATCAACCTCAGCAAAGACCGACTTGACAACGTTCTTGACCGAATCCAGTCCACTCTGAGCCATGTTTGAATTACACCGAAAGTGGAAGTCACAATACTCGGCTCTCTTATTTCTCATCAAGCGGTGGACTCCAGTCTCTCAGCGGAACACGAAAATTAACTAAGACGACCGAGAGACTGAATCTCATCGACGCTCAACCGGTAAAAGACCAGTTGCGACACTTCTTCATCCTCCCCAAACTGTTGGCCTTGCTCAGCAGCGCCCCGTGTATTTTGTAAAGCTGGCTGCCTGGATGACAAAGATGTATTTATACGGCGAGGTGGTGAAGACATTATATATAATACATGTATCAAGTTTGATGACACCAGATGGCGACAGACCTGTCTCCACATCAGACATGGTGGTTTTCTGTCTCCGACGGACGCAGTTCTGCCAGCATATCTGTCATCCTTAGTCTCCTGCAGCACGCACACCCACGAGATTCTCCATAACACCACCGGACTTATCGAGGACAGTGAGCCTTCCAGATTTGGTCTCAAGCCGGACCCAACAGATAGAGTGAATGAGAAGACATGGCAGACAGTGAATGAGAAGAAATCAATTGTCAAGCAGGGTCACCAAACTTCCTGGGCTCAATTGATCAGCGACGTTTGGTCTGCCTTCGCATCGCTTCTGCGCCACAAAGCGGGGCCTGGCCAAATGCACAACCTTCCCGATTGCAGTGAGCACCGTTCTGTATGACGACTGCTTCCGAGTTGAGGTCGCCCTACGTCATGGTCTGCATGTGTGCGAGAGTTATCGCTGCCGATGCGGCCCAAATATTGACGAATACGAGCATCATCCCTTTTCGTGTCGTATAAGCACTGGGCGATCTCCGCGCCATGATGCTCTCAATAATATCAGCTGGAATTTCCCCGCCCTACTGGAGCCGGTTGGATGAGAATTAGGATATTTTAAACGCCCTGACATCAGCAGCGCCTTCCCTTTCGGCAGAGACAGATCACTAGTTTGGGATGTGACTTGCAGCGACTCGCACTCCCATGATAATCTGGTCGGGTCGGCCACAGCTGCCCGACAAGCCGAGGCGGGAGAGACAGTCAATTACCGATCTCTGACCAACTGGTATCAGTTCGCCATCGTAACGTCCGTTGTCATCGCCCCTAAGGTGTCTAATCTTTTCCATACTAGAGGAGCCAAAGCGACCACGAGAAACAGTTTGGCTCTGTGATTGTTTAGGTAATCAGTGGATTTCGATTGCCACAGTCAGGGGACAACACATGTACCATCACAATGGCAAAAGCCTTTTAAAATGTTCTCATACCTTCCCTCCCACTTATTTTTTATCATAGTGTTTTTATGAAGTGCTAGATATCCTAGAATGGACGGGCTTGAGGTTGAGCGATACAATCAGGAGGTCAGAAAACCGAGAGGATTGGAGGATGCTGGTTGCCAGATCACATGTGGCGCCCCAAACGGTCCACAAGACTACACGAGAGAGAGAGAGAGAGACAGAGAGACAGAGAGACAGAGAGAGAGAGAGAGAGAGAGGGAGAGAGAGAGAGAGAGAGAGAGAGAGAGAGAGAGAGAGAGAGAGAACTGTACTTTCTTCTTAAACTAGACAAGAACAAAATCACTCATCAGTACGTAGACACGTCATGACGCTACGGACACTTAACGCCAACGCCAGTTTTATGTTAACAGACGCCATCATTTATCGAGGTTGTACTTTAACGTCGAAAGAATAGAAACTGATGGCAGTTTTAGCTTGAATGCGAGGCCATGCTTGGTGAGCCCTTATAATTTCGTGCCTTTTTCAAATGTCCATGTATTTTAATTAAGTCCAAGGTACATGACCTTTAAGCTACACCCATGCGTTGTATTTATCACAATTTTTTGTAGTATTTCTGACCTGCCAATTTAGCAACATCAATCTAATTCAATGTCGAACAACTGCCAATTCATTATAGCCAAGTACTGAATTTCGGTATCTACGCAATTTAATGAAAAGTCTATTCGTTATTGGACAGTCTGCACTCGTTTGGGATTTTTAGCTATTAATGCAGATGTTTTCTATTCATTAAATCGGTCTCATTTGAGTTATAAACACATGAACTATTGTTCCCAACCTTAATACTAAAAATAAAATTCCTTCAAAGGGTTTATTGAATATGATGAGATGACATTAAATAGATACAAACTCGATCCAGCTAACTATATATGCACCTAGTTATGGAATGGACTTGAACGGGATAAACCCGAAACTATGCCCAAGTTCTACATAATATTCTGTGTGGTTTTGTGTACACACCGTTATTAAGATGACAGTGAGTCTGTGCCTTTTTTTTTTTTTTTTGGTAACCCACATGCAACATTTTTTGTTGTTGTATTTTTCGTTTTGTTTTGTTTGACCTCGACGGTTACTCTTGTATTTCTGCCTATCTGCCTGTAAGTCCCCATCCTTCCCTCACCATTTCTCAGTTCTTCTCAATTCTCTTCATTATTCTCCTCTGCTCCCTACCGTTATTCCCTTCAGTGCCATCCACTCATTTTCATATTAACTCACTTCTATCTACTGTCCAATCAGCGGCCGTCGCCAACCACGCTCTCTCTCTCTCTCTTTCTCTCTGTCTCTCGCCCCATACTTTTTGCACCTTTTACTACTTATGGACGCTCACCCGTACACCACTGAACGAAAACCAGCATCTCCTAATGTTAGACACCATCCTTAACTTCACCAACTACGGGTAAAGGCGATTGTTATCAACAACAAACAAAGATTACTTCTCTCGAGCTTCTGACGAGCAGACTCGTATGTAGCCTGTGGTGAGATAACGGTTGTACATTATAAACAATAACTTGCAGGCTTATCCCGCAGAACAAACAAGCATTCAGACAACTTCAAAAGACCACTCTTCAGAAGGAAATTCCTTATGGTCTAGCAAATATTCAGAATTAGCTCATATAAAATACTCAAAGCATTTACTACATTCTCGCCTACGACAGCATTTCTGTTAAGGTTAACGCTTCGCATCATTTTCATAAAAGGAGCTAAAGTTCAAGCGTTATTTTCAACGTGGGATTACTGCAACTAGATCAGGCTATGGCCTAACAATCTTTTACATGCATTATAATATAATTATATTAATTTCGCACAGCTTGCAGGTTTTAGCCTCCGCAACAAGACTATACATTCTGTTGTTATACATGGGACAACTCAAGTAATGGAACAGTAGGCCTACTAGCTGGTCAGAGGCAGCTACGATGGTTACATGCCGCCCCTGAGCGGAGAAACTGTAGAGTCAGCGTTTTCACTTAGTAATAACAGTTGCAGCTATATCTCGGGTTGCCATAGAGTCACGGGTCAATATTCTAGAAACGTAAGGTCTGTTGAGGCAAGTGAACTTTTTTTTCATACCCCAAACTTGAACCATACTGAGCTACATTCCTGGTGAGCGCTGTTGTGGCTGCAGGTGACAGCCACCTGACACAGCTTGGTGAATCAGGAAGTGGAACAGAATGTTACACTTTGTAACCTGATCATCCTGCAGAAAGTTGTGTGACGATATTTAGTACAAAACTGCTGAAGTACGCGAAACTATGAAGTGTATACGAAGATCCTGGGCGTAGGTTGGAGATGCATCATTAAATCCATCTGGTGCGAATGGATCTGAAATCGATGATAATGACTCTGTATCGATGTACTGACAACAAATTTTCATTGTTCTCAAATTATTCAGTGAAATCGTTAAAAAAAAAAGCCAACAATACTGCCATATTCTCTCACTGTTACTGGGCAACATCAGTGAAGTTATGTTGGCTTGTGGGTTGCTCTAGAACTTGTGACTAGCCTCAAACAATTCATCACTGAATGTGACTGCTTCCAAGTGGGGTTATTTTACTATATCTTCATGCTGGGTAACACAGCCACTTAAATCAAACTGCTATGTTAGTTTGCCTTTTCTGGGTCCTTCTGACAATCCTGGTATCTTCCGACAACCCCAGTATCTTCTGACAGTCCTGATATTTTTTGACAATCCCAGTATCTTCTGACAGTCCTGATATCTTCTCACAATTCCAGTATGTTCTAACAGTCCTGATATCTTCTGATAATCCCTGTATCTTCTGACAGCCCTGATATCTTCTGACCATACCGGCATCTTCTGACAGTCCTGATATCTTCTGACAATACCGGTATGTTCTAACAGTCCTGATATCTTCTGACAATACCAGTATATATCTGATATCTTCTGACATACCAGTATCTTCTGACAGTCCTGATGTCTTCTGACAGTATTCATATCATCTGACAATTCCAGTATCTTCTGACAGTTTCAATAGCTTCTGACAATTCTGATATCTTCTGACAATCCCAGTATCTTCTGACAATCCAAGTGACTTCTTAATTGTGAAATTGTCCCAGTTAGTTGTTTGTACAGGCAGAGACATCCATTAACCTTTCCCTCAATAAAACCCATTTCAAAGAGAACAAGAAAAGGCAGTCAGGGGGGCCAAAGTGACGGAAATGGGCGATTTCGTTGTTGTTATTGTTGTTGTTGTTGTTGTTGGGGGGAGGGGGGGGGGGGCAAAATATGAACTTGGATTGATGTGGGCACGAATATTTTTCTGACAAGTGATTACAGTTTTGCACCAATGACTTGACCATACTTCTGTTCCTTTTAGGGACCGTTCACAAATGACGTCAGCTCGGAGGGGGGAGGGGGGGGTCAGTGAAAAGTTGACAAAAGTTGACATGGGGGGAGGGGGGTCCTTACAAAGTTGACATCAACCAGGATGCTCTAAAAGGTTGGTAAAAAGAAAAGTCAAATCTTCAAATCAAGAAGAAAAATATAGACCACATTTTCTTGGCCTAAAATGAACAGTATTAATAGTTATCTCCCCATAATCGTACACCAGTCAGTATACATGTATGGAAGTCCTCCCCACTTGTTTACAGTTCCAGGATATTTTCATGTGCCATGCATAATTAAATTCTTTTTTTTTTTCTGTGATTTATTTGATATTTATTTTTTCCAAGCTGAAATGATACTGATACTCCAATCTTTTTGCTTTGTTTATGCTTGATATCCAATCCATGCTTGCTATCGAATCTATTTGTTTTAATTATTTTGCTTGGTTAAATTTGGATTTGACAGTTGAGGTATTTCTTTGAGGTATTTTTTTATAAACAATAGTTTTTATTTTGATTTAAAATAAAGATCAAAGGTGAATATATATATCGATTCACATCATTATGTTTGTTACTAGTCGGTTATGCCAGAAAAAAAAAGTTAACTTCCTGTCAAATGCTATCCAAATTCCACGACCAGTCAGTGATGTTAGTACACAATAATAGGCTAACCCGGCCTGCCGTGTCCCCATTTCACTGGGTCTGTGTAGGATCTGCATGAAAGTGTCGCAGTTGTGGCAAACTGGCTATGCATGTGCAGCTTTGTCTTTGTTTCTGATCCCGTCATCTCCCGCATTTGATCGTCTCCATAATGTTTCTCTTGCCTATCTATTTTCAATCTGAGAAGTAGCCGACAGAAACAAAATGTCGACAGTATTCACATGCATAATGAAATTAGGGTTCTTATGATTTCCAGAATCACGAGATGTAGGCCTATGTGTCCCCGACTGGGTTGTTAATCCTTTCCGTGATGATACATCCACGGCTCCAGAACACTTGCAAAAGAACATTCGCTCGATCTCCACCACAGCACTTGAGGGCCAGGTCATTTTTCAAACGACTACAATTTTTTTCTGGATGAAACACCAGGATTTCTACTTTAATTCTCCTTCTCCTTCCCCATCTTCTTTTCTTGTGGAAAACTTAAAGAGGCTTTAAAGCAGTGTCAATCCAGAGTACAAAAAAAAAAAAAGAGAGAGAGAAACACAATCTTCAATGGGTGGCCTTCGTGTGCACACAAACACCGCACTCAATCTGATATTACGAAATTGACCACTGCACACCTGTCGCAGGGTAGCCACTGAGACGTTCAACAGCACGCGCATATGGGTTTCATGAGAAAAAAGAAAGCCATTTAGTGGTGCATTTATTTCATGAAGAATGTTTTTAATGAATAATCAATATGCTTATTGTCATTATAAGGCTCTGAACAATCTGGCATCAAAATTTAAGTCTAATGTGTGTACTTGTGACTGTATGTTGGGGTCGATTAGGAATGGGGGTTGGGGAGCTGCGGTGGGGGGTGAAAGAAAATCTGAGGCCTAAGGAGGCCATTGCATGAAAATTTTGAAAACCACTGAATTAAACCAATAATTTATTAACATTTTCTATGCCGTTTCTCCATTTCATACAATCGGAAAGGAAGGGTATAAAGGTTTTTGTGTTTTGTTTTTGCCTTTTTTCAACCAATGGTTGAGCAAATGTGGCCCACATTTCTCGCAGTACCCCAGAAGGATTTTGTGTTGCAGACACTGAAAGTGACAGGAAAGAAATAGTGACACCACATGAATATGAAAGAACTCACCTTTCTCCAGACGATAAAGTTTGTACTGACTGTTCTCATTTTGATTGAGGGTGTGCACCCTAACCTGCGGGAGTGGAGGCATGGTGCTACCCGAACCTGCGGTGGACAAGACAAACAGCACATAATAATATTACACATGTAGCATCAATATCATTTCTGATCTAATGTAGAGACGAGGGTTAGTTAATAACGATCTATAGTTATAACGATCTTAAACTTGCATGTCACCACACATACACGGTGGGCGATAATGTTGCTTGGTTATAGTTTCGTGTTACATGCAGACGTGAATGTATATGTGTATGTGTAATTTCTCAGGAGCTGTGGGCGAAGTAGATATAGTTGCCATAAACAGGCCATGGGAATGGACATATTGGTCAATAAACGACGCAGAATGCCGTCAAGCCTCCATATTAGTGGACCAAGGCAAGACGTATACGTCGCAGGTCAACAGCCAAAGTGCATTAACTCGTATAATTTGAGTTATGGTCTAGGCGCTTTAAGCAGTATGGTACGGGAGGAAATGTTACTGGCCACTAAAAACGAAGGTAGATGTTCACATGGCAAAAGCCATAGGACTATAATCGCTTCACTGATCTGGTGACCTAAGGAGACTCCACTTGCTACACAGCACCTCGCTATATTCCGACTGCAATGTCTATATAAAAATGCGATCATGACACGAACTCAATCAAATTGTAACTTTGTCGTTGAAGCAAATTAATACCCTCGATAATGTAATACTGTGCACTATATCATCAGTAAGATGCGTTTAAAGATGACATATATATATATATATTTATAGCAATCAGCACAATCACAGTAACAGAAAGTTGAAAACACAAACACTTCATCGCAAACGTTTAGAATAAAACTTATCAACGCTTAAGTGAGCAATATTTTAAGATTTTTTTTTTTCACGGCAGAACTGGAATGGATAACAGACGAGTCCTTGACCCGTGGGAAGAATGACCCTCAACTTGTCACAAGCAACAGCTACAGTACAGTTCGTGGTCAAATTGCACCGTGCGAACGTCATCCGCGTAATCTTACCTCAGCCGTGGGCAGGGTCAAACAATGTTTGAGAGAGATACAAACAATGGGCACTCCAGTAAACAGTTCTCAGGACATGGAATAAATACCCGTAAGTGTTTAGTGTGAAACCAAACCCAGTAGATCTATTATTCTCATCCAGAATTATTTGGAGTGGAACGGGTGAGTGATGATAGTGTGAAACTCCATGAGCTTTGTCTCCGAAAACTGAAATGTGTACAGTCTATTATCCTAAAAGACCTTAAAAAAAAAAAAAAAAGATTCCTGCAAATGAACTATAGACGTGAAAGGGAGGTCTTCCAGTAACCGATAGCAAAGCTGCAGTGAATTTAAGTGTATCTTAGCAACAAATTAGTGCCACCATAAGAAATATGGGGTAATATCCACCAGATACACAGGCCTACTCTGGGTCCAGGATAGAGATCAGATAATGGTAACGACTTCGTTCACATTCTCGATCGTATCATTGATACACACAGTTCTGGACTGCATTTGCAAAATACCACGGGACCCGTGCCGCATCAATGGCATGATGCAAGTACCTGAACATTTTTTTTTTCGTCCGGAATGTGCAATGTTCTAGATCCAAAAGGGCCCATATGCCTCAATGATGTCACTCTAAAATGCTTACTAACAACATACAATGAGCAGTTCAAAAACGAACACCACACATTCAAAGAGACAGTAATGGCGGCCGGACATACAAGAACACATTACATGTATGTGATTATGTATCTTAACACCCCCCCCCCCACCATGCACACTAACAGCGAGTACAGAAGAAAAGATATCATAGTGAACAGCGTTTCAACAAACTACAAACCAAAACAGACCAAGACCAATAATAATGTAATGGTAAAAATGACACTGGAAGGACCTCGAGGCAAATTATGTAGTTCTCACAGACAAAATAATCTAGGCGCGGAAATCACGAAAAACAAAACAAGGAAACATTCTGAATTCTGTAAAGCACTTGTTAAACAAATTAACTTTCCATTCCCTCCCTCCCCATTTTGTGTGTGTGTGTGTGTTTTTCAGTCTGGTTTTCACTCAGAATTTTCTTTCCACCAGTCTTTCATCTCCCTGCGGAATCACAACAAGAAAGCGATGCATTCTACCTTTGTTCCATAATTTTGTCTCCATGGCTGCAAAAAGCCAAGACTTTTGACCTTTAAAAGTGCTGACGTGTACAGAGGGTGCCAGCGAGTGTACATCGTTTTATGATCTCGTATAAGACAGACAGAAATGAAACTACGATGTCGACGTTACCTTTCACCACCGCCTCAAAATGTATAAATAGAGCAAGTGGGTGCGACATTATAATTTTCAGAATTTACACATTCTTACAAATTTGAAAAAAAGTGCTAAACGCAATGGAAGCTAACGTGTTCGGTAGCGACTAATGGGTTTGCTTAAGCCAGATTTCAAACTATCAATTTTTCGGGAAAAGGACAGTGTTTGAGTGGAATTGTCTGACCTGCTTAAACTAACATTGGTCGCCACTACTTTAGGAACAAATTAACCCAAACATTTTCAAAACCTGTGGCTACATTCCTACATTGTGTCCATATCTCCTTACCGTGCTGGTCAGATGTTAGGGGTCACAAACACAGGGGTTTGAAAGTTACCACGTGGTCGTCTTATTTGAGATATGCTGAGAAACTCAGACTACTCTGCTCACTCCACACCTATATAATGATATCCCTATTATCTATGCAACCAAAAAGCAGATGGCAACCACAACAAGCCACGTTTTCACAATGGTGCCATCCATAAAGTTACGTACGCTCGGATTGGGAGGGGCGGGGGGGGGCAGAAAAGGGGATTTGCTCCCAGCGAACGAAAACTTTACCTATGGGAGGGGCGGGGGCAGGGGTGCGTGTGCACGTGTTTCACTTACGGCAAAGAATTGAAATGTTGGGTTTTATATTTACTTTTTTTTTTTTTTTTTTAGAGAAAATTGCGTTGTTGGATTAAATAAAAAGCAGGTTTCTGAGGAAACAGTAGTCCAAGCAAAATGCCACTTTAAAGTTTGCGTACACCAAGGCTTTATCATTGACTCGTACACCCGTGCCAAAAAAAACAAATGGGGGAGGGGGGGGGGTCCAAAATTGCTAAATCGAGCGTATGTACTTTATGGCTGGCCCCTATGAATCTCGATATTTGAACACATTCACAGTCATAAATCACGTTCATCTGGCATGTAGCTAGAGGAAGGGGTCACACGATATCACTTTTGTTTGCCCCCCCCCCCTCTTCCTGGCAAGTGGGAGAGGGCGTAAAGTGTTAAATATGATTTGATCTCCTGGAACAAAGCTAACAGCATCCAGTATTAAATGACAAAACTGCCCTAATTACTGAATAAGTAAATAAGTAGGGTTTAATTACTGAAAATAGTAGGAAAGAATCAGATGCAAATTCCCGAAAATGCCGTTCGTTCCACGTCCAAATTCCAGTCAAAACCATCCATACATTACTTGTAGTGTCCCTGTCATCTCTTCTGTTCCTGGTATACCAAAATGATATTTAGTAGGCCTACACTGAGAAATTCAAGTGGTTTGCTACCTGACAAAGCCCAAAAACACTGAAATGACACGAATTAAACTGACAGTAGAAGAAAGGCGTGTTGACTTGAGGAGACATTCACAGAATTTAATAAGGGTCATAAACATGACGTGGTGTACTCATTAACTGATCTGCGGTTAGCGTCGCTCTCGGCTGGTCAGACTTCAAAAACCAAAATAATTCTTGTTTTCATTCAACCAAACAAATTCCACATGACAGCTGCCTCTGTTGCATTGTCTGTTAATCTCAGCACGAACATTTTTATTAAAAAAGGACACTGGGTGAAACGGGGGTTTGTGTTGTGCTGTGGTGCGTGCGTGCGTGAGTGTGTGTAGGCCTATAATTTGTGTGTGTGTGTTTGTTATCGTTTCGGCTTGTGGTAACTTGTTCACAGCACAAACTATTCCTTCTGTGTAAACCAATGCCTTCATTTCGTTCAAAGGCCATCCATAAGAAATCGCCACTGGATCTTCGTCAATGAAAGAGCGTGATGGTACCCTGGGTGACAAAGACCGCTGATATTCAAATAATGATGATTTGGAAGATCGAGAGGAAATCACTATTCTCAAACGGTTGATAAGTGGTAGTCACAACATCGATACCATAATATTTGTGGACACAATGGGCTAGCCTACGACTTATCATTGCTAGGGGTCGTAGCAGATTGTCGGGTAAGATGGGCCATAAACTTGAAATTGTCACGCAGTAAACGCGGCCTCAGCATGACGCTTGTCACATATTGCACCTCGACCATCGTGTTACCACAGACATGGTAAGCTTATACAACTACAGTGATAGTGAAACTGATGATCAGGCCTACTGATGTGCTCACCACCTTTTCTTCATCTCCGATACTCCCCAACATCAGCAGCCGGTTATGCTTTGAGGTCATGCATTTCCTTATACATGTAATTACCGAAAGAGTAAGGTTTCAATCCCTGATCGCGTTTGGTAAAATCAACAAATTACGCTGAAATCGCTGTCGGCCAATAAAAACATCATGTTGACCTGTCCAGGGTTGTTCTCAAAATGTTTCTCTGCCTCTCCTTTCCTCACACATACACAAAAAAAATGCACTCATTTAACTGAAAGCAAAATGAAGAGATCAAAGACATCTAGCAACATTTCAAGACCCAAATCTACTTGCTGGAATTCCGAAACCACACCAAAATACACTTGGGAAGCTCACCCTGGCCAGCGTGTCCAACGTCGTCCATGACAGTGTCCTAAACAGAAATGATACCGCACAAATTCTAGTTAAAAACGAAAAATACCACTCTTACCGTTGTTGCAGAGTGAGAAAGCTCACAATTTAATGTGGCAAATTTCGACAGCCCCGTTACACAACCAAGGTTAACATCCTCAGTCTTGAAGATAAAAGGAAAAAACAGCCTCCATTTCCTGATACTATGTCATCATTCAACGTTTGTCCCTTTCTTTTTGTGTGTTTTTTTTTTTTTTTCAAGGTACGGTGGTCTAGTAATGATAAAATGAGCGCGTTCCTGGGTCCAAAATACTCGTGATACATGCAATTGTGGATTATATGAGCCAAGGGTATGGGCAATCTCTCCCTGTCTGGGTTTAGCACAGGCCACAGTCCATCCATTTTCTTTGTGTGAAAACTATAACATTTCCACACATCTCTCTTTCTCTCTCTTCCTGTATCTCTCTCTCTCGTGTCCCCACAACATTGCCAAGCGGACGAAAGTGTTCAAGGACATACACCCAAAGAGTCACATTCACGGTAATTTGAGTGAAGACTGAACGTAAGACGACAAAAATATGAGGAAAAACAACACCAGAATAAATGTCATCCAGTTTTTATCGCACGGCACTTGCTGACAACAGCAAATCTGGTACTTGACAACAAAACAACGCAGCGTCGCCTGCTTCCAAAGTGTGTCAAGGTCGGGAGCTTTCATTTTGTCGTTTCTTTTTTCAGTGTCTCCCCCTCCCCCCCCCCCCTTTCCCTAGTCATTGTCGTGACACCTTTTTCTTTTTCATGTTAATAAACTGTTCAGATGCTCTTTTTCTATTATTACATGTGCCCGAAATGCTTTGGGCCTGGTACAACAAAATTAACTTTGGACACGATAAGACCTTGTATGTTATTATGACCATGGTCAATGTTATCTCGGAAACGCGAAAGAGGGCGCAATTGGTAACTTGTTCATTGGAATTCCTTCAAATGTTGTAGCACTGAAAAGATTGTTTTTTACTGCCAAAATGTGTGAGATTATAATCTCGGTGCATCAAGAAAGCGCACCGTCCCGATAACAACCGTTCAGCGCCAAGAAAAGGATCAGACAAAAGGCATAGAAAGCTAAATCAGGAGTGAAGCGGCCCAGAAAATCTCGCGTACATTGTACTTTCGACCTTGGACACAAATCTCTAGTTACAACATCAACATTCGTCTTGTTTTTTTAAATTCAAGGTGCCATCCTCTTTTCTAACTGGCCGCCAACAATACGGGAAAAACAAAAACAAGAGAAGGAAAGTGGGTTCCATGCTTGAAGGACGACTCTGGGCATATTCTTGTAGGACCTACATGTCAATCTTATGAAGTTATTTTCCTTGACACGACTTTTCAGCCACTCAAGATTTCAAATTAACCTAATTATTGTCCGTTTCATTTGGCTACGCATCGGAATAGCAAGCTTGGGTAATACGTTCGCTAACCCTGCCCCATACCGCTCACTATTCGTTGAACAATAGAGGTAAAATCGCTCGCTATTCGGATGTTCTACCGTTTCATTCAAACATTCAACATTCACACACAACAAAATTTCCACACAAAAAAGTGCCTAAAGCGGGCCATTGGACGCGGCCTGCGGATGGCCTCTCGGCGGCCGACGGGCTATCCGCCGAGGGCCTCCCGGCGACCTTGTACTTTCACGGGAGGCGTTCAGCTCAAAATCAGAACAAAACGTCTGGCCCAGCGACGATCTCCTGAATTCAAGCCACGCCAGAATTTTAACAGTCGGCCTCCGGGACTAGGTACTAGTTGCTCAAAATAAATGTATAACAAAGTCAAAATTATGTAAATATGTCTTTAGAATCCTCAACAGCATCAAAATAATGTTTAGTGCGATTTGATACCAAACACTAATATAATAATAATAACAATAATTTAAAAATAAATAATAATGATGATGATAATGATATTACTACTACTACTACTACTACCACTACTTTATTATCCGACGAGCAAAAAAGGGGGAAAGGGAGGGGGGATGGGTGCGTGCAGTGTCGTTCATGGGGAGTTACAGCCTGTCGCATCTTTGTGTCCTGTTTTTCTATTTGAGGACTGACTATCTCCAGCAGGCGATAATATTTATGTTTCCTCATCCATATGAGGATAATTTTTTAAATCAATGGAATTAAGGCGTCAATTCTTTCAAAAGACGAGCATGACTGTACTTACTCCGCCGAAGAAGCCATTGTTTACACCATAACGATCTTGTTCTTTTCTTTCTCCTCAACAAACAACACACTGCTAAGCAAGCCAATGCAACTTCATTTTGAGAAGCCATTTTGGTTCTGTGCATAGGTCTGTGGCCTGTGAACTGTGCAGTAGTGTGAGGGTTCAAAGAAGCCGAGCGTGAGGCTGCCTCTTGTCCATCCGCAGGCCATCGGGAGGCCGCCTCTCGTCCACCGAAAGACCGCCGGGAGGACGCGTACGGTTTCGGCTTCTGGCCTTCGAACTGTGTAGTGTATGGCCCGCTTTACGCGTATAATATTATTTCTCTCACGCACTCTCATTCCCTGCAACCCCGAGATTTCCTGCCACCAGCCAAGGGAAACATTATTATGAATCAAACAAATAGACCTTTATAGGCGTCGACCTCTCAGTTTGTGTTTTCCTCTCTTCAATTTCGCTGTTCAGCCTTGTAGTAAAAGCATGTGTCCTTCGAACGAGACCTGCTCTGAATTTCAAATTATAGTAATTTGTTAAACTGCTCGTACTTATTTAATTCATGCGTCTAGGTATGTGTTGTCTGTAAAACTAAACTTGTCACTCTTTTCAGGCAATAAAAGAGAGGTTAAAGTGGCTCGAAAAGACTGATTGATGACAGATGTCACTTTACTGTCACTACTCCAACTCCACTTGTGTCAGTTACAGGCTATTTTAACGTTGTTTTATAAAAACCACAGAAAAATTGTGCGGTCGCAGCAACGCTTTCTTATGCGAGGCTTTGCTAATACAACTTTTTCTTTTCTCCATATTTTAACTATTCTAATGTTGCGTAAGCCAACAGTGCATTCTCCCTGGCTGATCAGCTTTAAAAAAAAAAAAAAACAGTATTAAGAATGCAGTCTTGACAAGCTGTAAATACTATCCACAATAAACAGTAGTCCGTGTCAGCAAATAGCCTGAGGAAGCATATGTGAGATAGCAAGGGAGTCGGACACTTTTTCTTCTTCTTTTTAAACGCTGACCATTATCTCAAAAGTCTTATTCTCTTTACGTCTACTGATATGATGATGATTACCAAACTGCCGTGGGTGGGGTGGGGATGAAGAGAGGGGTACTCTTATCTCCACCTTGACTCAACAAGAGGACGCTGACTTTAGCAGCATAATAATGGATAGTTTACATTAAAATATCTGCCGAGGTGGGAATTGGAAGGAGTGGTGCCTTTTCTCTTTTACTCTTCACTTCCCTCCTTAATGAATTGGTAAAAGCGGGCATGATGCCAAATTTTGAAAGTACTTTCGTGCCACGATTCACCCCACCACTGACATCTTTTCTTAATGTATTCTATAGGCCTAACAAAACCACACAACGTTAAAGAAAAACAGCACAAAACATTGAAATTCCGAAAGTGATAATCAAGGTTCTGACATCCTTACCCCCAATTCCAATTAAATCAAGCAAATGCCTGAAATTTCATTCAGTCCATAAAGCATCAGTAAATTTTCTTTCCGCTGGCACCTCCTTTTCACTCTTAGCGAATACACTTTGGCCTATCGTAATTCAATCCATTCTGACGCCTCGTTCTTCATTTTTCTACGGCATCCGTTGGCATGATCGGTAACTTGACATTAAAATAGATGAAGGCAATATCAATTCAATTAAACCTTGTTTGTCAATGATTACTATGCGTGGGTCTCATTCACGGAACTACATACATGTAGTGCGTTTAGACACTGGTGCCGTCTGTCTCTTCCAATTTTCTTGTAAACTATTCGTTGTATTGAAGCAAAATTTGTATTTTATAGACTTAGATTTTCCAAGACGTTGACATTTTCTGATCCGTAAATCCACAGGCAACGTGATTTTTTCAAAGCGGTCAACGTTCTCTGGTCTTTTTGAGATGTAACAAAAAATGTGCCTTAAACATTCTATTTAGTAATCGCACCATTACTAGTTCACGTCACTGTCATAATCAGTATCCCTGATTTTGTGCCGAGAACGTCATTTAGTATTATTGTAAAAAAAAAAATCCCCGTACAAGCGTAGTTTTCTTGTCCTAGAGCCGATCTGTGCAGTTTTTTTTGTTGTTGTTGTTGTTGACGTAAATGGTGACTTTATGTTTTGTAAAATCATTACATTTCTATCATGAAAGCCTAAAGCATTTCTCACATAACGTGTAAATACATGTAAGCAACAATTAGTTTTCAAAGGACAAAAGTATTTAATTAAGTTCAGGGAAACCAGTACTCTACCCAATCAACTTTCAATACATTCAAAACCGCTAAGCTTTCGGAAGAAAAGCACCAACTGTACCATGCAGCAGGGTGGCCAAACCGCGGCTCGCGAGCTACATGCGGCTCTTTGACCTTCTTCTTCTTCTTCTTTTTTAAAGAAAATCTACGGTTTTCTGCAGTTCTGGCAGAGCAACAGTTTGACATTCATCTTTGACCTTCAATATGCGGTTCGTGGATATTATGTTGGCTTTTTTTTTTTTTTTTTTAAACATTAATGTTTGGTATATTATGCTTACTTTGTGATTACTGAAATCAATACAAATTAACAGTTTAAAAAAACTGCACACAAGAAGTAAATATTGTTGCATACATGCATTTCTTAATATTTATATATGTATGTAGGGCCTATAACATTTTTGTAACCTGTGTGTAGATTTTGTTGATATCTTGTGGCTCTCGAACATCCGAAGTTATCGAATATGGCCCTTACATTAAGCAACTTTGGCCACCCCTGCCATACAGTATCAACTTTACTTTATCATAGTATCGTCTCTCCGGCACGCTAAGCGCCGAACACTGGCCAGAAAACGACTGCAACGGACTGTCATGTCATTCTTTTCTAGGCCTAGTCTGCACAGGGGTCACGACACTGTGCAGGGTCATGGGCTCACTGCATGTTGAACGGCTGTGTCGTCTGCTGATAGTCAAGTGCCAGAATTTCCGCTGACACCGCTTTTTCACATTTTTTTTTCTTTTTGGTTTGGACAACGAGTTTCCATCCGATCAATCACCCATTCCAAAGACGTCCTATTTTGAGTGAACTGGTCTCCTTAACAATAGAGTTCCCAAACAACTAACTACTACTGATAGTGATAATATTATGGGGGAAGGGGAGGAGGTGAATTATAATGATGGCTTGGAAGGATGTCAACCACCTTAAAATTGTCTCAAATGTGAGATACATGACGGCAGTGCTTTGTTTAAATTCAAAAATATCATCACAACAGCCAATGACCAGATTCACAGCAGTACCACTTTATCATGAGGACAACCAATGTCAGTCTTAACCAATAAACCCAATCGCTATATATCAGAAAGTGGATTAGAAAGACGGACTGGCATACAGTATGAACTTGTGAGACAGCTTACTATGTTTGGTGTACCGTGAAATGGATTGCACTTTGTGCAATGCTGCATAAAAATGTCTATTGGTGGTTTTCTACAGGAACAAAAGTCTTCCTCCAGCTTACTTTAAAGCATAATAATTATATCATCCTGAAAGAATCTGAAAGAATTCAGCAATTCACTCATTCAAATTCACTATTCCAACTAAAAAAAATAATGGACACGAAAATAAAACCACAGCACATCTGTCGATCATTTCAGCATTTCTAAGTTGAGTCTACACGAGAGTACTGTTGTGAAAATATTGTGCATTACCGTTGCAGGGTTTTTGAGTCGTTATTGCAATATATGTTTCCTTGTTCTCTTTCTGTTTCAGATTATTACTGTTGACAATTGAATCTGTCAAAAGAAGTTGAATAAAGCCGTACCTTCCATATTGGCAATTATGTTCTGCGAACTCTGTTAATCGATAACGTCTAGTCCGATCATTGTCATCATCGTCATATTTCATCACTAACTCATACCCACCGATACAACAAGTACAAGAGAACTATTATTACAGTACAAGAGTCTACATCTCATACCACATTTTTGACACATCTACTTTTTTCTACTTTGTTTTGCGTAAAGATGCTAAATTCAATTACATATATAATAATATAGCATAAATATCCCTGTCAATCTACTGGGGTTATCTAGAAGACTGTCCACAAAATGGAGATCCTTTCATCTGGCCATCTTTACACCATTGTTTTTTTATGGCTCTACTTTGTGTTTTATCAATAAACATACAGTGTAATACTTCATAAGGTGCATCAGTTTTATCGTGAAAAAAAAAAAAACTAATGACAGACTTCATGATAAAAATGAAATGCTTACAGAATATCCACAAGGGCTTACCCTTCTAATTAACATATTTTATCACTGAACTCCTGTTGATTACTGATAATACCATATTAATATTTGGTGCTCACCGAAAATGTGTGAACATCAATTCAACAACAACTGAAACACTGCTGTTCATGCAATCATGGTTTTACTACTACATTTCAAAATGAAACAATATCTTCATCAAGCAGTATCAAATATCTGTATCAGATGTTAAGGCAAGTCTTCCCTTCCCGTTAGTGCTCTCTGAGTTTTGCCTGGAATACACCAGACTGAAGCAAACCGGCGTCGCACATATAAACACAAATGCATGTGCATAATAATATCACTGTTACATTTTACTGAAGTTTTGATACTAAGTAGTCTAGGTCTAGACATCAAAGAATAATCTCAGATATTTAAAAGTAGGCCTAACTGATTTATAAGCAAAACCGCTGACCACTGCTTTCAAACCCATCCTGGCCCACCTATATGGTTGGCCTTGGGAGTTACATCTCGAGACCTAAAAACGCGAAAGGACCACAAACTTTTGTGGATCCCTAGCAGGAAAGCATTCTTCACATTAGCTCTAGGCTAGATTGCTATGATAAAACGTTTTTCCACTAGATCTAGAATCTAGATTTTCCTAGATATATCTAGATTTTCTAATAATAAACAGTTGCACTTACCTCAAGTTCTTGCAATTGTGCTGTCAACGCCTTCTTCTTTGGAAAGGTATGCAATGATGCGCAAGCTGCAATAAGTAGGCTTACTGCAAAGCCTGTTTAGATTTCCACAGAAGAAACCATTCTTTCTGGACTTCACCTTTTTGTCGATGGGTCAAATCTGTCTCTCACTCTCAGTGTCGAGCGCTGAGCGAAACAAACTTCTTGTGACCTTGTTTGTGCCGATTCTAATATCGAATCATGTGGGATCGGGGAGGATTTATAATTATCAATCCTCTTGTGTTCTTCATTTCTACGACTCTTCATATATATGTGCCAGCTAAACTCGCCATTGCAGAAGCTCTGCTGCGGTGCAGAAATATCGGACAATAATTTAGATATTTCTTTTTTATCCCATAGTACTTTGAGTATCGCTTCCGAATGGCAAACAACATTCACTCAGATATTTGAGGCGACCTTGAACTTACGGTGTGTAAGAAAGATAATTATGAATTAAATCCAGCTCTTGTTGTCGCAGAGGAGTATGTTCCCTTTGAAGAACGGTTTCCTCATCAGTGAACAATATATAAATAGCAAAAATGAAAAGAAAATAAGTAAATTAATTTTGTGGTTTGAAGAAAATCATGTTTTATCATATTTGGCGTAAGATAGTGCCTTTCCTCAATAATATAAAAACCACATCCGTCACCATCCCATGCCCACACTGCGTCAGAACGTTCCGCGCACGAATTGGTCTGATCAGTCGTCTGCGCACCCATAGAACCCAACCCACCTACCCTCCAGATGACTAGATGGTCCTCGTCGATTCCGACCAGAGATATCTTACACTACTGTAGATTTTGAAGAGCCTGTGCCTTTGGTGGAAGTAGAAGGTGTGAGTGTGCGTATGTGGGGGGGGGGTGTGGGGAGTGGGTCGGAATACCATTATGTTGATATTGAAAAGAAAAAGAGAGTTATGGAGGCCCGTTAGCTAGCACAAAATATCAATATATAATAAGAATATTCATAAAAGATGAATACAGATAAAGTATCCATATATACGACCCTTTTCGTCTTTGCAGACGGTCTTTGCAGCATTTTCTGACTTCAAGACAGATGCCGAGAGCAGCTCCTCTCATGACTAATCCGTCCGATATTCGATTTACATCTTCGGTCACAGAGTGAGCACATATACTCGCCATCGTTTGTGACTTCATTTGTCTTTTCCTTCCTTTTCTGTCTTTTTTCTTCCCTAATTTCTCTTTGATTTTTTTCAAATTTGGCAGCACCTTTCCTGACGGCTCCCTTCCAGGTCATTCGATCTTCTGCCACATTTTCCCATGATTTTTCATCGATCCCAAAATCTTTCAGTGTGGTCCTGCAGATATCTTTGAAACGTAGTTTTGGTCTACCTCTTTGACGTTTTCCCTCTTTTAGCTCACCATACAGTATCTGCTTTGGGATTCTACTATCATCCATTCTTTTGACATGTCCTATCCACCTGAGTCGTCTTGTTCTCAGTGTTGCTTGAATTGAGGTGAGCTTTGCTCGTTTGAGAACTTCGCTGTTGGTGATTTTGTCCTGCCATCTGATGTCCATGATTTTCCGCAGGCAGCGAAGATGGAAGCTGTTTAATCGTTTTTCGTGTCTTGTATAGGTGGTCCACGTTTCGCAGCTATACAACAAGGTACTGATGACACAAGCTTGATAAATAAGAATTTTGGTCTTGAGTGTCAGCTTTTTGTTGTTCCAAGCTCTCTGAGATAACCTGCCAAAAGTTGTAGCTGCTTTCCCAATTCTGGCGTTTAGTTCTTCATCCAGGGATAGTGATGCTGTTACTGTGGAGCCAAGATAGGTAAACTTTTCAACTGAGTTGATCTTGTTGCCGTTCAATGAAATGTCGGGAGGAGATAAGATAAGATAAGATAAGATAAATTTTATTCGTCCTTGTACAAGGAAATTTGTTTTGATCATTGAATACATAACAATACAGTTGCAGAAGCAGAAAGTATGATACATAGCGCGCACACACACATATATACACACACACTGATAAATTAACTAAATTAACAAAATTAACAGTGCACACAATATGCTTCCCTAACTAAAACACATTGACCTGACACGCAGGGCATAATTCAACAGATCACGATCAAGATGACGACATTATTGTAACATCCTAGTTGATGATGGAATAAACGATTTAAAGTAGCGCTCAGTTTTAGTTTTCTTTGACAACAGCCTTAAACTTCTTACAGATCTTATATATTCCTTGTTCAGGGGATGTTGGGGGTCATTTATAATAATATTAGCTTTTTTAATACAAGCACCAGTGTACAGCTCATCAAAATATGGCAGATCACAGATACAAATTTTGGATGCTTGTCCGATTACCTCTGTCTTTTTAACACTAACTGTCAAGGAAAAGAGGTCGCATGCATTTGACAATAAGTCCATCATATTTTGCAGTTGTTCGTTGTTTTGGGCTACTACTGCAGCATCGTCTGCAAAGAGGAGTTCACGCAGCATGATTTCTCGAGTCTTTGTTTTTGCTTTTAACCTGGCCAAGTTGAACAGAGACCCATCTGATCTTGTTCGGGTGAAAATACCATCTGTGGAGTCTTGAAAAGCGAACTGTAGGAGTGCTGCAAAGTAAATTCCAAATAGAGTTGGTGCCAGTACACATCCTTGTTTTACTCCGGTCTTCACTGCAAATTTACCTGACATGTTTCCGTCAAACTGGACGCATGCACTCATGTCGTCATTAAAGGAGATGATCAGCTTCAATAGCTGTGGTGGACATCCAATGGACTTCAGTACAATGTAAAGCGATGGTCTGCTTACGGTGTCGAAGGCTTTTGTCAGATCTATGAAAGCCATGTACAGTGGTTTTCCTTGTTCTCTGCATTTTTCCTGTAGTTGACGGACTGTAAATATCATATCTGCAGTTGATCGTTCTGCTCTGAATCCGCATTGGGATTCTGGTAAGATTCTTTCAGCGAGCCTGTGTAATCGTTTGAGTATGATTTTGGCGAACGCTTTCCCTGTAATACTCATCAATGATATGCCGCGGTAATTGTTACAATCCCCTTTGTCTCCTTTATTCTTGTAAAGAGTTACAATTTTTCATATCGGATGGAATTGTTCCAGTTTTCCAGCACACGATTAGTAGGTGGTATGGGTGTGGTAATAGTGTTTCAAGGTTTTCTTCGAGGACTTCAGCTGGAATGTTATCCTCTCCACAAGCTTTTCCATTTTTCATATCCTGGATGGCTTCAGAGAGTTCTTTCATTGTTGGTTCCACATCCAGATCCGTCATTTCAGGTAGCTTTGGGACTGCTTCTTCTAAGCCTTGATTTGCTGGCTTTTCGTTTGCATATAGTTTGGAATAATGTTCGACCCATCTCTCCAGTTGTTCCTTCTTGTCGGTAAGTTCTTGGCCGTTTTCTGTCTTGATGGGGGCACTTTTTGAAATGGTTGGTCCTAGTGCAACTTTAATCTTTTCATACATGTTTATGGAGTCTCCTGCATCAGAGGCCGATTGAATTTCAGAGCATAAGTTGGTCCAGTACTCATTGGCGCATTTTCTTGTTTCACTTTGAACCTTTGCCTTGATGTGTTTGAATTTGTCTTTGTTGCTTTGCGAGCGATCTTTCTTGTATTCAAGCATCATTTTCCTCTTTTCTTCTAACAGGGGAAGAAGTGTGGTGGAGTTTTCTCCAACCCAATCATGTCTGAAAGATGGCTTTGTACCATAAGCTGTTGAGGCACTGTTATATATGTTGGTCTTAATTGTGTTCCATGTTTCATCCACGCTTGGTGATTCCATATCATTTACCGGGATGTTACTAAATTCTCTTGTGAAAGCGTTCTTACAGTCTTCTTGTTTTGCTTTTGTAATGTTTAATTTGGGTTGTCGTTTCGTGATGCTCCTAAATATTCTCATTGGCTTTGTATGCATTTTGCTGATCACAAGGGCGTGGTCTGTATCGCAGTCAGCGCTGTGGAAGCTCCTTGTTGATTTAACCGTGTTCAGATCTTTCCTTCTGGTGATAATCAAGTCCAATTGATGCCAATGTCCTGATCTTGGGTGTTGCCACGTAACTTTCTTTGAGTCATTCAATTTGAAGAAGGTGTTGGTAATGCACAAGTCATTTTGTGAACAGAATTCCAGGAGACGCTGTCCATTTTCGTTAATTTTGCCTACGCCGTGGTGTCCTGGGCAAACAGGCCAAGACTGATGGTCCGCGCCAACTCTTGCGTTGAAGTCTCCTAAGAGAACTACTGATTCGTTTTTCGGAATGGTGGCATACATTTCGTTTAGCATGTTGTAGAACTGGTCCTTATCGTCTGCTGAAGTTGAAGTCTGCTGATGACATAAGTGTTGGTGCGTAAACACAGATTATGTTGGTGTGACCAGTTTTTGTGCGTAATCTTAGGGAAATGAGTCTTTCAGACTTTCCAGTGGGTGTGTTGATGGAACTGAGCAGGCGATTGTTGATGGCAAAGCCAACACCATGACGACGAGGTTGGTTCGAGTCAAGTCCTTTCCAAAAAAATGTGTAGTGTTGCTCTTTGAGTGTACCAGTATCTGCCAGTCTGGTTTCTTGTAAAGCTGCGATGTCCACTTTCAGCCTAAGCAATTCTTTGTCTATTATTGCAGTTTTTCTTAATGAGTCGTTCTTTGTCATATCGATGTTTTGGTCAAGTCCAGGGCACATGGTCCTAACGTTCCAAGTGCTAATTTTTATTTGTTTTTTTCGTTTTGAGCGAGGTACATCATTTACATCAACTTTTCGATTTTTGATCTATCCCCATGTACCCAATGAGGCAGGCAGATGTGGCGGGTCGGCACCCAACTGGCTGAGGGCTGCTCAGCTTAAGGCGGGCGGTAGCTGACCAGTGTAACTAAATAGTCACTCCCACCGATAGAAGAGGCCCCTGGCGCCTTCCCCTTCGCCAATTTGGGAAGACTTAAAACCGGTAACTGCCCCTTCCCTTGTTGTTTTCATGGCATTACCCATGACAGAGTGACATCTCCGTGTTGACATAGAGCTGTGAGAGCTTGTTGGGCATGGGTTTTGTACACTGTATTTGCCCAGGTTGGCAGTGTTCTCCCTCTGTATGCTGCATTAGCATTTAACATCAATTAAATTAAAATAGGGTCTACATTTACCATTGGGCCTAGATATAGGCCTAGGCAGACCCACAGAGTGTGAGGTAATAAGAACAAGTTATGTCATTTTACTGCTGTTACACTTTGCTGTGCATTCACAAGCCTTTCAAATGGTAAAATTGTTGGCTTTGCCTGTGTACATTAGTCACGTAGTGATGTTTGTTCTCATGCATTTTAATACCGATTATACCATCATCTTCTCTTTGAAAGCTCTTCATTTTTTACATCTTCAAAGGAACCGGTAATATTGTAACCCAAGTGTAAATAAAATTTATTAGTCTGTGGCCCACAGCTTTTCATGGCCCTGAAGGTGCTGCTCCGTAAATAATACTTATTAGTGTGCGAATTGAAAATTCCATGTTTGTCATGGTCTTTTCTCTTTGAAATTTAAAAATAGTTTGTGCCATGCCGGTATTATTGCTGTTAGAAAGAGGATGTTAAAATAAAAAAAAATATTGGGCTCGTCCGGGATTTGAACCCGGGACCTCTCGCACCCAAAGCGAGAATCATACCCCTAGACCAACGAGCCAGTTAAATATTGAGTCATATAATACTATATATTTTTAATTAAAGTTGTTGCTATGTTAGGCGATATAATACTTAAAAATAATGTTTTCATTGCAATTCAATTTCAACATATATTCTGGAAAGTTATTAAATTTTAATACACTAATCGTGTACTAATATCATAGAATTAGATTCTTTTATCAGCGTATGGCAGTAACGACATTCTTTTAGAGGAGTATTTTATGGTTACGCCTAACTATTAAGTAAATTGGTTCACTTCCGCTGTCAATGTAAGCAAAGTTTGCCGTTTGGAGACTTGAAATCTCAGTTGCGTGAATATTCGGAGTTGGATGATAACAGCCATGGAAATGGAACAATCAGACATTATGGGCCACCCTGTTACAGATGATCGGAAAGGTTCCCTCACCCTGAGATCAAACCACACGAACTATTCACGAGCTGTGTTAAACTCGCACTGGTAATTTTTCACAATTTTTATTGATAATGTAGGCCTAGATCTAAATCTAGAATCTAGATCTAGATCGAGATCCAACACCAAGGCATTTATTATTTCAGATTAAGAGATCTGTTACTACCCATTCTTTTTCTCCAGCATAAAACAGTTCTCACTGCAATCTCATGATTTTTTTGTTGTTGTTCATAAACACAAATCTGCAGGCCACGGGTGTACCCCAAGCGCCGTAGATGGTGCAAACATGAGCACTGAAAAATGCCATTGACTAGGTCTAGATCTAGCCTATATCTATCTAATCTAGTCTCTAGAGGCTAGATACAGTGGACTTACCAGTATTTGAGTTGAACTTCTCTTCTTCTTCTTCTTCTTCTTCCTTAAAACTGGTTTTCTCAGATTTGAGTATCTCACCAGTGCGCAATAAAAATCGACTCGGCCCGTGTCCCTGGGAGTTAAAAATTTATATACATATAAGGGTGTAAGAAGCAGGAGTCGATTAGATTTATAAAAACTTATAAAAACACTTGATTGTGGCCATGAGCAGATCAATTAATCTTAGCACTGGGTTTATAAGTATATCTATGCAGCCTATTCAGTAGCTAGCTCTCAACGTGTGCTTTTCTAATTTTGTCTTAAAAGAGTCTAGGCTACTGCACAATTTTAGGTCCTCCGGCAAAGAGTTCCACAGCCTCAACGTGCTCGGATAAAAAGAATATAAGTGGCCGTCAACACTGGATGATGGTATGGCATAGGTCTGGCTATTCCGCCTAGTCTTACTAAAATTAATCCCAATGTGTTCCATGGGTATATCCATCAGACCGCATCTACCTTTAAAGAAGCTGGTAATTTTATTTCTTGCCCGCCTCTCCTCTAAAGGCATCCAGCCAAGTTTTTGCATATTAATCTTGGTGTTACCCTCCTCAAATTTATAGTTGTTTGTCACGAATCTGGCTGCTCTTTTCTGTATCTTTTCTAGATAATCTATGTGAGTTCTACAATGGGGGTCCCAGATGCTACATCCATATTCGAGTATTGGTCTAACAAGGGTCTTATAACATTTATCTTTAACATCCATGGGACAGTCTGAGATATTTCTCCTTAAAAAAGCTATTACTCCATTTGCCTTACGACTAATTGTGCTATACTGTTGTTTCCATCTCTTGGGTCAGTCTTCTTTGATGGAACCAGCACAGTGACATATTTTGATATTAAAATAAAACGGTTGTGTTCACTGCAACTTAGGCGTTGCAACGCCTGAGTTTTTCAACACCTGAGTTGACTTTGATTTCCTGTTCCGCCTCTTATTCCAGTTCTTTAATGCACAATGGATGAGTTGATCTCGATTATCGGGCCAATGAAATTGAGTCAGCACCTCAACTGTCTATTCCGACACTCCCCTGTTGGCGAGGCAATAATATACATTACAGCACGCTGATAAGCTAGGCTGGTCTGAAGTCCTCTCTATAGAGTTTCCCAGTTCCAAGCTCTGTCTCTGTTTTAACGCACAGTCACGCAGATCGTGGGTCCACATGGGTGCCTACGACTACACACACACATGGACAATGCTCTTCCCTCTCAGCCCCTTTCCCACGCATACATGGGAACACCAATAGGCTAGTCCAGGGCAGGTCTAGAGGCCTGTGGTTAAGCCAGTGGCGTGCAGGTTTTTTGTCTGGCTGTTATTTAACGCAAAGACATTTCATTGGATACCTCAAATATGCCATCATGTCATCTAGTTTATGGTTTTATGAGCAACATGCCAAGATTAGAAACTGTAGTGCACTGACCATTGCAGTCAGTTTGAGTGCATTTCACTGACTCCCCCTCTTCCCTTTCAAATGTAAAGCTAAATAATAGCTGTGTTCTCTGACATCGAGCCAGCAACGGACAAGTTGAACAACAGAAGTGTTGATCATTTTTTTTAACCCCTGATGACATGAACTCAAGCATATTTGACCGTAACTAGATCTACATGTAGGTGTATGTGTTTGTTTCATTTTCTTTTTGATTTTTTGTTTATATATTGACCTGTTGCATACAAGTTGGAGAGCCTCATAAGAACAAAGAACCATGAAAATATTGAAGAAAGAAAACTCCAACAAGGGATATTCTAATGCAAAAATCAAAAAAATGTCCAATGGGTCAATCAGCCCTTCTGATCTTTCTCACTTTAAATTACATTCAAATTCAAGATAAAGATCCACAACTGAATTGCCTTTGCATACTGTACTGCAGTTGTTATTGGCTTTGTCAGAGATAGAAATAGTATGGAATACTATCATTGTGAACAATCTGTTTTTGTTTGGTGACATGTCTGACACATCCCTAAAGTTGTGCATCCCCTGATGTCTCATTTCTGATGTAAAGGGTCATCATTCGTAAGAAACGGAGTACACATGACACGTATAAGTAAGAGATATAATGTGTCATCCAAATGAAATTGATCTTGGGTCATTTGTCCTAGGTTCAGTTCCTCATTACATGATGTTCTCTCTACCCACTTGTTTTTTCTCTCCCCTCAATCTCACACTCTTCCCATTGCCCTTCTGCCCCTCACCCACTTCAACCCCCAATATCTATGGTATTTCAAGACTATTTCTTTGTGTTCGGGTAAATTTCAAGAATGCTCAACAATCACAAAGTCTATCATGTAAATATTATTTACATCTGCACAAAATTGCAGAAATTGTCAAAGGCGGAAAGTGATGCTGTCAAGCCGATGCACGATTAAACCTGAATCCAAACTCAACTTCACAAAATTGTCCATGCATATGATGTTGTGAATGCAGCGCATGTATTTGTTACAAGGAAAGGTTTTAACATGCAGCAGCACTTGAAATTCCTACCTATCTAATTGATTTCTCATTTAGGCACCAAGCACGTGAATCTGAACCAAAGGATTATGACTTGAACAAACATCCAATCCGCACCATGGCATATTCCACTTACAATAGGATAGGCCATATCACAGATGGGGTAAGACAAAAATTTATAATGTATATTATATGTATGTGAATATTTTTTCCTTACATGTGTTTTCTGCTGTAGATACTTTATGTACGCAAATTTTGGTGTACAGACCATGCACCAAGTTCAAAGTGACTGGCAAAGAAAATTGTCATGCGGGCTTTTAAACTTTGTTGGGAGTGTAGTGAAGGAAGGTCAGCATGAATGTTTAAGCTTTGCTCCAAAAGTAAATACCTGGTATTCAGTTTGTAAGAAGGAAAGTAATGGGCCAGAAGGCTTAAGATTTTGTTTTCTGTGGTTTCTCTAGTTTCTGTCAACATCCATTATTAGGTAATAATTTATGAACCTAAAACTGTCTTTAGATTTTATTTTTGATTTTGGCAAGTCAGGGAGTAAATTGCTTTTTTGATAGCAGGACAATGTAAGTGAGTAAACTAATTTAAAGCATTTTTATTTGATCAGTATTTTTTAATGAGATGTATAATGTGAGCATATTCCCAGGCCTTTATGTTTATAAACCATATTTTGATCATGAAATCATTTTTATCCATATAATGCTATTATTGAAATATGTGAGTGTGCATGAGAAAACCCACAATAAGTCGCAAACATGACATTTTGAGTTCTGTACACATAATAAAAGACAAGACATTTCTGATAAATTAAAGTCAGTGGCCCCCCTAAAACAAGATTTTGAGAAAACGGCATTTAATCCTAAAAGTGGCAATAGCTAATTGACCCATTAATATTGGAGTGATTGCTGTTAGGAGACCGTAGTCTAATAAGCCGTTATAGAGATAATACTGAGTAGTGTTCACTGCTCATCTACAGTTTACCCTGTAACATGCCACGGTCCCCTAAACAACAGCCAAATTGGAAGTTTTTGGATCTTGTTAGGAGACCGTAGTCTAATTACAAAGCCTTTATAGAGATCATATTGAGTGGTGTTCACTGCTCGTCTACAGTTTACCCTGTAACATGCCACGGTCCCCTAAACAATAGCCAAGTTGGAAGTTTTGTGTCGGACCCATATTTTCACTTCAAAGCCGTTTTTCTCAAAATCAGCTCTGTCGACATATTGTGGATTTCCTCATGCACACTCACATATGGGGTTGGATGATGCATCATTTTATAAAGGAAGTAAGGCCTCCAATATAATCATGAGAGGCTTTTTAACCGCTGAGCCTTAAATTCTACAAAATATCATTTACACATAGAAATACAAAAAGGTGTGCGTGGGCATATTTTAAAAGGTCTTGAAATTCACTATATTTTCAATACTTTTGTTGATTTTGAGCCACAACTGAAATGAACAGAAGAAATTATTCACACATTTTCCTCAACGGGCCTGCTGTCTGTGCATATAAAATTTGGGGACCGAATCACGATCCAGTTTTATCTAGTACCAGTAATACGTGATATGTATATAATTTTTGCATTTTGCCATACACATGGTGTAGAGAACCCCTGAAGGGGCAAAAATAACGAAAATCCTGAGTGAGGAATGGTGGGGGTCCTAATTAGTAATTAGTTTTGCAAGATAACTGTAATATTACAGTAGGTTCGTTTTACTTAAAACAATTCTTTGATGTCTTTCCCTGGTGAAAAAATCCTGTCAAATACATGCTGTTCAAAACCCTGAACTATTTTGTATTAGTGTAGATTATAGAGGGTCTGGGGGTCCTTAGCATTCAAGGAGGGGAGAGATTACTTAGGTGAGAAGGCCATACCATAATCAACACATCTAATGCCATTAATGCAACTTTGAAATACCGAACATCATAATTTGTATGTAGTTTATATAATATGTACTTGTGGTTGCATGTTGGGGAGGGCCAGGGATAGGGAAGCAATGAAAGAAAGGAGGCAGTTGCCTCAACAAAATGGAGAACCATTAGTGTGGTTTAATATTTTCTTCAAAATTACCAGACTATCCCGGAAACTACATACCAAGAGCAAGCAAACCAGGTGTGCTTAAAGCCAATGTACAAGGACAGAGATTTGCACAAGACCATGGTGCAGCCTGAAACCCTAGCAAGTGCTAATGCTGGAATTGATAGGTAAGAAAGAAAATGATGTGTTTTCAATATAGAAGTACAAGAAACAGAAGTGTATATTGTGTGTAATTAGTACTCTTATTTGTCGTGGAGCTGTAAATGAATTTTGGTTGGTCAGAAAGCTAACAAAGTCTCATCAACATCATAAATTAAATAAAAATTTGATGATAAAAGATAAGAGATTACACATCATTTGTAACTGCTGCTTTTCATTGCAGCTACTAGCATAGCCTGGGATGAATGTGATTCTAGGCATTAGTTTCGGTTCTAGGTGTCAATATTGAGTCTCCCAGGGGAAAGAGTTCTGTACATCCAGACAATTCAAGACCATCCTACTCCAAGCCCTGAACCTAGCCCTTACCCTAATCTTGTCCCAAATCCTAAACCTATTCTTATCCCTAACCATTCCCCTTACTCTTTCCACCAAACAAAAAAAAACTGTAAAAATCTGTAAGGATTCAAAGTAGTAGGGACATATGAAACTCTTTGTCTTCCCAGTTTGTTTAAATTTAATGATATGTTCAACTTGCTGGTAATTTCACAAAATACAGAAAACATGTCACACTTGATCCTGGTTTAGCCCTCAGGCTATTTTTTTGTTTTTTTGGTCATGTTTTGATTTTGTTTTGATCAGTCTTGTTTCACTATTCTTTCACGTCAATGTGTTATAACTGTATCCTGTCACAATTTGAGGCAAAAATTGTCATGAAATGGCAATAGTAAAGCACATCTTGCTGTCTTTGAAGTTTGAACCAATTCAACAGTCAACCTATAGTGCAAGTCTCATCCCACTCCGCATCCTAACCAAACCACTCTAGGTCACCCCTGCTACCTATCTCGACCATGTTTAAAAGACTTAAAGTGGGCGAGGGGATCGCAAAGTGGGTGAAGCAGAGTTGCAACTATGTCCCTTAAAAATGTGAAATTTGCAAATGAAGATTTCCCCTAAAATTTGCTCGTCCTGCATAAGTATAAGACATGGGAAAAGTTGTAAAGATTAGTGGAAAACATTCAGGCATTTGCATCATTGTATGAGAATCATTTATGATTGGTTAGTAGGTGTCATCAGCATTTTGCAGAATACAATAATGGTCCCCTGAGAGTGGACAAAATAGGTTGTATGGTAGTCCTATAGGCAAACACTATATTTGTTCAAAGAAAGGAAAAGAATAAGTCCCCTTACTTACGTTACGCATTGATTTAGAATGAACTGTAGTCATGTATAACCCTCTTTCAAGTGCTGGTATCGGATCTGATTCATTGCATCTTTTCCTCCTTCATCAGAATTTTAGAAGAGTACCAACAGGAAAGATGTGAAAGAAACTATGCTAACCTCTGTCTTTGCATAGGAGTATTTACACAAAGGAATGCCAAATGCACTCCTTTCATAAAAAAATATTGATAGGAAAAGACTAATCGATGTTATAATTTACACTTTGGATAAAGGGTTGTTCTATCTATATTATCAGTAGTTGAATAAAGGATCAGCTTGTTGATAGAAAACATCACTGGCACCCTTACACAGAAAACTATTGCCAAAAAAAATGGTTCACCTGTCTTGTAAATTCATCCATTAGTTAAGGTATTTTCTCTTTGGTTTGATAATTACGCTCACACCACAGCAAATAATATCCATACGCAACATTTGTTTTCTGCAGGTGTCAACTGTCATAATAATTACAGACTTTAACAATCCTTGACATGCAGGGCATGTGAAGATTTTCCTGTCTTATCTTCCTCAGGGACACAGGGGACCCCAAAAATGCCTTTGGCTCAGTTCTGCCTTACCACAATGCTGAACACAACAAATTTCACCTAGACACAACTTACCACTCAGATTATGTGGCACCATTTCCATTCACGCCTGTGGATGAGGAACAACTTATGAAAGAGGCTGCAGAGGTAAAATGTCATTTGATAAGGCACTGCAACAAAATTAACAATTGCTTAGTTTTCTGGTTGCCAGCATTGAAATTGGATGAGCTTCTTGTTGAGTTTGAGTGATGACAGATTTTGAAATATATGTGTAAAAAAACATTGCTGCCTGAAACTTTTGGCATCACCTTGGTCGTGTTGAAAATTCACCAACATAATGAGAAAGCATTTTTCTGAACTGTGAACAATTGCTGCTTCGTCACTGTGTATGGTTTTCACACTAGTTTAGTTGAATTTTTAAACCTTTTTAGTACAGTGTAGTTACTTATTTGTCAGAAATGTACTGACAAACAAGTTCTTGCGACTTAGAAAAGACTCTGACATGGTTTCTTCAAAATATACAAGTGTAAATATGACAAAATATTTTTTAAAAACACAGAAAACCTGTGGGGTCTCAGCAAGGCTAGAAGCCCATGTAAGAAATAATACCCAAGCGATACAATGAGACACAAACTAAAAGGGAAGACAGAAAATGTCGATATTTCGGCAGCAGCCTTCATCAAGGAAAAACAAGAAAAAACAACTACAGAAAAAAAATTGGAAAATGAAACAGATAAAACAATCAAACGATAAAAAATTAGAATATGAAATATCTAAATAGAATTTTAAATGAATGAGTCTACTTAGCTGCAAGTTTTTGCTTGTATTGCGGTAGCCAGTGTGTGGAGGCCCAAAGTGTAAATGTGACATACACATGATGAAACTTTAAACATCATTTTCTCTGATATATGTGTCATAAATTTTCAGTTTTGGAAAAATTTAACATGAGGCATGTTCAGTTTATTATTCTGGATGGTCTCAAATGGCACTAGGGGAGTCTTGAGTTTGTAGAAAGCATGTTAACATAAGGACCATACTAGGAAAAAACAAGATGATAGACAAAATGTAACAGATGGGTAGGACACAAGGAGTCTCTACAAGAAGCCTTGACTAATCAGCTGCAGAATTAGGGAAATGATAGATTTGATTCAGGTTGTAGTTTACACTTACATCCAGAATCATATCCCTGCAGTCTGTGTGGCACTCATAATTGGGCTGATCCAGCATGAAAACCAAACTCACATTAAAAGGCAATATTTTCCTTCAAACTGGTGAAAAATTATTTTCTCATACATTTACAGAAAGCAGAGAGAGAATTTGCGGACAAATCATCAGCTTACAAGAAGATGAAATCCCAGTTCACAGATACTGCTGACTACAGGCGGAATGGTTGGAACACTTGGCAAGATGAGAGTGGAATTTATGCAAATTCAGAATATAAAGCTCAAGTATTTCCAAAGACCCAAACAATCCCTGAGAGACTAGTCTGATGTTAGACATGAATTTTGGAAATTCACTGTTAATGATGAAACCAGGATGCACGAGTACTTGTTTTGATGGCAAAGTGTAAAAATGTTTTATTTGAAAATTCAGTGAAATGTTAGATTTGTATAATGAAAACTTAATGAGCATGGTTTTTAAAAAAAATCATAACATAGAAAATACCTAATAGTATATTTTGAAACCGATGAAAAAGCAGAATCATTTATGGATACTGGTACCAACTTGACACTGGATAACTTCACACACCAGAAGTCAGATTTCATCATCAAGTAAATACATAATAGATTTGATGGCATATTTAAAAATCAAGCAAATTCTATGAAAAGGGAAAGAAACTGTCCTTTTTGTGTGAGAATGTGATGTCTCTTTTGTTGTCAAAAAGAATTGAAAATTGAACAACATGTTTGTAATCTATAAAATTATTAAGCTGAAATTAATGGCAGATGGCTATTAATTCTTTTTGAGCGTGTAAGGTCTATGATGAGTGTGAGGCAATAAGAACAAATGTCATTTTAATGCTGTTACACTTTGCTGTGCATTCACATTAAGCCTTTCAAATGGTAAAATTGTTGGCTTTGCCTGTGTACATTAGCCACGTAGTGATGTTTGTTCTCATGCATTTTAATACCGATTATACCATCATCTTCTCTTTGAAAGCTCTTCATTTTTTATATCTTCAAAGGAACCGGTATATTGTAACCCAAGTGTAAATAAAATTTGGATTACTGATCGACTTCATTTGCTTTTCATTTCAGGTGTCAGAGAGAAGAGCCTTTTAGTGTAAATTACAGGGATGGGAACTACTGACAGAAAAACTTCCTGAACTTTGAAATAACGTGTCCCTGCAAAAACAGCAATACATGCATACACTAAGGCCAGTTCATATTATATTCGACAACAAACAAAATGTTTATTGAGGGAAAAAAGATTTGAAAAATCTGGAAATCACGAAATTTCCAGAAAACTCCCATCCCTGAAATTAATAAATGTTAGGAATATTGCTACTATAGTATATGTTGGAAACCATTATTCACTTGCAAACTGCTGATTTTGTTGTTTTAAAGAAAATATACAACAGAACACCTACTGTACAAGTGACATTCACATCTGCAAGTACTGTGTAATGCAATTAAAATTTTTTGCAAAAGAGTTTATTGTTGTCATTTTTACATACAAAAAGATGTCTCAAATACTTTAGTTTACAATATTGCTTTGATCATTTGGTATAAAAAATAATTTTATTAACAAGGTTGGTAACAATACTTATACTAAAATTATGAAAGAAAAATCACAAATATTGTTTCTGTGACACATAAGAATTAGCACTGGCAAACCTGTTACACACAAAAGCAGCGACAAATTAAACATCTTCAATGAAAACATGATTGATGACATAGCTGGCAGCATTAAACTGCTGCACTTTCAGGAGTGAATTTTCATGAGTTTATTATTTTAAAAAAGTAACACAATTTCTTTTTTCCATGATGACAGAAAGTGAAGGGTCATCTTTCTGTACATAAACATGAGAACAAGTAGAAGAGAAGACAAGACCTCACTAGACAGAGGCTACCCATAGTGTTACCTGTGAAAACAGTCCAGAAAATGGGACAACTGCATTATCAAATTTTATTACTTATGTAAAATGCCTTCATAGTTTACCTTATGAAGCCTCTGTTTTATAAAACATATGTTTGTGGTTGTATGTATATATGACCACAGAAATTCTGGCAATGCCACTTTGAACACCACAGAGTGAGGCAAATTCCTTAATCAAGCGAGCAAAATTATGTGTTTTTGTTTTAAATATTGTTGTTTCAGTGCAAGAACTTGAAAAAGTGATTATCTCCAGTTTCACAAAGGAGGGGATAATCACTTCTTGCACTGAATTGATAATATAGTAAGTGCTTTTCATTTTAGTGAAACATTTACGCTCTACAAAATTTTCTGCCAAAAACAAATTGGTGAAGGCACATCTGTGATATCAACTCTTATTTTATTTTTGTCATTTTTCTTTTCATTATATCCTTTCACACCATGTTATTAATTTCCTTCAAGTTCCAGAGATGCCACCCATTCCGATTTTTCTTGAAAAATGGGCATGATTCCGATTTTCCAATTATACACGCTGGCATTCCGATTTTTTATTACTTCCAGCAATGGGCCGTTTTTTTATGTTTTCGTTCTTCCAGGTCCTAGTTTTTAATTATAACTTTTACACAAAGCGCCGAATCGGAATATTGCGATCATTTTATAAATAAACCGGAAGTTAGTTCTACTTTCTTATCGCTTGGTTTGCACCGATCGGGAATTTGATCACTTGCTACATGCGTTGTTTACATTCTTTTTACTGTTCTGCGTGGCGGCAATTCCGAAATGCATAGATCTATAGATCTATTCGCCCTCACTTAAGTCTAAGTGTTATATTTGGTTCCGATTGTAATGGGAGGAGGAATCAGTTCTAAACCTAGCTAGATGTATTCTCTTCCTTCAAACCTAAGCTTAGCTAGACATCGCCCAAGTCTAGATCTAAGTGATTTACTTGGCAGCGACAATGACAAATGCAGGAATGAGACCTAGATCTAGATCTAGCAAGATCTCTGGATAGACATATGTATTAAGACTAAAGTAATTTATGCGGCGGCGATTGTGATGGAAGAAGGAATCAATTTTAAACTTGCCTTGACCTAGATTTCTTAAATCCAAGCCATGAACATGGAGAAGGTTGACGATGCATGGGCACAAACTGCCAAATTAAAACATGAGATTGGAAGTGGTAAAAACTCCTCAGCACAGAATAGGCAAAAATTATGCATGGCATTTGTGCATTTTGGCACTCAAATCTCAACATGTCAAGGCAGCTCATGTCTGACTAACTGTAGGGAAAACACAGCTCCAGAGCAAAAACAAGTTTGACACAGTGCTTTTCTGGAGAGGATTCTTTTTCAGTTTTGACCAAGATCAAAACAAAGGGTGGATAATAAGATATGGTTGAAATGAACTGTAAGTAGTGTAAGTTTTCAAGGTAATTTTCAACTTAATCCTTTGTGACCAAGAAAAAAAAATAACATAAAAATATAAGTTTAGAACTGGTACGGTATCTTCATTTTTATCGTCGTTGGCACCGATTCATATTTTTTCCCCCAGATTCAGATTTTTTGCGGGGCCTGATTCAGATTTTTGTTTTTGTAGGGTGGCGTCTCTGAAGTTCACCCACAACCAGCATGATTCAGCAGGTAATGAACACTTCAGGTAGCATAATTTTGTCCCTGGCTAATTAAACTTGAACAATTATGCTTGAACACTCGTTTCCAAGAAAATGTACCGCATTAACGTTTCTGATGAACAAATGGTACATTAAATACCTTAGCTTTACAGCCAATATTGAAATTTCCTGTATGTATAGAAATTAGAGGCAAAACAAACCATTAAAAATTTAATTCTGTTGAACATCATGATTGTTGTGGCTAAAAAGTCAAAATAATAGTAGTCTCAGGGATTTTAATCAACACAAAGCCACCACTCAAACACCAACATTTGAAAGATTAAAGAAAGAATAAAAAAAATCAGTCTTCACAAATATTTTAACAAATTCTTTTCTTAAATAAGCTATATAATATTGTGGGATAAAAACAATGTAATGAATGTTTCAACAATGGTTAATTAATGCCCGCTGTAGAACCGTGAGTGCCAGCATGATTTCAAGTCACTCACGCTTGCCAGCAATATCAGGTTTTGTACACTAACTTAGCACCTCATCACAGTTTACTACCTTCTAATTCTTTATAAAACATCACCTCCATTCATCAAAGTATTTCCTTTTTTTTGTTTTTGAATGAGAAAGAGTAAATCTGATCTCACACCATTGTGATGCTTTTATTTTTGTATTCCTTTTTCCATTCAACTTTCGACTTGATAGCTTCAAATGTCAGCAGTGGAGTGATGCCTTTTTTATAGACAGATAAGAAGATAAGAAGAGGGGTACAGGTAAAGAAGGAAAATGAATGGCATTCACAGATCAACATTTTTCCTTGCATGAAATTGTGATGAAGTGTCCCACTTAAACCATTTGAATTTCCTTGTTAATCCATGCCATTCTTCATCACATATGTTCCAATATTATCATCTTGTATGAAGTTTGAAATTCCTGATATTCTCCATAATCTGGATCCAAATTTATTAAACACAATCAGCTGTTCTAAAAGTTTGATAGCAGTAATTTCTCCTGTGCTACAGCTAATAATATCACTTAATGTAATAATCTCAGTATTTTGCTGATGATAGTGGTAAAAGGCTGTTTAAAAAAAAACAACTGTTGTTAAATACACCTCTACAAAGATTCCAATAAAAATATCTGTACGTTTTACTAATGACTGATCTGCTGCCTGGCTCTTGCATAACTGCATGACTGAGAGGATGACCTTTTCAATGTGGGACCATTACTAAAGCCAATGACTGACTAGATTTGAAGATTGCACACGGCAGTTTACCCTTTTATCAAACATAATGTAAAAAGTGAAAGTGAAGTCACTTGTAGCCAGGTCTTACATATTTAAAAAATGAAATTGCTTATATTTCAAACGTTCAAACAATTCCATTAACACATGTTTACAGCATGTAAAAAAGATACTGTACAAAAAAAAAAAATTCAATAAAGCAATATTATGCTTCCTTACAAGTAACATCTTGAAGGTAAGGACAAAAAATGGAAAATAGTACAATTTAAAAATGGGTTTCAAATTTCAGAATTTCATACATTAACAATCATAAAAATTTCATTTCAAGATCCTGTTAAAATATTGCTCTATGAATTTCAGAATGAATATGCTTCCATTTCAATAGAATTCTACAAGATGCTCACTGTGAAATTTTAATTTCTTTTTTGCTGGTTACTCTCCATTCAAAGCATTTTAAAGACTAAAACACCACAAAACATGACATTCTTTAATATCATAATAATAATAATATGCTGATTGTACGACTTCAACCCAGAGCTGTATAACCAAATAAACAACATCTGGTAAGCGATGGTGTAAGTTCCTGTTTTTTTTTTCCCAAGCTTTTAACAGAGTATGCACAAAATATGGATTGAAAATATTGTGATAATAATATTAGGTCTCTGTTGTGCACATGACTTTCCTAAAAATGTAACCGTGGAGAAAAAAATCTCAGTGGCTTCATTATCAAAGAAAACCCTGGTCTTTATATAGTATACATACGATGACAATCTAGAGATGGCCAAGCCCAGTTCCCGTCAGCAGATTGGCCTAAAGAAAATGGTGGGTGTAATTAATTCATGTGTAAAGTCAAGGATAAACACTTTCCTTTACAACAGAAAACCCCTCCAAAAAATCTGTGCTAGAGAGGTTTATGAATTTTTAACTCTTTTCAAAATGATTTCACCAACGTTTCTGTAAAAATAACATCCTTTTCCAAAATTTGCATGGGGAATCTCACCTATTCCAAAATTTATAAATTTCTTTTCCATTACATTCACAGTAACAAGAGGTCTGGACACTGTCAACTCTTAAGAATCCCCAGAAAGTGTCTCACTTCACCAACCCATACCACATGACAACTAATTCAGTTTAAAGTACTAAAACTTGAATAGTAATACATTGCTAGGTTGGGACTGGACATGCTCATCATCTCATGAACTGTCAGAAATTGCTGGGAAAGTGCCTATTAGATACAATAAGAGCAGATCTGAGGTAGACAGCTATATTAAATTATAGGATGAATCTCTTCATAAAAAATATACTGAGGGGGAAATACCTAGTTAATAACAGAAATGTGAAAGTGTATAAATTCAAACGGTGAATTTTTTTTGTAAGTTTTGGCTAAATAAAGGTGCTAATGTGGTAAATAAATATGTGAGCAGAGTAAAACTTCTTGCAGCTTTGGTCTTCTATGCCACTGGACAAGTGCTCAAACTAACATCTCCAGTTGGAGTGCCTGAGGCAATATACTGCAAGTTGTTACTTAGTCTGAGATTGCGAATACAACCTGTATAATCTCCATTGGCTATGATACCCTTTGATGATTGATCTGGAAAAGAGCATGAAATGAATGAATGAACTTAAATCAGATGAAGTTACACTATAAATTACTTAATTAGTCTGAATCATTTTAAAAATGCAAATACAAGTTGTTCCTACCAGCAAATCTTTTTTAGTTCTGACAAGAATTGTGTTCAATGTGTACCTGTCAGAAAAACAAAGCAATCTCCCATAAGATCCCTTGCCAATAAATATGCAGTACCTGTTACACTGAAAACTGAGAATTCTAGTGAAATGCTCATACATATAAATTATTACAAAACTACATAATTTTTTAACACTGCTCTGCTTTTTTCATATCTGGATAGTATTTCAGAACAATGACTCACCTGCAATCCCACCAACATAGAGCGGATCATTAGTATCTGCCGAAGAAATGCCTTTCTTGCCCTCTTGTACATCAGTAGCAGGCATGCCATCCACAGCTAACTGGACAATGTGTCCTTTCTTTGTTGCTGTTTTGAAACCAATCAATTATATTAATGTCTGATATAAATTAAAACTTAATTTTCAGTGTCTTTAAAATCCAAATAATCATGAGGCAAGAGCCATATCTTATTTAGTAATAGAATCCTCTATGAATATATCCTATCTAAAAATATTTTGAATCTGCACAAAATTTTTCAAAACAAAAAAAAAAAAGTTTGATAGCACATCTGGGGGGAAAAAAATGTGAAGAATACTCCAAACTTGATGCTGATTTTTGTGTACTGATTAACCTACATTCTTTGCCTGCCACTAAATAACCAAGAACGAAACTCATCCTACCTCTGATGGTATGCCACTGTCCATCACACAGAGCATTTTGAGCTTTTGGTATATAACGAGCTGTGATGGGACCTGCCCCATTATCCACTGTAAAGATGATCTGTGGAAATGGATTTATGCAAAAATATAAGTTACTATATTGATCATCAATCACTCTGTGGTTTCCTTGTACTCTACTCTAGTACATGCACTGTTAGATTATTATGGGATCTTCACTCAATGAGTACTGGGTGTGGCAGCATAAATTATTCTTTGGGTACCAGGAAAAAAAACTAAGGTATTCTGAAAAATGCATAACATCTTTATTTATGTATGCAATTGTTTCATCTTTGGAGGATGTGTTCCAAATTGTATTTAAATTTAATTTTTTGCATGAAAAATTGGAAATCCTTCATTATTGTGTGTCTATGAAGCCAAAAGAAAGTATTGAGAAAAAAAAGTCATTTCTGAGAGTGATGAAAGCTGACATGCTCATATTTTACTGAATTTTGAATTGCATGGAGTAGCAAACACAGTGAAATAAGTTGACTATGCCAAACAATATTTTAAAAATCTAGGCTAGGCAGACACAATTGCAGTGCACCATTTGTTTAGCAAGAATACATACAAATGAGGATTCTACTAAGTCTACAGTAAAATAAAACGCATACAAAAGGTCTTTTGTGCTAGCGAGTTCTCTCTGACATTACTCAAAAGCAGAGTGGCTGGGCTAACAACCATGAAGTACTCTCACTGCATATCTGCTACTGGGGTGAGTTATGAAGCCTCCACTGTCATGGTCACATATTTGCAATTACAGCAGTATAGCTTCATATGCCTATTACCACAGTATGTGCGATGAAATTAGACAGTGAGTTAAGGAAAAACTTTTCAAACTTATGTTACAGGAACCTTAATGAAAGGAATTCTGACAATGAGAGATCAAAACATGATTTGAACAGAGCAATCATATGTGCTCAGGGTTCCCGCGCACCCCTGGAATTTAAACATTTTAGTAAAAGTCCTGGAAAACCTCTGGAAAATGAGGATTGACCCTGGAAAATCCCTGGAATTCTGTTGGGGTTTAAATAGCCTTGAAAATTCCTTTAATGTAGACCTTCGATGAAAAAAAATTGAGACGCAAAACTTCCAATCGATCACACACTTGATAATTGGTACTTTGATACACAATGACCGGTAACGCTTATTGCGTGATAGTAGCCACGCCCTGCGAAGTAGTAGTAATGGGGGATACGGGCAGAATTACAGGGTTTGACCGTTCGTGTGCGACTTCAAAACAAAGACTGGTGCGTTAGCCACGGCAGCCACGCAGCGTCTTTCCACGTGTGGATCTTGAGATAGTTGAATGCATACGCCTATCTGATAACTACCGTTTTTATATTCGTGTGTAATGTGAGGCATTAAAGGTACCGGTACCAAAATAATGAAGCCAGTTTGGTTTTGGGAGTTGGGGTGGGGGATTAGGCCTATAGCACCAGTGTAAGATTCACAAATTTTAATTTGCTAGCATTGCCGATCTCTGCAGCTCAGGCGCGGTCATCTCCACGTGTCAAGTGAAGATAGATCTAGTGTGGTGTTACGACGAACGAAGCGTTTTTTGTTTTTTTTTACATATTACTTGTCGCTCTTTTTCATTCTTATAATTCCCTAACCAGTTTACCAACTTGTGCCACTGATTCTGCTCGGGTCGGACACTATGTAAGTGTAGGCCTATTATGTGTGTGTGAATGTATGTATGCGTGTGTGCACGCCAACGGTAGGGAGAAACGGTGAACGTGTTGTACGCGTGGACGAATGCGCTCTGCCTTCACCCTACCCACCCCCTTTTTTTTCCCCCATAGAATCGTTTTCGCGGAAAGCGGAGTAACAGTGGTGGGCACCGGCAAAGATGTCGAACTGCTCACTCGGTCAGTGAACCTCCATTTAAAATGTTGCGCCATGCTAAACTGGGCTTGGCTGATACGAGTGTCGCTAACGCTAGTAGGAAAGCGAAGAATGGACGGACTCAGGCGTCTATGGGAAGCGCTAGCACCGGTGTGAAAAACTTTTGGTTTATAATACTATCGGCTTGCCATCGCAACTGACGGCCAGTATCTAGTATTAATCAATCAGGATCAATCTGATTCTGGATCTAGATCTAGATCTAGTTGTTTTGGGGGCAATTGTGAAACAAAGACTGGTGTCTTAGACATTCTGGCTCAGTGTTCTTCCACATGGGCTTTTTTGTTGTTCTTTTTCTCTTTATAGAGAAGGGTGGAATTCTTTGTATCTGATGAGTAGATCTAGATAGTTCTTGCTGTGGAACTGGCAGTTTTGAAAGCAGTAGATTAAGAAGTAATGTTAATTAACTTGATAGGAAGAACCTTTGAAAGAGTAGCTGTCAGGACTGAATTGCACACACTTTTATAATATCTAACACTAATAATTATTATATGATTAATTAGAATTGATGCGAGGAACTTTAAAGAAACATCTGGCTTTAAAATGTTAATAGTAATAATAGCCTTGGTGCAAGGAACTGTGAATCTTTCAGGCGGATTGAACTGCATTTATAATAATCTATTAATAGACTTGAATAAGGCACCTTCACTAGAGCGTCTGTCGGGGAAATGGACTTGAGATAACTGAACTTTTCAGTGTGGATTTACTTTGGTTGAAGTCTAGATACAGAAATAGCAGTTTCTTTGAGTGGTCCACATTACTTGCAATGTTTGTTCGTCACAGGTCCTTAATTTTTTTGTTGTTGGGAGTCCTTAAAATGATGAATTTATGTGAACCCTGTTAAAAACATTAGTAAAGCATTGGTAAAATGGACAAAAATCTGAACAAAAGTAAATAAATAAGTAAATTTTCTCAAATTTTGGTGCTCCCAAGTAGCCCTGGAAAAAGCCCTGAAAAGGCCCTGGAAAATTATTCTCAATGAGGTGCAGGAACCATGGTTTAAAGTAATTGTTAGAGTTAGTTGTGTGTATTTATTTTCTGCAAGAGGACAAGATGTGCATTGTTTTCTGCAAGAGGACAGCATACCTATATTTTCAGCAAGTGGATAAGGCATGTATGTAATGTATTTTCTGCAAAAGGACAAGCTGCTTTGAAAGAGAATTGTATTGTATTACAAGAGAACAGGAGAGAGAGCTCCTATCAGTCGGTTAGTAGTTACCCGTTGTGTTTTTTCCCCCTTATTTTCCGACCTTTAAGTACCCCTGGAAAACTCCTGGAAAAAAATTCTTACAGAGGTGCAGGAACCCTGTGTGCTGTTCTCAAGAATTCAAAAGATTACCAGCTTTATTGTACTTTATTAGTTCACTGGGAATCAATAAGAATTACTACTCGTGTAAACCACACAAAAAATATCAACAACCACATACAGATATTACAGTGAACCCACTGAACAGCTCTCACCTGGTAAATCATATTAACAGAAAACTTGCCCTCATGGCCAACAAGCCAAGCACACTGAAACCAAACTTTTGCAAACTGCATATTTAAGTGCACTACAAAAATCCAAAATTGTGACCCTTCAAACATACCTCTCCTTCTGACATCTGTAGAACAAGGAAATCGCTTCCATTTCCATGAACACCAAGTAGGATACCTTCCTGGCTACGGGGCCTGATATCTAAGACAATTTCCAGATTTTTGCCCACTCTGAATTTGTCATCTATGACAGATAAAACAGTTGTACTTAGCTTATCATGGTGGGTATACACAGCAAGAATAACAGCATGACATAAAGCATGTTATACCACGGAGTATTCAACCACTACCCAGTACATAGGTAATTAATTTATCTTTGTGTATAAAAGTTGCCAAACAAAGTTGTAATTATATATACTTTACAAACTCTTTGCACTGCAAAACAAAAACAAATTTGAAAGCTCTGTTATCCTGGTGCTTATTTTGTATTGCCAATTTAATAAGTACATGTACTATATTTCCTCAAAGTAATTTGCAATTTGCCTACCTATGTGAAAAATACATCTATAGAATACGGCTAGAAAAAAATAAAGTGAGAAATGTCGAAAAATGTTTTAGCCTTTTGGGGAAAAAAACAAAAAGAGAAAAAAACACAACACTAACTCCCTATACTCACTACTGATGAAATATGAAAACCAAAATGTAAGCTGTTTAAGGAGAAACCTCCTGACTAATAAACCTATGAGAAAAGAATGTAACTTACATAGAGTCACATAGCCACCTCCACTTCCTAGGAATGTGCCAGTTTCAGCACTCTCTGAGCAAGTCTGTACATCAAAATCTTTATTTGCTTTACCCAAAGGCTGCATGTTGAATGTTATGTCCTTCATACAGCCAATGAAGCCAGCATAACTATTCTAAAAGACAAAAACACATAACATGCGATTATAAATGAAAATGCCATATTTTTGAAAAAAAATTCTGACATTTCAAGAAATTAGAAAGTGGCCAAACAGAAATCCTTGTTGGTCTAGAATACTGAGATGGAATTTTCATCTACACAGTTCCCACTCCATCAATATTGTCCATTTTCACAGCTTCATTACTTATTTTCATGACCTTAATCTCGAACTAAGAAGAAGACGTCTCTTTTGTGTGGCAATCTAGGCCTCCCATTTTCATAAAAAGACATTAGAAGTTAAATCAGCAGCACCTAACATGATGTCTAAAGAGGGAACTAGGCATGAAAAAAATTCCTGCTTAGGCTTTGACTGACCAGAGTTCAAATTACCCCTGAGCAGCAGAGGAAATAACCACTTCTGCACCATCTGCCCTATTCATGATATTTCATCCCTAGGTGAAAATCAACAGCACCATCATCCCCCCCCTCCCCAACACGAGTATCCCCCTTCCCCAACACGAGTATCCCCCCCTCCCCAACATGAGTGCATGTACCCACCCATCTGCACGCGCACACACACCCACAGAGAGAGAGAGATCTCTTGATTAAACATTTTTAAATCTTTAGATGCAAGCTCACGGTAGAACCATAAAGCAGTACTGAATGGCTTAGGCCTAGTTATGACCAACCATCTCAGTGCGTACTTTGGTCTCGACAATTTGTATTGCAAGCATAGAACTAGTAGATGCATGCACATACACACAGGCACCTTTCTGAGCTCCTGTGACTAAAAACATATGGACAGCAAATCTCTGTTGTGTATTTTTGTCTTGGCCATATGTATTGTTAAAGCATCCTACTGTAGTACTAGACCTACAGGCCCGGCATCTGGTGTGGTGACATCATCAATTGATAAAGGCATTACCTCAGAGTCAGAATGCAAGACTTGTAAGCCTACTACTGATAGTAAAACTAACTCACATATTATCCCACCTGTCAATTAACTCATTATCGTAAAGAGCAGGCCGAAAGGCCGCTGCCCGGGCAAAATTGAAAATTGAAATTAATAGATTAAAATTTATCCATATCATCCCCCCCCCCCCCCCCTTTCGCCAGAATTTATTATTCATTATTAAACATATATTGTTATTAATAAATATTCAAATATTATTTGAGTTGTGTGTTGTGTGAACTGATGTGAGTTGTGAACTGCTGTGAGTTGTGAGCTGCGCCTAACAGGCTGCGTTACAATTTGAGAGAGAGAGAGTGAGCGGGACAGGGAGAGAGAAAGAAGCAGTGCAGTGTGTTGAGCGCTTCGCAGGCAGCTCCATTCTGCTCTGTGGTTGACATGTTGTTTCTGTAAAGCGCATAGAGCATTTTAAATGGATATGCGCTATATAAATGCTATACATCATACATCATTATCAATGGTGCGGAATGCCTATCAAGCGGTGTGCACAGATGCCCTACTCATGTCATCACTCCATTGCCCCTCATGTTTCTTGCCCTGATACAGCTGTACCTGCTGTATTATAGTACCACTAAATCCCCCACCCCCCTCCTCTAAATTGTTGGTGCTAATAGTTGTTGAATGGGGCTTTGTTTGTGGGTAGTGGGTATCAACAGGCAGGAAATCCGAAATTATCTTGCATGTGAGCAAGCTTGATGACTTCATATTATCAGAAATTGAGCAGTTTGAATTCAATATACCCTGGACTTTTTATTAGAGATAAAGGAAAAACCTGCCCTTTTTACTACCTAATCAAGTCAGTGCAAAGGTAAACATGCAAATATGCCCTTGATAAAGTTTGCAGATGATACCACCATACAAGGATTGATTTCTGGCCACTCGATGAAGACGCTTATTCAAATACTATACATTGGTTTATCCAATGGTGTGAAGATCACTTCTTACTATTAAATGTAAAGAAAACAAAGGAAATGGTAATTGATTTCAGAACAAACACAACATCACTTCCACCACTTAAAATCTATAATCAAAATGTTAATAAAGTCCGATTCCTATAAATATCTTGGAATCCATGTTGACTCCAAACTGGACTGGCACGCTCATACCACCTCAGTTCACGCAAAGGCAAACAAACGTATGTATTTCTTGAGGAAACTTAGATCATTTAATGTAGATAAAACACTCATTCAGATGTTTTATAAATCAACTATCCAAAGTATCGTTCTATTTTGTATTACAGCCTGGGGAGGAAATGCACACAACAAGAACAAAATTAACTACTCTATTATCAAAAAAGCTTGCTATTTCACTAACAATGAATATGTGAACTTTGATGAGTTATTTGTGCATTCATGCAAACAGAAATTAAAATCAATTCTAAATAACTGCTCCCACCCATTATTCTATCGGATAGTCCGATCCCAAAGAAGTGGACGAAAACTATTTAAAAACAAGCAGAAAATGCTATAGATGATCTTTTTTGCCATCCGCAATTGGTACACTATTGTTAGTTTTCCTAATGGATTATTCTGACAATATGTGTGTGTGAGTAATGTTGTTACTTGCTGGTAATGTTGTGTGAGCAATGTGCGTGTGTGTGGTATGCGTTAAAGACCTGTAGGTCTTGGATATTGTATTTACTGTTGGACTGTTACTAATGCTGTGACAACAAATTTCCTGGAAACAGGATATATAATAAATCTATATCTTCTCTTATCTGATTTTCAAAAAAACAACAACAGACTTTAAGATCATTCCCAAATAAAAGAATTTCCAATTATCAGAGTTTGAATTATAATAAATTATATGGACACTAGTGTACATAACACTGATCCAAAACTTCACATAGTTTCCCCCACTTGTTCACATAAGCCGGGGTCACTTGAAAACAGGAGAATTCCAATCTCTAAAGGTGTGAGCAGCTAACTGCAGAAAGTAAGAATTTCCCAGGAAAGTAGAAGGAGGAGATTCATTCTGTTTAATACACAATTTACGGCATTAACCAAGACAGACAAAACAAGGGAAAAAAAGAAATTATGTGTCTGGAAACATGAGTTAACAGCTCATGCTGTTACAAAACACTGTCAGAACAGGAAGAAAAAGGCAAACACCAACCCCAATATTATACATAGCTTTCTTCCTCCGTTCGTCAGGTAGACCTCCAAAATAATGTGGCCCTTTCACATTGATGGATCTTGTTGAGCCAGGGCTTCTGCTAGTGCCAACCATTTCTCCATCAATTTCTAACAGGCCTTCTTGACTACGGCGAGAAAATTTTATCTAGAGAAAAAAACCCCAAAAATTACCACTTTCTCTGAAATGACCAAAATATCACTAAATCATTTAAAAGACTGACCTAATGATTTACCAGTATACATTTTTTCCTCTCTACACCATTCTTCCCTCAGCAGAAACTTACATATTTTAATTCACATTACTTCAAATGTTGATAAAATTATTTCAAAAGAAAGGTAAACTATGGTTCAGCAATGGCAGTATTTCATAAATAATTTTTTAAAAATTGCTGTAAAGCAAATCAGAAATTTCTCCCAATTTTCTCCCCACAATCTCTAATTTCTTGCAAAATTTATCAGATGTAAAAACTTCCTTCTGACCAAAATTTGCGTCTAATTGTGCTTTTAAAGTGGCTTAAAATTTAAAAAAAGTTGCATATCATTTAAAAAAAAAAAATCATTAGACAATGTCAATAAAAAAAAAGTTGCATATCATTTAAAAAAAAAAAATCATTAGACAATGTCTTACTGTGTGCCATTTGCCATCATTGTAGGTTTCTGGACTTGTAACAAGGGCTGTGCCTGAACCACAGTTAAATCCATAATTGACTTGCCCATTACGAATGTACAGGCCCATGAAATCTGTATGAGTCTTATCAGAGGTGTAGAACATGACTCCATCCACAGCAGAGGTCTTAAATGTCAACTGTACAATGGTTGGTCTTGAAGGGGACAATGGAGAAATATACATTAACTTTGTCTGTGACCTACTAGTGCTCATCTCAAGACAAATACTGAATCTCATTCACCATGGGAGCCTAGCAAATATATTCTAACAAACTGCTATCAATATCAAAATAGAAAAAGTGACCTATGGGCATTTTTTGTAAATGCCAGAGATGCACAGAAGCTAAAATACAGCCTTTTGAATATGCCACGGTTGACAACTTAATAAAAATTACAGAGCTTGAAAGACACAAGCCAGACTTTATTTATCTTGTAAAAGCATTAAATGGTTCATGGATTGAAAACAAAATATCAGTTCTGACTCTCGGTAACCTTTAAATATGGAACTTTGGAATAAGAATAGCTGACATGACAGGAACATCAGAGGATTGTTAGACCACTATTGACAGAATAGAAAATTTCTTGCACTGGTTTGTGAAACATTACTTACTTAATCCTGATCCTAACTGGCAGCTTGTTGTACTCTTGACGGCTGAAACGGCTGGCACCATACCGCACACCCTCTGCTTCAGGATCTTCTTGTATTGTATCACTTGATACCACTGGTAAGGCACACTTATCAGGAGATAAGTCTGGTGGCATCGTTGGTACTTCTGTGGTTATAATAAATAGAGAGAACTCTATATAATAACCTACACATGCAGGAAAACTTGCACTGTGTTCAAAATCTATCACAGGCATAAAGGTAATCAGTTATATTTTAAAATTTTGAAGCAACTGCCTGCCTATTATGTTCAAAAGACAATGCAAGCCTCTGTATTTGACGGTGGAAAATAAACAGTCTTGAAATTCTGAAACCGTCATATTATGAATGCAGAACAGAACCTGTGAAATTCCAGGAGAATTGTGGTTAAGTTGGAGAAAAATCATCCTTATTTCATGGATGACATGTTAATTACTAGGAATAATAATTTCAGCAGAATTTCTCAAAGCTATACCAAGAGCAGAAAAAAAAAAAGTCTTAGAATGCTGCTTTCAATATTTGCAAATACCAGATGCCAAAAAACTAATGCCTGCAGACTGTTGGGCAGATAAAGTGGATGGATTAATCATGTGCATGATGAAGGTAATGTAAAAAAAAATTATTGTGAAATTGGGTGACTCACCTGTTTTCTCCACCTGGCATTCTGTGAGGGTTACACTGCTGCTTCTAACCACATTAGCCAAATTCTTGAATCTAAACAAAGATGTAAAGAAATGAAAATTTGAAAAAAAAAAAAAAAAAAAGATGAGATCTGCCTTTTCTGAAACAACTGTTTCTTAAACTTCCCTTTGAAATTTCAAAATATCCCCTGCACCCAAACCTCAGGCAACAAGTAAATGGAAAGTTAATTTTTGTCAAGGACAATGAAATATGTGTACGATGTGATTTCACTTATAGAACAATGAAGTGGAATTCTGAAGTAACAAAGCAGGTAGTAACCTGAAATTTTCACAAATGGTGTCTTGTATATGAGCCTTTGGACTCTTCAGATAAAATATAAACTCCCAAATCTGGTTAAAATCCATCCCACTGATTCAGAGGGCTATATCTGGCTGTTGGAACTGCCACAAGAAATGCTAATATTTTCCACAGGTCTAATCGTATGTGCATCAAATCAACTTCAGAAGTGCAAAATGAAACTGATGTATGTAATACAGACAAAAAGGTATACCTACCTATAGCTCAATTAATCATGTCCCTTGCAGGTAAGTACATAACAGAAAAGATTTCAAATTCAATTTCAGTTTATATTTTTTGTGAGCCTTAGACTGATTATTTTGAATAAAGTGCTAGATCTGGTGCTTGGCCGACTCAAAGCAGACAGGACTTAAAGAAAAATGATCTAGCAGTTTAGCTCACATGAAAGTGTATTCAGATTATTCCTTAAAATTGTTCTTAAAAAATATCCACTCACTTCTTGTTAAGAGTGATATCCCCTAAGCATCCACTGAGTCTCTCTGTTGTAGGAATATTATCTGACAAGATATCGATGTCATTTGGTACACCACCAAAATACAGGCGTGTGTCTGTCAACAGGTCACCTGGCAAACTCTGGGCTTCCATCATCTGAGCATCATCAATGCTCATAGTTATCCTAAACAAAAAAAAGACACACAGCATTCTTTAAGTTGTTACTTTGTTTACTACATAATCGTACAGTTTACAGGTAAAAACGCCTTATTTGTCCTAAATAGAAACAGTAACTGCATGGTAACATGAAAAAGAACCTACAAGTAAAATGGAAACTATGCACAGTAAAATATTACACACTAGGCCTACCAATTTATGGCTTAGAAAAATGTTACAAGTTTGCAAAAGACCAAATTTGATGCTTGGCTTGCCAAACTCATGTCACCTGCTGCCCATGACGTAAGGTTAGGTCATCTTTAACATACATCCACACAATTCTAGTTTACATATGCCATTATGACTGCATCAGAAGGAAAGAGACCTACCTTCTTCCACAAAAAAAAAAGCATAGAACACATGAAATTAATGAAAACAGAGAGAGGGGGGCAGCTTACAGATAAGTCACCAGCCTGGCCATGAAAGTAGGGTAACAGTTTTGGTGTGGGGGAGAAAAGGAAGACTTACACGATTGCTGGGTGTGTTCACACCATGAAAGCCATCAATCTGGCACAGTCAAATATTACTCTGGTCCTTATCATTACTTTCAGTGAAGACACCCCCACCTCATCCATTGCTTTCTAGAGGATCCCCATGTTTGTATTAGTTTATTTATTCAGATAACTGTTGCACGAATTTTAGTTGGTTTAGTTGGACTTCATGGACACTGGCATACACACTCGTATTATTATCAGTTTTGTGTTGGAGGATATGCCAATTGCTGGCTACTGATGATTTATTTCAGAGATGAAGTACATAATGGACGTGACTTTTCTAGTGATGACTTCAATTCAAGACAACATAAGCCTGTCCAGGTTTCCACTCACTCAAAAAATGAATGACATGCTCACCATTCTCAAAACTGTAAAATAAAAAAGGTCTGAATTTACAACCTTCTATAGATTAAATGAATACTAACTTCTGTTGCATTTTCATTATGGAAATGTAGTGCCACTTTCCATCACCATAAGTATTGATTCTGCTTGCCAACTGTGATGACAGACTACCCAGTTCCTCACTGACAACAATACGGCCATCTGACAGTGTCACAGCGAATGTATTTGTCTGGCAAAGAGAAGAGCAATTACAAAGTGATCATAAAATGAAACACAAATCAAAAATTAATATTACACTTGATAACTTGAAATCGCATACATGCATTATCAAATAGTTTCATATTTCAGAAAGGAGAATGCCTCAACTTCGATCGTATGTATTTAATTTCTGAAATTTTCTTTACTCTCACCTGGAAATAGCCATATGCCTTCAAATGAATGCATCAACAACTGATGTGTTAGTATAGTTTCAAAAAAGTAGCAAGGCTAAAGCATTTTTTATTATCCAACAAAAGTAAATTTTCTTATAGTGAATAAAAAAATTTCAAATAATCCAGTCTTTGAATTTTTTAAATTGGGTGATAAAAAAACACTATGATGTTTTGAAGCTAAGAAAATCAGCAAAAGTCCAGAAAAAAATTAGACAAAAATAAGTGCCCATTATAGAGCTCATCTTGTAATTTACTTCTGAGCCCATGACTACACTTTCATTAAACATATACTTATAGGGCTTTAATCTTGAAATTTTGAACTCTACAGGAAATTGTCATGGCAAATAATCATACAGACAATTGTAATTGGATTGATGAAAAATGTCAATTTTGTATATTGCTGCACAACGTTAGTCACATCATTCATCATTTCTGCATATTTCGATACATATCTCACTCCACCAAAAGCAATGAAGTTAAGACAATTTAATTTAACCTTGCTAAAAATGTAAGCACATCAGTTTCTTTAAGTAGTGAACTCACCTGGCTACTGTCTGTAGCAAACATCAATAAGGCATTACTCTCAGTGGTTTTTACTTTGAATGTGACATCAAACATAGATCCTATGCTGCCATGGTCCAACCCGATGTAGCCAGTCTTAGTGCTGGGGAAAGAAACTATGTGGGCCACCTGCAATAAATAGCAAATTTTTCTATGTAAGCAGAACTCAAAATATTTCAAAACAATTTCTGGACATATGACATAATAACAATAATAAAATATTAATGTGGGACATCTTGGTAATTCATGCATTCAGAGCAATCAACTGTTACGTTGTTTGAAAATCAAAGAGTTCACACACTGGTATTGCAAAATCATGGCATTTCAGTATGGATGGAGCTATGGACAGTCAAATAACAGAAAACAAAAAATGTAGCAAGAACTGAAGCTAATCCTTAAAGTCTCACAAACTATTAAGGGGATTTACGGTGGTAAAAATTGCTTCTTTGTTATCTGTATTCTTTCAGAGTTGATATCTCCCTTATTCCTTGATCAATCTTTATGAAATTTTGAATGATTATTCCTTTTGTGTGTTGTAACAAATGTCCAACTGCTTTTTCTGATATTTTAACTGAATTTTTTAATTTGCATTTTTTTTTGTAGCTCAGAGTCTACTTTTTTGGTGATCTGATTTGCATGTCCAATAAAAAAAATTCATTAAAAAAAAATATCAACTCTAGCTTGAAAAACAGTGGTAAATATTTAAAAATGATCTCAAGGTACCTGTATGCAAAGTTTTAAAAAATATACTCAAGCAGATTTTGAGATATGCGTTGTTGAAAATTCCAAAATGGCTGATAAACATTGTTATGTAATCACAGCAATAACGAACAAAATTTGTTGGTAACACTTAATATTCAATTCCTACCACATAAGAAGTAAGTTGATCTAGATATTTTATCTTTAACAGCCAAAATAACAAAAAATGAAGTTACTGCCATATACCCCCTTAAAATACAAACCAGACTGACTTGCAAAATTTTTAACAAGAGGCATTAAAGAATTGTGGGGTAGTCTGCAAAATGCCTCTGCACATATCATTTTGCTTCCACGTAAAATTTTGAGCTAGTTGATTTTTTTTTTCACAGTCATAGAGAAAACATGAACAGGCTGACGTTTAACAATGGTGAGTGCAACACCATTTTGTTATCATATGCTGATATTTGAGTTACTGCAGCCAGGGAGGTCATTGGTTCTTTAGAAATAATTTGAAACTATCCATTCACTGTTCAAGAAATACATAAACTATGAAGCTATAACAATACACTCATTGTAAGAGATCATATATATCTTCACATTTGTCTAGTGACATCTTGATAATGAATCATGTGTGCAAATGGACCCTGGTAGAGTCATTCTCTTTGTGGCAGCAACCTTGATGTTGAGCCATGAAAAGGGAGAAAGAAGAAACATAATATGGACAGCAAAAAAGCAAAAACTGCTATCAGTGATAATAACACCAACCTTTGGAGCACATCCCTTAACAAGGCCTTTTCCTCTCTTGTTATCAAATGGATCCACATTGATTGTGCCAATGATCAAATCTTTGATGCATCCATCAAAACCAACAACTGTAAATGAGCTAAACATAAGGAAAAAACAAATGCCACCAAATTAATCCGTTATCTTCCTGAACTCATAAATGGATGATCAAATGAAGAAATTAAATACAAATAATCAATTAAAGTAAATGTACTATTCAAAAGCTTCTTTTTCCACAAACTACATTTTCATGAGAAAAACATGTTTTTCTGCAGCAAGAACATGAATTTTGTAAAAATATGCAATAGACAGGAGAGAACTGTTATTCCTTAAAATACATGACATGCACTTTTCTACTGCTGCGTAATGACTGAAAATGAAATCATATATCGGAATGTGGCCAGTATCAATGTGAATTCTACACATGAATGCTGTACATGAAATAGACAAGGAACAGTAATTTAAATTTAAAAACACAGAAAGGAAGAGAACAAAACCATGAGAAACCTCTGAATCCTCTAATTCTGTCCTGTAGCTAATTTAAGTCATATAGTAACTTAAGTTTATCTCGTAACAAACACCAAATATGTCACACTGCTTCCAAATGTAATTCATATGATGGTGAAAAAGAAATATCACCTTGGCAGTATCAAAGAATTGTCCACACCACCAATATACAAATCATCTGTAGTTTCCAAGTTGTTAAGATTGCCTTTGGACTCAGTGCTGATTTCTAGAAATGGAGAATGAGACATCCTTGTTACACGGTACATCATATATTAATGAAAAGTTACTGGGCTTTTAATAAAAAATGTTTATATCTTGCTGACTTTACATAACAATTTGCAGAAACAGCAACTGAAATGTCCACAGGAATTGTTGGATATGAAATAATACACAAAATTTCCAAGAGCATCCTAAATACAATGCAATCCTAATATCTTGACATCAGTGGAACCATCTGACTTGTGTCGAGTAAAGAGAAAGTTGAAATAGCAGATAAGTGGTGGAAAATTTGGGGGGGGGTCCAAACATCACCATTATGAGGAAAGTGTCCAATAAATAACACAATTATGTCCCTTTTTCTTTTAATTATCGGCATACTGTCACCCATTCCTCCAATACCATTATTGTGTGGCAATGATTTGCCGATATCGGAGAAATGCTGTAGCTCTACATTAAATGCGCAGTGTTTTACAATTTCTTTTTAACCTCGCTCTGACTGTTTCTCCAGAAGAAGAGATGATACCGATACACACACAGTACGGCAGTTAACCAAGAGATCTAGGTCAAGGCCTAGTATCAACGAAACACGAATGTTTTGTGAAAAAAAAAAACTGCCTGTAGTACTCTGCTTTCGAACTGCCATGCGCTTGTGCATGGCACTCCATACTTGCATTACTGAAGCCAAGGGTCATCCCCTGTGTCCACACACCCCCTCTCCTAGCCCTCCCCGCCAGCACCGCAAAAAGAAAAAGGTCTTATATGCAGGGAGTTGTGTGGGCATTTTTGGCAGCACAGTTGTAGATCTAGTGCACTTGTTGTGCTCTGGTCGGGGAGAAATGTGTCGATATAAGAGGAAAGAAGGGAATAATACGTCGAGTTACGGGGAAATATTTAGTAGCATTAAAGAAGGAATAGGTTGGGACTTAAAAATTGTGTCGAGTTACCCAGAATGTTGACAAAAGCCATGTCAAGATAAGTGGATTGGACTGTAAATTTCAAGGGACGACAGTTACTAAAGACAGAATGTGATGCGACATGCTATGGTACCAAACTATATTTCAACACTATTTTCTTACATGCCATGTAAAATACTTTTATCTGGATCATGTGAAAACATTAAGCCCAACTGTATATTATTTTCTTGTAAAGATATAAATAATACATGAAGATAAATAACAGACAAAACGTAGTGAAGATGTCACAACAAACCTTCTGTCTTGTCATCTATCAAAAGGAGAGCCTTCCTTTTATTTCGATCAATTGTGATTTTGTGCCACTCTCCATCATTGTATGTGCCCTGAGTATTGAGAACTGCTGCACCTCCTCCCAAGTCATAGGAAAAGACAACCTGTCCACCATTATTAATCTCTACTACAAAGTAATCTTTGTTTCCCATGTAGAAGAGCATTCCTTGTTCTGCAAAAGTCTTAAAGTACATGGACATGCGAGTGCGATCTGGTTTCACGCGCAGGGTGTCTCTGCTCAATACTGCATAGCCCATTCCATTGAACCTTACTCCTTCAAGGAAGATTTCCTTCATAAAGTCTCTGAAATAATTATGAACAAGAAATATTCATAGTCTACTAATGCACAATCTGTTGTGTGCTGTAAAAATTTTGGTACAGAAAATCTTTGCTCTAAACTGCTGTATTTTACATCAATCAAGTCATATCGTTTAAACCACTGGGAATCAGCAACAACTGTGTATTCTTTTCTATAGCAATGAAACAAGAATATGCTTGAGTGGCAGTTTATCTCCTTAGGTTTCTTTTGAATGAATGTCTAGATTTCTACTTTATATTTCTCAAATGACATATTCTACAAGCTTTTTCCAGTGACAAGCTTTCACTGGGTGAATGTGGAAACCATAACTGTTTTTAAAAAAAATATTAAGTCTAAGTCTGGGTCCATCATATCCTTTCAAACAACTGAAACATAGCTGAAAGGATTATTCTTCCATCTTAAAAAAGCCAGAAGTTCTATAACAATAAGAAATCTAATCTAAATCACAGGGAAGACTGAAAGGTTTCCTCTTTCCAATTACTTTATTGCTGTTTAAAAAAAAATAAAAAATCAGCCAGATTATGAAAGTGTTTTTTGCAGACCACAAAATTCATGCTCATGTAAAACTTCAATTTTCTAGTAGGATCTTCCAGCACTACCATGGAACAGTCTTGACCATGGCTTCTGGGATCTTTGTTAAAGCACCACCATGAAGAGTCCAATAAAAACTTTCTAAAACCAATCAATAATATAGCTGTTGTTTTTTCTGGTGTTTCAATCACCAATCTCATACAAAAAAACGATCACATCAATTAATATTAACAAAATACCTGACATTCTTCACTCTTAAAAATTTATGTTTTATATACTTGAATCACCTACAGTCAAAGAACATTTACCTCTGGTTCTCTCCTACATAATTTCTCTGTCCTTCAACAAAATTCCACAGACCTACTGGCTCTTGATCAAACTTGAGGTCCTCCATGCTTCCAGTGAAATACTGAGTAGTCAATTCACGGGGTAGCTTAGACAAAAAGAAGGTTGTAACAATGACACCATCCATCTTCAATCATGCAAAATGTATGCATCATTGTGTGTTCGTGAAGAGTAATCTCACTGGAGTACTGAAGATATCAATTAAATGTTTTTCATCATAGTATACCAGAATGCTTTAAAAGTGCAGCATGAATCTTGCTAAAGAGTATGTCTAATTTTATGTTTTTTACATTTCTATAGAAAAGAAGATCATGCCCTGAACACAACAACAACATAGAGAAAACAGCCTCAAAATAGACACAATTTTGTACACTCAAATCTCACCCTGATATCACCTGGGACTCCACCTGCCAAGAATATGGTAGTGATGGGGTTTAGCTCCAGCACCACAAATGTGCCTTGTGATGTCCCCTCAATAACATCATCTTCTTCATCCTTGGATTTCACAGTTAAAGTGCCAGTCTTGCCAATCCTGAAAAACAATATAAAAAAATATATCTATTGTCTGAGAAACACATAAAATTGCTGTTCACATTCATTCATCCTGGATACTAATATGCACAGTCCACTTCAGGTAGCAAATGAAAAAGGATGTTCTCAAACTTTAGTAAATGTGCAATCCACTGCCAAAGAATACAGGGCCCAACTGTTCACTATTGATCCTAAGTATTTGCTTTTTATCTGAATCTCTATGCTCCAAAATTACTCATCAATGTTCTGTGAATAATAAAGCTGCACATTTGCAATCCTAACAACACAATTCCAAACTTCCCATATCATAATAAACTTTTTTCCCACAACCATATAATCTAGCAAATACAGGATGGGAAGCCTTGACATATGTCCTTGATGCTTCTTAACTCTCACAAAAGTAATGGGTTAAGGACACTCACCTTTCTGCAATAACTTGATGCCATCTGCCATCATTCACTTGACGATTACCATATATCCTGGCTGAACCAGAACCCAAGTTGAAAGTGAAAAGCATACGGCCACCTCGAATTTGCAAAGCAATGAAATCAGTCTGGAATTCTGTTGCTTGGCGAGGCAGACGCACATTGACTGCTTCTTCCTCAAGCACTGATCTCTTCAGTCTAGGTTCATTCTAATCAAGTAAAAGTTCAATAACAATATGATCAACATTTATAAAGTTGAATCACAGATAATATTCAATATTCAAAAATGCACCACCACTGAACAAACATGGGAATAATAAATGCAGCATGTGCAAGAAAGTCCTATACACATGCTACTTTAAAAGAAAATTGCATTATTAGTTGCCGGGGGCTATTCTATTTTAAGGAAATCAGTATGGTACTTTGGTGGCCTTCCAAAATGATAAAGTGTAGAACACCAAGTGATCAAGTATTCGCATCCCACCAGTAATTTGAAATACCCAAACACAAAAGCAATGTGTGTGGAGCATGACATTTGGACAATACATTACAACTTTAGTTTGTCTTATGGACTATGGTATAAAATAATAGAAGGATGAAATATACATGGATGGGACAAATGTTGTGTCTGCCTACTATCTAATACATTAACTTGCTGAATCCTAAGCCCCAGGTCATCTGGTGCTGCCTGCGCCTAAGGATTTCTCACATTTTTCAACAGTTACATTACAACAAAGTAGTAAATATGCACCAATGCAATGAAATTTGGTGAGAAGATAATTTATTGGCTGTACTTTCCAGCTATCAAATTTGACTTACAAAATTCAAAATAGTTTCAGAGATAAAGAGAAAAAAAAAGCTAAATGAGAAAAAAATAGAACCTTCAAACAACGCAACAAAGAATCTATGCAAGAGGTCGCAGTTGTCTCCCCTACAAAGTTATTTTAGTAATTTCCACCAGGTATAGTACATATTCCTGCTGATGATTGGCTTCTAAATGTACATAGCTACTGGCTTGTCCAATGAAAATATTGCTTGATGGGAAAATTTCGTACCATATATAGTTGCAGCTCGTTCACAGCAGTTGTCAGGGGAAACCGACATAGTAAAGGTTAGAGTTCAGCGAGTCAATATTGTTTTTACAAAAGCCTATCAGCATTTTTTACATCATAAGCACTTTTTGTGTCCATTTTTACAGAATCAGTTTTTCTCTTGTTCTGAGGTCTAAAAAGCAATCAGAAATTTCATAAATACTCTCAGAATTCTCACTTTAAAAATAGTAGGATAAATAACTAATGAACAAAAGAAAATGTCACGCAATGTGGAAATTGTTGTTTACATCTTCAACCAATAATCTGCTTCTACTACATTTTGAAGATAATTGTACAACTGGTCTTTTTACTGAGGAAGAACTTTCTCAAAGGACAGTCACAGCCTCCAATACTCCATTATATCTGAATAGTAAATAAATATTTCTTTCACCCCTGCCTCCCTTTCACTGTGATCTGACCTGCAAGAAATTTTTCAATTGTTTTATTTTCTAGCTATCATATCTGTGATATTTACAACAAACTCCTCATATGTAATGAAACTCGCAAAATTTTCCACTCACTGCCTACTTACAGGATTGACTGTGTTCTGCATGTTACCAACATACAGCAGCAAAGCTTCAGGCTCGTTAGTCTTGAAGAAGAAAGACACTTTACTATAGGAACCTGAATCCTCCAGATTGGATGGGTTTCTCACTGTCACACTGGTGTCACCTAAGAAACGCAGACCCACTTTGATCTGCCAATTGGAAAGTTACAAAATTCTGTAATAATATGCAATTTGGTTAAAACAGAGCCGGTATGAAGCAATCATTTTTTCAGTTTACATTTCTGTCTTGTTAAATCAATTTAACAACTTCTACACACAGCTGGCAAGTATGAATTTAAGAAGTTGACTTCCTATTGGAAGTGGCAGATACATGCAGATGGGTAGATATGAACAAATAAGATTTAATTCAAAGGGTGTATTTGTGGAAACATCTAGTATTTAAGATAATTTATACCCTTATGGTACAAGTGATGTTACACAGAAAACTGAAAGCAGAATATAACTAACTACACAATAAATAGGGCAAGGTATCAATTGATATGTAGTATCCAAAGTATTATAAAACAATTATCCTTACATAGCATACTTGTTTGACACAGTACAACAAAACCATTACATACTCTGTTGGCTTCATCCCTGGCTCGAGCAATCTTCTCTTTCAAAGTCTCCACGCTGACCTCTAAAGAACGACCCATTTCAGTCAAATTGCTTGCAGTCGCGGACAAATCTTCTAGAAGGGTCTCAACTTCAGGAATGCGTTTAACTGCTGAATCAACTGTACCAAAAAAAAGCAAGAAAGAGGCATGCTGACATTTCATTAAATAGCGTCTATATATTTCTTGTCATATCAACTACATCAAATGAAAATATGAGATAGCAAGAAAAAGTGATGTGCTTGCTGTAAAACACATAGATTGAAAAACACAAAACAACATGATACAACTCAAACCACAACAAATAATAGATTTGCGAAAAAATATCAGTTTAATCTGGACAAGAACTCTTTGCTGTGTTAATAATCACTAAAATTGGACCTGTTTTCATGATACATAACATCTAAAAAATTACATGCAAATAAGCTATATTAAAACACAGTTTTGAGCAGTCTGTGCTAAGATCATTATGAGATAAAAAATATCCTAAATGTTCTTGTGTGATGACTTGCTGCAGCTACAACAGTACAACAATTTTCTACCCAAAGTAAATTCCTAAAATTGCTTTCACACTGTAAATATTGCAAATGAAAGCACGCACACTTTCACTGTCCCTACACTAGTCTAAAATAAAAAAGATTTTTGTTGTTGTTGTTGTTGTTGATTTTTTTGCTGAGCAACTTACCATTATCTTGAGCCTGCCTCAGATCCTCTGCACCCTTGGGGGTGTTGACCACAATGTCATTATTCTTGTCTTGGAATTCTTTCAGTTTTTCTTTAATAGGATCATATTGCTCCAGCGCCTGATCCACGATGGCTTCAGCATCACGTGTCATACCATCAACCGCACTTGATTTGTCTGCAGTAGTCATGCCTGTAACAATTCCAAGGTAAGATTCAGGTAGTTGTTGCCATCAGATTGTGTTTAAAATCAAGATATTTGTTCTCAAATGTTCACTCTTTGTTTAGAATACAGATAGTTTATCCCCAACAACCCACAGAATGCTTAACCTGAGACCCTGAAACTTATCATTTCCCAAAGTCAATCAATCCTTATTATTCTGAAAAGTGAAAAGAAAGCTCTGCTTGAATCAGATCTTGGAGCTGAATAATGTCATTGACCCACATACATGAATTTGCTCTCTAAAGTAATATCTTATGAATTGTGAATAAGAATAATATCCCAGTGGAAAACACATAACATCATTTATTTGTCTTTCATTTCAACAGGTATTTTTCTTCTTTTAATTGAACTTATGGGTTTATGATCATTTGCCTGAGTTAAGGTGACCATCATACTTCTTAGTTCATTTTGGTGACCTGTGTTTTAGCCACCAGTTACAAGAAATCTATAGGAGATACAAACTTAAAACAACTGTATTAAAAATATAAATGTTGAATAAAGTTCATACCATATTTTAAGCTGATAAAACAAATAGTATTTCTTTACATTTTTATAAAACTGGCAAAAACAATTATCTCAACTCATTTCATTGACAAAACTTAATATCAAATCGATATTTTCTTCAGATACAAAGGCCAACCTGTCAGCCTTGCCATATCATCCTCAAGTTCCTGTAGCTGGTCCCTGATCTTCATGTTGTCTTCCTCAGACATCTTCACCTCACCTTCTGCTTGCAGTTGTTTATATTTCAAGTCTGGGAATGATAAAGTTCCGCGATCCGTTCAAAGGCCACAGTTAGTATGCAAACAGTAATATAGAAGTTTTATCAACAGAACCGTTTATCTTTCTTTTGAAAAGTCACAAAGATAGAGAAAACACAATGCTCATCTCCAGAGAAAGTTACCTGAAGATCTTTGAGCACACTCTATGACTGCTTCCCTTACTGAAAAGTTAATAAAAACCTGATGCAAGCAAAAGATTTAAATTTGAGCTCAACTTATTGTGCTCTCTGTACTACACACATTGAAATTCTGGTAATTTTTTAAAACACATTTTATTACAGTCACTATTACATAAATTTCATCACTATCATGTTACTGAACTCAGTTTTACATACATTTCATTATTATCATGTGACTGAAAATGCACACTGAAGACCAATGGTATCCAGAGCTTAACTATTTTGCATAACATCCATCATAAACATAAAATAACAATGTTATTAATTTTCCCATGCCAAGTCATAATCGTTAGAATGGAAAACAAAAGTAGGGTTCTTTATGCCACAAGAAACAATATTGCAATTACAACAGAATGCCTTACCATTTTCAGTTTTGCTTTGCAGTTGCTGTGCCTGTATGAGTAGCTCTTGACTGTCACTGATGGCCATGGAGACATTGCTGCCCATTCCAAGTGACTGAAAAACAGAATGTCAGACAGTCATGCGTATTTCAAATCAGTGACCATTACTGCCAGTACTATGCTTCAAGACAGGGCACATTTTGTTTTGGGAATTAGCCAGATTTTTTTTTTCATTTTCAAAAAGTGGAGAAAAAATGGGAGGGAATGACCCAATGAGAAAGAAAAAAAAAAGCCTTCATTATTTAGCTCAACAAACAATTATCTCTGAATGAAACAGCAGGGTGTTATTTTAGGTAAAATTTCAATATGAAATGTTTTATATCTCATGATTTCAATACAATCAGCTTTTACAATGGCTTTGTTAGGGGACCGAAAATTTTGGGGCAATGAGTGATGAGCACGGGGAAAGGCTTCATCGGGACATCGCTGGCATGGAAAAGTGGTATCAGGAAAAATGGAGACCATCTATGTTGGCAGAGTATTGTTGGATTGTGCTTAGGGATGCTCCAGATATTGTTAACCACAGAAGGGCAAAAAGGCCCCAAATCTGAGATGTACAAACTGCATCTTACAAATTCATGTTTTTCAGCCTTTTTATGGTTAAATTCACACACAGCACCACTAGGCACTAAATATGTGAGAACTGACTTATTTGACATGAAAAAAGACGAGTTTTTTAATTGATGGTCACTTATCACTAAATGTATGTGTGTGTTATACGTCTATTCATATTTCTCAGAAACACAAGTATTTTTACGGTTGTTTTCGAATTCAGTGCCTCAAAATCTATATGAATCAACAGATTTCATCTCCAGTACAAAAAAAAAGATAAATTTTGTTGACCAGTGCACATAATCATGCATCAATAATTTGCACTCAAAACCTCAACTACAATAAGTGTGAATAATGACAGCCATTCCTCAGATATCACTGTCTGATTGTTTTGGTAGCCAGGGTAGCCATATTTTCTGACTCCACACTCTGATGTGAAACAACTTTTTCAAAAGTAGCAACTTTTGTAAACAATATTAAAAAAATGTCTTCTTTGCCCTCACCTCATTTCTTGCTGTTTCAGAATCTTCCAATGCTTGTTTGGAGCTATTACGGGCCTCCTGAATAGCACTCAAGATGTTCTTATAGGCTTGCCCAGCCTTAACGGCATTTTCAGAGATCGCTCGAGTATCCTGATACATCCTATTTAGTGAAAATGAAAAACATTTTAAAAACATTCTCAAATTCTTCCTAAATGTAGTGTCCCAATGGACACTCAAACTTGTTTCATTCATATCTTTCTACTAAAACTGCATCATCCCTCTGTAGTGCACAGTTTACTTTGAGCAATTTGATATATATTACTAGTGTTCTTGCAGGGATGTGCTGCAGCGAAAACTAAATCTACACCCCACTTTTTCTTATGCATTTCATATTGTGATCGTTGGTGTAATTCTCTAAAGGCCTATGTGCTTTTTACAAAATTTTACAGGAGAGCAAAAAAACTGTACTTACTTCTTTCACTGCATGGAATTGGGTCATTTTTTTTACAAAAGTGAAGTTAGATAGAAAATTACACTGACAATATCTATACTTGCCTACTGTTCAAATATCACAAAAATGTACTTTTAAAATTTTGTCAACATACTTTGTCCATACATTGAAAAATTGTATTGTATATAAATTCTCAAAAAAACAATTATTACTAATGAAGGATTTTATGCCTTTCCACTGAAAAAAAAAATTCTAAAAAAAGAAAGTAATAATGATTTTAAGAAATCCTCTTAACAAAATTGCATACACACACACAAAAAAAAAAAAGGCAAAAAAAAGGCACAAAAAAAAAAGGGGGGGGGGGGGGGAAAGAAGATGCCTACCAAGTTGCATCAAGGTCTGTCACGAACTTTTTGAGAAATCTATTTTTTGTGCATTAATTTGAACAAGTGATAAAATGGCTATTTTTGTCAGAACACAGCATTATCTGGCTTGATTTATCGTTGACAAAATTGCAATTATTTTGAACAATTTACAGTTATTTCTTTGAAATGAAACTTTCAGGCATAAATGAGAAATGGATAACTGATTGAGAAAAAGCAAAAAAAAAAACCACATAAAATCAACATTTTATGCTTGACTGATTTTATGCTAAAATCATAATTTTGACTGCCGCACATTCCCTCAACAAGAATGAAAATGTTTTTCAATTTCAAATGTGACCGTGGAGGGCCTTACCAGATAAAGAAAAATAATAAGGGACTGGATAAGTCTTTTTAAAGAATTCCTTTGAAGAACTCTGAAATTATCATTATAAAGCACTTCTGGCATAAGGCACAAGCTCATTCAGTTTCTTTAAGTTTGACTTAACTCATCCAGTGCGACCGACTGCTGGCAGTGGTTGAAAGTCATTCAGGATTTGCAAGCGACCGGTGGCATTGGCTGTTGAGATCATCTATTTTACGAACTGTTTTCATAGATTTACTAAACAAAAAACATGAGACCACGAAATCACGAACAAAGGAAGAAAAGAACATCTCGAATTGTACTTAGATGGATAGTATTCATTGCGTCAACCGGGAGATTTGACAGCAATCAGTCAAAACACACAAACAGCTGATGTTTGTTTACATTTTGTATAGTAAGGATGGCTCGACCTTGGTGTTTGGCAGCAGAAAAGGCTAGACAAATGATTGAGGAGAGTTTAATGGGTAAATCTAGTTCAGAGGAGAGTTCTGATCATGAGGAAAATCAAGATCTGGATCTGGAAGCTTCCAAAAATAAGCGGTCCAATGGTGCTAGATCTAGGTCAAATTCAGAGATCGAGTCGGATCGTGATTCTGATACCACTGTAACAGGGCTTATATCCCCTTATCTCTTCATGGATTTTCATGAAATTTGTTTCAAACAAGACAGAATTGGACCCACAATAAATAAAATGGAAGAAAAATGTTGTCACTGATGTTTGCACATTTTTTATGCACTGATGAGTCTCAATGCAGTTACCAATTTTTGTTGACCTTATAAAGTTTTTGTTCACACTAACAGCATGAAAAAATATTTCTAGCATGGTTTTTCCATCTCAGATGTTTCATTTCTGAAAACTTATCGAATTTCCTTTATTTTGATACATATGTTTTGTCTTATCCATAAATAAATGAACAATAAGAATTTTCCCTTGTCTGGTTGTGTGAAGATTGCCCTGCTTAAAAAAAAAATTCTGCGCTGAAAGATCTAATATGTTTAATCGTTTAGAATTATTGTCTTGTGCTCTAGGACTCATTCTGTCCTTATGCTGATACAAAAAGCCACTAAATAACTTTACAAGCATGCCACTTTCACATTGCAGTGAGAAATTAAAGATGATCTTTTTCTGTTATTACAAGAAAGTTGTAAAAATAGGAAAGCAATAATGAGAATTTAAATGCTGTCTCAAGACTTTCAACATCATATTCTTGACAATTTCATCTCTAGTCTTACTTATGACTTATTAATTTCTTTGTTTTTTAAATCACTGTAATCAAGTGAAAACAAAGATGATGAAAAATGATAGGTAATCATAACATGTGCTCAGATACTAACTGGTCCAACTCCATTGCCACTTTAGCCAGCTCTGCTGCATGGATCTGGGAACTGTTAGTGGCATCTGTTAAACCATCCAAACTGTTCTCAATCTCATCAACTCTGATTGCCAGTTCAGGTATGGCTTGCTCTAGTCTTGAAGATTCTGATTCAATGCCCTGGTGTGAAATGGCCAGTGCAAAATGCAGAAGGTTAAAAAAAATAACATTAACTTAGAGCACACGTAAACAGCTAACAAACAAAACATAACTAACAAGAGTACAATGAGATATGTCATCCACAAAAGAGCAGTTTTCTGATTCTGACAATTACTCCATTTAACAGAAAGCATGCTAATTGTTCAGTGTGCTTACCATCAGTAGACAGTGCTTGTGTTATGCATATTCAGACTAAATTTGTAGGAAAATCATAAATGGAAATTAAAAATATTTTTGAAATAACACAGATCTCTATACCATTGTCGCCAACGAATAAAACAACTCTTGTCATTCTGGACCTCCATCCTTCAACAAGGCATCAAGGAGACATGTAAAATGCATTGGTTTTGCAGTTTAAATACAAAGATTTTAATAGCTGCAGTCCCTACAAATAAATCTTTAACAACTCAAATTTCATTTCCTTTGTTGTTATTTTGCTCAAACATGAAATTCACAGTTGTCATAATCTGCTAGTTAATATACATCTCAGGCCATTAAATACAAAAATTTTGGAAAAAACTAAAATGCAAATTTACATCATGTGCTGACACATATACAGATATGAAGTTTTCAGACTTAAATGCCCTTTTCAGAGGTATAAACTGGTACCAACCTGCACAGCCGTTTCAGCAGAGTTGAACAATCCATCTGCTTCCAGCAACATTGTCACAGCTGATTTGAGCAGATCTTCTCTTTCTTTCACGGCTGCCTTGGCTATCTTCAAGTCTTTCTGCAGGTGTTTCATGTCAAACATAAGAACTGACATTAACTAGATGGATAACCAGCAGTTGATTTCGTCTCCTTAGCTGTGTGTTAACACATTTGTGCACTTCATCTATGCTTCTATCGGTGAAGTTATTATATTTAAAATGAATCATACAATAAATTATCATAATCCGTTCTTTTCCCCATATTACATTAAAATGCACTATCAAATTCATCCAAAAAATAAATCCTATCAAACAGTATTTTACTGTGTTGCTGCTTCCCATAAATGTATGTGTTACTTCCTCAGTGAAAGCAAATTTTAGCCCATACAATAAGACTTTTCACTTGCAATATTGTACCTGAAATCTTATCATCTCTCCTACAGCCTTACACTTCAAAGTATTTTGATACCTAAAAACATTTATAAGTTATGATGCAAAACTTATCGCATAGCTGCCAACTTTCAAAAACCTAAAAACAGACTCCTGATATCGGACCAGACACCGACATGCCGCCCCCCCCCCCCCCCCCAAAACATTGAAAAGTCACCATTTCCTCACTTTATTACATTATGGAATATTATTCTCTTTACATAGGCCTAATTAATGTAATACATCATAAGATTTTAAGGAGCAGAAAACAAACATTTTGCTTCAAATGCTAATACATGTGTTGTTATCACCACTATTTCTGTTTCTAAAGAACTGACTATTATGATATGAGCTGTCCTCAGAATTGTATAACTCTTTCATACTAACTTGTTCTGGCAGTATTGAACAATGTCAGACTTGCCTCCATGTGACTTGTGAAACTGATGAAATTGGAAGTCACGCATCGTGACGTATGACTCACAATGCATTTATTGGACAAGTTTGATAAGAATGCAAAAGGAAATTCCTTTGAATATTTTCACTAAATGTCTACTCCAAGGCTTCATGACTCATGAGTTGGATAGAAAAGACTTTCGATTAAAAATAAAATAAATCCACCCATTATCGCAAATCATGTTAGGCATAAAAGATGACAGATGTAGATCTAATAGATCTAAAACTGAAGCCACTTCACAAGCCATGTCCATATTGTTCTAGTTCTAGAACTTTTTCTATTGTTTTACCAGCTCACGGGCTCCAGATTTCGATTTCTTACATCTCTGAAACACCCGTACGCTTAAGCCTAGGCCTAGTTTATCCGTGATCGCCATTTACGTTCAAGATTCTAAAAGACGGCCGACCTAGATCTACCGGGAGTTACCACCGCCAAAGATGATTGTAAGCTATGTAAAACTCAAAAACACACACACACCAAAAAAGATGTAACAGCGAAATAAAATGATACCTCTTCACAAAATGTGTCCACTGTTCTTACTCACTGACCGCTATCGTTTACGATACAATACGCATGACCTACACAACGTGCTTACATACTCGAGCTCGATGAACGGCCGAAGCGCGCAGGACACTGGCGAAGGTGTATCACTGTATGCCGTGACAACTTATTATGCAACATTACTGTTGCTTCGTTGAGTGGGGCCGTGGCAGGGATACAAAAGTTATCATGAACTCGGGCATACGCAGTACGGCGGGACACGGTACTTAACGTAGAGCGGCGTTTACGGTTGCGCCCGTTGAACCACTAGGTCCAGCGCTAGTGGTAGGCCTAGATACAAAAGTTATGGTTTTGTTTTCTCCTCTAAAGTCTATGTGTTTTCTCCGTATAAATGGGGAAATTCTTCAAAAACGTATTTTTAACCACAAAAACGTATTAACGTACCGGAACCCAAAAAACGTAATAAATACGTATTTGACGTACTGGTTGGCAGCTATGTTATCGTTCTGCCAAATATAGGCTTCAGATTCAGGTAAAATATTATCCATCATATCCTTGTCTCCTCATCTACTTTTCTTCCTGCCTCAGTTACATCTATGGTGTACGATGTCCTGTTTAATATTAAAAGACCTCGAAGTTAAATAAATCCTTCAGGAAAATCAGACCTGGTGATATGCTAAAATCTACAACTGGGTTCACTGGTGCAGAACACTATACAAAAATAACTGGTGGCTGATCTTGCTACTGCACAGAAAATGAAAGGAGCAAACAACCAAGACCTCACAAAGCATAGTTTAATAGTTTTGAAGAGCAAGTTCTTACTGCTGAAGCATTTCACATAATCTGATAGACCTAGTCTGTTTTAACCCCCACAGTACTTTTATTCACTAAAACTGATGTGTTCTGGGTGAATTTTATTTGGTCAATCTGACATTTTACTCTTATTTGATGACTTCTGGATACTTTCAAGAGTGCCTAATCAATGTGCTTCTGACTGAAGGACGAAATGAAGTGCACAAAATCATGGCTGAATGAACTAAATGAAGATGATACACATTCTAAAAAACTAAAGCTATTTGGAACCACTCAGAACTTCTTAAATCAAAATATTTCATTTCCATCATGATTTGATCCATATTAAACCTGCAATTATCTCAGAGAACTGACAAAGTTTTCACGGCCTCACACAAGACTAAATAGCTGGCAATGATACTCACATCTAAACTTATCAAATGAACAGCTTCCAGTCTCCTTATGATGTTCATTGCATCATCAGCATCAATTGCTGAAAAACGACTAGAGTTTTGGAGCTCGTACAAGTCAGAACTAATGTCACTTATTTCATCTCCCAGATTTATTGTGCTGTTCGTGTTCTTCATTGTTTTCTCTTTGAGGACCATAACTGCTTCCCGTGCTGCAGAAAAAGAGGAGAACAAATAGAAAAAGTTAAAAGAAGTAAATTTATTGTCGTATGGTGAGAGAAACTCTACTTCACAATCATAGAGTCAAAACCTTGTTACCACATAACAGACCACACAATAATCTTGTCTATGGCATTGCAATGAAGGATAAAATAAAAGCACCGTCTCAATCACAAGATGTACTACAAAGACCTCACTAGTTCAAACTTCTCTCTGGAATATTTAATTCTTAAAACCCTTTATCTTGATATGTGAAATTTTTCCTAATGTCCATGTAATTCACTGCACAGAATGCACAGATATTTCAGGATTCTGGGAAAGATATCCATAACTTTATTTCAGCACGTAGAATATCACGCGGGGGGGGGGGGAGCTTCCCACCGAATTACTGGTAAGAACAGCTGGGGAAAGATGCCAGAAATGCTTGCTAGAAGTCTTAAATGTCGACCTGTCACAAAAAAACATTTCACAACATTATTAGAAGTTTGGAAAAGACAGCTGTGCTCTTGTGGCATCATGCTGTTTACTGCTAATGTGATCTGCATGCTGCTAGGATCTGACAATTATTCTCTGAAGAGCCCATGTTGAGGAACCCTGGAGCATGAGGGTAATAAAAGTTACTGAAGAAAAAAAATGATTCATACTGCAGTCACATCATATTATAACAAAAATGTAATTTGCTCCACTAAAAATAGTGGTAAAGACTGTTTATATGGAAAGAAAACTCAAATCAAACCAGCATCTTAAGGCATACCATCATTTGCCAATTCTGACTCCATGGTGGAAGAAACATTTTGATCAGTAAAGTTGCGGGATGCAATTTCCTGAGTGATGCGCTCTCCTTCTTTGATGAGGTGGTCAATATTCACACTGTTGCTGGTTTGCAGGAGCTGTTGCCTAACATTTCTAATAAAACGCAGCGTTTCTGGAAATAGAAAACACTTATTCTGAACATCCACTTTGAATTTAACGTTTCTGTTCCTTTCAAACATTTACAACAAATATGAATATTATCACGAGCCGCGTGAGCTCTTTTTTTCTGTTAGTTCATGGGCTAGTTATTTTGGGAGAACATGAAACGCTTTTAGCTGATGACCTTCATTAACTGAGTAGGGAAAGTATTAACCGAGTTCACGGATTTCGAGCCCGTGGAACGGGGATGAGTGATGTGTGAGTTAAGTAGTGTATATGTGAGGGTTAACTATAAGACAACCCTGTGTTTGTCGTAGCTAGGTCCTGATCGACCAATCGGGAGAGAGACCCTTGGCAACCATCAGGGGGTATAAAAGCTAACACACTCCATTGCTCGGAGGATTCAGATTGCTTAGCACTGGCAGTGGTGATGAATCACGGTGGCCTCCCGCCTGAGTTGGAGAAGACAGACATATAGCTCGCACTGGTACAACTCTACAGTGACGAAATCTCGATGCACCAGATTTGAGTGTGCATACCGCTCGTATTGGAACTCTCGCTCGCGATGGTCAGCGAGCGAGAAAATGGTGAGCGTTAGCGTAACGTATACATGCCAGGAACCTTGACAGCTTCCCGTCAACCATTGTGACGACAGATCAGGGCACTGAAATATTTTACTAGATGTGTTAGCAGCTGTTCAGATTGTGTTTTGAGTTGAGCTATGTTCACTTTCCATATGTATATTTTTTAAAGTGGAACAGCCTAGATATTTCGTGAAGTGTAGTGCATTGAAATTAGTAGTGAGCGCTGCTGTTCTTTGTGGTTCAGTCATCCATTTGACTTATGTGCTATTACTAGTTATATGAAAGCGAGACAGATCAATTTGAAATTGTTTATACCGGTTCTCCTTTAGGAAACCGTAGTTCTGGGTAGGCGCGTTTGAAGAGCAAATAGCACGATACTTTTTCTATACCCTACTTAGGTAGGTTTGCTTGAATTTCTGTAAGTTGCTGACTTTAATGCAGTATCTATAATTGTATTTTTACCATAATTATGCAGTCGATTGTCTATTATAATTATATGGCCCTTCAGGCCTGAACAAAAGTTATTCTTGTGTTATTTTAGTTATTTGGTATGAATGTCCGAGTGTGAGCCAAAGAGCTATGTTCCCCATACACTGACTCACCTCGTTTATAACATCTGGAAGGGGTTTATACAACAACGCAATATATCCAGAGGAAGCTCAGGCAAAAAGATGGATAGAACATTTTAGTAGCCTCTTGAACAGACCTCCACCAAGCAACCCACCTGACATTCTACCCGCAAGAAATGATTTACCGATCAGTTGCGACCCTCCGACTAAAGCAGAGATTAATGATGCCATAAAGCAGTTAAATCGAGGCAAGGCAGCTGGACCAGACCAGATCCCACCAGAGGCGCTGAAGGCAGATGCTGCTGGGGCTGCAGAGGATCTGCACTCACTATTCTCGAGGATTTGGATCGGAGGCAAGTTTCCAAAGGACTGGAAGGAAGGACACCTCGTGAAGCTTCCAAAAAAAGGGGACCTCAGCAATTGTAGTAACTACAGAGGAATCACACTTCTCTCCATCCCAGGAAAGGTTTTCAATCGGATTATTCTCAAGCGAATACAGAATGCAACAGACCCAAAACTTCGTGAGGAGCAAGCTGGTTTCAGGAGTAATCGATCAACCACCGACCAGATCGCCACGCTGAGAATTATAGTAGAGCAGTCGCTAGAGTGGAACTCCCAACTGATAGTGAACTTCCTTGACTACGAGAAGGCCTTTGATAGCATCGATAGAGAAACGCTGTGGAGAATATTGAGACATTATGGAATCCCAGAGAAGATGGTGAATCTTATCAAGAGCATGTATGAGGGGACAAGTTGCAGAGTCGTACACGATGGTGAGCTTACTGACAGCTTTGATATCAAGACTGGTGTTAGGCAGGGTTGTTTGCTGTCCCCATTTCTGTTTATTCTGGTGATTGATTGGCTTATGAAAGAAACCACCAATGGAGGAAGAAATGGCATACAATGGACCCCATGGACACAGCTGGACGATCTAGATTTTGCAGATGACTTGGCACTATTGTCGCACACACACGACCAGATGCAAGCAAAGCTAAACAAAATTTCAGAATCTATTGGATTGAGGATACATCCTGCGAAGTCGAAGGTCCTAAAAATTGTTGCACCCCCAAGCGAACAAGTCAAAGTAGGAGATCAACCACTGGAAGATGTAGAGTCCTTCTGCTATCTTGGTAGTATCATTGACAATAAGGGAGGAACAGAGGCAGAAGTCAAAGCACGAATTGGAAAGGCACAGGCAGCTTTCACGTCCTTAAGCAAGATTTGGAGAACCAAGGATATATCTCTAAAAACAAAGCTGAGGATATTCAACTCGAACGTGAAGTCAGTCCTGTTGTATGGATGTGAGACTTGGAATGCGTCCCAGGCCTGCATAAAGAGAATCCAAGTTTTCATCAACAGATGTTTGAGGAAGCTACTTAAGATCAGATGGACAGACAAGGTCAGTAATGAAATTGTATGGAAAAGAACAAGACAGAACCCAGTCAGAGAGGAAATTGGTAGGAGGCGATGGAGATGGATCGGCCACACTCTCAGGAGGCCAGGAAACAGCATCACGAAGAAGGTATTGGACTGGAATCCCCAGGGCAAGAGATCAAGAGGAAGGCCGCGCGGAACGTGGAGAAGAGCCAGAGAAAATGATGTGCAACGAAGCGGAAAGACTTGGAATAATGTAAAGAGGCTGGCCCATGATAGAGAGGGATGGAAGGTGTTTGTTGGTGGCCTATACCCTGATCCAGGGTGAGAAAGGCAATGATGATGATGATGATATACCCTGATCCAGGGTGAGAAAGGCAATGATGATGATGAATATATCCAGAAACCCCTCGTTGACAAATATATACAATAAATAACAAAATGCCTGATTGTGATTTGTAAGATCCCAATATCAATTGTCAAGCTATTTTACGATATGTAACTAACAAATCTCTTTCTGTTTGGGGGAAAGAGGAATACATCTGTAAAAAAACATCATACATTCAAGAGATAGTTTGTATGTGGAATAAGTTATATAATAGCACATTTTTTATTTATTTTGTCAACACCAATATTTATCAGTATGCTTACAGAATGAACAACACAAAAAATGGAATACAGGCACAGTTAATTTTCTTACCCCTTTATTGCTACATGTTTTTCCCTGCCATATGTTGAACATTTTTTTTTTCAATTTATAAACTTACATGTTACATGGTTTGAGTAGGGCACTTGACGTACATCAACAAACCAAGCACACTATCGATTTCTGATGTATGGTGTATATCCCCAACTTACTCACACTTTGACTATTAGAATGTACAATGTATGTCCACAGTATGGTTGAAGGATTAAGAAAGACCTTGTGAGAATCTAGAATATATGATGAATCTACAGAACAAAGAACTTCTTACCATCTCCCAGCCGATTGAGATCTCTCATCATATTCTGGACTTCTGCAGCCTCAGATGTCAAATTTCTCACATCTGTAGGCAGATTCTCAGCTTCAAAAAGAATATTGTCAGTCTGCAATGAATGAAAGAAAAACTTAATATTTGAAAATTCCCCTGGTGTCTACAAAGGTTACCATTTTGTATTAAAACAAATGATCCATCAATCCATTCCCAAAAAAGGCTTAATGAATTTGTAAAAATATGACAGTAAAAACAGCACAAACAAAAAGCCACCATTCCCATCTAAGATTTTTTCACGGTATGCTGTAAACCGTATCAAAACAGCAAGCCAAGTATTTCTGAATATGAAGTAAAGAATTCTTTTCAGTTTTTCATGTACATATGAAACACAGTCTGAAGAACCTTCTCAAGACATACTTGAAAAACCAATAGGAATTGAAAGTCAGAGGAATTGGATAAATATACCATTTAATTCCTTATGCATATTATGCAAGATAACATGATAGGTATGGGGACTGAAGCCTGGCTGGCTGTGAAAAATCTGTCTCTCTAACTAAAATCACACGAAGAATAACAGAATTTCACTTCAAAATCTTGACCTTATGTGAAATCTCAGAGTTAACTAGCAGGTTATCTCAGTGCTTTGCTATTTCATACCAATCCCATGTCGGAACCTTTCAATTTCAGATAAAATTCAAACAAGCACAGTGTAACTCTAAAGGAAACAAGACTACTCTTTGCTTTAATCCACAAACAACATTAAATTATCTGAGTTTTCAATAATGAAACCCTGTTTTTCCACTCTTTTTTTGTACCCACTTCACTTCATCAGATAATAATTATGCGATATTAAAAAATATCGTCTATTGTTTGATATGTATTGTTCTACATTAAGAAAATTAAAATCTGATTTGGATATTGAAGGCAAAGATAAGGCTCTAAGAGGTATTAATTAACTAAAATAAATGAAATATAACGAGTTATGTTGCCTGTGAAAAAATTCCTACCTGCCCAATGAGACTGCTTGCTTCTTCTTCCACACTGACAAGGTCCGCTTCCACAGGTTCAAGCATCTTTCGGAAGTTCTCGGTGTCTAGGTTACTCAAATTATCAACCTGTGGCTGCAAAATAAATTTGAAAATATTTTAAACTTGAAGTAAATGAAAAGATAATTGATTAAAACCAGTCGGTGAATGTGATGTCACTTGTCCACTGATTACAAATGTTATGTCACTTGTTCATTGGCTGCTCCGCACAATGCTAGACATTTAAATAATTTGTTAATTAATGTGACAGATTACTAAATATGATTTTTCATAGCTGATTTAAGGTAATGAAACATCCATGGGACTCACTGAAAAAATTGGTATTTCAAGCTCATATCTTGAGGGAAGCCGTCTACAATTATATCCCTCCTCCTCACAATGATGTCACTCTTTGTGTACATAACTACACTAAAAAGTGAAACCACCCAAAATTTGCAAACAATTCCAAAGCACTGGCAAGAGATTTTCCCAAGAACAAATTCAGAAGTTACTGTATACTAATGGATTTTTCTACAAATCTTCCTCCTTGCAATTATGTGAAGGAAAAGGACATCTTCCTTGTCGCCTTCATACTCATTTGAACTGTGGTAAAGTGGGTGACATGAGAAAAAGTTTTGAAAAAGTATTGTAAGAATATTGAAGCTATCCCATGAACATACCCTCAGCATAATGACAGTCTCATTATAGTGTGCCAGCCTGTTGAATGCTCCCACACCCACAGACACTTCTCCTAATTGGCGGCTGATTACTGAGACATTTCTGGCCAAGAAATCCAAGTCATCAAGCAGCAAATGTACACAGTAATCACACTCTGAAAACCATGGAAACATACAACATTAGAACACAGTAAATTAATCTCAGATCACTTGGAAATCACTTGATAACCATCATATAGCAATGAGAGTAACATAAAATCCTACACAGCAGCTCACTATATCAAAGCAACGTTCAAAGTTAATTTTTGGGTTTGTGTATAATTATAAATGTCTATTAAAGCGCCACTTTGCTTCTTATCTGAATAATGCATTTACTTGCCAGTCTTAACAGGAAAGTTTTGAATTTCATGAATTCACATTACATATTTGACCTCAATAATAAAAGATCACTTTTTTCATACACAGTGTCCACAACAAATAAAGATTCAGACTATTCTCATTTGTTTCCCAATATCACATGCATAAAGTATTGTGTTTAAATATAAGTTAACAATGCTATGCTAGCCCCTTTTCTTTATACCTTGACAACCTCTGCTGGGCACCAGAACCCATCTTGGCAGACATCTGTCACATTTATCTCCAGTGACCCCAGGAAGACACTGGCATCTTCCGGTGTCTGGATCACAGCCCACAGCACCATCATGCAAACAGTCACACACTGGCAGACACAGATATAAATACATTTTAAACATCTGGAGCAAACTGCTCTATTTTCATATTAATACATAAATCATTAAATCATCATTAAAAAGTAGCAACAATAACCTCCCAATAGTAATTGACTAAATAAACTGATCTGAATATTTTTGAGAAAATAAGCATTTCTGATGAGAATCACAATGCTAGTAAGCCTGGCTATCACGGCAATTCCATGCTTTTGTCACATCAGAGAAAATCGTGCAATAAATGTTCACAGAATGTTATAATCATCTATTATGGAAATGTAATGTGCCCGGACACTATAAATAGCCTGAAAGACATACGTTGAAATTGTGAGAAATTTAATTCCTTAAATCCATCTCAAAATGTGAAATACAAAAAAGCCAAGGCCAGCCTCATTTTCAAGAATTAAAAGAAGAAACTTATTAACATATTATTATTTATAAGTAAATCTACAAATGCTTTCCAACTAAAGATCATTATACTTACTTCGGCATCCTGAAGGTCCTAGGTTCCAGTGATTGGGCTGGCATCGATCACATTTCTCTCCTTCCACTCCTGGTTGACATTCACAAATACCAGTGTACAGGTCACACTGGGGTGTCACTGATCCCACACCACAATCACAGTCCCGGCAGCCATCACAATAACCATAGCCCCAGGTATTAGGCTGAAAATAAGACAATGAATTATATCGTTTCAGTTGAATCAACTTCTGGCTTGACCTATGGTACTTGCAAATTTTTCCTTCAAAATGATAGAAATAATAGGCATTTAACTGAAAATAAACTGCAGTACCAAGAAAGCTCTTTAACATGGTTGTTTCACCAGCATCCACAGTGATATTAATCACTGTGACTAATCTTGGGACAAATTTTTCAATTCTCAATCCGAAGATGTTTGTGTTTGTCACAATATTTGAATTTTCTGATATAAAAATTTATGTTTTGACAAGCAATTAATAACAGGAATATTCCTCTTATGTTTTATGTTTAAAAATCTCAAACCAATTTTGCATATTTTTGTATTCTAAAAAAAAACAGTACAAACCATAGAGTGCACCATATCAGATACTCACCATGCACTTTTCACAGTTAGCGCCTTCTACATTTGGTTTACACTGGCAAATACCCAAGTCTCGGTCACAGCTCTCTGAACCACAGCGATCACATGTACAAGCTGGCCACAAATACAACATTTTTTTTCAAATTTATTAAAGAATTAAAATCACTAAACAAATGCTGCCTTTAATAAAATTTCCATGTGAAAGCAAATAAAAACTTGTCAGAAATTTCTTCCTCAGCTCTCATACAATGCTGTTTCAGGAGTTTCAGTACCCTTTCCAGGCAATAATGGAGTGGCACCTTATAATTTATCTTTCTGGGGAGGCTTTCTTCACAAGCCTCTCAAGCTGTTTGTAGAAACTAGATTAACACTTTGCAATAATGCTCTTCTTATCTAAATTTAGAAATATGTTTCTGAATGAGATCTGACATTTTTTTTAAAAATGGGTTACAAATTAATATACAGAGTATCAAAAAGACATTTATTCCAAATTTTGTTATCATAATGATTTCTTAGCAAAACTGATACAAAATGAGACCAATCACCAGTGCACACTATGTCCCAGATGTTTTAATATGAAATACTTCTTTAACAAAATAAATTTCTCTTTGCTGTCTTGAAGTCTCTTTTTCTCTCTGACTTAAACAGTAATGTATTATTGAGTAATTTAAATAATCCTTTTGATTACCTTGACAATCCTTCCGGATAATGGCATCACCCCAATACCACTCCCTACAGCGGCCACAACTGGGTCCCCCACTGTCATTCATGCACAAAAGACAGGCACCAGTGAATCTGTCACAGCTGTCCGGGTTGGTGATATCAATGTTATTGTTGCAGCCACAAGGCTGACAATAACTGCCCTCTTTTAGAGGATCACCATAGTACCCAGCATCACATCTACAAAACCATGAAAGTTTGTAGAAGATTAAATAATGTTATAAAATGCACATACTTTCACTGCCCCAATATACTAAACAAAGATTACATGCTTAGAAAATGGCGGCTGAAAGATGCTAAATTTTGATACTGACATTTAATCTAAAAGAAGATGAATCACAGCATATTTTAATATAACATGGGCCACCAAACAACTTTCTACTTTTTTTTTTTTTTTAATTTGCAAATTGTGAAGTAATGATTTTCTGCTTTTCCTTCATTTAACTCACTTGAGATGGATCAAGAGTTGCGTGATGGTCCGTTTCCACTGTGGACGGATCACGCACCCCTTGCGAGATCAACTTTTTCAATCGATATCGCCTATGCTATGCATGCAAGTCCTGAGTGACACGTCTCTAACGCATGTAGAGCCATTCGTTTTGTTTCGTACCGAGTTTGGCGGAAGTAGGAGTTATAGTTTTGGATCTATGATTAACCATGGTAAGTCACTGCATAACTAAAAATACTGAGTTGCCTTTGTAAACAAAATTATCGTCCTTTAAACGCAAGAGAAAAGAGACCAATATTTTTAAAGTTTTTGATGATACTGGGTCAGATTATGATCTGAGTGATGATCTAGACCCCGAGTACATGCCTCAGGCACACGCAATTTCCGAAATTTCCCAGAAAACAAAAATTGACATGATTTTCAAAAATTTATAAAATCAAAACCATAAGAGATAAAACATTGAAATTATTATTACAGTGTGTGGTGCTTTAGTTGAACTTATTTGTGTTTTAATTTCATTACAATATCTTAATTAAGTGAGTTTTTATGAATTTTTAAAATACCCCCAAAAAAAACCTGTCTCCAGCGCATGTTGGCCAAAAAAACCCGTCTGAAGTGAGTTAAATCTTAAATTGACCAAACTGAAATTTATTTTTCATTGAAATTGCAACAGTTCAAACAGTTAGAAATGTAATCTGCAACATCTTTTTAAAAATTTACAAAGGAAAGAAATGAAAGTCAAGAAACCCACCAAAGTTCTGATTTTTTTGTTTGAAAACAAACAAAATCTATGTCAGATAATAAGAATGGGTCGACTATAACTTACATTTCACAGAGTGGGCCTGTATAACCTGGTAAGCAAGAACAGGATGTGGTGTAGCCATCTTCACTGACACTGCATGTGGTGGCAAAGCTGTAATCAACGAAAACAATAAAAGAAAATTTTTGTTTAAAAAAGTGCCCAAATGTACAACTCTGTTTATCAGGGGGGAAAACCCTTTACAACAAATATGTGAGATTCTGGGATTACATGTCAACTCATGCACTTACTGCAGGCCAAGAAAAAAAAAAACAATGACCCACAGTCAAATGGCATATGTAAAAAGAAATGAACTAACAATTTGCTGGATGACTTTGCAATAAATGATGGTTTCCTTAGGTACATGCAGGTATTGGGAATATTTATCAAGAGAAGGGAAACCTACAATAATTTACTTCCATAGCCATTATCTTATATACCAGAGATATGAATATGTGACAGAATCGCATACTTATTTGAAGGTACTGGCAGGGGGCATGAGCAAATGCGACATGGGCCTGTGGCAGGATCTCCATAGTAGCCAGCCAAACACTGTTCGCAATGGGAGCCTGTTGTGTTGTCTCTGCAGTTCTGAAAGTATATTTGATGGACAGTAATGAAGAAAACAAGGAATCCTGAATGAAACAAGATCTCCTCTAAGTATCCCCAATTCATAAGAAAAATTTAGTTTCTGCAAATATTAATGTACTCAAAGTTTTTGGGGAGAACCTGATAGTTATATCGGTGAAGATTAAAATGTAAAACCAGTAACTGCTTACTCAGCCAATTAGCATTTGTGAGCAAGCCTCACAAACCTCAACGGGAGTTGCGTTTTTCAGTTTTGAGTTATGAATATCACCGTAAAGTATGAAATATCTTTAATTTGGTGTAAAAATTATTGCAATGCTTCTTTTCATCACAAAGTTATGGCTTTTTAAAAACACCAACCCCCCCGGTCAAAAACGGAAGTAAACTTCCAAGAAAATCGCCATTAAAGATGGCGGAGTGATTTTCGCTTTCGGCGAAATGGGTGGCCTTACTATCTCCCTAGCATCGGGTACTTGTAATTACCTACGGATTTGAAATTTTGCATGTCTATGCCAATATAAATGATACATGCCGTGTGAAAAGTTTGTGTCAATAGGTTTATTAATTTTGAAGTTATTGGGAGTTCAATGAACCCCATTACTGAAGTGATATTCCAGGACAAAGGCAAAATTAAAGATATTAAAGGCAATATTTAGAAGCTGCTTTGAGACCTAATATTTTCACAGAATGCAGAAAAATAGTTGATCTTCAAGTATCGACCAAAATAAAAAAATCATTATAAAATAGCATATTTGTGTTTCATCACGATTTTCTCCTTTTGGTCCAATGCGACTTCCGTTGAGGTTTGTGGGGCTCGCTCACATTTCTTATGATACTGAGAAGTGTTTAGTGAATTACTACATGCTTCCTGTTCTGTGGACATTTGAAGTTTGCCACAAATTTAGAGATAGAGGTTTTGTTTTCGCTGTTGCACTTTGTGCCAAAAAAATGTGTTTTAAATCTTAGTCACCTTTAAGTAGAGCAGATCATGTTTGTCCTGTAACTGACAACAATTACAATCCCATTCTCAAAAAGGAAAACTTACAAAACATTCTCCGGTATTCACATCACACTCATCAGAATGTCCATTACAATTACATTTGACACAGATACCCAGGTAAGGCGTAGTGCGAGCCCTCCAATAGCCTGGAGCACAATCCTGTTGAGAAAATGGCAGAACTCAATGTCAAACTTAGTACATCTATCACACAAACCATCAAAAAGGTACTGTTTTAAAAAAAAATATGATGTGTGTACTAAACAAAAGGCATGTTCATTAATAAAAAAAATTAACTGCACTCAAAATGCGGAGTCAAAATAACTTGGCTAATTCTGACTAACAACTTTTCCAGAGACAATAGATACAGTAATTCCATCAAGGTGTACTTAAATGTAATGTCCCCTACCTCACAAGAAAGTCCGACATAACTTGGAGGACACTGGCACATCTCAACACTCTCAGCCATTTCACCCACTCCATCTTCTGAAGCACTTTCCATGTAGACATCAGACAGCCTGAGGACATATCACAGTATATTATGGCATTTATCTATATATAGGGAGGGGGAGGGGAGAAGAAGGGAGAGAAACAATCTTTTGTCTTAACAAAATACTACTATCATCCAAAAAGATAACCTGAGCACAACTGTCTTTCATTACAAATACTTGAGACATATGATTTCGTTTCTAGTTCCCAAACAAAACATAAGATTACCACCGAAAATCCCACGAAAGAACTATGAATGTATGTAAAGAAACAGATTCTGGAGATTCACAAAGTAATCCTCAAAGACCAAATTTTGTCAGTAAGACTACACACATTGGGCATCAACAAAAGCAAGGAAATTTATTAAAAATTCAGTGCTCTGTACCTACCTGATTTCTCCAACTACTGTGTAGTATGATGCTCTGATAAGCAATGCATCGACATTGGTCAGAATCATCATGAACTGTTCTTTTGACACTGGAGCATTGGTATCCTCGTGCATGAAGGTGTACTGAAAGTTAAATTTTATAATAATGACCATCTCGCCTTTCAGATGTTTGACAGAAATTTGTTTCCAACTTCACTGTCTGTGCAGTGGCACAGTGGGCTCAGAAATGGTGCTATTTCTCAGATTATCCCATTCTTGTTGACATGATTCATTTACTTGGGGAAAGAAACAGAGGTAGCTCTAGGGTATGCACTCCAAAATGGCTACAAAATCTGACACGCCACAAGCAATATTGTGCTATATCTTTTTTTCGTGACAACGAGTTATATATAATGTCTGAGTATGCCTGTATATTTGGGACATGGGTGTGAAAGTAAAAATGGAGTGAGTAACTCACCTCTCTCAGTGGCACCTCAATCTTGAAGGAAGTGCTTGGTGAAGGCTGAGTATGATGGAAGTGAACAACCGTCATGTTGCTGCCCTGGTATATGGAAGAAAAGTAATGCAAATATAAATTTCTCACCTTTAACGAAATTAAGCTATGATGAGTGATTTCTCACCTCACCCTACAGCTCTATCTGATTGAGACATGAGAATATAATGGCCCTAATGTTTCCAGGAACATAAGTGACATTGTTACAGCATGGCCGGATAGTGATTTTCAAACAATCTTTTTTTCCCCTCAAGCTAACTCTTATAATATCTAAATTTTTTCAGTGGCTAAAAACTTTTTAAAATCTGGGATTATTTTTGCTTCAGCACTATTCCCTGATACTGTCTCAATCTTTGCCAAATCAAACAGGGATCATACTGGAGACATTTTTTTGTTTTTGTTTTTTTAACATTTATGTTGCAAAAAAACCCATTATCTTCTGCTGGAAAACACTGTACACTGCTACTTTTCTTACAGAAATAATGACATCTGGCTGAATAATTCCTTCTGACTTTTGGTCACGAGGCAAGGTAAACAGGACAGTAAATTCCAGAGTTCCACCATATGAGTTGATCTGAAGAATAAACAAAATGAAGAACATTGTGGGAAAAGAACAGTCATCTGAGAACAACCCCTTTGAAACTGATAAATTGTAAAGCTGTTTTAACTGTGAATAATTGTCTTGTTTTTTTATTGTGATTTGCATATATATAACACATCCCCAACTCCTTTTAAAATGGAATTTGCAAAATTTACTGATTAACAAGTCCCACCACACTGTCTTGCCATATATGAATTGCATACAAACATATATAGCACATCAAATACAGCTGACAATAACAGATGCATTTTCTGATTAGTGTTTGACAAGAGTGAAAATTTTTTTAATCATGTCTGGGAGCCTGATCTTTTGAAAATGCATGTGAAATAACGCTGATTCCTGTCCAAATGTCCAGTTGTACATTCATTATGAACACAGAAAAGCCCTCACTTTCTTTCCTCTGTAGGAAGGTGGGGCTATCCAGTAGATGACACTGTCACCATCCAAAACATTGTCTGAACTACTGATGCGGATGGTTGACCCAGCTTCTTGCACCTCTTCATTTCCAGAGTTGGTTGCAGCCCATCCTCTCATACCAAATATCTGAAGATTCACAAATTAATTCTCAAAGATCAAAATTTGTCAGTAAAATTACACATATTATTCATATGCCCAATTGATTTATCTTCTTTTGCAATAGTTCTTTAGTAAATATGCTGAATTACATGATATCAATGATTCATACAAATATTGCAAGACTTGGTTTTACATGAAATAATTAATCTTTCATTTCACAGACTCATGACACGTCTTTCAAAGCTTAATAGCATGTGCCAAAAGATAAGATAAGATAAGATTAGATCAATTTTATTCGTCCTTGTACAAGGAAATTGGTTTTGATCATTGAGTACATAACAATACAGTTACAGAAATTATGACATATACCCTCGCGCACATGCACACACTCACACACACACATATATATAGATATACACACACGCTAATAAATAAACAAAATTAACAGTGCACACAATATGCTTCCGTTACTAAAACACATTGACCTGACATGCAAGACACAGTTCAACTGTACACAGATTATAATAAATGAAGATGAATATCTCTACCCCTTTCTCAAGCTGTTTCAGTAATAACAACTTTTTATTGAGCATTTTTGGTTGAGGCAAAATAATTCTATCATCAATGAAACACTGTTTCATCAAATTTCTAGATCATTCAAGAGCAACATAATAATACACATAAAAAGCAAACAGAGAAAGTTACAGAAGATCGTTTTTGCCCTCCGCAATTCGTCTCAACCAAAACATTTTAGGTAGATGTGTGCCACATTTCACTAAGGTTCCTTATCATGTCACTTCATGTATGCCCGTTATTGAGTTTATTGAATTGTGACATGTTTATGTAATGATGCGTAAAGTATGTATACCAGTATGTGCTCTTAAATGCTCTGTGAAAGAATTTCACCCATAGGATAATAAAGCGATTATTATCTATCTTACATATAATTTTGACCATATGATAGAAAAACAACGATGGATAATTTTGCAAGACTTTGCTTCAAAGATTTTTTATTTGACTTGATTGTAATGATTCCTTTACAACAACCCTCCGGCTGCAGCTGTGATTTCACCACATTTTAATAACATCTAAAAGTACAAAAAAATCATCCTCTTCAACGTACCCCATCTAAAGCAGTATGTTCCAGTACTGTATAAACCAAGGACTTTTATACTGAAGAGGAAATGTCTGAAATTATTTGAATTTGTTACCCACTGCCTGTTCCTGCTCCTCATTGAAGTATAAAATTTTCCATACTTGTGGTAAATAAATACATAAATAAGTACGTGCAGAGGTAATATAATTTGACACCAGACCCAACACCATACCCTTCCTTAAAAAATTAAGGGAATGGTTTTAAAATTTTTAAAAAACACTACTTGACACCTGAGAAGTCAAGAAACAATCTCACTGTGTCAGCTGAAGTGATAAATATTCATTTCAACTCACCACATCCCATTTAAGATCAGAGCTATCACATCTTGTAGTGTGATCAAAGCAGAAGCATTTGATACAACCCTTTGGATTTCCAGCACTCAAGCTGTAAGTTCCCTCACTACATCTGTCACACCTCGCACCTACTACATTGTCCTGCAATGAAAATTAACTCACACCTTTCATTTCCAATCAACCAAACCAACTCCACTTTCAGATATCTAAGAGAATTATACTTTTAGGTATGAGACAAGAACAATTTTTTTTTGACAGCAGCAGCTCTCTGACATTCTGTTATATGCAAAGTGTATTTCTTTAGAACATGCCAACAATGATCTTCACAAATTATTGAATCAAAATGGTTCAATATTTCAGCACAGTAATTACTTAATTTCTCATGGTTTGAGTCATTCAGCCCTCACTGTATGGTCATGCTTTTGATGCCGAAAAATGTTATCATTTGCTTGCTCCACTGAAATGTTTCCACTTTGTACTGTGTCACGAGTGGAGTGAGTGCAATTAAGGGGATTGCTACAGAGCGGGTGTAGAGTAAGAAAGGCTCACAGTAGACAGCAAGTTAAGCGTGCTGTTGTGAGTAGTAGTGGGGGCGGGGTCTGAAGGAGGCGAAAGCGCTGTATAACTATCACTGCAAGTTAGAAGGTCCTAGGGATCGGACCTGTGAATAAAAGCCCATCGGGCGGACATAAAGGGGAAGCAGTCGAGAAGACTAGTGAGAGTCTTTCCAGTTATGACTGGTGTCGGGGACGGGCCGCAGAGCCACCTCGATGAGCACAGGGGATAGGCCAGCATAGGGCTGGAGGCCACACATAGGCCAGAAGTGAGGCTGTCAGTGCAGGACAGTAGAGGCACATAAAGTCGTGGCAGTCAGGCCACGGACAGGGACGTAGATATGAGAGTGAATGAGATACTATATTGTTGCCATGTTGATGGCTATGGAAATAATAATGTGTTATTGCCCTGCTGAGGTGCTAGGGGAGTGCTAAGGTGTATGATAATGGGAGGGTGATATTGAGGGACTGCGGTGCCAGTAAATTACTAAGGTGTTGTTAAGACCCTGAGGGGAGAGGCTGAGGCCGAAGTGCCTTTAGGAGTAACTACCGGATTGTGGATCCGAGGGAGAGTGTGTGTGAGAATAAGGCCGTTGTACGGCAGTCATTTCAATAATATAATATATGTAATTGCGCTATTATATGTATAATTATGTTTAATAAATGTGTGAGTCTGATGGATTGTTCTGTTAAGTGTTAACTTGTTGTTCGTGATTGTTGTCCTGTCATAACTTATTACATCTCCCAGTCTGGGATTTGTGACATTGGGGGCTCGTCCGTTGTGACATTGGGGGCTCGTCCATTGTGACTCGTCCATTCTCGTAATATTTAGTTGTAGTTAGTTAGTAGGTAATTGTGCTGTCTTGTTCGTTGGATGAATGGACATTTCATGATATGATTTATGTATAATAATGAATGTATATTGATGCATGTATTGCTATGAATAGGTATTAATTTGTATTTAAACTTTCCAGAGTGTGTGCGTGCCAGCCTGAGGAGTCAAGCGGCCAGAGCTCCGATTAAGGGGAGGAGTTAAACTCAAAAATTGAAAGTTAAGTGAAAATTTTGTACCCTGGATTAAGGGCTGTCTCTTCATCTGTCTGGTTCCCTGTTTTTGCTGTTTTCGTTGTAATTGATTGTACGGGCGGTGGCGCGGGTTTGCTGTGGTGAGCGTAGTTTATCCTCTTCGGGAGGTGGGCTAATCTAGGAACCGCGTTCATCACAGCGAACAGTTCTATAGGGACCTGTATTTTTGTTTAGATTGTGCCGTTCCATCTTCCTCGTTGTTTTAGGAAGACGTCTCTCTTGTCCCTCTCTTACCTTTCTGTAGATACGTTCTTTTTTTTTCAGACTCTGTTCTTGTTCGTAGCTTGTTGTGTAATCGGCGTAGTTAGGTTGCATTCTTTTTTCCATTATAGTTTTTTTTTGTAGAAGCTTTGTCCTAGTCTGGTTCGTTGTCCTTGACGTACTTGTGGTCCTTTTATTATATTTCTTCATCCTTGTCGTTTCTATTTTCTTTTATAATTAATAGTGCATACATTTTATAGATATAGAATTAGTTGTGCTGTAAAGGTAAATTTCTGAATTGTATTCTGAACTGGGTATTGTTATATCTGGTGTGATCTCAGGTCTCTGGTCGTATCGTTAGTGATCATACCGACAGGTTGGTCGTCTTATAATAGATACCATAACCATAAATCTGTGAAATGGCGGAACTCCAACAACTAATGAAGTTGGGTAAGGAACTTGGCCTGGAGGGAGAAGAGCTACGCGGCTGGATTAAAGAACAGCAGGCAGAATTGCGCGATGAGCGTGCTAAGGATAGAGAGCAGGAAAAAGAGGCTCAGGAAAAAAAGGCTCAGGAGCAGGAGAGGGAGTTGAAGTTAAGGGAGATAGAAGCTAGGGATAACCAACAGGAGAGAGAGACGCGAATGAGAATTGCGGAGTTGGAAATCCAAAAGAATGCGCCAACAGAAGCAGTTGAGCGGCAGGTACACAATAAAGGTGGTGTTAGGATTAAGCTCCCTACGTTCGACGACCGGAAGGACGACATAGACGCCTTCCTTTACAGGTTCGAACTGAACGCACAATTGCAATGGGGGGAAAATAAGGAATTATGGGCCACCTACCTGGCATCGCTATTGCAGGGGCGAGCGTTAACCTACTTTAAAGAGCTACAGCGCGAAGACGTGCAAGATTACGATAAGCTGAAGGCTTTGCTGCTTCGCCGATTTGCGCGTACCGAGGAATATTTCCGGGAGCAGTTTAGGCGAGCACGTGCAGATACCAGGGAGGACTTTGCTGCCTTCGTCGCGAGACTAACGGAGTATTTCGCGAACTGGGTAGACTTGGCGCATGTGGGCACGGATTTCGCTAAACTGAAAGACCTAATGATCCGTGACCAGCTGTACGCGTCGTGCCACAAAGATCTGGTGGCTTTCCTGAAAGAGAACGAACCCGCGACGGTGCAGGAGGCGTCTAAGTTGGCGGAGGCATACCGTACGGCACATCCGTCCAAACCAGTCGCCAGGGCGTACGTCCAAGATGCGGGGTACGTCGCCGCTGTCGAGGGGTCGCCGGCAGGACTTAGGGACAGGTCGCGTCAGCGTGGTGCCTATAGTGGGCAAGCCCAGGGGCAGCATAGGGGCTATCACCAATCACCGGCATATGGATCCGGTAAGTTTGACCGAGCAGGAGGGCTAGGTCGCGGTAATGGCCGGGGGCGAGTTGTGACCTTTGCCGATGACCGACGGCATAGGGACTCTAGTTCCGGTCGCGAGGGGTCACGGGGACCCAGGCCTAGAGCAGCACAGGGAGCGGAGTGTTGGACTTGCGGACGCGTGGGTCACTTTTCACGCGAGTGTAGGGCCGCGAAGTGTTGGAACTGCGGAAGAGCAGATCACATCAGCGTGAACTGCCCTGCAGGTAGGATAGCGGCGAACGTGGACAGTAGCTCCAGTCCATGTTCCCCAAATAAATTTCATCATGCGGCTGCGTGTGTTACATCGAACAACGGAGGCGGACAGTATTCTAAGTGTCCCAGTTGTGAGAAGTTATTATCTTCCGGTGTTTTACCTTGTGGGAGAAAGATCCCCGTTATAAATTCATGTCATACAGGAGGTGGTCTTAGGGTTTATCCGGGGTTTGTTGGGGACGAACCGGTCTCGGTTTTACGAGATACAGGATCTACCGTTGTGGGAGTGCATAGGGATTGCATTCGGGATTCACAGCTTACAGGTGAGACTGTCCCGTGCATCCAATTTTCGGGGGCCATTGAGAAATTACCCATGGCAAGAATAATGATAGATACACCTTTCCTTAGCGGGGAAGTCGAAGCAGTCGTTGGTTGTTTTCCAGGCGCCCAGCTCATCATTGGGAATGTATCACGGGTAGTTTCCCCTTCCGATGAGAACGTGCAAGCATGGTCGCAATCAAAAGGTATTGACTTTTGCGCCGCGGTCGAAACACGCCGACGGGTAGCCGATAAAGACAAGATTAGACCTTTGGCTACGCCAGCGGTCAACCTAGATATCACGCCAGAGCGCTTGGCGAAATTACAAAGGGAGGACCCATCATTAAACCCATGCTTTGGGGAAGCGCGAACCGAGAAAACGAGGAGATATAAGAACGGGTCATCTTCTTTTTTTGTCCAGGGGGGCATTCTGTGCCGTATGTACGTCACAGTGGCTTCCGTTCAAAAGCAGGTCGTCGTGCCACGGTCGTTGATTGTTACAGTATTGCGTCTGGCCCATGATGTTCCATTAGCGGGTCATATGGGAAGTGCTAGAACCAAGGAGAGAGTTCTGAAAGATTTTTATTGGCCATCGGTACATAGAGATGTACGGTTATATTGTAAGACGTGCAGTGCGTGCCAAAAGACGACGCATAAGGGTCGTACACCCCAGGCTCCTCTTCAAAAGATCCCCACGGTTTCGGAACCGTTTAAAAAGGTTTCGATAGACCTTGTTGATTTAAGAGAAAGATTATCTTCAGCGCGCACTAGGGCAGAAGAAGCTTCGGGTATCGCTTCGAAAAGAGCAAAAGACTATAAGGATAGAGGTTCCAAACTGAGAATTTTTAAGCCAGGAGACAGGGTCCTAGTGTTATTACCTACGGACCATAATAAGTTATTGATGACATGGAAAGGTCCTTATGTTATTGAGCAAGTTGTTTCGAAGGTAGATTACGCTATCCACATTGATGGATCAGTAAAGGTTTTCCACGTTGATATGCTGCAGAGGTTTCATGAGAGACCAGAGTATCGGTATTCTCATACTGGTGTTGAAGGACATACCTAATGTCGTGTCATTCTTTGATGATATAGCATGCCATACGTCGACATGGTCTGATCATATTCAGACACTAACAGTAATTTTTCAACGATTACGCCATTTTGGGTTAACGGCTAAACCCGCAAAGATGGATTTGGCATGTCCAGAGATAATATTCTTAGGACATATTGTGGGTAGAGGTGTTCAGAGACCTGAAGAAACAAAAATTGACAAGTTAGTAGGGTTGCAAATCCCTAAAACAAAGAAACAAGTCAGAAGCTTAGTGGGAATTTTAAATTATTACAGAAAGTTCATTCCAAATTTTTCCTCCTTGTCATCTTCTCTTACTGACCTTACTAAGAAGGGACAACCCGATAAGGTCCAGTGGACGTCTGAATGTCAGACATCATTTGATAATTTGGTGACAGCATTATCATCGTCACCCATTTTGATATTACCCGATTTTCGATCTAATTTTATCCTCAGAACGGATGCGTCGGACTCTGGTGTCGGCGCTTGTCTTCTACAGGAGAAGAACGAATGTCTCCATCCTGTATGTTATGTCAGTAGGAAGTTATTGCAGAGAGAAAGAAAGTATTCTGTGATAGAGCGTGAGTGTCTTGCCATTGTCTGGTCCGTCCAGAAACTAGGACGTTATCTCATGGGACGAGAATTTTGTATCCAGACAGACCACAAGCCACTGACATTTTTGTCGAAGAATCGTTCGTCCAGCCCACGCTTGTCTAGATGGGCATTGGCTTTGCAGCCGTATACCTTCGTTATTCAACCAATTCCAGGAACCAGCAATCATATCGCCGACTACCTTAGTCGAGCCTAGGGGAAGATTTCAGGAGCTTACACATCGGAGGACAGGAACATTGACAGGATCTGTGTGAATAAGTCGACTTTAAAATATTGACATTATAAATATGATATGAAGAATGGTTGATAGGTTGAGTGGTTTTTGATTCTGTATTAGATATGGTGGTTAGTTAGCTATTCATGATGTGACACATATATGCATATTGCAGGCCATATTGATCCCCATATTTTCCCCTGATTTCGGTATTTTATATACTAGGGGAACTGCTAGGTCATTTTTTTTAGTGTAGGTATTGCTCACGCTCACTCGTTGACAGTCATCTTGATGCGATTTGAAATTAATTGCATTAATTTTTTTGGGGTGGGGGATGATGTCACGAGTGGAGTGAGTGCAATTAAGGGGATTGCTACAGAGCGGGTGTAGAGTAAGAAAGGCTCACAGTAGACAGCAAGTTAAGCGTGCTGTTGTGAGTAGTAGTGGGGGCGGGGTCTGAAGGAGGCGAAAGCGCTGTATAACTATCACTGCAAGTTAGAAGGTCCTAGGGATCGGACCTGTGAATAAAAGCCCATCGGGCGGACATAAAGGGGAAGCAGTCGAGAAGACTAGTGAGAGTCTTTCCAGTTATGACTGGTGTCGGGGACGGGCCGCAGAGCCACCTCGATGAGCACAGGGGATAGGCCAGCATAAGGCTGGAGGCCACACATAGGCCAGAAGTGAGGCTGTCAGTGCAGGACAGTAGAGGCACATAAAGTCGTGGCAGTCAGGCCACGGACAGGGACGTAGATATGAGAGTGAATGAGATACTATATTGTTGCCATGTTGATGGCTATGGAAATAATAATGTGTTATTGCCCTGCTGAGGTGCTAGGGGAGTGCTAAGGTGTATGATAATGGGAGGGTGATATTGAGGGACTGCGGTGCCAGTAAATTACTAAGGTGTTGTTAAGACCCTGAGGGGAGAGGCTGAGGCCGAAGTGCCTTTAGGAGTAACTACCGGATTGTGGATCCGAGGGAGAGTGTGTGTGAGAATAAGGCCGTTGTACGGCAGTCATTTCAATAATATAATATATGTAATTGCGCTATTATATGTATAATTATGTTTAATAAATGTGTGAGTCTGATGGATTGTTCTGTTAAGTGTTAACTTGTTGTTCGTGATTGTTGTCCTGTCATAACTTATTACATCTCCCAGTCTGGGATTTGTGACATACTGGTTCAGTGAATTACATTCGTTTAAAGCCTACTCCAAATGCTGGTGATGAATGAGTTAAGTATATATTAAATTATTTGTAATTGAAATTTAACATGTTCAGTATGTCTCTGCATTTATACTAAGACATGTATGCTGCCTTTAGGAAGTCATTCCAGAACCAACTGAAACAAACGTGGCTTTCAAATATGGTACACAAACTTATTTTCAGTTCTTTCACATGAAGCTCTAAAACATCTTGTTAATACTATCTGAAAAAGATGTTTCATGCACTCTTTATTTGTGCAAACCTTGCAAAGACATTCTGCTGTATTTTGATCACAGATTTCGTCAACTGTTCCCCTTGGATCACAATTACACTCCTGGCAATATGGAAAAGAGTGAAATCCTGCCAGACATGTATCACAGCGTCTTCCTCCAACATTTGGTTTGCAACTGAAAAATCACAGTAATAAAGTTAAGTCTGATGGCACAGGCCATATTTCTTATTCCAATGATGATCATCAAATTTCAATGTTTCAGTTTTGATTCCAGTGATTGTTTGAAGGGAAGATAAAAACCTGGTCAAGAGTGTAATTTTTATCTTTAATATCTAGGCAGATCAAATGGGAACACCTATGTAACTGAAACTAAATCATGCCTGGCTGGTAACCAGATGCCAAACCCAGACCTTCCCAACTAGTACAAGCAGGATGTGGGGAGATTTGGTTAAAAAAAGTGGGGAGATTTCACAAAAACCAGGGATGTTACCGCAACCTCTTAGAAACTCGACACATGTACAAAAGAAAATTAAATACAAACACCCTATATATATATATTTTTTTTTTCTTTTGGAAAGTGTTGCTTTCAAACATTCCCCCCCCCCACACACACACACGCTATTTTTGACATGGCTGAAGAAAACCTAGGGACAATTGTCATGCTGAATTTAATCAGACTGGTCAGTCTAACCTAGTAATTCAATGCCATAATCAGAAAATTTTGCTTAATCTTTTGGGCACTAGAGTTAGAAACAAGGAGAAGAAAGTCCACATGTTGCTCTAATGGCAGATGAATTACAATCTGACAAATTGAGAATCTGTGGGATGGTCTTAATATCACAAAAAAGCTATTTCCTTTTCTTTGAAAGTTGTTTTTTTTTCACCAGACAAAACTTTTTAACATCACAGCAGTATCCCTGGCAGTAAACAGAAACTTAATTTAGCCTGCAGGTTTATGACTACTGGATATTAGAATTTCAATGTGTTACTGTGACTACTGAATAATCTGAAATTCCACATTTTTCTTTTTCAAAATTAATATACCAGACTCCTGTACTTTTTATTGACCAACTGCCTTAAGATGATTCACTGCCTTTTATCCCATTTTTCTGGTACTGATTCATTTTATGGGGTTTGGTAAGTGCTGAAAATGAGGGTAAAAATGTTATCCTTATGTATAATACCAACACTTGATTTTTCAAACTTCCATAGGTCTATGAATCTAAGTAAAATAAGCCTAGGCTATAGGCTGGGTGGTCAGGCTGATTCTCCTTAGCTCAGTTGTTTTTTTTTCCCTGTGATACTACTACTGTACACACAATAATGCTCATGAGGATGCAACAGTAGTCCTAGCTGGCCGTCACTTGCCTCCACAAGTGCCTTCTATAATCTTTCTTTCCATATTCGCAAAACCCGATTTTTTTTTTTTAAAATAAAAAATGGGCTGGCCTCTCCAATACGGCAACAGACGTCTGACCCATGTAAGCAGACAGTCTCCATCCCACCTTCACTCCACCAATTGCACTGGGTTATGCCACACTTCATGTAACTTCTCCAGGGGACATCAAAGTGAGTAGTGTGTTCCCTAGACATGCCAGCAACGACTAGGCTTCAAACTGTTCTCCGGAAGGCGACTGAATGGGCGGTCACGCAGGTAACTTCCACCTTAGTTCCTACCCAACCCTCCCTACCCCCCAACTGAATGAGCAAGTCCCATGCTCCTCAAAGAAATATACACTGTATCAGCCAAGCAGCACTATAAAAAAGCATAATCAGTCATTTTCGTGCGATCAGCAAAACTTGACTTAATTTTTTTTTTTCTTCTCTTTTTCCAGGAAACGGGAAGATTTCAAAAGAACACAAGGAGGGCGGGGTTTTATCATGAAAACGGGGAGACATGGGAGGTCTGCAAACCTGTAGCTTTTAAACAAGCAGATCTGTTAAAATCAATGATAAATATTCACAAATGCAATTGATACCTCGTATCATGCTACAGTTTTGGTGTTTTTCTAAAACCAAATTATTCACGACTGTAATTCTGATCGTGATCGTTACTTCTGAAGGGGCCATCTAAAGCTCAATTCAAGCAACTCTGATCCCAAAGTCTATATTTGAAATACTGATCATTTCAGTTTTGACATGTTATGCACTACACCAAGCAAGTACAGTCTTATTGTGACAAGCAGCTATGAGGACCTGGACCATGTCACCCTAATTCAGCGAATGACAACAGTTTGTATAACAGAGAAAAGGAGTAGAGAGCAATTCTGTTGACCCATCTCACAATAACTGACAGAGCAATCAAAGTGAGGCATTCCTGTGTTAATCAAACAAATAGACAACACAAATGTATACATAGTAAATGCAACTTACTCGCATTGGCCTGTGACCTGCTCACAATTAAGGTTCCTGTCCACAACACCATTGTAATTACAATTGCAGTGCTAAAAATGAAACAAAATACGACAATGACCCCCTAATATTCTGTATCTGCAGATTACATATCGTTTAATTATAAAAATTATGACAGCCTACATGTTAATTCCCACTACAGGCATGAAGTTATCTGAACTGCAGAACATAGAAAGAACATGGCAAATGATGCAAGAACTGGTAAGCTGAGAAGCACAACCATCTTTTGTTTGCTGAAAGGGTTTTATCGGGGAAAATATATTTCTTTTGAATGACAGTATTAACTGACTTCAGTGCTGATGCCCCAGGTTATTTTGAACATGCTGTGGAAAGAATATTTCTCTGACATGGTGCGAATACATGTTGTGAAAAGAATAATTCTCTGACACAGTCCGCATACATTTAATTTCTTTCTATATTGTGATGTTGCATGTTCCAATTTTAGTCTTGTTAAAAATGTTGTGCAGTGAGCTTTAGTTCAAGTGTAATGAACAAAATTTTCATTTGCTTAAATATTTATAAAATTTTACGTGAACCACACATCATGCACTAGAAATTCTTCTACCATTTGCTTTCAAATAGAACAAGCTTTCACAAAATCTTAAAAACCATTGATGGTAATGTGAGTTGCAGTCTCTGTACCTGCCTAAAATATGCTTCTTTTTTTTTTGATATGTAAAGTAGAATTCACTTATGTGCATGTAACCAAATTTAGATAAATAATGTTAACCATCTACTGCAATATGATGATTTTGAAGAATTCCTCAAAACAAAATTACCTGACACCCAATCAATGCATCATAACCATAAGCCTCTGGTTCACATCTTTCACAGCGATCTCCCTCAACACGAGGTGGACAGATGCATTCTCCTGTCACTTCATGGCATAAGCCAAATGGACAATTACAAGCTGAAAGCAAATATAATTTGGACTCTTCAGCATACAAAACCACAAAGTGCACCAACCAACAGTCAACAACAGAAGATCATCAGCAATTTACTCTCTGTTTACAACACAAATGGCAAAGATGTCATTTTCATGAACTGGGGATCGAATTAGCTCACTGGAAAAAAAGGTGCATTTTTTGGAAAGTTAATAGTAGGTAGGAGGTTCCCATTCTTTCACTTTAGAACTGTATGAAATCTAAAATACCATCTGCAGTAACAAACCTAAAAATAATAGTAAGGGACAAAATCCAGACAATCTCACCCAAGAATACGAAAAATATGAGAATGGAGTCAACAGTAAAGGGAACAACATGAAAGGATGCCAGAATGGACAAAAATATACACTGAGTGAAATGAATATTCAGAGTGTGAAATTCTGATGACATTTCATTTGCCTTTGAATTGTACTTCAGATGACAATTTTCACTGTTTCTAGTCTAATTAATACAGTGAAGCCTTGGAATAAAATGACTGTTTCCTTTTTAAAATTAAAAGGATGATGCATAAATGCTTAAAACCTACAACAACCGTGTCTTCTTCTCCATTTAATTCAATTAATTAATAAGCTATAAATGCAGAGGTAATCTGCAAAATGCCCCATGCTAATGCTAATAATAATGCATCAGCTGCATCCATGCACAGTGTAACTTTTAACTATGCAAAACACGTTTATAGAAATTCTGCTTCCACCAGGTATATTTAGTTGACTCACGCTGACAGTTGGGGAATCCATAGAAGCCCGGTCTGCAAGCTGAGCACTGGCGACCTATGATGTAATCCCTACATTCACACTGGCCACCAAAGCCATCACAGGTAAAGCTGAGAGAGCCTTCAGGGTTGCAATTACAGTCTAATGCTCCACTGTTAAAGTGAGTGGTCAAGGTAAAAGCTCCTTGCCTACAAAACTCACTGTCAGATCTGAAAGCATACACAGCCACATGAGCAAACTTGCACTACCTACATGGTGTTTGGCTTCATATTTTTCATAATTTCTCATAAAAAACTGACAGTTTCACTATACCACTGTTTATATCTATCAAATTATCTGGTTATCATTCATTTTATCATGCACAGGGATTCCTCCGAATTTCTACAACACAGGCAAAGAAATCACTGAATACAAAAACAGAATATCTTATTTTCACGATGCTTATCAAATGCAGTGAATAATTATGTGGTTTTCAATAAGATGCTTTGAAGATTCTCTGTCAATACAGATGAAAAGCAGATGTAAAAATAATCTTTTAACTGTAAAATAAAGACCACTTAAAAGTTTTTACAAAATAAATGCAGCAGCCTATCAGCGTGCAGTTAGTGGATTTGAAAATGACTCTAAAATGGCCAACCTCTTGTGTGTACATTTGATGACCTCTCCTACTGTAAGATTTGAACATTTTCAAATTGCTTCTGTCTGTTTAGCTGATTTTTTTATATTTAGTGGAAATATTCACAGCCAGCATAATCAACAGTCAAATGAAGGGTAATGAACAAATAAAATGACTGAGAAATGAACTTTCACATATTGGTTCTTCCATAATGTCAAATCAAGAGTACATTATAACCAAATGTCCCATAGGATTCTAATAAACTCACTTCTGTCTGTCTGTACTGTAAGATTTGAACATTTTCAAACTGCTTCTGTCTGTTTAGCTGATTTTTTTATATTTAGTGGAAATATTCACAGCCAGCATAATCAACAGTCAAATGAAGGGTCACCTGTCACCTGTCGGCTTCATCGTCATCGATGTTAGCTGCTACAGTGGATGTCACGACAAAATCTCCTCCACCCAATCCTGTCCTTAGCTTTCCTAGTTAGTTCACTTATTTCCAGCTGGCTGACTTTCTTGATGTTATCGTGATATGTAATGGGTGGTCTTCCTTGTTTTCTCTTTGTTTCTGTCTTTCCTTGAAGGATTGATATCATAAGGGCCGTGCTTTTGTTTCGGGCCGCGTGGCCGATGTATGCAAGTCTTCTTTTATTTATTTCAGGTGTTATTCTTCTGGTGGTGCCAAGTTGTTCTAAGATGCTTGTATTTGTTCTCCTTTCTGTCCAACTTATTCTGAGTAGCCTTCTGTAAAGCCACATTTCAGCTGCCTCCAATCTTGTTATGTCTGCCTTTTTGAGTGTCCAGGCTTCACAACCATATAGTAGGACTGGCCAGATCAAGCACTTAAGTATGTTCACTTTGAGGTCCGTTGGTGTGCCTCTATCCTTCCAAATGTTGTTTAGTTGAACCATTTTGTGTTTTGCCATTCCTATCCTTGTTTTTATGTCCTTTGAGCAGCTTCCATCTTGCGATTTATGTGATCCTAGGTATTTGAAATCAGTCACTTTTTCTAGTGCTGTTTTGTTTACTAGTATCTCCTGGTGTTCATGGTGCCCTGTTCCAGTATGCATGACTTTCGTTTTCTTAGCATTTAGGTCTAGGCCTGCTGTCTTGCCCGCTTCATCCACTCTGTGCAACACTCTTTTCATGCTGGTGATGTTATCTGACATAAGAGCTGTGTCATCAGCGTAGCGAAGGTTTGTGATGTTTCGGCCTCCGATCTTTATTCCCATATCTTCTATGTCTGCGTTTCTCATGATCTGCTCAGTATAAATATTGAAAAGATGAGGTGAAAGTATGCAACCCTGTCTGACTCCTTTCTCGATGTTGAAATATGGACAGTTCTCATTGTTCCATCTAATCGTTGCCTTTTGTTCGTGGTATAGTGCAGCGATGAGGGTCACAAGGTGTTTCGGGAATCCCATCTTAATCATTATATCGAACAGGTGATGGTGCCTAACGCTGTCGAACGCTCTGCTGTAGTCTATGAACGTGATGAAGGCTTCGTTTCCATTGCTTCTTATCTGTTCAATCATTATTTGTAGTATGAAGAGCATGTCAGCGGTTCCTCTGTTGGTCCTGTAACCAGCTTGACATTCTGATAGTTCCTCTTCTACCTTAGCTTTCATTCTGTTGAGTATGATGATGAGCAGGATTTTGCTGGTGTGACTGATGAGGGCGATGGTTCTATAATTTCCACAGTCTTTGACATTGCCGCTTTTGTATAGCATGACGAATTCTTGTAGCTTCCAGTCTGTTGGCCATTCATTTGTCTGCCAAATTTTGCATATCATTTGGTGGAGTGCTTTTATTCCTGATTCGCTGGTATGTTTCAGGAGTTCACCTGGTATGTTGTCTAATCCAGGGGATTTTCCAGTCTTTATTTGTTTTATTGCAGCCTGTACTTCCTCCAAGAGAGGTTCTGGTTCTTTATCTATCTGTTGTGAGTCTGGTTGTTGGAGGTCCCTCGGGTCTGGTCTGATGTTGTCCGCAAATGAAGGGTAATGAACAAATAAAATGACTGAGAAATGAACTTTCACATATTGGTTCTTCCATAATGTCAAATCAAGAGTACATTATAACCAAATGTCCCATAGGATTCTAATAAACTCACTTCAATTGGAAGCCCTCATCCACACACATACTGAGAAAGTCACCAGATTTGTCTATTGGCAGCAGGTCTACATAATCTGTGCTATACTGGTCCAGTGGGACAATCAATAAGTAGTCCTGTAAGTAAAGAAAAACAGTGCCAGAATTCTCATGGTTTCAAAGAAAGTCTAGAGCAATTCTCATGACAGTAAAGAAACAAAAACTAAAAGCCTTTTGCCAGCATGAAAAATACTGAAACTTCATCCCTTTAAAATTCAGGATCATACCATTTCATGTACAATGTAAAGAGTGTTTTCAAAAGACAATTGTTTAAGCATAAAGGATGTTTTCATTTACTTCGATACATTGCAAATAAGTTAGATCAAATCATGAACACATGCATTAAAGTGCCTAGCATTTAAAATGCTCTGGTATCATAAGATTTTCAGCAGCATCTGACAATTGAGAACCTACTAAAACCCAGTAACATATCACATTTTTAACACTTTGTTTACATCCATGATTTGGAGCAATCAATGCCAGAAAATGAGACACATGTAAAGTGATCTATCAAACAATGATACTAGTGTTACGAACGACTTTTGGGATAGGGGAAATAACCCAATTAACAGAACTGCACATAGAGAATCAAAATCGTGTCCATGTATGGATATGCTTTTACTTAGAGCTAGGGAACTAATCAGAAACCTAGCTGTGGTCATATGACTATTGGAGTGAGACTATATTAGCGACTGCGCCACGAGCGTTCAGTTAGTGTTAGGCGAGCAAGCCCGCTCGTGAGATCACTCAGTCTTTCACGTTTTCTACTAGAAGTAAAACTAATGTGTGGCAACGTGCTGAGTATGAACGTGCTGACAACATGCTTTGTTGAACAGCAGACCATGACCATGGCCGTGTCACTAACCATCCAAAGCTTTTGAAAGATTTCTGGCTGACTGGATCAGCCAGACAATCTTAAGTAGTAGGGACAGTCGTTGACGAAATGCCACGTGCTTCCAAAGATGAGAGTAGCCATCTTGACATAGAACTATCCTTAGCGGAGGACAGGATGAGCAGACCAGGATTGGAAGTCAACATTTAGAAATTATCTATTTTGTGAATTTAAACTGTCTTTTGAACTTGGTGAGACTGGGAATTACCAGCTCATCACAGCTCGAGAACACTTACGCCAAGTGAAGTTATTTTGATGGTATGAGTGTCTTTTAAATGTAGATCTGCTATCCTACCTGTGGGATATATCATTGAGTCTAAATTATTACATGCCCAGGTCTCCGTAGTGAGCTAGGCAAGTTTGAGAATCGTTTTGGATTTCAGTGTAGTCTGAAATATTCAGTCTACAGCTTCTATACGACCTGTAGAATTACTTGAGTAACCCTACCTGCTCTGTCTTGTGCATAACGATAGGTATAGCATACTTAAGAGGCTAGTGTTTTAGTGAGGGATTTATGAGAATGGAATGGATGTAGTTTAGTTAGGTAACTAAGTTAGCTTGAATTAGATTTATTTTGTATTTTGTATTTGTATAACTCTTTAATCCCATTTGGGAAATTTTGCCTTTGTGCCACTGCAGCCCAGTTATAACTGGAGCAGGCACGTCGTCGCCACAGTCTCATATATTAGAGGGATTTCATTCTAAATTGCTATTGAATTTGTTTTACATTTATATATTTATATTGTACTTGTTTATTACATCGTGGTTCAGGCCCTGCAGGCCTGACCAAAAAGTTACACAATTTTGTTATCTAGTGATTGGTATGCTTGGAGTGGGGTGTAGTTAGTTCTTAAACCTAAATGCAGTCGAAAAATATCTCCATATAACATAGTAACTTCTAGACAAACCAACCCCCGACATCTGGAGGGGTCATAAAAATAATAAATAAATAAGTACTAAACGGTCCCCATTCATAACATCTAAAGGGGATCGTGACAACTAGGAGTTTGCAATTCGAGCAATAGAAGTGAATTGATAAACTGAGAAATTAGCAGTATCACCTACCAACCAAATCTGTCCACCTTTGGTGCCATTGAAGACGGCTCTAATATCAGTGCCTGTCAATCTAACAGAACTACCTCCTGATGCATCAAATATGATAGTCTGTCGGCATCCAACCACACTTGGACAAAAATGTGGATTGAACATTCCTAAAGAAAAACAGGAGAAAGTTGCATTAAATCCAGCTTTAATTTAATAAATGTGATCCCGGATTACAGAATACAATTCTGATGGAATATCTGTATCATGAAATCTACTCTGATATATGCCGTAAAAGACAGAACAGGATTCATTAAATCTGTGTTGTTGCAGATATATTTAATGATTAAATTTTACAGGTCTTATTCACAACAGACTTTGATGTTCCAACATATAATATCTATTCGCAGAAAATGATTTACTACATTCCAGGAAATTTTCACGTCTCTCCATTGGTTAAGTTTCATGCTCTTCATGTAAATTGCAACACAGGAAGAATAATGACTTATGGAAGGTTAACAAAAAATATGTCAAGAAACAACTTCATTTTTACCAGCAAATTAAAAAAAGCCTATACCAGAATTTAAACACTTATTGTTATTCAGTCACACACTCCCCCACCCCACCCCCCCCCCCTTTTTTTTGACAGTTAATATTTTTACATATTCACAATTTTTAATATATAACTCATTGTAAAAGCATTCAATAAAGGTCAGATTTTTTTTTTTTAAGTTTAAAATTTATGCTTTACTTAAGTTGCTTCTTTTTATTAGATTCCCAATACCCTTACCGGTGAATTCTTTCCCATCTACGAACACAGACACAGGAATGGACAGTCCCGGTTCAGTGGGCATGTAGTAGTCAACTATGAAGACATACTGGCCTGGTTTGCTCACCCGACCATAGAGCACCAAGGGTACCTTGCAAACAGACAGTTCAGTGTTTCTATATAAAATTTTGGTAGCACTGCTAGATTTTATTATATGACAACATGAAACACATTCATCTATAAAGTGCATAAAAACTATCAAGGATCAACAATGTTAACTAATGCCTGGCAGGCTTTCATTTACACATGTAAACATCAAACCAAATTTTACAGTTACTCTAAATGTTTTTTAATTTGTCAAGTGCAATTCATACAGGGGATTATTCAGAGTTCAGGTGAATTTTTATGTCTATGGCACACTGCAAAGGATAACCTGTCTCTTTATTATCTTCTGTCACAAAACACCGCCTCAAGATATCACTGTTTAAAAAAAAAGTTTTCTGGTGTCAGACTCTTAACATTAGAATGAAGTGTCTTGTACAAATGTTTGTGAATTACTAAATTTGTAGTGTAAAACTTTAGGCAGGAACCTGTACCTGACCATCAAAGATACATCCAATATTAAATTCTCTCAATGCTTACATAAATGTAGTGTAATAATTAATTCTGATCAAAATTGAATCTTCCTGATTCAGTTTCATTCTCCATTTTTACTTTAATTATTTTATCTTTATTACTAATACATTATTTTCATATATGTATTTTACTTCTTTCTTTTTTTTTAAATTTAGTCCAACAAACAAAATAAACAAACAAGAAAAAACAATATTGACACACATATCTGTCACGAATTTGCTTCAAACACTCCTCAAATGAACAAAATGTAATTATCTTGTCCAGACAGGAATAAAAAGAATAAATTCCAAGAACCATATAGACCATGCCTAATTAAATGAGAGACCATTTTTCACTTTTTAGGACAAAATCTATATGGCGCACATGTGCAGGGCTTATAGTGAACACAAATACATCATAGGCAAAATGGACTGTGGTTCACGATGTGACTGCCAAATGCTATATCTTATTTGCCACAAAATGAGATGTTAATATGTGTCACGAGTGGAGTGAGTGCAATTAAGGGGATTGCTACAGAGCGGGTGTAGAGTAAGAATGGCTCACGGTAGACAAGTAAGATAAGCGTGCTGTCGTGAGTAGTGGGGGGGGTCTGAATGAGGCGAAAGCGCTGTATTACTATCACTGCAAGTTAGAAGGTCCTACGGAACGGACCTGTGAACAAGAGCCCATCGGGCAGACATAAGGGGAGCAGTCGAGAAGACTAGTGAGAGAGTCTTTCCAGTGATGACTGGTACGTAGAACGTTGATTGATTATTATGATTGATGTAGTATATTATATTCGTCTATTACCATGATGTAAATAAGTATATGTGAGGAATGTGGAAGTCCTTGATATTGGATATAGCAATGTGCGCCACGAGCGATAGATGAAAGTGAGTTCATGGATTTGTAGCGCGAGTGAGTAGTGTGTACTCCGATGGAGGTGTGTTACCGTAAGATGTGTGGTGAGTGAAAGGTGAACTAGTGTGTGTACGCTTCTTGGGTTGTAAGGGAGGTGGAGTGAATAGAAATGGTAGGGTATTATACCAATGTAATGTTATTCTTGTAGGTGTCGAGGACGGGCCGCAGAGCCACCTCGATGAGCACAGGGGATAGGCCAGCATAGGGCCGGAGGCCACACATAGGCCAGAAGTGAGGCTGTCAGTGCAGGACAGTAGAGGCACATAAAGTCGTGGCAGTCAGGCCACGGACAGGGACGTAGATATGAGCGTGAATGTGATAATGCACTATTGCCATGTTGAGGGGCTAGTGGACTAATAATGTACTGGTGAAATGATAATGTCTATTGAAATGATAATGTGTTATTGCCCTGCTGAGGTGCTAGGGGAATGCTAAGGTGTATGACAATAGGAAGGTGATAGTGAGAGACTGCGGTGCCAGTGAATTATTAATGTGCTATTAAGACCCTGAGGGGAGAGGCTGAGGCCGAAGTGCCTTTAGGAGTAACTACCGGATTGTGGATCCGAGGGAGAGTGTGTGTGAGAATAAGGCCGTTGTACGGCAGTTGATTTCAATAATATAATGTATGTAATTGCGCTATTATCTGTATAATCATGTTTAATAAATGTGTGAGTCTGATGGATTGTTCTGTTAAGTGTTAACTTGTTTGTTCGTGATTGTTGTCCTGTCATAACTTATTACATCTCCCAGTCTGGGATTTGTGACAATATGATCATTATCCGCTTGGAACCTGACAGTTTGTAGCTGTATTTTTACCAAATGGCAGAAAAGTATGCTTTCTGAGACTAAGCATGACACAATACTCCTTGATTGGTTAAGAGCAGTTCGAGAGCAGTTCTGCGAACAGTCCTCCTTTGGTAGTATAGATTTCAAACTCAATATCTGACTCATTCTAACTGAAATGTTGCTTCTGTCTTTTTTCTCTAAAAGTGATCAAGAAAATTGCATACTATTACACACAAAGTGCTTTTGTTAATGCATGTGCAGACTTGATTCTACTTTTCTTCATAATAGCATAAGCAGCTTTGCATCGTCACCATTCATTTCCATTTAAATTCTGCAGCTCAAAAACAAAATTATTTCTAAAAGCAAATGCCACGTTGATAACCTCTGATAATGAACATTTGGATATTTTTAACAATATGTCTAACTATTTCAGTTATCTGTCTGAACCATTAAAACAACATACTTCCAAAAGTTATGCGCTTTACATAAGCTACCAAGGCCACCTGATTATAGTCAAGCAGTTTAAAAGCAAAGCATTCTGCAAGGTAAAAGGACCATGACAAATGCCAGTACTGTTAACCTCATTTCATTTTCTTCTTTTCAAGTACTTTACCAGTTATTGCAGCTTTTAAACCATATGTCTTCTGAATGAAAACCTGGTTAATCAACATAAAACGAAACTCATTTCAGGGACAGTAATAAATTCAGAAATACTGCCCAGGGGAAATGAGGTTTACAGTATTATTACATGCATTCATTAAGATGGAAATCTTACAGCTTGTGTCACTAGCTCTGTTTCACACTCGTCTGTCTGGTCCTCTTCCAGTATGGGACAAGATGTCTGGTTCTGTCAATATATGGGTTTCAAGCTATGGCAAAAGCTGGGCAAGAAGCTTTTCTGCCACAGGCAGTATTTTAAGAATCCAGTAATCTTGGCACAATACACTGGGAAACTTGTGAAATGGAATATTTACAATTTTTTCTCACTCTTCTTACTTAAATCCTGCTCTTGCACACCTGTTAATGTTTCTGAGCTATCCTGATGGCAAACTTTGCCACTGGCGTCCCCAAAATGATGACATTTCAAACCCTACTCTGAAACAGTCACTGTTGTCATCAATTCTGCTTTCCACATTACTAAGAAAGTGCATATTTCATTCATGGGACTATCATAAAAAAGCAATTATATTGCTGGATGATCCGCTGAATGGTCATCTCAAAATCTAGACTGATTTCAATGAAATAATCAGTTATAACTGCATCAGATGTTGTCCAGATCACAATCACTACATGTCAAACATACAGTCACAGACTTTTAGATTCTTTGATATTCTTTCTTTTCTTTTTTTTTCCCTGGCTTGTTATACTTTGCAGCCTTGAGAAAAGAGATAGTATGGATACAACGGAAGTGGGCCACAAAATTTTTAAATACATCAAATAGGCTAAAGCTATTATTGGGTTCAACAAGCAGTATACAATGCAAAATAGTGAGGCATGTTACTGTATCTGAGATGCCAGTATCATCTCCTGCCACAGTAAAAATGGAGCTTATGAACACAAACAAGGGCTGGAAAAAATTGCCAGACATTTTCGTCAAGAACTGCTGAATTTTGATCACCTGAGCCACAGGAATATTTGGCTCAATACTCTTTTTCCATTGAAAAGTTAATCTCAGTACCTCAAGCTCTACAAAAGTGCATCGTTTTCAATTATTTTTTTAGAAATATATTGATAATGTCCGTCTCTATGGTTCACATACCACTGATGATATAAATTTCACATAGGCACCTTTCATATCACAATCTGAATGAACAGAAAGTCATTTTAATTTCAATATGAAGGTCATTTGATGAATATTTGTAGTTGTATATTTTATAGTTACTGGACTTTCCAGACATCTACTGCAGTATAATTTACAGTGATGCCAAATAAAGATACAGTTTGCCACTGTCAACACGTTGAAATATTTTGGTTCTTGTGAGTCAAAATATTTCTGCCCTCATTATCTGCTGGCTTAATGCAAAGGGAATTTTTTTACATTCTCTGGTAATTCAATTTATATCAGCAGTTGGAAAAGATTTTGACAACACCTAAGAGTACCTTAACCCCTTCGTGACGCAAGGTAATATTGTGATGCACCGCGCATCATTTTACCCATTTTTCGATTCCCAGGGACGCAGGAGATTTAGGAAAAAAATTAGGTGTCTCAGTTTTTTAGCTGTTTTGTGTTTGGATGTGATCAAAACTATGCATATGTATATATATTTCTAAGCAGCTAGGTTTGGATCTTCCAGGGCAAGATCTAGATCTAGATCTAGTCTCATCGCTGCTGACACTAGCACTGTCACTGTCTAGATCTAGATCTGAGTCACTGCTATTGTTGCCTCTTGGGAGTTCATATTCACTCGCGGTGTCTTTATAGAAGGCCTCATCATCACATGCATCATCCAATAACATGCTTGGTACATCTTCCCAGTGATAAACGGGTCTTTTCACCCGCTTTTGTGAGGTCTTTTCACCCGTTTTTGTGAAGGTCCCGACAATGTGGAGGGCTCTGTGCTGGTTTATATCCGGTTTTAGACTCACTGACGTTGTTTTTCAAAAATAAATGAGTTCTACCTGTGTGAAATCTATACCGCTGAATTTGAATCTGCCATCAGTTTTTATGTGCCAACACTCCTATGTTTAATATGGCGAATAGAAAATATGCGGCTCGTCATTGTAGTCCTCCCGACATGACAGAAGGCATCTTGGCAGGGACGCTGTATAAGGAAAAATGACGAGCACGGCTCGTCGTATGGGTCACGAAGGGGTTAAATAAACGTAATTAATGAGAAATATTCAATTCCAATGGATCTTTGTGTTCATAACTCAATTTAGGGTTAAAATTAATAGTAAATGCATACTATGCAAAAAGCTCTGAAAGGAAATACATCAAAACTGAATTCCTGATATCTACAATGGAAAGGATTTTGAACAGATTTTGAATTTTTTAGGTTTTGAACAAATGTATCTACACCATACCCCAAAGACTTACTTATCTTTGAAGTGGTCAAACTAAATCAAAAGAATTTATACATTCCAGTTCAATTTCAAATACAGTATTTTCTGCAGATTTCTACAAATGTGATAAGACCAAGCAAATTTTCCCTCCACCAGCAGTGCTTTAGCTTTAGCAAGAAAAAAAAAAGTTTTGATACATGGGGACTGGTAACCAATATTTACAGGCAGAGAGATACCTAAATATTCTTACCATTGTCTGAGTGGACTCATTCAAGTTGACCAGTCCAACAGAAGGATCCAAAATGTTTGGTGGAAGAACTTTAGCCCTCAGGTCTTGGTTAGGAGGTTGCTCAAAATCAATTCTGATTGCACCAACTGGTCTTCCATAGGTAGATGGGACACATCTGTCAAAACCAATGCAAATTAAACATTCAGAACATGCTGGCCAACCATTCTGGAATAGTGTCATCTTCATTAAATCATGATTTGGAGCAGCTCATTTTATTATGCCTTTTCCAACCAAAAGCTTTGTAACAGATTAACTAAACTTGGTGCAGGATAGTTCATCCAATTCTCAAAATAAGAAACACTTTAGGCTGAGAAAGTTCTGAAATGATCTGAGAGATTCAATAACACAGAAACTTGGACCAGTTATCCAGAAAGTAAAGACTTCTATAATAGGTCACTGTCAAATAAATTTTTAAAAAGTATATTAAAAAATGGGTTTTCAAGTTATGAGGAAACACTAAGGAAATTCTTGAAATGGAAGTTTTGGCTGCTGATAAGTGAAATCATTGATTCCTTTCTAGCCTATCTCATTTTTTTGCTTTTTTTTTCATCATACTCAATAATCATATCTGCATTCCACTGACTATAAAGAAATAGTAAAGAGAGTTTTCGAATGCGTGGGCATAAAATTGCTTAGTGGTTGGGAGTAAAAGACAGTACATACACTCCATTGATTTTGATGCAGATGATTCTTGGCAAAATGTAATCTGGCTTCCAGCTACTTCTGGGGATCCCATACACAGCATCCTAGATGAGAAGAAAACAAGCTTCAAATTGTACACTTGTACATTCCTTAAAATACAATTTTAATCTCTCTATAAACACCTTTGCAATCTTTATATGTATCACTCCTACAAAATCATGAGTGCTGACATTCCTTCCCAGAAAGTGAAAACTTGCTCATCAGAAGACAGAGGAAGACTTGACATTTTCATTTCTATGCACAGATGATCTGAAATTTAGCATATCTTGGTATTTAATGAAACTGAATTTCATACTTCCTACAATACTTCATGAATTTTGTGGAAAGTTAATCTTTTCACATAGCCTGGCTCACGTACTTCACCTTCCCCCCCCCACACTCTTTTTTCATGGTAATTATTCCCTGTAGACACACAATTTTGGGGTAAATTTGAAAATCCACAAAAAAAAAACCTTCTAATTAACATAAATTAGGGCAGTAGTGTCAATGTACAGTTTATTAAGAGAGGAAGACAGGAATATGTTTTGTACACAAACATACAATCTACAAAGTGTAATGAGAAACTTAGCAAACTGAGGGTTTGAGCGCAAAGGTTGACAAACAGTCACTCAACTGTAGAACTGTAGAGCGCAGCAGCTCTATCTGTTATAAAGTGAGGCACTCAGGCATAGGAAGAGAAGATGTGAAAACGTTAAATATGGAAAACGTCAACATGTCCCATTTCTGACTTCTCACTTCTTCAAAGAAAACACTGTGAACATGAAACTCACTATAGCAACATTCACATCCATTCCCTCATCAGGACTTTTAATATAGAGAGTTGCATAACCAGTGGTGATGTTGAAGATTGCTTCCAGTCCATCTGGTGTCTTCAGAACTTGATGACATGCAGAACTGAGGATAAACCAATATTTTGGTGATACATGTAGCAAGCCCAAAACGCAAGATGCATTTCCAAGCACAGGTTACATCTCCCTGACTGTGAATTTAACTTTCAGCACATTTTCTTTTCATGACAAGAGCAAAAGATATGTTTTCATCCTTCACCTCACACAGACCATTTCATGAGTCTTTCCTTCTTAGCCTAACAAGGATATCAAAGCCACAGACATGCACTGTGTTGGAACAAACTAAACTCAATTTCAATGAAACAATTGTAGATAATAAATAATTTTCTGAAATATCAGATGGGACGACTTGAAGTACATCCTCCAAACAAACTGGACATAAGTGATCACTTTTGCCAATCAACTATTAATCTTCCAATCAGAGATACAAAGTATTACAAAGTCATCTACTCCTTAGACTGAGTCCATCTTCTTTAACCCTCACCCTGCAAAGGGTGTCGAAATATGGCATCGACTTTCCATGCACTCACTCTGCACGGGTGTACAAGTACGGCGAGGTCAAGCTGACCATGAAGCACGCAAGCCAGATTTTCACTGGTCGGGTCACTGACCTCTTTGAGACGTAACTACCATCTTATTGCTCACTGTATCTCTTCTAAATCAAAGGCATTGTGGCAAGAGCGTTTTAACAAGTGAACCACTGGTCCGAATCACAAAGACTAAGCTTTCAAAGGCTCTCCCCACGCTATCAAAAGGTGTAACAATTAACATCGACATGCGAAACTATTGCTCAACAAATCTGCAATATTATCTCATTTTCTCACAAGCTGACCATCATCTAGAGTTGTCTGTATCAAAGAACCAATCAGAAACAAGCTCTGAAATGATCTTTGCCCCGTCCACAATGGTTCAACCATTTGTTTAGGGCTTGGGGCGTAGCTAGTTATCATGCTTTGTTCTCACGAAAAGCATGGTCAGTTTGGTTTCGTAAGTCAGATCATTGGTTAGAGACTTACAGACAAAGGTTTTGCTGGTTAATTCATTATCAAGCGTGATAAAGCATAGCAGTGAATGTTTTCATACCGATCAATAAAAACAGAACCACATGGACAGCGGTAGCGTGGTCCTTGTACATAGGCAAGGGTCAGTGCTACCCAGGCACGATTCTCTGTGAGTAAGGTCACTGACTGGACAGCAGACTTTGAGCCATCGCACGCGGGTTATGGGTAAGAGACATTCTTTCATATTTCTTTCAAAGTACCCATGGCATGAGTCACACTGAATAATGACCAGAACAATTCCAAACACACATCACAAGAATGGATATGCATTCTATGAAGATGCAAAATCATGACAGGCACTGCAGCTCTAGAACAATTTCAATTTGATGAATGACTTCTATTATAATCTTCAATGTATATATTATCAAAAACAGAATCAATATACTTCAAATTTCATTTGTACCGTTACATGATGACTGCATTCCATTTTATTTTCGTAACATTTGTTAGTTCTGCAAATTGGATTTTGACTGTGAAACAAGCTACAAAAAATCACTGACCTGTAGGGACAGCTAGCAAGAGTGATCATAGCATTACGTCTTCCCGTACGCGTGGCCACTTCAATATCAAGATTCTGAGTGACATTGCGTGGATTATGGTAGACCATAATAATGTAATACTCATCAGGCCTGGGGACCACCAGGTCCATTAGGAAGGAGTTCTGCAAGCATGAAAGTACAAAATTCATGATAATATGATCAGCTCAGAAGCACCATCAAAATTCTCGCCTAGACAAGAATGTGGTAAACATTAAACATAAATCGGTCTTCAGCAAGCAACATGTTCAAATGCAGCTTCAAAAGGAAGTCCAGCGTAAAACTAGATAAGGACATATATTAAGATGTCCATGGAACAATGTGCAAATATATTTCTCAAATGTTTTTTCCTTCATATTTTCATTTCTTGACATATTTTGATTCAGTCCCCTGGTTCATTTATTATCATTTGTAAAGGCATCAAAATTTTATGTCTGTAAAAATCAAACTTTTGGTTGTTGTTGTTTTTTTATAGTGTCAGTTTTTTAATTTAAAAAAAAGATGACTTTTATTTCCTTGACAGTTCAAAACAAAAAAGTGGACTCTGATATTTGTCTTTCAAATAAGATAAAGTGCTTTTACAGCACAGTGAACTATGTACTGCATTTTTTTGTTCATTTTGTCAAGGCCTGAAATAAATTAGAATCATTCCACAAACCTGATCTTTGTTGACATGAGCAAGTCCTTCAGATCCCAGGCTATTAGTCACTTCAATGTCAGGATATAGCGCCACCTTCTGCCTCTGTCCATCAATTACAAGGTATCCATCAATGCCTTTTGTGTTGGGATAACCTCTCAAGTCAGGATATTTAAATTCAATGCATCTGTTAAAAAAAAAAAACATAATGACTTCATATAATAATGGAGCTTGTCCTTTGTTCCCGCAAAGGCTTTTATTACTACGCAATGTAGAAAAATGAAACTTGGTACCTGTACATAAAATGTATCAAGCCTGTACATGGTTTAATCATTTTTTCCCAAAACTCTTTACTTTTCCAGAAATTCAGTTATAATTATCAGTTATCAATTAATGATTGCGAATACAACGTGATAACGTACTTCCGTCAATTTCGTCATTTCCGTCTCTTACCGGAAATGTAAACTCTCGAACTAGATTGCACTTGAGATCCAGCCACGCCAAGAAAACTTTGATACCAAGTACAGACCCATTGCGAATGACATCATAGAGTGTTTTTGTTTTGTACTTTCGACCCCAAAAATGGCGGGTGGATCAGCTGACGAGTGTAACTTCGAGATATGTCTAAGCAGTTAAAATGCTTGCTGGTTGCACTGCAATTGACTGTTATGACAGGGGTGGAAAGGATGGATTCAAGCTGGTCAGATTCCCTACCATCCGTGTAAACAAGGGAAAGGAAGTGAAAGAATTAGCTGAATGTCTCCCATATGCGTGTACACATGTGTCATTGTTTACTGTAGTGAACTTTTTCTTAGCTTGCCGCTGATTGGTTCGCGACGCCTGAAGTGCTCACAGTGCAAATCAGCTAACGAATCAAAATCAATGCTACTATCGCCATGGTTATGCATCAGTCCTTACAACTATAATAGCCAATATCTGCAATGGGCCTACAGCATTATACAGATGAGGTGAGTACCATTCATTCATACCAAGAAAACTATGTAGAAATATTTAGAGTGTGCTTCAAGCTCGGAAGGAAATATTTTGATTAAAGATCTCGGAGTGTTAGTCATGCCAAGAAAACTTTGTCGAAAGACTAGGCCTCTCGTGCCTCGAACTAGAGCTAATGCTCAAAGAAAGGAAAATGTTCATCAGCGGTGGCAACAAAATTTAGATCCAGAGAACAGACTTCACTGCCTTGACCTCCCCTTCCTCCGTAATAGCTCTCTCTCTCTCTCTCTCTCTCTCTCTCTGTGTGTGTGTGTGTGTGTGTGTGTGCGAAGTCTAACATTTTGCGCTGATTTCTTTCTATCTGAAATGGTGCCTTTTGACAATAAAAATTATCGTTTACACAACAGGACAATTACTTTTATACAAACTAACTACCCAGTGTGCCGTTTACCACCATTTCATGACAAACTTTGCCTCAATGCTGATGGGTTGCTTAGGGCACGACAAACAACAATGAAATAAATGTATTAAGGAACGTGCAAATGAAGCAGATCCGTTATAATCACCGAGATTTGAAACTAATAAACAGTTTATCCCCAGCAGCGCCGGGACCACAGCTGGTGATACTAATGCATGGTAATTTCAAAATAGAGCAACATTTATAATTATAATGCAAGCTGTCAGCAACAATTTTGAAATCCACCAATCATAGATGTTGAAAGATGATGCATGCAGTAAATACATCTCAGAAAACAATAATGTCCCCCAGAAAGAATTACACTGGAAGATGACTTGTCATAAAAATTTTCAGTTCCACTTACGGGCCTGGGTCTGATGAGCTGCGACAGGGCTCTGACACTCTCTCTTGCAGCTCGCTAGCCTCATAATAACTTTGTGGAATCAAGACAAAGTAATCCTGGGGGATGTTGAAAGACTCAATTCAAATTGCCACATATTCTGAATGAAACATTAGAACAGCTCAACAAATTCAAACAGAGGAGCCATCTCAAATTTCTGAACTATTTGTTGCCTATTAAAGTAAGACTTTTCTATAAATTACTTCCACATGCTTGGCTGGAATATATTTTCACTGACAATTGGAATAATTTTGTAAATGCTGCATTTTCCCCTAGAAGGATACTGTTCTTTCCCAGTTACAAACTAAGTAAATCTTCAGACATTTAGTTTCTTTTTTCTCTTCCTCCACTGCACATGAGCATTTCAATCATTTGACCAAAAAAATTCCCCATTTATCTACAAGTATGTTCTCAAATCCTTTCTGGTGAATGCAAAATCCATTTCTTACCAAAAAGACATTCTCAGGCACTTTAGTAGAGATGGTCCATTTTCCAGGGTTCAGGACAAAGGACTGAACACCCCCACTGGTCACAGTAGCAAATTTGGAATCTCTTGAAGGAACAAAGGCAATCTCACCAGTCTGAGAGTAAGATTGTAAAATGCAAGTGACTTTAAAAAAGGAGTTTCATGATTTTTCAAGTGGTAATTAATATAAGTTGCTTTGACATTCGCTTGATGTTGGAGTATAAATTGCAAAATCTGCATCAGCATGTGTGTAAACAAATTAATATTACTATCCGCAACTGTTTGCCTGTGGCCACAAATCAAAATTATATCAATATTATATGGCCCTAGACAAACAATTATCAAATTTGACAGAACTCTTAATAATGGCTACAAAGTTTCATTCCTAACTTCAAACAAGGAAGAATGTTCCAAATCCAAAATATTTTTAAAATCTGATCATTGCGAAGCCAAGTTGCCAATCATTCACATACCACTGAATGGAACATTTACCTCATTTAACTGAAATGAAATCATCCAGACAATATAGAATGATACTGTTTTTAAACTGAATGTCAGCCTTATGATCTAAATGTAAAGTATTTTGTTTTTGCAACTGAATACTTTGTGGTAAGAACATTGAAGTTAACATCAAAATCAAAGAAGTGAAGGGGTGGGAGGAAAAAACAGAATAAAAGAAGAAGATAAATGTAAAGAAAGTAAAACTAACTTGGGTAATGTCGGTTGGCGACTCTGGCACAAGGTTAACTGTGCCTTTGACTGGATTGTCTTGTCTGTTCACAAACCGGTAGATAATCTGGTACAGGCTGGGAATTCGAATGTTCACATCAAGGAGCACTTCAGGCTGTAGAAACAAAACACCAAAGAGTTGAAACACTGAAGTCTTTTGAAAGAAACAAATTAAAGCTTCAGGCATCACAAGAAAAATCAAGACAAATTAAATTCACTCTTCAGACAAAATCAGAGAAAAATATTGACGCGCATAAGTCCACCTTCCATTTGAAATCTGCCATTGGTAAATTTGAAATCTGCCATTGGTAACGGATTTCAGGCTACAAAATGGAAAACTTGTAGAAATAAAGGTCTTTTGCTCTCAACAGTAAATTTAACAGGCATCTTTTTAAAAAATTTAAGATGAACAAAACACTTTAAAAACTTCATAAATGACCTAGTCCTTGTGAATTTGGAAAGGTAACATAATTGCGACACAGTCACTCTTTCACGACAATAATGTCACCATTACTTGTTTTAAGGGCAACTTCAGGAGGCTATAAGTGTTGATTTTGGGGTCATCAATCAATTTTGATTTATGGGTACTCAGGGTTCAACATCTCTACTTATTTTGAATACAGGTGTTCAGAAAGTTGCTTTTAATACACTTGAGGATGGTACCTCCAATCTGAATTTCAGTAGTTAAAAAAAAGTTCATGCTATTTAGCAATGATTAGGATGATAGTAACATTTAAGTCATCAGCATGCGCGGGCAAACTAAAATATTAAAATTTAATCCGCACATAAAAACATAATAATGAAATACACACAAAAAAAAAGGCTGAATGCACTCTACATGGAAAAAAAAGAAAATTCAATTATTTGACTAAAATTAATGATAAGCTCTACCTGAATACTGGTCAGAATAGCATAACCCCTCCAAGAGAAGCTGGGAAAGATGCGTTCGTCATAGCCGTAACGGACACGGGCACCTTCAGGTGTAACACCATCTTCAATTTCATATTTATACTGATGTAACGTGGGAACAAAGTGTCCAGAAATTGCACTGCAATAAAATATTTTCAATTTCCAATTCATGGCTTGAACAGGTTAATAATAGAATGGATTAATGGATTAAATACTGGAATAAAATTCACAAATTTGATGTGAACAGAAACAACACAGAAAGTGTACTTTGTACTTTCAATGTTGACATGAAATAATTTTACCACTTGCAATCTCATTAATCCTGAAGTTTAACTCTGTGGTGGACAAGTCTCTTTTTCAGAAAAGCAATGAGTCTAAGTTTAGATTTTCGAGCATACTAGCATATTTCAGTTTCTTTGCATTCACATGAAGTATTCAAATGAGGAAAAAAGAAATTTCAATCTTCATATGTTTGTCATCCTTGGTTTACAAATATGCTGATCAATAATTTATTATAGGTCTTAGTTTATTTAAGGGAAAAGACTTTTCAAGACTTACTGTTCACATCTAAGTCCAGACACCCTTGGCTTACAAATACACTGACCAGTATTTTTATCACAGGTCAATCTCTGTGAGCCACCACGGTCACAGTTGCAATCTTCAAACAAAACAATAATAAATAACTCTCAATAAATGTCAAATGATTAATTATTGTTTGAGATATGTTACTCTATGGATGCAGTACATAAAATTACTGGCTTCTGTCTCTGCACTTGGCAAAAACCATTCCCCAAGTCTGATCGAAAAACTTGCTTTTTAATGTTGTTGATAATAATGCAAACAAGCAATATTTCCACCAAATGATAAGACGTGCAAAATACTAATGACCATAACATCTTTTCCTAAGAGAAACATGCTAAAAATGGGATACAAGCTCTAAATCACCTGTAATCTCAACATGAATATATTACTGCAATGATTCAGCAGAGGGCTATACCTGTGCATCCAAATGGATTTTTCTCTTGGAGACTGAAGAATCCATCTTGGCAACGATCACAATCTTGACCAACCACATGTGGTTTGCACATACATTGTCCTGTCTGCATGTCACACCTGCTAACCCCAGAAAGTGTACCTGGCTTGAAACACTCACAAGCTGAAAGGAATGATCAAGTTCAAGACACTATATAGCTCGAGAACTTTCACAGAAAATAAAGCTTTGCACAAAGGTAACTGCAGATTGCTAAGACACTAGACAGGAGTTTTTTCCTATCACTTCCTCATCCTTCCAAGAAAAAGTATTTCAATTGTTAAACAGGCCTACTAAATTCATTTTAATCCTTCTAACTCCTTGTAAAATTTTAATATGACCAGAAATGTCAGAAACAGCTCCCTAAAATCTAGAATTTCCCTGATTACACTCAGATAAAGATGGTTATGGAAATGAAACTTTAGTTCAACAAAATGATATCAAGGATCATAACTGAGAAGAATGAAAAATGAGAAAAAGAACATAAGAGAGGAGGATGACAGAGATGACAAGGAGAAAAGATCTTGTCTCACAGAGACGCTACTAGCTTTGTCTCAACTGATGCATCTCCCCCATTTTTACATAATCCTTAGGCTTTCATATACCTCTCCCATTGTGTTTATTACACTCCAACCCATCCCATGTTGTTGTTTTTTTTATCACAACAGTCATTTAGGTTACACTGAATAATGTTACAGAACACCCTATTTATCTATATCAGCCTTTGTCACCCATGGCACTAATTGCCCTATAAACCTGCTAGCACTTGCATTTCTCTGAATTTATTTTGAGTGGACTAACTACACTTTCACACAAGTTACTGGAATTGTTATGTAATCAGTAATTCCCAGAATGAATCATGGACATTCTTGAAGAATATTCTGTCTACCAGCTTTGTTTTATAGTTTGTTCCATATTGCATAGAATGTTTCACAACCACCTCTAAACAAAGAACAACAAGCAATTTCCCATTTGGAATGCAATTTTCTCCTTAAAGAAAAAATCTTGTCAATCATGATTACCTTTTGGAAAGAATATAGTGCTAAATAACACAAACTAAGCGCACACACACCCACAAAAAAAAACTCCCCTTACCTGATTCTTCAAGAGTTATCCACCCACTCTTTAGGACCTGTTAAATCTTTTTGACAACCTGTGTGCCTTTCAATGACATGCTGATAAATTGATTATTCATTAGACGAGTTCAAGCAAACAGTAAAGAAGGACTCTGAAAACTGACTTCCTATGTGGTTAGTCCCAGTAAACTGACCTTCACATCCCTCAGGGTTGTTTCTGTTCAGGTTCCAATATCCAGGTTTGCACATGTCACAGATTCTGCCCATAACTTTGTCCTTACATTCACACAGTAGACCAGTGGTCACAATACCACAGCCTCCAAGAGGATAACCCGGGATTTCTTTCGCTCCATCAGGATTGCAGTTACAAACTGAATGTAAATTATCGACACACAGTTAACAAACGGATGTTCAGAATGTGTTTTTAATTCATTAGAGGTAAATAATTTTATCTCAGAATATATAAATTATCGACACAAGGATAACAAATGGTTCTTCCCAATGAATTTTTAATTCAGTAGAGATAAATGATTTTGTCTCAGAATAAAACATAAATAAAATCCAACAAGAAACTGTCCCCTCCCAGAACAAAAGAATTACACAAAAGTAACATGAAGGTGTCAAAACACAGCACATCTTCTTTAAACAACTGCAACATCATGTCAAAATGAGTTATAAACACCTGACTACTAACAGGTGGACCATGATTAAGAAGACAATACTTCAACTTTATTGAATGACTGGTTGGCAAAGAAAAGTCTTCAGCTAATACATCATATGAATAGGGTAAAACTGTGCTAGCAGGAAGTCTGTAAGTAATTTAAAAATAGCTGAAAATGTAGCTGGGTCTTGTACAAACTCAAAACATAGAAATAAGAACATTAATAACTAACAGGAGAAAATGATGTATTCAAATTTCTTACATATATTGCACATACACAACATAATTTACATCATTAAATACTCAACTCCCACCTGAAGACAATGTAGAGAACTGTCAGTCTATTTCCAAACACGTATGACGGACACTTTATACCAGGCCTGCTTACCTTCACACATAGGATAATTATAGAAGTTCTCTCCACATTTCTCACACATAACACCAACAAAATTGCTGCGACAGACACACTGTCCTGAGAGCTGGTCACATGACTGACCAAGTGAGCCATAAACATCACAATTACAGGCTGTTGACAGAATGAAATATGGTACATTGGCTTTTTTGAAGTCCATGATGGTACATCAAATCAAAAGTTAATCATTCCCTGAGTGACTTTTTTTTTTTTTCAAACAAAACTTTTTACGCCGGTGTATGTCAATTTTGTCATGAATTATCTACCATAATGCTTTCAATATCAATTTTGCCAGGATTTCCTGGAAGCCAAAATTTTAAAAAATAATGAAATGCAAAAGGGAACAGCTTTTGCCGAAGTCTGTTAAATAAATGAAGTACTTAATAATGGATATTATATTACATCAATAAAAAATAAATGTAGTACTTAATAATGAATGTTATATTATATCAATAAATATGCCAAAGGCGACAAATAATTTAAAATAGTAAGACTGACTCTGGAAGGATGCATTAATGACAGAACAAAGAAAATAGAACAGGTACAGCTGCTCACGTGTGCACTGTGAATATTTGTAATAGCCAGGGGCGCAACGGTCACAGTTCAGGCCACCAAAGTTAGTCTGGCACCTACATTGGCCATTCTCTGCACAGACTGGGCTTAGAGATCCTGGCTCTGCACACTGGCATTCTGAAAACATATCAACATGCTATTTAAAATAAACTCATGGTATCATTTAATCAAGAGGAAATTTCTGGATACAAATATGCTGTCAATCCTATTACAAACATTTTGCTAACTTTCCTATCATCATTTAGAGTTAACCCTTAAAAGAAGATAGGGTTGAGGGGGGACATGGTGGTCAAGAAGACAAGGTGCCAGGTTCGAATCCCAATCAGTGTAGGCATGTTAGAATTAGGGGATTTTTCTCACATTTTCCTGTCCCTGATCCTATGGTAGGTAGGATCGAGCACCTAGTCTTCTTGGATAAGGACAAAAAATTGGGAGAGCCCATGTGCACATTAAGATACCTTGGCAGTTGGAAATCATAAAGAGCAGGCTGTACAAGGCCACTGCCACGGACAAATTCTGAAAATGATCCCTACCACAAGTAAAATATAACAAGAAAAAGTGAAGCGTAAATACCAAGGGCAGCAAACTTCCTAAAATAAAGACCTAAACACAAGATAGGGTTAATGATCGGCCCAATTATTTTACAGCGAAACAGACAATGAGGTCATGTCATGGTCTTGTGACCAATCAAAATGCTTGGTTCATAAAGTCTATCCATCGTTACATATCAATGGTGAATCTTCCTGCCGTTGTAAACATATTCTCGTTTTTGCCATGTGAACCCCCATCTTTCTAGATGGATAACATCCAAAAACCACCCCTGTCTCCAAAGGGTTAAAAAAGAAAAGTGCCCACTGAATAACCTTCACCCTAAATTCTTTTCATGTTCATCATCACCAAGAGACTTAAACGAACATATTCAACACTGTAAAGTATATCATAAATTGTATTTTTGACCTTTTCTGAATGAATGGAACCATTGCAGACCTTTCAATGACCTTGCAAACTTTAAATTTCTCATGCAAGAAGAGCTGAATACTACTGCTACTGAATCCAAAATATCTATCTGACAAATGAAGATAAATTCCACTAAAAATTCATGGTGTTTCAGACTTTCTACTTACCTTGACAAACTGGAAAATTGTAGAAGCCTTGCATACAACGGTCACATCTGTCTGTTGTGTAGTTGGGTTTACAAAGGCATTCACCACTGTCCTTGTCACAAATTTCCTCCTCTGTTCCGGCAGGATCACAGTCACAATCTGCAAAGATTACAAATATTTGATTCTTTAAATGAACAATGTGGAACCCAATTTTAAGAACTGTTTATAATGCTCACAGACACGCTAGAGAATGGCCAAAATATAGCAACACTTTTAATTCTCTCCTTTACCAATGAAACTTGGGACAAGGTTTTGCTTCAGTAAATTTGGTGCATAGTTACAACCTTAGGAGGAAACGAAAAGAAGCATGACCTGCATTTAATTTCTACAGGAGGATCAGGTGAACCAAGAAAACGGCAATCAGAAATTTCTACTCACACTGGCAGCGAGGAAAGCCATAGTAACCATTAGCACATTCTCCACAATCACGACCACCAAAGTTGCCCTGACACCTGCACTGTCCTGTTTCCAGATTACACACAGTGCCGGGAGATCCAACAGGGTTGCACTCACATGCTGAAAACAATGAAAAAAGAGTTAGCCACAAAACCAGGAAATTCAAACAAAACCTTTCTGCAAAGTAATTTACCAAATGGTGGAAGGAAATATTTAACTCACTGAAGACCAGCCCTCCAGAGCGGAACAACTCTTAAAGACCAGGGGTTTTGGGGCGTATTTCAAAAAATTCCCACAACCACATTTATTCACCAATCCATTCCATACTTTGACACATAACAGGTTTTAAATTGAACAATGCAAAAAACAAAACTAGAATAAATTTATTCAGATAGTTTTTTTTTCATGAATTTTCTAAATTTGGCAAGTTTCTTTGTTTCGCAAAAATTTCTGGCCTCTGTGTATTGTACTGATGACCTAATAAAAATGTCAAAAAAATTGTATGAAAGTGTCACAAGTGTTTGAAAGTAATGTTATTATTCACCTTAGTCAACAAGAACAAGACCTACTACTGGCTTTCAGTGCACTGGCCTTAGCCTTAGCACGATCGCTGGTACTGGGAGGGCTAGATATAGAATCTGAGTCAGAATTGCCCTTCCCAGGCACAAATTCAGGATCTAGATCTGAATTACAGGCTACATCTCCCTCAGATTCATCACTGGTGTCTTCAAACAGCTGGAAAATGTTCATTTTCTTGCGTTTTGAAGCCATTGTCTAGATCTAATGATCAGCTGTGACAGATCGCGCAACTGACGGAAGTTCTTATTTCGACCCGACATAGAGTGATAGTTTTTCAAAAAACGTTTTTTAAAAAGTTGCCAGCCAAACCCGCTGAAACTTTCAACGAAACAAGTCAAGATGTTAAACTGCCGCAGAGAACCAATCCCGTAAGCATTGCGGGAACAGTGCAGGGGTTAGAAATTTTATTCATGTATCCCGCAGGCGGTGCGGGATTGGGCTTATGCGTCAATTTAGGTATCCCGCAACTTGTGCGGGAACGGGCGTCAGTGAGTTAATAACATGGTATACATGTCCATGTTACAAGCATCAATAACAATTAGAAAAAAAACAACATTAAAAGCACAATTAAAAGATATTACATATTTATTTGATACATTGTATGATCATGATCTCTAAGTCACTTCCCCCTCAAAAAATAAAATTACGAAGTGGTAAGTAATGCACAACTGCGATTGTGTCCAATATGCTCTTGAAAAATCTGGGGCACTGTCTTACTCTTGCAATAAGTCAGCTTTTAGCAACGTAACTTGCCAATTAACGTTACTTAAGGACCATATGTTTCACATAAATTTCCCATTCTATCAAACAAACCAAGCACTATGATTCCACATATGAAATTGTTTAATTATAATAAAAACAGAAGAAAAAGAACAAATAATACCACAAAATAAGAATGCCCGAAATTTAAATCAAAATGGTAAGTAACAACCTGGATTGGTTTATGTACATATTACATATATATTTTTAAATAATATAAGGTTTAAAATATAATTAATAACCAATATAGTCATTTGGGATACAGTTCACAATTTAATGTTATTACATTATATTAGTTAACGGTGCATAATGAATGGAATGTTCCTGGGCAAGGAAAAAAAAACAAAAAAAACGTACGCCTGCATTCTGGAAAGTTGTAATAGCCCTGGGCACACATATCACATTTGTCTCCTGCATAGTTGTACTTGCAAGGACATCTGCCAGAACCAACTGTACAAACTGAGCCCTCAGTGCCATTGATGTTGCACTCACATGGAATGCAGTCTGGGTAACCATAATAGCCAAAGTTGCATCTGATGACAAAATGACTATAATGTTATCTCTGAAGCCTTCCTCTCATATTACAGGGGGAAAAAAATGGCTTTCCCTTCCTGTCAAAGCCAAGAGACTGACACTCTATCAAAAATAAATAACATCTTCAAAGCTGATTTCCTACGTAACCATGTATCAAATAACTTGTTTCTAATACATAGTTTTGAAAAAGAGCCCCATAATAGACTTAAAATCTGAGACACTCATTGACAGTTAAGGTTAGATTTTTAAAAAAAAGGTTAAAATAAAATACAAGTATTGTTTTATAAGTTTTATTACAGTATGTTATATCAGTTTTTCATTCAAAATAGCCATGAAAAATTCAATGACAAACATGTTGCATGAGTCAGGATAATAATCTTGAAATACTTACATCCAGTGATATTTTCCATTTCAACAGCAAACTGGTACAATTTTTTTTTCTTTTGGACTATTTGAAACAGTCATTCAAAGGAAGCCTTCCATCATCAAATTAGGCCAAGAATAAAAACAATGCACAGATACGAGTATTAAGACATGAGCATTGAGACTGTGACACATCTTGTGCTCTTAGCACCATAATATTTCTAATGGAGGTCATGTGTACTAGCAATGACGTAAAACTTGTAAGATTTAAAAATCACCGATTTCTGTGCTGTAACATTAGCCTGAGATTATAAAATGATTTCACCTGTCACAGTTGACACCAGCATACTCTGGTCGACAAAGGCAACGCCCAGAACCTTCCTCACACTCACCAGTGGAGACCCTCAGATCACACACACATGCTGAAAGACAAAACACATAATGCTTACTCATGTGTACCTGTGACTCCTTACAAAACTGTCTGAACTTTCTTTTTTCATCAATCGTGGTATTGGTGTGTTTTTACCACCTACACACACACACATATGCGAGCAAGTGTGAGCAGCAATTTTTAGTCATTGCCTGTTTAGAGAAAGGAATAACTAGCCAATAATCGATTAAAACATAAAAATACCTAAACCAAAATTCTGAAAACAAGCACTGAATCTAGATCTAGATCTACAGAGGGTATCTACTGACTTCACCTGCCGTAGAGTACTATGAAAACAAGTAAATTCCACATGACTGAAATAGAAACTTACTTCAAAATACTTTAGTGCCTAAATATTCAATGCAGGTTAGATCCCTTTAGATCAATAAAGCCTTAAAAATCTCCATGACTGTCCTTCTCCTAAAGTCAACTCCATCTGAACTTAATTCTTCACACCATCCTCAATTTCTTTAGGTCTGAGGTTTTACTGATGTACTCTGGCCATATACCTGGTCTAATTCTGAAATGTTAGTCCTAAAACAGCTTAGCACTGACATGAAATTTGAAGAACGAAAGCAAAAGTGTATTTTTATCTAGCCCTTCACATGTGGTCAAGTCATCATTTTCAGCATTCCCAATTTTAGCATCGTGAATTAGTTTCTGACCTCCACCTTTAAAACCATCTTATTCGGTGTCAGAAACCTATTGAAGCTGCTGATGGTTGGAATCTCAGGTCGGAAAATTGATTCGCCATCAGACTGTCGGAATTCCACTCTTGTTTGAAAACTTACAGGCATACTCACATAGCACTCTTCTTCTATAGAGACCAACCATTTTACTTTTGCAACATTAAGAAGAGAAAAAAAATTATGCCTGAGAAAAAAAGGCACATTACTGGGCTTCTACTTACGTCTACAAGCGTCAGTGGCATTTCTAGGGACATCATATGGCCGATAGTAGCCTGGAACACACTGCTCACAATTAATGCCCATTGTGTAGTCCTGTGATAAAACAAAAATGACAAAGGGTATATTTCATCGTTCAGAACTGGAAATTAGAAGTGTATGTTTTAAAATACATTCTATGGTTTGTGACTGAGACATTGGGTGAAAAAATACAAAAAAAAATACCATCTACTGCTTTCTACATACATTAGAAATGACAAAATCCATTTTGAAACATTTTCTTTTAAGCCTGGTCCTGCGCAAGCTCCTGCCTGCAATCCTGGAAGTATGCGAGGCCACTTTAGTGTCCCTAACCTTGCAACCCTAGCCCAGTGGGGGGCCTTTTTTCTGGCATAGCAAGCAGCGTCTCCTGTTTGTTTACTCACTTGCTCCCACTGATTGATTTTTTCATGCTGGTTTTGCTAGCTTATCTAACCTGTCACTCCTACTATATCCAACAAAATGGTATCGTCGGATTATGCTTATTAAGATGGAATGTAGTAGGTATTCATCCTACACATGTAACAATGCTGATGGTCAGAAGTTTGAACTGGAGAAAAATCTACAGGAAACCTTTGACTTGATGCTGGTTGTTATCTACATGCGATATGATAAGAAGGGGGCCATCTAGTTATTTGAGAAATCATCCTATGTGTAATTATGAATTCCGATTTTTGACCAGGGGAAATGCTGAATAAGGGTGTCTGTCGCTAGGCTTTTCATCAGGCAAAACTATTGAGAAAATTACCAACTTTGTTGTTGGTCATTGTCTTTATCTGATGTGATAAATGGAGAGATATTCTGTTGCTTTCATTAAACTGCTTTTAAATTATATATACTCTATGAGCAGAAAACCAAATCTTTTGTCAAAGTCATTAACCCCTTGCCTGCCACACAGATTTCCACCCACATGCCGGGTGCAAAAGGGGACAAAACAGGGACAAAACAAGCAAATCTCAAAAATTACACACCATAAATCCCATGCTTTCAAAATAATAGGCAAATGATGCAAGTAAGTAGGGGAACCAACTAGTAAATACAAAACAATCATAATTCGGGAATTGTCTCCACCACACAACAGGCCCAGAACAGTTCTGGGCGCGCACACACACACAGTCTGTCTGCCTGCCTGCCTGTCTCTCTCTCTCTTTCTCTCTCTCTCTCTCAATACAATTAACTAATTAAATGCACAAAGCTAGCTATGTTCAACCCTTACTCGGCAGTTTTGGCAAACTCCTCCTCCTTCATATTTGCCATGGATGTCAATACTCTGTCTGTTTTGAGCAACTTCTTCAACAAAGATACACTCGCTAGAATGGCCGTAACACTCACAAGCTGTAAAAATAATAATAAATATATAATATATACATATGCACATTATATTCATCATATCAACAATATAACTTTGCTGTTTACTTTCAATTCACTAATTTATATTCTGAAAGCCAAGTAAGGACACATCAGTCTGAAACAAAGAGGTCAATCACTTTTACGCAAACCAGCTTCCCTAACACCATAATGGGCTCAAAATTGGAATTTATTTTCACCTTTTTACAAGCATATATATGCCAAACTTGATAATGGTAATCCTCATACAAATGCAACCATAATGAATAATATGACAAAACAATGTACAGTTACCACCATTTTCGTAATTTCCATGTTAGAAAAATTTATCTGCACAATTCCTGGTTGGTTTGCTCTAATTGATGGTTTTGCCAAAGTAATTTTGGCTAATCTTTTCCCAGATATAAATAAAAAAATTTCTCTAAATTCTAACCATACCACCTAACAACAGCGTCTTATAGGAAGCCTTGGAATTTCTGAATAATAATAAAGGGCCATCCATAAAGTATGCATGCTCAATTTTGACTTTTTTTTTCTTTTAACACCTGCTCCCAACTTAGAAAGATCAATGTCCTTGATAAGACCTTGATGTTTTAAAACTTTACTTTTAGTGGCAATTTGCATGGGTTATTGTCTGTTTCATTAGATATATAGCCTATGTTCAATTTTCCTCCTCCTTCAACTTTTTTGTTAAAAACAAGTAAATAAAACCAAACCATTCTCTGCCTTATTAAAAAGCATGCTATACTCTCAGAGACCGTCCACCCTCCCCCTTTCGAGCTTACTTAAACATAATTTATAGATGGTCCTTGGTGCAATAAATCTCGGAAAATAAAAGAAATGTAATTCAGTAGGGGATAAAAGTGTTATGATTTTTTATTTAAAGGCCTGTATTAGTAATATGTCTTCAGCATGCTAAGACAGTCCACCTGCTTTGTCAGCACTGGGTTACAAATATGTACTTGAACTTTCATTGATTATGATCGGCAGTTTCAAGTCTATGGTTTATTTACATGAGACTTGGAACATACACATTTTCACTCCATTTCCACCCCATGGTGATGATGAACTCTTTAACCCTTCCGTGTTTCTGTTCTGGCTACTGTGAAGCGCTCTAATGGCCGACTTCCTGGCTATGCGGCCACCCTGATTTGTTTACATATTTCAGCCCTATGGCCGCCGCTGCTGCGTGCCTTTACTAAATTGGAAATTGTAGCCCCCATGTCGCATCTATGATAATGAATTTTGGCATACTTACTGAGAAATGAATGAACTAAAAGATGAGCCTATTTACATTGGAATGCTGAAATCTGCTTGTTTTTGTGAACGTGAAATGCTGAACGGGGATGTATGACACTATCTCTGAGACAGATGGACAATACACGTATTACACACTATCGCATCCCATCCCCTTTGTTATCCAAGCACACGACACTACCCACACAAAGGCACCACGCTAGTACATGCATGTACTATGTACTACAAATGTGTGCCGATCAATCATAGGTGCCACCCAGGAATTATGAAAATTATAATTGAAGATGTCAACCCTCCATGTTGTGTTCCTCGTCGTTGGGTTTCAGTTTTAGATGTGTCTCTAACCACAACAACAATGATGGACGCATACCTCCTGCTTTTTCACTGCTGGGCAAACCCTATCAAAGAGCTAAGGGAGATTAAGAGCAGCGTCTTCAGCAGAAGGCAGATTTCTAGACAAGCAAAAGCTAGACTGGAAGAGATCTGGGAGAGACTGAGAGAGAAATCTCTGACAAAGGAAGGCAAAGAAAGAACGCAGCGAATCGCCAGCACCCTTTTTGCAGAGTTAGAAAAAAGTCAAATAGTGGAAAGCCGCTATATAGCAGAAAAGTGGCATCTATGATCAATACATGATTTAGGCTTAGAGGGAGGAACAGGCCTGTTGGATGACCATGTGTAATACAATACATTACTCGTAGGCCTAACCCACGCTTTACAGTTCAAACTGGGTCAGTGGGCATCTGAAGATACCTTGTGATATCATTTACTATTTATAGCTATTCATGCACTGTTCTTCCTCTCAAAATTGTATACAAAACAGAGGTACACTGGCCGGCCGGATACGGCCGGGTTGAACACATGGCAGCATTATAGACAAAGCCGGATTCGGCCGGGTTGAACAAATCGCAGGCCATATTTAATGGCCTGGTTCCGCTGGGTTAAACACGAAAGGGTTAATTTTCTTGTCATGACGGTATCAGAGAGTGGTTGAATACTTCGCCTGATGTCAATTATGGAAAATCAACGTGACTTATACAAACATGACATACGTTCACACATAAATGGCTGGTTTATCAAGGCTCGTCGCCACTTCTTCTGCACAAATCCTGGACAACAGTATTCACATTTCTCTCCACAAGTGTTGTGCTGACAGACACAAATTAATTTATTTGTGTCTGGATTGCGTACATCACAAGTTTCAGCATGCCCATTGCACACACAGCGGCCACCAATAGAAATGTCCTTGATACTGTAATAATACTGCAAAATAACATAATGCACTTTCAGACTATTCTAAATGATTTGCATCTTACAATCATCATGTTATCATGATCTTTTGCTTTTAAAAATGTATGAATCTACTCTGGGTAACAATTCCAATGTCTACACTAGCGTGCAGGCACTACATAAATAGGCAAACTGAGAGAGTCGTCACCATAAAAACAATTCATAGACATACATTCTGATACACCTTTTTACTGAAAAATTAACAATACAGAAAGCCACGGCAAATCATGAGTGTTCAAGGTCAAGTAAGTCGCAGCATTACAACCTAAAATTTAAAGCCAGTTTTTTGCTTAACTGGCCAGAAAAATTACAGTAATAAATAAGCTTTTTCAAACATAAGATCATAAATTTCATTTTTTTGGCTGACCAACATGCACTTTGGACATGTCATTTTACACTGACACTATTGCAGAATCAATACTCACTCTCCTGGTCACTGTAGGATCTTGCCTAGCTACTGCCATCAAGTGACCCAAGAGAGTCTTTGTGCGAAGAAGCCTCAGCTGAACATCTGTAGCCCTTGTCCACTCTTGAAGCTCATCAGCATAAGAAAAATTCAGAGCACTGGGGCGGCCATTCACCAGAGAAACAACAATCTAGAAAGAATACCAGTTGAACAAGCATAACTTTGACGAAACAACCAAACAATATAGATGAAATAATAGATCAAAATGGCTCACTTTCAATTTTTTTGATTTGCTCAGGATAGAACTTCTGATTTTATTTTCTCTGGAGAAGAGTACAGTCATTTAGCTTGTCTTGTAAAAAAAATGTATACCTTCTTTTTTTCTTTACTTCAGAATGAAATTTCAATGGTCCTGGGAAAGTATTCATTCATTCTTGAAGAACATGGAAGAAAAAAATATGGAGAAAACCCTACTTCTCCATTGCTGAGAGGCACCACTTTTGAAAATTCAGTGGTGCAGATGATCTGATCGTCCCTGCTTAGCCTCTCATCTGCTGGAGTGTTAAAGAAGTTGATGCAATCACTTGGTGTGTCAGCAAAGTAATGCCATGGTTTCCAAGTCCGTCCAAAATCTTTTGACCTTTCCAACACCCAGACACCTGGTCGAGGAGAGTTAGCCATCTTGATGAATACATAAGCCACGTGGAATTCCTGAGGGGAAAAAATAGTATTTTAATTACTTAAGACACCACATGAGGACAAGTTTACCAGAGCATGTCAATGCAAAAAATGCTATGAAGTCAAATGGTTCACTGACCTGCACTCACAAGTGGTTGTGGCTTGAAAATAAGACCCCTTCTCTCCCATCCTTCTTTTCCATCCCAGTCTGATTTATATTTCAGTGCCAGCAATGTTATAAATAAGAGTCAGTAATAATTGGTAACAATGAGGTAATACATCAACAAGACTCCTCTGAATTTGTCCCATATACCACTTTTATCCTTTTTATAGCAACTATTCTCTCTGGCCTATGCACTTCCATTTGTGTAAACAAATGCAAACATTTTAGCCCATTTCTAAATGCATCAATGGCGAACAAAAATTTGCAATGTAAACCTGCAAACTGGTAATATGAACTCCCTGGAGTGAAAGGATGTGAGGTGGGGAGGGGGGTGAACAGGAGAAAGAGAGGATCCCAGTAAATATAGAGCCCTGTCTGTTTAGCCTATTTTAGTATCACCACATCAACCTAGAATAAAATTTATGTTATCTCTAGGTCTAATTAAAAGGGTTGCACATTCCTCAACTGTTCAGTTCCTCCCCATTCAACTTTGGTCTTGAGTAAGATGTGTAAATAAACAGACTTAATCTGGTATAGAAATACTCATCCAAACTTCAAGTTTATACAGCATAGGTGCAGGCCTAAGAATTCATCATCCATATCTTCTCATCACTACCTCTTTTATGTCTTAGTTTTTCATTCCCATTCCCCTTGCCACAGGTGATTCATCCCTTCCCAATCTTATTTTCATCCTTTTTTGTTAACCACCTCATCTGCATCTTTGTCTTGCTCTTCATTCTTCCCCTTGCTCTTCCTCAAACATTTTTAAGGTATTTTTTCCCTCACATTTTGCCCCCCCCCCCCCCCCCCCCGGACAGATCGACAGTTGGGCACTTGTGATGAGATGAGCAGGGATTTTAAAAAATTCCTGTTTAAAAATGTTTTCTGACCCTATTTTTGTCCCCCTCAAACATGGGACCATTTGCTTGTAAGATATCCCATTCTTTTTCCACTTTGTCTTCCTCGGCCCACTCACCCCACCCCCTCCCTTTCTTCCATTCTTCCTAGGGTGAAAAGCATTTGGGTAGAACACTCAAGCTCATACCAATTTTGTCCTTATCTCCTCAAATTTGAAAAGTTAATGGGAATCCCCTTATCCCTCTGACTCGTGACCCAGGGTGACGAAAAGATTAAAATAATGTTTGTTCTCCACAATCCTTGCTCTACACAGATTAACACATCCTGAGTGTCTAGATATCACTGGCAGATAAAACTGATACCTAGGGCGTGACAATCTGAATACTCAATTTATATACAGTTCACTACAGTAATGCAATATCAACTTCACATTATGGTCAACTGTCTGCCACGTCTGACCTGCTTTGGCGGTAGCAAAAATCTCATTATGTCAGGATTTACTTTACCGGGAATGTAAGCATTGTTCTGAATTCATTGTAGCTGATCAGCACATCACTATCAACCTGCTGCAATGCTTTGGCAAACTAATAATAATGTTATAAATTATTTGGCAAACTATTACATGACTAATTATACACAGTCGATTTCTCATCTTCCTGTCCAACAGAAACAATAAATTTTAATGCAATGACAAAATTCAGAACACTACATCAGTACCTGAGCTCTATTATCTGGGTCCTGTTAGGTTACATTATTATCCTGTGTTCCGCCGATTTAAAAAAACAACAACTGGCCAGCCTTACCATACATTAAAAAACATTCATAGCAAAGTTTTATGCTTTTTTTATGCAGTTTTTTATTTGTGGAATGTGTCTGCTTGGATGATTGTATCTCGAACTTTTATAACTTGACTCACATTAAAACTGCCAGGAAGAAGACCACTTAACTTGATGTGATTTTGCCTGCGCGCGGATTTAAGTGTGTAAACCCCCCCCCCCCACCCCCACAGGGATGCAAATAATATGTATAAGAATATATAAGAAGGTAAGCCTTAAAAACTTTACACAGATGACTGAACAATGCATATTCTAAATAAAGGGAACATCATTGCAAAGTCCCATATGGCTTTTAATAATTATTATTCATGTACCAGATGTATCCCCTGTCAACTCCAACCAAACCTGGAAATCCAAACTGACACAACAAGAATAACTGACAGCATAAGAAAGACAAGTGGTGGGGGGGGGGGGCGCGCTTAAGCGGAAACTTCCGAACAATGAAAGAATAATCAGATTGCAGAAGGTAAATATTTTCACAGAGCTGATGGAGCAGTCTCAACTGAAGTGCTGTTGAGTGGCACTCAAGATGAAACGCTAACCGGAGGCTGTTTATATTGCCCCATTTTCAAGACCTCTGTGTATTTCAGTTTCACGCATCTCCATCCGTTTGGCGTCAAAAAAGAAATCTTTTATGTATTTCTTCTTCACAACTCCAATGTCTGCTTGACAAACGTCTACTGTCAATTTCCTTACAATTGGGCGGGCAGAAATGCGATGGTCAGGACAGGTAGCCTATTATTCAACATTGATACTTAACAAATTCAATAATTCATCTGCTCGGTCCTGTATGATCAGCATCATACGCAGACTTTTTTTTTTTCGTGTACCGGTATGACCTGCAACCTAAACACATTAAGGGACTCGGCTTTTGAGCGTGCTGTTAATGTTGTAGCAAAGGATTCTTTCATTATGTGAGTGCTCGTATATGCCGTGAAACAAAGTCATCAATTCTTTTAAGTTCTTTAAAGGGGGAGGATGGCAAAACATACAACAGTGGAAGAATTACAAAGATATAAAATATATGACTATCCCGGACTTGCTGTATTCTGTTGTCTTTATAAATCGATGGAATAATCTTGTCACATTTCCGACCAAAAGACGGGGGCAAAGAATACGAAGGCACAGTGAAAAGGTCGGGCGAAAGTCACCAGGGGGTTCTTTGAGTTGCTTCTACTATATTATTCCTCTTCCATCCACGTAGTCCACACTGAACGCAGACAGGACTGTGCTGTCAAGGCAATATTTGAGCTGCACGCAGGCACTACCTTCATATTTCTGTAACTGCTTCTTCTCAGGTAAAGTGCAAAACAAGCCAACATTTTCAAGTAAAGTTGGCGATATCCCAACGGGAGAGAGAGAAAGAGTGCCGGGGCGAACAGCGACCATGCACTGAAATTTGAGGACAAACCGATGTCGAGGCCACACCAAAGGGGATATGGAAGATGACTCCGCATAACCCATCACCTTACTTTAAAAAAAAAAAAAAACACGTTTCTCTCCCCCGTAAACTCGCAGAACGTTTTGACTCACCTACGAGCTTCCTTCCAAGACACGAACGTGAGTTTTGAATTCCTTCGCTGGTGCAGGTTTGAAGTTTTTGTGAGTCCCACGCAAACCGATATCTGTCACAGCAAGCGGAGATCGGGAGGCAGATGCCTTACAAAACGTCTTTTTTTCGGAGTATAGGCGTTCGCCTGTGGCCGAGTGAGATGACAAAACGCCTTTAAGTTTACAAAAACGCCTTTTCTTTTCGAAATATCATCACAGTATAATTACTTCAGCACCAATTCAAATAAAACTTTACACAAAGTTAAAAGACATCACAACGTGCCATGCCATTTCAGTCTACAAAAAAACTGCATTTTGTTTGCTACATTTAAATTTAGCGACCGCAAAACTAAATCGCGATTTTCTCGAAACAGCATTTTCAGGTAAACTGCGTTTTGTCAAATCACGTTAGCAATGCCTAATCTTCCATTAATATCATAGATCCGACGTCCCTGGCATCCTTCCTGAATATTAATTCTGCCACCAGAGAGGGTCAAGTTATTCTCTGCAGGCTTTGACATAGTTGTATCTCAATTGAAATTTCTACTTCAGAGGTAATTTGTGATATAGAATTTCAATACTTTAGAGATGGCATAGCATTACTTTGGGCAAGAGAATACAGTTAACTTTATAAAAATTTCATAATATGATACCAAATGGTGGTCAATATGTCGACCCGTTCGTAAGAGTTTATTTGGGTCAGTTTGAAAAAGAAATCAAAGAGTGATATCGCAGTTTTGATGGAATAGTTATTTCTTATTATTCAGCTACTTTAATCTTCTGATATATCCTCACACCACTGGCAATAAAACTGGTCGCATCAACTTGAAATTTTCTCTATCACGAGGAGAATATTACTGACAGTCTTTTTGTGTCCACTATGTAAATGGAAAAAGTACATCATTTGCCGGTATAATATTAATTATTGCATCTCTGTCACATCAATACAGTTTTGTCCTGTTCAAAGCCCACCTGCTTGGAATAGATACATGCCGGTGTCGGTACGTTGGACAGGGAAGTCTGCAGAGCAGGTGGTGCACACGCAAACACAGAAAGAATGGCCAACAAAGGGCCGATTCGAGTGTCAACAATACTGTGAACACCGACAGTTCAAAGGCAGCAAGCCATGTTCTAAAATGACAATGCTGGAGCGACAACAGTGATGGTCAGAATGTCAGTCCGACGCGGAAATTCGTGCTTGGAAAAAAAAAGGGAAGGTATAGGGGAAAGTAGGAGTGCGGGGAAAGAATTAAAAAAAGAAGCAGGACATGTTAGAAAGTGAGAACTGGTGAAAAAATGAAACAAACAGGAAGGAAAAAGCACCAGAGAAACACGCGTGAGAAATGAAAGAACCTCTGATGTCCAAGACCTCGCTTATCAGTGCAGAAGGCCATGCTTTTATTTTATTATTATTACGTGTACCCTATACAATAATCATTTCACTTTCGCAGCCGCATTCACCTCGAACACTGAATAAGAGTGATGACGAGAGCTTGAGAAGTGGGCTCGAGGTACGACATGAAGAAGGGGGCCATAATTTAGTTGTCAAGACGTTTTAAGGCGCTGGAGAGAAGTGAACCATACAAAATATGATAAGAAAAAAAAAGGGGGGGGGGGGTAGAGGGACAGACCCAACACCACATAAAACTATTATTTTCAAACGAATCCGGCTCACCCTTACTATGAATGGCTTCCTCGCTCTCATTCATCGAAGGCAATGTACAACAGCCATGCTTGGACAGACAAGATCACCTTCTTTAGCGGTGGTAATGGGGGTGTTGATTAAATCCTCCGGCACAAAATAAAAAGCCAATTCAGACAAATGCATTTAGGCAGTATGAAACAAATATCTATTATATATTTCAGTAACTTGCAACCTTTGGCATGACTAACTGGCCAAACTATACACTCTTCAGGCCTTAAATTTGGCATTGAAGGTGGCAATTGAGATAAGGAAGATGATGGCTATAATTAAAAGTTGTTTACTTCAAGCATGTATTTTTTAAAAATAACAAATGTTCATTGCTATGTAACATCTGTATTTTTGCATGTTTGTTTCGTAATGTATAGTACCGTGCATGTCATAAAAAGTAACCGTATCAAGCGTTCAGTTTGGTGCGTAATGTTCTGGTGCGCAGGGGTTCTGAAGCAAGACCCTAGATTATTACTTTTATTATATATGAGAGAGAGGGAGAGAGGGGGGGGAGCACATTATTGTTTATTCTGGGCAATGCCCGGTTGGTCATCTAGTATGAGATATGTGAGAAAATAAAAGTCGCTTAGCCACTTACTTCCATGTACAGAAGCAGAGTGGCTTAATAAAACATGGTGACTGAAATGGACCCCTCATCTAGCCTTCACGCAATATCTGACTTGGACTTTACTGGCAGATTGAGACACTCCCTGGTGACAAGCGATATTTCCTGATTTTTTTTTCTTTAATCTAACACTGGGGACAAGTCAAGAATGTCTCACTGACATGCTGAGCTCTCCCAAAAATAAATTAGTGTGCGCTCTCTAAAGTCACTCTTGAGATTCCACCGCTGTCATTGTCTGGTATCTTCAGGGCCCGTTTGCATGCGGTTTTTCCTAATCATTACTTTAAAATTTGTTGATCAACCGCCAGCAAAAAGTAATTGTTGATGGGAGCGAATCATCACCTAAACCTGTTGTATCAGGAGTCCCTCAAGGTACTGTCTTAGGACCTCTTTTTTTCCTAATTTATATAAATGATATATCCAAAGATCTGTCCAATGCTACGTCGATCAGGCTGTTCGCCGATGACAGTCTACTGTATAGAAACATCAGAAGTGTAAGAGATGCAGAAATGTTACAAAATGACCTGAATAGACTCCAACAGTGGGAACAAAAGTGGAAGATGGAATTCCATCCTAAGAAATGTCAAGTACTTCGAGTGACAAACAAAATTAACACCATCAGTTTTGATTATACTATCCACAACATCAAATTAGAGGAAACAGAAACAGCTACTTATCTTGGCATACTTATTGATAGTAAACTTAGATGGAAACAACAGTATAGCACAATTAGTCGTATATGGAGTAATAGCTTTTTTAAGGAGAAATATCTCAGACTGTCCCATGGATGTTAAAGATAAATGTTATAAGACCCTTGTTAGACCAATACTCGAATATGGATGTAGCATCTGGGACCCCCATTGTAGAACTCATATAGATTATCTAGAAAAGATACAGAAAAGAGCAGCCAGATTCGTGACAAACAACTACAAATTTGAGGAGGGCAACACCAAGATTAATATGCAAAAACTTGGCTGGATGCCTTTAGAGGAGAGGCGGGCAAGAATTAAAATTACCAGCTTTTTTAAGGGTAGATGCGGTCTGATGGATATACCCATGGAACACATTGGGATTAATTTTAGTAAGACTAGGCGGAATAGCCAGACCTATGCCATACCATCGTCCAGTGTTGACGGCCACTTATATTCTTTTTATCCGAGCACGTTAAGGCTGTGGAACTCTTTGCCGGAGGACCTAAAATTGTGCAGTAGCCTAGACTCTTTTAAGACAAAATTAGAAAAGCACACGTTGAGAGCTAGCTACTGAATAGGCTGCATAGATATACTTATAAACCCAGTGCTAAGATTAATTGATCTGCTCATGGCCACAATCAGGTGTTTTTATAAGTTTTTATAAATCTAATCGACTCCCCCTTCTTACACCCTTATATGTATATAAATTTTTAACTTTCAAGGACACGGGCCGAGTCGCTTTTTAATGCATACTGGTGAGATACTCAAATCTGAGAATACCAGTCTTAAGGAAGAAGAAGAAGAAGAAGAAGATACATACTCCCGTTCATGTTGCTGTGCGTCTTTCTCGGAAAGCAAAGTTATAAAACCCGCTTGCCTATTACAATATGATTGTATATCAATGTCATCGCTGATATTAATTCTGAAGGCGTAGTGTCATCGCTTTTCCGAGGCCAGATTATGTCGCACGTTCAGAGTTATGCCGTGATATCTATATTAATAAAAGTGAAACCTTACGACAATTGCAGCGCGCCTTTCGCTACTCCTCTGTTAATGCTGATTCGGTGGCCCTCAGATTTTATACAGCGCTTAGTATAGACTGTCGTCGTGTCCCGGCACAGAAAATAAAAAAATAATTAATAACTCGCAGAACGTTTGTATTAGTTTCTAGGTTGCGACACATTGGCGTTCGATCTATTTTTTTCGGCAAATTAATGTAACTAAGATTGGTTCCGGTATAGACTGTATCACGCTCACAAAACAACTTCCGGTTAGGACTGGTTTGAATGACGAGATTGAGTTCTAAGACTATCAAGTATGAAACTTTGTGTGTTCTCAATGTGCCTAGACTAGGAAAAAGAAAAGGTCTGGAATTGGGAGATTGACGCTGCGGGGCCACAAGTACAGGTTTGTCTTTTCAATATGCCTAGGAAAATATTATAATTTTCCATTTACACATGACGTTATCACTTCCTGCGATGTGCAAACAAACTAACCGTGCGCAAATCATAGCCATTTGACGGATGCTGACGGGACGCACAGGACGTCAACGCGCAAAGGGAGGGCAGTAAAACGTATCTAAAAACAAACAAACAAACAAAAATAATATAAAGGTAAAGGTACTGGCAAAATGAAGCAGGTCCATAATAATCATCCAGAACTGAAATTAATGAATCGATTTATCCCGGGCAGGGCCGGGAACTCAGCTTGTAAGGTATAAAAACAAATATTTTGTTATGATGAGTTGTTCACTGTGGAGAGACATTGGTGTTTGCTGAAGAAAGTGAAAGTTTTGCTCCAAGATGCAGATAAACACTGCAATGAATTTGTTCCGCCGTTCGCCCACTTTTCATATTTATTTTATCTTTTTCCTTCACTGATGTACAGAGGTCTTTGTCTTATGCACCTACAGATTTATTGCTGGCTCACATTGTTGATAAATTCCATGTGGCACATTAATTACAGGTTTAAAAAAAAACAATGAAATGATTATAGTAATATTCGTCTGCCCATCTTATGGGACTGAGATGAATTTACGAATATATTATTCATCCCTTTTAAACCAAATGAAAATTATTCAGAACTTGGTTTTCTCAATAATTAAGATCATTCACCGAGTCGGCGGAATACGGGACACGATTCTGTAGCCGTGAAAAACGAAAACCCGCCGACGCAATATAGCTTAGAGAGATATTTTAAAGCGGAAATCCAGGAAAATTCGTTCAGAACAGTCCTGAGTTCTTGTAGGTGAGACGAAATCGGTGAAACGAAATCGGTGAAAAAGCAGATACCCCAGGCCAAGAAATGGCTGCTCCATCTCAGCAATTCAATGACTGCGCAAATCCCTTTAGGTCATACAATGCACACCCGTCCCCCGAGTGAAAGTCCTAACATTAACAACTACTGAATCACGGAAGCGTAAAACTCAGGCATGCGATCTTTGTGTAGCTCACTGGACCACCACAGTTAAACCTGTCAAAGGCCGTAATTAGAAGGTGGGTGTCCCACCAAAGCGCGGCGTAAGCGCCGTGCAGGATGCACTCTATTTTCACGTTTTCGAGAGACTTGCTGACCAGCTAAACACGGGAAGGGAAAACATATGAGACGGGAAGTTGTTGAAAGAAGGACAAACGAACAAATTAGACAACACTCTAGCCCCTAGAGATAAAGAACTGAAATGAGCCAACAGTTACGGTTTTGACAGGAGAGATTTATGATTATTATTTTTGCCGTATATGTTCCAAAATGTGATTATATTAAATTGATTTTATCATTAATTAGCGTTATTTCCTATGAGTTGAACGACAGGCAGACAGACCGATGGACCTATGCAATATTGGCATGCAGACAGACATATAGACACACTGACACATAATACACATGTGTAGACATGCATGCACGAACACGTGTAGGGGTGAGTTATGTAGCTTAGGTCGCATACATGTTCACATCTATCCTTGTTCATCGACATCTCTCCCCTGCCATAAAATAACAATAACAACTGGGCACATTCTCAACAACGTTTTGCTGCTGGGGACAATAGATTCGAAGTACGTATTTCATGGCATTTCTCACTTCCAGATCATTTCATTATAAAGAACAGGCGGCCAGGGAGTACAGCGCCCATCGCAGCAGCTTGATGTGTTGCCTTGCCCGCCTAGAACAGTTGGTGGTGACCACCTCTGTGGTCACAATGCTGACTAAGACCATTTAAAATGTAACAATGCCTCAGAGCTATGCAAGTGCTGTAATAGTGTGTACCACCGACACTGACAATACCATTCAGGTGCTTAACCCAACGGACTGTTGCTGTGTGAATGCATCCATCTTTCCTCACCGCAGTGACAGTAAAAGAGGCCCCCAGTGTGCTCCCCTCCCGCTTCCAGCACCGACTGCTAAAAGTTACGCTCACCATTCATGTCTCACCCCCACCCCAATCGCATTAAATATCCTCATCTACTACTCACTTCTCAAATCATTCTTTTAAAACTACACCGTGATGGAACATACACAACAGTCTTTGCTAGCAATCAGTTATCGTTCCGACATGAATATTTAACTGTCTAAAAAAATGAACCTGCTTTTATCCCCCCCCCCCCCCCCCCCCAATAATCGGCTGGTATTTGCTTGGTTGCAGGAAAACACACAGGAAAGTTTAAGAAAGGGAAGCAGAAAGACACAGAGACAGACACAGAGAGAGAGAGAGAGAGAGAGACGGAGCGGGGGGGGGGGGGGGGGGGCAGTCATAATTTTGTGTAATCATGCTGCTGTTAAAAGGATTTTGAAATGAATAGGTTACGTGTAAGTTGAGAGAAAAACCTCCGCGACTGCTTCTCAAAATGGAACACAGTGGTCATTGGACTGAAGATTGTCACTATAAATTTTATCTTTAAAAGTTTGTGGTTGTTTTTTCTTTTCTCGCCTTCAAACAGCCAGGTCGTATTGACCCCTCCCCCCCATATTGTTTCATGCCACGATGACTATGGTTTTTGAAACATGGTAATTACATTTCTGGTTCTGTCTGCAGGCGTTCAACAATAAGTAATAGTATTCATCTTAATATGACAGGACACACAGTTCCAGCGAAAACTCCTTAACTGTACAGACAATGTGGGCAAAACTCACACCAATATTCACAATCATGCCGGAACAAATCAGCAGCTGGGATAATGTGGGGGAATGTAATTAGGTCAACAGAAGCCGGCAGAACGTTGAAAAACGCCCCATTCCAAGCGTCTGGGATGATGATAAATCCGACCCCCTGACACGTGAACCATGCCTGAAAGAGATCTAGACTAGAGAGAGAGGGGCAGTACATCAGGGATGTTCAACCTTTAGAAAATGAAGGACACTTGCAAGTTGCATGAACTAATCATTACTTTGTCTTTCTTTCTTTATCCCTCGAGTTTCTAATCCATTACAAACACACACCAACTCTATGCAAGCTCTCATACGACGTACGCCATTAACGAGTTCTTACTGACAAACGTAGGTTCTGAAACATGTGGAGTCTCAAACTTGCTAACATATAAATGCTGATCTTCCAGTAATTCTCTCTCTCTCTCTCTCTCTATCTATCTATCTATCTATCTCACACCTCTGTTATGAAAACATACGAGGTTGTGATTGAGTTTAAGAGAAACAGGGCACCTTTACCACTGTTAAGCATTGACATTATAATGACAACGAAGAGGCTTGGGCGTGTTGAGCATTACCAAATATTTGGGCATACATTGTATCCACCATAATCTTGACTGGCGCACACATATTCGAACGTCCATTCAGGAACCCGTCAGAGAATGTACATGTACTTCCTGTGCAAGTTAACATCCTTTAATGTTGATAAAACATTGCTTTTCTTGTTCGAAACCATAATAACGTATACAGCATGGGGATGCAGTGCCATAGAAAGTTACAAGAACAAAATTAACAATACAATCACCAAGAAAACATGCGACATTACAGACACGGCATTTTTTAGTTCTGACTTGTGTAAAAAAAAATTTATACCCATCTTAAATGACAGTCACTATTCCCTGTACCATCACATTTCCATCGTCCAGGAGTAACAGATTAAAACACAAATCAAAACAAACAAAGAAAGATATTGAAGATCGTTTCTGCCCTCCACAATTCGCCTCAATAAGACATTTAGCTAGACGTGTGCCATGTACTAAGGTCCCATGCCATATTACTTCATGTAATAAGCCTGTTACTGAGTAATGATATGTTTATGTAAAGATTATTACTATGTGCTCTTAAATGCTCCATGAAAGTGAATTTTCCTCATGGGATAATAAAGTGTTTCTTATCTTATCTTACATTATAGTCCATTGTGTTCAGCACTCCACCCTTCCCCATCTTCTATTCTCTTTCTCACTTGGAAGGGTGTGTGCGTATGCGGGGGTCGGGGGGAGATTTCAAAAGTGTGTGAGTCAGCCAGCAAAAAAAGACTACAATTAAGAATTACTAACAAAAGGCTTGCTATGGTGCGTCCGGGATCTTCTGTTACTGCAAGCTCTGATATTGGCCCTCGCCGCAGACCTCACCGAGAATAGAACTGACCCAAAAACTAAAAGAGATGTTATGGTGAGCAACCCCTCGTGGATCAGTGCGCGTGAGCTGCAACCCCCGTTTGCCTTGCATCTTCTGATAACTGGCGTGTCAGTGGAAAGGAGCATGGCTTACTTATAGTACACGTGTACGTGGACGAGTATAAAGAAGGCTAGGCTTGATTCTACGTGAGGCACGGCACAACACGGCTAATGTTCTTGTTTTATCACAGCATAAGACGATATGGTGTAACGATGGCACTAATTGACTTTCAGCTGAGAAGGCGGCGCAACAGACGTCAGTGTCAGTCAGGAATCGCTTGTTTCAAAAACAACGGAAAATCAAGAGTAGAAGGGTATGCCTACATGATGAGAAAATACAAAACTTACATTATTCAATATTATTATCAGCCCCAAAAGAGATACTTAATGCAAGGCATCTGTAATATCCTACAGACTTAGTTAATGGGGACGAAGGGGGCGCAAAAAGAACAACACCTCCCACCGTAACAAAAGACAGGAGGATACAGAACTATGTACAAGACCAATAAAGGTTTGAACCAACCGGAATCAAAAGAGAGACAGAAAGTCCAAAAAAAGCGTGCTGTAGACGTTTGCCATTTGAGATGTCTTCAGATTTCATTTCCTTCACTTAAAATAATACTGTGTTTTACAGGGTATACAGTAATGCTGAATACATGTAATTATTTGTGGTGTTGATTTTGTTTTTTCTGACTTTGCCGGGCAAAACGTTAAGGACTGTCATCCTGACAAGTATTCGGTCCTAAACACCCTGCGCGACAACTCGATATCACTCGCCAACATATAAGAAACATACAGAGAATTAGTATTATTAGCCAGGAACGCGCGAGCGTTTGAAGGAAACGCCAACGAGGGTTTGGAGGAGTGCACAAACGCGGTTTCCTGTGATAAGTAGGACCACCGGAAATAGACTCCACTAGTGTGAGTCAAACCATCTGGAGAGGTAATTATGGGCGGTGCCTGTTGGCGATGAAACTCCGTTCAAGCGCGCATGCTTGAGGGAGGAAATCAGTCCTCTCGGATTCAAGTGGGACTGCTGATTTGACAAAATTCAGACGAATGAAATAATACAAATGCATGATCAGGGGAAAAAGCCCCATTCTACCAACTTCTGTATCATGTCTATTCCATCACCTCAGCAAAGACCCTGAACTGCTGTGCTGACTATTTCTGTGCCCACGAGGAATCAGATCATTTTACCCGACCTCAATTAATATCGGCACTGGTAACTGAACCCTCTATGTAAAGAAATAAGCTGAGAAATATGTATTACAATGCACCATTCTGATCAAGTGCTGACTGTAAACGCCAGCCACAACAGAGATGATGCAGGATTCCGTATGTTTGTGACATCTGATTCATCCAGCCAGCACAATGCTGTTTTTAAAAGCTGTAGCCCATAATGACTCTTTTATTTAAGAAATAATTCCGCGGGTTCAACCACCTGAGCTTCCACCTGCACAGACAGGTGTCTCGGCTGACTACCTGCTTAATGTTGTGTTTACTCAATGTTCATCACTCCAGTCTTTTTCCAGTTATCTGGGACACCTGACCTCACTAGACACTCTGGTACGTGACCTACCGGGTACTGAATTTTCAGTTTCTGGTCACAAACAGCCGGTCCCAACTCAAGCTGTAAGAAAATATTATCACAACTCTATAGATGCCATCATTTCGACGCTGAACTAAAGGAATGTTTCCGGAATGCTTCAGGGGGTATATCAGACAAACACTGCAGTTTTTTCCCGTGTGGGTACTGCTCCATTCTGATCAACTCAGTTCAAGAAAATGTGTGACACAATATTTACCACCTTCCCCTGTGCTTGACTGCATCTGTGGCCGAAAGGGATAATAATTTGTATGGCAAAATCTGCTGCAGCCGTGTTTTAAACCGAACATTCCGAAAAGACACAAGACTTAGAGTTGTCCTGTTGGGGTCAATAGCTACAATTAGTATGATGCAAATTTACAAACTCTCATTGAACGGACGTCAGCAATAGCAAAGACAGCCTGTGCATACTTTCTAAAAAGTGTATCATGCTGGTATCTGTTTCCTCCAAATTTTCACATCATTTATTATGTGTCCGGAATGACAGAAGACCTTTACAAATTGAGTAACGGTTTTAAACATTATGCACGTTAAATTTTCACCCCATCCCCATCTCAAAAAAGCTAGTACTGTGGTGAACGAAATCAGTGCTTCGTAGAAATGTTAAACTGATTCCACCACGACATGTACTAAAGAAGGACAAGAGAATGAAGAAGGCAGGCAAGGAGGACTTTTCACACCGCAAATCACCCAACAACCTTTTTCAGTACAAAACATTTTTGATGCTCTTTAATGTAATAATAAACAAAACCCTCGTCCCCATTCCTTCTTTCTTGGCTTCTGCGTTGTTGTGTTTGTTTGAAGTTGTTGTTTTGTGTATCCTCTGCAGATCGCCTCCCTCCCATTCCTGTTTGGCTCATACTGTCACTGTGTCAAAGACTTGCAGGTAAAATGGAGGTCGGCTTGACCACAAGCGGACCAATGTTGTCATTAATACTTGTACGCTTGCCTGACTTGACAGTTTTGCGGTAGCGCTATGCTTGTCTGCCCTGTGCTGGTCATTATTCTTCATTCAAGGACAAAGGACCCGTAGTGGCCTACCGGGGCAAGGTAACCTCCTGTACATTTATGCTCGAAAAAACAATCTTTTACATCACTGCCCGCCTTGTTAGACAAGGCTGGGTGACAGGGTACTTCCTATCCGATTTAAGAAATTATTATGATGACATGATTGGTAAAACCAATTCCAGCTTGTGTGCATTTGGGAAAGTACTATAGTATGTGAAGTAAAAATGTCATTGTTGATTATTGTTACTGAATACAGTTCAAATAAAAATGCAAAACCACATTTAAAATTAATGCCATGAAATATACATTTCCTGTACAAAGGAGCAATTTTACAAAACCACAGGCCACTGGGGCAGGCCCTGCCAAGATCATGGTTGGAATGAAAGCCCCTATGTTACTACATGTATGTAGTGCACATGAGGACCATTATAAGGTTTTTGTGAATAATACTTTAATATATTAACACAGCCACTACCATATCATTATGAATGTGAAAATAATATCCAAGGAAAGAGACAGATGTGCCTGAGTGGCCACATAATAAACTATTTTTGTACTATTTTTTCATTGAAAATTTCGTGTACCTATGTAATGTACTCTCTGCATTGTCAGTCTTTCAATTCATTTGGGTTGTGTTTTTGTTAGGAATAATTGTCATTTAATATGAATAAAGTGTAGGGGCACATTCATTGATAAGAAACCCACGCACCAAAGGGTTCATTTCCATACATTAAATTCCCTCACGTCTTTGAAATTTAAAAATTCTTCCACAAACTTCATAATATAACTTCCAATGCACAAAACTGTCTGCAACAGTGTTTCTCAAGGTGGGGCATGCCAATATTTCCGTGGGGCGTGGGACTTCAGAATGGGGCATAGGGATTTTTAAAAAAATCTTTTGTATAAAACTATGTGTACAAACTATGTCCAATCATGGTTGGGTGGATGTTTTTTTTACAAATTGAAGTGGGGAGTGGCCAGTGGGACAAAAAAGGTTGAGAACCACTGGTCTACAACTTATCAAAAAGTTCATCACTCTAAATGCAGAGGTACCATAGGAAAATACATTACTTACATAAATTTTCTTTGTTCGTAAACGTCAGATTTAAACAGATCAATCTCAATAAGCATGTCATATGAAGACTGAAATAAGCAGCTGATATTTTTTAAATATTAAACAAAACTCAGCATAAAGTGTTTATGTAACCATTACCAAGTTTTCCATTATGTACAAAATAGCAGCAATATCAATAACTGAACTTTCCATTTCATTGCTTTTCATTCTTGTTCCTTCCCTTCCCTACTCCCCCCCCCCCCCCTCCCGCAGCAAAGCAACCAGAAATTAGTTACACACACAACTAAATGCAGAATAAAGCATGAGGCAGTTTATCAATCTAGACACATATATATGGCCTTTAGCGTCTTTACAGACGGTCTTAGCAGCTAGAATATTCACTTTCACTTTGACTGACAGCTTCTCTCGTGGCTTATTCTACCAATGTTTGACCCGAGAGTGCGATGGCAGTGATTGCAGGTCAGTCTTTTGGGTTCATTTTGGCGAGTGTTTTCATTCCGCCTCTGTCGTTTTGTCAGGTATGTTTCTTTTGCCTTGAAGTCTATTGCGAGCGTGCCACTGCGCAATTTTTGTCTCCATCTGCTTCGATCACTTGCAAGGTTCTCCCATTCATTGAGGTCGATGTTGAATGCTTTCATCGTGACCTTGCAAGTGTCTTTGAATCGCAGATGTGGCCTACCTCTGGGTCGGTTGCCAGTAGCAAGTTCCCCGTAGAGAATTTGTCTGGGGATGCGATCATTTTCCATACGGTGGAGATGTCCAAGCCACCGCAGTCTTTTTTTGCCTAGGAGAGCCTGAGTTGATGGAATGTTGGCTCGGCTCAGAACTTCGATATTTGAGATCCTGTCTTGCCACTTGATCTTGAGAATTTTGCGTAGGCAGTGCAGGTGGAAGGAGTTGAGGGATCTTTCATGTTTGGAGTAGGTGGTCCATGTCTCTGAGCCATACAGCAGGGTGCTTAGGACGCAAGTTTGGTACACGAGTACCTTTGTTTTGATGGTCAGCTTGCTATTGTTCCACACCCTTTTTGAGAGTTTGCCAAAAGCTGTGGCCGCCTTTCCTATTCTGGCATTTATTTCAGTTGTTATGTCTGTGCTACCACTGATGGTTGAGCCTAGGTAGCAGAATTTTCCCACTTGCTCCAGAGGAGAGCCATTCAGCATGATTGGGTTGGGGTTTCTCAAGCCTTGTGTCAAAACTACAGTTTTTGAGACACTGATCTTTAGCATGAATTTGTCACAGGCTTTGGCAAGGCTATTGATGAGAGCCTGGAGCGTGGTTTCATCGTGGGCCACGATTGCAGCATCGTCTGCGAAGAGGAGCTCTTGTAACATAATATGCTCTGTACGAGATTTTGCTTTTAGTCTGGCAACATTAAAAATGGAGCCGTCCACTCTGGTGTTAATAAGTACTCCACCTGAACATTGACCAAAGGCATTCTTGAGTAGGGCTGCAAAATATATACCAAATAAGGTAGGAGCAAGAACACATCCCTGCTTCACACCGCTGTTTACAGCAAATGAATTGGATGTGCAGCCCTCAAAGTTGACACATGCCCTCATGTCAGTGTGGAAGGATGCAATAAGTTTTAGCAATGTTGGTGGACAGCCTATGGATTTAAGGACTGCATACAGGCCAGATCGGCTTACGGTGTCGAAAGCCTTTGTTAGGTCCACAAAGCATGTTATAAGCGGCCTGTTTTGTTCTTTACATTTTTCTTGGATTTGCCGAAGTGCAAATATCATGTCAATAGTTGATCGTTTGCTTCGAAAGCCACATTGTGTTTCTGGTAAGACTTTTTCCGCCAGTTGTTGAAGGCGGCAGAGGATGACGCGAGCAAGAGCCTTTCCAGTAGTGCTGAGGAGGGATATGCCTCGATAGTTGTTGCAGTCGCCTTTGTCTCCTTTGTTCTTGTAAAGTGTGACAATTTTGGCGTCTCTCATATCATGTGGTATCACGCCTTCTTTCCAACACTGCAGTAACAGATTATACAGGTGTGGTAATAGTGGGCCTTTTAGGTCTTTTAATACCTCTGCAGGAATGTTGTCACTTCCTGTGGCTTTTCCAGCAGACAGGTGGTCGATTGCATTGGAAAGCTCGACTAAGGAAGGTTCAGCGTCAAGTTCGGCCATTATTGGCAGTTTTTGGAGGTGTTCCTCAAAATCTGGTGGAATATTTTTCTCAGTTGAATACAACAGAGAGTAATGCTCTACCCACCTATTCAGTTGTTCATTTTTATCTGTGATGGGTTCACCATTTACAGACTTAAGTGGGGCGCTTTTGGTGATGATTGGCCCAAGAGCTCTAGACACATATGCATTAACAATAACATGCTATGGTTTAACCGTCCATATTCTATCTGATTGATACTTTATCAGATTTTTAAGGTAAATCTATTTTTCCTGATGCTTTAATTACTTTAAAGTATTTTATGGCTGGTGTTTTGATCTAATGAAATGTGTGATTTGAATGTCTAACATCTTGAATACTGACTATGAGGTGTTCATCCACCGATACTGTCAGATAAAATTTCCCCTAGGATTTTTTTTTTTTGCCAGCATAAATTTTGTATTGCGAATGATCTCTCCCGATTCTAACCCTTCTCCATCTTTCTCCCTTGTTCCGTTCATCCCGATCAACATTCGTTTTGCGCACGTGTTGAATAATGAAAACGATGGCATGATTGGAAATTGGAGTTGGAGAGGCTTTTCTGAATAAAAATGGAATCATATTGATTAAATCGATATGAAGGTTCAGGTCTTGTCCATAGATCACATATGAGTTTTTTGGTTTAGTGATGTTTATTTTGTAAGAATTCCCTAACAATTGAACAGGGTCCGCCAGTAGCGCAGTGTTCAGTACCTCTGCCTGTCAGTCGGGTGACCATGGTTCAATTCTCTCCAGGGCAGGTGGGTCCTTTTTTTTTATTATGCTTGTCTTCTTATTAAGAATCAATCTGTTTATTTTTTATCTTTTTTTAATCTAACAACAAATAGGGAATAAATCCATTTTTTTCTTTATCTTTGCCTGCGTCAATCGGGGAAGGGGTCCATTCTCTGCCAAGCAGGTTTTTTCCCTTTATTTTCTTATAAAGGTCTTTTGTTTAGCAATCAATCTGTTTTAGTTTTTTTTTTTTAAACCAACAACAATTACAATTAGGAATAAATCCGGGGGGGGGGGGGGGGGTTAGTCAACACCAATACCTGGGGATAGACCTGGGCTTTATCTGCTGATACTGTTGGCAAATAAACCCGGCCAGTATCTGCCAACAGTGTTGGCAAATAATGGTCACCTTATGACTAATGACAGAATGATATGGTCAGAATAATTGAGTTTGATTACAGATTATTGCAAGGATAAAATGAAATGCAGTTAGATTCAACAATTCTTATCACTCATCTCTCCATATTCTCTTTCTCAGTTACATGCAGGCTTCCATGAATGATGTGTAGACCTAGAATCTAGATCTAGACTAGATTAGTAATCTAGAATCCATTTACTAATTCTTGAAAACTGCTTTAAAAATTGAGCCACTTCGCTGGGTTGGTTTTTTTTTTTTTTTTTGTAGCCTACTAAAAGTGGCATCCCAAGTAATGAGGGTTACCGTTAGTTCCCTCGAGTAAGGGATAGTTGATTTTAAGTTTCAACCATAATTAAAAGCTACTGGGTATGTTCTGTACTTAGGCCTACCTGTCCCAAACTGATGGTAAGATTGACTCGGTTAAGCTCAACGCCCAGTCTTGATAAAGGGGGGCTCTGCCACCATTTTTCCGTTCCATCAGTTGCATATTCGGGTCTGTGGTCTTGTGATGGATTTTCGGTATTGCAGTAATCACACAGCTGTCCCTGTATAACCTCCGTAGATCCGCCACCAGTTGCAGCAACATTGCTAGCACCACCCGTGCTGGTACTACTAGCAGTTGTGCCCGTTAGACGACAATACAATTCAGGACTGGGAACTCCAACACCGCATGTTGCTGTTGCAGTTATGTTTCGACCTTGTGCCAAATTGAAATATGGCGGCGTCAACACTTGAGCAAATAATAATCCTGGTAAAGAAATCACAATGAAGCAAAAGAGGCCTACCGGAGACCCGCTGCCGGTTACCATCTTCTCTCTTTCGTGGTAATAAAGCAAACTGATGCTCACTTTCGTACGCTAGCTGAACTTTTCGCCGGGCAAACTTTCCCAGTGAATGGGAATCGGTGGGTTATTTCGATATTGACTCCGATTCTTCTCTACCTTCGTTCGCTGTGTTGAAACGCAAAATGGTTGCGGAAACTCACTTGATATTGGGGTTCAGTTCAATTCTAATCTGATTCTTTAGTATAAACAGCCCATAACTTGGACAATTTCTATATAGTTTATCATAATATATCAACAATCAGCCAAATAAAATAAGGCTGCTTGATCGCAGAGATTCATAAAAGCCTCACCGGTCTTCTAAACTGCGAATCCGCCTTTCGAACATAGGCCTACATAAAAGAGACACGGTGTCTGGGGCCCCAGTTTTATTGCATTATAATTTATGTATAATATGGTTATTTTTTATTAAATATAGTAACAGGCATCATTATAATGTTTGTGTGTGTAAGTTAATAACAGACATCATCGTCCTCGTTTTGTCTAAACTTGTGTTCTCAAATATTGCACATGGAAACGGCATACTCGTGATGTCTTTATTTAAAGCCTACAAAATTTATTGGTTAATACATGACGTGTCATGGTGAGCCATAGCAAAGACCACAGGATTAGATCAGACAGGAGCCACATGCCCGCCATCGTTCTACGTGTATTGTGAAGGAATGAGGTGCATATTGTTGACCTCGTCGATAATGATGGCACGCGCACAGCCCGACAACGGAATCTTGCCAATTTATTTGTCTCAACGTCTTCTTCAAACCTCTAAAAACCGTGTGCACACACCGCTTGGGCGGGACTGGCCCATTGCATGAAAAGAGTGCTTGGTATAATCCTATATCTCTTATCTCAGGTATAACAATAAGTTAATAATAGAATTTTTTTTTTTTTTGACAGTGCTAACAAATTTTTTAAAAAGGGGGGGGGGTAATTGAGTTTTCCTACAGAGATTGAAGAAATATTACATTTTAAGCTATTTCCCACTGAATGCTAAGCTACCCCGGGCGCACATAAGGCGATTTTGATCTGCCAACTAGTTGGATGGTGACGTCACGACGTTGAGTTTCAGTGATAGAAAAAAAAAACAGTTGGCATATATACATGGGCGAGGTCTCATTGAAACTATAGATTGTCATATCATCATCCAATGAGCTGGCGGATCAAAGTCTGCTGGTGCGCATCTAGGCCTAGAGCTGAACACTAAGCATTCATTACTCAATAGTAAAATTTCCCAATTCGGTTTTATAGAATACGCCTTTGAATAAGCCTCCTATGCAGTCTTCGCGGGTTCATTCAAGCCATACATGCAAAAACGCCGCCGCTATCTCGTGCTTTCGTACCAGATGTGGTATCATTTGCCACAGTTAAACTTGGAATGAAACTGATGGAATTGAGAGAACATTTTTCATGGTGTGAAATCAATGTTTGTTTTTTTAAGCTAAGTTGTAAGCTAATTATACGTGGAAAGGAGAATGAATGACAATAGTTAGTCAAAACGCTGCACTGGATGGCAGCCAAGGACAGGAAAAAGAACAAGAGGACGGCCAGGAGGAAGATGAAAGGACGACATTACAAAGGGAGGAGGAACAACATGGATGAGGAAAACAACAGACAGAAGAGAATGGAAAGCATTGTCGAAGGGCTACATCCTGCAGTGGTTGGACAACGCCTAGAAGAAGAAGCTAATTTGTTCCATTGACACTATGCTTTTCATCATTTTTCCCACTCGGGTAGTCGATCCCATTTCCACAGTTTTTCATCATTTTTCCCACTCGGGTAGTCGATCCCATTTCCACAGTGATGTGACCCGTACCGATCGTTATTGCTTTGTGTCACGTTTGGAGTTTCTTTATTGAGATTACGTAAGTAAAACCATTACTGTCGTGTAAAACTATGTCACTGGTGAGATTGCCAGATTCACCAAGTAAGTGCAATGCTTTTTGTGTTGCATATTATTGGAAAGTAACAGGCAGTCACGACAGATACTTGTATAATTTCAGTCACGTACAAATTAAAATGGTAGACAGATTTGTTTTAATTAATTTGTGAATCTGGGAAAATAATTATGCGGCACAAGAACTAGAACGCGTTTCGTGTTCGTCTGCAACGCTGGTATCGATATTCAAACTTTCTAACTTTGCCCGGCATGATGTACTGATTGTAATCGCAGGCGCAGCCAATCGCGCGTCGCGAGCATGGAAGTACATGTACTTCACTTCTATGGTCGCGAGAGGTAGCCCAGCTTACGAAGAGAGGAAGAAAGATGCGAGAGAGAAGGAGTTATGTCCCTTGTAGCACTCTCTGGATAGGCGTGTACTGTGCGTCCGCCGGCAAGATCTGAGGGGAGGAGATATCGGTTGCCTTCGTCAAGTATGGCCATAAGCGTGACAAAGATTTATAATGTAAAGTCTTGAGGGCAAAAAAAGGAAATTAAAGGCATTAACTCTACATTCAAGCTTCATACATGCCGTATTCTTGGTAGTTTTCGTTACTTTTTTTAGAAGGAAAGTGTGGAACAGGGGACTGTGAGTAATTATTTTTGCCGCTTGTTACGAGGACCCTACACAATAACTAGGAGTTTTCTCTTCCCCTTGTTTCTTTCTATTCATTCATTCTCTTTTTCCGTGTCCGTATTCCCTTTGCATGTAGAAACAAAAACAAACGAACAAAAAAAATGCGGCTGTGCTGGTGTTGCTGCTTCTTTATGATGTTCCCCCTGTACGTGTGGTTGTTAATTAATTCTTTTTAACATTATTATTATATTGAGACATAAGAGATTATTATTACTGGTGGCAAGCGCTTGATGAAGGAGAGATGAAGAGGGAACTGAGCTGTATTTGCAGGTGTCATTTCAGTTATTTCTAAACATCACACTGGATCTGTAAAAGCAGAATGATGACACCTGGAGAAGTCCGGAGTAGGGCATTTTATAGTATGTTTTGATGTTACAACTAACATCACCCTCGCCCTAGTTGATTTATTGGTGTCATTGTTGTTGTTACTGTATCCCTAGTCTCCAGGTGTTCGATTTCTGCCAGGAAGTTTTCATTTTCAATTGTTCAGATTTCATCACTTAACACACGGCGAGCGAGAGTTGAGTTTTGGGCGGGCCATCTCACCTTGACTAGTAACATCCAGATGATGAGGAATGTTTGACCGAGTGAGTGGTTTGTCCATCTTTCAAGTCAGGGGCACAGCGGATTAGCGGCTGCATATTTGCGTGGTTGAAACCTTTGGTTCGAAGTCGGCCATAGACGAAATATTATCACTGATCACGCCACAGCTGTTAGTAATATTTTCCCGCACGCTTCAAAGTGTTACTTCAAAGACCAACGTCTAAACTCTTCACCACCTGAAGGAAAATCGCCGACGCTGTAATGATAGGCTTTCACAGTAACTAGGCTACGTGAGTAAATCTCTTTTATTCCTCTCTGAGAAAGGCCATGCCCCGAGGCTTTGCGAAGTTGTGTGTGTGTGGGGAGGGGGGCGGGGGGCAGGGCTGCAGTATCAGTGTCCTTGATGTTCAGATGGGGGGAGGGGCGGAGGGGTAACGGCCCAATTCCGGGGGGGGAGGGCATCCAATCAAAGAGTGTGTAGTTCCTCTACTTGAGTCTTATTGCATACAATCAAGGAGTTGGCCTCGGACATGATTAGGACACCGCCAGATCTCTGCACACCACTGATCAACGTACCTGCACGATCCTTATGTAATATACATGTTTTATATACCGGCACTACATGTTTATTATATGTATTAATGGGGCCTACACACTACATATTGACACGTATTGCATGCTACATAGTTACATGATATTTACATGACTTAACATTCAGTGCAACGTAATAGAAATTAGATTATGTATTTTATTTTAGCACCTAGACAGTCTCATTGAGCCTTCCGGGGCGCATTAAGGACCATTAAGCTGGGTTTTCATGTGAAGCGGCAACAAAAACGTCACAACCCCTGTAAGTGGTGAAATAGAAGGAATATTTTCATATGTGCACGCATGGAAGCACTCTTTTTATTTTTTTGGTGGATTTTTGACATTTCCGTTTCGCACACATGAAAGCCCAGCTTTATTTTAAAGTCGATGCCTCGTGTAAATCAACACCGTCTGTACCTTAGCTGTTGTGGCCAATGCAAAGGGCGGGTAGATGTCTCTATCAAAGCTCTGATATTACTGCTGCTTTATATAAACGAGAAGGAAGAGGTGGGACGGGGGCGAAACGATTGCAAGGTGGGTGACCAGTGATACAATCGGGAAGCTTTACTAATGGACAGCCTAAGCCTGATGTCAATAATAATCCAGCTGTGCAGTAATAGCTAGGTTGGCCGACTCAGGATCCTCCTCTATCCGACACCACCCGACATGCCGTTTTACAGGTGACTGTGACAATGCTAGACATCTTGCAATAGTGCAAAATTGTCTTATTTTTTTGCTTAACTCTATTTCGTATTATGGTCGGATGGTCACTGTTTTTGTATTTTAATAGCTGTTTTCTCGCAGTTTCTCTGCTTGTCAAATCTGTGGGCAGGCCCAAGATTAAGTTTTGCTGCAAGGAAAGGGTTTGAAGGGAATTAAGTCTCTGCACTCGTTAGTCACGACAACAGACAGAGTTATCTCCCTCTGGTAACTCTAATATTTTCCAGTGTTTATTCCCCCCCCCCCCCCATACACACACACATTTTTTTTCATCAATCGTGTCACATTAACCATTTGTGTAGGCTACAATGAACGATTGACTCATTAAACACGAAGCATTTAATTGTATCTCATTCATATTTATTTCAACAAATCATGAAAGCATGCTAGTATTTGCATAGGCATATATAATATACCAATAAAATACATAATCAGAGTAATTTCCTGACATTAACAGAGGTCCGGTTATGATAATGCTAAAAGTGCTAAAAATATGTTCCCCAGTCTGCCACGTTGAAAAGAAGTAGCCTATTGAAAAAAGATACACCCACTTTTCTTGGTCAACAGAGTGAGAGCATAATTATAAGTTGTCTAAACAATGAATGGGGTAACTGCCCAACAAGCGATAGTGTGGATTAGTTTGACACAAATTTAAGTTTCAAACCTGAATAAACGACACCCCAATGAAAGCGTGTACTAAAGTTCACAAAAGGGCTAGAAGCATGACGCCAATTTAATTACCATACATCAAATACTTGGGTGCTCCTCCCTCCTCTCCCACCACCCCCTGGAATAGTAAAAATCAGCACTCTGTTGTACACCGGACGAAATAACGTTTTCAAAATCATACATTTATAAACATCCTACAGCAATAAACAGGCCCAGCATGAGACTGATGATATATGACATGTCTGCCACTCAGACTGAAACATCAAAAACAAATTATCAACTTTTATCATTTAGAGAATTAAGGATCTTTGAGGGTAATTGTCAACCACTTTTGTGTAGTGCTATATGAATTCCTTGTCTGTATCAGTGAGGTTCTAAATGTTTGTCACATACTTTGACATACGCTTTCTTGTGCAACAAAAAAAAACAAAAAAACCATGAACTGGGAAAGATAATAACAATAACATTTCAATATATTCATCTTCATCTAAGTGAATGAAATTCACTATGGCATTAAAATTCTCTCTTACACACACACATATAAGTAGGCATGCACTCAGAATGATACAGACATACAGACAGACAAACAAAATATGCTAAAATGCCGAGCCTTTCGATGTGAATTCTACAGGCTCAAGAATTGATGTTAAAGTTATATCTGAAGTACATGCATCACACATGTACATGTACGTTAATGATTACACTGCATACCCACATGGACACACGAACACCTCCCTGCTTTATAAAGAGACATTGACTTACTAGTTGTGTATATCCTTTCTGTCTACCACAGTTAGCAACACCGCGCAGCTGTGTGGAAACACTCCACTAAGCTGAGGTCGGGTACATTACCTAAGGCATATAATTATGTACGGCTTTCCGCTCTTAGCAACGAGGGGAAATAAACTGCTCAGCTGGGGTAGCAACAAAAGACGTTTGGTCTTCATGACGGTTTTGACGAGAAATTGGTACGGGAAGTATTGAACTTGTGAGAAATATTTATTTTAAATAATCTTTCTAACAGTTAATCTAACATGCTCATTAGGACAAGGACGAAAATGAAAGTGTTAAGTATCACTGCCACGGTCTCAAGTTAACAGTCCTGGAATAATTCTGTAGAGCCGGTTTCCAAGGAATGCAAATGTACAATGGTGTATGCCATGTGTGACATTTCCCTTACCCTAATCAGATCTGGTTCTGTTGTATATTCAGCCCTATAGGCAGTGATATGGTCAATGCTGGGGAACAAGACAGTGGACAGTGTCATATCACAAGCCTTGGCAGGGAAGCTGCTCCAGTCCCCACAAGCGAACACTGTTTTACCAGTCATGATGGTCTTACCACCGTGCCTAAGTTTGGCTGGTTGAACTGCTTCCTTCACCAGTCTCAAATATTCGTCCCAGAAGGCCTTTGTGGCTTTGAAATCGGATTTTTTGCGAAATAGACTGAGTCTTAAAGCTTTGAATGTACTAATGTCACCCAGGGGTCCTCGATCAATGTTGTTCTCGCTAACCAACGACCACCATTTGGATGTTAGATTTGAATCACTTGATGTCATGTTTAGTAACCAACTGAGAGCGGTTCTTTGAGCTCCAAAGTGAATCAATATAGCAGCAGTATCTTTCGATGGCAAGACTTTCATCTGTCAAAGAAACAGGAATATTATTAGCATGAAAATTTATCCAATTCGCGATTTGCTATCACACATATATACAGAAAATAACATTTATGATCTAACAACTTATTTTTAGAAAATGGGTGGTGGTTTGCCTTGATACCCTGGGGTGAATGGGACAATGCACTGTAAGTATGTGTACGTATAATAATATGTGCATGTGGAGCCGTATGGGTATGTGCATAATTCATTGTGTATGTAATATGCACGTTGAGCTGTACGAGTGTACACTTAATTTACTGTATATGTGCACATTGAACTGTGTGACTATAGAGTACATAATTTACTGTGATTCAGCATGGCATCTTTTATTCAGCCTTTAGTTGAACTTGCGCTGGTAACTGTACATGTTCTCATATTTGAACTCAAGACAGATTCGCTTGAAACCTTAAACTTCATAATTACGTTCGTTTTGCGTTTTTATCTGCAAATTATTGTTGTACAAAGTTTAGGATTGTATATTTAAAATTTTACCCTGTACGTTTTTATTTTTGTCTTAACTATTTAGAAGCGTTAACTTCATTCGTACTGTCGTTCTGCTGTTCCTATATACCTACGTCCGTTTCCCACTCATTTCACATTCACACTGATTCCAGCACAAGATGTACATGGGTGCATGAAGGCGCGTTCGATTCTGGCGCACGTCCAGATTTTTTTGTTTGTTTTGGTCGAGGTGGCCATGTTTTTCTCAAGTCATGAAAACCCCACCAATTTCACCATGCCACCAAATTAACAGACAAGTTAGGGTCTAAACACATATTGATATTGGTGGCAAGAGCAATGACAGAAGCTATGAAATTTCATGAAACACCAAGATTTTGTCTGGTAACTTATGGCATTTAAAAACATGGAAGGAAAGAACAGCAGTTAAAAACAATAAGAGAAAAAAAAAAAGGCCATCACATTTTTGGCGTCTCAGTTTAAGTTCAGAGCTACTGGCCACATAATTTGGATAATGCCTATATTTTTCGTTCATTTTCTAAAGCAGACGTTTTATACCACCCGCATTCATTGATGATGTTCCAAGATTCCATTCCTTGCCCCTCGCGGAAAGAAGATAATTTTAATATACAGACATACTCACCGTTGGAGTGTACAGAATTATTTTCCCTCCATGCAACAACATGTTTGGCACCTGGCGTTTGAAGATCTCACTCACAAGGTGCACGTCCACTAATGGAAACAACAGCAATAGCAAACTACCCTTTCCAGGCTCAGGCTGGACATAGTAAGGGATGGGCATGTTAAGAGTACTTGGTGCACAAGCTGCTTCGTATGATGGTGGGGGTTCTGACGGTGTAATCGCTGTCATTGGTGGTGCTGAAGGTACCACTGCTTGTGCCCGGGTAGTTGGGTATTGCAAAGTTTTGGATAATGTTTCCGATGGTGCTGGTTTTGTTGTTGTTGTTGTTGATGATGGCTGTTTTGCCGCTGCTGTGGTTGACCGTGGAGTGCCGATTGTCTCCTGTGCAGCTGGTGATTTTGTTGTCGCAGGTGTAGCCGTTTTTGGCGTACCTGATGCAGCAGTCATGGATGCTGGGTTGACATTCTGTGCAAAACATGTCCGCGGGGAGAAATCACTTACGTTCACAAAATTGTCCACCACTCCACTGAAAACCTAAAGGATAGTAGGATGCAGTTCGCGTTTAATTTAGTGAACAGGAAATCATTGCAAACCTTTGTATGTTACATATATGATTGTACTTGCGTGTCCGGAGTGCATGTCTAGGAATTTAAATATCTCATGTTAGTCGTTGTCCATTTCTTTCAGTTTTTTTTTTTTTTTTTTAACCAGCCCACTCAAAGACAGTAAAGAAATACATGTAGTTACTCAACTTACTGTAAATCTCATTTACATCCCATTTATCACTTTATGTGAGTAATTCCAAACAGTGACTTAGCATGAGTTGCCAGCGCCCTTGGCAAGGCAAGTATTGCGCCCCCAGACCTTGTGGACCATTAATACGTGGCAACGTTTATTTGCCCCGTCATGTTGAAGAACTGTGTAGAATGTTCGAACATTGGGAGATTTTCTGTGTGAGGGTGGAGGGTGCGCTATTTTAAAAATTATTTCTCCTTTTTTTTTTTTTTGTTTGTTTGGAAATTTTGCACCCAGGGCAAACGCTCCTGTGGTACCGCCCAGGCTACTCCATCGATTCCAGAAAAAGTTATCAGCACAGCGTGGACATCATTAACTTACCCCTCCCACCCACCCACCCATTTGGGCAATGTAGAATACTCACATGGGATTTTTGTTACTAAGTTTGAAAAAGTTGTTGTGGCCAAGATGTCACCGATGCAAAGGCTGTCGTGGCCCATTAGTTGACCCTAATCTAATCCTAACCATAACCACCCCCTCCCCAAGCCCCCAAACCAAAAATCCACCATACAAATAAAACCTACATCGGTCACTTGGCGGAAAGACTCATTCCCAGCAAAATTTGATTACGTATGATGATCCGCTTCTGACAGACAACTCTACTCAGATTTCAAAAACACTATATTAACACTAACAGCTGTATTATAGCTTCGGATTCGGGGGAACACTAGTGTCATCAAAGTTGAGACTTTTTAGAAGGCATAAAACACGAAATACCACCTGCGGATAGGTTTTTTGTTGTTGTTGTTGTTGTTGTTGTTTTGTAAATGCAGTAACCCTTAAGTTTGGCTCAAAGATAGCATGAAAACAAAATATAGTAGTCCTTGCATGAAAATTAAACCTTCCCATTTAGCACTTCATGGTTTCAAGTGTCTGATGCATCCACTAAATTCAGTGAAAATTTGATTCAAGGCTAACTATCGCTGATGCTTCTCAAGACGTTTATAATAGGCTGTAGATTAGCACCAAAACTGTGTGTTTTAATGGTCAGCATAATTCTCTGTACCGGTAAGGGTCAAATTCTGGATTCAAAAATATTTGTGCTCTTCAAATGCAATGAATTACAATTCTTGTCATTAGGATTTGCAACTGGGGCTCTGGTAGTTTACTTTATAATGAGGGTGACTCTTATAGGCTACAAACAAACAAACAAACAAAAACAACGCAGATAGACTTACCTGTACACCGGCTCGACACGGGACGTAATTCAACGATCTGGAATTGTCCACTAAGAAATTGCCAGAGCCGTCAAGGCGTGGCTGATCTGAAATGGACACGCCTAGTGGGATGGTGCAGATTTCAATCGGAATTTTCAATTCTAGATCACCGCCCGTTGGAACTTCCACTGCAATGATCACGTGATACGAAACCTGTAAAGTGCATTAGAGTAAAAAGAACAAATAATCGTAGCCAATATAGTACTGGCAGAGAAACCAGAATAAATAAACAAATAAATGCATTGTAAAAATAACTAACCATTCAATTTCTAACCAAAAAAAAAAGATCTTGGTTTGCAGCCATCATTCAATGCAAATGAGTTATGAGCAGACGTCGAGCAGGCAGAACACATCACTAGCCGAGGCCGGAAAAACCGTTATTTTCATATTCCTAGTTGGATGTTGTTAGGGGGTCGAGTCCAATTGCTAAGCCAAACAGAGAAAATATTGTCTTGTGTTCGCCGTTCATCTATAGATCTCGATGTAAAGCACTACGTCCCCCTAACAACAGCTTTCCTAGTTACTTTTAGATACGGATATTACGGTTTTTACAAGTGGTCAGTGAGGACGTAAAATCGTGAATCATTAATTTTCTAACAAAGATTTTTTCTTCTCTATAAATATTTTCAACAGCGACGTCACCAGCGGCATAATCGCACTATTGGCATGTATAGGGCCAAGGCAATCTTGGCTAGCTACGGATTCTTGTGTTCCAAACTCAGATGCAGTCTCGCCGTCTATTTCTGTCATGGGGCGTTACAAATAACACGTTTCTTCTGTTTGTACAGTGTTTTTGTGATGATGAGGTCCTTGCATTGTAGGTGTTTGGTCCCAAGCTTCTGAATTTTTGTTTTAATTTAGATGGGAAAGTGAGTGAGCGAGAAGGTGAATGAGTGAGTGAGTGAGTGAGTGAGTAGCGAGTGAGTGAGTCAGTGTGTCAGTCAGTCAGTCAGTTTGTCTGTCGGTCAGTCAGTCAGGTAGGCAGACAGTCAGTCGGTCAGTCAGTCAGTCAGTCAGCCGGTCAGCCAGGAAGACAAGTAACAAGGTATAGGTAAGAGCAATCGCTGATGAGAAAGCCATTATGGTAGCCAGTTCCCCTTTAGATCAGTCATAACTGACTGGGCTGGCGCATGTTTTTCATTTTGTTTGTTTCCAGTGAAACAAAGCCCAAGTCTGTCAGTCACCTAGTTCACAATGTCCACCACTCACCTGTATTATTTGGCAGGTTAGTTTCTTTGTACTGGGCGGAATGGCAGCTACGTCCATCGCCTGTTTGTTCCAAATACGTGTCTGGTTTTTAGCTTTGAAACACAAATAGAGATAAATATGTTTACATGCATCAGATTCCGTTAATGTTTAACTTAAGGTGATGAAGTTAGATCGAAGTGTATGACGCTGAGCAGGGGGAGTGGAGTGGAGGATTAGAAGAGTGACAGGCAGATAGACAGACAGACAGATATATATAGAGAGAAAAAGAGACAGACAGATAAATAGATAGATTCAGACAAGCATGTGGATGGACAAGCAGGAAGACAGAACGGACAGATATACAAACTGGGAGGACGACAGATTGATAGACACACAGACAGGTAGGCAGGCAGATAGACAGATAGGCGGACGGACGGATAGACAGACGGACAGGTAGACAGACAGACAGACGAGTGGGCAGACGGGTAGACAGACAGATGGACAGATAGACAGACAGACGGACAGATAGATAGATGGATGGATAGATATGCGGTCAACTTACCCAGCATGGCGCCTCGCACTACCTTTATGTGCGTGATAGTGGAATCAGTCTCAGAACCAGCTTTGTACTGCACATGCTGTACCAGTGTGGCCTTCACGTTTCCAAGATCTTTACTGCTCCCGTTCTTAGCCTCCAGATTTATTAAAATCTGTCATTGCACAATAGAGAAACACATGAAGATGCTTTATTTATACCGACATAACAAATGTTTTTGCCCAGCTTTGCAAACTGTTAGTTTACCAACTAATCAACCATTTGGTCAGTTTCATTAATTTTAGCGCTGAGCAAAGGCTTGCTTTTGAGTGAAGCGGGTTTTTGGACTATCCACTTCAAAATATTTGGACATCTCCATCACGATCCAAATTTTAGAAAGTTGAGAAGACCAGGTCTGGGTCCCCAGTCCGTAACAACGAAGCATTTTGTCTCGCCGAAAAAAAAGCAACAACAAAAAAAAAAAAGCAAATTGGATCTGGATAACTAGATTGATTAATTTAACTGGATATCCAATTCTAAATCTGGACTGCCACCCAGCGCTGGTTTCATTGGCTGGTCACTAAACCAGATAATCAGTCAGTCCAACCAACACACCAATCAGTCACCGAGTCAGTTGGGCATACGTTCAATAACCAGATCAGGAATAAATCAATTTACTCATTAATCAACATACCAACTATCAATCCCCCTAGCTGTCTGTTACTGGGTCTTAAACACGTTTTAGTCATAAATCAGTTAGTTCGTCACAAAAACATGCATTCAGTAAATCAGACTAACTAGTCCACGAAGCCACTAATAATCCACTCGACATCAGTACCGTAGTCTTATAACTACTCAGCCAATCAACCGACAGCCAAAAACCCAATACAAAATGACCTACAGGTACCATTCACCCAGGAATCAGGCAATCGACCAGTGTTTTCCCCCGAGCCTCGTAAGTTACGTTTACTTTTATCTGCTTCTGCTTTTCTTTCTCCTGTTCTCCTCTGCTCAGAGTTTCACCACCTCATCTGATGTGCTGAACTCAGTAAATTGATAGAACCGCCTCTGTGGAATTTGTTGAACACTTTTGCCTTCCCCTTCCCCCACAAACATGTTTATGGGATCACTTTGCAACGTAAGGTTACCTTAGTTTAAGGCGGACAGCCAACGTTTTGTTGTTGTTGTTGTTTTCTGCTTTAAGTATTTCATGAGAAGATGAAGAAACCAATAGATTCTACGGCTGTCTGCTTTCGAGCCAATATTAAACGTTTCGAGAACTAGATCGCTCCAATTTTGATTTTAAAAAAACAAATCTATCTTCAAATTGTGCCGAATTCTTCGCCCTTTACCAGCTCCGACCTCTGTACAAAGGTTTTCTCACCTTTTCACCTGGGCAATATCCGGTTCTGTCCAGTGACGCTGACAGACTCAAGGTACCAGCATCGCCGAATCCCAAGGCTTTGGAGACGGTGGTTTTCTGCGGGCTCCTCTGAAGGGAGAGAGACAGAAGGGTTGTGTGGGGATCGTTAACAGATTGGGGGTGACAACGCCTATGTGGAGTAACTAGTTGCGTCATGGGGGCAGGACAAAAACACGTTAAAATTGCAAGGTAAATTTTAAGTTAGACCAAGGGTTAGAATTCAGATAAGGTTTAGCATATTGGTCATAGCAACCGCGCCTATAGTGATAGTACTTTAAACAAAACAAAACAAGAATGGCCACAAGCTGGTAGCAAAAATCCTATGTAATTGTCCGTAGTATTTTTGCTTAATGTCCCAAATAGCAAGTACCAAACTTTTACTGTGCTCCCTCCGTACTGTCACCCTCCTTTCTTTTTTTTATAATTTTTATGTGCCCTCGTGTCAATGACTTTAAACAGTAGACAGCTTTTATAGCTTTGTCATCAACAACAACAAATGCTATCTTTCCGATAACTTCAAAATAATAACAACAACAAATTGTCTTGACTGGTTTAAAATTGTCCATGCTTTTCCTTACTGACAAGGCAACTTGAATGATTTTGGCAGGAACCACAAACCCTAGACAGGGCTACAGCGTTGGTCGGAACTGACTAGTACAACAATCTGAAATACACATAGTGTGCTTTAATAATAATGTGTTTACCTTGTAGACTTCGTTGTTGGCATCCAAGTGAGCAAGAACTGTGATGAAAGCGTGGTATGTATCATTATTGCCCGGAGAGGGTTTATTCACCTCAAGAGTCACCCAGTAGGCGATGGCACCTAAGCGGCCTTGGAAGGAAGACGGAAGGCGCTGGCTAGGCAGGGTAAATTTGAAGTGGTAAGTATGCTTGCCGGTAGTCAAGACGCTTGTTGCTGGGGATGGCAAAAGTAAAATGTGACTGGGATGAGCCGGCGTGAATGCAAACTGAAAATTCAGCAGGAAGCACCTTTGTGACGAGCCAACATTGAACACGTGGAACCACACATATCATTTGGGGTTTGAGCTATCAGAATAGCAGACGTTACATGAACATTTGCAACCTCATTTTTCTTAGGGACATTTTGTGAACATAAGTGTAACAGTTATTCAAAACGAGTTCATAATCAAATTATCTTAAAGCTTACTTGTTGAGATCTTGGAATAATATCCAATGTTTCGTAGTTACATTGCTTGTGAAGAGGTTTGGTTCGCTGACACAATTTTTCGGGGCAGAGTTACAAAAAACTAATTACAGTTAAATCGACAAACACACGGACAAACAGACCGACAGATAGACAGACAGTCAGGCAAACAGGCAGACAAATAGATCTGGGTAGGCAGAGAGACAGATAGATAGAGATAGACAGATAGATAGATAGATAGATAGATAGATAGATAGATAGATAGATATAAGATAGATAGACAGACAGACAGACCGATAGATAGATAGATAGATAGATAGATAGATAGATAGATAGATATAGGTGTTCTGCGTTTCGATTATACTTACGATTGCCTTCTAGTATACAGACATGCTCGTTTACATAAACCTCTCTGCCTGTAGCGTCACTTTCATTTACTTTCTGGTGCAGTTTTCGCCACTTGGTCAATGCCTGACCATGACAAGAGACGACCAGTTTGTTAACTTCCAAGTTCCCCTCCACCTCAAGAACGACGCTACCACTGTAGGTCTCGCCTGGTCTGTAGACTGGGCCCAGCCACCTATCGTAGCCTAAACTGCAGGTCTTGATCGTGCCCATGGTTTATGGTAGCTTTGCTCTGTGTATGGGTACGAGGTCTTCGTTTGACAGGGGTAGACTCAGTATATCTAAACAGAATTGGTAAATTGATAAAACCGGATTTTTTGTTTGTTTGTGTTTGGTTATATTCGTGTAACACCAAACGGGCAACAATAATCACAACAACAACGGCATCAGTTTCGCTGATGTCAGGTAAGAATAAACAGGAGCATGAGTGCGTTTGGCGCACTACAATACGTGTATATGAAACAATTTTAGTTATATAACACCCACATAAATTCTTGTGACATTTTGAAATTGGTATAAATATATAAATCAGCAAAATGAAGGGATCAAAATAAATACATAAGTAAATAAATAAATAAATAAATAAGTAAAATACAAAGTACTTTATTAAGCAACACAAAGTCAAAATCACTGCCACATTATTTTACAGACTTTACTATAATTGTGAAAAGGTCTCCACGTCTGTTCCGCGCGAATCTTTCTGAGCTTTGTGATTTAGGCAGAGAGGGGGAGGGGGTGGGTGGACAAAGAGGTAGAAGCGATGCAATGCTGAAGTTGCTACCAAGAGCAGTATTCCAGCATAATATGATACTGCCAGCAACGGTTTTACAGACAAACATACATTATCAATTTTAGTTTTGTTCTAAATACCGGTATCACGAAACCATTACCTCCTAAAACGTTATATAAGTAATACACGATTATATTTAATATGTTTTTGTGTAAAACCCATATTATATGTAGGTAAGATCAATGATAAAATTATGCCTAAAACATGTGTGTAAAATTAAGGCTATGTTTAAGACTTGTATGAGTGACAACGCGAATGCAGGGCCCAGAACGTAGGCTATACATACAAGATCTATGTACTTAAAATTAATAGTGTAGGCTATCTAAACCGAATATCCCACTTACTTTTCGCAGCTCAATCGAGTGGTGATTTTGTCTCCTGTAGAAAAACGTATGTAATTTTAATTGCAGTTTACCAGTAACAGTGTAACTGTATACAGTAACTGTTTAAAACTGAAGTTCGGTCACTTATATAGGTCTTAAGCTGTTTAAAAATAAACACCGATTTTTCCCAACGATTATTACGTAACTTTGCACGTGACTGATTTGTTGAGCCTTCGCAATTACGATCGTACTGTGGGCACTTCGCTATCACAAGGCCCTTTACAGATGAATCATTGTCATAAGTGCCTATTGAGGGAAACAACCCTAGTGTACGGACATGATAGTGGTCGACAGGGTCAAAAAGATAGCACAATTTCACCTTTTTTTTTTTTGTCCGCTTAGGGTTGTCGTTCGATAATTTAGATTATGATAATAGGCCTAAATCAACGACCCGGCTGAGTTTATTGCGACATACACTTCAATATCCTAATAAAGTTATAACTAAAGGAAGGGACGGGGAAATGAATTAGTCGCCAGAGGACCACGAAGAAGGGAGGGAGAGAGAGAGAGAGAGAGAGGGGAGGGGGGTGGAGGGGGTGGGGAGAAAACAGCACCAATATGACAAATATTATGCCCAAATACCATCTTGCCAATGGCAAACTCAAGAAAGGGAGCGATACACAATATATAATTATAAAGAAAGCCAGAGAGAGGACGGGGATGTAGGGAGGAGGAATTACCGAATGGACAAGAGAGAGAAAGAGAGACTGAGAGAAAGAAAGAGGGGGAGAAAGAGGGTGAGGAAAAGAAAGGGAGGGAGAGACAGACAGGCAAACAGGGAGAAATAGTGATGTGTAGGCCTGTGTGTGTATGCGTGAAAGAGTGAGTGGGAGAAAGAGACAGACAGACCGACAAAGTAGGGAGATAGCGTGTGTGTGACACACACAGAGAGAGAGAGAGAGAGAGGTATTTAAACCATCTTGCTAGCCCTACGCCGTTGGTAAAACATAGACAGTGATAGGCTAAGAATTTGTCACACTGACCTCTCGTAATGATGGCATGGTGTCATGTGTTTTCTTTTTGGATGTCATGTTGACAATCTCAAGTGTGTTAACGTATCAGACATATCGCACAGTCACCGCCACCTGCCCCGCCCCCTACCCTATTTTGTACATTAAAGTTGCCCATGATAATGCGTCCATGGTAAGAGTCATTTGAAACAATGGTCTTATGAAATTGTAAATTTAATCACCACTTGCGACATGTACGGGAGAGACAAATTGTCCACGTAGTAATATTCCTTGCGCCCTATCCTTGATTCATCAGTGAAGTTTTGGGATAAACTCCATATACTTTGGCTAACTTAGCCTTGTCCCCGGAGACTGTAACTATGGCAGATTATTGTTCTGACATACAATGCTGGAAACCGGGTAAAAATGGTTCTTTTATTAATTAACTCCTTTCCAGAGTGGTACCAGGTAGCATGATTAAAAAGCAAGTAAAGTTTACTACATTTGAACTAATAGGCTACCGATATCGTCACAGCTGTTTACTGCATCCATCATGATCTGTATCTTACACTATCGACGCGTAAATTACTTATACCGGTACTTGGTGCTGGCCCAAACAGGTCTCACGGATTTTGGAAATTTACCGATTTTGACACGTTTCCAATAATCTGTAAAGTGTATTCACATATATACTGTTTAAGTGGGCTTTTCTCTCCAAAGTTCTACGTTCGACCACCACCAGTTTCTGCCTGACCTGCATGAAGTGTTCTGCACTAGCAGTGAATACTAAATTTATTTAATTGAATGCATGCTTTTCTTATATCTATTGACATATTAACGGGGACGATTATGAATCAACCATGGTGCTGCGACGTGGTCATACCTGGATTGAACGACGCATTACGATTGGGTGGAACCTAGCCCAAGATACTTTGGCCTGACCCTCTAACAGGACTACGTATTTATTTTACATGTATCTTATTAGATGGTCTGAATAAATTCTTCAGTCTTGTTCATCCCAGGTTGTGTATTCCTCCGCTGGATTTGCCGAACATAATCCTAAACTGGATCAACCCGAACCAATGAGGCGGGTCACGTTCAAACACAACCTCAACAACAAGGATGACTTCAGAAATCACACTAACCAAAAAAAAAAAAGGTCCAACTTTGGCATCTATGGAGGCATAAACGTGACTAGACAATAGCCGTAATAAAAATTTAAAAGTGCTTGTCGCTTTTCTGCACTCTTCGTTACAACATAATTATGGAGTTAGGAAACAGTTTTCGGAAACCACAGAGATATATGATTCACACGTAAATTACGAAAAACAACAAGAGCAAAAAAAAAAAACTATGTAAAAAAAAAAAAATAGAATACAAGAAACCAATCACAAGCACAGACACAAAACAACAGAAGAAACAAAGCCTTGATGTTCAGGTGTGGTATTTATTTATTAATCCATGCTTCAGGCACATAGCTCACATCACATGCTGCATTAAATTTCACAGAACTTGACCTATACAACAAAAACAAATCTAGACCGTAATCAAATGTATTATGTCTAATAACATTGAAAGAAATAATATCAGCATTATATTGTATATTTCCCTCAACTGTTCAACTATGTGGGACAAAAATCTTCATTGATTTTTCTTTCCGTGACAGTTTTAGTGTAATGGGGGACAGTTTCAGTGTAATGGACTGCACTAGTTATGATATTAAAGCTGGACATTATGAAATTATATATATATATAAATATTTAAAAAAAAGAGTGAGAAAAAAAAAACCCTACTGTTCGCATCATAACCAAGATGGCAAATATAAAACTGAAACACATTTCGTTCTGCTTTCGAAAATGTATACAATCACCATAAGCTATAGCAGCACAGTTCTCACATGTCCCTCGTCTTCTTTTTCTCAGAATACAAAAGAAACATGTCAGTTGTGAGATGTTCTGATCTCCGTCTAAAGATTGCTTAGATAAGACAGATTTCTCCTCCCTGTGTGAGTCAAATCTGAGGGACAAGAAGACTAAATAATGTACGGGAAAAGGTGAGAATAGGGACAGGAAAATGGAGGTTCCCCCAAATGATGTCATTTTTGTATATGAAATCCATCAACGAATTGGGAGCAACTCCGGCTATTTCAAAACATTTTATCACCCTGTATGCTGAACACTTAAATATTTGTTTGTCAATTCATTGCACTTGAACTTAAAAATACTGTATGTATACATATTTGAGTCACTGCAAAATAAGAACAGCCCAAATCTACCTGTGTTTGTACCCTGTTATGAACTGTCAAATTGTGACCAATAATGGTATCTTAGAGTAGAGGTTTAAAACACATCATTTCATAAAGATAAAGAATTTACTATTCGATTTTGGGCAATAAAAATGCGAAGATCCTTTTTTTTTCACTTTAAATCAGTTTATTTTCTTTTCGAGGGTTTCTGTTGTCCGTGTGTGCACATTGTTATTTCGTGGATCTATTTAGATAATTACATGCTGTAAAAGTGCATGTGGCTGTTCCAACAGTCGCATCTTCACCAATAATAAAGAAATTAGGCTGAAAATCGGTATTGGCGTGGGCTAAGGCGCATTATGGTCGATATTAATGAGTTTGCGTCCGACTTTTCGTGTGCACACTGACAAAAACAATGGCCATTGTTAAATCAAGGGCACTAATTCTAATAAACTGAAACAAAAGAAAGAAATGTGTACACATAACATATCACACAACTTCAATGTGACAAACAACTTTCCTTCATTGAGTAGTATTCAGTTTTGCACATTTAAATAGCTATATACATGTATGCAGTTTAAAAACTATACTTTGGCAGGTAGATTTGGGCTGTTCTTATTTTGCAATGAGTCATTTACAGAAATGTTTATATGCATATAACTGTCTGTTGAATGCAATCGAATAAAACACAGGGCCCTAAATACGTGTATAACCCCCCATCCCCCACTCTGACAACTGCATTTTACATGCTGAAAATGGTCAGTGCAATTCTGAAATCTGAAATCTGGTTCCCAATGCCATCTGATTTCAACTGTAAAATCAAATCCCAGCCTCAAAATGTTCTATGACTCCACATACACTTCAAATTATAAATTCCAATATGCCAATGTGCATTTGCTGTGAGAAATCATATCATTCAACACTAATTCATCAACTGTATAAACATAAGAATAAAACAAAATGGATTAAAAGCCTTACAATAAAAGCCCAGTAACAGCTAAAAGAAAGCCATTGCTAACTTTGGAAACACAAATGCCAATATTAAGGAAAACAAAGTTCTACAAACATTTCATATTGCAAATGCATGCAGTTTCTCATGAAAACTATATATTTGCAAAAGCCTCGCCAACCCTCACAAAAAAAAAAAAAAAAATGTTGGAAAGAAAATCTGAAAATATAATCATACAAGGAGACATGCAAAATAATGGCGGTATATTTATAACATTTTCAATGACTAGAACAAAGGCACCTGTATCAGAAATGTGACAGACAGGAAAAGCTCTACACTACTCTTCTACAGCCTTAGAAAGAGCATATTATGTGACATAAGTAATCGCAATAAGGTACATGTACATACACTGAAACAGAGAAAATATCAACAATGATTGCTTTTGTCGTAGACACCATCCAATCATTTATCACTCTACTCCCTTCTTATACTTTTCGTCATGAACGAATAGTTCAACCTAAGTCTGTGCTATAGTGTCCAAATAGCCTATCTTCTATATTGCTGTGCAAAGGCAGAGTGACCTAACTGATGGCATGGCCTTTTTCTACTTTATTGTCTGTATGAACTTGTCTCACACATAATTCTTTTAGTTTTACATATGTATCTGCTATCAAAATAGTTGTTTCTCATGTTGCAAAGTCATTTATAAAAGCATTTAAATATGGCTATGCCACGTTTTTTGTGTTTTTCTCAATACAATGAAATGAGCACAGATGTCGCTCTGCCTTTACACGGCAGTATAATTTCCTCTATTTTTCCATCTCTCCCACCCACAGATTTAGCCACGAATCTCATTTACACTGCATGGATAGCTTTTATGCTGGAAGGATTACATTTACTGCACAACTGCATCTTGCCATACCAATGTTCCCAGGCATTTATTATAAGGCATTTTCATGATACACAGTGTGATTGTGAAGTGCTACAGTTATTGGAGATGAACAAAACTAATGTTGATGATAATGTTAACTCTCTCCCTACGGGCCAGCATTCCACATCTGGCTGGAGCACTTCCTGGGGTTATACCCCATACTGTACTTTGCATTTGTAAACAAAGATTGCCTTACTACACAACAGCTGTCCAAACTACATACAGTCGAAACCATTTATAGCAGGGCCTGTTATAACAGGGATCCGGGTATAACAGGGATTTTTTGAATCCCCGTTTTTTCTCCCTCTTTATCATTAGTAAAATACATCTGCAATAACAGGGACCTACAAGTGCCAGATCTGTTATAACAGGGACACAGAGAGCAAGAATCTGACTCTGAGCTGTCACGTAGGCAAACAGCGAGCGCAGTTCGGTAGATCTAACTGTAATAAAATCTTACACGATCACGCGAGTGGTGCCGGTGGTTATTTCTACAATCTTTGGTGGCAATCAAAAGGAGAGAGGGAGAGAAAGAGAGGAGGCGATACGAGGCAAGGCCAGTGTCAAGACAACCAATCGAAACGAAGAGGCCAGTCAGGTGTGTGTGAAAAGCTCTAAAACAAAAAGCCCTTCTCAGCCACACACTACACACCTAGTGTTGACATCACACGTGGACCATCATTTTCCTTTGTTGAGACCGCATCGTGAGACAAAAAGCTCTAGATCAATATAATATGTCACCAAATGACAAGCGAAAAAAGAAATGCCTTTCCATTGAGAAGAAATTGGTAATAATTCAAGAAATTGACAAAAAGACTGCATTGCTGGCCGAGATTTGTCGGAAATTTGAGATTCCATATGTATGGATCCATTCATACGATCATCATAAGACAAAGAGAAGATGTTTTAGAATATTAAGATTGTGGCTGCCTATTCACAGGGAAGTGTTGCGCAAGAACGGAAGTGCCTTTGACAAGGTACACTACCCATGATTTAAAAATCGCAGGATTAGGCCATTTTTGCTTATTTCTCTTGGAAGTCTGATATAACAGGGATTTTGCTCTGGTCCCACATTCCCTGTTATATCAGGTTTCGACTGTACTTGTCGCACACGTGGTATCACTGGACATGCTAGGACAAAGGAAGCCTTAGCAAGAATTCTATTTTAAGGTTCAACATCACGGGATGTTAAAATTTTCCATTATAGTTGTCAAGGAATACCCTTACAATGACACAATGCAGGCTACATTGTACTGGCTATTGCTAGAGAAGCGTGTGACGCACTGTAGGGAAAGAGTTAATAAATGAGATTATATGGTTAGGTGGGTGCAAAATATGACAATGGCTATGATGGAGTTAAAACAGAATTTATCGCCAAATTTTGTCCTTCTCTCTTTGCAAATACGTGTAAACAGCTGACAGTGTGTAAGACTTGCAGGATTTCACACACTTCAACTGTGCCTGTCAATAAACAGTCACATGAAAATAAGCACCATTAACAAGAATTAAACTTACAAATTGCAAATTGCACAAGAAAACACAAGTGGAGGTGTCCAAAAAAACTTGGAAAAAAATGAACAGTTTAAGTAGGAGTCTACATACAAACAATACGAAGAGTCCAAAACTCGAAATTATTCTTAGTCAAGGCATTCACAGCAGAAACAAATGAAAATATTTACAAAAAGCCACTTTAACGTCTCACATCACAAACGTACTTTTGTTAATTTCTTATTATTTGACTCTTACTCCAATAAACTGACTTCAAACAGGATCTTAAGAACTAATCATGCTACTTTATATACACAAATGACTTTTTGCTGAGCTATTTTGACACAAGTGATAACCAAGCTTTCATGCATCAAGGCCACACTCCTATATGAAGCCAACAACAATTCTATCATACAATCAACGAAATCAAATCTAAATCACTCTGCACATAGAACAAAACAAAAAATCCTTAAACAACATTGACTGTCTATACTTGATTACTGACAGCAAGTGTTGAAGTAATAAATGAATTGTCAACTCTCAAACTCAACAAAACAGATCTATTCATCCAGGAGTTTGAATGTTAGTCATAGTTCAGATTTATTTCTTGTTCATAAATTGAACTCACTTCTGTGGTCATTGTCAGCTCGCGATGTCAATGGTTATTGTTGTATTGTATTATCAAGACAAAGACATGGTCTGATGTCAACAACAAAAAGCACATCAGATGACACAAGATACTGAATGAGTGAGAACGGTACTGTTTTGATAACCTCAGTAAATGTTAGGTCCAGCAACATCAGGATGTAATCGTTACTGAGTGTGGGTTTTATATCATCAGCCACAGGGTATGGTTCAATCAAAGGGAAAAAAGTGTATAAGTTCCATTTAAAACATTAGATTTGCCTTGGTCAATTTTGTCAGGGTATGTCACTAAAAGTGAATGAGAACAAACTTTATTTACTATTTTTATGAACTTTCGTTTCCAGGCAAAAAATTCTGTCGCTCATCAAATAAACAAGTAAATAGCTAAATATTAAAAGTTGCTTTAAATTTGTTCACAAAGCTCCTCTTTACTTCCATCTACAAACATGTAAATCTGTTTTGAATTATGTCTTTTCACAAATTGTTTCAAATATTTTATGAACTGTACTGAAAAGAAATTACAAGAGGTTAAAAAAAAGTGATCAGCAATGAAAATTAACTTTGAACTCAGCATAATTCTGGTTTAAACATGGAGAACACTTTAGCTCTGAGAAACCAATGATTCACACAAACACTGGACTCTTCTTGGTTTTTCATTGTAAAACAACACAATGATTTGGCACATGTATGATAATCACATGGTTGCTTGCAAAATAAAGAATTAACTGAAAGAGTAAAATAAAATGCATCCCTCTATCTACTTTGGACATTCATTATTCTCCAACCATAAAATTCTGTCATAAGAGACGATTTCACTCCTCCTTGCCACATTCTAAATGCATATGTATATAGCTTATAGCTGATGCCTAACGATTACAGAATGGAAATCAAGAGATTTACTCTACACTTTCATTATACTTTGAAACTGGTCTGAGGTTTTGCCACAAGAAAAAATGCTCCTCAAATGACTGACAACCAATGAAACAAAAGAACCCTGACTGTCATATGTCATTTATCTCCCTGTGATGCATCAAATAGGTCAGAGCATTCTGTCCCAACATGCCCTCCTGGCGCACAGTAAGTGGGCACCACATGGACACGTGAATCCACAGGAAAAACCCCGTATGTCATTACTGCACTAAAAATATTTTGTCCTGGCTTGTACAGTTTATGGCCAAGGTGATGCAAAAGTGTAAACAAAAAGAGGACATAATGAGGGAGCTGAAGGTGTACAGATCTTGTAAAATAATTTGAAATGAACATTAAATGAATATCTAATGAAAGTGAGTGATTTCTTATGTGTGACAAAAGTGCCATATGGCCAAAGTTATGAGATTCATGAGATTTATGGTCAACATTTAACTACTTAGGGGGCCTGTCTTCTCCCTCTCTTCCCTGCCAGGATTCTATTAGTATTACTCAATGTGCAAATATATAACTTACGCAAGGTTCTGAGACTTCTGGGAAAAGACATTTTCCAGGAAATTTCAGGCGATTTTGTAATGTGTTGTTTTGCTGTGTGTGTAGATTTTAAGACCATTTTCATTTAACAATTTTTGGCTGCTAATAACAATTTGAATGCAAACTGAGTTAAATAAAAAACACGTACCTCAACACAATGTAATTCCATTCTTCTCTCACATTCAATTTTCATTATCCTTTTTTCCATTCTGTAACCTACCAGTATGAGAAATGTACACTAACATCAAACTACAAATTTAATACAGGCTTTGATCACACTGGCACCATAAAACAATGGCAAGACTAAAATGTTACTCTGATTCTAGGACACTATATAAACAATGTATCATGCATGTTAAGGTAAAATCAAAATAAATGGATCAAGAGATTAAAAGATGTTGGAACCCATGATTTGACAACTACTTTAGTGTATGTTTTCACACTACAATGGTATCCTTTTTCCACCAAGCAAAGTCACAGAGTAGACTCAGTTCAAAAGACATACAAGTTCTTTTATTCCTGGCTGAAGCCAGAATTTCGAAGCCAGAACAACGATGAACACTAACATGCTATAGTTTTACACACTTATATAGAGCAGTTGATTTGTCTGGGAGGCAAAAACCCTTTTGATAATCCAATTTTGTTGGCAAACAAATAGCTTTAGTTTAATGCCTCTCTTGAAGTGAGACTATCTGAGCAGAAACAATGAGAATTGTTAACCCTTTTGCTGCCAGGCCCAAATCCCCTTCCTTCTTTAGACTACCAGAATAATGGATTATCGGGCAGAAAGACAGCAGGAAGTGGTATAAAATTAGGAGTGCAAATCATGCCAGAACAATGTCGGCCGATGTGTAGGCCTGGCAGTAGTTTTAGCATGAAATGAGGGCCAGTATATCGGCCATGCTGCAGTCTTCTGCAGCTAGAGGGTTAAGATTACATACACTGATTCTTTACTTTCTAACTGAAGAGCTGACATTTTCATTTACTCATGCATATCCACTATGCTAGTTACCATTCTCAGTGGAGGGCAGTGACTGAATACTGAATTGAATAACAGATCAGATAAATGTCTTATGGAAAACTTAAGTGAATGATTTATACTAAGTGTCAATATTATGAGTATCAATGTTATGATATAATGCAATGCTCAGATGCTTGTCTGTTGGAGATAATTTGTTTTCTCTGTCAGTCTTGTCAATAATGTTTTCATTCCTCAGGTGAGATCAGTCTCAAATAATGACTAGATCAGGAGTCCTGGTGATTTCAGGATCCTTTACATGAATCAATGAGCATTATGTTTAATGTAGGCCTATATATGCATGTTTGTTTCATCAATCTTTCATTAAAAAAAAATGTTTTAAAATAACAACAGTTTCATTCAGATCTGATGTAGAAGGATCAGTATTTGCACAAAATTTAGCAATACTTCACCTAAGGCAATGTTTTACTCGGGTTCTGAAGTTAAGTCTTTTCAGCTGCCAAAATAGTTGTTCCACACTACTGGTCTTTGAGATGGGAAAATGTCAGTGAAAGTGCTGAGGTTATTTCCTTAATCTCAATGTCCAACAAAAACCTTTGATACACTGTTAATATTGGAAAACAATATTACGTATTCAGGTCAGCAGAGCTATCAGAGAGGACTGAACACAGGCTGGCACCTAGAAAGAGTAAAAAAAAATCCTGGTACACAGTATTTACAATGTTCCTCTGCATGATAACTGGTTCTGTCCATGTTAAAAAATGAGTGATCTCAGGCTGAGATGAGTAACGATGTCACAGCTGGCAGTGTGACTAAAACTCCTTGGATATCCCATTACCAGAGCTGGTCTTCATCAACAAACAGAAGTGTTGTGTTCAGCATGTCGCTTGCTACGAGATTCTCTTCCCTCTTTGCTGAAACAGAATGAAAAGCAATCAGTCACCATTTTTAATACAGCAAATCCAAACTGAACACTTTTCAACCTTCAAGTGTAGAAAGGCCTGGTTTCCTTCCTGCCCCATAAGAGAAACTTTAAACTAAATGAGATAATCAGGGGCAGGGCAATGAGTAGAGATGCCTTTATATTTCAGAAAAACATTTTTTTTTCTCTATTTGTTCATCAAGCCAAAGAAAACTAGTAATGATTCGTAAATCTACAAAGATGCAAACAAGCTCTGACATATGGTAGAAAACCCCCATGATATGAAATAATGTCAGTTAGATGCTGTGCTTCCAATGTAAGCAAATAAGAAATTATTAACTTCAAAACTTCTATGTCTTATCCATATTTCACTGTTTGGTTTATGCACCATTTACGGCCTTGGAGGGTCTTGAATGAAAAATTCATGTCCCAGTAATGTCCTATTTTCAACAGAGTTAATGGTAGCAGATACAATTAAGGAGTGAGTTCATGAGTCAGAGACTTATCCAAGGAAATGCTATGTAATAAATTAGATAAGACATCCGTACCTCTTGTGATGTCTTGACGACTTGCGGAGAGTAGTGGTGGTGGAAATCATGGGGCTGATCTTCTCTCTAAATGTATGATAGTTTCTCTCCAGTTCACGCTGGTACTCCTTTTGTTCATGTGTGATCAAGGCTTTGTTCTTCTGTAGGGCATCACCACACCTGTTTTAAGAATTTGAGAAATTACTCACTTTCCCAAGTTGTATTTTATGTGTCCTGAGTAGGACAGGAGAAGAGACTAAACACCTTCCACCTCAGATGCCTCCGAAAGATCCTCGGCATCAGCTGGCATGACAGAAAGACCAACACACAAGTCTTAGAGGAAGCAGAACTGCCGAGCATGTACACCATCCTGTGCAAACGAAGACCTTCACCTTACTGTGTTACATTTTGAATGAACAGCTATGTACTTTTCTAAACTAAAGTTGTACATGATCAATTACTCACTTTTTGATGAAGTCCTTAAAACACAATCTGAGTTTAGTGTGAGCTTTGCTTGGCAACTGCTTTCCTTCTGCAATATCACTAAGAAACACTAGTGCAACTTCCAGGGGACCCTGATGAGGAGATATGACACATAAAAGTCATAAATATCTGAGATAAGTGTTTTCTGATTTGAAGAGATCAAGTCGCTCTGGGAAACAAATTAACTGCTGTGCAATCTCAGTGCCATTCAAATCTGTAATGTAATCACTCTGTAAATGTTACTATCATGCTGGAATATTGTAAGTAATTTTCACAAGCGTTTCAGATAATTTTTTATTTTCGTAACATTTGGTAAGATGGCTTGTACATTTCCTGTCTATTCTGAAACACTATCAAGCCTTGACCTTTACACACCACACTGCGAAGAAGCAGTTCACTCCCTGTAAGCATGCGGCCGGAGGCTGCAGCATTCCCTGCCTACTCATTATTTTGTGGAAGTTCATTGATGGACCTCAGAGCTTTTGACATGTTTCAATAAAAAGAACAGATTAAATTTTCCGCCACATTGTACTAGCAAGGGATGCACTTTCAGCAACATCGCTTGCTCCTACAGGGACAATGGGGTCCGCCTTCCAGATAGCGAAAGGTACAGCACAGGAGAGAGCACCATATGATCGTCATGGCTTGAAGCAGTAGAGGGAGGGCAAACAACACTTGATCACTGTGGTGTGTAAAGGAAAAGGATACTGGGGCCTAGGCAGGTCTAAACCGTGTCAGTACATCAGTCATAATTTTTTTGAACGACCAATTTCTGCTTTGGAACGCTAGCCTATTCATCCAACAACTCAACCTGCAACCGTGAGTCTGCAAAATACATAAAACATATTCTAACACTGCCCCTGAACAGCCAACAGAGGCCAGGACCGTGGTCTGGTAAAAAGCACTTTATTCTATATTGCAAAGACCTGAAGGAAAATTTTCAGCTTACAAAATCCTGCACAAAAACCATCTGTCTTTTGTCTGACAAAACAATTAACCCAACAGATTCCAAGCATTTTACACAGTACACAACCTTACCTGATTGACAGTTGTGCCTATACACCCCTGCAAGACCATCTGTAAAATCTTGGTGTCTGGTGGCTCCTGTGCCATCGCCAGTGCCAGCTCCCTGGTCTTCTTCTGAATATCTTCAATAGCTACCTCCACTGGTGACAGAATCACCTAAAATGTGAAGTTAAATGATTTATTGAGTTTTGAGTTGTAGCTGTAGTGTTCACACTGTTGTAATGAAAAGACCACAAAAACTTTGTATCCTTTAAAACAATTAAAAAGCCAAAAAAGAAGTTTGCCCTAAGGTAAATTTGACATGCCAGTATCTTACTATAATTGAGCTAGAAGGTGAACCTGTAAGCAGCTAAAACTTTGCGACTACGCCATCAAAAACTATGAAACTTGGTGAACTGCATCAATTTTTGACGAAGAGTTACGTGGACACATTCATTTTGAACAAAAATCAGTCTTTACTATTTTTTATATTAAAATTTTTTGAGCCGCAAAAATAGAGACGCATTTTCGTCGAGTAGGATCAAAAAGCATGATCGGAAATTTTGTCCTTCACCTCTCCTTACACACTGATGGTAGAAAATCAATGTAATCACATATAATGTGTATTTGTACGCAAGTTTTATTAGCCATTGCATCGAATCCATATGCTGCTTTTAATGTAGCCTAGATCTAGATATACGGTTGAGGCTTCCTAAAAAGAATCTGCAAGATTTATCTTGCCTGGGTCGGCTAGTGTAAATGATTAATTCCTCTCTTTTATGTCAATGTTTCCTTGTATTAGAATGAGGCAGGAATCAAACAAATGTATCATGTTGCATATCAGACATAATACAAAAATCCAGGCCATAAAATTAATCTTTCCTCTTTTCTCAAGCCAGTAATACAACGTCTATTTGTAACAAGTGATCAGCAAATCCATTCTGTCTTTAAGACACAGAACCTACCTGATGTCTTTCAATGACGCCAACCCTGGTCTTGATGTAAGGGAAGAAATGGTTTGTGGTCAGCACCGTCTTCCTCTTGTATTGTTCATGAAGTTCTCCATGGGCTCGCCCATCCAAAGTAAATGGTGTGGCATAGATAAAACGCTCTGGCAGAGACGGTAGTGGATTTGTTTAACTGACAAACATCAGTGATTCAGAAAGAAAAAAAAAAGAGCCAAATAGCAGTCACCAATAATCAGATTAGCAGTTTGGGGGCCAACCTCTGACATGTAGACAGACAGTAAGGAGTTTAAAGACTTGGCTGCTACAGATCCTTTTGGGAGAATATTCAATATGGGGTGTCTCGGAATATTTAAAGGCTGTAAAGCATTGTAATAAACTTCACTTAATTCATTACGAAAATGAATCTCTGAACGTTTCTGGTGCACACTGAGTACACTCAACATGGAGTATGCGTGCAACACTAATTGATAAAATAAACAAACTATTCCAGGTTCATTATTTAGTTATGGTGCTCCTCAACACACAGATCTTGTCATAGTCATGTTAACTTGGCAAATTAAAAAAAAAAAAAAGCACTCACTGAGTTTGTAATTTTTGTCAAAGTAGGTGATTCTCTCCTTGTATTCATACAGGTCAAAGTAAGGTTCAACATAAGTGATCTGGATGTAGGCCTGGAAATCATAAATAGCATTCATAATGAATCATATATAAACATTGCATTTACATTTTCTTTTGCTCTTGTCAAAATGTGGCAAAGAAAAACATTTTTTTTGTACAATAGTTTGTCAATGCCTGACAGAATTGTTACAGTTTGCTGGAAAAAAGTTGTTGGTTGGCTATCCCCTGCATCTCAGTTGTGGCTGTTGTGCCTAACTACAACCATGCTGTGACCATATCCTCTATCTTCATTTTATATACAATCAACCATTTGATTGTGAACCCTCTAGCCAGTCTTATCTATTTCAATGTAAGAGTCATGGTATTTTCTTCATTTTCTACTTGTAAGTAGATCTAGTTGATTCTCCACCTTTTTTGTCACTATAACCCTATTGATCATATAAAGAAATTTACTTTGGCTGACTTCACTTTGATTCATTGTTTTCTAAAATAAACTTCTTTATTTCTGTTACAATTCTGAATGAGCCTATAGGTGATTCAATTTTGATTGTCCACATTTACTACTGTTTGGACTATAATTCTTATACATCACCTATTCATCTTGTAAATATTACAATCACTTGTTGCAAAATATCACCAATGTTTAAACTGAAAATACAACAGAGAAGAATTACCTTTTCAGGATCAAGTTTGTCCTTTTCAACTGTGTTAGAATCTTTGATGATCTCAACAAAGTCATGACCAAATCTTTCTCCATAGAAATTCTGAGGACAAGAAAACAACGGGATACCTGAAATAATCCTTTAACATAGAGATTCTACAGAAAAAATAATCACAACAGCAACACTGAATTTTAAACATTTCTTTCATTCCAATCAAATGTCAAAAAGGCAAGTCTAGAGAAAACACTGATGTATTTTCATTACCTTTTAGCTACAGCCAATAGCTGGTTTGACATTCTGTTTCCATATTTCTGTACAATTTGTACTCAACGTTGTTTTTACTGCATTTCGAGTTCAGTAACTTATTCTTGTCAGTTTACACTAAACTGTAATTTAAAAAATTCAACTACCAAACCTAAATGACTGGAACTTCTCTATGTTGTGTTTAAGACTCAAACATTTAATTGTTATATATTATGATAGGCTATTAATTACTGTTGTTATTACTGAAACAGGAATATGAGTTTATAACTTAACTCCTGGCAGTGGAATCCCTTACAGAAAAAGACTTTACTGTACTGACCCACATTTAACACTATTCTTGGACTTGTATTTTTTCTCTGCAAATTTCGGTTCAGTCACAAAAAACAACAACCAAAAAAAAAACAGAAAGACCAAACCCACCTCCAGTCTATGGGAAATCTCTGGTAATTTTGTAATCATGTGCTCCTTGTACACAAACTCTTCGCCATCCAGATCACCAAACTTGGCTCCATAAAAGCCAACCCGGAAATATGTGCCAAACACACGTTTCCCTTCCTGTCGGGTTACATTAGTGAAGGCCTCATGCAACTTCTGGTGTACATGTGCCATTTTTTTGTAATCTCGATTTTGTTCATAGATGGGTATCATAAGTTTGTAGACTTCATTCACAGCTTCAAACATGCTACCCTGTGAATGTAATATGAGATATGTCAATGTTATAATTATAGGGGTAACAAACAGGCTTATTAATAATGCGCTAAATAGCTTTAAATAATTGACAAAATGAATATCAAAATAAAACAGAGAAAACAATGATGCAAAAACCACATTTCATATCCTACTTTCTGTAACGGTTTGAATCGTCCTGCATAGCTACCGATGACAGAACAAAAAAGACATTTTAAAAATAAGTTGTCAGTTGCTCTTAGACATACATCACAAACATGATTTGAGAAAACTTATTCAAATATTTGCACTGGACATCAAGAAATTACACTGGCCAAAGATACAATCTACATGCTGAAGTGCCTCATTTATCCATTTCCTAACTTCCTTAATGAATGCAATACAAAAGTGACGGAGGAAGAAGACATTTTTCAGTGCACATTGCACCTTCAACAATTAATGCATATATGTAGTTCATATTGTCACAGGTGCCAGTGCACTATTATATAGAACCAGATCAACTATACACAAAACAATGTCAAAGCTTTGGTTTCTAGTCTAAAGACTTACCATATTGAAGGAGCTGGCAGCCTGTTCTAATAGTCCAACCAATCCATTCTCTGTGAAGTACATGCCAGTACAGATGCCTTCCTCATCTGGTGAGACAACATCATCTGACACTGCACTCTCTTCCAGCACGTTAGGGGTGATTTTCTGGATGAACAACAAATATCATGGTTTAAATTATTGTAACATCCTATAATCTGCATGAATAATCCAAAAGCAAATAGGATCTAGTGTGTCGGTCCAATGAAATCTCTAACAAAGTAACTTTAACAGGGACAGGAATGGCAGGGGTAGCCATTAAGAGAATGAAAATGTAGCACGACAAAAACCAACAACAATTGACGTAAATATGGTCAGAAAATAAGCTTCCCTTTTTCTTTGCATTGTACTGTATCATTTGGGTATTATTTCTTACGCAAAGGCTCTGCTACATACAACTTTTTCTTCTTGCCAAGTTTTGACTTTGCTTTAAGCCTTTCTCTGACCCCACAGTTTTTCTGTGGTTTTTATAATATTTCGTCAATATGAAATTAGTACATGTTTCGACTTCTTACAAAATTATGAATCACATTAATAAATGAAGTGTGCTGACCTCGAAAGCCACGCATCCTACGGGCAGGTAGGGCTTGTCCTCAAGCATATTAAGATATTCTGCCACCAGTCCAGCTGCATGTACCAGGCATTGGGCAGCTTCTGCATGGTTCCCTCTCTGTACATATGACATAAGAGGACAAAAACATAAGAATAATCATCAGAGTTGTCGCAAACAAATATTGATGCGATTAACAGAATCTTACAGCATGGAGTATGTATTCTTAAACCATCCGCATTGAACTTCTTCCAACCTAAACAAAAACACAGGAAAATTATAAAACATTAAAAAATATAAAATTAAAAATGCCTATAGTGCAAACGCTGATTCATTTGAGACTATAACTTTTCATGAAGAACCTTTATTGCTGAGGGTTATCATCACTCCTCTAGTTGTTGCCTGCTCCTTTTGTTTATTACCACAAATTGGCAATCATTACACAGACCTGGCACTCTTTTACTATTTGTTTTGTTCAGCTTATTACACCTTGCCCACTGACTTTCATAAAGACTCCTCCCACAGTAGGGATGTCATATTTAGATTATATAAATCACTCAAGTGCTACAAAACAATCCACAATTCTACATGTTCAGGTGCACAACAGTGCTTTAACCCATTCCATATTTAAGCCCAAAATAACGGAAGATGTCCTGGAGACTTGCTGGTCCTCTGATCCCCACCTTGCTGTGGTCTCTAGCCATGTTCTGTAGCCAAGTCAGTCTCAGATCAGGAGAGTTCTGGTATCCTTTGGCAATTCTGTACATCAAATCTAACAACATCTCTGGGTCCTCTGCAAACTCTTTCATTTTGACTGTGTCTGACAGAATCATATGGAGGTTGAATACTAGATCTCGAACCTGAGGAATGGAAAGATTAAAGACTACAATCTGTGTTGTATAGGACTGCAGGCATTAGTGATTTGGATTGCCATGAAAACACACGATTTGTGACACGATAAATACACACCCCACTATGGCTTTTAAAATGGCAGAAAATCTCAGTGGGTAGACTGAAAGGGTCTTTTCAATTCGCTTCTTTCACAACTAGTTTTGGTTTTGGCATATCTTCACAGGAAATCCATTTTGAAAAAAAAAAAAAAAAAACGCTTTACATGCTTTAACCCTTTCGCGTTTCTATTCTCGCTACTTGTGAAGCGCTCTAATGGCCGACTTCCTGGCTATGCGGCCGCCCTGATTTGTTTACAATTTTAAGCCCCATGGCCGCCGCTGCCTCGTACCTTTATTAAATTGGAAATTGTAGCCCCCATGTCGCATCTATGATAATGAATTTTGGCACACTTATTGAGAAATGAATGAACTAAAAGATGAGCCTATTTACATTGGAATGCTGAAATCTGCTTGTTGTTTTTGTGAACGTGAAATGCTGAACGGGGATATGTGACACGACCTCTGAGACAGATGGACAATACACGTATTACACACTATCCCATCCCATCCCCTTTGTTATCCAAGCATACAACACTACCCACACAAATGTACCATGCTAGTAAATGCATGTACTATGTACTACAAGCATGTGCCAATCAATACATGATGTAGGCTTAGTGGGAGGAACAGGCCTGTTGGATGACCATGTGTAATACAATACATTACTTGTAGGCCTAACCCACGCTTTACGGGTCAAACTGGGTCAGTGGGCATCTGACCTGATGATATCATTTACTATTTATTGCTATTTATGCACTGTTCTTCCTCTCAAAATTGAATACAAAACAGGGGTACACTGGCTGGCCAGATAAGGCTGAGTTGAACACATTGTGGCGTTACAGACAAAGCCGAATTCGGCCGGGTTGAACAAATCACGGGCCATATTTAAAGGCTGGATTCGACCATGAAAGGGTTAAGAGAGTGCTGTTCTCAAATGATCCCCTTAGATGCCCTCATTAATGTAGATAATGTACAAACATAACAGTGCTACTCCATGTAATAAAAGTTTCATGATTCCATACATTAGGTTGCAAGATTTAACCTCCAAATTCCTGTAACGATATACATTTGTAAACGCTGATGAAAAAAATGTTCACACTTTCAGCAGGTACAAGACCTGGACACAGCTTAATTTTTGAAAAGATAATATCTAAATGCTTCAGTCTGAGACATGGGTTCAGAAATTTATTGTTCTCCACTGTCAAAATCTCTCCCTCCTCCAACAACTTAATTACAGATGACAATATTCCAAACATATAATCTTAATAGCAGCATTTAATATCAGTTTTTACAACTATTTTGTTTCCTCATAAAATCATTACCTGTTCTCTGAAAGAAGTGTTTTCTAATTCCTGATCTTGTTCTGCATAGGTAAGGATTGTCTTGAGAGATTTCCGCAGGAATTCCTCGTTGAATGTTTGGTTTTGACCGACAAGCGAACTCAGTGACATCGTTACCTGCATCTTCACGCGGGCAAAGTTCTGCAAGAAGGAAAAATTTGTTGTGTAAACTAAATGAGTAATGTCTAATTTTGCAGACCCAACAAAAATTACCACAGTATTAGAATGATAATAAAACAATTAAGATGTTGATATGTTTCTTTGGACAAAAAATATGACTTTGAAAACAGTACCGTCTCTCTTCCTAACTGAACACTCTGAAAAGGAAACTTCCTGATCTCGTGTTTCCAAATGTCCAATCTGATGATGAAACCCAAAGTCTTCATATAATGATGATGATGTGTTTACAATCTGCAGTGAGAAATTTTCCACAAGCACATTTGGACATACAGCACTTGGTAGGCATGGTATAAAGAAGAGAGAGAAATTGTAATTAAAAAAAATTTTGAAACACAGTGTAAGAAAATCTACACATCTAAGATTTGATAACTTTAACCAACTGTAACACATAGTACATATGATAGAGATGGTGACATACGTTTCCAAGCTCAAAGTTCTGTCTCATGAGCAAGTAGAGGGAGGCAGAGGCTTGAGAACGGGTAACACCAATTGGAGAGCTACAATGTCTCAGTAAACGTAGGCACAGCTCTGCGCACTGTTCTGTCTCCTCTTCAAACAGCAAATCCAGGAACTGCATAACAATAAACCACAAAGGTCTATACTCAGTGACATGACAAGCACAGTTTTTGCACAGGATAAATAGAACTTAAACCTGAACCAACAAGAATGTCTTCTTATAACTCACACAGGGCACATGCAAGATAACTATTTATTTATTTAGCAGTATCATTCCTCACAAGCAAACCAAAATAAACTATCAACTCTCTCAAAATCTATATATATATCCAATAAAAAAAAAAAAGGCTGTTGATTTCTTGCAAATCAATTATGGTTATCTGAAGATTAGAAATATATATTAATGGAAGGCTGGGTAAAAAAATTCAAGTGAATTCAACACATATTTTGTTTGTGTTGAGCTTGATATCAAAATGTCCATCAGACTGATAGAACCTCAAGCACAAAGCATTTATGTCATAGATAAGTAATTCATGAACAAATCTTGCTTGTGAATTTATGATGTTCCAGATTAATTTAGTGCAATCAAAGCAATATCCACTCAAATGCTGCTATTCATTTTACTTACCTTTGTGACTAGAGCTCTCTGAGTTGAGAACAAATGCTGTAAAACAGCTGCACTCTGGTTAAGAGCTAGCATGTGAAGCAACACTCTCAATGAACTGCCCAGGAGTGGCTGTAACATCTCTGAGTTCTGGGCAATCTGTAATGTGGACACCAGGATGGTTAATGCACAAATGGCTTGCCTAAGTTCACAACATACTAAAACAGCTGCCACTGAAATCCTTCACTTCCAACTTCAGTCATGCTAGTCAGACAAACAACACCCAATCTTCCAACAGTGTAGTGTCCCTACAAAATTCAATAAAACTTTTCTGAAAACATTTTGATGTGATTTGCCTCTCCAGTGGAATTCCAATTTCTTGACAGATTTCTAATTCTCAAAGAAAATGGGAAATATCAGTCTCAAGATATCAAACACATGTTGGCACTGTGTAACTACAAGTGTTGAAATAAATCCTGACTAAATTTTCTTGCACCAGTAGAACTCTTTCGGGAAGATAGATGCCCATGGCAAGATCTTACTGAGATCTCATCTGTTAGGGTCACATTATATGTGGAATGTAAACTAAGTCACTCTTTTCTTACAACCATGCAACTTGTGCAATGGAAATTGACCCCATTTAGTTGTTGACACGTACATAGCCTAAGAATGGGCTTTTTAAAATGAGATCAGTTTTTACTACTTCCATTGGTGGCCACATACCTGAGCTGCTGGTCAGAAACACGCTTACGAAAAAAACAACAACAACACAACGTTCACAAGATGCCTATAGTATCACTGTCATCATATTCTTTCTATTAAGTGTTTTTATCTCCATACTTCCATGTAAACATGGGTGGGGTGGCTCTGTTGACTTCCAAGGTCCTTCACAACAGCAGAACATAAAGATTCTCCTCATGTTTCCCTATGGCATGTCTTCCTGATCTTTGTGTCACTAACCTGAATAATCAGCTCCAGACTGTCCAAGCAAATCATGCTGACCTCAGCTGCCAAGCTGCTCTCATCCTGGCTCTCAAGTTCATGTTCCTGGGGGCGAGGACTGCAATGGAACATACAACACAGTTCAAAGAGGCTTCCTTTAAAAGACCCCTTACCAACCAACAATCACTAATGCTTACAACTCACTCCTGCTACAACTAAACTTACAAACCAAAAACAGTGTAAACATCTGCTTCATGCCTTCCATTTCACAGAGAAGTCAAATCAGTGTTAGAACATGACTGAACATTGATTATATTTTCAAATGTGTGACTCAGCCTCTGAGATTTCAGCAGTCCGACACTAATATGGTCTGTTCATCAAAATTCCAAATCCGATAAACACAACCTTTCCTGAGAAGAAAAAAAAAATATGAAGAATTCTTTAAACAAAAAAGGAAGCATTTGCTGATTAAAATCCATAGCTGTGAACAATTATTATAAATCAGATAATAATTTTCACTGCCACATAGACACTATTCACTGCATTTTCTGATTCTTTTGACCAGGAAGTTTTATTCTAGATTCACAACTCCCTTGTTTGCATTTAATTTAAATAATATTTTTTTTTGTTCACCGAGGGCCATGATATGACCAGTGATGTGCTACCTGTCATACAAATCCACAGAATGTCTCCATTGCACTTGATCTTTGCGCCATCTAAATCTGGACCCAGCTGCCTCTGGAGCTGCTGCAGGAGGTGGAGTCTGGGAGCCACCCAAGCCTGCAAATACAAGAGCTGAACATGATGTCAGGAGGCAAAATTTTTGTTTCCTTTGAACATCCCAGACATTGACTTTATGAAGGACTGGTCAAGACCTTGGATGTACGATAAAGTATACTTATTGGGGGGGGGAGAAGCAAATACTCTGGAATAATTTATATGAATCACTTACACTGGACTGGTGAGTCTTTGATCCGATATCTTCAGTAATATGCAGTAACACATCTAATGCTAGTGTACACAGCATGGACTGTAAGTAACCAGAGCTTACCTGAAAGTGACAGTTGTGAGTTCTGTCTGCGTCTCAGCATCATCTCTGTTCTAGCATTGCCTGTACCCAGAATAGCTTCTTCCAGCCGTGATTTCATGTCCACGCTCTTCTTCAGTGTTTGTTGGGAACAAGGGGTCACCATTCGCTTGCCCTAGGGCAAAAAAATCCATTAAGATTTTGTTAGGATTACATAATTCATCTAGATATCTGAGTGCTTTCTTATCATGCTTACAGCTGCTGACCACTATCACTTGGCAAAAGCGCACAATTTTTAAGTCTTTTGTGATTTTATGTCAAATAAATCATTAACTTTCTTAAAAAAAACAGACTTTTTCAAAGTAATGTATGTTGTGATTATTTCATTCTGTTTTGTCCAATCTAATTTTGGGTTTAGTTTTATCAGGAAATAAATAAGTACTTTGCAACAAATGTGCACTCTTCTATTATGTCCAGTATGCCTATCTTATTTTTTAGTAGGTTCAAACTACATTGACTACTTTTTTTTTTTTGGTATATAAGAAACTACCTCATCTGTCTCCCACTCGACCATGCAATAATTGGAAAAGACACAGCCATGGTCAATGTCAATCACAATTTTCATCACATATCTATTGTAAGCATCTATCAAGCAATATTCTTCTCTTTTTTTCGACAGGTCACACATCAATTAATGTTACTTGTAAAGTGAAGAGTCAAACTGGCTGCAATAGTTAAAATTTTAAGTCAAGACAAAGATTTCACCCAGCCAATCTTGTTAAATTTAATAACTAGATGCCTTCGGCCTCACACCTGAAATATTCCTACGAGCTTAAATCTTTAATATACATGATTACAACTGACTGATTTTCACAAATTTTGTATATTCATAACTGAACAAGAGATACCGTCTCTCCTACAATTAATTCTCAATTAATGAGAACTTTGGGAAATGTGGCCTCTAATGCCAGGCTTAATCCATTAAAAAAAAATTTCTCACCTATCTAGGACTCTATGTGTGCAACATGTCAACTACATTTACAGTAGCCTGTTTATGCAATCGCAATGCTTGCAGATGCTTTGAAATACTTTGTAAGCACCAATCAAAGTTATGCCAAGTCAAAAACAAATCTATTAACTGGCTAAAGTCCCATAATATTCAATATCCTCCAGACTGCTCCACTGAAGCCAACAGAACCTCACAAACTATAGTTGGCTTCCCATACAGAAAGCAACAAAACTGTCAGTGCAGTAGTCACCAGAAAATTTTGGATCCCAATGTCCCTCAATTTCATGTGGATCAACATCCAAAATTTCCCCAGATTCTAAACTCATGCCAAAAACATTTTACAAAACCTGTCCGTAAATCTGGAAATTCACTACTATGTGGACTTCTAAACATTCATTCAAGTCACAGACTTAAGCTGGACACTTCGTATGCACAAACATGAATAGAATTCATGGCTTATTTTCTGAATCATTCAAAATGTCATAATTATGCTTTACCTGATACATAACAAACTTGTTTCACAGTAATTAAAAACTACTATAATTTTCATCTCACTACTCCATCATAAGAGTGCTTTGACTTTTAATGTTTCTGATTTCCCAAAACACTGGTGCTGATAAACACAAAGAGATAGGAAATACCATACTGAATATTTAGTTACATGAAATTTAATTTTTTTTGCATTGGTCTGCCACTGGTTATCAAACTTCACTGACCTAGCATTCTGTTAGCTTTGAACCAGATCATTCAACAAATAAGCTTATGACTATTGTGCACTACACTGTATCCATACCAACAATACTATGCTATTCTAAGTGCCGGTAAATGTATTCTTATGCATCATCATCATCATTGCCTTTCTCACCCTGGATCAGGGTATAGGCCACCAACAAACACTTTCCATCCCTCTCTATCATGGGCCAGCCTCTTTACATTATTCCAAGTCTTTCCGCTTCGTTGCCTACAGGTGCAGATGCTCCCCCTTCTCCCAAGATAAAAGACTGATTTGAAGTATTTGCTTGTGTTTCTGTAACTGGTTTATTTTTACAGGGTGGGTAGTTGGCCCACCGCCAACTGGCTCTTCTCGGGAGACCAGGACCTTTGCACCTTTAGTCGCCTCTTACGACACGCAGTATCACGTCAGATGTATTCTCTGCTGTCCCTCTTCTACAAGAGAGCCCCGCATCTGCACGGGCGGTTCTTATGCATACAGGGTGAGTATTTCAAAGGAAAACTTACAAAAAAACCCCCAAAAACTATCAGTCTTTGCTGATGTCTCTTTGTTTGACCAGAAGTGTTTTTCTACAGTACAGAACCAAGTCGCAACTTTAACAAAAACAATCGCATTAGAAAAATACAGATGAAAACATGACAGCTTAGAGCACAAATTCTCACTTGCATCAATGAAACACAAGAAATGGAGGAATGAAACATGAGTCACACACACTCAGTTGTGTATAAACATATACATAGATGTATGTAATGTAGTTTGACACAAAAAACAATGTACATATACTTTGCATGTTAAGCTACATCTAAACAGTGCTTGACATAGTTTTTTACAACACATAGAACTTTGATGTACAGCAAAGTGTGCAGATAAACAAACAACAACTGTTGAGAACATAGTACACAAAAGGTGAAAATTCAGACTTACTAATTATGCACAAGTGATAAATGTAACAATGATACTGTATCTGTTACATGATTACTTCCACACACACTGCCTTGGTAACACAGGTAAGAGCACAGATCAAATGCAGGTATTTTCATGTTTTATCTCAAATATTTTGACACCCTCACATTTCCTGTTCCCTTTTCTGTCTATCAGAGAATGGATGAAACCTACAATCATGCTGCCTGAAGGAGCATAAAACTTTCACAATAACAAAATACAAAATGTTCACCACTACAAAAAACTCAAATTTATCTTATACTGAAATTCAAATAGGAGATACTTTGTTTTGCCCATTATGGCCACCTCTTGGCAGTAAATTTGGCCAGTTCTTCAACAGTATTCACAAGAGACAAAGAAGCAAAAAACCCTTCATGATGAGAAACCGATACTGTATTTTTTTCAGAATGTTTATACTTTTCCATTCACGCTTTCCTTGCCTATTTGTATTCTTTCGTAGATTTTGTTTCAACAACTAATAAAAGTCCCTAAAAATTCCACTTCTTGGTCTTCAACTACTTACATGAATATTGGTCGATAAAATGGTGCATAAATGGGTGCATGCAGCTCCAAATTAAAAAGTAAAGATGAATAAAGTGATGATGCACTAATAATATGATGCTCTTGCAGTACACATAAAATGCATTAATTGTGGAAGGGTATATTTCTATTTCAGTGGGAGGAAGGTTGATGTTTGCATTTTGGCAGTCATGGCATGCCTTGTGCACATCTTTAGGGTTAACCACAATAATACTTGTGAATACTTTAAATGTTGTTCTACCTGAAATTCTTACCTCACAAAACCTTATAGACAGCATTGCAAATTAAAAACAATAATATTTTTGTTACATTTCTTTGCATTGTGAATTGGAGTCTAATAGTCTCGGCCCGCTGTAGCTCACTCACACCTTCCCTCCCTTCAAACAACAATAAGAAGAAGGAAAAATCAGATTGTGGTGAAAATGCTGCAAAAATCTGGATAGATTAAAGTGCTAAGTTTATGTCTACAAAAGCTTGCAGATGCTCTGACCCTACCCCACCCAGATTCCATGCCAGGCCCTTAGCCCTACCTGCTGGCCTGGCTGATCCTCTTTGCTGTTAGTCCGAGTCAACAAGTTGCTGCCTCCCCGCAGTAAGTCCACAGATTTGCGTTGGATCCCTTCCCACAGTTGCTCATGCAGGGACTGTGATTTAGGCAAGGTGTGACTTTTTGGACGGCTCCCTGAAGCTATAAGACCAAGAGTGGGGCTGGGGCTTCCACGGTCCCCTCCCCTCTCATTGTAGTCCTCGAGGGTCTCATCTGACCATGTTCTGTGCCAGGTTTTCTCTAAACAGGGCATTGCCCATTTGGCCTAATGACAGGATGGATTAATAGGGCAAAGATTTGTGTATGAACTTACAGAAACCTGAACCTCAACAAGGGTTACAGTTGAGAATTAAATGTATTACTTACAGCAGAGATGAGTTTCTGTTGACATATAGTTGGTTGTATAGGCTGTTATCATACATCATGCTGAACCGGTGATGTGCATGAATATGAACATTGTGAATAATGGGTTATGATCGTACATAGAAGGTACAGTTATTTAGGACAAGCTTATCATCAGGACTTCCATAATTTTTCTTCTTCGTACTTCATCCAGTACTATTTATTTCCACTCTTGATGGTATTTTCTTCCAGGGCCAAGCAAGGGCCAAAAGATATAATTCCCTAAGTGTGTGTTTTTTATATGAACTACACATTTTTTTGTCACTTGGATATAAGATGTCTACAAATAAGACTTCAAATATGAAAGGATGGAAAGATCAAAAACATCAAAAATGAAACTGTCCAATATAAGATGTGTCCCACCAATATAACTCAAGAATGGCTTAGCTAATCCTAGACAAGCATAAATGCTACAAATCTGGATGACTTTAGACTTTTTTTTCCTGAGAAAACTGACAATGTCTAACTTCCATACAATTATTCATTTTACCGTTTACTGAAACCTGAAAAACTTAAAACCATATTATATCTTCAGGTAAATCAGTTAGTCAAAGGTTGGATGACTAGGTGGAAGTCCTGAACAACCAAAACTGTTGAACTTTTATTTACTCTGAACTAAAACATTATTTCTCTACTTTAATGATCATGCTCTTCACAGCAACATCTACACAACATTCCTTTATTTGTAGTTGTTATGATGTAAACTTGTTAAAAGTTACATAAAGCTGGCAACTTCTACTTAGGTAATGACTGAGTAAAATTTTCATTTTAAAGTATCATTCAAACTAATCTGCAAATATAACAAAATTACACATTTCTTTCCATTTTTACTCCTAACTTTTCTTTCAACCACTGAGGAAACTATCTCCGTACCCAAAAAAGATGATGGGTTTGCTGTTAAAGTAAAGTGTTTTATACTGTTCAATTTCCAATTAACTGCTTTTACTTTTCTGCTGAGATGATTATACAAGGACATTTAAAAAATAAAAAATGATCTGCCAGATACCCAGCAGTTCTAGAATTCAGCACCAAAATAAGAAGCAATCAGTAATTACATATTATTCTCCTACAATTGAATAATGATTAAGCAACTTTTAAAGTAGTTAATTATTATATTTATCTTTAATGATTTTTTTTACAAACCCTAAAAACATTTTTTTCTTTCTCCAAATGTCTTTTGCAAACAAACATTTGTGTTTTATAAGAAACACTTTTCCCAGGACAGAAAAGCAGGTATTTATGCCATGTTAATCTTCTTTGTATATCAGATTAACAATTTTCCACAATCTGCCTAGTATTGCGGTTAAGCAATGCAATATTCACCTTCAGCAAAAACAATCTCCAAAATGAAAACTTGTTAGGTCTAACACCAGAGCCCTCAGGAAATAACCAGAGCAAAGCCAATTTCCCCTTCTGTCTTGATAATGCAATTTAAAATGCTGTAGCTAAATTAAATTTATCCTCCATTAATTTTTGGTGACGTGAACTATCCAATGTACACATTTGTAATAGGGTTAGCAAATTAAATCATTTCAATTAATGACTGGCATTAAATATAGATGGACTTTCTTATAAATGTAGTTTGACTACTTGCTGCGTAAATAAAGCATTGATAAATATGAATATGAGATCCTGCATACTGGTTACAAATAGGGATAAGTCCAACAAAATTACATTCTGTTGAGCTGATAATACAGAAGGTTTGAGGTCTGGGCAAAATTCGGTGAGTTGGGGAAGGGAAGGGTGTAGTGAAATGGGTGGTAGGCCTACATTCTGTAATGAATCATTCTCATGTGGTAAATGGAAATATTAGACACATCATGCCTGTATAACTCTCGCAAATTCACATTGACCAACATTCAAAAATGCTCCAGGGTTACAGACATGCGAGTCAGAAGTTGAAGACACACTTTTCCTATTGCATTCAAACTGGAAGCAAGCATTGTTGTCTACAGCTTCACTTCTTGTAAATTATCAGACCTAGAATTTTCTTGTACTTTAACTCAAGGATGAATCATAAAGAAAGTATTGTATTATCTGGCCCTCCCTGGCACTACAATGTGAACAAGTTATCTCAGTCTGTTAGTTACAAGAGCCAATGTTCTAGCATGCTATCATGAGGTGCTAATTTCTATCTGTGGTATACCCAAACAAGTGTTGCACAACACCACTGAAGAAAGTTAAGCCTATATTTACTATATTATGTCATTTACTGCAGCTAATGTTCTACTATGTTACTCTGAAAAAATTTTCCTATCTGTGATTTACATGAGCTACTATGTTAGCATGTTGCTTTGAAGATTTTATTTCTATCAATGATTTACTGTTCTACAATGCCACAGGGAACAAATTCTCTTTGTTTGTGATTTACCTGGACTGATTTCTTACAATGGCAATGTGAACAACTTATCTCTGTCTATGTTCAAGAAGACTTTTAATATTAGTAAGGGAATTTCTCTTTTTTTCATAGGATAGACAAGTTTTTCCTGCTATCTAAAAGCTTAAAAAAAGTAATTTCAGATTTAAGAAACACAGGGTTCTTTGATTCTGATTTCTCCTACAGAAAAGAGGAACCAATCTGTTATATTTCAAGCTGAGCTGAAATACTGCCCCACTTCCACATCTTTTACAGGAAGAAACTAATTGAATGTTACTCAGAGAATGTCCTTGCTTAGTTAACCCTCTGTAGAATCATACTGAACATGGCTGATTGGTTTATCTGGTGAATGCTGGACACATCAGTATGCATGACATTGGGACAATGAAATAAATTCAGTCTGTCGTATTTGATAAACAAGAAAAAAACTATCACAGTAAGGAGTCAAGGTCTGATGTAATGATATATTTCACCATTTTCACGAAAAAAAATTCTGTTTCAAACCAACTTGATGTTCAATTTCTCTCCTTTACATAAGGGAAAAAAAAATGTGAAAGATTTGCCAAATTCATTTAATAGACCTGATACTCAAAGAGTTCATGAGAAAGACAAACTGAGTGAATTTTTGGAAAAACCCATGAACCAGAAAAAATACCACAGATCAAATGCAATTTTGTAACAATAAAAAAATATTTCTTTTTAATCCTTCAAGGGCCTAGGGCTCTCTGGTGTTTCCTACAGTTCTCACAAGAGATGCTTTTCCATATTGTAGTTTCAGCCTGGCAAATATATTGTTCACCATGTCACAATCTTTGGCCATGCTTGAATCTAAGCCTTTGTAAAGGACCAACACTTTAAATGAAATAAGCAAATTGTCATGAGTAAAAAGGAGGATCAAACAAAGCTACAGAGTGGTGTTTTGTCATGTAAACTGCAGTTTTGTATTTGATTTTTAAATGTTATTTTATTGCACTTCAGCTTTGTATAAATATGAGTGTTTAGTTTACACCCGCCCAGACGATGGTAAAAATTCAATAAACCTCTATGGCATTCCTTTGAAAAAAAAGATCTACAGGGACATCTATATCAAAACATGGCACCATGTTATTCTGTGGATCTGGTTTACAACTTAGTGGAATATTAGGAAAGCTCTATCTATGAAAGAAACACAGTGACCTACTGGTATTACAGAAAAAGGTTGTGTTGTGCTGAAAGAAAAGATGTCTGTATTTGTTACTCAATGAAAGGTTTATGAAAATAAAAAGTTTGTGTTTATAATCTAGTGGTAGGCGAAAAATTATTCACATTCACATATGGAAGGAACAGGTTTGTTTATAAACCACAGGTATTAAAGGAAAAATTTGTGTTTATAATATCCTAGAAGGGAAGGAGAGAAATGGCATGGTATTTTTTGTTGTTATATGATCTCAATGACAAAAGCTGGTTTCTTCATTTTATGCCCAAAGGAGGCTTGAGTGTTTTTATCAAACTGAGTTGAAAGCACACCTGAACCTGACATAAATAAATAAATAAGTAGCTAGCCACTATTCCCATGGGAAACGGATCTGTCAAGTTCACCACACAAGAATTTCTGGAATTGTTGCAAATTATGCTGAATAAGGATACTTAGCAGAAACCACATAAATCACCCACAACTTACAGCTGATTTAATTTACACACCAGTTTTTTTTCCGTTTCTTTTTTGTGTTCAAATAAAAAAAAAAACACCATTTTTTTGGCAGCAAAAACGCCAATAATGAATAGACTACATTCAGTACTTCAAAAATAAGCCCTGAGAGTTAGTATGTATGTATCATGATATTCACGATGATGTATTGTAGTAATAAATGTCTACTACATAATAAAAAAAAAAAAAAATCTAAACTGCATAATTTATAGAAATAAAATGAAATAATTCTAAATAATATGTGGATTTTACAGCCCAATTAGTAGCAAATTACACAGATAGATAAGTATGGATGACCTGGATAACAGGAAATTTGTCCCACAAAAATCAACACAGAAAGTTACAACTATAGCTCTGGCAGCAGTTGTGTGGAAATAAAATGCTGAGTTACATCCCCTGTACCCGTGATGATCTACAAGAAACTTTGTGTTACTTGCATCACCCACAACAAAGCCAGAGTTAATGTGCACTTTATTACACACTTTCCCTGTCAAAGCACAAAGTTACAAGTACATATATATAAATAAATATACAACAACACATTAATCTTTTCACTCAAGAAATGGCTAAAATTTTCAGTGTTCACTGTTTCACACAAGAAGCAGGGCTCAGTCAGTCTGTAGAAAACTACGAAATGACTGTCACAGTACCAGGGAAAAAAATATTTTAAACTTTTTTTTTAAAAACAAATTTCATTTGATTCTTTACCTCATCTATGTTTTAAGAAACTCTCATTTACATAATAAAAAACTTTGACCTCAAAGAAACAAAACAAATCCTCACCCTGGTTTTGGAGGCCTTTATGTTGACATAGCAAGAAAAATAAAAAGGTTAGTTTTGCTGCTTATTCAGTCAAAATGCACTAAGAGATTAAAAGTCAAAATGTTCAAACATACCCACAAAGGGGTAAACAGAAAATTAACACATCAGTGCAAAGTAAGCCATATTGGGATAAAGAAAACTAACAACAATGATCATACCACACAACATTCTGTCTATTAGTTCAGGCATGTGTTTCATATACTCAAACCATGCTCAAATCAAATAACAACAGTGAATCAATCAGACATATGATTTTCTTCTAACATACAAGGATGAGTAAATCCATCCATTTGACAAATCACTAAACCGTCACATGGATAAATTATCTCTTGCTTATTCATAACATGGCAAAAAAGGCATAGGGGCTGGGGGTATGTCCAAACAGCGTTTCATCTCGCCAAGTTTCATGACATGGACTGTCAATGCCAAGATAAGTACATCATATTCCATGCTTTACTTCATATTTTGTGCCTTCATAGTACAATTTCATGTTGGGTCTCCATGCAACTTGTCAGGCATTAAGACATAAAACTAAAAGCTACATCACTCGGATCATACAATAATACTCCAATCACAAAAACTTTGTGAATTCAATCACTGACTATTGATGGGAACAGATAACATAAACATTGAATAGCTGCAGGCTAAGGGAGGTTCACCAGTTTTCCATTCCACAGATTAGACAAACTGGCTGGTAAATCACACCACACACATGCATACAGGTCTACATATCCAGTCAGTGACTGTGTCCCTATCAACTTTTTAATTATCCAAATGTAACCTACAATGTAAACCATAATTTGAAACAATAGGGGAAAACCCCTGAATTGAACAAATTAAATTTGTAATTGCTGATTGCAATTTCAATAAATAATTTCTAACACAAGTCTGGCTTACTTACTAAATATATAAAATATTATCTTATAAAAGAAAGAAATCTAACTGATACTTCATTCCTTTCAAATGAATTTTTCTATCATGTATATTTTTCTTCAAAATGGATATCCACAAAAATATTATTTGTTGAACTGAATCATGATCACATTCTCAATCTCAAAGTATCTTCTTACCCTTTGCATTAATAATCAAAAACGGGGGCTGAGATCAATTTACCTGAAAATATAGTCCTACTTAATTTTGAAAGAAATAATGTATAATTTTGTTGAACAACTGGAATCATAACCTGGATATAGCTTTCTTCTGCCAAAATTAAATGCATGCATTGTAAGTTTATCTTCAATTATACTGTCGGCTTTCCTGGGTGATGACACTGTTAATACTGTATAATAAAGTGTTATCTTAGTGTCTTAGACCCGCCCAAAGAAAAAGACTCACCTTGTACTCAAAGTTGGAGACGGCCAGGAATAATACTTCTAGCAAGCTTGCCAGTTTGGCTATGGGGAGTTCTGACCACCAAGATTTTAGTAGTGACTGTTTTGCATTTTTCAGCACCCACATGAAGCACAGTAACACACTACGAGTGGATTCCAGGCTCAGCGGAGTTTTACGGTTCTGGGAAACAAAATCAATGAACAAAATTTCAATTAAAGGTGCCAGTGCACTTAGCGAAATTAGAACAAAAGTTTTAAAAAAAAACAAATTCAAGAAAAACAACTGAGGCCTGCATTCCTGCAACTGTATAAAAACTGTGTCAAGGCATTTTGAAATATCCTACCAACCTATTAAATGTTCAGTCACCTCTTTATTTGGGATGACAATAATAAAATATGCTTACTCTTTTAATGTAACCAAGTAAAATAATAATAAAAAACAAATTTAAGAGGGGGAAGGGGCAGAAAGCAAGCATGATGACTCATCTTGTTCACACAGCAAGTGTACTAAAGAATTCACTTCTTACTGTCATCAAATGCTCAGAGATTTCCATATCCACAAGTCATGAAAAACAAGCAACATTTAAGCTTCATGAGATGTCAAAAGAGGAGCAAAAAGATAAACAATTTGACTGAGATACCTACCTTGCTCCCATCAGCATTGTCTTCATAGGCCTGGGCATGAGAAATGGATGGATGAATGCGGTTGACAACATTAGAACCTGCAATGGCCATGGCAATACGCTGGTTGATTTTGTCTCCTTCCTCATCAAAGCCCATTGTGCCAACACCCTGAAACATGATGAACAGAGTTCACAGCAGAGATGACAGACTAGAAAAAAATAAATAATAAAGTGTCTAATGAAATGCTTGGTTTGCATCTTGATGTTGTTATGAAAGAATAAACTGAAAATAAATCCCTAGTTCAGTTAAAAGAGTAAGGATCTGATTGAAAACTGCTATGAGATCTCATTTCTCTCATTAACCCACTGTGATCAAAATTTTGTGCCAAGGGAGAAATAATTAAAATATCAGGTAATAATGCACAATTTTTCTCTGAATGTATGCTTATTCTATGTGAACTCTGTGAGAAGTAAAGCAAAATAAAAAAATTAACTCCATGAACAATGTAATTCTTGCCCACAAAATGATAATCCCAATGTCTCAAATAAAAGAAGTTCAAATAGAGCTACTTGTTTACTTGACACAGAAACATTGAAACAAGTTGCAAGCTCAAACCTTTATTTTACTCTCTAGGCCTGGATCATGAAGCTGTGGCAATGCTTCCATCACAATAGACAGCAGTGGGAGATACAGTGCTGCTAATCTACTCTTGACTTCTGGGTCAGTGTATCGAACATCCAGATCATGATTGTAGAAAATGTTGCGGATAACACTAATAGCTCTCTGGTGAATCACAGGGTTGCTAGAACAAAGTAAAGTACAAAGTGGGTGCTTGACAACATTAGTTGCAACTTTTCATGGCTTTCCTTTAATAATGTTTTTCTTCAATGTACATTGATAATGAAGTAACCAATAAATTCCCTTATTTCCATGTGAAGAATGTTCAGACATTTTGTTGTCCTGCTCTTGGTTAGAACTGAGAGCATGCACTCAAGAAATGACCTATTTCTAAATTTCTCCAATAAGTTGCAAGTCCCCACCTAGTGCGCTGCGTGTTTGTCTTCAGCTGTGTAGTGTTCTAAAGATTTTTACTGCAAACAGTGCAATTTAGGACTCACAATGAAAACAGCAGGGAATATTTTTATTGAAACTAAACTGTCTGTCTTCCAGTGTATATTTCATTATCCGTACCATAAAAAGTAAATGTCATAGTCAATATAAGATCCAATAAAATTATTTTCAAAACTAGATAAAACGTAGTGAGACTTTTAGTTCTCCTCAGCAGCGAAGCCTGCATGTCAGATAGTAGTCTCATTCCAGTACAATGTGAAGCTGTCTGTAATCTCTACAGAATGGATCTCCAGTGAACTGAATCGCTACTTTCATAACTTTAACTGGGAGCAACAACGATATGTCACAAAATTTTACATATTCCGTTACTTTATCCTGACCTGAGCTGTTGACTATTGTGTTGGCTTACCTGGCCTCAAACGAAATGGACAGATCTGATAAGACAAGTCCCACTAGGTAATGCTGACTGCGGAACTGTGGTGACAGAGTGAAGAAATTGTTTCTCGTTCTGTCAACCTGTGAAATTAAGTGCAGCAGAAACATTTTTGAAAAAGTAAAAGCCACATCAGCCAAAAATGGCTGGTTCACATCCAAGCATACTGTATAATAATGTTTGGTCCTATCAGCATAATGCCTTTTTCATTACATATTAGCACACTGTAATAATATTTAGTCACATCAACACAATGCCTGGTTAACTATATCCAAAGGCACAGTACAATAATATTTAGTCACATCGGCATAATGGCCGGTTCACTACATCATATCACATTGTACAATAATATTGAGCCACATCAACACAATGCCTAGATCCCTACATATTGTACAATAGTACTTAAACAACCAAAAAAAAAAAAGGGAAATTTAGAATTCCTTTGCATATAAAAAGGATTTATTAATTATACTCAATCTTGTGAATCACTTTTTAAATCAAATCCACTTAAATAATTTTGTCCAATAAATAGTCTGCTGTCCCAACAACAAAAGATCCATAAGTTCTCTAAAGCCATGTACAGATATTTTGAGATAACTGTACCAATGTGGTGCTGGATGTAACAGAGCTCCGGGAACTGATACTGCTAGTGGGGGAGTGAAGACCGCTAGGAGTGAGTGGTGTGCCAAAGGCCAGGTTGAGTGGCAAGAAATGTTCATGGCTGCAGATGATACGTAGAAAGTCCAGTCGTAGCAGCATCAGGCTGGTAGGGTCAGACAACTGCTTTATCTTGTGAGACATCTGGTATTATGGAAATAAATGGGAGGAAATTGCTTGAAAATAACATAATAAACTTCAGACTAAAACAAAAACAGTATGATAAAAAAAATGCTTGAAGTTTTTAAAATATCTAGGACAGGCTGAAGGGCTCAAACTCACAAGGTCACTGTAACAGAAAAGTAAGTAGAAGACAACGTCCAAGTTACCTAGCAAAACACATTATGTTACTTCACCAAGACATTAGAGGACTTATAGCATGAGGAAAAGCAAGAATGAACAATTCAACTCATACAAAAAAATAAATAACTAAATAAATAAATAACAGTATTGCAGTGTAAAATCTTGCTCATCACAGTGTCCTCACCACCTTTTCTATCTGAAACCTGAAAAAGGCAAAGACTACAAATTTTAATTTTCTATTGGCACCCTTAGTTGCAACAGTCTTCAACACAATTGATTTATGGCACAACACAATGTGATCTTCATTTTAATGAATGAAACAAGTAACAACCAAACACTAAAATGACTTCCCTCAACTAAATATGCCATAAAAGATATAGTTTTAAATCAACAGCTCTTAATCAGGCATGCAAAACACACTGTGCTTGCACCACTGGGAACAATTTCATCTGGGTATCAATGACAATATTAATGTGTATATTATAACCTAATGCCTGGGCAAATGTGGAACTTCAAATCCCATATTATTCTGTCATGTCATCACGGTATCTCTCAAAATTTGTCATATCAACAAAGATCACAATCTTATTTCTGTTTCATCAATATTTGTATCAAATCAGATACAAGATCCTTGCTCTGTGCTTTTCTTCCAATTATCTGGACAAAACAACGAAAAAATGCAGCTGATGAATCTCTTTCCACAGTATCTAAAATATTGTCTTGGCCGTTCAATGTCAACATATCCAACTTACTGCATGGCAATACTCCCTAATCAATTGGAAGACAAAGCCTCTGTCCATCAATGACAGTAGATCATGCAGGAAAAATGCAAGACTTGTATTGAGACTTTTGATCAGTGGAGGTTCCTGCAATACCAAATGTGAACAAAAAAGAAACTACAATTTGGAAAAGTTCATCATACAAATGATTCAATTTCCATCCTATATTACTAGGAAAATATTTATCAAATTATTCCTAATTCTCAAACAAAAAGACCACTTTATAACGGGCACCAATTGTTAAAAATTACTCTTCTGTGCATATACTAGTTTAAGAGGCAGTTCTCTATTAATTGTTCCTTTATGCTGTGATCACGGATCAAACGTAAGAATGAGATGATGAATTGGGAAGAGAACATTTCATTCACTGTGGTAAGTATACCTACCATTCTAAACTAGAAACATGGCTCTTTAGTAGCTCATAAATACAAAGGAAAACAGTAAAAGCTATGGATTACTTTGATGTATCTATCTACAACATCTCTAATGATCATGGCCACCAGGGAAGCAATGTCATCAATAAAGTGATCTGGGAAGCGCATCTGACGAGGAGCACATAGCTTGTCCGCTTGATCTAAGTGCTCTGCCATTGCTTTCACCTGGAAAACAAGAACACAGATTGAAAGTGAGGAACTCACTATATCTATAGTACAACAGTATATATACCAAAATGTTGAATCTCCATCTGTCTGAATCTGAAATGAAGTTTCACACATCTCAAAATTTACAAGTATGATTACGCTACAACTGTGTAAATCTGAAAACACTGTTTTTCTTGATTTATGTAGTGTGGCTGATGAACCATTGGGAAACTTGTTTTTATTTGGTCATGTTTAAATCTAATTCCATATCTTTGTTCATTGAAACAACTCATTTCGATTGGAAAAACTGCAAAATCAGTGCCAGCTAACAGAAATCACCACTTCCAATAAGAGTTATTGAAAGATATAACCAAAAAAAAAAACCCATACACCTGCAATATCAAATAATGCCTATTTTCAATGTACTGGATCTCATGCCAAACTGCATTAACATTGTCATCAAAGCCATTCCACTCGAGGAATGTTCTGTTGAACACAGATTAAACTTTGTTTCGCAGTCTTCATATATCACACAGCCCTGGTGTTACATACTATATTGCTCCACTTACCATGAGTTCAAAGAAGAACCAAGCATTGTTAAGAGCCAGTTCCCTGGTTGAACCACTAGAAACCACCCACTGAAGGGCCAACTCTTCATGCACAAGCTGGAAGTAGGCAAGGGATTTATTTTAAACCTCATTTATCAATAAAGAATAATTAATTTTCAAAAGAATGCAAAAATAATTACAAATGACTAATTAATCAAAGCTCTAAATATATTTGTAAGAACTAAACTAACTGAGGAACATGAAGGTAATACCCTTTTGCTGTGACCAGCTCATTTACAAACAACTTTTACTCTCATTAATATTTGGGGTATTTTCAATTTGTAATAATTAGCATCTGATACTACAGATATTCTAAATCCGCCTCCCTTGCACACGGATATTACAAAATGAGAAAATCTTGTTTAAAGTTAACACATTTATTTTCATACATTTTGAGGTGTTTTTCTCTCTAGGGAAGCAAAATAATGCAATTACTCGAGTTTATAACCAGCACAAACTTCAAATATACCCAACATTTCAAGCAAACCTGGGACTTTTTGTGCATAAAGTCAAGACAAAACAGATGTTTTGCTACATCTAGATCTATCTCTCTGTCCATCATCTCGTTGATAGCAACCAAAATTTTTTGCAGATATTAATTGAAATAAAATTTTTCTGCACTTTCAATATAGCAAAAGAAAGTTTTCCTGCACAAAGCATAGGTTGCTTCATCAGATAAAAGATTTAAATGTTGAACTGCAATTAAAATCAGTTTGAAAACCAACGCTGTAAGATTGGCCTTTTCTGGCAGACGATGTTCTTTTGTTCATTCTATACTAAGATTTTCCAAACCTGACGGGTTTTCTCAGGCTGCCCCACATATTCTAAAACCATCTTCACGTATTATTCAACATGCTGCCCTCTTTAAAATAGAGAGTAGCTTTTCTCAGCAAAATTTTCACTTCTATAAAAGTGGCTATGTTACAGGCTGTATCTGTTCAAATTGCTAATCAGTATGTCAAATACTTCAACTTGTCAGCAAATGTCTAAAAAATGCCAAACCTTCTTTCCTCGCATCTTAGGCATTGGCTGGTTTGGGTCATCTGTTTTCATGCTGCCAGACCTGTCCAACTGTCGACCTGATAGACAGTAAAAGAAATGCAACTAATTTAAGACACACTGAAAAGAATTTTGATATCCCGAGACAAATTACTTACTTGCAATGGCTGTGGCTCAGAACAACAAGTCTAGGTTGAGGGACAAACAATTAATGGCCTTAAAATTCAACTCCTCATAACTCATTTCACTTTTGTTTCAAAACTTTGAAATCAAGATGCAAAATGGTCTTGTAGCAAGTAAAATAAAAAGTTCTGGGTTTTTTCATTCAATTTTTAATGTTCCCACTCTTATTCAGTGGTGTAAAAACAGTTCTTCATTTATTTGCTTCATTATTGATTTTCTGTGACGTACTCTGCAACAAAAGCAGGCACACAAATGAGAAGGAAAGAGTGAAAGGACAAAAAAGAGAGCAAAAACAACAATCTACCAGTGAAGGTTGAGAATTCCATGTCTGGTGACGTTGGAGTGCTCCCTGCCAAGTCAGGGTTGCTAGAGCTGCGTTGGTAATTTGCCTTTGAAACAGGGAGAGAGGAGGGGCGGCCCAGAGTGGCATAGCCTTGACCATGGGGGCTTCCAATGTTTGGAGATGATCCCACTAAACAGAAAACTTACAATAAGCCTCTTGACAAACATGGTAGAAAGGGCATAGAAACAAGCTTTATATACAAAATAGCAATTACAGGTATGAGTGAATAGTAAACAATACATATTAAATGCAGCCGGAATTTAGTTGACTCATGGAAGTACACAGCTGAAATAAAAACACTTTCTTTGACTCATATAAACTGTGTCATCACTATGCCTAACTTTATTCTGCTTTAGTCTAATTTTTATATGTCAATTTTGTTATCAGACTTGCCACTGTTACTGTTGTTATTTTGTTGTATCGCTGAAAACTGTGAAAGATATGATTTGTTGTTACTATAACCAGGGGCCTGTACCCACATATTGATTGAATAACAAAAATAACATTTATGTACCAAAATAAAACTGTTTGGACACTGTATGTTGCACCGTAAACTTATTGATGCATGCACATTACCCACTTCACCGGTTAAAAGCAACAAGAAATGGGGCCAAACATGAGGTGTCAGACACTAACCCTGGTGAATGAGGCCTAGAAATGGGATGCTGAAGCTGTATTGAATGTATGCGGCGAGCAGGAGGTTACGTCCATTATGGTCATTCTTTTCATCCAGTTGGTGATGAACTCTCAAGACAACTTGGGCGATGGCCTCAAAGGTGGACTGGCCACAGTTGACTATATGCAGAGAAAGTAAGAGTCAGATTCTAATACAATATCAGTACTATTTAATGATCTCAACAGAGTTAAAAGAATCACAAGTATGACATGAGGTAAATTGCATTACAATTTTTCATTGATACAAAATTTGTATAAAAATATCTTGAGCCAACAAAACCAATTTTAGTCCATTTGTCCTGCATATTCAGAGATTTTGTTGCATGAATAATCGAAGGACAAAATTATCCATTGTCTACAACTGTCATTCTGTATCTCCACCAAATTTTCAGGACAATATCAATTAAATAAAAATCCATTATAAAACTGTGTACTGGCAAATAATGAACAAATTTTGAGGAAAAATGCTGCGTATACCAAAGTGTATATTCTGTAAAATACCAGTATGACCAAAGAAACAAAGTGTATGAAACACTAAGGTGAACTGTGGCCTTAGAAATGACTTAGCTTTTCATATTTAGAGCATGATGCTTTGTTGTACACATAATACCAGCTGATAAATTATGAATATCTATAATAAACAAAAACAAACTTACCAACATTCCCTCCAATGACTGGAGGTCGCACCATCAGGCTAATCAGCTTGTCAAGAATTAGGGGCAAGAACTGGACCAAATTCTCTGCCTTGGCATTATTGATATCCATGATACTTCTCTTCAGTTCATTCTCAAAGCCAATTTCATTCATCCTTGGAGGGATCTTTTGTTCTTGAACCGATGTGTATAAGTTCATGAATCGATCTATGTGCTCATCCTAAAGATAGGTAAGAAACCGTGATATGCTGAGATCCCATCCAAAAGACAAAGCAAAGCTATTTATCCCCCATCTATCACCATTCTCCACCACAAATTTAAAGTGAAAACTCTCAAACATTTTCACCTCCAACTAAGAAGATACTGTATCTTCTTAAGGCCATTATGAGTTTACATCTAAATATCCAATTATCTTCCATATCATGCAATAGTTGTGTAATTTTCAAAATCTTTGTATATCAACAACTGATAGCACATGTAAAGTAATGCAGGATTCTTGATTTATAGCATCAGTACCTTTGATGTGGAGAGAAAATGCATTTAATATGAACTTCACTGAAGTTAAATATGATAAGAAATAATATCATATGTGAAGAAACACCGTAGTTTGAATGTACCTGAGCGAACACCGATGAGACAGCTCTGACTGAGACAGTGAAAATCCCCTTGTGGTTGTCCACCCACTTCATGTTGGGGATTTGAACCTGACAGATAAGAATCAATGTAATAATTTTGCAAGTGTATATGAGACAAAGGACAAACTTGACCAAATTCTCACATGGTCAAGCTCATAATTATTTTTCACATCCACATTAACTTCTTTGGAGGATCTTAAACATTGTCTTTAATTCTTCCCACTGAATGACAAAATGACATAAATCAAGTTTACTGATCTTTACCATATTAAATCCATTACACCTTCTTCTTTGAAAATGTAAATGTCTGAAATGTTTGGTAATCTGGCAATCACTGCATCACCAGGTATATATGATGTCAAATGCGAACTGTAAAAACTCACTGACAATCACTCACATACAAGAATAGATAATGCTTACATCTGGATTATGAAGTGAGTAGTTGTTTGGTAATCTCTCAACAGAAACTGGCAGGCTAAAATCACCACTGATCAATCGCCCATCTCTGTGTAAAGGTAGCCACTGAAAAGAAAGCCAGGTGTAAATAATACAAATTCATGTTCTTTTCCAGTCAAAAAAGTGACTGCTGTGTTGTGCCCTCATTTCCTGCTGCCTGTGAGTCTCATCCACATCAACCATTTCCATTTTTTGCATGATTTATCATAAAAATTTCACACTAATCCTTTCTTGAACACATATCAATATCAAAGTCGAAATAAGAAAGTGAAATCTCAGTGACCCATTCTCTGCTTGCCTGCCAGTAAATAGTCTATGTCAAACACCAAAACAGCTTATGGTTTTGTTAATACCAGATCAGTTTGAGCTGACAATTATTTTTACACACAACTTTGGTGAATGACAAAAGGTTCTGCTTGACCTGCGAGTCTCTATCACACATACTCACTGTATAACCCACGGGGACTTCTGTAGGTGTTGGTTCATTTTTCTTGACCTGACAGCTGATGTGGTAAAATGTGAACAACAAATGGTGGGTCTCACTCAGTTTGGCTGGCAATTTTAGCTTCACCTCCTCATAAAAATCTGGCGATCTGAAAGTCACAATGAGGAAAGTGACCATGTTGCAGGAAATGTGCAAAAAAACAGCAACAGTGTCATTCAACCTCAACTGCTTGCACATGCTGAGTTTCTTTCAGAATTGCAAGAATTAAAGTAGCACTGAGATATTGAAACTTCACAGATCTTTAAGCATTCAGTGCAGAGCGACTTCGGATTTCCTCTCTCTGCATCTGTATTTTAAAATGCTGAACCACAAATAGCTTCACTGTCTTCTGGAGGTATCAAGCACCTTGGTGATCCGAAACACTCAATAGATATGAAGGTATGAAAAATGTTCATCACCTGTGAAAGCTGACACAATAAAGAATGGTACTACTGTCATGTATACTTCAAGCTATCATCAATCTCATAATTTGGATGAACACTTTCATTTCAACTTTAAATGACATAATGATAACAGAGACTGGTACTGTAGTTCATTCAGAAATTTGTGCCCCTCTTCCAAAGCTATAACTTTGCAGCCCTTTGCATGAGTGTATTGGAGTTGGTAAGTGGAGTGTAGGTCTCCATGACCTCCATAAACTTAATTTTGTCCTTTGAAAACTAAGCTTATTTTGTATTTTGCTCCTCCAGGTTAATTAAAACATGCCTCAGGCTTTCAGGGCAGTAGTTCAAAAATAAAAAAACAATATTTTAAAAATTACAAAAATAAAGTCACCATTTCCCTTCAAGAAGTGCACACTTCAGCTCAGGGACAAGCAAACCTGCACAGGAAATTTTGTTTTTTAGGACAATCCATGTGACTGATGTTTCTGCAACAGGTCAGCAGCAATGAATACTCAAGTGATGTAGACTAGTAATGGTGTATTTACTGGAAAACTCACTGTTTCGGGTGCATTTTGTTGTACTATTCACATTTTCATTGATCAGTAGATCTTAAAGTCATGTGAAAACTAAGACTGCAAGTGAAAAATTACTGCAAGACAATAATCAGTTTTCCAGAAAATTGCAAGAGACTGAGGACACGAGTTTCTAAAAGCACTGTAACCATTAATTGTTATGCAAAAAAAGAAAGATAATTTTATGAAAAGTTTACTTACTTGTTATGGTAAGTAACAGCTGCAAATGTTTCTCTTGAAAATTCTGGACAGCTGGACTTTCCAAATATAACCTGAAAAGCATTTTTGAAATTCAAATCTGTATTTAATTTACTAAATTACCTAATGTTTATTTACAATGAAATACCATTCTTGTCAGTGTTAGCAGCATCAAAGAAACTCTCCAGAACTTCTACACGTTCACACAGAAAAGCACAATGTATTAGATGTATAATTATAAATTACATTTTTCTTTTTCCAATATCTGACAAACTTCTTCAAGATGACATTCAGAGCTTCACAATGCACTACAGTCTATTCTGATATGAACAGCAGCAAGTGCAAATTAATAAAAATTAAGTTCATTTTACAGACTTTTGATGGTGTGCAAACTTGATTTGACTGTAAAACATCAAAGGACATATGATCTACTCAGGAATCTACTTTAGGCAATCCTTGTTTTGGTGATGAATTAGAAAATTTCCAACTCACCACTACTGCCTCCATCCCTGAAAAGACAGAGCCTAACCTAATATGTTCCACATTTTCATTCCAAACCAAAGCCCAGGCAAACATCTCATTGTTTTATTCAGTAAAGAAAAACTAGTGTTTTCATTCTCATTCACGTCAACAGAGTCCCAATAAATTACTCATCAAAACCTACTGGCAGAGCAAAATTTTCATCCTCTCCAGCTAGGAACTGGACTTTGACAGCCAAGTTACGAGCAGAGCCTTGACGGTTGGCAAAGTTCAGGCATTTGGGGTAAACATACAAAAGATTCCTGCAAAAAGGAAAAAACACTAAATGTCAACTTTGAAAACATTCACGATATCTGTATGACTTAATAAATCATGAATGTATTTTGCCCTACATCTAATTATATATTACGCACTTTCTCCACCTTTGAACGCAAAAGGCTTTTTTATTAGGCCACCTACAGTAACCAAATTTTGCATGTACATTTCAAATACCCTGGAGGGTGCACGGAAGTTTTCATTATTTTGATTGGTTTTGTTCTTGAATTTATAGAAAATTCATTGTTTCATCGTGCTGTCAACAGTTCTAATTTTCATTCTCCATCTTGGCGTCATCGTGACAGCATCGTTCATGTCATAAAAAGTATCGGAGATCGAGTTTTTTTTCCTATGCTTAGATCAGCTGTTTGAAAGGAAGTATCGTTTGAAACCGATCCGGCACAATACCCTATTACGGTATCGTGAAACCAATACGGCACCGAGACCGCCCAATATCTCTACAATTACAATTCAAATGTGAAGGATTCATTTGCGCGCACATGGTGACTCGAAGAACACGTTTTGGCCAAGCTGCATTACACATCTAGATCTTGAGCTCTACTCTCCCCACAAATTCTCCACCTTTGACATTGATTTCAATTGTGACGGATTCAGTTGCACGCACATATTGGCTTGAAGAGTTGAAGTAGGCCTACATCACGCCTTGGTCAAGGTAAGCATCACTGATTTTTCACGACTTACTTACAAAATAACAAATACATTATCGAGATCTTGCTTATCTTTGTGTTTGAGCTCTATATAAGCTTACTTACACTACAGCTAAATCTAGATCTAGCTGGATTTACTCGCTCTGCGTCCAGGAAGATCCCTTAATTTGACATAGATCTAGATCTACAAATGCGAGATCAAAGCTTACAGTTACACTTTTTAGATCTAGATCTAGAGAGTCTAGATCTAGATCTAGATCTAGATTCTGGGTCTAAATTACTCTAAAGTGTACAGTTTAGCATTCTACAGAGGCACAGCCACAGATTGATTAGCCCATTCTGTTTTTTATTGTATATCTAGATCTAGATCTAGATTCTAGATTAGAAATATTAGAATGAAAGAAATTTAGGACAATAACTTATTCGTTGGAAATAGTAGTGTTAGTGTTATTCGTGAACATCAATTCGGCATGTCAAGAACACCTCTAAAAATTTTTTTGGTAAACTGATCGGGTACTTAGGAGTCAAAATCACAATTATCAATGCTTTTTAGAGTTTTTTTTTGTTTTTTAAATTTTTTATTTTAGTCAGCGAGTAGTTGGGAATCACGAACACCATTATAAATCAATGCTGACAGATCCAAGAAAGGTCTAACTATATCTAGATCTAGATCTGGGTGTTACTCTCAATCTAGATTCTAGATCCAATTGGTACAGTAGGTCATTGATTTCTGCATCTAAATAGAAATTGCAGGGGGGGGGGGGGGGGGGGAGGCATGTATTTTACATTGAGGCCCCTAATTAATTTTTCTACTCAAAACGTTACATATTTCCATCAACTATTTAATCTTTTTTTTTTTCATCAGATGCCTCGCAAATGAAAGTCCACGATGGGTCGTTTAACTCCCAATGCTAAGCGACCCCGTCACTTAAGAAGTAATGCCACCCTTGAGAATGAAGATCCGGCTGTGTCTGCATCACATGCATCTGCAGGTCCTCCCATGCCTGTTGATGTTCCTGCCCCTCCTCAGCCTGCAGATCTGCCTGTGCCAGATCATGTACCAGCTATATCCAGCTGCACTACACAATACTTTACCAAAGGCCTTAAATTATTCTCCGGAAAGTTGTTTGGTGACCATGCAATGCCCATGTTGTCATGCCACAGAGACAGCAGCAATGTGTTGCAACAATGGTAAAATTAAATTGCAGCCGTATCCTGAACTACCTCCGGAATTCAAGCGACTATAATGTGGTGATTCTGAAGAATCGAAAAGTTTCTTATATCAGACATTACAATTGTGCCTTTCAAATGACTTTGTTTGGATGTAAGATGATTCGTGTGGATGGATGGAATCCTAATTTTTACATTCAGGGTCAAGTATGTCACTTGGTGGGACCATTGGAGCCTTTGACACAGGAGCCGCCTATGTTTTTGCGAATTACATGGATTCTGAGATGGATCAACTTCGTAGACAAATGTCTGTTTTGGACAGTCCTCTGTGTGAAGCTGTAGTTTTATTGGTTCAAACAGTATTGCAAGATCGTAATAAGTATGTCCATGAACTAAAGTCAGCGTATGAGTTTGCTAGGCGTAGACAGTTCCCAAATTTCAAAATTGTCATTAGAGAGGATGCACGTCCTGCTAAGGAACACAGTAGGCGATACGATGCACAGGAAGCTCCAGAAATTATGTTAATGCCTAATATAATAATCCTGTTGGACACCATGATATTGTCTTACACCAGAGAGATAATAATGTGCAGAGGATCTGTGAGCTACACCGAGCCTATGATGCTCTTCAGTACACAATACTTTTCCCTAAAGGAACAGATGGCTGGGATCTGCAATTAAAATTTAATTACAAACGGACACAGAATCAGTTCTATTGTTTTGAGTTTTTCACCCGGCATGGAAATTATACTCTCCAAGCGCGTCGGCTTTTTCAGCAATTCATGGTCAACGCTGAGTCGGAGAGACTGCAGCTTATAAGAGGAGAGCAATCAAGGCTAAGGGCTGATTCATATCCGAATCTTAAGGACTCGAAGGATTTACGCCGTCCTGTTTTTAAGCATGGAATGATGTATGTAGCTCTTCACGAACAGGAAACAGAAATTCAACAGTTATCTTAGCACCTGATAAGCAATCTAGAAACACTAAACCCGGAAGTTTTGTAATGGACTATTCTCCAAAGATATTATTGTTATCAGATCTATTGGGATTACCATTTTAATTCATGTGAATTGTGAGTCACATTATTTTTACTCATGTATTATCATTTTATTTTCTTTCCGTTCATTGAATGGGTGATTATGCTTGTGATGTCATAAATCAGAGATTTGAGTGGCCTTTCACTAAAAAATAAGAAAATCCCAAATGGAAGCTACCCATGTGTATAATTGTTATGCAACACAGCTGCAGTGAACCAGATCAGCATACACTGGAATGCAGGCCAAAAATTGGAAAACTGACAATAACGGTAAAAATTTACATCCCTGATAAATGAGATGTTGGAATTGCCATGCACATATTTTCTGTGTGACATCTTCAGACTTCTACCCACATCTTGAGCTCAGTAAGAAATGAGCCTCGTATCACACCATTTCACAAGTAAGAAAAAAACTGAAAATGAAATAGGTTCACCGAATTTGAAAGGAACATGCTTTTAAGCTTACAATTTTGACAGAACTAATTAGTGAAACATTATTTGTTTTAAATCATGTTTTAGTCACACTTAGAAATTAAGTTGAAAAAACAAACAAATTCTCTCATGACAAATGTTTGTTCCATCCCAAGGATAATACATACACAACAGGCCTGGCAATGGCACAAACAAACTTCTTCAAGACGTCTCAGAATACACAAAGTCAACATTAATATCTGAGTTCAATCCTTAATAAGTTTCTTCCAGTCTGACAGGAAATATGTGAGACACACTATCCAAGTGACACTATGTCTCTTGCATATGAAATATTTTCTCATAAAATTTAATTTCTTGTTGCAAAATATATCAAGCACCATACCAGTCTGTAGACAAACACTGCTTTGGGCTTGTTCAATACCTACTTTTTGCAACATAAAGTAAACAGTTGCATCACTGTAGCACCAGTAAAAGATTCAGTTTAGAACTGAATATTCTCACCTGTAAACCGTGTATGGTTCAAATACTTCTCGCGATGGAAATTCCAGTATCTCCTTTGTAGGCCTTCCTTTGTCATCTGGATATGGCTCCACTCTCAAGAGTTCTGGCGTCAAAGTATAACGGGGTTCCTCAGGACACGGAGAAATATCCAGTTTCAGAGTCGCTATGGAAAATTCAGGATTTATGCAAATGATACTCTGGTCTCACAGGTCTACATGTAGACTCTGAACTTCTGCATCCAATACCTTAATAATCTATAATAAATCCATCAGGTATAATGCTCATTTCCTTGCCTAAATTTTTATTATCATACAGCTTACAAAATGTTTGTGTATAATGCAGCATGCATTTTGAGTAATCAAGTTCAGTAAATATAAATGTACAGACTAAATGCATGGAAAAGCCGACTGTGTGAAGAAAATCTATAGGAAGTGACAACGACTTTCATAGACAATGTAATGCACATGAATCTTTTGGATCAAGGAAAATTTTGCTGGTTAAACTATGTAAATGAAACAATTTATTATAATTACTAATTCTTGAAAGCTTTGGCATACATAAAGATATGACGATTCAATTTATTTTTAGTTACTACTTCTCACTCTTTACCACTAACAAGTACCCCAGCCCCATGTGTAAGACACATGAAATGAGGATGAAAGCCCTGTCAAGTATTGCAACAATTCCAGTTTTCTTCCTCACCATTAATTCCAAACTTTCAAAGCTTATCCACACAATCTGCTTCAAGCTCAAAATTTACCTGGGATGCATTTCACTCGTTTGAGCACAGATGATGGCCTCTTCAAGTCTGCCAGGAATTTGTACAGATCTTCGTCATTGAGTTTAACTCCCTCCTGGGAAGACATTAATACAAACATTTAAACTTACGCTGCAATCAAAGTGTGTGGGTTTAAAAAAATAACAGTATCTCACACATGAGATGAAAGTATTCTAAGGCTGAAATGATTTATTGCCCGATATTTTGTAACCAAACAGGATTATTTTTAATTCAACTATGTACTGGCAGAAAGAGAGTGTGCAAACATAACAGAATGTAATACACAAAGAAAGTCAAAAGAAATGTTTGAACAAATAAGAAAAGTAAAAAAGAGGGATTTCCAACCACAGAACTTGAGTCTGAACAACAAAGAAGGCACAACACTGACAAACACAAAAGATGTGCTCTCAAGATGGCACGAATACGGCAAGATGCTGTTTGCGGACAACATCAGACCAGACCCGAGGGACCTCCAACAACCAGACTCACAACAGATAGATAAAGAACCAGAACCTCTCTTGGAGGAAGTACAGGCTGCAATAAAACAAATAAAGACTGGAAAATCCCCTGGATTAGACAACATACCAGGTGAACTCCTGAAACATACCAGCGAATCAGGAATAAAAGCACTCCACCAAATGATCTGCAAAATTTGGCAGACAAATGAATGGCCAACAGACTGGAAGCTACAAGAATTCGTCATGCTATACAAAAGCGGCAATGTCAAAGACTGTGGAAATTATAGAACCATCGCCCTCATCAGTCACACCAGCAAAATCCTGCTCATCATCATACTCAACAGAATGAAATCTAAGGTAGAAGAGGAACTATCAGAATGTCAAGCTGGTTACAGGACCAACAGAGGAACCGCTGACATGCTCTTCATACTACAAATAATGATTGAACAGATAAGAAGCAATGGAAACGAAGCCTTCATCACGTTCATAGACTACAGCAAAGCGTTCGACAGCGTTAGGCACCATCACCTGTTCGATATAATGATTAAGATGGGATTCCCGAAACACCTTGTGACCCTCATCGCTGCACTATACCACGAACAAAAGGCAACGATTAGATGGAACAATGAGAACTGTCCATATTTCAACATCGAGAAAGGAGTCAGACAGGGTTGCATACTTTCACCTCATCTTTTCAATATTTATACTGAGCAGATCATGAGAAACGCAGACATAGAAGATATGGGAATAAAGATCGGAGGCCGAAACATCACAAACCTTCGCTACGCTGATGACACAGCTCTTATGTCAGATAACATCACCAGCATGAAAAGAGTGTTGCACAGAGTGGATGAAGCGGGCAAGACAGCAGGCCTACACCTAAATGCTAAGAAAACCAAAGTCATGCATACTGGAACAGGGCACCATGAACACCAGGAGATACTAGTAAACAAAACAGCACTAGAAAAAGTGACTGATTTCAAATACCTAGGATCACATAAATCGCAAGATGGAAGCTGCTCAAAGGACATAAAAACAAGGATAGGAATGGCAAAACACAAAATGGTTCAACTAAACAATATTTGGAAGGATAGAGGCACACCAACGGACCTCAAAGTGAACATACTTAAGTGCTTGATCTGGCCAGTCCTACTATATGGTTGTGAAGCCTGGACACTCAAAAAGGCAGACATAACAAGATTGGAGGCAGCTGAAATGTGGCTTTACAGAAGGCTACTCAGAATAAGTTGGACAGAAAGGAGAACAAATACAAGCATCTTAGAACAGCTTGGCACCACCAGAAGAATAACACCTGAAATAAATAAAAGAAGACTTGCATACATCGGCCACGCGGCCCGAAACAAAAGCACGGCCCTTATGATATCAATCCTTCAAGGAAAGACAGAAACAAAGAGAAAACAAGGAAGACCACCCATTACATATCACGATAACATCAAGAAAGTCAGCCAGCTGGAAATAAGTGAACTAACTAGGAAAGCTAAGGACAGGATTGGGTGGAGGAGATTTTGTCGTGACATCCACTGTAGCAGCTAACATCGATGACGATGAAGCCGACAGGTGACAGGTGACTGGCAGCACACAGCTGTGTTTTAGGGAAGTGTGCAAAACAGATATGAAGGGTGTTGATAGAGATGCTGAGTCTTGAGAGGGCCTTGCCCATGATCATAGTAAGTGAAAGAGCCATCCAGCGAACAAGCCAGCCAGCTTCTTCCCCGTCCCCACATCTTCAAAAAAGAAAAATGTGACCAGTGCTGAAGAGACTGCCCCTTGATCCCTGACTGGCCTGTTCAGCTACAGGTGATACTGCTCCGGTGTAGCAGACAGTCAAAATGAATAGAATGCAAAAATCCCAGGGTCACCATTGACCAACAGAGGCCTACACATACATATTAGCCACATATGGGATAATGGGCATTACGTGTGAAAGAAAAAACTGAAAATAAATTCTCTCTCTGTTCTCACCCTTGCAGATGTTTGCTAATCCCAAATAAATAAATTGCTCTCTGAAATACTCTACAAATTAAGCCTCAATGCCTACCTGTTTGAAGAAGCTGGATACTGTAAGAGTAACAGGTCTGAAGTTGTCCATACTGGCTCCGTAACTTTCTGGGGACCAGCTGCGGAACTTTTCATAACCACTGCGTCCACGATCAACTGAACCTCTTCTTCCAGCAGACATATCATCTTTGGATCGTCTGCGGAAACTTTCAAACTGACCAGTGCTGGGGCCAGTTCGTCTGTCTGTTGAGATCATAAGACACTGACTAATATTTCTCATCTTCAAATTGCAGGTTTTAACATATCCACTTATAATATTCCTGATCATTCAACACAGCAGGGTGATCTGATGCATTTGCAGTTTCTGTGAGAAAGCCAGGAAATTATCTGCTGTGATGAATCTTCCCATTAAAATGTTCTCAAATTCTATATATGCCTTCTCTTCTGACTAACTCTGTATGTTGCATTTTGAATAATACAAGAGTCATCATATACTTCGACTTCACCATCAACTCTTACTAGTAGAGAAACAAGACCTCATACACTCACACACATGCACACATGTCCACACAAATGACTCTGCAATGTACAGAATCGAACCTAACACTTAAAAGATCATATGTTGCCACTTATGACATCATGGGCATTACAAAATTTAAAAAAATTAAAATAAAGATTGAGAAACCAAAACAGTGCAAAGTACACATACTGCCCAAAAAATGAAAGATTTCCTTAGAATGAACCCATATTGTTTTGAACAAAAACCGATTACAATGCAAATCACAGGGCCAGATGATCATGAAAAATGTATTCAGTGTAAATTTGAGTGCCGCTTGATTTGAGGTCTTTATTTTAGGAGGTTCGCTGCCCTTGGCATTTACACCTCACTTTACTTGTTTTATTATTTCTTGTTCTGGCGGGGGGGGGGGGGGGGGGGGGGGGGAATGATATGGATAAATTTTTAATCTATTAATTTCAATTTTGCCCGGGCAGCGGCCTTTCGGCCTGCTCTTTACGATTTCCAACTGCCAAGGTATCTTTAACGTGCGCAACGTGCACACGGGCCCTCCAAAATTGAGTGCCGCTTGACTGCAAGTAGATCTTTATATTCATAACCTTCCTCAGATGATGGTGAAAACTGCAGTTCATTACCAGGGGCATACAGGATGGAAAATGTTTCCACTTTTATAACGTTTCCTCACAGGGCCATGTCAGAAATGGAAATTTACGCACTGGATAATGCTGTGGATGGGGCTGCTACTGCTAGGTCCAACCAAATAGCAGAGACGTCCAGGCTTTGAGATGCATATAGGAAATCTTTCCTGTGACTCAAATTTACCAACTCTCCTCTCACAGATTTTATGACACATAATCTGAATAAATCCAATACTTGTATATTTAAACAAAAAATGCTGTTCTCTTAAGTTATTGTTTATGTGGTTTATCACATCATTAATTTATCTCACACATAATGCAAATCACACTTTCATGAGACATATGAATAAATTTTTCCCCAATAGAAAACACTATGTGCATCTGCATGGATAGACAGAACTATCGTGTAGAATACAATATGAATTGTCACGAACCACCACTTGGCCCTACAGTAAGAACTAATAATATTTTATTTCATCTCTCTATACATAACTCAATCAGTGATACATTTAAGTCCAATCAGATGAATTACATGTGAAGCCACCACAGTATTTTAACATGGTACAGAGAAGCCACCACAATATTTTAACATGGTACACAAGCTATCTCTCATCTCCTCTTCCTTCGATTCCTTCAGAAAAGCGATAGCAAAATTATAATCAAACCAACAACCAATGCTGTATACCAGGCAGGCCAAACTGAAAAGTTCTTGCCGGTCACACTGCTAGTACAAGTTATCATAGGGGCCGCATTTAAGGGTTTATTGGTAAATAAATGAGCATTGAAGCTTAAGAAAATTGGACGTTGTGGGTCACATTTGAGTTTATAAAGGGCTGCTTGCAGCCCGTGGGTTGCACGTTTGACATGCCTGTTGTATACCACACTTAAAAAATCATGAAGCAGCCAGTGCATGCATAATTACATGAAACTCACAAACTGAAACTGTTGAAGCAAAATTTTAGAATGGACACTGGCAGCTGTGCCATCACACCAGTGAAGTTCACGCTCAATGAGAATGCAAACATCAAATAAAAGAGTTTATATTAAAGCGGAGGATAATATTAATAATGAACAACTCTTCTTCATAACATGTTTGTAGTCCAGCTTCTGATATATCAACAAACTGACTACTCCAGAACTGTTTCATTCAGCTGCTCCCGAAGTACCAGCCACTAAACTGGACTGTTCAAAGCACAAGACATTTTTTATTCTCCATTTATGGGTGGGACAGATGTCTCAGTTTTTCCTCATGACACTATAACATATACATGTGGCAGTCAAACCGTGCACCTAAGCTTAAACTGTTTCAGATAAAATGTCAGTACAGTTTCTAAATTAACTACAACATCTAGATGATACAACAGATATCAACACTCCCACACCAAGAAACACCCAAGAGAGTATGTCCACTGATGGTGAGGATGCCATAGTCCTCTGCATGTTAAAAAGTACACCCTGACTTGTGCAATACTGTGATATGTTTCATGCCAGAAGGATTCATATCAGAAATTTCTGCACCTTGTACAGATGGTCCTGCTGAGGGTAAATTATATTTTTCATCAGATGCCACTCAAACAAACCCCAGGACCCATGGTCGTTGTTGACTCAATGGACGAACAAACAAAACACATATTTTTAAAATTCTATTCAGCTGTAATACTCCAGGAAAGAGTCTCTGTGGAATATTAACTCATTTGCGACCATTCCCGCACAAGTTGCGGGATGGCTGACCTGACACTAAAGAACTAATCCCGCAACCCTTGCGGGATCGCCGAATAGCCCACATTTCTGATTCTATTTGAAGTTATTCCCACCACTTTTCCTCACATTAATCTGATGTAATATATTACAGTTACACTGTGATACTGAAGACTGCAGTTCTCAAAAACTGTCTCACTCTAGTGGTGAGTCTTACCACAAGATGGTAAAGCACCATCCAACATCCATTTCCTGCTTATTGGGCAAAATCTGAGCTACATGTACACAGTGCTTTTCATTGTACAAAAATTTACATCTGTAAAAGTTACCTGCTTACAAAAAGGAGACTATGCAATGACAATGCTGTCTGAGATGGACAATGCTGTAGTTGTACAGTCTTCATACTTGAAATCCACAAAATAATTTGTAACAACAATTAAAATTTATTGTGTATGTGATGTTTTATTGTTTTTTTCTTTTTTTCTCTCACTATGAATGGTATTAATTTCAAATGAGAAAGATTCCTTGAAGCCACAAAAGTCATTTTCATTGGCAAAATATCCCTCAAAGTATGTTCTGCATTACACAGAGAACTCTAACTTGATCAAACAGCTGAACTGTTTTTTTTTCCCCTTCAAATATGCTTTATTTATTAATTCTTGAGAATTTAAATTTTACCAGCGCAGTGGACAGACTCTGATAAGAATATAGATGCCAGGGAGCTAATACAAAGACTATGTGTTAGTGGCTACATAGAGACAGATGTCTGATGTCATATCAGTTTTCAGCAACCCATTTCTAAACAACTAATAAGTTATACCCATGTCAGTTTTGAATATGACAAATATTGACAAATTAATATAAACCACCATTATTTCCTTCTTCTCACCTGTTTTTTGCAGACCTTTTGATGAAAAATATTTAAAAAGCATTTAACTGACTGGAAGCATTTTCATAAACTCTGTTAACTTCTGTTTAAACTTTTGATTTTAGATTTTGGCTAAGTGTTCATGACCAGTTCATTCATTCTTTGCCCCACACAGTAACAAAATATTTTCAGTCACCAAATATGTATGTCCATGTTTTAATCTCAATCTGTCTGTCTTCCTGCTATAATGGTCAATCTTGATGCCAGCACATAGAATAACTAAAGTCTTTTGGAATTAAATATGTCATCTGACATTTCTATTTTTTCCACAGAATATAGCAATCCAAAAGGAAATGTTGTATTTAACTGAACATTTTTTCATTCTCCAATACTAGGCAGTGTTATTCTGCTTTGCTTTCCCATTGGATTTCTGCAAACTCCTGTCTGTCTTACTATAATGATGTGTTAATGGCATATAACACAACAGGCATATCTACAGCTACAAGGTTAAAGAAAAGATCTCAAAAAAACAACAACAACAACAAAAAAACTACTTTAAAAAAAAAAAAGGAGGAGGCGGGAGGGATTTTTTTGCCCTACATGTAGGTTGAAAAAATGCATGTCCCATGTCGATATTAAATAAGGTGACTCCTTATGAAAATCTGTTATATCAGAGAGAAAGACATCTGCTTTATCATGAACAGCACAAAAAAATCTACAGACATAAAAGTGAAATGAGTATGGACAAGCCAGAACATGACTCTGGAGAAAATAAACTGAGGTTCTTTGACACTGGCATTGGATGAGCAAAGAAAAATACTTACCATTGTTACCAGCATCTACTGAGGTGATGATAAAAGATGATGATGGTGATGATTATGATAACAATGAAAATGACAGTTATCTTAAATGCACCTGGGATGGACTCCAACATCAGGTAATATGCTTACATTCTACAGTTGTATAGATGAAGATCTTACCCAAGATTTCAGTTACATATCAATCCAGGAGTGTGAGATTTTTAAAAAATGTGCTCTCGATAATGTGAAATGTAGAACTGCCAAAACAGAAATGTCGAATCTCTACGCCTTGCTCATGCAGGAGAAAACTTAAAACTGCAACCTTCACCAAAGCCTCACAAAGATTCTATCTGACCAATGGCTGATCAAACAAATTTAAGACCTTAATGTCAGCTGATTCTAAATCTCTGAAATACACCAGTTCTAGCCACTTCTATACATGTATATTTACTAAATGGTTGAAATTTTCTAAATTAGGCTAGATGCAAAATTTCTTATTTGCTGACTCAAAATTTCAAAATTTTGATTTAAGATAAATATATATTTACAAGTTGTTTTATAATAATATGCTGATCATTTCTTGTAAAGTTCTTGTAGCCAGTGGAATTAAAATGAAAATTTTATCCAAAAATGTTAAAACCTACATACAAGCATTTTGACAAAGAATCAACTGTTAAAAAATCATTTCCAACACTTCTCTGCAGAGCATCAATTACTGCAACAAGCAGACTGAGCTCTGAAAGGTAGTCACTGCCACACCTAGGTGTTATCTTTTCTGATTAGTTAAAATGTGACAGACATACTGCAAACACCCAGCAAAAGATGATGTCACCAACTGACAAAAATCACATAATCTATAAAGGATTAACTCATGCACAAGCAGCGGATAGCAGAAACTTATAAATCTAGTTTGACAAACCGTCCGCACCACTCACAAATAAAATTAAATGCATGAATGAACTGTTTCTATTTTAGACCTGTTTTATTAAATGACTTTAAAATAATAATAGCTGAGACTTTATTACATTATTTTAGGATTCCAATTTTGTTCTGATTATCTGCAGACGTTTGACATCTTTTTAAAATGCTCTCCCTAGACAAAATGGACAAATGAATATCTACACGGTATCTAAAGAAATATTACATTATCTCTCCTCAGAAAGATCACAGACTGTATGATTTTTTCCCCCCATCTTAATCAATCCTAAATGTTTTATAATTATGCTCACAAATCTTCTTTATCATTGTGAAATTGACCTCATTCTGCTTCTAATATAACAATATACTGGAAAATGTAAACTTTAATTTTTTATTTCTCAGCTATTACGAAAATACGTCATAAAGAAAATAAAAGCACCATAACTCACCTAAACTCGCAGCTCTGGACATTTCATGCTCAGTTGTTTTCTCCACACTGGCCTCCCTTGTGCGTTTTTCCACACTTGCTTCCCTTCCCTCCCTCCTACTTTCTCTCTCCAGACTGCCACCCGTCACAATGTTCATCAAATAGATGGCTGTCCAGGCAAAAGGCATGCGATATTTTCCCAGTCTCTCACAAAATTGGCCAGCTTGAGCACGATACTTTTCTTCTTTGGTAGACTGACACATGCAATATAATAATGAGAAACAAACAACTTTTGAAACAAGATACTTTTCTCCCCAAAACTTATTAGAAAGCTGCAGGCATTACATTATCATATCACTTTCAAATCAGTCTCCAGTTTTAAAATTGCCTGAGGTAATTAAAAAGCTTAATGATCATATTATTCTCAAAGAATTCCTAGAAAAGATTTAATGCTTTCGGTACAGCTCTCTTAACCCATACCCTGCGCGCTACCCGTAAAGCCCGCTGCACGGTCAGTGACCTTACTCACCGAGAATCTTATCTGGGGTCACTGACCCGTGCCGCTATGCGATGACCACAAACGCTGTCCACGTGGTTTGGTTTTTATTGATCGGTATGAAAACATTCGCTGCTATGCCTTATCACGCTTAACCCTCGTCCTGCGTTGAGCGAACTCGTCCACGTAATGCCCCGTGCGGGGATAGCCAGCGGCCAGTCAGCCGATCGTTCGCGTGTTGCCGATAACCTCGGCGGTCGGGTCAATCGGGTCGTTGTGAACACGTGGATCGTGTATACTTCAGGACGCAATAACAACAATAGTGGTGGATAAAATCGTAAGGGACCCCTATGATATTTGGATAAAGTACTTGTGATGATATGCAGTAGATTTTATTGTGAAATGGAAGGCCCAAATCAAGAATTTTCTGCATTTACATGCCATTTAACACACGAGACCTCTGCGCTTTTTCTGTCCCTAAGTCAGGCCATTCAGGTGAACAAATTATTTTTTAAGCCATTCGCTTCATTTACTAACCACATGTATCGTGACATTGTCTTTTCCCTCCTCTACTATGTAAAGCTTCCACGTACTATGATGTTAGTTTTAGCGAGAGATTTGATTTCCAGTTCCAGGTCGTAGAGCACAGTCATACATGTACTGAAAAGCGGTTTAACCAAAGGAACACAATATCTCTCTAATTACCACATCAAATAAAGACAATGACCAACAACAAAGTCGGTCATTTTCTCCCAGGTTTCCCTGATGAAAAACCTACTGACATACTCCCTTATGCAGCATGCCCTAATATTACATCGGAATTCATAATTACAGACGTAGAATGGCGTCTCAAATACGCACATGGCCCCTTTCTTCTCATTTCACATGTAGACGACAACCAACATCAAAGTAAAAGTTTCCCCAAGATTTTCCCCAGTTCAAACTTCAGACCGTCAGTACTATTACACGAGTATGACGAATAGTTGCATCGTAATAAACGTAATCGGACGATACCATTTTGTTAGATAGTAGGGGTGACAGGATAGATAAACACGTGAAAATAGTGTGGGAAAAAAAAACGTGAAAAAAACCCAAAAAACAATGGCAGCCTTGGCAACCGAATACACAAAGCGCGAGGCGCATCGTTGCTATACAAAAATGTGGCCTCCCGCAGGACCCGCGGTTAAGCGTGTCGGACAAAATAATGGCCTCCCGTGTCTCGCGTGTTGCGCGGGGAGGCCAATATAGTGGCCTCCCGCAGGACTAGGGTTAATAATGAATTAACCAGCAAAACCTTAGTCTGTCAGTCTCTAACCAATGATCTGACTTATGATTCCAAATTGACAGCTGTAGTTTTTGTGAGAACGAAGCATGATAACTAGCCACGCCCTCCCAAGCCCTACACAAATGGTTTCATATTGATTGACACATAAACCAATGTGGGCATTTGGGGCAAAGATTATTTCAGAGCTTGTTTCTGATTGGTTCTTAGATACAGACAACTCCAGATGGTGGTCAGCTTGTGAGAAAATAATATAATATTGCAAATTTGTTGAGCAACAGTTCGCATGTCGATGTTACATCTTTTGAAAGTGTGGGGAGAGCCTTTGAAAGCTTAGTCTTTGTGATTCCGACCAGTGGTTCACTGGTTAACATGTCCATGTCACAATGCGTTTGATTTAGATGAGATACAGTGAACAATAAGACAGTGGTTACGTCTCAAAACGGTCAGTGATCTGATGCGTGAAAATACGGCTTGCACGTGGCGCGGTCAGCTTGACCTTCCCGACTTTTGCCGCCTGTGCGGCGTGAGCGCTTGCGAGTAAATGCCGGCGATTGCCGCCCCTCGCAGGGTGAGGGTTAAGTACTTCTAATTCAAGACCGCTATCATAAGCAGTAACATCTGACATCCGTGTCATTATAACAAATATAAGCGCAATTAATTTTTACTTCGAAATTTCCAGAAACTACAAAGTAACTTTATTCAGAAATGATGCCTTACTTGAAACATCAATTCAATGTACCGCTAATAAGATGAGCTTACCACTAAGTCATAATGAACAAAGTATTACTGGTGTAAAATATCAATTTCTTTTCAAATTAATAAGTTATCAGTGACTAAAAGGAAAACATGAAGTATAAATGAGCTGGAAGTCAGAATTTTTCCTCACCTTGTCCTCCTTCATGTATGGTTCAGCACATTCACTGATATCACCTTGCTGTAAGACTTTCTCAAGCTGAAAGGTAAATTAAAATTCACAATTGAAAACTTTATATTCAGTTTCTTTTAGTGTGAATTTCTCCTGCATTTTCAAACTAATGAAAAATTTAATCAGTTATGAAGTAAATAGAAATGACAAATACAGTTGGGATCATGGTTTACTGAAAGACTGCAATTCACCTTTGTAGTTGTACAATTCTGTCATGATTGCTATAAATGCACGCTACAGACAATCAAGGAGATTTTAGTCTTTTCACAGGCGGTTTATTCCATAATGAACATCACATACAATTAAGTATTGGAGAAAAAAAATGGCAAGTACTCACTTTAACTACCAGGAAGACATCTGGTGATGGATAAGTAATACTAAAAATGCAAGATCGACTGACTGAAGAAACATCAACATGAGAAACATGACCACTAATCAGTCGCATAGTTGACTCAGAATTCAGATCAAAATGGAAAGTCTCTGAAATCTGAAAGAAGTAAGGTTTAAAAGTAAAAAGAAACATTGATCAGTGAGTGTAAATTGAACAAAGTAGAATTCTTCAATAACAATTCTCATTTAAAAGCCATGGAAGGCTGAAATTTTAATTATTCTCCAAAAAGTTATAAGAGCTTTCAAATTTTAAAACCGCAGATGAAAAAATATCTATATGCGCATCTGGCACATAAAAGACTGGCAATAAGAGATGTAGCAACAACAATATTTAATCTTATGATTCACTATATTTCATAAATGTATAAACAATAATTGGTATTTTTCCTTCCATGCAAAATCTGAGACAGTAACAAAGACCCTTTCCACATGTTAGCACACTTGGTCTCACTCAAACATCAACATCTGTCACAAATGATGCAAGCAGGAAAGATGATCATTTCCTCACCTTCTTCCTCTCCCTGGAATCATACAGCGCCATGGACACAAATATAGGTTCAACCTCTAGTTCAAGGCTGCAAATCAATTAAATTGAAGGTAAAAAATGTTGTGCTGCAAAAAGTACATGAACTTATGCCTAAATGATAAAATATACTATCGTATTGCAATATCTTGACCATCAAATGCATATGAGTACTTTGATATTGCAAGGTTATCATAACAAAACAATGAGCCTATTTCGGTTTCATACCTCTGAGAAAACTGCATCGAACTGCGTTGTTAAGGTGACACATTTACCTTATGGCGTCAGTTATTTAATGCGTTATTGGGCTGATGGATGCACATCTTTGCTGTGTTTAGTTCATTTTTTTGGTGGTATTTTGTATACTTCTTTAACCCAATTTGGGAAATTTGCCTTAGTGACATTGCAGCCAAGTTACAACCGGAGCAGACACGTCATCACCACAGTGCGGCGCCGGTCAGAGGGGTTGGGGATGGATAGTAGGGATAAATTTGATTTAATTTTGCCCGGCCAGTGGCCTGTTCGGCCTGCTCTTCTCGATTTCCAACTGCCAAGGCATCTTTAACACTTAACCTGCCAATTTCAACAATCGTCAAAAGTTCGGATGTCTCCCTATATGCCAAGTTCGAACAAAATACGTCCTATGATTGACATATGGTAAAAATTTGATAGACTTTCCTTCATATTAAAATCATACTCTGATTTTTTGTGAATTTTCAAATGCAAAAGCCTTTTTTTGTAATGGGAACAAATATTTGGTTGGCATTTAGGAGTTACTTCAGTGAAAAGCATTGGCAGGTTAAGTGTTAACGTGTGCGACATGCACATGGGCCCTCAGAGTTTTTCATCCTTATCCGAGAAGACTAGGTGCTCAATCCTACCTACCATAGGATCAAGGACAGGAAAATATGAGAAAAATCCAAATATTCCAACATGCCTGCACTGACTAGGATTCGAACCCGGTATTTTCAGCAAGAGAGGTGAGCACCTTGCAAGACAATGCTGGGCTTGGCCTCATGAAGAAAATGAACAGTCCATGCAATTTTGGCCTACATCTGACTTGGTCTGTTATGTTAGCGCTGTGGCGATTTAATAGAATTCAGCAGTGCTGCAGAAAGACATGCAGCTCAAGAAGTATTTACGGGACAAACACAGTGAAAGCAATCAAATTTCTAAAATATTGCATTTCTTTCTTGTGGGATACTCAACTAAGCAATGGATTATGACAACTACTATGTAATAATTTTCAAGTTATTTTATTCAAAGGAAAGCCACAAATAAGTTACCTCAGCTGCAGGCATTTGACAAGAATTCTGTGACCAAAATGTTCTTTGGGTACCTCAGGAGGGCTTCTGCGTTCTATGACCTCTTCCTATAAATGTGAATTTATATCACTGTGAAAACTGCATCCAAGAATTTCATCCAAGAAAACTGTAAAGCATATTTTGATGTCTGAAATACATAAACCTAACCTACACAGCACAAGTGCTTGTTCATTTCAAAAGTGGTTTTTCAAGTATGGTTATCTCTCCCTATTAATGAATGACAAAACTTTTTGACATCCTCCATAAAGCCTTTCTTTCAATGTCTTCAAATGTAATACTGGCTCACAAAGTATACTCACAGTCACATTTCACGCTATCAATGTACATGTATATATATAATAAGCATGATGCCCCTTTCATATTTTACTCATATTTGTATTGTAATTTCCCAGTTAAATATATAAGATAAGATAAGATAAGATAAGATAAGATAAGATAAGATAAGATAAATTTTATTCGTCCTTGTACAAGGAAATTTGTTTTGATCATTGAATACATAACAATACAGTTACAGAAGCAGAAAGTATGATATATAGCGCGCACACACACATATATACACACACACTGATAAATTAACAAAATTAACAGTGCACACAATATGCTTCCCTAACTAAAACACATTGACCTGACATGCAGGACATAATTCAACTGTGCACAGATTACGATCAAGATGACGACATTATTGTAACATCCTAGTTGATGACGGAATAAACGATTTAAAGTAGCGCTCAGTTTTAGTTTTCTTTGACAACAGCCTATGAACACCTATGAATTTTTAACAGCAATTGGTATTTAGTCAATGGAAACAATTAAGAAAACATTATGATATAATCTGAATGATAAATAAATAACAGTGCTGTGACTTATTCAGGCATCACAAAAATGATTACAAACCTCTTCCTGTGGTGGGTAAAGGCTGAAAATATTGTCATAGCGATTTTGCTGTCTCAAATTCTCATTGTTCCTGTCCACGTCTTCGTAAGAGATTCTGTCAAACAGGTTAGGGAGCAAAGTGTCTGCCTGGGACTGCTTCAAGTCAAATATGGAGCTAGCCCAGCTGCCCCTCGGGGTGTCATTCATATGGATTGACTGACGTTTATTGGTATCCTGCTGGAAGTCAAAGAAATTTAAATTAAAAAAAAAAACTTGTTGTTTCTATTTTGCATTCTGTTGTTTTGCTCTTTTAAAATTTTTAGTCATGAAATTTACTGATCACAAAAATAAGAAAATGAATAGAGAGAGTTGTAAGCAGGCAAATCAGGATATGGTAAAAACAAGAGCTGGGACATAAAACTGATGATTTGGATTAACCCAGTTTAATTTTAAAATGTGGTATCTGAAATTTTTAATGCGGAATCCGAATAAGTGAGTGGATCTGGTTGAAATCAGGCTTTGGGCGAAATTTTCATCCCTCTTTAAAAATGAAAATAAAATATTTCTAGGATGATATCAAGCAAAATATTTTAAAAGAATCATGCGTTTTATAAGCAAATCTCAATTTCCATGGAAAAATTTTCCCCTTTGGGAAAGTTTTGTCAGGAATTTGGTCTTTCACCTTAAGCCCAACATTGCCAGATCCACTCACATATAACTGAGAAACTAATAAAAATCTGAGCTCTTACTTTTTCATCTTCTCTGAATTCATCTACATCTATCTCATATTCATGCTGGAACATGTTGTGTTCAGGAAGGCGTTCCTTGCTGCAAAAACTTGAACTGTAGCGCTGGTATCTGTAAAACAATGTAACCCCCAGCTTTATGAGCCACAAACATAAAAGATGTAGTTATCTGGTTAAATATCACAAAATGATACTTACCAAAGACATTTACACAATTACAAGAATTTGTCTTAAAAAAGCAATAGGAAAGACAATGAACCACAGATAATCACACACAGTAATTACTAGAGATGAATTTCTCCAAAGTGGCCCATACAAAATATTTCTATAATTCTGAATTTATTTTATCACTATTTAGACCACGTTCTAAGTTAATTCTGACCAGTCATTTTATTAAAGATCTCTTTCTTTTTATTGTCGGACGCATAACATGTCCCTCATTGAATTCTACTTACCTTCTTGAAACAAATGTATAGTCTGAAGTGTATCTCCTGACACAGTCTCTAACATGGGGATCACCATCTGCCCTGAAACATTCCAAGAACAAAACTTGGAGTAATGACCAACAAATGATGATAATCAAGAAAAGAGAGACAAAAATTTTTTCTGCTCATCACGTTAGTCATAGCTGTTCGAAATGGCTTGAGAAAGTGTCTTCAGTTTGCTGGAGCCAGGGTAATTCTTCTTCTTCTTCTTCGTTCCGCATAATGGCAGCCAGGGTAACAAATCTCGGTAACCTGACAGGTGCTGGGGATTTCCCTCGACGGCACGCGCTCGCATCAGCATCCCATGCTGTCCAGTTGGCCTAGGTTTGATATCACATTCTTTCACTACCTGTGCTAAAGTCAACATTGTGTTGTGACCACTGTGTTTGTTCTGCTTTTTCTGTGTTTGATGGTGCAAATTGTTCTGGTATATTCGCTTTAGTTCTTTCAGATAACACGTTTTACAAATGTGTAGCCGCCTTACAAAATGAGGCACTTCTCGTATTTTGGTGGTATGGAGATACTGGTATCATCACGTTCGGTAGACTTTAAACTGATTTTCGCGGAGTAAAGAGATCGTCGTCTGCACACCATTCTTCTTCTTTCTTCTTAAACCCTTGAACCCCGAGTGGGGCATAGGTCATCTACCAAGGTCCTCCACCTTGCTCTGTCCTGGGCTGCGGCTTCAATCTGGCCCACGAGAGTCCCAGCATTTTTGCCTCACTTGTAGTTGATCTTTACCATGTTGTCTTGGGACGCCCGTGGTTTCGTTTCCCTTGGGGGTTCCATTTGAGGGCCTGGCGAACGATGCTGCCTTGGGGTTTCCGGAGCATATGTCCAAGCCATCCCCACTTTCTCCGTTTGAGTTGCGTTTCCACTGGCTCTTGCTCTGACTGTTCCCACAGCCATTCGTTGGTGACTTTGCCATGCCAGCTGATCCACAGGATGGTTCTGAGGCACCTGTTGATGAAGGTCTGCAGCTTGTGTGTTGACTCTTTGGTAGTGCGCCAGGTTTCACATGCGTATAACAGCACAGACTTTACATTGGTGTTAAAAATCCTGATCTTGGTGGACTGGCTGATAAGCTGGGATGTCCATATTGGTCTCTGCACACCATTAGACAGATCTATTTTCTGATCGGCTGCCACATTTCATTCATAATGGATAAGAAACAACATGGTATGAGTGTATACAACAGGTGACCTATTTCTGACCCACTGAATTGCAACTGAGTGTCATTGCTAAGTTATATTCATATTCTGTCTGTGTCATGTGAGTCAACAAGTGTGACTGAATTCGGACACATGGATATTTGAAAATGAATTGTAACTGAATGAGAGATGGGCACCAATCCAGATTTATAGAACCAGAAAAGGTAATAAATCACCTTTACGAAATTATCAATTTTATGGCAACCCCCGGAGTCATACAGCTGAAAATAATTATTTAATGATCCACACCTACAGTAAAAACAATGGATTTTTACACCACTCTTTTCTTTTCTTCTTTACAGATCAATGTCAAATATTAAAAATTATACAAGAGAAAAGTTCACGAATTTGAGTTTATGATGTTTACTTTATTACAAGCCTGCACTATATTCTGTCTTGTCTGTGACTGTTTAAAAAGGTACTAATTAGCTAGAAGCTGATGGCATCTGCGGGCGTGGGCACAGCTGGGCCTAACTGACCTTTTCACTGCTTTTGACTTGGGTACCCAGCAAGAAAGTAAAAGCACGGCAAAGAACAGTCATGTAGTGAGCAAGGTAAAAAATAAATTATTATATTCCTAATTCAAAGAATTCATCAAATAAATTTGGTGCCTCTTGCACAATTTCTCTTTTGCTATCTTGTGTCAGAACAGAGATGCCAACCTAAAAATTGTATTTTCCTTATTTTACAAAGTAAAAATGTGCATTTTTCAATAAAAATTCTTATTTTTGCCAGAATGTATGTGATTAAAAACAAAACTGCCAAGGCAATGCCCCCAAAGCAAAGAGACTTATTTTAAGCAAAAGAAAACAAAAATACACAACTCACCTATTTACAAATATGTACATCTATTTACACTTGATTTCTTGACTTTATTTCTGACGGGCCCTCATGCAGGAACTCTTTAGATATTGCAGCTCTGCTTAGGTATACTCCTGCTGGGGACCACCTCCAATGTCTTTTATGATCATTAACTCATTCCGCCCGGAGTGACGACTCAGTCGTTGATTTGTTTCGCTCAGATCGCCGGGGAAACGAGCCACTCGTCGATTTGTTTTAACCGGTATTTTTCTATACTCAACGGTTATTTGCGGAAATATTTCAAGACAATCGCTAGTAGAGTTATTTATTGACCTAAATAATACAACTTCTTCCGGTTTTGTTTCGTATGATTGCTTTGGAGCGAAAAATTCCTAGAACTGACCTGTTCATTTGCACGGATTTTATGTAAAAAATTTGCGGACATGTTATTTCATTTGGATTATTATAAAAGTGATATTACAAGTACAATACCCATATATTTGGTACCACATGAAGGGGGATTGGATGACCTACGCTTTGAGGCTACTCTTGACCACCTAATGCAACTACAGTCAAAACCAGAGGAGGGAAAAGTGAATTTGCGAGTAGAAATTTTTTTTGTTACAACTAAACACTCACCATTCCTTCAACATATTAGCATCACAGACACTAGAATTGACACAAAAAGACAGTACATTGTTATTCTGTCCAATTCTGTTTATTTTGATAGCAAATATGTCTACCTTTCTTTCTTCCTTCCTTGTTTGCATTAAATGATTTTTTCTGCAGTCACCCAGTACCAGTTTATGTCAAATGAGTTTTTGCTCCAGCAGAATTGGGAATTTAGCTCCGGGGGTATGAGTTAAAGCTTCCAGAGTTTGTGAATCTAAGTTTGGCCTGAATTCTGTTCTATTTTTTCTCACACACATGAGAAAATTCTTTCACAGTGGGCTGAGCCACGAGGAATGGTCAACAACCCAAGTAAGAACAAGCAAGCTGGTTTTAATTGTGGGTCTTGCTTTGCCACCTTTGCCCAAGCGTGGTCATCTCTTCCTTTCCACTGTATGTCCACAACACTTAGCAAAAGAGTCACCTTGACTACTCTGGGTGATAAAGGACCACTTCGCAAGAAATTCCTGATTGGATTTTCCAGCACATGCTGAATCAAGTTTCCTCTTCTTGGTTGCCATTTTGAAACTGCCGCATGAGATGGGTGAGACTGCGTATGTCTTCAATAGTTCATTTCATTTAAGTACATGTAGTTCTGAGCATTGATTCTATATAGGCCTAGTTAGGTATCGTTTGGTGTGAACAGTATCCATGTTAAAGTATCATGTTCGTACCAAAAATTAACAATGCTTGTCTGCAATTCCGTATTATAAGTAAAATGTATACGAAACTACATCCGCGACAAATTTTGCGTATTCAAGCCGCCATTTTACGTAGCATGCCTATTTGGGTAAAAAATTCGCACAAAATATGTTTTTTGCGTACTGATTGGCATCTCTATCAGACTATCAAAATGTAAATTGCCTCCTGCTTCTTACCCTGCCTCTGGGACGCTTGGCTCTGCTGTGCGGCAAGTCTTGGGGATTTTGTGAACCTGTATGTCGTCTTCAGGATAGAGAAGAAGATCTCTGTGTGGATCTCTTTCCACCATACACTGGTTGTGAAGGACAAAGTCTTCATAGTCAACAGGTTCAGGGGAATCATTAGGAGGAACCTGTGGTGTAAACAAAATTAAAAAGACCAAACTTTTTACCCTGTAATCATACGTTTGCCAGGCCAGTGAAGATGATGACGAAATGGAGATGAAATGTGTACCATCGAACTGTTATCACTGAATTTTTAAAAATATTTTCATGGGTTCATCCATTGATAATCCTGTCTGGTGAATTTACTGCTGCAAAGCAGGCTTCTTATGTGAGTAAAACAGTACTGGTTTGTTAACAAAGATTTAAGAGAAAAAATTGGAGATTCCCATTTTCCTTCCTACTATTGCCCAGTAAAGGAAGAATGCCAAAAACACAACCTTCATAACACAGCAGGGAGAACATGTAGCACAATTTAAAAATAGTTTTTGAACAAAATGTAAAATCGGCAAATTAATAAAAAGCGATTATCAGGGTATGTGAACTATGGTGGTGCTCTATTGCATTTAATTGACCAAATTCATTCACAGATATTCTGTTGCAAGTTATCAAACCTGTGTTGGTTGTGAATGCAATGATATAGACTGGACACTGGCACTCCTGCTGAGATCCTGGCTGGAGCAAACAGATGATGACACTTGGCGTCTGACTTCCGCTGCTCCTTGTCTGAGGAGGTAACCAAATATAATACTTGAAAAAAGTCCTGCATATAAATTTATTAAAGCACTGACACAAGCCATAATTTGCACAATAATAAACAGTAATTTGGTTTCATAATGGTGGATCAAATTCCCTCCATGAAATTCAGATTTTATGGCCAGGATCCATAAACGATACTCTTAATTTATACATGAAACTGAATCAATATAATTCTTTACAAGGAACACCACCAACTGACTTTAGATAAGATCACTTGACCTACTACTAGTATCACAAAATATTACAGAACCCGTGGTTCAAGATAATAAAAATATAACAAGTGCACATACTTTTTTTTTTTGATCAAGGTGTCCATGAACCTCCCACATTTAATGCCTCCAGCTGATTAAGATTGCGCTGCCATTTTTCTTCTTTTGCATGAAAAATGATGATAACTGATACATCAAGTGTCTACATTATACTCATTTAATCAAAGACTACACTGTGAAATCAGTTTAATCTTCTTCTTTAGTTTGTTGGATCAGTCATGGTGCTACACTGTGAGACTTCTTTTACTTTAAATCTATTTCCTTGTTTTTTATTAATTAGTTAACTATGGGTGTCAGAGTCAGTGTCACAGTACCAAAATGTTGCTCTAAGCACTGTTTATATGCTTCCTTGATATAGTCAACGGTACAACTGCTGGTTAATCACTCACTGATGTCAACTGATAATTTATCATATAATTTCAACCTGCTCAACATTTAACAATTTTGTTAAATGTTGAGCAGGAAATTTTAAATAGCCTAGTAAGAACTGACAACCAATTTCACTACTAAGTAGCCTAATGAAAATCATGGAGCGAATTATAAAATTTATAAAATAAAAACTTAAAGCTGATTTTGGATCATGCCACTCACAGACTGTTGGCCTAAGTAATTTGTTGAATATTTAGATCAAGATCTAGTCTAGATCTAGATCTAGATCTACATTTAATGTAAAATTACTAGATTTCTAATTAGTAAAAAAAAAAAATATGGACATTTCTCTATGAATACCATGGCATCTATGTGGAGTAATATTATAATGCTCACTACTTACGATTAGTCTAGTTTCCGGTTAGTAAATTGGGAGAAAAAAGACAATGTAATGACGGACAGGTGGGAAAGGTCTGTGAATGAAGAGAAACAGACAAGAAGTATCAGTACTGAAGATAAAGAGACCCATTTTTCTCAGCCTCAGCACACGAAGATGATGTTGAACGCTCTTGACTCCAGTAGGCTATAAACCAACCTTGACTTCTATTAAGTCTACATAATTGAAACCATGCTTTGAATGCAATATATATGAGGTATGAATGGAAAACAGCATATCGTTTTAAGAAGAAATTTCGTGACAAATTTACTTACTTGCTGAGTTTCTGAGCAAAGGCCCTTTGGCCGGAGGCAGCCATCTTGAAATAAATCAATGAAATACAAAACTCGAAACACAAGGAAATTAAATAGCAACAGAACAATGTTTAATTTGAGCCACAATTCATCCAATATTTTGCACAGGACAAGGACAAATGATCATTTTTGTCTGCTAAATTGTCACTAGGACCTTTTTATGTTGTATCCAGGGGATCCTTTTCACTGCTAGGCGAGAAAGAAATTCTCACATATATGTCTTGATCCGTAAACCAGACAGGTTTTAGTTCACCAAAGCGAAACAAACATCTGCTTCTGGTAGTGTATGATTACTTGATTATGTATGGTAGCGACACTTCCAGCAACATAACCAACCTTCATGCTTAGTCAACCTTTCTTCGTGTAGCGAGGGGCTGCAGCTATAAATGGTAGGTGTAGTTTTATTTCTGTCATGGCATTATGCGTAGGCCTACTGCTTTGACTTGCACAGCCGTTGTTAGGCTTAGGCCTAGTTTGTTAGACTTGTATGTTAAAATACAAGGCCTTCCGAAAATGGGATGCAGCTAGCACGCAGATTCCTACCGTGGGACAGATGCTGGTTCAATCAAAATATAGGCTAACTGTCAGCTTTATACCTTTCCCAGCTACTCATCAGTCCCATCTTGAAATAAGTCCACCAAAGGTAAAGGCCAGGTATGAGACGCCTGCAAAGACTTAGCTATTATGCTAAATTTCTGCAAGGGTTTCTGATGTGCCCTGCTGGGTACCTTCATGCTACCATTTGTGTACCATTGTATTCACTGGCCTTCAGGCTCAAAGCTTGCCACGAATTTAGCTCCCACCCTGGCTTTTCTACAAAGGATAATATTCTGCATTTGCTTCACCTTAACTCTCATACTGTGACAGACATGTCATCACGATGCTGCGTTCATAAGTGTCCACTGTCAGGACTGTGGTCATCATGATTGAAATTACGGGTGGTTAAGCCGACTCGTTTTAGGTGAAAGGCATGATTTCATGATTCATGTCACTGTCCTGTGTGAGATGTAACTACCGACTTTATCTCTTGTAAAGTAAATCTTAATCAGCCAGTTGTTAGCCAGCGAACAGCTGGTCCGAATCACAAACTTTAAAATTAAGTTTTCAGAGGCTCTCCTCACACTATCAATAGGCATAGCATTGACATGCATATATATGCCAGTCTGGGTAAAACCATTTATTTAGGAGTTGGGGAGGGTGGCTGGCTAAAATACGGTAGTTATCATGCTTTGTTCTCAAGAAAATTATAGCTGTCAGTCTGGAATTATATATTTTTAAAGTTAGATCAGTGGTGAGAGACAAAAGCATCATTGTTTAATTCATAGACAAACTAAGGCATAACAGAAATATTTTCAAACCTGCCAAAACAAACTACGTGAACAGCTGTACAGAGTACTTGGGCAAGGATCGCTGACCCAAATAAAATTTCCCATAAAATTAGGTCACTGACGTGGTCAACGGGCTTTATCCATTGTGCACAGTCAGGGCTTTTTAAACTTACCTGACATAAAACCCAGATTCTGTACTCAAAGCCTTTTCTCATCAATATATTGCACTTCATGCATCGTCGCAAGAGATCACAAGCGTTGATTCAGGGGTTTTAATAGATTTAGACAGATACATTAAGGACTTGCCTTAAATTTACTTCATTCTTCCATTATTTATGAAGATTACCTTTAGAATGAAATATATCCCATTTGAAACAACAGTTAATATGAGGAGAAACACTAGTAACTTTGTAGACATTTTTAAAACCATTATGTGCAATTACATAAATTGCCTTTAGTTATCTGCATTGCAGTTCAATTAGTGATTTAAAAAAATTCCCTGACTGAGTAAATTGTTGAATATTGTTTGAAACATTCTTTCTGTCCAATGGTATATTTTGTTTATTCCACTTCAGTCTTATGCCAGTTTGAAATAAATATAATTTGTATTTTTCACTGCACCATGTAACTATTTATCTGTACACTACATAAATCTTTTCCTTTCTATCAAGTTACCATGGCCTGTGCCCTGGAGAAGACAACAGCGCAGCCCCAGCCTAGTCAGGTCAAGCTGTTTGTCACATCTTACTCTGATGAATTTTATGCAGAGAGAGACATGATACGAAGAGAGGTAATGCTGGGGACATATTTGCTGTTCCTGAATGGGAAAAACTTGATGTGCATATAAATTCATAGACAGTGATCAAGTCTTTAAAATTACTCCATTAAATTAACAGAAGAGAGAAGAGTTGGAATGTATTATATCGGTCAAATGTTTGGGGAAAAAAAATGAAAGGTTGGTTTGCACCATCAAATTAAGATTTAAATGCATTCAGAGACTGTTTAATAATGAAGGATTGTTAATTTTCCACACCAGTATAAGAGAAAAAACAGCGCTGTATGAGAGTCATTTTGACAGTTGCTGCTGAAACTGGGTTGTAACAGTTGAGGTAATTTGCAGCACACTATGAATAGGAACAGTTAGGTGATATGAACTGCTTCCCTTAAAAAAAACTAGACTGTTACAAGTGTTGTTAATAAAAAACACGGGATCCGTCGAACACTGAGTACTAGAGTTTAATAACGTATGATGAATGAAATATCCTAAGAAGGCACCAGAGGAACACACACCTATACAAATGAATAAACCAAAAAACCCCCACCACCAAAAAAAACCAAAAAAAACACGCCGACCAGCGCTGCACTGTGGCGACGACGTGCCTGCTCCAGTTGTAACTGGAGTGCAATGGCACAAAGGCAAATTTCCCAAATGGGATTAAAGAGTTATACAAATGAATAGCCCACACGAGGAATATACAAATGCTGAACACTCACCACCCTTCACACTTATATGGCTCTTAATCTTATTTGTACTAGTTTTCACAGAAAAATCCCGAGCTGGTCTGACACCGATCTAGTATGTTCAGTAGACCCACAAAACATCCAATCATACAACAACACGTCATCGGGTGGCACGAGCTCAGGGCCAACCTTGGGTGAACACTCCTCCTCGAATATTATGGGACATTGTGGAATGTATCATAAATATTGAAGCAGGTCAGACCTAGGTCAGCACACCGCGAGACATCAAAGGAAAAAAAAAAACTTCTTACAGAAAGGAATGAGGAAGGCGCGCTGAGTGCTGGTGTCAACAAGGAGGGGATGAGGAAAGTGAGAGACGAGACGAAACGAGCTCGGCCTACAACGCCGCGAATGACCGGGGGGGGGGGGGGGGTGGCCTACAGATGCTACATGGGTGTTTAAGTGTTTCAGTGATTCTCTGAAATTTTCAGATCTTGCCTGTCCTTCGAACATGGTGTGATGAGAAGAAACTGACGGTTGTAGAAAACTTCATCAAATGGGTAAGTAAAGTGAAATGGTTCAGTTCAGATGTCTTTAAAAGTTTATTCAGAAAGTGGAAAGCTTTTAAGTGTATGACATGTTTATTTTAAATGAAACAACACAAGTGGTGAATCATTTACATTGAAAATGGATGTTGTCATCCTGATATTTTCAGTGTTTTATTGCCTTTTGAAGATGTAAGGTGACTCACACCAAAAATCTTGTTTATCAATCTATTTAGTCCAACAGTGAAATATATTTCAGCAAATCCAGAATTCTGAGAACTAAATGTATAGTTTTTTGCCTCTCCTCTAAAGCAACCATTTCTACTCTTTCAATAGGTGATTCCAATCTGTTAGAAGCTTGTAAAGCAGTAATTATAGGCCATTAGTATTTCAAACCTATTTTTCAGAAGAGAAAAAACATTCTTCGATATTCCTGCATTTTCATGTTATCAGAATTGTTTCGAAAATCTTTCTGACATGTTTTTTAACATGATAGTTTCAAAATATCTGTAATTCAAAAGTTCTATGTTTCATTTAGGGTGGGAGGCATCCAGACCAGAGAAATGTCGCAGAACTGGAGAGACTACAAACCAGCATAGAGAATTGTTACTTTTCTAGTATAATGCCAATATTCATCAACATCACAAGGTTAGCAGAAAGCATAGGCTTGTTGTAGTTAATCCATACAGACTACTCAGTAACTTTGAGCTAGTCAAATTAAAGAGACACTACACCATTGTGGCTACAGTATATATTCTTTGATTAAAGCTGCCACAGAACATTTGAGTTCCATTCATAATTTCATAGATTTATTTAACATTTTGTGTTTATTTAATATTTTGTATTTTGATGGATTTAGATTATCACTTCAGTAGGTTGTTTTGAAATAAGCAATTAACATGATTAATTTTACAACCGTGTATTGCTACATGACACACCTTTGCAAGCATTTTTCCTATAATATTTTATTTTTTATTGGTGCCAGTTTGTCTTTGCAACAGGACATGGCACCAGAAATCTTTATTTGTGATGTTTCTCAACACTCCATTTTTTTACATTATGTTGTGAACTTTTTTATTGCTTGTATGTTGCAGTTCCTCTCTAGGCTGGGTTCCTATGTGGGGAGAATATCCAGAGGAAGTGGTAGAAGATTATCAAGAAGCTTACGGTTTACTGTATGAGGATCTAGAACTGTTATCCTCGGCTTTCAGGGAAGACAATATGAATTGTAAGTAAAGGCCACATGTACTGTGAGTGATTAAAGCTCGGTTTTACCCAACCGAATTCTTTTGTGCTGTGTTATATATTGAAATGTGAGGAGAAATAATTTATGTTTTGCTTTTTCAGGGAATGTATCAGTGAGCTGTTATCCATTCAGTAGTAATTTTTTTAATTCCCACACTTAATGAAATTGCATACCCTTACCACACAAATTACATGGAAGTGAATTAATTTCACTTTTTCAGTAAACTACAGTCCAATCCATTTATCTTGACATTCTGGATAACTCGACACAATTTTGAAGACCCAGCCTGTTCCTTCTTTAATACTTCTAAATATTTCCCCATAATTCGGTGTGTTATGTCATTGTTTCCTCTTATATCGACACATTTCTCCCCGACCAGAGCACAACAAGTGCACTAGACCTCTTACCGTGCTGTCAAAAATACCCACACAATCCCCCGCATATTTCTTTTTGTGGTGCTGGCGGGGCGAGGGGGGTGTGGACAAAAGAGGATGATCTTGGCTTCAATAATGCGAATGTGAAGTGCCAAGCATAAGCGCATGGCAGTAAAAGTACAGAGTACTACAGACTGGGTACTTCTTTTTTTTTTTCCCTCACAAACCATTCGTGCGCCATTGATACTAGGCCTTGACCTAGGTCTCTTAGTTAACTGCCGTCGTCTGTGTGTATCGGTATCATGACTTCTTTTGAAGATACATTCAGGTCGAGGTTAAAAAGAAATAGTAAAACACTGCACATTTGATGTATAGCTACAGCATCTAGTGGATATCGGCAAATGTCTGCCACGTAACTGCTCCACACAACAATGATCTTGGTGGAACGGGTGACGCTATGATAGTGTCAATTAGAAGAAAAAGGGACATTGTGTTATTTTTATTAGACACTTTCCCCATCATGGTGATGTTTGATCTCTCTGCCCCCCTCCCTTTTTTTTTACGTTCACTTCCACCACTAATCTGCTATTTCGACTTTCTCTTTACTTGACACAATTTAGGTCGTCTCAATGATATAGAAACATTAGGATTGCACTGTAGATGAGGTACCTGTCATTATCCGGGATAAACCTGTGAACCCACCATTCTATCTCTCTCAGGGTCTAAAATGCTTCCTATATTCTAGTTTTACTAGAGGTTTTATGTGCAGCACAGCACAAAGCACTCATTTCTTGTAGGCAAATTGCGCGTGCGGAACACGGCTGTTAATAAGACACCGAAAGCGCTAATTTAGTTGTCTGCTGTAGCCTCCCGCTGACCCCCCGTGAAGGGGTAATAAATATCTGTCTGCCATGGTCATTACCGTGACGGCGAGGCGCTCACTGGCCCTGCCTGAGTAACGCGATTCTATTAATTTCTGCATATCTTTGCATGCCGATATCTCCCGATCAAACAATGCTAGACCCCCCATCCGAGATGCCATTTTAAAGCCCGGCCTTTTACCGACAAGCCGATATAACTTTCCCCCATCTGAGTTTATATGTGTTAATTATTTCGAAGGATTTATTCAGTGTATGTTTCTATTCATTCGAAAATCAGTTTTCACTATTATTTTAATTTGGATTTAAATATCTCGGCAGTTCAGCCCACGTTTTCTACAGTTATTTGTTATTCCAGTCAGAAAATGGATACTCAATAAAATGTGCACGTTTGACGTTTGAGCAGTACACGTGTGATTTTATATGATTTTTTAAAACTTGACCGGGATTGGCAAGTGTGTTGCTGAAGACGCCATCACGCTATTTTTTACATCATTGCGAAGGTAGATTTTCTTTATTTTATCTGAATAACAGTATTCAGAATGAAAGATCACACAGAAGACTTGCATATTAAATATCTTCATTAACTGTGCAGAACATGTGGTGGAAGAACTAACAAAAAAAACAAAAACTTTGGAAAAGGAAAGCATACAAATACAGACCTTACTTCATACGTTGTCAAGAGAACACAGGAACGCACAAACAAACAAAGCATATTAGAAACAGCCAGACCTCCCAAGTCTCCCCGTGCGGGAGTCTCCCCGTTTTTATGACAAAACCCCGCCCTCCCCGTTTTCCTTTGAAATCTCCCCGTTTCCAGGAAAAAAGAGAAAAAAAAATTAAGTCAAGTTTTTGCCGACCACACCAAAAATTACTGATTATTATGCTTTTTCATAGTGCGGCTTGGCCGATCCAGTTGTATGTATTTTTCTTTGAGCAGTAGGGGACGTGCCCACTCGGTTGGTGGGTAGGGAGGGTTGGGTAGGAAGTAACGTGGGGGGCACCTGCATAGCGGTAATGCCCATTCAGAGGTTTTTGCCGGAGAACAGTTTCTAGACTAGTAGGCGCCGGCATGTCTAGGGAAGTGTCACACTACTCACTTTGATGCCCACCAGAGATGTTACATGACGATTGTGTGCCATAACCAAGTGCGAGTGGGGGAGTGAAGGTGGTATGGGAAGGCCCGCTTGCCTGGGTCAGACGTCTATTGCCGTGTATTGAATACGCCAGAGCATGTTTGATTTTTTTTTTTTTTAAATCGGGGTTTTCAGAACACGGCACTTCTAGAAGCAAGTGATGGCCAGCTGACTGTCCGCTTACCTGGGTCAGACGTCTATTGCGTATTGGAGACGCCAGCCCATTTTTTGATAAAAAAATATTTTTTTTTCGGAATATGGAAAGAAAGGGGAGGTCTGTGGGAGCTCATCCACGCATCTGTGGCCAAATTAGACAGACGAGTGGCAGCCATTCGAAACTGAAACACAGTTGAAAACTGTCATTAAGTCACAGCATTTGCAAATCTCTCCAGAACTCTTGGCCTCTGCACCACCCATTAAATGGGGGAAAATGAAGTAGACCAATAAATTCTACATAAAGCGAGTGTACAGCTGTATTTTTTATGTGTAATATGTCAAGTGCAGGATCGCCGTAAATTTGAGCCTATGGAAAATTTAACATTACATTCTATCCTACATAACTCTGAATTGAAGAACTTCTCAATGATGCAGTCAAGTAAGTTAAGAAATGTTACATATTATTATTGTGTGTTCATATCATCTCGCTAGTGGGAGGAGATCATGTTAAATTTTAAGTTTAAAAATTATGACCTCTGACGCATTTGTTAAATTACTATTCATCTTTGTAGCTGTTTATCTCTGTGACGGTATTTGGTACAGATGTATGTTTACGCGTGTATGATATGTCAATTATTTAGCATGTATGTATGAAAGTGTAGTCGATGAAATAGTTTGAGCGCAGTGTTTGCGTTTGTTACTCGAAAAATACAACATAATAAAAGCGCTCCGCGGGAAAGGGAATCCCCAGTGAACACAGGTGGCTGACCCCGTTGACCTGGGTCGTGACCAGGTCACGATACGGAGAGCGGACCGGGCCGCTCGGCAACTAGATTACTGCTTGTTAACAGCCGTGGGAATTGAACGCATATTAATATTGTTTCCGGCGTGGTGGGCTTATTACAGGGAGCCAACACGAAGATTGTATTGTACATTTTTACAACTTTTTATTTAAAAATACCTAAAACTTGAATGAACAAAATCTGTCAATCCAATAGCGATTGGGCTGGATTAGTTGACACTTAAGAAAATTAATTTTATAATTTTTAAAACTGTCATTTAGGCTGTGGTGGCCAAAATTGCACCACAATGAAGTATTCATGCCACTATTTTTTTTTTATAATAAGATTATCTGCATTCACTAAATTGAGTATTTTTTGTGTTTCAGCACTTTATCTTACCAGGGATGACACATTTTTATCCACTGTACCTGAGGAAGAGAAGTCCAGTATTGTGAGAGGCAGCTCTGCTTCTCAGAAAATTTGTGGGGATTATGATAAAATTTCACACAAATTTCCAGTAAGAGTTATTGATGTGCATGTTCACACTTAGTTTTTTTTCTTTTTTTTTTTCTGAAATGATAAGTCTTAGATTTATGTAGTTTTAAAATGACGTACTTATCAGTTATTCCTTATGATGTGCTTTAGACAACACTGTTTAATTAGAAGGATGTCAGGGTCGGATCTGCTTCCTTTCAGTTGTTTGATTCTTTTCATAACATTTTTTTAAACTGCATGTTTATGAACACAGAATCAGTTTGAATTATGGATTAGTATGTTATCTGTTGAATAATTTTCAGTCGCTTTCTATTTTGTGTTTTAAGCCACACAGAATAATAAGTTATTCCGTGGAATATCGAGGTGTGGACTACAAACGTCGACCTCTCCTCAAGTTTCCAGAAGATCTCAAGAAAAAGGTAAAACTGATAAGGTGATGTTATGTTATATATTGGGCTTATCATGTTTCATCCATGCACACGTACAAAATTGTTACTTTTATAGTCAGACATGTGCAATGAAGGAGGTGTGTTTTTTTGTTTGTTTTTTTTTTAAATGTTTATTTTGTGGTCTTATTTGGAGAGTACACCAACACGGTTTGCAACGTTAGCTTAGTAAAAACTGCATATGGCACAGGGTTAATTTATTTGCGAAAAGACAAACCTGGGTGAAATGATCTGTATAGCAGAAATATAATGAACTTTTTCATAGCAAGCTTGCCTGTTAACAATATATTTTCAAACTGGGATAGCTGAATAAGTAGTTCGTTACTAATTGTCACCTAAAGTAAAGGCACCAGAAATTTTCTTCAGAAACCATCAGAGCATGTAGAAATTGATTTACACTATATAATTTAAGAGTTTAGTAATTGTAAATCAAAATAATCAAGCCTGTGCTAGAATTGAAAAGACATTTAAATTAATTGAATGCATAATCGTACAGGATTTTTGCCAAATATTTCACATGGTGCATATATAATACAGGCCATAGAAAGCACATATTAAATATTGCTCTTTGTGACAACTCACAACAGAATATTTGTGACTGAAAATGTGTGCAAGTTTGATGATATCTTGTACACTATTCCAAACATGGTGCACTGGAAAATGAATGGGTAAATTCTAAAACTTTGATCATAGGAAAATAAGTAGCAATTCTTAACATTCCAATGTTGGTGTCCTTTTTTAAATATTTTTACTTTTTTGTCGCAGATTACAGAATTTGTTGAGCACAGGATAGCATATGACTATTGTGGTGAAGACAGGCTTCCTGCCAGTCATCCAGATGAGTTTGCTAAATCTGCTCATCATGAATTCCTTCAGTCTAAGGGGAAATGTGTCTTGGGAAGGGATAATATTGTTTTACAGGTGATTATGAAGCAGCTCTAATAGTGTTGTTCATAAAGTTGACAGTTGTAATGTTTTTATCTTCTATATTAATTCATTTGCATTTCACTCCACACTGTTTGCATATAAATTCATGACAAATAAACCAGCAAACTTGATACTTGAAATAATATTTACTACTGAGATAGTATAATTCTATATATATGGAGGTAAAGTGAGTATGAGGGTAAGAGGGTTATGAACAGTGACAGGGATATGTTGCTGTTCTTGCTGATCAGCCACTAGAGACACATTTTCACACGGTCTCATGCATCCTTTCTGTGAGGTGGTGATTGGAAAGCTGAACCTGTCACACAACCGGGTTCAGGGTAATATTGAAGTGTACTCTTAAGTTTCATTACAACAGCTCAGGTTATGCTTGTGTGGTTGAAGATTTTAATTTCATCTGATATTTGAATGAAATTGGAGCTTACACAATCAGTTGTCAGAGATGTTAAACGTTTGCCATACATAAAATTTTACTGAAGCACAGACATTGCAGTCTGCATGACTTGTGGCTATTTCCGTATTTGTTGCTGGCATGTTTAGTTGTAGTCACAACTAGTGATTGGGTATTATACTGCTTACGTATAGAGTGATTTGAACTGTATCCTGGTCAGTGCATTTTAAGCATGTGCTATCATGCATTTGTCTCTTCAATTGGGAATGGTCATCTTCTTGTTTAAGCTTGGTTGCTGCTTCTGAAGTAAGCCAGTGATGCCATTTAAATGTTCCACACATAAGTTTCAATTCAACATTTTTTTCTTCCCTAGTTTGAGCTGTTTAATATTTGTATAAAATTTGTCCAGTCTTCCATCATTTTCATCACTGTCAGTTACATACAACTTTTTAGTGAATCTTTTTTTCAAAGAAATTCAAATACATTCAGATATCTGCTTGAATCACACCATTGTGACATATAGGCCCATTGCTAATGAAGTCACAGAGTGTTTTTGTTTTGTACTTCCGACACCTAAAATGGCGGGTGGATCAGCTGACGAATGTAACATCGAGATATGTTAAAATGCCTGCTGGTTGCATTGCAATTGACTGTTGTGTCAGGGGTGGAAAGGATGGATCCTAGCTGGTCAGATTCCCTACCATCCGTGTAAACAAAGGAAAGGAAGTGAAAGAATTGAACGAACGTCTCCCATGTGCGTGAGCACACGTGTCATTGTTTACTGTAGCCCAAAGAGAGATAATGCAAAAACCATGAGAGGTGCAGAGTGGCTGTTAAACTCAAAACTCAGAAGAAGAGAAAGACAGATAGGCATACAAAATGATACTTTTTAGATGTGAGTTGGGTTAGGGGGTCAAGGTTAAAGGATTTACTTTGTCTTATGTTTCCCTGCGTTGTTTTTCAGATTGAAAATTACATTATGAGAGAGGAAAGGGATATACCATTGATACTACTGGGAGCCTCAGGGTCAGGCAAGACGTCTGTGATGTGTTTGGCTGCTAAAGCAATTTTGTGCAAAGTGGAAAAGGGTGAAATGCGAGCATTTGGGTGAGAAAATTGGTAGTTGTTAAGTATCTTCTGATTATTGTATAATATACTTGGCTGTACTGACGACTGTTCAATAACACAGGTATATGTGCAGTCATCACAGAAATATACCGTGCAATGTATTTATTGTGAAAAACTGTGTTAGACAGATATCGAATATTTACAAAAAATGTGAACGGTGCTTTGTGAACCAAACAATATGAGACGCGGGTTCCCTCTTTTGTTTAAATGTTTATGAGTACTGTCTTGTTCTCATTGAAATATTCCATACGGATTGTCATGTTTTCTTATTTTTTTGTTGTTTATTAAACATCTTATTCATTTGAAAGCAAGACAGCACAATATCTTTGTTCTGCTCTTGTGTACAGGGACAAAGGAAGTAAATGGAGAGTGTTCTACCACTTTGTTGGTGCTGTGCCAGGGTCAACTTCCCTTGAGTTAATGTTGAAACGACTACTTAGAGAGACAGGAATGACCAAAAAGGTGAAGAGTTTACTGTCAATGCATTCTTGAAGCATAGTTAAGGTTATATGCGTCATAAAGTATGGGTGATTTAGAAAACTATGAGTGCGAGATTGTTGTTGATATCTTTATATTTCCAGGGCACCGATACCAGTTTGTCTTATTTTCTGGGGCAGAAGATTCACAACAGTTCTTAAACTCCAGATTCTGCTTTTCCTCTTTTTGAGGATGCCCTTCCCCAGTATTTTAATGCAGATATAAACAGTGGGTAGTCTGAATAAGTACACTTTGCTATAGAGACTGTGTTTTGATTACTAACTTTCAACTTCAGAAAGACTGATTCTGTCATATTAAACCCATGCCATAGGCATCTCAAGCTCGTCTTGTTTTGTTATTTTAGCCAGGGTCTTTTTCTTCATAAGACTCCTACTTTGATACCTTCTTCAGAATTCCAACTGTGCTAAGGATTTAGACTCGGCAGCTCAGATGTGCTGTAGCATGTTGTCAAACCTGAATACTGAGCCTCTCATCATCTTCTTGGATGCTGCTGATCAGGTTGCTTTGTGCTGTGTGTTAGCTATCAAACCAAACGCTGCTTTTTAGAATATAAGCTTAATGTGGTTATTATTATACACAATCTAAAGTGATAAAAGTTCGCTATGAATGAAGAAGTATTTTTCCTCTTGTTCACATCAAGAGAAGCATTTACTTCATAATTTACACTTGTTTTGTTCTGCTATTAAGCTGTCCTCTTTATTGTTATGTTGTGCGTATTTTTCTCAGTCTCTGTTGCTTTTTTTCTTTTCCTTTGTGCACAGAGGAATTTGGAAATAGAAACTAGACAATAATCTCATAATTTAATATATTAATTATTATATTTCCGGGATGGAACAAAAATTATTATATATTTCCATGGTGAAAAACACTTGGCAAAGTATTTGATATCCTGGTCATAAGTTGCTTGTGAATGCTGGACTTCTTTTCCTTTATCATATATGAACTAAATAAAGTGAAAATTATTTGGCTATGAAGAATAATGAAAGTTTGACATGTAGTTTACCTTTCTTTCATTTTATCTTATGGTGATTGTTTATGTACCAATATATATCAATAGTTCACGAAAGAGCATGGAGCCCGAATCATCAGTTGGGTTCCCAGGAAGTTGGCTCCTCAAGTGCGTTTGATAATGTCCATGGTGACAGACACAGAAGTACATAAAGCACTACTGAGCAGGGAGACCAAACCAACAGAAATTAGTGTGACTCCACTGGACAACAGCTCCAAACAGGTGCAAATCTACATAATTCTTGGTTTTCGTGTTTACAGTGATATTTAGAATGCTAATTCTAAATATGACTAAACTCCATTGCTGCAGTAATAAGAGGTCACTATTCTTGAGCAATTATCAACATATATAATAAATATCATAAATTCATGACATCCCAGTGTTCAATATGGATTACTGCATCCTAGAGAAAGATGGTTCATCATTAAAATATTTAAAATCCACTTCGGATTTCCATTGCCATCGAAGTGGCAAAGGGGTAATGTATTATTTTTCAAAACTTAATTTTTTGGATGAAAAGTTTGTTTGTTGTTGTTGTTTTCACCATGTTCCTAGTGTCAGCAATACCTTGCATCAGGGCTGATACAAGGGTATGGACAAATGATCATTTTGGTTGAGAGTTGTTAAAGAGTTCTTCACTGTGCTGATTTTTTTATTTGTCGGTTACATTACTTTTCTGTCAACATCAGACTGGTTATTTTATATTTGAACCAGGGTATCATGGAAGAGATTTTGTTTAAACACAAGCACAGCAAGTTGTCCAGTCAACAGTTGAGAAGTTTGCTGGACAAACCATCATCAGAGAACCCACTGTGGTTGACCTTAGCATGTCAGGAAATTAGGCTTGTAGAAGGAGAGAGCAAAGTTACAGAGAAAATTGACAAGTTACCTGACAGTCTGTTGATGTAAGTATAATCTCAAGGGAGAGTGAAGATGCAGTTGCATATCATCTCTGAAATGTTTTCAGTATCAGAAGGAAAATTTTTAATAATATCAATGTGGGTGATAATTTGTCTGTTGTTTGAATTTCTGAAGGTATGGTATTAATCCATGTCCTCTTTCATCCTTGATGAATAAAAGAATATAATAGGGCACTTACAAATTTTGAATAAATTTTGTCATAAGAATTGAAGATAACATCAGTATGAATTGTTTCTTTTTGATTATCATGGTTGTACGTACATCTGTCAGGTTGTTTGATGAACTGCTGTATAGACTGGAGACTGGAAAAGAAGGAGATTTATTGGTGGGGACATTATGCTTATTGGAGGCATCAGCTGCTGGGCTGAATGAGATGGAACTGAGGCAGCTACTGGCGGACGATACAACCATCAAACCTCCCTCTCCATTTGAAGAGAAAGGTAAGATAACTGATTCATCATATTGAGCCTTCAGTTATTGGTCTTGAATGTTTTAAGAGTTTACAGGAGCTATTACAAAATAATGTCATCACTTTTTTTGTAACGTCTGACTGAAAATGTGACGCTGTTTATGTTCAGGGAGGAGATCGAAATTGAAATATGGCACCAAAAAAAACAGAAAAAAAAGAGAAAAGGTTGTATGTAGCAAAGTCCTGTGTTAGCAACAAACAACAAATAAGCATTAGATACAGAAATTCACAAAGAAATTAGAAATTAAAACGAAAAGAAATGCAAGCTTTCAGTCATTGAGGACTTTCCAAGTCCTGCTATGACATACAGATTTTCTGTGTTTTTTTTTTAAATATATGGAGGAACTAGGTTTCTTATTTAATGAGGTAAAACTCAGTGAAAGATAAGTCAAAATTGGGCAAAAAGAAAAGATTGTGTGTTGCAAAGCCCCGTGTGAGAAATAAAACCCAAACAATACAAAGCAAACTAAAGAGAAGACAGAAAATACACAAATTTTCGGCTTTCGCCTTTTTCAAGTGTAAAAAAACGAACAATAAAAGACTTCAACAGGAACGAAGTGAAACAGTTTACTTAGCTGCGAGTTCTTGCTTCATTAGCAGCACCAAAGCACGTCCGTCCGCCAAAAGCATGGAAGCAAGAACTCGCAGCTAAGTAAACTGTTTCACTTCGTTCCTGTTGAAGTCTTTTATTGTTCGTTTTTTTACACTTGAAAAAGGCGAAAGCCAAAAATTTGTGTATTTTCTGTCTTCTCTTTAGTTTGCTTTGTATTGTTTGGGTTTTATTTCTCACGCGGGGCTTTGCAACATACAACCTTTTCTTTTTGCCCAATTTTGACTTTGCTTATAGCCCTGCTGCGACCCCACAGTTTTTCTGTGGTTTTTATGATATTCAGTGAAAGATAGTGTGGAAACTCCTGACTTGGGGTGAAGCAAGAAAATTAAGTAATATTGGATTGAGAAAGCTGCATTTTCACCTTTGATTATGTGTCACTGTATTATCAGTAAAAGATTAGAACAGTGTCACAGACGCTTAGATATTTTCATTTGTTAAAAGATGAATTTGAGGGATATGTTCTAGGTGAAGAAGGAAATAAGTGTTGAATGACTGAGATTTTCATGTACAGAGATTGTGCATTCATTAAAGGTGGGACGCAAAAAGATAGTGTCCAAACCAAACATGTCCATATCACAGTTGTCCTTCATACTTCATGTTTGATTGCACAGAGGAAACAGAAGGAAGAGAAAAGGACAAAAACAAAGCTAAGGGTGTTCTTAGTGAGGAGAGATGGCAGCTGGTTTATCAGACACTTCAGCCATTCCTTCGACCATATGGGGACAGCAGAGAGGGAAGACTAGATTTTTACCACAGAGCTCTCAGCAAAGCTGTTCGGAAAAGGTATGTTGATGATTTTTTCATGTAGAGAATTGGTGAATTTACAGAATACACCTTCTTTTTTTCTTTATGGTCTATTAATATATTTGAATTCTAAATTTATATACGCTGGCTGATCTATTTCATTGGCACTAAATGTGATTTCCTTCATTTATGGTAGTTGTTCTTTAATTTTACAGAAATTGTGCTTTTTTTTTTTTTTTAGCATCATAACAGAAATCTTGTTCCTGATTGTTCCAGAGTGTGATTCTACTAGTACAGTTCAGTAAATCAGGTTTCCATGAAATCTGTACAGCATTATCCAATGATTTATGGTATCTGTATTGTGAAATGATCTAAATCTTATTGTAACAAAATGCTGTTTTCTGGGTATTTTTTGTCTTATGTCTAGTAACATTCTGAGAAAAAAAATCATTATTATTATTCAAGTAGAAATAGGGAGGAGAAAGTAAGTATTGGCCTTTCAAGCTTTTTTTTTTTTTCCCCTCAATGAGTCAAAATGTTTAGTTGGATACATGAATTTTTTGTGCTTTGTTTTCTTTATGCTGGAAATAATTTACTTTTATGATTTTGAAAATATGTCTTGTCACATCAAACATAATTAGTAAATTATTTTAATTGTTGCTTAAATTGTTTTGGTTTGTTTCAGATATTTGACTGTGATCACAGATGATGAAACTTCATCAGGCAAGCAGGAAAAATCCAGCACTTATTTCTTTTGGCACTCGAAGCTAGCAGAGTTTTTCCGTTACCACATTGATGTGACTAGGATGGTGGAAGAATACCCCTACCATTTGGCATGTTTAGATGATAAGTTTCACCTGGCTCAATGCTTGTGTGACTGGAGAGTCTTTGACCGACTTTATCATGAGGAGTACAGTTCACAGTTAATGGCCTATTGGAGGAAGGTGGGTATAGCAATTTAGTATGTCAATTTTCATAAAATAAGAGAGTAATAATGCCCAGCAAAAATTTCATCTACAATAGTGTGTGGTTACTCTTACAAGCCTTCCCTCATTTTACAAACTCTTCATCATGTACCATGTCGTGTAATTGTAATGAAGTTTGCTTCCATATCTAGAATTTCTCAGCAAAATGGTATAACTGAAGATTTTAAAATTATCACTGACTTACTGTGTCCGGTGTTAGTGCTTTTTCTATGTCCACAATCCCGTAACCTATAGGGTCTGAAGACCTTACAAGACAAGACTACTATTTATGGCCAGATTTAAGTGGAATGCTGCCTGCTTGTAAATTTCATAACTGTCATGGAGAGTTTATAATCTGCTTGTGGATGATGCTGAATGGAAATGTACAGTCTCATAGCCTTTATTTTCATGTCAAATTCTCTAAAAGTAAAAGGTGGTGCAGATATTTGTTAAACTCTTAACTCTTTCCCTCCCGCGAGCTGCATTTTGCGGCTCAAGCGAAATCCCGATTCCTACCGTCACATGAAATTCATGTTCAATTCCAATTCAGTGTTTACGAAACACAATTTTTGTAAATACAAATCACTGTTGTACATTCAAACCTGAATATTTTGAATCTACATTCATTTTCACACAATTTCATATTTTTTGGTTGTCTATTGAGGGAACAAAATGGTGGCTCAAATATAGCTTAGTCCAACCGTGGAATACTGCCCAGAATGTGTGGTAGGGAAAGAGTTAAACCGTGGTGATCACATAGCCCTAAGGTTTATAACACATTTGTTGCTCTGTTTTAGGTTGGTCCCATTTCAGAAATGATCTCAAGCTATGAAGCTGCACTGAAAAAATTTGAAGAAGCTGACTCTGCCAATGAGGCTGCTGTGTCTCTGAGATATGAGAAAGTTTGCAGAGTAACGTATGTACTTAAAACTATCATTTGTGATAAATTATATACAGACTGTAGATATTTTCCTGACAGACTTTGCAGGTTTCTGTCTATTCTAGAAAATGTTCACCCACCAGAACTGTAGAAGCTTTTGTCAGGAATTAAAAATGATGGTGTTGAGTAAAAGCATGTTGCTTCAGTAGAAGTAGCTTGTCTACTAAGGAGAAGGATTTACCTCTACTAAATCTGTAGTACCTTCCAAACTTTATAACATGATGCTGATTGTTTTAGGGAAGGGAGTGATTGGGGATTTAGTTTGACTCTTATTTATCTGTACTTAGTGGAAACTGAGATTATTGATATTTCAGGATGTTTTGTGTTTTCGTTATCTGAGTCTAGGAAAGTTCATTCTATTGGTTTTGCATCCAAAGACAATTTTGATCTCCCTATCGTGAGGATAAGATGATGCAAATAGACTTTTTCAAGTTCCGTCTTATGTTTGATATGCTGCCAACCAACAGGATTCAAGCTGGTAAGCATCAGGATGCTCTTGAATTGTTAAAAACAGCCATGAAAATAGAAGAGAAAGAACTTGGAGCAAGGCCACATCGCATGGTGGAATTATATGCACTGATGTCTGAGATTTATGATGAAGTAAGTGTCATCGGCACATTTTCCATTGTGAACTGAAATATTTGTGTTAGTGCTTTTTCTAAGTCCTGGGAGATTTTGTGACTTGTGCTGCATTGCTTTGAAAAGTTTCTTGTTTTATTCTAGAGCCAGCAAACTTCTTTTTGGGAAATGGTCCAACAGTTTCTTAGTAATTTGGTCCACACAGAAATATGTGAGGAAAGTGCAGGACATGTCTCTTTCAGAGTGTACAAGAATAGTTCACAGGCCAGTTTGAGGTTACTCCATTCACTGTGACAGAAGATAGATTTTTGTGTGGCTTGTTACTGGATTCTTTGATATTAACATTAAGTAGAAGAATTATATATTCTTCTACAGTGAAATTCTCATTCATATATATGCATGTTTGTTGCCTTGATTTATGCATGATTTCATCTTCAGTATAACTCCCAATAGATTTTGGTTAAATTTAATGATTTCTATATTATATATATATGGCCTTTAGCGTCTTTACAGACGGTCTTAGCAGCTAGAATATTCACTTTCATTTTGACTGACAGCTTCTCTCGTGGCTTATTCTACCAATGTTTGACCCGAGAGTGCAATGGCAGTGATTGCAGGTCAGTCTTTTGGGTTCACTTTGGCGAGTGTTTTCATTCCGCCTCTGTCGTTTTGTCAGGTATGTTTCTTTTGCCTTGAAGTCTATTGCGAGTGTGCCACTGCGCAATTTTTGTCTCCATCTGCTTCGATCATTTGCAAGGTTCTCCCATTCATTGGGGTCGATGTTGAATGCTTTCATCGTGACCTTGCAAGTGTCTTTGAATCGCAGATGTGGCCTACCTCTGGGTCGGTTGCCAGTAGCAAGTTCCCCGTAGAGAATTTGTCTGGGGATGCGATCATTTTCCATACGGTGGAGATGTCCAAGCCACCGCAGTCTTTTTTTGCCTAGGAGAGCCTGAGTTGATGGAATGTTGGCTCGGCTCAGAACTTCGATATTTGAGATCCTGTCTTGCCACTTGATCTTGAGAATTTTGCGTAGGCAGCGCAGGTGGAAGGAGTTGAGGGATCTTTCATGTTTGGAGTAGGTGGTCCATGTCTCTGAGCCATACAGCAGGGTGCTTAGGACGCAAGTTTGGTACACGAGTACCTTTGTTTTGATGGTCAGCTTGCTATTGTTCCACACCCTTTTTGAGAGTTTGCCAAAAGCTGTGGCCGCCTTTCCTATTCTGGCATTTATTTCAGTTGTTATGTCTGTGCTACCACTGATGGTTGAGCCTAGGTAGCAGAATTTTCCCACTTGCTCCAGAGGAGAGCCATTCAGCATGATTGGGTTGGGGTTTCTCAAGCCTTGTGTCAAAACTACAGTTTTTGAGACACTGATCTTTAGCATGAATTTGTCACAGGCTTTGGCAAGGCCATTGATGAGAGCCTGGAGCGTGGTTTCATCGTGGGCCACGATTCCAGCATCATCTGCGAAGAGGAGCTCTTGTAACATAATATGCTCTGTACGAGATTTTGCTTTTAGTCTGGCAACATTAAAAATGGAGCCGTCCACTCTGGTGTTAATAAGTACTCCACCTGAACATTGACCAAAGGCATTCTTGAGTAGGGCTGCAAAATATATACCAAATAAGGTAGGAGCAAGAACACATCCCTGCTTCACACCGCTGTTTACAGCAAATGAATTGGATGTGCAGCCCTCAAAGTTGACACATGCCCTCATGTCAGTGTGGAAGGATGCAATAAGTTTTAGCAATGTTGGTGGACAGCCTATGGATTTAAGGACTGCATACAGGCCAGATCGGCTTACGGTGTCGAAAGCCTTTGTTAGGTCCACAAAGCATGTTATAAGCGGCCTGTTTTGTTCTTTACATTTTTCTTGGATTTGCCGAAGTGCAAATATCATGTCAATAGTTGATCGTTTGCTTCGAAAGCCACATTGTGTTTCTGGTAAGACTTTTTCCGCCAGTTGTTGAAGGCGGCAGAGGATGACGCGAGCAAAAGCCTTTCCAGTAATGCTGAGGAGGGATATGCCTCGATAGTTGTTGCAGTCGCCTTTGTCTCCTTTGTTCTTGTAAAGTGTGACAATTTTGGCGTCTCTCATATCATGTGGTATCACGCCTTCTTTCCAACACTGCAGTAATAGATTATACAGGTGTGGTAATAGTGGGCCTTTTAGGTCTTTTAATACCTCTGCAGGAATGTTGTCACTTCCTGTGGCTTTTCCAGCAGACAGGTGGTCGATTGCATTGGAAAGCTCGACTAAGGAAGGTTCAGCGTCAAGTTCGGCCATTATTGGCAGTTTTTGGAGGTGTTCCTCAAAATCTGGTGGAATATTTTTCTCAGTTGAATACAACAAAGAGTAATGCTCTACCCACCTATTCAGTTGTTCATTTTCTATATTACTTTCCCAGAAATTGAAACTCAATGATTTTGTCTCAAGAAGTCAGTTACCAGATTTGCGAAAGACCATCCACTATGCAAAAAAGTCTATTCACATCCGCAAAACTCTTCCAGGATCATATCACAAGGTAAGGAGTTACAAGCTCATATTGTATTTATTTGTAAGTGTATCACTTGGTTGGTGTGTGGATCATTAAGTGATTAACCTCAAAGATTCTTGGAAGACATTTTATTTCCTTTCCCCATTTCAAAATGTACCATGGTTTCTGGTTCTGTAAAAATATGACTCATAGTTTTCAAACTAATGTAACTAAGGCAGACCACACTGGACCATGTAAATGATCAGTAGTTCTCCACTGCAACAGTTCTGCAACGTGAATTACTGTGTCTATGTATGATGGAGCACTAATGATGAAAGCCATGAACAAAATATTAATTAACCACTGTCAGCAAGCTACACAGGGAAAAGAACAGAAATTGTTCAGAAATGGAAGTGAGCAAGTTAAAGTATTTGGAATACAATGAAAGACAGTCAAAGTAAGATAAAATTTTTAATGAGATTTAAATGTTTTTTTTTTCAATCAGTTGTATTGTGATATAATGATTTCTCGTTCAATCAGTTTAAACTGGGCATGTCCCTCATGCGGTTGGCATTCAACATGAAGAGCTGGGATGCTTGTGGTGGGGGCTCAGAATTGTCTGGTCCAGATGCTGTTGTGGAGGGAAATAAATACATCGACAGAGCTCTTAAAATATTTATGGAGGTAACAGTTATATCTTGTTTTAAATTTTTGATTGTCATGAAGTAAATTTCAGTGGATTTTTTGTTTTGTTTTGTTTCATGAGCTAACTTATTGAGGTTTCATTCTTTCAAAACTCACTAATATATGTCACTATGGTTCAGCTGTTTCTTTCAGATTGAGTCAATGGATTGAATAAAAGATTTGCTTGAAAGTTTTTGATTTCTTCCAGATTGAGGTAAAATTGCTTTAAAGTATACATAGTTTCATTGTTTTCATATTTCATAAATTATATCTCAAGTTCCCAATGACCACTTATATAATTTTTTTATTTATTTGTAGCTGAATGATATGGGTCATTACGCAGAGGCTTTAATGACCAAAGGTGTCCTGGCCACCCGGGGAAGCATGGAGCAGCTGAAGGTGAGGATATTACATACCCAGTTTTCTGCTGAGTGCTTAATTCTCACAAAGACCACAATATCTTTAATTAAAGTCAAAATATGGTAAAAAGAAAAAGTTGTCTGTAGCAAAGCCTCATGAGGCTTTGCTACAGACATCTTTTTCTTTTTGCCTCATGAAGCTTTGCTACAAACAACTTTTTCTTTTTGCCATATTTTGACTGTGCTTTAAAGTCTTGCTGCGACCCCACAGTTTTTCTGTGGTTTTTGTAATATTTCGTCAACATTTTTAAAGCAGAGTATTCTCACAACTGAAGAAATACATTGGATGAAGTGATTTGTAAAACAAAGACATTACCTTTATGGAAACGAACAAGCAGATTCATTGTTTTGTCAGTGAATTCATAATGTTTCAATAAAATTCAGATGAAAAGATCAAACTATTCAATAAAATGCTTGATAAACATCAAAGTATTCAATAAAATACTGATAAACATCAAACTATTCAATAAAATGCTTGATAAACATCAAACTATTCAATAAAATGCTTGATAAACATCAAACTATTCAATAAAATACTTGATAAACATCATATGATTTAAACATTGTTTTCGAAGTGGTCTTCCTGGAAAATGCAGCAAGTAAATCATTAAATATTTTCTGTTGTTCCAACTTCTATCCAGCATATGGAGATTGAGAGAGTTAAGAAACAAGCAGGTTTAGTACCACTGACCAGCCTGTCCTGGTGAATCAATCTTGGCAGTGGACTACATTGTGATCCAAATAAGATTTTTGCAAATAATTATTGTAAAGTGGCTAATCATAGTCGTATTTCTATTTCTTCAGTTATATAATCAAGCTATGGAACTCTGTATGCAGATGTATGGGGAGCTACATATTCTCACCTCTCGCCTGTACATCAACATTGGCATTGTTTATGAAGATAACAAGGTAAATTAGCTTTTAACTCACTTGGCCCGCATCATGCATATATGCGTGATGGCCTTCTGACTCTGTGGACGGATCACGTACATATGCATGATTAACAAATAAATTCATTGTGACGACTGTATTTGCAGTTCATCTACGTGATGCAATGGAGCCGTCTAGAAGCCTCTCTGTGAGCCTTGTTTTGAGTTTTGCTGGGATCAAACTTTTTATGTTATCTGTGATCAAGGGAAGTCACCCAAGAGTCTCGAGAATTACAAATGGCAGCCCCCCTGCTCAAACATCGTGTATCATTCTGACAGTGCAAATATGGCCTCAAACGACCCAAATAAGGGGCGATCAAACTTATTTGATAAATTTGCTGTTACTTATTTTTCAAAGTAATTGACTTTACTGGACTCCATGTGCAGCATCTGCCACTTTTTTGTTTTTGTGAAAACATGACGTCACAGAAAAATTCATAATAAAAAAACTATTCAAGATAAAACCTTCAAATTTAATGTTATACAAAGATAAAATGTTTATGTTTTTGCATTGAAAATTTTAGTTAGATAGGATGTATGGGTTTGTCTGGGTGAATTTTTGAAAATGCCCCAAAAACCCCAGTCTTGGGTGGTTGTAGAGAAAAAAAGGGCCCAGTCTCGAGTGAGTTAATAGGTAGCCCAAACTGCTCCACTAAAGGGGCGAAATCCCGTTTTGTCATAATTTTAGGCCAACATCACAAAGCTAATACTGCTGTGTATGTATGTAATACGGCATGCATCCTACATCAAACGAAAGTTCAATTTTTCCTCTGTCAAAATATACTGTCCTTTGTATTGTTTAATGTGTATAGCTGTGTGTTTTTATTGCTTAACCAAAACATAGTCTTGCTGTTTTCGCCCTGCGCTGTGAGTACCTATTTGACCCCTTCATTACCAAGGATCACAGAGCATCGCACCAATGTAACACACGTGTTTGAAAATAACTCATACAGAAAGCCAGATAAATGAGGTTAATTCAATGCATTTTTCATAGCGTTTTAAGTTGAAATTCTTTCAAAAAAATCATTTGTTGAAAAGTTTGTTGACCGAGAAACTGGTGGAAGCTTTAATAGACCAGGATCAAAATTATACGCAAATGAACTTCAGCCTTTGTATTATAAGGGTATGTCAAAGTCAGTCATGGGGTATGTTTGGTGCCGACTGTTTTTATAGACCTACCCAATGTTTGATTTCGTCAACTTTGTCTGACACTCAGTGCTAATCGAATGTGGAAACGGTTGATCTCCTTTTCAATTAAAAAAAACAACAACAACATTATTCACCACCTCATTCTTTAAGATCAAATGATCAGGGCTGCAAGTCAAAGAAACTAGGAGGCAGAGCATTTACACACTGTGCCCTGCACACCTGGAACTCGCTGCCAAAATCATTGCGAGAAGCATCTGCCGAGTCAAAAATTCAAAACTGGTCTAAAAACCCACCTTTTTAAAAAACACTTTCAGTTGTGAAGTCTCATTCCCAATCCATTTATTTTCTCAATTCACTTCATTTTTGCTGTTTTATTGTTTAATTTCTGCCTTTTAGTATGTTATGGGTGTGTGTCTATGTATACAATGTATGTCTGGAAGAGAGAGAGGATGAGAGAGAGAGAGAGACAGAGGGGGTGAGTTGCAGATGGAGAGAACAAGACTTTGTGTAAAGCGCTTAGAGCAAATTGTTTGGTTTGGGCACTATATAAATGGTCTTCATTATTATTATTATTATCATAATTTTTGTCTCCCTTGTAAGGTTTCACAAAGAATTGATGTCAGATGAAGTTTGATGACTAAAAAAAGTAAAATGAGATGCTTGTATAATATTTGTACCCATCGAAAAAAATTGAGCATAATGTACACCCCTTTGGAAACAGAATTTTCAATGCCAAGCCCATGCATGACTCAGTAAAAGTGTCATTTTATGGGTGGTCAACATTGGACTATCATGCAATTTGCAAAAGGTAGCAAATTCGAGGTGTTTTTTCACTTTTGAAAATGCCATAACTCTCATAGCCTTTAAACCAGAATAATAAATTTGGTGTCAAAATTCTTAAAAAAGCAAACTCCCTCAGATTAGACAATAATTAGTGAGATAACATAAAAAGTCAAAATCAGTTTGGACTACTTACTAGTTTTAATACTGCCTGCACCACTGACAAAACTAGTTCTGTCGAGTTCAGCATTGGAACCTCATTCCAGTTCATTTTACCAATGAGCATCTCTAATTATGTTTGCAGCTTTTTGGTTGTTTTTTTTTTTTGTTACCAGTTGAAGGAGATCTGTTTCAGAAGATGCATTGTCAATGGTAATGAGTTGCTTGGTATGGTAGTTGGATAAGCATGGTCTGTCATGGCATGCCTAATCATTCATACATATGTAATTAGTGCCGTGAGATGTTACAGTTTAAAGAATACAGAATGGGAAGTTTCTCTAACAGTTCATCTCTTCTCATTTTCCTGACTCAAAATCATTTCTTATGGTTTCTTTTGCCACATTGTGCCTGCTTTTGCCGCAGTGGTAATAACGAGACCTTGGCAACAGCAAGAGAATAATAAATCCTGTTTTTCAGCTGCTTAAACTATAATAAATTACTTGAATAATGACAGTTGATATCAAAACATCCGCTATTGCTAGACAAATAATTCTGAGTATGTACGGCAAATTGTGTGGGCAGCCACAGTACAACCATCTAGGGAGTTAGGCATGCATTGTGCTTTGTCTGTCAGTGTCACTATACACTCCCACTCACCTTGCTGGTTGTGGCTCCATTATTCTGACCATTTGTCTCTTAGGCCTGGCATATTCTTTGACGTTACTGACCATGTTCTGTGACAAGAGCACTATACACAGTTAGTTGAAAGTGATGACTCATCATTCGGCCAGCCTAGTGTGTAGCTTCACCAGACACAACATGCATTGTCTTGTGATGTTAGATAATAATATCACATCACTGGACATCATTAATTTTCTGCAGGCACTGTAGACTCATTGTCCACACTGGGCGTATTGACCTTTTGTCTACATTCCCTGTATTGTTATGGCTTCACTGAATGATATAATACGAAAAGCACTCATCTGTTTTTAACTTTTGCACCCAACTCTGATCGCATCTTGTAATTCATTCAAAACATGGCTACTGCCAGTAGAAGAGAACATCGGTATTGATATAAATGGCCGAGATTTGCTGTCAATTTGATATTTTATTGAAGTGCATGACACATTAACAAGGGAGGTGACCATGCAAAAAGGAAAAAAGGGGGACGAGCGCATAACACATTGCTTGCCTTGTTACTTGCCCTTTAATCTGGAATAGCGAGACCTTGGATATAGCGAGATATTTTTGGCAGAACATTTCATCTTGTTATAACAAAGTTCCACTGTATCTTTCTGTAGTTGTGTGATTTTGCTAAAGGGGTATTCATTCCAATTCCATGATTGGGGCTGATGTTTATGTGTACAGTGCAATCCTAATATCTCGACATCAGTGGGAACGTCTGATTTGCGTCGAGTAAAGAGAAAATCGAAATAGCAAATTAGTAGTGGAAGAGATGGGGGGGGGGGGGGGGGGGATTAAACATCACCATAATGGCAAATCCAATAAATAACGCAATTTTGTCCCTTTTTCTTTTAATTATCGGCATACTGTCACCCGCATCCCTCCAATATCATTGTTGTGTGGAGAAGTTGTGTGGCAAAGATTTGCCGATACAGTAGTCTCCGTCTAAGAACTCGCCGCCTTAGAACCCGCTGTTGCCGCGAAACCGAATTTTTTCACTATAATTTACATGCGTAAGAACCCGGTCTGAAACGAAAAATCCGCCTAAGAACCTGGCATTTGGCCGTGAGACAAGCACACTTTTACGTAAAATTTCGATATTAAACACAAATTCTCTTTCAAGTTGACGGAATAGAACAAAGCTACACAATACAGTGAAAGAGAACAGGTGGAGGGAAGGTAGGGGGAGGCGAACCGCACAAAGGATGGAGCCCAGTTACGTCTTTCGTGTGCAAGCAGGCCACTCCTAGACTAAATTAGCATAGTCATTACCTAACATCTATTGTTGTTTAACTCGAGGGGCAGAATTTTATACGTAATTGACCACGCGCTTGGTTTGCATGGCACCTGTACATGTACTAAGGGCTGCATGTGGTTATTACACATGGTATCACTGGGCCTCGTGTTGTATCCGCCTAAGAGCCCGGTCCGCCTAAGAACCCGCTTTTTCTGTCTCCCGTTGACCGGGTTCTTAGGCGGAGACTACTGTAGCGGCGAAATGCTGTAGTTATACATCAGATGCGCAGTGTTTTACTATTTCTTTTTAACCCCGACCTGACTGTTTCTTCAGAAGAAGTGATGATACCGATACACACACAGTATGGCAGTTAACAAAAAGATCTAGATCTAGGTCAAGGCCTGGTATCAACAAAACAAAAAAAAATTACGGTCTGTAGAACTCTGTACTTTTACTTTTAGGTTTACTGCCTTGCACTTATGCATGGCACTCCACACTCGCGTTACTGAAGCCAAGGGTCATCGTCTGTGTCCACACACCCCCTCCCCTATCCCTCCCCGCCAGCACCGCAAAAAGAAATAAAGAGGTCTTATATGCAGAGAGTTCCGTGGGCATTTTTGGCAGAGCAATAGTAGATCTAGTGCACTTGTTGTGTTCTGGTCGGGGACAAATGTGTTGATATAAGTATAAGAGGAAAGAATGGAATAACATGTCGAGTTACCGGAAAATAATTAGTAGCATTAAAGAAGGAAGAGATTGGGACTTAAAAATTGTGTTGAGTTACCCAGAATGTCGACAAAAGCCATGTCGAGATAAGTGGATTGGACTGTAAATTGATTTGTCTGTTCAATTTCTAAATGCACATAACTGCGAGGCTGAAGCTGGACCATCATCTGTGTCTCCCAGAAGGACACTGACATATCCAGAGCCACCTGTACTCTCATTTTCTAACACAATAGTGTATTACATTGAAGACGGAATGTTCATTTATGGTGTTTGTATTCCAGGATTACAAGAGATCCTACCAATACTTCAAGAAATGGGCTCGCTTAAGTGAAGAGATCATGGGACCAGACCATCCAAAAACATTGCGAGCTAAAGGTGTGCTGAGAGAGTCACGCTATCGCCGCATTGCCATGGAACTAGGGGAGTGGGTGGAGGATGATGAGCAACAACAGGTAAATTATGAAATTTGCAAATATCAGATTCAGGGTTCTCTTTACTAGTGGACTGTTCGTCAGATGCATAAATCTGTTGTAATATTAATGACAGTGAATAGTTACGTCTGTGCAAAATTTTATCGGTAGTTAACCAAGATAAATACATGTAGTTCATTTCGTTGTCCATCTCAAGTACTGGCGTATCAACAATTTCTCATTTTACAAGAGCACGTTTCAAAGTTTTGATGAGAGTGGGATGTCTTTTGCACAGACAAGCATGTTTCTGCTTATAATTTCAAAACTATTAAAGATGACAGGCAACTTTGTGAAACTATAGATCTCACCATGAACAATGATAAGGTAGTCATAATTCAAAATCATCAATATGCCAGTACTGGTATGTAAAATGGACGCCAATATATTCAAGAACAGTATGTTCATTGGATTTGAGAAATAAACAGCATTGGACAAGTTACATGTTTTAGGTTTTTGACAAGGGGAGTTGAAGGCAGGTCCATTGTGGCTCTAGCTGATGACATACATGTGAAAAGGAATCTATTAAGACAACTCTGCCACACCAAAGGACACATTATAGTCAGTTTTTCAAAAACTAGATGTATTGAGTACTATCAAATTGTTATTCAGTATTCTAATTATTGATTTGGTTTGATGGTGGTAGGAGACAGAAGAAGAGGAAGAGCGATCAGAATCTTGTGAGATGGAGCACAGTTATGATGACACAGTGAACAACATTTTGATAGTCAGCCAGGATGAAACATCACTGGAAGCTGCACTTGGTGGTACCCATGCTGCTGGAGACAGTTCTGTTGCAGGTTGTGGTCAAACCTCAACTGGTCAGTCACATGGAGCATCACCACCTCACTTTAACATTGTCCCTCTTCTGCCAAATTCCTATCTAGAATCTGTAGGCTACCTCAACCCTCCATCCCCTGCCTCTGATCGCCATCGTACTGGTGCAGGGGATTCTCGTTGGCAGCGTAGTCGGCCACGAGACACATCGAGTTATTTAAGGTCACGATTAGAGAGAAGTAACGCTATTAGGCGTGGCACTCCAACGACAGATCAGTCTAACCTTTTGCAACAGTTAGGAGGTCTAAGACACCTAGACAATACTTATTCTATCAGCTCTGGCATGACTCATCAAGGGTCTGACAGCAATCAAAGATCCTCAGCTGAGAGTAGAAGTGACTTGGTGTTCAGATTTGACAATTTATTGCGTGAACTGACACTCAGCAGCAACAGTTCTCTGGCAGGGGGAGCCATCATCACTGACACCTTCTCCCGTAACTCACCTTCCCAGGACAGCAGCCTGAGATCAACTCTTGAAAGTCGTTTGGATGATGTGAATCGTCATTTGACCTCAGCAGTCAGGATGTCACATCCTAACCCATCCAGTGACAATAGTGGGGTGGCTGGCAGGAGGGATCCATCCCCCCATGCGGGTGATATAGAGTCAGCTCTCCGGGAACATGAATCATTCAACAGATTTGTGTCAAGGACAAGTCCTCTTTCAGGTCCAGAACAAACTGAAAATCGTCTGGGTCTTACCCCCAACAGCTCTGGTGATAGTATAGGCCAGGTTTTTGCTAACGGATATGTCCCTAGTGATGATGAGAATGACCATGAAGAGGAAAACTCAGATCATGAAGGACATTCTGACAGTGAAAATTTTTATGATGACAATTTTGAAGACTATGATGAACACTACATTATATCAGGGGATGGAAACATTGTTGCAGATGAGTTTGCAGTGAATGTTGAAGATGAAGAAGAACAAGAAATAGTAGAACTTGGGACGGCGGAGGAACTGGACAACAGGTTTATAACGGGTGACTCAAGTGATTCCAGATTTGCAGACAATATAATAATGGACAATCGATTTGCAAGTGATGATGATGACCTGGGTGGAAGTGACCACAGTGGCAATGGAAGTTACAATGGCAGTGATGACGAGGATAGGAATGACAATAGGAATGAAACTAGGACATAACAGAGGTTATTTTCTCACTTCATTCATACTCCTCCCTAGTCAGATTCAGTGGTATTACCCCCCTTCATGAAATTTTGCATGGTATGCTACTGAAGTTGTCAATGAGAATGATAATTGGTTTTATTCCCTGGTTTCCTTAACTGTACCTACCTTTATTTCCTCTTATATTTGTCATGGAAAGATACTGAGATTGGCAATTTTGAGTCTGATATAGGCTCAGCTTTGCAAGCCATTCAGATGGCAGTACATTTTCATGTGGAACCTCCAGAGGTTCACTTCATTTACAGGACTATGGTAAATTTTGTTGAAAAATTTATTTTTCTGCATGCAAATTTTTCAGTGTGCACTTTGTCAACTTTTATAATAAGGGAAATCCATCGTTGGCAAAAGGATGTTGTTTGATCCTCATATATTTAGCATGGAATGTGAATCTCCTGGGTTGGTTTTTTTTCAGTCTTGTCCCATGCCTTTAGTGTTATTAGTGTTGAGCAGAGAGTACATGTCTTAAACCTTTTATGTTAGGACTACCAGACAGTCAACATGATAAGCAAGCAGTTGAGACAAAAGATCCTATTTTGCAAAAACTATGGTGGCAAAGTTTTGTGAGAATGATATTTTAGTCATTGGTTTTTAGCTTAGCATGAAACTGCTGAAAGCTGAAAATCATATAATGTCCTTCTTGACGAAGAATGAGTGCAACCTCTGTCCTGTTCAGGATTTGGATGAGAACTTGTGTGCTATTGCCAGGTGCGAGTATGTAAGTTTATGAAAAGGTTTTTTGCTTTTTTTTCCAATTCACTAAAACAGTAAAAGAAAAATCAAGAAAATCTCCAACCCAGCATGACACATGGGTCGAGCAGAGGCATGTTTTTAAAATGGACATTTACTGTTATGTGCGAATGATGACTATGCAGATGTGCAGCGACATGTAAGACACAACAGCAAAAGTAAGATATGTCTATTATCAATTTTGTTTTCCCAAAGAGTTTATAATATGCTATATAATAACCTCTTTGATATTCCCTCAAATAATCTTTGTCCATTTTTGTTTGTGCATGCATTGTTGATCTTAAAAGTGATATCGTTATCAACTCGAAGGCAAGGCACTTTTACACATGTTTGGAGAGGGACTGAAATGGTAGCTGAAATCATTGCACATGTATGCTCAGAGACACCACATATCATTAATGTTATGCTCATTTGGCAGAATGTTTTGGTATCCTTGTTTTGCATTGAACTGTGGAGTCTCATACAATAAGACTGTTTTAAGAGCATCATGCATAATTATAATTTTAATTTTGGGACAATAAAATTTATGAACAAATGTCAGATATGATTTGAAACACTTCAGACTGGTGATAGTTTTCTGAAGTGAAAGAACCATAAATTCTCCACACTCTCATTTATTTATTTCTGTACCAAATGCACATAAATTTATGTTATTTATTGACATATCTAATCTGTTGAGCCATACAGTGACAAAAGAAGCAATAAATGTTTTACAGATTTGTATACAGAAACTAAGTATTTTCTGTTGTTAGTATAGATTTAGTTTCTTTCACTGAGTTTTTTGCAAGGAATTACAAAAACTGATAAGATTTTGTTTTACTTGCGCTCTCCTGAGTTGGTTTCTTGGATAATTGAAGCTGCAGTGAAATGTTTTAAGATATTACTGCAATATTTTTGCCACTGGGCATTTTCATTGGGAGCTTAAATTGTCACCATCATCTGATCTAGGGCTGTTACAAGGTATTTTTTGCAACTTTCTAGGAGAAACAAAAAATTATACCATTTTGTTTCAGTAGGTCGTTGTATTCAAGATTTATTGTGCAATCTCAGGTTTGAATTCACTGAATATTATTACTTACTGCATCTGCTGCAATAAACATGGGTGGCCGAGTAGGATTCACAGGCCCTGCAGTTTTTCAGATGTAATTTTCCCTCATCATGCTTTGACACTTGTTGAAATGATATCCCATCGCCCTGTAGAATCTTGAAGTTCCCAGTGATTGAAACAAATGTCACTTTCAAGTTTGTCTGTTTTCTAGTACTAATTAATTTAGTAGGTATGTATATGCCAGTGCACCCATTCTTGAAACTGGCCAAACTTCTCTCAGCAGAAAACTATTGGTTCCCTGATGATTTTTTTTTTTTTTTTGGTGCTTTCTTTTGTTTATTCAGTCAAAACCATGGGATTCTGTGGTCTTTGTAACACACTTGATCTTTTGCATTTGACATGCTTTCGCTCTTCAGCAAAGTAACTTGAAGTAGGTGAAGCTTGAGAGCATTCCTAAATATAATATGAAAACTCAGACTACTGCTGCTGTACCAAATACATTATCAAGTCGACTGTTCTGTGAAATTAGTAATGATTGCCTACAAAAGTCCCCATGAATGTCACTGACTGGAATTAAAGAACAGTTCTTGTGTTCATTCATTCACCTCATGAAATTACATGATGATGCGTGCATTTGAAAAGCTTACCTCCTGAAAATTTGAGCCCATTTAATTTTGTGGTGCTTTGAAGCATACGCTCTGATAGTCTTCCAACAGAACTTTCGCCATGATTGCCAAACCCAGCAGTATTCTGGTACAATCCTCCCAGAATTTGTTAATCATGAACTTAGATAATTTTAAAAAGTACATGTATGATGAAACTTTAAGCCCAACATTTCAGTGATTATTTTTCGTGAGGGTAAGACCAACTGATTTTTGATGCAGCACAAAAGCATAATGGACCAGTAAATGTTAACACTGAATTTTTTTTAATGGAGGCCCACAACAGTCATAGATGATGGTGACAAAATATACATATTGTACATGTACTTCATTTCATTATATATTACATGTTACAAGTATTTCCTGTATTTTGATGAAGAAGATGAAATTAAAAACACAACTTGCAAATGTTTTTAAGAGGCTATGACATTGTCCTGGTGACGTGTGCAGCTGTTTGCTTCTTTGACACAAGGAAATGATAATGGAGATCGAAATTTTATAATATTGGAAAATATTCCCAGTGGAATTCAACTGAAATGGCAGGGAAAAGGAGGAAATAGCTACAATTCACCAAATTTGTGGGGTAACAGTGCCACTTTTCTGTGGAATGTTAGATTTATTTCATCAGTTATAGTTCGTTCACAGAGGCGTGATCATGGTTTAGTTGGATTTTCTCAGCTATTATGAAATACAGCGTCCTGAATTTTTGCATGCAGTCTGACATTTATCATCACCCTACAAATCTTGAATTTGAAGTCTGTGCACAGCACCGTTCTTTCAAAGCGGCGAATTCCTTTGATCTTTTCTGTTTTCAGTTTAATAGGCCCCAAACTTAAAGATGTTTACAGTACATACGTGTGTTCCAACATGATCTGTCACTTCTCGTTTCCTTGTAGTTGATCTAAATTCCTAAACATAGTAACAATCTGTGGTCTATTGCAGTGGCGTAGCGTCACGTTATGGACTTGAGGTTTGCTTTACACGTGAATGCATTTATTGTTGCTTTCCTGTAAGATAAAGGTACTACAGATTCATTACTTATCTATTGAAACCAACCTTCTTGTTATGCTAAACGATAACATCCTACGAAAGATAAAGTTTGTAAAGTAGCTAGGCTTTCCAATCTTTAATAAGTTGTGAGAAATATACATGCATGTATTGAGATGTGAACACCCTTTCTCCTCCGAGTCCCTGTCATTGCAAGAGCATGGCCTTGTGGGTACAATGATCAGGTTGCGGGCTTGGTACAGCCTTAGGCCCATTAGAAAGGTTAGCCCTAAAAAGGTTGTTTTTTTGTTTCAAAACAGGCAAAAACTTTTTGATGTTTTTTAATGTTTTATCATCTGTCGCTTTCTGAGTAGAATGTCTCCATTGGATTGATGACGATATTCGATTGAATAAAATTAATGAGGCCCTCATTTTGCCATTATTCTTCCTCCAACCGCAATTCAAGGTCCTCGCACTTGGAGAAAAATTCTGCATCGACTGTTCTCAATGCTGCATGAGTAGATTTTGAATGTCTGACAGTTTGAAGGTCTTGTTCTCCAATGTTCCGCATCGTATTGATTTTGATGTTTAAATCCATGATGAAAGGAATTCTGAAATTGAAAGATCTCTGATAATGCCTCTGACCTCTGTGTTGGCCTACCAGTGAACAATCTCGAGAGTTTGTTTCTAAACTCACTTTACTTCTGTGCTGTACCATATTTTAGTGGGGCTCAAAACGATGTGTTAGATTATTACAGTAAACCACCTAAATGTTTACCCTTGTCGGTGCTCTCTTTATTTATATGCCACAAATAAACAAACTCAAAAACTACTTTAATAATTCGGGTGAAAAAAATCTGGGTTAGGGTCATCACAAATCTAAGACTTCGCGCCAAATTACATTCAAATATCATTGACGGTTGCAACACTACGAGCACTTTTCTGTGATCATGCCTCGGTGAACGGACTATAATTTATCTGAAACAGCATTTAATTTTGGTGTGATAAGTGGGATGCTACAAATGATGCTGTGATGTGGAAAACAGAGAAACGGAAGATAATAATCTTATGTAGAATGTCCTAATGTCCATGTGTGTTGAGTGTGTGAATAAATACAGGTAGCGTGATCCCGAGTTTGGTTTATCCGTTGCTGTTTACAGGTTGTTGATCATCATGAATTTTTAAACTACATATATATGTATTTAAATTGATGCATCCCTCAAAACAAATTTCTTGTAAAAACATCTTTTATGACCAAGTGACGATTTTATACATGTATGTTTTGTATTTTTCAGTAAGGTTGGGGCCTTTCATTTTCCCACACCAATCAAAATTAAAAATTAACTTGGATGACATACATGTATTTCATTTCAAAAGAGTTGGGCCAACAGAATCCCTCCATAACATTCAATTGCTAGTCCCAATCTTTCCTTGTTTATTTTGTTCAATATTAACTATCCTTTCGATTCACTGAGCTATCACTTAAGGTCATGTGCAATTAGGGATTTAGGTATTTGAACGGAAAGGAATCAGAAATGTGAATTCACATAGTGGGCTTACAGAATTAGTCACTTTCATCTGAAATAGAATTTAATTCAGACAGCACTAATATACACATGCATACAGCTAAAAAAAAATATGCTGTTTTGTGGGGTTTACAAAAAATGAAAGAAATGTTCCCTTTCAGTCTGGCTAGTGCAACATCCATTGTGTACTATACAATATGCATGTGACAATGCAGAACCTTTGTCAGGTTCACCCTGGCCATGAATGGTGAATCTTTTTGACAGTTTGTGCCCAGACTGAAGGTAATACTTTATAGTTCTTTGCACACCTGTAGTAATTTTAAGCTACTCTAAGTTTGACATCTCTGATCTAAGCCTAAAGGAAATCGGTCCGCAAATGTGCTGGGACAGATTAGAGGAACAAAGCCCATGGAGTTCAACATAAAAATAAATTATCAAAATGTCAATTTGATAATAAATGAAGAAGGTACAGTGAGCAAGTAGAAAGGTTGAGACTGCCATTTTTCCACTCTTTGCATCACTATATTATACCTTTATTATGCCATTATTTTCATGTGAAGACCTATTTGATTTATTTTGTGACCAACAATATTCTCCAAGTTGGCTCAAAAAAAATAATTTTAAAAAATACATGATTTTTAAAGTGAAGAAAAAATCTTAACAGAAAAAGATCAGGCTCTAGTATAATGTATTTTGTGCCATGTATTAGTATTAAGCAAAGTAAATGAGTCTTTCACCCAACTAGATTTGAATTGTTACCATTGCTTTTAATTGTTGTCATCCCTGACATATGTGATATGTATGTCTGACAATGTGGAAGACATCGTTCCTGGTTATGACTGCTGTTTGTATATACTCTCAAACTGCCAAGCCCTTCCTTTCTCACATTCTCAGTGCACCTAGACGAAGATTCTCTCAGCTGAGTTTTCATGATACCAACTCCTTTCAGACATCATTAAAAACATTTTATTGTAAACAGGTTCATTAGATCCAAATATTCCATGACACACATAAAAATTGTGCCAGTTTTGAACATTTTCAACAGAAACACAAAATGCCATTTATACTATTGATCTGGGTAATGGTGGCAAACAAAATATCGTGTTCCATCACAAATCATTTATGATCAAAATATGTTTCTCTAGTCCTTTCTCCAGCACTATTCACCAGACAAACAAAATTCAGTGTTATAAATAGGATAGTTTACTTCCAAGTTCTTTTCAAGACTGAATAAATAAAAGGCATACAAGTAGACACTCGTCATTCATCCATCTAATGTTTGAACTTGAACAAACCAAGTCTCGTACATGTATATTTTGGTATGAAAATGCAAATGAATCCTAATCACCATGGAGGCTGCATAGGCTGGGGATTCTGTAGGTATGACATTACCACAGCTGATATTGATAACCTGCAATGAAATTAACAATAATTAAATTACACTTGGCGCCTCGCATCAGTTGGTGTTTTTCAAGGTATTGCCAGCACATTCTCATATTGTCATATCCCTAAGTCAGTGTGATAACACTCCTTTAAAAAACTGTCAATTACATCCAGCAATTCATTTAATGTCTTAATGATTACTAAACTGGTTTTCTAGAAAAATTGCATCAACAGACATTTTAAATTGATAACAGCAACACAATAATAAGAGTGAGGCATCTTAGAATTGTGTGCCTAGTTGGTGCAGCAGGTCCAGCCCCTGCCATGCCACCCCCTGCTGACTCACTGCTTACGACAATGTAAAACAACTGGGACAACGAACACAAATTGTATGTCTCCAGTTTTTAGTGCGGAAGGTAAGCAGAAACTTAGGGGAGACCGAGCATCAGGTAAATTGGAAATGTCTCATGCTTAGCCATAAAACATCCAAGCAACACTTTCAAAAACATAATGATCATACTGTTTTCATCTTGAGGACACAATAAACACACTGATCTTTGTGTATAAAACTAACACAGCAGACAATGCTTAGGGACATAAACCTTTACTAGATAGTGAAATTCTGGAGGGAAATTATACATATGTTTTACTGTAATCAAGAAACTGCCTCAAATTGTTTCTCCAATAATTGCTGTCAGTTTTTAAGCTAAAGATGAAGACAGCAGAAAGTATAAAGTATGTTGCCAGAATAAAATACTTTTTAAATTTCTGGCCTTTTCGCTGCTCTCAAAATTTGAATAAATCCCTATACATGTATCATATTATTTCAGACATGTATGTTAATTCAGTTACATTAAACTTATTTCAGTACTATTTTACTCAGAACCAGAATGAGAGAATGAACTATTTTGAGAAAAAATTAAATTTAAGATAACTGATAAACAATGTAACAACCTAACAATTTATCTCCTATATGGGCAAATTATTTAAAATGACATTGGTGTAAAAATAAAAAATCATAAAACTTTATTTGACATTCCAAGTTCTACAGAAAACCCATTGTCAAATTTTATGGAATGAACTTACTTAATTTGCCTGCTGAAATTATCAATTAGGTACACATAGGGCCCAGCATGAGGTTGTGCTAATGGGCTTTAAATAAAAACTCCGTAATTTGAGGATAAATTTAAATCTTTTTTATTTTTAATTAATCATTTATTTGGAACTTTCTGAAAATATGATGCAAATGCACAATTCTACTTACATGAAGCTGCTGAGCATTTGTTTTGTATCATCAGTGGTCCTTGAGTTGGCAAAACTGATAAAGGAGCAATAAACAGCTACCCATGCACACCATTTCAGCTGCAATGCATAATAAAAACAGCTTAATAACTGGGATTTTTTCTACATTTCTTTAATACACCTTGATAGAAAATAGTGAAATTTATAAAATGTTTTGAATTAAACTGAGTTGCTCGAATGAAGACTTAGAAAATAAAAATAAAAAACACCTGGAAAACAATATTCCTATCCACTGTATTTCTACTAGCAAAAAGAATTAACAGCATTCACTTGAAACTGCCCGATACTTTTATGGAATTTAGCAGTTGAAAGTTTGACACCCATCCTGATTTAGCTATCTATTTCCACACATGTGCCAAATGTACTATTTATAATAATGTTCTGTTAATGCATTGCTGACAAAAGAAAAGAAATTGCACTGCAAGTCCATGGGAGAATCTGATGAAAAGTAAAAAAAAAATCATTCATGAAAGCTGCTATCTTCTGTAGATTGACAAAAACAATGCAGATTCTAGTAAAAGCTTACTTTCATCATAAGTCCACACATGCTGAATATCATCCCTAATAGATTCATGTAATCTGGAGTCGGATCATCGGATGGGCCTCCTGAAGGCTGGGTTTTGTATCTGAACATCAAAGAAGAAATGTCAAAAATTCATATCATTTTGTCCTTTTGACAACTTTCTTTTAAAAAAGCAGAAAACTGAATTTGCACATTAATGTTAAGATTGTTATTTTTAAGGCTTAACATTTCTGGGGGGAATGAAGGGCATTAATAAGTCCATGGATAACAATTTGAGGGAGGTGCGAATTTTGTTGTTCCCTCACATTTCATCTGACAAACAATAGTCCTCAGCAGGTTGGCTCTAACTTCTAAGTGACACAATTTTTAAGTCCCAACCTGTTCCTTCTTTAATGTTGCCAAATAAAATATTTGCCCTTAATTTGATGTGTTATTCCATTCTTTCCTCTTATATCGACACATTTCTCCTCAACCAGAGCACAACAAGTACACTAGATTTACCACTGTGCTGCCAAAAAAGCCCACACAACTCCCCGCACATATTTCTTTTTGCAGTGCCAGTGGGGAGGGGTGGGAGAGAGGGTGAGTGGACAAAGATGATGACCCTTGGCTTCGATAAAGAGAGTGTGGAATGCAATGCATTAGCGCACTGCAGTAGAAGTACAGAATACTACAAACTGTGTGTACTACAGTTTACATTTTTTTTTCACAAAACAATCATGCACCGTTGGTATTAGTATTAAACCTTAGACCTAGATCTCTTAGTTAACTGCCGTACTGTATGTATATTGGAATCATCACACAGTACACAGCTGTACAAATCTTTCTATCCTGGTGACTTGCCAATTTTGGTAGCAAAAATTGAAAATTGTTGTAGAGCTGTGAAGTTGTGGATGGAAAATAACAAACTGAAATTGAACAATGATAAAACCGAGGTTATTCTTTGCTCCACTAGCAGTAAACTGAATTTGGTAGATGCAAACATCACAGGCATACAGTTTGACAACACTTTCGTTGAATTTTCAAGCCCAGCAAAAAACCTGGGCGTACTTCTTGATAGTACATTGAGTATGGAGCATCATCTAAACAGCTTGGTTAGATCGATATTTTTTGAGATTAGGAAAATTTCACGAATGAAGCCTTTTTTAACCACAGATGCCATTAAGACCCTGGTAACATCCTTGGTTTTGTCACGTCTTGACTATAGTAATTCACTGCTGGCGGGTCTTCAGGAAGAAAAGATTTCAAAACTTCAGAGAGCACAGAACTGTGCAGCTCGTCTTGTTCTTGGAAAATCAAGATATCACAGTAGCACAGAGTTACTCAAAACACTTCATTGGTTGCCTGTTAAAGCACGTATCGAGTACAAGATTGCACTAATGTGCTTCAATTTCTTTGAATCTTCCACCCCAAATTATTTAAGTGCAGTTTTGTTTTCCTATATGCCCGCCAGAGCCCTGAGATCATCACAGGACTCTAGGCTTTTGAAAGTCCCACGATGTAACCTAAGCAGGTTTGGAGAAAGGTCGTTTAGTTACATTGGTCCCACTATTTGGAACTCCTTGCCTATCTCTTTGAGATTCGCTGGCAGTGCTGCCATTTTCAAGACGGGGTTAAAAACATATTTATTTGAGAAATATCTATAGTGTGTGTGTGTGTGTGTGTGTGTGTGTGTGTGTGTCTGCCAGCTGGCCGTTTATGTGTACGTGTGTGTGTGTGCATATATTCCATCATGTTATTGTAAAGCGCCTTGAGGCATGGCTAAAGGCGCTATATAAATCTACTTTATTATTATTATTATTATTATTATTATTATTCTCAAGAAACAGTCGGGTCGCAGCTAAAAAGAAAAAGCAAAACACTTCGTATTTGATCTACATAGCAACAGCATCTTGCCAATGTACATAGCTGTGGTATCTCCCCAATATTGGCAAACGTTTGTTACACAACTGATCCACACAATATTACAATATGCCACCAATCAGAAGAAACAAGGGACATTTATTGCCTTTTTTATTGGACACTTTGCCCATAAAGGTGATATCTGATTTACCCTGCTTATTTTTTGTCTTCCACCACTAATCTGTTATTTTAACTTTCTCTTTTATTAAGTTCATTCGATGCAATTCCAACGGTCCCACTGATGTCAAGATATTAGGATTGCACTGTAATTAATATTAATAATAGTCCAATGCAAAATTCGTGGACCAAAATTTTTGCAAAAAATATCTATCTAAGGGCGAAGTATCGAGATGCAAACTGTTGCTCAACAAGTATGTAATATTGTCCAATTTTTCTCCTAAAGTCAAAAAGTGGCGATCATCTAGAGTTGTCTGTGTCTAGGAACCAATCAGAAACAAGCTCTGAAATTATATTTGCCCTAAGTACCCATTTTGGCTCATAAGTATGTGCCAATCTGGACAAAATCATTTGTTGGTTGTCACACTTGCCAGTTGACTTTACTGGATAATAAACGAGTTCACCATCTGGTATAAAGTCGACCTCCCTTTTGCCTGCATGGGCAATAATCAGCCTCTCACCTTTGGCCTTTGCTGCTTGGGACATATCTTCTCTTCATAATAATAATAATAATAATAATATATTGCATTTATATAGCGCCCAACCCCGTCGATGACAAGCTCTGGGCGCTTTAACAAATTCTTACACACACACACACACACACGCATACACAAAAGAAATTCAAAAATATTTACTATTGTTGCTGCCGAAAAACACCTAGCCTAGTTTGTCTGAAAGAAATGGGTCTTCAGATGGCGTTTGAAAGAACCAATGTCATTAATTTCCCTGGTTGTCTTTGGAAGAGTGTTCCAGATGGTAGGGCCAAGAAATGAAAAGGACTTTTCTCCTACAGTGGACAGATTCATTTTAGGTACTTTCAATTTTGTAGTGTCAGATGATGATCTTAGTTGACGAGATGGAACATAGTAATCAGTTAAATCAACTAGGTACGATGGAGCAGTATTATTGACACATTTGTGACAAATGGATGACAATTTGTACATTATTCTTTTCTCGACTGGCAGCCAGTGCAAACTCTGCAGAAGTGGCAGTGCTGAATCTCTTTTCTTTTTCTTCAAAACAAGTCTCGCTGCATTGTTTTGAGCAATTTGGAGTTTTCTAATATTTTTTTGTGAAATTCCAGCCAAAAGGGAGTTGCAATAGTCAAGCTTTGAAAGTACAAAAGAATTTACTAAAACAGCCGCAGTTTCAGTTGAAATAAGATGTCTGATTTTACCAATTTTCCAGATTTCCATGTATAGAATACGAATGAGGTGACTAACCTGAGATGACATAGAAAGATTTGAATCAATGTAAACCCCTAGGTTTTTTACTTTTTTTGAAATTTCTATTGAATTAGTGCCAATTATCATCTCAGTTCTGTCCACTTCTTGCAGAACCCGCTCACGGCCTAATAAAATAACCTCAGTTTTATCCTCATTTAGTGCCAGTTTGTTTTGGTTCATCCAGCTTTTAATTTCTGTTATACAGTTTCCAGCCTGCTGCAGAAGGCTGTCAACATCGCATGGCAAGGCAGAACTGTAGAGCTGGGTATCATCAGCATAGAAATGATATTGTAAATTAAATTTCTTTATTTCATGTACAAGTGGAATAGTATAGATAGTAAACAAAATAGGACCAAGCACTGAGCCTTGTGGTACGCCATACTGAAGCGCATAAGAAAAAGATCTTATTTTGTTGGTTACAACAAATTGGTGGCGATTTGACAGGTAAGATTCGACCCATTTAAGGGCGACCCCTCTGATTCCAAACGATGTTTCTAGCCTTCTGAGCAGGATTTCGTGATCGATGGTGTCGAACGCTGCTGATAGATCCAACAAATTTAGCAGAGTAATATTTCCAGAATCTGCCTTTACTAATATGTCATTCATGATTCTTAATAGTGCAGTTTCAGTACTGTGGTTACTTCTGTAAGCAGATTGAAATGGTTCCAACAGGTCATTATTTCTCAAATGACACATTAGTTGTTGTAATATCACCTTTTCAAGGATTTTTGAAAGAAAAGGAAGGTTTGAGACGGGTCTATAATTTTTCAACATGTTTTGATCAAGAGTCGTTTTTTTCAAAAGTGGTGTTACCCAGGCTGTTTTAAAATAATCAGGGACAGACCCACTTAAAATAGAGTTGTTTATTATTTTTGTAATAGTTGGAACCAGTTCATCAATACAAGATCTAACCAAAAATGTAGGAATAGGATCGAGGTCACAACATTTTGATGGCGATGCCATGATGATAGATTTTACAGATTCATTCGACACAACACCAAAAGTGTCTATAGGATTTCCCTGAAACTCATCAAAATGATCAATGGCATCAAAACTGTCAAGATTTTCTCGGATAGTTGTAACTTTTTTACCAAAATAATCAGCAAAAACATTGGGCAACAAATTGTTCTCGTAAATTGTGGGTAGAGGTGTTTCCTTTCTTTTCCCTGTGAGTTCATCACAAATACTAAAAAGTTCCTTACAAGATGTAGAATTTTGAAGTTTAGTGACATAGAAGTCTTTTTTTGCCAGTTTAATAACACATTTCCATTTGTTCTTCTGGTGTTTGAAAATGTCCTTGTGGACTGTAAGACCTGTCTTTAACCATTTCCTTTCTGCTTTGCGACATTCTGCTTTGGCTGCTTTGACATCTAGGGTGTACCATGGAGCGAACGGTCTGTTGGAGATGGACCTGGTCTTGATAGGTGCATGTCGCTGTAGTAGATCTTGCTGGATGTTATTATAAGATGTGATGTCGCCTTCAAAGTTCTCGAGAGCATTGGCCATTTCCGTCTTGAAGGCATTGATGTCGATACCTTTTATGTCTCTGGACGACACAACTTTTTTGATGATATTTGGCTTTGCGAAATCAATATCGAGTACGATGGTTTTATGATCCGAAATGAGTTTTTCTAGGACGGCGGTGTTGGTGAAGGTGCTCAAGGTTTGTTTGATGATCACTAAATCTAAGATGTGACCAGCTCGATGAGTTGGACATTTGATTATCTGAGACATGTTGCATTGGTCGATAAGTTCTTTAAGTCGTTTTACTTCAGATGATGTTTCAGAATCAAAATGAAAATTAAGATCACCCAAAAGAACAGGGTATCCTTTCTCGCATACAGTATACAGATCTATTGTTTTTCACTGTGTGGTGGGCATTTATCCAAGATTCATCAGGGCAGACAAGATCACATCCCTACTGGTGTTCTTGGTCAATTTGTTATAGATATTTGGTTTGTGCTGCGACACGGTGAGGTCTCTCACATAAAATGTTTCGTCCACTGGTTGTTCCTTGTAATGTGAATCACATTTAATGGTCTCCCAAAGCGTGTTTAGCTACATCAATATCATTCTGCTCCCTGTTTGATTTTAGAAATTCCTGCTTTTTAAAGAAACCCTGAATGACACAGTCCATCTTTGTCAAAACTGTTTAATTTCTCAGTTGGATTTCTTATCAACAACTTGTTCATTTTCATCATTTTTGCTCAACCAGCAACGGAAAGTGCCTCTTGTTATCCCAAGTGCCTGCTGTATTCACTTATAAAGACTGCAAATGCTATGATGTATACAGATGCACACCTGACCTCATAATGAAAATAATTGCGGGGGCTCAAGTCAATGTCACTCTTTTAAGCGTCACAGTTTGCACCTGAGAGATATTTGGAATTTAGACTTATTTAGATGAGAGGGAAAAGTATCTTTCAACATACTGAATATATAACGCAGAAGATAACATCAACACAAAAACCCCTGAAAAACATGTCCTCTTTCACTTCTGCAACATAATTATTATAAATACCCACTGTTCATAAGTGATGCACACTTGTAAGGCAGAAATATATTATATGCGCAAACGAATTAGTTATATATTGTTAATGTTGTACTCATGGCGTACAAAAACCAGATACTTTAGTTGGCCGCCGGTAACAGGCTGGAGGTGCCCGCAGTCGTTGGGCGGTGACGGTGATCGGGGTTACTCGTCGGTCAGCGAGCGCCGTAGAATGGATGTTGCAAAACGCGTTTTTTTTTTACTTTATCGGGGAGTTATTACGCTAACAACGTTTGATTCAGCGATTAATTGTTAGTGGGTAGCAGTAGGCAAATGCTGTTAGTGTAAGATATCGAAAGAAAAATACTTAAATCTTGATTGGTTTAGTTGTAGTAGGTAGTTAAAGTTGACCCTATTTCAATCCTGACACTGTTGTTAGATATGACATAATAAAGATCCATAATTCGGTAACCGCCTGTCGGTCCCCGTTCAAATTTACAACATATGAAGTAGACACATGTACAAGCTTTCTCACCAAGTGGCTTTTTTGCCGCAGCTTTTATAATGCGTACAGGTCAATTTAAACAGCTACGTGTTGTCACTTGTCATATTATGTCGCCCTTACCTTGCACTTGCCGTCTCCTCATAAGAATGTTTGCGCATTTCTTTCACTTGGAACAGCTTATTTATGTACACTAAATAGTTTCGAAGTGCCTCACAATTTGGTTCATTGTTGTGTGGAGGCGTCGGTCTCTGAATTTTCATTTGGTCACACTTTAGGCCAGGGTTTGACTGTGCAGCTCAGTGACGGAGCTACTTGCAACAGATGGATTTTCATGATAAATTCTACACTAGTTTACGAAAGTTATCATTGATGCTACATACTCTTTTTTTTTTTTTTTCCGAGTTTGGCGATAGCCTGGTGGCTACTCGCACTGCCTTGCTCACCCAGCAACCGAACCCAAATGTTATTGTCTTATATAGTATAGTATGTAGATCTAGTGGTGTTCTACAATGTGCTGTTCTGGGATTGTTTTGTTGGGCAACATCCTCCTGTATGTCACATTGTAATTGTCTATCACTATCAGAGTTTGAAATCCAGAGAGTAATTTTGTGTGGATGGGTTTAGTGTATGGGATGGCTCTGTGAACTTGACTGAAAGAGTTGTTGAGATAGTCGAATGTCATTTAGCAGTGTTACATGCATCCTCGATGATGAATGGGGTTGTGTGTATGCGTTTTTTGCCTGAGTGACAATCTCTTCAGTGAGGCTGAGTTCTTATGGCAGGGGTTACCAATGAATGACCTGCTGCTATAATAAGCATGTGGTGAGATTCTGTGCGTTTTGAGAATTCCATTGAAACAGGAAGTGAAAGGGCCAGAGTTTGGGGTAAGCCCAGAAAATGTGCTAAGAGATAATGCATCTTCTGTCAGCTTCAATTCTTGTGTGTATTTTGTTTTGTCGGCGTCCGTGTCGCTGAAAATTATGCTAGTTACATTTATATAGGGTATGTCTTGGCTGGTTGTTTCAGTGTGAGGTATGTTTTGGTCAGTTATGTTTGTTTTAGAGAGACTTGTGCTTGGAGAGTCTACAGTTTTTTGGGGGGGCTGCTGAGGTGAGACGACTGGGATGCAAACTGCTTCAGTAGGACACAGCCGTGAGACATAAATTTTTTGCTGCCTCTGCTGTTTCGTTACAGTTGGGGTTGTATTCGCTCCTAATGTTTAAACTGTTTTCAATAGCAGGTCGGAGAATCAAGTGAAACTGTGCTTTGTTGACGTTTAGCGTCCTGAACTGTCTTGTAACATTCTGGACAGATATATTTGGAATGTTTCTCGATATAGCCTTCCCTGATATCTAGTCGGCAGACAAAAAAAAAAAAACGTCACATGCAACTGATGAACACAAAAAAAAAAGGTTTTTGGTCTGTTTTTTGTTGTTTTTTTTTATCTTCCAAACACACGTCACAAATGTCCAGAGCAGAAATATGCTTATTTCGTGCATGATTCATGTTATTATTATGTTCAAGCAGTTTATTACATCACAAGAAAGTCAGTTGTTAAGCCAACATAGCAACAATAGGTGAGCATGTCACATATAAATGGATATAGCGTTCCAACTAAAGCTGTGGTGGTAATGAAATTAGCACAGACAGATCAGAAATTATTTCTGATCACACAGATGAAAACGGCAAACTGTTTTCTCCGGCCGTTTTTGTGTAATTAACAATAGTTTATCTGCTATTGGGCATGGAAGAAAATCTGTAACTGAGCCATTGCCTGATTACAAAAAAAAACCCATCTATATATCTACAAAATTTCATAGAAATCTAACAGCCAGTTTTTGTGAAAATCGATGACAGTGAGTTGCCCACAGCAAGTTTTACGGACCACAGTCTTAGTCTTATTCTGTCAAGGATTCACTTACCGTACGACTTTGTTTGGCCGTTTGAGGTCATTTGAATTCGTCTGCTGCATGACTGCAATTTTATGATTTCAACATCTACACGGACCGCAAATCATGGAGATAAACTAAGGGGCTTCAGAGAAATTTCGGAGTGCAGATGATGTATGCAGTTTCACTTGAGAGGATGTGATTGTGATGTGTAGAACTCTTTTCTGTCTAAGAGGTACAAAAAACGACCAACAAAAGGTGATCGCAAATATAGAAGAAGGCTATCTCGGTACATTTAAAATATAGATCGGTCAAGCTCCAGACCACGAAAGAAATAAAGGACTACCATCTAAATGGCTATAAAATTACATGTAATTTATTCATCTTGTCCTCAACGGATTAGCTTGTTCAGTATCCAGATAGTTTCATTATATATAAACAAATTTTTAAAAAGTACACCGTATTAACTTGCAGGGTCTTATTATATCCCAGGATAAATCATTATTTTGCTCGCAAACTCCATCAACAATCTTCAAACCAATTAAATCAGTCAGGCCACCAGCCTCATCCCATTCCGCACCTGTAATTGCCCCTTCCCACCTCAGTGATATCTTATCTAAACAGAAAAAGAAAGATGAGCTAGGCTGTGTGTGGAGTGTGAAAGTAAACTTCCAGTAGTGTGTGCACAGGGCATCAAAATGTCTCCATACAAATTCAGTGAACACATAGCATTAAGAATCATGTGGAGCATATTATAACGCTTACTTAATTAGTGAAACAAATATGAAAGGACTATCTAGGTGTGAAATTTGTAATGAAAATTTTCCACCTAAATTTGAGTGTCTTCCATTTTTTTTTTTATTAAGGGAAAAAGGAATTTAGAGGAAAGCATACTTTTTATTCATAAGTTACGAAATCGGGCACTTGCCTCATAGCTTAATACTATGTGATTCACAATGAAGATATGTGCAATTGTCTCACCAAAACGAATTAATGCATTTTTTATGAACTTTTCATGATGACCAGACATCAACTTGCATATTTTACGCTCTGAAGTCACTCCTGGATGATTTTATTTACATTCAGCCCAACTCATCCAGTATTTTACTAGTCAATATAAAATTCAATTGTCAGAAGCAACAAATAAAGCCAGTGTAAAAAATTAAACAAATGACTTTTGCATGATATTCATAACAACCTTTATTCCATTTAAATTTCTGATTAAATCAATAAGTGATCAAAACCATACAATAAATATTAAAAAAACCCTCCTGAAGTAAAACTCATTGTCAAATTAAAAATAGTGAGTTTTAAGAAACAGTAAAATGAAAAATGTCTGGGATTTTTAAGGCCAGCAGAGCTATCTATTTTCCTCTGTGTGCAATGATGTGATTGAAGGATGCAACCAGTTGCTTTTCAGCAATGCTGAATCCAATACACGATGTACCAATTTCATGTATTAATTTTCAAGAACTCTATCCAAATTAAAGTAAAAATCATTTTAAAAAACAAAAAAACACAACCAGTACATGTAATTTGAGTCTGAGTTGGCTCACTATCAGCTTACACAATCAAAGTATCAACTATCTATTAACTATACCTTCCACTGTCATTAAATTCAAAGTTATGCATGAAATAAGCTCTTAGAAAAGCTGAAACACAATGGCATAATGTGAAACTTTCACACGTCAAACATCACAATTTCATACCTCAGTGAAACACTCTTAGTCTCACTTCTCATATGCTTCACACAACTGCATCTAATGCCTTAACATTCAACATCATACCGATTTTGAGTAGATTTTGAGTCTCAATTTCAGATATTATTTCTCACGTAACAAAAAAAAGCAATGATCGAATGTTCTGATAAACAAGAAATGGTTCAGCTTAACAAGACAATGCATGTAACTGGTTCTCCATACCACATTAGACTCATTACAGTTCTGAACTCAAATTTTCTTCAAAAGTCTGGTCAAAGTTCATCACATAGCTAAGATCATCATTCATCTTCAAATAAATGAGGGCTTTTTGCACACCGTTTTGCACTGTCCATTAAAACATGAAAAATGAGATTATGTAGTTGAATTATCTTGACTCCAAGACACAATCTGAGTAAAACTCTAAAGCAATGGTAGGCTTCAATTGCCAATAGTTCTGGATACTGCAAACTTTCTAGACTTGCACAGTGAAATGTACTCACTTATAAATGTCAAAACAACTAAACTGATTATTTTCCCTCCGAAAAAAATTGCTTTTCCAACGATTCACCATCATGAAGTAAACAATTTTAATAGAAATTTTGAACAAGATGTATCCCATAATTGGGCATAAAATTGGTCTTGTTTTCTATTGATCCTTTTTGAATTCAATTACAGACTATCCCAGAAAGCGAAGAGCATTCGAATCCATTTCTATTGCATATGTTTTCATCAGGCTGTCATATGCTTTAAACCTCTTATAACAGCAACATATTTATTTTGAAACTAAGAAGTTGGTAAACTCTACTAAAAAAATCATCCCACTCTACTCAATTATTGACTGGAGCATAACCACAAAGTATTCTTAATTCATGATTCTTCATTGGTTGTAATGGTAAAACTCAGTCAAAATTATCTACAGATAAATAGTGAAGGTGGGTCAAAATCACTGCCCAAAATAATTAATGTACACTTTGAACTGTTTTCAAGTAAGAACTGTTAAAGTTCTCAACAATGGCTTCATAGCACCAGTCAGCATGAAAAGTAACAAGCATTTGTTCTTATTGCATCTTCATCAGCAATTAAAATACTTTTATGATCAAAGAGCATTTTACAATTACCAGTGATGGACAGTTAGCTTATCATTTCCAGAACAAATTATTTGTTATTATGAACTGAATTTTTCTGCCACTATTAAACTAGTATTTTAATTTCTAAATACTTGTATTTACTTCACTTTAAACAAGTATGGTCATGGCACTTTTGCAGACATATCAAAAGCAAAAGTAAAAATAATTACCTTAATTCATGAGTATTTTTATGAGCAATTCATGAAAAAAGAAAAAAAAAAGGAAAAGAAGGGAAACATTGCACCTATAAGACTCCACAGCCACTGTGCACAAAAGTATAATAACATGCATAAACATTTCACTGCCACATGAATTCATGTTTGATACATAAGTTTTAAAACAATATATAAATAAATGAATGCGAAAAGAAACTTTACATTATATGTAAACATGTCACTTTTGTCAGGGACAGAAAGAGATACTGATGACACTGGCTGAATTTTTGGATGGAGGAGAGATCCTGTATATAATGTATAACAAAATAAACAATAATGAAATTGACCTTGAGACCCATCTGTGTACATTTCAACATGGTCAGTATTAATGACAATTCACAAGGGGAACACTAATTTGTAAAATCTGTGCAGCAGTGTTATATTGCCTGTAATATTTCAGATATCTGACATTTTCAAAGCTGTGGGCTCAATGACAGCTAGAAATCCACAATTCTTCAGCACTGAGTTTTATTGTATACTATACATGAAACTTCACTGCATGAAAATAAATATATGCACACTGGAGAATGATTTCATAGGCAAGATTTATGGATGTTGCAATTATTAGAAAATTGAGAAGTAATGTTTCAAGATCATAAAAGCAGGACCAACATGCGAGTTTGGGATGGAGGAGCTCATGGCACTGCTAGTGCAGCTTTTGATGTTCAGGTTAGCTGTTCTTCCAAGAACTGAAGCACCAAATGCTGTATTATTCCTATCATTCAAATATCAATGTCTACTTTCTGACAATCCATGCCCCATGCCTTGGCATACTGCTGATGTAGTGGTAAGGTCAAGCTGCTGGTAGTACAAACAAATATTTTTAGTTATCTGCAATGTTAGACGGTGGCTTTGATAGTGTCCAGCCAGGCTGATGTGAAACTGTATTTGTTGATTCACTGTTGCAAAGGACATTATTCAGATAAAGTGTTTGGCAATGTAACACTAAAAGAACAGGAAACTTGCTTAGAAGATAAAGAACTCATATCCTGCCACAAAATCTCACAAAAAGATAAATATTTCAAACACTAATCATGATACAAGCAAGCAAAGATACTTTTACAATGTTTGCGCAATTCACAGGCATTCCATTAGACATACATGTACCAATTCCATTGCCTTGTGCTTAGTCAGTTCTATAAAAATCCGACTATTTTGAAAAGTGTTCAAATATGAGCACTACTCACATCTGAATTCCTCTTTGAATCATTAGTGTTTTATTCTTGTAAAATTTCAATCGGTTGGAGATCATTCTGAGAAAAGCCAGAAGATTATCAAATGATGATATCACATTATTTTGAAATTTTGCTGGTAAAAGCCTTGAATGATTCACAACATAAGTAATCCATTTTTAATTATCGTAGATATTTATACAATGTACTTATGTTTTCTCAGTGCATCACACAGAACTTTTTACTTTTATTTACAGGTGAACTTAAAGAAAAGAAATGAAAATATGGAATTTTTTTAAATGTTTTTTTTTCTCTGTCATCCACAGTCTTATAAGCCGACATAACTTATTCTAGCAAGCTTTGTTATATACGTACAAAATACAATCTTATCTAAAACTATAGTTGCCAATCAAAAAATAAGAGGAAAGCATCATTTACATACCACGAAACTGCCAAAGGCCAGGTAAAAATGACATGTGAAAAGACAAAACTAGATGCCCAAGATTCATTCAAAATAAGCTTAACAAGATACAGTGTGAACACAGTGACACAGCTTTATGTTTAAAAAAGTTACATACTCGTCTGATAATTAATGGATAGCCAGGTAACAAGCACTAAAAAATAAAACTACCAGTGTTAGCTCAGACACAGTTTTATGATACCTATGTATTATAAGCATTCAAGCATACTCTTGCGAAAAAAAAGAACGTCAAATACAATGTAACTTTACGGTTCAAAGGTCTATATTGTTGATGAACATACCATACTAGACTAAGAAATATGTTTGGTTACAAATTATTATAATTTTGGCTACCCTTACCTGGCAACTACAAGGAATGTAAACATTGTAGTTAAGGGAGCTCACCCTAGTTTTGTTTTATAAATGGCTGACCTCAGAAATAAACAATGTGCTTGATTCGATGTGAAACTAAAACCTCAACATCTTTGTTCATCTGTCTCACCTATTTCAACATGGTGGCAGCGAAAGTTTGATGATCTACTAGATCTAAATCTACCAAAGAGAACCCAAAGCCTTGACTCCTTGCTAGAGTCTAAAAGATCTAGAGTACACCCGATTTTATTGACTTGACCTGAGATTCTAGATAACTAGATTTTACCTGAAGTAAAACAAACTAGATCTAGATATCTATCAATCAGTCACTAGATCTGACACACAAAATGGCAGAACATCATTTCAGACTACCAAACTCCCTGAAACTGAATGATGGCAATCTGTCCGAACAGTTCAGAAAGTGGAAGAGGCAGATAGAGATTTACTTGGAGGCCTCAGGAGCGTCAGCAAAACCACCCGAAACCAGAACAGCAATAATACTGCACTGTGCAGGACCAGAAGCACTGGAGGTGTATGACCAATTTGATTTTGCACAAGGGGAAGACAAAAATGACCCAGATACAGTACTGGAGAAACTGAGACAGTACTGCAACCCAAGGAGCAACGAGGTCCTGATGCGCTACAGATTTTGGAACATTGTTTACTCTGTTCCGTTCGACAAGTTTGTCACAGAATTACGCGCGCAAGCGGAACAGTGCAATTTTGAGGAACAGGAGAAGATGATAAGAGATAAAATTGTCTTCTCTGTCTCCAAAATAATGAAAGAAAAACTGCTCAGGGACACAGATCTCACACTCAAAAAGGCGATCGATATATGCCAAGCGTATGAGCAGACCACAAGCCACGTACAAGAGATGCAACATGAAGCTGCAAGTTCAAGTAAACTTGAACATGTCGACAAGGTCAACCGCCAGTTCAAACATAGTAAGGACGACAAGGAAGGTGAATGCAAATTCTGTGGCTACCAACACGAGTTTGACAAGACCAAATGTCCGGCATGGGGCAAGAAATGCTCCCTCTGTCAAGGGAGAAACCACTTCAAAAAGAAATGTAAGAAAGTTCATGCCGTTACTCGAGAAGATACCTCGGAATCTGAAAATGACGAAGCATGGCTGAATGCAGTTGGATGCGGAAAGTCAAGAATGACAGCACAACTGCAGATTAACGGATGTCAAGTACGGTTTCAGCTGGACACCGCAGCTGACGTCAACACCATCCAGAGACAGTACGTGAGGAAAGAGCAAGTGTCTTCTACAACAACAAAATTAGTCATGTGGAATGGTACAAAGATGAAACCATTGGGAGAGACAACCCTCGCAGCAACCAATCCAAAGACTGGCACTGAACACAAAGTTAAGTTCATCGTTGTGAAGAACAAGTTCACCTGTCTGTTGGGCCATGCAACAAGTCAAGATCTGGATTTTGTGAAGATAAATACAGAAAAGTTTGTCTTCCCTGTGGACGAACAAGGCGGATCACTGGGAACAGCTCACCTGACTGTAGATCCTTCCGTAAATCCCAAAATCTTGCCCTGTAGAAATATCCCATTGGCGCTGAGGCCCAAAGTGGAAAATGAACTACAGTCTCTAATCCAAAGGGCATACTGAAAGTTGTCGATGAGCTCACAGACTGGGTTAGCCAGATGGCCATTGTGGAGAAACCCAATGGTGAACTAAGGATTTGCATTGATCCAAGGCCTCTGAATACAGCCCTCAAACGAGAACACTACAAACTGCAAACCTTTGACGATGTCCTGCCAAATTCTAACAACGCAAAGATCTTCACAAAGCTAGATCTCAAGGAAGCTTTCTGGCACATCGAACTGGATGAAGACAGTAGCTATTTGACAACAATGATCACTCCATTTGGAAGAGTCCAATGGACAAGATTGCCTTTCGGACTCAACGTCTCCAGCGAGATATTCCCGAAACACCTGTCAGTAGCCCTACAAGGCCTGGACGGCATCATCAACATTGCTGATGACATCATTGTCGTGGGTTGCGGAATGACAAAAGAAGAAGCCCTTGCTGATCATGATGTCAACTACAGAAACCTGAAAGACAGATGCTGTCAAGGGTAAAGTTATAATTGTCGTGCTGGGTCACGACTTGTTTTTTTTGTCACGGTTTCGTTGATTATAACCAGCGGAAATGTCCTTGAACTGTTTTCGTGAACAGTTTGTTTTTGTAACGCTTTTTCTTAGAGATGGAAAGAAAGTGGGGCAAGATAGAATAAATGGATAGGTTAGCAGTGACGGTGCAGTTCTCGACCCCGTGATTTTGATGAACTCTAACAGGGGAAGAGAAGGGGTGAGAAAAAGGGAGATAGTAAATTCGTACATAAAACGTAGAGGGGTTAGAGACTTTAGGAAGGGTTTTGACATGTTAATTTGCAGCCGGCCGCACAGTATATAAGCGTGGCCATTCCTATGTTTGAGCACTCCATGCAGAAATATCCATCTGTGCAGGCGGTCGGCGGGATTCTGCCAGAAGAATCAGAAGATTGTTATATTCATGTCTATGTCCATTATAGACACTGAAATGAGACCATATGCTCTTTGTGAGAATTACCCACTGCTGTTATCTACTGTTCCCTGATTTCTGATCAGAGACCAAGTGTAAGTGTCTGCCTGTTGTTTCAACAATGAACGTGAAGCTGACCTTAATTTTCCAGTAGGAGTGCTACCGAAGAATGCAAGACTACGATGTATATTAACTTGCAACTAGATCTAGTATGAATGTCTGGCATACACATTTGTAAATTGAGATTGATGTGTCTGGATGAGGCTGGGGATTGCCAGCCCATCCTAGAGCAGATCTAGATCTAACTTAACTACGTCAGTTTGTATTGACGAGTTTGATCCATTATAAGCGGTAGGCACAAATAACTGAGATAACATTGTCGTCTGAGACATTAGAATATTATTTGTTAGATAGTAGGCAGACTATATCTGAGAAATAGATAAGTAATACTTAAATTGTGAGTGAGACAGAATGATATAATCTTTTAGGAATCTAGAGGAGACTTCTAGTGACATAGTATTGAATTTCCATTTGATGCTGCTGATGTTGTCTTTTTAGTATGTAAGAGCTAGACGAAATTGTTAGGGAATAATAAGTAAATAAATTTGTGGCCCTGCAGGTCTGTTGATAAAAACCATTCAGATTGTTATTAGTATGTGGCATGGTATGAATGAGTAATTCCTAAAAACCTCTCGATTTTTAATTGCAGTCGTAACACTTATAATTCTTAATAACCCAACTCATAACACTGGAGAGGGACCCCGTAAAGAATTTAAATAATACCATGCCATTTAGGTAAATTATTCTAAAATCTATTGCATTTTATCCCATTATTTAATATTTTGCTTCAATTTCATATGGTGAACTCATCATCCCATTGACCCGACGACACCGGCGAGGGACACCTTTCACCTTACAGATCTACCTGAGACAGAAACGCATTTTTTTGGGCTTGGAACGAGCTATGGTTTGAGGATATTTACCATCTGAATTCCTCAAAAAGAAAGATAAGTGAACCATCTATTTGACAGTCTTGAGGAGGGCGAGGTACTTTCCGCTCTGTGTTCCAGGCTATTTTCCATTTACTATATGTTTAGTTTAAGAGCGGGAGGTTGGTTGGGGTCATAGTTTAGCATATCTTCTTTGCCATTTCGAAGGATATTGGAGTGCCTTGGTGGCTATTGATAACTCGGGGGGATTTGCTTCACTGTGAATAGTTCTATTAGGGATCCATTATTCGTATAGATTGTGGCGTTTCTTTTCCTTCCTTACATTTTTTAGGAAGATGTCTCTCCTGTCTTCTTCTTAAACTTTCTGTAATATAGGTTAGGACTTGTAGGGTCTGTTATCGTTCGTATTACTTGTGAGTCTAGCGTCCTGTTTATTGTATTTCTTTTTGCTTCCTTATAAACTTTAAACTAGTATACTAATATTGCTATGATTTACAATATATGCCTGAAATATTTCACGTGCTAAAACCACGTTGAATTTTAATCTGGATTATTGACATTAAGTGAATTATTAGAACCCGTGCAGTTAATGCTGCCAGTTCTGGGTTAGTGTGATATAACCGATCTCGTTTTAACATTGACGAGCCCCCGAGAGGGCAGTACTAGGCTGCTTAGGGATGTGACATTTTATTTTTTTGAGTAGGGTTATGTGGTGAATATTGGTGTTATTTTCGGCTGAGCGGCCGCCCGAGGAGCAAAAAGTTTATTGTCTCATGGGACTTGTTCGTATCAGTATTGAGGTAATGTCATTATAAAAGACACGTGGTATGTTGAGAGAGAGAGAGAGTTGAACCTTCTTACAGGCATTGTAAGCCCCACAGGGCAGTGTAAGGCCGCAGGCAGTGTAAGACGCGGAGACGCAGTATAAGACCTATGGGCAGTGTAAGGCCGCAGGCAGTGTAAGACCGACGGGCAGTGTAAGACCGACCGGTAAGAAGAGGAATTTTCGCGTTTTGAGAGTTTTTCCAGTGCTAACAGAGTACACTGATTCGTCGCGTTGAGAGAGATTTTGCAGTGGTAACAGAGGACACTGCGTGGTCGCGTTTTAAGTTGTGGAGAAGAGTGGTTTTTTTTTATACAACCGATTATGTCTTAGGCTGTCCGCGTTCCGTGGACCAGCTAACGTAATGCCAGATATGACTATATACTGAGATGACTGTGACACTTGATGTGTGCATGGCTTGCGTAAAGCGCATTAAATTAACCAGCTATCGCCTCGTGCCATCTCATCTATACCGGATTCGATACGGAGATTAAATAAATTAAATCATTTAGTTATTAAATTGAGAAAGTTCTATACTATTGTTGCATTTAAGGCAGCACCACGCGAGTTTGAAATGTAAACGTTAAGCTAATTAACTTTTCGCCGTTTTATTTCGGCTTCATTATACGGAAATCCGTTGTAGGACAGACCCACAATTTCATTACTCTATTACAGAGTCTGTCTTGTATTGGGGTTGGATAGTGCTTGTCCCCCTCAATTCTAGACGGTGGATGGATTCACATTTATCTTGTTCATTACTTTATGAACCAGTTTTACAATCCTTTTTTGTGAATATCCTCTTTCCACCAGCGTCATTCCGGACTGTGACCTGAACTTCTGACAAACCTGACGCCCTTGTCAGCGGGTCAATGAGATCGAGACATGGCAAACCAAGCTACCAGAGCTACTGCTGCCATTGGATACCACAGTATTTTAATTAACAATATATTGTGTGTGAATGTGTATATAAGCAGCAATTATGTGTGTTGACTAGATAATTATGAGCCTATTCCTTCAGTAAGGCTTCATTGTTTGATAATAGTTATACTTTAATCCAGCAGTATACAGTGATATACTCATTGTTATTATAGATGTTCCTGAGAAGTTTGATTGTGTGCAGTAAGAATGTTTCGATAGACTAGATTCTATAGAACGTGGCATCAATAATTGTATGCTTTTTGTCCATCCAATATGCACGTTCTTAGTTAGATTTTTTTTTGTTCTCAAGCTTAAGGCTCGTTTTTCTACAGTACTACTTAAGCCCCTACCACAATAACTTTGGGATTTCTTGGATCCTATCGTGTAAATTTTTCTTAAAATTTTCTCTGGGGTGGGGGATGTCAAGGGTAAAGTTATAATTGTCGTGCTGGGTCACGACTTGTTTTTTTTGTCACGGTTTCGTTGATTATAACCAGCGGAAATGTCCTTGAACTGTTTTCGTGAACAGTTTGTTTTTGTAACGCTTTTTCTTAGAGATGGAAAGAAAGTGGGGCAAGATAGAATAAATGGATAGGTTAGCAGTGACGGTGCAGTTCTCGACCCCGTGATTTTGATGAACTCTAACAGGGGAAGAGAAGGGGTGAGAAAAAGGGAGATAGTAAATTCGTACATAAAACGTAGAGGGGTTAGAGACTTTAGGAAGGGTTTTGACATGTTAATTTGCAGCCGGCCGCACAGTATATAAGCGTGGCCATTCCTATGTTTGAGCACTCCATGCAGAAATATCCATCTGTGCAGGCGGTCGGCGGGATTCTGCCAGAAGAATCAGAAGATTGTTATATTCATGTCTATGTCCATTATAGACACTGAAATGAGACCATATGCTCTTTGTGAGAATTACCCACTGCTGTTATCTACTGTTCCCTGATTTCTGATCAGAGACCAAGTGTAAGTGTCTGCCTGTTGTTTCAACAATGAACGTGAAGCTGACCTTAATTTTCCAGTAGGAGTGCTACCGAAGAATGCAAGACTACGATGTATATTAACTTGCAACTAGATCTAGTATGAATGTCTGGCATACACATTTGTAAATTGAGATTGATGTGTCTGGATGAGGCTGGGGATTGCCAGCCCATCCTAGAGCAGATCTAGATCTAACTTAACTACGTCAGTTTGTATTGACGAGTTTGATCCATTATAAGCGGTAGGCACAAATAACTGAGATAACATTGTCGTCTGAGACATTAGAATATTATTTGTTAGATAGTAGGCAGACTATATCTGAGAAATAGATAAGTAATACTTAAATTGTGAGTGAGACAGAATGATATAATCTTTTAGGAATCTAGAGGAGACTTCTAGTGACATAGTATTGAATTTCCATTTGATGCTGCTGATGTTGTCTTTTTAGTATGTAAGAGCTAGACGAAATTGTTAGGGAATAATAAGTAAATAAATTTGTGGCCCTGCAGGTCTGTTGATAAAAACCATTCAGATTGTTATTAGTATGTGGCATGGTATGAATGAGTAATTCCTAAAAACCTCTCGATTTTTAATTGCAGTCGTAACACTTATAATTCTTAATAACCCAACTCGTAACAGATGCAAAGAAAAAAGAATAAAATTGAACCAAGAAAAAGCAAAAGAAAGATGTGACGAAGTCTCTTTCATGGGCCACACAATCAGTCAAAGAGGGGTAGAACCAGGCAAAAAGAAGGTGGAAGCAATTTTAAAGATGCCAGCCCCCACTGATGTCCATCAAGTCAGACGTTTTTGCGGAATGGTCCAATACCTTTCTCGATTCATGGAGAAACTATCAGACATGATGAAACCACTCAGAGAGCTGACGAAAAAAGACCATGAATTCAAGTGGACCAGCGAGTGCGAAAGTGCTTTCAAGCAGGTGAAAAGAGCCATCAGTGAGACACCTGTGTTGAAGTACTACGCGCCAGACAAGGCACTCGAAATACAAGCCGACAGCAGCAAAGACGGCCTAGGAGCAGTCCTCCTCCAAGATGGGCAACCCATAGAATTTGCGTCAAGAACACTGACGGAATCGGAGCAAAGATGGGCCCAGATTGAAAAAGAAATGCTAGCCATAGTCTACGGTCTTGAGAGATTTGACCAATATACGTTCGGAAGGCAAGTTTCCGTCACCACAGACCACAAACCACTAGAAGTTATCATCAAGAAGCCCTTGAGCGAAGCACCAAGACGCCTGCAAAGATTGCTGATGAAAGCAAATCGCTATGATTTTACTCTGAATTGGGCACGGGGAACGTCACTTCTCATGGCAGATACACTTTCAAGAGCCTCTATCAAGTGCATAGAATCAAAGGAGGAAGAACAAGAGCCCAAATGTTACCTACCAGATCCTATGATTCAGAAAGTGAGGAAAGAAACAGAAAAGGATGAATCTTTACAAAGCCTCAAACAGTTGATTTGTACAGGCTGGCCGAAAACAAAGAAAGACCTGCCAGTGGATGTCACTCCCTATAGTATTATGACCTACGAGAAACGCTAAGCGTTGAAGACGGACTGATCACAAAAGGCGAGCGAGTGCTGGTCCCAAAGTCCATGCGAAAAGAAATGAAAGAAAGACTTCATGCAGCTCATATGGCAGCAGACAGTATGCTCAGGAGAGCAAGAAAGACAATATTCTGGCCAGGCATGACAGCAGAAATCAAACAGATTGCAGACAGCTGTACAGCGTGTCAAGAATCAAAACCCAGAAACCAAAAAGGAAACACTCAAACAGCATGATAAAGGAACTACCCCATGGGAGAAAGCAGCTACAGATATCTTCCATATATTTAAAAACGGCTTATATTGGCTGTGCTCTTTATGACTTTATTCATACTCATCAAGTGAAAGAACTGAAAACAGAGAGAGAAGTCATAAAGAGCACAGCCAATATAAGCCCTTTTTATGAAACAAATGACAATTTAGAATATATACCTACTTAGAAATTTAAATTTAAGATCTATTTGACTCAATTGACGCAAGAACGCAATATTGTTACGTAGTGGAACATAATTGTAGTTTTTAAATAAGTCGCATATCATATTTCATTTTTGCCAACATTGTAATGACAAAAACTATTCCATGATAAGTGTTCACTTTTTTTTTTTTTTTTGTTTATTTTTATAAAGCCGTCTATAACTTTATGATGATACGGCTGAGCTACATTAACCATTATGATGAATGTTTTATTTTACGGTTAGGTGTAAAAGTAACAACACCCACCAGAAAGTAACGTTAATTATTTTAGTTTAGCAAGGATTGTTTGTAGATTATTCTTAGAGCTAAACAAGAAGGGGTGTTGATGAACATACCATACTAGACTAAGAAATATGTTTGGTTACAAATTATTATAATTTTGGCTACCCTTACCTGGCAACTACAAGGAATGTAAACATTGTAGTTAAGGGAGCTCACCCTAGTTTTGTTTTATAAATGGCTGACCTCAGAAATAAACAATGTGCTTGATTCGATGTGAAACTAAAACCTCAACATCTTTGTTCATCTGTCTCACCTATTTTCAACATATATATTATAAAGAAAAACCTGAACATGTATACCTTTAAATCAGAGGAAGTGATAAACACTCTTCTTAAGAGAAAATAGGGCTTCTCAATTGCTTTATGCAGCATGGTCAGTGGAACACTAACAAAATTTACTGCCCCACAACTGTCTTTTACAGAAAGTGATAAATACAATTCCTGCGAAAATATAGGATGCCACAATTTATTATGCTGCACTGGATAGCTATCAAATTTTTAAGTACAAGTAGCACAAATCACATAAAAACAAAATGACCCTGGGCCTTGAAACAGAAACTGGTTTGTGAAATTACATTGTATATTCTAATAGGAAAGCAAAATTTTACAAAACATTGCTGTCGTTCCTCATGCACTGACCAATATTATGCACAACAATCTTCCGCTGAAATAAGTTACGTGGCGCATTTGTGCTATTAGTATAAATCAAAGTCTGGAACTATTACAGAACTAGAAAAGTTAAGATTGTATGATTGTTTATGACTGGGTAACCACACATTTCCACCTGTTTTGGTTACTCAGTTTTTTGGCTACTCAAAGGCAGTAAGCCTATTATGTGTACCAGTCTTTGAATCACCCTGAAATACACATTCAAATAAGAAGGGAAAAGCAAATTAATAAAGTATGTACAAAAAGATGTATAGAGACATATTAATGAAAGTTGCCAATACTGTAGAAAATATGATAAAGTAGTGCAATAAAACACATAAGAGGAAAATTAATGTCCAACAATCAATCACAGTCACAAATGTCAATATCAGAAAGACTGGGCATAAATTTTAAATGACAGAGGAATTTTTTTGTCAATCTGCTGCCCATGTGTCACAAAAACAAGTCATTAAAGGTGTTGTGGTAACAATTGCACACACTGACATGGAACTAAACACAGAGATGATTGGCTTGCCCAGTGAAAAATTAACTATATCTTGAAAGAAAAAAAGAACAGTACCCTGTATGTTAGATATTTCTCTGACTCTTCTGGTGGATGTAAATAATAACAAGTGATCATCATGCAAAAATTATAGGCTGCAACATAAATTATCATAAACAAGTTTCTCAACAAAAATAATCTATTTCATCCATAATGAACCATTGCATCAAATTGAAAGGCAAATTTCTCAAGACTGAGTGACAACACTTTACAGTCTGGTCTAATACCCCCCCAAAAAAAATTCAATATGATGGAAAATGATAATTGCGGCTTTCTAATTTATCAATTCTTGCGTGCCAGCAGTCTTTAGGTCATATTCTAATGGTGCCTAAACTCAGAAAATACATGTACAAAGCATTTACAATCTTCCCTCCCATACTGATTTGTCAATCTGTTTCCTTTGGCTATCCCATTTAATCCAATTCCACTAAACAACAAAAAGATGTTGGATCACAAATACTTTAGGTAAGGAAAAAAATAAAACAATTTAAATCCATGCTTCCAGCAAACAGTAAAGAACCATCTCGAAAAAGCACCAAAACCAACAACATAACAATCAGTGCAAACTGAATCTGCAGAATTTTTTTTTGGGGTCCCATGCTCGTTCCTATTCTAGACGCTTCACTGTTAGTACTCACCTAGTATTGTGCAAAGCCTTACAATACAATATGATATAATAATAGCCTATAGTGTAACCTGATGTCAACTAGCAGAAGATGATTAGTTGGTTATCTGGTATTTCCTTATGCTTTGATTTCCTTGTGTTAAGGTTAAGCTTATCCTCCTTGGCTCCCTTATGGAGTCCCAAGGCGAGCAATCCACATGCCCACTCCAGATGGGAGTCTTGTCACCACCAATAAGGCCAGGATATTGTGCACGTTGTCTCGTACTAGGGTGGCTTTGTTAATAAAAAGACCTATCTCAAAGATACAGAGATAGAGACTGTTTTGTGTATAGGTGCGTTTCTTTATCATTTCGTGTTTTAATTTCGTAAGTATAATGTCTTTCCAGAATGTGACTGTGGTATTCCATGTGTGTAAAAGGCGGGAATCCCCGAGATGTCCGCTCTCAGACCTGCCGCGTGACGAAGCCACCCGCTTCTTGGAGTGGCATCCCCTTGCAGCAGGGAGGGTGGTGAATCTGCAGAATTACATCATACATGTAATTCTTTCATCCCATATATATGCACAGAATTTGTATGTAGATGGTCATGCTATCATAGAGGTTTACCAAATTAGCAGTGAATCATGAAATAATGCTATCTGCACATGTTTCATGATGCATCTCATTAAGGCTGTAAGAGATTCATCATAAATATTGATCAAAACTTTGCTCAAATTGCTCTCCAGTGCTTCAGAATATTGAAACCTGGAATGTTAATTTACACTTTCTTTTGAATAAATACCCACCAACTTTCCTTGTTCATGCAGTGAAGCTACAAAGAATATTTATTTTAGCTCTGCACTGATCTACCTCAATCACAGAACTCTTTTCCGAAAGTCAGAGAGGAAATCTTACCTCTCCTCAGTCCTCTAACGATCTTTCATCTCAGCCATGGTTCAGACTGCCTGTTGTTGTTGGCATATGTGCGCTACTCTTAAAGATTTATTTTTAGTTTTAATGATTGTTGAGGTAAGAAAGTCCATGTGCCCTGTCTATATTTGATATGGAATTGCAAAGATCATAAACATTTTTTACTGACGAACACAGCAGCGGGTTTAAGTGTGACATTAGAACATTAAAAGGTAAACATTACATGAACACACGGTGCTTTGTTGGTCCCTTCAGAAACTTTTGGCCTAAAATTGTAACTTAATGTCTTCATATTAAGCAAAATACATGCACAACTTTCACCACAGAGAATGTCATAACTGCAAGGTGGTCTAGAGGCAAGGTGCTCGCCTCTCATGCCAAGGGTCCCGGGTTCTAAACCCGGGCAGTGCGGGCATGTTGGAAATTGGATTTTTCTCATATTTTCAAGTCCCTGGTCCTATTGGGGGGTAGGATCGAGTACCTAGTCTTCTCGGATAAGGACGAAAAAATTCGGAGGGCCCGTGTGCACGTTAAAGATACCTTGGCAGTTGGAAATCGTAAAGAGCAGGCCGAAAGGCCGCTGCCCGGGCAAAATTGAAAATTGAAATTAATAGATTAAAATTTATCCATATCATCCCCCCCCCCCTCCCCCCGCCAGAATTTATTATTCATTATTAAATATATACTGTTATTAATAAATATTCAAATATTATTTGAGTTGTGTGTTGTGTGAACTGATGTGAGTTGTGAACTGCGCCTAACAGGCTGCGTTACAATTTGCTCTGAGATAGAGAGAGAGAGTGAGCGAGACAGGGAGAGAGAAAGAAGCAGTGCAGTATGTTGAGTGCTTCGCAGGCAGCTCCATTCTGCTCTGTGGTTGACATGTTGTTTCTGTAAAGCGCATAGAGCATTTTAAATGGATATGCGTTATATAAATGCTATACATTATTATTATTATTATTATAGTTTAAATTGCCCATTGTGACTTATGTCTGAAGGCAACACTTCCTGCGAGAAAAATAGATTCTTCATTTGAAAAATTTATACATATGTATATATTTTTTTTTTTGCATTTAAAGCTCAGGTCAAAATACATCATACCATAAAATTTAACAAAATAGATACACACATGGATGTCAGCATTGAAAAATGGATTTTAAACAGTTCATAAACTGACTCAGTGACTGAGACTGAACTTCCCAACAGCTTTTTGAGTCACTGATTCTATCTGTATCATGACAGAATGAATGACACTGGGATTTCCAAAATATGAACTGTATGTACCAAAACTTACACCAATTTCATAGCATACACAGGATGTCTCAAAATAATGCATACACACAAATGAACTGCTTAATGTTGCTTGCCAACTCCACTGAACTGCATTGTCATCAGTATCCGGCCCAGAACTGCCACAGCTTTGAGCACATGCAATAACTCAAATAATTACACATCTGTACTCTTTAACTTAAATCATAATTAATATTAGGAACTAGCTGCAGTGCCCATTCCATGAATGACAACTGTGACATAAATCTGGGCACGCTGTGGTAGTAAGTATACAGAGTGGAATTCAAAGTACATACCAACTCCCGCCACCATCTTTTTCTCTTTCACCCCTACATATCTTTAGCTTCTTTTGCCCCTTCTCATTAATTTCTCTCCCCATCCCCAGCACCCCCCCCCCCCCTACACTTCTCCTTCAGACTTTGGCTCCTCCTCCCTTTTTTCATCTTCTGACACTCGCAATCGTTGTTAATGTCATGTGTCACCTGGTTCTTTTTTCAGACCCTCCATAACTATCTCCTACTACAGCCCCTCCCATACTTCATCTTTCAACCCACCTCCCATGGTCTCTCTTTTATTTCTAGACATTAAATCTGATCAGGATGGGAATTCCTCACTGCTCCATCTTTTGCCCTTTCCCCCACCTACACTCTTGTCCTCACCCTCTCACTTTTTGCCTTCACCGTTCCTCTTTCACCCCCTTTTTCTTTCTTCATTTAGCACTCCATATCTTCCTTCTTTTTCACACTGCCCCCCTTCCCCCCCACCCCCTTTCATCTTTTCACTCTACATTCCAAACTTCCTCTTTCATCCCTACTCAAAGTTCAGATGGTATATTGTGTATGTTTAGAGTCTGAGGTGCATTACCTGTTGGCTCATGAACAACTAAGACACAGGCGACATGAGCCAAACCGTTGATCTAGATCTGCGTCACGTTAATAAACACACTTGGATACCACGAGACTAACAGATCTTGTTGTTACAATGCAATTCCCTGCAGAATACACAGATGTGATATTTAACACTGATTACCAACCAACAATGGGTAGAGAGCGTGGCATGATCTACAACATTTTCATGCTGTGCACAAGCACCAGAATAACAACAGAAATTCAAGTTTTACTTCTTCCCTGAAAGGGCAGATAGAGATGATGGTGTTTCCCAATTCTAATTGACCAAATTTTAAAATCGTAAATGTAACGACTCAGTGCTCAGTGTCATCTCGTGTATATATATATATATACATGCATGTGCACGTGAACTGGCAAAGCTTACTAACATCAATCTACCAAGTTCCATATTTTTTCCATGAGTAGTTTCGGAGCTATATTGCTAAACACATGATTTGAGGTCTTTATTTTAGGAGGTTCGCTGCCCTTGGCATTTACACCTCACTTTACTTGTTTTATTATTTCTTGTTCTGGCGGGGGGGGGGGGGGGGGGGGGGATAGATGATATGGATAAATTTTAATCTATTAATTTCAATTTTGCCCGGGCAGCGGCCTTTCGGCCTGCTCTTTACGATTTCCAACTGCCAAGGTATCTTTAACGTGCGCAACGTGCACACGGGCCCTCCGAATTTTTTCGTCCTTATCCGAGAAGACTAGGTACTCGATCCTACCCCCCAATAGGACCAGGGACTTGAAAATATGAGAAAAATCCAATTTCCAAGAACTACTCGATCCTACCCCCCAATAGGACCAGGGACTTGAAAATATGAGAAAAATCCACTTTCCAACATGCCTGCACTGCCCGGGTTTAGAACCCGGGACCCTTGGCATGAGAGGCGAGCACCTTGCCTCTAGACCACCTTGTCCCCTATTGCTAAACACATTTATGGGCCTAAATCCTTTATAGTAAGATATAATCTTGGATGTATTTTAATTGACATTGTCTTGTTAAATATTCAAAGTGTGCTTGCATTTTTTGACACATCCTGTATGTGGCACTAGCAGTTTACCCCAGTGTAAATTACAGTCATACAAAAGAATGATTATATCAACATGGATGTTATCTCAATTTCGAGAAACACACTGGTAAAAAAAAATGTCTTTTTAATTTCAACATAAAAACTGTAATTTCAAAGAAATCGGCTATCAATTTGATTATTCTGGCCACAATGCACTCGGTTATCAACATCAACAAACTTCCATTAAAAGTATACAAATGAAGTGGCAAATACAAGTCATAAGGACAAAATAAAATGAATTAAAATAAAGAACATTACACTATCTTACATGCAATAACAATATTCCAATGGCACATATAATGTGATACAATGATATAGTCATAGTTCTAACACTGGCAGATAAAGCAACCCATTTTTCTGGGAAAAAATCCTCTTTCTTCAAATCTCGATCCATTTGGGTTCCTGGCAGTGGGAAACCGCTATAGTAAACAACGTGACCATTTGCCATCCAGGCACCCCACCAACCAAAAGTCCCTACTGACATTATGGAGTGGTTAGAAAGAGTCAACATTGTAAAATCCTTAAAACTGGAATGACCTTTGGAAAAAACTATAGGCACTGCAGTTGTAACACCTTTCCTAACATGTGATTTAGCTTTGATCTGCTGCAAGCTACTAAGATTAAACACTTCGCTTAATCTTGGGGGAACCAAATTTGCCTTACACCATTCGATGTCATCTGAAACTACCAAAAATACTGCATTTGGATATCTCTGCAGCATGTGTCTCATGGCATTGTCAAAATATGATTTTGGGGCATGACAAAATCCAAGCTTCCGAGCAGCTGGTCTCAACACATCGCCCCTACGAACATGGATGCTAATAACAAGGCGTCCTTCACGGAGGTAACTTCCTACATAATTAAGATAGAGTTCCTGAGCCCCCTGCATTATATAGTCATGCATTTTGAACTCGCTTCTGACTTCATTTTCAATAAATCGAAAGTATTTCCATGATTGCAAGTACCCAGGCTCAATAGTGATATTGCCTGCTGGTAAATTCAAAAACTGGGGAGTATAGGTACAAGGGTAGTCATCATACAATGTGAATAAACATTCAGCTCCTCTATGTTCTATTTTGGTCAAAGCAAAATATCTGTTCAATGGATGTGATGCAAGAAAGTATGGTATGTAGCCACTAGCTTTGGCTATGCCTAATAATGAAGCATAACTAAACATCCAGTTTCCTAGTCTGCCGTGAAACTCCGTTGTCACATACTGCTGTGTAGATTTCTCCTGGTGAAAAATCAAGCAAACATATTAAAATAAACCATTTTTTTTAACTCAGATTTTTTTTTTCCTATTTTAACTTTTAAGACAACTCTTAGTTCATTGTGATGAATTACATCTGTAAGATGAGAAGGTTTGCCAAAATCTTTTGATGTAACAGAATGTCTAGGACATATCAGTTGAGGTTTTGGCAGCAATAAGACAACAAACCAGGTGAAATATACCTTCTACAGTGACTGAGAGTGACAGAGTAAATAGGCCTACTACATTGTAATTCAGACTTCAAAAACCCTGGCTGAATATCAAATAATATTACAATATGGCAGAATGTTTTCACCATCACTGCCAGCACTGTATTGGAAACAAACAAACAATAAATTGAAATTTCAGTATAGTTCACTGAGGTACAGATATTTCGTTGTGCATTTGACATCCCTCCCTCCCCCCCCCCCCCCCCTTAAGGCCCACAAGGGCACAATTTATAACTTTAAATGTTGAGTATAAGTACTAAAGTAGTGTGTGTGTGTGTGTGTGTGTGTGTGTGTGTGTGTGTGGCCCCCCTTTGTTTTTTTCTTTTTAAATTTATCTTCTCAAGATATTTCAAATGACCTGACAAAACCCAGTCTTTATACTATACATCCAAATACGTGTAATGCAAAATGAAAGATTATGGTCACAGGAACAGCAAAACCATGCGCACCGCAATAAAACAACGAATAACAACGTGAAAGGGAAGGAAACACTCTGAACTGGTATTAAACTATTATTTGCCGTGTAACATGTAATTTGCTTCTATTACTCCTGCCCTGTACATAATACCAATTTGCAACATAATTTTACATTCACTTGCAATTCAATCAAGTTTTTCCTTTACCGAATACATGTAATTTAGCCAAAAACAAAGCCCGTTTTTTTAATTTACCTGAGATAACCAACATCTTGGGTGTGCTAAAATTAATTTGCTCTGGAAAGATTAGCTTTTCTCAACAAAATGAAATAGTTCAGAAGCCAACATTCCCATCCATTATTCGCTTCCAGTTTCCAAAATGCCAACTTGCAGTTTGCATGCACATGAAAATGAACATACCACAAAATCAAGTGCTCACACAAAGGTGGAAAGAAATGAAATGGTGGTGTCAGCTTTAATGGAAAGACGGCAATAAGGGATTTTTTTTACTTTCATTTTAAGAGTGACTTCGCTTTTGAAAGGAAACAAGTTATGAGACGATGTAAATGTGACAGGTGCCAATAGTATGTAATCAAGATAAAACATGGAAATATTTTACTGCAATTATAATACAATGATTTGTCACACTATTTGATGCATAAAATTTAATCAAAAATTTCAGGCTAACCTCTAGCCAAATAACTAATTTTCATTTATTAAACAGCAGGCTCCAAATGAAGGTAAAAATGCTGGGAGCAAAATGTGAAAGTCTGTCATGCTTAAACAGGTGTTGCATGGAGGTGAAGTACTGTTAGGGAGCTGGTAGCATACAACATCAAAAATATCACGAATCATATCCGTGGTCAGTTCCTAATCCTACTCTTTGACTGCCAAACAATCATCATCTGCGATTTACTGTTCACAGATGTCAAAAATCTCTGTTATTCAACTGAAGAAAAGCACTAAGCTTCCACTTTTTCGTCAGCTACAAAAGGGATGAACTTATAATATCATTCACAAGGTGACATACTGTGTATAATGAAAATATTTTTTTTCTAACCTCCACCTCATACATCCGCCTGCGTAATGCACATTCTCTGTAGGCCGAACTGATGATGTATTTAACTCCATGAACCACAGGATGTTGATATGTCCAGAGAAGCCAGCACAATAAACCAGCTGCAATTAGGAATTTGCAGATATGTCGGCATACCTTTAGATAGGTCCTGTTCATTGTGCATGATTCCTGTAGAAAAGGAATAAATCTCAAACATGTCATACTTACTTTTAATTATTGATAAGTCCCATAAAATGTGGCTTTTCTAAAGCTATCATAGAAATTAACATAATCAAAGTACTTTCTCCCTCTTTTTCAAACACCTTAAAATATGTAAAACCATTAATAATCCTGATAGTGATACATAGGTGCAAATACACTGTGACAACCTATAAAATACGCAATAAGCCATGAAGATAAGACAAAGGAGATGACATTAGGGATATGCTTTAGGGAGGAGTTCCACTTGAGTTACATGATTATAAGGGCGCGACTTTAGGAACATTCACGAGTTACTTGGTTAGTCCCCGAAACGGATGTTTTTATTGTAAATGCAGGGCTCAGCGAATAACACTCAGGACATGAAATATACTGCCCAATTAAAGTTGCCTAACTCATGATACTTCTCCACTCTAACTCTTTATTAAAATTTCGTACGCCTATTTCCTCATGCAGATTTATGAAGTGTACAGCATGCATAGCTGCTGATAATATTAACGTCAGTGCAATGAAAGTTCCTGCAGGAAAGCCTACTGATAAATAATTGAAGAATGAATATTTATAACTAAAAGTGTTTCAAAGTTTAAAGGTATACTGGACTAAAGAACACACAAGACCATTCCTGGATTTCCCAAGCTGCACAAAATCATATTAAGTAGAGATATAGCCAAAAAAACCCACTAAAACTCATAACCACCTAGGCACGGAAAAGATAAGAGTAAATGTTGGTACACATCTGTTTTGAATGGTGTACATACTGTCAAAAAAATGTATCCTTTTAAGCAGAGCCCTCCTCCGCACTGAGAATATTACTGACCTTCTGACCATTTTTTACATCATTACAATACATACTGGTGGGAACTGATCACAGTGGGGACATCCTGGCTTTAGTATGGACATTATGCCTAATAACCAATAACCGGTGTATGTGGCAATTTTACCATGATACTTGAAGCAAATAGATAATGACAAGATGGGCAGCTCAAGCATTTTGCATTTACAGGTTTTGCAGTACCACATAGTGGTGAATGGGTGGGAAATGTCAACAATGACTTATTTCACAAAGCCAGAGAAAGAAAAAAATGAGTTTTGACTTTTTTGTTCACTGTTCCGCCATCACCCTGGACCTCGATACAAGTCGCTTGCTTTGGAGGACGCTTCTGGCCACTTTTTTATTTTTAAATTTGGTACTGGTAGCATTGTGACAAATTGTTTTTTAACTTCCCGTCAGACCGAGACAGATCATATTTTTAGAGTAAAATCGACAGAGGTGGATGAAAAATCTCTCTCTTGTTTCTTTCCCTCACCCATCCTTTTTATGAGCTTTAAATATTTAATTTATGGAGACACTTATTCATTGCAGATGGGATATTGCATATTATTTTAATAACTTGAGTGTTATAATTATTTCTTGAAGCAAAACCAATTGATAATGTCTTATTTTCTATGGCAATACATTGCACGACATGCTAGCTCAGCACTCCAAAGATGGGCAGGGCCTCTGATGCGAGGTAAACAGTTTTTAAAGGAGCCTGAAGAAGGGAATGTCTCATCTTATTGTATATAGTATCTGTGATATAAAAAAAGACACTCTTATGGTGGCATGCAATGTAGTTTTCATTTGGGGACAAATCATGACATCAGTCTGTCACTGGTTCTATAAAAATGTAGATCTAGCTCTGCCTACTGACAAAAACTGAATGAGAAACGGCAACATTCTCAGACTGTTTTACACCATATCAAATAACTGTGGTTTTATTTGGTCTAAAAATTAAAATAACTACAAGTGTGTTGTCTCAAATGCATCCTGTTATTTTTTGTATGATAGTGATTAGATAGATATGTATCCAATTTGTCACGAGTGGAGTGAGCGATAGTTAATAATTACGGGGGGAAAGGAGGAGAGTAAAATTAACGCACGTAGACAAGTAAGGGAAAGGTCATGTTATGAGTGGTGGGGGTCTGAATGAGGCGAGAGCGCTGTATTACTATCACTGCAAGTTAGAACGTCCTAAAGAGCGGACGCAAGAGAAAGCCCAGTGGGCGAACATAAGGGGAGCAGTCGGAAGACTAGTGAGAGAGTTTTTTCCAGTGATGACTGGTAGGTGAAACGATGATTGATAATTATGATTGATGTATTATATTCGTCTATTACCATGATGTAAATAAGTATATGTGAGGAATGTGGAAGCCATTGATATTGGATATAGCAATGTGCGCCATGAGCGATAGATGAAAGTTGAGTTCATGGATTTGTAGCACGAGTGAGTATTGTGTACTACGATGGAGGTGTGTTACCGTAAGATGTTTGGTGAGTGAAATGTGAACTATTGTGTGTACGCTTCATGGGTTGTAAGGAGAGGTGGAGTGAATAGAAATGGTATGGTATTATACCAATGTAATGTTATTCTTGTAGGTGTCGGGGACGGGCCGAAGAGCCACCTCGGTGAGCACAGGGGATAGGCCAGCATAGGGCCGGGGGCCCCACATAGGCCAAGAGTGAGGCTGTCGGTGCAGGACAGTAGAGGCACATAAAGTCGTGGCAGTCTGGCCACGGACAGGGACGTAGATATGAGCGTGAATGTGCTAATTGAAATGATAATGTATTATTGCCATGTTGATGGGCTATTGAAATGATAATGTACTATTGCCACGTTGATGGGCTATTGAAATGATAATGTACTATTGCCACGTTGATGGGCTATTGAAATGATAATGTGCTATTGCCCTGCTGAGGTGCTAGTGGAATGCTAAGGTGTTATGGCAATAGGAAGGTGATATTGAGAGACTGCGGTGCCAGTGAATTATTCATGTGCTATTAAGACCCTGAGGGGAGAGGCTGAGGCCGAAGTGTCTTTAGGAAGTAACTACCGGGTTGTGGATCCGAGGAAGAGTGCATGTGGGAATAAGGCCGTTGTACGGCAGTTAAATTCAATAATATAATGTATGTAATTGCGCTATTATCTGTATAATTATGTTTAATAAATGTGTGAGTCTGATGGGTTGTTCTGTTAAGTGTTAAACTTGTTCGTTCGTGATTGTTGTCCTGTCATAACTTATTACATCTCCCAGTCTGGGATTTGTGACACAATTAATCCTACATAACCACAATGCATCCCTCATGATACTAACATCATCTCACCCTCTCTTTTGCAGAGATCTCCATCATCCTTTTGTAATTGAGAATCAAATAAAGAAGTTGAAAAAATTCACAATAAAGGAAGTTATTCATTCTTAACTATGATGGAGATCTATTTAGTCCGACGGTAAATCCACTTCACATCATCAGCCAAGCACGAAGTCCCTTTCTGCACCGCCATAGTAAATAAGAACTCGGAATTTCTTCACCATGCCTCGCCTCACATGCCCAGTCGACGGCTGTGAGTGGCAATCCCAGGATCTTGATGACACTTTTGCCACTGCTTTGACGACCGCACTTCAAATGCATGACAAATACGTGCATCAATCAACACAACAATCCAAGTCCAAGCTCAAGTTGGAACCGCCACTAATAGGCCTAGGATGTGACCCCGACCAGTGGTCGGCCTTCACGAGACAATGGGATATGTATAAAATAGGCATGACAATCGCCAGCTGCATGATACCCACAGCCCTTTTCTATTGCTGTAGCCAGGACCTGCGCACTGACATCATGCGTGACATAAGGGGAGATGTGTCAACTATGCCGGAGACAGACCTCTTGGCCGCCATACGCAGATTGGCTGTCAAGGAAGAGAGCACTCTGGTTCACCGCATGAAGCTCAACAAGATGGTGCAGTCACCAGGCACAGGCGTACGAACATTCCTGGCAAACCTTAGAGGACAGGCATCCCTTTGTCAGTACACTGCACGGTGCAAAGAAGCAAATTGCACTCACACGTTTGACTACAGTGATGAGATGATCAAGGACAACCTGATCAGAGGTATTGCAGACCCAGAAATCCTATCAGACCTCTTGGGAGACCCTAAGACAGACCGGACACTGGAGGAGACGGTCACCTTCATTGCACAAAAGGAACAAGGCAAAGCAACCAAGAGTGCCGTAGGTGACTGTTCTGGTGCCATTAGCCACTCCCCTCAACCGCAACAGAAACCGCACCCACCTGTCGGAGGAAAATGCTGGGCATGTGGCGAGTCCAGCCACGGACCCAAGAACGACCGCAACACAAGAGCTAAACATTGCAGGGCGTGGTCCTTCACATGCACCAGGTGTTCAGTGAAAGGTCACTACTCATCCTCGTGCAGCAAGTGCGCAACATGCGGCACATGGGGACACAGGGACAAATCATCAAAGTTTTGCAACCAGGGCGCCCACCACAGAATCGCACCATCCAGTAACCATAAGGAGGATAAGCACAGTAGAACACTTCAAGTTGAAGATGACACTGCAGGATACGTCTTTGATCAACTGTGCATCACCTACACAATGGAAAACCCCAAACGCCCGCAGTCACCAAAACCCCTGGAACACCACGTCTTTGACGGACAATGGATACCTCGACCATCCAAACCACATCCCGTCTTGACAGTGCAACTGAACCTGGTACCTGAAGATCATGCCATCCTGGGATTCCCCATGACTGGGACTTCGAGGCTGTCACAGATCGCATTGCCCATGATTGCTGACTCTGGTTGTCAAAGTTCCATCATCCCTCTGCGCTCTGCCTTAGCAATGGGGATCAACAGTGCAGACATCATCCCCGTCAAGTTAATCATGCATGGTGCGATCAGAGAAGATTTGGGTGTAGAAGGAGCTGTTGTAACACAGGTGACTGTGACAGATGCATCAGGGACCATTAGATCGACAAAACAACTTATGTATGTGTCCGCCAGGATGGAGAAGGCCTTCCTTTGCAGAGAAGCACTTGTGTCCCTTGGAGCCCTACCACCTAACTTCCCACAAATCCCGGCATCACATCCCAGTGACTCTGTTGCCTCCGTCGACACCCCTCAGGAACCAAATTGCTCTTGCCCTCGTCGAGGCCAGGAACCACCCACTATTCCCACGGCACTACCCTCTGGTCTGACTGCAACAAAGGAGAACATACCAGCTCTCAAAGATTGGTTGATAAATCACTACAATGCCACCACTTTCAATGTTTGTGAACATCAGCCTTTGCCTATGATGAACTGTGAACCCTTACGCCTCTATGTGGACCCTGACGCCCGACCGGTTGCAGTTCACAAACCCGCCCTAGTACCCATTCACTGGCAGGAGAAAGTCTTCAACGATCTTGAATGAGATGTCAGATTAGGCGTACTGGAAAAAGTCAGTCCCAACACACCTGTGACATGGTGCTCACGGATGGTGATAACGCCTAAAACGGATGGCACCCCAAGGAGGACTGTTGACCTACAACCACAGAATCGCCATTCAGTCAGACAGACCCACCATGTATCAAGTCCCTTTCATCTTGCTGACCGCATCCCACAACATACAAAGAAAACCGTGACTGATGCATGGAATGGTTACCACTCTGTCCCCATCCATGTAGCCGATAGGCATATCACAACGTTCATCACACCATGGGGCCGCTACAGGTACAAGGTCGCCCCACAGGGCTTCCTGGCAAGTGGAGATGGCTACACTCAGCGCTTTGATGCAATAATTGCGGATTTTCCAAACAAGGTCAAGTGTGTGGATGACACCTGCATGTGGGCTGACTCAATAGCAGAGGCATTCTTCCAGACGTGCCAATGGCTAGACCTGTGCGCTCGCAATGGCATCACTCTGAATCCAAGAAAGTTCCAGTTTGCTGAGGACACCGTCGAGTTTGCTGGCCTGACTGTCACTCCCACAAACATAAAACCCAGCATGAAATTCCTGGAATCAATCCAACATTTCCCAACACCAACTGACATCTCAGGCGCCAGAGCTTGGTTTGGCCTGGTCAACCAAGGAGCTTACGCTTTTGCCAAGACCCAACAGATGAAACCATTCAGGCATCTACTGAAGCCCTCCACGAAATTCCGGTGGACTGATGAGCTTGACACTCTGTTCAAACAGTCCAAAGAAATGATCATCAAGGAAATGAAAGAGGGTGTCCGACTGTTTGATCCATCGCTGGCCACTTGCCTCTCAACTGACTGGTCCGTGGATGGCATTGGATTCCTGCTGAAGCAAAAGCACTGTCAGTGCCCAAAAAATACACCAGTGTGCTGTACGGACGGTTGGAAACTTTGTCTAGTGGGCAGCAGATTCACGACGCCAGCTGAAAGCAGATATGCACCAATTGAAGGGGAGGCCCTCGCTGTAGCCTATGCCCTCAATCAGACACAATACTATGTCCTCGGCTGTTCAAACCTCATTGTGGCCACAGACCACAAACCCCTGACTCGCATCTTAAATGACAAGTCCTTGACAGAAATCGACAACAGGCGTTTGCTCAACTTGAAAGAAAAGACCCTCGCCTTCAGCTTCAAAATCATCCATATCCCAGGTGTGAAGAACAAGGGACCAGATGCTGCTTCCCACTATCCAGCCAAAACTGAGGATGTAAAGCAGTTGCCGGAAGTTGTTGCAGATTCACTTGCGGAGGATGATGCCACAGTTGCAGCAGCATCAGACACCCTACATTCAGTCTCCAATGTCATCACATGGAACATGATCCAAGATGCCACAGCCAGTGATCCAACTCTCAGGCTGCTTACAGAAGTTATCCAAGATGGCTTCACAAACACAAACCAGGATCTGCCCCCAGACTTGCGCCCGTTCCAGCGATATGCTGACAGCCTTTATTGTGTTGATGGTGTGATCCTTATGGGCCATAGAATCGTCATACCAACATCACTGCGACCAAGCATTCTCACTGCCCTCCATGCAGCCCATCAAGGGGTGGGTGCTATGTGTGCAAGGGCAGCGGACTCTGTTTTCTGGCCGAACATCACCACAGACATCACCAGAACCAGGGAAAACTGTGCGCAGTGTCACAGAATGGCAAAATCTAACCCCATGCAACCGCCCTATGACACTACTCCACCAGACTACCCGTTTCAAAGGATTTGTGCAGACTACTTTTCCTTCAACAATTCAGAGTATGTTGTAATTGTAGACAGATACTCATCATGGCCAATTGTGCACAGCTCCGAGTCCGGAGCAGATGGTTTGATCAAACGCTTGCGAGAGACTTTTGTCATATATGGGATCCCAGAGGAACTGACATCAGATGGAGGGCCACAATTCACTGCGGGGAAGACGCACGATTTCCTTGCATCCTGGGGAGTCCATCATAGACTCACATCTGTTGCCAACCCACACAGCAATTCCCGAGCTGAAATAGCAGTCAAAACGGTGAAACGCATGCTGACAGACAACACTGGCCCTACTGGATCACTGGATGTTGACAAATTTCAGCGAGCTATGCTCATTTACAGAAATGCCATCGACCCAGAGACAAAGGCATCTCCTGCCCTCATCCTCTTCGGCAGACCCATCAGAGACCCAATCCCGATCCCATTGGGCCGATACTGCCCTCACGACACTTGGCAAGAGATTCTGGTCCATAGAGAGAAAGCTTTGGCCAAACGACACTCTAGGGAACATTAGAAATGGTCAGAGCATACCCAAATCCTACCACCTCTACGGGTTGGGGACCATGTCTATATTCAGAACCTGGTTGGCAATCACCCTCGAAAATGGGAACGCACTGGTGTCATTGTTGAAGTCCGCCAATTCCACCAATATGTTGTACGTGTTGATCGATCTGGAAGGGTAACACTGCGTAACCGACAGCACCTGAGGAAATTTACTCCCTTCCGCAGGGCGACAGATTCCATTATCAAAGGAATGGCGCCCGTAGCTTCGTCTAACACCCCTGCAAATGATACCAGGGATGAACTTCTTGACCCAGCCCCACCAGCTGTTGCACCACAACCTGCAGAACCTGATCACGCAGATGAGCCCCCACCGACACCTACGTCCCCGCCATCAGCACCTCCTCCCACAATGCCGAATGGCACCAACAGTACCAACCCCACAAAGGAACCTGATAAAACCCTGCACAGGGCTTTGACACGACTTCTCCCCCAGAACACGCCTGGACGTTTAGAACAGCAGCCTCTGCGGCCACGGCGTTGCAAACAAACTAACTTCTAACGATATTGCGAAAAACATTTTTAATGTGTCTACACGACACCCAGTATTATCTTTCAGTTCACGTTATAGATGATTTTGTTTTGTTTTCTTGTTGTTTCCCTTCTCTCTTACTTTTTGTTCCATTCCGTGATATATAACTTCAACTCTTCTCGTTATGAAACCAGTCCCAGTGCCAGCTTAAGTCAAGCATCAGTTTTACTCGTACCCTCTAAAACTTTCCCCAAGGAAGGGAGATAGATCTAGATAGATATGTATCCAATTAATCCTACATAACCACAATGCATCCCTCATGATACTAACATCATCTCACCCTCTCTTTTGCAGAGATCTCCATCATCCTTTTCCACGTAACTCATCATAACATTGGAACTTGATGGGGGGATAGATAACATAACCAAATTGTGCAACTTGAGTTTGTTTTATTACTACACCTCTATTCACCATGTACCTGATATATCATCCCCTCATGCTCTGTCATAACCATGTATATTCAGTCCTATACCACAAAGATTGTGTAGTTAAGTTCAAATGTTATGCATTCCACTCGTTTTGTGGAAAAGGATTTCATCCTTTTGTAATTGAGAATCAAATAAAGAAGTTGAAAGAATTCACAATAAAGGAAGTTATTCATTCTTAACTAGTGGTAACGACTAGGGGCCTAACGTGTTCGAAACCATACAAAAAAAAAAAAGTGGAGAACGTAAATAAAAGAAATGGTTCATATTCATTGCACAAAGGTCGGCGCTTTTTCGGTTGTTCCCACCCCTCCTTCGTTAACGGAAGCACTTCCGAATGCGTTCCATAGTCCGGGTGAAAACAATACATAGCTACCCCTGCGGCTTTCCCTAATATGTCAGTCTGACCACTGCCCAGACGAACATCGGCCTACGGCCTCGATGATACAAACTGACTAGACCCTCACGTCGTTACATATCAATTTGACAATCGACTAATATCGCCTAGGCCTAGGTAAGTTGGGGTGGGAACAACCGAAAAAGCGCCCAAAGGTCACCAACAAAATTAAACGAAAACGACCAACAAAAAAAAATAATAATAACAGGTCTAGATCTAGATATCTAGATCTGGATCGTCTAGAGATCTGGCGGGCCCTCCCCTTCTTGTCAGACCATCACCTCAAACAATGCATAACGGTGAGTAAAGTTCAATAATAACGTTACAAAACTAGGGAGGTCTTCCCCCCGTCCGCGCCACTTACCAAAAAGTTAACAAACATAATATGATTAAGATATAATATAAGCTTAAACAACCTGCATTGGAATGGTCAGATGGGACCTGGGGGCGTGAAGGTCTAGTCAGTTTGTATCAATGGGCGGTAGTCAGATTGACTAATCAGGCGAAAAGGGGCTGGGGTAGTTGTGTTTTCTTGTGTTCTCTCGTGTTTTCTTGACTGGCGCGGACGGGCGGAAGACCTTCCCAAAACTAAAGCTATGGAACGCATTCGGAAGTCCTTCCTATTATTGGAAGTGGAACACTGAAATTCAATCTAAACCGCTTTGTAAATTAATTAAATCATCAGCCATCGCGCCTTGAACAGAAGTATGGGACAAGACACGTAGGCTACCTTTGTCTGATCCTAGTCTAGATAAATTTAGATTTGTCATGAATTCCCAAACATTGGCAGACCAATTGCATTGTCGGAACTATAATTGTCGCGCGTTACTTCCCTTCATCCTGTCTATTCGGTTGGAAGCCGTGACCCATTCCAACAAATAAATAAAATATTTTATACCAATCTTAACCCATACCCCGCGCGCTACCCGTAAAGCCCGCTGCACGGTCAGTGACCTTACTCACGGAGAATCTTATATGGGGTCACTGACCCGTGCCGCTATGCAATGACCACATGCGCTGTCCACGTGGTTCGGTTTTTATTGATCGGTATGAAAACATTCGCTGCTATGCCTTATCATGCTTGATAATGAATTAACCAGCAAAACCTTAGTCTGTCAGTCTCTAACCAATGATCTGACTTATGATTCCAAGCTGACAGCTGTAGTTTTCGTGAGAACGAAGCGTGATAACAAGCCACGCCCTCCCAAGCCCTACACAAATAGTTTCATCCTGATTGACACGTGAGAAAATGAGATAATATTGCAAATTTGTTGAGCAACAGTTCGCATGTCGATGTTACATCTTTTGAAAGTGTGGGGAGAGCCTTTGAAAGCTTAGTCTTTGTGATTCCGACCAGTGGTTCACTGGTTAACATGTCCGTGTCACAATGCGTTTGATTTAGAAGAGATACAGTGAACAATAACACGGTGGTTACGTCTCAAAAAGGTCAGTGACCCGACGAGTGAAAATACGGCTTGCGCGTGGCGCGGTCAGCTTGACCTGGGCGACTTTTGCCGCCCGTGCGGCGTGAACGCTTGCAAGTCAATACCGACTATTGTCGCCCCGCGCAGGGTGAGGGTGAGTACGCCACTGGGTAGGAGCGTTTGTCATTGCCGTGTTGAAGATCTTTGTTTTGGGATGTCCACTGTCATATAGATTTGCACCTCCCTCTTCTTGTTCTTTTTTTTTTTTAATATATTTTTTCTTCTGGTTTCTTGTCTTGTGTTGAGGGGAGACTTATTTAATTTTCTTGTTTCTGTGCAATCCTTCGTCGTCGTCTTCTTAGCCCCCAGGCGGGCTGTGAACCTTCAAAAGGGCCTTCGGTGCAAGCCCCTAAAGACAGCAAAGACCTGTGGCAAAGACTAGAAGAAAGGACAAAGAATCTCTGTAATGGATTAGTTGGAGAGATGAGGGTGTGGGGTGGTGTTTATACACCAAGCGTTTCTGCACGTTAACAACTTGTCCCATAATTGTAGACGATGAGGCATTACTGTATTGTACTTCCTTCGTTTTCTAAATGGCACAGGCCAGCAGAACGGATTCTGATAGGAGATGAAACTTATTTCATTCACTTCTTTATTTTGTCCACAGGGAATGCAGTGAAAATGAAAAGCATTGCATGCTGGCCGCACAGAATGAGGGTGCGTATCTAATCTTGTCGTCACGTCGAGAGAGAGAGACGTTTGCGTCAAACCTGTCTGAATAAAACCAGAGAGTATAGATTTATACTCTCTGATAAAACGGATAAAACCAAAGAATAATAGAAGTAACAAGAAGCTTCACTTTGGACGCTCCCGGCCGTTACTTTAGCACTAGCGTCAAGCGACTTCGGTGCGAACCACAGACTAATAAATTGTATTAGTCTGTGGTGCGAACTGATTTGTTAGCTAGGAAGCGCGGTAAACAATACACAGGTAGTCGGCGGCCAGGCGAAAGTTAATAGAAAATATGTGAAGAATCGTTGCAGAATCTAGGACATTAATTTGTGACTATCCGCAGTCCAACAATAATCAAAACTCCTACGTGCTCAATTGTAAATTATCTACATATGGATAACAAGCATCTGATCTAAATATATTTGCGTTGTTCAACGTGTTCTTCGCATGCCGTGTTCCTTTAAATAAAGCATCTACCATAGTCATTCCAAATCTTCTCTGCAACAGTCGTTGATGGGTAACATTCTTGCGCTTATATAATAAAAACAAACATTACGCCCTTTTAAAGCAGCAATTAGAATGACAGTATGTAGACAGAGAGATTTTCCGAATCGAGGTAATGTATCCCCGCGTCGAGGATACCAGAGTTATTCTTTTTACGAGCCTCGCCCATATTATCGTGGCAACTATCCAGGCCAACAATATAACCGGCCTCAGGGACCGCCGCGACGAGTGCATTTTGATGATAATCATAATTATAATAGACCACAGAGTCTTCCCTATCGTGGAAACGATCCTAATCGTACTATATGTTATAAGTGTAATAGGGTAGGCCACATACAGAGATTTTGTAACGTGAAATTGGAGTCAGCAAATGCCTGCTCGGTTAAACCTACACTTTATGACACTGACGGTCATTCTGAATCTTCATGACAATCAAAATCTATTCCAGTCATGTCCGCCCTACATGAACTGGGTGAATTAACATTTTACCAGGGCCGCGTGAACGCGATTCGCGCTTCTGTTCTACGTGACTCCGGATGCACGACTATCGGCGTTCGACAGTCACTAGTCCGTCCAACACAATTTTTGGACAAGGAGGTAACTTGTATTACTTTTGGCGGATCTGTAGAGCGATTCCGTCTTGCAGAAGTTTATATTGATACACCTTTTCTCACAGGTATTGTTACTGCATGTGTACTGCCTAATCCGGTGGCTGATATAATCATAGGGAATGTACCTCAAGTAAATAAGTTTCCTATCGGTAACTTGGAAATTTGGACTGAGGATGAGAGTGTTGCTTGTGCGACAACACGCCTACAATCGAGTCGACGAGCAGACAGTCCATTGAGTAATCCTACTATTGAAGTGAACATAACGTCTAGTGCATTTCATGATGAGCAACATTCAGATCCCACATTGAAACATTTGTTTGCTAAGGTTGATCCTACCGCACCGGATACCTCTAAGTTTCTTATTAAAGACGACTTATTATATCGTAATTTTCGGAATAAGCGAGAGGCCATTATGCAACTTGTAGTACCGAGATCTTTTCGTCGCGACATTATTCGTCTCGCGCATGACACTTCCTTGGCGGGTCACCAGGGAAAGGCCAGAACTAAGTCTCGAATACTATCGCAATTTTTTTGGCCCAGTATTTACGCAGATGTAAACCGGTTCGTATCAACATGTGACGTATGTCAGAGACGTACTCCTAAAGGAAGAGCATCGCGAGCTCCTCTGCAGGAGATGCCAATGGTTTCCAGACCATTTGAGCGCGTTGCCGTAGATATAGTTGGTCCCCTACACAAGTCAGACAGAGGACATCGTTTTATACTTTCTGTCATTGACTACGCAACCCGTTGGCCAGAGGCCATTCCGCTAAAAGACATTTCAGCTGATCATGTCGCTGAAGCTCTTATTACTGTTTTTTCGCGTCTTGGGTTTCCAGTTGAAATTTTATCGGACAGAGGTCCACAGTTTACCTCTGGGCTTTTTAAGAAGGTCTTGGAGTTGGTCGGGATTAAACAAAGATTGACATCTCCATACCACCCACAGTCTAATGGCTGCTGTGAACGTTGGAATGCTACCATGAAAAGTATGCTTGCGCGAGTTTCCGCCGACAAACCGAGTGATTGGGATCGACAACTCCCCGCTATTCTTTTTGCATACCGAGAACTACCGAACGCATCGACGGGTTTTTCTCCCTTCGAATTATTGTATGGTCGTAAGCCGCGTGGTCCAATGGCCATACTCCATGATTTATTCGCCGGATCAGACACCGACGACAATGATACGCGGTCTGCATATCAATACGTTGTAGACTTGCGCCATCGAATTCTTAACGCATGTCAGCTCGCACAAAAATCTTCAGCTGCGCATGCGAGTCTTTATAAACAATATCGTGATCAAGGTAGCCGATTGCGAACCTTGGCCGTCGGAGACCAAACTCTTGTTCTCCTTCCGGAGACCAAAAATAAACTCCTTCTTACATGGAAGGGACCTTTTAAAGTTCTAAAGAGACTTTCTCGAGTAAATTATCTTATCAAGATTCGAGGACAGGACAAAGTCTTCCATATAAATATGTTAAAGCAGTACCTGTCCGACGATGATAATCGGCAGAATAATCGCCGAAATGTGGTTGCACAGGCCAATGCGGCCTTGGTTTCAGTTGACGATGATGATCCTATTAAGATAGAAAATTCAATCCCCGCACTTCGATCTTCTGAAAACACTTCCGATGTGAATATAAATCCAGATTTATCTGAATCGCAAAGACAAGATTTAAGAGATTTGCTTGACGAGTTTACTACAGTCTTTACTGATCTACCAGGTAATACTTCCTTGGTACAGCATGTTATAAGACTAAAGACGGATGTACCCGTCTTTGTTAAACCATATCCGCGTCCGCTGCACGCACAAGAGACTATAATAACCGAGGTACGTAACATGTTTCACCTGGGAGTGATAGAGCGATCGACGAGTCCATATAACTCACCCATCGTCTTAGTGAAAAAAAAAGATGATACCGTGCGTTTTTGTATTGATTATCGTAAACTTAATGAGGTTACGATATATGACGCGGAACCGATTCCCAACCAGGAGAATCTTTTTGCTCAGTTAGCGAGGGCAACGATTTTTTCTAAAATTGATCTTTCCAAAGGTTATTGGCAAATTCCGCTTGATGAGAATAGCAAGCAATATACCGCTTTTCAGACTCCGTTGGGCCTTATGCAGTGGCGCTATATGCCTTTCGGGTTAGTTACAGCCCCTGCTACTTTCGCCCGTATGATGACAATATTACTCCAGGGTATGAATTCCGTATTGTCATATTTTGACGACATTTGTATTTATGAAACCGATTGGTCGGGCCACCTCGCAGCCCTACGACAAGTTTTTATTGCTCTTCGTCGAGCTGGCCTTACGGCAAAACCCAGTAAGGTGTTTTTAGGATATAATGAAATTAATTTTCTGGGCCATACAATTGCCCACGGCGTTCAGACTCCTGATGACAAGAAGATAACTACCATCTTAAAGCTCCAACCTCCTCGAACTAAGAAAGAAGTTCGTAGTTTATTGGGCTTTCTAAACTATTATAGGAAATTCATTCCAAATTTTTCTTCGCTTACAGCTCCGTTGTCGGACCTCACAAGAAAGAATTTTCCTAATAAAGTGAAATGGACAACCGAATGTGCTGATACACTTCGTACCGTTCAACAATTGTTTTCCACTTCCCCCATTCTCATACTACCAGATATAAACCAAATATTTATTGTCCGCACTGATGCGTCGGACAAGGGATTGGGAGCTGTGTTATTACAGGAACGAGACGATACCTTGCGGCCATGTCTATACGCCAGCCGCAAGTTGCTAGATAGGGAATGCTGCTATGCAATTATCGAGCGAGAGTGCCTCGCTATCATTTTTGCTGTAAACGCATTTTCGAGATATCTACTCATGTCCGAGTTTATAATTGAAACGGACCATCGTCCGTTGTTATTCTTAAAGACTAACAGGGCTAAAAATGCTCGATTAACGAGGTGGAGTCTTGCACTCCAGGAATACCGGTTTGTTATCCGGTCTATCCCGGGCGGTGACAATTCCCAAGCTGATATTTTGTCACGTCTCATTTAATTTCCTATTAAAGAGTGTTGTGTCTTGTATTGGGGTTGGATAGTGCTTGTCCCCCTCAATTCTAGACGGTGGATGGATTCACATTTATCTTGTTCATTACTTTATGAACCAGTTTTACAATCCTTTTTTGTGAATATCCTCTTTCCACCAGCGTCATTCCGGACTGTGACCTGAACTTCTGGCAAACCTGACGCCCTTGTCAGCGGGTCAATGAGATAGAGACATGGCAAACCAAGCTACCAGAGCTACTGCTGCCATTGGATACCACAGTATTTTAATTAACAATATATTGTGTGTGAATGTGTATATAAGCAGCAATTGTGTGTGTTGACTATATAATTATGAGCCTATTCCTTCAGTAAGGCTTCATTATTTCATAATAGTTATACTTTAACCCAGCAGTATACAGTGATATACTCATTATTATTATAGATGTTTCTGAGAATTTTGATTGTGTCCAGTAAAAATGTTTAGATAAATTAAATTCTATAGAACGTGGCATCAATAATTGTATGCTTTTTGTCCATCCAATATGCACGTTCTTAGTTAGATTTTTCTTCTCAAGCTTAAGGCTCATTTTTCTACAGTACTACTTAAGCCCCTACCACAATAACTTTGGGATTTCTTGGATCTTATCGTGTAAATTTTTCTTAAAATTTTCACTGGGGTGGGGGATATGTCAGGGTTAGGATTTGAATTGCCGTGCTGGGTCACGCTTTGTTTATTTCATGGCATCATTGATTTTAGCCAGTGCAAACGTCCTTGAACTATTCCCGTGGACAGTTTGTTTTTGAAACGCTTTTTCTTAGAGATGGAAAGAAAGTGGGGCAAGATAGAACGAATGGATAAATTAACAGTGACGGTGCAGTTTTCGACCCCGTGGTTTGGGTGTACTTTAGCAAGGGAAGACGGGGCGAATAAGGAGTGAATAAATTCGTACATAAAACGTAGAGGGTGGAGAGACTTTGCGAACGCTTTTGACATAGTAATTTAACTTTGTCTGTTACTATTAATAGACTGCGAGCTGAGCTCGAAATGGATGCACCAATCAAATTTGAGCAGTTGGCTGGGGTTGCAGAAGATATAAGCGAAGCCATCTTTAGGTTTACTCACTCCATGCAGCGTATTCCATCCTGCGAGGGTGTCGGCAAGGTTCAGCCAGAGAGAACCAACAGACTGTTAACGTCATGTCTATGTCCTGGATAGACAATGAAAATAATCCACAGCTATTTTCTCCAGTTCCCTGAAATCGTTTCAGGGAACCAATCGTAAGTGTCATCACCATGATTCGAGATGATGTGAATCTGACCCTAATCTTCCAGTAGAAGTGCGACCAAAGGAATGCAAGACCATAAAGTTTTACTTGCAATTAAGATCTAGAAAGAGTGACTGATATACACATTTGTAAATTGTAATTGATGTGTCTGGATGAGGCTGGGGATTGCCAGCCCATCCTAGAACAGATCTAGATCCATCTTAACTACGTCAGTGTGTCTTGACGGTTTGATCCTTTATAAACAGTTAAATGAGTTAATATTGTCGTCTGAGACATAAGAATATTATTTGTGAGATAGTAGGCAGTCTATATTTCTGAAGATAAATAATTACTAAGTAAACTGTGAATGAATCAGAATGATATAGAGTTTCAAATCTTTTAAGAATCTAGAGGAGATTTATAGTTATGTATTTTAGTATTGTCATTTGATGCTGCTGATGTTGTCTTTTAATATGTAAACGATAGACGAAATTGTTAGGTATTTAGGTAATAAATTTGTGGCCCTACAAGGTCCTTGATATAACTTACTCGAAATTGTTATTAGTGTATGTGGCATGGTATGGCAGAGTAATTTCTAAAACCTCTCGATAATTATTAAAAATGCAGTCGAACACCTAAATTCCATAATTTAGTAATCCCCATCTGTAACACCCTTCCTTGAACTCGTAACCCTCGAGGACCCACCTCGTAACAAGGAAAATGTACCGGTCTATCTTAGGGAGGCAGTGGAAAGATAGATCGGATCTACTTTTTCTGTGACTGTTGCAATTCACAGCTGAACACCGAGTCCAATGACATTGTGAATTTCTAGATATTTCGGGTTATATTGTTATAGTAAGCACGTTCCTGCAATGAAAACCCTATGACATCCCTCTCCTTGGTTACCAATCTACAACGCTTGCTCGGGCCACTCCCGTTAATACCCGATATCGTATTCGGAGGCAAGTGAAACATTTTGTTATTTCTACGATCTTTGATAAAACCAACGCGGCAGGAGGGCCGTGCCACACAAGCAAACTCGAGAAGGAAAATGAAAACATTCACGGGGTGGTCGATGAAGCGTGCCTTTTTACATTTTTTATTTATTAACACATAGCTCCAAAGATGATCTCACGTGAAGAAAACAAACTCCCTGCTCTTTAGGCAACGCTGCCAAAACCGGATCCACCACCACGAGAGTAAAAATCTTTTCTCGAGGGCTGCTTGTTAGCCCCCCCCCCCCCATTTGAAGCCCCCACTCACAGAATTATGGTTTAATGGTTCAAGATTATGTTGGAAACGAATCTGACAGCACGCGAATTTTGATCTGGAGAATGGAAGAAGATTAAAGTTCATACATTCTTAATTAATGGCCCATGCAGTGTTGGCCAAAACCTGTGAAAAAGGATTCTTATTAATTAAATCTAGAAGGTGCATTATGCTCGGAGGGGGAAAGGGGTGGAAATCGCCCCCAATGTATGAAAGCATTATTAGGGTCTGGGGAGCCTACGAGTACTTTTCAATTAATGCAGTGCAGTGGTTCTCAACGTAGGCGGTTTTGAGGGGGGGGGGGCATGAATGGGGGACGATTGGGTGGCAAATACTGATTTGCTCAAATACAAGCTTAAATGGGGTTTATGAGGAGATAAGGCCAGATAAGGGCGGATGGGGGTGTGAAAGAAAATTTGAAGTCTAAGGGGGCGATTGTCTGAAAATGGTTCTGTTGTGGTGAATTAAACTTTTTTTTTTTAAGAGTAAGTGGTTAAGATTATTAGAAACGGCCAAATGGTCTTAGCAAGATGCTAAGTTACTGGAAGTTTGACAAGATCGAGAAGTTATTAGGGACATTTGCCGATTTAATGCCCATAAGCGTGTAGAGGGGAGCAGGGTGGGTTGCCTCTGCTGTAACTGTAAGAACAGCACATATAGATGGGGTGGGAGTAAATTCATTGTCCAACTTGAGCAACCTTACTTTGTGTGGCCCTGACATTGCACCGTGTAAAATTACTGCAAGTGCTCGAGTGCACACATTGTTTTCCTGTTTTTCTCTGTTCTAACATACCTGACTGAATAACATATTAACATATACATGTATTTTGAATTAAAGAAGAGGGAAATTGTACTGACAAATGCCAGCAGAGTTCGACAACTTGATTTTCATGGCGAATAAATTTACACGTGTATACATTCTCATTGGTTTTGATCACGTGTAACTTATTTCATAAAACCGCAATCTGTTTTCCAATGGGCATGAAAGGTAATAAATTTTATTGCCCATTGTTTTTTAAAGTGTGAATCACGCAGTTCCCGACAGTGGGACATGGATGTGCTTCCCCCCCACCCCCTTTTTTTCTCTCTGATTTCAACTGGTATGAATTTTGTTTCTGTTGTTTTTAAAAACTTATTAAAAGCCTAAATTTGCTGAACATGTGTTTTAAAGTCGGGCCTTAGCACCTGTGATAAAATACATGATGCTTTACTTGAGCTGCCTTTTACACTTTACCCAGCTTTATTCTAGGGCAGTGTCTGCTCGACATGCAGATACTCGATTGACTTGAGTAATACAAGTCTCATTAATATCCTTAGTTTTATAAAAATTAATTTTTGAAATTTTGCGTGCTTCTTTTCAATATTCCAGTTCTGTATAGATCTACATTTCAACTGGTGCCTCATTCGAAATAAATAAACAATTATTAAAAAAAAAAAAAAAGTTTAAGAAATGGCCTTCTCATGTGCCCAAAAAGGTCATGGCTATTTTCCATCACACTGATGGACAGAGTGGGCATAGCATGCTATGAATATTGAAATGCCACCGAAGTTAAGTGGGTGTTGTAGAACATCTGTGGGTGGGTGTTTTAAAATGCACACAAAAAAAGGAACAACTGCACACTGAATATTGTCATTATTTATATCAGAGATTTATTGACTTTGAAACAAAGATTACAGAATTTCATGGGTAATAACATGTCATGTATTATTAGTAATACATGATAAATATAACAAATCATAATTACAGTTTAGCCACAAGATTGCATTATTTCACGTGTGGAAAGGATTAAACATAGTGATGAAATGATACAAACCAGATAAATAAACAGTCAATGAAAAATATCACTTTTACCATTACTAAAAATGAGCTTGCTGTTATTTTTAAGCATAAGATTTTGTTAACAATGAAGTTCTTTTTATGAATCTCAGTCAATGTGAAGTAACTAAAGAAATGCATATATCCCCAAAATAAGTTAACTTTATTACAAGGAATCACACTGAATGGTGTAGAGCTCAAGAAAAAAAGGAAAGCAAAAAAATGAATACTCAAGGATCAAAATTGTAATTAGTTTTACAAAAAATAGGAATGGTCAAACGTAACAGGACAATGTGTTCACTACTTTGAGAGAACTATTGAAACATTCTAATGACTTTCGCTCTTCTCTACCGCCATGCAAAATACAGTAATTTCCTCCAATCCCCTAAACAATAATCTAAAGGAATCCAATGGTTTCTAATTCAACAATGGCAATAACCTATGCACTCCTTTAAAAATACATTAATGCAAACTGCCTTCTCTAAATTGATAGAGAGACAATGAATTTTCAAACCAAACCACATCAATATCACAGAGATAAGTGACAGTATCATTTCACTTTTTTCAGATCTTTCACACCAAATTCTTGAAGTCTGGCATAAAGTGGACAATGATCTGAAAAATTCTATTAGGGTCTGATTATAATCTTATTGTTAAGACTTCTTCCTCTCATGACAAGGTCTTATGTGGGTCCCATGCATTCATTTAAGATTTAGATTTATAGAGGCAGATGTTTGCTATTTTCTGCGAACCATTCTGGAACAAACATGTTTGCCACTGATCCATCAATCAAAAACTTTTCTTTCATCAAGTAATAAATAATATACATGTTACCACTTTTACTTGCCATCTGAATTTCAAGCACTGAAGTGCAGGTTAAAGGTATTAAAGTATCTGATGAACACTCTAATTCATGACCCAGATGCGGCCTCCGTCACATTGGATGTACTGGGTCTAGCACTGAAAAACCTGTTTTGACGGGGTCTCCTCCTCTAAATACCTCCTTTGCTTTTTCTTTCACAGTTTCTTTATTACATTTGATCAAGTTTGCTTGTACTACAGGTTTTCTGGATCAAATGTGACAGCAGAAGATTCAAATGTCACAAAGAATAAGTACCACATCGGTGAAAAAGTGCCACAATGCAAATTCAAATGTGATGCACGATTTTAGCGCACCAAAATGCTCTCTGAAGGTTCAACTGATGCATTGCAAGTCCAAATTTGAATGTAATTCCGAATCAAAAGCCAAATATCACACATTGTACAAGTAAAGATAAATAATTATGTCAAGCAAGATGCCTCCAGTATGCTCTAGAATAGGCATAAATGATGAGCAACGAGTTTTTAAAGCTTATCAAAGTGGTGAGGATTACATAGAGCTTGCAAGACTGTTAGGTGTTATCAGATCAACTGCACATCATATTGTAAAGTGGTCTGACAAAATGACAGTATCATCACAAAATCCCGAGGGGGTGGAGGTGGGGAGAATGGCGAATATGAGAATATGACAGTGGAGATGGAGAATACAATTCAACAGACTGATGACTTCACAATTGAAATGATAAACAGAGAGCCAAGGGCTCGGCTATCACACGCGCCTCACGTAAGTCGCACTACGGTGAACCATGCCCTACCACGATTGTTCATTTCACTTAAAAAACTAGAAAACTTGCCTGCTGAAAGGAATTCTGAACAAACAAAAAATCTTTGCCTTGCACAAGCGACTTGGCTTATGCAGAATGTGCAGATGGAGGATTTTATTTTTGTTGATGAAGCAGGCATCAATCTCTGGACCAAACGAACACTGGGATGCGCTCAACGTGGAGCAAGAGTGATTCGTGTTGTTCAAAGATGATATGGTCTAAATTTTAACTATGACATTTGCTGTCAGCAGCACCAGTGGCCTGATCTACCACCAACTCTCTGAAGATGGAATAACAATCAATCATTTGAATGCATTCCTTGAGGCAGCTGCTGGATTATATGCAATGAATTCAGCCTACTTCATCATTGACAATGCACCTGCACACAGACAGACAGGCCAGAAATGCCCAGCTGCCAGAGAACTTCTCTGTCAGATACCTCTCTCAATATTCTCCTTTTTTAAACATTTGTGAGAATGTCTTTAGTTCTTGGAAGGGTACCATCCTTGCGCTTGCTGCTTTCACATTTGGAATTGCAGTTGATATTTGAACTTGCAATGTGTGGCTTGATAGCTCTGTTACATATAGCGCTTGCTATACATATACATGTACATGTATTTGATCCGGAAAACCAAGTTACAACTGACTAATATTCGTTCAATAAAATGCAAAATATCCAAGCATATCAATGTTGTTTCTTCTAAATTGACACCAATACCCTTGGGTTCACTTTATCACTAAGCAACCTGAAATATCCATGCAAAGTGTAAAAAATCCTTTTGAGTGTAGACGCTCCACAGTGACAATAATCAGAAAGCAATTTCAAAAAGTTAAGGACATGATGACATCTGTAGTTTACCAGCAAGGTTTTAAGAGAGGTAAGAATGACCCCACAATCTCATGTTGATGGCACCCCAAAACCTGCAATATTTTCACACAATACATTTCCACAACATCAGAGTGATCATATATGATGAGTGTACACCCAATGGATGAAATTTCAATGTGAAACAACTGATATTTTGCTCTCCCGGGAAAGTTAGCATTACTTACATTAACAAGAATAATTTGCCACTGTTTGAGTTTCTGCTTGTTTTGCCTTTTATGGAAAACCTAATGGTGGATTTAATGGCTACTGGGTTTCTACTGCATGCTGATTTTCAAGTCAGGGCTTTTTTTATATATAATTATGTCTTTACATCTCTCAATACAGAATAAAAACATGAAAAACTATAGTTTAAATTTTCATCTGACAAGAATGGACATCAGTTCAAGCCTAACTGAAAACTCAGCTGTTCAAATTATCTGCAATAACATTATAGCTCATATGATAAAATAAGAAAGCCATGCAAACTGATAAAAATCTTGCTATAACTGATTGATTTTGTTAATTTCCTCTATCTGTCAGTCACACACGGTGGTGAAGAACCGCAATGTGTAGTTCTTGTAACACTTTTCAGGGAATCGTTGAATTTAGTGCAAATAACATTACATACCACCACCTATGAGGAAGTACATAATAAATGTGTTTCTGAATACCCAAATTTGAAGTATAAAAAAAAAAAGAAGGCAAGGAGCACAAATTATGCATTTACCTCTGACAGATTCAATATAAAATTGAAAGTTTCTCACACTGAAAAGAGGATCTCCTATAAAATTACCCAAAACCCCTTGTGCTTGTTAAAAAAAACACTTTCAACTTCAACGACTATGTCTTGTTCAGAAACATGTGCAGGAAATCATTGTTTGTAAACAAGAATTTCATCAAACAGTAATCATAACAGCATATTTTCAGCACCCTGGTACACACATATTTCACATTCATAAATCTAACCAATTCGTACGATGTCTACATTTCCCCCACAAGTTGTGTTTCAGTGCATGCTATTGTGCTTTCTTTTTTTTCCACACAATTTTCTAAAGCCTTGCATCTCTGGTATATATATTAAAAAAAAAGATAACAAACCATGTCGACGGTGAAACTTGCAAAATGTGCAAGTCCAAAAGTAGGTCAACTCTGATTTTTTGCTAAATGACACCATATGATGATTGTGCACCATCTTCATCAATATTCTATAATAAAATACCAAATAGAAACCCTTGTATCAGTCACATGTGCAAACCTTTTCACCTGAATGGTTCTCAGGCTGTATTTGAACAGCCAAGTAGTTTTTTTTGCGATTTTCTCAAAACAATGGAATTTGGATTTACACGGTTTGCAAGTTTCACCGTCGATGTACAAATTCACACATCAGCACCAATATAAATCACATCTCATGTGTGATTCTGAAACAATTTCCAATCTGATTGGAGCAAGTCATTTTTGCACTGGTAATCAAAGTGCACATCATTATCTCCTTTTCTTGCATCCACCCTGCCCTTAAAAAAAAAAAAAAAGGTTGGTATACACTCTTAACATCAGTCTGAGACACAGGTCTTCTTTACATGTCACAATGGCTTTTCTACTTCAATGCAACACTTAAGACATCAGAAAATTTTAATGATTATGAGTAGGGAACAAGACTTCGCTGATGTAGTTTCAATGCCGTGAAAATTATTCTCACTTTCTCCATGAATTCTGTGGATCTCCTAAGAATTATATTATTAATATGTACTATAACACATCATTTTCCATGCTCCTAATATTAGCTGAACATTTCTGGGTTCTAGAGGATTTACATAGAATGTACAATTCTAAACAAACATTGTGTGAAAAGGTACAATTAATTAAAACAAAAGACTACACACATATATATTTGGATTAGGAGCCAATGATGTGATGTATTCCTAGTCAATATTCACTGAGATAAAATTTTAATCATTACAATAAAGTGAAAACAAACTGGGAAATCAGTGTAAATCTCTGCTACCATTTCCCTTAAAATGGATCGAACCAAGAGCATGACCTCATAGCATGTTATTTCTGCGATGCAAAGCATCCACAACATTCATCAATTTCTTCATCATACAGTAGAAATACCAAATTTCTTTCCTCAAACATACTATTTTTTTTTCAAATGTATCAGTTTTCATCAGCAAATGGTCAGCATTTTGTAATGCAAACTAAAAGACAGGCTCTTACTTAAAAAGATACCACGGCAAAATAGCCTGTACATGATCATCACAGGAACAACAGAAGATATGGTATTGAACCGAGTAATAAGTATTTGCATAGTTTCAGTGGTTTTGTCTTAATGATCTTCCAACAACTGAACTGGAGCACTTTTCTAACTTGACCAGAATTGTGGCCATAAAGCCAAGCACAAAAAGACCTCCACTGATTGATACAAAAACAAAATGTGCCTGGCCATAGCATTCACTTCCATTATTCAACCCATTTTCCAAAAGAAAACAGAATCAGAAATATGGATATTTTCACCAGCCCAGCATACTCCACATTCCATGTGCTTCATACAGAATAGTAAGGCAACAAAAAAAAAACAACAAACAAACAAACAAAATACATCCAAGAGGATGAAATAATGACTGTAGTTACATAAATTTCATGGGAAGTGCATAACTAATTTTGATATTTCAGTATGACTACAATGTGTTTGAAATGGACACTAGGAAACACTGGAGATTAATGTTAACTTCTCATGTGAGAGTGTGACTAGTTATCAAGCACGCCTAACTTTCAATTTATAGATTAAGTGCAACATGTTCTCCTGAGCTGGAAATACACATGTCCAGGAGTGGCACAGAAGCAGGAGAAATTACTAACATATTAATGCCTTTGTCTGAGTCCATTTATATGACAGAGCATCTCACTGTTTTATGGCTGATCTGTGGTACTGTTGCCAATTTTGTTCATTCAAAGGTCGGTCATTTTTGCCAGCGCTAGACATGTGCTGAAGGAAGCGGCTATGTTTTGCAGAGTGAGGGTGTAATGTACTATGTCAGTGAATATATCAATATGTGTAAATTAAAACAATATAGCTGTCAGAAAGAACATTTTGGTTTGATTATTGGCATACTGCTGCATGGATGAATCAAAGCAAATGAGACAAACTGCCCTGCCAGGCTAAATCATTTAACCGGATTAATTTTGTCAACCTACCACTCTGTACCCTAGTATATCGCAGAGATGCCACCCTATGAAAACAAAAATCTAAATCAAGCCAAGAAAAAATGTGAATCTGGTGGAAAAAATCTGAATCGCTGTGAAGGACTATGAAAATTAAAATTGTGCCTATACTAAACCTACATTTTCATTTTTGGCCACACAGAAATAAGCTGAAAATCATCTTAAAAAACTTAGGCTTACACTATTTTCAGTTCAATTCAACCTTATCTTATTATCAGCTCATTGTATTGGCCTTGGTCAAAACTGAAAAGAGCCCTGGTCAGAGATGCACTGTAGAAAACTTGATCTTTGCCCTGGAGCTGTGTTTTAGCCACATTTTCAGACAGAAGCTGTCCTGACATGCTGGATATTTGATTGTGACGATGCACAAATGCTCTGCATAATATTTGCCCATTATGTGCTGTTTGAGTGTTTTCACACTCTCATATTATAATTTGGCAATTTGTGCCCATGGAATATCGACCTTCTCCACAACTTAGACTCGAGAAATCTAGATCTAGGTAGTTACAGCTGACTGTCCTTCCATAACAACAGCTGACTGCAAATCAGGCTAGATCATTCAGATGATTTCTCCTTCAGTCATATAGTTGCCGCCGAATATATCACTTCTACACTCAGATGATATCCAGCTAGGTTTAAAATTGACGAAATAGATATAGATCTAGCTAGGTTTAGAACGGATTCCCCCTTCCCTCACAGTCGCTGCCAGATATATCACTTTTAGGTCAAGAGATCCAGCCAGGTTTGGAATCGCTGCCATATGAAAGTGTACAAAGAATGTAAACAATGCTCGTAGCATGTGAACAAATTGCTAAATGGTGCAAAAGAAGCAGTAAGGAAGTGGGACTAACTTCCAGTTTATTCCTAAAATGGTCGTGATATTCTGATTCAGTGCATTTTGTAAAAGTTACACTTACAAACTTGAATCTGGAAGACACAAAAAACACAAAAATAATGCCGATTGCAGAAAGTAACGAAAATCGGCATTCCGGCATCACGCTCCTTTTTCAAGAAAAATCAGAATGATTCCAATCAAATTGGAATGGGTGGCATCTGTGATACCGCTGCCACAATTTTTACCTGACAATATGGACTTTCGGCTTTATTATGCCATTTTCATGCCGATCTATCTTTTTATTTGCTTTGTTTTTTTTTAAAATCTAAATATGAATATAACAGTAATTTCTTCACATATCAGCATCTAAGATACAACTAAAGTCTTCTTTGAAAAAGCCCAATGCTACTGCTGGAGTAGTAATATTTATCTTGCCAATAATTGTATAGCAAGAACACATGCACACACGATGATGTTAAGTATCACTTTTAAGAAATACCTGGAATTAAATGCTTCGTTAAAGAGGAAAAAAAAAAAAGCACCTACAACAGATGCAGTGCAAAGAAAATAAAACTCACAAGTATGCTGGTTCACTGCAGCTGTGATGAGGTATAGAATGATAAGCCATTACAGCTGCACAGCAGGTTTTTATCCACAAAACTATCACAGCCTAGAAAGGTTAGATATCTCCAATGTTCACACATGAACAAAGCATGTAGTGTGATGTAGAAGGATCAAGTATCACTAATGTTCACACATGAACAAGAAGAAAAATCTAAAGGGGTTGGACACCTCCAATGTTCACAGATGGACATAAAGACATACCTACACATGTCATAAACCTCCAGTCGTCACACACAAACATTTATCTGCACAGGTTAGATATCTCTGATATTCACAAATGGACGAAACACCTGGATAAGCTTGATATCTCCAAAGTTCATACAAGAACATATACAAACAGCCATATTGTCCACCTGTTCCCATTTTCCAACATGGAAGTCAGCAAAAAAAAACAAAAAACGCCCACTGGTTTCTGTTGTTATCAGTGGATATTTGGTTGCTATGCTCTTCTATCATCATACAGAATTATCTGTCACAGAAAAAAAAAAATGGAGGAAAGTAATTATTGACATTATAATTTATGCAAGCAGCAACTTGAACATACATACTGATCAGAAAAAGAGAACAAAAAACAAATTAACAAATCTCCATCTGCTACATTTTTAGCCAAAACAGTTGTACTTTTGACAAGCCAAGCCTGAATTTGATATCGGTTGTGGCATTTCAGTAACAATTCATGGAATTATTGGGTGCCAGTTTTGTGAAACCTGCCTTTTGCTTTCAATGTTCTTTCAGAAAGCAAGATAAGCCATTTTTAACTTCACATTTATTTGTTAAGAACAACAAAAAAAAAATAATAAAATAAATAAATAAAATAAAGTAAAATAAAAATTAATTTAATCAGGAACAGTAGATCTATGAATATTTGATTAGTTAAATAAGATCTTGAAATGTATAATGACTCAGAATCCTTGATACCACTCAATTGCACTGGTCATAGTAATATGATAAAACTGCCTTATTTTCTCCCCTACTTCCTACTGATATGCAGAATGTTTATCATTTACCCTGTGAAGCAAAAGGATTACATATATCATATATGAAAATGCTTTTCGCATTGAATCGACCATATACACCTGCATTAACAAATTTCATCATAGAAACTATAAAAAAAAAATGGACAAGCGTACCATGATACCACCACCTTGTCTTTTTCGGATCTTTACTGCAAGTTCTCACATAAATGGCATTGTCTGGAGGCAATTTCTGTAGGAAAAAGGAATAACTGTGCAGTATGAATCAATGACACACCCCTGTTAAAACATATTGCACTGTGCACGCAATTCAACAAACTGCCAGCACAGAGTGAATCAGTCCTATAAGCTGATCTAACAGAGAGTAAAATTGTTAGCAATTTAAAGACTGCATTTTTGTTCCAAAGAAACCGGTAGCACAGTGCAATAATAAAAGCAAAAGAGAAATTTTCACATCTCATCCAAAGTCACTTCAGAATGAAAACCAGATGTGCAAAAAAAAAAAAAAACCATGCAAATAAAAAATATGTTGTGCTTCTAAATCTCTGTGAAATATAATCACAATCTGTGTCATGCAATTTAGCTTGTCAAACATGAACTGCTTTTCTCATTTATAATTTACTGTTCATAACATACTTCACTTTCTGCTGTCTTACATAATTTGAATGAAACGGGGAAAAAAAAAAAAGTTAAATTCGACATTTAAAAAAACAAAAACGTATGATTCTTAAAACTCATGAAGATGGTAAGCCATCATCTCAGGTACAAAAAGCAAGCCTCCTCATCATTTCATACCCAAATTAAGTCATACAATAGTACAACTAATGGCCAAAGGTGCCATATCATGTAAGTCTGAGACTAACCTTCTCTTTACAACTTGACAACATACTGACAATACTGAGGCAGACAGACTGGACAGACAAGGCAGGTGACCAGTCCTCGGTCAGAATAGAAAGACATATATGACCATTGCTGTAGATATGTGGGTGAATTGGAATGTTGGGACCAATAAACATCACCTGGGGATATAAATCATATATTCATATATCAGGGATGTAAATGGCCTCCTCAAAAATTCTCTGAAACTAACGTGGTGTTCTTTTAAACCAGTTCTGACACTGCGGCGCGCAGGCTATTTGTCTAACTCTAATGAACTATGATGGAAAACATTTAAAGTAACATACATTTTGGGCTTTGATTATTAAGTCCATGATAGAACACACAGCACAGGTGCTGAGTTTATCAGTTTACTGTGCATTTGTAGTTGGCTCGTGGGTGGTTCTATGGTGAGACAGGTTTGAGTTCGCAAATAATGACTCTTGGATGTTTCTTTGGTGAGACAAAGTTGATTTAGTAGATAATTTATGGATGGCTTTATGCTGAGAGTAGAGACAGAGTTGACTTTGCCAATAGCTATTGTATGCCTGTGTATGGCTCTCAACTGAGATAGAGATGTCTTTGAAGATGGCCCATGGGTGGTTTATGATGAGACAAGAGTTGAATTTTTGGAAGTAGATTTTGGATTTTAGATCTAGAACTGAAGCCAGTTCACAAGCCATTCCATATTGTTCTTACAGATCTAGTTCTATAACTTTTTCTATTGTTTTACCACCTCACGGGCTCTAGATTCCGATTTCTAACGTCTTCCTAATGTTGCTGAAACATGTGTATGCCTTAGCCCAGGCCTAGTTTATCCGTGATCGCCAATTACTTTCAAAGATTCTAAAAGTCTGCCAACCTAGATCTACCACCACCAAAGATGATTGTAAGCTATGTAAAATTGAAAAAAAACAACAAAAACATAACAGTGAAATAAAATGAAACCAATTCACAAAAATGTGTCCACTATTCTTACTCAATGACCGCCATCGTTTACGATACAATAAAAATCAATGTGTGGCCTACACGTGCTTACGTACTCGAGCTCGCATGAACGGCCGAAGCGTGGGGACACGGGCGAAGGTGTATCACTGTATGCCGTGACAACTTATTACACAACATTACTAATGCCCCGTTGAGCGGGGGGGGGGGGGGGGGCACGGCGAAGGTTATCGCCAGTACAGCAGAACACGGTAGGGTAGAGCTGTCGCGTTTATGGTTGTGCCCGTTGAATCGCTAGGTCCGGCGCTATTACTATTAGCGGTAGCTATGGGAACGAATCAACGCTCGTAATAGAATTTCGCTCTCGTCTATTTAAAAAAAATAAAAAAATCGGAACTAGAACGAAATTCTCGGATTTCCGAGGATTCTCGGAAGATTTACATCCCTGACACAAGTAATAACTAACAATATTTCACATTATACAAGAATCTTAAATATTTGCTTTGAGGGATCAATGAATGCAGCCTATTTTCACAGAATTGAAACACTTCAAAATTAATTCCAAAGACATCTTACAATTATGTGACGTTCAATTATTACCAGTATCAAACTTTGTACAGTGGTCACCACCTAACAGCATGGTACCCGGGAGACAGTGTTTAGTGTGCTGTTAGGCATACCGTATAGGGGAGGGAACCATGCAGGCATGTGTACTGTGTAATTAACACGCTTACTTGCGGTAAATTAAGGCCTAATCATGACACAATTGGAAAGAATCCGACCAATCGAATGCCAAAGCCGATCAGATGCAAAAACCAATCAAGTGCGACGAATGTTTTTTCTGTTCTTTCCTATCCGCCCACTCAAACCTTTGTAACTGATTTGGGCGGTCACAAACCTTCTGTTGTTCCCACCCCCTCCCATACAGTCAGTTTGATCTACATGCGCAACTGATCAAAGCAGCGCCCCCGCCATGTGTCCATTGTAAAGAGCGCGTGTCTCTCTGGCAAGAGATTATGGCGGTCCCATACACTCTGTTGACTCCAACCCCACCCTCACATGCCAAATTGATCTACCTATATGTAACTGGTTAAAGTAGCGGCGCTTTCACTGGTTCATTGCAAATAGCGCCTGCTTGTCTGGTGGTCAAGTACACGTAATACACTTCGTTTGTAAAAATTTTTCATCTCTCTGATATGAAAAAAGCGTGCTCTTAGGTGAGTGATACTTAAATAAGCATGCTGTTAGAGGGGACCTTTTATATAGAAAAAATTATGTTTTTTTTAAAGAGCGTGCTGTTAGAAGGATCGTGCTGATAGCCGGCGTGCTGTAAGGCGGTGACCACTGTATTTTCAATCTCATCTATAGACTTTCATCCATCAAGCAAGCTACAGACTTTCGCTGATTTTTTTCAATAAGATTTCAAATAACTGAAAATCAATGGTGCCAACCTGAGGTGAATCAAAAGGATATCTTGAAGTAAATTTAAAGCTCAGCTGAAATCTTTCTCCTTCATACAATGTGCCAGGTGCACCTTCGATGTCAACCACCCATCTGAAAAAGATAAAATTAAACATTCATTATTATGATGTCAAGGTGGAAAAAGTAGGATTCTAGGTCATTACATTCCTTATCAATAACCCTTCACAACCAAATGCTTTTTATTATGAATGACTGACGTGAACAAATTTTCATGCATTAATAATACCATTTATTTATACTGTTTACATTCACCCTTGCTAAATACCCTTGTTTTCATACTCACTCTGAAAGACTTGAACTCAGACTGTCTGTATTTACACTTACTCCAGCAGGAGGATCTTTTGTCATTGCCTGAAGCTCCTTCTGTAACCGTTTCTGCAAACACAAAGTGCATAAATTGTAAAGAGAAATAACACAATTTGCTAATAAATAGGCACCAATAATTCATATACATGAGCAATTGTTGAGGGGGAAAAAGGGGAGGGGGAAGGGAGGAGAGACGACGACAAAACAGGATGGAGACTTCAGGGGCTGATGTGTGAGGCATCCTCTATAATCACCCATAGATGGTTTACAATACCCATATCACTTTTTTTAAAATCAGCCTCTACCACGAAATGATGGGCTACGGTGTGTGTGTGTGTATGAGTCAGCCTTGAGAATCACTTTCTGTTGTTTAAAAAAGATTTCACTGAATATGCCAACACATGTATTTTAAGATGATATCTAAATTCAGGCCACCTCAATTTATGATACAACAATTTATTATGAGCTCATGTAACTGTGAAGATAGCAGTCATAATCAAATATTGCTGATGATGACTATGTCACAATGAAGCTGTACATTTAATGCATTGCCCTGGATTGGAAATCTGCTGAATTCACAAAGAGTGTAAATTTGCAGCAACATAAAAAAAATGAAAGTTTAACTTGGATATTACCCTTGGTTGCCGCTTTCATCCTACCCTGAGGAAATCAAAACTTCTTTCTTTCCCCGCCATGTCAAATTCCTAAGTTACCAGAAAACTAAAAGAGTTTTCCTTTCCTCTTTGCACTTTGTTTGATATCAGTCCAATTTAATCACTGGACCAAGATACATTCAATGACGTTCAGATCTGGGATTCGTGACTTGTCACTCTGAAGCTGAAGTTCACTTTGAAACTAAGCACCATTTAATTTTTCAGCTGGGCACTATGGGTCCCCATAGCATTAATGTACAAGACTACTTTGGATAATTCTGCAAAAATCAAAATTTCTTTTTTTCTTTTTTTTTAATTTGCTTCCTTTTTCTTTTTGTACAGCTCTCCAAGTTGCACACCACTGCCATGCTTGTCTAGTGCCTAGTGGATTTAAGCACAATGCAGCACTGAGTTCATTTGGTAACTAATAATATCATGCACTGTTTCCAGACCTGACTAGGATTACAGCATCAAGGTGAATGGGCCTTTTTCCATGTGGAGGGATTCATGACAAATTAATTGGCTGTTTTTTAAGAGATTTAAACAACTTTTAAAAAAATTCTGTTTCAACTATATGAGCAACATTTTTTTCTTGCCTGACGACGGTCCTTGCAGACTGAGAGCCTGTGCTGTTTTTCCATTTTATTTCTGATATTTGTGACATTTCTTTGTTTCATACACCGGGCTTTGAACATACAAGCTTTTCTTCTTTTTTTGCCTTGTTTTAACTCTGGAAATGCATTTATAATTTAATTATAAACCTAATTACTGATATCTATACATGTACTAGCTTTAATTCAGAAAGTGTAATTAAATAACAGATCTAGATATTATATCTAAATTGGTGATCTGATCTATAAGAGCAGTTATTCACCAAAACAACTGAACAAAAAGGCCCAAAAAATCTCACTGTGAATCAAGTGCAGCAAGCAACCATAGGTCTGAAAGGTGAAGTCAGTGGGCAACTGAGCAAGATCACATCAAAATGCATGTGATTGCTAAATGGTACTTTAGAGTTTCAAGAGAAGTTCTGTCAAAACCTCAAAAGCCAATTTGATCCCTCATCTTCTTGTACCTCCTATATCAAGGATTAGCAGATACATTTGGTAAGGCCTAGACCACATTTCCATAGATACCAAACTGGTAACTTGACTTGTGCTACTTCAAAGTGCAAGAGTGGTATAAAAATCTGATTAAAGTTCAGTGCCAGATGGTTGGCTGCAAATTGTGGTTATTTTCAAGAAACTGCCAAAGCAATACAGATGACTGAGGATCTTTGCCAAACCCAGATTATTGCGGATCCGAGGAACTCTGACAGCCCTGACTATTACAATATTTCACAGAAACGTGTTGTTGGTTTGCTTTTTAAAAAAATATTACAACATGCCACACAACAGTTTAGAATTCCACTGCAAATTTGGGGAAGAATTCCATACGTCCCCATCACCTGGTCAATCACTATATCTAACCCTAAACCTATTCCTATTCCTGTCTTAATCCCTACCCAGATTCCTTACTTTTCAACCAGAAACAAAACGAAAATATTGGGACCAGACTGTTAAGAATTGTAAGAGTTCAAAGTGCTCCAGACATGCGGAACTCTTTCTTTACTTCATTTTGTGATGTTATTCAACTAACTGCTACTAATAAAGACTTCCATCCAAATTTCTCCAACTAACACAGCATGATTGTGGTGTCCTTTTTAGCTGACATATTAATATTATATCATAATCAACATTTTACAAATTATTTGCACAGCTGGAGCCTATATATCCTTTCTAAAACTCCTTTTCAGTTCTCAGAGGATTCCAGCTGTTTTGCCAGACTTCTGTGCTCTTCTAACAACATGGTCTAGATCTCAAGTGATGTGGATCATTAACCCTCTTGCTGCGATAGGCATACCATTACAATGCCTGGTTCCCTAGTGTCCGCTGTGCTCAGAGTGAAATTATGGGTGATCAAGAAGACCTGTGTTGGGCATAAGGCTTGAGTTCATGACTCAGGTCACTGTCCTTTTTGAGATGTTACTACTGTCTTATTACTCAATTTACCTCTTCTAAATCAAATTGGCATCAATTAGATCTTATTCTCTCAAGGAGGAAGAGTTTGGGCTGTATAAAAATAACTCGTTCCCTCCACAGTGCTGACTGTGACACCGACCATGCACTGGTAGTCAGCAAAATCAAAATTTCGGCCAAGAAAATATACAGATCAAAAGCCCCTTCAATCCCTAAGATCAATGTAACAGCAATCAGAGATGAATCAAATAGAGAGTCATTTGAAAAGTTATTTGCTGAAAGCATGGATAATGTCACCCAATGTGACTCGGTAGATGAAACATGGAACACTCTCAGTTCAAAAATTCATGACTGTGCCATCAAGTCTTTTGGACAGCATAAAGTTTCAAACAACGACTGGGTAGCCCAGAACAGCGAAATTCTCCTACCTCTCATTGAGCAAAAGAAATCTGCTTTCAATGAGTATAACAAAAATTGCAATCAGAGTACAAAAACTTGTTTGAAAAATGCAAAAGCTAAACTTCAGCTGGAGGTAAGACGTTGCGCCAACAAATACTGGACAGACTTGTGTAACAGCATACAAGAGGCAAATGAAAAGGGAGATATGAAAACCGCCTTTAGTCAGATGAAAGTAGCTCTTGGGCCAATCATCACCAAAAGCGCCCCACTTAAGTCTGTAAATGGTGAACCCATCACAGATAAAAATGAACAACTGAATAGGTGGGTAGAGCATTACTCTCTGTTGTATTCAACTGAGAAAAATATTCCACCAGATTTTGAGGAACACCTCCAAAAACTGCCAATAATGGCCGAACTTGACGCTGAACCTTCCTTAGTCGAGCTTTCCAATGCAATCGACCACCTGTCTGCTGGAAAAGCCACAGGAAGTGACAACATTCCTGCAGAGGTATTAAAAGACCTAAAAGGCCCACTATTACCACACCTGTATAATCTGTTACTGCAGTGTTGGAAAGAAGGCGTGATACCACATGATATGAGAGACGCCAAAATTGTCACACTTTACAAGAACAAAGGAGACAAAGGCGACTGCAACAACTATCGAGGCATATCCCTCCTCAGCATTACTGGAAAGGCTTTTGCTCGCGTCATCCTCTGCCGCCTTCAACAACTGGCGGAAAAAGTCTTACCAGAAACACAATGTGGCTTTCGAAGCAAACGATCAACTATTGACATGATATTTGCACTTCGGCAAATCCAAGAAAAATGTAAAGAACAAAACAGGCCGCTTATAACATGCTTTGTGGACCTAACAAAGGCTTTCGACACCGTAAGCCGATCTGGCCTGTATGCAGTCCTTAAATCCATAGGCTGTCCACCAACATTGCTAAAACTTATTGCATCCTTCCACACTGACATGAGGGCATGTGTCAACTTTGAGGGCTGCACATCCAATTCATTTGCTGTAAACAGCGGTGTGAAGCAGGGATGTGTTCTTGCTCCTACCTTATTTGGTATATATTTTGCAGCCCTACTCAAGAATGCCTTTGGTCAATGTTCAGGTGGAGTACTTATTAACACCAGAGTGGACGGCTCCATTTTTAATGTTGCCAGACTAAAAGCAAAATCTCGTACAGAGCATATTATGTTACAAGAGCTCCTCTTCGCAGATGATGCTGCAATCGTGGCCCACGATGAAACCACGCTCCAGGCTCTCATCAATAGCCTTGCCAAAGCCTGTGACAAATTCATGCTAAAGATCAGTGTCTCAAAAACTGTAGTTTTGACACAAGGCTTGAGAAACCCCAACCCAATCATGCTGAATGGCTCTCCTCTGGAGCAAGTGGGAAAATTCTGCTACCTAGGCTCAACCATCAGTGGTAGCACAGACATAACAACTGAAATAAATGCCAGAATAGGAAAGGCGGCCACAGCTTTTGGCAAACTCTCAAAAAGGGTGTGGAACAATAGCAAGCTGACCATCAAAACAAAGGTACTCGTGTACCAAACTTGCGTCCTAAGCACCCTGCTGTATGGCTCAGAGACATGGACCACCTACTCCAAACATGAAAGATCCCTCAACTCCTTCCACCTGCGCTGCCTACGCAAAATTCTCAAGATCAAGTGGCAAGACAGGATCTCAAATATCGAAGTTCTGAGCCGAGCCAACATTCCATCAACTCAGGCTCTCCTAGGCAAAAAAAGACTGCGGTGGCTTGGACATCTCCACCGTATGGAAAATGATCGCATCCCCAGACAAATTCTCTACGGGGAACTTGCTACTGGCAACCGACCCAGAGGTAGGCCACATCTGCGATTCAAGGACACTTGCAAGGTCACGATGAAAGCATTCAACATCGACCCCAATGAATGGGAGAACCTTGCAAATGATCGAAGTAGATGGAGACAAAAATTGCGCAGTGGCACGCTCGCAATAGACTTCAAGGCAAAAGAAACATACCTGACAAAACGACAGAGGCGGAATGAAAACACTCGCCAAAGTGAACCCAAAAGACTGACCTGCAATCACTGCCATCGCACTCTCGGGTCAAACATTGGTAGAATAAGCCACGAGAGAAGCTGTCAGTCAAAGTGAAAGTGAATATTCTAGCTGCTAAAACCGTCTGTAAAGACGCTAAAGGCCATATAAATCAAAGGCATTGTGACAAGAGCATGTTAACCAGTGAACCACTGGTCGGAATCATAAAGACTATGCTTTCAAAGGCTCTCCCCATACTATCAGAAGGCTTAGCATCAACATGCGAACTGTTGCTCAACATATTTGCACTGTAATCACATTTTCTCCTGAACTGACCATCATCTACAGTTGTGTCCAGGGATCATTCAGAACAAAGCTTTAAAATTACATTTACTCTAAACACCAACATTGGCTCATTAGTATGTGCCGCTCTGGATGAAACCATTTGTTAAGGGGTTGGGAGGCATCTGCTCGTTATCATGCTTCATTCTCAAGAACATTATGGCTGTCAGTTTGGTATTATAAGTCAGGTCATTGGTTGGAGACAAAGGTTTCACTGTAATGCAGTGTGATGAGGCATAACACTATAACAGAAATGATTTCATTATGATGGGAGTCCCAGTGTGCCTATCAAAACGAACTAAGCGCATAGTTGTGCTGTGTATATCGGCAAGAAGCATTGACCCAGATGAGATTTCCCATGAATTAGATCACTGACCTGGTCAGCAGACTTTACTCACTATGCCCTACCTCGCAGTTAAAACTCTGAATGTGAAGGTAGGTGTTCTATTATTTATAGAAGTGACTATCCGCTGATATTGACGGATAAAATTTCGTCTAAGAGTTGTTTTTATATTTGTCAGCATAAATTTTGCATTGTGGACCCCCCTGATTGAACCCTTCTCTGGCCTCTGGAGGAAGCTTTCCTGCTGTTCTGCTTAGTGCATATCTGCCTCACAGGCTGCACATGCACTAAGACATTAGCACGCTACACATGCATTGAAAACAATGGCATCATTTGATGTTGGAGAGACTTTTTGGTCGTTTGCTAATTTCCAGAAAAAGTTACCATTTATTTTTTTTGTAATATATATATTGATGGAACTGCAAAATCTCCTTTAAAAGCAAATGGAAAGTCTTTGACCAGTAGGATAACGTTTCCTTCCTCCTCCAATACACGTGATGTGTACAGCATTTTACGCTGACCCGCTGGTCTGTAGACTACTGCAAGACATACTAGCATGTGTTGGTTAAGGACCATTGGCTAAGTATGAACCATTCTATTGTAATAACACTGCATGTGTCCAAACTACTACTCAGATGCACTGTAAACTTCCTTGAACACAATCCTCCTATTCTTCATAATTACAATTGTACAGTTGCATTCTTTGTTTCCCTTCCAATTTGCTTTGAAGTGTCCCGTTTGTGCCTTCGCCTTTTTTTTTTTGGCCTTGCCCCGACTCACCCCCCAGTGTGAACTACTTTTTTCCTCTGCCATTTAATGCATTCAAACGATTCAACATGGTAAATGATTTTGGCCTGTGGCACTAAATAAGACTGGGACATTGATGCCATGAAGCCACCTAGATTTATAGTGTAATTTTGTCTGAGTGACTATGGTAAAGAGGAAGTTATGTGACCTAGTGCTGTTAAAATAATGAAAGATCCCCCAAAACATATTTAATGCGGACAATACTGGTTATCTCAGTTAGACTTAAAATTTTAGTGGGATTTTAATAAACACATTTCAACTAAGCCTGAAGCCGCAAGGGAACATAAAAATGTGAAAATATAAAATACTGCCATTACTGGTGAATAAACCCAAAATTTATTGGCCAATTCCAATACTATCCAAGAAACCCAGATTCAATGGGCTAACACCAATAATTGGGAAGGACTTGCGAATGCGTTCCATAGCCCGAGTGAAAACAATACATAGAGCTACCCCGGCGGGTTCCCCTGATATGTCAATCTGACTACTGCCCAGACGAACATCGGCCTACGGCCTCGATGATACAAATTGACTAGACCCTCACATCGTTACATATCAATCTGACAATGCCTGGATGCACTTGTCAAGCTATGGAACGCATTCGGAAGTCCTCCCAATAATTGTAAATAAAATCAGTTTTTTAAAGGCCAACAATAACATTACGGAACAAATCCAATACTGGAGGATAAACCCAGGCTGTATCCACCAATAATGTTGGTAGATAAATCCGGACAGTATCGGCCAATAATGTTGGTGGCGGCCCAAGCTGTATCTGCCAATAATGGTGACAGATACATCCAGGTAGTATCTGCAGATAATGTTGGTGGATAAACCTGGGCTGCATCTGCTGATATTATACTCATAATGTTAGCGGATAATGGCTGCCATTATTTACTCAGTTGCATGGCATCTATAGGGTACAAGGTGGAAAATAGCCATATTAACCCTCACCCTGCGAGGGGCGGCAATTGTCGGTGTTTACTCGCAAGCGCTCACGCTGCACGGGCGGCAAAAGTCGCCCAGGTCAAGCTGACCGCGCCACGCGCAAGCCGTATTTTCACGCATCAGGTCACTGACCTTTTTGAGATGTAACCACCGTCTTATTGTTCACTGTATCTCTTCTAAATCAAACGCATTGTGACATGGACATGTTAACCAGTGAACCACTGGTCGGAATCACAAAGACTAAGCTTTCAAAGGCTCTCCCCACACTTTCAAAAGATGTAACATCGACATGCGAACTGTTGCTCAACAAATTTGCAATATTATATCATTTTCTCACAAGATGACCACCATCTGGAGTTGTCTGTATCTAAGAACCAATCAGAAACAAACTCTGAAATAATCTTTGCCCCAAATGCCCACATTGGTTCATTATCAGGATGAAACCATTTATGTTGAGGGCGTGGCTAGTTATCATGCTTCGTTCTCACGAAAACTACAGCTGTCAGTTTGGAATCATAAGTCAGATCATTGGTTAGAAACTGACAGACTAAGGTTTTGCTGGTTAATTCATTATCAAGCGTGATAAGGCATAGCAGCGAATGTTTTCATACCGATCAATAAAAACCGAACCACGTGGACAGCATTCGTGGTCATCGCATAGCGGCATGGGTCAGTGACCCCAGATAAGATTCTCCGTGAGTAAGGTCACTGACCGTGTAGCAGGCTTTACGGGTAGCGCGCGGGGTATGGGTTAATTTTTATTTGTTAGTCCCTGGTTTTAAGAGAAGATGACTTTTATGGATCTGTGAAGAATGGAACACATTATTTTCTGCTGAGCCTGAGCAGGTTTCACAAACGCAATATGATGGTAACCTATAATAATGATCCCCCAATCCACCTAGCCTACCGTTGTTCTCCAACTCACTTTTTCTGCTAGATCTAGACTAGATAGAACCTATTATAGATCTAGATCTAGCAGTTGTCTTAGAATCTTTCGATCTGGAAAGGAAATAGATCTAGACTAGATCTAGACTAGATCTAGATTCTACATTCTTTGAGTTTACCGACTTCGAAACGCACGAAAATTAACACATTTATCGACTTATAAATGTCCAACCGGAGTAAATTTGTTTCATTAAGAGGTTTTGTGGAGGTAAAATTTGATAGCATAATGAAAGTAGATGCTTCTATGGTGCAAGTAATCGACAGCTGAGCAAAGGACTCACTTCCATGGAAGTCATCTTGGCTTATTGCCTTGCCAGGAGCTCATATGTTGTTGCCAACTTTTGGCTTCACAGCCGTTGATAAATTTCATCACTTAGCTGAATAAAAATAAAGTGCTTTGCACAAGTCATTCAGTTGTACCACATGCAGTACAATTGAAAAAAGTTCAATTTACTGGATGAAAGTGATCTATTGTCACACCTCCAAAGTTTTGCTGGTAGAAGGGAGAAAATCATGAAGTTCAGTACAATGACACCATAAATAATTGATAGAAATATTTAAAATAACTATAAGCATTGTTGTTGCACGTTTCAATTTTTATGCTAAACAGAATGGAAGAGTCACCCCACATCAACAAAGACAATAGAATTGGTAGTATCGAGTTTTAATATCTTGAATCCTAATACTATCACATGTGAAAGTAAATCAAACTGGCATGTACACACCGCTCAGTTCCCTGTTGTTTACATGTAGTTTCGAATAAATTAGATAGCAAAAAAACCCTTTTACTGTATATCAGGCCGTTCTATCAAGTGCATGTGAAACTGAGTCTTAGATTTTCAAGTGGCAAAATGACAAAATTAAGTTTCCGTTTAGAGTACTTCGAAAATACGTCTGATTTCACTTTACCACTAGTTGCCAACTATGCTCGACATGGCGCCTGTCAATGTGCGGCTGAATCCCATCGGGATTGTCATTTTTATTGTAGGATTCCTGTTTACTTTGGTGTATTTATTCGGTATGCCCGATCTTTTCAGAAGAGAACAAAGAGTCAGTATGAAAGAGCTTTTAGCTGTCAGTATCGGACTTGCTGAAAGAGGTGGAGTAGTCGTCAAACAAGTTCATAGTAAGCACCAATTAAACGAAGCATCCAAAGGCAAAACGAGAGAGGGCAAAGAGGAGATGCTCACAAATGGAGATCTAGAATCTCACAGGGCCATATTTTACGGCTTTTCAAAGATGTATCCAGCAATTAAGGTATGCAGTTCATTTATATTTTTTGGCAACCATTATGACTATCTGCCAACATTATTGGCGTATAGAAATTAGAACTAGATCTAAATCTAGATCTAGACCCTAGATCTACTGCCTCTGAATGCTCAGTTTTATCTGCCAACATTATCGGCAGATACAGTAGTCTCCGTCTAAGAACTTGCCGCCTTAGAACCCGCTGTTGCCGCGAAACTGAATTTTTTCAGTGTAATTTACATGTGTAAGAATCCGCTTTGAAACAAAAAATCTGCCTAAGAAGCCGGCATTTGACCAAGAGACGAGCACACTTTTACGTAAAATGTCCATGTATTAAACGCAAAATTCTCTTTCAAGTAGACGGGACAGAACAAAGCCACACAGTACAGTGAAAGAGAACAGGTGGAGGGAAAGTAGGGGGAGGCGAACTGTACAACAGGGATGCGGAGTCGGTCGGAAAATTTTCCGACTCCGACTCCAGCCTTTTGAAAATGACCGACTCCGACTCCGACTCCAGCCTTTTCTGAAATGACCGACTCCGACTCCGACTCCGGCCTCTTTCTCTAACCGAACAGTTGATCCTTCATTACTTTTTTCTTAAATAAGAACTTAGGTTGTTGTTGCTGAGATTTAAAAAAAATATTATTATCATCCACATAAGGAAGAAAACATAATGTTTGTCTAATAATATAATCTGATTTAATTTTTAAAAATACATGTATTTTAAACAAAAACTCTGCGAAAATCTAATGTTGGCCGGAGTCGGAGAAAATATTTCCGACTCCGACTCCAGGCTCTTGACAATTTCCGACTCCGACTCCGACTCCTGCTAAAAAGCTTCCGACTCCACGACTCCGACTCCCGACTCCGACTCCACATCCCTGCTGTACAAAGGATGGACTATCATGGAGCCCAGTTACGTCTGTGGCAGTAAAGTGCCAAAATGGCAATACAAAAAACTGGCAAATAAAAAACATTCAACTTCCTTTTTCTAGACTGAAAGGAAGTACACACAACCAAAAACAATGGAGAGACATTCTCAAAAATGAACTATGTAATTTAATAATCTGTGTTCCATCAAGACATCAAGGGTCCCTGCCCTTCGGAGAGACCTTCAAACAGCTTCACAGACAACTTGGAATTAGGAGGTAATCATATTTCCACCTATACTGGTGACCCTGACGTAGAAACGATCTACAAGATTAGACATAACAAATAACAGCACCACGCTAATTTTCACATCATACATCATGACTGATAACGAAGATCAGACTGCTGTTGTACCTACAAATATGGCTACAGTATCAATTAAGCTTCCCCCTTTCTGGACCCAGGATCCAGTAATCTGGTTTGCACAGGTTAAATGTCAGTTTGCGACCAGAAAAATAACACAGGACAAAACAAAATATGACAATGTTGTCGCTTCGCTGCCACCAGAGGTGGCCATGGAGGTACGAGATGTACTCATAGATCCCCCAACAGATTCCCCCTACAAGAAGATCAAAGAAAAATTACTTGCGAGAATGACAGTTTCAGAACAAAGGAGGCTACAAACCTTATTAACAACAGTAGAACTGGGAGACAGAAAACCAACCCAACTCCTCAGAGAAATGGAACGTTTGCTTGGAAAATCCGCTAACAAGATTGACCAAGCGTTGTTGAGGGAACTTTTCTTACAACGGCTACCACAGCCCATACGACTCATTTTGGCATCAACAGGAACAGACGTTTCGTTAAACCCAGGCTAACTTAGCCGACAAAATGATGGAAGTTACTCCACCCGGCGCTGCCATCGAAAACGTTACGACCACGCCTCCAACTTCAACCAGCGCTGCATCAAAGTTTGAAGAGGGAGTCGACCGCCTCACGCAGGCTGTGGAAAGGTTGACCGACAGGGTCGACAGACTGGACAGAGTTCTCCAAAGAAACAAAAGTGGCCGTAGTCATAGTCCAAGAAAGGGGTCTAATCGATCATATGACAGATCCTCCAGCAACAAAAGCCACCAAGACGGCGGAGAAAAACCATACAAAGATGGCCTCTGTTATTATCCACCGACATCAGGTACATCAAAGGATCAGACAATAGTGCAGCCGATACAATGTCAAGGTCATTTGTATCTCCACTCACAAAGGATTCAACACTAGATTTCAAAGAAATCGCCAAGGCACAACAAAAGGATCCACAGCTACGGATTATCAGAAACTCTGATTCGTCGTTGAAACTACAAGACATCACAGTGCCAGATGGGACCACTATTACCTGTGATATGCCAAAAGGAACAGCTCGACCTTTCATTCTGGTGGAGCATAGACGACATATTTTTCACACTTTACACTCTCTGTCACACCCTGGCATTCGAGCAACTCAGAAACTGGTCACTTCAAGATACGTCTGGCCCTCGATGAATGTCGATGTATGCAAATGGACTAGATCATGCCCTCAGTGTCAGAAGAACAAAACTCATCGTCACAACTTCACACCATTCCAAACTTTTGAAACGCCAGAAGCCAGATTCAGTCGTGTCCATATTGACCTCGTGGGACCCCTACCAACATCTGACTCTAGTACCTACATGCTGACTTTTATCGACAGATACACAAGATGGCCGGAAGCTTTTCCCATATCGGACATTTCTGCAGAGACCGTTGCAAAAGCTTTTATACAAGGTTGGGTAGCGCGCTTTGGAGTACCCACTATCATTACAACAGACCAAGGCAGACAATTCGAATCAAACCTGTGGACTAATCTAATGAAAATTTTAGGTACTCGACGCACCCGTACATCAAGCTACCATCCGATTGCCAATGGTATCATTGAAAGGTTCCATTGCCACCTAAAGTGCGCCATAAAATGCCATGAAACAGAAGTGGACCGAAGCATTACCCATTGCGCTACTAGGAATTCGCACAACACTAAAAGACGATCTCAACTGTACAGCCGCAGAAATGGTTTATGGATCTACAATCAAAGTTCCAGGAGATTTCATTCACCCTACACAAGAGACAGTTGAGGAACCTACTTCATATGTCAACAGACTGAAACGCCACATGAACAGACTGGTAGCAACGCCAACACGAGTTCAACAGCGTACAAGCCACATAGACAATGGTATCACCAAGGCGACACATGTGTACGTCAGACACGACGTCGTACGCAAGCCCCTACAAGCACCTTACGGCGGTCCCTTGAAGGTTCTTACAAGTGCTTTAAGATTGACCATAATTGAAGACAAGAATATGTGTCCATCGACCGCCTCAAAACTGCCTTCCTGGAACAAGCAACACAAGAAAATCAACAGACAAAGCCCACAACTTGTCAACCTCCTCGACCCTCACGAAAATCAGCAGACAACCAGTTTGCTAGACTGGCAAGTCAACATGACAACACGGTGATACATGAACAGCCTAATGTCACAGAGGACGACATGTCCATTTCCCAAGACATTTACAAGAATTCGTTATTTAGGCTGGTAGCCTAAAAACTAGAGGGGGAGTATTGTGGCAGTAAAGTGCCAAAATGGCAATACAAAAAACTGGCAAATAAAAAACATTCAACTTCCTTTTTTTAGACCGGAAGGAAGTACACACAACCAAAAACAATGGAGAGACATTCTCAAAAATGAACTATGTAATTTAATAATCTGTGTTCCATCAAGACATCAAGGGTCCCTGCCCTTCGGAGAGACCTTCAAACAGCTTCACAGACAACTTGGAATTAGGAGGTAATCATATTTCCACCTATACGTCTTTCATGTGTAAGCAGGCCACTTCTGGACTAAATTAGCTTAGTCATCACTGAACTTCTATTGTTGTCTGACTCCAGGGGCAGAATTTTATATATAGATATATGTTTTTGACCATGTGCTTGGTTTGCACGGCACATGTACTTAGGGCTGATTGTGGTTATTACACAGGGTATCACTGGGCCTCGTGTTGTCTAAAATCGGCATCTGTGATTCACAACTTGATTGTTCCATCTGAATCATTCCATTTGTTACACATCACTGTAAGAAAAGAGCATTCTGCTAGCCATAAGTCGTAACTTTGACCATTCGCAAAAAAAAAAAAAAATTAAAGAAAAAATGTCCAACGCATAATTTTCATTATGATGTCACGACCCAGGTCTGAGCAATCAAGGGGGATAAGCCATGGACACGGGTGGTTATGGGTGGCATTCTTTGGCATCTGCCTAAGTGCCCGGTCCGCCTAAGAACACGCTTTTTCTGTCTCCCGTTGACCGGGTTCTTAGACGGAGACTACTGTACTGCCCTGGTTTATCTGTCAACATTATCAGCGGGTAGGCTACTCAGCCTACTGTCTGGGTTTATCCACCACTATTATTGGCGGATACTGCCCGCATTTATCCCCAAACATTATTGGCAGAGGCTACTGCTTGGGTTAACCGTTAATCCGCCACTATTTACTGGCGGACACAACCTGGGTTTACGCACCAATACTGGATTTATTTCCTATTATAAGATAGAATTTGGTCCAAACTGCCCTGCTGAAGGGGCGAAATCCCGTTTTGGCATAATTTTAGACCAACATTACAAGGTCAAGACTATTACTACTGTGTATTTATGTGAAGCGGCATGTATCCTACATCAAAATAAAGTTCAGTCCTTCCTCTGATGAAAATACTTTCTTTTGTATTGTTTAATGTGTTTAGCGGTGTGTTTTTATAGCTTGAACAGGACATAGTCTTGCCATTTTCGCTCTGAGCTGTGCCTACCGAATTGACCCCCCTCATAACAAAGGGTCGCAAAGCGCCGAGCCGATATAGTGCACATTTTTTAAAATAAATCACAGAGAAAGCCAGATAAATGGCGCTTAAATTAATGTATTTTTCATTGTGTTTTAAGTTGAAATTCCTTTAAAAATCATTTGTTGAAAAGTTTGTAGACGAAGAAAATGGCGGAAACTTTAATAGATCAGGATCAAAATTATACGCAAATAACCTCAGCCTTTGTATGATAAGGGTATGCCAAGATTAGACATGGGGCACATTTTGGTGCTAAGCACCGACTGTTTTTATAGACCCACCCAATGCTTGATTTCGTCACCTTTGTCCGACACTCAGTGCTAAGTCAATGGCGAACACGGTAGACCTCCTTTTCAATTAACCTTTTCTGTACGTCGCTAATTTCCCTGCGGTTCGTACGTCCTGGTAAATTTTGTTACCACACCATCCCGTATAGAGAAAAATGCTTGTTATGCCTATCCGTACGTCCTGGGAACAATTGTTACCAAAGTGAGACAAGTGTAGAATATCATGCTTTCAGTCGGTCTATCCCTCGGATACTGTCCAGTGTCCAATGCAGCTTCCATGGGGACTCAGGGGACTACTTTTTGTCAAAAGAAACATTATGTGGGATGTTTATTCTCTAAATTTATAATATGTGTATCACAGTGGACCGACTACCGTGAATCATTATTAGCCAGGGCGCTAGAATAAGGTGCTTGCCTATAGTTTTCTCTCGGCTTCTACCTGAATGGCAACAAGGTGTGTAATTGTAGTAGATCTATGTAATTACAAAAGGATGATTATACTCTTGTGAATTTCAAACGATGTTCTGTAATGCCTCCCCCCACCTGCAACAATTGGGTACGTTTTATTATCTAAGGCAGCTTTTTGCCAGTACAGGAAAAGCCTCGGAGATGCTTATTTTTTCAATATATATACATGTATGCACTATCTTATTATACCCGGCTGTCATCATGTCCTAATTGTTTTTAAATTTTCTTTTGGGGGGGGGGGGAGGGGGGGGAACATATTAGTAAGTATTGTATTTTGTATTATTTAGTTAGAAATTATGTTTGGGATGAGACCTACCGGTATCGTTGTCATTTGCTCATGAGCACAGCATAGGAAGAAAGCCACATTATTTTTTTCACCTCTAGTTACGTGCACTACCCATCGCACTGCAACAATGAGTCAAGGTCATTTGAACGACACTATTACGGTGTCACCCTACTTTGTTCTCATCGCCCATATTACACATACCATTAATACCAAAGAAATTTGATCTCCTCAAAAGCCATTATTGCTTGCATTTCAGGAGGGTTTGCTGGGTGGGACAGTGGGGTCATGTCTTCAACTTGTGTCCCCCATGTATTTGTTGGGAAACCTGATGATGACGACGCGATTGTTTCACTCTTTACAGTATCTGTTATATGGGAACATTTTTTACCACGACGTACGGACGCGTTGGATTTAGTAAATCTCTTCTTTGCTAGTCTGGTAAGTTTTGTTCCCACAACGTACAGTGAGGGATACCGAAAAGTAAGCGTAAATAAAACCTGCTAAAGCAAACAAACATTCAATTTTATAGCATCAGATGAATCCTCTGATGAAACTTGAAGACTACATGGAGTTTCAGTACAGTGCTATCAATGGTATATTTTATATTGAATTTTAAAGAGGGCTGTGGGAACATTTCTTACCACGACGTACGGAAAAGGTAAAAATAAAAAACAAAACCATTATTTTTGTCTCTTGTAGGAGTTCACACAAAAATGACATCGGATGAAGTTTGATGATAAAAAAAACTAAAATGAGATGCTTGTGTACATTTGTACCCTCGTAAAATATTGAGCGTAATGTACACCTCCGTGAGACTGTCATATGCTCTGTCCCGGCAGCTGATAAGCTGATTCTCTTGGGGGACTTCAATGCTAGGGTTGGCTCCGAAATCTCAGCGTGGCCAAATGTTTTGGGCCCTCATGGAGTTGGTTCATGCAATAACAATGGGTTGCGCTTACTTACTTTGTGCGCTGAATTTGGCCTGTTCATTACCAACACAAATTTTAGTCTCCCCGTGAGAAACAGAACGTCATGGATGCATCCCCGCTCAAAGCATTGGCATCTCATAGACTATGTCATTGTGAGGAAGACTGACAGAAAGGATGTCCTTGTAACAAAGGCGATGTGTGGTGCCGAGTGTGGAACTGACCACAGACTCATTGTTTGCAAGCTCAGACTAACATTGAGGTGCAATAGACGCCCTCAAGGGAAAGCCCCACCTAAACGCCTAAATGTTTCAAAACTCTGCTCAGCTGAGAAACAGAGCGAGCTCTCATCACAACTCTCCTCAAAATTGGATTGCGTGACTTTTGACCCTGAGAACATTGAACAGAGCTGGACTGACCTAAATACGACTGTACACTCTTGCGCCAGCAGCACAGTTGGTTTTCCTGTCCACAAGCACCAGGACTGGTTCAATGATAATGATAATGAAATCAAAGTGCTCATCAAAGAAAAAAATAGTCTCATCCAAGCTCACTGCAGTGACCCCTCTTCCACAGCAAAAGCTGATGCACTGCGTGCATGTAAGGGTGTACTCCAGAAGAAGCTGAGGAAAATGAAAAATGACTGGCTTGAAGAGCGAGTAAGAGAAACTCAGAAATATGCCGACACAAACAACACTAGAAAGTTCTTTGAGAGCCTCTGAGCTGTGTTTGGACCATCCCGCTCTGGCACTACGCCACTTCTTGCGTCAGATGGTTCAACACGCATTGTTGAATTGAATGCCATAATTCAGCGTTGGGCAGAACATTTCGGAGGTGTGCTAAATTGGCCATCAAATATAAATACTGAGTCCATTGACCGCCTCCCTCAGACTCCTATTAATGCAGCTCTTGCCAAGCCATTCACAGCAAATGAGACCCGAACTGCCACAAATCAGATGTCCTTTAACAAATCACCAGGCGTGGATTCAATTCCTGCTAAGGTGTATGCCTTCGGTGGAGAAAAGCTTATTGAAAGGTTGACCGAGTTGTTCAATCATATGTTGAAAGCAGGGAAGCTGCCCGCCCGTGCAGATGCGGGGCTCTCTTGTAGAAGAGGGACAGCAGAGAATACATCTGACGTGATACTGCGTGTCGTAAGAGGCGACTAAAGGTGCAAAGGTCCTGGTCTCCCGAGAAGAGCCAGTTGGCGGTGGGCCAACTACCCACCCTGTAAAAATAAACCAGTTACAGAAACACAAGCAAATACTTCAAATCAGTCTTTTATCTTGGGAGAAGGGGGAGCATCTGCACCTGTAGATTCAATGAAGGACAATGGACAAAGCCGAAAGGACGCCACTGGCCCGACTGCTCCTTCATCAAGCAAGTCACTCCGGATTGCGTCGTGGAATGTCCGCTCCATGTATGAAGCAGGAAAGAGTGCCCAGGTTACAATGGAGATGAGGCGATACAGACTGCACATACTTGGAGTTAGCGAGACCCGCTGGATACAGTCCGGACTGAAACAACTTAATACTGGGGAAAAGATTTTGTATTCTGGAAGGGAGGACAAAAAGCATACAGAAGGAGTAGCGATCATCTTGAGCAAGCACGCCCAGAGGTCACTGAGGGGATGGGAACCCTATGGAAGGAGAATTATATTGGCATCATTTACTACTAAGAACAAGAACATCAACATGAACATTGTGCAGATATACGCCCCAACAAATGAAGCAACCGATGAGGACAAGGACGACTTCTACAACCAGCTTCAGGAAATAGTTGACACATTGCCAAGAAAAGATGTGAACATTATAATGGGAGACGCCAATGCCAAGATAGGACAGGACAATACAGGGTATGAGGACATTATGGGGTGCAATGGTTTAGGACAAATGAATGAGAATGGAGAGCGGTTTGCAAGTTTCTGCGCATTTAACAGCTATGTGATTGGAGGTTCAGTATTCCCACACAAGAGGATCCATAAGGCCACTTGGATTTCACCGGATGGAGTAACTGAAAATCAGATTGACCACTTTTGCATCACCCGACGATTCAGACGCTCACTAGAGGATGTCATAGTACAGAGAGGAGCTGATGTTGGATCTGACCATCACATGCTGCTGGCAAGACTCAAACTCCGCCTCAAGAAACAAGGTACCAGAGCAGGAACAAAGAGGAGAAAGTTTCAAGTGAGCCTTCTGGATGGAGACAAGAAGGAAGAGTTCCAGCTGACACTGAGGAATAGATTCAAACCCCTTGTTGACCTCGAAGAGACAGTAGATTTGGAGACTCACTGGGCTAAGGTAAAAGGAGTATTTACATCGACATGTCAGGATGTTCTTGGGGAAAAGAAAGTGGAACACAAGGAATGGATCAGTCAAAAATCACTGGACTTGATAAGGATAAGAAGAGACCTAAAAGAACGGGTAAATGCAAGTCGTACAAGAAGCTCAAGAGTTGGTAACCAGGAAGAGTACCGAGCATCAGCTAAAGAGGTCAAAAAATCAATTAAAAAAGACAAAGAGGAGTTCATAGGAATGTTAGCAGAGAAAGCAGAGAAGGCAGCAACAGGAGGACACATGAGGATCCTCTACCAGACTACAAAGACTCTTGCTGGAAAATATGGAAAACCTGAAGTTCCTGTCAAGGATTACAACAGGAAGGCTATTTTTGGAAAGGAAGCTCAGGCAAAAAGATGGATAGAACATTTTAACAGCCTCTTGAACAGACCTCCACCAAGCAACCCACCCGACATTCTACCCGCAAGAAATGATTTACCGATCAGTTGCGACCCTCCGACTAAAGCAGAGATTAATGATGCCATAAAGCAGTTAAATCGAGGCAAGGCAGCTGGACCAGACCAGATCCCACCAGAGGCGCTGAAGGCAGATGCTGCTGGGGCTGCAGAGGGTCTGCACTCACTATTCTCGAGGATTTGGATCGGAGGCAAGTTTCCAAAGGATTGGAAGGAAGGACACCTCGTGAAGCTCCCAAAAAAAGGGGACCTCAGCAATTGTAGTAACTACAGAGGAATCACACTTCTCTCCATCCCAGGAAAGGTTTTCAATCGGATTATTCTCAAGCGAATACAGAATGCAACAGACCAAAAACTTCGCGAGGAGCAAGCTGGTTTCAGGAGTAATCGATCAACCACCGACCAGATCGCCACGCTGAGAATCATAGTAGAGCAGTCGCTAGAGTGGAACTCCCAACTGATAGTGAACTTCCTTGACTACGAGAAGGCCTTTGATAGCATCGATAGAGAAACACTGTGGAGAATATTGAGACATTATGGAATCCCAGAGAAGATGGTGAATCTTATCAAGAGCATGTACGAGGGGACAAGTTGCAGAGTCGTACATGATGGTGAGCTTACTGACAGCTTTGATATCAAGACTGGTGTTAGGCAGGGTTGTTTGCTGTCCCCATTTCTGTTTATCCTGGTGATTGATTGGCTTATGAAAGAAACCACCAGTGGAGGAAGAAATGGCATACAATGGACCCCATGGACACAGCTGGACGATCTAGATTTTGCAGATGACTTGGCACTATTGTCGCACACACACGACCATATGCAAGCAAAGACTACAGCTCTAAACAAAATTTCAGAATCTATTGGATTGAGGATACATCCCGCGAAGTCGAAGGTCCTAAAAATTGTTGCACCCCTAAGCGAACAAGTCACAGTAGGAGATCAACCACTGGAAGATGTAGAGTCCTTCTGCTATCTTGGTAGTATCATTGACAATAAGGGAGGAACAGAGGCAGAAGTCAAAGCACGAATTGGAAAGGCACAGGCAGCTTTCACATCCTTAAGCAAGATTTGGAGAACCAAGGATATATCTCTAAAAACAAAGCTGAGGATATTCAACTCGAACGTGAAGTCAGTCCTGTTGTATGGATGTGAGACTTGGAATGCGTCCCAGGCCTGCATAAAGAGAATCCAAGTTTTCATCAACAGATGTTTGAGGAAGCTACTTAAGATCAGATGGACAGACAAGGTCAGCAATGAAATTGTATGGAAAAGAACAAGACAGAACCCAGTCAGAGAGGAAATTGGTAGGAGGCGATGGAGATGGATCGGCCACACTCTCAGGAGGCCAGGAAACAGCATCACGAAGAAGGTATTGGACTGGAATCCCCAGGGCAAGAGATCAAGAGGAAGGCCGCGCGGAACGTGGAGAAGAGCCAGAGAAAATGATGTGCAACGAAGCGGAAAGACTTGGAATAATGTAAAGAGGCTGGCCCATGATAGAGAGGGATGGAAGGTGTTTGTTGGTGGCCTATACCCTGATCCAGGGTGAGAAAGGCAATGATGATGATGATGAGGGAAGCTGCCACAGGACTTCAAAGATGCTTCAATCATCCATCTGTACAAAAACAAAGGGGACAGCCAAGTCTGTGGCAACCATCGGGGAATCTCTCTACTTTCAATTGCTGGCAAAATATTGGCAAGAATGCTTCTGAATCGCCTTCTTGATCACCTCTCGTCAAATGACTTGCTTCCCGAGAGCCAATGTGGCTTTCGTAAAGAGAGGGGAACGGCGGATATGATTTTTGCTGCCAGACAGATTCAGGAAAAATGCATGGAACAAAATAAAGCGCTGTATATCACATTTGTTGACCTCACAAAAGCATTTGACACAGTGTGTCGTGAAGGCCTCTGGAAAATCTTGGCGAAGTTTGGGTGTCCACCCGAATTCATCACAATAGTGTGCCAGTTTCATGATGGCATGCAAGCTGCAGTCAAAAGCAACGGCAGTGTTTCAGAGCCCTTTGCTGTCACAAATGGGGTAAAACAGGGTTGTGTCTTAGCCCCAACTCTGTTCAGCATCATGTTCTCTGCAATGCTACAAGAAGCCTTTATCTCTCCTCCTCAAGGGGTAAGCATCAAGTACCGAACTGATGGCAGTCTATTCAACCTCAGGAGACTTCAGGCAAAAACCAAAACCAAAAGTACTCAAGTCTGTGACCTACTATTTGCTGATGATTGTGCACTTCTGGCACACGATGAGGATAGCATGCAAAACTGTGTTGATAAGTTCTCTAGTGCCTGTGACAACTTTGGCCTCACAATAAGCACAAAGAAGACGGAAGTGCTCCATCAGCCTACTCCAGACGACAAGTATCCTGTGACCCCAAATATCAAAGTCCATGACAGTCTTCTGAAGGTGTCGGAGAACTTCACCTATCTTGGCAGTACACTGTCTTCCGCGGCTCGTGTTGATACTGAAATTCTCTCAAGAATCAGCAAAGCCAGCTCTGCATTTGGCAGGCTTCGAAAGAGAGTATGGGATGTCGCCGGCATTCGCACAGACACTAAGCTGAAAGTGTACAATGCTGTGGTCCTTCCCACCCTACTCTATGGGGCTGAAACCTGGACAGTGTACCAATCGCATGCCAGAAAGCTAAATCACTTTCATCTGGCCTGCCTTAGAAAGATCCTAAGGATCAAATGGCAGGATAAAATTCCAGACACTGAGGTCCTCAATCGTGCCAAGGAATTGAGCATCTTCTGCCACCTGAAAAAAATTCAGCTACGTTGGGCAGGACATGTTGTCAGAATGCCCGACTCCAGACTCCCTAAGCAAATCTTCTTCTCTGGGCTCTCCAATGGAACGAGGAATGTTGGGGCCCCAAAGAGACGTTACAAAGACACTCTCAAGCAATCACTGAAGGCCTTTGCCATTGATGTGAGTGAGTGGGAAAAGCTCTCGCTTGATCGTGCAAATTGGAGGGCGGCCCTTACCAGAGGCAGCAAAGCATGGGAAGCTGACAGAGTCCAGCAGGCTATCAAAAAAAGAGAACGGCGCAAGAAAAGGCCCAGTGGTACTGAACCAACGGAGCACTCTTGTCATTTATGCGGAAGGGTCTGCAGGGCAAAAATAGGACTTATCAGTCACATGAGAAGCCATAAGTCATGAAAGAACAGTCTTTCCATTCTGTCCTCTGTGTCCTTTAGTTCTCTTTATTGTCCATGTGTTGAAATTCTCAACAATTTCTGTTCTTTATTCCTCTGGTGTTGTTAAGGTCATCATCATACCTGATGGACGAACTATTATTATAAAATATTGAGCGTAATGTACACCTCCGTGACTTGGAAACTAAGAATTTTTAATGCCTTGACTCAATAAACCATCATTTTATTGGCAGTCAAAGTTGGACTATAGTGTAATTTGCTAAAGGTAGCAAATTCGAGGTGTTTTTTTGCTTTTGAAAATGCCATGACTTTCAAAGCCTTTAAGCCAGAATAATAAATTTGGTATCAAAATTCTTGGAAAAGCAAACTCCATCAGATTAGACAATAACTGGTGAGAAATGGTAGGAAGTAAAAATCAGTTTGGACATTGTCTGATCTTTGAACTGTCCCACCAGAACTGAAAATTGATGCTCAAGCACTTTGACCAGCAGTGACTTGCACAGTTGCACCCTTTATTAAGAACAAAAGTTTCTTTGCTATACATGAATGTTGTGCACTTGGATGCTATATTAAGAGTGTTTTTAATTAACAAAGTACCTTCATATTTACTCACTGAAGAACATTAAAAACAATGGGGGAGGGGAGGGGGTGGATAGAAAAAAGCATTAGACCTCTTGCAGTATTGAAATATGCAAAGATGGAATTTTGAAAGCCAAGCTGAGAAAAACAGAACTAGGTGTCCTGTCGTATGGTTTATAAATTTGCTTTGATTGATCTATACAGGTCGTATCAGAAGAGCATTACAACAAGCCAATTGACCTGAACCAAATAAAGAAAGTTGACACTAAGCTGGCCGAGGTAGATGAAATTATCAGCAGTGATCAGTCCATACCTGTGAGTCGTATAGCAATCTGGATAGATCCCCTTGATGCCACTCAGGAGTACACTGGTAAGTTGAAGAAACAAATTTTGTCTTTCAGATTGTAAGCTTGCCCAGATTGTAAAATGTTAATGCACCAGATCTGAAAGTGAATAAGGTTATTTCCCCCTATTATCCCATTACTATTATTTTAACAAGTCTGCATTGACTGTACCATGCTTCACTTCAAACATTTGATTTCATCAGGGCATGACCAAATGTTCTGTTTTATCGGAATAAGCTTGGAATACTGAGCCCTATTAATCTGAAAACCAACATGGTTAGATCTTACATAAATTGTTATAAATCCCAGTTCCCTTGAACGAGAACAGTGTGTGTTGTTTTATAATGTTTAAGATGAATCTGACAGTGAAGTGCTTATCCTATGTGGTGTGAATTGTATACATATTCTAAAGGATGGTATTTATGTATTTATCTTAAAGATTTGGTAAAGATCCATGAATCAGACAATAATCCTCTTATTGTGATTAGATCTAGATCTGTAAATGAAATTGTTGTCTTGAAGAGAGACCCAACAAAATTTTGTGGTGCCTAAGTTTTAGAATTGCCTGTGGCTCAGAGTAAATTTGATGAGAGTTATGCATAGAAGCTATTTGTTTAATTGCACATTGGTGTTTATTTTCAGAAAGTCTGACTGAGTATGTAACAACCATGGTTTGTGTTGTTGTGGATGGAGAACCAAAGATTGGAGTCATTAATCGCCCATTTCAAGATCAGACAGGTGAGATATCTTTACAATTTTCCCATTTAATTGTCTTTGTTTTTGATTATTTTGATATGAGCCATTCTCAAAAGATAGGCTGAACAAGGGTGCCCCAGAAGAAAAATCAATAACATAAATTTAATATCCTAAACAGCTTGATTTCATTGGTTCAGATATCAAAAGAAACAGGAAATCCCAAAGAAATAACATAAATAAAATAGCGCCTCACCTACAGAATGACAGGAAAAAATGTACATCAAAGCTACAACTTGATCTGATTTTTTTTACACCATTTTTTCACTACTGACAACCTACAAGTTAGATGTGTTGTTATTTTGCCGTATTGCATCATATTGACTTTACGGAAAAATAAAGACGAAAAGCTTGATAAGTAGCATATTATATCTTTATTCTACAATGGTCCATCATGTTTAATGACACTGCTGATAACAAGACCTTGCCTACAGCGAGAATATTTTAAATCTCCATTTTTTCTGCTATATGAGCCTTGTAATAAAGTACTCGAATAACAGCAATTGATAATCAAAGCACCTGCTATAACAAGAGAATTAATTTTAAGTGCGTATGACAGATGGTGGGGGCAACCGCAGAACAACGTGTTGGCAGTCAAACAATAGCAACATGCATTGTTCTTTCTCTTTTACTACACGCCCACTAGGCCCGACTTGCGAGTTGTGGCCCCACTTGACCATCTCTCACTTAGGCCTTGTGTGCTTTCTCTCCCAACTGACTAGGTGCTGCGATAGCACACTGCACGCAGTCAGTACAAATTGATGACTTATCACTCACTAACGCAAAATGGGGCAGGCCATGAAGGCTTCAACAGACACATGCATTGTCTGGTCACTACTGGTGATCTGTGACAATTATTACATGTAGCATGGTCATTGGTTGTCACTAATTGCAGCGCGGCATATGCTCTTTGTCTACACCGGGCTTTGTGACCACATGCTTACACTCCCTGTGTCACAAACAAGTGGCCAATCTGTTCCCATTCTTTGACTGATTCAGCACGAGAAACCACCAGAAACAGACGCACTTGTCTGTCTCAACTTTTGCATCTGACTCTCGTAATTTGATCCAAACATGGCTATTGTCAGCACAAAAAGAAGAAAAAAAACAGACCCGACATGAAGGCCGAGATCTGCCGTCAGTTTGATATGATATGTACGTTAATGGACAGGACATGCTAACAAGGAAGGTAACCGTAAAAAATAGTGGGGTATTTTAATCCTTTGCCTTGCTTTTTGTACTCTTTCCCGGAATAGCAAGACCTCTGGAATAATGAGGCATTTTTGGTGGAACATGACATCATGTTATAACCAAGTTCCACTGTATTTTCATTTATGTGGTGGGAAATATTTGATGTTTAAATGTCATGCTTTGGCACAACGAGTTTGCATTTTTCCAAAAGTGCTGATATGGAAGCTGTTTTCTAAAACTCATAGCTGTGTATGGTTCCAGAGTTGTGTGTACCTGGGTGGATTTAGCAAATACTGTTTAAAAATCCATTTGCTAGAAAAACTGATGTGTCTGTAACATTTTCAAAGAGCGATATTGACTGTGATTTAGTTTGGTGTCCTATTACGTCATGCCAGTATTGATCAGGTTTACTTTGTTCGCCTAAGTTTTTTATTCTGCCTGGTTGTGAAGTGAAGTAGTCCAAAAGAAAAAGTAAGCACCACTGTTTCTGGTTTTATCACGTTGACTTCATAAAATGAAGTAAAACAAAGAACTGAGACATCCGTTTATAGCATCGGTGTGCCTTGTGCTGTCGGGTCGCGCAAGTATACATTTCAGACGAACCTGACAAATGTGGAACCAGCTGGCCACTGGGACAATTGTTAGAATAACCCTCAAATGGATATTGAAGCAGGGAGAGGTGCACTTATGGGGATATCCAATATGCTAGGATTCTGATTCCCATCAATCACTTGACCAATTTAGATCTGAGGAGGCTTTTGTAGGAATTTTAACATTTATGACGAAAAAAGTTTCAACTAAATGGTAAAATCAAATAAAAGAAATAACAGGCGCTTACAAGATTTTGAATGACTGAATTTGTTGATGACTTAAAACTGGTTTGAGTCATTGTGCCATGCAAGTTCGGTTTATTTAATTTTCCAAAATTATTCTGCATGTCCAATGTAATTGCTTTGTGGTGTATTGTAAGTGTTACTTATTAGCTGTGATTTTGCTGCCTTAAGTTTCAGCTGAAGTATTTGATGTTGTGTTACTTTTTTAAGATGAAATAACATCTGTGTCCTCATGTCATACGAGTACAACACATGCAGTTTCTTCAGTCTGGCATAGAATTTTCCCAATACAACACTCACTGTTTGTAATTCTACAATAAACTTTCAAATTTCTAAAGCAGAAATTATCACAGTATTGAATTTTACCTTCTTGTGAAATTAAAATCTTATGTCTAGTTCTGGCATGACATGATGAAGCAAATCAATGTGTAAATTACCGCCAATAAAGGGACCAGAGTCCTAGATTACCATATTATTTGTGTTCATTCTCTAATAAGAAGTAATTCTATGATGAAACAAAACTGTGTGACCTCAAAATAAATGATAAAAGCATTAACTCATTCTGTCATTACCGCTATGCAGGCACAAGGGGCTTGGTTCTTTTAGGAGCTGAAAAGTAATCCGAAGGCTATTTCATTATCGTTAAATGCTTAAATTATGATCATTTAGACCCTCAGTGCTTGTTTAGTCCACTTATAGGCAGATTTTGAGTTACTCTGTAATTTAGATCAAATGTAACATTTTCAGTCTCACCTTTTGAGATTAGCTTATATAAAAAGAAGTGTGGAATAGCTGGAATTATATTAGGAAAAAATTGCTGTGATAAGCAGTTTAATAACATTTGTACACAGCATTCTTCACGTTTCTGTGGATCTTTATGAGGAGCTTCTCTTCACCTTTTTGTAAGTGGAATAAAGGAAATGACAGCAAGTGTCAGTGCAACCACTAGTCTTACGATGGTAGAGCTGAGAGGATGGTTTTTGCACAGCATCTTTTCATTTCTTGATGGTGCTTACAGTGTTTCTGTGCCCAAAATTATTTGGCAGGCTTATCATTTTAGATATGAGATTTTCCCTGTAAACCATTGTGTATATAGCCCTAAGCTGTAAGTCTCTGATTCTCATCTTGATTTACATGAAGCGAAGTTACAGGAGTACAATTTGTGCAGTTACACTAACAAAGGCATATTTGGCGCTCTAACATTAAGAGCATATCATGTTATTATAAATAGTTATTGTAAATCACTGTAATATGATCATCATCATCATACAGTATGTGTACTGTAAGGGAGCTAAACTGCCAAACAAAATGTAACCATATGCATAGCTGCCAACCAGTACGTATTTTACGTATTTACTACGTTTTTTTGGTTCCAGTACGTTAATACGTTTTTGAGGTGAAAATTACGTTTTTGAAGAATTTCCCCATTTATGCGGAGAAAACATGTATAACTCTAGAGGAGAAAACAAAACCGTAACTTTTGTATCTAGGCTAGGCCTACCGCTAATATTAGCGCTGGACCTAGCGATCCAACAGGCGCAACCGTAAACACAGCCCTACCGTACCGTGTCTTGCCGTACTGCGTATGTCCGAACTCGCGATAACTTTTGTATCCCCGCCACGGCCCCACTCAACCAAGCAACAGTAATGTTGCATGATAAGTTACCACGGCATACACCTTCGCACGTGTCCACGCGCTTCGGCCGTTCATAGAGCTCGAGTACGTAAGCACGCCGTGTAGGTCACTCGTATCGTAAACGAGGGCGGTCAGTGAGTAAGAACAGTGGACACATTTTGTGAAGAGACTTCGTTTTATTTCGCCGTTACGTCTTTTTTTTTTGGTTTGTATTTTTGTTCAGTTTTCCATAGCTTACAATCATCTGTCAGGCCAGAGTTTTCTGCTATTGTACGACAGTACACAATACAGCCTGCTACTGTCACCCCCACTGTCTTGTGGGTCATCTCGGGAGAGAGGAAGACTAGGGGAAGGTAACCCTGAATACAAATACCACACTGCCTTGTGTGTTGCTATGATAGCAAAGGCTATGGGAGTAAACCCAGACAGAAAATCAGGAGTGGAGACCCGAAGGTGGTTGTCAGGGAGAACTGCATCAAACTGGCTTCCAGCATCTCCTGCAGCCGGACTAGTTCCAAATGTATTGACCTGGTCTCTCCCTTGGGTTTAACTAGAATGGCAGAGAGAGGGGTGGTGCCTCTGGGCAAAGCACCATCTCTTAAAAATAGCCCAGGCAAGGCAGCAAAACGAGGAGGCGTTTGCTCGGGCTTGGCAAGCGTCTGTCTCTCCTCTATAAGCCCACCCATTTCCGATTTGGAGAGGACACTCCAGCCATCCGTTACGGATGGGCACAACACGGGAGGTGGCAGTTACCGGTGATAAGCTCAATCCATTTGGCGTACGGATGAGCGCCAGGGGTCCCCTCTGTCGGTGGGAGCGGCTTTTCAGCTGCATTGATCAACTACCGCCCGCTGTAACCTGGGCAGCCCCCAGGCAGTTGGGTGTTGTTCCGCCACGTCAGCCTGCTTCATAAGGTGGTTGGAGCTAGACCAAAAGTCAAAAAGCTGACGTAAAGTGTGCACCTGGCAAAAACAGAAAAATACTAAAACTTGGTACCTGGAACGTCAGAACAATGCGCCCAGGCTTGCAACAGCAAGATCTCACTAATATTGACTCCATCAGGAAATCCCAAATTATTGATCGAGAACTTCAGCTACTAAACATCGACATCGCTGCCCTTCAAGAAACTCGACTTCCCGACTCCGGGTCAGTCAAAGAAGAAAACTACACCTTCTTCTGGCAGGGCCTTAGCAGCGAACAGCCGAGAATCCACGGCGTGGGCTTCGCCGTAAAAAACTCCCTTATCAATTCGATCGCAACTCCAATTGGAGTGTCAGAACGCATCATGACACTCAGACTGAACACCCGGTCTGGTTTTACCAACATTATCTGTGTCTATGCCCCAACACTTACCTCCTCTGACGAAACCAAAGACATTTTCTACGAGGCATTGCAGAGGACTCTCCACAACATCCCTCTCACCGAAGGCCTGCTAATTCTGGGTGACTTTAACGCTCGAGTGGGAGCAGATCACTCCGCATGGCCAAAGTGCATTGGGCACTTCGGCATTGGCAACATCAACGAAAACGGGCAGCGCCTTCTGGAGCTATGCTCCGTAAACTCATTATGTGTTACAAACACGTACTTTGACCTTAAGAGATGCCAAAGAACATCATGGCGCCATCCCAGGTCTGGCCATTGGCATCAATTAGATCTTATTCTCTCAAGGAGGAAGAGTTTGGGCTGTATAAAAATAACTCGTTCCCTCCACAGTGCTGACTGTGACACCGACCATGCACTGGTAGTCAGCAAAATCAAAATTTCGGCCAAGAAAATATACAGATCAAAAGCCCCTTCAATCCCTAAGATCAATGTAACAGCAATCAGAGATGAATCAAATAGAAAGTCATTTGAAAAGTTATTTGCTGAAAGCATGGATAATGTCACCCAATGTGACTCGGTAGATGAAACATGGAACACTCTCAGTTCAAAAATTCATGACTGTGCCATCAAGTCTTTTGGACAGCATAAAGTTTCAAACAACGACTGGGTAGCCCAGAACAGCGAAATTCTCCTACCTCTCATTGAGCAAAAGAAATCTGCTTTCAATGAGTATAACAAAAATTGCAATCAGAGTACAAAAACTTGTTTGAAAAATGCAAAAGCTAAACTTCAGCTGGAGGTAAGACGTTGCGCCAACAAATACTGGACAGACTTGTGTAACAGCATACAAGAGGCAAATGAAAAGGGAGATATGAAAACCGCCTTTAGTCAGATGAAAGTAGCTCTTGGGCCAATCATCACCAAAAGCGCCCCACTTAAGTCTGTAAATGGTGAACCCATCACAGATAAAAATGAACAACTGAATAGGTGGGTAGAGCATTACTCTCTGTTGTATTCAACTGAGAAAAATATTCCACCAGATTTTGAGGAACACCTCCAAAAACTGCCAATAATGGCCGAACTTGACGCTGAACCTTCCTTAGTCGAGCTTTCCAATGCAATCGACCACCTGTCTGCTGGAAAAGCCACAGGAAGTGACAACATTCCGGCAGAGGTATTAAAAGACCTAAAAGGCCCACTATTACCACACCTGTATAATCTGTTACTGCAGTGTTGGAAAGAAGGCGTGATACCACATGATATGAGAGACGCCAAAATTGTCACACTTTACAAGAACAAAGGAGACAAAGGCGACTGCAACAACTATCGAGGCATATCCCTCCTCAGCATTACTGGAAAGGCTTTTGCTCGCGTCATCCTCTGCCGCCTTCAACAACTGGCGGAAAAAGTCTTACCAGAAACACAATGTGGCTTTCGAAGCAAACGATCAACTATTGACATGATATTTGCACTTCGGCAAATCCAAGAAAAATGTAAAGAACAAAACAGGCCGCTTATAACATGCTTTGTGGACCTAACAAAGGCTTTCGACACCGTAAGCCGATCTGGCCTGTATGCAGTCCTTAAATCCATAGGCTGTCCACCAACATTGCTAAAACTTATTGCATCTTTCCACACTGACATGAGGGCATGTGTCAACTTTGAGGGTGCACATCCAATTCATTTGCTGTAAACAGCGGTGTGAAGCAGGGATGTGTTCTTGCTCCTACCTTATTTGGTATATATTTTGCAGCCCTACTCAAGAATGCCTTTGGTCAATGTTCAGGTGGAGTACTTATTAACACCAGAGTGGACGGCTCCATTTTTAATGTTGCCAGACTAAAAGCAAAATCTCGTACAGAGCATATTATGTTACAAGAGCTCCTCTTCGCAGATGATGCTGCAATCGTGGCCCACGATGAAACCACGCTCCAGGCTCTCATCAATAGCCTTGCCAAAGCCTGTGACAAATTCATGCTAAAGATCAGTGTCTCAAAAACTGTAGTTTTGACACAAGGCTTGAGAAACCCCAACCCAATCATGCTGAATGGCTCTCCTCTGGAGCAAGTGGGAAAATTCTGCTACCTAGGCTCAACCATCAGTGGTAGCACAGACATAACAACTGAAATAAATGCCAGAATAGGAAAGGCGGCCACAGCTTTTGGCAAACTCTCAAAAAGGGTGTGGAACAATAGCAAGCTGACCATCAAAACAAAAGGTACTCGTGTACCAAACTTGCGTCCTAAGCACCCTGCTGTATGGCTCAGAGACATGGACCACCTACTCCAAACATGAAAGATCCCTCAACTCCTTCCACCTGCGCTGCCTACGCAAAATTCTCAAGATCAAGTGGCAAGACAGGATCTCAAATATCGAAGTTCTGAGCCGAGCCAACATTCCATCAACTCAGGCTCTCCTAGGCAAAAAAAGACTGCGGTGGCTTGGACATCTCCACCGTATGGAAAATGATCGCATCCCCAGACAAATTCTCTACGGGGAACTTGCTACTGGCAACCGACCCAGAGGTAGGCCACATCTGCGATTCAAAGACACTTGCAAGGTCACGATGAAAGCATTCAACATCGACCCCAATGAATGGGAGAACCTTGCAAATGATCGAAGCAGATGGAGACAAAAATTGCGCAGTGGCACGCTCGCAATAGACTTCAAGGCAAAAGAAACATACCTGACAAAACGACAGAGGCGGAATGAAAACACTCGCCAAAGTGAACCCAAAAGACTGACCTGCAATCACTGCCATCGCACTCTCGGGTCAAACATTGGTAGAATAAGCCACGAGAGAAGCTGTCAGTCAAAGTGAAAGTGAATATTCTAGCTGCTAAGACCGTCTGTAAAGACGCTAAAGGCCATATATACAATCATCTTTGGCGGTGGTAATTCCCGGTAGATCTAGGTCGGCCGTCTTTTAGAATCTTGAACGTAATTGGCGATTACCGATAAACTAGGCCTAGGCTCAGGCGTACGGGTGTGTCAGTGACATAAGAAATCGAAATCAAGAGCCCGTGAGCTGGTAAAACAATAGAAAAAGGTCTAGAACAATATGGACATGGCTTGTGAAGTGGCTTCAGTTCTAGATCTATTAGTTACATCTGTCATCTTTTATGCCTAACATGATTTGCGATAATGGATGGATTTATTTTATTTTTAATCGGAAGTCTTTTCTATCCAACTCATGAGTCTTGAAGCCGTGAGTCGACATTTAGAGCAAAATATTCAAAGGAATTTCCTTTTGCATCAACATCAAACTTGTCCAATAAATGCATTGTGAGTCATAAGTCACGATAAATTCCAATTTCACCAGTTTCACAAGTCACATGGAGGCAAGTCTGACATTGTTCAATACTGCCAGAACAAGTTAGTATGAAAGAGTTATACAATTCTGAGGACAGCTCATATCATAATAGTCAGTTCTTTCTTTAGAAACAGAAACAGTGGTGATAACAACACATGTATGAGCATTTGAAGCAAAATATTTGTTTTCTGCTTCTTAAAATCTTATACTGTATTACATTGGGCCTATGTAAAGAGAATAATATTCCATAATGTAACAAAGTGAGGACATGATGATTTTTCAATGTTGAGGGGGGGGGGGGGGGGGTCGGTGTCTGGTCCGATATCAGGGGTCTGTTTTTAGGTTTTTGAAAGTTGGCAGCTATGCATATGCCATAGCATTAACAAAGGAAGTACACTGGAACTTAATTAGAATGAGATGTAATGTCTCATGATACCCGAGGTCTCGCTTTCCCAGTAAAAAGGGCAAATGATAAGGCAAGGGCTGTAAATACTCCCTCCACCCCCTTTTTATTTTGCATGGTCGCATCCCTGTTAATGTATCCTGTGCTTCAGTGTAATATCAAATTGACAGCAAATCTCAGCCTTACTATCGACGCTGGTTTTTCTTTTGCTGAAGGTAGCCATGTTTTGATCGAATTGCAAGATGAGTTCAGAGTCAGGTGCAAAAGTTAGAGAAGTGCATTTGTTTCCAGTGGTTTCCCATACTGCATCATTTAGTGAGTGTGAACAGACTTGCCATGTGATAGGGATATGGGGAGTGCAGAGAAGTGGTTAGTAAGCTCAGTGTAGACAAAGAGCATACATCATGCAGTGGAGATTAGTGACAACCAGCAACTTGCTACATGTAATAATTATCGCATTTCACAAGTCGGTGCACATATCTGGCAATGCTGCGTGATCATAGCCTACATGGTCTGCCGTACAATTTGCTTCTTTGAGTGATAAGACATTACTTTGAACTGATTGTGTGTCGCAGCAGGTGATCAGTAGGGAGAGAAAGTATACTAGGCCTAAGTGAGAGATGGCCAGTTGGGGCCACAACTCACACGGTGGGCGTGGACATGCGACAGACAAAGAACAGTACTGTCAATGTCTGGCGCCCTACATGTTGTGCTGCGTCTGCCCCCATAATTTGCCATACCCATTCAGAGTTAATTCTCTTGCTATAGCAGATGTTTTGATTATCAGTTGCTGACATTTGAATATTTTATTATATAGCTCATACAGCAGAAAAAAACAGGGATTTAAAATGTTGTCACTGCTGGCGAGGTCTCATTATTTGTGGTGTTGTTAAACATGATGGCCCATGGTAGTCATTGGGAAAACATGTTTTTCTGTTCAGAGTGGGTTGAAAAAAAGTTTGAGAAGTATGGTATGACTATGGAGTTTCATGCACTGAAGAGAATACTCATTTGAGCACGTGATTAATTTTTTCAGTTTGGGGTTGGGATGGTTATGGCCACTCAAAAAACCTGAAACGAGGAAATGTAGAGCTGAAAGGCAGCACAGATGAGCATAAGATTATTGTGTCTCGCAGTCACAAGGGCCAGGTGGAAGAGGTGGCCAAAAGTGTTTTTGGAGACAAGGTGGAGATTATATCAGCTGGTGGAGCAGGTGAGGACTCAACTTTACATTTGACTGAGCTGATAATAATGAACTGTTGTTTACATTTTTCCTGCTTCAAACATGATAGATGACTTAACAGTATTATTTTTGTTCAGCTTCATGTCTTGGAGTAGGGGAGTCTTTCCAGTGTAACGTGCTTTGATCCTGAGGATGTAAAAAATTGACTCATTTCTGTAGCAGATATTAAGAACATGTCATCCTAGTTTTAAAGATTGAAGAAGGTAAAAAGGAATGCCAAATGGTTAGATGCCTTGCTTGAGAAATTTAACCAAATATGATCCATGAGTATGTAATATATCAGAAAATGCTGAGTTTTCTCATACCTGAAGCAGAGTTCACCTTTCACCTAGGCATTGTTCATGATAATTGCATGAGTAGGCAGTCCATATTACTTTCATAGAGTGAAGTACCCATGTGTTCATTCAGCAGTTTCTGGGTAGCGATCTAGTCATTGTCTTACATGTGGGCAACAGAATGAAAATGCAAGACACTATCTGTATTCTGTATTTTCAGGTTATAAAACGCTGAAGGTAATTAATGGTACAGTTAATGCCTACACTCATATCACGTTGATCAAGAAGTGGGACATCTGCTCAGGAAATGCTATTCTGAATGCTGTTGGGGGGAAAATGACAACGCTGGATGGCAATTACATTGACTATTCGCCGTATGAAAGTCCCAAGAATGAGCATGGCCTTTTGGCAACAGCTAATAGCAAGTTACATTATGATTATCTTGAGAAATTGGGAGTGAAGGCTCTGGAAGTTATGGAAAGGGAACAAAAGAAGAGGCAACAAAAGAAAACAGAACAGGCATGAGTATACGCTTAAGAATAAAATGAGTGTATGTGGATGTGGACAGGCGGGCGTATGAAAGGAATGTCAGCATTTACACTGCATGATATCTTTCATCAACAATATGCGGTGAATAATAATTTGGACTATGTACATAATTAGCTATGCATAGAAAACTCTTCACAAATGAAAGGTAATGCTCACAATAGTTTGATGAAACTACCGGTAAAATGACATCTTCCCAAAATAAAGTTTTTATTTTTGTTGTTGAAAGAATTTCAGTTAAGCTCTGATTGTGGGAAAATTTGGGGTGTGAATTAATAACGAGGATCTGCAAATTATTTGCCAGCCGCTAATTTCTTTGGAAACAACACAATATAGAAGATACTATTTACTAAATTTTAATTATATGTTTGCCTGCAGAATTTTATTGATGCTAGTTATGATGCATTGTTTGACACCTCAGGACTATTGTTGGGTAATTAAAGCTAAACTGGGTTATCCTAGAGTAAAGTTGTCTTTAAATTCCCAAATGTCTTGATTTTCATGAAATGACAGAAGCAAAGAAAAAGAATCCACATAAATGACATACAGTACAATCCTAATATCTCGACATCAGTGGGACCGTCTGACTTGTGTCGAGTAAAGAGAAAGTCGAAATAGCAGATTAGTGGCGGAAAAGAGAAAAAAAAAGTGGGGAGGTCACACATCACCAATATGGGAAAGGTGTCCAATAAATAACGCAATTATGTCCCTTTTCCTTTCACTTATCGGCATACTGTCACCTGTTCCTCCAATATCATTGTTGTGTGGAGCAGTTGTGTGGCAAAGATTTGCCAACATCGGAGAAATGCTGTAGCTTTCAAATGCGCAGTGCTTCCCTTTTTTTTTTTAAACCTCGACCTGACTGTTTCTTCAGAAGAAGCGATGATACCGATATACACACAATACGACAGTTAACCGAGAGATCTAGGTCAAGGCCTAGTATCAACGGCGCACGAATGTTTTGTGGGGGAAAAAGTTACAGTCTGTAGTACTGTGTACTTTTACTGCCATCCGCTTATGCAAGGCACTCCACACTCCTGTTACTGAAGCTAAGGATCATCCTTTGTGTCCGCACACCCCCTCTCTTACCCATCCCCGCCAGCACCGCAAAAAGAAATAAAGAGATCTTATATGCTGGGAGTTGCGTGGGCAGTTTTGGTAGCACAATAGTAGATCCAGTGCACTTGTTTTGCCGCGGTCGGGGAGAAATGTGTCGATATAAGAGGAAAGAACGGAATAACACGTCGAGTTATGGGGAAATATTTAGTAGCATTAAAGAAGGAACAAGTTGGGACTTAAAAATTGTGTCGACTTACCCAGAATGTCAAGAAAAGCCGTGTCGAGATAAGTGGATTGGACTGTATATCATATATATTTATTATATTTTAGTTTATGTGAATTTATCTGCATTTGTAACTGCAGTTGCAGGAGGGATGAAGGTTTTGAAAAGGGGGGAAATTTTGCTTGTGAAGTGCCTTTATTGGTGCAGTGGTTAGAGCATGAGAAATCTGTATTTGAACATCACAGTTTATGACATGCCCTTTCTCTTATAAATCTTATTGTTGCCATAAAGTTTTTCCTTTGCTCATCCCTATTGTTTTCTTTCATAATATATAATGTATGATTTATTTCATTGTTTCAGTACAATTAAGTTGAATTATGTGTATTTGTATGTTCAGACAATCGGACCTGTGTATTATTTTATGCATTTTAGTTGCAAACAAAAATTCCTGCTGGGCTTGAGGGTAAGGACCAGGCAAGGAACCAGTAAAAAGGCCAGCAACTTTAACCCATACCCTGCACGCTACCCGTAAAGCCGGCTGCCCCGTTAGTGACCTTACTCACGGAGAATCTTATCTGGGGTCACTGACCCGTGCCGCTAGACGATGACCACATACGCTGTCCACGTGGTTCGGTTTTTATTGATCGGTATGAAAACATTCGCTGCTATGCCTTATCACGCTTGATAATGAATTAACCAGCAAAACCTTAGTCTGTCAGTCTCTAACCAATGATCTGACTTATGATTCCAAACTGACAGCTGTAGTTTTTGTGAGAACGAAGCATGATAACTAGCCACGCCCTCCCAAGCCCTACACAAATGGTTTCATCCTGATTGACACATACTAATAAACCAATGTGGGCATTTGGGGCAAAGATTATTTCAGAGTTTGTTTCTGATTGGTTCTTAGATACAGACAACTCCAGATGGTGGTCAGCTTGTGAGAAAATGAGATAATATTGCAAATTTGTTGAGCAACAGTTCGCATGTCGATGTTACATCTTTTGAAAGTGTGGGGAGAGCTTTTGAAAGCTTAGTCTTTGTGATTCCGACCAGTGGTTCACTGGTTAACATGTCCATGTCACAATGCGTTTGATTTAGAAGAGATACAGTGAACAATAAGATGGTGGTTACGTCTCCAAAAGGTCAGTGACCCGACGCCTGAAAATAGGGCTTGCGCATGGCGGGGTCAGCTTGACCGGGGCGACTTTTGCCGCCCGTGCGGCGTGAGCGCTTGCAAGTCAATACCGACTATTGCCGCCCCGCGCAGGGTGAGGGTTAAAGTACAAGATAATGAAGACTGTATGCACTTAATGCATAGAATACTACATTCATTATGTGAAGTGTGTGACAGTGTTTTTATGTGGGTTTTGTTTTCTCCTCTTGTAGTAATCATAACTAACTGATAGTTCAGTATTCTTTATATGGAATGCATTTACATAATTATCCTTTGAAATGTCCCTTATTGAAGGGTCATTGAGTGGAAGGATCTGAAAGGGCCGCAGATTATATTTGAATTTTCAATCAATAACTCATGTTTTTATCCTTGACCTAATGTATCAAACAACCATGGGTTAGTACTAGGCATTAATATATGTTAGAAAATAAGAGATATTATCATTTCTCATACTTTATGTTTCAGGGGGAAGAGAGTTGTAAATCCCATGAATGGTTATCTTTCATACTCAGGAATAAAATGAGAGATAATTTTGATGTAAATTTTCCTCTAATTTTTTTTATTTTTTAAACATTTGAAAATGCAGGAAAAGCTTCACTCATGAAAAGAATGAGGAAAGGCATATGGGTCAAATTAGATCAGTATCCCTGTTGTTTCAAATTCAATCAGTTTACAAGGCGACAATTATGACTGGACTCAGAAGTATTTTTACATCTCAGATTCCTGCAATTTATGCAAGTGTTACTATATGGCTTTGCTGAAATAGCAGTAACATTGGCAACAATGTTCTTCTTTTTAAAGTAAAAAAAAAAAAAGTTAGATTTTCATGCGTTTTCAATAAAAAGTCTCTTATTCATGAAAATCATCTTGCCATCATACCAGAACAAATGTTGTCTAAGTTTGCTATTGTGTGTCCTATATTTCATTTGCTCACTTTTGTTTTAGATGTCATAGCATCTGCAGTATAAGTCATAGAATGATACTGGGTTCAACAGATAACATTTTGATCACTTTTTAGAACAAGTGCTTTTTGCCTTTTAACTTTGTGTGTGGAGCACTTATCCATGAATGTTGATGTTAGTTTCTTTCAATAGCATATTTTTTTTAGAATTTGCCTTGACTTCCTCTTGAAAGGAAAGATATTTCCTGTTATTGAAAATGCTGGTTATTGTTGTTTGTAGTTTTTTTTTTTTTTTTTTTTAAATTTCATTACCATTATATGAATCTGCTTTGTGAAATAAGATTTGGGAGAGTATCAGATATATGTGTTATTATTCTGACTTAATTACCTTGTTTATTTCCCATTGAAACATTTGCTGTTGATTATATAATAATGGAGTATTTGCCGTACTGTTTTGTTTGACATTTTATGGATTTTGAGGTTTTGTCATGAAAATGGTTCTCTCACTCTTGATTTCATTACATGTAAGTGTCATTCCAATCCATTAAAAACTTTTCCAGGTATATATTTGTTATGTAATGTTGTCTTCTGATTTTACACAACTCTTCAAAGTTTCGATTCTCATTTTCTCAAAAAGACAAAATGCATACAACATTATGGAAAATAGCTGAGGATAGGTGCTCTCCCCACTGGTATTTACACAACAGGCATGTTTAAATGACTATGATCACTTTAATGCAGAGGTTGATATTAATTCATTGGTGATGTTATGTTGAGATAAGATCATCGGTTGCACCATGTTTTCCATGGCAGATGACCTCAGTTTGTATGAAATTAACTTTGTTATGTAAACAGGGTAAGACAACCACTAAAATGCGCAGTTTGTCTGCTTTCACTTTCAGTAATGTTGGACATCCATGTTGTAATTTATGACAAGTTATTATGCATGTTTGATTCCTAGGACATACATGTGAGTGGTGAAGGTAGATACTTACTTCTACTGAAGTGAAAGAGGACATGATAATATGATTTTGTTCATTGCTATATGTGTAGCCGCCCGACAAAATGAGGCACTTCGTGCATTTTGGTGATATGGAGATATTGGTATCACCAGATAGGTTATTCAAAGTCCTTTCATTTAAAAAAAAAAAATATTCTTGTATTTTAATTAGCAGAGAAGATATGGCCTCTCAAAGACGAAGTGACACAACCACAGTTTTGAGAAGAAGGCTTTTAAAGTTTCAGCTTTTAGTCAAAATTATTGATGGCGTCTGGATTCCGAGTCAGTTTTGAGGCATCCTTCTCAAGGAGGATTATCATCTGGAAAAGGAATAGTAAAGAGGTTAGCCTTTTCAAAAATACTGAAAATACAAAAATGATAAAATTGACCTTCTGACTCCTTTTATTAGTTTTAAGGATTTTCTCAAATCAGGGAGTGCTGAAATGTGCCTAATTTTGTCGGGCGGCTACACATATTGTTTTTGTTTTGGTGTTGGTCCGTGAGGTACGTACATAATAAAGCCTCTTAATTTATTTGATTTGAATCTTATTTTCTCTTAATTGCTGATCAATATATGCTGCAGTCCATAAGAAATGAACTCTCAGTCTCAGGGTCCAGGACCATGAAGAAATTGTGTTGCCTTCAGATTCATTGATTGAGGTAACAGAAAGCATAAGGTTAAGGGTGAACAGGGAAGAGTGCAGTGTACACATGCAGGACAGACAAGAGTGAAGAGAAATGTGCTAGTCCTGCCAGTTTGAATGCTAAAGGAAAAGACACCATCCTTGCAAAGTAATGCTTGTAAGCTGACCACTGATGATGAGAACATCTGAACCTTTCACAACCTGATACATGTACTTCCACAGCATCCTTCATGTATAATAATAATATCATGTATAATAACAATACAGGCGTAGTGCTGATGTAGTAAGGTGGACTTCTAGTGTATCAAACTTGGACTGAGGCAGCTCTGAGAAAACTCACCAAAACGAAATGGTTTTTACATGAAAATCTGATTTTGCTCTTTTTCTTTCTTTTTTTTTTTTACTTGTTTAATGTTTGTCTTAGACTGAGATAGATATAATCCATAATATGATAAGGCTCATTTCAACCGAGATTTCAAATCAATTAAGTTTATTTCTCATGGACTGCAGTGTAATTGGTTTTCATGAACTCACCTGTTTGTTGTCGGATTTATTGTGTACCACATTATCTTGAACAAAATGACAGCTTGGAAAATTAATGTCACTGGTGACTATGTGTATGCGAGTGGTTCAAGTATGAGGAAATTCTGTTTCTACTGTTGTTCACTATGGCTTGGGATATTTATACAGTGTACATATTTTGTATTACGTGTCTGTTATGTTTGGTTGCTTCAGCTATGAAGTTTATTGCCAAAGACTTACACTTTCATCTGAGATTATTTTTTGTCCTTTGTTGTATTGGGTGGACTGCGTAGCATGTGAAAGACAAATTTAGTTGTCATGATGTAATAAAACATTTGCCGGTGAGTTGGTATTGATGTTTGACACTGTTTGTGCAAGGTGTAATTGGGATAACATGAATTGGTCATATGAGGGGTAAATTAGAGACGGTCTGCTTAATTGATGTTCAGTGGATGTAAAGACAAGGGCTTCCTATGTAACTATGGAGTATTCCATGGCAGTTGTGTCAAGTAAACCTTTGTACGTGGTGTACTTTAAATGATTTTGTTGCCATCCTTTATACCTTACTTACACCTGGTAATATAATACATAAATTTTCGGTTCTCTTTCTCTGTTTCTGTCTCCTCCTCCTCCTCCCTTTGTTGTAAAACAAATAAATTAGTAACTTTCTTATAAATCATGCTATCAGAGAAAATTTGGTACCAAAATGCTCAGAACACAAAAATGCTACAAACCTAAACTGATTGCTTTCACTTTGAGTCAAACTGAAAATTCAGTATTGAGTACCTAGTACCAGATGAGGTCATGTGCAGTTTTTTTTTTTAACTTAAGGGATTTTGTATTCTGGTGAAAAAAGTTAGTAAAACCCAGGAATAATTCTGGAATATTTAATTTTTTCAACTGTGGGAGACTGGTATCACTCATAGCACAAATTAAATTGAACAGATGTATTATACCTGTCGTTAACATGCAGATTTTTTGTGCGTGTGTGGGAGAACATGGGTTCTTGTTTAATTTATATGATCATATCAGAGTCGTTGGATGAAGTTCTCATGTGCTTCTCATTCAAATCCATGACTCATCATTTGTAGAGTTCTTGCCACGATAGGAGTATAATTCATCCAGTGTATGGTATGTAAATTTGCAGTGGCACTTCTTGTCTTTTCAACTGCCTCATATTCATTGAAAACAGACACATTAGTTTCACGTGGGTGATTTTTGGGCAGACAGTACATGATGTACATGTAGTTCAGTTCATTATACAATGGAGTCCATGTAAACCGAACTTTGGTAATTCGAGTTTCTGCTAAATCGAGGTGATTTTTAAATGGTTTTTTCCTTCTTTATCTCTATTGCCAATTCAAGTTCGAACTGGCCTAATCTCTCATCTTCAATCAACTCAGTGTAACTTCTGATTTCCAGCCCCATGGCTGTGAAAACCAGTTTCCACAAGGGGATGTAATCACACATAATTATGGTATGGGGCAAGTTGCAAAATAATGGTTATTTCTCTGCTCAGAAGTAAACTGAACTTTGGTAAATTTTTATTAAAGTACAAAAAATATAATCCATACCCCCCCCCCCCCCCCCCAGTTCGAATTATGCCGGCTCCACTGTATGTTTCATTTGTGTTATGAGAACCCAGTTATATTAATGTGATAAGTGCAAAAACAGTGCGGCGTGGAAGGAAAAGGATGATTCATTTTCATTTATATTATTTGTCTATATAAATTGGAGCTGGAGAGCAAACATGGAAGCACCTAAAACTCCATGGCAATGTGATAACAATTATGAAACTTGGTGCACTACCTCAATTATTGACAATAAATTACATGGACACTTCCATTTTCAATAAAATTGAACCTTTGAGATTATTTACTTACAAATTATTTGAGCCATGAAAAAGAGACACCTTTTTGAGTAGAATGGAAAAGTATGACCAGAAATTGCTTCCTACGCTTCTCTTTACATATTGCTAGTACTTGCAATTGTAATAGGCTACATGTAGAATGATTATCTCTTGGCCTGTCTTTGTAGGAAGACTTGGTATTTCGGTATGTTTACTGAGTCTAGTACAGGTAAAATAACTATGCTGGCCCGAAATTTGAAAGGCATCTATTTGATGCCATTTGTGCTCAGTTACTTGTATTCAATTTCCGGTACTGCGTTTATTAGAATCTCTTCATGAGAAATAACTTGTGTAGGCGCCCGACAAAATGAGGCACTTCTTGCATTTTTGGTGGTATGGAGATATTGGTACAGTAGTCTCCGTCTAAGAACCCAGTCAACGGGAGACAGGAAAAATGGGTTCTTCGGCGGATGCCAAAGGATGCCACCCATATTTGACCACCCATGTCCTTGGCTTATCCCCCCAACCTGGGTTGTGATCTCAAAATGAAAATTATGCGTTGGACATTTAAAAAAAAAAATTTTTTTTTTGTGTGCGAATGGTCAGAGTTACGACTTACAGAATGCTCTTTTCTTACAGTGCTGTGTAACGAATGGAATGATTCAGACTGAACAATCAAGTTGTGAATCACAGATGCCGATTTTACTGTTAGACAACATGAGGCCCAGTGGTACCCTGTACACGTATAATAACCACAATCAGCCCTAAGTACATGTGCCGTGCAAACCAAGCACGTGGTCAATTACGTATAAAATTCTGCCCCTCAGTTGGACAACAATAGATGTTAGGTGATGACTATGCTAATTTAGTCTAGGAGTAGCGTGCTTGCACATGAAAGATGTAACTGGGCTCCATCCTTTGTACAGTTTGCCTCCCCCTACATTCCCTCCACCCATTCTATTCCACTTTCACTGTAATGTGTGGCTTTGTTCTATCCTGTCTACTTGAAAGAGAATTTTGCGTTTAATATCATGGACATTTTATGTAAAAGTGTGCTCGTCTTTCGGTCAAATGCTGGGTTCTTAGGCGGATTTTTCGTTTCAGAGTGGGTTCTTACGCATGTAAATTACAGTGAAAAAATTCGGTTTAGCGGCAACAGCGGGTTCTAAGGTGGTGAGTTCTTAGACAGAGACTACTGTATCACCAAAAAAAAGGTTATTCAGTCCTTTCATTTGGTAAAAAAAAATATTTGCTGTAATTTAATTAGCAGGGAAGATAATATGGCATCTCAAAGACAGGAAGTGGCAGAACCAGTTTTAAGAAAAATGATTTTAAAGTTTCAGCTCTTCATCAAAATTATTGATGGCGTCTGGCTCAATTCAAAGTCAGTTTTCAGGCATTTACCCTTTCAGAGAGGATTATCATTTGGAAAAGGAAGTAGGCCTACCTTATCAAAAATATTGAAAATGCAAAACCGATATAATTGACCTTATGATGCCGTTTAACGGTTTTCTCAAATCACGGAGTGCTGAAATGTATTAAACAAGATAGAAATTTCAAAACGGAGGAAAGATTCTGCCAGTCATGTAAACTGAGCCAGAAAGTCAAATCTTTTTCTGATCGCCACTGGTTTTATACATGTACGATCATTTCTACATCACAAAGCTGTCTCCAGTAATTATCTCCTAAAACATATTTCTTGTCACAGAGAAATGCCTCTACAATAAATTTGCCAAAGACACTACAAAAAAAAATAAAAAAATCAATACTTTTCAGTTAACCTGGCTCATATAGAAGTTCAATGGATATGAATTTCTTTTCTGAAAGTTGTCAGAATAATTCATGAAAAACTCTTCATGTTCACATGTGAATGTACATCTGTTTCTGTGCTTAGCTTGACCTCCAACACTGGACTGGCTAACAAAGTAACATGTCTAAAATATTGCAGTTATCTCCCTTATCTCTCCACTGGCCATAAACCTCCGTTGTCATTTTGAAGTTTACATTGCTTGCATTTGTATTTTTTTGTTGTTGTTTTTTGTGTTTATGTGTGTTGGAGTTTATTTATTCAGGAAATCGCACCTTAAAAGTATTGCAATATGACAAATAATTCTACATTACAATTCAGCAACAAATGTGTGTTGTTTGCACCGTACCCCGCGACCGGTATGAATCAGTTGAAGCATCACCGCGCGTGCTTATGTTCGTTCGCAAACTCTCTATTGAACTGTGACCCGTCTTTCCCACTGCATGCCCCATCAGTAGGCCTATCAGGACTTCAAAAGCGAAGACTGTGTAGTAGGATTGGTGTTTGAGTAACAAGCACAGACTGTGGCGCCATGTGATGTTCCCTCTGTTAGCTGGATTTAGGTAGAGGTGGGGGTTAAATTTACGTTGGCCCTATAACGAGCAGTACATGTATTTACTATACTCAAGTTATGAATGTAGCAGTCAAACTGTTGGCGGATGGCGGTATAACGAGATTTTTAGTGACTTTGTATAGGTGTCAGATCCGTTCCACGGCGAAAAGCTGGCGGTATAGCGAGGTTTTTCTGTATATATTTTTTTACCCAGCTGTACCTGCCTTACAGGATCATGCTTCAATCTCCGCATTTATATGCATAATCCGAATGTCAGTTTTCAGTAAATTTTGAATTGCAGTTCATGTAAGCGTTTCCTTTGTATGAAATCCATCTAGGGATCTTGTTTTCAAACATTTTTCTTTATCAGCACTACATGTATCAGTGTAATGATCTAATTTCAGCCTTTTAGTTTTACTGAAAATGAAATGTGTAAATTGTAACACTCAAACTAGATTGTAATAATTTTGGAACAGGTAAGGTTTCCTAGAGATGTCTGTGAGTAATAATGCATGAGTCTTGAATGAGAATTTTCGTAAATAAAAAAAAGAATGAGCTGGTGTGCAAACATGTAATTTTGGGAATGGACGTTGTTGCTTTAAGGGGGGGGCGCGGGTCCTGAAATCGAAATTAGCTTAAAAATACCGATATCGTGATTTTTGTACTTTTCGGTTAGTTTATCCATTTAGGAACACTATTTTACTAACCAAATGTCAATTTTGAATGTTTATAACACTGAAATATGCCTTTTAGTGAGGTGGGGGTCAAGAAAAAGGCACGAGAATCATGCCATTGGGCTGCAAAATTAGCCCTAAATAATATCTTAGTGTCACTATCAAAACCCCTACTCTTCCATACACATCTGTCATAAGCCTTTGGTGGTTTGGAAATCATTGTTGAGGCTCAGCACACAAGTAATGATGACTTTAGCCATGTGTAACACGTTTCAATAACATTTTTATTGAAAAAACGTTCAAATGCGATTTTCTCAAAATTGCACTTTTGATCAGTGATTTGTGAACTAGTTTTTTATTTATTGACCAATTGGTATAAAATTTGGATAACAGCATGTTTGAACAAATCAAAAAATTCATAAAGAAGGAAATTTGTTTAACTTTTCTTTTTTTTTTTTTTTTAGTTGAATTTTTTTGTAATAGAAAATAAGAAAAAATGGAATTCCGCTACATACCATTTTCAAAAATTCATAACAAAAGATGTGTCAGAGATATCAAAATTCCCTTCGGTATAAAGTTTTTAATTGGATTGAATAAGACAAGAGAAGTTTCAAATAAATCCAGTAAAATTTGGCAAAGCCTATCCATATTGAATTTGGTACTTTTTGGGGACTCAAAATCCAAGATGGCGGAGCTTCCATGGCAACAATATGACAAATTTTTTTACCTTTTTTTCTGCTAATTCAGACATCCTGAATTCGATTATACATGTAATAGTTAAAATTGTCTATTTCTCATAATAACAAAAATCGCCTTCAGGACCCGCACCCCCCCTTAATGCATGGGAGTGTGACAATTTAAGAACAATGTTTTAAGGCACAGAGAGAGAGAAGGGAGTTCACATGTAAAAGGATATCATCCACAGGCAGTTAAAACTCTATATAAAACTTAAAAGCTTCCCCCATGTCAGATACTGAACAAATACATGTACATGTAATACAGATAAATGTGTGTACGGAATGAGAGCGTCAGGGAAAATTCTGAAAGAGAGGTACATGTACATTGCTGATAGCAAAGGATACATTGTATAATTTTCCTTCAGTTTGAGTCGCACTGTGTGTAAAAATTTGGCTTTATGACTTATATATACATGTATGTGCTTTTCTATAGAAAGAATTGAGTGTGGTCGCTAGCTTTCACTAGGCATGATTCATGAATTACAAATGTATATTGTTCAGTGTATTATATTAGGTCATGTAGGTGAACTTTATAAGTAAGAGGCAAGCCTTTGCAGTTACACTTACAGAGTGATTGATTTTCACGTATGGATAAGTTTTATTTACCTGAGGATGATACGCAGCAATAAGCATTCACTGGTTTGCCTCACAGAATTGAATCCAGTAATTATGTTTGTTATTAATCAATCCTTGATGAATTGATTTGTGGGATGTAAATGGTGTCATTGCAATAAACCCAGAAAATTTTCCTGGAAATTCTTGTCATTTCTTGTCCCAGTAACAGGTTCATTTTGTCCTAGATGTTTGATTGGGTAAGTCTACATTGTGATACAAAATGTATACAATGGCCTAAATAACATCAAAGTTGTATATTACCACAGTACCAATATAAATTATGCAAAATAACTAAAGACTTTGAAGATCATCTGGTTGCAGTGATCAGCACCAGCAGCTGATGTTCACGGCTGATCATTGTTAGGAAATTTTTGAGTGAGACAAAAAAACAAAACTCCAATTCATTACGAAGTCAAATTTATTATTTTGTATCGGTGCATGGCTTCATATTGCTAATGTGAAATCACCACAAAAACACACAAAAAAAAGGTGAGATTCCCTTATTTTGTGGGTCAATTATTAGTCAGTCGTTAGTACTACTATTGACAACAAATACTTGGATAGATTTACCAATTCATCTCTTAACTCCATTGACAATATCGATATCTCTGAAGAGAATTTGTCAGTCTCAGTCTCACTATTTTAAGTTCAGAATTTGACACTGAGTGAAGTTCTGGCTGTGCCAATCAGATGAAGCTTAGTCATTAGTTTGGACCTGAATACTCTGGTTAAAAATGCATTTATAGGCTGCAGTTTTTCTTAAAATTTACACATCTCCCTCTGAGATAAAATGTAACAGATGAAAATTCTTTATGGGGCTATGTGCTGCTTTCAAGCCCCATGACATTTGACATACCAAATGCATATTTACAAACTTCATTCAAATAAACTTTAAGGAAACAACCATGAAAGGCACAATGAAGTAAATTAAATACATGCAGCGTAACTGCTGCTTATACTCCTTTAACAATAGAAAACACAGTGGAACCTGCTTAACCTAAAGTAGACAATAAATTTCCCTTTATCCTAAAGCTTTCCATGGTCCCGTTGTAATCCTTCTACATTCCTTGTAAGCTTGCGCCTTGTTACAACTAAAAGTCATATACCGGTAATTCCCTTTTAAGCGAAAGATTCTTTCACAGACTCTGTCAAGCAAAGGGTGCTGTCTCGGAAGTTCAATGCCTTTTGATGAGAAATAAAACAATCTCATCTTCATAATTACGTGCAAGTCTACTTAATGGGGGTTGCACAGGACGGGGAGACAAAATATGGTATCACTCAACTGGCCGATTATACCAGACAAAAATACACTGCTACTGTGCAGCATTTTTTTTTTAATAAGTCACCCTTTTATCTTCTCACCATTCTATGGGGCGTCATGGGTGTCACATCAACAGCAAAATTCATTCACTTAAAGTACTTGTTTATCGGTTCAAATGCACTATATTCATGAACTGGTTATCAGCACCCAGTTTTGGCTGTTTGTTTAAGCTTCTATACATCAAAGTGTATCTCATTCACACATACAAAGTGGAGTTCGGTAGTTGGATACAGTGCTGTACAGCAAGGGGGGTAATATTAATACATGTATTAATAAAGTAAAATTACCACTATGTGTTCCATTGCTTCCCTTTAAAGACAACGTGATTTCAACAATTATTCTGCACCCAAATTATTGTAAAAATACGAAATATAATTGTTGGTCCTGAATTTTGGCTTAAGCAGGTTCCACTGTACAAACTAATACACATGTACATAATAGCTGAAGGCAAGACATACAAATGAATCAGATTACTCACTTTCCTTTAAAAAATAGGTCAGTAATAATTGTGATGTTATAAAAGGTGCTGCCTGAAATCTTCCAGTCACTCAATTCAAATAATGTCACGATAGTCACCTTCCAACATGGAGCATACTAGTACTACTGATATGATCTCCAAATAAATGTATATATTCTAACATTTTCTCAAATTACTCATGTCTTCATCTCATAGTAATGTTCGTTGCCAGAAATTTCAAACAGATAAACTCATAACCAAGATATGTGAAGTTATTTTCAACTGTTTATACACCTAGATATCATTATTTTTATTTTTCCCAAGAATTTAAAAAAAAAAAAAAAAAATTATACAAAGAACTGAACAAAAATCAGGCTGCATGTTGCTGAAAAATCTTGCCAGCATACGATATTCACCCCAAGAATAGAGTAAAAACTCAAGCTGACTACAACTGTCTGGTATTTTTAAAACACCAGAGTCTATGAACTATACACTGAAATTTCTGATCACTACCATCTAGTATTTATCACAATCATGTCTTAGACAAAAAGTTCATTGGCGTACTGTGATACAGTCGAAACCATTCATAACAGGGATTTTTTGAATTCCCGTTTTTTCACCCTCTTTATCTTTAGTAAAATACATCTGCCATACCAGGGACCTACAAGTGCCAGATCGGTTATAGCAGGGATACCAAGAGCATCATCTAAGCCATCAAGTACGCAAACAGCGAGCGCAGTTCAGTAACTAACAAAAGCTTAATACAATCATGCGAGCGATGCGGGTGGCAGTTGAAAGAAGAGAGGGAGAGGAGGCCAGCAAGGCCTTCTAAGCAATAATAGACACAGCCCGCACAACCAGTGTCAAGACAACCAATGAAAACGAAGAGGCCAGACGGGTGTGTGCGTCATACTCTAAAAAAAAAGCCCTTCTCAGCCACACACTACACACTTAGTGTTGAAATTGGACGTGGTTTATCATTTTGTGCTGTGAAGACCATCTCATTTGACAGAAAGCTCTAGACAAAAATATGGCATCAAATGACAGCAAGAGAAAAAAGAAATGCCTTTCCCTTGGGGAGAAATTCGAAATAATTCAAGAAATTGAGAAAAAGACTGCATCGCTGGCCAAGATTTGTCTGTCTGGCCCAATACTAACTGAGAAAGCCCTGGAATCTGCAAAGTGTTTGGGAGTCACCAACTTCACCGGTAGTACCAAGTGACTAGGACAATTCAAGGCACGACATGGAATTGTTATGAAGACAGTATGTGGTGAATCTGCATCTTTCAAGCGAAACGACGGACCAGTGGAAAAGCACAACTCTCAAGACAGTGTTAGAGGATATATGCTCCCAGTGAGGTATTCAATGCGGATGAAACAGACCTGTTCTTTAAGTGTCTGCCAAATCGAACGTTAGCCCAGAAAGGAGAGAAGAGCAGTGGAGAAAAAGTCCCCAAAAACAGGATAACATTATTTGTGGCAGCGAATATGACGGGCACTGAAAAACTACCTCTCGTGACCATAGGGAAGTTCGAAAAACCAAGATGCTTTAGGAATGTAAAGATGTTGCCAACTGTTTACAAGTGGAATCGAAAGGCATGGATGACTTCAGCTATTTATGGAGAATGGGTGAGGCAACTGGACAGAAAGTTCTTATTGCAAGGCAGAAGCATAGCTCTGAGTGTTGACAACTGCATAGCACATCCCGTCATCACAGATCTGAGAGCCATCAAGCTTGTTTATATGCCTCCCAACACAACTAGTGTCTTGCAGCCATGCGACCAAGGTATAATCCAGTCACTCCAAGTACATTATAGGCACAGAATGCTGAAGAAGGTGGTTGCAAATATTGATGCTGGAGGAGATGCCAAGTTTCACCTCAACACAACACTTTTGGATGCTTTGGTCACTGCCTCTGCTGCATGGGATGATGTCAAACAGGAGACTATTGCAAATTGTTTCAGGCATGCAGGTTTTCATAAAGGCACATCAAGCGATGAAATTCCAAGTCTACCTATTGACAAGGAGAAGAATGAAGTGGGACAGCTACTTGACACACTCAGGAGCCAATCCACTGATGGTGTAGACCTACCAAGCACTGATGACTTGCTTGAAAGAGACAGCGATTCACCAACTTCAGCACCACTGACATATTAAGAAATTATTGCAACTGTTCAGAAAGACCTAGAAGCAGGTGAACAGCAAATGGAAGGGGAAGATGAGAGTTTAGCTACTGCAAATATCTCCAGCAAAGCAGCTCTTGAAGCCCACAATGCTCTAGTCTTATCTCTTGCAACAGACAGAGAGTAACGCCCATTTGCAGCAGATGATGACCATTAAAACTTTCTTGGAAGATGCAGCTATTAGCAGTCGCAAGCAAAAAGCAATACAGTGGAACCCGCGAGAAGTCAACTCGCTTGAAGTAAATTCCCGGTTAAAGTCAACTCTTCTTCTTGGTCCCGTTTTTTCCCTTATTATTTCTTTGTATTTCGTTTCGGATGATGTCAACAGCGTCGGTACCGCAGTTCGCTTAAAATCAACACCATCAACCAACTCGGGTTGGCTGACCACATACTTTTTCCCCTGCAGCAGCCTACTACTAGTACTACTAAGCCACTACATGCACTGCTGGTCAGACCTAGTGTGCCGCTGCAGGTAGTGAGAGGTAGAGGGGGTGTGTATTGTACCGTGTAAAGTGTGTAGGCTACAGTACTACGAAAGACATTCTATACACGAGGTCTCTGGTAATAACACGTGCCGCAAACTTTGCTTCTCGCGCGTTGTGAGCCACGGATGGTTCGCTTGCTCGCCCGCCCCGCATTAGGTCAACTTCCCCACGCCCAAAATCTTCCCATTCACTCGACTGCGCTTACAGTGAGAAGACGCTATTCATTATTCAACCAAACTCGCCTTTTATAAGACAGTAGGCCTGCCTGAACAAAATGTCCAACTCTAAGATGTACAACGTTCTAAATTTGGACACAAAGCTGAAACTTCTCAAAGACAATCATCTGTCGCCAACGGGTTATCTCTGATGTCCTTTGACAAGGGACATAACTCAATGAATACACAATACAAAATTTGTACCTCAGGGATCATATCCCCTGAATACGGTTAAGGTCAACCTCGGTTGAAATCAACACATTTTTTTTTATCCCAAGGTGTTGACTTTAAGCAAGTTCCACTGTAGTTATTTCAAATAAAATGAAGAAAAACTCGACTCCTCCCCCCCCTCTTTTCTTTCTTCATTGGCCAAAGAGGGATAGTACCTATTAGTGGGGGTTGTAATCTGAAGCTAACTGGTTCCCACTTGTGCCTTTAATAAATTCTTACAGCCCCCTTTTTCCTTTAAACCCCACCACCCCAATGCTACATGTAGCCTACTTTTATAGACACCCCTTGTTCCAGTTCCTTTGAGAAGGGAGTGGGCAATTTTTGCTTATTTCCCTCAGAAACCTGATTTACAGGGATCTGATGTAACAGGGTCCCACAATCCCTGTTATATCAGGTTTCGACTACCATACCAGTTCCATCGACCCCTACACCAAGCTTCACCTCTGTGTATAAAGCTACGGCATATCAATGTGTCCTTTGTGTGTATGTGAGTGTATGTATGTGTGTTTGCCCACGCGCTCCCGTAATATGGCTAATTTGACTGTGTCATACACAAGAATAAGTGTGCAAAGATAAATGAGATATATATATACTAAAGCAAACTGCATACATAACAGTACATAAAACAGATTTTCTTACCCAATATAGCTGTAGTGAGATGTTAAATCATTAATTTTGTCTCCTACATAATAATAACTCCCTCCTCAAATAAAATATGTGTCTAAATTATACCACAATTGAGAAATAATAATACACGTATTTACTTTTTTATAGGGAAACAAACAAAAACTTCTAGAACAGAATGTGTATATATATATCAGCCATGCAAGGATAGGCAGCAGATAGTCGTGATGACTGTATTCCTGATCACTGACTAATAATAGCATAATAATGAATAATATATGAATGTCTATGAAATAGCAATTCTAACATTCTTGTGTTGATGCCATCCAAAATACAATGACCTCATGACTCCGATCAATCTTTACCGTTAGTGTTACTGTCAGAAGTATTTGTTACAAAAAGACAACTGCCTGTGTGTTTACGTTTGTGAATACATGAACTTTTTATCTCTGCAAATATACAAATTATCAAGCAAAGCAAGTTTATTCATTACTTTTTGGGCACAATCCCTGTAATGTCATTCAGAAGCGGACTGGGGATCACAGGAACATAGCTGAGTCTCTTAGCTGTCATTGACATTAGTCGACTGCTGTTTGGAGTATTCTTGATCTGATTTTCCTTGTCGATGTGACTTACTGGGGTACTGGGTTTGCTGTTGATACTGTCTGTTGACTTGGAAGCTATGGAGGTGAAATTCTGGTCTCCATTCTTGTCTGCAGGTGAAACTTCATCTGACACTGCGTGTTTCTGGGGTGTTTTGGACCTCTTTCCTGATAATGTAAAAAGTATCACCCCTTTCACAAGTGCATGTATATTAGTTATCTAACTAAACTGAAAATGTCCAATACGCGCAGAGAAATGCATGAACTGTATTGATCAAAGTTAAATACTCAGAATATATCATGGTTTATCATCATTTGATAAAAAAACACTCATCTATGGAATCACTTTGTGCATAACATGCGAGGGTTTTCAAAAAGTATGGTGAAAATGGGCATAACTCAAAAACAATTTTTTTACAATCTGCAAACACTGTGCAGCAGGGGATGGGCACCACTACTTGTTGCCAAAAATAACAGCAGTGCTTTGACCACAGGTTTGTGATGTCAAATTAAAGATAGCGGTAACCATTTTCACATTACTTTTCACACAACCCTCATACTATGTTCACAAAAATCAAATTTTGAACTTTTAGCAAGAAATATGACAAACCATAAACCCTTATGCAGTCATGTACCTACAGAGAGAACGCCTGACGCTTGAGAAAGCTCGCGCTTGAAAGTAAGCACCTGTTAAAAAGCACTTGGTGAATATTGAGGGGCACATAGATAACGCTTGTCGCTATTGCTTGCATTGGGTGCCATCTGAAAATGAGTTGATTTGGCGCCGTGGCGGCTTCGTCTAACGACGAATTATTATTACTGGACAGTGTTTTACCTAAACTTATCCTTGGAAAATGAAAGAGAATAGCTGTTCATGAAATTAATCAGAAACGAAGAGAAGAAGGTGAATATCATCACCTGTTTCCTCGATTGAAAAACCACCCCAATCGATTTCATTCATACATGAGAATGAGTCTCGGCACATTTTATTACATCTTGGGAAAAAAAGAACCCAAAATAATTCAGACCTAATGCAATTGGTATCAACCCATTATGGCAGAGAAATGCCTTGTCATCACGCTAGTCAAGCTTCACTTTCAAACAGTTTTTAAAAAATGTAATGCAGACACTGCGTTATCAAGTATTGAAGTTTTTTTTTTTTTTATTCTTTATTCTTAGCAAAGCTGTGATGAGCGATTTGACGTCCATTTGTTGAGGTCATAATAAACTACTATGCGCTACACACTAGGCCTGACCTCTGCAGACAACACAGCTTAGCCCTTTCAATAAAATACTGTACACATAATTTTTTTTTAAAAAGCCTAACTTCTCTACAGACAACACACCCTAGCCGCTTTAAACGCGGGAAAGAATTAACAAACAATTCTTTACGCTTTACAAGCGTCGCGACACACAGCAAGCGCTAAAAAACAAGCTTTGTCTCTGAATGGTACTAGAGAAATATGAGAAACATTACAAGCACTTGTCTACATGTGCTCGCTTTCTCAAACATCAAGCGTTCTCTCTGTAAGCACCCTATGACATCAATGAAGAATCTCGACGTGCTGAATTTTAAGTTTGGCTCCAAATGTTCGTCAAATTTTTCTAGATATTATTTTCAGACTACTTCTTAGTGGCAACTAGTTGTAAATGATTTCTGGGCTATTTAATTAGAGATGTCTGCATATTACATATCAAGATTTTCAAGCGACCATAATAATGACCCGCTTTTTTTTTTCCCCCCCATCATTGTAATGGATTTTCACAAGAGTATGTTAGTCTGCAATTTAATGAAGTTGAAAACCCTTATTTTTTGCAGTACAAATGTAGATGTTTATTTCCTCATATGCAAAGTTTTCAATTCATTCATTAAAAGGGTTAGCAAATACACCAGTTAGGCTTTGAAACACGCCAAGTTTCGAATGTACACTCAGAAAGGGAATAAATGATCAGAAGTATAACCACCCCATTATGAATAACTTACCAGCGGGTGATCTGACTGGACTTGTCACTCTAAAGAAACCTGCATCAAACACCTTTGTGGTGTCAGAGTTTTCCTCTGAAGTAACAGTTCCTGGTGCTGGGCTTTTAGCTTTAGTTGCTTGAACTTTCCTCTTCATCAGTTCTTGTCGGAATGCAGCAAAATTAGACTTCACTTTGGGCTTGGAAATTTTTACAGCTGCTTTCTTGGGCTGAAATTGGATACAATATATAGAGATGATGCACATACAAGCATCTAGAATACAAATGTTCTGAATAGCATGCATCAGGAGTTTAACAAAAACATTTATTATTTTGTTTTGGCGCTACTTTCAATAAGTTTTGCAATCGAGCATGATACACATCATGATGAAAGACTCATCTCTGCATCTACTTCTTACTGTACAACTTGGATGAAAGATGACCAACAGGATGTTCATTTTCTTCACACGCACAAAAAAAAGTTCTCTTTGTAATTCATGTCTTGTTCAAGCCAAAGGAGGTTATAATAAAGTGAGGGCAATATAAACACTGTAATTGTGCTGAAAATTTATGAGCTGACGTAATCAGTAAAAGAAAAGATGTAATAATTCTTTGTTCAGGTTCCTTAAGTGAGTAACTGATTATAACGCTGCACTTACTTTTGGTACAATTTTAGCAGGCAATGGCTGTTTAACCTTCCAGTTGTTTTGTTGTAATTCTGATAAGTTAGCAAACAACTGGTCCACATCTTCAACCTATTGAAAGCAACAAGAATGATCCAAAAAGTATTAGTTAAAGAAAATGCTTAGTTGCTAGAGAGAGAAATTCTGCTGCAAGAAACATTCAAGTATTGGCTTACGCAGGAGCAAATTTCCCACCCATCAACAGCTTTTGTTGAAGATCTGAAAGCTGCAATAACCAATGACAGCAACTTATCAATGAGACAGATATTTCTTTATTTTCCTAAAAGATATTGGAAAAAAAATGAATAATACAATTTTAAGCTTTTCCTGTCCTGACAGGATGTACTGAATTTAACACTTATTCTCCCATTTCGCTCCCGCTCCTGACCCCCATACCGCTCACGTTACCAAGCAACTTTCAAAGTCGCCATACGACATGCTTAAGCGTCACTTTAACGTTAAAATGCGGAAAACCGGAAGTACAAATATAAAATTACCGGATACACTATTTTATTGGCGGGTTTCGGCAGTAGAATTGAGTTTATCGACAATGTTTCATTGTTTACATCTCAAGCGCGTTCAACAGCTGATTCACGACGAAATGGCAGCAGAGGTGCATTCGATTTTCATGCAGTCTCTCATTGCCAAAGGTTATGAAGCAGTTTCTAGCTCTGATTTTTCATTTATTGATGAATCATTAGAAGTTTGAGGAGTTTGTGACGGAAATTCATTGGACAGTCATGATTCTTACAACAATCTAAACGTATGGCGGGTTCAGTGAGGGACGGTGAAGGAAACTGGACTGGCAACTTAGAAGGGGAAAATGTTTTGTCCTTTATATCATCTGCAGGAACAACACAGCCTTTACTCCTGGATGCTAATCCAACTGATTACTTTTTTGTTTCATTCAAAGAGGAGTTTTTGGACACCACGGTTCAGGAAACAACCAATAAACATCGAAGCCACTGAAAAGTCACAACTGGTCTGACACAAATGTCCCATGGACAAAAGCATGTTTTCATTTTTCTTCTATGGAATTGTAGGAATGATCAATGTGGACATTACCGGAGCTTAGTTGAGCTATTAAAACACTGGATTTAATTTGATGAACCTTATTTCTTTTACACATGTTGGATTAATATAGTTCATGTGAGTAGCATTTAACTCTTTCCCTACCGGTATACCACACATTCTGGGCAGTATTCCACGGCTGGACCAAGCTATATTTGAGCCACCATTTTGTTCCCTCAATAGACAACCAAAAAATATGAAATTGTGTGAAAATGGATGTAGATTCAAAGTATTAAGGTTTGAATGTACAACAGTGAATTGTATTCACAAAAATTCTGTTTCATAAACACTGGATTGGAATTGAACATGAATTTCATGAGCCGCATTTTGCGGCTCCCAGTGGGAATCGGGATTTCGCTTGAGCCGCAAAATGCTGCAGGGAAAGAGTTTTTTTTTTAAATTTAAAAAATTTTGTGTCTAAAAATTTGAAACAGAAGTTTTATGTGCTTGAAATTGTGTTTTAAATAAAGTTCATCCTTTTTTGCAGATACTGTGCCAAAACAGAATTTCCAGTGTGGGAGAATAAGTGTTAGCATGCAGTTGCTCTCTGAGACCATAATGGCCACAGTGCTTTCTTCCTGAAAGTGGACCCCCCCCCCCCCCGTGCGTGTAAGGAGATAAAAAGCAAACTGAACAATCATCTCATGATCCTAGAAATGAGCTGTAAATAAAAACATTCATAATGGCTTACTTGAAAGTAAATCATTTCCCAGAAACCCTGAAGGTCAGTGGGCGTGGTTTCTTTTTCGCCAAGGCCAAACTCACAGTTGTCCACTAGGCCTAAGAACTGCTTGAACCGTTGAGCTATCAAGAGCTGGGCTTTACCCACTGTGGAACGAATCTGACCTAAAACTGAGGAGAAATAGAATAAGATAATATTAATCAGTGCATTTGTTCAGTTGAGGTGACTAGGCTGCTGTCAAATTTAATGATACCAAAACCGAAATTACATTAAAAAATTTAAAGCTAGACCCAGCAAATTGTGCATTAAACCACGAAACTATTGAATATTCTTGCCCAGAAATATAATCCATTTAACCAGCCAACCAATACCATATCCTGAAGAGTTGGAAATGAGTCCTACCTTCTTCTTCAAGCCCAGGTGTGACAGAACTGACCTCGTTCCATTTGGTACACAGCTGATTCAGCCTATTGGTCTCTGATGTCAGTAGGTCACGGAAGTATTTTACCTTCTCAGCTACTGCAGAATTACATAAGGCAAGAGAGAAAACAAAATGTTCTTTTAGAAAACAAGAGACCGTATTTAGAAATCTTGAACTATCTTACTTTCTAATATTTTTAAAATTAAAAAACAACAGAGAAAGAGTGAATACACTGCTTAAACACAAAAGTTAAAGAAAAAGCAAAGTCGACTGGTGACATACTTTATGTATTCTGTTTTCTGTCAATAAAATATTTGATTATTTCACTTTTGATACATCTGTGTTGAGTGTTATTGTGCCACAATTTGCTTCACTTTTTTTTTCTTTTCACAAAACTTTGCCACCACTTAAGGGTGAGCTAAACATTCTTTTTTTTTTAATTTTTGGTTTTGTGTGGGGGTGTTGTGATATCAGAGATGCCAACCCAAAGAAATCAAAATGAGGGACAAGAATCATGATTTTGAGGAACAGACCAAGATTTTGAGGGACACATTGGGGGTCTATGCACGCAACATAAATAAGACACTACAACCAGAAAAACAATCTTGTAAGTCAAGTGGATCTTAAAACAATGGGAGCCACTCACACAATACTTCAAGACAGAATGTGATGTGAACAGGAGAGAAAGACAACCAGAAATATGGCTAGTAGAGAGGGCACTCACAACAGGAAGAGGAATGTGTACGAGAACTTGTAAGTCTTAGAAGTCTATGAAGCTGCATGTGCTGTACTTAACTAGATCTAGATCTACATAATTTCTGTCTTTGATCGTGGCAATCTGGAATTTCAGCGTGAGGCCCCCCTAATCCACAGGGGAAAATGATGTTGAGAACAATCAAAGACATGATGATGGCTTGGATAAAATGCTCAACAAATCGTCAGTCTCACAAAGCAAAGCGTCTGTTCGGCTCATTAGCGGAAGTAGCAAGTGCGCACCAAGCCACGTTGCAGAAGTGTGAAAGTAAGCCACGCCAAATACACATTGTAATTCTTTGCACGAAAGAGTCGGTAGTTTCGTTGTTAAAAAGTGGGATCGATCGGATGGTTCCGAAACAATTCATTATTACTATTTTCCCCTAAGTTGCGGGACGGACTACTCTGCGGGCGGGACAAAGGCCTTAAATGCGGGACACTTGGCATCTCTGTGATATAAGGATCTTTTTCTAACCCATGTTTAGATCTCTGAAAATACTTTAGGTGTCAAATAATGATCATTAAACAAAAATTATGATTTTGATCACAGATTAACCCTTTCGCTTTTCTATTCTGGGTACTTGCGAAGCTAATTAAGGGCCGACTTCCTGGCTAGCCGGCCATCCTGATTTGTTCATTTTTCAGCCCTATGGCTGCCGATACTAAAATGGAAATTACAGTCCCCATGTCACATCTATGATAAAAAATTTTGACATGCTGTACTGTTCCTTTCAAAATTATATATACAAAACTGAGGCACACTGATCAGCCGGACTGAATGCAAAAAGGTTAACAAAGAAGTGTCTAAATGCCTTAACCTGCGACAAACCTGACTGAAACGATAGGAGGACACAGATCACTAGAGGAAAAACTCACCCAGAGGTTTCACTGCTGATGGTACCAGGGATTCAGGCGAGGCAGCCACAGAGATTGTGGTGGTGTCTTGTGTGAGAACTGTCTCTGTACGTGTCATATCTGACAACTCCGGAGCTGAAGTATTGCTTTTGGTCTGAGCTGAAGAGCTTGCTACTAACTGTGTATCAGTGTTGACAGGATTCATAGATGTTGCAGCTGCTTGATAAGAAACATCAATAGTGTTTCACTCACTGGTGTAACCACTTATTGGGCTGATTTCAACATCTTTGAAAAGCTTTATTTTTTAAGCATCCATCAGCAAATGTGACAGAGGTGTAGATTTCCTTACATCTCTGTTACCTCATGCAAATGTCTCATTCATCTCTTTATATCCACTCTTATTCGTCTTAATAAGAATTGCATGTTTTATGATCTCTGCTCAGGTTCCATGAAAGTAGAAAGAAAATATATTAACTCTTTCTCTACGGTACAAAGCACACTGCACCACACGGTTCCCTGGCGGCAGCCAGTACCATGCAGCCTGCGTTGTGACACTGTATTTAGGTATTCCTTGACCACTGTATTGGAAATTAACACTCCATGACGTTGAACCTTAAAAATAGAATTCTTGGTAAAGGTCCTTTGTCCTAGCATGTCCAGCGATACCACGTGTGTAATAAGTATATAGTTTGGACAGCTGTTGTGTAGTAAGGCGATCTTTGTTCACAAATGCACAGTAGAGTATGGCGTGTAAACCCAGGCAGTGCTCCGTCTAGACGTGGAATACTGGCCCGTAGGGAAAGAGTTAATTCTCTTGCTCAAAGTACAAATTTGATGGAGTAAGAAGGCAAACATTACAAAATTTATCTCCAAATCTAAACTGAAATGTTCATTCAAAATGAATTATTATTACTACTATTTATACTTGATTTGACTTCGCAATATTTTAATAACCGGTTACTTTAAAAGGGAAATGAAATGACAAATATTCAGTTGTTTGGTTTTTTTTTTTGTACTTTGATCAATTCAGTTTCCATTAATTTTCCAAGATATCACTTTTTGTAGCTTTAAAATGCCATTACATCTCAGATGCTATACCCCACTTTTAACTTTACATTATTTTAAATTATTTGTAACAGAGAGATATTTACATGTCAAATTTACAAATAACAACAGTCGCATGACTTTTCTGCTACACTGATAAACAATTTCTACGGCTATTAAAAGGCATCCCCTGGCAAAGGCCCACCTCACTTTTTCACTGGGATCATATTTTAATGTTTCTTAGTTCCCTGCAGATAAACTAATCATACCTGGAGAGGAAACATGTCGAGATCGCCTGCGGGTCATCTCAATCATAGGGCTTCTTTTCAATATTTCAATCCTAGGTTGATGAAAGAAATCAACACTGCCAGTTATGAGAGAAGGGCAGCAGACCAGTGTAAAGGAAAAAACTACTGGAGTATCCAAGGTAGGTGAACAAAACTGTCAAATATTAATATTTATATGGTAGGTCAGAGTGACAAAAACTGACTCCATAAAAGTTTGTATTGCTCTGAAAGTCTTTCACCTCCCTCAATACAGTTTTGGAGAAGATCAGATGCATTTTCCCTCTGCACCAAAGTAGCCTATCATGCAAAGCCATATCCCATGATCGCAAAATTCTACCATAGTCCAATCAAGCGCATAATCCCAATCATGACCACTTGGAACTTTGATTTTTTTTTTAAATCTGATTATTCACATTCATCATCAACATGGTATGGGATCAGGCTATACACCTGAAACTGAAAGTCTCATGAGTTCTCTGGATAGAGATATCAAACTCTACACTCTGAAATTACAGGGCCATATACAGCTGGTATAATTAAGTACTTTTGAAACTAAATATGCCACCATAATATATAAGGTGCCTTTTAAGCAAAGAATATCACATTATTGTAAGGAATGCAGTATAAAAATATAAATATTAGCTGTGTTTTAACACTCAATAAAACTGCAATCAACATCTCGTGAAGTGCTACATCCACAGGAATATAGTGTCCATTTCTATACAGTCATACACACGAAGAGGAACCATTAAGGGCTTTAAAACTTCATGTACTTTTTCTCGTGCTGTAATCAATAAATACATCATAAATGCATTCATATAATTATATTGCAATTGCAGCATGAGCCGGTTTTTCCCTCACTAATCGAACTGTTAATGATGACAAATAATTCAGATGCTGAAGAATGTTAAAATTTGTTACTCACATTTCCTCTGGAGATTTAGATGGAGCACTGTGTTCAGTTTTGCGCCGTTTCTCACTCTTGGCTCGCAGAGCTGACAGAGGCGGACCTGGTGTTTTAAAACTGGATGGTACTATAGACTGACCTCGCCGACGGTTTGATCGAGGTGTTGTTGTGACAGGCGAACTCTCAGTCAGCTTGGAGGAAGGAGATGTATCAGGTGTTCTCTGAGTCTGGTTGTGAGTGGATTTTGGTGCGCTAGGAAATGATGAATTCTTTGTTGGGGAGATGTGAGTTGAGGGGGTCTGTGCCATGCTTGTGGCTTTGGGGGATTCGCGTAAACTTTGGGTAGAAGATGCTGTTATTTTACTCATGTCATCTGATCTTCTTGGTGTGAATGGTTGAGTGCAATGACCATCAGTGTGCATTGTGCCCACCGCAGGCTGATGATTGCAATCTGTGGGAGAACTTGTTGAAGGCTCCATAACTGGCAATGCAGCATCCATACTTTCATCTGCAGATACCTATGTTAAGATAAATTACACTATTGTGAGCAGTCCAAAAGAATGAAAAATTCTAGTATTTATGGCAAATGAAACAGGAACATTTTTATAATGATAATGTGATCATGCAATGTCAAGAAATTTACGTTTTCAGTGACAAAACAAGTGGAACTACTGACCTGTAATTAAGGAACAAACAAATCAAGGAAGAGAACAAGTACATCCCATTATCTTTTCCTTATCTTACGCAATGATTAGATTCACTACTGTTCTGAAAAATGTTTTGCTTGTCTTATTATATTTATAATAAATTTTTACATAGAAATGACATGAACACCCATGCTTCATTCAATTATGGGAGTTTTGATGTGAGATTGTACACTAACATTTATTCTGACCAACAACCTTACCTCAATGAAGCTAATTTCCCCATCCACTTTCTGCACATCAAGTTCTTGTAGGACTCTTACAGAAGATTCAGAGACAGCTGGTTTAGCTACTTGATAAACAATGCTTGGCACATCATCATCTTTCTCTGCTAAAGCTGTGCCTTCATCACTCACATCAATAACTTCTGATCTGCGGGTACTCCTTTGCCCGGGGCTTACTTTATGGTGTGATAAACTGACCATAAATTTATGATCGTGTCTGGGGGTTGTTTTGACGCTTTCAATAATGTTTTCTCCTGAAATATAATGAAAATTGTGTTTCAAATGTCCTTAGTTCCTAATTTACAACGTGCATAAAAATCCCACGCCCACAATCTAGCCAAAAAACATCCACATAAGGCAGCATAATGGTGAATTTTGATCAAACAGCATATCAGCTCTGTAAAGTTCACATTGTGCCCTACATAATTTATTGACAAGGTTTGGTGTCTAGAATATGAAAAACACCCAAATTACAACAACAATCCATATATATAGCTACAGTGTAATCCTAACATCTCAACATCTGTAGGACCGTCAGAATTGTGTCGAGTAAAGAGAAAGACGAAATAATAGACTAGGGTGGAAGGGTACAAAAAAAAAAGCAGGGGAGACCAAATAGCACCTTATGGGAAAAGTAGTCAATAAATAATACAATTATGTCCCTTGTTTCTTCCATTCATCGGCTTGTCGTCATGCTGCCAACCGTACCTCCAATTTCAATGTCGTGTGAATCAGCTGCATAGCAATCATTTGCATGCTCTGTGTTTTTTACTTAGAATGAGAATGGGTGATTACTCAATCCTAGGCACATTCAAAGCATGGTGGACATGCAGGCGAATGTGGACTATCTCTCAGAACAGGGAGGCATGCGTGTGGATGGACAGTACAGAACAACCGTCCCGCCGACCTCCTTACCGTACATGATGCCATGAAATGCGCTGTCCGCAATAACTAGTGTTGTCTCTGATGTCACACATTTTACTTGAAAGGTCACTTGCGATGTGCCAAACATAACGTATCCTGCCGTCTGATTTCGGACACGTGAGGTTATACGCCTCTCTTCTCTCCCCCTATCCCTGTACGCTGTAGTTCTTCCGCTCCCATGTAGGCCTATTTTACCCGACAGAGCGAAGCATGCTCTGCTTTTATTTCTTGAGGGGAGGGTGGATGTAGTGGGGGTGATACAGTGACTTGGCTCGATCTATGGCAAATCACAGTGGTCTGGCCACTGAATCCAGCAATTTTCTTTTTGGTTTAAGCATAGAGTTATTTCGGTTTAGCACTAGTTTGTTAAAGATAAAGAGGGAAAAAATTGGGGATTCTTATTTTCCTTCGGTTTAACCATTTTCGCACCACACTAGCATTATCAAAACCAAGGGTCATCCTCTTTGTCCACCCACCCCTCCCCGCCGGCACCTCGAAAAGAAATATAGAGGTCTGAGTGATGTATGGGGAGTTATGTGGGAGCTTTCGGCAGCACAATAAGAGATCTGGCACACTTGCTGTGTTCTAGTTGGAGAGAAATGTGTCAATATAATTGGAGAGAATGGAACAACACGTCGAATTGCAGGGAAATATTTAGTAGCACCGAAGAAGGAACAGGTCGGGACTATAGAATTGTGTCGAAATACACAGAATGTCGACAAAATCAATGTTGAGATAAGATCATAAGTGGCTTGGACTGTATCATGTACAATGATCAGAAATGTCTCAAATGTCATAAAAAATGAAAAAAAGTTAATATGTTAATGTCTTAGTTAATGGCATCTGCATGGATCTATGAGAAAATCAAATTTATTTACTTACAGTCTAACCTACGGTTGGGTTTTGCATGGGTGCTGAGGAAACTGGAAAACTGGCATCAATAAGAAATGTTGCTAGCATCCACAAATTCTAGACAGTCAATTTTTTAATAATTATGCACAACCGTCGTAAGCTGCTGATAAAGGATAGCCGGCCTGAACTTTTAAAAGAGAGTATGGAAAGAAAGGAGATTTACAAGCAGTTCAGGGCATATTTTGGACTTGAAACAAATAATCAATTTTTGATGTAAGAGAAATGTTAATTTTGCTTCCACATTAACATGTATCCATCTAACGATAACTCATACAGAATTTTTATGCCACCAACTACACAGTTTTCATCCAAAGTTCCTATCTGGACCCCAGCACAATAGGCTGAAACAAACTGGACAGGCCATTTACCATGGCAACCAGTGAGGTGTGGTGTGTTACCCCTCTAAAATTTCATGGTGTGTAGTTGACGAAATATCATAAAAACCACAGAAAAACTGGATTATCATTATTATTTTTGCAAGCAGAATCTTATGCTGCGGAGAAAGTATGATAGCTCAAAGCCTTTGCTCTTACAACAGCCACAGACAGAGAGGGGTTAACGATCCATGTGACCAGCACATTTGGTATTTATACTGGCAACTGATCTTTGAAACGATCAATGACAAAACCGTTTGTTGTAGTGTGGGTCTGGCTGAACGTACATCGAAACATTGTCAATAAACTAGATCTATCTCTAAATCTACCTCTCACCGAGCGGCTGTAAGTGGAAATAAAATTAAAAAACAAGAAATGTTGTTTATAAGATAAGGAATTAAGACTGCTTACTTCATAACCGTGTTGTTCATTTTCAAATACCCGATTTTAATGCTAAAATGTATGGAAGTTAAAAGGAAATTGTATGCCAAAGACAGAAACGAATAGCCCCTGTAAACAATGTGGTCGAGTTCATTTGCCGACGGGAGGAGAAAGTTATAAACTCGTTGAATACGGTCTCGATAAATTTCTTTGTTCCACCTTCGTTCGCTTGATATTTTTTTAGAAATGTTTCAATTCAATGTAAATCAAACAAATCATGTGTTAAAAACAAATTTGCGCTGAAAAAAAAACATTAAGACCAATAAAAACCCCATAACGTGGAGCCGTCAACCCCCAGTACAAACTACAAAAGGAATAGAGCAGTTAGACGTACTTGAACTCTTCTGTGACCTGAGTAATCTAGGCGACCAATCAAATGGCGCCCAGCGATCACGCGCTCGTAGGCTGCTTGCTGAACTCTGACCGGGGGGGGGGGGCGCCACTGAATGACACAATCCATGCTGTGGGTAGTTGGATATTTTGAACTGGTACGTAATAACGGCTGGACAAATAAATTTGAAATTTGGACACAGTATAGAAAAGAGATGCTTAACTTACCATGTCGACATTGGTGCAATAGCTCGGCGTACTTTGCGAAACACAAATAAAACTTGCACGTTCACACGGATTTCGACCGATTCCAAAAATAGCAGAATCGTCAACATTCACATGTGGTTAGTTTATCCTATTTTCTGATTGGTTGCCAAGTTTCATTGAGTTCCGTCTATAAATAACTTCGTAGTAATATTTAGAAGGTAGGCATCTCCGATCCAAAACGATCCGGAAAATCCTTGGCTGGCGGTGACCTGTTTTTGACTTGCAGCGCAGCGAGTGATAGATTATTTATCTATATAATATACATGTAATGTGAAGAAGTCTGGTTAAAAAAAAACTCACCTCCTATGTCTGTTGTGCCTTCATCACTCACAGAAACAAGTACTGAGCGCCTAGTCTTGCGGACAACAGAGCTTCTCCTCCCACCAGTACTTTTTCTCTTGCTGGATCTTGGGGTTTTTAGATTTCTTGCAAGCCCATCACCCTCACTTCCAGTAGTACTATCCTCTGTGCCTGAAGTAACCAAAGCAGCAAGTCTGATGCTTCTTCTCTTTGCCATAGCGGACCCCATCCTGACCCGCTGCTGAGAGACTGGTGTAGCAGGCTCGGCTTCCACTGCCTGTGTATCATCTACATCTGTTACTCTGTCCGCTGTTGTTCCTTCCATATCATCAACTAGGCATTCCATTGCTTGTTGGACCACTGATCGCCTTGCTCGTTTTACTGGACTAGGGGCTGACTCTTCCTGCTTGACTTCATCATCATTAGAGAAAACCAAGCGACGACTCCGCCTGCGCGACACAGATGACAGTGATCTTGAATTTCTTCTGAACTGGGCTGGTGTGGATACTTGTTCATTGGCAGTATCATGACTTTCTGGTTGTCCTAAATTTTCATCCGAAATTTTTCTATCACTTTTTCTTTTTGATACAGATGAAATTATCAAACTCTTGCTGTGCTTTGTTACAGACTTCCTTAAAAACCTCTCTCTCATGCCAACTCTGTCTGCTATGTTTTCTTTGTTTGATATCTCTAATGGGTTTATCTCTTCATTTTCTTCATCCAAAATATTTGAGCTTGAAGTTTCTTGTTTAGGTGAATTTGGGATAGCAGCTGAGGCAATGCTACACCTCTGAGATTTTCTCCTCGATTGGTTTTCACAAGAAACCTTCCCTGCATCATTAGTTTCCTCTTCTGATGAACTACCTTTGAAAATAAAAACTTTATGAGAGGTCTCAACATCTGTCATTTCTGATTCAGTGTCATCCTCTGCTACTGGCCTAAAGGACCAGTCTGATTCAAACTTTCCAAAATTCATTGCCGCTTGCACATCTGAAACTTGAATAACTGACAAATTCCGGCCTGACCTCCGTGGTGCCCGACTTTTCCTCTTTTTACCGGACCGTTTGCTTCCTGAAGTTAGAATACTGTCTGGCATATTCTCACCAACTTCCATTCTAATCTTCTCCATTGAATGTGACTGAAGTTTGTGGCTTGAACTTTTCCTTGTAGTTGGCGTGGAATGTTTTGGGGTGGACACAGCTGAATCTGATAAGTGTAATTCTGAAGAACATTTGAAAAACAAGCAAAAATTTAAGGGATACCTCTCACTGGCAATGTTGGCTGCAGGCAGGAGTAAACAATATTGTCTAATTAAATAATACAGCATAAGTTTCAAATTAATCACCATTTTTGCAAAATTCATGGTGCTGAGTATAATTACATATAAATATAAAATTTCAGAGCCATTATGCACCCATGAAATCCAACTGATCTGCTGTTTACTCAGTACAAAAACGTTTAATTACATGACAGGATACATTACGACAAAAGACACCTTGATACAACAAGGGCTAGTCCAATATTTTTTATTCAACTGATACCTAGGGGCAGTTCTCTTACATTTTCATTCACCGACCCAAAAATAATAAAAGATCAACTTTTGTCAAAAGCCTTACATAGCTGCCAAGTTTTGAAAATCAAATAAGGAACAAGGCCGGGGTCCAGGGGCTGCCCAAGCCCCGGCGGGGTAAGGGGCACTGCCCCTGTTAGGGGGTAAAGGAGGGCAACGCCCCCTTCTCGAAAACAATTTTAAGCCACTTTTGAGGTGAAAAATGAGCTCTCCTGGACAGAAAATTTACAAATTAAATCATTATAAAGTGTTTAAAAATCACCTTATTCCAATCTCAAAATGATATCTAGATCCAGAGATTCGAGAATCTCTTAACTGATTTTATTCTTCTACCCAAACCCTCAACTGATTAAACTAATTAACTTTAGGTCTAGATCTTGCCTAGAATTCTAGATTGTATAGGCTACGGTGCTTTTCCAAAGATCCTGGACACGACGAAAATTCTCACTGCGCCAAGTCTTTGTTTACAAGCCAGATCTAGGCCTAGTGAAGTTCAAAGCATGTGGCCCGTTATGATAACAACAAAAATCAATATCGACACTCACAAAATACCTCACATTATTCGTTAATTTTTTTATTCTTCCTTTTTAACATGCTAAGCGTCAAGTACTTTGCATGACTAATCCTATCCTAACTTCTGAGGCATTAGAGCTTTTTTTCCAAATTTAAAAAAAATTTTTAAGCTAAATGTCAAAATACAGATTTTTTGGACCAAAAACAGATAAACGGACTCAAGGCCCGAAATATGGACTTGTTCCGTAAAAAATAGGACACTTGGCAGCTATGCCTTAGAATAGATCGATATTCTGATTTTATACTTGTGCTGTGGCTATCTGTCTTGTCTTTACTGGTTACATTCCGTATTAAGTTCATATTGTATGAAAAGCTTATATGTTGTGCCAAAAATATTATTTCTCAATTCTCCATTTCGGCTTAGAAAAGACTTCAAAAGACATATGAAAATATAAACCTTTGGAATCGGAGGAGCTTTTCCCATCATCTTCCTGATCTATCATTACCAATGCTATCTCTTCAGGTTCTTCAGGGACCATACTATCCACTTTCAATACATTATTCTGTGTTCTGGTTTGTCCTTTCTTGTCTTTAAGACCTTCCTGCACTCTCTTAAGACCTGTGCAAAACAACATCTCAAAATTACTCTGTGTTAAACATCAAGTTATTGCATAATGAATGGCATCAATGGAATGACATAAAAAAGTCAATCTTTCAATATTTGAATTACAGTACCACCTGTGCATAATATCTTTATCCATCCTTCAACTCTGGATCACACAGAATATCCATCCAATCCATTTAAATGTTAGAGAAAAGTTTGTATTCATTCATCAAATTTTAACAAACTTCATGGGTTGGAATTTTATCCCAACTTAAGCTTGAACATCCAGTGGCTCAGTTACTACCTGATGATAATCAGTTATTCTACTACAGAACGAGAAAAAGAAGAAAAAAAAAGAAAAACATTCAAAATGGGTACTGCAGTTCCTGTATTATGTAACACTACCAGGTGTCTAAGTGAAACTGAAATTCTCTGGCCTTTTCAATATTGGAAAACATGATTTTATTCACCATATTTCCTCTCCTTTGTCACAGACACCATGCGCACTTTCTCATTAGTTCGAGACTTTGCACGTAAAAATTCTTTAGGCTTATCCAAATTTGTCTGAAATGAAACAAACACATGGTAACAAATCAATACTTTAAAAAATAACAACAAAAAAACATTAATATCTGAGAATTGTATCTGAAGAGTAGGAGACAAGAACAAAAGCAATGCGAGTTTCTATAAATCAGGGAAAGAAGTAGACTGTGTCGATATGTGGTCCTCTTAGAATCAAAACACAGTGTCTCATTATAAACCTTGAACTTTTTTGCATCACACAATTCAAACTAGTACTGTTTACAACTTTTCACAGTGAGATGAATGATTATTAGTGGGGGAGCTTATTAGTATTCGATCGTGCACTTTTTGATACCAACATGCCACTGTAATGTCATGTTCCTGGGGTCATACAATACTGAAAATGAGGTGGGCCCCCTTGCCAGAGGTCTGGTGTGGCTGGTAGGGGACCTTAATGACCCTTCTTTGTTTCAATAAAATATGGGTTTTCAGCTTGCCAGCATTCTCTTAATTTTATACCGCTTAGGCTAATTCCCTTGCTTTTCAAAGAGAGTATGGAGAGACCTTTTCGTTGATTTGCAACACTTTATATGAAGCACTATGGTGGATTGAATTTTCGTTATTAACGCACATTTTGCTATTCAATTCAACCCGGTAAAATGAATGCCACTTAAGTTAATGATACTGTTTTGTAAACAGTCAATAACATAACCTTGCCATAAACATGCAACACTACATAAGTAAGATTACTAGGCGAGGCACAGTGACAGACTGAAATTAATTGTCAGCTGAAGCATTATGGTGTTGCCCCTTACACCAACAAAATAAAGACCACTTGGACAAAATACGGTACATTGTTTACAGTCCTGTTAAAATCATGACTCAGATGATCTCCATGATTGAAGATATAGGTAAACATGATAGAAGGAAAATGGAAATTACAAAGGTCTCCCTTCAGCTAATCTCGGCAGAACACTATGGCCAAGAACTGAAAAGGACTAGGTTCATCAGATGGTCTTTGTGATTTAATCATCATCATCATCATTGCCTTTCTCACCCTGGATCAGGGTATAGGCCACCAACAAACACCTTCCATCCCTCTCTATCATGGGCCAGCCTCTTTACATTATTCCAAGTCTTTCCGCTTCGTTGCACATCATTTTCTCTGGCTCTTCTCCACGTTCCGCGCGGCCTTCCTCTTGATCTCTTGCCCTGGGGATTCCAGTCCAATACCTTCTTCGTGATGCTGTTTCCTGGCCTCCTGAGAGTGTGGCCGATCCATCTCCATCGCCTCCTACCAATTTCCTCTCTGACTGGGTTCTGTCTTGTTCTTTTCCATACAATTTCATTGCTGACCTTGTCTGTCCATCTGATCTTAAGTAGCTTCCTCAAACATCTGTTGATGAAAACTTGGATTCTCTTTATGCAGGCCTGGGACGCATTCCAGGTCTCACATCCATACAACAGGACTGACTTCACGTTCGAGTTGAATATCCTCAGCTTTGTTTTTAGAGATATATCCTTGGTTCTCCAAATCTTGCTTAAGGATGTGAAAGCTGCCTGTGCCTTTCCAATTCGTGCTTTGACTTCTGCCTCTGTTCCTCCCTTATTGTCAATGATACTACCAAGATAGCAGAAGGACTCTACATCTTCCAGTGGTTGATCTCCTACTGTGACTTGTTCGCTTAGGGGTGCAACAATTTTTAGGACCTTCGACTTCGCAGGATGTATCCTCAATCCAATAGATTCTGAAATTTTGTTTAGAGCTGTAGTCTTTGCTTGCATCTGGTCGTGTGTGTGCGACAATAGTGCCAAGTCATCTGCAAAATCTAGATCGTCCAGCTGTGTCCATGGGGTCCATTGTATGCCATTTCTTCCTCCACTGGTGGTTTCTTTCATAAGCCAATCAATCACCAGGATAAACAGAAATGGGGACAGCAAACAACCCTGCCTAACACCAGTCTTGATATCAAAGCTGTCAGTAAGCTCACCATCATGTACGACTCTGCAACTTGTCCCCTCGTACATGCTCTTGATAAGATTCACCATCTTCTCTGGGATTCCATAATGTCTCAATATTCTCCACAGTGTTTCTCTATCGATGCTATCAAAGGCCTTCTCGTAGTCAAGGAAGTTCACTATCAGTTGGGAGTTCCACTCTAGCGACTGCTCTACTATGATTCTCAGCGTGGCGATCTGGTCGGTGGTTGATCGATTACTCCTGAAACCAGCTTGCTCCTCGCGAAGTTTTTGGTCTGTTGCATTCTGTATTCGCTTGAGAATAATCCGATTGAAAACCTTTCCTGGGATGGAGAGAAGTGTGATTCCTCTGTAGTTACTACAATTGCTGAGGTCCCCTTTTTTTGGGAGCTTCACGAGGTGTCCTTCCTTCCAGTCCTTTGGAAACTTGCCTCCGATCCAAATCCTCGAGAATAGTGAGTGCAGACCCTCTGCAGCCCCAGCAGCATCTGCCTTCAGCGCCTCTGGTGGGATCTGGTCTGGTCCAGCTGCCTTGCCTCGATTTAACTGCTTTATGGCATCATTAATCTCTGCTTTAGTCGGAGGGTCGCAACTGATCGGTAAATCATTTCTTGCGGGTAGAATGTCGGGTGGGTTGCTTGGTGGAGGTCTGTTCAAGAGGCTGTTAAAATGTTCTATCCATCTTTTTGCCTGAGCTTCCTTTCCAAAAACAGCCTTCCTGTTGTAATCCTTGACAGGAACTTCAGGTTTTCCATATTTTCCAGCAAGAGTCTTTGTAGTCTGGTAGAGGATCCTCATGTGTCCTCCTGTTGCTGCCTTCTCTGCTTTCTCTGCTAACATTCCTATGAACTCCTCTTTGTCTTTTTTAATTGATTTTTTGACCTCTTTAGCTGATGCTCGGTACTCTTCCTGGTTACCAACTCTTGAACTTCTTGTACGACTTGCATTTACCCGTTCTTTTAGGTCTCTTCTTATCCTTATCAAGTCCAGTGATTTTTGACTGATCCATTCCTTGTGTTCCACTTTCTTTTCCCCAAGAACATCCTGACATGTCGATGTAAATACTCCTTTTACCTTAGCCCAGTGAGTCTCCAAATCTACTGTCTCTTCGAGGTCAACAAGGGGTTTGAATCTATTCCTCAGTGTCAGCTGGAACTCTTCCTTCTTGTCTCCATCCAGAAGGCTCACTTGAAACTTTCTCCTCTTTGTTCCTGCTCTGGTACCTTGTTTCTTGAGGCGGAGTTTGAGTCTTGCCAGCAGCATGTGATGGTCAGATCCAACATCTGCTCCTCTCTGTACTATGACATCCTCTAGTGAGCGTCTGAATCGTCGGGTGATGCAAAAGTGGTCAATCTGATTTTCAGTTACTCCATCCGGTGAAATCCAAGTGGCCTTATGGATCCTCTTGTGTGGGAATACTGAACCTCCAATCACATAGCTGTTAAATGCGCAGAAACTTGCAAACCGCTCTCCATTCTCATTCATTTGTCCTAAACCATTGCACCCCATAATGTCCTCATACCCAGTATTGTCCTGTCCTATCTTGGCATTGGCATCTCCCATTATAATGTTCACATCTTTTCTTGGCAGTGTGTCAACTATTTCCTGAAGCTGGTTGTAGAAATCGTCCTTGTCCTCATCGGTTGCTTCATTTGTTGGGGCGTATATCTGCACAATGTTCATGTTGATGTTCTTGTTCTTAGTAGTAAATGATGCCAATATAATTCTCCTTCCATAGGGTTCCCATCCCCTCAGTGACCTCTGGGCGTGCTTGCTCAAGATGATCGCTACTCCTTCTGTATGCTTTTTGTCCTCCCTTCCAGAATACAAAATCTTTTCCCCAGTATTAAGTTGTTTCAGTCCGGACTGTATCCAGCGGGTCTCGCTAACTCCAAGTATGTGCAGTCTGTATCGCCTCATCTCCATTGTAACCTGGGCACTCTTTCCTGCTTCATACATGGAGCGGACATTCCACGACGCAATCCGGAGTGACTTGCTTGATGAAGGAGCAGTCGGGCCAGTGGCGTCCTTTCGGCTTTGTCCATTGTCCTTCATTGAATCTACAGGTGCAGATGCTCCCCCTTCTCCCAAGATAAAAGACTGATTTGAAGTATTTGCTTGTTTCTGTAACTGGTTTATTTTTACAGGGTGGGTAGTTGGCCCACCGCCAACTGGCTCTTCTCGGGAGACCAGGACCTTTGCACCTTTAGTCGCCTCTTACGACACGCAGTATCACGTCAGATGTATTCTCTGCTGTCCCTCTTCTACAAGAGAGCCCCGCATCTGCACGGGCGTTTGTGATTTAAGATGAAGGTAAAAATTGTGGCATAGGTTCAGGATTTCTTTGGGTGCATCACCTGTCACCTGTCAGCTTCATCGTCATCGATGTTAGCTGCTACAGTGGATGTCACGACAAAATCTCCTCCACCCAATCCTGTCCTTAGCTTTCCTAGTTAGTTCACTTATTTCCAGCTGGCTGACTTTCTTGATGTTATCGTGATATGTAATGGGTGGTCTTCCTTGTTTTCTCTTTGTTTCTGTCTTTCCTTGAAGGATTGATATCATAAGGGCCGTGCTTTTGTTTCGGGCCGCGTGGCCGATGTATGCAAGTCTTCTTTTATTTATTTCAGGTGTTATTCTTCTGGTGGTGCCAAGCTGTTCTAAGATGCTTGTATTTGTTCTCCTTTCTGTCCAACTTATTCTGAGTAGCCTTCTGCAAAGCCACATTTCAGCTGCCTCCAATCTTGTTATGTCTGCCTTTTTGAGTGTCCAGGCTTCACAACCATATAGTAGGACTGGCCAGATCAAGCACTTAAGTATGTTCACTTTGAGGTCCGTTGGTGTGCCTCTATCCTTCCAAATGTTGTTTAGTTGAACCATTTTGTGTTTTGCCACTCCTATCCTTGTTTTTATGTCCTTTGAGCAGCTTCCATCTTGCGATTTATGTGATCCTAGGTATTTGAAATCAGTCACTTTTTCTAGTGCTGTTTTGTTTACTAGTATCTCATGGTGTTCATGGTGCCCTGTTCCAGTATGCATGACTTTCGTTTTCTTAGCATTTAGGTGTAGGCCTGCTGTCTTGCCCGCTTCATCCACTCTGTGCAACACTCTTTTCATGCTGGTGATGTTAACTGACATAAGAGCTGTGTCATCAGCGTAGCGAAGGTTTGTGATGTTTCGGCCTCCGATCTTTATTCCCATATCTTCTATGTCTGCGTTTCTCATGATCTGCTCAGTATAAATATTGAAAAGATGAGGTGAAAGTATGCAACCCTGTCTGACTCCTTTCTCGATGTTGAAATATGGACAGTTCTCATTGTTCCATCTAATCGTTGCCTTTTGTTCATGGTATAGTGCAGCGATGAGGGTCACAAGGTGTTTCGGGAATCCCATCTTAATCATTATATCGAACAGGTGATGGTGCCTAACGCTGTCGAACGCTTTGCTGTAGTCTATGAACGTGATGAAGGCTTCGTTTCCATTGCTTCTTATCTGTTCAATCATTATTTGTAGTATGAAGAGCATGTCAGCGGTTCCTCTGTTGGTCCTGTAACCAGCTTGACATTCTGATAGTTCCTCTTCTACCTTAGATTTCATTCTGTTGAGTATGATGAGCAGGATTTTGCTGGTGTGACTGATGAGGGCGATGGTTCTATAATTTCCACAGTCTTTGACATGGCCGCTTTTGTATAGCATATTACTAAATTATTACGATTTTCTGGCATCTCAGTCTCTAGAATGCTGAGGGTCACACTGACATAGTTGAGTGCACTTCAGGACAACCCAACCCATTTCTGATGGAGGTAATAAAGTCTGCTCTTTCACAGTGACTGTTTCCAAATAGCCTGCCTGAAAGGCTGCGCACTTCATATGGAGAAACAATGCATCAGATGTAGGAGGCAGCTTTTCCATAGGATTGGTTCTTTTCGTAAAAAGATTGTACCTGCATTCATCCACGTTGTCTGCAACAGTAGTTTTGTCAAACCAAACTGCCACAAATTTCTGAATGACTTCAAGGTTCTTGTCCAAAACACTAGCAGTTGGCATGTTTCCAAGAGCTTGAAAGGCTGGTGTCGCTTCTCCAAAAGTGTTCCATGCTGATTTTTTCCCATGACCAAAGAAAGCGCAGACTGTGTCACAACTCGTCAGTGCATGGAAGAACGGACATTCGGGATGTCCAAGAGCTTGTGCCATTTTCTGAATGTTCAGGCATCTTCTTGATTTCCCAAAGCCAAAGTCAGTCCAAATGTGCCCTATTCCTAACTCAATGAAATTGTAAGAATTATATCTCTGCCTGACTTGTGTGCTAACAGGGTAGGAATGCACAACAATATATCATTCTTCAAATTACTCGAGTGTATGTAATTTTCTGTATGAGCAGACATGAATTTTCTAAGATCCGACAGTTTAAAGCCTGATGCTTCTGATTCATCTTCAATTTGAATTCAATGTGTTTCACCGTAATTTCTAAGGCCTTTCAGATTCCCTATCATCTCCAGTTTTGGATGAAGAAGAAGCGGTGGACTGTGTGCGTCCTTTATTGTAAAATGCAGCTCAACAACCCTTGTGATAACTGGCCTCTGTGGTGATCATATCTCCTTCTGCAAACTTTGCCATAATTCTTATATCGTTGATAGATATGACAGTACTGAGAACCTTTTTGGATAGTTGCAGCGTTCTTGCCTCCACAGGTTGCCCTTCTGGCTTCTGTGTCTTCACAGAAGAAACATCCTTTAAGGAATCCCACATACTGAAATTTGGATCTGGTGGCCTTTTGGTACTCTTCTAGACTCTGAAAATCCTCTTTTTTTTTTGTTCCTTCATTTTAATGAGTTTAGATGACAAAAATCTCTTCCAACAAGATCTGTGATATAAAACGTTTCTTCTCCATCAGCAGCTCTTTCAGAGCCAAGACCTCACAGGACATATCAATAACTGCAGATGGGAACGTGTCAGTTCCATGGAAAAGTTTTAAGTCAGTAGCCAGTTTTCTAAAGTTGTCCCTTTTCATTTTGTCTGGTCATTTTCTGAGGGCACACAAACATTTCTGGAGTATTTGATTGACAGAATATGCATTTACTCCAATCCAATCACACTTATCCTCTTGCTTTCTTCTCTCGATTTCATGATCTATATCAAGCAACCCTATTTTTTTCCTTCTCGGCATAAGGATAATCAGCATAAGAAAGAGAAAACTTTGATAAATTCTAGCCAACATCCAAATTTGTCCTAACAAAGCACGAGGCATCTCGAACATGAAAGGAACAAATTCCAAAACAACACCGTAAATTCCCCAGCGAGGTTGCATTGGGCCAAATATGCCTTTTCCTAATTAATTCGATACCAAGCACTTCTACTGAAAGGAAATTAATTTAGAAATGGCATTCCATTACATTGTAGACCTCTCAATACATGGCATGCACGTTTTGAGACTGAACTTGATAATGAATTTTCGAAAAAGGAGGAAAAACTATGAGTGGCTTATTGCTTTCGTACCATTGGGTCGTCTCAAGAATTAGTAATCGACTGGAAAAAGTACATACCACCTACAATTCAAAAAAATAAAAAAAAGCATAGACATTACCGCCGCACCGATACAAAACCTCGTAACTCTCCCAGCGCTAGTTTTGAGATAATGACAAGCAAGAGTTCAACAGATTTACTGCACCTTGCCTCAGATTTTCTCATTTTCTAAAAACCATAAAACTTAACTGATATAATCATGGAGAGAAAAATCAATGCTTAGATGTTTCATTCTTGTGTCTAGATATGATCTCTTTTTAAATCACTTATCAGGTTCTTTTATGGCACGGTTGAATAGGGCTCGCCAACAATGGCTGACAGTGACCGACTTCCACTGAATAGCATTTCGCTCTCTCATCAAGCCATTGTCTACGGCAATTTTTTCCTAGTTCCTACAAACAATATTATTGCAAATAACTAAGCATTCATAAAATAAAAACAAAAAAACTGTGTTAAACGTTCCCTGGATTACAAGAAAAGAACTTATAGTTTCGCCGAACAAAACAACACACTGTTACAGTCCTGTCAACTAGGTCATTAGTAACCAAGTAGGCCTGTACCGGTAATTTAATTTTGGCGGTGTCACTGATACACTGTTATTCCTTGTTATCTTTATGGGTGTGTATTCTGTTTAATGTCTAGGCATTTCATGATATTTGGGAATGGATTTGAAGTGTCTAGTGGAATTTGAAAGTGCTGATTTTATGTCTTGTCAACGTTATCTGAACAAGTGCCCCTCCAAAAAGTTCTGGCATGATGCGTTCTCCAAATTTTTTTTGTCTTTTAAATGAGGAGCTTCTTTCTTGTTTGTGACTGGAAAACACTGCCAAAACGCTGTAACAAACATTTGTTTGCTGTTGTCAAAAGATGCAAATGGCCTGTTCATTCAGCAAAGTATTTGTTTCTCACTTTAAAGTAAATATTAAGGTTATAAATGGTAAACGTCCACATTTTTACGCATCTTCAAGATCCAATTTTAGGTGGTTCCAGTGATCAACTCATTTTATAATCACGAAATAAGGTAGATTTTATCAGGAAAAGGACATACTGGTATCATAAAGTGCACGATTTGCACGCAGTGCTTCCATAAGCTCCCCTGCTATATGGAGCAGCAAGTGTCACAGTGCTTCACAACTCACATATCGTGATGTGCCTTTAAAAAATATACACATTACTGTGATACCTTACATGCAATGCAACATACCTTTGCCTTTGCAGCAGCAGAGGCTGTCAGTTTACTGTACAAATCAGTGCCATTTCCCTTTGGTCTGGACCTTCTTGTCAAAGGTTTTTCATTTGATACCAATGGTCCAGGAGCAGGTTTTGACACGACATCTGACTGCACAGGTTTTGTTACACTGGCTCTGGCTGCCCTTGCTGATGAGCGAGTTAACCTTGTAGAGGCACTTGATTGTATCCTGGCTGAGCTTGTAACGGATGAAACGGTCTTTGGGTTTTTCTTGATATCAGCCACTTTTACTGATGCCTGAGGTTTTGAAGGAATGCTCACTTCTGGCTTTGTTTTCACCTGTGAATATTGCAGAATAATATACTTGACATAATGATGGCTGGGCACCAGAACACAAACAAGGGAAATACTCATGTTTAGCAACACAAACTGTCTTGACATATTAAAATACTAACCCATCAGTTTAAATTAAATATGAAATGAAATTAATCTTCCATCCATTGCTTACATTATGTAGGCTCTGAACCTTGAGTGTTTCAGTCTCCCCATTTTTCATTGTTTAATAAAGTTACATTTCTGACTTTGAAAATGTTGTTTTTTGATCATACTGATAACACAATTAGATGTAAATTAAAGAAGCAACAAACATGTTCTATGAGTTTAGAATCCATTTGCCTATGGTATGATTATCTCATTTCAGATGAATATGAACAAATAGGACCAGAATTTCAAATATAACATACTTCTTTCATCATTTCCCGCTTATATATTTCCGTCTCTCCTGAATGTTTAACACCAGAGACTTTGAACATGGGCTTTAAATTTTTCTTGTCTTCCTCCATTTTCCGTTTCCTCTCTTCCCGCCACTGTTTCAACCGATCCCGTCGTGTACCAGCCGCCTGATGACGAACACCTGCAAAAATAATAATTTACAAATTAATTCTTTCATTTAAAATAACAGGAGGGTATCTCAGCATGGGGAGCAGCAGCAAAGAGCAATTTCCAGAGAGTGGAACGCATCCAAAACCAGAGCCTTCGAATTATCACCGGGGGAATGAAATCCACACCTATTGTAGAGATGGAGAGCATCACTGGTTTACAACCACTGGAGGACAGAAAAAATGGAAAACTAACCTCACAGCTAACAAAGTTTCAAAACCTTCGAAATCACCCTATGAATGATAGAGTAAAGAAACCAACAAAGAGCAGACTAAAAAGAACCAGCTTTATAAAATCAGCTAGACAACAGTTAATCAACCTTAAAATCCCACCCATAGATGAAGACGAGGACCTTACAGAGGTTGATTGCTGCCCTCCATGGGAAAGACAACACTTTCCCCTAATCAAAGACACCATTTACGGCATCACCTCCAAGCCCAATCAGTCCACGGCAGAGCTGCAATCACTAGATCTAGATTCTACATCTTCATGATCTTGATACTAACCTTTTGGGTGCTGCTGTTCCTTTTGGTCGTCACAGTCCTCCACTACTGGCGACATGTCATCTGAAATTAGCCTCCGCTTGTTAACTTCGCCATCTCGCTTACTCTTTCTCTCCAATCCTTTCGATCTCCGTCGGGTTGAAGTTGTGCTCCCTTCCTTCATTTTGGTTTTATACATCGATCTCATCGACGTCGACGTCATTGTGAATGAGAAAATTAGTCTAGATCTAGATCTAGATCTAGATACTGATTTTATTAATAAAACCCTACTTTCTTTTACTCAAGACTACCTAGATCTGTATCAACTCTATGTAAATTGTGACATTCACACCACACAGTGGCAGTTTAGGCCTTGAGAATTTTTCATCAGCGACACGGTAGGCTATGCCTAACAACAGTTTTCAAACGCCGCCGTCCCGGAGAGAGATTCGTTTATTATTTTCAATTTGATTGGCTAAGGAGAAGCCGACGAAGGGCACGCCTATAATAAAAGTCGTCACAGTATGAGCTCGTCTTTTTGTATTATGTGCACCCATGGAGGTACTCATAACTGGTACTTGTATTTTGCCTTGGATAACTTTCCCAAGTTTTGTGTTCGCACAACTTCCATCTTGAGTTCAAAAGTAAATATGTGACCCTACAGATTTCTCCATTTAGTGGTCTGGTGTAAGCTCACAGAAGTGCTCTGGACATTCTACTTCGGGTGGATTTTCATTTAAAAAAATGTTTTCTGGGTATTATGGGTATGATTATGCACATATGGCACTGACTGCATCGACATGCATTCATCTGACACCTTACATGAGGTGCGGTCACTGGTAATTGCATTGTGACATCAGTGTTGTATGTGCATCAACTGGGATCACTAGTACCATTATTATTTATTATTATGATTACATGATGTATTCAAAACAAGAGTTCAAAAGAGCCAGTGCACACCAGCTAATAGTAAACAACTGAATTTAATGAGAAACAAAAAATAATATTGTGGTAAAATCCAAATACATTAGGCTATTATATAGGTCTAGTTTTATAGTAAATTCATTGACTTAAATTGAATGAGAACAGTTCTCCCTCCTTTTATTAACTTTTAAAGCAGGAAAGAAAGAAGGTAGGGACGAAACAGAAGGTACAGGAGCAGAGGAAAAGAAAGAAGGAGTTGGCAGAGGAAAAGGAAAGGGAAGGTAGAACGCAGAAGCTGTAGTGCAACGGATGTGTAAACGCTGAGGGCAGTCCGTGCTTGCCCTATACAAGATGGCGACTATCGCCTTCTAATGCGCACGCATGAAATCAGCTGTACGGACTCCAGTGTTATTAATAGCTCCATGTGTGCACCAATCCCGGGCAAGGGCACAGACTATTATTTATCTATGGGCAAGGGCAACACAAATAACACCACAATTATTTATAGACTAGATGAGCTACCGGGCATTGCCAAGAATAAACAATCATGTCACCCCCCCCCCCTTGTATAATAAAAGTAATAAACTACAGTCTTGCTTCAGAACTTATGCGCACCACAACATTACGCACCAAACTGAACGCTTGATACGATTACTTTTTATGACATGCACGGTGCTATATACGACGAAACAAACATGCAAAACTACAGATGTTACATAGCAATAAACATTGTCATTTTTTAAAAATACATGCTTGAAGTAAACAACTTTTAATTATAGCCATCATCTTCCTTATCTCAATTGCCATGCACCTTCCTGCCAAATTTAAGGCCTGAAGAGTGTATAGTTTGGTCAGTTAGTCATGCCAAAGGTTGCATGTTACTGAAATATATAATAGATTACGTACCAACAAGGCCTTCTTCTTCTTTCTTCTTCTTCAGCGTTCCAAGTCATGCTTTTAGTTTAGTGTGGGCCAGGAACTGGGTAGTCAGGTGAAGGTCTGCCTCACTGCCCCATAGCTTGGTGTGTAGGTCCGTGGGACTAGGCCAATAGTTTTGTCGTTCCGTCCTGTGGAGTGGACAGTCCTGGAGGACATGCTCTGGAGTCTCAGGGCCGGCTCCGCATGGACACTGGTTTGTCTGCGACAAGCCTATTCTGTGGGCATGGTGGTTGAGGCCACAGTGTCTTGTCCGGAGGCGGAACATCTGCACCTGCTCTTTCCTTTCACGGTGTCTGATAGGGTCCTTCCTATGATCATACTCTGGGAACCTGTCTCTCCACTCCTGACTAATCTTATGTTTAAGGATCGACTTAATTTCATTATACAACAAGGCCTGATTTACATTGTTTTGTTCTTTACGCTAGATATAATAAGAGGAGGAAAAATTAAACGATTTAGCCTAATTACCTTGTCTGTTGCATCTTTCATTTACGGCCTGTTTGTGTTTTATGACTCATGTCCGATCATGATATTCGTGTGGATACTTACCCACACTTCGAGAATCTAAATACATGTACTCAAATTACATAACTGAATGTCTTCGAAATTGTGATAATTTCATCGAATTTTAGAGAATGTCCTTTTTGTGCGAATGGTCACTGGGGGGTGACGATGGTCCAAACTGGAGGATTCAGCGGAAGTGAGAGATGGGAGAAAGAGAAAATGTCTATGTGTGTGTATGGTGTGTGTGTGTGATAGAGAGAAGGAGAGAGAGAGAGAGAGGAGGGACTGAGAGAGAGAGATGGCTACAGTCCACGAGAAAACAAGATGTAAATCAGGGCCACTTTATTACCATGAGTGGTCGATATCGATCCCCGGGGATTGATAAGGCAGCCGGGGGGGGGGGGGAGCAGGGGGGGGGTTTAAAAACTCGAGGGGACGTCTGGGGTTTTGACTAATTTTAAGCTATTAGTGGGGGAGAAAGTAACTAAAAAAGTATAAAACTGCATGTCTCGACTCATTTTAACATTTGGTCGTGACCATATCGTCAGAATAAATTATATTTCACACCTGGCTAAGTAAAAATACAGATAAAAAAAAAGAAGATAGGCATTATTTCATTCTTCATTTATTGCCTGAGGGTCGATGGATCGAACACTTAAAAATGGGCATGCACTGAACGAAAACAAAACATGGTAACCACCCCGACTGGACTAGAGTCAAACCCGTTGGGCCTGGGACAACTATAACTTTGTTACAGAAGGAGAGAATGATTGAACAAAAAAAAACAGTAATAAAATAAACAAACAGAAACAATAACACACATACACGAACAAACTCTCATGCTATCATTAGCTGATGAAGTAAAAATCAGATCACTTTCGATATGGAGTGAGAGAGAGAGAGATAGGACAGAGAGAGGGGAGGAGAGGGAGGGAGCGGGAGAAGGAGAGAGAGGCAGAGACAGAGACAGCGGAGACAGACACAGAGTCTATGGAGAAAGAGAGAGGGGGGTGAAACAGAGAGAAAGAGAGAGACAAACAGAGGGACAAGGAGTAGATGAATGGAGAGAGTGAGAGACAGAGAAGGGGTCGAGAATTTAAGTATAAACAACAGCACTGGCGGTGCCGGTGTGACATCCTGGAATATCCCCCATCCTATTTTAACCCCCCTGATAATCTAGGATATCCTAGAACATCCCCCTCTATTCTAAAGTATCCCCCAGCTCGATTTCACCTTCTTTAGCAGTGGTTCTTAACCCTTTTCAGGCAATTGCCCCACAGACTCCAAATTTTCTTTCATCGCCCACTTTTTCCCCTATTTCCCGGGGAAAAAAAGACAACAAACATGTTGATAATACAATATAGAGCAGAAACCATTCTTTGTCAAATGCACTAAAAAACAAAAAACAACTCTTTTCTGTTCATCAAACCCATCTAAGCATGATGTAGAAATCGTCAACGACTGTTATGTATCTGCCCCCAAATTTCTCTTCATTCTGGTTCCCCTAAACTTCCATATCGCCCCCATTCCTCTTTTTCGCCCACTTGTCGCCCTTTTCTTCGTTTCCTCCCCTCCCCTTCCCCCCTGGAAATGAGAATCACGTCACCAGGGGGCTGATATCGCCCACGTTGAGAATCACTGTTCTAAAGTTTTACCAGAGATTACTGACATCACTGGCGAGGTTGCAGACATTCAAGGTCAGTAAGTCACACTGCCTATCCCATGAGTGAAGGCTGACAAAATGCAGTATGTGCATTGTAACATAGTAGGGAAAAACAATTGTTGCGGCGTGGACTAAAGGTATATTAATCCAGCACCCCCTTTCACATTTGCTATTGTGTCCTGCTGCATTGACAGAAGTACTTAGAGGAAATGAGGCGGGGGTGATAGGGAGAAGGAGGACGCACAAGAGTATTATGCTATCATTACATAATGGAACGATAGACTTCCAAGGAGGGAAAAAAGGTGGTGTGACCCGTAGAAAGGGAAGGCAGTCTCAGATGAGGCTGAAAGATGGAACATTTTTAAGGATTAAAACCAGGATGCAATTCCCTGTAATCCATAATAACTTTTTTAAAGGATCTCTTACTCAGAACACGTTAAGTCTGTAAAAAATGTTGGATCTGAAAGGCAAAAAAATTTGGGACTAGATCTATATGGGTACACTTGAATGGGATGGGCAGCTTGTCACTTAACAGATCTTCACCTCCACTTATATGTGTATCCCCGAATGGTCCAAGAATCTGGATTTCCCCCCCCCCCCCCCCCCGTGTGTCTCGAATCTGCATTGTCTTTGAAGGTTGATTGAATCTATTCTTAGCATTGCGCCCCTGAGTAGGAAGTTTTGTCCATGAGACCCGAAAACAGTACAGTCTGTAGGTTTTGATGACTATTTCTCATGTAAACTAGAAACAGACTCTCCCTGTTGATGCTGCCATTTGCTCGGCTTTGGTGACAGACTACATGCAACATACATTAGAGGATTGATAACGAAGAAGACTGGGGACGCTGAGCCAATTACATCTTCGAACTTGGGCAGCCAGTCCTTGCAGCTGTTGAGAATATTTCTGAGATGGATGTGTGACTAAATGCAATAGAGAGGGGACAAGTCGGCTGGCTTCTCCAAATGGCAGCTCTCAGAACTGACGACAGTGATAGACTTTCCTGAAGCTGGTGGTGTAATCTTCAGTAACATCCTCCACAATGTTGCTTCGAAGGGGGAAATTCTATCAAAGTTTGCAAATCCCTCATCAGCGTTACTGCTGTGTCACTATGCTTGACGTGCAATAATTAGTTCTTTAACACTCCTCTTGTCCCGTTAAGTCAACAACTTGCTACCAAAGAGTTTATGTAACCTCTTTGCTTGCTACCGGCTGTGCTGTACAGACAGTATTTTCCATGAGCTAGTCCCTCAAAAACTTGGAAATTACACCTAAGGTGCTTTATCACAGGATACATATTTCTGTCGAAGCATAGCCTACTATAAGATGAGAACTTTAAGATCAAAGTGGCCGCTTAAGATTATATCAAGACTTCATTTTGTGCCAGCTTCGATTCGGTATTGACAATTTTAGCACGCTGGTGCATTGTCCGTTCCTTTTTCTCCTCACAATAAAGAATGGGTGCCCTGGTTGTCTGTTGATACTGAGTACAATGTACTTTATTCTCATTGCTCCATACACAGACCACCCCTGAAATTTACTCTCTTTAATTACTACTACTGCTAAAAGCTCCAGAAAAGGGTATGGTTGATGGACTGGAAGAGAAAGATTTATGCCCCTAGTCCAATTCTAAGGTTCGGCATAAAACGCATGTTAAGTCATACTTTGTAAATGTGTATTTTTTGTGCGCGTGGCAGAGAAAGATTGTATAATAAATAGAAACGCACAAGAAGAAAAGGGGGGAAAAGGCTGCCCAAAGACACACACAAAAAAAAGCTGGGGGATAATTTGTAACGGGGGGGATAAAATAGGATGCCTCGTACCCATTGGCAAGTATCCCCTATCCTATTTTAACCCCGGGGGATAAACTGTTATAGAGGGGGATATTCTAGAATATCCGGGGGGATAAACCAGAATATTCCAGAATATCCGGGGGTTATTCTAGGATATCCTAGAGTATCCGGGGGATATTTTGAAATATCAGGGGGGATAGATTTTGGGGGGGGGGGGGATAATCTGGGATACCACACCGGATTGGATGGAAAGGCGCGGCACTATAATGTCCGAACTTATTCATGATCAGTTGAATGAAAAGAACGCAATTTCCGGTCCTTTTTGTTTCTTTCACAAATACTTTGACAGAGATCAAATTTGGGCTAGGTATTTCCAACCTGGGGTCATTTTACCAGGGGAAAGGGGTTAATGGGGGCGGGGGGGGGGTGTCGACTGATGTATTCTCATTGATTGCCTGTGACTGGTTCTGGTATATCGATATCTATTCACCATTAGTTTTTCATAACTAAGTGAGCGAAAAAGCATTGTCAAATATGCTATTGTTGTTGTTATTCGAACGTTAAAATAACTGAACAATGTTAAAAACAATATTCGAAATTTCCCCTTTGTCGGTTGTTTTATTATGTTAGAAGTGTAAAATAAAAAAATTACTGAACCAAACAAGCTGGGGGTTCATTTATTTTCAAAAAGCTGTGGTAAACAAGACGAAAGAGGTTGGGAATCCCTTATCTAAGCCATTTCTGACCCAGAAATACCATGGTTTTGGTTTGATATTATGTCGAGGCTAAACCACACTTAAGTACCAGTGACGATCAGAGAGATGTAGGCCCTACGTCTTCGCCCTGGCAAGGCCACAGTGTTGTAAATAGGAGTGATAACAAATACCCAATGCTCTTTGTTCATTTATCAGATGCTGTGACACTTGTATGCCTTATAAAGTAATTTTACTTTTATATCTTTCTATTAACGATTTAGACGAAAGATGGGGCCCCCCCCCCCCCCAGAGTTCCATCAGTCGCAACAGTTTTCTTTTTGTGTGCAAATATGCTTCACACGATAACCCGATAGCCATCTCAGTAGCCTACATCCACGGTGATTTTAAGACAGTTCGATAAACTCGAAGTCGTTATCTTGAGCTGTTTGCGTTTCACACAGGGCTGTGTTCGTGCAAGCTGTAAATTCTGCCATAAGGTGGGTGACTCCCTCCCCCCCCCCCCCCAAAAAAAAAACAACCCCGCATTTCTTTGCCAGTAAATGCCGATAAGTTTCATGGAGAGTAAGTGCAGCAAAGCACCTGGGATGTCACTGGACATTCAGAATCAGCCTTTTCACATTAGGCCTACTAATTTTTATGGTGAAGTAGTTAAACAGTAATTCTTCATTTGTGTATAAGCGCCAAATGGACTAGCTGTGATTTCCTTGAGCTGTGGATATAATGTGGATATGTGACTTTATATAAGGCGAGAGGCAAAAACGTCGTCATAATTTGAAAATATCAGCTTGGAAAAAGGCCGTTTTTACATTAACGATTTCGGTATGTGTATTTTTAAAGGATAGGCCTCCGTCAATAGTGCTTAGGAGTAAAATTACAATATCGAAATTAAGTTTTCATACACAAACAAAACAAATCAAACCCAGCAACTATCCCTACGTCAATCCGACGTAGATTTATATAGGATTTTTATACGGTTAGTAGGATTACCATAGGGGGATTTCCTACATTAAACCAACGGCGGTGCGCTGTCGGAATCAAGGGATCTACGTAGGCTACGCATCAGATTGACGTAAGGCTGCTGGCTGGAACTTGCCAAAAGTTCAGACTGTACAAGATAAATTTCACCGACACGCTGTTGCCTCTCATAAAAAAAAAGCTCTTCCTTGAGTAGCTTATAATCAGTGTGACTGACCATGTTCATAAACAGGCCCCCGCCTTGTTGTTCTCTAGACACAGATAACAGTCATAGAAATAACACTCTGTTGTAGTAGTCGTCCAAACACCGAGGCCAAATGAGCAAGGGCGATGAGATAAAAGACAGACCTTCACATTTCAAACCTAAATCCGTGGCTGTTGTCATGTTGCGCTCATTTCTCCACCAGTTGGAAGGAGACTTGGCCACAGCAGTCATGTCATCTTCAGCAATGCCCCGGAACCGTCTCTGGTCATGGAAACAGCTCATTTACGTCAGTTTGTTTCTGGCATCAGCAGTCATTACAGGTAAGACATATTTACAATTGTTTTCACCATTGTAGGGCCATTGCAGTATATAATGTGATTTTGAGCCCACGCTGATATCTAGAACGTTCTAAATATAATAAGCTTATAATTATGCCTATCTATAGGCTACATATTTGTTGCTCCTGGCTCATTCGTGTGATTTGACGTGGCACAATATTAATCATTATGTCTTATTGCTCGCTGCACTTAAATGTTAAACTACGATGAAAGAAAATTTTTTTTAAAGAAGGCAACATTCTTCTTCTTTTATTCACCCATTTATATTTTTGCTCAGGAAATTGTTGTGTAAAAGAATTTGTGAATATACCGGTGGGGAGGGAACAAAGGAGGTGGTTATCGTAGATGCTCACCATAGACAATTTTTACAAATTATAAGAATCTTAACAAGCCTGTTCAGTGCCATCTATTTTCTTGTGACACAACTGAGAGCGAAAGACAAACCTTGATATAAATCTTGAAATGATTATTAGATGTATTATACCAATTTACTGTTTACCACGTATCATGTTTGTCGTGTTCTCCCGAGAGTATTACAGCCGTCCACCCTGTTTCATAGTTCAAACTGCTGTCATCATCATCATTGCCTTTCTCACCCTGGATCAGGGTATAGGCCACCAACAAACACCTTCCATCCCTCTCTATCATGGGCCAGCCTCTTTACATTATTCCAAGTCTTTCCGCTTCGTTGCACATCATTTTCTCTGGCTCTTCTCCACGTTCCGCGCGGCCTTCCTCTTGATCTCTTGCCCTGGGGATTCCAGTCCAATACCTTCTTCGTGATGCTGTTTCCTGGCCTCCTGAGAGTGTGGCCGATCCATCTCCATCGCCTCCTACCAATTTCCTCTCTGACTGGGTTCTGTCTTGTTCTTTTCCATACAATTTCATTGCTGACCTTGTCTGTCCATCTGATCTTAAGTAGCTTCCTCAAACATCTGTTGATGAAAACTTGGATTCTCTTTATGCAGGCCTGGGACGCATTCCAAGTCTCACATCCATACAACAGGACTGACTTCACGTTCGAGTTGAATATCCTCAGCTTTGTTTTTAGAGATATATCCTTGGTTCTCCAAATCTTGCTTAAGGATGTGAAAGCTGCCTGTGCCTTTCCAATTCGTGCTTTGACTTCTGCCTCTGTTCCTCCCTTATTGTCAATGATACTACCAAGATAGCAGAAGGACTCTACATCTTCCAGTGGTTGATCTCCTACTGTGACTTGTTCGCTTAGGGGTGCAACAATTTTTAGGACCTTCGACTTCGCGGGATGTATCCTCAATCCAATAGATTCTGAAATTTTGTTTAGAGCTGTAGTCTTTGCTTGCATCTGGTCGTGTGTGTGCGACAATAGTGCCAAGTCATCTGCAAAATCTAGATCGTCCAGCTGTGTCCATGGGGTCCATTGTATGCCATTTCTTCCTCCACTGGTGGTTTCTTTCATAAGCCAATCAATCACCAGGATAAACAGAAATGGTGACAGCAAACAACCCTGCCTAACACCAGTCTTGATATCAAAGCTGTCAGTAAGCTCACCATCATGTACGACTCTGCAACTTGTCCCCTCGTACATGCTCTTGATAAGATTCACCATCTTCTCTGGGATTCCATAATGTCTCAATATTCTCCACAGTGTTTCTCTATCGATGCTATCAAAGGCCTTCTCGTAGTCAAGGAAGTTCACTATCAGTTGGGAGTTCCACTCTAGCGACTGCTCTACTATGATTCTCAGCGTGGCGATCTGGTCGGTGGTTGATCGATTACTCCTGAAACCAGCTTGCTCCTCACGAAGTTTTTGGTCTGTTGCATTCTGTATTCGCTTGAGAATAATCCGATTGAAAACCTTTCCTGGGATGGAGAGAAGTGTGATTCCTCTGTAGTTACTACAATTGCCGAGGTCCCCTTTTTTTGGGAGCTTCACGAGGTGTCCTTCCTTCCAGTCCTTTGGAAACTTGCCTCCGATCCAAATCCTCGAGAATAGTGAGTGCAGACCCTCTGCAGCCCCAGCAGCATCTGCCTTCAGCGCCTCTGGTGGGATCTGGTCTTGCCTCGATTTAACTGCTTTATGGCATCATTAATCTCTGCTTTAGTCGGAGGGTCGCAACTGATCGGTAAATCATTTCTTGCGGGTAGAATGTCGGGTGGGTTGCTTGGTGGAGGTCTGTTCAAGAGGCTGTTAAAATGTTCTATCCATCTTTTTGCCTGAGCTTCCTTTCCAAAAATAGCCTTCCTGTTGTAATCCTTGACAGGAACTTCAGGTTTTCCATATTTTCCAGCAAGAGTCTTTGTAGTCTGGTAGAGGATCCTCATGTGTCCTCCTGTTGCTGCCTTCTCTGCTTTCTCTGCTAACATTCCTATGAACTCCTCTTTGTCTTTTTTAATTGATTTTTTGACCTCTTTAGCTGATGCTCGGTACTCTTCCTGGTTACCAACTCTTGAGCTTCTTGTACGACTTGCATTTACCCGTTCTTTTAGGTCTCTTCTTATCCTTATCAAGTCCAGTGATTTTTGACTGATCCATTCCTTGTGTTCCACTTTCTTTTCCCCAATAACATCCTGACATGTCGATGTAAATACTCCTTTTACCTTAGCCCAGTGAGTCTCCAAATCTACTGTCTCTTCGAGGTCAACAAGGGGTTTGAATCTATTCCTCAGTGTCAGCTGGAACTCTTCCTTCTTGTCTCCATCCAGAAGGCTCACTTGAAACTTTCTCCTCTTTGTTCCTGCTCTGGTACCTTGTTTCTTGAGGCGGAGTTTGAGTCTTGCCAGCAGCATGTGATGGTCAGATCCAACATCTGCTCCTCTCTGTACTATGACATCCTCTAGTGAACGCCTGAATCGTCGGGTGATGCAAAAGTGGTCAATCTGATTTTCAGTTACTCCATCCGGTGAAATCCAAGTGGCCTTATGGATCCTCTTGTGTGGGAATACTGAACCTCCAATCACATAGCTGTTAAATGCGCAGAAACTTGCAAACCGCTCTCCATTCTCATTCATTTGTCCTAAACCATTGCACCCCATAATGTCCTCATACCCTGTATTGTCCTGTCCTATCTTGGCATTGGCGTCTCCCATTATAATGTTCACATCTTTTCTTGGCAATGTGTCAACTATTTCCTGAAGCTGGTTGTAGAAATCGTCCTTGTCCTCATCGGTTGCTTCATTTGTTGGGGCGTATATCTGCACAATGTTCATGTTGATGTTCTTGTTCTTAGTAGTAAATGATGCCAATATAATTCTCCTTCCATAGGGTTCCCATCCCCTCAGTGACCTCTGGGCGTGCTTGCTCAAGATGATCGCTACTCCTTCTGTATGCTTTTTGTCCTCCCTTCCAGAATACAAAATCTTTTCCCCAGTATTAAGTTGTTTCAGTCCGGACTGTATCCAGCGGGTCTCGCTAACTCCAAGTATGTGCAGTCTGTATCGCCTCATCTCCATTGTAACCTGGGCACTCTTTCCTGCTTCATACATGGAGCGGACATTCCACGACGCAATCCGGAGTGACTTGCTTGATGAAGGAGCAGTCGGGCCAGTGGCGTCCTTTCGGCTTTGTCCATTGTCCTTCATTGAATCTACAGGTGCAGATGCTCCCCCTTCTCCCAAGATAAAAGACTGATTTGAAGTATTTGCTTGTGTTTCTGTAACTGGTTTATTTTTACAGGGTGGGTAGTTGGCCCACCGCCAACTGGCTCTTCTCGGGAGACCAGGACCTTTGCACCTTTAGTCGCCTCTTACGACACGCAGTATCACGTCAGATGTATTCTCTGCTGTCCCTCTTCTACAAGAGAGCCCCGCATCTGCACGGGCGTCAAACTGCTGTGGTCATGGGCATTTACCGGGTTATCCTAAAAGACTTGAAACAGAACTTTATTAGACAACCACTCGTTATTCAGCCTGCCACCGGTGTTATCTCCTGTCATCATTGCTTCGTCGTTTACCACCTTCCCCCTCGTTTCATCTTTTTATCGTGGCCTCACTCAGCCGTTGATGACTTCAATTACTGGCCCAGTTTTGCTGTTGGTTTGAGTATGGAAGGCTGGAGTTAAAAATGTATAATTAATACTCGTATGAATGCCCTATGGACTGAATTGATACTCTAAACATAACGATCTAATGATAGGTTGTTCCGACTTGCATTGTGTTCCTATCTTGATGCTCAAGAGCGAGCTTTGTGTAGGCCGTTCAGTAGTGTATATATCTATGGTGTAGGCCTACAACAGTTCAGTTAACTAAACCGGTGTTTGCTGACCATTAGTAGGCCTAACATTAAACAACGCAGCCAGTAATTTGACGTAACACTGAGCGATCATTTCGGTATATTTGTCTTAGGTCCTGTGAACTGTGACTTTATACGCCAGCCAGCACATTGCAGTGATAACGGTAAGTAATGGTGTGAATGCAAGATTATTTAATTTATACGAGAGTCACGCACATCATAGCCTACTGATTGGTATGACCTCAGCTGTTTATCAGGAATGCGATTACTATTCGAAATGGCCCGCCCCTCTTCCATCCATTCAATAGCCTGTCCTGACATCCGTCAATTGACAGACTCATGGCATCCGTCAACCCAGAGTCGTCTTAACGCACTGGGCACACTGGGCAGTTGCCCAGGGGCTTCAGGGATTTAAAGGGCCCCATTGCATGCACGAATTCGTTTTTGAAACGGAGAAGAAAACTGTGCAAATTAAACAAGAATCTACTCAGGGGCCCATAATGATGTTAAGAAGGACGGCCTTGCATCCATCCATCCATCCATCCATCCATCCATCTATCCATCTCACCAACTGACCGTTTCTTTGTGACTTAATTGTGGCTTATATGTGGCATACTGGTTTGAAAATGACAGTCGAGTCCACAGTCCTAAAATTTATTTGGTATCGTCTTTGCCTTGTCATGCGTAGCATTCACTTTCCAATTCACATCGTTTGTCCAGTCCAAGCTGACATCGATAGATTGATTATTAAAACCAACTAACCAACAGACAAGCTCTAGATCTATATTTCTGTAGAAGCTGTTGACTGTTTTATTTCTGTCCACGAGTACTTTGTGACTCTGAGCGGCGTTTGCGCGGAAGGGATAGGCCTATCTGAAATATGTGTCATTTCGTACTTTGTCTTTGACTGTTTTCATTATTGTTAGCAGAAAGATTCAGGGAGGGACACAAATATGATTACAAGTATGAAGTGGAGATTGGTACAGGAGAGGGCGTGGCTTTTGGCGCCAATGCTGGTATACAAGTCTTATGTCACGTGCACATCATTGTCCACAGCAGATGCGAGCTAGTCCTCAAGGTAAGTCAGCCAACCTTTGAAACTTAACAGATCAGTGTCTACTTGTGGAACATATTACACAGTGCAAAGATCAAAATGCAGATAATTCATCATTAGTGCCACCCTTCAAAAGTAATCGTTTTGCAATAAATTATGTGGTTTAAATTTACATTCCATTTTCTTATCTTATTTCTTGATTCACTTGTGAAGAATCAAGTTTGAATCCAGCAAGAACATTTCTAGCGCAAATTAATATCATGCTGGAAATAATGTCTGAATATTATGCTGACTATTTTCTTGTAGGTTTCAGACTGTACTTTGGAAGACCACAAACCAAAGAAGGGGTCCATTCTCAATGCAAATTCAGAAACTCTGGCAAAGGAACTTAGCAGGTGCATTTTGAATATTAAGATGGAGAAATGTTACAAAATGAAAAATATTAATAAATGTTATGTTGTCTGCAGTGCAGATCTCAAAGAAAACTTCAATGAGACAGTCTTAATCTTTATTTAGGCTGTATCAGACCATAGATATGTATCAGACTAGCATGAAAAGAAAGGGCCTGTTAGGCCTACCAGGTAACTGTTGAGCAAAGCCATGGAATTTGTTTTGTAGAGCTACACGAAGGCTGCGAACATACAACAGTGATTTTATAAATTGCATCCAACCATATCAGAAGCTGCAAAGAAGCTACAAATTCACCATCTGTCTAGTGCATAGACAATATATGTAATGGCCAGTTAATGTCATTATTATTATTACATTACTGAAATGTTGACCTTATCGTGAGTCAAGTTTTACAAGAGAGTATAGTATGTAGTAAAATGATCTAAAGGTTGAGTCTTATAATTATATAACATACATAATTGTAATACCATGAAAAAATCCTGCCAGATATCCAACATACCTGCAGTACAGTAACGGGGAAATTCTTGACCACAAAATAGCTGTAGACAATTTGGAGCCACAGCATGTCATCAACATCAAGCGAGGCATTGTGTCTACCTTACAATTACCAGTTGGTGGAAAGGATTCAAAATCCAAGATCCAGGTTGTGTATTCTATTGAATGTCAGAGAATGGAGGAGCAAAACTTTTTCTTCCTATTCCATGTTTTATTTGTTTCACCTATAACAAATGACATAAAATTCCTGAAAGATTCACCCAAAAACTTCTGAATTAGCTTCATATTTTTGTTCTTTAGATCTAAACTTAATGGTATAGCTATGTAATGAGGTCATTGAATTGTAGGATGTTCCGAGACAGATTTTTATAGAAGGCCAGTGATAGACTCATTAGACTGTTTGCCATCTTCATTTCTACCATACAGCATATTTCTAAAAATGACTGGTTTCTTCTTAATAAATGGACCTGTGGGTTTTCTGACATAAAACAAGTCAACCTTCATTTTATTCATCCGCAGTATGATATTTTTGGATCCTGCTTGACACACTTCAGTGAACCAGCCACCTCTAATGTTGAGATCGAGACATATCGTGATCTTGTGACCTGCAACCTCACCCACAGTTACCTCTACCAATCACAGTATTATTCTTTCATCAAGACACTTGTCGGTGGATACACATTTGCACCTATTACAGAGGTTCAAATTTTATAAAGCATATAAATTTCATGTTATTTGTCTGATAAAAACTTCTTAAAATTCTTATTTCTGGGCTAATTCTGCTTATTGATTATAAATAATTGACTTTATCACCATAGTTTTCACAAGTCTGACTAAAATACATGATGGATCTGAAAACTGTCATGTGTCCAATAATGAACTGATATGGAAACAAGCACTGCAAATTTAAGTTTAACTCAAAAATTTAGAAGATAGCTTTGGAGTCTTTTGGGATGTTCATTTCAAATTTCTCTTCTGTGCATACTTGAAGCAGACAAATAAAATTGTTCACAGGTACAATTTGAAATGAAACACTTTAAGGGCGTTGCCTAGGTTGCCATTTATTTTGATTCAATACAAATTTCCGAAAACTCACCCTCTTTTTCAGAAAACGGACTAAAAGGAGCAAGATTATTATCAATGCATGATATAGAGAAGTAATGTGTGATTTTCATTTAAAGAAATAATGAATATTATTTGATTTTGTATAAGTCATTGAGCCTCTTCATATTTTGATAGCAAGTTCTGTTTTCATTTCAAGATGAAGTATCCATACCAGTCAGATGTTAGATGCCATTACTCAGTGGGTTCAAGCTCTTTGATAAAATCAGTAGAATGTCTGCAGCAACAGGCATACTTATCTAGCAGTCCTGCAATTAATGTTAGGTAAGCTGAATTTTTAAATATTTTGCCTTTTGCTATCTCAGAATTTGATTGATTACAAAATTCTGAGATGGATAAATATTAAACATGTGAAGGCTGTAGGCAGGGTAAAGTACGTGTTGTTTGGCTGACTGGGAAGAACCTATATGAACATACCATTGCAGTAAGAGTTTCTCTCAATATGCTGCCAGTTAAGAGGAAATCTAGTTACAGGGATTTTATTCTGCTTATTGATGTTTTTCCATGCTGCATATTTTGCATTGAAATAAATCATTATGGAGGTTTGTTTTCACTGGAGAAAAATATTTATTTTGTTTTCGCTGGAAGAAAATATTTAGACAATAAAATATTCATGTAAAATTACCAGTACAGATTTTTGCAAGAGAAATCACCATTATATAGGCCTAAGTGTATTTGGTATAGAACAGGAGGGAAAATGTACAGTTGAAGTGAAGCCTTACCTTTAATAATTAGATTTTATACATGTCTCTTTTAGTGTAAACTAGTTTTCTTTTTTCAAAGACAAAACCAGTCCAAATGAGTCCACTGCAATTATGACATTCAATATTATTTTCATAAAATTTGAAAACTTTTTTGTGTGTTTAATTTACCTCAGTGAGGCAAAAGCAAATTGTAAGGTACCAAAGATAGATATTACAAGGTGTGTGTATATCTTGAATCTGATCCCTGTCCAAAAATAAGGACCCAAAACACCTTGTCGCTTTCATGATGAAGGGGCAAACAGGTATCAATAGCTGTACAATGAAAAGACGAAAAAATGCTTAGCTTCTCTGTATGATGAGGGGGAGACCCACCAAAATCAGTGTTGCGAGAAATTCAGTTCTGAAAATTTTGTGCTACTCTCATCATTGATTTATTATCATTTCGTCATACTACATAACACAAAAACTAAATGAGATTTGACAAAATTGCTCTTGTTTGGTAAAGACCCCCCCCCCCCCCCCCCCCCCCCCCGCAATATACTTTTGATAATAACCACATAATAGTAAATATCTCAAATTTGACTTATTCGCCCCTTCATTGTACAGTTAAGCAACTGCCTTTTCATTGTACAGCTGAGTTATCTATTTGCCATTTGTCGTGGAACCGACAACCTGTTTGCTTTTAATATTTTAAAATTTTAAAATACCTCACAATCATTTTTTTGTGTGCAAAATTTCAATTTCTGCAAATATGAGCAGTCTGGTCACAGTTGTAGTCATAATGTACAGTGAGCTGTGCTTTTCACTTCCCACAGTCAAAGAATGCTGTTGCTCTCTGAGTCACCTTTGGTATCACAACCTTCAGACATATCACTGAAAAACAAACAGTGGGTGGATCTGGCAATGACTTTTGCAGCCCAGGATGTTGCAGAACATACTGCCCAAGATGTTATGGCGGAGTTGGAGGAGACAATGATAGATTTTTTAGGCCAAGGAAATAAAAATATTTCAAGCACAGATGTGGCAGCTGTCAGGTAAATGTACTTTGTCGAACATTCCTTAGAAGTAGAATGTCAGAAAATGTTCGCTGGGAGAGTAAAACATCAAACAATTGTAGGACAGGTGTGGAAAATGTGAATTCTCAGTTGTATGTCAATAAAGATTAAGATTTAAATTTGAATAAAGAGATAGTAAGCCTTTTAATCCCAAAATAAAAGCACTGTTGACATGATAATATATCTTTAAGATGGTTGTGCAAGAACTTTTTTTTTTTCATTGCTCACTTCATTCATATATTGAGTAAGGAAATCAACATTTTGATTTTCAGCTTTAAGCAAATGGTGGATGTGTTGAGGAAAGCAACAGCGACAGAACTAAAATTTGTCAAGAAAGCAGTTTTTTCTTGTCATGATTCTTCAGCTTGTCACCAGCATTTATCTCACATTCTTGATCCTGTGAATTTGCAGGTAAGACTATGGGATTTGTCTAAATTTGCTTGATCAGTTCCCCCAAATGCTCCTTAGGATTTATTTAATGTATTTCCATCTTATTCTTGAAAAACAGTAATAGTGTCTAAGTTAGAATCTTCAGAGGCAAAACACACTTTTTACTGTGAATCAGCTTGAGCATGTGATGTATTGAATACCATAGTACATTCCACTTATTTTATTTTCACAAGGCTGTACAAGAGAAGCTGTTTTTCAATGGTTTGATGTCCTGTGGCACTGACTCCTGCATGGTGACTCTGACAGAATGTATGCGAGACAATTTCTTTCCAGATTCTGAGATAAGAAGTGTTATTTTCAACATGGGTCTGTTCTATCAGCCATCAGTTGAGGTGGCCCGCCTCCTGTCGGTATGTGAAAAATGTGGGTTTGTTTCACTGTGCATGTCTCTTTGGATTTGTAAATCATCTCTCTATTTAGATATCGATAGATTTTGAAAACAAATTTCTGCATTCAAGCAGAATTTGGGATTTGGTTCAAGATGTAATAGAGTGGAATCTTTTCTATTTTTTGTTTGGTTCTTCTTTGCGTTCTATGTTTTGTTTTAATATGTGTCAAATCTAATTTGAATTTGGGCTGGTCCATCTGATATTATTGTTTGTTTAGTTTTCAGAGCGCTCAAAGCATACTCTTTATACATATTGCCTCCAGCCCCCCCCTCCCTAAATACAAATATGAAAGTTATATTAAGTTTCACCTCTTTAAATTTTGCGACTCCTTAACAGTATGGAAAAAGGGGTGGATTTTTACCAATTCATGCAGTTCTATTCTTGCTTTAGCTAAATATTTGAATGAAAAGTGTTGCAATTTCTTTCTTTCAAAGTGAACACTCGCTGATGTTAAGTGTACTTTAAGAATAGAACATTTTTTAATTTCAGGACCACTGCCAGGCTAAAAATCTTCCTAGATGTTGGTTATCGCTGTCAGCAATGATTAGTCGCTTATCCCAGTCAACAAATGACAGAGAGGAAGTAAGATTTCAGAACTGCTCTTTTGTAAATACATTCTTCTGCAGAGATTTGAAACTAGGAGACAACAGTTTATTAAATACCATAAAAAAGTGGATGAAAAAGAGTTTTGGTGTGATTGTTTACTTATGTTACTGTATGAAATTTCAAGCAATGGTGGCAACACTTGAACCAACTGTGCAGAAGGGAACCTGACTACTTTCGACAATGGGTGTTTCCCTGTTCTTCCCCAGCACCCTTTTCAAAATGCAGCGCCCTCTGAGACATACTGCTTAGCCATCACTACAGGCCTTGACTAAAGCAATTTCTTTGTAATTATAAATTCAATCATGGAAAGAAAACTGGTGAATTAAGTTTCATTGGTTGTGGTAGTATTGTAAGAAAATAGTATTATTAATATATCATACCAAAGACCCACAGACAATGCAAGTATGACACTGACATCTTCTTATTTGGGTTGCAGATTATTAATTCACAGGACTCCCTAGTGATATTAATTGCTTCAAAAAATGACAAAATTCAAAAGTGCTTCAAGCAACCATCTTTAACTTATATTCAAGGCATTAATTGTTATAAACCTGCAAGCAATGCATTATATGCCCATCAACACCCAGTCTAGGGGTGCCTACACTGCTCATGGTGTCATGCATGTCACCCTGCGGCAAGCTTGGGTCATGCTACTTTTAGAGGCACAAAGAAAACTCTGTCATGTCTTATCTTACTCTCTTGTCTTTGCTGAAGCATTAATCAGTAAAAGCACAATCACAAGGAGGGCAGGTGAATAAAATGAAATGTTTTAAATTGCTTCTCAGTGAAAGAATGTGTGAAATGACTGTGCTTTCTGTTGCAAGAACATTTGATCTGCAAGGATTTTAGACAAGATAGGACTATTGTCTTAGCATGGCATGAGCAGAAAATCTTTTCTTCATACAATGTTTTAATAAAACAATCATACAAATTGTTTTGTTCACAGTTTAGTAACCTTATAACCAACATAGCTTCTCATTTACACAACATGATTGGTGAAAGATGTGAACAGCAGGAGCTGGATAGTGGTAAACCATCGGACATATCCCGGGCAGAGGAAGCATTGACAACAGCTATCAAGGTGACAGAATTAACATGATGAACATAAAATTACTTCAGAAATACTTAAGTTCACAATGCTTATCCTTTGCTGCAGGTTATATGCAGGTTATATAACCATCTCATCCAATTTCAGAATATTAAGGGGGCCTAGATAAATATTTTACAAACAAAAAAAAAGGGCACTTTGGGGTCATTTCTTATTAAAAGAAGCAAAAAAGCTAATAAGGATACTTTTTTGCGTGGTTCTTTCTAGAGAAAGCAAAGCAATATTCTAAGAACATATGAATCTACTTGGTACAAACATATGCAATGAAGTTGTAACTTTTTCTTCGGTCTTAGTGATATATTTCACTTTAACTTTCTAAATCCTTGTTTGATCTAAACTTTATATAAAATCTTTCATTGACAGGCTTTCAGCAACATGGGGAAAATTGTTAGTAGTGTCTACACTGGCAAATCAAATAGTGGCCAATCTCTCACACAGACTCTGTTACAGTGTTTGAAAAGTAACCATGTTAATCTTATTGTGGCAAGAAGTGCTGGGCAGGTAAGTTTTAGTATGCCACTTTACTTACAAATTTTGTACCATAATGTGATTCATTGTTAATTATTAGGAACTGTATGAGATCTAGTGTATTACAAAGGTATGTACTTGTGTTACTTCAACAATTAAAGGTGATGCATCCTTCTGTAGGAAGATTGGACATGTCAGTTAACATAATGAAACTAATGAGTTGACAGCTAATAGAATGATCTCAACATGTAGCTGATTTGATCTCATCCCAGGCTCTAAGTGCACTGGGGCTCCCGCCCAGTATAGCCTCTGAACTACTGACATTTGTGAGGGATGAGGACAGACCTGTGGTGTTACGAGCAGCTTTGTTTGATGTTCTTCTTTTTCATGGTGATGTAGCCATATTACAATCTCTCTTGCGATTATTGGATACAGCAAGGCTGGAAAATATGCAGACTTATATAGTGACAAGAATTTCCAGCGTAGTGGAAGATATGGATCCCCAACATCAAAGGTCAGTTGTTAATATTTTGTATTTTGTATTTTTGTATTTTGTATGCTAGCCTACTTTTATCAGATTTATCAAATGACAACTGCTCAATTTCATCAACAAAAGAAGGCTTAAATATGTAGGACATGCAATGAGAAATAAAAAAACCAATCTCATGAAAACCATCCTGCAAGGAAAAATAGAATCAAAGAGAAAAAGAGGAAGACCATCAATCACATACGATAGCAACATCAAGGATGTCGGCAACTTATCAGTGCAAGAGATAAGTCAGAAATGTGAAGATCGCAGCCAATGGAACACCTTTGTGTCCTCACACGCGAAGGCAAACTTCGAAAACGGAGATGCCCACAGGTGACAGGTGATACTACTTTAATCCCAACTGGGAAATTTGCCTTTGTGTCATTGCACCCAGTTACAACTGGAGCAGGCATGTCATCGCCACAGTGCAGCGCCGGTCGGTGGTTATTTTTTTTGGGGGGTGGGGTGACTGAAAGTTTGGAAGTGAAAGTAGTTTTCATGATTAAACCTCTTGTACTTTCTTGACTTAAAGAAAAAAAAATTAGAAATCAGCCAAAGCCTATGCATTACTGCATTTATTTTGTTTCAACATAATTATGCTAAGTTTTAATCTGAGAGACATTGTATTGTTGTACGTTTAGGTCCAAACCTGATATGTTTAAGGTATGTATTTAAACATTTACTGGCAGGTTGAAACAAATTACTATAAACAGTTTTTTCCTTGTATTTTGAATTTGAAAGTGCACATAATTGTTGTTTGGTGAAAGGGGGAACAAGTATTGACATTTCAAAGGGGTCTTTCCCCGCAATTACAATGAAGAAATCTTCTGTTATCAATTTAAATGATAAGAATTCTGTTTCTGCTTAAAATGAAAGATGCAATAAAATGAAAGATAAGTGGCGTGAAATAGAGGCATATTGGTTGCTTGCTAGAAATAGATAGATCACAAACTGTAATTTTATCATACCTTGTTTTTGCAGATTGAGACTGAAATTAAGAGAGCTGCTTCAGGAAAGAATTCTGCCACAACTCGGGGATAATATCTTGTCAAAATCCCACTATACACAATTCTCTCGTCACTTCACCATACCTTTGACTTCATTGCATATTGGAGGAAGCATTGACTTGAATTTAATCTATATCCCTAGCAGCAATGTCTTCCACAGTCTTACCCTGAAAGCTGGTCATGTTGTTGATAATGATATAACTCATCTATTTGAATTTACCATTGATTTGGAAGGTTTGTTTGGCCTAGAATTTGTTGACATTTAATCTTAGGATTGTAAAAGTTTAGGAAGCTGATAAGGTGCATAATTTGTGAGTGTTTTAAATTCAAACTTTGTTGATTTCCTTTACAAGGTACTTTGCAATATAAGCTTTGCAGTGTTTGATATTCATCTGTGATATGCTTATTATTGCATGCATATTTTTATTTTTCTTAAAATTGGATGAAGATTTACAGGCAAAATTTACAGAATGACAGGCAGCTGAGTTGATAACTTTATTAACTGAAGACAGTGGTGACAAAACTTTTAGGTGATGCTGCAAATCAGCTGCCTGTTACATCATACATCTTCAGTCTTCAGAAAAATTTTAAAACAAAGAGGAAAAGTTTTCAGAATTTGTCATCGCGAAGCATTCTTATTGCAGAGACATTAAGAGAGAGAGTGGACTATATCATGTTTCATTATCATTTTCACAGACTGGGACACTCTGCTGGAATTGTTGATGAGAAAAGGTCAGACTCAGCAGAATAATGAAGATGTGCAGATGGGCCCTCTTGAAATGCTAGATCTGCTTCAGAAATTTATTCAGAAGAGCACTCAGGCAGAAGCCCCAACTTTTACTCATTACAGTGAAAAAGTCAAACTGGCCTTGCGTGAAATTTTTCATTTAGCAAACATGAAGAAGGCAGCGTTCCCACATGCATTTGTCTCCTACAAATTTTTGGGTAAGTGAAACATAAATATGTAAAGATGATAAAAAATATGATGCAGAGAATAATATTGATAATTAAGATAGAGAAAAGAAGGAAGAGACACTCCCCGTTCCAAGAAGGAGGAAGGAAGTGATTAAATCAAACCTTTTTTTTTTTTTTAAAAATAATTTCAACACTATTCTTCACATAATTGTTATCCTAGCAGCTATTTCCATTAATTTATGGACTGAGTTCCATAAGGCATAAACTGTGCTATGACCACTACAGCGCAGATGCCTTATTTTTTTAATGTCTTTCAAATTTTTATACACATGAAGAAGATGTTTGCCAAGGGACAAGTTGCAAACTTTTTCTTTATCAAATATTTTCCAGTTTTATGTAAATATTAATTGTAAAATTTGGCTTAGGTGCGCTGAAAACCAGAATGTTATAACCTAAAATTCGATCGCCTGTAAAAAGAGTAGCAACTGTGCATAAGTTGCTGCGAAATTAATTCAGAAGTAATTGCTTCATGCAGGTTATGAAATGGGTTCCTTCTCCTCTGACGCTCTGCTGCTGAAGATGAAACAATTCCGGATGAGAGGTGATCTAATCAAGCAGCTGATGCATATTTTATCACAAGGTGTTGAAAGGATGCTTCTCAGAGCCTTTAAGTTGTTTGACATTCATAAGGTTTGTTTTTTTCGTTGTCTTTTACAAGCATCTCTGAAACTTTTATGACTTTTGAATGCTTCTTTACCTTCAGACAGCGGTACTTATGATAGATCTGTTAAGTGATAAGGAATGGATGAAAAATGTCTCTGTTGGAGGGGGAATCAAAAAGAATTTAAAAAATGACAGATAAATGATCATAATTATTGGTGGTGAATTGTCCTCTTTGCTAATTTCCATGCATTTCCTGTAGTGACAGATAAGGAGACAATCCTAGCTCTTTAAATGTAAAACAATGTTAATGGTTGGATGCTCTGTGAACTTTATTCAAACTTGATCAAATGGGTTAATCTGAAGAAATCAAAACTTTCTTATTGTGTGATTTACTATGTCAGAATCTTCAAGTGATCAGTGTTTGCTGGTGCAATCATGACAAGATTACAATTTTTGACCCACATAAACAGTTTTATCTTTAACTTCACCCATTTCTGCTTTTGAATTATGCTGTTTATAAACACAGATGGTGTACCGTGCAGTATCACCCTGTTATCTATATTTTGAACTTGTTGAACTCTATTGGTGTTAATCTTGAACAACTGGGACAAGAAGCTAAGAGTGTGAATATGTCAACACTATTCAACAAAGTGTCCATGGACTTTATTTACAATGTAAATGTTTTAATGAGAGACTGAAGTTTGCATTAATCTGGGTTATGGAAATAACTTCTTTTTTCTTCCAAGTGTACAAAAACTCATTTGATAGGATAGTTACCTGCTAAGCAGACACCTCAGTTTCCATTCTGGGCAGATATAATTTATCTAAAATGGGAGTGTCAAATTGGGAAAAAAGAATTGTTGACTATGATTCAGTTATGAGCTTGCTGAAAAAAAAAAAGGTCAGGAAATAATTTGCTGTAATATTTTATTTATGAAGAAAGAGAGCAAAAGTTACCTAGTACTTTTATCTTGATTTGCCATTCTGTTTTTCTCAAAAGAATAAAAAAAAATAAAAATAAAAACAAGTTCAGGAGACACCTGTAGATACTTGGTTGCACTAGTGAAGATGAGCTAGTCTTACTGGTAGTTTGATCTGTGCCAGCTTGCTTCATTTGAAAAAATCAGGTAAACAGCTTTGGGTAATCCTTGATATTCAGGAATGTAATGATGATGACCTGGGTTTTATGCTGTAATTCATCTGAATTAGCTAGAACTGTGTTTGTTGCACTTCAGACTCTTCCCACTGTGGCAGGGCTCCCATTAACACTTCATGTAGACACTTCTGTAGTCACAAAGGCACTGGCAAAACTGAAAACTGATGCTACAGAATATGTCAGAAACCAGGAACACATCAGCACTGATACTGTATTCCAACCAAGGTGACTTGTCATTCTTTTATCCTTTCTTTGCTATCTTAACAGTCATTGCCATACCACACGTGCAAGAAAGTTTAAAGCAAAAAGTATTCTCTTTTACATTTTTTTTCTGCAATATAAGATCCTCTTTATGAATGATCGACTGACTAGAAATACATCTTTGATTTGCAGCCAAAGAATTTGATTGATATACATTTTGGTTTTCTTTTCAGCATATCAGCTTCATTTCAAACAGAAATGCAGGTGTCTGTGGGGGATTATTCTTCTGTGGGTATTGGTGTGCAGACTGTAGGAATAGGGCAAGGCAGCTGGATGGGTGTTGTCAAATACATGCCCCCTCAGACTCCTGGAGGAGTTGAGCATGACCTGCTGGTGAACAGGAAATTGGGACAGGAACCTTTTCAGTTTCTAGACATCAAGTAAGATTGTGCAATAGACATTTAGTGTTAGGGTGTTTTCATTATTTTTGAGGTGACAAAACTTGTAGATAGCTTTCCTATCTTTACTTTATTCTCTCTGTCTGAGAGCAAGATGGCAGTGATCGTGAGTGTTAGTTCTTTTTTGTGTGTTTGTAAACAATAAAAGGTATTTTTCCGGGAAACAAAGTTACCCATAATGTGCCTTTTGTTTTTTGATAAGTTAAGTAAATATTGGTAATCAAAGGTTCGTGGAAGGTTTTGAGAATCTTGTATTCATTATCACTATTGTTTGTCAAGAATTAGTTTAACTGCTTGAGTGAGAAAAAGAGAGATAGGGAGAGAGAACGATGCTACACTACCACACATTTTCTTGAGTCAACCATAATTATAAGAGCATTTTAACCCAGTTGACAGGCTTTTTATATTCTTGTTTGACACAGAATATTTAGTGACTTTAGTCTACCCAATTTGCAAATATTGTCTTCCAGGAGTAAAGTCTATTTGCTTCCCAATGAACAAGACTCTGAAATGTGGCTTTCCAAGACAAAAAAGAACATTGTTAAATGTCTGCCTCCTGTTTACACCCAGCTTCTAGGACATCATGTATGCCTCTCAGGAATGTTTTATAAATCAACCTTATTGGGACCTGATCTTCCAATACCTCTAGCTGGACCATTCATATATGAAGCAAGTCTCACTCCTGCTGACAGGTATGAAGTGTGCAGTTTTTCAAAGAGTTGCTAAGAATTAAAATGTTGAATCAACAGTCAGCTTCTATAATGGTATCTTTCCTGTTCTTGAAAGTAAGTCAATTGGAAGTATGCCATATCTCAATAAGATAAGTGTCTTCAAACAAAAATTGATTTCCTATTGTAAGAGTACCAAGACTTAATGGCATCAAAATTTAAAGTTCTACACATATTGTTAAAGTATGCATAGAAATACTGTAGCAATTTTATCTCTGTAAAATAAAGAGGCTTGAAGGTTGCATGTCTGCTTGAAACTGATTAAATTCTGTTAGGAGCTGAGCCCAGTCCAACAATGAATCATTTTGTTCTGAAGACTTGAAACAACATTCTTTATTCTGTATTAAAATTGTGCACTTGGTTTGAGAAATTACCAGGGATATGCTTAGATCTGGCAGATCGTTCAGTTTTGTTCTACCTCCCTTGGGAAAATGGCAGATGGCATTGCTGTCACTTTTTAAGTAAACTGAGGTACTGTAAGAGTCATCTGCCAGGATGATTCAATGCATTCCAGATTACAACAGAGTGAGATTTTGAACAGTTAGAATTTATAATAATACTAGATGAAGTTCCCGGCATTATCCGGGATAAACCTGTGAACCCACCCTTCTGTCTCTCTCTCTCTCTGGCTTACAAAGCTTCCCATAATCTACAGTCTTACTACATATTTCATGCGCTCCAGAGCACTACTCGCTCATTTCTGATAGGGAAACTGTGCGCACTGAATTGAATGCGTACTAATACATCGTTTCCGGTACGCTGGGCTTACTACTGGGAGCCTAAACAAAGATCATTGTATTGTACATTTACAACTTTTTATTCAAAAATACCTGAAACTTGAATCAACACAATCGGTCGATACAAAAGCAATTGGGCTGGATTAGTTGTCACTTAGGAAAATTAATTTTATAATTTTTGAAACTGTCATTTAGGCTGTAGCGTCGAGCAAAACAAGGGCCAAAATTGCACCAGAATGAATTATTCCGGCCACTATTTATTTTTATAATCTGATAAGATATATGTTGTGGTTTACTGGAACATGTGCTTGTTCTGAATTAAAAGAAGTTAATGGTTTGGTCTCTTTTCAGTAATTTGGACCACATCTTCATCCACTTGAAATTCCAGAGAAAGATTGGCGAGGAATCCCAGCCACACGGAATTAGTGTAGATTTCACATTTGAAGGCCCTGGTAAGTCTTGTTGTAGCTGCAAACACATTGCAGATCCTAAACTCATTCTACTGTAAGTGGTCAGTAATGCATGTTAGCAGACGACGATGATGTGTGGTCGTCGTGACAAAAACAAAATAACTCACTCTGCTATATATATAGGGGTTGTAAACGTATTATCGTTTATTTCAGAGCACAGAAAAAAAGGGAACAGAAACCAAACAGAAAACCAAGAAACCAACACAGCGGCTCAGGCTGTAGAGACAAGAGAATAAAGCATCATAAGCACACGTCATAATATTATATATATACAGCATGAACACATTGCATACAGAAAATAATGAACACCCAAGGCTTAATAAGAATAAAATGACAAATAGCAAGGGAACGTAACCCAGCAGTAGTTTCCCCGGCATCCTAAACAAGCATCAGGGCGCCCCTTACGGCCCGAAGACAGTTTCCAAACAAACGCTATCCCGACACAATATGCACAGGGAACTGCCCCTAGAAGCATATATATTACTGCTTAGATTATCAACCAAAACACAGGGGCTGTTCTAAAGCAATACTTAACAGGCCTCATGGCAATTAAGCACGACCCAGGCTATGGATTATGTAGCCAATATTATTTACAAGCATTACTATTTTACGTGGACCACACAAGGATGACCACCATATGATCATTCATAAGTCCCCCTGGAAGTGTCGTCTGAATCCTTCTTAATCATATAAACAGCTAGGCTGGTGACCATATAAGAATCTATAAGCCCATCGTTAATCATCAAAATCAATACAAGGTTCCAGAACTAGAATATAATCAATAAATGCACGAGTTTACTAAGATTGAAAGGAATACACCGAGGTATCTATGATCATAGTGGAGGCCCATAGATCTCAAGCCAGAGGCATTGGATCCGAAGTCCAACATAACTAATGTATGTATTATAAGCTGGATACCCCAACACCATGGCAACAATGCCATTGCCACGTGGTCGATATAGCTAAATCCAACAGCTTGATCATAATTACTGTAAAGGCATACATAAAAATCTACAAACACATATGCATAGATAACATGCAAAGATAACATGCAAATTTATATACATACATGTACGTACAGCCCTAGAGCACAGAACCAAACCATACAAAGCAAGTAAGGTGGCTAAGTCCGCTTGATAGCCTACAGCAATTGATAAATAATAATCGAAGCACGGACCTTACAGGTATTAAACAGGGTGGACGACCATCCCACCCTAGAGGTCACTTAGAATCTGGGTAGCTGGTACATGGCCAAACCCGATGATGATGCCAAGCAGACCATAGCTGCAGCTTAACCTAAACAAAGGGGGTAATCACGTGGATCTAGTGACTAGATCAAGGCGGGTCCAAGGGTGTGAACAGTGTCCAGAATATATTAAATGGGAACACATCATACAGTAATGAAAGCTTATTTATGGGGACTCCAATCCAATAGTATTACATAGTATGGACCTAGGCTTAGAGCTGGCTAAATTAGGCAATTACTATGTACCAGGCAACTGGACAATCACTTTGGTATGACGCTATTTTGAAATGCAGTTTATAAAAGAGCTCGTGGCATGACACGTGCACGCATACAGATACAGATGATAACACCTGCACAGAACAGCAGTGTAGCTTAACTGGACTGGAAGGAATGCATGGCACTAAAATAAAGCTAGGCCTGGCTAAGAATACTAAATTGAAACGCATTATTAATGGTAAATATACGCGGACACACAATAGGCCTTTACCGGAATTACATGATACTTCCACTCTGTGATCAGTGCACAAGGTCACAAAATAATTTAGTACAGCATCTACACATAAGACATTAAAACAATATCTCAACTTAAACTACAACTGAACAATGAAAAGCACATAAAATTACTAAGTACTACCTATAGAATCCTTATGCCAACTTACCCAATATGTGAAATGGAACTTTAACTACTACTAGCTTTCAATATTGTCTGTGCCCCTCGCCGTCAGATAGGAATATGACTAAGTGGTCAGACTGGACAAACTTATATTCGCGCCAGTGGTGAGCTGACCCGCGGAGGGAATGCATCGCCCAGACAAAGAAGGTACCGATGCCAGCGTGGGCATAGTCCACATGCAGCGTCTCTGTTTGGGACTAACAAAGGGATAGTACAAAGCCCAGATGTAGACAAAGAAGTTTAGATGTAATTTACATATTACCACGTTGCCAATATAACTAGGTCAGCGCATGAGAGAAATAAAATGGGGTGGACAATAAGACAAACATACCACTATGGCTACATGCAGATGATGTTTTTGTTGTCTTAAGGATTGTTTTCTCATTTTTTTTCAATTTTGATTGGATTCTAACTCATTGTGTTTCCATTTGTATTGGAAACAATACTATTTGAGTAATATGGCATCGGAAATGTTGAATAATCACCATGTCTGTGGTCTTGCTGCACCTGTGTCAAAACATACTTTGTCCATCATTTTCTCACAAAGGTCTGACCACCTTACCATATGAATTCACATGTCTATTATTTTCTCTCACAGGTCTCAATACCTTACTGCATAATTCTGTCCATTATTTTTTCACATACAGTTCATCAACTTATTGTATAAAATTATTTTAAACGTGGAATGATGGAGATGTAACATGAAAATTGTGTTGGATCAAACAAGTGTTTCTTGATGAACATACATCTGCCAATGAAAATAAATTGTTAAATGAACTGCATGAGTATTGAAGAAATGTAGAAAAGAAATGTTGTATGTTATAAACAAAGTATCATGAGATATGGTTGGTTGGGGGTTCTTTTTTTCTCTGAAGAGAACTTTAAGAATCTCAGTTTGACTGTAATTATGATGTGCAACAAAACTGACCAGATAAGAAAAATAATGAATCATCTGCGTTTGAAATAATTCAATAGTTTTCTTGGAGATCAGCCCATCAGTATTGAAGATACAGCTATCTAGGACCTCATTTTGTTCGTGAAGATATCTATAATAAAATCATTATCAGCAACAGGCTTATTCCTTTCCACAATTATTCAATTTTAGCATTTTCAGAATAGTCACAAAGCACAAACAGAATAGAATCTTTGCTTTATTTCATCACTTAATATACGCTGACTTAAGCTGTTAAATTTGGACAGTGAAGAAAACTATTTAACTCACTTAGTTCAGTTATTGAAATGATAAAATCCTCCTTGTTTTTATCACCATTGACAGAATTCATTGATGTTTTGCAGGTACTGATTTGTCACGGCAAGTTATGGTGTCTATAGACAAGGACAATAGTGCTGATGCTTTCAAGTTTAACTGCACTGTCCGTGATGCTGGCATTGAGTACAAACTGGAGCGGATGAATTTTTGTAATGAAACGCATTATCATTACAGATATGCTTCAGTCCTGACCCGTCATGGGAAAGCGCTGAACACTGTCATCTTGGAGGTATAATGGACATTACATTATAGCTTTATCAAATGTTAAATTACTTGTTTAACTAGAACTTTAGAGGTTCTAAATAAAAGCCCCATGGCCATTTTTAATTCTGCCATTGGGAGACAAAAAAAAAAAAAAAAAGGACAATGCCAACTAGCTTCAGTCAGTTGCATTAGCTCCACATTTTATGGTTATTTGTTGGGCATTGTTAGTTTCTAATGTTGCATACCATCAAAATGTAGAGCTGTCTTGTCCTAGAAGGACTTTCTGTTCCTAGGCTATAGACTTCGAGTTTGTACATCTATAAATGTGATAACTATTCATTGGCCTCATTCATTAATCTGCCAGAATGAAGGTGATCATGTTCCATCTGTGGCATCCTTACCAAGCCATGAAAAAATGCACTTTGACAAGACAGAGAAGAATATTCATCTGAATATTTCATTTGGCTCACTGTCCTTTGACTACAGTTACAGAAACTACCTACCAGTTCCAACATATAAAGTACTTGATGTGACTCTAATCTATTACTGGTTAGTGCTGTATCAGTACAACTATATTTTTTAAGCGAGTAGTTTTCATTGTATAAGGCTAGCCATAAGATCTTTTTTTTTAAGAGTTACTTTTTGAGAATTTGATGAAACTAAACTTCAGTGTTTCATTTCATATTCTGTCTACCATTATATTGATTTCATGCATAGCGTATTGTCACCACGTGGAACACAAAAGTATGTCACAATTTCACTTTTGAGCGGAGACGTACATGAATGTCAAAAAGATATGGCATAAAAGTGAATTAGATATGGAATAGAATAACATAAAAATATTTAAGATAAGATAAGATAAAAAAAATCATTTTATTATGCCATGTCGTAAATTCACTGAATTTGACAGTGACAATGAAAATGACACAATGAAACCCTGCATTCAGTTTTTGTACCCTAATAACAATATTTTTTGGACGATAAATAACAGTTTTCTTTTTCTTGTGGGGAAGAAGAGCTGACTGAAGACTGCTAGTAGTAGTGTGTAGGCTATAATTTGGTGCAATGCATGTTTTCTCATGGTTTAAGTTTTGTTCAAACTTTAGCAACAAAAGTTATCAACAGTGATAATCTTGATGTGATGGATAATTACTGAACTTACAATGATTTTTTGCATCAATAAAGATGTCTTGATTTCTTTCTTGTCTTTGTGATTTTGCTCAACAGTGAACCTCATCTGAAACTGTTCTATGCCTTACACCCCAATCCCCGTCTGTCAGCAACTCAAGGTCATAAATCAACATTTTCTTATCATCAAGAAACCAAAGATTCCAAGACATCATTTGCAGAAACATGGAAAGGTTTCTACAAAGTTGTGGTGCTTCTTCCAGGTAATCAAGTTTTGATGTGTAACTGTAGCAGTTTAAGGGCATATTCGCCAAAAAAATGACAATTTTCTTTCCTATTCATGTTTTGGCTACTTTTTTGTTTTTGTTTTAACTAATTGCTTGGATGATTTTTGGAAGTCCTTTACCAAGGAGCCATATTTTTTGTTCACTGTAGCAGAGGCAATACCTGTTTCCAAACATGTTCATCCACCTTCTTAAAAACCGTAGAGCAATTCTTCAGACAAAACAGCAGCAAAATTATTAAAGTTTAAGATTTTCAAATTTGTTTCTCCTTCATTGTTTTTTATTCTTTGTTGTTTCTGCAGGACTATATTTACCCACTTTCCCATGCAAAAACAAAATTTTGAAAGAGATTGAAAACTGAAACATTGATGATTTGTTATCCATTTACTCATGCATTTTGTGTAAAATCTTTTGCCAGGCCAAAATATCACCCAGATCACAGACATGGTAGCAGATTTGACAGGAGCTTATCGACTGACTGACATATTCTGGACTTATGGAGATAAGATGGTAGGAATTTCCGATGAAAGTTTTCAGCAAATGAAGTATTAGCCCCTTTTCATTGATTGGAGCTTTTAAGAGATGCTTGATTGTGTGAAGAAATTATATGACTGTGGACAGAAAAACAATAAAAAAAAATTAATCTATGCCATTCTCATGTTTCATTACTAGAAACTTCTTTTGGATCACTTCAAGTAATTGTATTCAAAAGACTGCTCAATACCATTTAATAACTAGATATAAACAAGTTCTTTTTGAATTACTGTCCACTTCTATATCCACGAATACCACAGGCCTACAGTATGATCATTTAAAAAAAATAAGTGAATGTTAGGATACAGAATTATAGACACAAAAATATTAGTGTCAACTTCATATATTGGGATTTTGAATAGTTGCAGATGACACATAAGTCTTAATTTATCAGAATTTTAAGCTAAGTGCAGATTCTAGTAGATGGTAACAATCATTTCAGAGACTGCATTGTACAAATTACCCAATAAATCTTTACCTTACATATGGAATTTGATACAGTTGTAGATCAGTCCAAACCACTGACCTAGTAAAACTATGAACTTATATATCATCGCCCGCATGATAAAACCTCACAAAGTCGATTTTTGGCAAAAATCTTTTGTTCAGACCCTTCTCCACCCCCTCACAAAATATTAGAACTCAATTCCATTCCTAAGTGTGAAAATTTTAATAATACAGTTTCAGCCGCAAATCTCCTTATCAGTCACGGCCATAGAATGCGCACGATCAAACCTCACTAACTCTCTAGCAGGTTTTATCATGGGTGTGATTGCGATATTAGTAACTCGACTACGACTACTAAGAACTCGAGTACGACTACCGGAAGAGAGGGTAGGCGGGAGGTTAGGACGGGCAGAGGCAGAGAGTCAACAACGGGGGCCCCTAAATCTACATCACCAAAGATTCTGCACGAACGGCATCAACACCTGCATCTGTAAGTAGAACCTACAACACAAGCTATTTCGGTGTCGGGATTTTCGGATCGAGATCGACCACGTAAACATGGCTGCAACCGGGCCAACGGCCAAAGTGTCAGACATGGTGAAGGTGTTTAGCGGCGAGGGGGATGTGGGTGCGTGGATCAAAAAGGTGGAACTGGTAGCCAAATTGACAAAAGTAAAAGATGTAGCATCTTTTCTTCCGTTATACTTGGAGGGGAGTGCCCTGGCTGTATACTTAGAATTAGATGAAACGGAAAAAGCAGATGAAGCAGTGATCAAGCAGAGATTGGTTGAAGCATTCTCTGATAATAAATTCGTGGCGTACAGCAAGTTGAAGGCAGCCCAATGGACCGGGGAACCGGTAGATGTGTTTGCAAATGGTTTAAGGAGATCAGCAAGACAAAGTGGTTTTGTGACGGATGGGTTGGAGGAGATAGTCAAACTGGCGTTTGTAACAGGCTTCCCGGATGAGATTTGCTGCGAACTACAACAAGTTTCTGGAATTGACAGGATGCAGGTTAGTGATGTGATGGGAAGGGCAAGAGTATTATCCACCAGGTCCAGATCTAGACCCGTCTTGGACTCTGGAACCCGCGGAGTGGTAGCAACCGGAGTGGGAATGAAAAACAGAGAAGGCGGTAGGAAGGCTGCCAACGTAAAGTGCTTCAATTGTAATGGGCCACATTTTGTCAAAGACTGCCCAGAGCGGAAGACAATCGTGTGCTATAGGTGCAATGAGGAAGGTCATACTGCTCGGTGGTGTACTTCTACTGGGAGCCAGTTTGCTAGATCTATGCCTCGCCAAGGTAAGCCTGCTTACAGACATAGAGATGATCAAGACGATGGTGGTCCTCGTTCAAACATGTGTGCAGGAGCCGAGGGATCCTCATCTTGTGAAGTGAGTTCGACAGGACTACATAAGGTTCCACTGATAGAAGCGATGGTTGACGGCACGGTGGTTCAGGCAATGGTAGACACTGGGTGTACAATGAGCCTGGTTAGTAGCAGTGTAGTGACCCGATGGACAGGGGAGAGTACAATGGTGGCCTTTGATGGACATACTGTTAAATGTAAGGGAGTCGCTGATGTGTTGTTGACTGTTGGGGAGGCCCGGTTGAGAGCAACGGTTACAGTGGTAGATAGAATTGTGGGTGGTGTTGACGCGGTGCTAGGCATGGATATCATTCAACAATTGGGTGGAGTTTTTATTCACGGAGATAGAGTTCAGTTTGGGAATCTGAGTTGTTCTGTTCAGTGCAGGAGGCTAAGTTTTCAGGAGGCTGAGCATGCAGCGGCTAGTGGTTGTCATGACCGCATTATTGATAAGGACTTTGAGGCGTGGTTTGATGGCAAACAGTGGACTGTTAAATATTTTTGGAAGGACAGAGAACCTTGTTTGACTAACAAGGTGGCGCAGTACGACCATGGAATGAAGGGAGCTACAAGAGAGGCGTTTGATTGTGAAGTTCAAAGATGGATCGATGAGGGAATACTGATGCCGTGGGATGGCCATGTTGACGGAGTTATCCCCCTCATGGGCGTTGAACAAGTAACCAAAAACAAGGTGCGACCAGTGTTGGATTTCAGAGAGTTAAATGACTTCGTGAGGTGCCACACGGGGGGTGACGTTTTGGACGTTTGTGGCGATCAACTGAGGGAATGGCGGCGGATGGAGGGCGATGCTGAGATTGTAGACTTGAAGTCAGCCTATCTTCAGATTCACGTGGCCAAGGAATTGTGGAGACACCAGCTCGTTAGATACAATGGCACAGTGTATGCTTTATCCAGGTTGGGTTTTGGGTTGAACTCTGCACCAAAGATTATGTCGAGGATACTGAAGACTGTTCTTGCAAAGAGGCCTGATATTTACAAGGCAACAAGTTCATACATAGATGACATTATGGTTGATGTAACCAGCGTTCGTGCACTCGATGTCGTTTCTCATTTAAAGGACTATGGTCTTATGGCGAAGGAACCTGTAAAGTTGGACGGGGGAGCTGTGTTGGGACTCAGACTCAACAGAAACCAGAGCGGAGAGTTAGTGTTTTCAAGAGCCAATGATATTCCTATCGCTGAACAACTGAGCAGCAAGTTGTCAAGAAGGGAGGTATTTTCAGTTTGTGGAAAATTAGTGGGCCATTATCCAGTTGCCGGATGGCTGCGGGTGGCATGCAGTTTTATAAAACGACAGACGGAGGGGAGCAGGTGGGACGACTATGCTGGTGACAAGGCATGCACTTTGCTACAAAAGACACTTAACCAAGTTTGTTTTGAGGATCCTGTGAAGGGTGTGTGGAAAGTCCCCAACGAGACAAAGGGCGTGGTCTGGTGTGATGCAAGTGACTTGGCATTAGGAGTGGTGATAGACATTGGTGGTGTGGTGGTAGAGGATGCTGCGTGGATGAGGAAAAAGGATGACTTTAACCACATTAATGTTGCTGAACTTGAGGCTGCGTTGAAGGGAGTGAATCTGGGCGTGCAATGGGGACTGGAACAGATCACGCTTATGACGGACTCGGTTACAGTTTGTGAGTGGATCAAAACAACACTGCCAAAGGAGCAGCTGAGGTGCTGATAAAACGGCGTTTGGGCGTATTGAAGAGTTTGGTGGAAGAGCTGCAACTGACCGTTGATGTGGTGTGCACTGCATCTAAGAGTAACAAAGCGGACAAGTTGACTAGAGTCTAGCGTGGGTGGTTGAGTGGAGATTGTGCGTTGCCTGTGGCATGTGCTGCATCAGAGGTTAATGTAAAGTTCCTGCACGAACAACATCATTTCGGAGTGGAGCGTACCTGGTATCTGGCCAAACAAGTGGATCCTTCTGTTTCCAAGGATGCAGTCAAGAAGGTGGTCAAAGAATGTCATCAGTGTCAGTCAATTGATCCGGCTAGTGTGACTCACGAACCTGGAGAGCTTTCGGTTGAGGAAAACTGGGTGAGGTTGGCAGTGGACGTGACTCATTATCGAGGTCTCCCGTATCTGACTATGGTTGATTGTGGTCCAGGAAGGTTTGCGATTTGGCGAGAACTGAGGAATGAGACAGCCGGAGCTATCTGTAGGGAACTTGAGCAAGTCTTCTGTGAGAGGGGTCCAGTCAGCGAGGTGTTAATGGACAACGGAACTGCATTCAGGTCTGCAGAGATGAACGAGTTGTTGCGTCAATGGAATATATCTCCCTTCTACAGGGCGGCGTATAGAGCATCTGGTAATGGTATAGTGGAACGGAACCATCGAACTATCAAAGCGATTTCAGAAAAGATGTCTCCAATGAAGGCTAGTTTTTGGTACAATTCATCACCTCGAAATGGGCAGAAGGAGGACACAGTTCCACAGAAATCTGTGTTTTGCTATCAGTGGAGGCATCCAGATGTCGTACCACGATCAGGTGGACAGGATGAACAGTCGACACTGAAAATAGGGGATGAAGTTTGGGTGAAGCCAGCTTCCGGTAGATGTACTATGCAGTGGGGAAAGGGCGCAGTTTCAAGAATTAATTCCAGGAATAATGTTGAGGTGGACGGTGTGCCAAGACACATACTCGATGTCAGACCAGTGGTCAGCTCACGTGGGATGGAAGATGGGCCTGTGGAGGAGCAGGATACTGTGTTGGATGATGCTGAGTATCGCTACCCCCGCCGACAAAGGAGAGCTCCGACGTGGGTGCACGATTATGAGATGTGATCGTTGCGGTGGAGGATGATGTATATATGATATAAATGGATATGTAGTGACTGTGAGGCACATGAGTGATTAATTTTCTACTAGTTTAACTTTCGTTCTGTTCATGGACAGTTTTGGTTTATTATATGTGGACAGTGTTTGGTGGAGAGGTTGTTTTTGTGATCTTGAGATCAGGGGGGAATGTGATTACGATATTAGTAACTCGACTACGACTACTAAGAACTCGAGTACGACTACCGGAAGAGAGGGTAGGCGGGAGGTTAGGACGGGCAGAGGCAGAGAGAGAACGAGATAGTCAACAACGGGGGCCCCTAAATCTACATCACCAAAGATTCTGCACGAACGGCATCAACACCTGCATCTGTAAGTAGAACCTACAACACTAACTCTCTAGCAGGTTTTATCATGGGGTCAAGCATTTGGCCCACCTACCTGTCCGCATGATAAAAACTCCTAAATCCCTAGCGCCGCCCCCGAGGACAGTCTGACAAAAGACCGTTGGTGCTGGTCGGTCAGTCATCAGCTGGTTGTGCACAATAGCCTACCAATCCTCCCCGACGTGTGTTTACAGATGTTTAACAGCAAATCCCCCCCCCCCCCACCCCCTCGTCTTCTACTTGACTGTTACCGCTCTCTCGCAACAAATTTCTTTTTGCATGTATTTAATTAAATAATCACATATTAAATTATTTCAAAAGGATAAACGACAATTAATGACAGTGTGCTGTTTTATTTTGCTATATACCACGGATATTCTTATTATTTTTGTTATTATTATTATTTTAAATCTTGAGAGTAATAATATTTCTTTTGCCGACAAAGTGTATGCAGTTGGTGGAACGGCAATTACACATTCTATTGTTAGACAACAAGTGTGCGCTTCTTCCCTCTTGTCTGTCTCGGGGTCCAGATGGACTTCAAAATAGTACACAATCATATTTTAACCCCCTTGCACAATGTCATGTCAAGCCACTTTGAAGTTCGCTGACGGTGATAAATGTAAATAGGTCAGCATTCTTACCTTCTTTCATTTCACATTACAACTCCTGTCAATGTGACATGCCGACTTCATATCAAAGGAGGTCATTCATACTCAAAGGGCTTTCCTCCTCCCCCACTCCCCCAAACCACTGTATGTTTGTTAGTACCATTGGCTTCAACCCCCTCTCCCTCCTTATAAGAGCGTACGCCCCCCACCACTCCGCAAACCACTGTACGTTCTCAATACCATTGGCTTCGATCCCCTCTCCCTCCTTGTAAGAGCGTACGGCCACTGAAATGCTAACTGTCCATGATAGGTCCTTGATATTTTGAAGTTTCTAATGGCATTTTGCACAGACAATTTGGCTGTTTCACTAAAAACATAGCCAGTCTTTAATTCTTTCTATAGTCATACAACTTATTTTGTTGAAAGAAATGTAAACAAAACCAAAATCTGTCATCGCCAAACCAAAACTCTTGAGAATGCTGTCGCTGGAAGGTGCCACTGCTGGAGCACCAGCTGAACTATGCCGGCTAAAAGACGGAAACGCTCCATCTCTACCAACATTAAAGAGATGGAGATCAGCTAGTGTCGCAGAAATGAAAGCCAGTCGCAGCATATCGAAATCGTCTTGTTGACCTTCAAAGACACTAAAAGCAGAATACATCTTGAAAGAAACTGAGGCTACAATTTTTCAATCAAATTAATGATTTACCATTGCCATACCAAAACTGAGAACACTGTGGCAGAGACAAGTCCAAAGAAAAATGCCAGGGCTGGACCACCAGTCCCATGCAAGAAGTCTGAAATGATTCCACTGTCAATGGCCTGTCAACAGTGATGAAGAATTAACTTACATATCCTTTCATTAAGTGTCGTTGGAGGACGCTTTACGTACTCTGAGGACATGCAAATGTTGCAAAGTGATGAGGATCATCAAGAGAATGTGAATGTACTACAAGATACCCCTGACAATCAGCAAGAAGTGAGTATCACTGTTGCTGTATAGGAAGAGGGGAAGGAAGTGTATGCTCTGGTACTGGACCAGCGTGGGAACGGCAAACCGATCAAGAGAACGACATAATCAGTCCATGAGATGTAGTGTGTGAAACAAATGATGAACAGATGGGTGTGGAATTCTTCTAACTCAACTACAGGGGTCATTCCAGTGAAAGAAAAGATTACCTTCAACCAAGCAAAATGATTGTCATGACCTGAAAATGGCAAAGAGTACACTGGAAAGAAGCTTACCAAAGAATAAAAAATTCACAAGCTGCAGGCAGTTCCAGAGCGATGCGCAAGGAGAGATATAAGCTTACACACTCAACAAACTTTTGACAGGAAGTCACGGATGAAGTCATGGATGAAGATCCACAGCAGCTCATTGATTACTTCTGGGAATTATCATGGAAGACCAAAACAATGGCCGCCACATCTTCTTGCAGTTCTGAAACACCTGGCTGGAAGAGGAGGACGCTGCTGTATCATCTGAATTTGACAGCCATACGGAAACAGTTATGGTAGTAAACACCCTTGAGATAGGAAGATGGTCAGTGAGGAACTGGACACTGAGATCCGCAAGCACTTTGCACCACGACGGAGCTAAAGAAAGCTAAGACTTTTGCGTAGAGGGATTCCTGCAGTTGTTGTCAACGATGCCTTCCCCTTACTGTCATAGGTTCATCAAAAAGCAATGCCTGGAATGTCAGTTTAGAATTGTGGCTGAAGTCTATCAAACTTATGTGGAACGCTGCAGAGAGATGGACCAACAGGCTGTGAGCCAAAGACTTTGTAAACATACTTTCAAGTCCCAGAATTTGGCCATAATCAAACACCGCTAAGTCGGTGCGACACATATGTCCTATGAGGAGGTAACATGGAAGGCTCATAAAAGCAGATGATGCACAGACTTCTAAAGCCAAGGAAAAACTACTTGCTGAGCATGGGGATATTGTAGTGACAACGATGAAAGCTCCTTGCTCCAGGTCTAAATGCATTGGTCTCATGTTACAAAAACAAACTTGTAAGTCCATAACTTTACATTACATTCTACAATCTGATAAAGATGACATGGAATACTTCTTGTTGCATGAGGTGGAAGGAGAGCTAATGCCTGTGAATTTGCATCTTGTGTGTTTGATAACTTGGGGCTACAGAAGGTACAGCCAGTACATCGACGGCTGTACCTACGAGAATATCAACCTTATTCTGACCAAGGCTCTTCTCAGTTTTTCAAGACTAAGAGCTACAGTCATGGAGCAGAAGTATCTACAGAACGGTCACACCATAGCGGGATCTGACTGCATGCATTCAGCGGTACATTTCCACTGCACGAAGAGAGAGAGAGAGAAGTAGGAAGTCAGGGAGAACGATGAGAGGGGGTTGGGTGAATGAAGAGAGAGCTAAAACGTGAGAGCAAAAAAACGAAAGAGAAAGAATGAGAGAAAAGTAGGGAGGAGGGCGGACGGGTGAGAAAAAGAGAGGGGGGAGGGGGAGATGGGTGAAGTGAGAGAAAGCAAGGAGGGTGGGTGGGTATGTGTCACAGGACGAGGGGATAATTGCTCAAAGGAGGGCAGGACTAGGAGATGAGACCACGGTAAGAGGAAGAATATCAAGAAGGGGAGGGGGAGCCAAAGGAATGAGGAAAAAATGGGAAAGCATGGAAGGGATGAATGAAGGGGAAGGCGGAAAGAAGGAGCATGAAATGCTGAAAGAGAAAGTCTACATGTTTTTTTTTTCATTTTTAAACTTTATTTTTAATTGATAAACCAACTTTTTAATTCCCACAATATGAATAATTGCTCATGTGTGTTTTTTAAAAATGTTTTCATGTGTCCATATTCCAAACCTTTAACGACTTCTAGTTTATTTCATTGCGGTTACCTGTCTTCCACTTTCTTCAAATATTTCTCCACTTTTCCTAAAATCACTTTATATCCCTCCTGCCGCTATACAACTTCATTCATGTCTGGTACACACCTGATTTGCCCTCGAAAACTAGACTTCACAAAGGCAAAATGAAAACACGCCTGGATAGAGAGGTTTGCTGGCTAGTGAGAGAGGAGAAATGCGCACAATAAAACCGCCTTAAGGATAAGGAGGTTTTATCATGCGGATTTCGGGTCAGCAAACCTGATAAACTACTAAAACATAATTGTAACCAAAATCATCAGGGTGAGACATCAGGCAGTGTATTTGTAAAAGCAAAGGTATACTAGTGAGAAATTTTCAAGAATCTGCGACCTGTGGTTTGGAAATAAATCAGTTTTTTCCTTCTGTAAAATTTCCCAAACCAGCATTGTGAGGTTTTATCATGCGGATGACGATATTTTATATGGATATATTCTGAACTAGTGAAACTTATGAGCTATTGCTGGCTAACTTTGAGATATTAGTATTATTAGCTGCAGTTGAGCAAAATTATCAGCAAATAATTAGCATAAATTTTGTAAGGTTGAAGTGAGTTTTTGTGATAAAAAAATTCACTTGTGTTAATCCAAGGCATTTCTTTCCATGCCATGGAGTATTGCCGAAGGAGAAACAATGAAGAAATTAAACTACTGATCAACTGAGTTTGTTTTTTTTGCAGGATTTGATCCACATGGACTCCATTGTTCAAAACAGATCAACCTCTGAACTTTTCAGTTTTGACTATACTTTGTATGTTATCAGCAAAGGCAAGTTTGAATTCGATATTGATGGTCATGTGCATGGTCCCAGGCCAAGACCGCTGGCTATGCTGGACATCAATATGGATGTTAATTTCACATCAAAGAGAGGCTTGACAAGGGTAAACAACTAAAATCATCTCCTTCATAGTTATTGAATTTCTCTGCCAACAGCTTATTTGCAGTTATTAAAAGGCCTGTTCAATCGCTGTTAATGCCCAGAGGTGTGTGTGAATGCAAATAAAATTCTCACATTTTGTAGTTCTTGGTTGTTTGGTTGTTTTTCTTTTTTCATTTTAATTGATAGTTTCCTAGGAGCTTAACTTTGCTGCAGTCTAATTAAAAATGAGTGTCTGAATATATTTACTGTTATTAGATATGTTTAATTATCATTAAATTTTGAAGTTGTGGGATAGTAAAATGTTATAACTTGCCCACACAATTATTCCATGTACCAAGAGAATATCATCATTTAAAGTAGGTCAGTTTCTGTCAAAGACATAAATTGATAAGCTAAATGAATATGATAAACTTGTCATGCATTGGCAGAGATCAAAACGTTCACTGAACAGTGTACTGCAGGATCTTGGGAATGTGAAACTGATGATTAAAGAAAAGGCAGTGTCTATGTATGAAGCAGCAAAGGTGAGAGATTGATTTACCATTGGACACTATATATTACAAGTTCATATGATATTTTTTCAAGTTGTTGTGATTGCAATACTGATAATATTTTTTCTTGAATTCTCCCAATATTGAAGGGGGCTTAAGCTGTGGCAATTCTATGAATGCATTAGAAGCAAAAATACTAGATTGATAAGATCAGACACTCCCTTCTTCGGGCCTCTTAACCCATACCCCGCGTGCTACCCGTAAAGCCCGCTGCCCGGTCAGTGACCTTACTCACGGAGAATCTTATCTGGGGTCACTGACCCGTGCTGCTAGACGATGACCACATATGCTGTCCACGTGGTTCGGTTTTTATTGATCGGTATGAAAACATTCGCTGCTATGCCTTAACATGCTTGATAATGAATTAACCAGCAAAACCTTAGTCTGACTTATGATTCCAAACTGACAGCTGTAGTTTTCGTGAGAACGAAGCATGATAACAAGCCACGCCCTCCCAAGCCCTACACAAATGGTTTCATCCTGATTGACACATACTAATAAACCAATGTGGGCATTTGGGGCAAAGATTATTTCAGAGCTTGTTTCTGATTGGTTCTTAGATACAGACAACTCCAGATGGTGGTCAGCTTGTGAGAAAATGAGATAATATTGCAAATTTGTTGAGCAACAGTTCGCATGTCGATGTTACATCTTTTGAAAGTGTGGGGAGAGCCTTTGAAAGCTTAGTCTTTGTGATTCCGACCAGTGGTTCACTGGTTAACACGTCCATGTCACAATGCGTTTGATTTAGAAGAGATACAGTGAACAATAACACGGTGGTTACATCTCCAAAAGGTCAGTGACCCGACGCGTGAAAATACGGCTTGCGCGGTCAGCTTGACCTGGGCGACTTTTTCCGCCCGTGCGGCGTGAGCGCTTGCAAGTCAATACCGACTATTGCCACCCCGCGCAGGGTGAGGGTTAAAATACCATTTGCATCTGGTCATGGGCACCGCCCACTCTCAGTGCACAGAGCCAGTATTTTGTACAAAGGATTTGCATACAAAATAAGACACAACAATGATCGGTTTTGCTTCCAGAGGCAGTTTCATCATCAAAATATTTTTAAAATATGAAATATGTAATTAATAATGAATTTTTCTATAAAGCAAAGCTGAAAAGGGCGGGTGAAGGAAGGAAAAAGAGAGAAACAGATTTTTTACAAGATGGCATAGGCATAGATCTAGTAATGTGTGTGCGGCTTCCCCAGCCTCTCTCGCAACAAGTTATTTTTAGCCTACTGACAGCGCTTGGGACTTGACTGCGAGAGATTTTACTGCTATGTATCTCGGATGCAATAGTTGATGTGGTTCTCAATGGTGGTGTGTTTTTCGTGAATTTGGAGAAGAAGAAGAAAAGGAAGAAGAATGAGAAGAAGGAAAATCCAAGGTTAGTCTGTTATTGTTAAAGGAAAGTCCTTAAACGTTTTCAAAACCTTTCACGGTCCCCGCTATTGTTACCTTTTTGCTTGCATTTGCTACTGGGAGACAGTGCGTGAGTTATGTCATAAACGGAAAATCCAGCTTCAGTCCCATGTTATTCTAAAAATATACTAGGTCTAGATCTATCTTCGGTATGGTGGTAAATTACTAAAATGATTGTGACATTGCTACCACATTTAAATAGGCAAAAAATAGCCAGAGGTTTCCTACAATGTATTCATTTATAATTACAAAAAAAGTAAGAGACTTCCAGCAAAGTCTAGGGTGAGAGCTGAACACTGAACAAAACTAGGCATTTTCTCTATTCAGCTTTGTGAAAAATGCCGTTGTTTACTTCTGTCAAGCTTACGCCACAAGGTAGCGCTGCCAAACCCATGCATGCGAAAACCTTGAGCTGTCATCTTATCATTTCTAGTATCTTCGTTAGAAGTTGAAAATGTTTGTCTGTATTTAAGAACAAAATTCTTGAAAAAATTGTCAGATTTAAAGGTAACTCATTCTGTCAGTTATCACAGAATTAAAAAGACAATGTAATCTTATGGCAGATCTCTTAAAGCTGATCAGATACTGTTTGAATTCGATGTTAGAGTTAAATGTACCCTGGCAGTGACTGATATTAGCCCACAGTTGGTTTTTAACAGGTAAAAACTGTTGCAGACTTGTCAATTGTGAGTCACAATTAAATGTTTATTTATATACAGCAAACTGAGAAATAATTTCATGAAAGTTTTCAGGTTTATCATGACTGTTTAAAGTTGTAAAATTGTGATAACTGTAAGAGCCTTAAGATCAGTTATTTTGTTATGGAAGCTCAAAAGTAACCGTGAATTTCTTGGGAATATCTACATGTTGTATAAGAAAAGTTAGTTTAAAACAGATGGATCTAGTTCATTTCTAAAATTTCCAGTCATAGTTCTTCTTGGTGGAGCTATTATGATACTGGTAAGTAGAGTAATCATTATCTGAGGAGTGTGAAAAATGTATTAAATGGGCCTTGAAATAAACTTTAACCTTCCAGACTAGACTAATGAGTTTTTGGGGAGGAGATCAACAAGAACAGCGTGCGGAAACTTTGAAGGAGAGTTTTACAGCGGAAAAGTTGATGACTGAGGCTGCTGAAATTGGTGGAAAAGAAAGGCAGGTTTGTCAAAATTACCATTTCTTTCTACTGGGTGTGCTTATGGGGGAAATATTTCTCTTTTACAGAAATTGCTGCAAATTGTTAGTGAAATATTATTAGCAACATTAACCCTTGGCCCGTGTTGAGTGAACTCATCCACATAACATATGTTGGCCTCCCGCAGGAAGAGGGTTAAGAATAATATAGGCCCATTGCGAATGACGTTACAGAGTGTTTTTGTTTTGTACTTCTGACACCTAAAATGGCGGGTAGATCAGCTGATGAGTGTAACTTCGAGATATGTCTAAGTGGTCAAAATGTCTGCTGGTTGCATTGCAGTTGACTGTTATGTCAGGGGTGGAAAGGATGGATCCAAGCTGGTCAGATTCCCTACCATCCATGTAAACAAAGGAAAGGAAGTGAAAGAATTGACTGAACGTCTCCCATGTGCGTGAACGCATGTGTCATTATTTACTGTAGTGAAGTACTTTTAGCTCACCTCCGATTGGTTCGCAATGCCTCAAGTGCTCGCTGGCAAATCCGATAACGAATCAAAATCAGTGCTACCATCACCATGGTTAAGCGTCGGTCCTGACAAGTAAAATGGCCAATATCCGCAATGGGCCTGTAGAATGGCAGCATATTTAACATGGCAGGTATTATTTTAATCTTAAGCAGACAGGTTTTATTGTACTAATATCTTATGATGATTCTGTCCAACTTCAAGTGGCAGGTATTAGTACTTTGTGTGATAATTGAAAGGGCTTTCTGAAATGGCCGAAGCCCTTGCTTAAGAATGATAGATATATGTATAATATATATGCTTTTTATAGTTCATGGCTCTTTTAATTCAAATTCTAAATTTAATTCAATAGGCAATCAATGTAACTAAGCATTTCATTCTTTCTTATGCATTTATTTCTAGCCATTTTGGAAGTTGCCTGAATGGAGCATAGGAATAGATGGGCATGTACAGATGGTTCCTCATATGATTGGTGTGTCCAGTGAAATGCAGAAGATGGTGGGAGTGGAACTGAAGTGGGTGTTAAACAGCTCATTGCCAAGAGGTGTGGATGAATTGCTGAGATGCAATGGAAGTATCTACAAAGGGAGAACGTGAGTCAGTTTGTTATCATAATATTCATAAAATCATAGAATACATATGCAGAAGGTATGACTGTGACCATTTGTACATTACGATTTGCCAAATTTTATGTAAATTATTATGATAATATGAACCATCATGGTCATGAATGCTATCAAAACATCACACTAAATTTTATTTCTTTGTGCTTTTTCTGTTCTTTTTTTGTTTTTGTTTTTTTTCAGCTTATGGTCTGATGTCTTGTTTATTTTATTGCAGATATTAAAGTAAGGTAATTGTTAAATGTGAAAATTTTTGTATTTAAACATATTTTCAGAAAATGGATGAAACTGGAACTTGTGGATGCCATGCATCATCTGAAATTCAACTGGCAAGCTGAGCATTATCACACCCCAATGGTTGTTCACCATCATCATAACTGGACTCTCGTTGAGACCCATTCCCACAGTTTTGACCGCTCTTTCAATTTTCGAATTGATTTTGAACATTACCAGCACTTGGAGTATGATCTGATTCTGAAGTCTCCACAAACAAATCTCACCCATCACATCAACTACACTAAGATTTCACCCATGGACCACACTATCAGAGCATATGCATATCTACACTCTGTGAGACCATTTGATCTGGTTTATTTTGGTAAGGAATTCTAGTTACCATATCTGCTATTTCTGGAACATTCTGTACTGACTTTGCCATCATTTGATCGATCATCAGTAACTTTAAGATTTTCAATTTTCAGGGGGATTTAAATTTAAAACAAGAGTCAAAGTTTGCTCATATCAGCCAAACTAATCATAGTATTAGTGTAATTATCATTGCATCCCAGTAACAAAGAATGAAGAACTCACTTCAGTTGAGTTTACAGTATCTCAAATTAAAATGCAAATGACATGGTGCATGGTTCAATTTATTATTATGGTAATCATCCCCTGCAAAAGCCCAATTCCTCTTTCTGATAAGTCATTTCATTGATATTGATTGAACTAGTTCCTTTAAGCCATTTATCCCATTCAGTGCCATGCTGTCCCAGTTACATGTCATTGTATTTTGTATGCAGTGCAAATGATGAGATAGAGTCATCTTGATGAAGCTGTAGCCAGCTTGGCTGAGAAACTCACAGAAATCCTGTCAAACTGAATACTCCATCCACCTTTTTTAGTTCAACACTATGTTAAATCATTTGTGAATCCCATAATTCAGCAGATTTGGAAAACTGCATTTTAATTTGCTAATGAGATCTTGCATTTGCCATGCGGATCCTCTTTCAACTGACAGCATGAAATTTCAACAAACTGCAATAAGTTATGAAATATTTTACTATCCTTCCAAAAATCCATGCCTGTGTTTTCCAAGATGAACAGAGTGGGCTCTTTGATTTTGCATTATATGAATGTGTACGCCACAAGGTGTGAGAGGGAGAACAGAGTGGGCTCTTTGATTTTGCATTATATGAATGTGTAGGCCACAAGGTGTGAGAGGGAAGTCGAGAGAAATATTGTTTCTTGATTAGTATATTGTTTTTAGACTGTCTTCTGTTCTTTATTGTACATGTAATTGTTATGTCTTTTTTAGTTCTTTGGCACTAACTTTATTTTATCACTTGATGAAATTTTCATTTGTTTTCTTGATTACTATCTGTACGTCACTTTATCTATGTCTGATTAAGTACCAGATTTGTATTGGAGAAAGTAATAAGTAGTGTTATCACCCATTTTCTTCTATCTATCCTGTCAGAGTCCACTGATGTGCACGGACCTGATCTGGTGACACACACCAACCTCACCAGCACTGTGCTTGATCATCAGTTTGAGCTGAGGCGAGAGACTGGTCCTTCAGGGGTCAAGTTCACAGGACATTTGCACTTGGATGGGCGGGTAATTTCAAACTTTTTTACTTCAAATTCCTGTCCCTAATTTTGGGACTGATTTATTTCAGTATCAGTATCTACTTCAGGAAGCATTTTATGTACTCTTTTAGGTGATATTTTATTCTGTATTTAAGGCAGACAATTTTTTTGCCCTGGCAAGCTGAATAAGATAGTAATAGTTTTTACTGTAGGAGATTGATTAGTTGAATAAAATTGTACTGGTATGCATGATAATCTTTTGGATCAGCAGGTACATTTAGAATAATGAAAAGGATACATTAACTCATCAGTAAAAAATATTTATTTTAGAACTGATATGCAGAAATAATTTTCAGACACCCTGTTTTGGTAACACTGACAAGAGTAGTCATTGTAATACCTGAACAAATGATACAATCAAACATTATTTGCATAGTGCTGTATAGTACCTTTTGTTATTTAGGTTATCTAATTATAAGACAGACAGAATAGGCAGTAACAGTTTGAGGAGGAAAAAATTCTGTACATTTCATTTGAAAATGATAAGATTAGGAGAGCCAGCAATGGTCCCCTCTGTGAGAAAAATATCAGAAAACATATACATGTATCATGTTATTGATAGACTGCACAGAGTAAGCAAGTAGAATATATAATGCAGGACATTTGGTTGTAGCAGACTGACACCCCCTCCTCCTCTCTTGAATATGTCATGGGGTGAAAAGAATTGCTTTTTTATGTTTGACAGTAGAATGACCTTTTAAAAGTCCTCCATGTATGATAGTTCATTAGAAACTTATATTTTTTGTGATTGAAATTAAATGGTACTCATTAGAATAGAAATTACTGCAAACTTATTCTGACCATTTCGGTATATTTGGACATTTTTAATCACCCAGCTGCCAATCCTGATGGGAGAAAGGAATTTGACTGTGTCACTAACAGCAGGCAAAAATGCTCCACCACAGTGTCAACTAACATACTTGTATGCCGATGGCTCGGGAACTCAAATAAATATTGCAATGCTGGGCCCGAAAGAGATCAACATTGGCATCATAGTTGTACCTGTAAGATCATTTAAAACTTGCAACTTTGTCATTGATTGAAGCACTACAGATAGATTCAGTCATAACTCCATTATTTTTCACTGTATGGGATTTAATTTTATAAAATGAAATCTAATTTGATGTTTCAGCCCTGTGTCATCATGGGTGTACTATTTCATCAATCATATCTCATCTTCTATTCTTGAATCACAGTTACCTAGCTGAATATTTTTGTTTTAAATAATTTAATGATGCTGATCTAATTAATTTCAGTGTCATTTGTTTGCAACTGCTCTTGTTTTCTTTCACATCAAATCTACCCTGTATCATCCTATTCTTTGTGCTTTCAGAATACAATATTTTGCTGTTCATTTTGTTTCATCATATTTTATCATAAAATAGAATATCCTCCTCCTCAGGTTGTACTTAAATTTTTCTTTTGTGTGCTTACATGTCATTACTGATCTCCCCAGTAACAATTTGAAAAATACTTCTTTAAATTTTATTTGTGTTCACAATATCTGTTCCAGCCTAATGTGTTACCAGCAGATATCCCAGAGAATGATTTAACTTGGTCAATGAAACTAGTAGAACCACGACTTATGCAACACACAGTTCAGTTTTCTTCAACTATGCTGTACAAGATAGAGGCGCTTATTGGTACAGTACAAAAACTCTCTGCCCACAAACTGGAACAAATGGGGAAAATTGTGTCACAAAATGTCAGGCTGGACTTGAAAGATCGGATAATTCCTTTCTTGGATCAGGTAGGTTCTTTAATTTTGTTTTTGCTATTATGGCACATTATAACTGAGTTTGTGTCCTCTCACATCCTTACCACTCTTGTTAAGAAGTGAGAGGTCAGCATTTTATTAAATGACTGTCGTTGGCACTGTTTATTGTCATTCTAAAGGACAGTGCAAAACCTAACAATAATGATAGAACGCATTTTGTAACAATAAAGATTTCCATATTCTAATATGCATATACTGCATTTGTTTGAACGGATACAAAAGTGCACTTAAAGAAAAAAAAAAAAGATTATTCTTTAAGTCTGTGATCATGATTATTTGCTGTTCTTTACAAGACTGGATTGATATATATATATGTGTGTGTGTGTGTGTGCGTGCGTGTGTGCGTGCGTGCGCGCGCACGTGTGTGTGTGTGTGTGTGTGTATATATATATATATATATATATCTATTAAGTTGCTTGCAAATGACATGCTTTGGATTAAATTACCTACCAATAACTCTTACACCTTTTTTTCTCGAGAGCTTGGACAAATACTTCAAGAATAATCTGTACCAGGTAATGGCTACAGATCCTGACAGCAAGAAGGTGAAACTGTATAAGTTGGCAGTTGGTGCAACTGATGCAGTCAACAGACTATGGCTTGAGACTCCAGCAGGTAGAAACATATATTATACTGCATTCAAAATACCCACATAAAGAGCTCAAACTCACCAAAATTTAATGGATGGTCTGACAGACTGGTGGATAAATGAACTGTAATGAATGTGAGAATGAGTTTTATTCATTATAATGTCATTATTCACGTCATATTACACCAATCTACTTCAAAATGAAAAAGTATCTCCTTTCCCTTGAATGATATTATTAGTCTCTTACTCCATGAATCCACTTACCACTAACCCATGAGGGAGGTCCACCTGAGATGGTGTGCGGGAATCATCACCTGCGAAAGCTGAATTCCTTTTTCTGATAACTCATTCCATTGCTACTGATTGAACTAGTTCCTTTGAGCCATTTATCCCATTCAGTGCCATGCTGTCACAGTTACATGTCATCGTATTTTGTATGCAGTGCAAATGATGAGACAGAGTCACCTTGATGAAGCTGTAGCCTGCTTGGCTGAAAAACTCACAGAAATCCTGTCAAACTGGATACTCCATCCACCTTTCTTTGTTCACCACTATGCTAAAACATCTGTGAATCCCACAATTCAACAGATTTGGAAAACAAGTACAGTTACTTTTTCAACTCCGTTGCTCCTAGTGATGTCTGCATTCAATGTAAGTGATTAGATTGTGAAGTAGACCAGTCGAATCACTTTTCTTTCTCAGCCTTCAGTGTTTGTTTTATCTTGAGATTGAAAGTGAGATTTTAAAAAATTTACTCAGTGACTATAAATTGAATTATATGGCAAAATTTTAATGGGTGCTGTTCAAGGATCTTTGAGTTTGTAAAATGCACAAACTATGTGAGCTTTTTTGCTACAGCCAAACAAACATGTATTATGCACCACAGAAGTGTATAGTTGTTGAACACATTAAAGAAAATGACCGTATGTGTAGCATACATTTTTATATCTGGAATTGCAATGACATTATATATGATTCCTGTCACTGAAGGTCCTTTACCTGATTGAAATGATCGCCTTCATTTTTCATTGTGTTATCATAATACAATTGCATATCTCTATAAAATAATGTTTCTGACACTCTGCAAAAAAAAACGTCACATAAGACTTGTTTGCATGAGATTAAATTGACTCAAATTTTGGTGTAACAGAATCTGAAGTAAGCAACACACAAATTTAGTTTTACTTTGGAAACTTCAGTTCTCCTTTCTCTGCAGGTTACTCTTGTGATTGTTTACAAACTTTTTAGGTTCATGAAAAACAATAATCTTCTACTTTAAGGCCCCCATTTTTCAGCTGCTTGTATTTTTTGATGCTTGAATGGAAACTAATCATTCATTCACAAAGAAAAGTAAGGTGTATACCTGAGAAATAAATAGAGAGAAAATAGTTTTGGGAAATTATCTGGTCTGTAGCTTGATAACTTTGCTTTTGAGAGAGTAAATTTATACCCTGATCAGACTTTACACTTCGACTATTTTGGACACTGGATTTACATATTGGACCATACTGCATATTTCACGTTCATCCCTTGCATATTTGAATGCCACTTTTATTTTTGCAGCAAATGCCACAAGCAACTGTGATTGAAAAGGAAATGATGGCCTTGTTGAAGCGTAAGGTCAGTGGAGTGAACACCATCAAAAAGGATATTGCTATCATTCTGGATGGGCAGCGAGTGAAAACATTTGATGGCAGGGCATTTGATATTTCAGGTATCTTATCAAGTATTCTCATCTCAGCTTCACAGATATGTTGGTTTGACGTTACACTGCAGAGCAGCATTCAAGTGTGATAGTTTGTCACTCAGTATGTGGTTAATGAGCAGTGGTTGTTCATCAAGCTTTCCATGTATTCTAATTTAAAAAATATATTTTGCATTAATTATTTTGCTTTTGATGCCTTATTTATAAGGTCTAAAAAATGAACTCCATCCTCTGCAACTTCAATTAAACTGCCTTTCAGATTTTGGTCTTTGCACTGCATTTTGTGTGAGCTCATTCAGATTGAATGGAAAGGTTTCATAGTTCAAATTCAGTGGAATTGCTCATAAAATTTACCAGTGGAGATCTGTATGTATTGCCTTTGTGTATGTGTAACAAAACAAAAAAATGTGTGATTTTGGTCAAAGGATGAAAGTTGAATTCTCTGGCTGTCAACAACAATAATCAATCACCTTAGGCCCACAGTTTTTTTTTCTTTCAGATGAATTGTGATGCTCGATAATATAGTCGCAGGGATTTGTACAAACAAAAATCAACATTGAATCTCTAATCTCAATGGATTCTCACATTTGCCAGATTTTCCTCCCTCTGTATGCACATATCTTCTGGGGGCTGACTTTAAACATGGCCAGTTTGCATTGACGTACAATAGGGATGGTGTGACTGCAGTAACCACTGGATTTGGTTTAACTCTTGGGCAGGACGGATCTGTGATTGCAATTGGGAATGATTCCATTAAGTAAGTCTTAAAGTACTTCTCTGCCCTAAATATTTATCATTCTCTACCACTATAGTAATTCTGATGCCATGCTGAGTTGAAAGGCTTAATCTGGAAACTATCTGTGTAATAATGGTGTTTGAAATCATATGAGTTAGTTATCCTCTTATAGAGGTTTATGATTTGTCTTAGTTTCATAAAGTTTTCATTTAGTAGTGTTTTAACTCCATGCAACTATTGTTTTTGTTGTGTTAATTTTTTGTTTTTTTGTTTTTTTGGTAGTTATCTGCCATTTACCTCTCCTGGAGGACAGTTAACCTTAACTCTCCATCATGGAGAACTGCATCTGTCTCTGGCTAATGGACAAGCAGATGTTGCATTCAGTCCCGACAGTGATTTTTACCTAATAGAAGCTGACAGAAACCTGAATAATGCCTCATTAGGCTTACTAGGTAAGATGTAGTTTGGCAATTTGCTATAAGAAGGCTTCAGTTTGAAAATCTTTCAAAAATGACTTGTCTCACCTCTAAGTATTTCCAGAAATATGATTTAGAAAATATTGCTAAGAAGATAAGCATGCTTCAAGAAAATGTTACTTTGAACACATAAGCAAGCCAGATATAAATACATCACTGGATGTATAATTGTGGGGGCATCCATAAAGTGCGTGTGATTGATTTGTCGCAATTTTTTTTGCATGTGTGAAAACTGCCACCATGATGTTGCCAAAACAAACAAAAAAATTAGAATGTTTCACAAATTTAAAAATAAAGGAACCAAAGTCAGAACAGATGATTTGAGCGTCAAACTAATAGTAAGTACATGTAGATGTCTTTTTATCTTTGCCTTGCAAAAGTGTTAAACTATATATAAGAAGAAAAAAAACAACAACCAAACAAAGACTTATGGCAAATGGAATGTCCATCCTGGCATAGCTTGATGGCTTAGGGAGATATCTTTTGAGAATTGAAAGTTTTCAGTGTTCTTTTCTACGTAAAATTTCATACATTCTTACGTATTAAATTTTGTGCAGTGTTCTGATTTAAAATGTTAGCCACTTTCTAAAAATATTTGTACAAGTCTTGAATCTGTAGATCAAGCTGGGCATATTGGCAAAGCTTTATTGAGCATATGGGAGGCGCTTTTTGGAAATGGTCCACATTGCCAATTTGTTCAAATTTGAGTTAAGGATATACTGTGAAAGTATAAACTGTCTTGAGAAGAGTGCACTTTATTTCATGTAACAATGTTGAAATTTGACTAAGTTATGGTTGTTTCAAGGAGGCAAGTAGAAAAAAATCACTTTTGAAAAGAACGCATTTAAAGTCTATGTAAATTCAAACAAAGACCATTATATTGGATCAGAAAAAAAAATAAAAAAATTTATAGATGGAATTCATTAAAATCCTTTTGCCAAGGCAAAAAGAAAGGATTGAGGAATCTATTTGTGCCGGAAACTGATATAGTACCAGGAAGTCCCTATCCACCTATTTTTGGCTCTCTCTTGAAAGTGCAGAGCACGACAGGTGGACCATTAATTTTCCCCAGAGCACTTCACATATAAAGCCACAATCAGGAACCCTGGCACAATATTTTTTAATATAGGGTGTAGAGAGGCATTATTCAGACACAGATTTATGATAACCTTGAACATAATGGCACTGATCTCCTACTTCTTTCATTACAAGGTACAAACAACATGGAAAAGGGAGATGACTTTCTTTTGGCTGATGGGACTCTGGCAGAGGATAGTGAAGAGCTCCAGAGTTACTACGAGTTAACAGGAAATCCCAAATGTACTAGATTACTGCCTTCTTCTCCAGTCTCTTGTAACAAATTTGATTTCCAATCTTGTATGAGTCTATCAGACCAGTGGATGCCCATCTTGCCTTGTCTTATGATGGTGAATCCAGGACCTTTCATTGTAAGTCCCACAATGTAATTTGCAGTGTTAGATTTTGGCAAATTGTTCCAGTCTTTGTTACCAACTGTACCCATACAGTCACCTCAGTTTTCGACACCAGTAATATGTCATCACATTTGTGTGAGTTTCAATAGGTAGAACGTGCATACCCGCCATCTTTGCAGTAAGGACCGACGCATCACCATGGCGATTGTGGTGTTGATTTTGATTCGTTATCGGATTTGCCAGCGAGCACTTGAGGCATTGCGAACCAATCGGAGGTGAGCTAAACGTACTTCACTACAGTAAACAATGGCATGTGTGTACATGCACATGGGAGACGTTCGGTCAAATTCTTTCACTTCCTTTCCCTTGTTTACACGGATGGTAGGGAATCTGACCAGCTTGGATCCATCCTTTCCACCCCTGTCATAACAGACAACTGCAATGCAACCAGCAGGCATTTTAACCGCTTAGACATATCTCGAAGTTACACTATTCAGCTGATCCAACGGCCATCTTGTGTGTCGGAAGAACAAAACAAAAACACTTTGTGACATCATGCACATTCTACCTATAGGAGTGTCGATTCTTTCATTTGCTTACTATATATTCTTTCCATGAGGACGATATTTACCCATTTCTTTGACAATACATTATAATAATATATATCTATACATAATAGTAAGTCGTAACTTATTTTAAGTATGGTGTGTACTTTTATTTTACATCTAAAAAAAGAATCTCTATGAAGTGTGTAATGTTTTGCAGAAAGGTGACCAAGCTGATGTGATGATGAAAATGTTAATTGTTAAGGCTAAAGCTTTTGCTTTTCTCACTAATAGACAAATATTTAAAAGCAGATCTTAATAAAATTTGACTTATCTATGGCAAACTTGAACCATCACTTTCTTGATATGCTGCACTTGCAAGGTAACAACAAGAGGCTAGAACATTTTGAAAATACCATACATGGATCTAGAATGAAGGTCTAGATCTATTGTTGCTTTTCATTGACGAAACTATCTCCATTGCCCAAGATATGAGTATATTAGTTTTATTAATTATTCAAATGCTGCCGGATGTCTTGATATTTAATCATACTTGTTTTGTCAGCTTCAGTGTCAGATAGCAGAATGTGAAGGCAGGTCAGGTTGTGGTGCTGTCAATGCATACCTGGCAGCCTGTCATCATCGTGGCATTGACATTGGCACACCACCCGCGTGTGGTAGGACAGGCACCAGATTCCCTTGTCTCCTTTGACGCAAACCAGTTTTCCCTCATATACATATTTCACTAGCGTGCACAGCCCCTTCATGCAACTAATTCCTTTGTTAATTTTGATGACCACTTGAAAAATGTGATTTTGTGATTGAGCATGGACAAATCTATTAAGGATTTCACTTTGAGATTCAAACTAGTGGCAAGATTAGCAACAAATATATGATTACTTCATCAACTGTGCAACTGACAGCAGTAAAAATAGCTATATATAAGATATTAGAAGCCTGATATGTGGATGGCAGTAATAAAAAAAAATAAAAATACTAAAGACAACTGGCTTATGAAATGCTTCATTGCTTGTTCATATATGTTTCTTACCATTATGTTTCAAATCTGCCATCTGTTTTCATTCAGTCAGACATGTAAAATAAAAAGAAAAGGAAAACGAGTTTCTGTTTCTTTTACTGTAAATAATGATGTATTGTCTTGAATAGTTGAGACTAATTAACATTTTCTGTGAACTTATGAGATTATCTAATTATATTGACTTGGAATTTAGCAATGAATGCATTGATCTGTTGATTTAGAGTTTATTTTCCCTTAACTCATTTCTCCCCGTTTTCGCCTTTCGTGCCGAGCTGTACCGCGAACGGGGAATCCACATTTTTTGTTGTGGTTTAAAAAAAATTTTTTTTTTTTTTTTTTTTCAATTCTAATTTACAAATTAATACTTTATACCCACACAATAATAAAAACAACCACAGAATATCATAAAGCATTCATTTATAAACACTTCCACCAAATAGAATTGAAAAATAATAAAAAATAAGCGAGTAATGAATTTTTTTCTAATGCACCCTATAAAAGCATGAAAACTGCAAAATTTACTTGGGCCAGCTGGAGCAACTTGGCCAAATTTACTTGGGGAGGAATGAGTTAATATTGTCATTTATTGTATGTTGACCACAATCTATTCCATGCTGTGACAAAGATCTTTACTGGTATTCAGAAAGCATTTCTAAAAAAAAGTTTTATACCCCTTGCTTTGTTCTGTCCCAGGACCCATACTTCTTTTACTTGTACATCTACGAAGTGGTTCACAAATGGCAGACTGAATCAGGATGTTTTACAGTCCTGTTTCCATATCCTTGCATTTAATCATACTTTGTCAGAATTATGTGCATGTTTGAGCACTCTCTTCTGTCTTTAGCAAATAGTTTATGAGACTATAGGGCTTCCATAATTTTTTCACCACTTGAAACCTTGTATTAGTACACAGCCAAGCAGAGTGGCATATTTTGGTTATTTAAAGATCCAAGATCCATTGTTCAGACATCTTCATAAAAGCTTTTTAATTGACTGGTTTGGGTATCAAAAGTGAGATGCCAAAATCATGAAATGTAGTTTTATTATTAAATTGTTATAGCGTAGAGATAGCTTCATCATTTTAGTCTGCCTGTGCACAATCTCTCTTGTGATAAAGCTTGGTTAAACTACATCAACAATTTGGTGCCATACAATTTTGTAAGCATCGTATTTCATGAGAAGAAAGAAAACAACATGTGGCTATTCCCGTGCCTCCACTTATTTCCTCCTGTCAAATGACATAAATATAAATACAAACAACTACATATGCAAATGTTAATGAAGTGCTGTCAACTCTGCTTAAGAGAACACAGTCTGTTAACATGCGTGGTTGTGACATTAACCCGAACCTGATGTTATTTGACAAGGTTCACTAACATGGCCACCCTGCGCTAGTTTCTATTTTAATCATGCCAGTAAAGCTTCATCAGTATTTCTTGCTAGCTTCAAGTCATAAGTCTTTGCTCCCTCTGTAAGTCTGTCTTTAGCTTTCCAGATCTTGCCGTTGCATACACAAGGTCTCAAAATCTTTGGCAATTTCAATCATCATCTTGCTACAGTCTCTCTCAACAGTTTTAATGATGTCCAACTTCCAATAGAGTAATATATGTCTGGGTTATTTTTCCTGTCTCTCTTGTGTGCTACCAAAAATGGGATGACTGAGGTAGTAGCCCATTTATCACTTCCGAGAGAAATGACCACAGATTGAATGATTTAATCTTTACCATACGTCGATATTTACTATGCGTCCCCTAAGCCGTGGGTCATTTTTGGCACAGTCGTATTCGGGTATCTTGTGCTAATCATGATCTCTACTATTCAGTTTCAAGATGGCGGAGGCTATTCTGCAGGTCTTCTAGGGGCCTAAATTCATCTTCATCTGACATTGATTGCACATCATCGCTTTCTGGCTCAAGTGAAAAACATGCGGCCACGTTACTTTCTGCCATTGTGCTCTCTGACATAAAAGCAGCACAAAGCCACGATACTTGCATAGTCTAGATCAAGGTCACATGCAGGGGTTCGTGTAGGGTGTTATTTTTAGCTTCCTTGTGGCGGGAAAAACCATGGGTGGACATACCAGAAATAGATCAGGGGTGACAACTTTTTCTTCCCTCTTTGTAGAGTCTGTCCCAAAAATGACCCACGACGTAGGAATCGGGGGTAGAGTAAAAAACCGTAATCTGTTTCAAAACTTGAAATTAAAATTAATAATATCCTCAATTGATATGTGGCAAAATGGTTCATTGAGGCATTCTTGGCTGCCCATGGATTTGAGGCTAGCTGTCATAGAGTAGTATTGAAATTCCAACCTTCTGTGCCATTTTTTACCCACGACGTACGGTAAAGGTTAACAAGACACTTTCATCTCCTGTCCTCATTCACAAGATGACGGACTCATGCTCCCTGTAATGGCTTAACTCCACTCCCTCATCTACAAGTTATCTGCTAGCCAAACTTTGTGTTCTTTCCTCTTTTTGGCATTTGTTTGCACAGATTAGTTCCCTTGCTTGGTATTGCAAAGATTAAAAGTAGTGGGATACTTCATCTACCTAGGTGGTTACTGGCATACACCTGGGCAGATCAAAAGCGCTATGACCTAAAGCAGGTTGTTACACTGCTGCATTTAATAATTAGAAAAAAGAGCCTCTTTTTAAGTGTGCATTTGCTTTTAATTACAGTGTATACAAATTATTTTTAACAAAATTCTGTCACATGCTGACAGCATGATGTAAACTGAAATCCTCCCTTATTGGGCATTCTGTAAGCTAGGATCAAGTGTGCTGATAATTCTAAATAAATGCTAAGTTGTCACTGTAATATAGTCAAGAAAGATTGTGATTCTTCATCCTGCTGACTATTTTAATGATAAATATGTAATATTTACAACCAAGTGGAGTTTGACTAAAAGTAGGTCACATTATTATATTCTGTCCAAAATGATATGGATGTATACGGCATTATTTTTTTCATTGGGATGGACAAATGCAAATCAAGATACAAACAACATACTTCTCCTCATCTGCCCTTCCCCATTAACTCTAGTCCAATGTAATTTTCCGCTGTAAATTATTATCTTTTCTTTCACTTGATGTAAGGCTGAAAGTAAAAAACTGAAGTGGCAAGGAAAATGCATTTTTTTCTAAGTTCACATCTCTCTGACTTTGTGGTCCAAAAAATGACTTGTGTATTTGTTGTTTTCCTATGATCAGGAGCCTGTCAAGAAAAGTCAGGGCTTGATCTTGTGATTGTCCAGTCATTGTTTCACTTGATTACCAGAGATGAAGATCCACTGGCCAGTGGCCGACTGTTGGTCAGCAGGATGGCTGACTTTGACCTGAATGCGGGTGTGGTCACTTATGGAGGAATGGGACAGTGGGAAGAGCCAAGGTCACATTTGCTGAAAGGAAAGTAAGTTGCACTATTTAATGTTGCTCTGGTTTGTTTACTCTCTGTTGAAAAATATGAATGAATCAATTTATCAGGTCATGTTGCAGGTTACTCTGTGCTTAGGTTTTACAAAAGAAATGTTGAAATGAGGATTCATCACTTATTAGTTTGTATGATTTTGCATGGTAAATTGTTATTTTTCACATGATGAAGACAAATTCATCAACGAAGATTTCTCTGGCTCAACCTGGCTTTCACAGGAATGCAGTACAGTACTGAAAGTCAAATTTCCATGTATTCAAGTTGGTGCACTGATGTTGACAGGTATCTTTGCATCCCAGAACTATTCTTGAAGATTACTGAAGTATTTTCAACTCTTCATACTGGGTTACATTCAACAGTGGGAAATGGCTCTAATCTAAATGGACTTCCAGATCTACATTTACAAATTTTTGTTTTATTTTTAGACTTTTCCAGAAATGTAAAAGGGCTAAAAAACACATGTATGTTGCGGTGGACCCTGGAAAGGAAGGCAAGAATGCAGACACCGCCATCTTGACAGCTGCAGATTTCCCATTCAGGTCACATGCTACCAAAGTTGTTGTCCTCATTCATCCGTACGAGGTGGGTTTATCTCTTGTTCACTTTTACTTTAAGTGCCCAGTTGGGCATTGTGCATGTGTTTCACTCTACAGTGCAAGTGCCATGCAAATAATTTCAAGGAAATGTTTTTTCTGAGTAGAAATAAATTGTAATTACAGTAGACAATGATTAAACCGAAATTGGTGGGACAACGGGTTTGTTTTTGGTTTGGACAGTTTCGGTTTAGCGATAGGAGACTTGAAAAACACCAGTTTCAAGAGAGACAACCCAAATCATGATCACAGAGGACAAATACGTGTAATGCAAGTGCACAGCTAAACGGACTCAACAAGTCCTCACTTGCACTGCGTTTTTGATGGGTGATTGCTCAAGCCTAGGCATACTCGAAGCATGGATATGTGGGCGAATTTGGACTAACTCTCAGAACAGGGAGGCATGCGTGTGGACGGACAGTACAGAAATGTTGTCCCGCCGACCTCCTTACCGTTACCGTACATGATGCCATGAAATGTGCTGTCCGCAATAACTAGTGTTGTCTCTCTGATGTGACACAATTTACATGAAAGGTCACTCATGATGCGCCAAATGTAACGTCTCCTGCCATCTGATTTCGGACCCGTGAGGTTATAGGCCTCCCTTCTCTCCCCCTATCCCTGCAGTGCTTCCCCTCCCATGCAGACCTGTTCTACCAGACAGAGCGAAGCATGCTCTGCTTTTATTTCTTGAGGGGAGGGAGGTGTAGTGGGGTGATACAGTGACTTGGCTTAATCTATGGCAAATCACAGTGGTCTGGCCACTGACTCCAGCAATTTTCTTTTTGGTTTAACCATAGGGTTATTTCGGTTTAGCGCTAGTTTGTTAACAAAGATAAAGAGGGAAAAAATCGGGGATTCTTATTTTCTTTCGGTTTAGCGCTAGTTTCAGTTTATCCATTTTCGGTTTAACCGTTCTCCACTGTATATATGTATGCAATAGCCTCATCTAGTGTGAATAGTGATGTATATATATATTCAAGACTCGCTGATGCTGGCCACCAGTTACTGACTAAACATCATAAGCTTAAAAAATTTTATACAGGTTACAATTCCTAATCAGATCATAACGTGTCTATTCACAATTACCGATACTAAAGTGTCTATCTTTCAAAAAAATTTGTTTTTGCAATTCATTCCGTCTTCGCATGGTGTCCTCTTCCAGCTCTTGGTGGCTTTTTCTTTTACTGCCTCTCGAGAGTTTTCAGTTCAGTGCATTTCTTCCCTAACTGGAACAGGGTGTGCAGGGCACTAATGTGCATGAGAGACTGTAATTGAAAGAGAGAAAGAGACAGAGGGGAAGAGATGAGGATGGAAAGGGGGAGAAGGGGGTCCATGAGCAGAGCTGGAGGGCAAAAGCAGGTTTAACCTAAGCAATTCTGGGAGCCTCAGCGAGTATGATATATATACTACATAGTACAGTATGGTATATGTATTCATAAGCAGTGACAGGCTAACCACTATATCATGAGTATTTACTGACCAAACTCATCATATACATGTGCGTGTATTAGGAAAATGAAAGTAATATAGCTCAGTGGTAAGCATGGGTGAAGATACATGTAGTTTACTTCATGCCGATCACTCTTCAGAGTGATACCGGTACCTCATAATTTGTCAGTGTCATCATTTGACATAGAGAAATTTGAAATGGTTAACCATCATCAGAGTAAGTGACATTCCAGGGTGAATGACTTTCAGTAATTGAGTGTTGAAATGGTTGCTTTTTTTTTTTTCCATCTCATTGATAGTGCTTGGATTTTGTTTGTTGTTTCTTTGCATTTCATCATTGTGTTATATGTATTTTTAACAGCCAAGAGTGGAACAGTCAGACAAATCTTACCTTCTAGAGATTTTGAAAGCAAGAGGGATTACACTGGTGTTAGCTTCCACCTATTCAGAATTTACCAGCAACGCAGTATTGGGCCTTTCATCTGGTGGGCATGTAATAGGGAATGGAGGAAAACTGCCGCCTCCAGAGGTAAGTAACCAATTATTGAGCATCTTTTTGATAATTATTGTGCTTTTATCATGAGGCTCTTACTAAACAGGAGAAAATGAAGGATTTGGTACCATTGTAATATTTGGTTAAAGTAGATATGTAGTGGATACTATGCAGCTGGACTGAATCCGGATACAAACTTGTGACAGCTTATATCAGTTTCACTGTTATAACAAACTGAAACAGACATGCCTTTTCAGAGAGTGTAAACAGACATCTATATGTTATATACATTTCAGGAGTTGCAATGTTTGGCACTAGTTATTGACTAAGCAGCGAAACGAAAAAACTTCAAAATTTGTTTACAGGTTACAATTCATATTCAGATCATAACATGGCCACTGATAATTACTGATACTAAGGCGGTTATTTTTCAAAAACTGTACATGTATTTTTTCGATTCATTTCATCCTTGAGTGGTCCTCTTTCGGCTTTTATAACTGCTAAATGGCTGCCTTCCAAGAGCGTTCAAATGGGTGCGCTTTTCCTTAACAGAAACAGCATGCATAGTGCAGCTGTATACCCAATGTGCACAGGAGGCTGTTTTTGAAAAAGAGACAGAAAGAGAGGGAGGGAGAGAGGAGGAATACGGAGAGAAAAAGAGAGATACAAGGAAAGGGGTGGAGGGGGGAAAACAGTTTATCCAAGGCAACGCAAGGAGCCGCAACTGCTTTAGAAATAGTTAAGTATGTGCATATCACTTAACAACAATAAGAAGTAAGAATCATACAGTATCTGCAGTGAAAACTGTAATCAGAGCCATAAATGTGTTAAACATTCAATTGAAACAGAGTTGACCCTTGATAGATTGTATTTTACAAACTGAAATCTCTTTCTCAAAAATACATTTCAGGATATTTACAGCCAATTGGTAATGTCAACAGGGGGCTTGTGGCTGAACCTTGACATACTGAACTCTGGTCCACCAAGAAAAATTAAACAAGTGGCAAATGAAGTCAGTAAATTAAAAACTCTCACACAAGGAGACTGCCTGCCATAAAATCACGTGTTCTATTCATCCCAATGTCCAATAAATACTCATTTGTCTTTCAACATTAAACTTTAATGTCTGGATTTTTAGTACATAATCTTCAAAAGAAAAATAAGTAGCATGTTCTGACTGCATTTCACAGTAGGCCTAGTGGATTTGAAGACATATGAAGCATTCATAAAAATAAGACAGAAGTATTTGGTGAGATAAATGTTGTGAAAGATTACGATCTTATCATAAATGACAAATCCAGCATGTCCATTCAATAATACATGCCATGTTCATTACAATACATCAGGACTCTTGCCTCTAGACAAAACTTTTAGCTGCTGCAAAACTGATGATTTCACAGTGATGGGGAGAACATGGAATGTCATCATGCTTTATTCTGAATTATCAGTACATGTACCTATAAATTTTAGAGATAGATAGTGCTGCACTGGTGTTAATCCAGATGTCTTAAAAAAATCAGCTCACCCTGACTATTTGCATTCTGAAGTCAAAATATGGCAAAAAGAAAGAATCGTATGTAACAAAGCCTTGCATAAGAAATAATACCAAAATGATACAATAAAACGCAAAGAAAAAGGGCTGTATCGTTTCGGTATTACATGTATTTCTTAGGCGAGGCTTTGCTACATGAACATGCAACTCTTTCTTTTTGCCATATTTTGACTTTGCTTCAAGCCTTGCTGCAACCTCCATATAATTATATGGTTCTTCTGTGGTTTTCATATTTCATCAATTTGCATTTTGATCTGAGGCCAACTTATTGATGAATGGTAATTTGGCATTTAAGCCTCTTGTTTCAGAGATTGCAGAGAAGTTGATTATATCAAGACTTTTGGCATTTTGCCTAAACTTTTGGATGCTGCAAAAGTGAGTTTCACAATGATGGGGAGAACATGGGATGTCATTGTGCTTTATTCTTAATTACCAGCACCAATAATTTTAGAAACAGGTAACTGACTATAATAGTAAATTCTGACATGATGCACAACCAAGTTCGCTTTCAATGTCGTTGAAGGCACTAGCTGAGTTTGTCTTTCTCCTTCAAATCTTTTCCTCCCAAAATTAATGCAAAACGATATACATGTAATCAGCCAAAAAGCATATTTTTATTGGGGAAGAATACAGTTCATTATGAAATCTGATGTGTATTAGATTACGATATATTTCATTTACATATATACATATAGGCTACATGAAACTTACTTTGTCTTGTGTTTTCCCATTACCCCTCTTGGGCTTAATGTGTTTGTTATCGTGTCGACGTGCTCTCTCCAAATCTGAACTCAAAGCTTACAGATTTGGTTGAACAGATTATAGAATGATGATCAAATTACACAATGTCTTGTCCATCCAGCATATTTTCAAAGATTTTGATCAGTGTCAAGTTTTGTTTTTTTGAAAGAGATAATTTTGTTGATATTGGCTCATTTCCTGGTTGAGAAGTGTATGTGAAATAACTTTTTTTAAGTCCATCTTTCATTTTGTACACCTTGTGTTATCTGAAGTTAGTCATCTTCACATTTCATAGGTCAGGTGGGACAATTTGGAAATGAAGTTTCTCTGCCTGCATTATTGCACCAATTGGATAAGACCACTTTTCTGTTCATTTAACCCATACCCCGCGCGCTACCCGTAAAGCCCGCTGCACGGTCAGCGACCTTACTCACGGAGAATCTTATCTGGGGTCAAGGACCCGTGCCACTATGCGATGACCACAAACGCTGTCCACGTGGTTCGGTTTTTATTGATCGGTATGAAAACATTCGCTGCTATGCCTTATCACGCTTGATAATGAATTAACCAGCAAAACCTTAGTCTGTCAGTCTCTAACCAATGATCTGACTTATGATTCCAAACTGACAGTTGTAGTTTTAGTGAGAATGAAGCATGATAACTAGCCACGCCCTCCCAAGCCCTACACAAATGGTTTCATCCTGATTGACACATACTAATAAACCAATGTGGGCATTTGGGGCAAAGATTATTTCAGAGTTTGTTTCTGATTGGTTCTTAGATACAGACAACTCCAGATGGTGGTCAGCTTGTGAGAAAATGAGATAATATTGCAAATTTGTTGAGCAACAGTTCGCATGTCGATGTTACATCTTTTGAAAGTGTGGGGAGAGCCTTTGAAAGCTTAGTCTTTGTGATTCCGACCAGTGGTTCACTGGTTAACATGTCCATGTCACAATGCGTTTGATTTAGAAGAGTACAGTGAACAATAAGACGGTGGTTACGTCTCAAAAAGGTCAGTGACCTGATGCGTGAAAATACGGCTTGCGTGTGGCGCGGTCAGCTTGACCTTCCCGACTTTAGCCGCCCGTGTGGCATGTGCGCTTGTGAGTAAATACCGACAATTGCCGCCCCTCGCAGGGTGAGGGTTAATGTTTTTATGAATACAAGCTATTCAGGAGAGCTGGGACAGTCCCCTTGAACTACTATGGACCTGTGATTACTTGGATAAGTTAATGGGTACCAATCACTGAACCAGATTCAAGTGCTGACCCAGTACTAAGGCGGTATGCTCAGTCACATGTGTAAGATGTCTGTGATGTTTTCCCCCATGAAATTTTGATTGTTTGCACTACAGTTACAATGTACAGTATTATCAATTGAAAATAAAAACAAATGGAGCTATGGTCCCAATCTTCCCCTGTCAAAATGATATTTTCCTCGTAGTATTGTGAACTAGCGTATGACATCTATAATTTGATTTAAAAAAATTTCGTTCTCTTAAAAATAAAGCATTTTATGAGTTTGTGAAGACTTGGCCAATTTTGACACACTGATAATGAAAATTCATTTATGTTTAAGAACTGCTGGCTATTTGTTATTTAAAACAAAACAATCTACCCAGTAATGAGAAAACCTTTTCAAAGGAAGCCGCCAAGAACTGTTCACTGTCGCCAACACCAGTGTTTCATTATCAGTATTGTCCGTATATATATAATAGGCTTTCAAGAGACAGATACCCATTTATTCAGCATTCACACTAGTGCATGTACATGTATTCGACCAGTAACCATGGTTCTTTCCTAGTAAAGGCATTCACTGTTAAAACATGACTCTTGGACTATATTACCCAACTGGCACGTTGCTGGATGAACAAAGATGTCATGAAGCTTAAATTTTTTTCTACACAAGCATTTGACATTACATGTACTAGGTAGTCCAAACTGATTTTCACTTTTTATCATATCTCACCAGTTATTGTCTAATCGGATGGAGCTTGCTTTTCCCAAAAATTTGATACCAAATTTATTATTCTGGCTTAAAGGTTATGAAAGTTATGGCATTTTCAAAAGTGAAAAAACACCTCGAATTTGCTACCTTTTGCAAATTGCACGACAGTCCAACTTTGACCACCCATAAAATGACGGTTTATTAAGTCACGGCATTAAAAATTCTCAGTATCCAAGTCAATGGGGTGTACATTACGCTCAATTTTTTTTCGAGGGCTACAACATAGTACAAGTATATTATTATACTCTTTTTAGACACCAAACTTCATCCGCCGTCATGTTTTTGTTAACTCTTACAGGGGGGACAAAAATAATGTTTTGTTTTTTTTAAACTAAAAGGAGGTCAATCATGTCACCATTGACTTAGCACTGAGTGTCCAACAAAGGTGAAGAAATCAAGCACTGAGTGGGACTATATAAAAAGAGTTGGCGCTTTGTGCCGAAACATGCCCCATGTCTGATCTTGGCATCCCCTTATAATACAAAGGCTGAGGTTTATTTGTGTACAATTTTGATCCTGATCTGTAAAAGTTTCTGCTAGTTTCTTGGTCTACAAACTTTTCAACAAATGATTTTCAAAGGAATTTTAACTTAAAACACAATGAAAAATACATTCCATTAAACCTCATTTATCTGGCTTTCTAGTCTGAGTTATTTTCAAGCACGTGCGCTATATCGGTGCGACACTCTGTGACCCCTTGTTATGAGGGGGTCAATTTGGTATGCGCAGCTCAGAGCAAAAATGGCAAGACTGTTCAAGCTATAAAATCACACAGCTTAACACATTAAACACTACAAAAGGAAATATATTTTGTCAGAGAAAGATTTGAACTTTATTTTGATGCAGGATGCATGGCGTTTCACATAAATACAGAGCAGTAATAGCCTTGTATTGCTGGCCTAAAACTATGCCAAAACGGGATTTCGCCCTTTTGGCGGGGCAGTTTGGACTACCTACATTACAGTATGTGTGTCTGTTGAGGCATTTTGATTGCAAATATGTAGGATATTAAGTTAACAATGTTACAAATGTCTGATATTATTCCTTTATTTTTTCAACGGTTCCTTTTTACCCAATATATCATTTCATTTCCTCACATATGATGAACATGCGCCTTGTGTTGTAGTGCCCTGCAAACACTATGATAAAATTGATATTTGAACTGATTCCTTCAATTAAGAAATTACTTTGTTTCTTCATCACTCAATTTCTTTGTTACAATTTTTTAACCACTTTTCCCCTTCATTTTAACACCATGCCAGCATCATATAAAAATTGATACTTAGAAAGAAAAGCAGAATGGTTTAATTTTTATTATCAACTTCAATCACTTATTCAACTGAAAAACACAAGGGCCAAAAAGCAGTGAAACAACTTCAAAACAAAGAGTGTCATGTAGTATACACATCAATAATATAAAATAAGTGCATGAACCTAGCAGATTAACTCACTTGAGACGTATCACGCAACAGTTGCGCGACGGTCCGTTTCCGCTGTGGATGGAACACGCACCCCTTGCGTTTTTCAATCGATATCGCCTATGTTATGCATGCAAATCCTGCGTGATACATCCCTAACGCATGTAGAGCCATTCGTTTCGTTTCGTACCGAGTTTGGCGGAAGTAGGAGTTATAGTTTTGGATCTATGATTAACCAAGGTAAGTAACTGCAATAACTAAAAATATTGAGTTGGCCATTGTAAACAAAAGATCGTCCCCTAAACGCAAAAGAAAAGAGACCAATATTTTTTAAGATTTTGGTGTTATTGGTCAGATCATAACCTGAGTGATGATTTAGACCCTGAGTACATGCCTCAGGCGCACTCAATTTCCAAAATTTCTCAGAAAACAAAAATTGACATGATTTTCAAAAATTTATAAAATCAAAACCATAATAGATAAAACATTGAAATTTTTACAGTGTCTTGTGCTTTAGTTGAACTTATTTGTGTTTAAATTTCATTACAATATCTTAATTAAATGAGTTTTTATGAATTTTTAAAATACCCCAAAAAACCCCAGTCTCCTGCGCATGTTAGCCAAAAAAAAAACCTGTCTCAAATGAGTTAATGAAATTTAGTGTCAGTTAATGTCATTTCTTAGGGAAGTCCCAGTTAAACAAGGCCAAATAATTAGGTTTTTGATTCTCCTTGTGGCCACAAAACAAGATCCTTTCCATAAAACATGCACATGGAATTCATTATAATTTTGGTGTAAGAAAACATGCCTTAAATATCAGTGGTGAGAGACAAATTTAAATTCTGTTTTCTGGGTTAAGCTATATTGAAATAAAATGCAGAGATTCACAGGGCTTTACAGGATTAATGAAAAGTCCTATAATCTATCTATAATATATAAATGCCACTTGCCTCCAAGTTTTCAAACATTTTCCTTCCATTTTTATTTTTGATTGGCTATATTGTCCTGTAGGCACAGACATGCATGATACATGCAGCATTATATTTGGACAGCACAGTGTCAAACTCACATGACCATGTTATACACATATATATAAAATGTTTGCAATGACAAAAATGCTCTAATCTAGTTCACTTTAAACACTTCTATCACTGCTGCTTCTAAAAAAAGTATCACAAGATTACATTAAACAAGTTTTACTGTCCATAGCATCTAATCACACAAGGTTTTACAATTTCATTTCATTAGTTCAAAATCAATCCAGCCACACTTACCTTATACAAGCAAGCGACATCAAACACATTTCATTTTAAAGTGATATATATCATGGATAAATTAAAAGTCTCACATTTTTCACCCCAAATATGTATAAATGATGCATGGTGAACAAACTGATAATGACAATGAAATGCTGTAAATATAGAGACTGATTATGGTGAAATCACCGGCATATTTAATGCTGCTGTTGAGGCACTGTCAGCCTCAGTTAAACACTTTTTCCAAAAAGTGCCATAACGTGCTATATTTTGTTGTAAAAAGCCTTCAAATTTTACAACCCCAGCACACTTCACTTTTATTTTCCAATTCCTTCTTGAATGATTTACATACATGATAGAATCAACAATAACAAACAAGGCATGTGTAGCACCACATATTATGATTTAACATAACAATATTATTATTAAACTCACCTCATGCAATCTTCAAAATTCCATTTGTACAAATGCACAGAAAGGGTGCTGTCACAACTATATGTGAAGGCCCAAACTCATCAAATTGCTAAAAACCCACACATAAAATAAGTCATTTAAAATAAATCATTAATTGATCTATCATTCTTAGTGTTAAGGCAGAATTAGAAATATAAAAATACAAAAATACAATCTGTACAGAAGTGTTATCGTTACTGAATTTTCACTTCTTTTAATTGCGCACAGTAAACTCATGAAACCTAAGATGTTTGTCACAATTTTGTTTGTCAGGATACATTCATATGAAGAAATATGTTATGCAGAAATATAGGCCGATACAATTAGCCAATTTTGAAGAGATGAAAATTGCCTAAATTTAAATGCAGTGAAAAGTGCAAATATTACAAGCACTTAAAAAGAAAGAAAACTTTGGCCTATATACTTGTCAATTAATTATTCTCAAGTAATGAGAAGAAATTGGAATGCTCCTATTTAGAAATGACAATGCTTCTGACCGAGAGTGTTGTGTAACCACCCAACTGTCTAAAGAATCCGTTGATTAAAATAAAAATGAATTAAAATTTCAAAATTTTACTCAGTAACGGATACCCGCATACACAATGCCAATGACTGTTGCCCCCAAAGCAATCTTCCAATAAACCGCTCGATCCACATCAGAAAGATGAAAGACAGTAACAGTTCCGTTCCACAATAAGGCAGATGGCAAGAGGGCAGTCAGTGGGACAGGTTTCACTACACGCAAACCTGGAAATCTGGCATCTTGCTCTGATTCTGCAGCATAAAACTCCCTCAATAGTCTGGAGAAATTGATGATGAATAGGAAATAAAGGTACAGGAGACTGAAATTATTGCTAAACATTAACTCACGTTATTAACTATGAAGAAAAAAAGATTAGAAGAGATTTATGAATGTCATAAGCCATAACTGTTTAATGTATATTTTCTAAAAAAAAAACTTTTACCCCTCTGCCGACAGGCAGTTAAGCTCTCTACCGAATCTATTTCCCTGACAAAAGGGGCATAACTCCGCATGTAAACATTGTTTGCTGACTCAAAAAATTCACAACAATTCAATCACTCAACAAAAATGTACCAAACTTTCACAAATGACAAAGGACATCTTGTAGATTAATATCGTTGGTTTGTTAAATAATAAGTCTGAATTTACCTTCTGTAAAAAAAATAATAAAAATCATCAACTCGATCTTCATCCAAATCAGTGTACTGAGTTTGTATCACCTCCGCTATGGGTTTCACTATCATCAGCATCATTTTAAAACATTTCTTCATCAATGTCAGATCGTTTCCATCCACATTTTTTTTACTATCTAAATTATAAAGATTTCCATCATATGCAACCCCTGTAGCCTCCCTAAAAATCCTCAGAAGTTCATCTATAGTTTCAGTTTTCATCCACAAAATTTAAGAATTCACAAAAAATCACAGAATTGTCTGATCAAGCTCATTCTTGCACTGGGCGCAGCCATTTTGAATGCATAATAAGTGGGAACAGCTTCCACTTCTGTAGTTAAAATGTCAGAGCCACAGAATTGATTTACGAAACAATGAAAAAATACAGGCCTAATTGGATGTCACAGGAAAAACATCGACAGGTTAAAACCCTGTTGCCAAGCCAAAGCCGCACATCCAACAATTTTCTAATTATATGATGTTACATTTTAAAATGATAGCTAGGACTAATTTATCACAGCAAGTACCACATGCGACAGCTAACAAACTCCACACTATTGCTTTGTACAATACTCGTTACTTTCTTGACCTTTGTTTGGTCTGAAGATTATCAGTACAATGGCTAATAACCTACCTACTCAAGCAACAGCAAACACAATCAACATCTAGTTGCGTGCCTAAGATCCAGACACCTGAATCCAATTATCACCCACGACTGCAGAAGAACACCCAAACACATGACCTGTAATTGGCCACGCCCACATTTGCCTGACAAGTTTTTTTTCTGGAAGACCTGTTATGTTTTGTTTTCTCAAGTATATATCTTTTATGTCTTAATGGCGGCACAATCAGATATTCCTAAAGCCTGGGTACTAAATTTACTTATTGTCCGCACTAAAAGCAATGATGGCATGCACTTACTTGTCTTTCATTTGGTACCTCATATAAAGCCATTTCTTCAGTTCATATGGATCTGTGGGTACCTGGTTAATTGGAATCCTGGACACATGTATATGAACCCTTTGACACTTTCCAAGGAGGAAATCTGAAACAGCAATATGTTCATATTTAAATATAAATAGTTTATAATGAAATGTCATTATCAATTTTATTTTGATAAGATCTTTCAGTCATGCATTTACAACCATACATGTTTTTATTTTCATTCTTTAGACAAATAAAAGAAAAATAACAGGAACAGGCTGCTTGTATCAAATGTGTGACAGGTATACTTCACCTTGCATGCTGGGCGCTGCGACCCGTTCTTTCTTGTCATAATCATAACTGTTGCCATAGGCAATGGTGACATCATAAATTGAATCTAGGACATTCTGGAGCTGTGTCACACAAACCTCCACGGCACGAGATCTTGGGTAAAGGACTGTTTCAAGAGGCTGCATACCTACAAGATCACAGTCAAATGAAATACTTTCTGTAGTGACAGTAATTCTCATAATAATTGTCAGTGAAAGTCTAGCCATGGCCATGGTTTTGGAAAAAGAAACGTTTGTACATGTTATTATGAAACAAAGGGAGCAATTATGACAGTGGATCCACAGATGTGAAAGGTACATTGAAATTATAGCAATGCATCACCCAAGGTGCTTATCTGAAAACTGTCTCTTGCCTTAGCTGAAAATGTTAGAATCATGATGACATTCTATTATAAATAGGCATGTATCTCTCAGTATATATGTAGTTGTCTATGACAGAACCAGTACCTTGCTCTTGAGCAAACTTTTTGCTGGCTTGGATGGTATCCATCAATTCGGGGTTGTAGCGAGTTCCCTCTGGAAATATCACCAACCACATCTGGTTGAAGGACAGAAAAATACAAGGATATAAGCAGAATTCTGAATATTTATTTCCTATGCACAAAATAATCAATCAAAATTTCTAAATTACTAATAGATCTAGAATAAGAACTGTGATTTTGATTATTTTTGTTTTCCAAGCACAGCTTTCTTAATGACTTCAGCAAGAGATTTGATTTCCAGCTCGAAGAATACTTCATTCAAGGCATTTAACCAAAGCAACAGAATTACTGAATATCTCTCTAATTACCACATCAAATAAAGATAACAACAAAGGCGGTCATTTTCTCTCAGTTTTCTGCGATGAAAAACCCACCGTCCCACACCCCTATGCAGTGTTTGTCCTATGAGTGGATCGGAATTCATTATTATGCATAGAATGGCTGATCAAATAAGCAGATGCCCCCTAAATCATAACTGCATGTAGAGAACAGCCAGCACCAAAGTAAAAAGTTTCCCTTAAATTTTCCCCAAATTAAACTTCTGACTGTCAGCACCATTACATGAGTATAATTCCATCGTAATAAGCGTAATTGGATAACGGATGATACCACTTTTATTAGATACTAGCTGAGTTCCCGGCCCTGCCTGGGATAAATCGATTTATTAGTTTCAGTTCTGGGTGATTATTATGGACCTGCTGCATTTTGCCTGTTCCTTTAGCTTTATTTTATTTTTGTTCGTTTGTTTGTTTGTAGATACCTTTTACTGCTCTCCCTTTGCGCGTTGACATCCTGCGCGTTCCGCCAGCATCCGTCAAATGGCTATGATTTGCGCAGGGGTTAGTTTGTTTGCACATCGCAGAAAGTGGTATAACATCATGTGTTAATGGAAAAGAAATATGATATTTTCCTAGGAATAATATTGAAAACACAAACCTATACTTTTGGCCCTGCAGCATCAATCTCCCAATTCCAGACCCGATCTTTTTCCTAGTCTAGGCATATTGAGAACACACTCAGTTTCATACTCCATAGTCTTAGAACTCAATCTCATCATTCAAACCAGCCAAAACCGGAAGTTGTTTTGAGAGTGTGATACAGTCTATACCGGAACCAATCTTAGTTACATTAATTTGCCGAAAAAATAGACCGAACGCCAATGTGTTGCAACCTAGAAACTAATACAAACGTTCTGCGAGTTATTAATTTTGTTTGTATTTTTTGTGCCGGGGACACAACGACAGTCTATACTAAGCGCTGTATAAAATCTGAGGGCCACCGAATCAGCATTAAGAGAGGAGTAGCGAAAGGCGCGCTACCATTGTCGTAAGGTTTCACTTTTATTAATATAGATAGTAGGAGTGACAAGATAGATAAATAAGAGAAACAATGAAACTAGCATGAAAAAACGATCAATCATTCAATGGGAGCAATTGAGTAACACACTGGAGATAGTGCATTGCAATGTCATAAAAGTGGCCTCGTGCAGGACGAGGGTCGCAAAACTGAGGAGCAATAATGTGGCCTAGCCTGCTTCATGGGTTGCAAGCAGAAGGCCACTATACCTTTTGCAGGAACACGGTTGATTTTTCCAGAGTCAATGCTTAACAAACGTATATCAAGATCAACAGATCGAACCTGTTCTTGACACCTAATATAATACCAATAAATAGCCTCCATTATGTAAACTGACTCGAAATTTAAATCTATGAATGACACTTTTAAGCCAGCAGATGTTGTGTTTTGACAATGCTTTTTTCCTCAGTTCAAGTAGAAACCATACATTTTGAGGGACAGTGGCAATTTCAAGGCACACTGCTTGAAGATTGTTTTGTGAATTCAAAACTTTGTCCTAAACATGCAAATCAGTATGCAGTGGAGTCCACGTAAACCGAACTTTGGTAGTTCGAGTTTCTGCTAAATCGAGGTGATTTTGAAATGAGTTTTTTCCCCCCTTCTTTATCTCTATTAAACATTTTACAACTAATTCGAGTTTGAACCGCCCCAATTCTGATAAATCGAGCTGATCGAGGGCTGTCATCCTCAATCAACTCAATGTAACTTCTGATTTCCAGCCCCATGGCCGCGAAAACCAGTTTCCACAAACATGCTGACACCAGCCTGTTCAACAACTCTTTACTTTTAGGAGCGATTGATGGGGAGGGTAGAGGTGCCAAAAATGGTGCAATGGGTGGGATGTAGAGTCTTCCTCTTACATGTCTGTGCCGACCACGCGAGAAACATGCCGCAGAAGGTGGCAATGGTATGGGTGGGGCCCTGGCGCGCAGCGTGATTCTGCCCCAATGACCAATGGTATCAACAAACAACACGCATTTGCGAGATGGTGCCCGCATTATGACCAGTGAATTTATCGATTGCTGACGTAACCACAACAGGTACAGCCAAGACACAGTATACCGTAGAATATAACTTACACACGATTGAACCACGAGCCGTACAGTGTGCCCATCATGCTCACATAAAGCCATTCTGGTACACACATGTAATGCTTGCTAAGCTATACAGCATCACATGACTGAATTAAAAGTAAAATTCATGGCAAGGCCCTGGAGGAACAAAGACCTCACTTACATGAGGTTCTTAACACTCCAGTACCGCAAATACATCGTTGTAGTGTTTGCACATTCACCACACTACACTCGGTGGGGAGTAGGGATGAGTACGGCATTGTTACACTGCATAATACATGTAGTAATTCCACGCCACTGATACTGATAGCAAGGTGGGACCAAGAAGTAGGCCTACAGTCTTGCATTTGAACACCATATACCGGAAAATGTCTTTATTGATTGATGACGTCACACACAATGCATGCGGCCAAGATAAAGACAGGGAAAACAGTTTGCTGACCAGAATGACCAGGTCTAAGCCATTCAATGCTGCTTTTGTGTTTTACTGCTACAGTAGGGTCACTTATAAAGAAAAATATAATCAAAAGATCTCATGACTCATACAGGTTCCTTTGCGTTTTTTGTGTGTATATGTTGGGGAAGGGGAGTGGGAGTCTGCAAGGGGATGTAATTACATGAATGGAATGGGGCAGACTGCAAAATAATGGTTATTTCTCTGCTCGGAGGTAAACTGAACTTTGGTAAATCGAAGTATGATCCATTTCCCGGCGACTTCGAATTATGCGGGCTCTACTGTATTTTACCTTGACAGGTCCGTTATGCAACTTGTGATTGTCACAGACACTAAGGCATATTATTTTGTTGTTTAATTAGAAATTACATTTAGTTTTTTTAGGATATGAAATTACTAAACTATAAACACATGGATTGATAAACTGAGCGATGTAATACTTCATTCCATACATACAGGCTTCTTGTCCTCTGCATCTCTCTTGAGTTGCTGCTCTGCTGCCTCTTTGCGGAACTTTCCAGCCCTTTTCACAAACAGAGAGCCATGCTAAAGGAGATTAAAATACAAAGCAAAAAACGAACTTCATGAACAATGAGTGAAATCCTGGCAGATTTGATCATGTCATAAAAGATACTAACATTTTGTAGATTTGGAATAAGAGATCATGAATACTAAATGTTTAGTTTGAAACAGTTTGATAAAGTAATTATTTATGAAATATTTTGGAAACTATCAACCAAGTCTGCACAGAAGTTTAATTACCATATATCACCTGTGCATTTAAATTTGCCATGATCTGCCTGCACCAGATACAAGAGATGGCCAAATAAACAAATATTTATCCTTTAATAATATAAAAACTTCATATAATACATATACGTACATAAACTTTGTACTAGTATCCACTGTCAAGATTCCAGTGGTCAATTGTAGCATAACAATTATTATGTCCTCATTTCATAATACATCAAGCTAATATTTAAGGAAGGAATATAATAGAAAATGAAACCCAATCACTGTTTATAAATAGAAATAAGAAATACATACAAACCCACATCTTGAAGTAGGGCAGAAGTTTTGGTTCACTTTTTTCCATGATGCTGGCTCTATATATATATATAAAGTTTTATACTTTAGTTTAAGTTAATGACTTGAATGAATTTAACGAAATTGCATTAAACGCAAAACAACATGAAAGTCCTTACCAGTCCCAAGTAAACTCCATACAGAGGAAGATATTTAAGCCCATCTTTCAATACATAACGAGTCCGTCCCAGGCTTCCTCTGCGCATTGACATACAGCTTGCCAGGACCCAGTCCACTAAAACAAAACCATGGAGAGATACATGCTTATGAAACAGATAAAATTCAGGAAATATTAAAAGTTTTCAGTAATGGAGACTCCCTTATCAGGAGAACCCTCGACTGTTAAAGTTGTAATGTCTTAAGAAAAATTTCGTGTTCAAATTTTGCAAAATAGAACTGGGTGCATACAATGTACAAATCATACTCCCAAAGCGCAGGGCCTTTTTTTCCTGCCTAATTCGTTGTAACATTATTTCTATCAATTTATCAATGTTGATACATGTCCATTACCATACATATATAAATATTATTAAAAATGAGATATTTTTATAATATTTAAATATTTGCATGTGACAATTAGAACATTATTATGAAAATTGTATGAGCCTTATTATATTCAACCTAATCAACAATCAATGTTTTCTCACTTGTGCTTTGGTGATTTGACATGTAAAGGCAATTCTCTCCATTAGGAAGTTCTCTGATGGCTTCCAGATCCCCATAAAATATCAGCTGTAAGAAAAAAAAAAACACACCAAAAAATACTGAAATAATGGTGCTGTACTTCAACCCGGAGCTGCAAATTAACTATATGGATGCTTGAAAAAACAACAATAACAAAAGCTAAGAAGGCAAGAGTTTTTACTTGTGCTTGCATGTATCAGCATCTCAATGAAAAAAACTGGAAAATCAGTGTGTATTTTTTATTTTCATAATAGGATAAGTGCAGCTCACTGCTAGTTATACAATGAATGTGACCTTGTCAGAAAAAGTTGTCACAGCAGCTTTTTTGGCCCAAAAGTCCATGCATCAGATTGAAATTAATTTAATTTGTCATTCCATAGGTCTGCCAAAATAGATTCCTGACCATCACTGCCATCAGTAACTAAGCTGACAACAACCTGAATCAGGCCCAAGCACCAAAAAAAAAAAAAAAAAGCATTCCTTAGATTCACCTCTTGACAAAAGCTGTGGTAAAAACTCATGATAATGTAAATGTCTCACCTCAGCACCTGTCAGTGTCTCAAAAAAGAAAATGAGATTTCTGTGGTATGTAGAAAACAAGAAATCATCTCCCTTGACGAACAGTGGACGTGGCAAAAGAGCAGAGCAAAGTCTCCAGACTCCCCATGCAGTGATGTAAGCTGGAGCAACCCCTAACATAAATGCGGTGGGCACAAGCCATCGCAGATTCTGAAGTAAAACTACCGCAGACAGCATGCTTTGCGTTTCCACACAATAGTCATTCAATGTCGGCTAGGTTACAGCTTCTAGGAGAACTGCCGAAAAATTGGTGAATTAGTTAAAACTAGTTAGGTAATATCTGCATACAGGGGTGAGGCTTCCTCATAATCAAATAATCAATGATTAGGCCTACCCTTCGAATATTAATTCTAGAATTATTACGCTTTCCAGATCGAGCCCAACTCCAAGTCCATTTAGTCAGTTCAGCATTCAATTCTACCTCACTATTTGCATTTATATAGTCCAACACCCCTCACCGAAAAGCATCTTTATAGGGACCTACACCCTATGAACTAGTCCATAATCAGTGATTAACAAAGATGAAGAAGACTTGACTACATCCAGAAGCTATCTTGAGCACAGCCTGTATTTGTCAACGCGGCCCTGTAGACAGCAGAATGGGGAGGGGGGGGGACAACAGAAAGTTTGTGATCAGTTGTAAAGGTTTGAATGGGCGGATAGGAAAGAACAGAGAAAACATTCATCGCACTTGATTGGTTTTGCATCTGATCAGCTGTTGCATTTGATTGGTCGGATTCTTTCCAATTTTGTCATGATTAGGCCTTAACTCTTTCCCTCCCGCGAGCCGCATTTTGCGGCTCAAGCGAAATCCCGATTCCTACCGCGAGCCGCAAAATGCGGCTCATGAAATTCATGATCAATTCCAATTCAGTGTTTACGAAACACAATTTTTGTAAATACAATTCACTGTTGTACATTCAAACCTGAATATTTTGAATCTACATTCATTTTCACACAATTTCATATTTTTTGGTTGTCTATTGAGGGAACAAAATGGTGGCTCAAATATAGCTTAGTCCAACCGTGGAATACTGCCTAGAATGTGTGGTAGGGAAAGAGTTAATTTACAGCAAGGCATACGGCCTCAGTCTACACTGATGAGTTTAGGGACACTTATGAAGTGTGTTAATTACACAGTGCACATGCCTGCATGGTTCCCTCCCCTATAAGTCTAACAGTACGTTCGTCTACCAGCATGCTAAACACTCTCTCTCGGGTATTGTGCTGTTAGGCGGTGACCACTGTATAATCAAAGTTTGACTTGATTTTACCTGTGCGTGTTTTTCACCACGCTCATCCTAATCGCAAGGTAAAGAGTAGAGTGAAAGCGTTTGTGTGGATTTTTTCGTTTGTTTGAGGTAATCTAAGAGTAATTTACTCTACGCACAGCAAGAGCTATCAAAGCATAATAATATAGTCTGGATCTAGATATAACTGTGATCAAAATCAGTCGAACGTATCAAGAACATCAATTCACTTGATAGGTCGAGCAAACCTATACCGCAACGGCAGATAGCCACTTCTCGGAAATCGCTGCACATCGTTGTGTCACAGAGATGCCACCTGAGCACTTTCTGCCATTAAATGTTAATGGGTCCTTTTCGAGAAACTTTATAAGATGGTACTTGGTAGAAGTATAACAAAATCTCTGGCTCTATGACAATGAAAACTTGCTATTCAAATTATATTTTAAAAAATCGATGAAAAATATGCGTTTATAAATTATAAGTCTGTAAGTATGAATGAATGGTATTTTCAGATTAGTTTGGCTTGTATTAATTGCTGCATTCCTGTCCTGTTGACAAGAATCGTCCGCTCTTTAGAGTTTGCAGTGCCAAGCACCTGTTTCATTGTTTTAGTCGCCGCATTTATAATTATGGATACGTCCTATTATAAGGATCTTACTAGATCTAGCTTAACTTCTGATTATCCTCTGCGAGGGCCATGCTTCGGCCCTGTCTGCATATCATATATTTATATTTATAAAAAAAACATTCTTGAGGCTATGAATTATGATATGATTTTCAATTTCTTATTATTGCAGTGGATCTTAAATAGGCTATAATATTTTCAATTTCTTATTATTGCAAATAGTTGCCACGGATCTTAAATAAGGCAGGGTAATGATATTTTCAATTTCTAATTATAATAAAGGATCTTATTTTCACATGAGGGACCAAAACTTTTTTAACTTTATATGCATGCTTCCTGAGAAGTGGGTGGGTATCATAACACAATATAATATCTCCCTTTACTGTTCATTTCAAGTCAAACTTGTTGTACGATCCAAACATCCAATTTATGACTACAGCCCATAGATATATGTGTACTATATATCTATGCTACAGCCTAGCTGAGCTCTTGGAGTTGGATGCTCTTGACTTCATGTTTTCTCTTTACTAACAATATGAATGAGTAACAATATTGCGACAGAAAGTCTCTCATTCTTAATTTCTTGTCACATTGATCTAGCGACTTTTTTTTAGACGGAATCGGCACCGTGGTGTGAATGAAATTTCGTGGTTAAAAACCGTGTCTATGCATTGTAGGCTCTCAATTATTCTTCGCGTGTAAATATCGAATGATTTCGTGGCAAGAGAAATTCGCATCAGTTTTTTTGTTTGGTCTACACATTCATTACAATAATTATAAGGTTGCGATCTGTGCCACGCACAGTTCTTACTCTTCAAATGCATTTCATACAAAATGGCTCATGCATCTCTTATTTTCACCTCATAACGCTTCCATATACATGCCATGATTTTACAAAATCCGCCTGCAGAGCAATGTCAGAATACAACTAGGGTATTATTAAATGTCCTTCGTTTCGCCTATGCCATGCGAGATCTGTCATGCCAACATTGAGGAGGGCGTGTTTCCGGGTCTGGAGGTCAAATTGCAAGTCGTGAATTTTGTTTTTCAATTTGGATGTTCTGGAAAACTTTGTAAATAATTGATCCAATATATCAATTATGGCGCACATGACTTCGAGGAAACATCAATTTTTTATTCACCCATTACCTTCTCCTGGAAACCATTATGTGAGAAGAAGAATTATTCTTTTGTTTGAAATTGGTAAAACTAGTTTTATGACCGGGTAATTCTATTTGAATTACGGCCGTACTGGATTGTGGGGGGTTGACAAAACATCACAAAACACCACAGAATATGTGTAGGGTCGCAGCAAGGCTTGAAGCAAAGTCAAAATACGGGAAAAAAGTTGTATGTTGTGAAGCCTTGCATAAGAAATGAGATAGAAAAGATACATTAAAGCGCAAAGGAAAACGAAAGACAAAAAACCAGCTCTCGGTCAAAGGATCTTCTTCAGGCAAAAAAATTGAAACAGGATGAAAAGAAATTAAACAGATAAAGCAAATATAAACTTTCAGAAAATAGGGACAATAGTTGGGTTTTTTGGGGGGTCACTTTTTAACTGTATTATCGGGATGCTATTTTTGGCGTCAGAAATGGGATCGAAAGGCTAAAAATTCATTTTTCGGTATTCTCATGACAGCATAGGCTCTAGGCAGTGACAATGTCTAATTTAATTTACAAATCAGTTTGGAAATGCATACACATTAATGTAGAAAGCAGTTTCACAAACTGTAGGTGAATCATGCAAGGCATTCGAAGAGGAGCAAGTAAATAAATAATAGTTATTAAAACTGCGAAGTGATTATTTGACAAACATTACTTGTAACCAATTGGATTGTGTCTTCAAGTCACATGGACAGCAACCATAATAGTTTACAAAATGTCGGACATGCGTTGGACTATTCCAAGGAATGTGCATGTCTTGAAGATGCAATAGCAATGTCTGTTGTGCGAAATGTACGGAAGATGATGTGACGCATATTTGTCATTAAATGAATATCTTGCAAAAATATAACTGTGAGGCTTGTATGCAGAGCCCGTGCAGCATTTATCTGTCCTTCTAAGGCGACGGGGGGAGGAGTAGGCTACCTTACTCGAGCGCCACTTTTTGATAAAGTGCTGCATCGCTTTAGTCTACTGTAGTCTTCCTGACACAAAGGATACTGCTGTTTCAGTGGCGTGAACTTCTTTGCACTTGTGTGTTTCGCCCCAAAACGATTTAAAATCATGGAATGAAAGGTATGGAAATCTTAATTAATACATTGAATGGGGTTTTGGTTAATAAAGTAAAAGTTCATTAGTATTATAGTATACATGTGTCAATCTGGATGAAACCATAATTTGTAAATTTAGGGCTTGAGGGGCGTGGATAGTTACCATGCTTCGTTCTCACGAAAATTACAGCTGTCAATCTGGTATCATCAGTTAGATCATTGTTTAGAGACTTACAGATGGAGGTTTTGCTGGTTAATTCATTATCAAGCATGATAAGGCGTAGCAGCGAATGTTTTCATACTGATCAAATACAAATGAAACTACGTGGACAAAAGTAGTGTGGTCATTGCATATTGGCAAGGGTCAGTGCCACCCAGATAAGATTCCCCATGAGTAAGGTCACTGATTGGACAGCGGGCTTTAAGACATAGCATGCAGGGTGGGGGTTAAACGTGTGGGACTATTTACACAGATTGAAAAAAAGAAAAAAGCTTTTAAAACCCTTGTCCCACGTTGATTGAACTCATCAGTGTAATGCTTCGTGCGGGGACAGCCAATGGCTAGCCAGCCGATCATTTGCATATTGCCACGAAGCTCGGTGGTCCGGTTAGTCAGGTTATTAATTTGGGAAATTTTTCTCATATTTTTGTCCCTGATCCAATTGGAAGCGGGATCGAGCACCTACTCATTTCAGATAGTGATGAATAACTCGGAGGGCCCATGTGCACGTTGTGCATGTTAAAGATACCTTGGCAGTTGGAAATCAAAAAGAGCAGACCGAACAGGCCACTGTCAGGGTTAAATTAAGTAAAATTTATCTCTACCACTCCTTCACCTCATAATAAAGAATGTTCTGCATTTGCATTCTGTTTAAAACAGAAGTCTATGCTCTTTTGTCCCTAATGTATGCCACATATAGTTTAGATGAACAGATTATTTTTTAACCCAGGCTTACATTTATCACACAACATTATAACAGTGCCTTCTCCCTCCTTCGCTGTTTTAAGGCCCAGCCTCCATTATTTTTGGTTTCTAATCTCAGCTTTCTTAATCTTAATGATTTTGGCAAGAGATTTTATTTCCACCTCATGCAGTACAGTATTGTACTTTAAATTCGTTTAACCAAAGCAACAAAAAATCTTTCTAATAACCACATCAAATGAAGACGATGACCAACAACAAAAGTCGGTAATTTTTTCATAGTTTTCACCAATGAAAAAGCTACCGACAGACACCCTTATGCAGCATTTCCCCTACTAATAGTAATACATAGGAATTCATATTCATAATTACACATAGAATGGCCTTTCAAGTAAGCAGATGGCCCCTTTATTATCATATCACATGTAGCTAACAATCAGCATCAAAATCAAAAGTTTCCACTAGATTTTCACCAGCTCAAAGTTCAGATGCCAGCACTGAGCATTACATGAGTATGACAAATATTGCATTTCATCCTAATCGTGTAATCAGACGATATCATTTTGTATAAAATAATAGAGGTGGCAGGATGGATAAACACATGAAATTAGTGCAAAAAATAGAACAAACAAACAGACACAAAAAACGATCAGTGGGAGCAACTGAGTAAACTCGTCGCTTTACACTAAAGTGGCCTCCCACAGGATCCGGGTAGCAAAATGTGGGACACAAAAGTGTCCTCAAATGTTGGGTGAGGGCCACTATAATGGCTTCCCACAGGACAAGTGTTAAATAATAAAGAGGAATGCTAACAAGATATTTGAAAGTTACAATTTTTCACACAATTGTGACAAAAGAAACTGTACTTTGAAAAAACATTCCATTTTCATATATAACGATGGGAAAAAAAAATTAAGGAAAGAATCAAAACCATGGTTGTTTTGTCATAAATCATTAGAGTAATATAGTTTTGATTGATTTATCAAATTTGGGAATGAAAAGAAAATTGTTGTCAAAGAAATGTGACCAAACCTGTTGTTTTTTGGTAAATAAATGTTATTGTGTTTTATATTTTTTTCTGTAGGAGAAAGTATTGAAGAAGCTGTTCTGCATGATGGAAGCAAGAGTCGGAGGATTATTGTTCACATCTAAATTTGACTCTGGTAACCTGGCAAGGGTCGAAAAGGTGTCCAAAGGAGATGACGATGATTCAGATAATGGTAAGACATATTTTACAATATTCCTGAAGCCTTGTGTACAAAATTAGTTTTTCAAATAATCGCCATTATATTCTTGTTAACTAGTTATTACTTACTGAATTTTTATGTGAAAGTCCAGGCTCTTATTCTTCTCCCATAAAATCATCTATTGTATGGAAATTAATGCAGTACAGAGAGTTTATAATGTGTAAAGAGTAACTTTAGTAAACCATGCATTAGAAGAAAAACAGTATCATTTGTCTGAAGGTCCATGTTGAGGTGTTCAGAGTCTTAAAGTCTTATCATATATATGTCTCTGCACAGCACTTCTCAAAGTAGTTCTTTGTCAAAACTTTTATGTCATGTTTTACAGCTCCTGCAACAAACATATATCACAATATTGAACCTAAGCCTGATTCAGAGTTCAATGTGTGGACAAACCCAGACTGTGCAGGCACTGAATTTGAAAATCCCAATAGGTAAGTATTTGTGTTATGAATAACAAACAATATGATAATGAAGATGTGAGGCAGATCAGTGGAATCTGTTCATTCACAGAAATCAGACAAGTATAGTTTTCATGATTGGTCCTTAGCAGCCTATACATAAAATAAGTTTCTGTCAAAAGTAAAGGAAGTATCTTGTTTCCAATTTGGTACTGCTGCACTGTCACTGGCCATTTCAGCGGGAAACACTGCTGTGTTACTATGATTTAAAAATCGCAGGATTAGGCCATTTTTTGCTTATTTCCCTTGGAAGTCTGATATAACAGGGATCTGATATAACAGGGATTTTGCTCTGGTCCCACATTCCCTGTTATATCAGGTTTCGACTGTATTAGTATGCTATTGTTTTGTGCCCTTTGCTGGATATAAGGCTTTGAATGTGGAAGGGAACTGCAGTAATGTGAATGGCATCTAGAATTTGTAATGTGAGGGGATGAAAAAGCCGTCTTCACAGATATTTTCAGTATGGTGACCATTTTTTGTGTGTTCCATTTCAGATCCTGGTTCTACTTTGGCATTCGAGGCTGGAACAGCAATAAATTAATTAAAATCAATATAATGAACATGAATCGACAAGGGAAACTCTACAGCCAGGGTCTCACGCCGTTTTTTAGAGTGTTGCCAGGGAAACCAAAATGGGAAAGGATCAGAGATAGGCCAACGTATGAAGTAAGGATAGCTTGATGCCATTTATTAGGAAGCTCTCATGAGGGTCCATTATTTGGACAAAGTAAACAATTATTGAACATCTAGGTCAAGATTACCTGATTAAGTTGAACAGATTATATAAGATAACGAGCAGAGTCAATTCCAGATTTATTGAAGTTTACTGATTCCCAATCTGTCACCAAAGTTCATAATCAGTGAAATTTGAGTAAGAGTTTGCATATTTGTTAAGTTCCTAATCAGTGAAATTTGAGTAAGAGTTCCCATATTTGTTTCTATGTTATTGTTAGGACCACTGTGATGTTTTGCCCTGTACACGCTGTTTTTTTTAATTTTTAATTTTAATTTTATTGTAGTATTGCAAAATTGTTGGATTATAGTAGCATTTTTATGGCTACATTTGTTCTGCTACAATTATGGACCTTCAGATATCATTTGAAATTGTTCATCACTAAATTCATGCACTTCTTTGCATAATCTTTTTCTCACTGATACATCATTTTTTAATTCTTTCTATCATCAAACTATATGAGACTTGTTAGTATGTAAATATTATGTGGTTAATAGTAAGTTTCATGTTTCATTCCATAGACAGTGGACGGACAGTTTATCCTGTCATTCACCTATCGTTTTCCAGACTTGAGAGGTGGAACAGTTTATTTTGCATTTTGTTTTCCGTGGTCCTACTCAGAGAGTCAGGAACAGATGCAACAGTTAGACCAACGCTTTGCTGCATGCCGTAATTACACCCCAAAGACGTAAGTCCACAATAATTTATTCAACAGTATCAAAATGAGTACGGAATGAATCCATGTTTCTTCCTATGCTGTGAGTAATAAAGTGGGGGTAATTTTTAAGTACATGCTCATTTTTTTGTTAAAATCAATGTTGTGTATTGGAATTCCTAATGCTGTTGACAACATTGAACGTGATTTCCAAATGACTAATCTTTTTCAGACATCCTGACAATATATACTACCACAGAGAGCTGCTGTGTTATTCTCTAGATAAGCTGCGAGTTGACTTAATCACAATCTCATCCTGCCATGGACTTACAGACAACGTGGAAGCCCGATTTGATGGTCATCTTTTTCCAGACAAAGAGACCCCACGATGCAAAAGATTTAAAGGAAAGAGAGTGAGTAGTGTAAAGCAATATCAGGGCTAATGCCCTTATGCTGATACCGTCAAGAAACAAAAAATTTCATCCATGTGAAGTAATAATTTTATGATCAGAGAGAATATATGGATGCACAGTGCATTGGGATGATAATACTTCACTGACAGATATAAACAGCTAGAAATACAACTGAGTGAACGTAGAGATGTTAAATTGATGGGTGTTATTGGCCATCAGTTTGATATTTACAACTGATAAATTTGATAAATTATAATCACCTGTGACAAATTCATGAAATCTCACAAATAAATGTTTAAATGTAGTGCCATCTACCATTTTGACAAGAAAACGAATTCAATTTTTGAGATTTTGAATCAGAATTTAGATGCTTGGCAGTCATGAGATATGGTAGTGTGTGCTTACAATAAATTTGCCAAGTTATGGCTGTACATTTTTCTCAGGTTTTTATACTGAGCAGTCGAGTCCACCCAGGGGAAACCCCAGCAAGTTATGTGTACAATGGATTCTTGAACTTTATTCTTCGTGAAAATGATCCACGAGCTCGGCAATTACGGCGACGATTTGTCTTCAAGCTTATACCTATGCTTAATCCAGATGGTGTGAAGCGTGGACATTATCGCACTGATCCTCGGGGGGTTAACTTAAATCGAGTGTATTTGGATCCAAGCCCCCTCACTCATCCATCTATCTATGCAGCAAAAAGCATAATTGTGCACCATCATGTTCAAGAAAGAGATCGACTGGAAACAGGTGTCAATGGAATCAAAGTCAGTTTTCCTGGTGGTGAGAGAATTCGCTCTCCAGATGAAGACATATTCACTACCAGAGATGTGAATGATGATGGTAGCACTCAGAGAACCTACACACTAGCAGCTCCTTCAGTTTTAGGTCATTATGACAGCAACCAGGTGGGTGCTGACCAGAACACGCCCACTCCGACCCAAGATGGGACCAGTCAGTCAGAGAAGTACAACCTCTTCATGTATCCAGGTGATGAGTACGTTGATATGAATCAGGGTGGTGACGCCCCCACCAGCTGGCCTGTACATGCACTCAATTCTCACTTGCCACCAATCTCACCTAGAAAATCCATTGATGCCACCACCAGTGTTGATGTCGAAAGCCCTGACAAGCACCAGACTCCCAGAAACCTTCAACAGAATTATCATAGTCGCCATTACAACCATCATCATCATCAGCATCACAGGCATCAACCAGGAGATGTTAAGGAAAACAGAGGTTCAGGAGACCCAAGTAGTACTGATCTCAGGTCATCTCCTGTGCAGCAGAGCAAGTCTAATAATGCCCAAGTCAGCCATGCCAAGCATCCCCACCATCATCATCATCACCACCACCACCACCACCATCATCCTCTGTCTACCCAAGAAGCTGAAAATAGTACTCTTCCACTACCAACTTCCATCAGTTTGACCACCAGCCCCATGCCAGGAATGACATCAACTCCAGCTCAAGGTGGCTTGGCACCTTCTTTCCATCATCATCATCATCACCATGATCACCACTGTCCATCGTCAGTTGAGCCTCTTAACTTGGCAGATTTACATGATGTGGATGGTCAGACTACAATCACAAACATGGCACAGCATGGATCCAGTTCTGGTAGTAGTTTGGTAAGCTGAAATTGATGTAAGATTCTGATATTTTAAACAAAATTTAAAGGTACTAATTGGCCAACTGACTTGGGGAATACACAGATATGATTCTTAAAGTTGAGTTTTGATTGCCAATACAATATGTGTAAATTGAGGCCCAGAACAAAATTTCCTGTCATGCTTTTTAATTCTACTTGGAGAAAATGTTTATTTGTTTTTCCAGCCCAAAATGTGGAAATGCTTTCTTCTGCTTGCGGCCCCAAGTCAACAAAGATATTAAACATGTAACGAACTTCAAGACCTTTCAAAATCTGCCCACTTACACCTTTATGTCTTTCTGTGCGCAATATGATATTTTGTGGAATTCAAGGCTCAACAGTTGAAAAGCTTTTCATGATTACGTCAGAGGCCTTACTTCCTTTATAATATGATGATTTCACATCTGGGTCAAGTTTGTTCAGGATGTCCATTTTCCATTTTCTGATATTAATAATGACCTTGGCTGTACAAGTGTTGATTTTAGTGGTGAAATTATGAATCTGAATCAGATATTCTGGCATTTATTCAGGTGTGAGAGAGTAGCAAACAGAAAGTTTCTGAATCATCTTAACAGATATGGTTACAGTTTGGATGTGCCTGCATCCTTTTATATTACACGATCGTAACAATAAAGATGCAACAAATTTGTAAGTTCTATTTCTTTTGTTCATCAGGAACATCCATAATGACCACAGACAAATATTATTCTTTCAGAGGATTGATAATGACTGCTGTTCCTTTCCCTTTTCCTATCCAGTCTAGCCGTATCTGATTTCCCATCATTTTCAATGCCACGGGAAAACAAAGTAATTTAATAAAATGCAGCTGTCGCAACTTTGCACTACGAAATTTCCTGTTGGGAGAAGTTTGGATGAAGAGGAAAGAGTTTCAAGAGCATGCTGAAAAAAAGAAATGATTGAAAATATTATGGCAGACAAGTCAAGATCATAATTTTGTTCCTTCTGCACTTATTTAGAAACTTCTTGGGTGAATTTTTTAATTTATAGATTTCATTCTTGTAGAATTGGGACTTTTTACTGTTTAGACACACGAGTAGGCTCATTTTCTGTTTTGTGCAAAATTCACATACATACTGTCTTGCTGTGTGATTATTTAATTGAAGGAGGACATTGGGGGGGGGGGGGGGGGGGCTGAAAAACACTTCAAATCATAAAGTTGAAGGTTCCATCTATGAAATTTAAAACTACCACAATCAGACAACTGGAATATAATTTAATTTTCTATGAGGCTTTGTGAAACCTGAAAATTATTATTATATATCATTAGGCTACTGGCCTGCAATTTAATTGTCGAGTACAGGTCTCTGGAAGTGTATTTTTTATCTTCTGACTATTTACTAAAAAATACAGTTAATAATAATAATAATGGATGGCATTTATATAGCGCATATCCATTTAAAATGCTCTATGCGCTTTACAGAAACAACATGTCAACCACAGTTAGTGACTTTGTTACAGACTGTATAAATTCATATTCCCGTTATTGCTCAAAGTAAGAGGAGATGGTTTTAAGTATTTTGACAATGTTCCGAATACCCCATTTTTGTTTAATCACCAGATCTTCACTTTCTGAACCCATTTTCATATTTAGACAAATCCCTTGACACTTTTAGGCCCTTTCCAAATCTCTCTCTTTGGAACCATACATTTAGTATTCCTATTTGGTATATCCAGATCAGCTTGTTTGAGGGTGGAGGACAGAATGAAACCCTACCTACAGATGCCAGACTGGTGGACTCAGAACTTAGGCTCAAACTCTCCTCCCTGAATATGTCAGAGGAGCTTAACAAAAATAGGTATAATGTGAAAAATATATGTTGGCACATATTAAATTCTGTATGTGTAGATTGTAGATGTGCTGTCATGTAATGTATTAGATCAGAGACTAGAAGGTAAACAGTACATTTTATGATTTTTTTAAATGGAGGATAACTATGTTGCAATATGCCCCTTTCTAGGCCCAAGAGTATTACATTCATTATGTTTACATCATCAGCTTTTGTCGTGAGTAAATGCAATGGACAAGAATCCACGAGAAGGGAGTTTGGGATATCAAGCTGTTCAACTGAGTATTAGAACTGTCTCACTGAAACTTTGAGCTGCTCTAAGCAAGCAATTAACTTACCTGTGAGAAAAGTGAAATGTGAATGGTCATAAATAATGTTTGAAGTAGGTCACTGAATGGATTAAGGCTTGTGATGTTCATAGCATGTTTATTCGACCTTTCCTTAAAGAGAAAAAATGAATTTGTTGTACTTGAATGTACTAACATCAGAAACCACATAATATTTTCATTTAAATGCTATTTTATTTCTAGTGATTGTGAAAGTGGTCATAAAAATACCTGCGGAATGGAATGGATGACAACAGCTGAAAGGAAGGTGTTATCTCCCTGACATTTATTTTGTTCAACTTTGCTTTTTTGTGAGAGTGACTTAAATGTTGTCCCACAGTGCTTTAAGTTTTGGGTTGGACTCTGATGATGAAGATGACCCCACCTTCACAGACAGACTAGGAAATGAAGGATCGGAAGATGAAGGCGACACTGAAGTATCAGAGCTGGGAGATGGCACCAATGCTCCACATCTGCGAGACCCCCAGCTGCGACACATTCCGCCCAATGCCAGTGGTGTGGTCATGTACATTGACCTTCATGGCCATGCATCAAAGCGGGGTTGCTTCATTTATGGGAATTACTTTGAAAATGAAGAAATCCAGGTTAGATTTGTTTTCAAAAGGCAATTCACTATCAGTTAATTTTCTTACACTACTGGAAGCTTAATAACTGTTCGTTCTTAGAAAATGAGAAATCTTACATTTTACATTTGATTTATGCAAACAATGTTTTCATTTTGATGGATTGTTTTGATTCCATACAAGCAGTTTTACAAACTTTTGTGAAATTATCTGATTAAGTGATGATTGACAAGAACATGAAGTTTTTGCATTTTTAGCTTACTTTGTGCCTAAAGAGGAAATCTCATCTTTAGAAATGGCACTGTGGGGCTAACAAATGACATATCATTTTTTTTAACCTTCATCCCGCATTGAGTGAACTTGTCCACATAACACCCAGCACATGGATAGAAGATGGCCAGTCAGCCACTCATGTGTGTGTTGCCGTTACCCTCTGCAGTCTGGTCAATCAGATCTTTTTGAACACATGTATTGTGTTTACTTTAACAAAAATATGCTAGATAAATCATAAGTGACACCTATAATGTGGATAAGTACTTGTGATGAGCTGCAATAAGTTTTATTGTTGAGTAGAAGGCTCATAATAAAGAACTTGCTGCATTTACATGTCATTTAAAACATTGTTTTAGCCTTCTCCCAAGAGGTCTGCACTTTTTTGTCCCTAAGTTTGCCATGCAGGTGAAGAAATTATGTTTTAAGCCAGGCACTTAACTTGTACAAACTACATGTATCGTGACGTTGCTTTCTCCCCCCTCCACCATTTTAAGGCTCAGCTTCTGTTATCTATGTTTGTTTTCTAAGCACACCTTCTTAATGCCGGCCAGAGACTTGACTTCCAACTCGTAGAGTACACACATGTATTTAAAAGCAGTTTAGCAACAGACTGTCCCTCTTATCACCACAGACAACAACCAACAACAGAGTCATTTTCTTCCAGTTTTCCCTGATGAAAAACCAACCGGCAGACACCCTTATGCAGCATTTCTCCTAGCATTACATATGAATTCATTATTACACAAAGAACAGCTTATCAGATAAGGAGCCTGACCCCCTTCTTATCATTTCACAAGGACACATTAATCATCATCAATGTCAAAAGTTTCCCTTAGGTTTTCCCCATTTCAAACTTTTGACTGGCAGCACTATTACATGAACTAGTAACTGTCCCATTCTTCGAATGGTAAAAAACAAAGCTCACCAGTCCAGACCAAAAGGAATCAGCACAAAGACATTGATGTCGAGACACTTTGGGTCATCCACATAAAATCGGCGATCAATAGATAGATAGGATAGTATCAGGTGGTCAAGGTGGTCTAAGGGGACAAGGTGGTCTAGAGGCAAGGTGCTCGCCTCTCATGCCAAGGGTCCCGGGTTCTAAACCCGGGCAGTGCAGGCATGTTGGAAAGTGGATTTTTCTCATATTTTCAAGTCCCTGGTCCTATTGGGGGGTAGGATCGAGTAGTTCTTGGAAATTGGATTTTTCTCATATTTTCAAGTCCCTGGTCCTATTGGGGGGTAGGATCGAGTACCTAGTCTTCTCGGATAAGGACGAAAAAATTCGGAGGGCCCGTGTGCACGTTGCGCACGTTAAAGATACCTTGGCAGTTGGAAATCGTAAAGAGCAGGCCGAAAGGCCGCTGCCCGGGCAAAATTGAAATTAATAGATTAAAATTTATCCATATCATCTCATCCCCCCCACCCCCCCCCCCCCCCCCCCCCAGAACAAGAAATAATAAAACAAGTAAAGTGAGGTGTAAATGCCAAGGGGGCAGCGAACCTCCTAAAATAAAGACCTCAAATATAGATAGGATAGTATCACAGTAGTATACAGTGCACAGTAGTGCGCACTGAGAATTTTTCATGGGTCCATGTGTTCGTAAAAATGAAGGATCGGAGGTAGTCAATTAGCGGCATAAAGCAACCCCAAACTCAAAAAAATACTTCCTCACCTTTTCAAGACTCCAAATCTGAAAAAGAACCTTTTTGGGGTCGAAGGGAGGGCACATGTAAAATATCACGCAAACCCGAGCTGTGTGAGCGGCAGTAGGTCTTATTAAAAATCACGTGGTTTTTTGTAATATTATTATTAGAGCTACATTTTCCTTTCTTTGTCTACTTTGAGCATTAGCTCTAGTTCGACCCTCGAGGCGTGAGAGGCCTAGATCTAGCCTTTCGACAAAGTTTTCTTGGCATGTCTGACACTCCGAGATCTATAATAAAAATATTTCCTTCCGAGCTTGAAGCACACTCTAAATATTTCTACACAAATTTCTTGGTATGAATGAATGGCACTCACCTCATCTGTATAACACTATACTCGGTATCAAAGTTTTCTTGGCGTGGCTGGATCGTAAACTCGAGTTTACATTTCCGGTTAGTGGCGGAAATGACGAAATTGACGGAAGTACATTATCACGTCGTATTCGCAATCATGAATTGATAACTGATAATTATAACTGTATTTCTGGAAAAAGTAAAGAGTTTCGGGAAAAAATGAGCATAACACGTACAGGCTTGATACATTTTACACACATGTGCCATGTTTCAATTCTCTACGTTGCGTAGTAAAAAAGCCTTTGCGGGAACAAAGTTGGGCCCAAGCTCCATTATTATATGATATGACAAAGTTACTACATTTAATCGTAATTAGCATAATTGAACAACGCTGTTTTGTTAGATCCAGTAGGGGGTGACAGGATCGATAAAAAAGCAAAACTAATGTGAAAAAATGATAGGTGGGAGCAACCAAGTAAACAAATAGACGCTGCGTTGCTATGCCACAAATGTGGCCCCATGCAAGACGAGGGTTGCAAAGTGAGGGACACTGAAATGGCCTTTGCGTGCTTCCTGGATTGCAGGCAAGAGCTTGCGCAGGACAAGCGTTAAAGACCTCCTGACTAGCTGTAAATTCTGGTCATTTTTTTTTTTTTTGTAGAGCAAAATCTAGCTCTCCGCTCATTATCTTGAAACTAACATCTAACATGTTAAAATTGTTCATTACATTTGAAGAGGAATGGGCTTCCATTCTTTACTTATACTCTAGTCAGATCAGTTGGGGTCGAAATCTGTAAACTGTTAAGGCACACAGAGAATTAAGCTCGTTAAAGACAACTTGTGCAAAGAATTACTGCAGAAAATGAAAGAACCAACATTAGCTGTCACAATGAGAGAAAGGTTGGTCATGGAAGATACGGAATAATGGACCACAGCAAATATTGGAACAAACACAAAGAAAGAGGTTACAGAATAAATTCAGTTTTCAGGGATACCATATTATTCAAATGTGGTCTTGGCACCAGAGATAGAGTTGGTTTTTTTTTGGCATCAACTCCTTGCATTACACCAGAATTGTGTCAAGTGTGACCCACTTTATACTGTGTTAAATTGTTGTTCATGAAGAATAGTTCAGTTTTCATGCTTTTTGTTTTTTCAATGGTACAGGTTGAAAATATGTTGTTTCCCAAGTTGGTTTCTATGAACACTCCCCATTTTGATTTCACCGGCTGTAATTTCTCTGAGAAGAATATGTATACCAAGGACAAAAGAGATGGCATGTCTAAGGAAGGCAGTGGTCGTGTGGCCATCTATAAGGCTACAGGTCTTATTCATAGGTAAGTCCTAAAAAGTGAGCACTGCCAATTGTGGCCCTCCACGCCAGAGTTAGGTGCCATGTACATGGACTTTGTTTCAAGACAACAGACAATAAAGCCAAATTTGTGATATTTTTTAGTTATGCAGTTTGAATCTTTGACTATTTTTCTTCTTTTTCACTAATTGTGAAATTTAAAAACAGCCTGCTTTTGACTGAAATTGACTTTTGGTAGCAGTGAATAGTTTTCTTTGTCTGATCATTTACAATTATTCAAACCTTAACACAAAACTTTGAAAACATATCTAGGACTAAAATTTTTGCAGACAATTAGATTACAGAACCTGCCATATTTCATTTGTAAATGAGTAGTAGAAATGGGACTTATGTTGCAGGACTTCAGTGAACAAATGGCACAAAAAATTGAAGGAATTTCAGCTCAATTCTCCAATGAAGCCTGTACATAATGGTTATCCCTTTCATATGTATGTAGACTTTGAAATTCGTGTTTTATCACAGTCTGTTTTATTACATATGTAAAAAATTAGTCAGATTTCCCATGTGAAACTGTGAGCAGTATTGCAAATTTTAATGTACAAGATAATCAGGTTTATCAGATGGAAGTGTAATTCTCACTGGGCTCCACCCTCAGCTACACCCTGGAATGCAACTACAACTCTGGGCGGATGGTGAACCCTGTCCCTCCTGCCTATGGAGACGATGGGAGAGCCACGCCTCCGCCGACTGCCACTTACCCACCAAAATATAATCAAGCTCACTATGAAGATGTAAGAAATCATTAGCTTTGTTTTTGCTATTTCAGATTAGATTCTACTTGTTGAAACATCCCTTTAAGAATGAAAAACAGTGACAGTAACAAGGTCATGCCCTTAGCAGCCATTGAAACTGACATATGCAATGATATTTATTTGATGACGATACAGACAGCTGATCTACAACTAAGCGCATGTTTTTTTTGAAATAATCATCCAATAAATAATCATCCAATCAATAATCACAAAAGTTTTATCATGAAGCATCACTAAAAAATATTATAGTAATTATCTGTTACTTGAAATTTTCTGACTTTTATCCAATTAAATATCACTGAAAGTTTTGCAGTTGTCATGTAATCAAATATCGTTAAAGTTATGATGGTTATTTAATATGTCTTGACCTAAAGTTTTACAGTAGTTATTTTTAGTTACCCATCACCTTAAGCACAGTTGCGCGTTGTTAATTCTTGCAGTAGCAAATGTAATGGAGCAGAATTATTATAATTTTACACTGAATTAATTTTAAAGACTTTGTCATGATTCAGATGTTGTTAAAACTCACGCAGAGAGTGAGTTGTTGTTGTTTTACCAGGGCCATGAGAAATTGGCTGGTGGCCTTGAACGGCCCTCGCGAATTATAGTTGGTGAGTAAATAAATGTAAAGTTAAACTGTTAGATGCACGCTTGTCGGTTTTAATGTTCGTGATTAATAAGTAATGGAGTAGGGGTGAAACAAGGTGGGGATAGTTGACATTGTTAAGTATGACTAGACAAGTTTTTGCACGTTAACTGGCTGGTAGAATAGTGCAGACGTATTACTACAATTAAAATGGTGGGAGGTTTCGACCTATGAGATAGCTGAACTAATTGGGCCAGCGGACTAGCACTGCTGGGTAGTAGATAGTATAAAACATCGTGTAACGCTCAGATTTGGTGAATACAGACGAGCAGAAGCATCGTGTCGTGAAGTATCTCCGGTTGGCCAGTACCTGAACTGTGTGGTTTGAAGACTAGAAGTCCTTGCTAACGGACTGACTGAGCTCTAGAAAGAAAGGTCTGAGTGGGCTGACCTTTGAAAGCCCACGCTGCGCTATTTTGATGTTCGTGCCTACCAGTAGGCGTGACCAATGGTAATATATCTTATTTGTTCAAGCATAATAGAAAATCAGAGATAGAGAGAGAACCACAGCCTTATAGGAAGTCTAAGGAAACCCCAGCTGGCACTTGACGACGAGTGGCCTGTGTTATAGAATTATTTCCATAGTATGATTGAAGTAATATGGCACATTGTTGATGAATTGAATAATGATTGTGCATATATATAAATAGTTTTTTTGCAACTGCGTAATTACCTACAAGCCGAAGTGTGCTTCTGTAGGCTTGGAACGTACTGGGCTCTCCTAACATTCAAGCCCATATGATTTAGGGAGAGTTTGCCTGGCGACTGGCCAGTGGCGACTCAACTGTCACTTTAAATTGATATCTAGTTTCGTATAATATACCTATTTGCTATTGATTGCAGTACATCCAATAAGGAACCATAATTACATGAAATATCATAGATTAAGTTAGTAATTAGAATTTATTGCTTTGAATATACCTCTATTGTCCTTTGTTTTATTTATTGATATTTATGTAAAACATGGCCTGACCGGCCTGACATATATATATACTCTAGTTGTTTAATACTTTTCTTGTGTGGTTGTGTCCGAGTGTGAGTTAGCTGCCTCTCGTGCAGTCGAATGCTCCCCAAGACCCTAACTCTGCTCGTGACATCTGGAGGGGACCCCACTGACATCTGGAGGGGACATCCTCACCACTCCTGACATCTAGAGGACCCCACTGACATCTGAAGAGGACCCCGTCAACATCTGCAGGGATGCCACTCTAGACTCCACTGTTATTTATGTCATTTTTTGTAGTTTATAGTTTTGTATACTGCTAAATTTTTTTGTTTCTCCCCCACATGTCTGGCATGTCCTCTCGTCATTGATCCTGGGACCACTACGAGGGACTGACAGCTAGTAACAGGAAAAGACAAGACCAGCGCTGTGGACCAAGGGAAAGAGCCAGTCCATTTCACCCAGTTAAGTGAACCATCTGTATTAGTCTTCGTTTGAGGGGTTCGTCGTTCCAGCTCCCCTACTTTTGACAGGCATTATTTTGTTTCTTTTGTGTTTAGATTAGATACGCGGGAGATTGGAAGGGATCGAGACTCAGCATACCTTTCTTGCCAGACTAGCCGATCTAGATGGTGGTTTAAACCGGGTGTGAGGTATGCTTTGCCTTGAATAGTTCTGTAGGGCCCTGTTATTCGTATAGATTGTTAGCGTTCTATCTTCCTGGTACTTTTAGGAAGACGTCTCTCTTGTGCTTTTCTTACCTATCTGTAGATAGTTTCAGGTTAGTCAGGTCTGTTGTCGTTTGTTCTTTGTTATTCTCGTCTCACTCTCCATGTAATTCTTTTCCATTATAGTGTTGCATTATTATATTTTGTATTCATACTCGCTATGTTATTGCCTGGGATAAATCACGTGTCTATGGCACGTTGAGAGATAATCTGGATATTACAGTTGTTAGGCTTGTATAGCCAAGGAAGTTAATATCGTGAATATTGATTTATTCCGGTTTATAGCAGAGGGAACGCTGCTAGGAGTGTACGGAAGATACACTGGGAATATTACATTGGTATCGTTAGTTAACGACCAATCACGGAAGCAGTAGACTGACTGCTTGAGGATTAGGAGATATACGTGAAGGAGATAAGTGATCACTAGGATAGCTCAACCACTACTTGGTTGACTAAGACATACTGTTTGTTGTTGATTTCGTTAATTTCGTTCATACTGCAGGAACGAACACCCGCAGAGTGCAATTGATACATTGCTTCCAGGGAGAATGAAGTTAGAGAGTTTTGATAAGTTGTCCTCGATTAGGACATTATATCGCATTATCGACCGGTATCATGGCCGAACTACAGAGATATTTGGAACTCGCTCAATCATTTGGCATACCGGAAGCTCACCGTGCTTCTTGGGTTGACCAGAAACTGAAAGAAGAACGAGAAGAAAAAGCCGCGGAGAGATTACGCCTAGAAAAGGCTGCGGAACGAGAAGAAAAGGCCGCGGAGATATTACGCCAAGAAAAAGCCGCGGAACGCGACGATAGAGCCGCGGAACGCGCGGAGAAACAGGCTCAAAGAGAGTATGAGCTCGCTTTGAAACAGTTGGAAGCGAAGCAAGCCCAACCTACCGGGGCTCCGGAAGTTACTTCCAATAATAAAACGAAACCTAAATTGCCAACCTTTAATGATAAGGTTGATCGCATAGATTCCTACCTCCACCGTTTCGAACTCCATGCCGTTTGCGCGGGATGGCAGCGTGGTGAGTGCACGTCATGCCTCGCCAATCTTTTGACAGGGAGAGCGTTGGAAGTTTTCCATAGCCTCACTATTGATGACGCTAGGGACTATGACATTCTAAAGACCGCGCTATTAAAGCGTTTCCAACATACGGAGGATGGATTTCATAAGCGTTTCCGCGATTGCAAGCCGGAAGCTTCTGAGAATTTCTCCACTTACGTGGACCGCCTCCGCCACCTGCTCAGCCGCTGGACTGAGTTGGCCGGTGTGGAAGAGGGAAATTTCAAGAAACTTTATGATTTAATAATTAAAGACCAAATATATATGTCCTGCCACGCGGACCTGGTGGCGCATTTTAAGGAGCAAGCCCCCAAAACTACCGTCGAGATAACATCGATAGCGGAACGGTACGCTGCAGCTCACCCTAATCGATCGTTAGCTAAAGCTAAATTAAGCGAACCGTGTTACGCCGGCGTTGCTACTAGGACACCGGTATCGTCGAGACAATCACGACAGCCCTTTCGACAGTCGCCGCAGGTTCGTCCACGGTCCGAGCCGCCGTTTAACAGGAGACAACCGAATCCCCGTAATTTTTCTCGGGACTGGGAACCCCGATATTCACGTCCTTTCCCTACCGGAGGACCGCGTAACAACTACTATCAAGCGCCCCCATTTCCTTCTTATCGAGGTACACCTCGAAGGGATGATAATCCATTCCACTGTTATAGATGTGGCGGCGAAGGCCACATTCGGAAACAATGCCGAGTTAGATTAGATGCGGCAAATGCATGCTCTGTAGCATTCACCGAAAACCGCGGTAACAGAACTAGGAATGCCGAAACCGTAAATAAAGTTATTCCAGTTATGTCCGCCCTCCACGAGCGAGGCGCGCTGACACTATATGAGGGACAAGTAAACGCCATACGAGCATCCGTATTGCGAGATTCAGGCTGTACGACCGTCGGTGTGCGTGAATCGCTGGTCCGTCCTGCACAACTCCTGGATCGCGATGCGACATGTATTACTTTTGGTGGTTCAGTTGAACATTTTCGTTTGGCGGAAATATATGTTGACACTCCGTTTATAACTGGTGTTGTCACGGCCTGTGTGCTACCAAATCCGGTTGCCGACCTAATCATTGGCAATATTCCCCATTTAAAGGACGTCTCCGATAGCGAACTCGAGATTTGGGACGATGAGAACGACATTGCGTGTGTCACGACAAGACAACAATCGCGTCGCCAGAGAGACGACACATTACGATCGCCTGTCGTCGACTTGGATGTGACCCCCGAGATTTTTCGTAACGAACAGCGCACAGATCCATCACTAAAGCCCCTCTTTGCTAAGATTCATCCGGACAGCCCGGATACAACCAGGTTCTGCCTGAAAGACGACCTCCTATATCGCGTTTTTCGGGGAAAGCGCGAAACTATTTTGCAATTGGTCATACCAAGATCATTTCGCCGAGACATCACCCGCCTCGCTCACGACACGCCATTGTCGGGCCACCAGGGCAAAGCGAGAACAAAATCGAGAGTCCTGTCTCAGTTTTTTTGGCCCGGGGTTTACGGTGACATAAATAGCTATGTGTCGCGTTGCGATACATGCCAGAAAAGAACCCCCAAAGGAAAAACTTCGCGGGCACCTATACAAGAGATGCCGCCGGTTTCCACTCCATTTCAGCGAGTTGCCGTCGACATCGTCGGGCCATTACCGAAGTCGGCTAGAGGCCATCGGTTTATTCTATCAGTAATCGATTATGCCACCCGTTGGCCTGAGGCAATCCCGTTAAAAGAAATATCGGCCGATCACGTCGCCGAGGCATTGGTCACCATATTCACGCGCGTCGGATTCCCGTCCGAATTATTATCCGATAGAGGTCCGCAATTCACCTCCGACCTTTTCAGGAAAGTACTGGAACTCACGGGCATTAGGCAGAAACTTACGTCACCATACCATCCACAGTCCAATGGCTGTTGCGAGCGCTGGAATGCCACCATGAAAGCTATGCTGGCACGCGTTTCAGCCAATAGACCTGGTGACTGGGACCGTCGACTTCCGGCCATCTTGTTCGCATATAGGGAACTCCCAAATGCGACAACGGGTTTTTCCCCGTTTGAACTTTTATACGGTCGTAAACCACGTGGCCCGATGGCCATTTTACGCGATTTATACGCCGGTTCTGATACCGACGTTCCTGATACGCGATCCGCGTATCAGTACATCGTCGATCTCCGACATAGAATAGTTAATGCATGCGACCTGGCTCGACAATTTGCATGCGTACGGACCAGGTCATTTATAGGATATCGCGATCAGGGTAGTCGGTTAAGAACCCTGTCAGTCGGAGATCGGGCATTGGTGCTGTTACCAGAAACGAACAACAAGCTACTCCTCACTTGGAAAGGCCCCTTTCTAGTTAAGAAGCGACTCTCGAGAGTTAATTATCTCATTACCATCCGTGGTAACGATAAGGTTTACCACATAAACATGTTGAAAAAGTATTTTACCGATGATCAAGGTCATCACGATCATTCTTGCCATGTTGTGGCCCAAGCAAACGCAGCGATGGTCACTATCGATGACAACGACCGGGAGCCATTACCTATGACTAGATCGCTCCTGTCCTTACAAGCCACAGAGGACGCGACTTCCGTTAATATCAATCCACAGCTGGATCAAAGTAAGACACAGGACATAATGGATCTTGTTCGGGAGTTTGCGCCACTATTCACTGATTTGCCGGGTAAAACATCCTTAGTTCAACACGTCATCCGGTTGCACTCGGACGTACCCGTGTTTGTTAAACCCTACCCGCGCCCGCTGCACGCGCACGACACCATACAGTCTGAGGTGGAAAAGATGCTCAGCTTAGGAGTCATTGAGCGCTCGACGAGCCCTTACTGTTCGCCGATTGTACTAGTAAAGAAAACAGACGGTTCCGTTAGGTTTTGTATCGATTACAGGAAGCTTAACGCTCTAACCATTTACGATGCTGAACCTATCCCGAATCAGGAAGAGCTATTTGCGCGATTGGCTGAGTCGTTCGTATTTTCGAAAATAGATTGGCTAAAGGCTACTGGCAAATCCCAATGGAAGAGGCCAGTAAACAGTACACAGCGTTTCAGACCCGTATGGGTCTCATGCAATGGAGGTTCATGCCATTCGGTCTCGTAACAGCACCAGCGACATTTGCGAGGATGATGAACATCCTATTGCAGCAGACACCATACGTCCTAAGCTACTTTGACATTTGCGCTTTCCATACGGATTGGAAAGGCCACTTAGAGGCACTTCGTCAAGTGCTTAGTAAACTTCGAGATGCCGGGCTTACAGCTAAGCCTAGCAAAGTCTTCCTGGGTTATACGCAGATTAACTTTCTAGGACATACTATCGCCAAAGGCATCCAAACACCGGACGACAATAAAATAAGTAAGATTTTAAAACTCCAGGCTCCTCATACTAAGAAGCAGGTTCGTAGCCTGTTAGGCTTTTTAAGCTATTATCGGAAATTCGTTCCTAATTTTTCGGCCCTTACGGCCCCGTTATCCGATCTTACAAGAAAAGACCGACCCAATAAAATTATCTGGACTACGCAGTGCGCCACCGCGATCGCGACAGTGCAGCAACTGTTTTCCAGTTCGCCGCTGCTTATCCTATCAAATATTAGGCACACCTTCACCGTCCGCACTGACGCGACGGACCAGGGAATTGGAGCTGTTTTGCTTCAGGAAAGAGATGGCTTATTGCGCCCGTGTATGTACGCTAGCCGGAAATTACTTCCGAGAGAACAGAGATACGCTATCATAGAGCGGGAGTGCCTGGCGATTGTATACGCCGTAGACGCGTTTTCCCGCTACCTACTTATGACGGAATTCGTCATTGAGACAGACCATAAACCGTTGTTATTTTTAAAATCGAACCGAGCCAAGAACGCTCGTTTGACCAGATGGAGTCTGGCCCTTCAGGAATATCGCTTCATTATAAAGGCCATTCCTGGTGGAGACAATGTCCATGCCGACCTATTATCACGGTTACCTTAATCTTGTTGTATTTTAGTCTGTCATATGTATTGGCGTTGGATGGGATTGACACCTCATTCAGAGACCGAGGGATGGTATCACATATTGTTCACCCATTGTGAACACTTTTCACCTACCCCTGTGCTTTCCTTTGTTCCAACAGCTATTTTACTGACGTCGACCCGTATTTTGGCCACACTAGACGTTGTTGCCCAGGGTCGAGGACGAGAAGTCATGGCAGACCAGGAGTCCAGATCCACTAATGCCATCGATGCTACTATAGTTATCTTTTCTTGAGTATTATTCATTGTATGTATGCATTCCTGATGACATTCGCACAGGAGCAAGGTTGTACTCTAAAATTTTCGAGTTATGATTGTTAATGTCTACGTATTTAGAGGTAAGATTTAATCCTCAGAGAGATATATACTTTTGGACGGAGCCTTAAGATTTTCATGAAGTTTTGTCCATCAAGGATACCCGTCCTGTAGGGTTTTTTTCAACTTTTGTAGTAGTCTTAGTTATTACCTAGTTAAGTTCACCTTCGAGCAATTTCTCGACTCATGCCTTCCCCTTACGATAATCAGTTATATCGTTAAAATTGCAAATTTTAACTGGGGTGGGGGATGTGTCATGATTCAGATGTTGTTAAAACTCACGCAGAGAGTGAGTTGTTGTTGTTTTACCAGGGCCATGAGAAATTGGCTGGTGGCCTTGAACGGCCCTCGCGAATTATAGTTGGTGAGTAAATAAATGTAAAGTTAAACTGTTAGATGCACGCTTGTCGGTTTTAATGTTCGTGATTAATAAGTAATGGAGTAGGGGTGAAACAAGGTGGGGATAGTTGACATTGTTAAGTATGACTAGACAAGTTTTTGCACGTTAACTGGCTGGTAGAATAGTGCAGACGTATTACTACAATTAAAATGGTGGGAGGTTTCGACCTATGAGATAGCTGAACTAATTGGGCCAGCGGACTAGCACTGCTGGGTAGTAGATAGTATAAAACATCGTGTAACGCTCAGATTTGGTGAATACAGACGAGCAGAAGCATCGTGTCGTGAAGTATCTCCGGTTGGCCAGTACCTGAACTGTGTGGTTTGAAGACTAGAAGTCCTTGCTAACGGACTGACTGAGCTCTAGAAAGAAAGGTCTGAGTGGGCTGACCTTTGAAAGCCCACGCTGCGCTATTTTGATGTTCGCGCCTACCAGTAGGCGTGACCAATGGTAATATATCTTATTTGTTCAAGCATAATAGAAGATCAGAGATAGAGAGAGAACCACAGCCTTATAGGAAGTCTAAGGAAACCCCAGCTGGCACTCGACGACGAGTGGCCTGTGTTATAGAATTATTTCCATAGTATGATTGAAGTAATATGGCACATTGTTGATGAATTGAATAATGATTGTGCATATATATAAATAGTTTTTTTGCAACTGCGTAATTACCTACAAGCCGAAGTGTGCTTCTGTAGGCTTGGAACGTACTGGGCTCTCCTAACATTCAAGCCCATATGATTTAGGGAGAGTTTGCCTGGCGACTGGCCAGTGGCGACTCAACTGTCACTTTAAATTGATATCTAGTTTCGTATAATATACCTATTTGCTATTGATTGCAGTACATCCAATAAGGAACCATAATTACATGAAATATCATAGATTAAGTTAGTAATTAGAATTTATTGCTTTGAATATACCTCTATTGTCCTTTGTTTTATTTATTGATATTTATGTAAAACATGGCCTGACCGGCCTGACATATATATATACTCTAGTTGTTTAATACTTTTCTTGTGTGGTTGTGTCCGAGTGTGAGTCAGCTGCCTCTCGTGCAGTCGAATGCTCCCCAAGACCCTAACTCTGCTCGTGTCAGACTTGGTTCTGTGAGGACTGTCTGATCCTGTTGAAAGTGAAAGAAAATGTGAAATGCCAATTCTATCAATTTTACCTGTTGTATTTCAGGTTGGCAAAGCTGTTGCTATAGCTGCACTTGATCTTATGGACAGCAACCCTTGGTCTAGGATTGCGCTATCAGAATACAACACTCTCTATTCTGTGCGAGAAGCTGTCAGACGTTATCTCAGGGGACTGAGAGGCCAACCCAGAGTGGCTAGGAACAACTCTTTAAAAACCCTCAATAATAAGAATTCAGGGTAAATTATCTGCTGTATTATGATATTTTAATTTATCCTCTGAGTGAATTAATTCATTCCACAGTACAAAGTCTGCTGCGTGGGGGTTTTGCCTGGCAACTGCTAGTACTGTGTGTTGTGCATGGTATTGTAATTTATATGAAAGATTCCTTAACCCTTGTCCTGCAGGAGGCCACTATATTGGCCTACATATTGCAAACCAGGTCCTGTGGGAGGCCAATATATTGTATAGCAGTGCTGCTCCTCGTGTTTTGTTTATTCGGTTACCGCGACTATCTTTTTTTTTTTCACGTTTTGTTTTTCCACACAATTTTTGCACACTTATCTATCCTGTTATCCCTACTATGTCTAACAAAATGGTATTGTCCGATTGCGTTTATTGCAGTACAACTTTTCGTAACTATTCATCATACTCATGTAATAGTACTGACCGTCTGAAGTTCGAACTCGGGGAAAATCTTGGGGGAAACTTTTGACTTTGATGCTGGTTGTCGTCTACATGTGAAATGAGAAGAAAGGGGCCATGTGTGTATTTGAGAAACTATTTTTCTATGTCTATAATGATGAATTCCGGTGTAATACTAGGGCATGCTGCATAAGGGAGTCTGTCGGTAGATTTTTCATCAGGGAAAACCGGGAGAAAATGACTGACTTTGTTGTTGGTCGTTGTCTTTATTTGATGTGGTAATAAGAGAGCTATTGTGTTGCTCTGATTAAACCGCTTTTCAGTTCATGTATGTACTCTGTGAGCTGGAAATCAAATCTGTTGCTAAAGGTATGCTAAGAAAACTAACATCATAGTACTCGGAACCTTTACATAGTTCAGGAAGGAGAAGGCAATGTCATGATACATGTGGTTAGTAACTTAAGTGCCTCTCTTAAAAAATAATTGGTTCATCTGAATGGTCTGACTTAGGGACAAAAAAGCGCAGAAGTTTTGGGAAAAGGATAAAACATGTGTTAAATGGCATGTAAATGCAGAAAATTCTTGATTATGGGCCTTCTATTTAACAATAGAATTTCTTGCATCTCATCACAAGTACTTTATCCAAATATCATAGGAGGTCCCTTACGATTTATCCACCACTATTGCTATTATTGCACCCTAAAGTAAACACGATACTCTTTTTCAAAAGGACCCAATTGACCTGGCCGCCGAGGTTATCGTCACGTGCAAACGATCCGCTGACTGGCCACTGGCTATCCCCTCACAGGGCGTTATGTGGATGAGTTCACTTAACGCGGGACGAGGGTTAATATTATTCAGGGAAATTGGTCGTGTTTTATGGCAGTCTATGGCATTCCCTGGGGAGGGGGATGTGCAAAATGTCTCATAATTTGACATGCTCTATTGCTGAGCACCATCCTTTATTATAGTTTGTCCCTTTCAAAGCTGGTCTTCATTAGCTCTTCTAATGTATTTGGGGCATCACACGTCAGTCATGAAATTCTCTATGGATGGTAGTTTGTCTTATCAAACCATAATAATCCTCAATGGGTCTGGTCACTTTATGTTACCAGGATTGTGGATGAGAGGTTCTGCACAGGTTTTTGTCTTTTGAGCTCCAAGTGAAAATGCTTAAAGTAGATTGTGATTGTTTCATTTGCTTGGAGGGTGCTCTTGCACTTGAAATTTTGGTCTCACATTTCTACAGAGTACTGTTTCAAACACAGCTTGGAACTTTATGGTACTAATATCATTTTTTATCTGAAAAATTACATGTTGTCAAGGCTTGAGTTCTTTTGTTTGTTTTTTTTAATTTAAATTTTTTAATGGAACTGAGTGGGAAGAGATAAATACTGAATATTTTTAAGACATGCATTGCAATGTCATTTTTCTTCTAACGGTAAGGGATAAGAAACTTTGACTTTCTGTTGATAATTGAATTTTAGTTTTAAGATGGAAGACATCCAAACCAGGTTGGATGCAAAACTTTTTGTGACTACAATAAATGGTTTTGTTCTCTTTTCATGGCTTCATTTTTCTATTCCCTAAAGGACTTTCTCAACAACACGAAAAACAAGCACGACAGATAGTACATGTACTTCCAGCACTGGTGGCTCTAAGTGGTTTCGACCTGGTCAGGAAGTGTCTAGTCGACTTTACCCTCGGCCAAACAATCAAAACAATACACAGGGAGCTCAGACAAAGAAAGAACTGGCCCCTGTCAGAGAGGGTGAGTGCTGTAAATCCACCCGGCACAGTTAATCCTAATGTGATATCAGTTTTCTTCATTTTGTCTGTAAAGGACAGACCCTAAGAGGTCAGTGCACATCACAGACTAATAAAATACCCAGACTGGATGATCCCATTGTGTGGCGTCACAGAACAGCGAAAGGTCATGAACCATCCGCCATTTTAGGTTTACGGTAGCGACTGACGCTTCAGCATAGCTACAATTTTGAATGATACCATTTTGACGCGCCTACTGAACGCGGAAGTTTGGTTCCGCACCAAGATATTAATACATGTACAACCAATCTTGACAAATGAAAAGAAATTTCTCTGCAGATAGAACTAGAATCGGTATTTCCCGAGCGGCGGCCATGTTGGTTATACAATCGCATCTCGGGAAATTCTGTAAAAAACGACACAGCCCCCGAAGCTCGTGTTTCCAGTCTGGTTAATTTATTAGTCTGTGGTGCACTTTTTTTTTTCTTCAGAAACATAATCATTTTGTTTCTGGAATAAGAGGTCCTTTGCTTGAAAGAAGATGTGTGCAAAGCTGCAGGAATTCCATTACATGTTTAAGGGTAGGATGAGAGGTTGAAAATCATAGATTCCTTCTTTTTTGCTGTCTTTTCAGCCACACGAAATACCTTGGGCACTCAGGCCCAGACTACCCGCCGTCGCATGCCTTACAATGGACCTAGCAAGACGCCAACAGCTGTGACCAATCAGCAGCCAGTGACACTGAATCTGACAACTGCCACAGATGACAGCCGCACTGGTCGTCGCTTGTCAGCAGAGTCAAACCTGCGTCTGAGAGAGGGTGATATATCACTCAAGTCCCGTGAGTCGGAAGGAAGTCAGAGCTTAAAGTCCAGGGAGTCAACTGCTAGTATAAAATCAAGAGAAGAGAGCAAAGTGCAGCAGCTGAAACATATTAACTTGGTATGTTGTATTGTTCATGGGATACATGGAAGTTTTTTTAGTATACTGTATTTAGCGTAATGGAAAATACTGTCTCCCAAATCTCTAATTTCTTCACAACTTTACAAAGTTTCAAGAGTTCCTTGTGAGTTAAATGGTTTTGGTTCTGAACTACTTTCATGCAAAATTTCACAGTCTTAGCTACAAAAATTATAGATCACAAATTCTGAAAAGAAAAATGCATTTTTGAAGGAAAAACCAAATTTTTGATGACAAATGCAATCATAAAAAGTGACCTCTCTTGTCTTTGGACTGAAAAAAATGCCACAGGGGATGTTTTTTAGTGCAGTTGTGTTCACAAATAGCAGAACTTTCAGAAAAAAAAATTTAAAAATTTGATTTCTTTTAACACCAAAACTCAATTTCAGGACCCATTTTGCACACTGTGATAGCTGAAAAAAACAAACTGCTCATGTGCCATAATTTTCTTTGCATGTCTCTGATTTAAGGCTAACAAAAGAACAGCTCCGGCTAGTCGTATTCCTCTTCCAACTGGCAAGTCCACCTTTCCCGTATCTTCTGGCCTTGACCTTGCTGTGAGTGCCAGATTGGGTGCTCGTGGCAACCAGCGGCAGACACGATCAGGACCAGCAGCCCCCACAGGAATTTCTGCCAGGCGCACGCATTCTGATGGAGTGGTTGACACCAACTCGGCACCCAAAGTAAAAGCTGCCACAGTATCCAATCCTTTGCCATTTGGCAGTGGTGATGAGGGGGATCCACCAATGGAGAAGTCTGAAATGAGGTAAGCTTTTTCATTTAAATGGGCCTACAGAGACATGGCATAAATCTGAGTACCTTATATTTTCCTAATATTATACTTCACTAGCCGACCCGCGCAAGATAAATCTTGCAGATTCTTTGTAGGAAGCAACGGTATATCTAGATCTAGGCTACATTAAAAGCAGCTATGTGATTACGTTGATTTTCGACCACCAGTGAGTGTTAAGAGAGGTCAGGGACGCAATTTCCGATCATGGTTTTTTATTCCACTTGACGAAAATGCGTCGCTGTTTTTTGCGGCTCAAAAAATTTTAATACAAATAATTGTAAAGACTGATTTTTGTTCAAAATGAATGTGTCCACGTAACTCTTCTTCAAAATTTGATGCAGTACACCAAGTTTCGTAATTTTTTATAGCGTAGTTGCGAAGTTTTAGCTGCTTACAGGTTCACCCTCTAGCTCAATTATAGTAAGATAGTCACTTTTCAGAAGAGAAATCAGTCAATATTAATGACATTTGGTACCTGGAGCAATCATTTTTTGATTTAACCATTTGGTGATGGTGTTTGAAATATTAACACTGATGAAATATATTCTAAAATATAGTACTGATAATGAAATATATAGGTGGTCATGGTTTTTCTGGCTTGCAGAGTTTACTTCCTTTTCAAGAAATAAATTGCCAATTGGAACTTGATATTTTGAAATACAATTATCCTGCCTGAAATTCATTAAGTATTTATATAATGAACTTGAAGCTGCATGAAAAGACCTGTCACCACCAAAACTGCAAAATGAAAATCTGATACAAAACTCACTTCAGAGATTGTGAGCATATTTCCCTGCAGGCTGTCACCACAAGACGAATCGTATTGAATTCTCATGTCAAGTGACTTTTTGAATAAAAATATATCCACTGAAACCCTCATGAACCAGTTTTCTGTGAAGCTACTTGTCTTATTGTATAAACTAGTAAATGTACCCGTTCTCCGAACGGTGAGTGGCAAACAAAACAAAAGAGCTTGAGTGACTGCAAAGTCAGGCTAGACAAATGCTGAGTTTTTTAAACTATTCGCTCACCGGACAATCATGGTCGCAAAACTTCAGGGGGATGGTCTTCCCCCCGTCCGCGCCACTTACCAAAAATTTAACAAACATAATATGATGAAGACCTCCCCTAATCCGCGCTTTCGTTCTTTCTTTCTTCCTTCTTTGTCCCATACAAATACCAAACCCAACCTTTTGATAAGCCCGCTCAAAAGTCCCCTCGTTAGTGTGTTTTCTTGACTGGCGTGGACGGGCGGAAGACCTTCCCTTCAGGGTATACATAACATTGTCTGTGTAACATTGTCAGCATCAAGCTGAGCACGTCTCGCTTACTTTCGAGAGGGCCACGCTCAAAGGAAATGGCATATTCGATACTATGTATCGGTTTTGCTAGCGCCCAGTAAAGAGGTTGCGGAATCGCCATCCATAACAACCATATAAACATGTCGGCATCCATACAGCTCGACAGGATAAAAAACAGTAGGCCTAGGCCTAGATATACCAAAATTGTGAGTGTCTCGCTTTAAAGGCCATGAAATGCTTCTAAGACGTCATGCAGAATTTTGCGCAAAATGACAGCCTTCGATACTGAATATCGATTGCTACACCCATACGCAACACTCTAACAATCATAAAAACTACACCAGGAATTTAGTCCGGGTTTAAACGCTAAGGCGTTTCACAGTTTTCAAAAAAATATAAGACGTGATCAAACGCAAAAACTAAGCCAGCCATGCAACTCGGCAGTATCAAAAACGGTAGTATGCAAACTTTCAAGTGTCTAGCTTGAATGGCCATGAAATGCATAAGTGTCACAGGAACCCCCTGCTCTCATTATTATAAGATGAGTTACTTCAGTGTGCTGATGTCATGAGAAGCTATCAGAAAATAATACTATTTTATATCATATTATTGTGCATAATGGAAAATCCACACCATCTCGCCCCTTGACATGTCCCAGGTGGATAGATATGTTATTTTCATGTGAGCAGTGGTGACTTATTCTTCAGTGATAACAGCCTCAATGCACTTCATGCACAACAAAGCTTTATTTGCAATGGCAAGAAAATCCAGCCAATTTTACAGTAGTTTATTTAATTGTAAGGTTGTATTCATTTTTATAATCATTTATTTTAAGCAAGATTCTGCCACCATTTTGAACTTGGCAGCTATAATTTCTGTGATCTGATATTTTTTTCAGTGACAGTAACAAGAGACGGAAAAAACCCTTCAGTCCATTCAAGCGGAAAGTGAACACACAAAGTCCCAAGACAAATGCACCAGTCAAAGGTCAGCAGACTAAGGGGTCAGGGGGTGAAAGTGAGACTGAGACCAAGCGGTTGCGACGGCGGAAACGCCGATCTCAGCGCCGCAGCATCACTGATACATCCTCTCCTGTCCTGACAGAGATCTTGGATGATCTCCCATTGCTGGGTCAAGTAGACCCAGATTTATCTCCCCTTGACCATCTTGATGACAACATCCAAGGTATCCTATCAATTGTTGCCCTTAGATGTGCCTGGCCAAATTAACTCCCTTATCTAACCCACAATATCCTTTACCCCTGCCTTTCCTCGTCATCTTAAGGTGTTGGGCTGTGTTCGATATTTCCCAGGTACTGACTTACTCAGTGTGGTTCACTCAGAGCGCATTTACGTTTTTAAACCAACATGCATGTTTGTTGTAGGTCCCTGAAACTCAGCCTTTGGATGAAGACCTCAGTATGTGTGTAATAAAAATGGTTGTCACTATAGTCTATAACATGTCCCTATAGTCTTTAAAATGACAAACCATAAACTGATACAAGTGAAAGAACTGACAATATTAAGATAAGAAACTTACTCACTACCTCAATGTAGTTAAACAAATGTCAAAATGTGCACTAACAAAAAGCAAAAATAATTCATTTCTTTGCTCTCACTTTGAGGTAATTAACCATTTATGGGCAACATGACCAGGAACCTTCTTTTAAATCGTAAGCTTTTGAAATAGTGCAGTAGTTTGTGAAGCAGTGTTTTCATGCACTGCAGAAAAAATGTCACTCTGAGAAGTCCAAACCATCAAACATAGATCATGTGCAGGCAACAGATGTAAAGATTTTATTCCTTGTCTTCCCTATGTAAACTATGCGCTGTGGTAGGTATAACATCAAAATAACTACTGTTGTTAGCAATACATAATACCTTGGTGTAAGTTTGCTCTACATGATACTGTGTCAAAAATTAATCTTTTTTTTTTACTGGAAGAAGTATGAGAGGATAAATTTTATTTCTTATGTTTACACTATAATATATAAATATAATCTGGCTAATAGGTGACATAAATAATGTTAGTGTTGTTTATAGTAAACTCAGAGGCATGCTCAAGGTGACGCAAATTGTAGACGCAAATTGTAGCTTAACATGATAATAATAATAATAATGTATAGCATTTATATAGCGCATATATATAGGCAGAATCAGTCAAGAGCGTAGCTGCAGAAGTAGGACACATATAGCTGCTTAGATCGTCTGCCAAGACGAAAAGAGCCTATTATTATTATTATTCATTTAAAATGCTCTATGCGCTTTACAGGAACAACATGTCAACCACAGAGCAGAATGGAGCTGCCTGCGAAGCGCTCAACACACTGCACTGCTTCTTTCTCTCTCCCTGTCTCGCTCACTCTCTCTCTCTATCTCAGAGCAAATTGTAATGCAGCCTGTTAGGCGCAGTTCACAACTCACAATAGTTCACAACTCACAGCAGTTCACAACTCACATCAGTTCACAACACACAACTCAAATAATATTTGAATATTTATTAATAACAATATATATTTAATAATGAATAATAAATTTTGTTGTTGCTTTGGGGGGGGGGGGGGGGGGGTGATATGGATACATTTTTATCTATTAATTTCAATTTTCAATTTTGCCCGGGCAGCGGCCTTTCGGCCTGCTCTTTACGATTTCCAACTGCCAAGGTATCTTTAACGTGCGCAACGTGCACACGGGCCCTCCGAATTTTTTCGTCCTTATCCGAGAAGACTTAGGTACTCGATCCTACCCCCCAATAGGACCAGGGACTTGAAAATATTAGAAAAATCCAATTTCCAACATGCCTGCACTGCCCGGGTTTTGAACCCGGGACCCTTGGCATGAGAGGCGAGCACCTTGCCTCTAGACCACCTTGTCCCTTATATACTACATATATACTACAGTCGTGTTGCATATTTCTGCAGTAATTCTTTGAGGGCATCAATGTAAAACAGACCAGTCAGATGTTCACATAAATATGGAAATGAAACTAAAAACAGAAAAGTAATGATATCAGTGAGATTGAATTTAGGGAGAGAAGTGGGTGTTAGCAGATTCTGAAACAAAACAAAAAAGTAACAATAACAAAAAGAGAGCAACTGAATGGTTCAGAATTTTGAGTGATATTAGTAAAAATGTGCAAAGATCTGCTGTGCTTAAGAAATCCAGCTGATGTATGAAATATTCGGAAACTAGTCATGGAAAGTTACATCTAAATTGTCTTGTATTACATGACAGTAGCCTGTTCTCCTTCCACTTTGTTCTAGTTACCAAGAGGTGAGTGTAATGCCAGGTCACCAATCAGGTATATTGTGCACTGTGAAAACTGCAAAGAGCAGTGTGGACCACAGACTAATAAAATAACCAGTCTGGATGATCCCATTGTGTGACGTCACAAAACAGCAAAAGGCCATGAACCATCCGCCATATTAGGTTTAAGGTAGCAACAGACGCTTCAGCATAGCTACAATTTTGAATGATACCATTTTGACACGCCTACTGAACGCGGAAGTTTGGTTCCGCACCAAGAAATTAATACATGTACAACCAATCTTGACAAATAAAAAGAAATTTCTATTGCAGATAGAACTAGAATCGGAATTTCCCGAGCGGCGGCCATGTTGGTTATACAGTCGTCGCTCGGGAAATTCCGTAAAAAAACGACACAGCCCGAAGCTCGTGTTTCCAGTCTGGTTAATTTATTAGTCTGTGGTGTGGACTTGTTTGATACATCACGGTGAACAAATAACTTCATCAAATTAATACTCAGTCAAGATGCAGCAAGTGGACTTTAGTCCTTACATCTTTTCTGAAAAGTGTGTCCATATGTCAGCAGCTGTGTTAAATCATTGGAATTTTTTGATGATTTTTATCTTGAAAATAGCTTTTCTGATCAGTTGGTCAGCCTTGAAGAGCAAGGTAGGACGAGAAAGAGTTTGGGGTAATTTTATCGCTGTTGGTGATAGGAGGATTGACTGAGTAATCTGGTTGCCTACACACTAAACAAATCTCGTGGTTGGTATTAAAGGGATTCAAGCTCTGCTCACAAGCTTTTTCTGCATGTTTTATACTATGTCAACTTCACTGCATTTTTCAAGTACTCAAGACTGAATAGGAAGGCTCAACTTGCTGATGGAACATTTCTTGAAACACTCATCTTTTGCTACCCTGCCTTCTCAGGGTTTGCTAAATATTTACTTGAAAATCCAGATCTCCCAGTTATGTTTTGTAAATAACATTCAAATAACCAGTTTTGACATGCAAATTTTATCATTCACTGAGGAAAGTACTTTAATGAGCTGTCGCCTATTACATTCTGGGAATTTCTTCAAGCAAGCTGTGAATCACTCTTTGTACATAGGTTTCTGTGATTTCTGTGCACTCTCTTTCTCACTTTATGTAATTGTTTAGGTGGTGCTGCACTCATCTCCCCCCAGCATTTGGCCTCAATATCTGATACAGTAGTTTTCCATCTTTCAGTCCCCGTGTGATATTACCTTGTCTATCTGAGAAATACTCAGTGTCCATCCAGTTTTTCTGTATTGCACAAATCATGTTTTATTTATGTTACCTTGGCTTAAAAGGGTGTATTTTTTTTTCACTGTTTTTTTGTTTTTCACTTCTACTATGCACTGCTATTTTAAATTGTTAAACATTTCTTGCTTCATTCCAACAATTAGCAGTTTTACAGTGCTGAAAGTGAAGGGAGCTCAGGTCTTTCTAATTTAGTACTGTAACTACCTTGTGGCTTCTTGCTTACATGAAACGTAAAATGATAAATAAGTATGTATAATATCGGTGATTTGTCGCATTAGGATTTGCGCTGGAACAATCATTGAATTGAGTAAACTTTTAAAGAACCGTTTATGATGAACAATACACTTGGGAAATCAGGTTGATAAGTGCCTGAAAAGATTTACTGTAATAGCCATTTGATTATGAAATTACAGGTAGATACAGCAAGCAAGACGAGGCATGTTCCATATTAAAGCCATCATGGATTTATAAATGCCAAAAACTGGTTTGATTTGGGAAAGTCCATTAAAATATTGCAGTTTGTTAACACATTCACTGGATATAAGTTATTTAGTGATTTAAGATTAAGTATATGCATGGATAATTTTTGAGAATGCTGCTTAACTGTTAAAAGGAACCTGACATAAATAGAAGCAACAAAACCTCTCGTCTTTAAAAAAAATGGTAGACTGCATCCATGTGTGGCGAGAGATACAGTAATGATTGGGGAAATTTGGAAATATGGGATACCTTGTGTTGCTTTCATACATTGTCAAAGGACAAAACTCTTCATCTTTTTTGGACACTGTTGTGAAATCCTGCAGTCTTCACGTATGAACATTATAAAGCATTTTATTAAAAATCAAGAAACCTGATGCCTTGAGGTGGAATGATCTTTTCATTTGTTTACATTTTTTGGTCAGCATTTGTTTTATTATGAATGAGAAACAGCAAGTTCCATTTTAAATCAGATACATCTATCCCAGGCTCAATTTTCTTTCTTTCATTTGTTGATTTATTTATCAGTAATTTGATTTCTTTGCAATTTGTATGGAGCATATTATAAGTGGTCAACAGTGTCCTATTAAAACTGAGCCCAAAAAATTCATGTATGATCTTCTGTTTCTTAAATGGATTACGTTTTTTGTTCACATATTTACCCCTTGCAACATTTTCTTCAGTTTTCAGGCAAGTTCATTTGGCAAGGTATTGTTGCATTTAATTCACTGTAGTGTAGTAATGTAATCTTATAAAAAGTAAATGTACTGAATGCTAGAAACTATTTTGAATCTCAATGCTTTATATCTTTTTGTGGAGGTGCTGAAAGCTTACATTTCGGGAAGAATTTAAAAAAGAGTTTTATTTAAAGTAGATTGAATATTGACAAATGATCTGCATAAACCTTTTTTTTATTATTATTATTATTTCATTTTATTCTTTTCATTCCACACTTGCTTTCTTTTTTCTTTTTCTTACAAAAGCAGTTACTGAAAGTTTCTCAGTAAGCTGAGTCAACACTAATTCATTTTTGTCTTAAAAGTGCATTAAAGTAAGTGCGGAAAAAAGTACGTTTTTTCCCAAATCCTGGACTTGTCACGGAATAGCTTAGGAATGCTTTCAAACGCTTGACATGCTTGCATGAACAGCCACTGAGCAAATCCCTCTTACTTGATACAGTATGTGATCATTTGGCAGTTCTGAGCAGGAGGTAAACTAAAGATAATTTAGACTTTTTATAATTCACAAACGTGTCAGAGACTGGTGGTGCTCAGGCTTTTTTCTTAACTCTAGACTTGAACTTGAACTCTTTTGTCACATGTCAGTAGATAATCTTGATTGTGCAATTGTTTTACTCATGTTCCCTATGCAAAGACTTCTGGTGGTTGTGCTCTTTCAATGTGATTTGAAATCCACTGATTGCAAGCGTTTTCTATAAAAACTGCAATGAAGGCATGACAAAGGAAATGTCTGTTTATTGATCAGCAATATAGTCTAGATACACTGAATAGATAACACAAATACTTACCACTAATACCGGGCAGGGTTTCAAGAGTGAGGCCCTGAGTCCGCAGCTGCAGAGGAATGCAGAATGCAGACAGCTTGGAGGCTGTCCTTGCAAACTGATGCTATAATGAAAAGCTCAATAGTTGGAATTACGCTATTATGGGAGCTGGAAGAAATCATATTAGATTTATGTAAAGTACAGTACAAAGGCTGGAAAATAGCACTGTAGAGGATCAGCATAATATACACATGATTATACAATATTTTTTTTGTTTTCATACATTCATTTTGTATTGAAGTATGTTGTTTTCAAATATCTACTATCAGCAGGAAATGAGCACAGTGTTATACATCTGTCTATTAATTTAGTTCTCTCCTGTGAAAAACATGATCTTCCTATATAATAGATACTTAGTTTGTTCGTTTTTTTGTTAGTTGGTGGTTGATAACGCATTAAAGAAAATAGTAAACCAGACACTGTTTTGAACAGTATCTATTTAGTAAGTAATTTACTTATTCAGGTTTCCTGGGTGCTTATTAATCATAGTGCAGAATATACAATTTGTTAACATTGCACTTGTAGTATTTACCACAAATTTCTAAATTTTAAAATGAAGGTGTTAGCTATGCATATGGCATAACTTCAGCAATTGTATTTTCACCTCCATGAGAACTTCAGATGGCATTTTGAACTATTCAGTTGCAATTCTGAACAAATTGAAAAAGTTTCAGTCACAGTGATTGTTCACAATGGTATTTTCTATGCTCATTTATTATTTTTATAACCATCCTGTATTGTATAGGCAAGAGAGGAAACTGTATGAGAGGTACGACAGTTGTCCTGACTCCAAGGTATCATGAAAGGCACACAGTATTTGTTGTCAGTCTGCCTTCTTGCCTCTTACCTATATATATATTTGTGTACTGCTGCCAATAGTTCTAATATAAAAAAAAGAGTAAATATTCTGAATGTGCAGAAAAAAGGGCAGTTTAGCATGTGGAATTATATTAGAACACAGTTAGATCTAACTCTTTTATGTAGCAATATCATTCAGGAACTCTATTGAGACTAAGGAGTAAAACTAAAGAGACATGGAATTTAGCATGTGTCCACATCTGGTTTTGAGAAGAACTTTAAAGACTTTTTCAGTCACACATGATAGAGTATTGGCAGCATATTTCTGACCCAGGATATAAATGCATGAATAGTAACTTTTGCTTTATCTAAACAGCACTTACATATAGGCTAAAATGTCTTTTTTTTTTGTTTGTTGTTTTTGTTCATTAGTCACAGTAGTGAGTAGCTCCATTATTCACTAAAGAACTGTAGACTGTGCAACAATGTTCTAAAAAACTCTTGAATCTTCATTTCTTATTCAGCAAAGGGCGCAATATTTCTTTTATGTCTTCTTCTTCTTTTTTTTCCAATATTTTTATTTTATATTATGTCACTTAATAGGTGAGAAAAATGACTAAGGAAAGGAATAACCAAATAAGTCCACCCAACAGTGAGGTTGCACAGATTCAGTTGAGAGGAAATTCTGAAGGAATCTATATGACCATGACCTTTTTAAGACTTCCCTATTAGATCCTCTTTTGATTGTCACCAGGCAAAAAAGATGAAGTTAGAAAAAAACTCAAACAAAACAAAATGCCAGCAGAAGTGTCTGAAATAAATGTTTTTTCAGACATTTTAAACCTTTAATTTCAACTCACATTGTCATATCATTCTATTTTCATTTTACATTTAAAGCATTTATAAGTACATGTAAATTTATGTACAGCATTCTGCTTGTTTCAGATTCATGAGCAGCTTCATTCTTTCAGTAGCAGCGGTGTAAATTATCCTTGTTTTTCTTTCTCATTCTTATACACAGCAGTATCGTTATCCTTCCATCGCGGGAAAAGTACGCATTTGAAATTTAAACAAAATATTAAGACAAAGCACAACCAAAGATCAGTGTAAGTTAATGAGTTGGGTTTGCATTGTAATTTGATTTTCTTTTAAAACCTGTTTGAATCTTGTGACTGAGAGATTTGTCTGGATTCTACTTGGGTACTAAATTAGTATTTCTGTTTTGACTCTGAATATGGAAGTTTCAGATACATTGTTTCTTTCTCTTTGCATCCATCTGTGTTTTGTGTTATGGTGTGTGAGTCAGCTCTAATTACTCCTATTGTTTTGTTTTTTAAGGAATTGTTTTTCCTGACAAAATGGAATCTGTCGGCACAGCTTATAAAAATGAAATGGTCACAGTGATTAGCTGTAAAATATGTTGTTTTCTCCACTCAGTGGTGTTTTGTTTAAAGATTTCTTCAAATGCAGAATGGGATCTGTGGGCATAGCTCTAGAATGAAAATTAAATGATTACCGTGATTAGTGGTGCAATATATTGCTTCCTCAATTCAGGTCAGTACTACGAACTGATCAAGATGTTACCGTGAGTGCTTTAGAAGATGCTTTGATATTCAGAGGATGGTTTGCTGGTTGAAACAAAACAAAAAAAGTATCCAGAGAGAAGAGAACAATTGCAAATTGAGAATTGTTTTTTCTTTATGATTACATGTTTTGTTTTACTGTGAGCAAAACAGCACTTCAATTTGTGAAATTCAGTGACAATTGGACAAATTACTTATGAAGCATATTTTATTTTAAGCAAAGTCAAGACGACGTAGAAATAAACATCAAACTATCATCAGTGAAATCTGAAGGTGATACGACATACGGGAACCCTAGAATAAATCACCTATAATATCATCATTATTATTGAAACCAAAATTTACATTGATTGACACTTACACCAGCAGACGAAAAAGAAATATTTTCCAAACTTTCATGATTGGTCTTTATATAGGCCAATATGTTGAATGAAGCAATGTATCAATAAGTACTTGCATATAAAATTATTGACCTATTTTAGCATGTCAGTGCTGCAAGACAGAAACAAGAGCATTTGCTGGGTTAGTAAAAACATACAACAATGTAAGTTGTCAGTAAAAAAGAGGTACAAAAAAATATTTTGTAGGCACACGAACAATTGATGAAGAAATCCTGCCTGACAAGAACACAAATAGAAATTCAAATCTAAGACGCATGTTTAGTTGGGACATCTATAGTTGTAATGGTTTTTATGCATACACGTATTTCATGATGCAATTGCCATCATGATGTCTTTGTTTCCTCATTTCCATCAGTCCTAATGATTTAAAGAAAATGATTTTATTTATCACCTTTTGGTGGCAGAAATCGAGTGACTTCTCTTGGAACCACATTTTTAAAAATCCCTTGGAAAGAAAAGCTGTGATATTTTCATAAGGCGACAATATTTGCAGAGAAAGTCCTAGTGAAACGCTCATCTTTAATGCCCATTCAAGTTAATGAATAGTGTATAGATGAGCATTTATAGCCTCTATACCATCAAAATAATGAGATCGATCATTGGGAATGCACCATCTTATCTAAAAACTGTTTCATTAACAATGTGATGGCAGAAAGGGCCAATAGAACAGAAAATCGTGATGTAATTCTGGATCTGAGACTGCGGCCGAAATTAAAAGCCCTACTGTCTACATAATTATTTTATAATATCCATGGGATCTAATAGAAATAATGCACAAATGCTCACTTTGCTGTATTACCATGTGGTACAAAAAGTAATGTTCCGCTCTGTTCATTAAGAATAAAACCAAAAATGGGAATGCATGATTCCTTGGATTCTGAACTTGTGTAGTTGAACCTCCACTTGTGTTGAACGTCCAGATGTGATAGTGAATTGGACATATAAAAAATAAACATTACTAGGTTTCATTTCTCGTCTAACCAACTTGAGACAATTTTCCCTCGTCAAATCATGGTGCTAATGTAGAAGCATTGATTTTGTGCCACATGAAACAGATGCAAAAGGGCGACTAAAAGAACATTTCTCTGAGGCTGACATCATTTTTTTAAAATTGATTCCATGGTTCTGTCAAAATAAAAACATTTTCAAATGTACAACAGATTTTTTTTTTTTAAGACTATCAAAATCTGTCAGTATACCAGGGAATGTTTTTGTTTGTAATTTTTTTTTTTTCCCTTTGTCAGTTTATTTTATGTTGTACAACGGCATTAAAAAAATACATGTTTATATTTTGTTTCTTACTTCAGTTTAACAAGCACTAATTACAATGTAATTTTAAAAAATGTTTTTTAACCAGCTTGCTGCTTTTGAAATTTTGATTTTGTTGAATCTTTTCCCTCTTCCTACACAGTAGTTTTTATTTCCCATGTACATTTCACCCGTTGTACTCTCTTTACCCTGTTATCGTTTTGTTTATTAAATTCCTTTGCTGTAAATTTGTGTTGAATTATGAGTTTCATTCATATTTTCCCATTGAAACAGAGTTACTATACTTGTAATTCAATTGTGTTGTTTTAGTATGGTAGACATTTTCAAACAGGAAAGCTTCTGTACAAATAAATTTCTTGAAATTGCTGTAAAATAGCCCAAAGGCATAAGTATACATGTACTTAGTTTACATTTTTAACTAAACTTGATATGCTGCAAGTAATGTTAGTGGATTTTTGTAGAGGAACCTTAAAATAATGAAGAAATGCCATGTTACAGTGGAAGTCAGCTTGTTGTTTTTGATTTATTAGTGTCAGAGTTTAACCATAACTGGCAAATCCAATTTTTTTTAAACTATGCGTATTCATTTGAGCAGTATGTGTATTTTGCTGATCAGATAATGCTGTCAGAAATTTTGAAGAGCAGGAGTTATTTATGTCAGTTGAAACAGCAAGTACCTGTACAATATTTTTCAAAATTCCATAAACCTTCCTGTGAATCCTGCACTATATTTTTCTTGGGCCTTCACTGATCTAGTACATTCACCCATCCCTGCTTTCTTTTATCTTTTATTAAACTTATTCACAGACTGCTTCCTGGTCTCTCCCTGTCTGTCTTTCTCTCTCTCCATCATTCTGCCGTGGTACCCATATGTTCATTATTAAAGTCAGAATTCCCACAGGTCCCTGAAAATCAAAATTAAACACTTTTAAGAACTTTTTCAAAGAAATATCCAGGACTTTTTGAGGATCTTTCAGACCGAGAACGTTTTAGTCAGGCAGATTGGAAATTGACAAAGGCTAACCTTTAGATTTATAAGAAAGAAATCTTGAACCTTGCTGTATGGCAACATAACAAAGAATGTTATGACAGTCTGGTATTTGAGGACTTGACCTTTGGACAAATTTTGAAACATAAGGACTTTTGAAGCCGCCAAATCAATTTTGAGAAAATCAAAAGGACCTGCGGAAATCCTACGAAGTAAAGAACTGTATGTGCATTACAAACAGTGAAATTTTGATTAAAGATGCATTTTTTCTTTTGAATGCTGCAGGAGGATTTCTCTTTTCATGGTAGGTTTGTCAGTGTCAGGAACATCTAATTTTATCCTGGCTGAATCATTTTTCTAAGTACAAGAGAACAACTTCTTATTTCAGTGGCTTGGGTGTTACTGTTAGAATGGTGTTGTAAAGAGAAACATAAGAAGTGAACACATTTCAGTTTCAGAATTTCAGATTGCCCTTTGACATGTGATGAAAACTTTTCTGACGTGCCAGTATCTTTAAATTATCAAAATTTGTTTTTCTCTTTGTTTTTTTGTCATTGTTCTGCATGATTTAGTTGTTGGTAAAGACGCACACAAATTGTGAAATGAATTATTTTACATAACTTGATCACAGAACCAGTAATTCTCTTTTCTCTCCCCACCTCATGATGACAGAGCCAGCATCAATCCTGGGTTTTCCCACCATCAGCCCCCCTCTTGCATCGCCGAGCCTCTGACCCCAGCCCAAGTAAGTCAGAAGAAGAGTTACTCAGTTAGGCTGTCAAACTTTTGATGGATTAAGAAATCAGCCTTGTTTTGTTTTGTTTAGTTTGTCTTTGAAGGCTATGAATGTTCTTTTCTTAAATGGAGTCTAAGGCACTGAGAGTGAGACCCGTAACGAGGTTAGTCAGAGCATGAAGAATGTTTATAACTTTAAAATACTTATCAACAGGTTTTACCCAATTAGGGGCTTCCTGTTATTCTTTTGAGTTTTATGTAGGCATCTATTCAGAATGCTTTCAAAGCACATGACATACTTTATGGTGTGGAAGGAACATACGTCTCAACTGAATTTTCCATCGATTACTTTTGTCTTTCCGTAACTTTGTCAAACTGGGAAACACAGGTACGGTACTGTATATCAAAATTTATTTGTCAGGAAAATTTCATTTTACTGTGTTGAGTTGTCTCGCCTCAATAGCTGTAAGTTCATTTCAGATGGGCATATGACCGAGGGACAGAAAGTTTGTTGAACACTTTAAAATTTTGTAAAAAGGCGAACTTTATCAATACCACCAATATCAGGTTTTATGCTGGTAATGAGGGGTTTATGTTTTCTGTGTCCACCCACAGGGATGTACCCACAGAGGAGATATTCAAGAGGTCAGTTCTGGTGGTGATAGGTCAGCAACTGCAAGGTCAAGAACACAGTCTATATTCTGGATGGACTATTAATGAGTGACATAAACTGTAGGGTAAAGTACATTTTGTATACCCCAAATTATTCTGTGATTTTTTTTTTTTTTTGTTGCAAGAAGGGTTCGAATCAGATGGTGTTAACCTATGCGGCAATGCTCAGGCCATATAGCCACAATGACTACTTCATACTGCTGTAATTTTGCTAAAAACCGCTTCTTGGATTTGAAATATTGTGATTTTCCAAGAATTCATTTTACTGCTGACTCACGAAAAAAATGGTGAATTCCACCAGTCAGTAATAAGTGACCCCTGAGATCTGACCATTGACCCCCATCCTCCCAAATCAGTGGTGATGGGGTTGTATAAAACCGGTCACTACTAAATACCTCTGGCAATGGGGTTGTGTAAAACTCAGTCATTATGTGACACTGGTGATCGGGTTGTGTGAGACTGTCGGCAGTCATAGCAGTCTGGCTCTGTGTGAATGATTGGGTCTTATATGACCTGATCATTAAACAATTATCTAAAATTGGTCCCCGCTGCACAGGTTAAGATTCCCAAATTTTCTTTTACCAAGATTTTTTCCAGAAATGTTTTATTGTTATGTAAGCTTCCAGATACTTCCAACTGCTGTAATGTGAGTCTGTTCACAATTCCAAGTGGGAAGTCAGTAACTGATCAGTCTGGATGGATGTGCATCTGATAGTCTTATTTTATGATGTCTTAATATTTAAGGAAAATGTTCCAATGAAATCTCATGTGTATGTGTATTTTTTTTATATTGCTTGCATTTTTGTGATACTGATACAGTGATAGCCTTCTAGGTCTAGAGTAGGACTTGCATGTGTAAAACATCTCTGCAGAAAATGTCCTAATTATCCTGAATTGCAGCTGTGTGTCTGAAGACATCAAGGTGGGCAGGGATACTAAATTAGAAAATTTTAGAAACAAGATAGTGCCATAAACCTTGTGAAATTTGCCCAACTTCGTGCCAGTCATATGGCTGCTTTTACTCCATTTGCCAACATGATTCTTTTTTTTTATATCTGTGTTTCTGCAGTTTTATTTATTATTACAAATTTTATTTTTAAACTTAAAAGCAAGTCATGCAGAATCTCAGGAAACTGACATTTGACATTTCAAAATGTGCTGCTGTATATATTGTTTTTATTACCTGCAAATCTATTGTAAGTCTGCCTAGTTCCTAAGGATATGAATCATAAAATTGTTTGGGAGCTGCTGAGGCAAAAGCCTTCCAAACAGTGAGGATGTTTGCTTTATTTGTGGTATTCACGGAGATGCTTACATTTTTCTATTAGGCCTATGAGGTATGGCTTCTTAGGGCTGAAATTAATGTTATACTAATAAGTATGTAAATGAATAAAAATCTGTAACCACACTTCCGTAACTTCAAGTACCGGTAATTATTTAGTTTGGGGTTACTTAACTTCTGAAAAATGGCAAGTCTTAAGTACTGGGTAGCCTGTTTTTGTCTTCTGTTGTTTAATTAGGATGCCAGTTTCCTCATTATAACCTTTAGTACCATTGATTGGGTCATTGTTTCAATTTGTATTATTCTGTTGTGTTTTGACTTTTGTTGAATTTTATCTTTCGTTAGATTTTCTTGTTGGAAGTATATAATATGAATATTTTAGGGGGTACAGCAAATAGTCATATTCTCTGTAGACCCACAAGGACAGTCTGAATGTGACTGACCTTATTTGAAAAGTTACAATTTGTATATTATGTAAAAATATATTTCACGGCTGTAAAAAAGGACACAGTGATGACTTACATTATATCAGCTTTACTTGATTATTTTAATCTTTTACAAACTTTTTTTTTATTCCTTGTTCGCACATGGTCATCGAGTCATAGCAAGTTAAAGATCTTGTGACTGTTACCACTTCAAAAATCATTTTTATATGAATTGAAACCTGTCTCTATTTGAGGGTGTTTGGCGCACAAGTATATTTCATCTATTCCCTTTCACTTTCAGACAATCTAAATTTAATATGCACTGTGTATCTACCTCTGTTTTCATGATTATAGAGTGACCTTTTTCACCTCGATCAGGAGTTTTCTTTTGATAATATTGCCATTCAGTGTTGTGGCTGTATGTCAAGCATTTAATATCTGTAGCATATGGTGTCACTTAGGGCTCTGAAATGGCATTCATTTATATTTGGGATGGAAGATGTTTGCTTCGAGAATTTATATGCTATCGTCTATCTTTGACTAGCTTATTCAGCTACATTGTATCTTTGGTGTTTCTTGAGATTTATGCCACTGAGCTATTAAGGTTAATTTTGCTGGGCTGTATTCAGTTTTATTGCAAACTGTCTTTCTTGGAGATAATTTCTTTAATCTCATCTAATTATAGGGTTTAGGAAGATATGGGACATAAAATCCACACTGTATCATACAAATGTACAGTATTATTATCACAGTCTGTTAATGTGGTGGGGATAGTTGCATTTCCCATCCCAGCCCAGGCCTCTCCCCCAAAGTTTGCAGGAACTTTATTTCTGGCTCAAGGCTTACAGATAGACCGCTCTGTGCATGTAACATTTATCTTATTATGATTTGTGTTGCCAAAATCTTGCATGTTACCCAGAATTTGAAGGTCTTACATGACATTATTTTATTACCAGATTTACAAGGAATAGATTTTATATTTTTTATTCTTGGTAACCTACTTGAAGAATTCCATACTGGGGGTTAAATATGGAACAGATTTTATTTTTGTACACTTCGCAACCTGCTTGAGAAATTCTACTACAGGGTGATTGCATGTATATTCAACAGATTTAATTTTTTTACTCTTCATAGCCTACTTCAGGAATGGTGTAATTTCTCAACCTATCATAGTTATTTGACATGGAAACCAAAGCAGGTTTGTTATAATGTGTGCACTCAATTATCAGTGGATCTACATGTTTTCTGATTTACCTATCAAGGATATTTGTTTGCACTGAACTACATGTGAGACCCATAATGTGGCTGTGTTTGTTTACTAATTATGAAATGTAAAATGTTCTCATTTTCTAATCTCTAACCCCAGGCATTGATTTACAGTCACTGTACATCAGTTACATTCGTGGAATGCTCTGTCAGGGGGACGTATTGAATCTTTCAAACTTATACTTAGGTTACCTAATTTAGATAAAAAAATGGTTTCCACATTCCTATTCTTATTCATTGGCAGAGTCTTCCTCACCGTTGCAGCTGAGCTGGAGAACTATTCTACATATAATACACGTGAAGACTACAGGGGAAAAACAATTGTCACAAATGAAGGTCTGAAGTAATTTGCATTTTGAAGTTTGAAAGTCCATAGTTTGAAAAGAGGATGCCATATCTAAAATTTCCTTCTATTGCTGGACAACGGTTGTTTTTCATTTGATCCATATGACAATTATGAGAGGAACAAAGCTAAAGATATTAGCTAAGAGCTGAGGGAGTTACCATAAAACTAGCATTTTGTGACAGCCGATGTTCTTGCCCTGTCGTCTTTAAATTGTATCACTTGTCAATCTGGAGTGGTCACATTTTATTATGGGAGTAACATGGAGGTCACTGTGCAGAAGAATCAGAAGCAGAAAAGCAGAACAAGTTTCACCTTCCGCTGCAAATAGTCTTGTATTTCTGTGCCTTCATTGTAACACTAACAGACAATTCATGGTGAGGATTGGTCTGATATCTTCCTGTCAGGACATATCGTTTGATTCTGCCTGAGGCAACACAACTAGAGCTGTTTGAGTCTTGAAAATTGAATGTGCATCATATGTTTAATGTATTATCACTGAAATAATCCAGTTCAAGTGCACATTAGTTTAAAAAAAAAACACTTTTAATCTGTTTTCTTTGTGATACTCCTTGCTAGTTCCATTCACAATTGACAAAAATACTGAACATCATTTCTAATTAATGAGATAGTTTACTTTGTGATTTCACACTGGTCCTGGTTTGGATATATGCATAAAATTTCATTCATCTCTCATCTGTGTGTATGTTCAGTTGTGAACAGTTCCCATGCCTAGAGAGCCATCGCAGTTTTTCAAATAAACACAATGTATATGTCTCCCGCTGTCAACTTCCATATATTTAAATCAACTACATGTACATGTAAATTTACACTACAGAGACAATGAAACAAGAAATTATTCTGTAAAGTTTGCTATACTGAGCGTGAAAATATGTTTCTTTTCTATGTTTTCAGTTTGTTAAACACATGTTCTGCCAAAATGCTTCTTGTTGATTTCGCTTTAAGTATTCATCAGTTAGTGATGTTGCTACACTCTTCTTATTCTTTTATTTTTGTGTCCAGAAAAGTTAATTAATTGACTATTTATACATTTACTGCTCCATAGATCAGCCCAATAGGGCCCCATTTATATCAAATGCTTGTAAATTTAGTTAGTGTGGGATTCAGGCATTTTCCTTTCATGTTGATGAAAGGACTGCAGTATTTGTAGGCCCTACATGTCTTTTACATTCATAAATTAACAAATTAATAGGTTATTTTTGGTATTATATAGTATGACTGTGATAACCATTTACAGACATGTATGCTTAAAATATAAAAGAAATACTCCACAATCATTGCCACTCTTTTGTTGCCTTTGTTTGCAAGTTCACTGTTATATTTTGCTGATTGCGCATACAGATTATTGGAATTACTCATTTACACAAAGTCAGAAAATGTTTACATGACATGGGCAGGCACTATAGTTATGATATTGTTGTTATTACTTAGGCATAAATTAAACGATATTCCAGGATTTAAAAACAACAACAACAACAAAAGGTGGTGGGGGGGGGGGGATATGTTGTTTGCATGACATATTGGTGGCACTAACATGAAAACGCAGTATTGCATTCACGCAACTGCAGATGACAATATTATTATCTCTGTCTTGCCAAATATTCTATGAACTTCTTTAACTTGTAGGGACCCTTTTTCCCATTGATTGTAGGGGAGTGTAGCTGCGTTTAGATTGTAAGGAAACATTTCAAGTAAAATACATGTAGTTTTGTCTCTGTGCTCTAAAATTACGCCGACGTGGGTGACACTTGACAAATAAAAGACGTGTCAAATGTCCCGAGTAAAATATGCACCCAGGGGACTATTCATAACTCATCATAACTTTAAAAAAAAAAAAAAAGAAGAAGAAAGAAATTAAATCTTTCCCGAGAAAGCAAATTTGTAGTACTTCCGGAATACCGTACGTAGGTAAAAGGTTTGTTTTTAGCGAAACAGTGCATACATGTATGTGAATTATTGCCCTTGCTTCATCAATTCGTTACCGGTATTTAAATGTATACGAAACGTTGGCAATAAGCTCCAGTGTCCAAGTTCAGCCCGGTAATCTGAGGACCGGCACCGTATGGACCTTATAAATTGTAGCAGGATTCGAGATTTGTGTGCAGTTTTACTGTACACACTACAGTGTATTACAAAATGTTCATGTAGGACTACCACTGTGAAAACGAACAACCGCCAATACAGCCAAAATTCGAGCACGGGAGGGATGGTGTTAGATATCTCTTAACATACTGTCCTAATGGCACACCCTACGAATTATGCCCATTCAAACTGATTTTCTTTTTTTTTTTTTTTTCAATTGAAAACAAACAACAGCCAATACAGCCAAAATTTTGGGACAAAACAGCTAAAATTCGAGCATGGGAGGGATGGTGTTAGATCTAAACTAGATCTCTTAACATACTGTCCTAACGGCACACCCTTATAGCCTACGAATTATGCCCATTCAAGCTAATTTTTCTTTTTCTTCAATTTTTATGCAGAATGTCTAGGTGGAAAAATACGATTATCGATTACAGATGAGAAAAACTGGAATCGTCCACACTGAATCACTATGATTGAAAACAGTTAGTGCGTAAAATTTCATCCTTGTGTATGTTTGACGACAAAAAATGTTTGCTATTTTGGGTGAGACAGAAACAACCCCGAGAAAAGGAAGGACCGATCAAAGACACATACACATCAATTTGAAAACTGAAAACGATTCCTTTACTACGGTATCTAACACAAAACGTACAGTAAAAAGTGATATTTCAATACCGGTAACTTCAATTTTATTCTTATAAAGTGCTCTTTCACGGTATATTTCACTTCGTCGCAAATGGTGCAAGACTCCTGTAACTAACATTTTTGGCCAAAATCACTTTTTTCATTCTTTGGGTCTGAAAATCAATAGCGCACCTTGTGTCAAAAGCTCGTAGCTCAATTCTTATAAATAACGATATTGCAATCATCAAGTTCATTGTCTTTACAATATTACATAAGCCAAAGAAATTCAGGTTTTTTGGCTCTCCTGTCAAATTTTCGAAATGTCGGTTACAGGAGTCTTGCAGCATAGCGACGACTTGCTCTTAATTGCATGGTTATGTTGGGGTACTTGGAAACAACTAACACATTTCCTCAATAATTTTATTGTGGCAGTTACAGCTTTCAAAACTGACACGAGGTCAAATTACATGTCCTTGAAGTTCGGCATGACGCCCCTGAATGCGTTTGATTGGTAGAAAATATTTCATTAGAATACATGTATTTCCACAAGAGCGGTGAGGCGTCAAATCATAGTTTTCTGATTGCCCTTCAAGAACATTAATAACTAATTCAGTTCAGTGCATTTTGTCCTTCCAGGAACGGAGTGCGTAGCGCACTATTGCGCATGGGTCACTGCATTAATTTGACACGCATCCAGTTTGCTGCAGTTTCACCCAAGACCCACTATACTATAGTGGGTCTTGGGTTTCACCCCAACAAGGGAAATGTGAGGTGCCCTGGCGCATGAAGTCTGTAGCAAGACTGCGAATCACGGGAAACTTACTGAAACGGGCATATTTCTTACGAAACATCGGATCTTATTGAGAGTGAGAGAGGGGTATGAGAGAAGGTGAGAGAGGGAAAGAAAGAGAGAGGAGGTGGAAGGGAAGACAATGTGTTGGGGAAGTGAGGGGGGGTGATGGGAGGTCGGAAACAGGATTTTCCCAGTGTACCTCTTCTATTGCACAATAATAATAACAGTTAACAGCAAGTCACTGCTAAAAAACACAGAAAATTGGATGAATCGGGAAAATGGGCATAGTGCATAGGGGGCAGGGCAGAGAATTATTTTCAGTATTTTCTCTTGCTGACACCCCCCCCCCCCCTACAGACACCGCCCTTTCCGAAATGCCAATTCAAATTGTGCCCAACTACAATAAATCAGATCACTTGGGCTGGGAAGAGCAGAGGAACATTCTAGATTGTTGACCAGAATTATCATCTTCCCTCCCCTGAATGCCGATTCCAGCTGCAGTAAATCAGATCAGCTGGCTTTAAGGCATTACCAACTCTACATACATGTATTACAACAATGGGGGTGGGAGGGGGACGAATAACAGCTACCTACAAATATAAAACTATTATGTACAGCTCTCGCACTCGCTCTTATCTCCGCAATGGTGACTCATAGTGCACCCATTTACGTCCATGTAGTTATAAAATACATTGTATGGGTGGAGCAGAACCCTTACAATTACAATGTGCATTGGTTACTTGTATGAGATTTACACCAATTAAAAACAACGACTAGGCGGTACCTCATCCTTTTCGTCGCCCAAAAGAAGCTTCAGTGAGCATCGGGCCTTTTCCAAGCGTGCCCAAACGAAGACGAATTTGGAAAAACCATGGACGTAATCCACAAACAGTAGCCTTACAAACAAACAAAAAAATGCAAAGATACTAGAAACAATATTCATGCAAGCATGATGTTTCCGGCCACGCAAACCCTTCAGAGTTCAGTGTCAGACTGCAGCTGACAGAGCCACCAACGGCACCATGCATAGGGGCCATCGCCGAAAATGAATTCTGTTCGAAGAGGAGAGGGAATAGAGGGTTGCCGCCAAACGTTTGTCTGGATGGCGTACACCGCAGGGGAGGGGTGGTGAAGAGAGTATGGGTAGCGCAGGTAGGGCCCGCGCTTTTGAATCATTTTTAATGAGTTAAAAACTAATTAGTGTTCGAGAAGAATCACCAGGCTTACGATGGACTGTGGGAAAAGGATGTCAATATTTGGATGAAACAGTCCATACAAAATACAACTTAGTTTTAGAATAACATAATACATGGCCTTATCATGGACATTTACCATTCTAATGGCCATAGCTGGTACTGGGGCTGGAGGGGGGGGGGGTCAAAAATCACAAAAAGTGAGCGTATACATTGTATATCTGTCTCCTTGGTTGAAAACCGAATAGAGGTGTTGGGGGAGGGGGGGGGATACAGAGAATGGCTGTGCCGCTCCAGTCAACCAACCCATGCATTCGGGTTAGGGTTTTCAAACATGATATATAGATCAAACAGAAAACCAACCAAGAACGAAAGCCCAAAAGCATTGCGCCATACACCAAACTGTCATAAAGAGGACACCAATTGATAACTCATATGGGCCGGATGTAGCTGATCTAAGAGCTTGAATGTGTGCTACATGTATTTTCCAGGATGAATAATGGGCATAATCACAGAAGTATACTGTGAACATTAATTTTGTGAGGGTAGGCGACACAGGGCGCGGTCTTAACATCATTATGGGCTCCTGGGCAAAGCAATAGGTTTTTCTTCTCCGCTTCAAAAACCAATGTAAATTTGCATGCATGGGCCCCCTAAACCCTTGGGGCCCCGGGTCAACTGCCCAGTGTGCCCATTAAGACGGCTCTGGGCGGGCGACACACTGATGAAGCCACATTGTATTCGGTTTGCTGCTGGGGTCAAGACAACAGCTAAGAGATTCTTGCCTCTCTTACTCAGAAGAAGGCAGGTCCACACGAATGCAGGTAAACAATCATTCTTCCATCAAATGGTGGGCCTAGACTGGGCATGAGGCTGTATCATGCGCTTTTTTAATGCGAAGCATGAGGGCAAGAAGCAGTTATACTGACACTCACAGACTTGGCTGACTTCCAAATTTTGTGATTTGGCATTTGCTTTTGATGCCGGTACGGGCCAGTCTTTACCTGTCCTTGAAAATGAACTGGATACTTCGTTTCGCATATTATTGCGAAGTCACCGGTTTCAACCGCACTTTCAATCAATCAACTGATTGAGGTTATGGACTTAGCCGTAGGCCTGTCACGAGCATGCGCACAGCTCTCAACACTATAAACAAAATCACGTGACTCAGTACACCCAAACTGGATTGAACGAGTCACAACAGCCGTGAACGGCCTGGCACGAGTTGGTGTAGTGTTTTTTCACGCAATATAAATTGCTCGTTATCACGGAGGAGTCGTGGGAGAAGCAACGGTAAGCACGATCTCATGTTTGCAATTTACTAACTTTACGGCTTACGATGTTTATGAAAGTTTGCAGATCGCTTCGGTCGGTAGCAGTCGTGCCTGTGTTGGAAAGTAGGTCAACACAGTCGTACTGTTGAACTGTGATACGATAGGCTAGCTTCATGGGACGGTAATTCGAATGCTGTGTATTGTCACCGTGACCTTGTACTGATTTGTCCTGTAGGTGATCAGTAAACACAAGTCGGTTTATCGCCCACTATTTTGACAAATGGGTTTTATTAGCAATAGCAGTCACACACACCCAGACCCATCAAGACGATGTAATCAGAATTGAATGTTAGAAAGATTCCACTTCATGAGGCATCATACTTCATCATAGCCTCACATAGGCAACATAACCATGTATACCCACTAGATGTAGACCTAGGTCGGCTCGGTGGCCCAAATGACCCTTTACTGTAACAATTAACATAACCTCAAAGTTTTTCCCATTAGAACGGGATGTGAATAGATTTAGCCCCTCCCCCCCCCCCCCCCACACACACACTTTAAAAAAAAACCTCTTGATTGAAGTGTTTCAGAGCTTGGGCTATCTAATTACTGTAGTAGTATTGGGTGTGGTTCGTTTGACCATTGTACATGTAGGTCTACATGACATCAAAACCATAAAATCGCACCCAAATCTTCTCCAGTTGATCGTTGTGTTTGCACATTATATTTCATTTTCAGTCATCTGATTCTTATAAAGGTAGGCTTGCTTAGAAATGAAAGGCAGACCTGATAACGGCCCAACACACCCTAGATGGACAGGCTGGATCTAGAATCTAGATCTAGATCTAGACTCTAGCTCTGTAATTTTTCTTTTTTTTTGTTGTTGTCATCTTGCAAACAACCACAATTTATTCAAGAGCTGTGGTATTCTTTCAGTCAGGTCAGAACTGTGGGCAATTTTTGCTTCATTTAGACTATCTAAAGACTAAAGGCAGTGGGTCTTGGGAGGACTTGTCTTTTGGTGGTTTTGAAGGAATAAAATACTAGGAACAATTTCAAGCTGGTCAGATTCCCTACCATCCGTGTAAACAAAGGAAAGGAAGTGATAGAATTGACCGAATGTCTTCTATGTGCGTGTACACATGTGTCAGTGTTTACTGTAGTGAACTACTTTTAGCTCGCCGCCGACTGGTTCGCAACGCCTGAATTGCTCGCAGTACAAATCAGCTGTTGAGCTAATGAATCAAAATCAGTGCTACCATCGCCATGGTTATGCGTCAATCCTTACAACAATGATGGCTGATATGCGCAATGGGCCTATTATACAGAGCAGGAATTTCATTCATTTTGTCTGATGTAGTAATGTTATTAACTTATATTTCCTTTGCTCACACGAAACATGTAACATCTTAGGAACTGGTTTGTAGTGACTGTATAGTAATATTGTTTTGTCATAAATACATGATGCAGTGTCTAGAGTTTTAGGTTAATGAGCGTTACCTTTAGGCTTTACTTTAATAGTAAATTACAATCCTTCCTTACCAAGAATTAAAGCAGTGGGTAAAGCACACACATGACAGCTGTTCATATTAGCATCAGTAGGGTCATTTAGATTTCACCATAGCCTAAACCTGTGCAGAATCTGTTCTTATCTATATCACCATGATGATCATGACAGTGCTAAAGAAGCACACCCAAAGTTTGTTTTTATCAGAGGCATTGCCAGATAAAGTCTGCTCTGCTTTTTGGTCCCATAAAGAACTAGTGGCAGCAAGATGCTCATGACCATCCTGTCAAACTTGCACTCGGTAGACCACTCCATAATTAAATTAGTTGTTCTGCTTCCAATCCAGTGTCACTCACCCTGCAGCAATGAGTCCCTCTTTAAAACTGGGTCACCTAACAAGATAAAGCATTACGAACATTTTGAAATATGGATTCATATAAGTAACAATATAATTACCTTAAAAGCTGACTTCAGTTGTTCATTGTTCCTCTATCACAACTCTTAGTATACCATGATTGCTTTAGACCAACTCCAAAAAAAATAGGTCACATCTCTGACAACAGCTCATTATTATTCACAGGGCATAATGTTCAAAAGCATATCAAATGACACATCATTATCAAATGAAAGCAAAATGAAAGCCTGTATAGGAAGCAATATATAAGTACAACACTAGGACTTTCATAGAAACGGGTCAAATTGAGGAGTGCTGATGCATTGGCGGATGGTAAAATTGACTACTTTCGGCGTGCCGATGATTCGGCACATGGTATACAAAGAGTTAAGACTAAGATTTCGTCTACTGCTATAATTATATCTATTCTGTATTCATCCTCTCAGATGTGTTCTCCCATGTTGAACTACCCTTGACAAGTAACTAATAATCATAAGTATGGTGTTAATATGTCTCTGTGGTCGACATGCGTGGGAGGCTCAGAAAATAAAAGATCTTTTGAGAAGAATACCATTAAATATAAAGTCTGTACCTTGGTTCTTTAGCTCTTTAGATGTTTGTCAAAAAATATATTGATAGTGCATTTTCAGTGGGAAAACTAGCATCGTCAAAGCGCAATTTATAAACAAACTATGTCCCTGCAGCTGAAGGACCCATTGCATCTACTGTTATAATATAATTTGGAGCTTGGAGGCTATGTTCCCGATTCACTTTTTAAATTAAAAAACTGCTGAACATAATGTCATGAAACTTTCAGAGATGAAAAGAAATGTATTTAATAAGCTAGGTTTTTACTGAGCCAATTTTTGGATAAATTGTTCTGAAAATAATCCGGCAGAAAATATCATGAGGCTGCGGATTTCATTTGCAACTGTTTAAGACTCTGATCCTGCATTGAGCACCGCAGATCTTTAAACAGCTTAGCAGGACAGAACTTTGTGTGTTGTAGGAAATCTTTAAAATAATCAAAATTATCCAAGCCACAGTTCCCTTGCAGAAAATATAACAGTAAACCGTAATGATTTTGGTTCATTTTCTTTTATTGAGCGGGGAGTAATACAGTTACTGAGTTTGTAGCAAATGGTTTTGCAGCTATTTGATGTGATTGTGATTTGTGAGGTGCAGTTCTGCTGTTTTTTTCCTTGCACACAGCTCTGCGTCCTGTTATCGACACTGGTCCAAGGAATTATCTCCTGTGAATAAATCAAACTTTCCAATGGTTCAAATCAGAATCAAAATGCTTTGTGTGCACTTGCATTTAAAAGTTCAAAACTAAAAAAGGATCATGTTCAAACCAAAAGGAATTACCTAGAAAGTTTCAAACTAGTGTGAGCAGTAATTTATGTTACATGAATTTGAAATGTCCTTATAAAGTTATATACCCTTGAAACCTGTCTATGGCATTCTTCATGTTAAGTTAAAAATCCCTGTACAACACGAGGCAGTCTCCTCGGATCAGTAGTTTAGCAGGCAGCAAAGATATTGATAGACAGTAATAACTAAACTGTAAATTATAGGATCAGTTTTGCTGTCTTCTGGAGTAGTTTCCTGACATTTTCATACCTAAGCGACTACAGTTTCAGCAGGTGTGGGTTAACATAAAAAACAACAACATATGAATAGTTTCCCAAGGTGGTAGTCCTAAATCAAATGTATGATTTCTGTACCCATAACACATGTCATCGGTAGAATAGCCATAATGAATAATGCCTTCAATTCCTTCAGTAAGGTTTCCTTTTTTTAGTCACATGCCCATTTATTTAGGGTACATTTCATACAACTTATACAAGAGGATAGCCAGACCTGGCATACAGCTGCATAATCAAACGGACTTTTCTTTTTGTTATAATCATTATTAATATTTGTACTGTTTTATGGGGGCAGGCTACTTACATGATGTTTGACGTAGGTTGTTTTTTTTAGGTCAATATGAAATGTAACAGTTCATAAGGGGCCTTTTTGTTGCTAACAGTGTTTTAAATACATGTATTCTGTCTGAGAAAGAAAATGGGTCAACTTGATTTTTCCCCCCATTATTGCATGGCCGCGTTGCCAGAGTTCATTGATGCTATTGATTATAAAAGCCCGGAAGTTTCCCTGGCTATTTCTGGTGTCTCGGGGATGAGGGCGACGTAATTTCGAAGAACAGTTGAGAAAGTTGTCAGTTTTTCATAGTGATTTGAATTCTTAACAATTCCTAGACGATACCGGCCGTATGTGACCGTTAGTGTTACCATCACAGTATTTGTCCCGAATGTTCCGTGAAACGGTGTACGGTAATTGTGCAGGTCCAAAAGGAAATTATAATCATTGAGACTGTCCGGGTTTTTGAGACGCAATGTTTGAAGATTCTTTTCACGGTCAATGTCAAGAATTGCAAGTACATGTATATTTAGTGCTTGGGTGTTGAATTTCAGCCATATGGTGAACTTTCACATTATGTCTGCATACATGTATGCAGTTTTCAAGTAGTTTTTACCTTTGATGAAATAACATTTTAACTTTTACCGTGAATGTGTTCGTGAATGCTAGGTGATCTCGTGAGAGTGAATCAGAAAATGGCAGAGGTAATGGCCTGCTCATTCTTTAGATGTCAGATTGTAACAGTGTAGCTTTTTAAGTTGTTTGCGTGTGTTGTTGTTTTTAACGAATGATTTTGAACAGCCTTACGTCATTCAAAAAAGTAAATGGGTTTACTACTACGAGCATACCTTTGTGGCGTTCATGGTGAAATTTTATCGGGGAATATAAGTACAGATAGATCATGCCTGCCCATCAGATGTCCATACATTGTGGCAAATTTTAATGCTCTAATGACGCTGGTGCAGCCGGGGGGGGGGGGGGGACTGCAGTGTTACATGTAATTAATATCGCTAAGAATGGGGAAACGAGTCCAATCGAGGCTGCCGTAACCCAAGGTACTGTATTGATCTGCATACCGAAAGGGTCGATCCTTTACAAAACAATACTGTCGGGCTTTCCCATGAAAAATAGATCTTATGCAACATTGCGAAATAAATTGGAAAGCCAGAGACTCACTGCACCTCCACCCCCGTAGGAAATCTCCGTTCTCTTACGTGTTTGCTATTTTGAAGGGAATGTGCAATTATGGGAAAGCCCTGTTATTTCAGAAGACCTATGTTTATCAAAGATACGTTTGACTTGCTTCAAGTTCGGCTTATTGAGTCAAGAGCAATAAGACATGTTTACCGACCTTGAAAGCCGGTTCTGCAACGGCTACATTCCGTAGACCCCCTCTTAACTCAGGAGAAGGCTATTAACTGCTCTTTGAAATCATTCCTCTCAAGTATTTTTATGAAGCAGGTTGCACTCGTGCCGTTTTTAGCATCCACAGTGATTTATAAAGGATTCAATTAATAAGGGAAGGAGCATTGGGCCTGATATGAATCTGTTAGTTTCATTCCGGGTTTAGAAGTTATGCCTTTAAATATGTATTTACAAACAGTGTATGTATGGTGATGTTTTCATTTGCCTTGTTAAGAGGAATTTTGTGGATACTGTGTTATCTTTAATGTTAGTGTAACAAGATGATTTGAAACTAACCTGATGATACTTTTACCTAATACACAGATAACTTTTTCTTTGCAGTATTCCACTTAAACTATATGTGAACTTAAAGTTGCATGGAACTCGCAAGGACAAATTTGCCGAACACGAATATAATAATGTTGCGGTTTGCAAGGATGTTGCAGCTCAGTAGTATATATAATAACTATGTTGCAGCTTGGTCTTTCACGCCGTGTGCTTGAATTTAAAGTATAGTGAACAAAGAAACTTTCGAGTAGCTTTCACTTCACCGATGTAAGTGGTTCCTAGCTGCTATTTTTAACCTCTCCCCCCCCCCCCCGAAAATGATGTCGTTATTTCCTCTCGCCCATACACACACACAGTACTTCCGTGGCGATTTCAGTGTCATGGACTTGTCACTTAGCAACGCTGAAACGGCAACCCCGGTCAGTGGAATTATGCAAAGAAAATTAAGTTGAATGTCGGTGGAAATTATACACAGTCTGGGATTAGAAAAATGAAAAACCACTTTCACCATACAGGACTGTAGCAGAGTCACTTGCTTAGAGACCTACTGGCAGCTGTTTTCAAACTTCCTGATGGATTTATTTCCTTTTATCGATAAACAAGCAAGAACTCGTCTCGTTTGTTTAATAAATAACTTGGAGACTGTTTTAAATTAATCAGCAGACAAATTCAGGCTTAGATAGTAGCATGTTTCCTTAAAAAAACTTTGAGATTGGAGATGTAATGGCTGCATCGCCGGGATGCATTAATTACCCTTAAAATATTTATTATTGTATCTAGGCCGAAACTCCTGTAATAAATATTCTGTTTGCCAGTAGTATAATTCAGTATCAAATCTGCAGCAAATTTAGGGATTGTAATATCTTTGTAATATAGTAATAGGAAGCAGTCCATCATTATTGCACGCTGCCTTGACTGTATCGGTGCCGGTAGCTAAAAATAAGATGGGTTGCTCAATACCATTTTACAATGTAAAGGACCTAAAGTAGTAAAATACTAGACCCTTCCACTGTACTTAATGCAAGTGAATTGGTTACGTACTAATTAATTTTTACGTTCGTGTTAATGAAAGGCCATGATGGATTGATATCACAAATCCATACCGGGATCTGTGAACTTGTGAATTTGACGGTTGGGACTCTGTTCGTGAATTTTGGGATTTGAACTTTGGATCGTTTGCTGTAAAACGTTACTGCTGTTTGAGGTATTCGGTGAACACCGGCTCGATTATTGTTGTTGGACAAAGCTCCAAGGGCGGTTTGACTTCATTGTTGTTTGGATCCATCATCCTTGGCCTTTCAGTCTGTATGGCCTGACTTCAGCCGGCAGTATTCAGGAAGGGGGTGGGTGCCTGGTCGCGAGCTCTGGAATCATTTGTTTCCGCCCCCCTTCCTGACATATTCTCTTTCCCCTCATCAATACATTCGAGTGTATTGGTGGTTAGGTCTGTAACAGTCGCATTCCCCCCCACCCCGAGTTTCTATTTTTTTTAAAGAAAGGAATGTATAGATAAAATCAGAAATATTGCACCTGAAGATGACAGGAAGTCGACAGTTGTGGACTAGTGGCCGCATGCATGAATTGTGCGTATCTGGTAACACTGTGGTGTAGGCCTTACGCGTCGGTGCAAAACGCTACCCGATATGCATGAACTTGCGTAGCCTGCACAGATGGTAAAAGGGTTCGTAACTTTACACTTTCTCCGATGACGACTAAACCAGCCACTCGATGGTAACTAGCTTGGGAAAGTGAGGCCGCTTGCATGAACTGCGTAACGCACTAAATGCAGTGGTGTAAAACGTTATCCGGTGTGCATGAACTTTGGGTAAGTACACCCACGTGTAAACGGTTCGTAACTTTACACTTTCTCCGAAGACGACTAAATCAGCTACGCAATGCGTAACAAGCATGGGAAAGAGGCGTCTGCTAGAAAGAAAGAAAGGTAGTAACTAATATTTTATTCCTGACGGCTTCACAGGCCAAGGAAAAAAAATGAATTTCTACTCACCTTCAATCTTTTAGTTTTGTTTTGATCGGCGTTGTTTTCTCGTGGCATTGATTGGCCGATGCAAATTATGTGCTTACGCAATGTCAATTTTTATTACACCGGTAAGCGGCAACCGATGCGTAAGTAGAGGTGATAAAATTATGTAACTTTACGGACTAAATTTGAGTCTACACCTAGGTGGCCGTACGCACTCTAACTCTAAGCCTGCAGCATGATGCAAAACGGACAGAATTACGCACAGTTCATGCATACCGCCACAGGTTATCTGTCAGATTTTTATATTTTTTTTATCTTCGTAATTGCTCGTGAGGTCTCAGGTCTAAAATATTAGCCTAGAGGTGAACGTTTCTGTACGAAAACGAAGAGGAAGCTTTTTTTAAAAACAAAAGCATGTCATATTGTCATAATATATATAGTATATAAAGGTAGAAATTTCGGGTCAGTGACCTTTAGCAGCAGCCGACTGTACCACCACCTCGTTTTGTTGAGGGTTGGTGTGCTGATTGTGAGTAGGCCTACTGAAAACTCATCCGCGTATCAGACCTCGCTGAATATTGGTGATAGAAGCAGGTTTTGAAATAAAGTAAGCTCATCACTATAAACAGTTCAGCCATTAATGATGATTATGTAAACACTTGCTGAAAGGGCGGTGGTATGTTTATGGGAAAGAACAGATCAGATTGCTGGTGATGAGCTAATTCTGAAACCGCTTTTCGGTTTATCTTGTTTATTTCGGCCGGCAGCAGCACAAACGCACTCTGGCCTTACTATCCAGTGTGATCCAGAAGTTCAAGGTTGATATTTTGCTTGTTTATTTTGTTCTGTTCTCCCTTTGTTCGATTTCACATCCGCCGGATACCCGGCTCGGCTCACCTCATTTCCCGAGCTGTTGTTGTTTGTGTCCAGCCGTGCTCGATGTTTTTCCGCCAGTTTTGCATGCTGGCCTCTCGCGCTTTTCTTTGTCAGAATATTTTATTTTATTGTCATTATTACCCTTGTTGTTTGTTATTTCCCATCCTCTCCTTCAAGCTGAAGCCATTGCCAACTCAATTTCCTGCTATATTTTCATTTGCCTATCGTTCATATAATTCTTCTCTAGAGTTTACACGGGTTCCTCAATTTTTAGAAAAGTTGAAAGAACTTATTAAAAAAGAAAGTCCTTAAATTTGGAAAATGGTAATACATGTGTCAGAGCCCATAAAAGATGTGTTTCAAGTGAACATTTTGAGATTCAGTTTGTCCGATCGTACTCTCGATGATCCGTACCAGGTATTTCAATATATATACAAATGACAAGTAACGCTTGTTATGTTTGCACCTACCGCGGCATGTGTACAAGAAGTAAGGGAAGGAATTCCGTACGAGATCCGCACACTGTTGCCGACAAACAAAAGTGGGGATTTTTTTAGCGGGATATACAAAAAGGATGGGCTCGGTATTTGTATGGGAGAAAAGAAAGAAAGAAAGAAAGGGCGTTCTTTTTTTTTTTTTTTTTTTACATCTATCTTACTTCCATCTCATCTCAATTTCTTTGCGTAGGAATCATCTGAAAGTGAACACATACATAATTATTATAAATCATATCATGACAGTACTCGGATTCGCACCCACACCCTTTCGCTCCTTAATCACACGTCTTAACCATTTGGCCACGCAGGTGAGTTAATATCTTGACGGTAGCCATTTACTAATACTCACATACTGCACCCTTGACCTAAATTATGGAAAGTTACGGACCTTGTTAATTTGCATAGTTTTTAAAATTATGAATCGGCTTAGTAGCAAAACAATCCTATTTCAGCTGCTGGGAGATTGCATGATGTTAGCTAATACAGGGCCTACATGAGTGCACGTCGATCGCCATTGGCTACCCCAGCCCCTTTTCGCCTGATTAGTCAATCTGACTACTGCCCAGACGAACATCGGCCTACGGCCTCGATGATACAAACTGACTAGACCCTCACGCCCCCAGGTCCATCTGACCATTGCATGTGAGTTTAAATTCCTGAACACCATATCAAGGTTTGTTTCAGCAAACCTTCGCTAGTTGCGCTTTTCGTAAATTCTGTTACCGTGACCTCTGCCCAGCAAGTTTCAAAATGGCTGCCTTCTGGACAAAATGTATCGATTGAAATGTGTTGTTTGACTCGATATCAAAGTTTTTTCTTACATTTGATGCTGTTTCCAATGAATAATAATTGAATATAAGTCTGAAAAACCAAACTTGTGCCCAGAAGTAAATTAGTAGGGAAAGCAAAGTGCGGATCTCGTAAGGAATTCCTCCCGAAGTAAGAAGAGGAACAACAAGGAGGAAGCGAAAGTCGCAGTTAACGCACGCATAACCGCGCGTGCTGACTTCGCCTTCAGACTAGTACATTTATCCGCAAGAAGGGAAGGTGAGAACAGTCACGTACTGTACAGCAAAGAAGTTCTTGGAAGTCAATTGAAATCAGTTTTTCTCGACCGCGTGAACCCTATTCCTCCCCCCCCCCCCCCTATTTGTTCTCACCCAAACACACACATCCTCGTGCAGCTTTCAGAAACACATAAAGTGCTTTCGTTTTGTTTGTTTGCACTTTTAGCTGAGTTTACCTGCGATTTGATATTCCAGGTATCTAAGTAATGTGGAACAACAAGTTAACAACTGCTATCAAGCGTTTTCTATGCCGACCCGAATTATAGACAAGGAAATTGGAGGGGGGCGGGTGCACACGTCATTGCAAATAAAAGATCAAGGTTGAAATTGCTTCTTTTTTTTTTTTTTGCGCCATAAATCTACAAAGGAAGCGCATATCCGTACAGCATATTGTACGGATATGGACAGTGCATATCCGTACAACGCACACAATTCGATGACGTAGAACACACACCGGAATACTCACAGTCAGCACCAATGACCTATATTACTGACCTTGTTAATTTGCATAGTTTTTAAAAATATGAATCGGCTTAGTAGCAAAACAATCCGACTTCTGCTCGGAGATTGCGTGATCTGCGCTAATAATATACTTGAGTGAACGTCGATCACCAATGGCTAACCCAGCCCCTTTTCGCCTGATTAGTCAATCTGACTACCGCCCATTGATACAAACTGACTAGACCCTCATGCCCCTAGGTCCATCTGACTATTCCATGTGTTGTCACTTTAAATTCGTGAACACCATGTACCAAGTTGTGTTTCAGCAAACCTTCACCAGTGGCGCTTTTGGTAAACATGTTGTACGGATATGCACTGTCCATATCCATACAAAGTGTTGTAGGGATCCATACAACATGTTATACGGATATACACTTCCATCTACAAAATATATTAAAAACAACCCAGGCAGGATTGCAACATAATGTTCCGACTGCAGATTTGTGCAAAGGTAGGTCTCCAATAAAACATACCAAAATTCCCCTCCCCCGAGGTCGGAGCGTATTACCGTTGTATCAGCTGTTGTTTTTGTTTCGATGGTGGTGGTTTTGAGGTTGGTGTCGATGTTGCCGTGGCCTTTAGCCTAGGATCAAATTTTTAATTTATTACATGTATTGTTTTCAGGGTGTTCGCTATTTTCTTGTCGTTACCGTACTGGGAAAGCTGAAATTGCGGGGTAATACGTATCACGCTAGCCGTTTATTTATTTATTTATTTTTTCAACCCATGATTGAAGAACTGCGAGGACTAGGGGTTGGGTAAGGGCAAAACAGAAGCTGAAATTTGGCACAGATCAGCATTGTGCACATGAAATAACAACAAAATCCACATGTCTAATGCTGAGAAGGGAAGGAAACAAGGATAGTGTCTGAACTGATGCCACCCGTGTACTTTAATGTAGATTGATGTGAGCCGGCAGAGATTTCAACCCCGTGCGTATTCATCATCATTGCCTTTCTCACCCTGGATCAGGGTATAGGCCACCAACAAACACTTTCCATCCCTCTCTATCATGGGCCAGCCTCTTTACATTATTCCAAGTCTTTCCGCTTCGTTGCACATCATTTTCTCTGGCTCTTCTCCACGTTCCGCGCGGCCTTCCTCTTGATCTCTTGCCCTGGGGATTCCAGTCCAATACCTTCTTCGTGATGCTGTTTCCTGGCCTCCTGAGAGTGTGGCCGATCCATCTCCATCGCCTCCTACCAATTTCCTCTCTGACTGGGTTCTGTCTTGTTCTTTTCCATACAATTTCATTGCTGACCTTGTCTGTCCATCTGATCTTAAGTAGCTTCCTCAAACATCTGTTGATGAAAACTTGGATTCTCTTTATGCAGGCCTGGGACGCATTCCAGGTCTCACATCCATACAACAGGACTGACTTCACGTTCGAGTTGAATATCCTCAGCTTTGTTTTTAGAGATATATCCTTGGTTCTCCAAATCTTGCTTAAGGATGTGAAAGCTGCCTGTGCCTTTCCAATTCGTGCTTTGACTTCTGCCTCTGTTCCTCCCTTATTGTCAATGATACTACCAAGATAGCAGAAGGACTCTACATCTTCCAGTGGTTGATCTCCTACTGTGACTTGTTCGCTTAGGGGTGCAACAATTTTTAGGACCTTCGACTTCGCGGGATGTATCCTCAATCCAATAGATTCTGAAATTTTGTTTAGAGCTGTAGTCTTTGCTTGCATCTGGTCGTGTGTGTGCGACAATAGTGCCAAGTCATCTGCAAAATCTAGATCGTCCAGCTGTGTCCATGGGGTCCATTGTATGCCATTTCTTCCTCCACTGGTGGTTTCTTTCATAAGCCAATCAATCACCAGGATAAACAGAAATGGGGACAGCAAACAACCCTGCCTAACACCAGTCTTGATATCAAAGCTGTCAGTAAGCTTACCATCGTGTACGACTCTGCAACTTGTCCCCTCGTACATGCTCTTTATAAGATTCACCATCTTCTCTGGGATTCCATAATGTCTCAATATTCTCCACAGTGTTTCTCTATCGATGCTATCAAAGGCCTTCTCGTAGTCAAGGAAGTTCACCATCAGTTGGGAGTTCCACTCTAGCGACTGCTCTACTATGATTCTCAGCGTGGCGATCTGATCGGTGGTTGATCGATTACTCCTGAAACCAGCTTGCTCCTCGCGAAGTTTTTGGTCTGTTGCATTCTGTATTCGCTTGAGAATAATCCGATTGAAAACCTTTCCTGGGATGGAGAGAAGTGTGATTCCTCTGTAGTTACTACAATTGCTGAGGTCCCCTTTTTTTGGGAGCTTCACGAGGTGTCCTTCCTTCCAGTCCTTTGGAAACTTGCCTCCGATCCAAATCCTCGAGAATAGTGAGTGCAGACCCTCTGCAGCCCCAGCAGCATCTGCCTTCAGCGCCTCTGGTGGGATCTGATCTGGTCCAGCTGCCTTGCCTCGATTTAACTGCTTTATGGCATCATTAATCTCTGCTTTAGTCGGGGGGTCGCAACTGATCGGTAAATCATTTCTTGCGGGTAGAATGTCGGGTGGGTTGCTTGGTGGAGGTCTGTTCAGGAGGCTGTTAAAATGTTCTATCCATCTTTTTGCCTGAGCTTCCTTTCCAAAAATAGCCTTCCTGTTGTAATCCTTGACAGGAACTTCAGGTTTTCCATATTTTCCAGCAAGAGTCTTTGTAGTCTGGTAGAGGATCCTCATGTGTCCTCCTGTTGCTGCCTTCTCTGCTTTCTCTGCTAACATTCCTATGAACTCCTCTTTGTCTTTTTTAATTGATTTTTTGACCTCTTTAGCTGATGCTCGGTACTCTTCCTGGTTACCAACTCTTGAGCTTCTTGTACGACTTGCATTTACCCGTTCTTTTAGGTCTCTTCTTATCCTTATCAAGTCCAGTGATTTTTGACTGATCCATTCCTTGTGTTCCACTTTCTTTTCCCCAATAACATCCTGACATGTCGATGTAAATACTCCTTTTACCTTAGCCCAGTGAGTCTCCAAATCTACTGTCTCTTCGAGGTCAACAAGGGGTTTGAATCTATTCCTCAGTGTCAGCTGGAACTCTTCCTTCTTGTCTCCATCCAGAAGGCTCACTTGAAACTTTCTCCTCTTTGTTCCTGCTCTGGTACCTTGTTTCTTGAGGCGGAGTTTGAGTCTTGCCAGCAGCATGTGATGGTCAGATCCAACATCTGCTCCTCTCTGTACTATGACATCCTCCAGTGAGCGTCTGAATCGTCGGGTGATGCAAAAGTGGTCAATCTGGTTTTCAGTTACTCCATCCGGTGAAATCCAAGTGGCCTTATGGATCCTCTTGTGTGGGAATACTGAACCTCCAATCACATAGCTGTTAAATGCGCAGAAACTTGCAAACCGCTCTCCATTCTCATTCATTTGTCCTAAACCATTGCACCCCATAATGTCCTCATACCCAGTATTGTCCTGTCCTATCTTGGCATTGGCGTCTCCCATTATAATGTTCACGTCTTTTCTTGGCAGTGTGTCAACTATTTCCTGAAGCTGGTTGTAGAAATCGTCCTTGTCCTCATCGGTTGCTTCATTTGTTGGGGCGTATATCTGCACAATGTTCATGTTGATGTTCTTGTTCTTTGTAGTAAATGATGCCAATATAATTCTCCTTCCATAGGGTTCCCATCCCCTCAGTGACCTCTGGGCGTGCTTGCTCAAGATGATCGCTACTCCTTCTGTATGCTTTTTGTCCTCCCTTCCAGAATACAAAATCTTTTCCCCAGAATTAAGTTGTTTCAGTCCGGACTGTATCCAGCGGGTCTCGCTAACTCCAAGTATGTGCAGTCTGTATCGCCTCATCTCCATTGTAACCTGGGCACTCTTTCCTGCTTCATACATGGAGCGGACATTCCACGACGCAATCCGGAGTGACTTGCTTGATGAAGGAGCAGTCGGGCCAGTGGCGTCCTTTCGGCTTTGTCCATTGTCCTTCATTGAATCTACAGGTGCAGATGCTCCCCCTTCTCCCAAGATAAAAGACTGATTTGAAGTATTTGCTTGTGTTTCTGTAACTGGTTTATTTTTACAGGGTGGGTAGTTGGCCCACCGCCAACTGGCTCTTCTCGGGAGACCAGGACCTTTGCACCTTTAGTCGCCTCTTACGACACGCAGTATCACGTCAGATGTATTCTCTGCTGTCCCTCTTCTACAAGAGAGCCCCGCATCTGCACGGGCGCCCGTGCGTATTGCCGGCAGTTATTGCTTGTCAGGTTAAAACACGAATTGTTTATATCAAAGTCTATTTCCCCATGTTTATGCCCCATAGCTTTCCACTCCCCGCCCGCCAAGAAAGGCAGTTCAGCTCGTTATTTTTCAAAAAGCATTTAATGGAATTCTAGCAGCAGTTTTGTGTATTGACTTACATAATACATATACTGGTGTGACACTTGACAGCAATGACAGTGACACTGTGTCTGTTTAACATGTTACGTTTTCATATGTTCGAAGGCCACTGCGACGTTTTTTTTGTTTTTTTTTAAAGAATACTTCCGTCTTTCTATTGGTATTTTCAATGTCCGTGATCGGTTTTCGTGATACCATTTGGTGAATTCGATTCCCGTTTAGCAACACTGATAGGTCAACCAGACCCTGTGGAACTAAGCAACGGAGATGGAGATGGACATCTGTGAAAGGTATTATGCGCCATCTGGAATAAGATAAATACAAGCGATTGTGTTCTTTCACAGTATAATGTGTGCATTATTTAACAGGCTATGCATGTCTCGCTTCCACCCTCTCTCTCTCCCTGTGTGTCTGTCTGTCTGCCTGTCTCCCTCCCCTCGCCCTCTATCTCCCGCCGAGGAAGAAAACTAAACAGCTATACCAGCACCAGAATCCGCCAAAATGTTAACAATGTTTTAAAAATTCAGCACCGAAAGGGTTAGATGGTTTGTATACGTGTTGATTGGCTTGGCTCCTATTGACAGAGTATGTTTTAAAATGTTTTTGTCCTTTTTAATGTTGTCGACAAAGACATTACTGAACTCCGTTTCCTGCAATACAAGAGCAGGAGTTTGAAATGCATTATTGGTAACACAATAGACCCAGTCGAGAGACTTTCCAATTAATATTTTTAGGTAGCCCTCAAGTTTTGTCGCAGTGTCTTTCACCTTTGTCAGTAATTGTTCTACATAATGCGTGTAATACAAATTTTGATGAGAGTTCAATCATAATTTATGCTGCACTTCTTGTTACGTTCATTTAACATTATGTGCGATGTGGGCACATCAAATGCAGACATCGATAAGATGCAGTGCGGGCTGTAAAACACCTGCTGATAACTCCTTTCGCATGAGCGTGCCAAATCAATATAATAAATAATTATGAGCCATTGGTACCCAAATGCTAGGTCACTCTGATACTGTGGGGGCTGAAGCGTCAACGGGCGGGAAAAAAGATATTTTTGTGAGAATTATTCTGTTTTACTGCATCCAGCCGGTGCTTTACCCAAAGGCTGCCACGGAAATTTCTCTTCAAACGGCACGGTAAACTGCAGGAGCTACAAAATCATCTCCCTGTTTCCTATGGCGACCGAACCTGAAGGAGAGTCGAGTCAGAGTTTATTAACGTGTGTGGTTGGTAAAATCGGAACCCAGTTAAAGCCACGTGAAATATATTTTGGGAACGATGGAGCTATTTTGTATTATAAAGTGGTCTTTGCTAGGTGGAACAATCTTAGCATGTCGCTGTTTTACCCTATTCGGGTACAGATGCCGATTTTTTCTTACCCACTGACTTCTGTAATATATAGCTAGCTTAAAAGGGCGTGCGTTTTTTATGAGCATGTTCGTATTCCGTAGTAAGATGCCAATTTAGGGCACCATGACCTAGCCCGGGAGGTCTTTGAAGAATATCAGAAATTTTCAGTGAAAAACTGTCCAAATAATAAAGAAATTACAAGAAATATTATTACATTTTATAAACATCACTGCTCGATAGCCGAACGTACGGGTCGAGTGTAATGTAATCGAGGACATTATGTTTCACTGATATAAATATAAGGTTAAACACAGTAGGCAGGGAATAGCTAGGCTAGCCAAAACTGGGCAGAGGAGAAGGGTGAGAGCGCGGCCTGATCCGGATTGCAATTCGAAAAACGAGTGTAGACCCAGGTAGGAAGGGGAGAGGAAGAATCGGCATCAGGCGGGTGAGTTTATTGCCCGTCCTCGGTTTTGAGCCATATCAATGGGACCGATTTTAACAACGCAACAGGAAGTGAAAGCATAGACATGTGTATTTTTCTTCTTCTTCTTTTTTTTTTTTTTTTTTTTTTTTGAAGCAATAGTTATGTTCTTGAAATTTGCAAATAATTATATTTAGTTTTGGAGTAATATTTTTTTTTTATTTTTAAATCATGTATGTCACGAGAGGGGAGAGCTTACATGGGTGCCTGTATAGATGCATACGCCTCTGCCGATGGGTTACTGATGGGAGAAAAAGTAACCATAATAATAAAGTTGCATAGCCAAGCATGGCTGGATGCCACAGAGTTAAAGTGGACCATCTCACATTTTAAGCTTTTTTGTCCGGTTTCTGTACAAACACACACTTTTGTGTTGGGTACGTAAATGTATGAAAACATGTCAGCAGCACCATACTAGTACTAAGGTTTCAGGAAATCGTAACGAAGACAGGATTAAAAAAAGATATTTCAACTCTGCGTTACTCATAAAGTTACTCACCAAGGTGAGATGGCATGTTTTAGTTCTACGGTAAGTAATTGTGCTCTTGTGGTGAAGGGCTCTTGTCAACCTGTCGCTTGTACTTATTCTGCAAGGTTACGATCGTGAGGGGCCATTGCTCCTTTATTGTTGTTTTTAAGTTCTGCCTGCATTTAGATAGATAGATAAGGCCGCACCACGTGACAATATTACTATCAGACAAGCTTTTGAAATCAAGGGAAAAATAGCTCAACAGCCCGTGCTTTGCTTATCGTATCAAGTTTGGAGACTGGATATGCAGCAATAATAATTTGGGGGCGGCCTGTGTTGCCTTGTATGGAATAGGTCAACACTTTAGTCATTGTAGATTGTAGGCTGGCTTCTTTAGCTAAGTACTTGACCTTGGCCTTTCTGGTGACGTTCCTGAATTACCTGCACAAGGGAAAAATGTAAAAGCCCTTACCCCCCCCCCCCCCCCAACCACCAGCTCATCCTGCGGAAAAAGTTTACCTTTGCTGACACGACCTTCGCTGATCGTCCACTCTTTACGGCATGTATATTGACCGGGAATCCCGTAACCGGAATCCGCTCACCGTGGTGGTCAGTATCTGGAACTATGTTTTTATGTTAGTTTCACTTAACGCCGTGGAACGTGCGCTTCGCCAGTTTTAAATATTTGTGCCCAGAATGGCATCGGAGCAGTGCAGGATGGTCTATATAACATCATGAATTCAATGACCCCAAATGAAACATACCGGTACATAAGTACAGCAGCCGTTCCTGGGATGTTGAATCGCGGGTCGTTAGTAGGCTTCTGGTACTACTAGTATTAGCGGTAGGGAGTCCGTCTGTCCCATTATTCTGCTATCTTCTGTGTATCGTTTCGCATCTTCCCAGCACTATATGGCCATTACTGTGTCGACGTGCTTTCTCCAAACTAAAAAGAAAAACAACAACAAAGGGTGCGGACCTTTACGAACAGCACAAACCCATCATAACCAGTAGACTGCATTACACACAACACGTTTGAAATTAACGTGTCGTGTTATAATTTGGGTACTTCTAAATGTGAAGGGCGCATATTAAGAAAGTCTTACTGTAACTCGTAGCAGAGTGTGGACAGTGGGCTTTCACATAATACCAAACAGAGAACTCGAAATCGGGGGGTGTTGTTGAGTCTGAAAGGTACATCCTTTGGGCATAACGACACAGTAAAACCATGATCCTTTGCGTGACGCATTTTCCTGTCAAAGTTGTACAGGTGCAAACACAGCTGTGTCGACAAAGCATCTTGCCAAAGGAAAGTTGTTGCTCACGATGTTGGTCTTTCTTTGTAGGAGCCCGGGAGGGGGGTGGGGGCAGGTTGAGACTGTTTTTCATTCTGTGTGTTTTTCACATACATGTCATGTTGACAGCGAGACCCATGTCCTGCATAGCAGTATCGCGTATTTTCATATAGGTGACCGGATCTAGTCAACAGAAAACCTTAAAAAAAAACCCTAGTTCGAGGACTTCCACTCAGGTTTTCTGCATTCCTACGCAGCTGCGGCTCCTTTGCTTGAAGGAGATTCGTACGTTTCAAAGTAAATTAAAGATTTGGGATTTTTCTTTTCATCATCCTGTATGACCTTAATATTATCATTGAAGTGAACCGCTGTTCCGGAGACACTTGTGACTGCTGACAGTGATGTGGCTGGCATGAAAGGTTGTCCGTTCATGCGCTAATCTTAGACATTGGCATGTATCCCAGAGTTGACTCACTGACGCTGACGACGCCGACATTCGTGGCAAAAATTCGAGTGCCAGAAAGGTCGCGGGGTTTTCTGGCGGTTCCTTGATTCAGTGCTGTGGGAAGGACGTCTCGCTGATGGGAGTGAAACAGTTTTGTGTAACACATTATTCAGATCCGGCCATAAGATTCGATTTTAAAGTTTTCTTTCTTCTTCCTTTATTTTATTTATAGAATAATTATTCGGATCCCATTAAATTTACTTTGGGCTATTTTGTGGACACACATTCAAGAGTATTCGGGTGACCGTGATTTACAGAAGATCGTGACCATTTCTCACATTTTAGTCGTCTCAGCCGAGGCGAATGATTAATCACATTTGCTTGGTTGCATAGTGGTTAAAAATACATGCACCACTACCATCGCTTTGTTCGTTTAATTACATTCTTTTTGTATATCACCGTCGTCCTGGAAAGACGGGAGTCGTTCTGGCAAGGTTATTGGTCAAGAAATGTAAAGTGGGTTAAAGTTCATTGTCTTCTTGCAGGACATAATGTAAGACATTCACATACACACGTAAACCCATAAACCGGGTAGACAAATTGCGGCTTATCTTTGGTCAGTGACTTGGGTAATAGAGGCAAATGGTGCTGTATTTTTATTGTACCAGACAGGTAAAACGCAAGATTATATTATCATTTCCAGAAAGTGAGAGCGTATATAAGTCGGTGCACAAAGTTTTGCCCCAGGCAGTTTGAATGTGATTGTAAGTAAGTTTACGTGAACATACATTGCCATGGGCATCTAAGCAGTCCAAAAAAAAAAAATGAACAAAAGGCAGGTTAAATGGGGCATTCTGATTAGGGAAAGTGACAGGTCACACGCTGACATTATTATCAAGATATATGGGTCAGCCATCCCATGCTGAATCAACATCTTATGTATACCACAATTATGTCTTTGTTGTCACGGGCATGAGGAACGGAAAAAGGGTTGTATTTGGATGGTATCAAGTCAACGTTACTGAAATACAGTATATGGCACGCTTCTGAATACAGATGCTGGGTGCACTGAAGATTTTTTAGTCCAGTTCGAAAATTTCAGAAAATTACATGGGCTTCTGCATGTAATGTAGATATGGGCTCTGAATGCACTATCCACAAGCAATATGTGAATGAAAATTCGATTAGTTCCCTGTAAGAGCAACTAAAGGATCAGGAGGCAAACATCCAGCACTGAAAGTATCCCCAGAGTGAAAAAGAGGGGGTGGGTGCACTAGGAATGTGGGCTTGCCATAAGCAGTGAATTTAATGAGGGGGGGGGGGCATATTTGTTTTAAGGCCGATAATTCTGTTCGTTTCATGATACTGTCATGGTGGGTCCCTGTCATTAGCCTTGTTTGTGACATAGAAATCGTTGCTAAATTGTGTCAGGATTCTGTGCTTTCCCCAGCGTCCTACTTTCAGTGCCAGAACCAGTTTATAAAGGCAACAGTAGGGCATTGATCTTGAGTTGAATCTTTGCTTTGTCGCGCAACTGGCGAGCTTTTGTGAGTACCGACAATAGGAACAACTTGAACAGCAGCGTGCATTGTGAGAACAGGAACAAACACTTTTACATTTTGGGACTCGGTGAGGGACAGTGAGACTTGCATTTTTTTGTAAAAACCTGATTTTGGGGGGAAAAAATCCTGCATTATTGAAATTGTCGAATAGTCCACCGAAGAAGGTATCTTCATGGCAATGTGTCATTGTGTGCAGTTTTAATTCAGACAATTGTAATCTTCAGAGTTTCGAAAATGGGATTTTGATGGTGTTTGGTATTGCGTTTGAGTAAACCTGCGTTCTCGTAAAGAATGTAGACTAACTTTTTTCATCCTCTGGACTGGAACGTTGTTTTCTGGCATTTTTAAGAAATGATTCATTATAATGAGATATCAGGTCGCGCATTTTTATTATTTTTTTTTGGTCACATTTTCATTTTGTGTCCACGTGATCAATTCTGGGATTGCCAAAAAATTCGAAGCGTTTGCATCATGAATGGTTTGTATTCTTGGATAAGCTCTTAGTTAAAGCGAGAAAACATTTGGCTGTTTCTTAATGTTAATAATTCAGGTCCCAGATACGATACATGTATATATCACTATCAGTATCACAGCTCACTCAGTAGTTAGCAGTGAGCATCATGACGCTTTGGGTGTATCATTTTAGAGCGGGTGTGTGTTTCTTTTTTGTCATCTTTCGCAGAAATAGTTCTGTGGAATTTACATTACCGACTCAAGCATACTGCTTTGGATTGTTGGGCCTCTGTCGCCAACCTTACTATGGCATGCATTCTTTGTGATTGGCTGTCATAATTGAATTGTTTGGTACAACCATATTTTCCTGGAATTGGTGTCATCAGGATCTGACGTCCCTGACCTTGATACTAACGATAGGCCCACAAGTATCTGTACCTTAGTATTCAGAGCTTGCTACTTTATCATCATGCGAAACCTCTTGATCATTTGAAACGATAATGAATAAAGGCTGTGTTCCATTTCTTAACTTCTGACGTAGTGTTTCCTGTCAGCAGTCTGAAATTTCAACACATAACTTTATCCTTTGTGAGCATAACGTTAGTTAGCGAAGTGTTCTGTGGGGCTGTTGGTGTGATATAGAATTCATTATTCTGGAATTTAAACGTACAAGGTGATCCACTCAGGCTATAACGTTACTTAGCGAAGTGTTTTGTGGAAGTATTAGTCCATTACAAAATTCACTATTCTGGAATTTCAACACACAAGATGATACAATGGGAACGTTACATCAGCAGTGGTGATTGCAAGTGTTTGGTATTGCTGTATTACAGGGATTCATTAACTTCTGAGGCCATCATATTTCTGGGTGAACACCAAATCACTGTTTGCTAGTGTTGACTGTCACCGTAAGCTAGCTCGTACCTTCTCAGTTATTTTCGCAAAGGACCATAGTCGGTGACCTATAATGTAGGTAGATTGTATGTCAAATACATGTATGAATGTGCGGTCTTAAAGAAAAGTGACGCTTTTTTTCACTTCTTAAAGTTAACTTTCAACGTGTTATGTTTCAGTGTCTTGAAATTTCATGCCTTTAAAGTAATTTTTTAAAGACATTCGCCAGAATGCTGGCGTTCGTATTAATTATTATTGTCTTCTTAATGCTTACCTGAGAATTTTCAGGCACCTTGTTCTCCCCTCCTTCCCTTCTCTCCACACTCCCTCCTCTTCAGCAGCGGCATAATACTTTCGTTTTTTTTTTTTTTCGCCAGTCACTGTAGAGAGAATTGATGGGTTAGAGTTAAAGCATACGCAATCTCAAACCAAACTGTTTGTTTTGAAACACAGTCAGTGTTATTGAGCAGTAAGAATAACACTTGAGGTGGAGGCAAAGCACTGTGTATAAGTATGTGTTAAGCACTGTGTTCTTGACGTAGTGTTCTTGGCATTTGCCACTAGTGGGGCGGCGTTAAATTGAACTTATTGTCACCCTCAGTATTGTTGCAAGGACCATAATTGTAAAAGTGCCACTTGTTTACCGTCTGCAGTTTGAGAGATGGGCCACTGCCACTAGACCTTGTTCCAGCGGGCCAAATGTCGTATGCCAGCCTGCCACAAAGTATCATTGCAATGGACGGTCCATACTCGTAAGTAACTGATGTAGAATGTTGTGTAGATATATGTTGTCTATTCTCCACTGTGAAGCCTTTGGTAGACACATTTTATGTAGACCCCTTTAACTTTTTACCATCCTTAATTTTGCATGAACTTTGGCAGAATTAACTGAGTTTTATTGTATAATACCTGTTGTGACAGGAAATTCACAAACGTATGTCAAATAGTCCCCGTAGTAATTTTCTTAATACGTATTTAGTAAGTAGTCACTGCATGCAAAGGATACGAATCTTTATAATTTTTTTATTTTATCTGTCAACATGATGCCTTATGATGGTAGAACAAATTTTTTTTTTTAATATACAATTGTTATACTATCAGAAATTCATTAATCCTCTTTAAAAAGTGACATTAGAATGCTGTGTTACGGTATTTTTGACAGCAGGTGATATTATCATCCGGGGCGCGGGCTACTAAATTTCTAATTATGATGAAATCAGTGCGACGTAAACATAATATGCCAGCCCACTTATTATTTAGCGTGTTTGAAAGCCAACATCTTTCCGGTTGTATAGTACAGTGTATGGGGATTGGGACAGAAAACCAAGATGAGAAAAAGGTCTAATTTCTGAAAAAAAGGTCACCTGTATGAATAACGTAAATGTTGTTTGTATGATCTCAGCATGCAGACCTTCCAACTGCTAGAAGAGCTTTCGATATAATCGCATGATATAGGCCAGGAAATATCATTCTGGTGCCAGGGCTAATTATCTCATGAAATTTTAATTATTTTGTGGCATATTTCCAGCTCCTATTTTTTTTTTCCTTGGGAAAAGGGGAGGTTGTCTGCTTGTACATAATGCATGGTCGGTGGGCTGACAAAGTGCGTTCAGATGCCTCTGCTTTTTATTGCAGTCGCAACATTTTTGTTTTAGCATGAAAACAAAACAGAACAAGGCACCGTGTTCAAATTCCTGGCTCTAACGTTGAGAAGCGTCATTTTATTTCAGGTTTGTTTTGTCCGTGGTTCAGAACAGTCCATGGATTAGCAAAAATATACCACCTAATCAATAAAGAGGAAGAATGTGTGAAAATGAGAGGCTGACAGAGTGTGTGAGAGAAAGGGTTGCCTTGGGAAAGAGATGAATGGGAAGTAGAGAGGAAGAAGGAGGATGAAGAAGTGTCGAAAGTAAAATGAGAGGGAGTAGAGATACCACATGTCTGAACTCACAGAATAGTTTGCTGTGTTGCTCTCGGTCCATCTCATTGTTGACGTCTTTCCAGTAACTTCAAGGCTGGTGGCGCTAAGTCAAATCTACTTTGTCTCGGTTTTAATGTGAGATGTGAACCGTGGAACTCAACGGGACCTGGCGCACTGGCCAGACTAAAACAAGTTTGTCTCACTGCTCTGGGCTCATCAAATCTGTCATGGGCTAGTTGGCGGAGAGACCTCGCTGACTGAGTCAAAACGGACTTGACCCAGTGCGCAATGAGTCTTAATTAAAACGCAATCGATTGGCATTTTATACAATTAAACGCAATTGATTGGTATGTATGCACTCTCGGTAATACGCATGATACCCCCCCCCCCCCCCGGGGGAGCAAGCTGTCTTCCTTCAAACATCAGCTCAGATGCTGAGATGAGAAAGTTAATGAGGCTTCGGTTGTCCTGACCTGGGAACGATTTTTGTCATTTTTCTTTCACCCATTTTTTGAATTGCTTTATTGCATCTCAGTCAGATGATTTTGTTGTGAACAAGTTTATATGGTTAGTCCCAGTATGAAGGCGTCATTCCTCGTTATAGTTGTACATCGAATGCGTTTTGTTGTGTGTCCGCCCCAGTGTTTCCTTTCTGTTCGTGGGCGTAAATCTGTCCGTTGCATCATCATTGTCTTCATCACCACATAAAGAAGGAAACCTAATGTTACCTGGCCAAGTATCTGGACAACTAAAAGGAAATTCCCTAAATTTACTATGAAGGCAAGGTGGATTAATTATGGACAAAGCAAAATGTATGGCAAGTACAAGAAACAGAAGTGCATGCATCGTGTTGCGTCAGAAATTGGTGTTCCTGTCAGTAATAGTGGTATCTTCAATACGTAGTAATCGTTTTATAATTTGTTTTTATTATTACAGTGTATTAGTATTAGTTTTGACAATGTGCTTTTATGGTGAAAAATGAAGTGGATGCCACAGCTGCTGCCGTATCAGTGAGCACAAACATAATTTCAGCTTTATTGGTCATTCTCACTCATGACGGGGGGATAAAAACCAGGGGTTAATTTGACTTTTCGCGTTTTATGCAGTGTTTGGTTCAACCTCAGCACCGAGAGGCAAAAACTTTAATAAATTTTGAAATGTACATCGTTCTGTGGTCAGTTCCAGTCCAGCCCGTATTTATCCAACTTGCAATTGCACTGAGAATCGTGCGGTTCTGGCTTTGTGATAGGGCCAGTTTGGATTCAGAATAGTCCTAGAGTCTTCTACAGAATGAGTTACTTTTGGTTATCCGGCCTTGGCTAGATAAATCTTGCACATTTTTTGTACCATTCCCAAACATATATTTAGATCTAGGTCACCCCTAATAACGGTACTTGAATTGGATGCAAAGACTAATAGAACTTACTTTTACACCACAATTCCGTGCAGAATATACAGATTTGACAAGCAATATGTTTAAGAGAAGCGTAGAACGAAATTCCGATCGTACTTTTGATTTTGCTTGACGAAAGTGTGTTTCTTTTTGTTGCCTCTAAATAGTCGTAATGCATAATGTTAATTAAAGACTGAATTCTGTCCAAAAATGGATGTATCCATATAATTTATTTTTTTTTAAAGTTAACTTTTTGTCACACGATCACGGTGTTTTAAGTGCTTCGATATTCACTCGCTAGCTCCAGTACAGTACGGTGATGACGAAACGGAAAATTTCAGCTCTGCTGTCATCTATGAAATACCGTATCAGCTGTTGCTTTGGTCCTGTTGACCTACTTTTTAACAAAGGGCAATACAAAATGTAAGGCGGAGTTTCTTCAGTTCCGTCGATTCCAGTTAAAAACAAACATAGTAAGAAGGAATTTTGTACAGCCCTGACGTAGAAAACATAAACTAAGCTTAATTCAACTTGTTTAGCGGTAATTTTCCATTGCCGATTTCTGAATTCCAAACCATGGACATGGATAATGGTGCAAAATGGACGTTTTTTTGTTTTTTTTTACCGTGCCTAGCGCGGTAATGTAAATGAATGATATAGAACAAAAAAGTTTGTTAATTAATTTATTGAATTTCGTAATGTTAATTAATTTATTGAATTTCGTAATTTGTCTACGGAAGGTTTGTTTATCTTTGTGCCACGCGTTGACGCATGCATTACACAATGCCAACGTATGACAACATTCTGTTGGCAGGGCACGTTGAACACATCAATCTGTAGACGGTCTGACAGGATCGAAAAACCAGATTTCTTGCCGATAACGGAACAAACTGGATGCATCCAGTTCGGCTCATCAGTGACAAGCACGTAACCTATTAAACCTACATGCAGGTTAAACAAAAAACATATCATCAGTTGTTCGCTTTTGCGTTGACCTGACGTGACCTCACCAGTGCTGATTGTGTATATAATATATTTGTTTTGTTACGGCGCGTGATATCTTTACTTTAGACCTGACCCGTGCTTTTTCTTTTTTAATTAATGCATAACGCATTGACCTAGGCTTTGTCTCAAGGACACAAGATTGTGCGGGGAGATACCTGGGCTGTCTAGTCTACTGTAATGTTTTTATAGGGAGATGAGAAACAGGATACGCTCTAATTTTCTAATTTCACCATCCTTACGTCGTGGAAACTGTATTGGGGTTTGTGAGCTAGATTACGCAACACAAATCGGTGTTTCAGGCGAGTCCTGGATATAATATATCGGTGAGGCACAGTGACTTTCCTCATCCACACAAGAAAACCGTTACAGTAACTAGGGTCTATGTTCTATTTAAGGCCCCTTTCAGCTGCACAATTATTTTTAGTCACTGCCCGGCCCGGGTGGTGACAAGTTTGGCTCGACACGGAAAGTTGCTGGTCACGTTCTCAATCACACGCTCGATCTGATTTCCTTCTTCTTTATCCTTTTATTTTCTTTTTCATGTCGGTTCTTATCAGTCTGTTGTGTCCATAATCTAGGCCACAATGTCAGATAGATAGGTGAAGTATGGAATTCTGTGGTGGGTGGTATCTAGGGCAAAACAGTGGTGGATTCAAAAGTTGTATGGTTTAATGTATTGCACAGGACATGTAAGGTTACTGAATCAGTTTGATGATGTAATAATTCGTCATGATGCTTACCTTTTGGCCTAAGTCAGACTTAGTCTAAAACAGAATGTAATTGTTACGTCATTGCCCTATCCATGGTGCATCTATTAATGTAAAAATCATTCAAAGGTGCCAAGCCATTATTCTGAAAATAAAACTCTATAATGGCCTCTCATCCATAGACGTAGGCCATTTTTGGTTCTGGGGTTGTTTCAGCCAACTTGGATGATGGCCACTTTTACCTAGAGTCATTTTGGCCTAAGTCTGACTGCATTGCAAAAGAATAAATAAGTTTTTCTTTGCGATTTTCTCAGAAGTGCAAAAAACGACTTAGGCGAAAAGGTCAGCACCATGACGAATTAATACTACCACTACAGATTGTCGTGGTTTCCCACATTCACTGGAGAATATGAAGTGAGTTTTTCCTCGATTTTTCAAATTAACTGCCAAAGAGAAAAAAAAGGGCAGGGAGGGTGAAATGAATTTGATAGAAGACGTTTTTTATTTCGCTGTCCGAAAAAGGAGATGGGGAATCACGAATGTGATTTTTAAATCACGAATGTGATTTTTAAATCACGAAGAGTGTTGTGCGTGGGAAGAACCTGTCGTTATTTGAACAGTTGGTAATGAGACTCGAAAGATTATGCATGTTTAATATTAATCGGATCAGTTTTCTTTTCTTTTGGGACCAACTTGTCAGTTTAATAATAATGTACCTTATCAGTGGAGTGAAGGTCGTTTTAGAGAAAGAAGGGGGGGGGGGGAGAAAGAGAGGATTAGGCACGCAACTTGGCAGTCTTCTTTCATTCTCGGGTCTGGTTTTCGCCGCTCGGCAAGTCGCGCGCTGGCCTCGTTTTGATGGAAACATGGGCTCAGTTGTTGATAAATAAAACAGAAAGCGAGTGCGGAGAGATCGTCCAGCTTGTCCTCCGAGTAGAACAGGCGTGAACTCAACCAGGGAATACATTGTCCCCCTCGCGTATCTCAGCCTCTTGTGTTTATGCTAATTCTTACATGGATAACTCATTGCTGTTCTCACCTGTCTCTATAAGACAAAGCATAGTAGTTTTTTAAAATCTATTTCATTAGCATTCCTTTGGAAGCCTTGTGTGACTTCATCTGAACTTGTTGCACGCATTGTCATCGTGGCCAGCGTTTAAAAACAAAACAAGACAGTACAGCTGGGACTATTTTCACATCGTTGTACAGCACATTAATTGTTTGACCAATGGTCAGGTCCTCCAGCAGGTTAGTTATGTGGATGTGTTTGTGTGTGTGAGGGCGCGTGCCTGCGCAGAAAACCGGTTTAGTTGTTGTTTTGGTGTTTGGTAGGCTATTGTATTTAAAAAAAAAAAAAAGCAATATCCTGCTCTGATTGTATAGAATATGTACACTGCTCATAGTTCAAGGTACCGGTATACATGTATTTATTATTTTTTGTTCACAATGCCACTCCTTCGAAGACTTCACATAATCTTGCCGTTTATAAAGGAAATAGCACTTTATAGTCGGAACTCTTTTTTCTAAAGGTTAATAGTCAGCCAGTCCATCTCAGTTGAGGCACTTCCATTTAGACCTTGCTTTTATTTATTCATTCTTCAAAAACATATCTCTGTTTCATTAATATTACATTTATATACGTTGTCATTTTAATGGATAGACCTTGATATTGACCATAATAATTTCATGTTTTATCAGCATTATCGCTTCATTGAATCGTGCTATGCAGTGAGCTAGAAAGGTATTATCGAAGTTACGAATTGAAATAAAAACGAACTGGAAAGGAACATAAACCATCCTTATCATTAGATTTAGTATTTTAACAGTAACAATTGGGGGTGGGGCGGCAAATAAAAGAGTGAAGTATCAACTTTTCTTCTCAAGTGGGTATAGGAGTGAGAGTGATGATGGGTACGATTTGGATGGGACTCGAACCCAGAATATGATGTCATTATTTGTCTCCAAGTAGCTCGATTACACGTAGGTGTGTTAACTGCTGAAATAGGCCATTATTTTCTTATCTGAAGCCTTAGTAATTCAGTTAATTTTGCGGTTAATTTTGAAGCCAGGTCGGTACAGATCTAGAACTTGAGTGTCAAATTTGCAGGATGCCATTTACTGCGATGAAGTCATCACGTGAGTGTAATTTTGTCCCAACTAGTCAGTTAGTTTAGCCCAGTGAAGTTTTCCCCTCAGTTTCTTCAGTAATATCAATATATTGCAGCGTGTCTTCTCTCTTTTCTCTCTCTCTCCCTCCCCCACCATATTGAAGGTATGGGTTATCATGTCATCACGACAACAGCTGTTGTGCCGCTCGGAAGTTCAAGGTTGTACCAGAGATCTTACAATGCTGGTTGTACTGTAGTGTGCTCAGATTTATAAAGGCTGTTTCGGGTCATATTGATAAAGTGATACATGTATTTTGGCATGGACCGCGCAGTCAAGGTTGGCAATTAACGCTGGATACCATCAAAAGAATGTGTCAGGAGTGTGTTGGCTTTCTGCGCAGGTTTCGAATCCGAAGGTACCTGAAGGACCTTGTATGTAAAACTGGAAGCATTTCTTTCTCCACGTCGTACTGGAAATCTTTGTTTATTTTCTAGGTCAGGGCAAGCAGGAGGAAATTTTTACGGGGTATAGCAGAACAGAAGCATGCCACATGATTGTTATCTTGGTTACATAGTTTACATTGACCAAGTTTTACTACACTCCTGTTGTGTGTGGGACTTCACAATAACGTGTGCGTAAAGGGGAGTACTGGTTAGCGGGGAGGGATGTGTGATTGTGGTAGGACTGTGAAGTGTAGAAAATAATTTTTTTTTACTGGGAAAATACTATTAAAGGGGAATCATAACATTCGGGTTAAGCAGTGCTTTTGAAAAGAAAAAGGAGCTGACGCAGAGAGAAAGTGATACAGAGAAATCACATAAGAGGGCAGTTATGTCATTCTCCCAACACACACACGCACAATCATGATAATAATAATAAAAAGAAACTTATGTTATCCAAGATTTCGTTTGTCTGAAACGAGAGTTCAAATGAATCAGATCCCATTAATAGTTTTGTTTTTATGATTGATAAGTTGACTGGGAAGTAGTTGTGAGGCTCAATTGTACAAGGTAGACCTTTCAGCTTAAGTATGGGTAACCTAACCACATTGACGTGGAGAGAATGTCCACGAGAGTGAATATAAACAGAATACTTTTTAAAATCATTCATTTTCAGTTAAGAGAACGAGGAAGCCGGCAGGGTGAGATGGTCTGATAGATATTGCAGAGAGGCCATTAGTCTGTTGTAAAGGTGCACTTACTGAATGTTGAAATGAGAAAAAGAACAAATATAACTACATCGTATTCACATGCACTATGTTGTAATAAATCGTTTCCGCCATTTCCAGGGTAATGGACAAGTCCATTATATAATGTTGACAGAGCTGGAGTTGGCGCTTGGCTAAAAACCTAGCGGTTTTTTGCACGGGTCGTATACTGAACGCTCACCCGCATGAATGAGGTCAGAGTCGAAGCAGTGGAAAATACCCGGCTTAGAACTTCAGTCAAATAGCCCCATTACTACGTCATGTTATTTGCCTCTTGGTTGTAGGAAACCTCTGTTTTATGAAGTCACGTTACCTGAGCCCTCAATGTTGTGTTCAGCCTACTGGAACGTCAGCAGAATATTGTCTGACATGATGCTCCCCCCCCCCCCCCCCCCGTTCTCTGTGGGGGGGGGGGGGGAGCTGTCCTGTTTTTAAACGCATGCATGCATTTAAACACGTTTAGTCAATGATTTATTTCATCGTGAGTGCAAGTGTATGTGCGTCTTTGTTTTTATGAGTCACAAATGAAATCGTTTATGGGTATGCCACAAAATAATGAAGTCTGTATAAGTTACAAATGAAACCCGCGTCGTAGCCTACATCATGTTATGCTGAGTCTTGATAGCTCGTTTGCGTCTTCATACTGGGCCTTGGCCATTGCATAAAGTGCACGGATGCCTGCGAACAGTCATAAAATATGTTAGTTGGTAGGAATCTGTGTGTTCGGTTGATTTTATATTATCTCACGATATAATATATGAGTGGTAATAATTGTGGATGATACTGAGCTTTCAGATGCCGTATTTCTGCCAACGTGATATTATTCTATTCTGCTATCTAGATGAGTTCATGATAATGAGGAGAAGACAGGCCGTTGAAATGCTGTGCGAATGTCTGTATGTCTTTGTATGGTTTTAGGAGGAGATTTAAATTTAGAAGAGACAGAAAAAAGAGGTCAGGGAAGCATGACTCATGATGGAGAGACTCGGGAGGAATGAAAATGAATGACCGAGAAAGATTTTTAAAAATGAGGGGAGGGAACCGCATTGACCCAGAGAACAAAATGTAGGTCAGCGGTTACCTCAGTAGGGTTACTCGCATTCGTGTTGACGCCAGCAATTTCTGTGCACCGTGGCACACATACTGGTTTCGACTGGGTTAAATGCAGGCAGTCGATGATGTTCTATTTTCCCGTGAGCCGCTCTCATACAGGGTGCGAACTCATAGTAGTTCTTTGTTTCATAGAGGAGGGTAAGTTATATAAAGCCATAGAAAGTTCGATACTTTTTTTTTCTGGTTTTTAATGAAAACAGTCATGTCTTTGGAGGTGAACGTAAGTCAGATCATTATAGTATCGGTACTTAACACTTGGCCATCGTACTGATACATAGGCATGTGGAAATGCTGGCACAGCAGCAGACATGTCGTCAGATTTCTAGGAATACAGATCAGTTTACCATCAGTGCCATGGTAGTACGATTGTCTGAGATTAGCTTGTGTTGTCGTGTTTGGTTTACTTAATTGCGAAGTTCTGTCATAGATCTTTTTAAAACAAGTACTGGTCGAAAGATGTTATTGTTGCGTCAGGGGATCTTCGAAACTGTACCGACCCCAGCGGCTGATACTTCCACTTTTCTGCGTGCCTGTGCATCTGTGTGTGTGTGTGTGTGTTTCAATGGTAAATGAATTGGAGTGAGTGGACATTAACTCTTCAAGTAAACCATATTATATTTTGATGGCGCATTTGGCAGACAAGTATACTTTATAAAATAATGATGCCTCGTGCGTACCGATCACTGTCGCCTGAATTAGTTTTTGCTGTAGTCTGCTCACCAGATCCCAACGGTTAATAAACTGGCCAAACACTTGCGAAAGAACCATAATTTTCAGTTTTTTTTGTTTGTTTGTTTTAATTATCTACCTAATGACCTACTTTTTCTTTAGTGTGTATGTATACCCGTCCGAGTTTTGTTAAACTTAAAAAAAAAAAAATTGTTGGGGAAAACAAGAAACCAAAGCAAAAAATAATGCCTTTTCGATTATGCCAAGATTCACACCCCATGGCAGCTACAGACAGTTTTATATGTCAGGTTTATTGTGCACTTTTTAACCAGAAAAATTATATTGCAAAGGGAAAAAAAAAAAGAGAAAGGTAAGGGTGGCGCCCGCCCGCAACAAATTGAATTAATACACAGTCTGTTTGTATAGTAGAACTGCACACTCGTGAACGTTAGACTTAGGTAGAGAAATATTTATGACTTCTTGAAAATGCGTGATGTATAGCTTTCCAGCGGTGGTACCGTTTATTTAGATACTTTTCCACCTGCGCCTGCATGAAATGTAGAATCGGCTGGTGTCCCAAAGAAGCGAAGCAGGAAATCAACTACATGTTGTAGTATGGAATGCTGTCCAGAATTCGAAGAAAACAGCCTGATTACTCATCATGATAGCATATCGAGACATTTAGATAAAATGGAAAAGATAAGAACATAACATTTGTCTGACACAGAACCTTTAGCGAAAGTTTCATCATCCGACAGCAGTTTCTTTGGTTGACATTGTGTTTCAGATATCCGAGACTTTTTTTTTTTTTTTTTAAAGATTCATACGAGATAGAAAGAGGCATGTTTCCTCAATGTGAAACACACTCGTGACATAGTATGTATTACATGTACCTGTATTCTCGTCCTTGGGTCAGCGTTAGACCTGTCCGTACCCACGTTTCTCAATTCTTTACGCAACTTTATGGGGCAAACCGCCTGAGGTTCAGAATTGCATAATAAGCGCCCGTGTATTTATAAACAGGATGGGACTCGTAGAGTCGAGACGATGCCGGATGCGATGTTTGCAGCTTCATTGGTTGGAAGATGAGAGACAGGTGTGCCGGGGTACCGGTGTGTCACATGGTATACACATTCTTGAGAGATTTTATGGCGATGGTTCTGGAGCAGTGGCACCGACATTGATGCTACATTTAAATAACATTGATACATCCACGAGCTTGTCGCGTTTACTTTAAAACTGATGTCTTTTTTTCATCCCTGACACATTAATGTGTGCAATGAGATTTTACAGAGAAATAATTTATTACTCTTTATAGCGTTAGTATGGTACGTGTGAGCTGTTGCATTGTAAAGACACTTGCCTGTTTTGTGCTTCAGCCATGCACATTGACCCGTGGAAGAAATCAGCCTGACACTCTGCCTGTTTTTGTTTTTTTTTAAAGTCGTTGATTGATTACGTCGTGCCAGCGTATTGCTGGATGGAATTGTCTTCTTTCGTTCTCTGAAACTGAATGTGGAAGCGACTGAAATAGCGTGCACTAAGGTCGTGTAGGTCGGTACATAATTTTACCTTTGCGCACCGGTTTGGTATGAAACGTTGATATTAGACTAAATAGTCGGTTCAGTGCAGGAAGCAATTTCCGTATCAGTGACAGTGGAGATAATCACTTCTTACACTGAACCGGTGAAATGTTCAGGTGTGGCCATGGTGCTGAGAACTGGGTTTGCCAACACGTATGTTAGTAACGAACACAATGGTCGGTCCAGTTAACTCAGGTACCGTTTGCAATTGTGTCAGCACAAATGTATGAATGTATGAGGAAAGCAAATTGCTGTTTTCTCGAGTGTATCGAGAACCCTTCAAAAAGTCTGAAATTGTAGTTGTACTAAGGAGAGAAAGGTATCCCCATATCATGTTTGTTATATTCATGCTGTCAGGAGATGTGTTGTTACGTGCTCTAAAACTGAGTACAGAAGCGACAAAAATAAAGTGCAATAGGGTCGGGTGATCTGTACCTTATTTTACTTCGGCCCACCGGTTTGGTTCTGGGAGAAATGCCACGTTTTCAAGGCCGAACGCTCGCACTGTAGACATTTTTATTTTTATTTTGCTCCCGGGCATTTTTGTTTTTTGTTTTTGTTTTCTTAGAGCACCCACCCCCCCTCGTACCCCCTGTCCCCTTCCCACTTCAAAACATTTGGCAGAGCAGAATTCATGTGTCGAGCGCTGGGTATTCAAAGGGATTTGGGTGATTCAGACAGGTGGGGGGAATTTTGTTCCTCCCGGGTAGATTGCGCTTGCATCAGTTTTTTTTGTTTTTTTAAACTGAAATGTGCAAGGCTGGTTTTGTCTTCATGCATGAGTGGGTGTTTTGGAGCGGTAACGAGGTGGGATAGAGACTATACATGTAAATGTTTTCTTCGGCAAACATCACTCACAGTACCCCAAGCCATACATCAACACAGGTGGACCCGGTACTGCTTGCTGCCGGAGCTACCAGGAACAATGCAATAATTACAGTTTTATGGCCCACTTAATACGTCTCGGGAATAACAGCAACGCAGTAGCTTTTGATTGGTTTATCTTGATTCATTTCCTGAAGGTTACCTATAAGTCAGTTGTTCAACAAGCTAGGTGCCGCTGGTTGGCCAATACCAGTCTGTGTAAAGATGACGCCTACCTGTTTATATGAGACATCATTGACTCACTTTCCATTGATTCTGTCTTTTTATCTTTCCTGCTCACCTTATATTTGTCATGCTCCTTCAATTCATCGGACTACCTGGCTTCCCTTCGATGTAACATTGTCTTGAATCATTCAAGTCTTTATCTAAACACCGTAGTGTTTTTTATTCCATTTCTTAAACATTCCAGCACATAATAAAGCACACCCTATATAATTATACATCTGTATCAGCTGCGTGATGGACTGACTCATGTTGTAATCATTAAAAAACGCATTCGATGGGGTGTTAAGTTCGAACATTTCTCTGAACATGTTTTCAGTCAATTACAAGTTGAGTAGTGTGGTATCGATCACAAGTATTTTACCAGAGGTCAAGAGACAGTAGTTGTTGTTCCTCTTGTGGTTATCCGACGGTGTAACAGTACTTTTAAAAAGAATGCATTGACGTGTAAACTATAATTGCTAACTGATAACGTTTTGAGTACATGTACCAACACGACAGATTGTTACATCAGGCGTGACTTATCGGTCAGATTTGCTGTAGTACTGAAGGGTCGGCGTTCTCATTCAGGGTTGGCATGATTTAAATCAAATGATTTTTTTTATTTAAATCACTTTGATTTTTTAAATTAAAATCAGTGATTTAAATCACTTTTTGATTTTTTTTACTTTTTAAGGATTTTTTTTCCTTCAAACTGCTTGTTTTTGATGTTTTTATTGTTCAAAAGCACTAGACTTAAAGGCACTGATAAGTAGGAGTGCTTCTCTATTACTATTATTATTATGCATCATTCAATAATTTCTGATTTTGGCTGATTCATACAACAGTTGGAGACTTGAATGTGTCGCAGGACACAATTCAAATATAACACCTTGAACAAAAATGTAAGCCTGAATTTGAATTTTGTGTACCTGTGTAAGACATTAAGACAGTCAAGTAAGTGAAAAAGGCTTATATTTTATTTCAAATAAACATCTTTATTTTTATAAAACAGTTAGTGAAATCCAGGCATACAGATCAGATCCAGAAAATTCTGATAATATATAAGAAAGGAAAACTTTCTACTCATTTTCAGTTTCGGTTGTCTCCAATTCTTTACTATTGAAGGCCCTGAACAGAAACACCAATTTTGACGCTTTCTCATTCCCCAAGCGATTTCTCAACTTTCCCCTATTAAATTCAACATCCACATCAAAAGTATGTGTAAAAAAGGTGAAGAGACAGAAGAGACTTAACTTTTATCAATTACATACACATGTACATGACTGTAATGATTATTAGGAGTCATTTAGCTATATCCTTTTAGTACCCTTATGCTTGTGTTATGAAATTATAGAAAATATTTTGTCGACAAAATATTGAATGTATTATGTATTTTTAAAAAAATCAAAAAAATCTGATTTTAAATAAAAAAAATCGATTTTTTTGATTTTTTCGAAAAAAATCTGATTTTTTTCCAACCCTGTTCTCATTATTTGATGACCTACATTGATGACCCAGTCTTACTTCTTGACTGAAAAAGTAAATCAAAGCACAGCTGCTGCCCCACGTTCTGTGAAGCCTTTCTTCCCCTGCCAATGAGCTTCACCGAGAATCCTCCCCAATGTTTTATCTACCCAGGATTTGGCATGCATGCATTGCCTAAGAAGATCTCGAATATGAATATCTTTCATCGGTAATCACCGTGAGGCCACACAGGAATTACGAAAAAGATTTAGTCTGGGAACTTAAGAAAGGTGTTTAGGTTTCAGGGTCTTCAGTGGGAAAGAAATTGCGATCCAATTAGAAGAAAAAAAAAACAGAAAAAGAATGTATGTGAGCTCATGTACACACTCTTGTGAACTGCTTATTATATCACCAGTGCGAAGGTATTGCATTGTTACTCCGTGGATTATAGGCCCCCAGGTGTTGACTTCAGAAACTGGAACAGTATACCTAAAACTGATTACATGTAGGTTGATAGTTAAAGTTAAAGCTTGAATTCACCGCTTTGATATATAGAGATGTAACTGAGAGATTCTGGAGATTCTGAACAACTTCTACAGAAAAAAAAAAAAGAAAAGCCCACACAGCATCTTTGCCAAATGTAAGCAGATAAATCAGTTTATTTGTACTTGACCACTCTGATGGCTTCTGTGGTTCTGTGATATTAATTCTGATGCTGTTAGTGTTAGGCATTGGCAATGAACCATGCAGTCTAGTATCTAGACTCGAAGGATCGTTTCTTTGTTACCACAGCAACACCATACCACTGTGGATGACCAGAGGTCATTGCTCCGTTTTCCTGTGGGGGGAATGTTTTACGCAAGTATAGATCCAGTCACCGAGGAACAGTCAACCATGGAGGAACGCAGTCATAATGGATTGTAGCGTAACCGGTTTCTTCCACAAGAGTTGCCGGTAGAGGTCGATGCACTAGGGGTTTGCCAGCTGTGGAGTGATGCATAATACATATCGTGTAGGTTTGGGGCTCCCTAACTGGTCTGTGGGTCGTTTTCTGGGACAGTGCCACTTGAGCCGAAACCTACTAAAAATAAACTTTCACGAGGCCCAGTGAGAGATGAAGGAGGCGGTATTGACTTGATGTGCCTTTTGGGTGTGCATGGTTCCCAGAATTCCAGGAACCCTTCAAATGAAGAGTATGATTTTGGATATGAGAGATGTGTAGCATCATTTAATGTGTATATCGTAATGTCGATGTAAATTATTTTAGCATGTGGCGGTGGGGTGGGGGTGGGAGGTGACCTCTAAAGTAAGTCCGTCATGTAAAATCGATCATGTGCTTGCTTGGAATGTAACAGGGTTATTGTCTTGGTTTCGAAGAAATCAGAATCTGCATTGAGAAAGGTACAGGATGAATCCCTGCTTTGATGACGTCAGCAACAACAACTGTGCCAAGTGACACCATGAGCGATGGCCTGATGCACATTCTAGCAGAAAGGCACATGCGTTTATCGTTCACACGGTCACTGGCTTTCCTTTCCTGTACCCAGTGTACTACTGTTTGGTATTATGGAGGTCCGTTTTATCGTTCTTTTACAGAAGACAGTGGAGTTTACAGAGAGATTTGAATGCTCACGATTGCTTTATCCATCTTGCCTCTTTTGTATCGATCATTGCTTTGGCTGTGGATGACTTTCCTTTATTGTTTGGCCATTTTAGAATGCTTTTTGTCGCACATATGTAATGGCTCATTTTGCTCAAACACAAAGGGCCGTAATAATATAGGTGGCGCTCCACAAGTGGAGGTGGCGCTTTCAAGCACTTTCGCTTTATCCAACTCGATGTTATCAATATGGCGAACGTTGCAAGTAGGATTTATTTAAATCTGTTTGGATTCTTGAGCATGATTAGATCAACATTAGGTGCAGCTATGGTGTTTTCTTGCCTTATGGTGCAAATTACTGCATACACCGTGCATAGCTTTATTTAAAAAAATGTGTTTATCATGTGATTTTAGGTATCAGCCATTATCTCATTAAATGAGCTTATAGATCATATTCCCATGCAAAGTGATTTCTTGATTGTAAAGTCGGAGTTGTAGCCCTATGTACCTGAAACTGAAATACTTTTTTAAAAAAAATTCTATTTTATGCTTGCAATTCGTCGATAACCTATCGCCTTTCTATACTCTAATCCTGATTGGCAGTGAAATAAATTATACTCCAGTGAACAGTGGGTGTGTTTTCTAAGTGTTTACTATATGAAAACTTGTTTTATGTTGTGATTTGTATGATTGATCCGACTTAAACGTTAACCAATTACTTAAAGTGATATTGATATTAACGAAACATATTTACTGACAGAAGCAATAATATAATACAAACAAATTTAATTAGGTGGGAAATCTGAAACCAGGCAGGGATTGAGATTAAAAGTAGGTACTCAAAACTGATTTCGGAAAGTCGCTGTATAGACACTTAAATTAAGTTTTCCAATTGAAAGAACTCACTTTCCTAAGAATTTTGATACCAAATTTGTCTCTGTATCTCAATATTTGGCAAAGTTATGATCATCTGAATTTTCATGAAACACCACCGGTGTGTAATTATCACTGCAAACATGCCAAACTGTAAACATATTCTATTTAATACAGACTACAAGCCTAAATTTTTTCAAGGGTTTAAATTATTAATTAGTGGTCTTTTATTTGAATCAAAAATGCCTCCACATTAAATTTCACTTTTTGACAAGGGGGACAAAAATGTAAAAATTTATCAGTTTTCACTGTCATTATAAAAATCAACAGATTGACTTGCAGAAGAAAGAAACACATCACTGTGTTGGTTATTCGAAGGCCTATCCACAGAAGGATAAACGGAATGGTTATTTTCAAAATCAACAACCATATTGAAGCTTAATTTAGGAGCAAAAAATGCGTAATTTCGCAAATTTTAAAACTCCATATAAACATAAAATCGACACATACAACAAATGACTTTCCGTAGCCCATGCCAAAATATACCAAAATAAAGGTGAGTTATTCAATGTAATCCAAATATCAGTAAATTGTAATTTTGAGTCTGTGTGATCAGATCCATCTTGAAACCATATATGGGTGTTACTCAGCTCCCGCAGATCAGCGATTTTGGCCGTTAAAATGTCCGATAGTGACTACTTTGGGCTCATAATACGTGTATTAAAGTTATAACAGTAATTTCATGGAATTAAATAATAACATTTGAAAGAGGTGTTATTTTCAATGGTATTATTGGTATGTGGCATTTTAAGTTATTTTATTTTGGCGCTGAGCTACAGAGGAATAAGAACGGATCGCGGCAGTGCCGATAACCACCGTGATTTTTGCAAAAGGGAACAATGCAATAATCTGGCATTTTGGAGAGAAAACTACAGTTTATTATGCGCAGCCGTCACTCCATGGAGCATCAGTATAGGGCAAAATCAAGCGGTCACTCCCTGGATCGGCTGCTGTTTGTTTACCTCCAGTTATTGCGCGCCCCCTATCGGATTAAGGGGAAATAATTTCAGCAAAATGAGCCATTGTCGTATTATTGGTTAGACCCTGATATTATTCATGTCTTTGGGCGAATGAACTAGTGAATCATTTTATTTAATGCTGGTGTAGTATTTTTTGTGCACTGCAAGGTGTCCGTGAAATCGATACCATCTTAGTTTCATTCTCACATTCGAACTTCAGTAAAGAGAGAGAGAGAGAGATTTTCCTGGAAATGGAGAATATTGTTTTTGATATCAATCATGTATCGCAACACAGTCAGCTTACACATATCACTGACTCGCAAGATATAAGACCTGTGTTGGGTGTTCGTGGCCTACCTTGTGCTTGATTTGCTTGCGTCACAAATGCAGCTGTGCATCCTTCAAGTAGAGAAAAGTCATTCCAATGTCAAGGATAAGGATAACACTTTTTTTTTGCCACGCATTTTGAAATCGCACAATCAACCTGTTGTGACTTAAATATATCATCGTCAGAGTTGTATTGTTATGATGGAGGTCAGATTTTTTTTTTTATTCATCACTACTCAATTCAGAAACACGGAGAGAGTGGGGAGGCAGGAGTAAATTGCAGGCGTGATAACCCACATTCTGGCACAGTTCACAATCAGAGGTGACAGGTAAAGTTGTCCATTAGAAGAGACAAGGGAACTTATTACATTCTGTTGGTATTCCAGTGAGACAGATAGGGAGGGATATGCCACCTGGAGACAAGGAAAAATGTGTTCTTGAGAAAGCTGTGACAGAAATAAGTAAAAAAAAAAAAAATGCTCAAGTTAAAGAGGTTTTTGGGTTTATAGTGCTTGCGTCATTGATCGTATCAGTAGGTAGGAGCTGGTTTTCAGAAACGGTCACGGCGTCTTTGTTGTGCTGTACTTTTGTTTGGGATTGAGATTACTATCAGTATATTGGAGCTTTGTCATGGCACTGGTGAGTCTTACATTTTCTTTTGTGCACTTACCGTCTAAAAATGAAATTTCTTATGAACAGTTGTACAGTAGGCCTATGTCAAGAACGTAACGGATATCTAGCCTAAATTAGAGGAGTTTCAGTTCCAGACTTGCCCCCAGGTATTATTAGATGATGTATGTAAGGGCATTTGTTTCAGACTTTACAATTGATGAAGTTCTGGGTACATAAACTGTACAGGACAGATAAACAACAGCAACAACAACAAAATGTACCGAGTTCTCCAGGACGTTGTTGGGCATTGATCCAGGATCGCTACGGCGTGAGGTTGTTTAGCCTGTGTGCACGCAGCCAGCAGCTGCATATCTGCGTCAAAAGGCTTTGAGGCACGCCAGATATAAATGTACACTGGGGTCAGGTACTTGCATACTTGGAGACTCAAATCTGGCACGTGTTTCGCTTTCACCTCTGTATGTATGTGTATGTATGTATCAGATTTCTAAGAATTTTTGTGAACTGTCGCATGGGGTTTTGAGTTGATGTGTGGATTTACTCAGTTTTTGTTGGGGGGGGGGGGGGTTTTGCACATTTAAAACAAAACCATCCTGTATGCATCTTGGCTGTAGAATTACACTTACAGATGAAAAGATTTCAGTCGTCAAATGGCAGCTGTGACCTGTGCTGCCGCGGACATGTAGCTATGTACTTATTTAGATGTGATGTTATAATATAAATCTATTTTAAAAGTGGCATTCGTTTTCATGGCAGTAATCATGACAGAGTCACTCGATCAAATAAATCAGTTCACTGCTGAGGTTTTGAAATGTGAAATGGCCTCAGCATTGTGTCCATTCTCCTTGGGAGTATTACCAGATACCCTGTGGAGAAAATCATGCAGCTGAAATATAGCGGCAGAACATGCATAAATTGGTGCGAAATTGCTTTGTTTTATTCGAATTTAAACAATCATAATGTAGAACAAGTAACAGAACTGTTGTGACTTATGGCTGTTTCTGTTTGCAAATGAAAGAGCATGGTTTCAACGAAGGTGGAAATTGGTCTCATTGTTTTGGCTATAGGACTACATACTCGTTAGAAACTCGTTGGGACCACCATGGAACTCGGCGCACGGATAAACGGTGATGTGACCAATTCCTGAAGGGTATTGTCCAGAAATTCCAAGGTCTTGTGCGAACACGGTTTTTGGGGCTGTAATATAACAAAGCGCCATACAGCACAATGCCCAAAATATCCCAGCTTTGCTACTGGGCCAGCTGGTAACGTGTTTTCTAGTTGGCAGATTGGGACCCGCTGCTTATGGAAACGTCTAGTTGCGCTGTAACCTACCTTGTCTGAAAAGGGAGACAGGTGATGAACGCGTGTGGGACAAAGTAATGTGTAGTCGGATTTGAGAACGCAAATTTAATGCTTGGCTCTACAGCCTACTGACCTTTCAGTGACCTGAGCACTTTGGTCAGACTGAAGGTTTGCTGATAACACACGGTCTGAGGTCGCTGGCGGCGACTGAAGCAACTTAACTGAATATCAGGGATCCTAATACATTTAGGTGTTGTAGGGAACCTTTCGGGTTTTCATGAGATCATGGTGTGGACGGTGTTTTAGAGTCTGCAAAAGGACTCAAAGGGATCTTGATTTACTGATTTGGGAATAGAAGATCTCAGATGCGGGAAAAAGAAGAATGAGTATTATAATTATAGAGGGTACTTTATCATGCGTGTACGTGTGAGAGAGAGAGGGGAGAAAGATTCAAACAGACTGGACCTGCGTTGTTGGGGACCATTTAAGTGAATGTTAATTAATTATGAATGTAGAGAAGATGGCATTTTCTTAATATGTGGCTTCTCGGGTATTTCTTCGGGGACTTGAGATGGGGATTTTTCAGGAAGGAATAAGTGGCATGTGTGCAAATACAAGCTAGTTCGTTGGGTGCTGCCACACTGATCAATAGATTCATTCCTGTATAGGTGCCACGACCCAGAAAAGGTTGAGAACCCAGGTAGGGTTACTTAGCTTACATACAGCATCATCAGTGGTGACTGACCCTTCTAGCATGATGTGCATGACCGTGTGGGTCAGAGCTGGTAAGCGTTTGGATGAAATTAACACCCATTCTACGCACCAGGTTAAATACATGGGAAAGTTCACGTAGCCTGCCCTGCTCGGTGAAACGCACCATTATTTATTTCAAACTTAGTTTTTCTGTTTAAGTGTAAATGTGACTGTTATCTTGTTGGTGTGCTTTGTCCAAACTTTTTTAAAATATATCAAAAATTCCTCTAAGAATGCTTACCTTTCATTTTGCACCCGTTATGGAATATTTTTACAGATTGATTAGTATAGTAAAACTTAAAAACAATTGATATTACGAACTTTACTACTCATTTCTCCACCTGACACCATCCCCTACCAATTGTAGTGAAAATGTATGCCATATTCAAATTGGTCCACTGTAATGATACATCAACTTTTGTTACTACCCAATAAATTGTAGAGTTTTCAGCTGCAGACCCAGCATGCTCTTTACAACAGAACAATGCCATTCTGCAACAACAGCGCAGGATGTTTAGTTTGAGCTTTGTCATTTCAGAGGGCACTTTCCCCTTTGTTTGCTTGATCTCCTGTAGTCTGATGAAAGAGTCTGTCTGTTTGATAAAGTGCCAGGTTCCATGAGATATGGCCCATCATGTCGGGTTGACCCATAAATATAATAGTTATTTCCGCTGTTGCCCACGCCTTTCTCTGCGTCTGTTACATTGTTTGGTATTATGGTATTATTATGGAGCACACTGTCTGCACCCTGCTGGCCTACCAGAGCAAAACTATAATTGGCCAGATGGCTTGGCAGTGCTTTCCAGTTAATTATTTTTTTCTTTCACCAGCGAGACAAGTCAAGAGCTATTTGCACTTTCCAGGTTTGGTAGCGATGTGGCAAGCGACAGCCGCCCCCCCCCCCCCTTAAAAAAATTCAAAAAATTGACCTTTATGCTCTTAATTTTTGTTAGAGGTAATTATGTAATATCTTGCTTTTGGATATAACATTTTTTAAAAATATATGTATATAGTGCCAAGCATAGGAATTTGTATAGGCAGTGCATGCGTTAATGCGTGTCTAACATGTACGTGACCGAGATACATCATGGGATACATGCAGAGTGGTACATGCAGCTTGTGTTGTTTAATGTACTTGGTTGTGAACTTTCAGCTGAAGTGCTCACTCTTAAGAGCAAGGGACTCTTACGGGTTGCTAAATTGGGATTGCAGTTGGTTGGGTTGTGGGGGGGGGGGGGGGCTTAATAATAGTGCATATAGCAGCACCAGCTACATTTGGAGGAGTGGAGACAGTCTAGTGGTAATATCTGTAGCCGTTGTGGCAGTAGTGGTTTGGGAAGTGCACAGCTGAAGGTGTCTGCCGGGTCATTGTGTAACACACGTTCTATTCTTGATTGAAATTACCACTTAGCTCATAAATCTCATCTTGACACTTCCATGGGGTACAAACCTAAAGTGTTTTCAAGACGACAGACGTTATGAATCAGAGCCCCCCCCCCCCCCCCCCCCGGAGAAAGATGCTGGGGTAGTTGTCGTTTCTCTTTTCTGCAACGTGGGTAATTAAACTTCTTCTGCGTCAACTTTTACTTTACAAAACGGCACTTAGGCACTTAGCAGCAACAAATAAATCTAGTCTTGTAGTTAGGGCAAGAAATAAAAGTACTGACTGAACTGGCATGCTCAAACCAGCCCTGTTCACGTGGCAAGCCAGTTTTGTTTTTTTCGGTGGTGCTCTGTCACGGCCAGGGCAGTTTCTCCTGTATGGCATTTTTTTTTATATTCATATCCTACTTAGCTGTCTGCCATCCTGCCAGTTTGTCATTGCTGATAAATTTGTTGAAGGTCAGATCCCAGATAACAACCAACAAGCAGACAGAACACTGACAAAGGGAGGTGTTCTGCGGGGTGGAGGAGGAGGAAGAGGAAAGGAGACTCTTAGGTTCTGAATTTGTTCAAGAGCAGGAAAGGGACAAGTGACATTGCATATAGCATGTTCTAAATCTACATGGTTTGGCGCAGTGGCACCCACATTAGTAAAGATGCAGCTGAAGAGGAGTGCAGAATGAGTTTTTCTGGGGAAATATAAATACATTTATTTTTTATTTTTTTAACCTCTTCTTCCATTTTCTGAATGGCCATCAGACCTTACACCCCCCATCAACCTTTTATTGTGTGTTTCATATTATAAGTATTATTATATACACATTGGCAGCCATCTGATGTTTTTACATCTGGCATCTGAAGGGATTTTACGAGGTGAGGGGTAGCCTAGCCATGTCATGGTTCACCTTGATTTTCAACCATACCTGATTTGATCAGTGAGTGAGTCATTTTCAGTTCAGAAGTGTTGCTGACCAAAACAGTGTTTTTTGCCTTGACTGATTCATAATGCTCCTCAACTCATTTTTTTTCATAATGCTTGTAACCTTTTTTTTTTTTTTTTAAATGATTGTTGTGGCTACACTGTAGTGATGATAATGAATTGAACTATGGATTTCCATTGTGTGTAAGAGTGAATGGCTGTGATGGAATGGAAAAAAGCAAACTTTTAAAATACCATACTGCAAACATGAAACTGCATTTTCCTGTCACATTTTCTTTTTGTACAGTGTCAATTGATTTCATCCTGAAGCCTATGTTCTTTCACTGTTTCCTTTACCTGTTATACAGCAATTTGTCTTTTAGGCCTCATTGCCGAGAGGGGAATAATAGGTTAATCTGATCATTTTGGTTTTCTTTCAGACATTCACTTGATGGGTAGAGGCAAGCCAGATGCATCATACATCATTTTGTTTCTGTGCTAGCTAAGTTGGGTTAAAAAATATCTGAATCTTAATTTGAAATCTTTTGTATTTTACAGCTCAGTGGAGCCAAAGGTTCCCGAAGGAGCACACAGTAGCGACGAGGACAGCAGCGACGAAGAAACTTTCAGAAAGATGGACGCTGAGAAAGAGAGGATGCTGGCTCTGCTGAGGTCATTCTCCACCTCTGTGGACCCCAGCACCATCACCAGCACTCGTATAGAGAGCATGCCCAATAGCCGCATCCACAGCTCCAGCAACATTCACAGCTGCACTAACAGCATCAACAATATCCATAGCTGCCGGACCAGCACACACAATATCAACATGCCTCCACATTTGGCCAGGTCAGTTTAATATGACCATTGTAACTAGTGTTACTCTGAATACCCATTCATACACCTGTTGGTCAGAAGTTGACTCTTTCTGCATCGTGGGACATATGCAATCAGTAGAGTATTATGGTCATGTCTGACAGTGTGTTCCTGCAGATTTTTTAGATGTACTCGCAAATTGTGCCAATTGATCAGTGTTAATTCCCAACAAATTGACTAAACAGGAGGTGAAGAAAAGATGTTGCAGTTGTGAAGAAACAGAATCAGGATTTAAAAATGCCTGCGATGACTCACATATACGTGTGTTAAGCACAATGTAATATCGACAAAATGGGCAAGAGCATTTTGAAAATGCAACAATTAAGCAAAATCGTGCAATATGTACATAACATTCATTTTTTTGTGAGAAATAGATGAATACTGTCGTTTTCATTCATGAGAAATGATTATTTCTGTTGTCATGTATTCCAGCAACCTCCACCTTGGCAGCACCCTTAGCTGTGCCACCAGTGCCAACCTTACACCTTTGCCTGTCAAGAAGTTTCGGCCGCCTGACTCAGATGCAGGCACAGATCTTTTGAACATCTGCCGGATCTGTCAACTGCCCGGAGATGATGATGACATTTTGTTCTCTCCATGTCGTTGTTCAGGCAGCCTTAAATATGTACATGATAGTTGTCTTCTGGTGAGTACTTTATAAGATGAAGAATGACTTTCGAGTGCTTCATTAACGTTTACATCTGAGCTGAGAATTTTGATATATTGTGCATAGATGATAGCCTCAGAGAAGAATTAATATATGATCAAGTGGTAACCATTATTCAGGAAGAAAGGTCTGGAGAAACTCGAGGTTAAAAATATAAAAACTTTGATTACGATCATGTTTTACTCATTCAGGTCATCTGTATATAGTCTAACAGTGTCACATAATGTTATGTTATCTCTCAGCTTGCAGCATGCAGTGCTGGATGCTACATATTATCATACAAGCTTCCTGGATACAGTACGATACAGTAAGAATGCAAACATTTTATACACACTCCAAAACGATATTTGCCTTGTTAACTTTTCAGAAATGGATTGAAATCTCAACCAGGAAGACAAAGAAACCTCCCAAGTGTGAGCTTTGTCACTTTATGTACATACGCCACAAACGATTCAAGGTAAGTTAAGTAGAATTGCAAAATTACTGATCAAAGTCAAGATCAAAGAAATTTGTGAAAAATAGCCTTGGCACCTATAATACAGTTTACCTCCCACTGAAGCACAAGGTGAAACTGACTTATGATGGCTATAAATTGATTTTCAGAAATGTTCTATTTGCTGTACATATTAAAACCTTATTCTAATTATCAGGGAGGCTTGTTGGTGTAAAACTAGTGTTATCAGCCAAAAGCTTGATGATGTAATCATTCTTTCTGATTTCTTCATTGCATCACTATACCGGTTGTGAAAACATTAAATAAATCACTTGAAATCAAGAGATTTTGATATAAGTGCACCAGAGGCTTTAGACATTTTAAATTATTTCAAAGATATTGTTTGCCAATATTTCAAATTTATGACAAGAATTTTTTTGGGTCCTGTCCTTGTAGTTCCACAATTGGCGCATGCCGAGAGTTTCCAGCCGGGACAAATGTCTGCACACAATCTTCCTGCTCACTCTGGTGGTCATGATTACGTGCGCTGTGGCCACTGTTTTGTGCTTCTTGTCTGACAACGGGCAAATCTCTCAAACCAAATCGCAGCTGAGCATGGAGGAGGTGGTCACCCTTACTTGTGGTGTCTTGTTCTTTGTCTCCTTCTTCCTGGCGATGACTGTGGAGATCAAAGCTCGCCACACAGTCTATAGACTTTTCCTCAAGTTTATTATGCACAACACAGAATGGCAGATTGAACCCTATGACAAGGCAAAAGATCCAGACTGCCCAAGGCCCTATTTTTACAATGTCTGAGGCTGAGTACGATTTTGGAAGTTTTCCTTCATATTTTTTATCTTGGCTTTGCATTGCCTAACTGAAAATAATCATCCTTGGAAAAAAGATCTGTGCATGGCAGGACATGGACAGTTGGGCTGGAAAAACAGAATGTCAAAGATGATTTATTTCGTCTGTGTAAAGAATAGATAGATTTCAACTGAGGTCATCGTGATGAAAGAAATATATTCCTGTAACTATTGGTTGCAGAGGTGAAGCTTCTGAATTTCTGTGAAATGGGCGCCTACGTTCAACAGTTAAAAAGCATGGAGATCAAAGCAGGTTTCCTTACTTTATGAGAACTCTTTGATTCACTTGTACCCAGTCATGACTTCGTTGTTTTGGTACACCAGCCACAGTCCAGTTTCCAGGGACACATGAACATACAGTTGCTCTCTGTGTGACTGAATATTCTGCAAGCCAAAACTTTTTTTGGATTGGTGCACAAAATACCTTGAGTGTCATGAAAATCCACACCTTTCATGTGTGGTCAAGAAATTGTGGCAAAGTATTTGAAAAAAGAAACAACAAAACCAAATCAAACCAAATGGTACTAGAGATTGCTGTGTGCCCCAGTGGATGTCGACCAATGGTATGGAAGTAAGACATAAAAGGTCTTTCTTGACCTGTGTGACAGAACATAGCTCTTTATCACATCCCAGTTTTGCCACAATTCAAAGGAACATTCCCACAGAGTACCGGGTAGACCTGAAGAATGATTTAAGTGGATTTTTCTCTGTTATCTCTGTGTCACCACTGAATGCAAGGATATTGTGCTCCAAGAATCATAACTCACAATGTTTCAGTGTGAATTAAGTTCCTTGGGGACCCCAACAAATCTCAGAATGCCAGATCATGAGTATGAGACCTAAATAAGTGCAATCTGTTTCTTAAAGTGACATTTAGTAACAGTAACAGTTTCAAACACTTCAAGAAATAGAATGGATTTATTTTTACCTTATGAATGTTGATATGTAGATGATTGATTCTCTTAGAACTCAAGACAGATGATAAGTGAGAAAGTTTCATGAAAAAGAAGAGTGTCATAATGAGAATATGCTACCCTGGAGTTAATAGTGTGTCTGGATAACAAATTGTGTCAGCGAGTTAGCCATAAGTGGGCGTATGACGAGAGTGGGTTACAAAATTGTTGTGTACAGATAGGAAGGTATGATTTGTTGTTGGAATTAATATGCCAATTTACCACATCGCTATGAAAGATAAGTATGAATTGAGAGGAGTGTTTTGGAAGAAAAGAATGGCACCTTGTATTTTCTTAATTCTTCTACAGTACATTCTGTCTCATGTTAGAGATGGGTCAAGAGTGTCAGTGGCCCATACTAATTGATTAGTTCAGGTGTTTCTGGTAGATGAGGTTGGATTTAAACAGTGAAGTCACCATGTACCCATGTCATGACCATACTTACAGTTCATGAGCGGATCTTCAAAGACCTTAAGGTTCACTTGCCTGAGAGTGATGACCACTATAAAGGCATGATATGTTATTTTCCGTGACTGCACATTTTGTAATGTCTGTGAATAGTAATTGCCAAACCTGCATGGATCTTGAAAATCATTGCCCAAGTAGTGATCAGCCATAGTAAGTTGGGAAAGATTGAAAAGCAAAGGAAATGGCATGAAAGTATTTTGTAGAAAAAGCACAGCACATCTTTCTATGTCTTTGTCTATAGCTTCATTATCACTGTAAAATGACTTATTTTTGGGGATTTCGATTGCTGTGCATTATAATCATAATGCAATTGCTGTATAAACAATAATACAAATTTTGCTTGCAATAATTAGTTCACAAGTAGTTATGCAAACCCTGTTTAGTAATATCTGATTCATTTTTCTTAAACACCATGTGATGACAGATATCTCAGTTTTTTTTGTACAAATAACTTTTTATTGATTATGCTTGGAATTATTATGATCATAAATTTTCTTTGTCAAGGATTTCTATTGTTCAGTTTTGTGACTAACTGTATGAAAATTGAGCCATGCAATGTTTGGGAAAGTTTCATCATATTCTTCGAACAAACACACATTGGCCTAAAGCTCAGGGTGTACATAAACATGAACCTGTTGTGGAATTTTGTTTAAATGTTGTCTTGCTGAAGCACTTCATAAACTCTTTATATCATGCATCCATCTGTCAGTGTTTGCAAGGTAATGAAAGGTATTTGTCTGAATGTGTGGACTGTTTCTATGAACAACATTTTTTTGTCATCCTGTGACAGTATGGTCAGGTAGGAAGCACACATATTTCTGTCTAACATTTGGCTGAATGTGTAATTCCTGTAAATGATCAAGCTGGTTGAACGTTATTTGTGGCTTTTAGTTTCTCTGGATTCTGTATAACTGTTGGTTGTAGACTGGACTGTTTCAAAGGAATATACCATGATTACTTTGTGTTTATTCTTTTTATTTGGTCAATAATATCACAGAGAGGGGTCCCCATGCCATAAATATAATGCAGAGAGAAAGACTTAGTCATTGAGAACAGATGTAAGAGCAGAGCAAAAGAGTTCAGGTTTGTGTAAAATCTGCACAGAAGCAGGAGACTCATACCAGTAGGTCATACTTTGGTACAGCTTAATTAATGTTCAGCTGGTGATGTTGGAAATATGGGAAATTTATAAATACCATTGCTTGCTCTCTAGGTAGGCATGTTTCAGCCTTTTTTTATAGGCTGCGTCTTACAGGGGAGAATGCAAGACATGCTGGTTTCTATTATTGAATAGATGGTTATGGAGTATATTATTAGTTGTCAGCGTGAAGTATGAGAAAGTGTTCATGAAGTGTGGAGTGAGATGGGCTATGGATGATATAAGCAATAATTTCAGCGTGGGACAGGATAATTTTGCAGTTTGCGCCTTGGAGGGTGGGCAGTGTTGATTAGGGGTATAGCATTACTCATCGCCCCATATTGATTTTCTGTTCATATTGATTTTCTGTGCTGTAATGGATAATGCACAGTGAAGCCTTTCACAGGTCTCATTAGTTCATCAGTTCATCCAATTCAGAATCAGTGCAGTGACCATGCACAATAGCTTTTTTTTTTTGGTACTTGCGTGAAAACGAAATTGCATTAGAAATATCTAACTTTTTATCTGATGTAAAACTGGAAGATGCCACTTGCAATGCCATCGCCGTGAGAATGTTGCACTTGCTTCTTAGTATTTTTTAGTTTTGCCCAGGGATAATTTGTCTGCCCTTTGTTTTTTTTCAGACATATTGTGTGTGTGTGTGAGCTTTGCCCTGTCAAGTTTTTAAAATATTTTTTTAACAAAATCCTTTGCAGGAAAAGTAGGATCAGTATTGCAGTGAAAGAAACTTGGTTGGGAGAATCCACATAGATTAACAGATTTTATTATCTATATCATTGCCTTCCATATGGGGACCATTAATCCTGTTTAGTGCTGAGGGATAAAATCACTAACTACGGGAAAAATTAGGGATATCCATTTCTTTAAGCTTTTTATTCTTTCTCTTATCCATTGGACTCTTTCATTACTCTTTTCACCATTTTCCACATAGTCAGCCTGCATAAGACCGTCCTCATCATCTCAATAACAGTGCAAATTCAACAAAGGCCAACTGCCTGTGTTGTGAATAATTTTAAAACTTTTTAAAACATGTTGTCATCTTTGTACAGCATGTGAATATGATGGTTGCAAGGAAAAATGAAATAAATAATTATAATCTCAGGGATGATAAAAAAAAATAAAAATTTGCTGTACTGTCTGCTTGCAAAGGCAAAATGACTTACTGAAAAAACAAATTAAGAAAGAATTAAAAAGAAGAGATATGAACTTATTTGTATTCGAATGGCCATATGATTTCATTCTTTTCAAATTGTTTATTTAAGAATTTTGATTCTGAGCACTTTCTGAAGAGAGGTGTTGGTACACTTCACAAAGGCTTACAATTGGCACTTAAGACTTCACAGTTAGGTGTGTCTGAGCTGGATGATGAGATCTTGCATTTATTGCCAGGTGTACAGAGGTTGTTTTTTTTGTGTGAGTTTAAAATCTGAAGACAATTGTCCTTTGTCACAGTTACCCATGACCTGACCAGAGATTAACCATGCTTTCTTATCTCCTGCACTGAGTTTGCAGTTGAGGGGTCACTCTGATAAACTCGATTGCGTCATTCAATAAAAAGCACTAATGCTTAAAGGGACATGATATTGTTATCAGTGCTTTGCCATGTGACCCCTAAACTTATGTGCCCTTTCTTCTCTTTATAAGTACATTACCTATGGTACAAACGTATCAGATGCTATGGGAAGTATCCCTTTGCCATAGATGAGATGAAGATAGTGTTTGCAAGGGTGCAAAAAAGTGATATGAAACCTAGGATAAAGTATGCAAGGGGAGGTGCAGAGGATGGGAGAGATTCTGTTTTCTCTGAGCACTTCTTCACCCAGGGGACACACAGATAGATCTACCCCCACCTTTTCATTCTGTTTTCATTTCTCTGCTTTCTTCATTCATTTTTACCTTTTAGTTTCTTCCAGCATGCCATCCAGATATAACCCCATATAACGTTACATACCCTCCAGGCAGGTAACTTTCTCAAATCATGTCTGGATGTCTTAATACAGCAAATTAATGGCACATACCTTCTCATACTACATAGCGGCATCAGAGATGAACCGTTGAAGTGACATTGGTCTGGGGAGAGTCATTATTGATAAGAGAACTGAAGTAGTGTATCTGATAAGTGTGGCCTGATAACAATTTTTTATGTTGTAAGGGCATTTGTGGATTTACGCCCAATCAGACTTGCTACTATTATGACCTCTTTCTTGTATGTTTCATGCAATAATGTACTTGATATTGCATATGTTCTTATCCTCTATAATTTGAGAAAGATTCCATACTGGTGAATTAATTACTAGCCACAGAAAGATTAGTTGTTATAGCGGGACAGTGATGGCTCATTACCTGTATCTGTGATGGGTCTGATGAGGGCCATGAAGTAACTAGCTGCTTGTCCACCAAAACTAAGCCTTTTTATAGGCACATTCTGTGATACTGATAGGCTGATGAGTCGAATTTCTTTTGCGAGACTCAGGAAGGACTTCATGTGTCGAGAGGTTGTACATCAAAAAATGCTTGATTTCTCAGCTTATCTATTTTATTTTAACTTGTTTTTGTTCCCGTAAATGATATTTAATTCGACCCAATTTGCTCAAGTTTTTATTTTTTAGTGCTTTGTTTTCCAACCCATAGATTTATATCAGCAGTTTAAAATTGTAAGCTATAAGTAATAAGTATGATGTCTTGCGTGTCACCACTGGAGTCTCAACCAGGACTTCCTCTAAATTATTTTTAGGGATGTTGTGTGTTTCAGAAATAGAACTCTTTGAAAAGCGTGAACACTGACTGGGCTGTTGATAGTGATCTTTGATGTTAGGGCCTATTTGCGTGTATTATTGTAAAAATCCCTAATAATTCATCTCCTTAGAACAATTGTTTTATCCTGGGGAATAAGAACTCACTTTTGAAATATATTTCATGTTGATCTTTCTGTCTGTGAGCATTTTGTTGCAGCACATGTGTTTTCAGGAATTTCATAGAGTTTACACATGAAGTTTAGGCATAATACTAATAGTATTTATGGTTAACCTAGGATGATTACATTTATAATTATTTTTGGTTTGTTATTTCAGCTTTTTCAGGTAGACTGTCCTACAAAATGGCATGTTTGATAAGGCACTACTTTGTGTCATACATATTTAGGGAAACATGTGCAATATGCTTCAATATGGCAGAGTTTCAGTTGTAAATCTATTCAACAGAATTGAATTAGTTGAGCAGTGTGAGAATGTATGAATCTTAAATCGTACAAAAAATGTTTATTTGAATGACCGATTAGCATCAGTGCATTTGAGGTGAACAGAAATATTTGATTTGTAATTTGAACTTTTTTAAAAATCAAACACACCCCCCACCCCCATTATCAGTTTTCCAGTAATAATATCATATATGTGTATACCTCCTGTGCCAGGACCCTGTGGGAACATTTTTGAAGAGATATTTAGTAAAAATAACCCAGATTGTTATCGTCTAAAATGCTGACATGTGTGACTGTAAATGTAGACAGACGGAGGACTCTGAAGTGATTGAAAGTGTGTGTGAAATGTGATTGAAGAAAAACTTCAAGTTCTGTCATGGCAGAGGTGGAAAGTTTTAATTAATTTTTATTTGATTTGCTTTTCTGCTAAACCAGCCAGCTTTGGGAGAACCATTAGCTGCAATCATAATTTCACGATGTTGGTTGTCACTCATGTTTCATATCCCCTTTGTGAATAGTGAAAATATTGACAGAGACAGCAAATAAATGCCATACCCACTAGTCTTTCCTATCATGAAATCTCATGTGTGTATTGGAATGTTTATGTATTAAGCTGAAGTTCTTCATAAAATATATATTACATGAGTTTGATGATGAAAGGTGTAAGCTTGTTGTAAGTGTGTAACTGCAAGATAGAGTAAAAAAAATAAAAAAATTTTAAACTGGTATGGAAATTCTGTCCATGTCTGCTCCGTAAATATCTGGTGCACTGAACCTGTCATAAGCAGATAGTGATATCTAGCGAAAGATTGTAAATTCTTGAAGGCTGTGAAATGTTTCAAACAAGTGTACATGTGTCTGCATGATTAAGAGTGATAAACTAGAAAAGACTGAGCATATGTCATGCGTGAAGGGGGGGGGGGGGGGGGGGAGGATTTGTGTTTTGAGGGAAGCTTCACCCTCAGACTGCTAATACACATATGCAAGAATATTGGAGAGGAGAGGGGCCATATTGCTCCGTGGAAAAACAGCAAACTTTAATATAGTCTCAAGACATTTTCACCTGTAGATGTATTGAAAAAAAAAAATGCGAAAAAGTACTGTTGTAACATTACCATGCATTATACATAATGGTAGTGCCACATGTGTTGGCATTTGTTTGAGTTTTTCACCGTTTTCGTGAAGTGAAATACATCATCCATATCAGATGTAAATACCCATCATCATGACATGATTGTTCCTGTTTCCCCCATACAGTGTCCTGTTAATCTTAAGCGAATAATATCCTGGCTTGATGGAGATGTCAGGTGAACATTTTCTTTCTTTCCCTTTTTAAAAAAAAAAACTATTCCCAGCTATCTGTGATGTCAGGGTGGGAGGAGAATGGGGTGGAAGTTTAGAGAGAAAACCACTGTTGACCAAAACTTTCACTGCCATGAACTTAGTACTTATTTTTATTTCATTTTGTCATCAAAACATAAGGAACATCTTTGGGGGGGGGGGGGGGGGGGGGGGGTCCATTATCTTGAATTTGTTTGAAGTCACTGTAAATGTTCATTCCCTAGAGCTTAAACACATTATGCAAGTATAACATGATAGAAAATCTAGTTCTACTTGGCAGGAGAGTTAACTTTTTATGTCCATACAGTTATGCCATTTCTTTAGATATCATCCATCGGTGGGAGGTTTTCCATCATTCATATCATTCATTCCCCCTGACCACCACTACCACCAAATTTTTATACACTTACAGCATATCATTGCCATCTGACAACAGTATAACTACATTTTAGGGCAACTCCTATGAAATTATCCAGAGGGATATGTGACCAGGAGTAGAAAATGCACTACTAGTGCTACTGTACTTAAATTTTTTTTACATTTTATTTTGTTAAACCAACATTTCAGTATCAGTTTGTTGATCAAAATATTCTCTCTCCCCCGGGGGAAAAAACCGGAAGTGTCAAAAATAGACTATTCTTGTGTCTGATTTGTTGTTCTCAGCTTGCAAGGAATTAGACTCAACTATAATGATAAACTTCAGAACTTCATTTTTTATTCTTGTCATCCTCATATATTCATTTTTAGTCATAGTTCAAACAAATGGTACTTCCCATGTTGAACTTGTGACAAGTGTATCTCAAATCTGACTGGTTACTATGAAAATTGTTGTGGTGCAAATTATCATTGGTCCAGAACTTGAAGTTTTTCTTTGGTTATGTAGGATAACTGACAGGAATGAGATGAAAGAATGGAGAGAAAAGATGTTGTATAATGCAGTAAACCTGCATTTTGTTTGTCCATTTTTGTTTTATTTTGGGGCATAGTAGTGCGATTAATAAATAACAATTTTCACCGGTTTCTTGTGAGAGTCATGTATGTGCGCATGTTACACTGAATGTATTTGTATAGGACAGCAATGAAGGAGATGCAGAGTGAGCAGTAGCATGAGTGAGGAACTAGGAAATGACCATATTTTGTGTGATTTGTTTCTGGAAGGTGTTAGGAAGAAGTCATTTGTATGTATGTTTGGTTTTGTGTCATCTGAATGGTGCAGTTTGTTAGATATGTCAGCATATGATTGACATAAACGGTTTCATGGGGTTAGCCAACATGCAGCATTTTGTTTCCCTAGGATTTTGAACTCAACTGTTTCCCAAAATGTGGATCTACTCTAGCGTGTTATGTCTGTTCATGTTTAGAAACAGGTGACATTCATCATTATGCTTGTACTTGTTTGGATTAGAGGTAGATCCACTTTTGGCTGTGCTCTTATGCATTGTACACATTTATTGTCGTAATATTGTCATGATAATTCAGATTCTGATTATTGCGACATTTGTCCCAGTCCCCCTTTGCATGGGTCTGCACCAGATGGTGTCCAGTGCAGAGAGGAATGATATCACGGATGCATTCAAGTTCACCAAGCATTATGTTCACATAAACAATGGCACCAAGTCATGAATCCACACAAAATTTCCCATAAATTATTTACATTCTCATACAGTGATAGAAAATATGTATTTTCAGCTGACCTCTTTAGCAAATACAGGTGTGAGAACATTACAGAAAAATTGTATGCATGAGAAGGAGAGAAAGAATATATACAGTGTAAAAAGTGTATTCTGTGGAAAATGGGAAGAGATGGAATGAATAAGAAAACCAGGATTTGTCATTGAGTGAGTTTGGAAGTTGTCAAATGGATTGTGCTCCCAATACACCACATTGCCACATATACAGCTCAGTATTGTTTTCTATTACAAGTACTAAAATGCATTCTGTCTTCTGCCAACCAAAGCAATGTTCAACCAAGCTTGATGCAGCATTTGTTTTACTTCTGAATTTTATCTTTGGTGCCTGCTGTGTCTTTGGTCACTTTCATGCTCATTGGTCAGATTTTTGCCTCTCTCCCCTCCCCTCACATAACATCATCAATTAATTATGGATAGATTTGGGTAGATTGAGGATATGGTATACTGGTTGAAATTATATAAAAAGTTGGGTCAGTGTGGAGTTAAATTGATTATGAGTTCAACTGGGCTCATCAGATAGGGATAGAGTGTAGCTGTGAGTAACTTCTGAGAAATTGTTAAAAGACTTACAGTGCTAATGACTCCCTGACAAAAACAGAATGGCTGGAGCCTTATTTAGCACAGAATGGTGTGAAAATGAGAGCACTGAGTTCTCTGAAAAGTACAAGCAAAACTTTTTGGCTGGCCAGGCAGATCCATCCCACCAATGGACATGACACCTACCTCAACCAAAAGTGGACGCTGTGTACTCACTTCAGTGCAGAATTTGCTTTCTTTATATGAAAAATAATGTCAAAAAACAAAACAAAAAAACATAAGATTCTCACTTTTACACCATTCTGTTCTACTAAGTAGTATTGTAGGGATCCCTCCATCAAATATCATTTCTTAAAACAGTTACAGTATGGAGTTATACTCATAGAAATGACACTCAGTCTGTCACCCTGATTGTTGGTGTGTGGTTATTTCTGTGAGTGTTGCACTGTTAAGAAATTACCAGCAGAGGCATTGTAGCTGTCAACGTGTAACCACCCAGAAATGAATATGGTGATATGAAAACAAGTTAGTACCAGGATTGTGACAACAAACCTCTTTGCACATTTAACATAGCTTATTAAACTCCAACTTCCATTGTCTGACAGATCTTGTACCTGCTGAAAGGGCCTGCGTAAAAACTTACCCCTAAGTTTAGGATCCAGAGTAATCTTGTTTGTGGCGTGTATTTGCTCACAACTAAAATCAGTTATTTTAATTTAAGCTTTTCTCGTTGAGATCCAGATGAAAACAAAATTACATATGTATTTTGTTGGACCTGGATTCAGGAGAAATATATATATAATGGCGCAGTCATTTACCAATTCAAAAGCTGTGAATTATTAATTACTACATAGACTGAAGCATGTTTTGGAATGAACATTCATGCTTACTGGGTAGGAATGCTATTGTATTGTATCAATACACATTACTTATTTTTTAGAAAAATACAAATGTAATTTTATTAGTCTCAGTTTTATGTATTAGTATCAGTACTGGAGATTAAGGATCAGTCTAGCTCCGAACAAAAAATATTAGTGAGAATGTGAGCATGTATGACCTACAGAACACAAGTGAGCTATCTCCTCATTCCTACCATGTATTTTTTTTCCCCAAGAAATAACTGAGGCTTCAGTATTTTCCTGAAGAATAAGAATACTTGACAAAGTTTATTTATCTGTATTGGCAAAATGTGTATGACAAAATTTATGTAAAGCTCATTTTTCCTCACATTGTTTTATCGGGGGATATGCGTTTTTTGTGTTTTTTTTTTTTACATTATTGTTTATGGCAACTTATTGTGTTCCATTATGGCTTATCATATAGTCAACACTGTTCTGATAAAAAGCTGTAACCACATTTTTATTAAATGTTGACTGGTGTATATAAACAATATAATGTTAGTGCATGTCAAGTACAAAATGCATTGTCATACATAATTATGTACAGTCTTTATTATATATGCATTTTTGTATGTAACTTTAATATCACAGCATTGTATAGCTAATTTTGTTTCCTTAATTACCTTTTCTGTATATAAAAAAAATATTCAACTCCCAAATGTTTCCTTTTTTCTGTCTGTGTGTGTGCTTGGTGTTTTTTTATTCATGGTGGTATTTTAAGCTTTACATGGACTAAAAATGTACATTTTGAATGTATTTCTTCCTATGCATACTCTGCCTACAGAAAGAAGTATGATTATCTTTGTAAAATTCTTGTGGTTTATTGTAAATTTCATAATGAAAACATTACTCAAAATAATTGCAACAAATTGTTGGTATTAAATTTGTTTTATCAGTCCAAATAACCATTTTAGTTTTGTTTTTTATTCTTATTTGCATTTTGTGTGGTATTCTTATGTCCTACTTTCCTTCACATTATCCTCTCCTGAAATAATTGCTCTTTCATTTCTATATTCTGCTGGGAGACAAAAGCAAAGGCAAATGATTTGTCTTTATTGAGAGACAGGTGAAAACATGAAACCTATGAGGTGGATAAAGACAGAAAATAGGAGGAAGGAGGTCAATTTCGTGAAGAAAAGATTGTTAGAAGAAAAAGCATGAATGAAGGTTTTCTCGCAGTGTCCACACCAGTGCATTTCATCTGAAATTTTCATCCACAAATTTTGTGGGTAAAGCTGTTGTTCACTTGACTCCAAACTGTTATCTAAATTGACACTGGTGTAACTAATAGTAATACTGCTCATGATACAAGTATATTTCAGTGAATTACCTTTCACCTTACATTGCGTCAGCTGCCCTATATAACTGAATAGATTTTATAGATGCTGCATATCAACCCACACTTATGGGAAGGCATGAAATTATCATTTAAAAATGAAAAATAAACTTTCTTCCAATTAATTTATGGCAGACTTTTTTGAAATCTCACAATTCATACACAGTCACTGCATCATCCTTTAGTTCGAGTTTTCCTACTTAAAATAGTTATCATATCTCGAATCCTGTCAACAGACAAATGAAGTATTTTCCACATTTTAATGGAAACTCTTGCCCTGAAATTATGCTAATGATTTGCTTTCCCCCCCCCAAAAAAAATTCCAGAAATTCTTTTTATTTGGCAAAGTAAACCTTGGTCTGTGTAACTGCTTTTTCAATTACATGTACATACTGGTCTGAAAACCTGCTGAATCCACACAACAATACAAAGAACACATTTGAAAAACTGGCTTGATGAAAGAAAACTCAAGATTTAATCTTTTTTTTTCTTTAATTACTGAAGAAGATTGACAAATGTTTTATATTCTTTGCAATAACAAATCAATAAATATAATAATTAATATGGACAAGGCACATTTTTTGGGGTACAAAGTACAATCAAGACATCAACAAACTGTTTACAAAGTCTGTACTACTCCCAAAACTTTGTGTGTGTTTGAGTGTGTTTCACTCTGCGATACACATAGACGTTCTCAAAATAAACTGCACTTATTTTGGTTATTCTCATACATACCAATGCGAGACAAATACAAACAACATGTTGATAGTTACATATGTAGCACAAAAGGAATGGGAAATGATAAACAGAGAAATGAACTAAAAGCATTCTGAGATCTTGCTTTTTCTTTACAGGGACCTACATTATGATGAAAAGTGTCTGTATAAATGCAGAAAAATACATCCACTAATGCAATAAATAAATTTCTTCACATTGAAATGGGCAGCCTTTCCACAGTTCTTCGTTAAAAATTCTTATTCATCATGAATATGTTATAGCTCAGTGAAGTGCAAATCACAAGTCAACAACTGCTTCATTCAGTTTTATCTACTCCACCCCATCCCAAAAATACTCTATATTGTTTAAAAATCTGCCACCAAAGAGACATCACTGAATTATGACTGAAGAAAATGGGCAACTATCTGAAACATGCATTAATAACACTAAAACTAAAAATAAATGCACAATTTTTAATATCAGCATAAGTTCATTGCCCCAGAACCAGAAATACATGTACACAGTTATAAGAGCATCCTCACTAATTTACATATTTCGACAATAGTAAATCACAAATTTCCTTTCTGATATTCATTAGTATTTGTGACAACTTAAACTATAATGCTTCTGTGACACTAGTTTGCTAAAGTTCAAATCTGTGTTCTCCACCTCTATATGTCAAAAAAAAACCTATTGCCTTGAAGTTAGAACTGTATCAGTATGGTTGACAATACTACTATTGTGACCACTTGTGTTGCTAGAGTTCAAAATTGTGCCCTCCACCTTAATGTCAAAAAATTCTATGACCCTTGATTGCATCACTGAAGTTCTGTATATGCAATTTCCAGTATGAGAAAAGTACACATACCAGATCACAGAGCTTATTCAAAATAATGCAAAATGCAACCACATACCATATCCCTCTTATACTGATAATACAAATTTTAAGAGTCCATCTTTTTGCTCAGCCACTTTATGCAGAAGACACATTGGATGCTGGTGGTGTATTAAAGCACTTCCTTCTTGGTATTGACCTTATGCCCAACTGAACTTTGACTGAATTCAGTCCTGGAGTAGATTGGCATTTCACTTCATTCGTGACCAAATGAAAATCAGTTTCCATTGTAAAGCAACAAGACTGCACAATACATGCACTGCTTTCTTGTAGTAAAAGCCGTGTGAACAGGTCCCTCTTATGGAAATGGTGGCATCTCAGTATCATTGGCATAGGTGATGCAGCCATGGAATGGGCCGGTGTTTTGCAAAAATATCCTCATTAACTATTGCATTTACTCAACTAAAATTATTACTGAAACTTTGGAGGACATCCAAGTTTTCATCCAGAGGGATATGAATACAGTGTATATGATTTGCAAAATAAATTAAAAATACATGTAGAATCTTATTTAATTCAATGGAGATCCACTAAACTGATCTCACTGTCCATTAAGTAGCAGATTCTCTGCTTAAGCAACAACTTTGTAGTGTTACTGAAGCAGTTTCTACCTTTAGTGATATACAACACAAGCATGTAAGGCAAGTCTGAGGGTAAAGCTAAATAAGGAGCATTTCTTGCTAGCAAGTTCATTCTCTATTTCTAACTCAGGCATGGGCAACCTTTCAAACAGCAAGGGCCAGACCTAAAAACTATTATTTACAAGGAAGCAGAGGTCTGTTACCCCCACATTATATTAAAGCCCCCAATAAATCACGTTATTTCATTGGATGTTGATTCCCAAAGGAAATATATTTCATTTGATTTGGGAAGGGGAAGGTAAGTGTGTGTTATACTTATTTTCTTACAGTTCAGTCACCAGCGACCAGTGTGTAAAGAAATTTTTAATCAACCTCGGGGACCGGCCAACTCTTGGCGGGTGGGATCTGGCCCGCGCCCCGGACCTTGGTTTGCTCATGTATATTCTGGCTATAAACTTTTGTTTTTTGTTTTTGACTAAACACTACACCTTATCTGTATTTTGAACTACAATACAGTTCTATCATCCCACAAACATTCTTCCAGTCAAAAGATATTACACATGTAATGACACTGGAAAAGGATGTGGTTTATGAAAGGCAGATACCAGCACCCTTAAGCGATGTAAAATATATGTAAACAAGAAATCTCCTTCACTCAGTCAGCTGTCATAACTTGCATTTCATTTGCAATCGCTGAACTTACGATGTACTTTTGACACACAATGAAGTGATCATCATGATCTCAAGTTGGACCATTTAGTTACAAACCTGCACTCATTTGCCAGACTCCACAGAGTTTTTCTCTTCACACATTCAGTGGCTGAAACATGCAGACGAGTATGTTCTCTTTGAAACATTAACCCCATGAACATTGTTTTTGAAATTTTAAATTTACTTCACAGAATTGGTAAATTCAATATATTTATAGTCCTTTGTATACATGGAATTACTAGGCAGTCCAGGATTGGACATAACAGTGCAGAGGCCGGAAGAAAGGAAATGTGGGAGAAAGTAATGGTATATCTAAATATAATAGTAATATAATAACAATACGGATATAGGTTTTGCATCTTGAGGAGGAAAAAGGAAAACATGATCTTTGTCCACTGGCAAACATTAGGGAAACAGCATGTTAGCATTTACCTCTCTGACACCTTTATTCTTGCTAAACTGCTTTTCCTGAGCATTCCTTTCATATATTATAAGGAAAATGTTAATAAATTTAATGAAGATCATTCAGCTGTTTTTTACCAGTTTCATCTTTAGGACAAACAAATTTCTGTTTCTGATCAAGTGACATAAGAATTGAAAATGAATTTGTCTTCTAACTCACAGTATGAGTTCAAAGCTAATTACAGACGATTTCACAATGAAATGCAGGATGTACAAGTACAAATGCTGCAATGGCATGACATGCTGAGATACTGATAAACACTCAAAGTGCCAACTAACGGTACACGGTTACTACGAAAGAAATAGACAGTTTCAAAATGTATTATGTCAAAAACCATTTAGGATAATTGACACACACCATGCACAGTAATAGAAAACAGAGAAAACTATTGTAGTTTTAGCCATGATACATTATAATTATTAAGCAACATTGTGCATTTGGCAACATGCCCACAAAGCAGTCGATTGCACTGTTTGTTTGACTGCCAGTGGGCAATCATCCGGAGTGAATGAGTAAGGCAAGGTGTCTGAAATGCTGTGCACACATCAAACATCAGCACACTGCTATAATAAACTTCAATAGTTTCTCTACAACACCGTGCATTGTAAGAGTTAATATCTTCTACAGTTCTGGTTTAACACATTTGAAACTGCCCAATTATTTTGCAGGTAACCCCATATATTCTATGAAGCTCATGCATGTTCACATATTTTCTCATTTCTTACAAGATCTCTTTCCAAAGACTGATAAATTAATCCTAGACAGTTGATTTCTGTTCAGTTTCATAAGTACTGTTAATGACATACATGTGCATGTACTAATACTCCTGAGTCACGAAGTTGTTTGATCACAATGAAGAGTTTTTAACGTCATCTATCTGATCAGGGAGAGTCAACAATCACAGAAACTTACAATTTCAATATATAAAAAGAAAAGTTTTTACAGCTGCGGAGACAGGTATATCATTCGGTGAAGATTAATTTCAACTATTTCCCGCCACTGCCCACTGTTGAAGTAGTGAGTAATGAAAGCAGAGAAATACAACTGAACTAGATTAATTTCATTTTTCAACATGGTTGAGAAATTACATATAATTATGGTTTGTACAGTATCAGCACTAATTTTCACATACAAAGACATTTCAGTCGCTCTTTCACCTGGCAAATATAAATAATATCATTATTGATATTAAGTGATATACCAACTGAGGAAGTGAAACAATATATTTACAGCCAGGTATTCTCCAAACATACATATTGCAAACAATTTGATAAGACAGTTTTTTGAAAATATTTCCTTTTAATCACAAACATTATTTTAAAAAACAAAAAAGTAACAAAAAAAAACCTCAACATATTATGTATTTCACATTACACAAAGAATAAATATGCAACGAAAGTTTCAACAGGATGGAAGCTATTCCAGAAAAAATGCTGACACAACTCACCTCTCCGTTCATACCTTAAAAAAAATTTCATTGTGTAAAATACATGCATGTCAATCTGATTATTCATTGTTTCACTTGCTGCATCATTCTTTGAAAACACCAGTTACATTTGGATGCATACATGTTCTTTGTCTTGATCAAACCCATTACTAATAAATACCAGAATGAAAAGTACTGCAGAGCGCTGGTGCTGAAGAACTAAAGACCAAGGCAGGAATGCATATGAAAAAAATTACACCAATTCTTATGTTTCAAGACAAGAGGAAATTAAAAAATGCTCACTAAGGACTGCACATTGAAACCAGTTTACACTTAATTCCCAAAATACAGAAAACTCTGTCTCCAGTCCCATATATGTGACAACCATAACTCAATGGCACTCCACTTTCTTAACTTACAAACTCACTTTAATATCATGATGTGAGCATGGTATACGAGACAAATCTTTTTTCAACGGAATTTTTAGAATATCATAAAAATAAAACCTCAACATGACATAACCCCTGAATTCAATATCACAAGTAAACCTCTCATAAAGTGTCAAACTGATGTTAATTGTACCTGGGATTCTTTACACATCTAACAGCTGAAAAAAGATTTAACTTTCACACTGGCATAAATAAAATCATCATTTATTTAGATTAACGTTAGGTTGCTACTGGTTGATACAACAAAACTCTTTGATAGGCTATGAATATTCTGTTTATGACATGTCTCTCAAGCTGCTGTATATTTGAAGCCAGTCTGATTAGGCTGTGTTGTAAAATCTCAGGGTTTATTGCCCAATCCGGCATAGTCTATAACAGTTTACAAAAATATAGAAAATATAATTATTTGGACGTCTGCCAATAGCTTTGGTAATTGAATCTTTCATATTGAATATATAGTCCTGGGATAATTTGAAAGGTTAAAAATTCAGTAAATGTGAAAGAATGCTGGTCTTTTCATTCAGTTTTTGGTGCATATATTTTCAATGACAACATCGTATATCACATCATTCATAAATTTTAAGTATGTTTAGCTTGACTTCCGGTGACGGCTTTGAAGTCAAAGCCGGCAGATACACTGGCTCTGCACATTTGGAAGTATATCTAGGTGCAGAGGGATTTTGTGTTATCGTTTCCATAGGAGGATTCCGGTAAGTGGATCTTAGTTATATGTGGAATTTTCTCTAAAGCGCTCGACTGCTCTTTTTGCCTATTCTGCGCTTCTGTTTGTCGTGCTCAGCTCACTTATCAAATTTTAGCTGTGCAAGATGGCGGATTCTAACACGGCGAGCGGGGCTAGTGCGGATATAACTGGGCGCGGGGTGTGCTTTATCTTGCACTCAACTATTGCCCCTCCAGATGGTAGTTTAATTAAGGGACTAGACTTGTGTAGAGCCTGTGAGGCTACGACAGGTCCTCAAGGTATTGAGGGAGCTCAGAAGATTGGGGGTTTATGGAGGATTTATGTAAAAGGGGCGGGGGCAAGACAAAAATTGCTTACTCAAGGGATTATCTTCATGGGCCAATCGGTGTCACTATTGGCAAGAAATCCCTTTGCTTTCTCGGATACAGGACGAAGCACTACGAAGATTATTATCGGAGGTATACCTCTGTCAGTAAGTAACGAGGAGATAGAGAAGGCGTTAACTGTCAAAGGGGTAGTGCTAAGGTCAGCAATAAAAGAGGAACACTATAGAGACGAGAACGGAGGGTGGACTGGGTATAAAACAGGCAGGCGCTTTATGTACACAGACATCCCTGCAATCAATTTAGAAGTTTCCATCCCTATAGGTATATGGAGAGGGACGGTTTATTACAGGGAACAGATCCGACCATTACGACACCCAAAGAACAGTGACACTAACAGGACACCAGTTGACGATGACAACGACAAAGGGGAAAACATATCAGTGACACACAATGACATTCCAAACACAGAGCACGACTCAGACAAGCACACAACAAACACAAGTATTCGCTCACCTACTTATGCAGATACAACTAGCCAGGGAACACACAACAGTAGACCAAAAACAAAAGACAGAACAGGTGAACGAGGAACAGGTAAACAAACAAACATAAAACAAATGATGTTAAACCGCTCACGGAGTATGTCGTGTCGAGGACAACAACGCTCACACAGCCTACAGAACAAAAGAGCCGGCGACACAATTGATTCACCAAATGAAAAAGTGAGGAGACAGGAGGAGGAGGAAACAGAAGGCTGCGAGCACAGCCAGCAGGGAAAGGAAACCTAATTTGAACCCCCGTCGTGTGTGACAACCGGGAAACGACAAGGACCGATAAAGGACTACGCTTTCAGAAAAACCCCCATGCTGGTATTGTCTCTGAACTGCAGAGGCTTAAATAAAAAAATTAAACGTGTATTTATTTTTAAAAAATGCAGAAAGTACGATATCGCATGTTTACAAGAAACGCATGTTACAGATGAACAGGGAGAAGAGTGGAAGAAAGAATGGGGAGGAGAGATGTTCTATTCCGCTGGTACAAACAGAAGTAAAGGCCAAATCATACTCGTCAATAAAAATTTTAGTTTCGAAGAAATCAGACTGGTGTATTCATCCGCGCGGGTTTTAGGTATCAATATTAAAATACGGGGATCAGAATTTTCCATCCTCAACATATACGGCCCAGTAATGAAAGCAGAAAAAGCATCGTTTATATCTCAGCTGACCCAAACACTGTCTTTATATAATAATAAGATAATATGTGGAGATTTTAATATCGTTCGGGATAATGACCTAGATATTGTAGCTGGAGAGCCACATGATCGAAAAGAAATTCTCGAGCTACAAAAAATGACTGACACGCTAGACTTGTTCGACGCGTGGCGTTGCTACCATGGGACCGAAAAGGATTACACTTGGGCCAGAAAAACACCTTTTATAGCTAGAAGGTTAGATTACATATTTTGTGATAACAACCTATTAGCCCACATCGAAAATGCTTATCATGAAATTGTTACACTCAGCGACCACAAAGGGGTCATAGCAAAAATATGTACTGCTTCATTTAAAAAAGGACCATCAATCTGGAAATTCAACAACTCACTGCTGGAAGATGATAATTTCATTCTGGAAATGAATATGCTCATTGACGTTTTTATTCGGGACAACTTAGAGCTTGAGCCGACTATTAAATGGGAACTTTTAAAAACTGAAATGAAATCTCTCTGCATACAATATTCGAAAACAAAGACTCAGCTCAGGAAAAATAAAGAACGAGATTTAGAACTAGATATTGAAAGGGTAAATAAGCAGTTACTCGCAGAACCGAGTAATGAAAACCTACAAAAAGAAATGGCAATCTTAAAACAGAACTTAGAAGTATTTCTTTTATACAAAGCAAGGGGGGCTCAGATAAGATCGAGAGTTAAGTGGATAGAGGAGGGCGAAAAGAACACAAAATACTTCCTATCATTAGAAAAGAGAAAGGGGACTGCAAACACTATTTATGAACTAAGGGTGAATGATAACGCCTTCAAAAAGCCATTAGAAATATTGAATCAGATTCGACAGTTTTTTGAAAACTTGTATAAGAAAGAGAGTGCAGAAACCGATGTAAAGTCATTATTGAATAGCTATTTAGAAAATATCGAATACCCAGTATTAGATGAAAGCGAAAAAGAAATAATGGAAGATAAGATTACAGTAGAAGAACTTGGATACGCACTATCTAAACTTAATAATGAGTCAGCACCTGGGAGTGATGGACTGACGACTCCCTTTTATAAGTGTTTCTGGGGACGACTGAAAACATTGTTGTGGGAAAGTCTGTCCGACTCAGTGATAAAGGGAGAGCTTACAACAACGCAAAAAAGGGGCGTAATTACACTACTGCATAAGGGAAACAACTTAGAGAGAAATAATATAAATAATTGGAGACCAGTGAGCCTTACTAATACAGATTATAAAATTTTCTCTAAATGGTTAGCGCTGAAACTTCAAAGGGTTATGGAGAAACTTATACATAATAATCAGGTGGGTTTTATCAAAGGCAGATCGATCTCAAATTTGATTCGTACTATAGATGATTGTATGACCCTATTAAGGAAGGAGGAAGATGGGGCAGGTATCTTAGTCTCGCTAGATTTCCAAAAGGCGTTCGATAGTATTGATAAAAAAGCAATCATATATGCACTTGAAGCTTTCAATTTTGGCAATAACTTTATTCAATATATTAAAACATTGATACGAAATACTGAAAGCTGTGTAAAAAATGGAGGCTGGGTCTCAAACTGGTTTAAAACGGAACGCGGAGTGAGGCAAGGCTGTTGTGTCAGCCCTCTACTTTTTATTTTAGTGGCAGAAATTATGGCCATTAAGGTAAGATATAATTCGCATATAAAATGCATACAATTAAAAAATACCCTGGATAATAAATTATACCAATACGCAGATGATGTAACATTGATGTTAAACCACACTAATGATTTGAGAGAAGCTCTTAGAGACATCGAAACATTCGGGGAATTCTCAGGGTTGAAATTAAATAAAAACAAATGCAAGGGGATGGAAATAGGTGATAGGATTGTGGGAACCTGTGATGTGGGAATATCGTGGCTTAAGAAAGGAGATAATATGAAAATACTGGGCATTTATTTTAATGCTGATCAAGAAATATCATGCGTAGAAGAGAACTGGAATGAAAGGATAAGAAAAATTGAAGAAATCATTCAAAGATGGAAAAGACGCAATTTATCATGTTATGGTAAAATAACTGTGGTAAAGAGCCTTCTATTGTCACAGCTGAGCTACATAATACAGTCCCTGAGTTTACCGCAAAATATATTGCAAGAAATAGATACTAAGATATTTAAATTCATTTGGCAGAAAAAATATTCAAATAAGAAAGCATTTGAGAAGGTAAAAAGAACTGTAATTTGCAAAGAATTCTCTAAAGGAGGTTTAGGTATGATTAGTTTAAAGGATCAGCAGAAAGTGTTTCTAATGAAGTGGATGAAAGGGGTGACATCGAAAAGTAATAGAATGAATGAAGGACGTGTAAATACTTCTGAACACTTTTTCTCACAATTGGGAGGGAGCAAATACTTCGTAGAAGGTAATTTAAGCATCAAACATAAGGTAAAAATAAATAATATCAAATCTTTATTCTGGAGAACTGTAGCTAGTACCTGGATAGAGGCCAAGGATACAAAAGTAGTAGAATACGATATGGATAACCTCTCACAACAAGATTTATTAAATCAACCTTTATTTAATAATACATTGTTTCAATACAAAAGAAAACTCCTTTTTTTCCCAAAATGGATTGAAGCAAATATTAGATATGTATATGACATATGGAATGAGGAAGGGGTAATTAGAAAGGAGATAATACAGGAAAAGATAGGAAATTATCCAGGACTACTGTTTGAATATAATGCAATGGCAAATGCCTTTACGGAAAACCAGAGGAAATTATTAAACAGAGTCACAAAGGACATGATTAAGGAAGCAATAGTGAGATCCCGTAAGCTGCCTGAGCATGTAGAATCTTTCTTTGCCAAAACTAATAAGCAGATACGAAATTCGTTTTTAAACACGAGAGATGGCACTATTTGTGGAGTGAGCTTTTGGAAAAGAAAGATGGATATAGATATAACAAAATATTTTATGATAGCAAAGAATGCATCTCGTGAAAGTAGACTTAGGCTTCTTCACTTCAAATTAATACATAATATCTATCCCACCAACATACTACTTACACGAATAGGAATAAAATCATCGGAAAACTGTGCATATTGTAATGAAAGAGACTATATAGAACATTTCTTCTATCATTGTAAGAAAGTCAGAGAATTTTGGTATCATATTGGCCAGATCATCTTCATGAAAACAGGCTATAAATTAGACATGGACGAAGTGACAGCACTCTTTGGGATAGTTAAAGAAGACCATAACGAATGTACAAGTAAGAGGATAAATATTATAAATCACATTATACTAATAGCCAAATTATGTATAAGTAAGATGAAATATGGAACCATGAATAACGTTTTCCACATCTTCGAAATAGAATGGCAGAATAGGGAACATTTAATGGAATAGCTATTTTGTACAGACAAGTTGTTTTTGATTGTTGGTGTGCCATGAGAGGTTTTGATACCCATAACTCAACTTGGGTTTCATTAGACTGATGACATTTGATATGACCGCATAATTAGCCACCAGTATCGAGAAAGTGATCATCGTCTATGGCATATTAAAAAGTTGTGTCTTGCAGAGAGTTAATAGAGATAACGTAGATGGCGGATGAAAGTGAAATAAAAGCAAAAAAAAAAAGGGCAATGACGAAAGGTGAAAAATGCGAAACCAATTACATTCCAAAGTGCATGAAGTAAAGTTAGATTAAATACAGGTGTTCCTATTGTTATTATGATACTGATAGCTTAGACAATATTAAACACCTTTTTTTATGTCTCTGTGTCATTCATTGCATCTTTACCAGTAATTCATACACCTCAATTTTTCCCTCTTGACCAGTTTTTTAAAAGGACAGTTCTTATCGTTATTGTTTTTTTTTATTTTTTCATCATGTTCGATTTTGTTTGAACAGTTAATTTCTCTGAATGTTCAGAGCTAGAGTTTAGGATTTGCTGAGACTAGGACTATTTTCCCTTTTCCTGAATTACAAACTCGTCAGCTGGTAATGAAAAAACCTAAAGGGTTCGAGAACAGCCGACAACAAAGTATTCAGTACACTATTATTTATTATCTATACTTTCGGTATATCTTAACAGATCTTTTATTTAATCTATAATTCATTAATATTTTGTCTTATTCATTCAGTATTTTTAGTTGCTGGAAGCACATGTACATGAAAAACTGATTATATACCAGCGGATGTAACTGAATTACAAAACCGTCAGCTGATAATGAAAAAACCTAAACGGTTCGAGAACAGCCGACAACAAAGTATTCAGTACACTATTATTTATTATCTATACTTTCGGTATATCTTAACAGATCTTTTATTTAATCTATAATTCATTAATATTTTGTCTTATTCATTCAGTATTTTTAGTTGCTGGAAGCACATGTACATGAAAAACTGATTATATACCAGCGGATGTAACTGAATTACAAAACCGTCAGCTGATAATGAAAAAACCTAAAGGGTTCGAGAACAGCCGACTACAAAGTATTCAGTACAGGACACTGCTAAAATACATGGCAGAAGCCCACTGGGTTTGATTTCTCTCTTACCTAGGAATATTCTTATTTCTATATTTTATTTAATCTTATCTACTTTTTCAATTGCTAGACTATTTAGTCTTATCTAATTTTTCAATTGCTAGACTTGCAAAAAAAAAACACTTTATAATAATCTGAGCAAACTTAATAGCAATATCTAATTTCTGAGTCATGCACTGAATGAATGCATTAAAATTCGCATTTCAATCTGAGCCAAAAAAAAAATTAAAAAAAAAAAAAAAAAAAAAAAAAAAAAAAAAAAAAAAAGTATGTTTAGCTTACTCAAATGTTCTCAGAACCAACAAACAAATCCTTCCATGGTTCTCAATTTATATAAAAAATAAAGTCAAGACATCTGAGGAAAACAAAAAGAAAGTCGGGCTGGGGGTGGGGAAGAAAATATTTAGACAAACATTGTCACTTTCATCACAGATCCGGTGGTAATGAAAATTATAAACAATAGTTCACGTTGCTTGCAAAAAGTAGGTTCAGCTCAATATGGTACAAGTTCAACAGCTACATATTGAAAATATGGTATTTTCATATAGTGTGGATTGTACAAAAAGTAATAATCATCACATTATATTTTTACCACACTTTATAATAATAGGATTGGCAATGCACATATACAGCATACGGTCATATATAGATACGTAACCTTGTGTTGTTGTATGGCCATTTTATTTATTATGTGAAATGTATTATAACATATGGGCATATTAGCAGTATACCTTAGTACTGAATAGCAGTATACCTTAGTACTGTATGGCAGTATACTTTAGTACTGTATAGCAGTATACCTTAGTCTATCTCATGGACTGCCATATCAAGAATTTTCTCATTTTACAGGGACGCCTTTCCAAGTTTTGCTCACTTTTCTGTTATTCTTCGATAAGGCAAACACATTTCTGCTAATAGCTTCAAAACTATTATAGATATCGGCAGGTCTCTGTTGTGGGAAAACATCTCAGTCCAGAAGCAGTGAGAACATAGACGCAACTCAAAACCACTAAAATCATCGCCATGCCAGATCATGAGAAGAACAATTTCTCATTCTAGTGTCAAATGTTTTTTAAAAAAAGGAGAGAAGAAGGAAAGACCTATGTATAACCTATGTAAAATAAATTTCCCAAAGAGTTAAGAGAGATGTGTGAGTCAGAGACAAAAGAAAGACAAGCAAATCTTACACAAACTACAGCAAATAGTTTTACATATATTCAATAGAAGTAAAACCGCTTCAGTTCCACCTGCCTATGTTTTCTGTCTATCTGTTAATATGGATGAAACCAAATAATGTGAAAGAAAATTATGTTTCATGATAAAACATTTGCCTGGTAATTCTGATGAAGAAATAACTTCGGGGGGGGGGGGGGGGGGCGTGAAACACACACACACTGGTTGATTTTACTGTCATGGAGCTGGAGTAATTAGTTAAAGAAGAAATAATTTTGTCACCATCTATCTTCAATAATTACATACCAATAGCAGAAGTGACAAGTTAAATTTCTCCTAGAATCCCCCTGCAATTCTGACACTTTGAATTTGAAATTTGCTCCTGATTATTAATGTTTAAAGACAGATCTGAAACTATGAAAAATCAGAGCATATACCATTATGGATAACATGATAAGCTACTGATAGCTACCTACATCCACAAAAAAAAAATAATTGGCAAAGTTCAAATTTAAAAATAAACTAATAGAATGTTTTGTGAAATCTTTGCCAAGGCAGTCAAATCGCTATAAATGAAAGTTCACTCTCATTTGTCTAATGTTTTAATTAAACAATAACACTGAACAAAGTCTAGATATATCACTGATAACTGCACAAACGATAAAAATTAAGATATATAAATAAATAATTCACTTTATGCCATGTCTAGCACATTAATAATTCAACATAATCTTGGAAAAAATCTGTAAAAAATTTAAGTGATAACATGAGAACCTGTGCATTAAGATGAACCTGCAATATATGGAATCAGACAAAATGGTCAAAACATAATGTGTATTAAAAGATATAACTGACAAGAAGAACACACACTGGAAAGTGTACTAAAGACTCAAATATTCTATCTTGCTGTTGTGTAATGTCTTATATGTTTCTAGAAAATTGAAGCCAGCAATTCTAAAGCCTATACTTCCAACAACATTAAAAGGTATATCTAACAAAACTGATCCTAAAGTTGTAATTTCTTATTTAATCCTTTTAGACATGAATTCACAATACAGTCTGGCAGTGTACCTCACTAATGTGGCCTCCCAACTGTATAGAGTTTTGAAAGTACGGGTGCAGGCAAGTGTTTCAATGATGACATTTGAAAATGAATCAGTGTCGGTCCTGTGTAATCTAACGCGTACGTGGCTGAACAGATAATGTGCGAAATAACAAGGTACCAGGACCATACCAAAACCACAGCAAGATTCAATATATGGTGTACATTTCATTTTGTAAAGCATTCAAACTAAGCAAGTTCTTAAGATCTGAAAGCAAAGTTCAGTAGGTAATACCTGATGTTTTTAGATGTACAATGACAGATATCATTGATAATAATGTGTTTAAAAAAAATGGCCACTTACCCTGTGACTAACACAGACTAATAAATTAACCAGACTGGAAACATGAGCTTCGGGCTGTGTCATTTTTTACAGAATTTCCCGAGCGGCGGTCGTATAATCAACATGGCCGCCGCTCGGGAAATTCCGATTCTATTTCTATCTGCAGTAGAAATTTCTTTTTATTTGTCAAAATTGGTTGCACATGTATTAATAATGCATTAATTTGCCTATCCTTTCATTTTATTGTCTACATCTGCCTTTTTAAAAAAATTGTTATAAATGATGACTGTACTCAGTATGGACTTTTAGCGACCGCTGCATTGTAGCTATGCTGAAACGTCGGTCGCAACCGTAAACCTAAAATGGTGGACCTTTCGCGGTTTTGTGATGTCACACAATGGGATCATCCAGTCTGGGTATTTCATTAGACTGTGGTGACTAATGAGCTACGACAAACCTACCTGTCCTTTGAAATGATAATTTCAGGTCATCCGAGTAATATGGATGAAATGTAAAATAATATTTTTTAAATTAGTACATTTGTTAAACTTGATGATGTCGTTTTTCTTATTTGCATAAAAAGAAGAGTTAGCGATAAAAGAAATACAGATGTTATAGAAAGTGAGTATCTCTTTTTCTTCAAATTAAAAAAAATAGAGTAAATACATAGGCAATGCACACTTGTAACATAAAATGCATTGGCACAGATGCACTGGTTCAACATATTATGCAGATGGTGTTTTCACACATATACATGTGCAGATTCATCACAAAGCTCAGGTATGCAATCATGAAGTAGAAGCATGTAATCCATATGGCTGTGGTTCACCCAAATACAGTAGATCTTGAAGACCAGCACTTAAAGTAGAGGAGAGGCTTTGATCAAGATCCAAACTCGGTGGTGTCATCTGTGATGGGCTTGAATTCATAGTACCCACGCCCGTCCATCTTCAGATAGTACTGTAGATAAGAGAGAAGACATTAGTACAAAGTGTAGAAAGGATTTAACAAACTCAAAAATTTTCACATGTCAAATGAATTTTCTAAATAACTGTACACCTTAGCAAGGATTTTCAGTATCACAATTGACAAGATGTAAATCAAAATAAGTTGAATACGTCCATTGAAAAGTATGAAGAAAAGAAAAAATGTAACTACTGGCCCTGCAATCAATGCAGGTGAGCCACCATTCATTCTATTCCTTAGAACAGAAAATCAGTTCTTAAAGTTTAGTAACACCCAATCCATTGATAGAAAGGGAAAATGCCATCACCTGCTGTGAACTGTTGGTGCTTTGAAAGTTCAAGTACAGACAAGATAAAACACCGCTGGCCAGGATAACAGCTGTAAAAAGGTTACCTTATTTGGGGTAAGAATTACAGCTCTAGAGTTTAACTCTTCTCACCTCATGGTGTTTCCATAGTGACTTTCTGTGTGACACAGTAAACAAAGTGATGCCCACCTGTCAGATGCACAAAAGAAAAATGTATAAGAAAATGTGCTCAAAGCAGTTGTAAAATCAAACAACAGAAAAATAAGATATTATTTCACTGATATGCCTATTTGATGCCTTACTGTCTAATCATTTTGATGTTTGCTTCATACTCAAAGTGGAAAATTCCTAGACCCTAGACTTTATGCACACCACATATAGCGATGATTTCTTTCATAAAGTAACTAGGTAAAACCTAGAACCCTGACCTCTCGACTGTGTTGGTACATGTAACCTTCCACATCCACACTGACAGCACTGGTGCACTCATCCAAGATAGCAAACTGGGGTCTGTGATAGAACAGTCGTGCCATCTGCCATGGAACAGGACAAAACAAAAAAAGATTTTACATGTATATTCAGAACTTCAAAAACAACAATAATAAAAAACAAACCCAAAAAACTTCAAGAGAAAGACTGGTCCAAATTCAAACATAAACATATCATCACCCATCTTACATATTGGCGTATCAATCATTTAGGTGAATCTGAGTTCATCATCATCATCATTGCCTTTCTCACCCTGGATCAGGGTATAGGCCACCAACAAACACTTTCCATCCCTCTCTATCATGGGCCAGCCTCTTTACATTATTCCAAGTCTTTCCGCTTCGTTGCACATCATTTTCTCTGGCTCTTCTCCACGTTCCGCGCGGCCTTCCTCTTGATCTCTTGCCCTGGGGATTCCAATCCAATACCTTCTTTGTGATGCTGTTTCCTGGCCTCCTGAGAGTGTGGCCGATCCATCTCCATCGCCTCCTACCAATTTCCTCTCTGACTGGGCTCTGTCTTGTTCTTTTCCATACAATTTCATTGCTCACCTTGTCTGTCCATCTGATCTTAAGTAGCTTCCTCAAACATCTGTTGATGAAAACTTGGATTCTCTTTATGCAGGCCTGGGACGCATTCCAAGTCTCACATCCATACAACAGGACTGACTTCACGTTCGAGTTGAATATCCTCAGCTTTGTTTTTAGAGATATATCCTTGGTTCTCCAAATCTTGCTTAAGGACGTGAAAGCTGCCTGTGCCTTTCCAATTCGTGCTTTGACTTCTGCCTCTGTTCCTCCCTTATTGTTAATGATACTACCAAGATAGCAGAAGGACTCTACATCTTCCAGTGGTTGATCTCCTACTCTGACTTGTGCGCTTGGGGGTGCAACAATTTTTAGGACCTTCGACTTCGCAGGATGTATCCTCAATCCAATAGATTCTGAAATTTTGTTTAGAGCTGTAGTCTTTGCTTGCATATGGTCGTGTGTGTGCGCCAATAGTGCCAAGTCATCTGCAAAATCTAGATCGTCCAGCTGTGTCCATGGGGTCCACTGTATGCCATTTCTTCCTCCACTGGTGGTTTCTTTCATAAGCCAATCAATCACCAGGACAAACAGAAATGGGGACAGCAAACAACCCTGCCTAACACCAGTCTTGATATCAAAGCTGTCAGTAAGCTCGCCATCGTGTACGACTCTGCAACTTGTCCCCTCGTACATGCTCTTGATAAGGTTCACCATCTTCTCTGGGATTCCATAATGTCTCAATATTCTCCACAGTGTTTCTCTATCGATGCTATCAAAGGCCTTCTCGTAGTCAAGGAAGTTCACTATCAGTTGGGAGTTCCATTCTAGCGACTGCTCTACTATGATTCTCAACGTGGCGATCTGGTCGGTGGTTGATCGATTACTCCTGAAACCAGCTTGCTCCTCACGAAGTTTTGGGTCTGTTGCATTCTGTATTCGCTTGAGAATAATCCGGTTGAAAACCTTTCCTGGGATGGAGAGAAGTGTGATTCCTCTGTAGTTACTACAATTGCTGAGGTCCCCTTTTTTTGGAAGCTTCACGAGGTGTCCTTCCTTCCAGTCCTTTGGAAACTTGCCTCCGATCCAAATCCTCGAGAATAGTGAGTGCAGACCCTCTGCAGCCCCAGCAGCATCTGCCTTCAGCGCCTCTGGTGGGATCTGATCTGGTCCAGCTGCCTTGCCTCGATTTAACTGCTTTATGGCATCATTAATCTCTGCTTTAGTCGGAGGGTCGCAACTGATCGGTAAATCATTTCTTGCGGGTAGAATGTCAGGTGGGTTGCTTGGTGGAGGTCTGTTCAAGAGGCTGTTAAAATGTTCTATCCATCTTTTTGCCTGAGCTTCCTTTCCAAAAATAGCCTTCCTGTTGTAATCCTTGACAGGAACTTCAGGTTTTCCATATTTTCCAGCAAGAGTCTTTGTAGTCTGGTAGAGGATCTGTCACAAATCCCAGACTGGGAGATGTAATAAGTATGACAGGACAACAATCACGAACAAACAAGTTTAACACTTAACAAAACAACCCATCAGACTCACACATTTATTAAACATAATTATACATATAATAGCGCAATTACATACATTATATTATTGAAATGACTGCCGTACAACGGCCTTATTCTCACACACACTCTCCCTCGGATCCACAATCCGGTAGTTACTCCTAAAGGCACTTCGGCCTCAGCCTCTCCCCTCAGGGTCTTAATAGTACATTAATGATTCACGGGCACCGCAGTCTCTCAACATCTCCTTCCTATTGTCCTACACCTTAACACTCCCCTAGCACCTCAGCAGGGCAATAACACATTATTATTTCCATAGCCATCAACATGGCAACAACATAGTATCAGTTCACTAGCCTATCAACATGGCAACAATATAGTATCTCATTCACTCTCATATCTACGTCCCTGTCCGTGGCCTGACTGCCACGACTTTATGTGCCTCCACTGTCCTACACTGACAGCCTCACTTCTGGCCTATGTGTGGCCTCCGGCCCTATGCTGGCCTATCCCCTGTGCTCATCGAGGTGGCTCTGCGGCCCGTCCCCGACACCTACAAGAATAATATTACATTGGTATAATACCCTACCATTTCTATTCACTCCACCTCTCCTTACAACCCATGAAGCGTACACACACTAGTTCACCTTTCACTCACCACACATCTTACGGTAACACACCTCCATCGGAGTACACACTACTCACTCGCGCTACAAATCCATGAACTCACTTTCATCTATCGCTCGTGGCGCACATTGCTATATCCAATATCAAGGACTTCCACATTCCTCACATATACTTATTCACATCATGGTAATAGACGAATATAATATAATACATCAATCATAATAATCAATCAACGTTCTACATACCAGTCATAACTGGAAAGACTCTTCCACTAGTCTTCTCGACTGCTCACTTTATGTCCGCCCGATAGGCTTTTATTCACAGGTCCGCTCCGTCGGGCCTTCTAACTTGCAGTGATAGTATTACCGCGCTTTCGCCTCCTTCAGACCCCGCCCCCACTACTACTCACAACAGCACGCTTAACTTGCTGTCTACTGTGAGCCTTTCTTACTCTACACCCGCTCTGTAGCAATCCCCTTAATTGCACTCACTCCACTCGTGACATCATCCCCCACCCCAAAAAAATTAATGCAATTAATTTCAAATCGCATCAAGATGACTGTCAACGAGTGAGCGTGAGCAATACCTACACTAAAAAAAAATGACCTAGCAGTTCCCCTAGTATATAAAATACCGAAATCAGGGGAAAATATGGGGATCAATATGGCCTGCAATATGCATATATGTGTCACATCATGAATAGCTAACTAACCACCATATCTAATACAGAATCAAAAAACCACTCAACCTATCAACCTTCATATCATATTTATAATGTCAATATTTTAAAGTCGACTCATTCACACAGATCCTGTCAATGTTCCTGTCCTCCGATGTATAAGCTCCTGAAATCTTGCCCTAGGCTCGACTAAGGTAGTCGGCGATATGATTGCTGGTTCCTGGAATTGGTTGAATAACGAAGGTATACGGCTGCAAAGCCAATGCCCATCTAGACAAGCGTGGGCTGGACGAACGATTCTTCGACAAAAATGTCAGTGGCTTGTGGTCTGTCTGGATACAAAATTCTCGTCCCATGAGATAACGTCCCAATTTCTGGACGGACCAGACAATGGCAAGACACTCACGCTCTATCACAGAATACTTTCTTTCTCTCTGCAATAACTTCCTACTGACATAACATACAGGATGGAGACATTCGTTCTTCTCCTGTAGAAGACAAGCGCCGACACCAGAGTCCGACGCATCCGTTCTGAGGATAAAATTAGATCGAAAATCGGGTAATATCAGAATGGGTGACGATGATAATGCTGTCACCAAATTATCAAATGATGTCTGACATTCAGACGTCCACTGGACCTTATCGGGTTGTCCCTTCTTAGTAAGGTCAGTAAGAGAAGATGACAAGGAGGAAAAATTTGGAATGAACTTTCTGTAATAATTTAAAATTCCCACTAAGCTTCTGACTTGTTTCTTTGTTTTTGGGATTTGCAACCCTACTAACTTGTCAATTTTTGTTTCTTCAGGTCTCTGAACACCTCTACCCACAATATGTCCTAAGAATATTATCTCTGGACATGCCAAATCCATCTTTGCGGGTTTAGCAGTTAGCCCAAACTGGCGTAATCGTTGAAAAATTACTGTTAGTGTCTGAATATGATCAGACCATGTCGACGTATGGCATGCTATATCGTCAAAGAATGACACGACATTAGGTATGTCCTTCAACACTAATCTCATTAATCGTGCAAACGTCGCTGGCGCGTTTACCAACCCAAATGGCATGACCTTAAATTGGAATAATCCAATGGGCGTTTGGAACGCCGTGTATTGTTTAGACTCCTCAGTAAGCGGGATTTCCCAATACCCTTTCGTCAAATCTATCTTGGAAAACCACGTGGACCCGGCCAATGAAGCTATTAATTCCTCCTGGACCGAAATAGGCTCCCTATCGCCTACCGTAATAGTGTTCAATCTTCGAAAATCAATACAGAACCGCACCGATCCATCAAGTTTTTTCACGAGGACGATGGGTGATGAATACGGCGATGTTGATGGTTCTATCACATCTAACTTCAACATTGACTCAACTTCCTTTATGACTCTATCTCTCGAAGAAAAAGGCAGCGGATACGGTCTAAGAAATACTGGCTTATCCGAAGTCAACTTTATTTGGTGCTGGATCACCGTAGTGCGACCCGGCAAATCCGTAACAACATCCGGAAATGACGCTAATAGGGTCTCAAGTTCCCTACTCCTTGAACTCGTAAGGTCAGGGTTAATTTTAACGTCCCTGTAACCTTGTGTCGGAGTTAACTCCGGCAATTGAATTTGTAACTCCTCCTGCGCCTCGGTGTCGCTTACGTCACAGTCCAACTGGTCTACGACCCCCGTACAAGCGGTAGAGAAGACAGTCTCCTTTGGTCTTGTCTGTGCACACAGATACTGTGGTCTCTCATAAAATCTCTGTAGCATATTAACATGGAAAACCTTACTCGCTCCATCAATGTGGATAGCGTAATCTACCTTTGAAACAACTCGCTCAATAACATAAGGGCCTTTCCATGTCATCAATAACTTATTATGGACCGTAGGTAACAACAGCAGAACCTTGTCTCCTGGCTTAAAAATTCTCAGTTTGGACCCTCTATCTTTATAGTCTTTTGCTCTTTTCGAAGCGATACCAGAAGCTTCTTCTGCTATAGTGCGCGCTGCAGGTAGTCTTTCTCTTAAATCAACAAGGTACTGAAACCTTTTTAAACGGTTCCGAAACCGTGGGGATCTTTTGACGAGGAGCCTGGGGTGAACGACCCTTATGCGTCGTCTTTTGGCACGCTCTGCACGTCTTACAATATAAACGTACATCTCTGTATACTGACGGCCAATAAAAATCTTTCAGAACTCTCTGCTTGGTTCTAGTACTTCCCATATGACCCGCTAATGGAACATCATGGGCCAGACGCAATACTGTAGCAATCAACGACCGTGGCACGACGACCTGCTTTTGAAAGGAAGCCACTGTGACGTACATACGGAACAGAATGCCCCCCTGGACAAAAAAAGAAGATGACCCGTTCTTATATCTCCTCGTTTTCTCGGTTCGCGCTTCCCCAAAACATGGGTTTAATGATGGGTCCTCCCTTTGTAATCTCGCCAAGCGCTCCGGCGTGATATCTAGGTTGACCGCTGGCGTAGCCAAAGGTCTAATCTTATCTTTATCGGCTACCCGTCGGCGTGTTTCGACCGCGGCGCAAAAGTCAATACCTTTTGATTGCGACCATGCTTGCACGTTCTCATCGGAAGGGGAAACTACCCGTGATACATTCCCAATGATGAGCTGGGCGCCTGGAAAACAACCAACGACTGCTTCGACTTCCCCGCTAAGGAAAGGTGTATCTATCATTATTTTTGCCATGGGTAATTTCTCAATGGCCCCCGAAAATTGGATGCACGGGACAGTCTCACCTGTAAGCTGTGAATCCCGAATGCAGTCCCTATGCACTCCCACAACGGTAGATCCTGTATCTCGTAAAACCGAGACCGGTTCGTCCCCAACAAACCCCGGATAAACCCTAAGACCACCTCCTGTATGACATGAATTTATAACGGGGATCTTTCTCCCACAAGGTAAAACACCGGAAGATAATAACTTCTCACAACTGGGACACTTAGAATACTGTCCGCCTCCGTTGTCCGATGTAACACACGCAGCCGCATGATGAAATTTATTTGGGGAACATGGACTGGAGCTACTGTCCACGTTCGCCGCTATCCTACCTGCAGGGCAGTTCACGCTGATGTGATCTGCTCTTCCGCAGTTCCAACACTTCGCGGCCCTACACTCGCGCGAAAAGTGACCCACGCGTCCGCAAGTCCAACACTCCGCTCCCTGTGCTGCTCTAGGCCTGGGTCCCCGTGACCCCTCGCGACCGGAACTAGAGTCCCTATGCCGTCGGTCATCGGCAAAGGTCACAACTCGCCCCCGGCCATTACCGCGACCTAGCCCTCCTGCTCGGTCAAACTTACCGGATCCATATGCCGGTGATTGGTGATAGCCCCTACGCTGCCCCTGGGCTTGCCCACTATAGGCACCACGCTGACGCGACCTGTCCCCAAGTCCTGCCGGCGACCCCTCGACAACGGCGACGTACCCAGCATCTTGGACGTACGCCCTGGCGACTGGTTTGGACGGATGCGCCGTACGGTATGCCTCCGCCAACTTAGACGCCTCCTGCACCGTCGCGGGTCCGTTCTCTTTCAGGAAAGCCACCAGATCTTTGTGGCACGACGCGTACAGCTGGTCACGGATCATTAGGTCTTTCAGTTTAGCAAAATCCGTGCCCACATGCGCCAAGTCTACCCAGTTCGCGAAATACTCAGTTAGTCTCGCGACGAAGGCAGCAAAGTCCTCCCTGGTGTCTGCACGTGCTCGCCTAAACTGCTCCCGGAAATATTCCTCGGTACGCGCAAATCGGCGAAGCAGCAAAGCCTTCAGCTTATCGTAATCTTGCACGTCTTCGCGCTGTAGCTCTTTAAAGTAGGTTAACGCTCGCCCCTGCAATAGCGATGCCAGGTACGTGGCCCATAATTCCTTATTTTCCCCCCATTGCAATTGTGCGTTCAGTTCGAACCTGTAAAGGAAGGCGTCTATGTCGTCCTTCCGGTCGTCGAACGTAGGGAGCTTAATCCTAACGCCACCTTTATTGGGTACCTGCCGCTCAACTGTTTCTGTTGGCGCATTCTTTTTGAGTTCTAATTCCGCGATTCTTACTCGCGCGTCTGTCTCCCGCTCTTGAGCTTCTATCTCCTTTAACTTTAACTCCCTCTCCTGTTGCTGAGCCTCTAACTCCTTTAACTTAAACTCTCTTTCCTCTTCCTGAGCCTTTTTTTCCTGCTCTCTATCCTTAGCACGCTCATCGCGCATTTCTGCCTGCTGTTCTTTAATCCAGCCGCGTAGCTCTTCTCCCTCCAGGCCAAGTTCCTTACCCAACTTCATTAGTTGTTGGAGTTCCGCCATTTCACAGATTTATGGTTATGGTATCTCCTATTAAGACGACCAACCTGTCGGTATGATCACTAACGATACGACCAGAGACCTGAGATCACACCAGATATAGCAATACCCAGGTTAGAATACAATTCAGAAATTTACCTTTACAGCACAACTAATTCTATATCTATAAAATGTATAGCACTATTAATTATAAAAGAAAATAGAAACGACAAGAATGAAGAAATACAGTAGAAAGACCACAAGTACGTCAAGGACAACGAACCAGACTAGGACAAAGACCTAAAAAAGAAAATATAATGGAAAAAAAAAATTGCAACCTAACTACGCCGATTACACTACAAGGTACGAACAAGAACAGAGTCTGAAAAAAAAGAACGTATCTACAGATAGGTAAGAGAGGGACAAGAGAGACGTCTTCCTAAAACAACGAGGAAGATGGAACGGCACAATCTAAACAAAAATACAGGTCCCTATAGAACTGTTCACTGTGATGAACGAAGTTCCAAAGTTTACCACACCTTTTTAAAAGGATAAACTAAGTTCAACACAGCAAACCCGCGCCACCGCCCGTACAATCTATTACAACGAAAACAGAAAAACAGCGGAAAAAGACAGAAGAAAAGACAGCCCTCAATCCAGGGTACAAAATTTCAGAATTTCACTTAACTTTCACCCTTGATCTAAATTTCTCCCGTTTTCTCGGAGCTCTGGCTGCTTGACCTCTACAGGCTGGCACGCACACTCTGCAGAAATTTAAGTACACATTAATACATATTCATCAAAATACATGCATCAATACATATTATTATTCATAAACATACATAAATCATATCATGAAATTTCCATTCATCCCACGAACAAAGACAACAGCACGAATTCCTAGCACAACAGAAAAACAACTAGATATAACGAATACACAATGTCAAAATGACCACAGGTAAACAGGACGAGCCCCCAGTGTCACAACAGACGAGCCCCCAGTGTCACAACGGACGAGCCCCCAGTGTCACAAATCCCAGACTGGGAGATGTAATAAGTATGACAGGACAACAATCACGAACAAACAAGTTTAACACTTAACAAAACAACCCATCAGACTCACACATTTATTAAACATAATTATACATATAATAGCGCAATTACATACATTATATTATTGAAATGACTGCCGTACAACGGCCTTATTCTCACACACACTCTCCCTCGGATCCACAATCCGGTAGTTACTCCTAAAGGCACTTCGGCCTCAGCCTCTCCCCTCAGGGTCTTAATAGTACATTAATGATTCACGGGCACCGCAGTCTCTCAACATCTCCTTCCTATTGTCCTACACCTTAACACTCCCCTAGCACCTCAGCAGGGCAATAACACATTATTATTTCCATAGCCATCAACATGGCAACAACATAGTATCAGTTCACTAGCCTATCAACATGGCAACAATATAGTATCTCATTCACTCTCATATCTACGTCCCTGTCCGTGGCCTGACTGCCACGACTTTATGTGCCTCCACTGTCCTACACTGACAGCCTCACTTCTGGCCTATGTGTGGCCTCCGGCCCTATGCTGGCCTATCCCCTGTGCTCATCGAGGTGGCTCTGCGGCCCGTCCCCGACACCTACAAGAATAATATTACATTGGTATAATACCCTACCATTTCTATTCACTCCACCTCTCCTTACAACCCATGAAGCGTACACACACTAGTTCACCTTTCACTCACCACACATCTTACGGTAACACACCTCCATCGGAGTACACACTACTCACTCGCGCTACAAATCCATGAACTCACTTTCATCTATCGCTCGTGGCGCACATTGCTATATCCAATATCAAGGACTTCCACATTCCTCACATATACTTATTCACATCATGGTAATAGACGAATATAATATAATACATCAATCATAATAATCAATCAACGTTCTACATACCAGTCATAACTGGAAAGACTCTTCCACTAGTCTTCTCGACTGCTCACTTTATGTCCGCCCGATAGGCTTTTATTCACAGGTCCGCTCCGTCGGGCCTTCTAACTTGCAGTGATAGTATTACCGCGCTTTCGCCTCCTTCAGACCCCGCCCCCACTACTACTCACAACAGCACGCTTAACTTGCTGTCTACTGTGAGCCTTTCTTACTCTACACCCGCTCTGTAGCAATCCCCTTAATTGCACTCACTCCACTCGTGACAGGATCCTCATGTGTCCTCCTGTTGCTGCCTTCTCTGCTTTCTCTGCTAACATTCCTATGAACTCCTCTTTGTCTTTTTTAATTGATTTTTTGACCTCTTTAGCTGATGCTCGGTACTCTTCCTGGTTACCAACTCTTGAGCTTCTTGTACGACTTGCATTTACCTGTTCTTTTAGGTCTCTTCTTATCCTTATCAAGTCCAGTGATTTTTGACTGATCCATTCCTTGTGTTCCACTTTCTTTTCCCCAAGAACATCCTGACATGTCGATGTAAATACTCCTTTTACCTTAGCCCAGTGAGTCTCCAAATCTACTGTCTCTTCGAGGTCAACAAGGGGTTTGAATCTATTCCTCAGTGTCAGCTGGAACTCTTCCTTCTTGTCTCCATCCAGAAGGCTCACTTGAAACTTTCTCCTCTTTGTTCCTGCTCTGGTACCTTGTTTCTTGAGGCGGAGTTTGAGTCTTGCCAGCAGCATGTGATGGTCAGATCCAACATCAGCTCCTCTCTGTACTATGACATCCTCCAGTGAGCGTCTGAATCGTCGGGTGATGCAAAAGTGGTCAATCTGGTTTTCAGTTACTCCATCCGGTGAAATCCAAGTGGCCTTATGGATCCTCTTGTGTGGGAATACTGAACCTCCAATCACATAGCTGTTAAATGCGCAGAAACTTGCAAACCGCTCTCCATTCTCATTCATTTGTCCCAAAGCATTGCACCCCATAATGTCCTCATACCCTGTATTGTCCTGTCCTATCTTGGCATTGGCGTCTCCCATTATAATGTTCACATCTTTTCTTGGCAATGTGTCAACTATTTCCTGAAGCTGGTTGTAGAAATCGTCCTTGTCCTCATCGGTTGCTTCATTTGTTGGGGCGTATATCTGCACAATGTTCATGTTGATGTTCTTGTTCTTTGTAGTAAATGATGCCAATATAATTCTCCTTCCGTAGGGTTCCCATCCCCTCAGTGACCTCTGGGCGTGCTTGCTCAAGATGATCGCTACTCCTTCTGTATGCTTTTTGTCCTCCCTTCCAGAATACAAAATCTTTTCCCCAGAATTAAGTTGTTTCAGTCCGGACTGTATCCAGCGGGTCTCGCTAACTCCAAGTATGTGCAGTCTGTATCGCCTCATCTCCATTGTAACCTGGGCACTCTTTCCTGCTTCATACATGGAGCGGACATTCCACGACGCAATCCGGAGTGACTTGTTTGATGAAGGAGCAGTCAGGCCAGTGGAGTCCTTTCGGCTTTGTCCATTGTCCTTCATTGAATCTACAGGTGCAGATGCTCCCCCTTCTCCCAAGATAAAATACTGATTTAAAGTATTTGCTTGTGTTTCTGTAACTGGTTTATTTTTACAGGGTGGGTAGTTGGCCCACCGCCAACTGGCTCTTCTCGGGAGACCAGGACCTTTGCACCTTTAGTCGCCTCTTACGACACGCAGTATCACGTCAGATGTATTCTTTGCTGTCCCTCTTCGAATCTGAGTTACAGTTACCTAATTATTGTTCATGGTGAGATCTAGGCCTATATTTGCAAAAAGAGACATATCCATATCTTTAATACTTTTGAAATCATATGCCGAAATGTTTTTGCCACACACTTGTCTGTACCTAAGAAATCTCACTCTCACCACAAATCTGAAATGCTCCCATGCAAAATGGGAAAATTGTTGATACTTCAGCTTGTTGAATGGATGATGATATATAACTCATCAAACATGTAACTGATGGTTCAATTCAGGATGAAAAAGCAAATTTGAGAAGGAAAAAAGTTAAAATGATATTTGAAGAAAGAAATGTCAGTAATAACAACAGGATGACTGACACTGAAAAAGAAAACACACACACAAGTTTCTTTAAACTTTATCTAAAATTTTCAGAAACGACATCTCAAAATGTCAGCTAATGGGCTGATGTTAAATTAAAGAACTGCAATGGGAGACACAGGGATGTAAGCTAATCTATTGTGGTCTGTATGACAGATGAATGAATCTTTGAAGTTGGTTCTCTCATGTGTGACAAAAGATTGATGGACCAGTTATGCATGACTTGCCAAGCACTGGAGTGCAAACTGTATGTAAAAAGCATAAAAATGGAAAAATATTGGCAAATGCAATGATGGATCAACATTTTAACAACTTATTTGCTGCTTTTTTCCTTTCGCTTCGAGAAAGAGAACGAACAACTAAACCCTGGGCCAAAACAGGAGATTCTCCATCCAATGAGCATGCTAAAATGTCTCTGAACTGACCAAAATGGTTTCATAAAACCTACACTATCAATGAAACTCACAAATGTCTTAAAATATTGTGGGATTCAAAAGTTCCTTCACATGTCGTAATGCTTTAATCTCATAAGACATGATTAGAATAGGATTATATCAATTGCCAGAATCCACAATTATTTCATGTTGATGTGTATAAATGTAAATGTGTGATTTGGGACACTGTTGCCTTTATAAGCATTATTTGTTTGCTATTAAGGCCTATTTCTTGTCAGTCCTGTTTTTTTTTTTTTTTCAATGCAAATAGCATAACTGGAGTTGAATTGATCAGCAAAAAACAGGATATCAGTTTGTCATGCAGGGATTAAAAACCACCGTGGGAACTCAGCTAAAAGAAATTTGTATTCCACATTTAATTAAAAAACAAAAACATTTATGAAGCGTAACACTTCTGAGGCTGGTTTATATCAGTTTCACTTGGGTTGCATGGTAAACAAATGAATTTTGACAAAAACTGAATGCAGAACAAAGAAGAAATATTTCAATTTTTTTTTCTTTGCATGCCCCTGCAAACTTATGGTTTTTGTTATTGTTACTGAGTCATTATGACACAGGCTAATACATTACATTTGTCAGCACTACTTTCTGAATTCTTGAAATGTTGGACCACAGTTTATATGACAAAGAAACATACTACACTACAGCAACAGGTCCACTCTACAGGGATATGTCCGTGCATACATTCATAATGGTTAGGAGTAACAGACAAAATGTTCAACCAACCCATCATGACCTGTTCCTCAGTTTAATCAATTACATAAGGTGACATCTGACCTAATTTCCCAAATTGTCCATATCACCTGGATTCTGGAACTCGAGACAGTCCTGTTGAGCCCGGTCATGGCCACGTACTAAAATCTACGTATAAATTGACATTGTTTGTCTGTTAAATTTAAACATCACAGATTACCAGGGATCATTCCCTGGATTCAGCTCTAAATCTTTCTGATTATTGAAATACAAAAAAGTGCTTAAGAAAGCGTTGCAATGTGGACATTTAAATAAGAAATGATTCCCAACAAATCAGATACGGATAAAGTTTACTTCTTGACTGAACTCAAATTGTGAACTTACAGCTATTCGTTGTTTCTCCCCTCCACTGAGTACATCCATCCAGTCCTGCAGAAAAGCATGGAAATTACATAAATTCAATGGTAAAACTTTCTCTCTGAATGAGGTATTTGCCACAGCAAGGTTTCATGATGTATTTATTCTAACAAACTGCCACAGATATTCCATTCCCCGAGACAAATCTACAGTAAGGGGCTGTTCAGCCCATAGAGCCGTAAAACCATTTGTCATTCCCACAAATATTCCGGACACACACTGCTTTCAGCTCACAGAATTCTCAGCTCTGAATAAGTAGAAGTCACTTGTCTCGAAGTGGATTCAGCATTTCTTAAAAACACCAATAACAGTAAAATTTCACCAAATATTACAGAACTTGCAAAATACAAAATTTAAAAGTAGTGCTCTCTAAATGACAAAGCATTTAAATTTTTTTTAAAAATCAGGTCTGCTGTCATAATTATCTCTATAATGAAGCATGCACTTTCCCTCCTGATATAATTTATGTCTCGAAGCATGTGGAACATATACAAAAATCTACATGTATCAGAATCCATCTTGAAACAGTAGTTCTAGCAGTTTCTTACAATTACACTGCTTTCTTATACTTCTGATTTGTTCTAAAAAATGTTTCATGCATTGTGGTCTTTCTGATCGAAATATTGCATGGCATTACAGTTGGAGTTCAGCTCTCCTGAAATTGCCAAGTTTCAGGTCAGGCAGCTGTTAACTGAAGTTTTCATGGTAAGGGTGCCTACAGAGAGAACGCTTGACGCTTGAGAAAGCTCGTGCTTGAAAGTAAGGACCTGTTAAAAAGCGCTTGGTGAATATTGAGGGGCACATAGATAACGCTTGTCGTTAGCGCTTGCTTTGAGCGCCATCTGAAAATGAGAATTGATTTGGCGCCATGGCGGCTTTGTCTGACGACGAATTATTATTGCTGGACAGGGTTTTACCTATACTTATCCTTGGAAAACGAAAAGGAAAAGCTGTTCATGAAATTAATCAGAAACGAAGAGAAGGTGCATGAATGTTATCACCTGTTTCCTTGATTGAAAAATCATCCCAATCGATTTCATTCATACCTGATAATGAGTCTCGACACATTTTATTACATCTTGGGAAAAACAGAACCTAAAATAATTAAGACCTGGTGCAATTGGCATCAACCCATTATGGCAGAGGAACGCCTTGTCATCACGCTAGTCAAGCTTCACTTTCAAAAAAATGTAATGCAGACACCGTTATCAAGTGTTTTTTTTTTCTTTTTATTCTTTATTCTTAATTTTAGTACTGCTGTGATGAGCGATTTGACGTCCATTTGTAATTGTTGAGTTTATAATAAACTACAGTGCGCCACACACTAGGCCTGACTTCTCTGCAGACAACATAGCTTAGCCCCTTCAATAAACTACAGTACACATAATTTTAAAAAAAAAAAGGCCCAACTTCTCTGCGGACGACACACCCTAGCCGCTTTAAACGCGAGAAAAAATTAACAAACAATTCTTTACGCTTTACAAGTGTCGTGACAGACTGCAAGCGCTAAAGAACAAGCTTTATCTCTGAATGGTACTAGAGAAATATGAGAAACATTACAAGCGCTTGTCTACACGCGCTCGCTTTCTCAAGCGTCAAGCGTTCTCTCTGTAAGCACCCTAAGGCAGACAATCGCTTACCATCACTATTATTTCACATGCCATTCATACAGGCTAAAGACATAATAATGTAATAAACATATGCCTATACTGATTATTTTCCCAGCACTGTTATCCACATGTCTACAGGTAAAGAATGAATACAATCTCAAACCAGTGACAATGAATGCTTTTAGTTAAAAAAAAAAAGAAAAATTAAAAATTCTGAGCTTTTCAACTTGATTAATCTCTCTATACATAAGCACAGAAATCAGTATTGCAGTTTGTCATAATGCAAATCAATAAACAACATCAGTCAGAATTCCTTTTACTCATGTACAGATAAACAACGCTGCAATTTCCACTACCATGTGAACTTTAATAATTGTGTCCAGAATTTACCTGAACTGCTTCCCAACCACCTTCTCTGTCTAGTATATGTCCCAACTGCACCTGTGGATGTCACAGATTATGACAAATAAACAAGCATACTTACTTAAAAAAAGAACCAAAAAAAATGTCCAAAACTGGTTATGGAAACATTTTCCTTCTCCACACACAAAACCTAAAGTACACAGAAGTCAGAATCTTCAGTACCATCCGTACATTCCTGGTGAAAGTAATGCTGTCTCAGTGCCTCACATCCCAACATAAAAATTGCTTTCTTCTGTCCTGCCACGTAGTTGACCACTTCAATAAGAGACATTTTAAAGGGCACATATACACATGCTACATAAAGGCAAACTGAAACTATCTCACTATTTCCATAGAAAGGAGAACCCAAATACAAAACGTCATAACACACTTCACAGATCACATAGTGTACTTTGTGTATATTGGTATAATGGCTATACTGTTGCACTACTGCCTTGAACTTTACTGGAAGCTTTGATGGAGATAGTCTATTGTTGCACAAAAATCAAGTTGCAACAATTCTCTTACCTTGCTCAGAATATCAGCCAACTCCTCATCAGTGACCCCCTTCTTCAACTGTTCTGCATGGTTGTCAGGGTAAATAACCTGGTCTCTCAATGTTCCTACAGCCATATAGGGTCTCTACAGGTCGTGCAAAAAAAGAACCAAATTTAAAGAAAACAAACATTAAGAAAAAAAAGACCGAATGAGGGTGAGGGAGGAGAGAATGTTGAGTTTCATTAGGGCATAAGTTCTTGATAAAATCACAAGGAATCAATAAATATAAAAAAACAACAAAAAACACATGACCCAAAGGTAAATGGGTAAAATTTGGAAAACAGATGAAAAAGAAATTTAAATATTTACAGCTTTACTTTCATCTTCCTAGAAATGTAAACATAAAAAAAAAAAAAAAGAAGTCCATTCTGATCGAATAAAACTTGATCCTTTGGAGAAAACAGACTATCAATATTACATGTGTGCAAACTAAGAAAGTAGTTGGGGGGGGGGGGGGGGGGGGGGGGACAATTTTGTTTACTAGTTTGCTTGGTATAATGTCTCTAAATCAAGACTAAACCAATGTCAAATGATGTGTCTGCTCTTTTCTTTAATTTCAATATATGGTAATAGTAGTTATGCTAAATGACAGAATCAGTCACATTAATCATCTGATACAAACAATGATTTCATGTGATGCAGAAATTTTGGAAATGACACTGCAGTTAAAACAGTATGAAACGAAACAAAACAAAATACCCAAACAGACACTAAAAACTACACACCTGAGGCACGTAGAACAATTTTCCCTTCTCCGGTTTTGTCAAAGTTCCTCCAAACAATGGCCACAGCTAAAAAGAAACATTTAAAAAGTAAACTGAAATTTATTTATATTTATGAAATTTTAAAAAAAATAAACATTTGTGAGTGTGCATGAGAAAACCCACATAAAATCGGCAGAGCTTATTTTGAGAAAAACGGCTTTGAAGTGAAAATATGGGTCCGACACAAACTTCCAACTTGGCTGTTGTTTAGGGGACCGTGGCATGTTACAGGGTAAACTGTAGACGAGCGGTGAACACTATTCACTATGATCTCTATAACAGCTTTGTAATTAGACTACGGTCTTCTAACAAGATCCAAAAACTTCCGACTTGGCTGTTGCTAGGGGACTGTGGCATGTTACAGGAAAAACTGTGGACGAGCAGTGAACACTACTCACTATGATCTCTATAGAGAAGCCAGTTTGTGGATATAAACAACACATTTTCCAAATTACTCACAACAAACACAGGAGCGCCTCCAGGCTGCGTGCTGTCACCTGCCTTGTATACATTGTATACAAATGATTTCACTGTGACACACAACAACGTTTACCTTCTTAAATTTGCAGACGACTCTGATATTTTAGGCCTTTTACCTAACTCTGGCCACGAATATTCTAACATTGTACAATCCTTTCATTGTTGGTGTAATAACAACTATCTTCTACTGAATGTTAAGAAAACAAAAGAGCTTGTTTTTGACTTTAGGAAAAATAACAACGATCCTGTTTGTCCTCTTACTATCAACAATGAAGAGGTCGAAATTGTCACAGAGGCCAAATATCTTGGCATTACTATTGATTCATTGCTTAACTGGCATGCGCATGTAACATATGTATACAAGAAAGCCAACCAGCGCATGTATTTCCTCAGAAAGCTCCGCTTTTTAAAAGTTAGCAAAAGCATTCTGAAAATATTTTACACCATGGCTATTCAGAGCGTTTTGATGTGTGGAGTTGTCTGTTGGGGAGGAAACATCTTACAAAAAGATAAAAATAAGATCAATATTTTAATTAAAAAAGCATCCAAAATTTGTATCTGTGATCTGCCATATTTTGATGAGCTGTACACTGGTGCTTGTATTAAACAAGCTAATATTATTATAAATGACCCCCAACATCCCCTGAACAAAGAATATATAAGATCTGTAAGAAGTTTAAGGCTGTTGTCAAAGAAAACTAAAACTGAGCGCTACTTTAAATCGTTTATTCCATCATCAACTAGGATGTTACAATAATGTCGTCATCTTGATCGTAATCTGTGCACAGTTGAATTATGTCCTGCGTGTCAGGTCAATGTGTTTTAGTTAGGGAAGCATATTGTGTGCACTGTTAATTTTGTTAATTTATCAGTGTGTGTGTATATATGTGTGTGTGAGCGCTATATATCATACTTTCTGCTTCTGTAACTGTATTGTTATGTATTCAATGATCAAAACAAATTTCCTTGTACAAGGACGAATAAAATTTATCTTATCTTATCTTATAACGGCTTAGTTATTAGACTACGGTCTCCTAACAGCAATCACTCCAATAATACTTGGTCAATTAGCTATTGCCACTTATAGGATTAAATGCCGTTTTCTCAAAATCTTGTTTTAGGGGGGCCACTGACTTCAATTTATCAGAAATGTCTTGTCTTTTATTATCTGTACAGAACTCAAAATCTCATGTTGCCGACTTTTTGTTGGTTTTCTCAGGCACACACACATTTTACTTTGAGAATCATGCATTTCAATCTTAATATTTTACTTGAACCATGCTATGAAATTATAACTTTGACATTTTGCCAAGGTGGCATTTAAACCCTGTTGACAGAATTCTTTTGTTTTCATTTTTATCCCTTAATGCATATCATACACTATTTCAGTTGTTGTTCAACCTTACCTCTCCCAGTATTCTGAACAGTGAGCTTTTACCACATCCATTTGGCCCACAGACCAAAACATTTTTGCCAGATGTCACCTGGTTGCAAAAAGAGATAAAAACAAAAAACTCACATCAAATGAGACCACCATAATAACTAATACAAAATAGAATACTGAACTGCACAAATGGGTTCCAAAACATTAATTTACTTCCTGTAAATTACCAACAAGGCTGAACTGATGAAACTCTAATACTCAGAAATGGATCTGCACCCCGCAAAAAGCAGAGAGAATTTAATCAGCATTAATCAGACACCAACAACATGAAATATCTGGCATGCTGATTTCAGAAATGTTAAATTTGTTCCACAAATAACACTGAAATTTAATGATGAAATCCTATAACAAAACATTTGTATTTTTTCCTCTTGAATGACAACAAAATGATTTTTAGAAAGAGCAGCTTACCTCAAAACTGAGCTTTTCTATGAGAACATCACCATTTGGAGTAACAAGTGGTACTTTGTCAAATCTGTAAGCAAAGAAAGTGTACAATGTGTATTTTGTCACTGCCATGCAAATCCTTTCAGAGACGCAACTATGCAAATCTAGAAATGTTTCTGTGCAATAATAATACAACAAATTCTGGCACATACCGTATCTGTATGTTTAAGGTAATCAGCCCAATTGCTGGTGCAACAAAGTAATGACTCACCCACCATATGTTGAAAGGGTATCAACAAGCTTCCTATGCACTTTTGTTACAACTGAGGTATACTTGTTTAACTCACTTGCGACCATTCCCGCACAAGTTGCGGGATGGCTGACCTGACGCTAAAGAACCATCCTGCGACCCTTGCGGGATTGCCGAAAATAATTTTGTTCTCCTTCCATTATCTCGCAAACCTTACGGTAATGGTCTACTACCGTTGTGTAGCCATTTCTTTTGTTTCGTTCAATGTTTCACCGAAATGAGCCGGTAACTTTTTTTTTTCAGATTTTTTTCTAAAACTACTGACTTCCGGAGCGAACAATGAATGGCGTCTAAGCGAAAAGCAACGAATGTGTTTGAAATATTCGAACAAAAAGGGTCTGACAATGAACTGGAATGTTATAATTCCGATCTAGACCCAGAATATGTTCCAGTGGGTCAGAAAGGAGAGGAAAGTGGTTCTGAATCAGACAGCCTTAGATCGAAAGAGACTGCTGCTAGATCTAAATCTAGAGCCAGTGCTGAAAATTTTTTATTTTTCTAAAAAATTTGACAATTTTCAGTAAATCATACCAAAAAAAAAATATTTCAGATACCCTAGTGAAATTTGTTTTATTGTATAGTGCATTTATTTATAAGTCTTGTGTCCAAAAATCAAAGAGATTGGTCAATTACAGCAAAAATAGTAATTTTTTTAAAACGCCACCAAAATGCCTGGTCTTCAAGAGTTGTGGTAATGTAAAAAGCCTGGTCTCAAGTGAGTTAATAAGCAAAAACTATAAAAAATTATTGCAAACCAAATGAACCCACATAAAAGAATTAACAAACTGTTCCTAATCTCATTGAATGTAAAGCACCTGACACAAAAACAAACTATGAATGTAAATTTTTATTCTCATCACAAATACAATTCAAAAATTTTGTTCTCCGATTAATAAGATTGAATATAACGACAATATTAATCATGGGGAAAAGAATGTTTAAGAAAAAAACAAAACTCCTTTAAATTCCATTCTAATGACCTCATAGAGCACTAAATAGTTGTAGACATAAAAAAGAATGTAAAACATTACTATGCTGCTGTCGCAATAGAGACTGAAAATCACGCTTACTTGATTATGTGGTCTTTGATAATGATGTTTCCACTTCCTGGTTTCAGAGTTAAGTTTTTGAGGTTGTTAGTGGATCCTGTGACCAATATCAAAGAAAAAAAAATGTGAACATGGCGGAAATTTGGTAATACTTGAACCCTTGTATTTACATGAAATAAATATAAAATATAAAATACATGTAATACTTATGTGATTATTTGTATTCAAGTTTGTTACACTGGATGAGAGCAGTAAAAATGTCAATGATCCTCAAAACAAATACTCTTGTTTCAATTTCAAAGTTTCAGGTTCACACTTTGCCTAAAAATTCATTCTCTCTGACTTTCAGACATGAATGTTCTGGGTTCGCATTTCAGTTTAAAAAAACTAAACAATGCATTTCACAAATTTACACATGGCAAAAAATAGCATTTTACTATTAAAAATAAAGCAAATAAAAAAAATAAAAAAATCAGTATTTCCAAACAGCAATGGCATACAGAATTGTCAGACTGAGTAGAATGACATATATATATCTCATGACATACTGTATCCGTCATGACAATCTGTGTTTCTGTCTGTCTAGCAAAGCTAAATGGACTTACCTTTGCCATTCTCTGTATTGACCATAGTTCTCTCATATCGTCCTGAATTAAGGTCATCCAGAACTTTGATCAAGTCAGTCACTCGTGCAGTAAATCTGCAAAGGGGAAAAGAACAAAATGCATGCATTACAAAGACTACAAATGAATGCATAAGTCTGAGTTTAAATTTTATAGCCCATCAGCCAAATTACTGCTCTGTTGCATTCATATGGTTGACTGAGGAGTAGCAAACATTATCTTTCAACTTAGACTGTTATGCGAGAACTGTAGTAGAAGATTAACTACGCATCCATTAATCAATTTTACGATTCATTACTTTTCTGCACAAAAAATACACCATGCAATGATGACCACAGGAAAATGCCACTGACAATGACAATTAACGCTCACCCTGCCACTGACACTCAAAGCCCACTGTCCGGTCAGTGACCTTACGGAGAATTGTGCCTGGGTCGCACTGACCCTTGCCCATGTACGATGACCACACTACCGCAGTCCACATGGCTCGGTTTTCATTGATAGGTATGAAAACATTCACTGCTATGCTTTATCACGCTTGATAATGGATTAACCAGCGAAACCTTTGTCTGTAAGTCTCTAACCAATGATCTGACTTATGAAACTAGACTGACAGCTGTACTTTTCGTGAGAACAAAGCATGATAACTAGCCACGCCTCCAAAAAGCCCTAAACAAATGGTTTCATCCTGATTGACCAATGTGGGCATTTGGAGCAAAAATCGTTTCAGAGCTTGTTTCTGATTGGTTCTTAGATACAGACAACTCTAGATGATGGCCAGGTTGTGTGAAAATGAGATAATATTGCAAATTTATTGAGCAACAGTTTCGCATGTCGATTTTACATCTTTTGAAAGCGTGGGCAGAGCCTTTGAAAGCTTAGTCTTTGTGATTCCAACCAGTGGTTCACTGGTTAACATGTCCTTGTCACAATGCCTTTGTTTTAGAAGAGACACAGTGAGCAATAAGACGGTAGTTACGTCTCAAAGAGGTCAGTGACACGACGCGTGAAAATCCGGCTTGCGCACTGCGGGGTCAGCTTGACCTTGCCGACTTTTGCCGCTTGTGTAGAGTGAGTGCATGGAAAGTCGATGCTGACATATACCGCCCTTTGCAGGGTGAGGGTTAACACGAATATCAAAAGAAACACTTCAAATTATCAGTAACACAATGATGTAATAAGATATTTTGACCTGTGAAACATGAATATAGATTTAAAGAACAGCTTACCCTGCCAGTCTTGTCAACTCTCTGCCTGCCAAAACTATTCTTCCAATAGCTTCTGCCATCTTGACCAACATGCGTCCGCTCTTGAAGTAATCCTGAGGAAATGAACATGACAAATGTAACATTCAGAAGTAATAATTCCTGAAGCCAAACTTCCATCTACTTTGCAAAGAATAAAATGAGTAAGATTATCATCTCAACAATTACTAAGTGCAACTCTGATTTTTCTTTTCAGAAATAAAAATGAAATTGGAGACTTTCATAATGACGATGTAATGTTTGAATAAACTCACCTCCAGTCGTTCACTGTGAGAAGAATGCATGTGTCGTGGATGTGCAAGATTCAGGAATGGCCGACTAACCACCAAATATCCCACTACAGTGGCAACATCTGCAACATTTAAAGTTTGCAACACATGACAGTTACTTCCAAATGAAATCTGAATTCATAAAAGCAAGCCATTTCAATTATTCAGTTCCATTACTATGGCCTCACTGTTCACTTACAGACTGGTGTCATTTTATGACTCCAATTCTTTATTAACGACATACATCCACCAACCAGACAAAACCATGCATTCCCAGTACCCGCTACTTCTACGAACAAAGAATAAAGAAAGATACACATTTTTTACATGTAATTTATAAATGCCTCTAAAATAAGAGTCTTACAACCTTTTCAATTTCCATTCCACAGCCTTTCAACCAATGATAAACATAGTTTTTACTTACATTTGGCAATGATGTTGTCTATGAAGCCCATCTGAATACGGAAGTAAATGAAGTTGCGAAGATGATCCACCTGAGAGAGAAAGGAAAATTTATGATGCATCAAAAACTAAGCCTGTCAGTGTCACCTTAAACCTTCCTTCTTTCATTCTGCATTGAGATACTCACTTCCCAAAAAGAATAAACACACCTGGTGCACAGTGTCAAGAACAGATTAAGTCCATAAATGCCGTGCTAGGTCACGAGTTCAGTGAGTAAATTTTCACGACTAGTTAATTCTAACCAGCGTAATTTGTCCTTGAGCTGTTCTCGTGAACAGTTTGTTTGAAACACTTTTGTTTTAGAGATGGAAAGAAAGTGGGGCGAGATAGAATAAATGTATAGCTAGGAGTGACAGAGCCGTTCTCGACCCCGTGATTTTGATGAATGCTTAGAAGGGAAGAGAAGGGGCGAATAAGGATAGATAGTTTAAGACGCTTAGTCGCATTCAGAAATTCGTGCATAAAATGTAGAAAGCACGAGGGTTTAAAGATTTCAGTAGTTGTTTTGACATTTTAAATTGACCTTGTCTGTTTTAGTGCAAGGCCGTAACCGACTTATACAATAGAATAAATTATACTGCGAGCTCAGCTCGGAGCTGACCGCACCAATGAAATCTAGGGATTTGGACGGTAGTTGCAGGTGGCTAGACAGTATAAAAGTCAGCCCAGACATATATCCTGCACTCCATACAGAAAACTCCAATCTGTGCAGGCGTCGGCACGATTCTGCCTGAAGAATCATAAAAGCGTTGTACGACTCATGTCTAGTCCACTATAGACATTTGAGATGAATCCATATGCCTGAATGAGATATGCCCACCGCTATTGTCCATCGTTCCCTGGTGTCCACCAGGGACTAATCGTAAGTGTTTGTCTATTGATGACTCAACCATGAATGAGGAGCTGAACATAAGTTATCCAGTAGGACAGGATTGCCGCATATACTAGGAGTGCTACCCAAGAATGCAAGATAAAGATATATATAGACTTGCAACTGGTATGAATGTATGGCATACACATCTGTGAATTGTGATTGATTTGTCTGGATGAGGCTGGGCATTGCCAGCCCATCCTAGAGTAGATCTCTAGACTTAACTACGTCAGTTTGTATTGACGGGCTCGGTTATTATAAGCGTTAGGCACAAATGGCTGAGATGACATTGTCGCCAGAGACCATATTAGTGTATTGATAGACATATAGTAGGCAGACCAGATCTGAGATATATATAATTAGTACTTAGATTGTTAGTGAGTCAGAAGTATAATAATATTATAGGAATCTAGAGTAGAATTCTAGTGAAGTATTATTGAATTTGGATTTGATGCTGCTGATGTTGTCTTTACTATATAATAGATCTAGACAAAATTGTTAGGGTAATTAATGTAATTAAATTTGGGGCCCTGCAGGTCTGTTTATGAAACTTATTCAGATTGTTCTTAGTGTGTGGCATGGTACGAAAGTTTTAGATATTAAATACCTCTCGATTTAAATGCAGTCGAAACCTTAAGTAGACGGATTCCCCCCAAATCCGTAACATTTAGGATAGCAACATCGTAACACACAGTAATCTCAACAATTAAGACTAATGAGTTACAAAGAGAGTCAAACTTACCAGTTTATGGAAAGTGCCGGTGATGATAAACTGTTCTCTGTGGTTTCCTTGATAAAAAGCAATCTCTTCACTGAAATAATAAACGAAATAACCAACTGAATTATCCAGTATCCAATTCCATGGTTATAGCTGAAGTTTAAATTGATATAGATATGGGCAGGGTGTGCACTCTGTGTATACTTGGAATTTAAATTGATGAAGCTCTGAATACAATAGACTGTAAAAGACACAAAGTAGCCATTATTGTGCTGACAAGCAGTAAAACCCAAATTCAAACTCAAAAGACTCTATGTACAGCGGTTATGTATGACTGTTGCAGGATCAAAGTATCACTGGAGAAATGAAAATCTGGTGCTAAGAGTTGACTCATTGCAAAATAAGAACAGCCCAAATCTACCTGCCAAAGTACAGTTTTTAAACTGCATATAGCTATTTAAATGTGCAAAGCTGAATACTACTCAATGAAGGAAAGTTGTTTGTCACATCGAAGTTGTGTGATATGTCATGTGTACACATTTCTTTCTTTTGTTTCAGTTTATTAGAATTAGTGCCCTTGATTTAACAATGGCCATTGTTTTTGTCAGTGTGCACACGAAAAGTCGGACGCAAACTCATTAATATCGACCATAATGCGCCTTAGCCCACGCCAATACCGATTTTCAGCCTAATTTCTTTATTATTGGTGAAGATGCGACTGTTGGAACAGCCACATGCACTTTTACAGCATGTAATTATCTAAATAGATCCACGAAATAACAGTGTGCACACACGGACAACAAAAACCCTCGAAAAGAAAATAAACTGATTTAAAGTGAAAAAAAACGATCTTCGCATTTTTATTGCCCAAAATCGAATAGTAAATTCTTTATCTTTATGAAATGATGTGTTTTAAACCTCTAAGATACCATTATTGGTCACAATTTGACAGTTCATAACAGGGTACAAACACAGGTAGATTTGGGCTGTTCTTATTTTGCACTGACTCAGTTTCACTTCTCCAACATAATTCACAGTTTTTCTCTTTTCATAATCTGAACTTGGAGATCTCAAACCTGTGCTGGTTTTATGACCAACACACCTTCCATATTTTGTGTAAAGGGGCTGAAATAATTTAGGTACAGTAAACATATTCACAGCAGCGCCTGCAAAATATCACCCAACAGCTCTGTATCTGATCATAAAATGTAACAGCGCTGGAAACCAGAGCTTTAGAATAATAAGATGTTTTCACTCTACCCGTCTTTGGAAAGATTTAGAAATTTCAACTTTCTGCATTTATATTGAATCCAAAAATGATGACCACTCAGGTTCCATTTCTTAGTTATTTCACACTTGTTATATTTCAGAAATGGGTGAACTTACCTATTGGTGATGAGTCGAGAATTGACATAGCGGTATTCTCCTTCCAGTTTCTGTTCTGCCACAGTCATCCGACCTACTGGTCTTCTCAATCTGTTTCACACGTAACAGTAGAAAATATATGGGTTTAAACCTGATGCTGCTGATTGTCCTCTGCTTAATTACATATTCCCGTTGAGGCTTACAACAGATCACTCTACATAAATTTTTGAAATAAATCCAGATGGAATCATCTGAGATATGATTTCATTGACCATTACATCCCACACAGAGTTATCTGTGATGAATCCAAGTGTAAATTTCTTTCTGTTATCAAAATTCTATCTCTGTGGTCATGTTTCTAAGGGCCACTTAGCAAAATATGTACAATGGTATCAGATGCCAATCAACCAACTGAATTTCAGTTCATTTCTGGGTGGCTTTTTAAAGCTGAAAGTAAATGGGAAAACCACTCTGAACCTGTCAAGTACTGCTGCCACTGCACTGTGAATGAAATATTTTCAAAACAGGCTATGCCCTCTAAATGCCCAGAATCTGAATCAAGTGGGGAGTATAATCTTAATAATTTTAACAATTGTGTGCAAATGAAATTTGAAAAACAGCCAACTAGTGCCTAGACCCACATAAAGCAAATCACTGAGGTGAAAAGGTTTTGGGTTCAATAAGTTGATCTTTCATGACTTGATTTCCCACATAAGAATATCAATCAGATCTATTTCCGACAAAACCATGAAAAATGGAAGATTTGGTTATCATTACTGGCAATTTCGTTCTTGAACTCAGTATGCACCAAAATTTATTGCAACTAAATGGCATGGCTAATGAAGGTCTTGTCTGAGTAAATGCTTCCGCTAACAACAAAACAATAACAAAAAAACACTGTTGGTTCAAACGTTTGAACTGTATGCTGGTAGACTATCCAAATAATACAAATTGCTCCATGCGCTCTTTTGAAAATTCTTTCAATTATTCATTCATATCCAAGACCGACATTATGATCGTCATTTTGAATACTACAAATAACTTTCAAAAGCAGCACAGCTTATAGCAAAATTATAAGAACAAATTCATGTAAGAAATGGTAACTTAACATATATGAAAATCAACAGACAGAGTGCTTTATCTACTTTTGCCTGCTTATATTTTTTGATATATGAAAGAAGCAGGGAGAAAAGAACAAAAATAAAAAACTAACATACAAATTGATACTAACCTTGTCAGCAGGAGACCAGACACTGCTAGATACATGAGCATGTATGTGGGACCCTGGGATTACAGACCAATGGAAAATGCCAATTTTGACTTAATACGACTCAGATTCATTATACAAGATATGAAATTGCATGCAAGAATACATATCAGAGTTCCTCCAGTTCATACATCAAAGCTATAACAGGTATGTATAAAAAATAATTTTGTTTAAAATTCTGAAATCCGCAGCAACAACTCTGACGAAATCCAAGTGTGCATGAAGCAAACAGCCTTGACAGCACTGTCTTCTATAATTGTGTACATTCTGTTCAAATTATAGAAAGCTCTCTTAAAATGGAAATCTCCGCTCTTGAATCCTTAATATATAAAGAGCTTTCATGGAATAAAATTTCAGATGTTTCAAAAGCAATGTTAACTCACTGGCTACCAAGACCGAGACGTTCTCAGTTTCAGTATACAAGCATTGCCTACCAATACCGAGACTCTCTCGGTCACCGCCGTTACTATTTTGTCTATTGCAGTAGTTGTGGTATTTATGCCCTTTCTTCACTATAATATGTAGTCCACACACTCGTTGCTCACAACGAGTCACTAGTTGAACAGAAATACGTGTTTATAACTAGTTGTCGACGATCTAGCAACATGACTGTCGTAGCCCAGTTGAAGGCACGACCCGCCCGGCCACAATGCACATGTATTCAGTCTTTTTCCTGGAGCAGTTTCGAGACTGGTTGGCGCCGGCATGTCTAGGGAAGTGTCGGTCTACTCGCTTTGATGTCCACCGGAGATCTTACGTGAAGTGTGGCATAACCCAGCTCGAGTAGTGGGGGGGTGTCAGAGTCCGTCTGCTTACATTGGTCAGAGGTCCATTGCCGTATTGGAGACAGTGGCGCATTTTTGATTTTTTTTTAAAAATCGTTTTTTAAAAAAAAAATATGGAAAGAGAAAGAAAGATTATAGACAGCACTTGTCGAGGCAAGTGATGGCCACATAGGACTACTGTTGCGTCCTTATGAGCATTATTACAGGAGAGAAATAAGGACCGTAGAAGGAAAGAAACACGATTCTGGTGTGAATAAGTGCCGCTTTGCCTGGAAAACTGTTTCAAATTATATCACACAAAGGAAGATTATAATAGTAAATCTTTAAGTCCATTCTCCTTATGTTTTTTGTTCATGTATTATTTTCATTTTTCAATTGTTTTGACCAGTTTTTGTGTTGAACCTAGCAGTGTGGTTGATTATAATACCTCTTCTATCATATGTCACCCCTAAATTTATCATATGAAAATCGGCAAAATTTTCGCATGCAAACACACAGTTGCATAAAATCCACCATAAGACATATATAAAAATGATTGCCAGATTCAGTTAGCCAATCCATTTTTCCATAAACACACTAAATTTCATTGAAATATCATGAAAATTGTTGATTCAATGATTTTCTTGATGCATAGCAAAAACGCCTGGTAAATTGGGTTTGATCGAGGCAATAGACCTGGTAGCCAGTGAGCTAAAGTAAGTGACAATCTCCTACCAGATTTTAGATGTATCAATGTTATGTGTGGCCTTTTGTCTTAAACACACACAAAAAAGGCTGGCTTACCATGATCCCAATGGCACCAGCTAATTTTACTGTATACAAGATGACATCCAGAATGGGCTGTGGGAACAAAATTATGATCATATAATAACAAGGTAACTGTCTTGAATACGAAAATGTGAACGTTCAACACGCAAAATAAAAATTTACTTCCCATGAAAGCAGAATCTTAAATAGTTCAATTCTCCACGTCTCTGAAACTTCTAGAAGTAAATATCACTGTCTCAAATGTTGAAATATACAAATTAAAACACAAATCAACATAATGTTGAAATGCATCATTTAAAACACAAACATAATGATGTCATGCCTATCAGCAGATTGGCTGTAACAACTTCTAAGTAGAAAAGTCTTTAAATATGTCATATACTAAATATTTATATGCTACTCTAATTCCAATTAAATGGTGCCATGAGTTTTAAATTTCCTGTGTAAAAATGTATCAGTCCATATAGGACCATAAAACTGTGCTGGAGCATTGAGCCAATACATTTATAGAAGACAATGTATAAACACTTGATGAAGAAACTTTACTCAAGAAAAACATGCAAACACCACCAATACAGAATGACATGGATACCTTGCTGAGATTAGAATAAAGCTCTGCCACTGAATCACAGAACTTCTCTGTGTCTTGTGTCAGAAGTTGGTCAGCATTGGAAATACGATTGTCCAAGTTACTCATCTTGTAAAAAGTGAAGCCGCTGTTAGAAGAGTGAAAAAAAAAAAAAGGCCATATATCCATCTATCCGTGCCACAAAGCTGAAACCAAGCATTTGATATTGCTTAAATAATCGTATTTGAATTCACAATACTGCCTGGGTGTTTTCCACCCACGAATGGGAAATCTGGTGTACAGTGTACACACTCCTTGTATTTATATGGCACTGGATGGATCACATCCTCAGTTAGCAGACACAGCTTGCAGATAATGTGCAGCAGAAAATGTTAAAGTAAAATACCAGGTGTCATTTTTTTGATGAAATGACTGAAAACTATCGATGCAGATTAATAAACAAACAAACAAAAAAACAGACTCACAATATGAAAAAGCAAACACCTCAGAATTATATAACAGTGGTTACTATAATAGCGAAAAAAACGCCAATACAGGTACCTAGACAAGGGAAAAAAAATGACAGAAGTCATATTCTACAGACAGGGGCATGAGCCAAGAAGGGTTAAAAAAAAACAACGAGATGGGTCTACAGCTAACTTTTAGGTATCATCAGAATGTTATGGTTCTGAAAATCTGACCTAAAAGTTTATATCATCACAAAAATATGAATAACATGTTCATGTAAGGTAAAAACAACAAAAACTTATGAGCCATATACATGTGGCATTGCAAAGACAGAGAAGAAAACATTACATGAACAATGCAGTTGATAAAAAAACCAGTAAAGTGGATTTCTTACTTGAGATATTTGTCATACAGGTACTTGGACAAGCGCATGCGAAATCTCAACTTCAACATGTTGAGTCCATACTGAGGAACACAAAATAACAGAAATGATATATATACTGGCACTTTTACACATGAGCAAGATCTGTCTGAATGACAGATCTTTCTCTTCAGCGTCACAAAACTTAAATGGTCTCCAGGCTCATCAAAAGCATATGGAACTATATGGCAAACAAATGTTCCTTCTTTATATGCTTTTTGAGTGCTTGAAGACAAAACATCAACACAAGAGAAATAACTGAGCCTCTTTTGGGCTACTTCAAAACCACAATATTTATAATTTAATGGTTACATTCAAATTCACTTTCTGATATCATGGAAAATTTAAAGCATGTTTTGTTTTAAGCAAAATTGAAAATACTCAAAAATGATCCGTCAAAGCCTCACTCATTCATATCTTACCTTCAGCAGGTTGTTCACCAGTGAAATCTGTAGATGAATCAAAGTTCACAAATGAGTATTTCTGGAGTAAATAATAAATTTATCTGAGTCTCCAAATAACCTTCATACATTAACTGAAAAGATCTATAAGAAATATTAAAAAATCTATTGCACCAGAGATGGGATCTGATGGTGTAAAATATTATGATTGTTGGAAAAATTTATCACTGTTAACTGCATTTGTCAGTCTAATGCAACTTACAATATTTGACACAAAAAATTTTCCCAGATGGTGTAACACTTTTCAAAACCAAATAACATTTGCAAGTTTAGGAGTCTGGTAAAGAAATGATGAGAATTCGTTTTCTAGTCTGACCTACATTCCAATTCTTCATACATTAATCCATGCATAAACAGTCTTATATAAATTGTTAGAGGTTTATCTAAATATGCTTTAACCTTTTCGTGTTTCTATTCTCGCTATTTGTGAAGCGCTCTAATGGCCGACTTCCTGGCTACGCAGCCGCCCTGATTTGTTTACATTTTTCAGCCCTATGGTCGCCGCCCATGTCGCATCTATGATAATGAATTTTGGCATACTTATTGAGAAATGAATTAACTAAAAGATGAACCTATTTACATCGGAATGCCGAAATGTGCTTGTTGGTTTTGTGAACGTGAAATGCTGAACGGGGATGTATGACACTACCTCTGAGACAGACGGACAATACACGTATTACACACTATGGCATCCCATCTCATTTGTTATCCAAGCATACAACACTACCCACATAAAGGCACCCCACTAGTGCATGCATGTACTATGTACTACAAATGTGTGCTGATCAATACATGATGTAGGCGTAGAGAGAGGAACAGCCCTGTTGGATGACCATGTGTAATACAATACATTACTTGTAGGCCTAACCCACACTTTACGGTTCAAACTGGATCAGTGGGCATCTGAAGATTACCTGGTGATATCATTTACTATTTATAGCTATTCCTGCACTGTTCTTCCTCTCAAAATTGTATACAAAATGGGGGTACACTGGCCGGCCGGATACAGCCGGGTTGAACACATGGCGGCGTTACAGACAAAGCCGGATTCGGCCGGGTTGAACAAATCGGGGGCCATATTTAAAAGCCGGGTTCGGCCGGGTTAAACACGAAAGGGTTGAAATATATCTCCCCAAACTGTTTCTAACTATGAATTGTGATGCTTTACTGATTATATCTGACGTGCAATTTAAAAATTTAGTAAAAACTTTAATGATCTACATGTGCTCATGCAGTTGCACTGATGAATATATTATCTTTACTTTCCTTTTTCTTTGTGGATTTTTAGGTAATCTTAAAACCCGTCTACATCTTCCTGCCTAGCCAAACCACTGCAGTGGCTTTTCTACTACTTTGTGTTGCTTTCCTTGTGATATATGGAAAAACTTACAGCTGGCATGGCATAGATGAACTTGAACAGCAGAACCTTAAACTGCTGGGCATCTCTTCCAATAATGGCACTGATGAGAAAAATAGGAGAATTATTTTTCAAATGTATCTCAAATTTGTTTGTGCATTACAAGTTTTAGTCCTTTCTCTTTCCACCTGCACTGGTAAGTGTGAAAAATACCACTTTACAATTAGTTCAATGAGTCTCAATCAACTCAGACCATAATCGACTAACATTCAAGAGCCTAGGTACAACATTCAAACTTTTATTAACTTCCTGATTACAACCATTTTTATTTCTATTCAGATGACAAGCTTAGAGTTTAGTTTGTTGAAAATGTAAGTGTGGAGTGAGAAGGGTGAAATATAAACATATTGTGCTCACAATTATTAAATGAATATTTTTGTATCCTCTGTGAACCAACATGGTGGAGTTTTCACATGTAAGCCTCTTCACTACAACTTTGGTAAAAGAAATAAAAGTAATTACAAAACACAAAAATGATGATGTTCTTATTTGGGTTCACAATTACATACAACTTAAGCTTGCAGGGCAGGTAATAGAATCTTGGAATTAATCATAACACTGGTGGACCACGCAATGGAGAAATACTCTCAAAACTAGGTTATCAATAAAGTAAAACATTTAAAGATATTCAAAAGTATCAGTCATAACATGCAATTTTATCAACAAAGAATTTCTAAAAGAAATTTTGGAAAACAACAAATTCTCCAAACCTTTCGATGGAAGTTCCATTTTGAATCATCCAAACATCAGCGAAAGTCCGAGCCACCAAACTAAAGGCAACTGACAACAAATAAACTGTCTGAAAAAGCCAAGGATGAAAATGCAAAGACAGATATCTAAAGAATACTGACACATATTCAGTGGTAATTATTACAAGATGCAAACAATACACGCACCTCTCCCCTAAACCATATACTGACATCTCCAAATTCAAACTCAAATTGAAGCCAATACTCTGTGTATGTCAACAATATTATTGTAACTGATACTTGAAGTGTCATTTAGACCTTGATCACTCAGTAAGTTATTTATTTTGCAACAGTAAGCAAATGTTTTACTTGTGTTAAGTTCTTACTTTCACTCCATTTATTTCTTTGTTGACCAAATCTTGAAATTCTAATCTGCACAAAACTGAATACAAATTAATTCTTCAGCGAATTTGGGATGACAACAATACTTCAGAAACCTACCTCAACTGTAAAAAATCCAGGGACAAGAATTTTCATGATTCGCTTCAAACGCCTGAAATATAAGTAATACAGTCTCCACTTAAACATCTTTCAAAAGTGAGATTACATGAATACAGAATCATGTGGATTAAGCTTTTTAAATATTGCATTTTATTCAAAATGTCAGGGTAAAACTCGTTGTCTTCATCTCTCTTGCTAAAACCCACACTGGGATTAAGAGGGTCAAAGGAGATTTACAAACTGTCATTACTTTTGCATGTAATGTACATTATAATGATTATTCACATATTACTGCATGTCAAAGAATATGGGGCTGATGTCAGTAATGCATAATTACACCGTCAATTTACTGTTCAGTTACCACCCCAGCTCTGGTAAATTGCCAATATATTTCTGCCATTCTCCTACCAACTCCACTATGCAATTGTATGATACAGGGGCCTTTTTCTCTCTCTCTCTCTTTTTTTTTGTGTCTTCAAATCACATCACTCCTGGTGCACTTAAGAGAAAGCCATAACAAATAATACTAGCTGACACCAGAATGGATAAAATTTATGCTGTAACTTTATTGCACATTATGATGTAAAAAAAAAAAAAGAAAAAAGTCTAGCTTGCTTTCTGTTCAGTTGGTGATTACAACAGTTGTAAGGGTATCAGGTAATACAAAATAATGAGGGAAATATAATGCCATTTTATGTATTTCATGATAGGCCTGTTCACATCATAATACAATGTTCAAAATAATACATCATACTGATCTGTTTCTGTGTGGGACTGAAAAAACTGAAAGCAATATTTTTTTCATCCAATGACTCGCTCTAGCTCTACAATATGCCAGGATAATAATTATATTGACAAAACTCACGTGAAAAAGACAGCGTTGACCACAGCTCTCTCCTTCTTCTGTCCATGCTGCAACACAAACATTTTTTAATCATTATCACACAAAATACATGATGAATTGATTATGTAATTATTGTAAGCCACAACTTGAATTTAGGCTCATGAATACAGCGGAAGAGAGAAGGAGGTTTGAAAGCTATAGTTTGGTGTAAAAACTAAAAAGACTATTATATAAATACATCAAATGAAAAATAATAACCTTCACTCGAAAAGCATGATAGCAATACTTGATTCAGTTGTGAGAAGTGCCCAGTTCTAATCCTGCTCAGAGTTTAATCCAACATGACTACTCTCTTGTCTTTTTAACTCTTTGTGCCCCACACAATGCACAGTGTCAATCACTTTGGTCCCAAATGCCGTAGCAACAGTGTGTCAATCGAGTAGAGCGATCAGTTTTATTTGAGACTTTCAAGATTCTAGTTTTAATTTAATGCACAAGAACATCTGGGGCACATGGAAATATCCATAAATATCTACTTTGTAGCATCTATTTAATGTCATTTAAAAATTTGAAACAGTTTAGTTCAAACTTGTCTTTCCATCTTTGTTGTGAAAATGGATGAAATTATGATTGCAATTTCAAAAAATCAGTTAAAAATTGAAAACTGAGTCAAATCCACATATTCCCTCCACTGGTACTTTGGAGCAGCTAAGTTTTGTGTGTGTGATTTTTTTTTTTTAATCTTATTTTGGTGTCCTTGTTTTTGTGTTTCTTTCCATTATGTCCTCACAAAACTGACATAATGAACTTCTACAGTGAGGTTGTGGAGTTCATTTTATGTGAACACTGATTCTGATTGTTTCATGTAATTCAGGAAAATCACTGGATGGTCAAGAGGAAACAAATCTGGACCAAAACAAGGGTTCATATAAACCAAGTTTTCAATTTAAGTGAGCTTGCTTTGGACTGACTCCACTGTACAATGTCCTCAACAAATTCAAAGCTTTGTAAATCCAAGTACAAAAAGAAAACCTACTTAACCTACCTGAGCAATGACAACCTTCACTTCTTCTTCCTCTTCTGATGTTTTTCTGTGAAATATTTGAAAACGTATGACACAAACACACTCTCTCAGAACAGCAATTTATATAACATGGCATAGTGTGTCTGGCAAAGATTACACTGTTTAACTGCAGATATAGAAAGGTAACAACTTGCCTCCAACAGACTGGCTGTTGTTTACAACTATAAGTCTAAGCCTTTGCAATGTAGTACTTGACTAAGTTCTCGACAGCTAAAGGGATAAAAAGTAGGACTAGTAATCAAAACAAATTTTTTTTTTTGTACACATGCTCTGTTTTTTTCTTTCATGGTAGCTCATATTTCCCCACAGAATTTCACAAAATGGCAGTGTCCAGTCAAACTACAAAGTCACTGAACTCATTTCCTAATACAGAAGTGTGTTCAAGAGAAGTGACATAATGATTTATTTGAATAACTGAATATCTATGTATATATATTATAGCTCTCGAATTTTATCAAAGAAAGCATAGCAAATGTGAAAAATCTGTAATAAAACAAAATGTGAATAAATGATACAATATGTGAAAAATATGTCTTCTTCCATTGACAGAGAAAATGGGAACCCTCAGTTCCAAACAACACAGAGCTCATACCATGTTCTCAACTCCACCTCCATAAATAATAAATCACTTCCACGGCATAGTTAAAGATGATGAGAATGCAACCTCTCCCATTTCTGCTGATATTAGTGATCAACAATACACAGCTCACACAATGGCTGCACCCACCAAAATAGCTTGATTGTTTTGCTGTCCATCTCTATAACTTATAACCAATCATGTAAAATCAGAAAATCATAAGATATGGGATCCTGAAAACTCCCACTGCACCTTGGCGTTGAGCACCAGGAGCTAACTGCTGATAGTAGCAAACGTGACACTGGCAGGTTCACGGCTCAAATTGTGGATGGCCACTTGAGCACATAAACCCAAAAATTTATGTCTGCCAGACAGTAGGACATTTGAAATCTTTCCCTGTGTTCAGACATGTCACATGGTGCTACTTCTAACCTAGAATCAACACAACAAATACTCTCATTTATTTATGATTGCACCTGTTGCCAGAATAAAAGCTAATATTCCTATTCTTGATAGGAGCTTATTAAAATAGTTGTCTCAGGGACTAATCACAGACATAATTCTGTTGCCTGACATATAGATCTATATATCATTTTTACATCTCTCTCAGTTGGCTGGATCACTGTCATGGGTGCCAGCAATGGAGCCATCTGAAACCTGAAAATCACTTTGACCAAATCAGCCAAACCTGAAGTCGCAGGCACTGAGCAACGTAGTGATAAGACAACAGACCTGCCAACTAAAGGGCACTTAAATCGCGTACATTAATGCCGTACAAAGGCAATTTTCAAATACATGTATCAGCAGAACAAAACACTTTACAAGTGTAACATGTCACAATAACGTACCACGGTTACTAAGTAATGGTGCACACTTATAACTTTCCTTGTTCATTTAAAATGTGTGACTGCAGTAGTTTTTTGTTCTATAAGATGAAGATTACATGTATTTCCTAGTTATATCTGAATGTGGGAAAAATTCTCCAACAAGTTTGTAAAACTCATCACAAACACCCAACGGACAATACATGTAACCATGGCTTTTGTGCATGTTTAGTAATTATATTTGTGTCCCTTGAGCCAATAAAATAGATCCTGTTGTCTCCCTTTCAATTCAACACAGCTAAACTGGGTTTTTCTTTGTACGGAAATAGAAACGGCAACGGAAACGTCAAAAACCCATCAAGTAGTGAAACCGAACTACATGTACAGGTACCGGTACCGTACTTAGTGGAGGTTTGACGTTTTCGTTTCCGTACACATGAAAACAAGACTTAAGGGGGAGTGCGGGTCCTGAAGGCGATTTTTGTTATTATGAGAAATAGACAATTTTAACTATTATAATCCAATTCAGGATGTCTGAATTAGCAGGAAAAAAATGTAAAAAAATTTGTTTGTCATATGGTTGCCATGGAAGCGCCGCCATCTTGGATTTTGAGTCCCCAAAAAGTACCAAATTCATTATATTAGGCTTCGCCAAATTTTACTGGATTTATTTGAAACTTCTCTTGTCTTATTCAATCCAATTAAAAACTTTATACAGAAGGGAATTTTGATATCTCTGACAGATCTTTTGTTATAAATTTTTGAAAATGGTATGTAGCGGAATTCCATTTTTTCTTATTTTCTATCACAAAAAAATTGAACCAAAAAAAAAATGAAAAGTTAAACAAATTTCCTTCTGTATGAATTTTTTTATTTGTTCAAACATGTTGTTAGCCTAATTTTATACCAATTGGTCAATAAATACAAATCTAGTTCACAAATCACTGATCAAAAGTGCAATTTCGAGAAAATTGCATTTGAAAGTTTTTTCAATAAAAATGTAAATTGAAACGTGTTACACATGGCTAAAGTCATTATTACTGGTGTGCTGGCCCTCAACAATGATTTCCAAACTACCAAAAGCTTATGACAGATGTGTACGGAGGAGTAGGGGTTTTGATAGTGACACTAAGATGTTATTTAGAGCTAATTTTGCGGCCCAATGGCATGATTCTTGTGCCTTTTTCTTGACCGCCCACCTCACTAAAAGGCATAATTCAGGGTTATAAACATTCAAAATTGACATTTGGTTAGTAAAATAGTATTCCTAAATGGATAAACTAACCGAAAAGACAAAATCGCGATATCGATATTTTGAAGCCTAATTTCGATTTCAGGACCCGCGCCCCCCCTTAAGCAATATGCCGTTGCTTGACTCGCACTGCTTGCGACCCCTGTGGTTATAATAGAAACGTCACACGTATAGGCCTCACTCACGCTTGATGTAATAAGTACCGTTTATTGGACTGAATGAAGTGAAATCCGGCTATGCCAATGATATTGATGCCGGAAAACTAAAAAAAGTAGAACAATCTGAGACGGGCCCCTTCAGGCCATTATAAACTAAAGCATCCATCATCGGGTTGATCTAGTAGGCCTACAATGATTATTAATAGCCATACATGTATCGGTACAGATCTAAGGGGCATGCGCGACCTTGACCTAGATTCTAGGCTTTTGCGTAACAGTAGTAATGCGTCAAATCAGTCCACATAACAATTTCAGAGAACACACGGAAGCAAGCAACCGTGTATTCCAAACAAAAGCATCCATCGTCAATCCATAATAAAAGTTCGTAGATCTACCATTGCCGGCTTCTAAAGAACTAATTCTGGCGTAGGCCTGACACACGAGATGAAGTCAGTGCAACACATAATGGTTAATATACATTCACTCAAACGGTACGCGGAACAAACGGGTCTTGACCGGACACAATACGTGACCCTTCGGTCACTTTTAAGTTTGCGTTATTGTCAGCTCGATGAAGAGCAGCTGATGCATGTGAAGCGCTTGATCTTAAACTGCGAATCAGCAAGAACACGATGGTAGCACTGTGCTGTCGATACGCCTTCGGACACAGTGACTGGTGAATATAGGTGCAAAGTAGGCCGATACCTCGAACACGCGCTTGCTCTTTTGTGTTTCGAATAACTATGTGTTGCTGTTTTTTTTTTCAATTCTTCACATCGCGAAACTGGAAAAAAAATTCTGGAGACATAGCGAAACCAGAAATCCGGTATATTACCGGAGGTCTGGCACCCATGCACTGTTGAATATTCTGTTCACTGTAAAGAAAAAAAAATGCAGAGAGTTCCATATGTCCCAACTACTGGAGCTTTTTCGGTTGTTCCCACCCCTCCTTAGTTAACGGAAGGACTTCCGAATGCGTTCCATAGTCCGAGTGAAAACAATACATAGCTACCCCGGCGGCTTTCCCTGATATGTCAATCTGACTACTGCCCAGACGAACATCGGCCTACGGCCTCGATGATACAAACTGACTAGACCCTCACGTCGTTACATATCAATCTGACAATCGACTAATATAGCCTAGGTAAGTTGGGGTGGGAACAACCGAAAAAGCGCCCAACTACTTTGAACCCTTCCAATTCCTTCTCAGGCTATCTCAATTTTTTGTTTTCTGGTTGAAAGGGGAAGGGGTAGGAGATAAAGATTAGGTTTAGGATTAGCCTAGATCCGATTTGGGATAAGGTCAGTTAATAGGACAACTTTAGGAATAGGTTTAGGGTTAGGAATTGAATGGGTAGGCTAATCGGGACTCTTTCCAAAACTGCATGTGAAATTTTAGAAAATAATCCCTACCAACTGATGATGTGAGATGAGTAACAGGAATGAATTGGCAGTCCACTGCAAGTCACCATACACACCAACATGGTTGGGCCGATACTGATTGATTACTAGATCTAACTCTAGTTTATAGACACAGTCTAGTCTAGCCTACCGTCTAGTCTATACAGATCTAACAACAGCTCACACATCATGTTTCCTGATGAATACCTTACCTCTTCTTCTGTTTCCTTGACAGCCTCTTATAAATAAGAAATGCTGCGATACTTGCAGCGGTGAAAAGGGCAGAGTTCCTGGGTGTAAACTTCACCAACTTACTCTGCGCCGCCATGTTGTTTAATGATGCTGATACAGAATAAAAAGTCACTAATTTCGTTTCGCAAACCACAAATAAAGTTATACGGAAAATTCGCTATTGCTTTACATATCTACCTTCTTAAAATTTATTACAAAGGTAGGTTTTATTTTTGAAAGGCATTATCACGCTTCCCATGGGATTAAAAGTTAACAAAAGAATATTTGTTTTTTTATTTAATGCCGTTGCAACTTTTTAAGGTCAAAGTCTAAAGTCCGCCAGGTTCGGTTTCACAGTAGTTGGCCTTAAAACGAGTATCTTCTCGCATGATGGACCGTGGCCTAGGGCGTCAAGGGCAATAATGGTTATCTAGAGTTGGCAGGCGATCATAAGCTTGTGATTACCAAATGAGCAATGTCCTGTTAGAACTGATGAATGAGAAATAGGTCTAAAGGGTGACTGTGATAGGGGAAAATGCATAATTTCGATTGGGCTGAACTGATGACACCCAGTAAGCTATTCGGAGCAAACTAAAAATAATTGGTTTCATACACGCGTCTCGAAAGTCTAAATCATAATAATTAAACATGCATTCGGTATTGAAGGGCAAAGTTATTGTCTATATTAATAAAAGAGAACACTTACTGACAGTGCAGGGCGCCCCTGCAGATTCCTCTATTCATAGCAAATAATATCTTCAAAATATTTTTTTTTAATGGTCGCCTTTAAGGACATTACATAATCCAGACATTAAAAAACGTGAAGGCTTCGATTTAATGTTTTTAATATATTTCTTTCAGTACTGACACAGACTGCAGAACAAAACTGCATTTATGACACAGTTTTCGAAGAGATCACTGTCATGTTGCTTTCACCCCCCCCCCTCCCCAAGTATACGCACAATGCTGCAACTTTCACATTCTGAGCACAGTCCCCGTCTCCCCATCTGCACCCCCGCCCTTTTTTAAATGGGATTTTGGGGGTTAGATTTTGGGAACTCGGCTTTTTTTTTTTTTTAAACAGATCTTTGGATTTTTCGGGTTATTGTACACTCTATATTTTGCTATTATTTCTTTGCAAAAAAAAAACAACAACAAAAAAACACGCACACGCAAACAAAATTGCCCTTCCACTTGCGACTTAAAAGCTAAGCATAAAGCCAAGTGGCCTAGGGGGCAGTTTGAGATGTCTGTGTGAGAGGATCTTTTGAGTGGTTTGCGAGCTAAGTTTAACTTCAATATATAACGAAACTGTGAATTTTAAGTGCATTTTTGGGGGGTCTTGAGACTTTCTATACGAGATTCTCGGGATTTAAAAAAAATCTTCACACTGTTAGGGATGAGCTAGAGTGGGTTTGTTAGGGTGTGGAATGGAAGGAAGCCCATAGGCCCTATATGAACTGGATACGCGTAGTTGGTTAAAAAGACTGCCTAAGCTTCTTTCGTGGGTGTCAGATATAGGTTCTTCTACCTCTTACAGTAGTGCTGACAGGTAGAAAAAAAAAATCAAAAATGGGGCTAATAAAATGCTGAACAGAGCTAAGTGTGTCTCGGAAATGTAAACATCTAACTCTTCGGCACTCATGCGTGGATATAAGCTTATATTACGGTACAGTGCGAAACAGGAGTAGGCCCATCTGCGTGCAAGCTAAAACAAAGGTTGGGAGGCTTGCTCGTAGTCTTATTCTCATGAAAAAAAAACAACAACTCTTGAAATCCTTTCGTCCCATCTTGAAAATGAAGGAAACCCTTATACTCCTTGTCAATTCGTGCATGACATTATATCTAACCGTTACTCAACTGTAAATGTAGTATTCGTATGTCTGGTTTGCGGTCTTATTAGTAGAAAAGATAAAATCAGAGTGCATTTTTCATGATTTTGCAGAATCTTTGTGTTTCATCACGTCAGCCTACTCAACTCAGATCTGTTGTCTTCTTGCAACCCAGTTTTTTTTCATCTACTATGAAACTGGTTTTTACTATCTAATAGTTCTTTGTGCATATCTATCTATCTATCTATCTATCTATCTATCTATCTATCTATCTATCTATCTATCTATCTATCTATCTATCTATCTATCTATCTATCTATCTGTTTGTTTATCTGTCTATCTATCTGTATAGATAGATAGGGACAAGGTGGTCTAGAGGCAAGGTGCTCGCCTCTCATGCCAAGGGTCCCGGGTTCTAAACCCGGGCAGTGCAGGCATGTTGGAAAGTGGATTTTTCTCATATTTTCAAGTCCCTGGTCCTATTGGGGGGTAGGATCGAGTACCTAGTCTTCTCGGATAAGGACGAAAAAATTCGGAGGGCCCGTGTGCACGTTGCGCTCGTTAAAGATACCTTGGTAGTTGGAAATCGTAAAGAGCAGGCCGAAAGGCCGCTGCCCGGGCAAAATTGAAAATTGAAATTAATAGATTAAAAGTTATCCATATCACCCCCCCCCCCCGCCAGAATTTATTATTCATTATTAAATATATATTGTTACTAATAAATATTCAAATATTATTTGAGTTGTGTGTTGTGTGAACTGATGTGAGTTGTGAACTGCTGTGAGTTGAACTGTTGTGAGTTGTGAACTGCGCCTAACAGGCTGCATTACAATTTGCTCTGAGATAGAGAGAGAGAGAGTGAGCGAGACAGGGAGAGAGAAAGAAGCAGTGCAGTGTGTTGAGCGCTTCGCCGGCAGCATTTTAAATGGATATGCGCATAGAGCATTTTAAATGGATATGCGCTATATAAATGCTATACATTACATTACCTACCTACCTTCCTACCTACCTGCCTGTCTGCCTGCCTGCCTATCTACCTACCTACCTATCTGTCAGTCTATCTGTTTGTTTGCCTGTGTGTCTGTCTACTCTGTGTCTATTTATCTATCCATGATCTGTCTGTCTATTCATCTATCTATCGTTTGTCTGTACAATAACGCCCAATGCCATTTTACGTACTACTACTACCACTACACAAAGATCGTATTTATTTGAGCTGTCAATAAATTCTTGCGGTCGTGACCTCCATGTGACCACCTGGCTATACAGCAATTCAAGTGGCTATTTATGCAAACATCAGACAAAAATTACCTTGATCATAATACAGAGTTGGTCATTGCGATTGGGTGAAATAGAAGCTGTGGGGCGAGAAGAGGTAATGAAAGAAACGGAGGGTCCCGATAAAAGTTTTTAGGTCTTTCATTGGGGCCAGGGAGGGGTGTCGGTCAACCGGGGATAGGGGTTTGGGACCCAAATGAGTCTGTTCCTGTACTCAATCTCTCTCTAAACAAATTTTTAATGCTAAACAGATGACAGTCAGCCAGAGACCAAGTAAAATTTTCATTGCAGGATTAACCATAGATCGCATGATGCAAAATTGCAAATTTAATGGTGCAACTGAACCGGGGTCCACAAAAGGGGCCTCCACGATAAATGCAAAATTCAAAGAATTTGCTGGCGTTTAGACTCGCGTTTTTATCAATTAAAGGCTTGTTCTTGTCTATGTTTTGAATTCCCAGAATGAGAAAGGCCAAAATCTTTGAAGTGCTTAGGGCCTCTAAAGGCCTTATACCCGCCCTGGGTAATGATTACGGCTTGCCTTCATCTCAACATGGCTTCACATTTTGGTTAGACCTATTCAAGAGTTCTGTTACTTTTACTGTTGTTTCATAAACAAATTGTATAGCTAAGTCTTCCTCCTGATCACGAACCCTATCAACACGATCCTGAGCTTCAATTGTAGCAGCAGCTGTCACCCTGCAGGTTTGTCAACATCAGCGGTAGACAGACATCATTTGATTGTAATGTCTAGTTCAGATTTCATTCATTCATTCATTCAAGAGAGAGAGAAAGAGAGAGAGAGACACACACACACAAAGAGAGAGAGAGAGAGGGGGGGAGAGAGAGGGAGAGGGAGAGGGAGAGAAAGAGAGAGAGAGAGGGGGGGGGGGAGAGAAAAAGAGAGAGGGAGAGAGGGAGAGAGAGAGAGAGAGAGATGGCCAAATGTCCTACGAAAATGATATGAAGAAAGCATGGATTCTTCATGAAAGCCATTCTTCATTTCCTTGTTTTTCGTTTTTCCGAGATTCAGTTGACCCCTTTCAGTCGGCAGTATACTCTTCAAATTATTGCAAGTATCCTTTCATTTTATTGTGCATTATGAGCAAGATATCAATGCAAAACATCAGTGCAAGTTTCATGTTCATGGTCTGCGTCACGGTAGATTGACTTGCATTTAAACGACGTACAAAATCTCTTGGGTAAAGTTCCAAGCGCCAAAATGTAGTCTCAGCGAGAAGACATCTTTGCACTTGTTCTAACCGATTACTATATTCAGAGTTATTATTCGTTTTTAAACCCATAAACTGATGACGACATTCTTTATTGTGACATGATTGTGTGTTTGTGTCTGTGTGATTATGTGCGCATTTGTGCGTATTGACTTTTCATTCAACATTCACAGAGGAGTGACCAACATGTTACAAAATTATCACGTCACTGGCAGAGGGCGACACAATTTCGTACATGGCAATGAGAAATTCAACAGAATGAATCTCATATCGTGCCAATTTAGTTCTTTGTTATGTAGAACAGTTCTAAATCACTTATTAGCTGACGTTTATAATGTGTATGCAATGAATCAAAGCTTCAAAAATCCGCAGAATATACACGTTTTAATCTGAGCAAAGTGGTCCCACGAGAACAAAGCACTTCTTGCAAAACAGGATTACTGATCGGGGTGTTTTTGTGGTGTGGCACCGTAGAAAGATTCCCGATCCCCTCGTGAATAAAATAATATTATTATTATCGACTAGTCTGACCGGTGTTAATTTACGTTGTTACTGAACCATTACACATTCAGACCAGGAGATTAAATCACTTGACATTTACACCTCAGACGGTAAACAGCAACAGATGGTGAGTTTGAAATAGTCCGACTAGGAAATTTTAACCTGGAAGAGTCTTATCTCAGATTTTCTTGTCTTTTATAAAAATAAAAATTAGTGGTTACTTTACAGCACTGAACAAAGGGGTAAACGAAAATAGCAACAGCATCGGCAGCAGAAACAACAACAACAACTGTAACAGCAACACCAACATTTTAGTTAAAATGAGGCAAAAAATAAAAATTAATAGATTGTATGTCGCAAAATCATACATTAGAAAAAAAATTATACAAATGGAAGAAAAACACCGGAACAAACTTTTCTTTTCGTTCTCATATAACCGCTTTTATTGTTATTACTGTTGGTTCCTGACGCGGCGCTTTGCATATTCTGCTTTCCCCCGCAATTCAACTTTGTGTCAAGCACTGACGGGAGCCAACATAATTATTTTCTGTTGTTGTTTTTTTTTCCTTACCGATGGCCATCCATGTTATGGCATTGGGATATAATAGCTGGTGATGATAAATCATGTCTGGTTATGATAAAAATTCTTATCAGCATAAAGGATTGCTGCAATAAGTACTAAATTAAACTGAACAAACAGTTCTTCAAACTTTCAAGCTCAGCAGCGGAAATTTGTAGCAGGAAATAACATACTAGCAGCAAAAACAAATACTGTTATCTATTATCAAGGCATCTTCTTTATCCGGATCCCTGTTAGATGGTTCGCAATTTGTTGGATTTGTAGAAGAGCCAAAGCGGGATATTTTCCTGCCTTTAAATGACTTCACGGAATATAATGGCACAGAGAGCTGACAAGCAAGGGCTTTGTTAGTTCCAAGTGCAACAAAGAGGAAATCACCTATTCTTTTTGTTCTGTTGGGAGAACCACAGTCGTGCTTATTAAGTTCTCTGTTCTCCTGGTGCCCTGGCAGATCTATGGGGTCTTTGTGCAGTGAAGTCAAATAGGCGTGTATTCACTCAGAAACAAGGACTTTCACGACAAGGAAATGGCCAGCAGGTCAAACGTTTAGCAGAATTATTTAGAAGGCAAGTAGAGTGTATGACTAATTTGACTTTTTGACGTCGAATGGAAACAAAAGGGGAAATATTCCGCCCATGTTAAAAGTTATTCCGATCTAAGCTTTCTTGGCGAGGACATGGGACATAAAAATGGAAGTCCAAAGTTCATCATTGCCATTCTTTTCGACGATCTAAGATTTCTTAGTAAGGACATGCGACATAAATTGGAAGTTCAGAGTTCATCATGCCATTCTCTTTGAGGCTGTCCTTTTGAACAGACTTGCCTTTTGAGGTAGGTTACTAGAGTTCATGGAGCAAAATTTTGTGGATAGTTTTTATTTATTTATTTATTTATCTGCAGGACCAGAATATTTTGGAATTACATGAAAGTTTTTCTGTAAAGTGAAAGAGAAAACCAACCCCGACATTTTTTTGTTTGAGTATTGTCTTTTTTTGTTTTTTTGTTTGTCTCTCCCTCCCAAAATGTGTTACCTTACGTTACATTACGCGACCTTAGTTCTCGTTTGTTCGAACTCCACTTATTGCATAACTGAGAAATTCGACGTTAAACGTTTGCGACTTTACTATTATGATAAGGAGTTAGAATAAATCGAAACTGTGAAACAGTTTGATAAGTGCCACAACATATTTCAAACCAATGTCAAAGTGTGCATTTGTTATACTTCTTCTACATGCTAAAAGATCTCCAGTTTTTTTTTTCTCCAGAAAATGGAGATAGAACACACAAACATTAAAGTCGCGATTAAAAATTATTTGTTTCCAATAAATCGGTAAGTGAATAAATTCATACATTTATTTTTTAAAATGCGCTTTGGATATGATATTCAGCCCTGTTTGAGAGGTAAATTATTAATTATTCTTGACTGTAAACAACTAGTGAGCCTCATTATTGCGTGTCCGCTTTGTGTGAAATTTTATTGTGTAAAGAGTAAAAAAAAATCACGATAAACAAACTATTAGTTTAACTGTAGTTGTTTACCTCAAATGCTATTGTCAGCCTGGCCTGGAGAGCCGCGCTCTTTCAGAATTTCACGTGGTTGGACATGGGATATTAAAAAATATTAATGTATCTTTAAGTCCATTCTGAAGCAATTGTATTTCATGGGGTTAACTGTTCTTAAAGAATTAATCTGCTTGTGGTTCTATGACATTCTGAGCTTCAAGGTTAATTCACATTACATTACCATATGAAATTCTGTGTGTTGTGACAATAGGTCGAGTTTGAGAAGAGGTACCTTGGAGGCTGCCATTCTGTGGAGAGCATCGATGGTCAGTCTTCGTACACAAAAATCGGACACGCTTTTTTTTTTCTACCGCCCATTCTGTTTCTGGTTTTGGAATTTTTTTTGGGGTTGCGTTTTTATTTTCTTGGTTAAAAAAAAAAAACAACTTCGGTTTATTCTTGTCATGATCTCATTTTTGGGATCCAGTGAGTAGTGTTAGGGTGATCCGACCCTTAGAATAAAAAGGTGGGAGTTTATAGGTTAGTGGACTCACGCCTTAAGGCGGTGAGTTGTGTAAGCTATGCACGGGGCACGTGAACCCGGCATGATTTCGGAAGGTGAGACAAGAAACTTTCACGGGGTTTGGCTGGAGGTATATAAGCTTAAGTCGCCATTGTTTAAGCAGAGAACGGCTGTGGAAATCATTCGATCCAGTGAGGTTCCTCTCGGCTCGAGCTCCAGGGCCTGACAATAGGAGTCGAGCACAGACAGAATAGACACAAGTGAAGTCGAAGTGGAGTGACCGTGTCGTCATCCAGAGAATTGATAAACGCCTCGTCGCACTAGGCCAAAAGTGCGAACCGTGTCCTTTGGATCTACGCTCGTACTTGGCTACGAGCGTATAATGGTAGGCAATTCATAAGTCCACACAATAGAGACAGGAATTACTAGATCAGCCCAGTGACGAAGCTGAGTAGTAGGAAAGCCACCTGGCAATCCTCACAATAGAGACAGGATTAATACAGTGTAGAATGATAGTGTGTGTGGAAAGAAAGAAGTATTGAAGTCAGTCATAGAAAAATAATCTTTTGTAGACGTAGTACGTAGATATTGTATCTCATGTTATATTGAATGCCTTAGTTGTATCCCATGTGAGATTAGAACTTTTGAATTACAGTTAATAAGTTCAGCGACAAGCTGGAGTTCCCACAACGGGGCTTTGATGTAGCCACTAATTAAGACAGTCCTATTTATTGTATCTGCAATCCTATCTATGGTATCTGCAACCATATTTATTGTATTCTGCAATCCTATCTAGTGTATCTGCAACCATATTTATTGTATCTGCAATCATACCTATTGTATCCGTAGTAATAAAGTAGTATGGTCCTTCAGGCCTGATATATATATTCAACGAGTGTGTTATGAATTATTATGATTGTGCCTGGACGAGTGTGAGTGGCCTTTCGATTAGTCGAATGCGCTATTATCCCCAAGACCTTACTCACCTCGAACATTGACACTGGAGGGGACCCGAAATCTGTGGACACCCTAGCGATCATCTTGACGTTGGAGGACACCAAACCAGTGCTGTGACCTTTCCGGGCACTCCTTCACTACATTTTTTAGATTAGTTAGTTATACCCATATTATCTTTGTATACCGCTAATTTGTGTTCTTTTTTCGTTGCATGGACATCTCGTCACTGATCCGTGGACAACAACGAGGAACGGACAGGACATCGACTCGCAGAAAGTGAAAGACACACGACGGGGCGTACGCTGTGGAGTGAGGAAATTTGACACCCAATTCCCAGTTAAGTGATACCATCCGATTCTGTCTATGTTTGAGGGGTTGACACGTTTCTCTTCCCCTCTCTTTAACAGGCATTTTTCCTTTTTTCTGTGTTTAGCTAGAGTAAGCGGGTGGTTGGAAGGGATCGGGACTCAGCATACCTCTTCTTGCCAGACTAGCCGGGCTAGGTGGCGTTTAAACCGGATGGGAGATCTGCTTTGTTTTGAATAGTTCTTTGTTAGGGATCCATTTATCGTTTAGATTGTGGTGTTCTATCTTCCTCGTACTTTTTAGGAAGACGTCTCTCTTGTGCTCTTCTTACCTATCTGTAGATAGTTTCAGGCTTGATTGGGTCTGTTATCGTTCGTCCTTTGTGTCGTTGGGTAGTGTTCACTGTATAATTTCTTTTCACTTATAGCGTTACCATATTATACTTATATTTATCTTTATAATATTCTTGCCTGAGATAAATCGCGTGTCAAGGACACGTTGACGTATAATCTGGAAAGTGAGAGTTGAGGCTTAGAGGCCATAAGAGATCAGATTGGGAGTATTAAATTAGGCCAATCTAAGAGCAGAGGAAACGCTGCTAAGCGGTGTACAAGTTGTACACGAAGAAGTGAGTGGAATATATATAAAGGAAGTGATCACGAGGATAATCAACCGCTATTCGGTTGAACAGTAGAGAATTTGTTGATTCGTAACATAAAGAAACGAACACCCGAAGAGGACAAAGTATATACTGTCTTCAGGGATTGAGGAGTTGGTAAGTTTGAACACACCGATTTAAAAGTGTGGTAGTCTCAAGGAGACTTAGTTCCCGTTGTCGACCAACATTATGGCCGACCTAAAGAAGTATTTAGAGCTGGCCAAAGAGTTCAGCATCCCAGAGGAACAGCGGGCTTCTTGGGTAGACCAAAGAATAAAGGAGGACCGCGCAGAGAAAGCCGCGCAACAACAAAGAGAAGATAGAGCCGCGGAGCGAGCAAAGAAAGCCGCGCAACGAGAGAAAGAGGAGAAAGCCGCGCAACAACAAAGAGAAGATAGAGCCGCGGAGCGAGCAGAGAAAGCCGCGCAACAACAAAGAGGATAGAGCCGCGGAGCGAGCAGAGAAAGCCGCGCAACGAGAACAAGAAGATAGAGCCGCGCAGAGAGAGCACGAACTGGCTCTCAAACGGATGGAGCTGGATCAGACCCAGCGGGCCGCGCCCCCGTCTGCGCAGTCTAGCAAATCGTCTAAGCCGAAGCTTCCTACGTTTCAAGATAGGGTCGACCAGATTGACTCCTATCTCCACCGGTTTGAGTTACACGCCGCCTGCGCCGGATGGCAGCGGAGCGAATATACTTTCTGCCTTGCGAACCTGTTAACCGGCAGAGCATTGGAGGTCTTCCATGGCCTCAATGTCGACGACGCTAAAGATTATGATATACTTAAAACCGCCCTTCTAAAGAGGTTTCAACACACGGAAGACGGGTTCCATAAACGGTTCCGGGATTGTAAGCCAGAACCTTCCGAGAATTTTGCCACTTACGTGGACCGTCTCCGGCACCTTCTCAATCGATGGATTGAGTTGGCTGGGGTAGAGGATGGCAACTTTACTAAACTGTACGATTTGGTCATAAAGGACCAGATATATACATCCTGCCATGCGGACCTGGTCGCGCATCTGAAAGAGCGCGCTCCCAAGACGTCCGCCGAAATAACGTTAATAGCGGAGCAGTATGCAGCTGCTCACCCTAGTCGCTCCTTGGCCAAGGCCAAATCTAATGAACCTTTTTACGCCGGAGTGGGCACTAAAACATCGACAGGCTCGAGACAACCTCGAGCGCCCGCTCGACAGGAACCACCTCCTCGCGGACATTCCGAACCGCCAGCTGGAAGAATGCAACCCGACCCGCGTAACTTCTCACGCGGCCGTGAACCCCGGTTGGGACGTCCATTCCCTGCGGGCAGACCAGGTTATGGACATTATGAGGAACCACCGAGGCAGTTCTATCGCGCATACGATAGACAGTTCAAATGTTATAACTGTGGCAGAAAAGGTCACTTTGCTAAGGACTGTAGAGTGAGGCGGGAAATAGCAAATGCGTGTTCCGTCGTGTTCACGCATGAGAGTCCAGACAAATTGTTGATTGTGAAGACGTCACAAGATGTACCGGTTATGTCAGCCCTCCACGAGCAGGGCGTTTTAACACTATATGAGGGTCAAGTAAACGCAACCCGCGCATCAGTGTTGCGGGGCTCGGGATGTACCACCGTCGGCGTGCGGGAATCCCTTGTTCGCCCCACACAGCTCCTTGACCGAAAAGCAACGTGTATTACATTTGGGGGATCGAGAGAGCATTTCCGTCTTGCGGAAGTGTACATAGACACACCCTTTCTTACTGGAGTGGTCACCGCCTGCGTGTTGCCGAATCCGGTGGCGGACCTGATAATTGGGAACATACCCCAGGTTAAAGACATCCCTTGCAATAAACTTCAGATGTGGGACGAGGGGAGGGATATTGCATGTGTTAGCACGCGACAGCAGGCCCGTCGCCAAGCTGACGGTGCGTTACGAACGACTGTCGTGGACTTAAATGTAACCCCGGAGTTGTTCTATAATGAGCAGCGCTCAGATTCGTCTCTGAGTCATCTCTTTGCAAAGGTTCATCCTGACGAGCCGAACACGACTAAATTCTGTATTAAGGATGACTTGTTGTACCGCGTTTATAGAGGCAAGCGCGAGATCATAATGCAGCTGGTGATACCCAGCTCCTTTCGACGAGACATCCTGCGTCTTGCGCACGATACTGCGTTATCGGGCCACCAGGGAAAAGCTAGAACGAAAGCCAGAGTCCTGTCGCAGTTCTTTTGGCCGGGCGTACGTATACGCGGATATTAACCGCTACGTGTCGCGATGTGACACCTGCCAAAAGAGGACTCCTCGAGGTAAAGCTTCGCGGGCGCCTCTAGAGGAGATGCCAACTGTCTCAACGCCTTTTGAACGGGTTGCCGTCGACATTGTGGGACCTCTACAGAAGTCAGATAGAGGCCATCGCTTTATTCTGTCGGTTATTGATTATGCAACCAGATGGCAGTAGTATGGCCCTTCAGGCCTGATATGTATATTCAACGAGTGTTATGAATTATTATGATTGTGCCTGGACGAGTGTGAGTGGCCTTTCGATTAGTCGAATGCGCTATTATCCCCAAGACCTTACTCACCTCGAACATTGACAATTCTTCAACGCGGAATAAAAGGGATTTAATTCTTTCTGATTATCCCCCCCCCCCCCCCCACCAAAAAAAAACAACCCACACACATGTCCACTTTTTTTTCTTTTATTTGGCCAGGTTACTGCTCTTATATTAATAAAAACACGAAGACTTTCCGTAAGAGGAGTTGAAAGCCCATGTGAACAATAAAAGAGGAACGTTTATTACAAACTTACCCACCTGAGACACCTGTGCACTCTGCAGCCAGTTTTGAATCATGGGCAATGAGACTTCTGTGACCGAGCCTGGGGAGGAGGGCTCGAGTGCTGTTCTGTCCAAGTCCATGCGCACCAAGATTCGTGTTATGAGCAAAATCTCTCACGTGAGTTCTTTCTGAAATCAAGAAATTAAACAAAAAGTGCATTTTTGGCGATGAAAAAGAATGCCCTTATATATTTTACTATGCTACCGACTCTCTCTAAATCTGACGACCAGTTCCCAGTTATTCACGTCTCCTACAGAAATCTGTATCAATCCTTTTTGTTGTGCGGTGGTTAACCTAATGGAAGAATGGTTGAAAATGGGAGAATGGGATGTGGAGGTGGTGGGATGGGGTTGAAGAGAGAAAGGGCTCTTAAAAGAATGTCAGCAACATCTAAAAAAAGTTGTACGTGTATATAATATGTGTGTGTGTTTGTGTGTGTGTGCTTGTCTGTGTATCATTGTGTGTAATATAATGATATGATTATTTATCAAATGTTCAAATATATCATCATAGTTCATAATATTATAGGGCTTGAGGGTGAACGCGTAAGCACCTAAAACTTCCTGACTATGTGACAAAAATTAATGAAAAAAACTCAAGTAATCGTACACAGTATACTGTTTTAGAATTAATTATCACAGGAAAATGCTGGCGTCTTGGAGAACAGTGGAGAATACAGTTGAGAGTTCAGTGTTGCCGATTTCAAATATGGAACAGTGGCCGCAATTATTTTCAGGACCATCGCATGCGGCTAGAACGGGCAGATTTGTACAGAGCCATTGCTGAGTTAAAAGAAGACAGAAGACGTCTCAGCTGCGATTTAGAGCAGGAGAGACTGGAGAGAGAAGCCAAGATAAACCACCAAGATGTGGTTGCGGGATACAGGGACACCACTAAGTCCTCCTGGGAGGCAGTGAGTGTTGTTACCTTACATAATACCTTGACAAAATATTATTTAAAAATAATTTTTTTTTCAAATCTATGGGGTCGCAGCAACACTTGAAGCAAAGTCAAAATATGGCAAAAAAAAGAAAACGTATTTAGTTAAACCTCCCGCAAGAAGTAATACAGCAAAGATACAATAAAACGCAAAGGAAAAGGAAAGAATCAACTTGGAACACTCATCTCTTCACTTGTTTTTATCGTCATACAGCATCAATTACCATTATTATTGGAAAGAAAAACAGGTTTAAAAGAGAGAAAAGTATCTAGTGAAATAAGAGTAGGTAGGCTAACCATAAATATTCAGAGAGACAGGCAGATAAACAGACAGAGAGCCTGCAGTCTTGGGACCCGCAATATGATTTAAAATCTACCCCTCACAAGGCTAGCGCCTAAATAAATCTCCTTCCAGTCGATATAAGATAATCATTTTCAAATCAGACCCGACTACAGATAAATGTAGATATCTTTTTTCTGTTCTTTTGACCTGTAGCAGTTCAACATCAATGAGTCTTATTTAGAGACTGGCCATTCCATGTTAGTGTTAGCCGAGGGGATATCTAATGCGAAATTATATGATAATAGTTATGTAAACTTACTGGGTGGACTATCCAACTGCACCATAACGACTGAAAATATGTTTGATTCATTCCTCCAGTATGAGAATGACACAAGTTGTACGCTATGTGGCAAGAGTCAAAAGAAGTGAAGGCTATCCATGCCGGATTTGCCCCCGAATCTTTCATAAACTTTGTCCAAGTGTGGGGAGTGTCGAGATGCAGATCTACAGGCGGCTGAGGCAGCCTTGACTAATGCTGGCTGGAGCTGTTACATTTGTGTGAGTATTCACTGGATCTATTACTATATGACATTGCTACATTTGTGTAAGAAATAAAGTCTGTGATTTCTGACATTGTTAAATTTTGTATAAGTAAATAAGTCTGTTAAGTTTAAAATTGTTATATATTATTTTCTGAGTAACCAACCAACCAAAGAACCAACCAAAGAATCAATCAACCAACCAACCAAGTAACCAACCTCCAACCAACCAACGAACCAACCAACCAAACACCAACCAACCAACCAACCAACCAACCAACCGACCATTGCACAACCGCAACGGAACAATCAAATTATGAGAGTAAGACGTGGGTGTAATACAGACAAGAGAAACTAAACAGTTTTCTGTTGGGCCAACAGGTCTAATTCCTGATAAAATTAGTCTTCAAGATTAAATAGATACATCAGTGGAACAAAGATTGGACAAGATCCCGGACCTGGTATTTCACAATTCGCCCCAGATATTGTTTTCCCATGTTCACTAACTTAACTGTTTTGTTTACTTCCTTGACCAGGGCAATCTCAGCCTGTTGTTGACTGAATCTGAAATCAGCCAACTCATAGACGAATTTGACGTGTTCGATAAGAACAAAGGTAAATCTAGTGACATTTGAACTTTTCGTCGGCCTGTCCAGAAATATCTGCGGGTAAAGACGCGTGACACAAGAGGCCATGTACTTGTTCAGTAAAAATAGGAAACGGAAGAAGGGGGGGGGGAGGTGAAAACTGGAATAGTGAAATAGCCAAAAAGGTACATGGCACGGAGAAAGGGCAGAAGGAAGCAGAATAGTAAATGGAGAAAGAAAAGAAAGGGAAGGTAGGGGAGGATAACGGAGAAAGTGAGGAGGAATGTGAAAAGAATTCAAAAAGGCGAAATATGAAGATGAAGAAAAAAAAGAGCAGAAAATGCAGGGGAAGGAACAGAAAAAGGAAAGTGGGGACAGGCTTAGAACCAGTCTGTGCTTAGAACTGAAAAAAATCTAGAATACAAATTTTTGTGTGTGATGTATCTTGGAACTATTTCTATTCATGTGTAGCCTATTTGTTTTCTTTGCGTACGATGGTACTCCTAGCTCTACGCCTAAACAAAAAGTAGTTCATGAAATAGTACAACCACAAACACTCCTTCTGTATTGTTTGATTCCCCAGACGAACGTTTTTCATGGGAAGAATTTATTGCGAGGGCACACCAGTCCATGCTCGTGAGCGCGGGGAGACGGCGAACCATTTCTTCGGAGGATGAACTGGAGATGCGGTTGGATTTCAAAATTGCTGATCAGGACAACGATGATTCCTTAGACTGGTGGGAATTCCTTAATCATTGTCACGAGTGGAGTGAGCGATAGTTAATAATTACGGGGGGAAAGGAGGAGAGTAAAATTAACGCACGTAGACAAGTAGGGAAAGCGTGCATGTGAGTGGGGGGTCTGAATGAGGCGAAAGCGCTGTATTATCACTGCACAGAGATAGTCCAAAGAGAACGGACGCTAGTAAGAGCCCAGCGGGCGAACATGAGGGGAGCAGTCGGAAGACGGATGAGAGTGTTTTTTCCAGTGATGACTGGTAGGTAGAACGTTGATTGATAATTATGATTGATGTATTATATTATATTCGTCTATTACCATGATGTAAATAAGTATATGTGAGGAATGTGGAAGTCCTTGATATTGGATATAGCAATGTGCGCCATGAGCGATAGATGAAAGTTGAGTTCATGGATTTGTAGCGCGAGTGAGTATTGTGTACTCCGATGGAGGTGTGTAAATGTGAACTATTGTGTGTACGCTTCATGGGTTGTAAGGAGAGGTGGAGTGAATAGAACTGGTATGGTATTATACCAATGTAATGTTATTCTTGTAGGTGTCGGGGACGGGCCAAAGAGCCACCTCGGTGAGCACAGGGGATAGGCCAGCATAGGGCCGGAGGCCACACATAGGCCAAGAGTAAGGCTGTCGGTGCAGGACAGTAGAGGCACATAAAGTCGTGGCAGTCTGGCCACGGACAGGGACGTAGATATGAGCGTGAATGTGATAATGTACTATTACCATGTTGATGGGCTATTGAAATGATAATGTACTATTGCCATGTTGATGGGCTATGGAAATGATAATGTGCTATTGCCCTGCTGAGGTGCTAGTGGAATGCTAAGGTGTATGACAATAGGAAGGTGATATTGAGAGACTGCGGTGCCAGTGAATTATTAATGTGCTATTAAGACCCTGAGGGGAGAGGCTGAGGCCGAAGTGCCTTTAGGAAGTAACTACCGGGTTGTAGATCCGAGGAAGAGTGCATGTGAGAATAAGGCCGTTGTACGGCAGTTAATTTCAATAATATAATGTATGTAATTGCGCTATTATCTGTATAATTATGTTTAATAAATGTGTGAGTCTGATGGGTTGTTCTGTTAAGTGTTAAACTTGTTCGTTCGTGATTGTTGTCCTGTCATAACTTATTACATCTCCCAGTCTGGGATTTGTGACATTGGGGGCTCGTCCGTTGTGACTCGTCCATTTTCGTAATATTTAGTTGTAGTTAGTTAGTAGGTATTTTTCAGTGGGCATTTGTTACTTTAGTTTTGTCCACGTAATACTTATCTTGGGGTAGGAATTTGTGTTGTCTTTGTTCGTGGGATGAATGGAAATTTCATGATGATATGATTTATGTATATTGATGAATATGTATTGATGCATGTATTGCTATAAATATGTACTAATGTGTACTTAAACTTTCAGAGAGACAGTGTGTGTGCGTGCAGCCTGAGGAGACAAGCAGCCAGAGCTCCGATTAAGGGGAGGACTTAAACTCATAAGGCTGAAAGTTAAGTGGAACTGAAATTTTGTACCCTGGATTGAGGGCTGTCTTTTTCTGTTTTTGCTATTTTCGTTGTAATTGATTGTACGGGCGGTGGCGCGGGTTTGCTGTGGTGAACTTGGTTTGTCTCCTTCGGGAGGTGGGCTAATCTAGGAACCACGCTCATCACAGTGAACAGTTCTGTAGGGACCTGTATTTTTGTTTAGATTGTGGCGTTCCATCTTCCTCATTGTTTTAGGAAGACGTTTCTCTTGTCCCTCTCTTACCTATCTGTAGATACGTTCTTTTTTTCAGACTCTGTTCTTGTTCGTACCGTGTAGTGTAATCGGCGTAGTTAGGTTGCATTTTTTTTCCCATTATAGTTTTTTTTGTAGAAGCTTTGTCCTAGTCTGGTTCGTTGTCCTTGACGTACTTGTGGTCCTTCTTCTGAAGTTCTTCATTCTTGTCGTTTCTATTCTTTTTTATTATTAATAGTGCTATACATTTAATGAATATAGAATTAGTTAGGAAGTAGGTAAATTTCTGAATTGTATTTGAGACAATTGGGTATTGTTATATCTGGTGTGATCTCAGGTCTCTGGTCGTGTCGTTAGTGATCATACCGACAGGTTAGCCGTTTTCATAATATATACCGTAACCATAAATCTGTGAAATGGCGGAACTCCAACAACTAATGAAGTTGGGTAAGGAAATTGGCCTGGAGGGAGAGGAGCTACGCGGCTGGATTAAAGAGCAGCAGGCAGAGTTGCGCGATGAGCGTGCTAAGGATAGAGAGCGAGAGGAGCAGGAGAGGGAGTTAAAGTTAAAGGAGATAGAGGCGCAAGTAAAGATTGCGGAATTAGAAAGCAAAAAGAATACGCCAACGGAAACAGTTGAGCGGCAGGTACACAATAAAGGTGGCGTTAGGATTAAGCTCCCTACGTTCGACGACCGGAAGGACGACATAGACGCCTTCCTTTACAGGTTCGAACTGAACGCACAACTGCAATGGGGGGAAAATAAGGAATTATGGTCCACGTACCTGGCGTCTCTATTGCAGGGGCGAGCGTTAACCTACTTTAAAGAGCTACAGCGCGAAGACGTGCAAGATTACGATAAGCTGAAGGCTTTGCTGCTTCGCCGATTTGCGCGTACCGAGGAATATTTCCGGGAGCAGTTTAGGCGAGCACGTGCGGATACCAGGGAGGACTTTGCTGCCTTCGTCGCGAGATTGACGGAATATTTCGCGAACTGGGTAGACTTGGCGCATGTTGGCGCGGATTTTACTAAATTAAAAGACCTAATGATCCGTGACCAGCTGTACGCGTCGTGCCATAAAGATCTGGTGGCTTTCCTGAAAGAACACGAACCCGCGACGGTGCAGGAGGCGTCTAAGTTGGCGGAAGCATACCGTACGGCACATCCGTCCAAACCAGTGGCGAGGGCGTACGTCCAAGATGCTGGGTACGTCGCCGTTGTCGAGGGGTCGCCGACAGGACATAAAGACAGGTCGCGTCAGCGTGGTGCCTATAGTGGGCAAGCCCAGGGCAGCGTGGGGGCTATCACCAATCACCTGCATATGGATCCGGTAAGTTTGACCGAGCAGGAGGGCTAGGTCGCGGTAATGGCCGGGGGCGATTTGTGACCTTTGCCGATGACCGACGGCATAGGGACTTTAGTTCCGGTCGCGATGGGTCACGGGGACCCAGGCCTAGTGCAGCACAGGGAGCGGAGTGTTGGACTTGCGGACGCGTGGGTCACTTTTCACGCGAGTGTAGGGCCGCGAAGTGTTGGAACTGCGGAAGAGCAGATCACATCAGTGTGAATTGCCCTGCAGGTAGGATAGCGGCGAACGTGGACAGTAGCTCCAGTCCATGTTCCCCTAATAAATTTCATCATGCGGCTGCGTGTGTTACATCGGACAACGGAGGCGGACAGTATTCTAAGTGTCCCAGTTGTGAGAAGTTATCTTCCGGTGTTTTACCTTGTGGGAGAAAGATCCCCGTTATAAATTCATGTCATACAGGAGGTGGTCTTAGGGTTTATCCGGGGTTTGTTGGGGACGAACCGGTCTCGGTTTTACGAGATACAGGATCTACCGTTGTGGGGGTGCATAGGGACTGCATTCGGGATTCACAGCTTACAGGTGAGACTGTCCCGTTGTAACAGGGCGACAGACAGGCAAGGTATAGCTAGCGTGGGAAGATAGCTAACGGCGGGGAGACAGAGTTATTGTAGGCCAGAGGGGGAAAGTAGCCGATGCAACTGAAGCGCTTTGACACCCGAAAAGGGTAGTGTTTACTTGACCGCCGTACTTGTCGATCAGATCACCTGGGAATTGCTTGGGGGGTAGAGCTGTTTCAATAGTATTTGACGTGGAGTCGACGGGGGTGGCTATTAGGATAACTAATGTACACTCGGTGAGCGTCTTGGGACGCTACCTGACTGGGTATAAATCCCCGAACGCTCCTTCCAACTTCAGACCGCTGAGAGCACTCACCAGCTTCGTGCCGAAGAGGAGACCACAACCGCAACTGTAACTTTGTACTAGTCTTGTGAGTGGGGAAGGTCAGGGAACCCGCAAACATCCTTTGTCAGAGCGTGGTATCTTTGGTATCTTGTCGGCATTTGGGCTGTTGCTGAGTGGTAAGTTAATTGTACGATGTATGTGTATTTTACTTAATGTTCATGATTGTAGAACCTAAATCTAGTGGGTTTACTTTGGTATAACTACTGCCTCTGAGAGAGTCACGGAAACGCCGTTATATATATGTTACGAAACCTTATGGGATGGGGTCTGTTAGAGAGAGCGTTATTCTTCGTGGGGAACGTGTAAATATCATTAAAACTGTATTGAGCGTTTGTTCTATTGCCTATATGGGAGCCTATGGAGTATGGGGGCTGCAGCCTGACTTATAACAGTGTCAGCGGTTTACAGTATCAATGATGAATATCCGTCATGGAGTAAGTATGGAAGTCATGCCTTCCAGCAGTAGATTAGGACGTTGCGATTGTTTTTCTACAGAGGAGGAAGAACAACACCTTCTTGGCTTCTCAACTTCTTGTCCTTTGATTTACGACATCGTGGCGTCTTGGCTTCCCGACCTATTGGTACCTGCCGATACCTGTTGATCTAACTGCGCAGTCAAGCCAGGGTAGAGAGGAAGAACCAGTGCCCAGATAGCGCCATACACCCCTAAAGGAGAGGTTTCCTTATGCTGAATGTTCCCATGTGTTTTATAAAATGTGCTAGAAATTGAATATTACGAAGCCATTTAATTAGCATGTACTGATTTGCATCAACTTCATTCCATCGAAATTCACATGAAATTGTATGACCTGTGTTCCTATTATTATTGAATGAATTAATAATTATTGTATATATGTAAGCAATACAGATATCGTTTGTTATAACTTATAGAAGAGAGATAGTCGATTATTTAGTGTGTTTGTGCCGTGCCCATCACGGCTGGTGTCAGAAGAAAGTTAGTGAGAGAAAGTGGAAACATCACACCCGTGCATCCAATTTTCAGGGGCCATTGAGAAATTACCCATGGCAAGAATAGTGATAGATACACCTTTCCTTAGCGGGGAAGTCGAAGCAGTCGTTGGTTGTTTTCCAGGCGCCCAGCTCATCATTGGTAATGTATCTCGGGTAGTTTCCCCTTCCGAGGAGAATGTGCAGGCATGGTCGCAATCAAAAGGTATTGACTTTTGTACCGCAGTCGAGACACGTCGACAGGTAGGTGATAAGGGTAAAATTAGACCTTTGGCAACGCCAGCGGTCAACCTGGATATCACACCAGGGCGCTTGGCGACATTACAAAAGGAGGACCCATCATTGAGTCCATGTTTTGAGGAGGCGCGAACGGAGAAAACGAGGAAATATAAAAACGGGTCATCTTCCTTTTTTGTCCAGGGGGGCATTCTGTTCCGTATGTACGTCACAGTGGCTTCCGTTCAAAAGCAGGTAGTGGTGCCAGTATCCTTGATTGCAACGGTATTGCGTCTGGCCCATGATGTCCCATTAGCGGGTCATATGGGAAGTGCTAGAACCAAGGAGAGAGTTCTGAAAGATTTTTATTGGCCATCGATACATAGAGATGTACGGCTGTATTGTAAGACGTGCAGTGCGTGCCAAAAGACGATAGGACAGAGAGTATCTTCAGCGCGCACTATAGCAGAAGAAGCTTCTAGTATCGCTTCGAAAAGAGCAAAAGACTATAAAGATAGAGGTTCCAAATTGAGAATTTTTAAGCCAGGAGACCCTGTTAGCGTCATTCCCGGATGTTATTACGGATTTGCCGGGTCGCACTACGGTGATCCAGCACCAAATAAAGTTGACTTCGGATAAGCCAGTATTTCTTAGACCTTATCCGCTGCCTTTTTCTTCGAGAGATAGTTATAAAGGAAGTTGAGTCAATGTTGGAGTTAGATGTGATAGAACCATCAGCATCGCCGTATTCATCACCCATCGTCCTCGTGAAAAAACTTGATGGATCGGTGCGGTTCTGTATTGATTTTCGAAGATTGAACACTATTACGGGAGGCGATAGGGGGCCTATTCCGTTTCAGGAGGAATTAATAGCTTCATTGGCCGGGTCCACGTGGTTTTCCAAGATAGATTTAACGAAAGGTTATTGGGAAATCCCTCTTACTGAGGAGTCTAAACAATACACGGCGTTCCAAACGCCCATTGGATTATTCCAATTTAAGGTCATGGCATTTGGGTTGGTAAACGCACCAGCGACGTTTGCACGATTAATGAGACTAGTGTTGAAGGACATACTTAATGTCGTGTCATTCTTTGACGATATAGCATGTCATACGTCGACATGGTCTGATCATATTCAGACACTAACAGTAATTTTTCAAGGATTACGTCATTTTGGGTTAACTGCTAAACCCGCAAAGATGGATTTGGCATGTCCAGAGATAGTATTCTTAGGACATATCGTGGGTAGAGGTGTTCAGAGACCTGAAGTAACAAAAATTGACAAATTAGTAGGGTTGCAAATCCCAAAAACAAAGAAACAAGTCAGAAGCTTAGTGGGAATTTGAAATTATTACAGAAAGTTCATTCCAAATTTTTCCTCCTTGTCATCTTCTCTTACTGACCTTACTAAGAAGGGACAACCCGATAAGGTCCAGTGGACGTCTGAGTGTCAGACAGCATTTGATAATTTGGTGACAGCATTATCATCGTCACCCATTCTGATATTACCCGATTTTCGATCTAATTTTATCCTCAGAACGGATGCGTCGGACTCTGGTGTCGGCGCTTGTCTTCTACGGGAGAAGAACGAATGTTTCCATCCTGTATGTTATGTCAGTAGGAAGTTATTGCAGAGAGAAAGAAAGTATTCTGTGATAGAGCGTGAGTGTCTTGCCATTGTGTGGTCCGTCCAGAAATTAGGACGTTATCTCATGGGACGAGAATTTTGTATCCAGACAGACCACAAGCCGCTGACATTTTTGTCGAAGAATCGTTCGTCCAGCCCACGCTTGTCTAAATGGGCATTGGCTTTGCAGCCGTATACCTTCGTTATTCAACCAATTCCAGGAACCAGCAATCATATCGCCGACTACCTTAGTCAAGCCTAGGGGAAGAGTTCAGGAGCTTATACATCGGAGGACAGCAACATTGACAGGATCTGTGTGAATGAGTTGTCGACTTTAAAATATTGACATTATATATAATAATAATAATAATAATATATTGCATTTATATAGCGCCCAACCCCGTCGATGACAAGCTCTGGGCGCTTTAACAAATTCTTACACACACACACACACACACACGCATACACAAAAGAAATTCAAAAATATTTACTATTGTTGCTGCCGAAAAACACCTAGCCTAGTTTGTCTGAAAGAAATGGGTCTTCAGATGGCGTTTGAAAGAACCAATGTCATTAATTTCCCTGGTTGTCTTTGGAAGAGTGTTCCAGATGGTAGGGCCAAGAAATGAAAAGGACTTTTCTCCTACAGTGGACAGATTCATTTTAGGTACTTTCAATTTTGTAGTGTCAGATGATGATCTTAGTTGACGAGATGGAACATAGTAATCAGTTAAATCAACTAGGTACGATGGAGCAGTATTATTGACACATTTGTGACAAATGGATGACAATTTGTACATTATTCTTTTCTCGACTGGCAGCCAGTGCAAACTCTGCAGAAGTGGCAGTGCTGAATCTCTTTTCTTTTTCTTCAAAACAAGTCTCGCTGCATTGTTTTGAGCAATTTGGAGTTTTCTAATATTTTTTTGTGAAATTCCAGCCAAAAGGGAGTTGCAATAGTCAAGCTTTGAAAGTACAAAAGAATTTACTAAAACAGCCGCAGTTTCAGTTGAAATAAGATGTCTGATTTTACCAATTTTCCAGATTTCCATGTATAGAATACGAATGAGGTGACTAACCTGAGATGACATAGAAAGATTTGAATCAAATGTAAACCCCTAGGTTTTTTACTTTTTTTGAAATTTCTATTGAATTAGTGCCAATTATCATCTCAGTTCTGTCCACTTCTTGCAGAACCCGCTCACGGCCTAATAAAATAACCTCAGTTTTATCCTCATTTAGTGCCAGTTTGTTTTGGTTCATCCAGCTTTTAATTTCTGTTATACAGTTTCCAGCCTGCTGCAGAAGGCTGTCAACATCGCATGGCAAGGCAGAACTGTAGAGCTGGGTATCATCAGCATAGAAATGATATTGTAAATTAAATTTCTTTATTTCATGTACAAGTGGAATAGTATAGATAGTAAACAAAATAGGACCAAGCACTGAGCCTTGTGGTACGCCATACTGAAGCGCATAAGAAAAAGATCTTATTTTGTTGGTTACAACAAATTGGTGGCGATTTGACAGGTAAGATTCGACCCATTTAAGGGCGACCCCTCTGATTCCAAACGATGTTTCTAGCCTTCTGAGTAGGATTTCGTGATCGATGGTGTCGAACGCTGCTGATAGATCCAACAAATTTAGCAGAGTAATATTTCCAGAATCTGCCTTTACTAATATGTCATTCATGATTCTTAATAGTGCAGTTTCAGTACTGTGGTTACTTCTGTAAGCAGATTGAAATGGTTCCAACAGGTCATTATTTCTCAAATGACACATTAGTTGTTGTAATATCACCTTTTCAAGGATTTTTGAAAGAAAAGGAAGGTTTGAGACGGGTCTATAATTTTTCAACATGTTTTGATCAAGAGTCGTTTTTTTCAAAAGTGGTGTTACCCAGGCTGTTTTAAAATAATCAGGGACAGACCCACTTAAAATAGAGTTGTTTATTATTTTTGTAATAGTTGGAACCAGTTCATCAATACAAGATCTAACCAGTGGCGATGATATGAAGAATGGTTGATAGGTTGATTGGTTTTTGATTCTGTATTAGGTATTGTTTAGTTAGCTATTGATGATGTGATACATATATGCATAGTGCAGGGCATATTGATCCCCATATTTTCCCCTGATTCCGGTATTTTATGTGCTAGGGGCATTGGTAGGTCATTTTTATGTAAGTATTGCTCACGCTCACTCGTTGACAGTCATCTTGATGCGATTTGAAATTAATTGCATTAATTTTTTTGGGGTGGGGGATGATGTCACGAGTGGAGTGAGCGATAGTTAATAATTACGGGGGGAAAGGAGGAGAGTAAAATTAACGCACGTAGACAAGTAGGGAAAGCGTGCATGTGAGTGGGGGGTCTGAATGAGGCGAAAGCGCTGTATTACTATCACTGCACAGAGATAGTCCAAAGAGAACGGACGCTAGTAAGAGCCCAGCGGGCGAACATAAGGGGAGCAGTCGGAAGACGGATGAGAGTGTTTTTTCCAGTGATGACTGGTAGGTAGAACGTTGATTGATAATTATGATTGATGTATTATATTATTAATTCGTCTATTACCATGATGTAAATAAGTATATGTGAGGAATGTGGAAGTCCTTGATATTGGATATAGCAATGTGCGCCATGAGCGATAGATGAAAGTTGAGTTCATGGATTTGTAGCGCGAGTGAGTATTGTGTACTCCGATGGAGGTGTGTAAATGTGAACTATTGTGTGTACGCTTCATGGGTTGTAAGGAGAGGTGGAGTGAATAGAACTGGTATGGTATTATACCAATGTAATGTTATTCTTGTAGGTGTCGGGGACGGGCCAAAGAGCCACCTCGGTGAGCACAGGGGATAGGCCAGCATAGGGCCGGAGGCCACACATAGGCCAAGAGTGAGGCTGTCGGTGCAGGACAGTAGAGGCACATAAAGTCGTGGCAGTCTGGCCACGGACAGGGACGTAGATATGAGCGTGAATGTGCTAATGGAAATGATAATGTACTATTACCATGTTGATGTGCTAGTGGAATGATAATGTACTATTGCCACGTTGATGGGCTCTTGAAATGATAATGTGCTATTGCCATGTTGATGGGCTCTTGAAATGATAATGTGCTATTGCCATGTTGATGGGCTATTGAAATGATAATGTGCTATTGCCCTGCTGAGGTGCTAGTGGAATGCTAAGGTGTTATGGCAATAGGAAGGTGATATTGAGAGACTGCGGTGCCAGTGAATTATTAATGTGCTATTAAGACCCTGAGGGGAGAGGCTGAGGCCGAAGTGTCTTTAGGAAATAACTACCGGGTTGTGGATCCGAGGGAAGAGTGCATGTGGGAATAAGGCCGTTGTACGGCAGTTAAATTCAATAATATAATGTATGTAATTGCGCTATTATCTGTATAATTATGTTTAATAAATGTGTGAGTCTGATGGGTTGTTCTGTTAAGTGTTAAACGTGTTCGTTCGTGATTGTTGTCCTGTCATAACTTATTACATCTCCCAGTCTGGGATTTGTGACAGTATAGTTTTAATTACCATTATTGAATACAGTCAACTTGTTTATGGAAACAAGGGGGGATGTTGATATATCTTAATATTTAATTCATATTATTATTGCTAACATAAAACCCCAAAACTAATGAAGTACGAATTACGTAATTACTCTTTTGTTTCTATGTTCTGGAGTGACGCCCCTTGTTATTGTAGTCAAGGACATGCGGCACACAATAAATTTGCTCTTGAGTTGAAACGTCTTTGTTGTGTTATTAAGACCTGTCAGTCAATATCTTATATCAACACTCTCGTTATGACATTTGTGACCTACTTTTAAGTGTCGGTATGCAGAGTCGCATTCTGTGAAAGAAAATGATATGTACGTTTAACTCAAATCACTGTTCTTTTTTTTATTTATATTTGAACTATAAAATTTTAATCTTGAACTTTAATATGGGAGCCATTTTCTCCCACTTTTGTTCCCCCCGAGTTATTTCATTTCAATTCCGAAACCGAAAGAAAATAGTCAGCCTTTGTTTTGGTTATCGTACTCTAAAACGTTCTCTGCTGTTCTGCAGGAGGAGTTGGTGGATTTACTAACCGAGAAGGAAATAATCAAGTGCAAGACTTTATTTAAAACAATGGATACAGATCACAATGGTGTTCTGACGTTGCTGGAAGCTAAACAAGCCGTCAGAAAATGGTGTGAGAGATTTGAAGCTGGCGTGTCACAGTGAGCCTTTACTTTACTTCCTTACCAATCTGTAATTATTGCTAAATTCGCCTGAAAGTGACAGTGCCATAACTTGCAGCTATTTCATTTCATAAAAACCACAAGTTGCTTTCTCGGGTTTCAAAACTTTGTGGCCAGAAATGTGGAATGTCTCCTTCTGACAATTTATTGTTTTTTTCTTTTAACTTTTATTTCTGTATAAATTTCTGCAATATCTGCAGAGATTTTAGCCCTCACTGTACATGTTACATCGAAATCGCTGAGAAGTTGTTTTCCCTTCTTATATTTTGTGATTGCAATTCTGCCTAATTTCCAAGTGCCATATCTTGAATTGGTCTGAAAAAGTGCAACTGTAAGATGAAATAATGTCACCTGTCACCTGTCGGCTTCATCGTCATCGATGTTAGCTGCTACAGTGGATGTCACGACAAAATCTCCTCCACCCAATCCTGTCCTTAGCTTTCCTAGTTAGTTCACTTATTTCCAGCTGGCTGACTTTCTTGATGTTATCGTGATATGTAATGGGTGGTCTTCCTTGTTTTCTCTTTGTTTCTGTCTTTCCTTGAAGGATTGATATCATAAGGGCCGTGCTTTTGTTTCGGGCCGCGTGGCCGATGTATGCAAGTCTTCTTTTATTTATTTCAGGTGTTATTCTTCTGGTGGTGCCAAGCTTAACTTGAAAACGCTTCACGTCTATTCTATCACTCTAAATTTTCTACGGTAAACAAACATCTCAAGCTGTTAGCTCGCAATCTTGACCTTTTAATTGATCTAGAAAACCGAGGCCTCATACTAATTTCGGCATCCAGCAGAATGAAGCCAGTTTGAATATAAAAGCACTCTTTATTCAAGAATGGTTCACACAGATGACTCATACTCAAAGTTAATCAGGCAGAACAGCAGTATCACACAAATTACAAACAATATTCTCTTTTCTTGCAGTATGTCACTAATTCTTGGCTTGAGCTGTAAATGCATATCCAATTGTCTGTTTGTAATACTGTGCAGTCCGTTACCCTGCTGTCCAGATTCACGGCATTTGTGCTATGAAGAATATCGTCCTAGAAAACTATCTTTTGAGCATGCTTTATTACCTGAATGTCCATTTTATTTCTATTTTGATGGATAAAACAATATAAATGTCACAGACAGTTAGCGAAATGAACATATTTTATCTTCCACATCGTATTTCAGAGAAGAACTGAGCAAGTTGTCTCCTCGCATTGACCTCCACTCTGAGATTAGAGCACAAATGTTTGTAGATGGAGAGAATGTTCACAACGAGTAAGTTGTTATGTGTTCATGGAAAAGAAAGGATTTGGGGTTTACGGAGGGAGTTGGGGGAGGGGAGAAATAAGTGACAAAAAGCATTCTAAATGAAATATTTCCCCTCCATTATAAGACTCCTCGGCGACAAAAGAACCCCCTGAAGGTCGAAAGCAAGGCAACTGTTCAATTTCTCGGAAATCCGAGGGGTATGAGCGACGGTAGGTCTTCTTAAACTTTAAAAATCGAGCGATTAAAAAAAAAAGATTTGTAAAATGAAGGCTTGAAGACTAAATAGTACAGTACTCTTGATGTGTCTGAACAGACATTTAATAATGTATGTATGAATTGTTACAATTGTGAACTTGACATCGATTTGCATAGTACTCAGACAATAGCAGTAATAAGGTGACTAGCATTTGTACGATTTACCTGTAACCTTGCAATGCTGATACTGTGAACATTTAGGTAAAACATGTGTGAAAATTATAAATATATATTTATATACAATGTCATAAAATGTTGTAGTTATGTATGAATAGTATAAAGACTACCAGTATTTATTACAACAAAGACACAATTTTACAATATTCGCTCTCTGTCTCAACCTCATTGAAAGAAAAACGCTGGGATTTGTTGAATATCTATCAAATGACATTAAGTCCCAAGAGCAATGGCGAGCTTACATAACCATATCCTCATCATGACTGAAAACAAATTTACCGCAACAGAAATTTACCATGCAATATAAACATTGAAAAATCTCAATCTTAATTTCCTTTTGCTATGTTCTTCTTAATATAGACAAGACAGGTCAAAATCTTCTACAGGTGGGTTAGGACTGACTAATTTCCAGTTTTATGTCCATCTCCAGGTCGATCACATGGCCCCAGTTTCTAGAAGAACAAGCCTTGTATATCATCTGTACCCGTCCAAATGTTGTTCCATCTACTCTAGAGAACGTCATTCGTGAAGCACAACTGAATGACTGAAGCAACCACCCTCTTTGTTCATATAACCGTGTTTTTTTTGTAGATATACATGTATGTTTATGCTGTCGCAGTTGCTAATTATAGTCCTTTTACACGCAAGGGAAGACTTAAATAGCTGTATGTCATCCGTAGCGTTGTCATCAATTACTTGTTACTCACCAGAACAAGACTGTGTCTCGACAACGATGGCAATCGGTCACTCCTCAGATATCGACAGTAAGAAAGATAACATTGTCGTTTTAAAAGCCACAGATAAAAACTGTTAGCAAAGATGTTCTGTCTCCTTTCATCTCTTCATGTAATTACGAGATTTTGTTTACTAACAACTTCCTGCCTGTAATGGTTTTCAAAATAAACATTCTTTATCGCCAATTTGCTTCCATTAAGTATCGGTTTATGTGAAGAACAGCAAAATCAACAAACAGCAACAACTAAACAACTCTTCCATGCTGTCTGTAATGAAAGCAAACTTTGATAATTTGGCCTTCTTTTCCAGTAAAATAAGCTTAATTTTACTACATGTACTACTGCTACTACTACTGCTACTATACTACAACTGCTACTACTACTACTACTACTATTACTAATAGATAGTATTATGCACCGATAAATGTTGTAGTCACGCAGTAAAATACTTTGATCATCTAAAAATCATTCAAGAACTACATGCAATGTAAAGTACGCACATTTTCATGGCCACGGCATTCATCTCTATGATTATTTTTTTTTTTCCCTTATCAATTGTGAAATGGTGCAAAATAAATGTCCTGGGTTTCACAGATTATTTCCTTCGCCATCACTGCCATAACTGACACCACAATCACCACTACCACCTCCACGCCGCCGCCATCAACGTCAGTACTTTCACTTTTCACATCGAAAGCTGGCGCCAAAGTTTACTTTCAGGGTGCGCAACCTAATTTTTCTTTTTCACGTTGTTATTTTTGGGGGGTTATTTCCCTTACATGACTATGAGTTTTGTTTTAACGACACTGCAGGGTTGACGTTCAAATTCACTTCTCAGCAAAGAAATAACATCATCATCGTTCCCACATCTCCTGTTATCATTATGATCATGATCATCGGCAACAACCCTCACGACAACAACAACAACGATAAAAGTTGGCGTCAATACTGTTACACCATAACCACACCAACTACTAATGCTACCTACCACTGATAGGCGTACTACCATTATTTGTTAGCAGGCACTGCTACTGCGACATAACTTGTATCAACCGTACCACCATTATCACTAGTACTGGACAGGTAGTGCCACTAGTACTATTAATCCTACCATCATTATCACTGTTACTTGGCAGGTACTGCTACCATTGCTATCAATCCTACCACTACCTCCACCAACCCCGTATTGTCCCGTCTACTGCTACATTTCCCCAGAGCTGTGCGAGACCACTTTGGGTGGAAAGGGGGGTTGGTGAAAACCACTGACGTTGACCTGTACATGAAGTATGGTTCACATCAGTGCAGAGTCCTTAAACTTAGTCAGCGTATAGTACATACATCAAGTGAAGTACTTAAATTTCAGACTGTCTTGTCTGTAGGAGCTCCAGAGCAACAGGCTAATGAATAATTAGACTCACTACACTTTCCGACCACTATCAGTATCCATACCAATTGCATTATTCATTCTAAACTGTCACTAATCGACACCAAATACCAATCCACTTCAGATGTACGTGGGTGCTATTTGGTATAGACTGCACCAGCTTTTGTGTGGGTGTGCAGGAACTTGGTTGGTTAGGGTGGGGTGAAAAGATGTGTGTGTGTGTGTGTGGGGGGGGGGGGTAAGTATGAGCTGAGACTCAGGATACCGAGACGAAAATCGACTTGCGCGCGTATCATGGATGTCAACAATGCAACAATTCGCATCACACACATTCATAATTGAACGTAAAAGGGTAGTACTCACCGTAATTTTATACGCGCGCAGTAGACGTAATATAGAGGGAGATGGAATGGTTCGCCTCGGTATGAGTGTCAGACCCACAGACAGAAGTTGGTAATTTAATTATAGTTCTAATGTTTAAGTAGTTATAAGAAATATTACATTGTTACATTAACCAGTGACAATATTTCTATCATTTACGATCAGTGGAAGTAGGGAATGTTGGTGGTGGTGATGGTGGCTGCGGTGGTGGTAGTGGTGGTAATAATGGTAAAGGTAAAACCCCATAGGAGTAGGCCGTGAGCATAAATATGGTATTAATCGTGGTGGGAGTAGTATCACTTGTTATAAAAGCAGAATGGGTGTAGTAGTAGTAGTAGTGATAGAAGTAGTAGTAGTTGTAGTAGAAATAGTAGTAGAATTAGTGGTAGTAGTAGTGGTGGTAGCAGCAGTAGTAGTAAATATAGTAATAGTACTAGTAGTTGTGGTAGTGGTAGCAGTACTAGTAGAGTAGAAGTAGTAATAGTAGTTGCAGTAGTAACAGTAGTAGTGGTAGTAGTAGCAGTAGTAACAGTAGCAGTTGCAGTAGTAGTAATAGTAGCAGTATTAATCGCAGCAACAGTAGTAGCAGTAGTAGTAGCAGTAGCAGTAGTAGTCATAGTAGCAGTAGTAGTAGTAGAAGTGGTATGTATGTCAACAAAACTGTGAGTGTTGCTGCAGTAGCAGCTGTAGTAATACCAAAGGTGACTGGGGCAGTAACCTCAGTGATAAAACCATCAGTAATGTCAGTTGCCGGTCTAGAAGTAGTGATACGGCTGGGCAACATCTGCGGTATTAATTAATTGTGGTAAAGGTTTGTGTGGCATGATGATTAAACCTCCTTTGGTCTCTGGCTAGAGTTAATGTTATATTGACTGATTCACTCCCGTGAGCCGCTCTCAGCGGTTCATACGAAAAAACACTCCGTTCAAATAGTGCATGAAAATTACACACACACACACAAAATGTTTGTTTTTAAATTTCCAATAATCTGGCATTTTTCTATATCTGACACTGTTTTCTCATAGCCTTGATAGGCCTACTGATCCTTGACTTCAGAATGGGTATTTTGAGAGCTGTGATCATCTTAAGAAAACACTAGGAGTGAGACACTTAAGATTTCAGACAGTTGGAGATATTATTATGTCGGTGAAATTACTTTTAGACCAGGATGCCTTTATTATCACCACCACAGTGGCCTAGATCAGCTTTCAGTGACTCACAGCTCACGTGACCTGAATAGTATCAGAGACCTTACAATAGCGAGACAGGTAACTGCCGGGGCCGCTCCATACGTTTGCACTGCAGTGCAGTGTGACAGGCCCAGCGTGACCCAGATACAGATAACGGCGGTCGCACAGTCAGCTGGGAGGCTGACAATAGTGGAATAAGAGGCGATGATGGGCACTATTTCTTTCAATTTACTGACGTTTAGATAAAGATGATAAATAGTTTTATGAGTGTGATAAAAGGAGGAAAGACTATTGTAGTCTTCAAAAACCTCAACTTTGTCATGAGTTGGGTCGTAACGAATACCATACTTGATGGCCATCTCATCAAATATAATGGCACATAATCTTTCCTTCTCTGCCATGGCCTTTACTTTAATTTTGAACATATTCAGAATATTCTGACATAGACCCGGTTGTATGTGAACATTTTTCATGGACAAAGACAGAGTTCTGGGTGACGGAAGGTGGAAAACCTTTTGCAGTAAGCTGTAAGCTTTTCTACTCGCATGGTATACGGACAACGCAAAGCTTTTATCGGCAAAAGTCCAGCGGCGTGCTCCTTTGGATAATTTAGAAACCCTGATCTGGGTTAAGACAAAGCGGAGGGCATCTTTTGACAAATGCGGTTTGAGTATTTCTTCCAAAGACCTGCCATCTTCTGTAATTGTTTCACTTGGTGCAGATTCTTCCCGAGACTTCTAAAGCTTTTTCTTAAGGCGCCAGATCTTCGTTCTCTGCGCTGTAAACTTTTTTCGCAAAGAGTTTTTAATTGTTTCTACCCTTTTGTCGGCATCGCCTGTATTTGGGTATCCATAGATTCATTTTGTTGTGATGAGGATACGGGGGGAGGAGAAGGTTGAATGATGCGTGTAGGCAATGGTCGATTTCCAGTGAGTTTGGGGGGGGGGGGCGGATTTGGCACTTTGAAAATTGTTGGGACGGCGCCTTTCACCAATCGTTTTCTCGTTGTTGCTGTTGCGCTGAAACAGCATGGCTCAAAGTGCTCTGAACACAGAACATTGCTCTTGTGCAGTGCTTCAGCCGACTTCTTCTCTAGATAAGCCCTTCGTGTATTCACTACCCACTTCTTGCATCTGGAGAAGGAATGACAATATGCCTTGCCACAAAGATGTCACGCTCAATCTAATGGATAATATTTTCTTTTCTTTCATTGCATAGATATCCACTTTGCTTCCTTTTCAGCCCAACTTACATATTAGATCCGAAAGACACTCCAGAATGTTAATCACAGTCATGCATACGTTAAAAAAACCTGTCAATTACAATTAATCTTTCAATCTAACAATAATCTTAAAACAACCAAAGCGCCATAATTTACGAGAATAAAATAGTTTTAATTTTTTAAAGTACATTCAAAGTAATCAAGGATACCTTAACTTTAAGTCAATGCCAATGCATTACCATCCCTGACCAACATTTGACAATAACTTTGTAACAAATTGGACAATAAATGCATGCTGACTCGATGCTTTAAAAAAAAAAAAAAAAAGCCATGTAAAAGTTTATTACTTGACTGGGTCTAATGGAAAGGAGAAAAATGATAAATCCGGTCGTTTGTTCTTTGAATTAGTACAGTACATAGCAGAACACCATTTACAGTGTGTGTTCTTAGTGCTCGCCATTGTTACAACTACCGAGAATCGAGGAGCTTACACCATTATACGGTATAACAATGTAAGCTTCTTGCCGATAATAAAGACTTGTCTTCTGTTACCGCCGTTAATGCCAACACGGATGCCTGACCCAGATACGCGGATCCAGCCACAGTTACCTGTCTCGCTATATAAGGTCTCTGATAGTATTCTTATCGCGTCCGAGTTTTCCAGTCAAAATGTACAAAATTTCCCACCTGTAACACAAGGAAGTTTTCTTATCGACTGAAGTTTGCTGTGACGTGGAGGGCATGGCCTCTTGCGCTTAAGTCTTGCGCAGTTTTCTGACAATCCCTTGGTCCTCTGCTACTATCAATCTTGTCTCTTGTATTGCCCGAACAAGCTCGTATGCCCATGACAAACTGTGTGATATACCTGAACTGAGCTACCAGTGTTATCTGCATTGCGCAACAGCTCGGGACGGTGATGCTCACATACATAGTACAGTCACTCAGGAATGCTAAAACAAAAATAATACTCTTACCAATTTTGTAAATCTACCTGACCCAATTGCACTCACTGCTTGTTAATCTTAGCTATATAGTATACAAATGCATCCAACCCCACCCCCTAAAAACAAGGTGCCTACATGCAATTCTCATACAAAGTACTAGGCCAGAATGGTTTTTAATCATTTCTTTATATCCTCGGCGAACTGAGAGTGGCTCATTTTCATTTAGTAGACCTATCACAAGGAAGATAATACATGTATTGTCTTGCAGTCTTTGAACCAACTGGCTGACTAGCCTGCCAACCTCACTCAACTCCGCACTGCAACCACTCCACCCCACCTCACGCTTAGTACCTACATAAGCGATTATTATTATTATTATTATTATTATTATTATCATCATTATTATTATTGTCATTATTTTTAAGGGAGGTGGGGGAGCTTTGCATAGAGTGTGAATGTTGCAGCAGTGTGCGAAAGGGGCACTTTCTTTAGAGAATACACGCATTATTTGTAGAGTGCTGAACAGTATACACATGTAATGGCGTTGAATCGTTTCATGAAATGGACAATAATGATTCTAGATGTGAAAGGTTCCTCAAAGTATAGGCCTAACGTTTTTAAATGAAGATTTTCCCCAGAAGTTTCTTATCTTACATTAGAAGAGAAAAGGCTAGAAATGTAAGTAGAAAGGGCATTTTTATAAAACCGCCATTCAGCCGTGATGCTCCACGGAAAATCAAGGATTTGCCCCATAGCTTTGTTTAAATATGCACAGATGTTGTACGGATAATATTGTATTTCATAGCTTGCTAATGTGGTTTCCTCTGCCTTCTAGGCTCTCTTTTTCTCATAGAGGAAAGGATTTTTGACAGAGGACACTGATCCAAGTGATTTCGATACCGGTACATGTAATCGCACTTAAAACATATTTATCCAGGTCCCTGGCACCCTCTATCCCTGTCTGTCTCCGTGAATTCTGTGCTGAAAAGGTGCACCACCAACGCCATTAGAGCTTAATAATATTATATTATCATATTGTTATAACACGAATGGGAGAACCACAAAGAAAATATGACGAGTGATCTAAGTCAGCAAAAGAGTGAACAAACCGTAGACCACCGACGTGATCTCGACCATACAGTGATCTCTTTAGTTCTTAGCCCAGTATGGTTTGAGAGAGAGAACGTTTGCACTGAAAGTGTGACTGGACTAGGCTTTTTGCAATGAAAAGAATAGAAAAAGAGGAGAATTATATAATATCTTCTTTGTAGCTCAGTAGCCTAATTGCAATGAAGGGAGCTATTCATGAATTGTAGGCTTTGCAGTTTCAGATTAAAGAAAGAAAAGTGAAGGGAAGGGAAGGGAAGGAGAATTTATGCTTCCTACGTGGCCGATCACATGAACCACAACGGAAGTTTGGCACCGGGACTGGGAAATTTTTGTTTTCGCTTTCGGCCTTTAGTGCACTGTTGGTCACTGTTGAGGGCATACACTGGGATGATAGACAGACATAGAGACGGACAGGCAGACTGGCAGATATGCAGCAAACAGAGAGACAAACAGATAGATAGATAGATAGATAGATAGATAGATAGATAGATAGATAGATAGATAGATGTAACTCTTGTGATGCCGACAAAAAAACAAACAACCAACTATCGGTATAATAAACCTAAAATTCACCACTCGTCTTCTGCTGCCATTCCTATTACTACAACGATCGGTTTCGCTGTAACAATCACATCGATAACAATGCATAATGATCATTATAATAATAACTTCCAGACAACAAGAGGAACGATAACATCAATAAAACTGCCATTGCTACTCTTGCTGCCACAATCATAAACATCATCTGCAAGATTTTTACAGTACTGTAAAACATCTTTTCAGTAGACCTATAATTAGACAGCTACAATAAGCAATGTCACTACATTGCCTGCTGCGAAGTTATTGTTTCTGCAGTAACAGGGACAGCTGACGAGTACTTCCGGCTGATGTATTTTGGAGGCTTTTTTTGGACTTAACAAGCCACTCATTCGCGTGTTATCTCATGCTTGAAATAAAATATAAAAATCCACATCCGTCCCCAAAAACAGGACCGTAGCGGCAATGATGCACCTCCCACTCCATCCTCGGACCCCGTTTTCAATGAAACACATATTCTGGTAACGGAACCGATCTAGGACGAACCTTCGTAGGTCTATCAATGTGCTTACCACGGTGGCCGAGCCTCCCGAGATTCACTTTTTCCAAATTCCAGCAATTGCGAAGGTCGATCTTGGTGTTACATTGGCTTGAAACCGAGGCCGCCCCCCCCCCCCCCCCAAATCCGAAATTACGAACCCTCAAAACCCGCCACCCCATTCCATCTGTTTTGTACGAAAGTTAATAAATTCACAGAGTGTGACCCCAATCAGGTGTGCAGATGACTCATTTGCTACTGTTATAGCGTAAGGATTCAGCTGACAAAGACCAGGTTAAAAGTAGGCCCATTAAAATAACTTGTCTACTAAAAAAAAAAAAAACACAAAAAAAACAAAAACAAACTGTGCCACAAGCCGACTCTCCGGACTGCTTGAAGTCGACAGTGCTGGTTGACAAGCCTCTTGAACTTCTTGAAAATGACTCATCGCTCATATTACATAAAGCTACAACACCGTTCTTGCTAATGACTACAGATAAATGATAAAGAATGATACAGAAAGCAAGCGCTTCATCGTCTTTTGTAATCACAACTTCTACTGCTACTCCCAGGGCCGTCTTCACATCAATATGGGCCACTGGGCAAAGCAATAGGCTGCGGCCCGCCTCCTTTCAAAACCCAATGTAAATTTGCATACCTGGGGCCCTCTAAACCCTCGAGGCCCCTGGGTAACAGTACTGTCCAGTGTGCCCAAGCGTTAAGACGGCTTTGACTACTTCTACTAACATGACATACGCGGGTAACGATGTTTATTGTTCTCTAATGAAACACGAAGCTTAATTAGGCCTCCTAACGAGATGATCGCCCCAATAAGAAACATCTCAAGGGCACACAATTAATATAGGCTACCCATGTCCTACAAAGGTAAACTAACGAACTCCCCAGTTTTAGTTATGACTTTCACAGAGATTAGAATTCAAGTAAAAAACACTATAACACACCTCTCATGTCATTTTGATTATACTCTATGTATATATTAATATGATTCAGCGGCGGATCTCTTATGAAACTGACGAAGCCTTAGCTTCGGGGCCCCTAATCCCAGAAAGGGTCTGACGAAACTTTTTTTAATGAGTGAATTTTGGAAGTTGCCCTATTGTTGTTAGTTGCGAAGGGGTCCCATAACAGTTCAGGCTTAATTCAAGGTCCCAAATTTGTAGGCCTGCCACTGGTATAATGTGCAAACTGTCGCCATTGTTTTGTCCCTTACCGGACTAGCCTTCATACTCAAACCTGGCAGGAATTCATGTCGGACAAACCCCCCCCCCCCCCCCCAAAAAAAAAACCCCGTTATTATCTCGGGTCCTTCCTGAATCCGTGAATACAGAAAAACCCTGTAAAATGTGGGGCAGCGGGCAGGTCTGAAAGCTCCAGGCATATCGCAAGAACTTAGAATAATTAATTACTGTCTGGGACAGTTCACGTAAAATCGTACTGGAGCTACCATTAATTTCAAAACAGTCACCAAAACAGCAGTGGCTAAGCGTGGGTTTGCCAGCGCCCGGGGCAAGGCAGGTAGTCTACTGGGCCTCCTGATCCGTGGACAGTTCGCACTCCCCGAGTCCCTTCCACCAGTCCAATATTGAACCCCTTACACCCCATGCGCTTTTTTCATTTTATTATTTAATTACTACTTTGTTTTTTTCTTTTGCATTTTGTGCCACGGGCAAAGGCCCCTGTGGCCGCGCCCATGCTACTGCCTTACAGTAATGGTTTTTTTTTTAAACAGTTTTTAAGTGCAGAATGAAAGCCGAACAGAACGTTTTTGCCTGTTGGGCTCTCCATACTGGGCTGCAATGACCACAGTGACAACGTATGTATCTACTTTGACAGCTCCTTTTTTCCCTTTCAATTCAGCCATCTTTTACTTTCTTATCCTAGTTTATAATCTGGTATGCCCAGCAAGGGACCTTATTAAATTTATTATAATCTCTCATCATGTTATCATGATTATCATCTTCTTCATTACTACCACCAACATAACCCTCCTCCTCATCATCATCTCCACAATACCCCGTCCCCCACCACCACCAACATCAGCATCACCCCTTTCACTACCACCACCACCATTGTTATCACTGCCCCATCACTACCAACAACACCATTATCATCATCCCCACCACCATCACATTCCATCACCAGTTCCAATGATAACATCATCCTCAACACTACAGTATTCACAGCACGATTCACCATGGCTTCTCAACACAGCCCAGTCTTGAGAGACAAAATCTCAACTTAGAAATGTTTTGGTCTAACAAACACTTGTGAGAGCACAAGACAACAGGACACTGCCCACACCATCTTCGAATCTCCTTCATCATCATCATTACCACATGCAACATTCACAGCGCAGTTAACATCAACTTCTCCATACACCCTGTCTACAGACCAAACTCAAAACCACTCCATAGAACACATTTTTTAATCATTAAAATCACAATGAAATATAATCAAGTGAATTAGAAAAAAAAAAAGGTCAAAATGTATTTACTGAGCAAAGATTATGTGGTACATATCTAAGTTAGCAAAATACACAGCTATACCTACACAATACACATGTGTAACAACTCATAATATTCACACTCCATCTGTTTTGGCAATACAGTTTTATCCATTTACATATTTTTTTTTTTTCTCAAGAAGAGATTATGATTGTTTGCAAGGTAAGCAATCAACTAAGTTAATTTGCTTCCAGGCAATTAGAAAAAAGAAATAAAGCTCTAAGACTAAATCTAGAAAAATAACAACCTTGCATGAAATGTCACACACATAATGTACCATTTAACCGAAGTAGACAGGATTCTTCAAAGTGGGTTACACAACCAAAATTAAGAAAACAAATAAACAAAAACTGAAGTGTTTCATCATGAAAAATTCAAGAAAGAAACTTGGGTGAATACACGGTGATCTGCGGGTGTATTTTTCCGTTATGTCTCAAACATACATACATGGCTTTAATTGACACTCAGCAATGTCCTCTCAAGTTCAAGCTTATTTCTTATTATTCTATAATGATCCAACAGAAGTTATGAAAACATTGCTCTTCTAATTCTGTACTCCGATTCTTGCCAGTTTCGCTTTAAGATAAAACTCACCAGATCTACTCTATTTCAATGTCAAAATATCTTGGAGTTTTTTACTGAGTGTATGTTTTTGTTCCCAGCCAAATAAATGGTCTTTGCAAACTCCACAGTACAGAAATTTAGATGTCCCTAGCATTTCTGGTACAGTTTAGACCATATGACCATACAAGCATGGTATATATTATTATGTTTTGTGCCTCAAAGCTGCACAATCTAAAACAGACCATTTAACACAACAGATACAAAAACTGAAGACTGAGGAATCCCCAGTGATTGCACACCTAGAAATAACAGGATATGCATTGCTTAGTGAAACTGTAGATCACATACTAGGAAATCCCAGTCTTCAGGATTACATCACACCTTCCTGTATTTGTATACTGTCACATGTTGTTGCTAATTGGGTAACACTATACCATTTTTTCAAATGTCAAAATCATTGTCTATCCATAGAGAGAGATGCAATGCAAACTGTGTTTGTATGAGAAAGAGATCATTGATAAATGGTGTTGATTAATTCTGTGACAAATCATATATATAAGAGAAAGTGTCATTTTTTACTGTTATTTCGATTAATCATTTATTCAGTAACCAAACCTCACATAGGCCAATCATAAGTGAATACCAGTACAATTACACACAAAGATTCACAAAATGTTTGCATAATATATGCAACAAAGTCATAACTCTTCTGGGTGTCTGGCAAAACTTAAAAGCACATAATACATACAAATTTTCTTCCACTGACACACAGAGCAGTTAACGTTTCAATGAAAATTTACCACATATAAAGTATATTCTTTTTTTTTTTTCCCCACATCATGAAAAACCCAATTCAGTCTCTGAATTAGTCCATCAAAATTTAATAAATCATATTCAAGCTCATTATCAAGTTCAGGACATTCAACATGTACAAATTTTGTCCAAAACATTTTGGATACTGACCAAGAAAACCATCACACTGCATGAATTATAAATTTCATTGAACTGACAAAAAAATCATCATTCCAAGAAATAATCATACATTAAAGCGTTGTTTGATTAATATACAGAGAATATAAATCTGTTAAATGTACAAATATTTACAGAAAATGCCAGAGCCTTCCCTTTGCACCTCAGCTTTCAGCATAAAAATTCTCAATTTGAAAAAAGTGGTTGATCTTTATTTTCACTGAACATAATACATGTAATGGACTTACATTATAATTTTGTTCAACGTCATTTAGAATTTTGAGGTGATAGACAGACATCATCTACTTCTTTGCTTATCAGAACTTATTTTCAAAAACACAGAAAAGCTAGAAATATAAAGTTTTCCCTAACGCTGGTGATTTAATGCCAAAATCAATGTGTGAACATTTTTCAACCCTTGACAGTTTATATTCTGAAAACTGAGGCCATTAAAATTGTGAAATTCACACCAGTACTCTGTCAACACACAAAAAGCATATATGTAGGAACATAAAAAATTGTGAGTGACAATCGCCAAACGGCTCTGACCATCTCCCTGGAACCCAGAGAGCCAACCGGGCAAGACCATCCAGCTCAGCTTTGTGGCATTACAAAGACAACAAATTTTAAAGTCACTGCTGCATAATGTTCTGACAGACGTGAATCTTTTAAATGCTTCTGTTTTTTTACTTTCAGAGTATATAAAATTTCAGTGATTCTAGAAACAAATTTCATGAGAACACACTGGGAAGGATTAAGCATAGACTTTTCTCCATTCTCTAGATTTCTGAACCTTTCTCTTTAATTCATTTGTGAAGGTCTCAAGTTCTGATTCTGTTGTGTGCAGTATGAACTAGCGTTGGCTTTGCAATCCACCAAATACAAAGTCTCATATTGTGCAATGCATCTTTCTAAACACTTTGTTAATGGATCCTGGAAAACATTTCTTAAATGAATAATTCTCAAATTGCATATCAGGAACGAGCCCTTGAGTCAGTTTTCACAAAGCACATTCTGGGAGTCCAAACATCAGAACAAAATGAATACATGTACATGCACGTGACCAAAATTCTCACATTGCTGAGTGAGGCCTTGCCCTTGTTGGCACCAGCACCCCCTAGTGTCCTCTTCATTCAGCACTGGGCAACATTTCGGTCAGTTGCCCTGGCTTTCATCATAACATTCACATGTCCAGCACTGGGCTGTCATGAGTTAACTTTCAATCATATCTTACCATTGCAAGGGATGATGTCATAAAAAATTTGAATCTCAATAAAAATTCTGACTAACTGTATAAAAATGTGAAACTTGTTATAGTTTTGATTTTGGCAGGGTTTAAAATCAAATAAAATAAACAAATCAAAGCAGTTCTAAAATTTAACTTTCATAATTCTTTGTAATTAAGCATATTTATATATCACAGATTGGCAACTACATATAATTCTTATGCAGCTTTTATAGAAAAAAAAATTGAAAAACTGATATGTACAGATGAAAGAAGCATCAACTTTCAGAAGGTTTTCTTTTTTTTTTTTTTCTTGTAAATCTCTGTGACTTTGCAATAATATAACAACTTTGTACAAAGCAAAATAGAAATATTTACCTCAATATGCTTCTTTCACAATATATTATGTGTGAAGAAAATTGGGAATTGAAAGTCTTAAAAACTGCATATGATTTAATTTGCATTAAAAAAATCAACTAAAACCGCATCTGAGGTTTTGTAGATTATGGAAGTTAAAAAAAAATATTGAAAATAAAAAAAACAAAAACATGTATACTATCAGATTGCTACCTGACACCACTAGGATACAAGTTACGTAAATATCCAATCCTTTTTCAATGGCATGACTCATTATCTGATCATTATCAAAATTCATCAGAGGCACTGAGGGGGTGTGGCCACCAACACAGATCAAATGTTAAAGCTTGAAGTTGTGCCCTTTGTAAGCTTCTCTTGCTTGGGCTACTACAAGCCAAACCAGAACAACATAGTGAGTGTTGCTGCAGCTGGGCAGCTCACACCAAAACAATAAAATTCCATCAGCAAAAAATGTCTGCCTTCATGGAGGCACTGCTTGACAAAAGGTTGGGACCTTCAATGGGGTTTGAAGGTGAACACAAAATTTCTAAGCACCGGACTCTACCTGCTGAACAAGACTTCATACTGCCAGAGAATCCTGTTCTATACTTGCTTTGCAGTAGGTGCCAGAAGGGTCATTGTTCCCTTCACCTGCAACAGCAGCGTCTGAACTTTTAGAGGTGGGTGTTGTCGTGGTTGTTGCCGCCATGCATACAGAAGATGGTGCAGGAGTGGAGGAAGATGTTGCAGATAAAGATGCCAATGAAATGCTAGGTGACAGTGTCATCTTTTGTGATGATCGAGGATTGGTGTAAGGACCGTTCATTTCTCTTCGTGATTTTCGCTGTTCTTTGCGCTGAGCAAGCATCATCTGAATGCGTTGCATTTTTCCTCTCAGTTTGATGTTATCAGGATCATCTGGTGGGCTCACAGTTGACCCTAAAGGATAAAGAAAAAAAATTGAAATGAAGAAAAACCATTTAAGCAATAAAGATGTAAACAGACACAGGAACAGTCACTAGAATATTGTTGTTTAGGACACCATGTACATGTCGCATATTATTATGATCAGTAATTGTGTTAGACTACAATAAATTATCTTTAGACAAACTGTAAACAATCCAATTATAAAATAAAAAATGAATGCAGTTTCATTAGATGATGCCAAATGTTTCTTGTGGTTGCTAGCAAAATGTCGTTTAAAAAAGAAGGTGAGGGAAGAAAACAATTCCAGAAACGAAGAGTAAAGAAATCAGTGGAAAATATAAAGCACACAACCTTACACTGAAAATGATGTCATGGTTAAAAAAAAAAAAAAAGTTGGGCCATAAGGAGAGGCAGGGGAGGAATAGAATATATATATACAAAAAAAAAAAAAAATCCCCGGATCAAAAGCACGCATTAAATACCCCAGGCATGAGGAATGCATGAGCCCCATTAAGTTCAAAATAAATTCTACATGCAGATCTCCAGTACTCTGATCAAGTCATGACATTTATACACATCAGACCTGGTGCGATGCCAGTCTGCCATGTATTGACCCCCTGACAATGTAATGTATGTATGTACAATCCTGGGACACTTATCCACTGATACTTGTGGTGGCGTAAGAGCCGATCAATATTGACAGAAGATACAAAAATTGTACTGTTTCGCAAGACATAATTTCTATGCTGTAGGACTTAAATAACTATTCCAGTGAAACTAATGGCGTCTGTTTTTGGTGAAAAAACAAAGCCTATGTCCTATTATCCTATTATCTCCATTTTAAGACAGGAAGTTGTCAAAACTGTTAAATTCAACATTTAAATAGGTAATCTGTTTTTTATCAGGGATGAAAAAAAAGCTCCATCTATCACAGTATTGAGTCAGGCTTCTTGGTTGTACAGGCAACTCGCCTGTGGAATTTTATAAATATTCGTGATGCTTTTTTCGTTTGATTTAAAATACTTTTCTGATCACATTTAAAATTTATTCGTCTCACAGATTATGGGATCATGACACTATAAATCATCTGAAAAGTTTTTATTGCCCACATTTTTTTCAGTTTTGTCCATGATGAATCAATCAAACTGCAAATCTCTCTTTCATTCCATGTGAGACAACCAACTATACAAAGTTTGCCTTTGCAACATATCTCATTTTTTTTTCAAAAACAAACATTTAAATACTTTTCAGCCTATATCATCCATATGATGTAAATTACGCTCAACTGAACTTAGATAAACCTGAACTTGGAATGTATTGCAGAGCAATAAGTTAAAAAAATTCCCTTTAGCCCGGTTTATGGAGCAAAGCCATCTGCTTAAGTTGTCCATTAGCAAAATGGATGTGAAAGGTCAGCCACTTAAGCCAATTCTTTCACTCATTTCTGCAGCAGCATCTATTATTTCAAATTACATTTTAAACTCTTCTTTCAATCATTTCCAATAGGGTCAACCCTGTTACACTTGACATTGGTTTTACCATTTCCCAATCACTCTTTCCCAATAACAATATCTATGAGGTGACGCGAACGCAAAAGGTGTCTACATGAAAACATTATAACAGGAATAAAAGAGAAAAAAAACCCCTCCATTTATTTGTATTTGTGTATTTTGTATTTGTATAACTCTTTAATCCCATTTGGGAAATTTTGCCTTTGTGCCATTGCACCCCAGTTACAACTGGAGCAGGCACGTCGTCGCCACAGTGCAGCGCCGGTCGGCGTTTTTTTTTACACACAGAAAAAGAAATTATTTAAAGACACCCATTGTGTAGTTAAAAATTATAGTGTGTTGATCTTGCTTAAGCTCTGCCCCTTCAAAAAACTACCCTGTGCTAACAATACTCTAACATGAAAACATCAAACAATGTTCCACAAAACAGTGGTTTGATATCGGGGAAAATTGTTTCAATCAAATAGCAAAATAAAACTGCCAAGAAAACTTACAATACTGCAAACATGCCATGAAACCAAAAGCCAGCCAATGAAACAATGTAGTGGATAGAAAAGCTAACAAACAAAAAATAAAAAAAGAGAAAGTTCTGAAGAATGAGTGAAAATTTTGTGAAAGCCAAAAAAAAAAAGTTCAACTGTGGATAGCTGAATACTGTATCATTACAAGCATGGAATCAGAAGTAAAATATCTTACCTGGAAAAGCTTTGTTTACTGGGCTGGCTGGTGGGGTCAATGGAAATGAAGGACTACGACATGGGCAAGAAGCCTGCATATTATTGGCTGTAGGTTGACCTTGATTTTGAACAGAATTGGGACTGTTCGGGGCGGCTACCAGAAGGTCATTCAGGATGTGAAGTATTGTGTTGACATTTCGTCGAGGTTGACCATTTCCATCTTGTAGTGCTGGATCCAAAGTGCCTATAAAAATAAGAAACGAACTTGAGAAATACTTTTCTCATGGCCACAGAACAGAAACTACCAGGTGGTAAGTGTTTTTACAAAGAATTCTTTTGAGTGCTTCAAATGCTTAAAAATGAAAGTAGCTAGTTACAATACACTGAGAAAATGCGTAGGTTTGATATCAAGATCTACAAAGGAAGCACACTGATAACACTGTTAAAAAAAATGTAGCGTAAAATGTCTTTGCTTTCATATGTCTCAATGTTATTTCTCAAAGGTCACAAGAGAATTCTACAAAACAATGAACAGGAAAAAGAAAGTCCTCCGTTGCTTACCTTGGAAAGTTCCAGTGTAAACTCCTCTACCCAAATGTTTCATGCTTTCAATGATAGCTCCTGGGCTTGGGGGTGGGGAGGGCAAGGGGTTGTCTGGCAGGGTGGGGTGGGAGGTGGGCAAAGTTTGGGGTGGTGGAAGTGGAAACATGGTTTGAGGGGCGGTAGCGGTGGATCCTGATGCAACTGCGGCAGCAGGGGCTGGGGGCTGTGGTGAAGGGGTAGGGATAGGTGGCTGACTTAGTCTTGGTGATGCAGAGGTAGATGGGCTGCTGTGTGGCTGCAAAATTAAATTAAAAAACAAAAACATTATAGCATTCATAAATTCCAAATTTTCAGGTTGATAGTTATATTCTAAAAGTAATGTTCTTGCATTCTATATACCAAGTTAAGGTATGACAAAAGTACCTCAAATGCCCCAATTTTAGATTTACAGAATTAACAATAATCATAACATCCTTTAAGACATTCACCAAATAGTATTACCCCAAAATTTTGACAATCATATATCTGAAATCGCCATCAATGACAAATTACTACAAACTATTATCATGAAGAGAAATACAGGTATCTGTAAGTCCTCACCCTATTTCCATTCATATGTAGTCTATGCAGTCTTTGAGATAGACATCTCGTGGCTTCAGCAATGGCTGATGGTGAAAGTCCAGATTGTGACAGAACAGCTGCTGCTGCTGGGGTTATAGGGGTCACATTGGGGCGGGGTTGGGGAGGGCGCTGGCCTTGACCTTGTAGCATGGATAACTGTAACTGCACAAAAACCATGTTCTCTCCCATGCGGATGGCCAGCATTAGTGGGCTCCGTCCAGACAGAAAATCATTTACCTGTGAAGGGAAGGCAATGGGCACATTGATTTCCACTTTACCAAACCAAATGGCGAAAGCCAAATGCTTTCTTCAATGTCATTAAAATTAACCTGACAAGAGATATAGAACATTTTACAGTGCTATTAATTATACAGAAAAATAAACTAATGAACTGAGTCTGGGTGAGTTTTAAAAATAATATAAAATGGAGATAATATTTTTTAACAACACTTTAAACATGTACAGCTGCTAAAAACCATGGCAAAATTCCTGATGTGTGAAAGGAATGCATTTATAAAGGAACTTGTTATTAATAGGCTAAAGGATTTACGATTGGCTACCCTTGAGATATTGTTAGTGGAAACAAACAAAAAGAAAAAAAAAAGAAGGAATGAAGTGTTTAGTTTGTTGATCTGCACACATTTGGAAAAATGGATCTTCTATTGTTGGCCTTCTCATGAAACCACACAAGTGTATTAGCACAACTGCAGCTGACAACTTTTTTTTGCCAAATACTCTAAAAACTCATGGAATTGTATTTTGTTTATTGATTAACAAGAAGAATATTTCAAATATTTGTTTATGTAGATAAAAATTGTATTAAAAAAATCTGGAATGCATTTCCAGAATAACATTTTTTTCACTCCAGTAAAATTAGGTCCTTTCGCATGTGTGCAGTTGCACGATTGAGCCAGTGACCTATAGTTTACGTTTTTATCCACAGTTTATTCATAAACATGAACTGATTTATCTGTCAGTCACATCATTCTATATATATCTGGACAATTCACTGACTGATTCTCACCTGCGTCTCTGTCAGGTTCTCTAGAGCCTGGATGATGCTCTTGTCTGATTGATGTAACTGCAAGAGACAAAGGAAAATATATTTTAGTGCAAATTAGGGAGAAAGGTTTTCTTGGGACTCTCCTAAACCTGATTTGATACCATTTCAATGGTTCAATGTATGTAAGGAAAAGATCAGAAGTACGCAGTCTTTCCTGTTTTAGACAGATAGAAAAAAACGGAAAAATCAGACGTATGGGCAGATGCATATGACATGTGAACAGACAGATCTGTAGACAGATGGGGCAATCTAGGCAGAAGACAGACAAGTGGGCAGAGGAACAGATAGATACCAGTGAAATAATTCAATTCAAAAGCTCCAGGTCACAAAGAAGAGGAACTGATGAATGAGAAAGAGCAAAGGAAGACATATAATACCAAAAAAAACAACAATAAATCACAAAATGAAGGAAAATACTGATGAGGGAAACAATATAACATAGTGGTGAGGACAAAGAGAAAACAGATTTTAAGCATCCAGGAAAGTGCTGATTTATCAAGCATAAATTTCCCATAAAAATGAATGACGAATGTGGGCCTATCGGCAAGAAAGAGATGGAAAGAAACATAGGATCAGAGGAAAATAGTTTCTATTTTAATTATTTTTTATAGAAAACTATAAAATTGCAAAGCTGAAAATAGAATCATTTGTGCTGCTAATCACCCCAGGGCTAATGAGAAAAAAACGAGTTGATGATGGGAAATAAAATCTATTCCCTTGGGCTCAGCTATTTTTAATTGCAAGTACTCTTGCGATTTAAAAGATAGATTACTTCCCTTGAAAGCCCCATGTTTTCTCCCCTTCTCAATACAAGAAAACCGCCAGGATGACGTCAGCAGCTCTCATAAAGTAGGCTGTATCATCGATTGCTGATAATCAGGTTTATAACTGGTGTCTTGAGAGGAGAAGGGGGTTCAATAGCAATGCAGAAATGAGACGAGGTTGAATGCGAAGAAGAAAGGATCCGATTAATTTAATAAAACGGTGAAGTAAACACTACAGATTTTTGTTTAATGACATTTTGTTTACGTGGCATCGCAGGGCATGATTGGACAGATGGGTGGATAGATGGATGGAATGACAGGTGGTTGCATGGATACTTGAAGAATTGGATGGGTGAATGGATGGATGGATGGGTGGATACTTGAATAAATGGATGGATGACTGAACTGATGGACAGATGGACTGATGGACGACAAATCTGGGAGGGGGGGGGGGCTGGACTGAAAAGGCAAACGCGTCCACTATATCTGTGCAATGAGCAGACTGATGCGGATTGATACCGATGAAAAGAGCAGCTGCTGTCGGGTTCCCAGGTGTTGCCATTTAACTCTCGCAAGTAACTGTCAAAGCGATAGAGGATACACAGCTTGTCCCCCCCCCCCCCCTGCCATTACAAAAGCACACACGACCACGCCCACACACTCTTGCTTCCACAATAACAAAAACAGCAATATCGGGCCATGGAAATCAACCGATCAGACCATGGTGACTAACCCTGCACACAGCGAATCAATTATTATTTTTCGCACCTTTCAGCGCTCACAATTATTCCTCCCTCCCCTCCCATTTTGCCTTCATCTTCTCTCACGCCGAAAAAGCGAAAAAAAAAAAAAAACTCCCTCAAGAAATGCAAATTTCTAAATTTTGCCCCACTGAAGTTTGTATACCAGCATTCTTTTTTTTTTTTCTTTCTTTCTTTCTTGACCACATAGGAAAATCAGAAAGTAATCTTCATTTATTACATCTCAGTAAACATTTGTGCAAGCCCAGTGCATGATGCGTGATGCAAAATTATTTGTGACAGTCATCCCTTCTCAGCCTGGACGATAAGTTTTCCTCCGGTTTGCATTTACGATTCTGTCAAGCATTTTCAATCTTCTTGAAAACAGCGGGAACGAACAATATAGTGCAAACAATTGCATGACACTTCCTTTCTTACAAAGTTTACTGAGCTACACGAGAGCATAAGTTGTACAAGGGCTATAAACGGACAGAAGGGGTTTATAGTATGTATGGCTGATATTCTCACAGGGACAGGCGGATGGACGTCACAGTTCAGACCATCAAATCTTGCTGGGATTGGGAAGGCAGTTTGGAAATGAGCAGCCAGGAAATGCGAGCCTGACTAACGATCTGTTTTGCCGGACCGTCATTCCCGCCCTCCATCTCTCCTGGGAGGATAATCGAACATTGACCCTGGGTACGAGGCTCGCGGCAACCAGCCACTGACGTCATACTCGCGCTCATCCCTATCCACCCTACCCCGCACTCCACCTGCCACCCCGGGGCAGGCTGTGAGTGTGAGCAAGGCAGACACTATTTCAAATGCGGCTGTGCCAAAACTCTGTCACCTTATCGAGATCTGCCGGCATTCCTGCAAGCAAATCCTCGATATAAAACCCGCGACCCGAACCAGAAGACCTAGCATAACATAACCTAGATAAATGCCAAAAAATATCCCCCATTCCTTTACAAGTACGTTAAAATTCTTTCTTAAACTGATACTGCGCATTATATTAAAATAAATAAATAAATAAATAAATAAATAAACCCAAATGCAATCTACCTGTGTGGAACATTGGCGCGAACTGTCTGAACTCAATCCTTGAGGCAGGGTGACAGAAGATAAAAGTGTAAAATGTAAGAAAAAACATGGCTTTGCAGTAATCTCCAAGATCTAATATTGAATCGACCAGTTCAGAATTCGGTCAATGCAGTCACATTAATAGTCTCCCCTGAGCGGCTGGTGGAATTCCCACTTCAATGCTGTGGCTGTCGAACGGTAACGCAATTTTTCAACATTGTCTTTGTCCTTTTTTCATCGCCTTTACTGTAGAAGCCGTGCAAAAAATGTTCTCTTGCTTTCGGAGCAGTAATTAATGACAGCAATAATCTTCTTTTCTTCCCTGTCTCTCCCTTTTCCCCATTCAATGATTCTTCCACCTCTTTCTCAGTTTTCAATGACATTTTGACTTTCTTATCCCGGACACGTTTAGCCTACAAGTACACTGACCTCCAAGTAGCTGCAAACAAAATGAAACAGGCAAATATTTACACAGAGAATATAATATACAACCATTATATATTATTACATCTTAGCCGTGATAAACGGTTCTGTACTTACCCAATATACAAATAAAATCAAGACAGCAAAGTAAATATGAACTGTTTCAATTTTCACAGCAATATTTTCTTATACTGTTCAGATTTACAGCCATTCCAGCTCTATGCATGAAACGAGACAACAAATGAGGAAATACTCTGATATTCTCATATATATGGACGTTTAATTAACTTCAGCGCAAGGTAAATCCAACGACTCCATTTTTTTGCCCCTTAAGGTTCAGATACATAATTCAAAACAACTGCCATACAACACCTCATTTATTTGAGGCAGATTTGAGATAGTTGCAAAATTGAATTTTCGAGATCAGTTACATGGGGGAAAGATACCCAAACAATGTTGTTGTGTTTTTTTTTTCCTTTTTTGTTTTGTTTCGTTTTCTTGTCCTAGTTCTCAAATGTGGAAAACCCAGACAGGGGCGAATATAGAGCAAAATGAGATGAGCGACTGTGATCTTGATTTGTACAATCAGAAACAACGAGTTTTCGAGGCCGGTGGTGATCAAGACCACCAAAAAGTATACAACAGTGACATGGAATGGGATGTGTCGAGGGCGGTGAGAAAACAACAACCCCCCCCCCTCCACCCCAAACAGAAGATCCAGAAAAAGAAGAAGAAAAAGAAGGGAAAGGAGAAAGAGACGAAGGCATGGAAAAGAGAGTGCAGTATCAAAAACAGAAACGACAATGTTGATAACGGCGTCAACAATTAGAACAATGACAAGAACAGCTTCAATCATACAAGTCTCAGCGAGGCCAAAGATAAAAGCCGCATCCGATAAATAACCTCAAAAACTGATGATGCAGGGATATTAAATATCAGATACAGATTTCCTTCAATCCTAACGGAAGACACAAGTTCACGAGATATCACAAACACGCAGAGCAAAACTTCAGACGCCTCGCAAGCGCGCACCCTTTACGATTACTCATACCAGACAACCCTGAGCTAATGGGATGCTGCGCGGAACCTGCGCATCCCTCCGGTGGAGGAAACTGAGGTCTGCCCAACGTGAGAGTAAATCAGGTCAGCTCGTGCGTAAGTAGTATCGATTAGCCATCGATTTCTCAAGCTCATTCAGGAAAAACCGGCTCCCGCCCGATACCAAGGGGAACAACTATTACGAGGTTTGCTTGATTGAGTCGCACAATTCTCTGGCTCTGAGTACATTTGCGAGTTGGTTCGCTTGTACGTGGATGTCAATAGCGCAGGTGAGTCACGTGCGGTGCTCCAGCTGGCTCACACAATCAATTAACACAAAGAACCACACAGGCAGATACATAAACACCAATAAAACCCCACGCAATATTATAAAGTTATACAAACATACATCCCTATTACACGGAAAATCTATTAAATTGAATGCAGATTGTGAAATATCGAACTTTTTGACGGCTGGGGTATTTATTTATAACACTGTCAGTCTCGCGAAGTGATGACTCAGCAAGAAAGTGTCCACCGCTACATTACGCAATGCTGTCTTCTGTGGAGAGCTGTTTACATTCCAACCGAGCGGCGACAAAGTAAATAAATATGCGTGTATGTGATGGTGGGGGAGGGACGAGGGTGTCACTTTATGTCTTCTCTGCACGTGAAGCTGTACTGGGATAATAATGTGGGGCGCAGGCACATACAGTCATGTAACTGCCAACTCACTTGTCTGTCAATTGGAACATCTTTCAAGGCCGGTTCGCAGTATAGGCATGACTCATGCAACTGCAATCCACTGTGAATACGGCCGGCCGTTTGCTGTCAGCACTCTATTACTCCGCTACGTTTTCCAATTGTTAAATTTTAATTGATCAAGCTCTGAGAATCAAGCTGCAGAAAATAAAAATACAACAACAAAAAAGCAAAAAAAAAAAAAAAACGCAAGAAAAATAAAAAACATGAAAGGCGCAAAGTGGGGCCATTATCGCGCCCGCATGCCGTTAGACCAAACCCCAAACTGAATCTATTTAATTTCCCAACCCACACACCACAGCTGCTACATCATCACCACGAAGAGAAGCCCTTGACCCAGAGCATGCCTGTAGCAACGCCAACCTATCTTGTTGTACAAGAAAACAATCCGACACTGAAAAATGTCAACAGGTAGACAAAAGCAGGCACCCTTTGCGCACTTTACAAAATGCTTGTACTCCAACAATATTTTCACCGACTTTTCATCGACAAATAATGCGTCTACAAACAGTTCATAGCTATGCCGGAGGAAAGTGAGAAAAGTTGCCCTTAAATCAAAGTTCATAATCATATTTTGCTCACGTCCCAGCACCAAATGACGTCCGTGCGCTCACGACCCTTCCCTCACAATACAAGAAATTGGCCTAAACCTGACAAGGAGTATCGGGAGACAGCCTTGCTCACGCGAAAGCCTCATTAAAGCATCTAATCAGCTCAACCTTGCGATACTGGTCGTGTGAGTGTGGTTGTATATTTGCGGACGAAAGGATCAACGGGCGAAATCAAAGCTGTGTTATAATTTAATGTCAGGTGTTCGTGTGAGCATGCATGTGTGTGTATAATTAGTTTTATGCTCAAGTGTGCTTTCAGGCACGTACAGGGTTGGGCGGGGGGGGGGGTGTAGGAAGAAGTCTGTGAAACGAGATGTGGGTCACCATCAAAGGCGTGCTCTATTGCATTATCCTATTATTTACATCCGGCTATCGCGTGTATTTTGTCACTCCGGTCGACAAGGTGGATGAACAGGGAGGATTATCTCCTTGGGAAATGAGTATTAAGGGACCTGGTGCTATGGTTCATTAACTTATTAACAGATGTCTTTACAACACCTACCTTCCGGTTCCAAATCTTCAGCGAGTCAACTCTTTCGATTCCCTCCATCTCTCTCTCTCTCTTTCCCAATTTAATTCATTGCTATGCCTCTTGTTTTCCCAATGTCACTTGTGTAGGAGAGAAACAAGAAGAATGCGATCATACCGACCCCGGAGCCAAGAACCTACCGCTTATAAACACACCATTTACCGGAGATGGTAAAAGCGACCAACGGTCACTCTTCCATAATATTCATAAATTAATTAACGTTCCCTGAGGCGTGCGGAAGTGGGGGGGGGGGGCTTGCTTCTCCCTCAGTCGTGTAATTATGGAATGAGGGATGAAAAGGAAGCCTTGTGGGGTTGTAATGGGAGTGTTAACAGTTGCCCACATGGGTGGAGGGAGAGGTGGTAATTTAAAGGGAGCGCTGTCTGATAGTTATCACTGACCGTCCTGTAGATCTGGGGTCAAGTATTTATCACGAGAAACTTATGTGGTGGGAGAGGACGAAGGATGGGAGAAGAGAACTCTGAGGAGGAGGAGGAGGAGAAGACAGAGGCAGACAAGCAATCGGAGCACTTGACACGGAAAGCAACGTGTTTGTGTGGCTGTGTGTACGCACATGGGCACAAAAAAGATAACAAATGTGACATGTTGTCAGTGTGTATGTACTTTCTATTTGGGATTTCGGGTTGGGGGTGAGATGTCGGATGTAGATAAGGCATGATTGTATGACAGTAAAACAGTTATTACATTCTTTCCCCTCATGAGAGTGCACGTGTTTCAAATAAACTCACCGTATCTTAAGCCTGGATATTTTTGCCCGTGGCAGATAACCGATAAAGAGAACGAGAGAGAGAGAGAGAGAGAGAGAGAGAGAGAGAGAGAGAGAGAGAGAGAGAGAGAGAGAGAGAGAGAGAGAGAGAGAGAGAGAGAGAGAGAGAGAGAGAGAGAGTGTGTCGAAATAAACTTTCATGGCCCACCACCAGAATGCATCACGAGAAGAGCCACCAAACTGACCGACAAACCAGATAACAAAGCATACACGATACTCAATTTTTGTTTACCAGGTCATGTAAAATTCTAACAGATTCAGGACATACAGTCTGCAAGACTAATCTCCTGACATAGTGACATTTTTCCGGTGCGGATTTTTCGCCTCCTACACAAACTAAACAACAACAACAACAAAAACATTTGACGGATTCATTCAGAGGAAGTGACGTCAGAAACTGTTCTCTCGGATTACCAAGTCCTGTCTCGACTATTCAATACTCAGACTTACAACCTAGTACATTCGATTCCACTGCGATAACAATTTCATCATGTAGAAGTCAGGATCAGAAGCCCTCAAAGTACAGCCAGGGTGACTGAATAGAAGAGTCTATAAAACAAAAACAGCAACGATTTTTGCTTTTTTAAGAACGAATTTTAAACGTAGGCCTGCTAGAACACCAATCCCCTACCTTCCTTTCCCGTCGCTCCCCTAAAGAATAATTAAAAACCTAAATCCAACTCCTTGCCACAGCCTAAAGCTGATAAATTTTATACCGCGTCATAACAGAAATGTTTCAACACAAAGTCTGCCTTCTTGACTTCATTTTCAACCACGGAATTTCCCTAGGTACAGTGTAGGGGAAAAAAAGGTCCCTGTTTCTATGCCCGCCACGTCCCTTAAAGAGCGCTAGCGCGGTGTGGGTGGTAGTTCACAGGAAACCTATGAGTGTGTAGGGCTATGTACTGACCGTACGGGTGAAAATCTATACTATGTGGGTATGTACTGATCTTATGGTTATGCGTGAAGGAAAGCTGGTTCCTGTTTGGCCAGTGCACATTCTGCACAAGATCTCTGGTTCAATGATTTAATGTCAATTATTTATAATCCAGTCCACAATAATACCGATAATACTACTAATTAATTGTAATATTGCCATTATAATCCTTATAGTGTGCACCATGTAGCGCATTAACTAGGTTCAGTAGCTGTAACAGAATTCAAAAGAGAAAAAGAAAATTAAGCGGATGAAACACGATGATAACTGTGACCGTGAAAAAGAACACTGAAACAAACAAACAAACTATACAACCGATGGCAATAAAATGGAGAGAAGGAGGATGCGGTGGGGGAGATAACAGAGACGAGGAAAGATTCAGTTATTTACTGCTGGACATCTTATTTTAAAAACTGCACGTGCACCATCATATTTAGTTGTATTTATAATTTCAGGATCAGAAAAAGCCGAGAGTTTTTACTCGAAATACAGCCTTTCGTGCAAATGAAAAAAAAAAAACCATCACGCTACGCGGTAGAGCAAAACCATTCAAAGGCACGAATGAACCAGTTCAAAGCTGGATTTTCAGTGTCAATACCAAAGGTCCTGTTCTTATATTTTCATTCACCTAAATTTACTTATTACACCATCCTCACCCCTTTCCAGATGAAAAAATTTTTTTTTTCTTTGGCTAACGTCACGGATCCCCAAACAGGACTAATTTTAGCCCAGGGTGTGTTGAACACCCAGATGACGTAGCAATAACAACACATTATTTTACAATTAACGACAGCCAATGAGAATGGTTGATGGAGTGGGTAGGAGTGTCTATTTGTGGTAACTATCAACTGATCACAAAAGCGATATAGATTGTAATAAACTAAATAATAATAATTGAAGGTTGATCAAATCAACCCAATACTGACAACCACAAAAACAAAAGTTAATGGTAAAAACACTGCTTATTGTTGTTACACAATCATACGCAAGTACAAAACTGTCAGTAATACTGAAACGATATCTGCTTAGACCGTAGCCAAGGAGGTTACTGACTGTCGGTGTTTAATACGATGTTGGCGTCGTCTAATCCCTCAAGTCGTAGATCTAAAATTTCGGTCAGATGACAATCACGTCACGTGAACCCCCCCCCCCCCCCGCCCTGGTGCCAGTGTCAACGTACTCTGTGGTTTGACGTCACACCGTTGCCACGGTGCGGCACGAGTCCGTCATCATCAGCCACCCCCCATCCCCTCTCCCAACTGCGCATGAAAAAGTTTGATTTCATCTTGATTAAATGGACAACCCTTGCTTGCACTTTCTCGCGCACAATGCCGGTGGCTCCGTGAGTAAAGCGGGGGTTTTCCTCCACCTCACTCACCCCGCCCACAACGGGGAAGTCTTGGCAGGAAACTGTCATTCTTGTCTTCCATCTGGATGGGGAAAAAAAAAAGGGGGGGGGGGTGGGGGCAGAAAGGCTGGTCTTTTGTATACGAGTATGGTCAGCGGAGGGGGGTGGGAGCAAGAGACTCCACTCTTTCCTGGGTACACCTCAGGTACCGTTAGTCTACGTCGGGGTTAACGACACTTACAACAGAAATGATTTGGGGGAAAGGGGGGGGGGGCGTTCAGTTCACATGGTGTTAGCAACGGCGGTCGAACTAGGTCAAACACGGTCATTTGGATACATATTATTCATAACATAAACAAACGAGGACCTCAAACCTCCATACAATCTCGCTTCACCTCATCGGTCCAAGGCAGAAAGTGATCTAACTTCCTACATTTGTACAGGTGAACGGGCAACCAAACATACAAAAACGCACACATACATCTTTAAAAGACATGGCATGGACAGAGGTGATATCAAGACACCCAAATCCCCCCCCCCCCCACAGTAGGTGTACTGGACCGCCCCAATAAAAAAGGGGGCGGGGAGGGGGTGTTTAAAAAAACATTAAACAAACACGCAGCTTGTCGAAAACGTGGTTTAGTGTCTATCACGTCTTGGTGTATTAATATTATAATAACAATAACAGCATTATTAATCCCCTGAAAAGCCCACTGTGCTGATCATTGTGTAACCCACACCCACCAATGTGTAGGACAGACAGTTAACACAACACTACCGACACGGCAGAACAAAGGTTTTGAACACGTGTGTAAACAGAACCCTTTACGATAATAAAACGTCCCGAAAAACTGTAATACATGCTGAAAACTTATACGTTCATACTTTAAACAGAATGGTGATTTAGGCATAATAACATAACATTGTGTTTAATGTTAATAGCATTAATTTTATTACACTACATGATAAATTTAAATATATATTCATATTTCCGTGGTAAATTTAAAACTCATTAAAAACAAAAATATGACGTAAAATTATATAAACATTAACGGTTATAACATTAAGCATGTGTGTACATAATACTCGAGACACAGTCTAATCATATTATTTGTAGACCCCGCATGGGGTTCTTTAGAACGTCTAGTCCATAGTCCAACAGTTTTAAAATCCCCGAACAAGTAGAGATTTCATGTTTGTGACCACAGACACTGCAAGCCGAGCGCAACAGAGTATCTGCCACTTCTTCACTGCTATTTCAACATCGGCAAAACTAAACCCCGGCCTCTCAGTATGACAACTGTGTCTGTGTCTCTCGAAGTGTGAGCCAGATAATCTTAATAGCCTTATTTTACTGTTATTGCCAGGTGTGACACCAGACAACTATTTAATTTTATTTCTGCGCGGAGAGACATGTCAAACGTCCATTTCCACTTTTAACCGCGGACTTCCAAGATTTCAGCATTGCACAATTATAGAATCGTACATGGCGCAATAATTATGTCATAATAAAACATTTCACAGCTATTGACAGTGGGTCATCGATGGATATGGAAAAAAACAACAATAACTGCACACCAGAGGTATAGATGTTTTGTTTTAACGGGTGTCGAGGAACCGGATCATTTTTAAAGCGTATTTTAAGCACCCCCTCCCCCTATTATTTCACTCAAAAGTATACAGGACTAAGATATAAGACGCCACTATGATACCTTCTTTCGTAGGTGTGTCCGTCAGGAACGGAGTGCCCTCTTTACTACAGAAGTCTTTTCAGGTCTCGGTTGATCTTTGGCCACGTTGAATGAAAACAATGCAACTTTTCATATCTCATCAGTTGTGAATCAGCAAATGAAAGGATTAATTCTTGCAAAGAAACCGATCGATAACCACCAAGGACACATTCGACTGCAGTGGATAATCTTAAGATGGGTGAAGCCTGAAAATTAGCAAATAACTAACTAAAATCATTAAATAATGACACTACATACCTCCATTTCCATTGCAGATATTGCAAGCCAACGAAAACGCAACACTAAAATGTGTCCAATCAATGATTCAGTCCTCGGTATGGCCTCCGTAAACCTTCGAACAAGCAGATTCAAACCCTAGTAGTTACCACCAGCTTCAAGTACGTACAACAATCCCCGTTAGGCGCCACGGCAGTCATTTATATCTGCATTAAATTTAGAAACAACCTAATCACGCGGCACCACGAACTTTGGTCCCTAAAATCTGGGTGTTAAATGAATGGGAGAGTCGCTAAAAAATGTGTCGCTCTCCTCCTCCTTGGCTCCCCGGCAGAGTACGTAAAGTGGAAAAACTTGTGGTCTCTCTGCTCTCTACATGAGAAAGAGGGCGACGTGGCGCATGGGGGGGGGGGGTGGGGTCAAGTCTGCGTCAGAGACTTAATATACTATTATTATACCTGGTTACATGTATGACGAGAGCCCATTTTCTTCTTTTCTTCTTGGGGGGAGGGGGGGGGGGTGAGAGAAAAAAGATATCAGCTCTACAGTGTAGAGAAAAAGAAAAAAAAAAAGGGAGGCGTTCAAGGTTTCACAATGTAATGTATTCTGTGAATGGCCAGTGATAAGCTCAAAGACATCATTATTTTTAGTTCTGGCATAGCGGGCTCAGTCCAGATAGGAGTTAGAGGACACGTAAAGTTCAGACGTGGGGAAAATAACGCTTGATGAGATACAGAGCAGAAGGGAAAATTCTGAGAACCTCTCATGACGTTTTATGAAGATTACATAAATCCACTTGCCCTCAAATTTGTTTTGACTGGGCGTTTCATCTTTAAAGCAACAGAAGTCCTCAGTGGTAATGAAAACTGTGAAGCACAAACTTGTTTTTTGACGGTTCACACAATCATTCCTGGCCATTCATAGACTTGATTCAAAGCAGCCATTCTTCGTGACTTTCACAATGATCCTTACAGTCATCAAAATGATTGTTGACTATTCTTGTTTCCAGTCTTATAAGGAAACTGGCGGCGGCTATAAGCACTGAATGACACTATACGACATGAATGAGTTTGGTTTGCACTGGACTGAAAATGGACTCACCATGTCCTCAGCTATTTACTTCAATATATCCATACGGGTGTGTAGAAGTAGACTAACGTAGTTTTTTTTTTTTTTTTAGAGGGCGGGACAGAGGGGGTGAGATGGAAAGAATGGTGTGGGGGTGGTGCTTACTTTTAATTTATTGAGGCAGCCAAGAACTGATTCTAGAATTATTTTTTTCTTAAACAGCGAAATAGGCATTAAAATAAACGTTGCTGTTGGCCGTTTCAGGATCGCCGTTTTGAACGAGGTAAGAAAACTCGACCCAGGAATGTTATGAAGTACGCTGTGGGAATCCTGAACACATCCCTGTTTTACTGGCCGGTGTAGCTAGCGGGCAATCTTCCATCCCTAGGCTAATCATGACGGATAGGCCAGACCCCGCCTTGGCATGCGTGCAGGAGGGTGGAAATAACAACCCAAAGTCACAAGGTGTGGTAAGGTGCGGTCAGGAAAAAGTGCGCACAAGAGAGTGAGAGAACAACAACCGTTAACTATGTGAGAGGCCGTTGCCTCGCGGGCGGGATACAAGGATACGGGTTATCTGATGTAAAGATGCAGTTCGGATACGTTTGTGCATTGTTTCGTACAACAACAGGGTATGAGCATCGCCTACGAAGGCGAATGACATTTGTTTTTGCGTCTTCCCACTGTAAAAATAAAATGATGCTCTTTCGCACTCAGGTTTAAAATAATGTATCAAAGAGACCATATTCCAAAACGGTGACTCGGCGAACCTTCTATCCCCCCCCCCCCCCCCCCTGAACTCTTGTATCAAGACATTTGACGTTACATAATACTTACTCTTATTGATGCAAGAATGAAGCTGTTACATGTTACATAAATTTATGCAAAGACAGCAATAAAAAACAACAACAAAAAACTCTCATCATGGCCAGTTGGGGGTGGGTAGGTGGGGAAGAAAGGAGGAGACAAATTCCCCCCACACCAAATTAAAAAAAAAAAAAAAAAGACCATTTTTCCTCCACCGGTAACACTTCCAACAGTCCTTGGTAGTCTCTTTTCTAAAGAAACACCGAAGATTACTGACACGCCTCGGGGACTCGAATTAGGGTAGGACAACAAAGTATGTTTCATAGATAAATCTGCTCCTATTGGCAACGCTGACGTAAAACTGGTCTCTTCCCAGACAAACTGACAGTGTCGACACGTCGGAGAAAACCACAACTATGCCGAGCCTGTTAATCCATTCCTTTTGTCTCCGCATCAAAACTGTAGCGCGTTCACAAATTGATGTTGTTTTTCCCACTTGCGGTTTCATTGACAAAAACCGGTTCCCAGCATGCTAGAGTTTTAACCAAATATGGAATAATTCCGCGTAGAGGGATGGGTACTCCAATGAAAGTTAACCCTTCCTGTCACATGATCGTCCAGGAGTTATGGGACATAAACGCCACAAAAGCAATTGTATCGCGACGTGTTTGGTGCTTATCTCCCACTTGACGTCGTCCGCCCGCTCGACACACAATGCGACTTGCTGTTGTGTGTTAAAAGCTTCGAAACACAAAGATTACTTTTGTGGGTTAATATATTCAAGGGAAATAAAATGTGTTTATACATCGTGAGCGCCCGTCTCGCTTGTTGAAACTTTGATGAACACAAAGGGTCACTGACCTGATAGGGACCTTTACATTATCCCAGTTCTGTGAGTGTTTCGATCGATAATCAACACTTTTCACAACGAATTACGTATTTGTTTGTCGACACAGATGCACTTGGAATGGCCAGAAACGCAGTTTGGCTTCAGTAACCCGTGGGAAATGCCCCAGTCTTTCATTATTCCACACTCACCAAATTTTCGTATTTCATTAATTATTACTATTATTACGGTATTACGATGTTCTACAACAATGACAGAACTCTCCCATTAACACTGTTACCACAAAACAAACTTTCTATTGTTCTTTAAACTCAATTCATTGACAAAGATGAGCCAGACCAACTTTACATATTAACCATAATTAGTTTGTGCATGTAGCCAAAATACTCACAACATGATACTTTGCGATCACTTTATGACCAGTTACCGAAAACGTTATTGTGGCTACCATGTCGCCAACAAAAATGTTGTTGCACCCAATTAACCAAAGCTAATCCTAACCCTAGCAGTCTATTCCTGACCTTAAAACTTTCTTTAAAAATTCACTGAGAAAACAAAACCCAATTTTCTTTTTGGTTTTAATCTCATGGCGCAAAACTGTCACCTGGTATGTGCCGAGCACTGCAAAACCGTTTTATCGCAACTAGGATAATAGCACAAGGTAACTGTTATCACGGGTGGTTCGAGTGGAAACAACTCGTGGTCGTGGAAATATCGCAATACATAATGGGCGCAATCATCCTTTTGTTTTCTGTTTCGGTAAAAGTGGAAATCTTGACGGGAAAACCTGGCCTTGCTGTGAAACTGATAGAGAAAGATTTTGTGGTCGAGTCCGCGCAAGTGATGCGACGGAAGATGTGAGAAGGAGGAGGGAACAGAGAGACAGATGGAATGATAACACTGAAGGAGTGAAGCAAAAAAAAAAAAAACAAGGTCTCAAAGTACTCACACTAAGGCCAGATTCCATATTTGGTAACAACGTCACGTGGCTTTCGTCTGGGATGTGATGATCTTGTATACGCCCGTCCTTGAGCACTCTGGGAACGAAAAAAAACAACAAAAAAACATGAGAAATATGGTCGTACGATGATGGAATGAACAAAAGGAGGAGATGACGAGGGAGAACAACGACAAAGGCAGAGAAAGGAATGAAAACGAAGGTGAAGGACACCAGATGACGTCTGAAACAAACAAACAAACAAAAACAACAACAAATAAATAAAGAAGATAAAACTATCGGTCGCAAACAAATATAGGGATCTAAACACAGTAAAGTATAATTGTATTCAGTAACCGACTACTTCATCATGTTTGCATTCCACGAAATAGTTTAGTTCGATATCGTCCCTGAATCAATGGCCTTTCGATACTACATCTGACACGGCCCACAGAGACTAATGACAAAGCGGTACGAACAAAGACAGAAATACGGTGTCGGTCAGTGTCACTGATATTACATTTGAAATATTAATGATAACGAGGTGTTTACACTTGTGGCGTTGTTGTGGCGGTCGCAGCATAATGCAGTGATGAGAATGATGAAAGTTCTGTCGCACCAAGAGAAAAAACATCGTTTTGGGGTGATCGCGGCAGTGAAAGTGTGATGACAGAGATAACAGGTCACGAAGTGACACTGCTAGCTGTGACCAGTGGTAGTACTGACATAAACCCTCTGCTCGACAACAGAATTGTCGATCTGTCTGTCTCTGTTTCATGCCTATTGTTTTGTCTCTTGGTGTTTTCACCAGCTAAAAGTAGATTCAAAGGCATCCACTCACCCACATACATGCATAATTGACACACACTGACCATGGCAAAGTCCGAAGAACTGAAAACAAAAGTCCATTACATGACCTGATCACAGATAGCCAGACGGATAGACAGACAGACAAACAAACAGATAGATAGATAGATAGATAGATAGATAGATAGATAGATAGATAGATAGATAGATAGATAGATAGATAGATAGATAGATAGATAGATAAAGCCAGAATTACTGTCTCATTAACATCTTTTGTAACCCTTTTACGCTTGCCTACAATTACAGAATTCACTTGACTTCTTCACCTCATTAAAAGTTTGTACTGAATTAAAACTAACCAAAATCACGTAGCAAACGAAGTGTATCTATATTTCGCATCTAATGAAACCCTGGTGTAATTATTACACCTCTGAGCCTTGCAATGATTAAAAACTATAAACTCAGTGCGATCACTTCTCGCCAATGAAACATTCAGGACGAAAAAAGCTTAATTGGCAGGGCAGAGCAGTGAATGGGGTCAAGCTGTGACGTAGCAAATTGCAAGCACACATCCTCGCGACTGCAACATGCATGAATTAAACTGATGTCGGGCACATAATTTATTTTTGCGCGGTTGAGGCACCGTAAACAAAGAAACCAACACGCGTCAGGCAGTCTGATTGTCACAATTGATCATCGATACATGCAAGGGTGGAGACAAAGACGAGAGAGTTAGACAAAGAAGACTGGCGTGAGAGATAGGCTTACTGATACTCATTTAAAAGCTCTGTGTGTGTGTGTGTGTGTGAGGAGGGTGGGGGCGTGGGAGGCATGCTGGTGCGAATGAACTTCGGATTTAAGCCGAACTCTTCCTCCCCCCCCCCCTTACAATCTTCAATCTAAGAATTGTAAAATTGCTTTGTGTTCTCATATTTTCTCTCGTACTTCAGTTACAGGTCGGTATTTTTGGATTATAATCTGGAATTAAAAGATTCCACCGTTATTACGTATCAAATTACTGCCAAATCTACACGTTTTATAATTTTACAGGTCAAACACCTCCTCCTCCACGGCCAGTCCAAACCACGTAAGAAAAGGTGATTATTTTAAATAAAGCGGCTAAATTCGCATCAAATCCAAGTTTAGCTCGGTTCATTTCGAAACCAGGATTACGTCTCGAAATAAAATTTCATTTTGATTTCAATATCCCCAGTTATCCTGACGATCCAAATCTTTCCTTGAAGCTGATCAAACCGATGATCTCAACGGCGCCGACGACTGATTTTATTTAATTTGGAATCGCCCATTTGTGCCTCGCTTCACATGGATCTGCTAGTAATTGGATAATTCAGTAAACTCTGGTAATCAGCTCAACCGTACAAATCGTTCAGTGAATTAGTCCCGAGTTTTTCTGAATCTTTCTGAAATTTTATAAAAGGTCGAAACACCATGTATTCAGGACCAATATCTGCCCATCTCATCTGAATGATAAAACTAATGTTAAAGGCGAACGTATACTAAACGAAATAATGCAACCTATTTTCAGATGTTGCCACATCTCCGAATTGCGTTACAGTGTCTACGGCATGCAAAATGAACGAGCATTTAGCAGGTAATACTGAGCAAGAGCGCTAAATGTTGAATGTAACAATGGCTATATATAAATAATTTTACTTACATCACAAACCAAATTCATCCTGCACAACGTAATAACAGCTCGCAGAAATTTAATCTCAAGTCGCTGGTATTTGGTGGGACTTCCCCCTTCCTGGTCCACTGTAAACTTATATCACGGAATTTAATAAGCATTGAGTTAGACACAAAAAATCCCGTCGATTTATTTCAGTCCCCGTCTTCCTTTACAGTAAATGCCAGATATATCGTATGACGTGGGCGTTGATCTCTGCGTCTTCAAGCTCCCCACTGCGTGGAGTGATTGAGTCTGTCAACAAACTTGAACACCATAGAAAATTCGTTCCGTACCATTAGTACAACATGACATTGTATGTGTACATTTAGCATGAGGCTCTTGTACATATTCATTTTCAGTCGTGCATGATACCTTTTCACGACAATAATATGGGGTTCTTATATTATATGATGTTGTTTCCACCAATCCATTCATTTTCTCGATTCACTGTATTTTTAGCTTTGTTATTGTTTAATTTCTGCCTTTTGTATGCTATAACTGTGTGGGAGTGTCTATGTATACGATGTATGTCTAGCATAAGAATGTATGCAATAGATAGATAGATAGATAGATATATAGATAGATAGATAGATAGATAGATAGATAGATAGATAGATAGATAGATAGATAGATGACAGACAAAAAAGGTGAGTTGCAGACAGAGAGAACAAGACTTTCTGTAAAGTGCCTGGAGCACATTGTTTGGATATAAATAATCTTCATTATTATTATTATTGTAACCATTTCCCCACATTTACCCTTTACTGGCTCAGTAACTCCACAGTGAGGAAAAAACAACAACAAACAATGGCTATAAACTAGGTCGCTAAAGCTTTGCCTATGTAAATCTGCTGTCATACAGGATTTAAACATACAGTATTGACTTATGTGTCCAAAAGACGGATCTTAAACGAGGAAATAATAGAGATCAGAATCGCCAATTCCTCTCACAGATGTGCTCAATATACCTTACGGATGCAATAAGTATACATATAATTTTCTTGAAAAATGGGCATATTTTGTCAATACAGTCAAGGAAGGAATATTCATTTCCCCTGGGCATTGGCAAAAAAGATCCAAATGCCTGATTGGCGACTTCCTGACATGTTGAAATTACAAAAGAGGGTGTTGGATAAGTTGATACATTGGGAAACTGACGCAATAACACACACACGTATAAAGTATGGGTTTTCCAGTGTTTCTCCCTTAAGAAAATGAATAATTATGTGTGTTTCGATTATTTCTGCCCAGGTTTTCACAATAACCCATACAATACAAATGTCCGCCATGAATGTATGAAGAGATACTTTAGCTGTAATGCGGAGTAAACTGGTCAAGTAGCAGTGAACACAGCAGATGCACACACCTGCAGTTTATGGCAAGAGAAGAAGCAGAATAGAAATGGATTTAGGTGGAGAAAACTTTCATCCTATACTTCACAGTAGTTGGGGAAACACATCCAATAAAGGCCGTTTAGGAATTCCCGTTCCTTTGCTTACGTACAGACATAGCTGTGCACACAGACCACAGTCGCTCCTATCGCCAATTCCAACCCCCCACATCTCCCCATCTCACAATGCTAACCTGTCACGAACTTCAACTCTAACAGAATTTTAAATGCAACTTTTACACCTCAGTGGCGTTTTTGATGGTGACGTTAGTGGATTCGTCACGTGATATCTTCGTCTTCCTCCTAGTCATTTTTCATCTCCGCCCCCTCCCCCCTCCCCCAAATCCTCACTACTTTCCATCACTCCTTGAACGATCTCGCATCCGTTTTGAGGGTCTCACTCGTCCTTTGAGAGAACATTTATACATGTTTAATATGATGGGATGCGGGAAAGGGTGTACAAGGGGAAGGGAGAGACAGCTGTGTTGAAGAGACAGGGAAGCTATACACAATGTTCACTGGTATAGACTGACACGCAGCGGTATGGATTGGTGATACCGATAGATAGATAGATAGATAGATAGATAGATAGATAGATAGATAGCATGTTGTGACAACATTGTGATTCAATGTTTATTCAATTTCAGTGACGCAGTACGCGTAGAGGCAACGGGAACGCGCAGGCACTCCGCCACAGTCCAGCGCCCTCATGGTAAATACACAATGCACTATTAAATCCCTCTTCTGTCCAACTGAACACACCAGAGGGATCCGTGTACACATATTATGCTGACATCATCAACATGACACAACACCCAGAAGTCACCTCTCTTGCAGCTGTCATGTCCAATTTCTAGGCTTTTCTGACGACCCAAATTTCGCGCTTTCCTAACCAGTTCGACCTTTTATTATTATTGAAACGGTTTACCCCGACACCTCAAAATTTCCTGGATAATTCGTGACGGCGATCTGCCCGGGTTATTATTCTCTTCGGTGGGGCTCTGACAATCACTATCATGCGTGTCTAGATTCCTCTAAAAATAACCGCTTTGTAGACAACCGGTTAATCTTTCGATAGAAGCAGAAAAGTACACGACATAGATTTCCCTCGACTGACCTCAATTAATTTCCTTCTTGCATTTATTTAACGTGTTGGGTGATAGCAATGTGCCCGGATTTCCGATGACATAATTATGACTTTAAATAGCTTATGTTTACATGCTTACAATAGGTTTAAAAAGAAAGTGCTATTACAGCGTAAAAAAAATAAATCTGTTTTTACAGATCTTAACGTATTCACAGTTTGTCAAATAGTTTCCGTAAACAACACCTGTAGCTATTAATTCGCCTCAATCAAGACTTCAGCCGCGTAAAACTGTCTCCCTTGATCTCTTGAGCAATTCAGTTATTTACATTAATGACTGACTTAAAAAATTACAGTTTCAATGCACATAAATCAAATAAATGGGTAATTGAACCGCTAGCAAAACCGGCAAGCCAGACAAATGAAATCTTTCAAAAAACGACAATTTTGCCCCCAGGATCCATAGCCAGGGACTAATGTCTAATGGTCACTGAAGTCATGCTACTGACGCCAACTGGTCAATTTAAGGGAACAATAATTGTGAAAAAACAACAACAACGCAAATAGTGGCTGTTGGAAATGAAACCACACACGGCGGGCGGATCTTCGCAAAGAGAAAGATATTCTTGAACTCGCCATTCTCCAAGAATCCCATCATTTCTGGATTTGGCTAAAAACAACAACCCGCCCCATCTTGGTTAGTTGTGCCTCCCGACGTTTTGATACATTGATATACTGAAGAGATGAACAAGCGGATCTCAATCTGCTTAAGACGGATGGTTAGTATCATATTAGATCCGATTTTCTTCAAGATCCAGGATTAATTTTCTCGTGTTTTTGTCCTTGTTTATGTTGGGTTAGTGAATAAACAAGTTGGTTGTTGCCGTGGCATCGTAAAAAAAAAGCAACAGCAAACGTACGTGATATAAAAGAAGAAGTTTGTCAATAGGGAGGAAAATGGAGTAGTTCAGTTTTCGTGCTGATCAAAGTGGCTACAGCCATGCAGCTGTGGTACTAACTCAAGTAGATCTGCTTTGCCTCAGGTGTAACAATACAGTTCAGACGCTGCGACAGCAATAATAGAGGGGAAAAAATAAAGAGAGGGAGAGAGACAGACAGAGACAGATAGACAGAGAGAAACAAATATTTTGAAACACTGTAAAGGTTAAATCTGCGGTACGTTGTACATCGCAGGGTGCATTTCCCGTTTATCATCGTCTCAGCGGAACAATGAAGAACATAATTTTAAATGTCATAATTCTGAAAGGTCTAAGCGGTGTCCTCTGACGCCCCCCCCCCCCCCCCGGTTTTACAGCAATAATTTATGTCAAAGAGACTATCATGTAAAATATAAAGGTTTTCCCCTCGTTCACGTACACTGAATGACAGTTTGACACATGGGATAGAGAACAGAAAGAATAATGAAAAACAAGAATGAGGTAAAAAATAAAAGTAATAATTATATGATGAATTCGAAGTGAATAAAGATCTAAGTAATAAAAACAAAAGTGTGAAATAAAAAAAAATGTTATTGATGAAACTTTGCGAGCTTCATACATCAATGGCAGCAAGACAAGTGAAAGGCCGCAAGTGTTACACAGTTATTTTTAGGTACAGAAATGACCCCGGGGACAGAATGTACATGAACACACGGTTTGCCGATCGTCACTGACCTGCTGTTGGTTATGTAACGAGATCAAGTATGAACCTAAGACGGTATGTGGGTTAGGTCGTCGCGTGGGCGTGGCAGGACTCTATTTGACCTGCGGTCAGCCAGGGCACGTAGGCGTTGTCCACATGTTTAAACCACCCAATATTTGCTTGGCTTATCAGCAATGTATGCTAGCAGCTTTCTTCTCTCTTCTCTCTCTCTCTCTCACTAACCATCCTATCATTCTATCTGAACCTTTGCAACTTTTAATTTCGACGACAAAAAAAAAGGGGGGGGGAGGGGGGAGGAGTTGAGGGGGACGATAAAACTGAAGCAGCAGCAGCAGCAGCAGCAGCAGCAGCAACAACAACAACAACAACGATAAAAAACCAAAACCGACATTTTCATTATTTTCTCGACCTCTCCGACAAATTAAAATGGCTACAAACGCAATAAATGTCAAGGGACTGTAAAAAAAAAAACAACAACACCTCTCGGGAGAGCAAGACTAAGGAAGATCTTCCAAGATAAAACTCAACACTGCAAAAGATCTTTTGAGAAAATTTGTGCCACGCAGAATTGAATAAATACATGAACAGAGACGAATTGTTGGAAAGATACATTGACACAGGGGAAACTAACGTAGTTAAAATGTTGTATCAAGTGCTTGAAGAGACTATGAACTGAGTAGATGAGATTTAACCTAGTTTTTTTTTTTTTTTCCCTTTTTGGCCTTTGGCCTTTTTCCTTCGTGTGTACAAAGCGCAAGACGTCACCGCTGGCTGTGTACCAGGGCACGGGCTACGTCTAGTCAACCATGTTGGCTGTACTGTATTTCTTATGTAACGCGTCAAGTGGGCGTCCGAGGACATTTCTGTCAAGTGTCAGCACACTTCTAGTCTGCCCGGGACAAGTTTACTGCGAATAAAAACCCAATTAATCTGCCCATTTTATCAGGTGATCAAAATATCATGTCAGCATAAAACAGAGCATTTTGGGCTGAGGGAACGGGTGGTCTTTTGTGTTTAAGTTTGGAGAAAGCACTTCGACACGACAACTGCCATATTGTGTTAGGAAGAAGCAAGAGAATAGACAGAATAATTATAGCTGAATGACAGGACAGATTGAGACCCCAACAGAAGCGCCCACGAATCACCCGCCCTGGTGGTCGTATCAAGAAGTATCGGTTATAAACTGCGCAGCTGAAATGTCCCGCACAATACTTGAGATCCCGAGAAAAGTCCCACACAGGAAGATAATATTATGGGATCCATGGTTTGAGACCCAAAGATTAATCTGCAGATTTTTATTACGGTCCACGAGCTCCCTATCACCCGGGTCAAGGGAGGGGGCGAGGCTGGGACTCATAATAAGTGGATCGATCGATCGATAAAAGATTGTAATGACAATATTCAAATTAATCAGCAGGATTTGCTCTGCGAAGGCGTTGCATGTGACTGGTAAAAGCTCTCAGTGCAGGGGGAGTGGTGAAGCACAGAGAGAGAAATGTTATAACAAACATACACAGAATACTATCTTTTCACCGCCCAGTAAGTGACTCGAAGCATCCTCGCTTTCCAAACCCATGACCTTGGCTCACAGCTTAATTTCCTATTATACTTCTGGGACGGTGTTAATTTGGAAGATATCAATACGGGGGTTCGTGGAAATTATTTGTATTATGGTTATTGTTATGCTGCCCTGGGATAGAAGCCACGGTATTGTGATGATGTTGGGCGAAACTGCGATGGATATGACAATTAATGAATGATACAGCAATAATTATTGTTTGCGTCGAGCCGTGGACACGCAGGGGATGTGTGGCATGTAATGTAACTTTGGGACTGTGGGTGAAAAGAGAGTTGGATATATAACATGCTATCTGATACAGGCTTAAAATTGTAAAAACAGAATACACCGTGAACAATTTCTGAATAAAAGAATTACTTGGAAACAGCCAAAGGCCAGCTACAAAGCCCTGTCACTTTTAATCGAAAACTGACAATGCTGAAATTTCGTGACCACATGTGGATGTTCAAAGATGGGTAAACATGCAAGGTTTTTGTTGAAATTTACAAGTCACCCTGACTCACTGGTTTTGAAGTGATGTGTTCTCTGCAGGAATATGACGTCACAACCTCTCGGGTGGAACACACAAACAGACCCAGCCGACCGATCACATCAAAACACCTAGCCTATATCTGATGTAGGTGCGCACGAATTTGCGTCCCTGAACAAATATCGGCCAGGTAACTATGTCATGTTTGACGTCATCGGTACAGAAGAAAGAGGGGCGGGGAACAGGCCGACTGACCTACTTACTTCAACTGGGAAAGAGCTCAAGGAACGGTTTCCGACCTGTTTGGTGCAGAGCGTTATTCGGCACGTTTGCGCATCTGTGCCGCTTTAAACTATTCCCCACTAAGCAAGCTTATAGGACCGATGAAACGTGAATATCAGTATGATTTGCAGTCCCACCGCACTACCGAAGGAACATTCTAACTTGAAAAAAAGGTTTCCCCCATTTTCCTTTTTCATACAATCATCCATTTTCGTATGTATCCATCCAGCCTCTTTCGCTCAATACATACAACTCATTTCTTGCCCGCTCTGTCTATCTGTTTCTCTATACTTCAGTGCTGTAACAAGCCATCGATCAACATTCCACGACGGTCATTCGATATAATTATATATATATTTTTATATGAGTGACCACAGTAGTCTCATTTACTACACTGATCTGGTCCGCTCACCTCACTGGTCAAGGTCAGTTATTGAGTAACGCGACCACGCTCTCCACCCTTTACTAGTTATTGATTGAAATCTACTGGCGGTCACAGGATACATGTGTTGATCTCATGTCAACATAGCAACGTCAGGAGAGTAACCCAAAAACTTCAACATAAGAAAACGACGTAAAGCATCACAGACAGAAATCAACTGGTTCAGTTTCAAGAAGAATTAGAGAAAAGAAAATCAGGACAGGAGCTATGTGAAAATATTTTTACTTTGTGAAAATCTTTAAAAAAAACAACAACAAACAAAACACGATTTTTAGGCCTCTTCAAGATACCCTTCCCTAAAAATAAAAATATCAGAATCGCCATACATGTTATTCCTGAATGCTCTTTCATTATAATTACGCTATAATTTTTCCCATATGCTCTTTCTTTATAATAATACTATATATATATATTTTACAGACTGACTTTTTCTTCCATTTGTTTTTTCGTATTTTCTGTTCACGAATCTGCATGAGTTAGAGTGGGCGTAATCGTTCTTGTGAGAACTTTGCTACTTTAATGTGGCAAAAAACGATCGAAATCAAACCTTTCGTTAAAAATGCTTTCCAGTTCTTGAAGGGTGGGATCGATCTCACAACAGCTTCAAAGATACACCATGGCGATCCCGGAGCTGGATATTATTGTAAATAGATTGTTTACAAAATTTCCAGGACATCCACGACCCACATGGGAATCTGATACTGTGTGGTGGAAACAGATAAAGAGAAATCTTGTCACTGTGAAGGACTCATTATGTCCTGCATTACTGCATTATACTAATTAGTATCAGGAAGTAACTTCATATTATCCAATCAAACTTAACCCGGTCGGTGTTTGACACCCATAATCGTGCTAATACTCCCTAAAAAACCCATAATCGGTACTCAAACTCAATGTCAAAGACTCCCGAGATCCCTATTTTCGAATACAAACGCCACCGGCAAAATGTATTGGATAAGTGGACGGGATCGAACAAGATTTGACCTTATTCTTACATAACCACCCAAGTGACGATCGAAGTGACACTCGCGCTGTGCAGAGACACCCACATCCTCAACTGTGAGGAAATATCACAAGCCAAAGGGCAAATCCCGCCTACGTCCAACAGAAGACATGCCACCTTCTCCTCAGACACCTCCGATATAACGACACTGCCGCGGTTTTCGCACATCAAATCAATCAGAGTTGGCCAGGTAAAATTATCCAAAACTGGATGAACGAAGAGAAAATGTTCATTTTGACTCTGTAATTGACTTTTCAGTTTGAACACATTCCTCTGGACCTGTAATCACATCACTGAGATCCGGCAAACCCAGGAGAATTTTTGACAATGAAAAATATCCCCGCGTCCTGGGTGTTAGCTACTTGATAAAATGTTTGGGCAGTCGCAGTCGGCCTAACTTGGGTAACTAGCATTGATTTTACAGTCAGAACTGATGACCGTCCCGCAAAATGTCATCCATCCTTTTGTTCGCACCAAATCCTAGCTTGCGAAATGCCTGAATCAGGAAGTATCTATCATGGATGGCCAGAGCGAAGTGATAACACCTCATGATACGGCCATAAGGAAAAAAAAAAAAAGCTTTTCCATATATGCCAAACTGGTAATAAAAAAAAAATCCTTTGTGGCACTGGCCTTGTGGCGCACGTCATGGCTCATGACGACAGCCAAAAAAAAAAAAATTGTTGAGACTTCCCTGCCGTAATATCCTTATTCGTATGTAAACATACCTACGAAAGTCTGTGGACATTCCACGAAGGGACATATTAACCCTCTGACTTCCACCCCTTTAATGCGGTAAAATACAATTGTTGTAACCATATTATATTTGCTGGCAGATCTGATCATTTACGTCTATCAGATGGTAAATATGAACTGTAAAAAGGCATGGATATGACTAGCCGAGATCTAGAGATCTGCAGTCTCATAGACATAACAAGTGAGAAAATTAATGTAGACTCATACTGAATGCCAGCCTGGATTGGCTTAACCTTCAATTTCACAGTGGAAATGTCCCACTTACTGAGTTCACGGCTGATTGTAAAACAAAATCAAGGCCCACACTTCTGCGCTTGAGTCTTCGGGGACGTTAGTGAAAATTAACCCCAAGACAAGGTTCAAAGGTGCAACTTTCCAGCTAATGATGTAGGTGGAAGGGCAATACAAAAATAATGCGATTGGGGGCGATGGGATAATGGAAGGTGTGATCGCAAATAATGATACTAGGAACTTTCACCATCAAAATATATAAGGACGGAAATGCTGTTTTTAAGCCACGGGGAAGATGGGAACAGAAAGCATGACGTAAATGGGTTAACGCAAATCGACAGTGAGGAATACTTTTTTTCCATGAATATACAGTGCGAACAAGGTGATAGAAGGACAATTTGTCGTAAAAAAGAGAGAGAGAGAGAGAGAGAGAGAGAGAGAGAGAGAGAGAGAGAGAGAGAGAGAGAGAAAGAGTGAGAGAAAATGGAAAGCGAGAGTGAGAGAAAGAATTATGAATCTCCTGGCCAATCACAGAGAAGCGGATCTATACGAAGTTTCAACATTCCCCGAATGACGTCAAAGCCGTTCCAATTATTGATCCTTTCAGGCGATGATTTCACACGCTCCTGCCCACAACAGGGTTGGCCCAGCTAGTAAACACAACCACAGGACAATGCCATTTGCCATTTTGTGCAAAAACACTTCAGATTAAAATAAAAAGCAAAATAAAAAAGCAAAAACTTATGTAATGTTATTTACACCCTAATTTGCAATTCTGTCTGGTGGGCCGAACGTGAGGGTAAAAGTAAAACAGATAAGTTCAGCCGAATTCTTGCAAACAGTCTTAAAAAATCGTACTCGACAATGCAAAAGTGTAACTTTCTTCAAAAGAGAATAAAGAAAAAGAAAACACATAACATTGTTATCATTTCTTCTTCTTCTTCTGCGCTTCTTAAGCAACACCAGTTTCGTTGTTAAAAAAAAAAAAAGGCTCTTTTGTTCCTGCTATCTCATATAACTATCCTAGCCTACTGTTTGAAAGGTGTTTTGGTTTTCTAAACTACCAACGGTGCGGCCACATTTCAGCTAGCGCCAGAAATCCTGCATAAAGTTTACACACTAAACATTTGAATTCTCGACACCGAAATATTGCTCCCTGTATTTTTGATGCACTGCCAAACTTAACATAAAATCTGAAAAAAATAAAATAAATGGTGTCCCAACTGGCAACAAGGTGACGGTCAGTTGGCGCCAGGTAGCCGACAGAATAAAAGTGAAATATATCGCAGACCGACAGACAATATTTTTTAATCCTACAATGCAATCCTACTGACTATGTTACTGTAGTTGTCAACAAATTTCTAGTTGCTATTGCGAGTACAATTGCTAAATAATTTGCAGCCACCATTACTATTGCAAGCACTGCAAATATGCAACTACTATCACCAATGCGGTAATGCAAATTTGCAACTACCAATATCAATACTGCAAATTTGCAAGAACCAATGCCAGTACCAGTAGGGGCCTACTGCAAATTTGCAACTATCATCCAGTCACTACCAATATTATTACAAATTTGCAACCATCACAGCTGCTTATGCGAGGCAGTTCACTCGCATCTAGTACATTCAGAATAAATACTGCAAATGGTTCAAAAAACAAAACAAAACAAGAACAGCGACAGCAGCAAACAACAACAGGCTTTTGGTTGTTCCCGCGCAAAATTTTGCTACTCGCTCTCTTAGGGGTTCAAACTGCAATGCTACCGCTACTGTCAGCTCAAGTGCAAGTGTACCGACCTCCACCGGGAAGATTTTGTTATTCTGCCCAATCAGCTGTCGCGAAGAAGAAGATCAACTCCGGTGTTTGTTTACTTTGCACTGCATCCCCCCCCCCCGCCACTTAAACATTACTAAACGAAACGCCCACTCATTCTCAACACGGCCGGCTTGTACGAACACATTGGTTAAGGGAACACATCGGTCTATTATAATATATTACATGGGTTATACAAGACAAGGGAACTTGGGAAGCGGGAAGAGAAAAAGTAAAGGGGGGGAAAGTTAAGCAATCGACAGGGAATTTATGTACTATCTTGAGGTTAATACGACCCAGAAGAGCATTTCGTGAGAAGGGGTGGGGGTAGGGTGGTGGAAAGAGGGCCTGGTGTTTGGAATTCGCATATTTACCACCAACCCTCCCCCCCTCCCCTTCCACGCCCTTGGGAAAATCATTAATCATGCGCATTTTTTATACACAAACTAAAACTTGGAATGTGACAGGTTCCTTTGTCGGTGTCAGAATTTGGAGAAAGCACATCGACTTGATAAAATTGTGCTATGACACAACACGACAATCGACAGAATATATAACAGAAGGATAGGACCAAAGAGATCCTACCGGAATCTGAAGCACCCACCAACCCACCCACGGTTCCTTTGTCAGCTGAATGTCTAAAGTTCACTGAAGACGGTCGGAAAATTTTCCCACAACGGAAAATGCATTCCCGGAAACATGAGAATGTATGGGAATTTACAAAATGCTACTAATGAAAAGATACTTGCAAAGCATACAATACGTAATTATGGTCTCCGCCTCTTCCCCATCAATACCGACAGCTCATGAAGGCGACACATCGATACATGACAACATATGATCGGGTCATGAACAGGCCAATGTGCTAGACAGGTGATAGGTGAAACAAGAATCACCCAGGAAGAAAGAATAGATTTCACAGTGAGCCCCTCCCCTCCCCCACCAGTGAAACAAGTACTAAGGTGTATAATGACATCATCATCCTACAGTGACGCACGCCTGATTATTTGCATGATCGTGTTTGCACGCGCTAGCACACCTGTCCATCAACTCCCAGAGAACAGAGAGTTAAGCGCACGTATTTCTAAAGACCCTTCTTGCACGCACACACAAGCGGCCCCCGAAGTGAGATTGTATACCCCCTCCTCCTCTCTAAAATGATATGGAGGGGGTACCTGGAGGTGATCGTATGCCAGTGGGAGGATGGGATTCCCCTGGGGTGTTTGCAAAATAAATGGATAATAAATTTGTAGTGCCTACTTGCGGACTCTGGCAAATTTGCAAAAATCTGTCGCTGACATGCGAAAACGGCGCGTCATGCAGACCTGGTGTGACGTCAGTGGTCCTGGAGGTTAAGTTGACCTCAGTGCGCTTGACTTTAAATTCTGTTCATACTGTGGAAAATTTGTCGCAGCCCTGGACTGAATGACTAATATTTGCATTGCAACTCTCTAGATCAAAAATCCTTTCATGCCCTGTATAATACTGGCTTCGCGTACTAAGCTCCGTGGGTGGTACTGTTTTCACAGGGCATTTTGCTGGAAAGTTCTACACCTTGTCTGACCTCTGATCCACATTTCCCTGAAGCATTTTCAGGGTCACTTCAGATGTCCAAAAGCTGCATTTTAGAAATCTGAATTTCTCTCAAGTGATCACGATGCAAACTGAATAAAATACTACTACAAACTGACTTAAGGCTACGACTTAATGCAATCACATGTGCTCCTCCATTTACTTCTGGGGTTAGTTCTTGTTAAGACATTTACATATTACTTTCATGGAAATACGAGACGAAAACACCAAAGCTCTACATAGCATTTGGCATGCTTTGTGTTTAAAATCCCAAATTGGCAAATGTTAACGAGATGGTTTCAAATAGAGAGAGAGAGAGAGAGAGAGACAGAGAGAGAGAGAGAGAGAGAGAGAGAGAGACAGAGAGAGAGACAGAGAGACAGAGAGAGAGAGAGAGAGAGAGAGAGAGAGAGAGAGAGAGAGAGAGAGAGAGAGAGAGAGAGAAACAGTCTCGATCAGTCAACAATCGTCGATCAATCATACTATCGAACATTGTTTCTGTCTCCTCTACCACATATGATTAGATTAACGATGACAGTACATTAACATGCTAATCACCCGTCACACCATCTCAGTAATGATATGTCACAACGTCACGTCCTTACTGGTACAGTATGTCGCAAGTGTCTGGACCAGTGCAGGTTTGTCCCAGATCCTATTATAGCATCAACTAAAAAATATTTGATGTAATGATGTACATGTCCACCTGACGCAAGTGTTCACAAAATTGGGCTTCATTAGATTAAGCCCACTTTTTTTCCCACAAAAATTTAATAAAATGTTGCCTATTACCCACATCCGATACCGATGACAAAAGCACGATTTTATTGGGAGCAAAAAAAAAAAAAAAATACATTTGAGGAAGCCATCGATGAACGTCGGCAAGAGACAAGAATACACGGATGATATGACGTTTTCCCGACAAAAATAGACAGCAAAGAGGATCACCGTATCGTGGACAGTTTTGTTAGATAACAAAGCAAATTACAAAAGGTGGTGCACATTGAGGGTCTTGTGTGTGGCTTTTTACTTTTTTAAGTTGATTAGGTAATGACGTCAGAGCGCTCGAACTCAAAATAGAGTGGTACGGAATCAATTACAAAACCCACGTAATATCGTTAGTTCCTCTTCCTTCCCTGAGTTCACGAGTGTCGCGTGACAATTTGGAATGAAAAAAAAAAAAAGATTTAGAAGAATAAAAATATATGAAATGGCACAAAAGACTGAATGAAACAATAATACGTATTATCTAACAAATCGAAGTACTTTGTCTTTTGAGGTCCAGTGCTACACCGCCGTCTAGCGTGTATGGATGCCGAAAGAAAGCTTAAGGTGAAAATCTGACAATTGGTAAATTGGATTTCGCGCATAGTGTAAATGTCAACCAAAAAAAAAAAAAAAACCAATTTCTTTCTCTCGTTCTCTCAATCTTTCTTTCCTGGAAAAACAACAAAAAGAAGTGAAAATCAAGCGCTGAAAAGCTGTTCATACGGCATGATTTGAAAAACTAGAACCTATTTTCTATGGGTCAAGCTCTCATATTGTCTTTCTTGTCCCCTTTCTCTGCTCTCTATTTTTTCTTTCTTTCTCTCACCCTCTCTCTTTCTTCCGCATTGTCTCTTTCAGATCGAAGTTCTACATTAAATTTTCCACCTAAGGATCTCGGTCAGTCTGCTAGGCTTGCTTCTCGGCATTTCAATCGGTATTTTCAAGATCTCAGCTTTGACGGTACAAGTCGCTCGAATAATTATGTTCTGACATGCAGTATGGACACCAAAGTAAATTTTACGCCCAAGCTGAAGAACATTCACCTTTTTTTCAAAATTTACAAATGCGCGGAGTTCATTTAATTCTTTCAGTGGTGGATCCTGCCCAGTGGTGAAATATTGCCTATGCTGGGTCTTTTGCGTGAAAGCTTGAAAATGGCTGCGACTTTCTCTTTCTTACACAGTAAATCCTGAATAGGCTCGCTGGAGCGCCCGCCTGTGCCAAGAATACATACCTACATAGCGGAATGACGTCAAAGAGTGCGTGGGTAAAACCAGTGTCAGCACACAAAAAAGACTCCGAGCGGATAAATTCAAAACAAAACAAGCGAAAAAACAGTTCAGCAAGGCCTACACAATTAGATTTGCGAAGGCAGATCACCCAGAGCTGCACTGCAGAACAGAAACACTTTGGGGGTATTTGGTATACATGTAGATGTGACTGCTAGGTTTAGGTAACGATTTCCAACGAAAAGCTCGAAAGTTATAATTTTGCTAATTAAATGAAATGAAACTATTGTTGTTATTAATTTATCCTAATAGTTACTCCACGTGATGTATCTGATTCCTTTCATGACAACAACAACTACAAAAACAGGTGGTAAATATGGTGGAAGTAAAAGTAGTAATAACAGAAGTGGCGATGGCAGTAATGGTAGAGATTGAAATATTAGAATTAATGGTAAATGTATAATCCTAGGTATGGTACTCATTATTCAATATGTTAAGGCTTCATTCATATTAGGCTCTGTGTGTGCAACATCAAACAACAGCATGAACGTGAACAACAACTACAAAACCAGCAAACAACACAGCAAACGTGTGAGAGATTAACCGATACAAAACATGTACACAACACATCCGCCCCCTCAAAATTATACTAGCTTGCTGCACTGGCAATGTGTAAAGCCAGGTTTTCGCTCTGTTGCACATGGATAGCTCTCAAAAGAGGTCGTAATGTTACGTGAATTTTTTTTTAAATTTTTTTTTTTTTTAAACTATGTGTTTTTGGTTTGCTTTTCTATTTTGAGATCCCTTTAGAAGCTTTTCATAACTTCAGTGACAAAATTTGACGATCCAGAACGTTTCTGCAAGACTGAAGTTTACCTACAGTTAACTGGCAGATACGATGGCAAAGTTTGCATGGGCCAGTTGAGTTATTATGAAGTGTTACTTTATATAATGTAATAAATATAACATGTCAACTCTTGCATGGTCTTCCATCTGCGAGAGGCTCGAACAAGTTTCATTCCCTCACCTATAGCGTTTTTTTGTTTTTTTTCATTTTCCCTACGGTTTTTGGCCCATTTTCTGTCGTCTATTTGCTTCATAATTCAATGTAACGTCCACTCCATCCATACATCTACGAGTTTAAACCGTCATGCACACGTCCCTCTTTTGCTTTAAGACACCTCTCCTCCCCTCAAACCCTGGACAGATAAACCACCATTGTTTCAGAACACAGAAAGAAGTTGCATCCCCTCCCCCCCTCTCCAAAACTAACCAAAGAACAAAAATTAATTACCAATCGGCGAGTGTCATCGAATGTCCCCATTAGCAAACACCCACAAGCAAAACACTCGGGTCATCTGAAATGAGGACTCGCTGCAGGTTATACAATCAGCTCATCGTCGTTATGCAAAGGACGCAAGGACAACACACTGCCCTGGGTGTCGATATTCGGTGACATCTCATAACGCCATGTCGAGCGGACACCCACACTAAACTGTCGGTTTCCCAGTGGAAATGTCAGAGATGAGCGCCCTGGCCCCCAACTACGAGGGCCGACAGGATAAGACTGAGGCCCCCCAAGACACAAACATCACCTCTCCTAGCCCTAAACTAACCTCGGACTACGTCAAGAACAGACCAAATTTTTACACGAAAAGGCCGTCCTCGTCATTTATAAGCCAGAGGGCTCGCATACTCGCTGTATTGTGCAAAGACAAGAAAATGCTGTCTTGAAACCAAACCACTACAACTTGGGACGGGGAGGGGTGGGGGGGGGGGAGAGGTATGTCAGTGTAGAAATGCAACCCCAAAAACTTAATTTATGAATACAACAGGTCTCGAACTTTACGTTCATGACAATATCTGATTACTTTATGAGGCACAGTGCCATTAGTCAACACTGCCATCGTTACAGGTATTGATCCCTCTGGGGTTAATATAAAATCGATCTCGTCACACCGAGCTTAAAACATATCACACCATCTGGGGCCATCTATCTGTGTGAGTCAACAAGCTCATTTTTGCCCCGAGAATGATTGTCCTTAAAAAACACCTCATATCAATAAGTCCACACCCATCCCGCCCACAAAACCATTTGAAATTTTCCAGAACCTTGCAGATAAATATCGATTTCAATCGAATGAAAACCAACGACCACGCGCTTGAAACAATGGAATGCACAAAGCTGCCAGACAGACGATAAATCATAAATTCTTCAACAAAACTCCAAATGAAAACAAAACAAAACAAAAAAAAGCTGGAGGTAGGATGAGCCGAGGGGGCTATAACTCACAAAGACTGCCCACGGTATTCTCTCTTTGCCCTGTCACAGGGTTTTCCCGGAACACCAACTGCCCACACCACATCAGCCTGACATCCCAGATGTATTTTCATTTAAATTACGTTTCCCGCTCTGACTATTTCGCAAGTCCACGTCCCCGTGCACATGTTCCAGCGACGAGGCAACACAGGCGAGGATGCGGCCAGTGTCAGTGATAATTGAACAGTGGGTACCAGTGGACACGAAGTCCACTGTTTGACGACACCGAAGACAGAGCAAGGAGAGGCAAAATCTGGACTGAAGGCAACAGGTACCACCCATCATGCATGCAAGTTAAAATAAAAATAAACTTCCACGAAACGTATAAATATGCTTTCAAATATAAATAAACAAATAACATTTAAAACCAATCTAGGGCCGTGAAAGAGAATACCCGCACCAGAATTCTTCTGTCCTATTATACAGATCAGATGAGAATTTTCGCAAACCAGCCTTACATATCAGTGTCACCATTCTCACATTTTTCAGCATTTTGCTGACCTGGAATTTTATTTATTCATTTATTTGAAAGGAGTTCGCGTTATGCATTTTTCACCCGAAACAACCCAAACATGTTTAATAAATCTACGGATAATTTGCACATGGATTTTGTAATCAGAAACGGATAACGAAAACATCAAAGAAAGGTGTTTTTGTCACACATCATTCCCAGCCACAAAGGATAGAAATTCGTTTTCCACAAGGAGAAGTGGGTGGTTTGATGTATGATTTTCACCCACTGTACTGCCTACGCATACTCGAACAGGGGCGGAGATGTGCCAGGAAAAACAGCAATGATATAGTGGTGGCTTTAGACCAACGGAACTCGCATTTAGGTTCCCGGCGTCCTTAATGGAGTAGGTCTGACGGTTTCTTTAGCTAAAGACAAGCCCTGCGTCAACAATGTCTTCACATTCCAAATGTGAAAAAAAATATCACAAAAAACCCCACCAAAAACCTCTCAAATATTCAAAAACAACATTCATCCCCGGCCAAACTGAAGACCAATTTGGGTTTCCGTTAAAACAAGATAACGCACATGTTTGGGAGAATGCGATAAAAAATCTTCCTGATCGTTTTTCAGGGTGGACTTCCACGGCTCATGCAGCTGTTTCGGACGTCATTCAAGTGTGTGAGGCCGAGTTATTTCAACTTTTTTTTCACATGACACTGTTCAGGCAAAGATGGCCCAAGACACTTCTCCAATGAGCAAAGAGATTATTTCCGAGAAATTCCTCGTCAAAATTCCTCTATTGACGAGGATTCCATGAGGTTCTTCTGATTTGTACTCATGCAGTCCGATTTTGTTCTGTTGTTTTGATTTCTTATCAAAAATCTAATTCGAGATTATTGCTCACAAAATTTAAAAACATGATCATCAATTTCAGGAAAAAGTTTTTGGGATATGGGTAATTTTTGTTGTTGTTTTCTTTTAAAGATCTACTCGTACATGGATCTCTCAGTGTCAGCTTCTACAACTCACTACTTTACGTTAAATTACTAAAAGTAGAGAGAGAGAGGGGTGGGGGGGGGGTACATTCTGAGAGCATCTTACACTTGGATCTGCCTTGGAACACAGCTATCTATCTCAGTATCTGCTGAGTGAAGAAGGTTAAAATAAAAATAAGCTGTCCATCCCCTGTTCATTACTCTCTGATCAATGGAGCAATATCTAAGGTCTTTGTTATTCGATCATCAGATCAAAGAAGGCATCTCCCATTTGCAGTTGACAGCAGCCACACAATCACTCAGCCTTGGAGTACTCACACATTTGATCATATCACGCCTTTATTTTCATTTGTCTTTTTTTTTTTTTTCTTCACCCAACTTCAGCATTCAGGCGTTTTTCTTTGAGACTAGGCCTCGAGAAGATTTTGTCACATCCATCACACAACATAACATGAGGAAGCCGCTAAAGGCATGCACGTAAAATTAATCAGACACATCAAGTTTGGCGTCAAAGGGGGAGAAAATATGAATATATTACCTTGTGACTCAGGCTGAAATCACTGCGATCATAACGGGATAAATAGATCTAGACGTGCGTCTATATTTCACAACTGATTCCCAACCGGAACGAGGAGGAAGAGTGGCCTACCTTTAGTGTGATGGCGTAAACCGGAGAGTGTCCAAAATACGGGTTCGCCCACGCCTTGAACTTTTCACCTACATCCAGGCTAAGTTCCGGTAAAGAAAACCGCGCAACAAAGAAAACTGACACAATCTAATAAACCCATTTCTCCTATAGACCTTGAACACAATAGTGAACTAAATGTGATATTGTCTCGGGGGAGAGGACAGCAAATTACAGACACAGGGAAAAGTTCTGATAATAAGCTCTCCCTTGTCAAAAGGGCGCTGCTGAAAGAAAACTCCAATTTTGCTCAAGCTTTCACTGAAATAGACTTCAGTTTATTAAACATGCACGATTTGGTCTGTCACTAGAATCCCAGCGACAATACTCAGTTACGCTTTCTGCACCAATACGATGGACACACATCCCCCCCCCCCCCCCCAAATCGCCATACTTGTAATAAAATAAACTACATCATTTCAGGAAAGTTCGAGTTTGGACAAGGCACGTCGACACAGTAACGGTCATATTGTACTAGGAAGACGATAGATAGAATGGAGCAGAATGATAGGACAAAAGGAGACCCGGCCAGGAGCGCCAACCAATCACCCACAGTTTTCATTTGTTTCGAAAAACGTCAACAAAACCAACAGCAACAAGGGAACGTGTTTTATCCGGGTACATACAGGTATTTCAAATGAAAACATTATTATGTCTAGTCGTTCATATCATTTGGGTAATAAAATTTGCGCATCCCATTTCAGTTTACATGCGACGTTTTGCGTATCCCACCAGACGATTCTCCACAACACGTTTTGTTTGCCTCCAGGCCATCTAGGTTTACTTGAATGCGTTCCCAAAGAATCCGTCTACGCACATCGCGCTATAAATAAACCTGCGTCGTTCAAACTGTAGAAAAAAAAAATGCTGAAGGCAAGGTAAGAATGTCTCAGGTGAACATACAAGCAAGAGAGCTGTTCTGATTTTTTTTCTTCTAATTCTTTCGCTTTCCTACCCTTCCCCCATATTTCTCAAATTCGGTTTCCCCTCCATTGCTACCGTTTGGTGAAAGATGTGAGCGGAGATTGACTTATGTGAGTGCGCACGGATGCGCATGATCCATGCTCCGTCTGTGTGCACTTCGCGTACTCTCCAACCCCTTTAATCTCACAGGGGACACCATGACCTGATTTTGGGATAGAATAACAAAGATGATCCGCCTTGGCTCTTCTCACTCACGCTCACAGAATAATGATTTATTCCCCCCTCCCCTCCCATCTCCACTTTCCCCGGACTTCCGGCTCTCAAGACAGAACATCCGAGATAAAGCGGACAGGCACTGCCTTGCTGCCATGATATGAATGCCACTTCTGTGATGACGCTGTGTCGACAAAATTGTGCGAACAAGCTCATAATATGTAACTGTGTAGGTTTGGAGGGTGGCTGGGCAGGAGGAGAGAGAGAGTGAGAGGGGGTGGGGGCGGGAGGTAGTAGTAATTTCTGCACAATCATGGTCTTAGCTTAGTGGTGGCAGAATGCCTACATGTAGGTCTCAGCTCTCTGGTGGCACTGGTTCTTTTGTGCAGGACTTTGAGGTATTTGGTGGTGGGTTTAGAGAAAAGTACCATTATTATGACAAGTTGTAGCAGTAGTAGTTTAGTCGTAGAGTATACTTATAGCATAACACTAGTTAGTAAGTGATACTAGAAATACAGTCAGCTTTACAGCCAACAAAACTAGTAAAAAGAGTAGCAAGTGGCGTACTAATGGTGATGAACTTCGTGCTACTTGAAAACTATTTTGTCTGCCTCCTCAAATTCTACCTACACCAAAGGTACGGACGGTACAGTACCGTGGCAGGCTTCACTCACACAAAGAGCAAAACGGTGTAAACGACAGGCGTCGAACCCTTGGCGAGAAAGGGAGGAGGAAAGGAGGCACTACCGAGTGAGGTCAGAAAATGTGAGGTCTTGCGAAGGTTCGGAGCTTGACCTATTTCGAGCTGCCGACCTACCAATAATGACACATCTTGCACTGCTTCCCTTGACGTAGACAAGCAGAGTCAGGCTTCTGACCCGACCCAGACTGTAGTATTGTGCTTAAAAATAACCCTGGCATGTAGAACCCACGTGAGGAAAGGGTGGCCCACAGATCCCATCGTCATAATACTGTAGCATAAAGTTTCTTCTATCGCAAGGGGCAAGAAACTGCGCACAACTGACAATAAAAACAATAACAACAAATTACAAACAAACAAACAAGAAACTTTTTCAAGTTTATGAATAAAGCATTCCTTTGTTCTCATAAAATTTTCATCCATTTCTTTTTACAACTTCATAGATATTGGTATGGTAGACAATTATCTCGTCATTATTAACTTGGAGAGAAATGCCACCACCAAAGCAGCAGGAAATTGGCGACGTTCTCTCCGATCTGAGGGCGAGGTGAAGTCGGCGCGGAGTGGTGCTTCTGTGTGTTGATACGCACTTGTTATAAATGGAATACAATGATTTTCCAGCGAGACAGGCGGTCACAGCACCGCTGTGGTACACATGTACCAAACTCCCAATAGCTGAGGTTATGTGTGTGACTCCTACTGCCGCAGCGAGGGATCCCACCTTTCTCAGGATGAAAACTGCGTGGGAACGAGAGTATAACTGAATCAAATAACTGGGGTCAATTTTCAGGACTTGTTTCTCTTCTTTTTTTATTAAATTTGCAGGCTTTGGGACGGGCACGCAAGCAAAGAACGGGGACACTGGTAAATCCCCAGTCTACCTAGCTGGGCTATGTGGCGTTGCCGACAGCTACGATATTGTTTGACTTAACGCTTTTCAGCTCGTACCAATATCACCCCTTGCCCCACGCACACACTACAGCCACCGTGTCAGACTAAATCATCATAAAATATGCCCCCCCCCCCCCCCGCGGTCAGAGTTATCATTTTACATCAGCATATTTCTCTTCGTTAATCATCATTAGCGTGAGTCAACCCTGAATAAAGACGCAGAAGCCGCCACACACGTAACGCCAACGACCGTCAAAGACCTGTTACATGCACTCAGTATATGACATCGACAGCTGACTCGGTAAGTTTATCTATCATTTATTTCTCAAAACGAGACTACCTAGGTCAGGACACTGGCAGTTTCGTATTTACCTCTAATCTTTTCCATTTGAATGTTTCAAACAATAATTTTCGAGTTGTTGTTTATAATAGAAAGAACAAGTCTGATGACCATAGTTAGTTTTTCTTGAACTATCAAAAGAGGACATAAAGCTAACACGAGAGAGAGAGAGATGGGGGGGGGGGGGAGAGACAGAGAGAGAGAGAGAGGGGGGGGGGAGAAAGAGAGAGAGAGAGAGAGAGAGAGAGAGACAGACAGACAGACAGTGAGGTGAACATAGGGGAAAAGAACAACAACAGTGGTATGGGAGAAACATCGACGAATCAGAAACAATGATTAACACACGCACGAGTGCGCGCACATGACAAAAACAAAAAAGCAGTTGCACACAAATCCTACCAACACGCTCACGATGACCGATATTCATATTTTAAACCCTGTCCTGATATGTCCAAATCAGCAATCTGGATATCACGCTGAACAAGCTAACGATGCAAGCTGTTTCCAATCACCCAACAAAGTTGACTTGCCATACATAAAACAAACACTATGGCATGCCGAGTATGCCAAATATTCTCGATGAAACACAACATTGCGTTCCCCCAATCATTGGACCCGACCACATTAACGTACTCACACTGCCTTTTATGGAATAACTGGGTTTAACTGTAACGAGTAGGAAAGCTGTTCTGGTTTTGTTACATCACGGTCATACATATTTATTACAGTAAATCAGACAGTTTGGAAGCGGCAATATGCTGGTATTGTATTTATAATTAGAATGAGAAAAGTTCGGAAATCTATAGGTTTCATCATGGAAGCTCAGTTGGTTTTTTTTTTTTTAAATATTAATCTCCACACAACCACGTGTGCCAGCTGTCTCACCAGCGTGAGCAATGTCCCTCACACTACATACACCACACGATGACTAACACGGGTAAAATTAGTCCTGAAATGGTGACAATACATACATGTACTAATATGGTGTTCAGCGAGAAAACGCTGTAAAATGACAATTAATATGCTAAGCCAACTCAATTGGAACTTGAGACTGCCAGAGTACAATAAGGTTCATACAAAGGGCGAGTTCAGTAACATGGCATAAAAGCGAACTGAGGAATATGTAATTAATAAAAGTTTGTTTTCCAGCATTTGAAATTCGCTCATTATGCACATGTTTTATTGTCTGTAAAGCCTAATTTTATGTATGCACACCTATCATATCTGATTTTAGCTGACTATGATTTAATAGATCATAATTATTATTATTATACGACTTCCTGTGTGGATTATATTTAAAGTGTTTAGTTTATGAGAGATTCCAACAGAACGTAGTACAATCCAGTGCTACTACGTACGAAATATATACAATATAAGAACAATATCTATCATGCTTGAACTGAAGCTAAAATTAAATATTGTTTGCTTCTATAAATAGTGTGTAGAATTCGTGATTCAAATTGAATGGAGTAGAGGTGGAGCTCGAGTACAGCTCCTCGAATGAAAAGAAGCCTTTAACGACACATCCTGTCTGCATTTCTGGATTCTCTTTATATCCTTTCACCAGGGCACGGTTCCTATCATATTACGCTCAAACATATTACAAATCTTACACATAATTTAGTGTTTCAGGATGGCACGAACAATCTCTCCCGCCTAAGCCTTTGCAAAGGTTTGGTAACAACATTAACCTACCACGCCCTCCTACGCACATTTTTCCCCCCCCGGACTCTAATTTCTGCCTTTCAGCCCGGGTTAACACCCCCACACCCCTACCACAGACCAACACAAAGAGCTTTCTGTGAATCCCTCCCCGACCTCCGCCGGGCCGCAAGGGTTAACATTCTTTCATTTCCAGGGCTAGGGCTGTACTCTTGTCGACTAGGGCGGTTTTGGCTCAGAGACCGGATAATGAAGTTACAGCTGGGAAAGGGGGGGGGGGGGGGAGGGGGGGGCAGGGCCTAGGAAGATCATTGGTGAAAATAGGCAGAATTCTGAGACTTCGTATTAAACTGAGACTTTCGCACTAGGAGCTGATTAACGCTGTTGCTTTTGATCCTACATTTAATAAAAATAAAAAAAATAGCAATCATAGCAATAATAATAATAATAGTAATAATAATAATAACAAATATATTATATTATATTATATTATATAGCTGTTCATCCCAACAAACACAAGCTCTAAATGCTTTACAGTAATGTAAAAGCTACCCATTAACAGTCTCACCACCGCCAACGCTGACGTATTGCGGTGATTACTACAACTACCACAATTAACCGCAGAACATCTACCAATAGCACTACAACCATTGCACGTACTGCACCACCTGCTTTTACTAGTAAGACTACCTTCGTCACTGACGTTACAATCCGTTACAGTTACCACAACACACCAATACTACTACTACTAAAACCACATAATATTGTAGTAATGTACAACTAGGACGTCACACTTAACGCAAACAAAGAGAGGAACGCGAGCACATTTTTTCTTCTTGCCTAACGACTGTTTGCAAAACAACTTGGCCACACAGGCACATGCAACACTAACAACTGTTTTACTGTAAATTAAATACATTTGCAATTTTTCTTTCTTATGCATGTAATTATACTGTAAGAAGAAACAAAAATGCTGTTCCCAATAAGTCTTCCTCTTCCCTTCCCACTGCCGCCATACTCTCTCGTAATCATATTACTTAGGCTTCATTTCGTTTCAGGCCCACGGGTCTATCCTGTACCACCCACTAGCTAGCGCTACCATCTTGGCAGTAACTAAAACAAAGGTACCACCTTTGCCAGCCTCAAAGTCACTTCTCTCTCCCCCCCCCTCCCCTCCCATACACACATATATAAGGGGGCAGGTCAGCTATTTCCTGTTGGCTTCGGTCAGTCAGGGGTCAAGGGTCACTGTGTGGGCAGCAGGACATACCAAAACCTTTAGAATCTGGCCGGTCGGTCGTGCACCGCTAGGCTAAGGCCATTCGCCCCCTCCCCCCGCTCATGATTACTGATCTCCAACATCGCCCGCCAAACAGCCCGTAATGTTAAGCGAAAAGAAACGAAATCAACACAGAAACAAAATATCCAAATTGCGAGGAAGCACAACTTTTTCACGATAGACATCTGAGGTTTTGTCAGAATTGCTTAAAAATCCTTGGAATAAAAAACGATCGTTTTTTGTTTTTTTTTGGAGGGGGTTGAAAAAAATATCAATAGGAAAGAATATTTCTTACAAAAAAAACGGGAAAATTCAGGCAATGGGGTCTCGCAATACACAGTAAACAGCGGTCTGATGTACAGAAATGCACGTTTGTGAACTGGTTAATAAATAAGCTTACATGGAGTTTCACGACCTCTCGCAGAACAATGCAATGCACTCTATCACATGTGTGCAAATCGATCTATTTTGCAATGCCCATTTCTCCGGTCCGGATCACGTCCGTATTCATGCAGTTATCCTTATTTGGCAGACAGTACCACAAGCTGCCCCGACACACATCAATGTTCAAAGGTTGCACACGGTTAGAGTGCCAAAGTGGGCTGGCTGCTACGTTATGACGATGCACATCGATACTCCGTGGGCAACAAAGAGGTCGTCACCCCTTGGCTCAAACACTAAGCCAGCTCGACGCCATGTACTCAGCGGCGAAACTACATTTTCTAAGACCCTGAAGCTCGAACTGTTATGGGGGTCCCTTCGCAACCAGCAAACAATGGGGCAAATTCCAAAATTCACTCATTAAAAAAAAAAAGTTTCTCAGGGCCCCTCCTGGAGCTTAACGCTTCATTAGTTTCATGGTAGATCCGCCACTGCATTGACTTTAAATCTCAGCTGCGACGCCGCTGAAGTGCACGCAGCCTTTCCATCTCCTTCCAGTCCGCAATATGGAGCGTTTTCATGAGCCCCTCTTCAACAAGAAGAGGCCGTTGACATGAAACATGCGCAGATGAGCTATACAAAATCAGTGAACTGATACGAGCAAATATTTGGTGGTGGTTTGATTTGAGGTCTTTATTTTAGGAGGTTCGCTGCCCTTGGCATTTACACCTCACTTTACTTGTTTTATTATTTCTTGTTCTGGCGGGGGGGGGGGGGGGGGAGGGAGATGATATGGATAAATTTTAATCTATTAATTTCAATTGTTGTCTTTCTAGATGAGAGAATTATCTGCCAAACCAAACCGATTATGCAAAGTTTTAGATGACAAATCCACTGTGTGATCCAACTACAGTAAAAATGTGATTTGACACCTCTCCCCGCCCTCCAATCTCTTTTTAAAAAACATTTGTTAATATACTAATTCACATGTACTGATGTAAATAGCTGTAATGATAATAATAAAACAATAATAATAATAATATAATAATGATAATAATTTTTATTTTTTTTTAAAGTTATGAAACCAAAATACATGAACTACTTTATGCAGAAAATTAGAAAATACCGTAAGTTGTGCAAAAAATGATACATAACAGTTCAAACGCATGACCGTATGCACCCACCTCCACCACCGCCGCCCCCACCATTTGACAAATGTAATTTACACTTCGATGACCAATTTCATTGGAATGTGACAAACGTGTAGTAGTGAGTATTTAATATTTACACTGAAACAATTTTACGTCACTGCTGGAGAGCTGGCTGGGGAAATATGTGACATTGTGGCGACACCTGATACTGCATGACACATGGATTGAAAACTGACTCACACTGCGTAGTTGAATTGCAAACTAGAAAAAGAAAAAAGCAAAATACATGTACTAATTGAATGTAAATGATGGGGGCTCCGGATACAGAAGACTAAATTCGAAAACCAAGTTCCAGCATTGGCATGGCCTTGCTTCAGATCGATGTGTAAGGTCAAACCGCAGAGTTCGCATAAAAAGTGGGCGGGTCCTAAGGACAGCTGATTCGCCCGCTTATCACTTGGATACGCGGTGACATTACGGTAGCAAGACATACTGATCCATGTACGCACCCTGGGACTTCTGTCTCTGGATCACCGCATGTTTTCATCCGCGTTCTCATACCGAACACCTTCTTCGTTTCCATTCGTTCGTTTGTTTGATTTTAATGGAAATTATTTGATGGCTTTTATTCTACGTACATGAACTTCGACTTAGTTGAGTGCCAAAAGTACCTCAGAGACGGAAAGGGACGGAGAGGAGTGAAACGGGCGGCTGACGCCCGAAGTTGAAAAAAACAACAAAAAACAACCACAACAAAAAAACAAAACAAAACGAAAAAGGTGCTGGCAGAGAAGCAAGAGGAGGGTGCATGCTGATGACGCAAGTCGGGATAGGAAGCGAAGGGAGGCAAGCGGACGGCGTCGCAGCTGAATAAATTTGATTTCCTCGGTGCAGTTGTCCGTAGCTGAGAGATAGCAGCAAGAGGGGAGCCGCGAACGCAAAAGGAGCTTCTAAAATGAGGGCGGTGACCTCTCACCCCCCCCCCCACTAACTTCATGACTACGTAACAACCTGAACTTGTGTACAAAATGTACATGTATATTATTTAGTTAATATTTCCAATCTCCAACAATAAATATAATTAATATTCTTAACATAGCGCAGGCATGTTTACACTTCAACTGCTCTGCAACTTAAGGTTAATTCTATTATAACTGACAAGCAACCTTGCAAAAAAAAAAAAAAAAAAATCCTTTTGGAGACAAGACTTGCTACAGCTTGAGTGAACAAACAAAGCCCTCGGAAATAATAGAACTCAACCGTGGTGCATACGCTGATACACTGAACAGCTAACATACTCTTGACAGAACAGCTGATACTTTTAGTTTTTATGCGTGCAATATTTCCATAATTATAGTTTACCCCTTTCCAAATCCACTGTAAATGGTGTATCATATAAATACATATTACTTCACAGTTATTTCATTTCATCTGCACTTCAACAAACCTTCCAAATTATTCTACAGTTCCTCAATCTAACACAAAAATAAGGCTGGATTAATTGGTTCTAGCAGATTAAAAAACATATTTAAAATAAAAAGAAAATCTCAGCAAAATACCATTTTTCACATCCAGTAAATAATTTAATCAAACAGGTTATCAGAAAAATTAGGCCAAGTAATTCTGATAGGGTCAAAAATTCATCCCCACTACTGAGTATTAACTATATTACTGATAGCACCTGTTTATTTCAAAACTATTCTTGTCTCTTACGTACATACTATCTGATTGATGATGTTACTCATTAAAGGTGTCCACGGCACAGAAACCAATAGATGGCTGATTTAAATAAAAAACAACAACACGTCTTTCGCAATTACAGATACAGAATCTGTGTGAACAATGACCTTCATCACAGATGATTGATAATAAACGGAAACGATAGTCCTGCATAACAAGTCATAGAGTAAAGGCCTTTATAGGACACACTGTCGTCATTGTAGTATACTGCCAAAGAAATTAATTTCAGAAAACCGAACAAACAAAATGGTCACGGCTGCATGACAAGAAAGAACCAGGAACGATGCATGAGTGAACACAAAACATTTGACACAAAGAGGAGCAAGCAGCTTCAGACAAAGAAAGAAATAAAGAAAGAAAGGATGAGAGAGAAAGAAAGACAGAAAGCAAAAACGTGAACAAAGCACTGCGAGATAGTTTGCCTAGGCTATCAGTTGTCAGCTACCAAAGATTGAGCAATCAACCCCGAGAGAACAAAGGTCACAGGTCACCGACTGAACTCGACCTGCGCTGGGCGCTATCTGTAACAAAAGGCTATCAGGCCAGCTGAGGCGCAGTTGATGAGACACGGATATGTAAGACAAAAACACACAAACAACACGAGAAAACATATTTAAATAATCACTTACTTGTCTTTGTAGATAAGTGTAATTTTTGATGGTGATATTCTGAGCTTCCTGGCGAGGGCTGCTTTTAAACCAAGGACAGTTTCTCGTGGGGACACGGATATTTCCAAGCGTCCGCCAGTTGTCGGACACACAAAGAGTCGTATACACCCTGGTCTTCTTCTACTAGATCTCACGCGTGATACAGGTTTCCTGTTGGATACATGAAATTTCCTTTCCATCGTCACCCCTATGATATCCAGAAACTGAGAGTTCTTCCACAATACCACACTGTAAAAGTTTTCAAGCTTTCAGCTATTCCCTCTCCTGCTGCGCGTACGAGTTTACTATGATCATAATACGAACGGAATGCGCCCTACTTGTTTTTATACCGTGTCAGCGCAGTTACCGAGCGAAAGGTCGAAGAGGCGCTACCACTGTGTGCGGCAGGGGGCGAAGACTGTAACGTGCGAGCGTCGTGATGTGAAATTTCTCAATGAGCGTGTGCAAGTTGGCTTCACCAACCGATGACGTCGATTGATGCGTTTTGCTCAGGTGTATTTTCCCCCCTCTCTTCCCCAGTCGCTCTCACTTTCTCCCGCCGTCTGGCTCGCTCTGTCGTTCACTGGGCGGTAGGTCGCCTCCTACTGTCAAGCCAGTATTGAAGGATAAAATTTTAATGGATTCCCTGCGTTTAGTAATAATAGTATTGGAGTAATTTCATAATTTAAAAAAAAAAACAAAAACAGCGAGACAGCACAGCATGTTACCGTGGCTGGCCCAGGCTTAGACCCAGCTGTTTAAACAGACTGTAACGTGTAATAAAATCTAACACAGTATGAAGTATTTTTTCACTGTCAAGAAACAAAAACCTCATACATGCTTTTTTTCCCCATGCAGTACACAGTTTAAAAATAATTATTATGTCAGGCTAAATCCTACCCGGCACTCAATAGATTACAAATTATGATTCACTAACGATGTCTACAGTATACCGTTCAATCAAATTCAGCCTAACTTTCACCTTAGACCGGTACCCAACCAAACTAGTCACCACTTTCCCGTTCATAAACTCTTTGGGTGTATGCTGTTACAAAAACCTGCATGCAAACGGTCATGGTGCTGTGTATAACCTCTTGAGGTCCTTTGGTTTCTCGGGGGCCTCAGCCTAATGCTGTTGGCCCCAATGTGTATAAACTCGTGTATGCTGTATGAATTTATAACATGCACAATAAAAAAAAATGGATACGACACAGTTTTGTATACTTACCCCCCCCCCCCCCACTCTTAAATGGTACCTTTGATACATGTTCTATGATATTTAAATGTATGCAAGAACTTTAGATCAAACGCAAATACAACCAACCCCCGGTAGAGTATTTCTTTCTCTCTCTCACTCTCCCATCTCTATCTCTCTCTCGCTCTTTGAGATAAAGAGCTGTGGTCTGAGTCAATATTGTCATAATATTTTCACAGACAAACATACTTTAAGACGAACAGCACGAAGGTCAGCCCCCACAACCCTATCTTGATCTCCGAACTGCAATGGATTGCAATATCCTCCCCCTCCCTCCCTCCCCCCTTCCCAACGTAGATCGATAAGATCCCACCCTTCTCGCCTCCTCTCGCGTCCTCCAATCACGAGATCCATACTTTTGTCCATTAGACAAATTCAGAAATGGCACGTGTCCTTTGCCCTTTCCAACTGGGTCAGCCCAGGCAAGCCGACAGATGTCGTAAGAGTTGTTGGATAAAGAAACTCACTCAGACTGTTCCCCACACAATACAATACATTACATGTACTGCGCCTAAAGTTTTGAAGTCGGTAAAAAGGGATTGTGGCCAGCATGATGTAGGAAAACTTGGTTCAGCACAAGGCTGAAAGCTTATTAATGCACCATAGCTAAAGATAATGAGCTCAGTCTTAATTTTAAAGTCTGGCTTGGAGAGGTAGAATTAAAAAAATAACAGTACATGATTCGGAATAATGCATCCTGTTGAATCTTGTTTCGATCACATTCCCTTCTTCCTATCTCACCCTAACAGCTTTGGATTTCGATCTTTCAGTTTCGATTTGAACTTTAAGACACGGTTAGTTGTCTTCAGCTCTTTGTATTTCTGGACCGTCTTCCGCACGTTCAAGAGGTAAGGTAAATAATTGTATCACCGGCCAGTCCATTATCAGTAACTTATCGTCTTGTCAGTGACTAACAAAGAAATGTTGAACAAAATTAATTACATGGTGATTCATTCATCACAATTTCCAGTTGTAATATTCCTAGTAATTTGCTCTAATCATTACAGCCATGTTGATTAATTGCATTGACGTCGAACGGTTTTTTTTCTTTCTTATTTACAGGTTTTTTTTTGTTTTTGGTTTTATTGGAACTGATTGTTTTTCTTGGCGTGTCCTCGGTAACCACAGACTGAGTATTGCCAAACAGTTTCTTGATCCACTGTTATGATAGGCTTCTTAAGCTCCTCTGAGTCGCTGAACTGGAGCTTAAAAATTAATCTTTTAGGTGTGAATCCATTATAAGCTTGAACAAGACAAATTAAATAAATGTTTTTAATTTTTTAATTTTATTCTTATTCTTCTTATTTTTTTTTGCATTTGAGATCGAGAGAGAAAGAGAGAGAGAGAGAGACACACACACACACACACAAAGAGGGCGGGAGAGATAAGCAGAGAAAGACGGGAGGAGCCAGAAAGAAAGAGAAATAGGGAGAGAGAGAAAGAGAGATAGGGAGAGAGAGAAAGAGAGATCGAGACGGGTGGGGGAGGGAGTGGCCAAAATACTCACAATTAGCTTTGATGTGACCAGTTTCGGACAACTTCCAAAACCATTAATGCGGCCATTTTGCCAACGAAAATGTTGTAGTAATCCAAATGTCATTCTGATCCTAACCCTGGCCTGATCTTTTGCAGTTTCCCCACAGATTTACAGTGCAAATAAAACGCAGTTCGGTCGGTCCCATGGCCCTAATACTCACCCCGTAATATGACGTTGTTATTGTTTTTAATTTGGAAATGGCAAATACCCCGTACTGTAGGCGTAAAATGTGAAAAACCTGAATAATATATTGTTGCTGATAAAGTAGAGATGAGACGTTTCAGGGAAAGAACCAGATATCCAATTTCTGTTTTCATTACATCATCGCAATATAGGCCAGGGAGATTTCCTTAGCGAAAAAAAAAAATAAATCAGGTCATGGGAAAAAAAAGGGGGAAAGAAAAAATGGACCTTCGCTCACATTGTCAAGAACAATTATTATCGCTGCTTCCGAAAAGCCAGCCAATTTTCAATATTCGCTGATCCTGTTGTGGGCCAGTGTGGGTTGAATGATCTCTGAGGCGCCACAGAAGAATGGTTGAGAATCGATCTCGTCCCAGGAGTGTCAGCTCTGACGTAAGACGCTAATAAACAAAACAGTGGAGGTGAAATTGATCTTCGGGCATAGAGGAAGTGTATCAGTTCTGAATTGAAAACATGAAAGACATGAAAAAAAACAACAGCAAAAAAAACAACAGCAAAAAAAACAACAGCAAAAAAAACAACAAAACTGACTGGTGAATTCTACACTTGTCAGGTAAGTAAACAAATGTCAAAACAGATAAATAACAACAAACAGGAAATAAATAAACAAGATGAAGTACAGACGGGTACACTCTGTAAGTTAGGGGCAATGGCTGGTGGTTATCAAGTAAACAAAAAAACACACACAAAAAAAAAAACAAACATGCTGACTGACGTAGGCCTAGGCTTATGCATCCTGTGTCAATCTTTTATCACTGGTGCACCTTGTTTTCAGGTCAAGGACTGAACTGTCCCCTCAGGTAAAATGCTTTTAAACGAAACATTGTTTCTTGGGACAATAATTATTATGTACGTCAAAGGGAGGGGGGGGGGGGGAGAATTCCACAGAAGATAATACCAAAGAGCGTTGTTATTTCTACAATCTTTGATAGTACTGGCATAGGCAACATCCATCTATCCATCTCCATCCATCCATCCACCCATTCTCCCGTCCGACCGCCTGTAGGTCCGTCTGGTCATTCGTCCATCCATGTATCTATCCACCGTCCATCCGTCCGTCCATCCATCATTTCGTTCGTCCGTTCATCCGTCTGTCCATCCATTCATGCGTTCATTGATCATTTCCTTGCCAGTGGATTCACTCACTCATTCACTGACTCACTCACTCACTCACTCACTCACTCACTCACTCACTCACTCACTCACTCACTCACTCACTCACTCACTCACTCATTCGCTCACTTACTCATTCACTCACTCACTCACTCACTCATTCACTCACTCACTCACTCACTCATTCATTCACTCACTCACTCACTCACTCACTCATTCACTCACTCACTCACTCAATCACTCACTCACTCATTCATTCATTCACTCACTCACTCACTCACTCTACTGACCTTATATTAAAAAAAGATTGATAGACCAAGTGAGCACATCATTTCTGTTCAATACATACACCTCACCCACGATGACAAATTCCAAGGTGCGCCACAGCTCACTCACTCACTCACTTAGATCTATACATCGGTAGGTAAAGCTCCCACTCACCTGCTACAGTCACAGGTGGTCTCAGCACTGACAAACACAGATCTCAAATTCTTTCCATGCTCGATCAGCTGTACACACAACATTGCACAATCGTTTGTCATCTTTACTTAACTTGGCTCACTCTTCCTCTCACGCCTGTAAAAATGCCGTAGATAATTATCAAGACAAGTGAAACTAAGGAGTTGATCCAAAACAGCTTTGAAAAGAATACAACACGCTGAGTGCAAGAAAGACGGGAGACTGTGAGGGAAAGAAGCATGCTTGTGAGGACGGGTGTGTGGGTGTCTGTACATGAGAAAGACAGAGAGAGAGAGAAAAGGAGAGGGATGGCAGAGAGAGAAGAGAGGGCAGAGAAAGAGGGAGAGAGAGGGGGCAGAGAAAGAGGGAGAGAGAGAGGGGGCAGAGAAAGAGGAGGGGCAGAGAGAGAGAGAGGAGGGGGCAGAGAGAGGGAAAGAGCGGGAGAAAGGGAGAGAGAGAAGTGGGCAGAGATAGGGAGGGGCAGAGAGAAAGGGAGTGCAGAGAGAGGGAGAGGGAACAGAAAGAGTGAGCGAGAAAGAGATACAAAGAGACAAGAGAGAGAGAGAGAGAGAGAGAGAGAGAGAGAGAGAGAGAGAGAGAGAGAGAGAGAGAGAGAGAGGGAGAGAGAGGACGAGCGCATACAATGGATTTACGAGAATATTTTATATTTTGTACTCAAACTGAAACGAAATTAGCCTTCTAACCAAGCTTACTGACGACATAAACTGTAGCCTACAATTGCATATTATCAGACAGTCAGACAGAACGCTCAGTGTTTGTAGCACTTTCTTGCACCCTGAAATAGTGTAACTTGACGATGTAAACACAGCTGTGAGACATGCTGGAAAATGGAAATCCCGACACAACCTCCCAGAACACATGTAGGTTTTCAAGAATCGCCATATTGCTGGTTTCATTTTCAGTCTGACTTACTGCCATTTGTGTTGTGTTATTTCAAAACCACTGTCGGATCAAATTTTAAGAATGTAAGTCATATCTACATGGGAATAAAACAGTATCGTCGCCGGGTTTGATGACTGTCAAGTTTAGCCACATCAGATGTAAACTTTGATCGGACAGTCCGCTGGATTTTGAACCAAAGTTGTCCTGGTCGGTTCCTAAGCTCTTGCGTAGACATTCCTCTGGTGGTTTGATGAAGTTGGAAAATAAATACAACATACAGTAAGTTGGACACACGGGGAATAAACACAACATACAGTTAGTAGGAGTCGAAGAAAATAAATACAACATACAGTAACTTGGACACATGGAAAATAAATGCAACATGCAGTGACTAGGACATAAGGAAAATAAATACAACATACCGTTAGTAGGATACAGGGAAAATAAATACAACATACCGTTAGTAGAACACACGGAAAATAAATATAACATACCGTTAGTAGGACACAGGGAAAATAAATACAACATACAGTAACAAGGGCACACACAACAAGAAAGAAACACAACATAGGCCTACAGTTATGATAAGGACACACGGGAAATAAGGACAATAACAATATACCAATATACCCAGACAAAACACCAAGAAATGGAACACAACCGACACTACCAAAATACATAAGAAATGAATCCAAAGTCATGATGTCATTGCATGCATCTTTGACTGCAGTGGTATCACCCATGGGAGGAGTCTCTCCCATCATCTCGCTCCATCGTCCCAAATCTCCCCATTCTTATTCGTCTTGTCATTCTTTTTCTGTGTGTTTGTCTGATATTTTTTCAGTCACAAACTGGCACGCTGGCCGTCTACTGTCCAAATTATCTTCAAGTCTTTAAAACACAGGCAAAACATAAGACAAACCCATCTCAGCCCTGGTTCAGCTCAAACAAGGATGTCCTTCGATTATATCTATTTCCTCATCTGTGGTTATTGTAAGTTCATACACAAGCTGACCGAATAATAATGGTGATAATAACAATGATCATAAAAATGAGGTCACCTACATACATTATACGAAATAATGCGTTTCTAAAGATCTCACAATATTGAGCATTGCTTATTACGTCAAAGAATCATTATGAGGAAAATAATAATCATAAAAAAATTTATAACAAACCGATATTTATGAAAAAATCCGTTATAAAAAGAATATAATTATGACAATTCTTTCCTGGGTCTACAGCTACAGTTCCGCATTCTGTCGATCCACCGCTCTATTATCCTCCTCCAGCACCCTTCCCCCTCATCTCCTCGTTGCAGTTTCTGTCTCGTGGGGGACTCGTTCTACGCTCAGCGATACGGCTTCTATTTTTGAACCAGCCGCTGTTCGTTCCTAATCGACCGTTCTGTCTATCCGTCGTCGAGGCGGTCTCTCTTTCATGTCGTGTACTGCGTGGAACTCGTGCGTCATACAAGACAAAGAAATAGGAAGAAACCACTCGTTATGTGTTATAAGTGACATAATATGAACAAACAACAGAGATATTAACCGTTATAATATCAAGTATTACAAAATGTAACAGCAATATAATGCCTTTGGGAGGGAACAGGGAAAACGGAGAGGTGCAGAGGTGGTTTTGAATATTAAAAAGTTCCTAAATTCTCCTGAACTTCCTAGTTGTCCTCTTCCGTGAACAATGTATTCTTACACGGTTGTCCAACAGTGCAGATTTTACACTTGTATCAGATGTTAGTTTTTCCTAATGGATTGTTCTTGCAGTGTGTGTGTGTGTGAGCAATGCTCTTACTTGTTGGTAATGTTGTGTGAGCAATGTGCGTGTGTGCGGTGTGCGTTAAAGACCTTAGATATCTTTGACCATAGGTCTTAGATATTATATTTGCTGTTGTACTGTTACTGAATGCTGTGACAACAAATTTCCTGGAAACTGGACAATAAAGCCATAATCTTATCCTATCTAATCTTATCTTATAACTGCATGGGATGTTGGTAGGATATCTGGATGAACACCACTGGGCTCAGTAGGTTCTGATAAACCTAGGTGCGCCCAAGCCAACTTTGATTGGCCCGCTAATTGGCTGGTGACGTCACAACATTGGATTTCAATGAGAGTCCATCAGTTGGCCTGGTGCTCGATGTCTCACTGAAACCAAAGATACTACAATTATTGATAAGACGAGACAGCTAGTGCTTTGAGCGTGCACAGATTTCGCACCGCCACTTAGCGGCAAACGCGCGGTAGTCATGAAAAGTGCCGTATTTTACAAAGCCAAGTAGAGAAAATATTGAATTTTGTTCACCTTCCAGCTATCTGGATAGGCCTTGATTGAGGTGACTTATTGTGGATTTATAACCTCAATCGCTGTGGCAAAATTCTGGCTTGTTTTCTTTTCCCGCAGTAGCACTGTCACAGTTTTGCATCATTACTTTACCATTATATCAAGAATTCTTTTCATTCTATGGGCCAAGGGCCCCCGATCAAATTGTGTGCACGGTTTTTTTTAGTGGTGCGTAGAAGACAATGTCTCATCTTATCCTTTCTGGCATCTTCGCTGAAACTCAATGATATGTCATCAACATCCAACCAGTGCATCCGATCGAAATCGGCTAGTGTGTGCGTAGGCTTCCATGTCGTGACGTCACGTTTCATTCAGACCTCGCACACCAGCCAACTGGTTGGATCTCATTAAAGCTGAATATCGTGACGTCACCATCCAACTAATCGGCCAATCAAGATCGATTCGCTGGGCGCCTTGACTAATAGCATGATCGTTGAAACCGCAATCGAATTCACTTTTTATTTCCTTGGCCCCCCCCCCTCCCTTTTTTAAATTCTTCTCCATTTTTCCCGTTTTCTTTTCTATAGCTACATCGATGATAATAATGAAATAAGACAGTTCTTCACGTGTTTACCACACAGCCATGGTAAACAATGACATAATTTGTTACCTGAATTGATTATTTAAATGTAGCACGTTTTCCGTCATTATTAACTAGGAAGCTTCACGTGAGTGTGGGTAGAGAGAACCGGCACAATATTTTAATAGGCTGATAATTCAACCAATTGTTTAGACAGGTCATGATAATTAGCGTGGCATTTCAGCAAAGGCTATAAAGTATGGACACGTGATTTTTGTCTATCTATCTATCTATCTATCTATCTATCTATCTATCTATCTATCTATCTATCTATCTATCTATCTATCTATCTATCTATCTATCTATCTATCTGTCCGGCAGGGAAACCCAGTCCACACATACAGAATGTGAGGAATAAAGAAGGCAAGAACTCTGCCAGTTTCTTCAATGACTGTCGCATGGTGACGCCGGATGACGCAAATGTTACGTCACAAACACTGGAGTCTGACTTGAATGAAACCTACGACAGACAAAACCGTCTGAGCTCATTTGCAAATATCATTATCACACAAGGGACTCTTACACAATTTTCAAGAACAGGCGGTGATTGAATTTTTTTTTTCTAATATACATTTTATTTCTAATTCTTCCCTCCTTCCTTTCTCTCTCCCTCTCGCCTCCCCCAACCACCCCCCCCCCCCGACACACACGTACCAAGACAATTTATTGGATCAATCGCTCTACGAAACATGTAACTATTTATGTGCGCGAGTTAGGGGGGGGAGGGAGAAAAAAAGAAGCAGGTGCTCATTAAGTATTTTCATTTACATTGAATTTACTTGTGCGTGGATGAGAGTGTCTGAGGGAGTGAGGTAGAGACAACGAGAGGGCCCGCCCCACTCTCTCTCTTTCTCTCTGTCTCTGTCTTTCTCTCTCTGTCTGTCTGTCTCTCCCTTTCACACGCACCTAAAAACACACACACACAGGGCATCACTTCTTCAGATATATATATTTTACGTTTCCTCCTTCGTCAGCTGAAGACACATCTCTTCTTATGGGAATCAGAGATGAAAAAAAAATAGTACACCATGCACCTGATCACCTGGATTTTAAGTTTTATTACAAACTGAACAACAACAACAACAACAACAACAACAACAACAACAACAACAACAACAACAACAACAACTACTACTACTACTACTACAACAACAACAAACACTTAACTGATCAGAATGACAACAGAAACAGGACAGTACGTAATGTCCACATCATGAACAGCGACAAAGACAACGATTGCGAGAAGAAAGTCACTACCATCTTCATCGTCACCACCATCATCATCATTATCGTCACCACCACCATAGAACATTTCACGTGAAAATAGAAACATTTTTATGTGAATTGATAAAAAGTACCACAAACCTTACCCTAAACTAAGGTTTGTTGTATTACGACGAAAGTGATCGATGACTGACAAAACTGTATCCAACCACTATGGACCTTTGAAGGAAAACAAAATTGTTCACACTGAAAAAGAAGACAAAAGTCCATACCAAATAAGTACACGTAAAGGTGAAAAAGCACGTTCTCTTCGTCATCATAGGCATTGGCAACTACAGCAACAACCATCACGACAAAACAACAGCAACAACAAGCAAACTCGTTCAGGTCAGGAACCTTATAAACAAAGACAATATCTTTCTCTCTCTCTCTCTTTCTCTCTCACTCGCTCACTCACTCACACACACACACATCACAACAGCACTTGAACGCACAAACTGAATTATCCGTAGCGAAAATGCCAATCTCTAGTGGAATACATCCCTACGGGCACTTTGATTTGGTTCCACAAAAATGACTCTCTGACGTCATTGTCACAGTTTACGATGTTGTGATTGTGTGAGGATTCCACCTCCATCACTGAAGAGCGGCATTTGATCAGTAGCTTGTAGAGATGGGCGATCTCATTCGTACAAGGAATTGTTGCCATTCGAACTACGTGACGTCACTTCAAGAAAACGGAGGAATCGGTTGAGCTGCAAGTAAATGTAACAGTTATATTGTATTGTATCAATAAATGTAGGCTAAACGTTGTCGTAAGCAGAAAGGAGCAGGCAGAGTGAATGACCGAACGCGTTCTTTTCCCTTGTTTTAAATGTCGTTTCAAAACTTGTTTGCACGATTCTTGTGTATCGTACTATACTTGAGCTACAGGGTGAACCTGTAATCATCTGAAACTTCGCGACTATGCGATAAAAAATTCGGAAACTTGGTGCACTGACTCAATTTTTGATGGTGAGTTACGTGGACACATTCATTTGGGACAAAAATCACTCTATAATAATTATATTTGTATGAGATTTTTTTTTGAGCCACAAAAATAGAGACGCATTTTCGTCGAGTGGAATGAAAAACTATGATTGGAAATTTCATTGTGACTTCTGGGATCACCGTTTATCGACAGGCACTTCAGCTAGTATTTTCGATTTGCCGTCAGTCCTACAGTAAACTTTGGTAGCTGTCATACTAAGCCCGGCCACACACAGACAGATGCTGATGCTGGCAGACAAGAAGTACAAACCATAATTACCTAGTAAATCCGGGAACATATTATCATATTAAGCTAGGTCAGACACAGTCAGTTTCTGTCCTTATTTCTTTGGTGCGCATTTTGCTGACAGTATCTGACTGTGTCTGGCCGAGCTTAGTATGATATCCCCCTTATACTTGAAACTTGTAGCGATAATATCGCCACAACGAATCTGCCCACGTTTTGCCCTGTCAAATTGTAGCCAGCCTTAGAGTGGCGTACGCTGCCATACTTTAGGAAAAAAAAAAGTTTGTTTGAGAAATGTCGTCATAAAAAACAAACAAACAAACTCATACGTGAAGACAGTTCGTGGCACAGACTAATAAATTAACCAGACTGGAAACACGAGCTTCGGGCTGTGTCGTTTTTTACGGAATTTCCCGAGCGGCGACCGTATAACCAACATGGCCGCCGCTAGGGAAATTTCGATTCTAGTTCTATCTTCAGTAGAAATTTATTTTTATTTGTCAAGATTGATTGTACATGTACTAATTTCTTGGTGCGGAACCAAATTTCCGCGTTCCGCAGGCGCGTCAAAATGGTATCATTCAAAATTGTAGCTATGCTGAAGCGTCGGTCGCTGCCTTAAACCTAAAATGGCGGATGGTTCATGTCCTTTCGCTGTTTTGTGAAGTCACACAATGGGATCATCCAGTCTGGGTATTTTATTAGTCTGTGGTTCGTTGTAAGAAAATAAAGTATATATATCAATTTGCTGATCTGCAATGGGGTGTCTTTAAAGCAATCAAGATGTGCCTGAATGACAAAATTTTGATCAGCGAAAGTCAACATCCGGGAACTCGTAGTCATACAAAGACATAATGTGATGTCAGACATGCGCAGAAAGAATGTTTGAGTACCTACAACTGCTGGAATACACCAGAAAATAGTGATATTCAGAGACATTCGGTGATGACACGTTATGTTAAAAAAGTGTCTGTTGTTTTTTTTGTTTTGTCTCCGCACGTCATACTTATCTATTATTTCCTTTTTCCTAGTCATTTCACATGTAAGATTAACACAGAGTGATTATAATACAGTCGAGATTAACACAGAAGAGATAATGGGTCATTGAAGAATTAATTAGGTTATTTCATTTCTTCCTCTCTCCTATTTAGCAACATCTCACCTCAGCTGCCACCCTGTCTTCATTTATTACGCTATTTCTAAATACCATCTAATGATGACGTATTTCCGGAATTGAATGTAAAGGAAGCCCTTCCCCGGGCCAGTCCTTATACCAGTACAAATTGTCAGAATCAATAATTATCATTTGGCCTGCGGACAAGATTGTCAGCTTTCTTACTTTCATCGAAGTAAGGCCATTAAAAATTAAAAAAAAGGCAAAAAAAACACGAACGCATGCTCTGAAACTATTACCTTGTTTACAGTAGCGCATCAAGGTTGTGAATGAGTGGGTGTGTGGTAGGACATGGTCTAACATGACCCATTTAACACAAACAAGGAAGATGCCCCGATGGCTGATTGGTTGATAGTGAAGGAAATCAGGGCAGCGGTGTTTTCCTTGATGTACGATAGATAAGAGAGAGAGAGAGAGAGAGAGAGAGGGGCTTTTGCCGCGAAAAGAAAGTCTAACAAAGATCTTTGGAAGATCTTTGTAATCACCCTTTGGAAGATACTTGAAGTCATGTCTCGTGGATGCCAGGTTTCAGTCAGCTGCAGTAATTATAGTGCAAAACCTCGTGTCAGGTACGCATTTTCAAGGATAATCCAGTTAGCTTGAATCTCAGTGGCTACAGTTGGAATCAGATTCATTGTAACTGCTGATGGGTTCTTGAATGGAAAATACGCAGGGCACAAACAAGGAAAGTTAGAAGAAAGGAAACTGGAAGGAGAGGAAGAATAAAGAGGAGAAAATAAAGACAGACAAGAAGAAGGTGGAGGCATGAAAAGAAAAACAGAACCAGCACAGACCCAATCCTTTTCTGTTAAGGCTGTAATTCTGGCCACTTAACTCCCCTGCCAATGACGTAAGGACAGCGGCCGATGGGCCTCACGTAGTTTCACAGATATTGTTGTGCGTTAATCTCATCCTGATAAAAAATTTAGGAAATAAAGAAAAGCCAAGAAATCAAGCCCGGGCGGGGGGGGGGGGGGAGGGGGGGGGGAAAGGAGGGCTTCCATTTTTTGTATGAACCGACCGCGTCCTATAGTTGTTAGGACAAAAGTTCAAGGAATGCATTTAAAAAGTCATTATTGGCCTGCAATTTGGCGGCGTAAACAAGCATGTAAATAAACAAGTGAGCGGGTGAGCAATTAAACACACAGACAGGGGACAAAGAGGCCGAACTATTTACTTGTGTATCCTTGTGTGTCCCGATTCACTTTCCTACGCTGCGCCTTTTTACGTATGACATTTTGTAGTTAACAGTAATATGTCACAAGCGAATGGCTTGGCCACTTTCATAGCATATTGCTCCTTGTTTCTTTTGCAATTTTAAACAACTTGTCATCTGTCCAAATGCAATGATGATAACCTTCCCTAGTGATGATAATGTATAATGGTCTTTAGCATCTACCCCATGGAGTTTCCGAATAAAACGCGGACCTGTACAGAAAACTCACATAAACTTACATAGTATAGATAGATATTTTCTATACTAAATTATCCAAGTTATCAGTAGTGTGATAAAGATAATGCTTAGTGTGCTTAATTCTTGTGTAGAATAGATTCTTGTGAACCCTGTATCACTTGAAAATAAAGGACTTGATATGTATTCAAAATGAAATAATAATAACTTAACGATATCCTCTTTGTCGCAGAAATAAATAAAACACAAAATTTCAGTAACAACAAATCGATATCGAAATGTAACTTATGCCAACCCCCATCCTTGTCCAAAATAATGTATAGTTCAACACGCAGACGGCTCGTCGAGGCTGCACGACAATCGACCATGAGAACTGATCTCTTTCGGTTGGACGAAATATCATTGATGTCTTATGTCCACAGATGTTCACACTACCGTTGGATAAATAATTATGTCAGTTTTTCCTGAGATCATTTCTCTTGGTTGTAGACGTGAAACTGCAGTGCACAAAAGCGAGTCTATGAAATTTCACAACGTATGATCAGGGCTGAAAATGACAAAACTGAAATCTTTGCTATGTTTCAAAGGTTTGACTCAGTCTTTCAGTAAACGGGAACAAAACTATAACTCGAAAGATGAACACGTTAACGATTTTCTCTACTGATGTTTCTTTACCGTTTCCCGTCCAGGGACGTTTTCTGACAATTACCAAACCATAAAGAAGAGCATTTTCGTGGACGGCAAAATCATTCACGATATTTACCGGTTACCAGATCCACGTATCTTTGCATTGAAGAAAAGATTTTCCTCTGGCCTGTTAAATGATAGCAAGGCAATTTGGAGCACATCACTTTATATTAACATTTACGCATGAGGGCGTGTTGGTGTCAGTTCTAATGCTTTTTTACTCTCAGTGCTTTTGGGTTACAAACTCTGAATCAAAGGCTTTGGTCGCCAAAAGGTCAAACCACACAGATTGATAAATTGCGTGATATCAGCATTATCAGTGAAGCGGACGTGAGAAATCACGCTCCACGGAGACTGAAACGCTTGTGCATTATGTGATTGAAGATTCACAAATCGTGATCTGGGTGACATTTGCACACTCACAGTACCCAGCGATATTTTTGTCTCTCGTCGATAATGTCGCGATGTGGGTTAGATGGGGAGAATTCGACTGACACTCTTTCGAGGTCCGCTCCCACAATCGACGAACACACAAAAAAAATACTTGCACTCTAAAAACTAAATAAATCAATTGCTTTGATTTTTAGCAGAACTGTAGGGCAGTTTAATTACAGGAATTAATGTAACAAATATAATTATAAATATAAATATCAATTCAAAGGCAACTGAATCCAACTAATGAAACTACAGCTTTCTATAAAGACTAACTTATTCACTTTAACTACTTGCAGGTCATATGAGTTATATGCCAAATAGAATCCGCGCACGTGGCGACGGATATAACAGTTTAAATTCTATTAATTCAATGAGACATGTTATGATATGGACATTTCCTCTAGACACGCCATGGAGAATGCTTGTACAACCATGCGTTGTCTGGCGGTAGCTCTGAAACTGTCTTCAAAAGTAAGTAGAACGGTTCACTTTCATCATTACAAATTAGTATGGACTCTCACCATTAGGCCCTCACTGGGAGTGAGAGCGCTGGATGTAAACGCTGTGGGTTCATATCAAACCAAGTAGCTTAGGCTCTGGAGCTTTAAAATCATGCTCCTCACAATATGGACTGCTCAACTGCGTCTTAAATGTCTCTCATCTGGCTGAGGACTATCGCCGTCCACCTCGTAAATGGATTGTCTACATGTGGCCTCTATCTAAGCTCTGCACGGGTTTAAATACTAAAGCTATGTCTCGACCTTCCGTCCAGATTCATACATTTGATTGGTGCAGTCGCTGGAGCTCAGCCTGCAACATTAATTTATGCTTGTCATGGCCTTGCGCCAAAATCAAGGTCAATTTTACGGTCTAGACAAAATTTAAAATGCGAAACATTAACTACAAAAATCTTCAAACCCCGTGCTTTCTACTCTTATGCACGAATTTCCGAACGCCAACTAAGCGTCTAAATAAACTACCTTTACTCGCCCCTTATCTATGTTAATCAAAATCACGGGGTCGAGAACTGCTCTGTCATTCCTAGCTATACATTTATTCTGTCTCGCCCCTCCTTCTCTCCATCTATCAGAAAAAAGGTGTTTCAAAACAAACTGTTCACGAGAACAGCTCAAGGACAAATTACGCTGGTTATAATCAACAAGATCGTAAAAATTAACTCACTGACGTCGTGACCTAGCACGGCATTTATGATCCAGATAACATTTGTGAGAACGCATTATTAAAAGGTTGTCATCATGTGACGTCACCAGATCCTGCCCCCCCCCCCTTTCCGGCCCACTACCAATATACACTTTCTGTGCTTCATGGTCTGACCCCTGATGTCTATAGGTAAATTATATTATTGTGATATTTTCCATCACATTTAAGAAATGCCAAATGTTTCATTTTAAATATCAGCTTCCTTTGTTCTGTTCTTCTCCAGAGTCTAACGGTTAGTTACGTTGCAGTCCGTAGCGATGCAATGACTGTATGCACTCAGCCTCTGACAAACTTAAATATCAAGGAATGGTGAGTGGTCACCAGTGAGATGGGTACGCGTTCTGCTACCACGCATAATAATATAATAAAAATGCAGTAAAACATCCAGATTCACGATCTGGTGTGGTCAAGACCCCATACAGTGTCTTCTTCTTCTTCAAGTGCCGGATCTGGAACAGATATCGACGATCATGGTTCGCCACTCATTCCTCCGCTCGGATGCTCTAAAAAAGCCCATATTGTCCTGGTTTTTCCCTGTCGCCCATCTGTTCAAACTCTCTAAATATGTTAGTCTTTGTTTACCTCTGCTTCTTTTGCCCTCTATTTTCCCAGTTAGAGCAAGGTGTTCAAGACCTTTGTGTCAATTCAGGTGTCCCGTGAACTGCAATTGTCTTCTCCTAACCTTTTTTTTTTTTTTTTAGAGGTTGGCTCCGTGTTGGTGTCTTTCATCACCATTTCATTCAGTTTTCTTTCCCTCCATGAAGTAAAGAAGCCAAAAAAAAAGGCGCAACATTAGTTTGACGAGGGTTCTCTTCCTTAGAAGACTCATGGTCTCGCTGTCTCAAGAGTGGCAGTTCTTCTCCCGTGTAGGTTTATAACTGTCTTATGTACCCCGGTTATATTTGTGTTACGAAACCCAATTGCTGTCACAGAGAAACTGTTATGCCCTGCCAAGAACTTTTGAGGTGCAAGTTTTAATCTTACGAAATATCATAAAAACCACAGGAAAACTGTGCGGTTGCAGCAGGGCTATAAGCAAAGTCAAAATTGGGCAAAAAGAAAAGGTTGTATGTTGCAAAACCCCGCGTGAGAAATAAAACCCAAACAATACAAAGCAAACTAAAGAGAAGACAGAAAATACACAAATTTCCGGCTTTCGCCTTTTTCAAGTGGAAAAAAAAAAAACGAACAATAAAAGACTTCAACAGGAATGAAGTGAAACAGTTTACTTAGCTGCGAGTTCTTGCTTCGTTAGCAGCACCAAAGCACGTCCGTCCGCCGGTGCTTGCATTGACCCGAAACTTGAACCAAGTAAAATTACAATGCTGGCAAGGTCATTTTACTGGGTCCGGACTCAGTGTTGTAAGGCGGCTATGACAGTAAGAGGGCGTATATCTTCATTGCCTTTGGACACGACTCAAGGCAACACAGTCTTCATGAAACAGATTAAGGTCTCTGCATGTTTGTTTATAGGCAGAATAGACTTTCAGAATGATGACTTCGGCACGAGTGAGGGGAAAAGGGGGGGGGGGGGGGTTGTGAAAACATCAATCATATAAACGCAAAACCCTCGCAACAAATGTCTCTGTCCTTATGTATGAATACACAGAAAATATCAAATCAATAACAACTAGTGATAGATCTATGTACAGTATGCATACACAACACACTGTCCTCCTTTGCCAGCCATTGTTTCCCTTTATGTTTTCCCTTCATGTACTTATTCGCACTTGCAAGTAACTGGATACACAGGTAAACAGCGCTAAACTTCTACTTTGTCTTTCTCTCACTCCCCCCCCCCCCTTCGCTTTCTCTCTTTCTCTCTCTCTGCCAGTCCTTCTGTGTATCTGGCTCTGTCCCTCCCCTCTCGTCTTTTTTCTGTCTGTTTGTATTCTGTCTTTGTTTGTCTCCTTTCTCTCTTTCCCTCTCTATCCGTCTGTCTATGTCTGTTTGACTGTCTACGTCTCTCTCTCTCTACCCTTTCGTCATCCAGAGAAATGATCACCTTAAAAACGATGGATCTGCAACGGCCCAAATCTATATCCACTGTTTTCATTGCATGTAATTTGCTGCTTCTTCTCCACAAGTTCCTGTACTCTGTTAGTCAATACCACCACATCTGATATAGAAACACCAGAAGACCGCAAACTGACAAATATTTAGAGTGTCCAGAAATAGAACTAGACACTTGACTTGATGGTACACACAATATTGTACTGGATATTCCCGTCTTCCCAAGTATAGCTCTTGCTCGCTCCAAGTCTTGTCGAGAGCTTGAATTGCTGCAGATTTGAGTCTGTTGTGTCTGTTATTGTTTGGCGTGAGTGCGTTCCTGTGCCTGCACTCGCATGAGTGTGTATGTATGTGTGTGAGTAAGTATATGTATGTGAACGACAATACTGCTTTGGTTTCAAAATATTATGGACAAAGGAAAAATAATTATGCAAAGTCATCAAGAACCTTTTCAAATGTTTCCTCAGTTTCAAAGTCTAATAGCTGCTTAACCATTACCTTGATTTTCTCGATAAAAAACAAAATGTAAGAACGATCGAAAAATGCAGTTCAAACCTGGTCAAAGCATTCTCGTGTTTTAGAGATTTTTTTTTTTTTTTGCTGCATAAAACAGAAACATTTCCCGGATTGTACATCATTAATTTTACACAATGTGGAACTCCAGACTTGTAATCTCCAACGGGTTTTGTTAAGTAATTATTCAATAATTATAATTAGCTATTATTTCTCGTCATATTTTCATTAAACTGCACCTGCCAGTCACCTTGCTCCAGATAACTGTCAGCATTTTAATTTTTTTTTATTACTTCAGTGTTTGGATTCTATAAAGCTAAATTTTTACACGTCAGGATTGCCTCAATAACCAGGCTAGTAGCGCGCTGAGTCACGTCTGTTTATGGGGTCCGTTTAAGTTAACCTTCCCTTGAAACCACCAGCGAATCAGAGCAGGGACATGGTGGTCTAGAGGCAAGGTGCTCGCCCCTCATGCCGAAGATATCGGGTTCAAATCCCGGTCGGTACAGGCATGTTGGAATTTCGGAATTTTTCTTATATTTTCCTGTCCCTGATCCTTTGGTAGGTAGGATCCAGCACCTAGTCTTCTCGGATAAGGACGAAAAATTTGGAGGGCCCGTGTGTACGTTGAGCACGTTAGAGATACCTTGGCAGTTGGAAATCGAAAAGAGCAGGTCGTACCGGCCGCTGCCCGGACAAAAATCTAAAAAACGAATCCCTACCACAACAAGAAATAAAAAAAACAACACCTAGAAAAGTGAGGTGTAAATGCCAAATGCAGCGAACCTCCTTAAATAAAGACCTAAAACAACAAAAATCAGCGAATCAGACGTGTTTCAGTCTCAGCAGAGCTCGAGGTCCTTTCTAACGTCAAAATCCTCGTTAAAGAGGCAAGACAGACCCGGTTCAGTACGCTACAGTCTTCGTTGCTACTTTTTTTTTAAAAATTAATTTTTTTAAGGGCTCAGATTGAGCTGCAATTTGGAATGTATTCATTCTGTGCATGAGTCAATGATTAGAGATTACTAAATAAAGAAATAATAGGTACCTAATTAAGGGAACAGAGATGAACAAATTAATTTTAACAAGTGAATTGATGCTTATACAGGTGTGTTCCTACGTAGATATGTGAAGGAATTCAAAGTGAAGAACTAGGTAAATAAATAGATAAGTATGAGAATACATAGATAAACAAGTAAATGAATATTAATACAGCTGTGTATGGGCACTATCCTGGGGATCGGACTCAGTTGCTGGTATTTTTAAATGTTACAATGTTGCTGTCAGAATCCCTGTAGGCTATATGAGAAATATGCTAAGAAGTGTGTTTGCTCAACTGCTTGGCTGTTTATACACGTATGTCTGTCCATGCCAGCGAGCGTTTCTATCATGTGAATTTAGAGCTGATTTATTGGATACACCAATGTGCATCTTTTGCCACAGATGTGTCTATGTGTCTGTATTTATCCACCTGTCTAACATCGTTTCTTTTTTTCTCAGCTTGCTCTCTCTCTCCATTCTCTTCCATCTATCACTCACTTTCTCTACTTGCATCCATCTCTAAGTCTCTGCTAACTTCGTCCATCAATCATCACTGTCTTTCTCTCTCTTTTTCTTGTATTCTTTTTTTATACCTTCCCCGCCACACCCTATCTCTCTGTCTATTCTTTTCTTAAACATTTTCTGCTCTTTCACTCTTGTTCTTTCGCCTTCTCGCTTCAAGTTTGTTGTCCAATTTCACGTTCGTGCCACGCCTGTTCATTTTCTCATTTTCCTGTTTTCTTTCGTTCAGCCCCCCCCCCTCTCTTCTTCTGCGTTCTGTATTCTCTCTCCCCGTCTCCACTCCCCTCATAAACATATAATACCCCCCCTCCCCACCCCACCTGCCATAGCTAACCATCACCCCAGAGCTATCGAACTACGAGGTCCCGGGCAGCTCGCCAGCAGTTTTAGGTCATTGACGTCAGAGTGCCAATTGATTGATTCGCCTGTATCGATCTCCAGCCCTTTCCTCACCCCTCTCTCATTGGCATGAGTCAACCTCTCTGCGACGTAGCGACCTCATTTCGTGCGTGATACTTTCCTCCTTATTATCATTTGTGCTCACTCACACCTCTTGCATTCTTCATTCCTTCATTGTCTCTGACAACTTCATTCACTCGTCACTTTTGTTAAATAAAATCCGTTCTTACAACTAATGGCATGGTACTTATTAGAAACAAGAGGCAAACATTCCGAAACGAACCCTGGAAGCATTAATATTTAAAATTGCTTGAGTGCTATGGCAAATTTATGCCCTCCGATTTGAAAAAAAAAAAAAGATGAAAAGTAGAGACATTTTTGAATTGCGCAGTATGTCGGTAAAGAGTACTGTAGTGTAAAAGCGATAAGTTTAAGGCTGACTGATATCTATAACAGGATCAGCTGTAGTTTACGATGCATTTGTCCACCAAAACTCCATATAAAACTACGTTGTAACTCGATCTGGTTTCCCTTTTTCTTCTCTACCCTCTCTCTTGCGCTCTCTCTATCTCCCTAATTGTTCTCTCTCCATCTATCGTTTCTCTCTGTCGGTTTGTGTCTCTGTCTTTCAGTCTCTCTCTCTCTCTGTCTCTTTCTCTTTTTTAGCTTTCAAAGACAAGCAACGAGCCTTCGTGTGGACACGTAACGCCAATGGAATTTAAAACAAAAACAAGTTAATTCATGCTAATTTAATTCAAATTATGTTATCTCTAAAAGAAGTAATTCGGTTTCACAGAACGAATAATTTAGAAAGTCACAGCGTTTTATCTTAAAGATAACTTTGATCAGGGAAAAACAACACGCTAGCAGCTTGTAGTTCCCAGGTAAACGAGTTTTGTGTGATAACCTGATGCAGTAATGTGAATATGGGTAACTTTTACACCAAGATCAGTCTGCATAAGTATCACCAAAGCACAGACCCAATTAGGCAGTTTGTGTTACAGTTAGCTTAAGCTTCCAGGACTGTAAGTCAAGATCTGACCTCACCAGTAGAGGGGTTTCATACTGAGCCCGGAACATCACAGCCAGTTGCTGCCAGCAATATGTACACCCAAGAAATTGTGGCAGAAACTGACTGTGTCTGACCGGCTTAAGGAGGTATCATACAAAGAAAATATAGGAAATTATAGTGTGCACTTCATGTCATCCAGCATCTGATTGTGGCTGACCGAGCTTAGTATGATACTCCCCTTAGTAATGACAAAGCCTTCCCGGATTTACTGAGAAAAATTAGGAAACTATGCTGTGTCGTTCCGGGCTTAGTATGATACCTCCCTTCGACCGTAAGATCTGTAGTGGTTTTTAATCTTCTGTAGGTCAAGCAAGACCTGTCTATATTTCTTTATAATACGCAGCCAGATGTACCAGTAGGTTCTTTGTACTGAATTGTCTAATCCTTACCAATATTAAAATCGGTCAGTACTTCTTTAAACTACCTGTCACGTAGGCCCACTATCAAGTTTTAATTATTTGGAGCCGGCTTAGTCTGATTGGTATAAAGGGTTATTTACAAATATGAAGGACTTTGGAATCCTTTGCCCAAGGTCATGAAACGAGGCTCTCTCTTTTCCTGTCTCATCTACATGTTTTTTTTTTACTTGTTCTTTCTTTTTTCCCTATTATCTCCTCCTTCCTTTACCAGTGACTTTCACCCCTCCACTGTTACCAAGAACCTCCGTTTTTGGCACTCCCGCTGAAATATTTTCCGTCTGTTTCTTTACCTATTTCATTGTTTTTGTCTCTATAATTATCATCTATTCCAGTACCTCCATGTCCTTTCCCTGGCCCTTCTCTCCCTCTCTTTCATCCTTCCCTCTTTTGACTCTAATTCTCCCCCCTCCCTCTCCTCAATCCGAGCTGTCTTCTCCTTGTCTCCACCTCTCATCTATTTCTTCACCCTTCACCATCTTCCAGTTTTCCACTTCGTAGCCTCCTCTCCTGCATTCTTTGCCACATCTCGTCTTCTCTCTCAGCACGCTGTTCTCCCCCTGTCTTTGATCCGACTTTTCATTGTCCTTTCTTACTCACCACTCCTCCTCCTCCTCCTCCTCCTCCTCCTCCGTCTCCGTCTCCTCCCACACTGATCCGCCATATATTATCCACTTTCTTAACTCCTTCACAAGTCCTGTTGATTGAATTAGAATATCAGCAACTGGCTCCTCTGTTTTGCAGCAGTAACCATTAACTTTGTCAGCAGAACAAAATTGGGCAAAAAAATCAAGTTAAAAACATCAGGTAAAAAACAACAAAAAAACAACAACAGCAAGAAAAAAGCTGTGCATTTCATCTCTGTCCCCGAACAGTTACATAAGTAATACTATGTAAAGTGATTTCTCTGTGCAACACTCATTAGCACCGACACTTCGTTCACCCGCCCCATCTATTCCGTTGACGTCATCATTCAAAACTTGTGTTGTGCGTCATTTCCGGAGCAGATAGTTCACCTCTGAAGTTCATCCACTGTCACGAAAGACTGATGAACGATTCGGCCGGAAGAACACCATATTTTAATGAAGCATGTCTCCCCCACCTCCTTTTTTCTTTTTCCTCCTTCGCAAGTGGCATAACTCCTTCTGGTCATTAATTTCTGGATCAGTTTTAGCCCGTGATCTACATCTTGTAGATGCTCATTAATCTCTTAAAAGATAATTATCAAACACTACAAGTGACTTCTCTGAAAAACACAAAGAAAACAACAACAAAAAATGTCAATAATTACATAGGCTTTATCAATGGGCCGGTGGTTCACCACTCAATAGGTAACATTTGGCACGTAGGGTAATACCAGAGAGTATAGATTTAGCCAAAAGCAGAGCACCATCTGCAATGCGTGTTCTTTGGATCCGCCATGTTTCCAATTGTTTACCGCGTCTATTTTCGGTTGCTAGCGCATACGTCGATCACGCGTAAAGCGAAGCTTTCCCCTCTCTCTAAATCTATACTCTCTGGTAATACGTCCTAAATGGTTATACACAGATGGACAGAATCTATAGACCCTTTTCACTTCCGCGTTACGGTTGTTTGCGGGGAGCCGCACGGCTTCGAAAAGCACCGTGTAGAGCAAAAACCTCCACTTGCCTTAGTGATGGCATCTGAATATGTGCACCTGTATAAGCAAAGATGCATGTTTATGCCAGAACCAGCACGTAACGGGTTTGTACAGTTGGGAGCCCAACAAGATGATGGCATCGTTCGACCGTTGTCCACCGCTTCCGCCCCACAAGTGGGGTGCGCCGCCATTTTGTTTGCAAATCACGTGATATGGAGGACGGTAAATGAAAAGGGTCCATAAAGACGATTAGGGCCTACTAATATCCAGTTCTGTAAAAATCCAAAAAAGTACCAATTTGCTATAGTACCATTTGATGGATAACTTGAAATGGGTGAATGGGGAATGCCGGGAGAACTGTTGAAAACATCTTTAGTAGAAATTTCCCGAATATAGTTATATTTTTTTTGTTTTTATCCCCCTTCTCCCCCCCCCCCCCCACCCCCTTTTTTTTTCTCCTGTCTGTTGACACAGTGACCAGGGCCGAATAAGCGGCATTTATTCATATGAAAAGCGTGTATTTGATGAAAGTTTCCAAATATGGAACAAACATCCCTTAGATATGCAAACCTAACATGACATGGGAATAGTACAGTTCAGTCGAGATCAAACTGCAAGTAATTATCACGATGTAATTTGAGCCAGGTCCAGACAAACCGCAAACTTCCTGCACCTGCGTGATTCTGTCAGAAAATTGGAAAAACAAATCGTGCCCTGAAGATTAGCAGTAATCAACACAATGTGGCTGCCTTTCCACACCAGAGATCGCTCTACATTTATTCCTATATGCACCTGCGTTGCTGAACGGATGGATATTCACATCAAACATCCGCATCCATCCGTGTCTTGCTTATAATTTTATACATACAACATGTTTACCAAAAGTTGTTTTTTTTTTTACGTCATAGGTTCAACTTTAACAGTGGATCAGAAGGAAAGGCAAAGTAGTATGAAGGAGATGCTGGGTATTGTTATGTCTTCAAACGAAACAGTTTGGAGAATTTCATCATTTGATGCCACAAATTTTGGCAGATGAAAAAAAAGTGTGTAGCATAGTAGAATCTAAGAATGAGGCCGCAAACATTCGAGGTCTTACTTTATATGATAGCTAGTTTGTTGACGCGACGCCGCTTGTCCCAGAAACTCACAAACATATCTAAATATAGAAACATGCGGATGCTGACAGAAGAATATTATCTTTAGTGCAGCAATAAAACCGAAAAGGAGGGTGGACAATAAAGCTAAAAGACGGACGAACACGGACTTTCCGCGTGAACTCTTGCGTTCAGTGAGACTTTTGTGGAGTTAATGGAAAGTTGAAACGGTTGGACGACACGGATCTCTGGTGTGAACAGGCTGTTACAGCTTGTTCCCACCAGAGTCCGTCTGAGTTTGGAAAAAGCACGTCGACGCGGGTAACGGCCATCTGGTGCCAGGGAAAAAAAAAGTAAGATGACAGACAGAATAATGACAGAATGGTAGGACGGAGGGAGACTCCACCAGAAGCACCCGTAAACCCTCGCCTCCACATCACAGACCTGTGTCCGTATATCCGCTTTACGCGCGTACATAAATGTCCGGATGTGTGCTCACACCGAACATCCTCGAGCACTCATGACCTGCTAATACTCCCAACAAGGACACCAAAATAAAAGTTTTTTTTTTTTCTTTGTAAGCATTTGCATATTAATGGCTTAAACAGCGAAGAAAAAGAAAAGAAAAAAAAGAAGAAGAGATATTCATAGTGGATACACCCAGTATAATGTTCCCCAAAAAGAATTTGTGAAGTTTCACCATGGGGTGCCACAAATTCTCTGGAAGGTGGAGAAAGATGTGTAGCGTACACTAGAATGAACCCGGAAACATTCAGTGATTGAGTAAAGTATCATACTGAGCCCGGCCAGACTCAGTCAGATGCAGGCAGCAAAATGTACACCCAAGAAATAATGGCAGAAACTGACTGTCTGACCAGACTTAGTATAAAACGGTCTTTCCGGATTTTACTAATAAAAAATAGGATATTATGGTGCGCAGTTATTATCCGCCAGTATGTGTCCGCATCTGACTGTGTCTGACCGGGCTTAGCATGATACCCCCCTAACTTATAATGACAACGTTTGTCGACGCCACGTCAGTGGTCACATAACCCACAAACTTATCCAAATATAGAAACTCACGGATACTTTAAGGGCAACAACAAACCTGAAATGGCGGATGTCAGGTGATGTTGAAGGATGCACGAACACGGACGTTCAATGAGAACACTTGCAGGCTAGCATTTTTGTGGATTTGACCGAAAGGTGAAACTTCCTTCCGATGAACGGACGCGGATCTCTGGTGCGAACAGGAAATAAGTCGAAACCCCTGGTTGTAATGGCCTTGCTGAGGTTATTAGGACATCTGGTTGGAGCCAGCTGGACTTTTGAGACTGATCAAAGCTGGAAAACAAAGCTACTCATCAACCTTTGTTGTTGTGGCACCTTTCGTAATACAGTCACGACATCGCTGTCCCTCTTTTTTTTCCCCGTTTCCCTAGATTTCCGAGGCCAGCATGTTACACAATCACCGTGTGCGTGCCAGAAGGTCGTATGTTTTACAAAAATTAAAAACCAAGAAAAAAACGTTATTGGAACAAAAGTACTCTTGGTCAGGGATGACATTGAAATATTGAAAAGCCAGACTAGCTAGAGTGGGTGGGAGTGGGTTTGTGAATGAAGCAAAAGGGGGTGGGGGTAGGGGAAGGTGTAGGCTGAAGGTGATTTTACAGGTGTATGACTCATGATAGCGAATAAGGATATCAGTCTAGCCAGCACCGCCCCGCCTACGTATCTCGCAGTCTTTGAAACAACTAACCGGTCAGTCTACTTACCTCATCCCACTCCACATTGTAAACACCCCACCGCAGTTCATCTCTACTATCTCAGTCACTCTTAAAGAATAACAAAAATGGTGATGGGGCGGGGGGGGGCAGAGGGCTATGTACAGTCTGTGAATGTTGTAGCAGTGTCCGCACCGGGCGTTATGTTTAGTGATCACACACGTTGTTCGCTGAGCACTGTGTTCTTCAAATAATGCAATTTGTGTCGGTTGTCAGTCATAAATGGAAGGAAATATGATAGACTAAATGTCGTCTTCATAATTTCTAAACTTTGGATGAATTTCATGCAATCGCCTCCTGAGGACGATAATCAGAGAGAAGTGTATGGAATTCAAAGCTAATACACTTGCTATTAACTGGAGAGTATAGAAAGTCTGCTATAAGGCAGTAAACTTCTTTTTATTGCATGTAATGCAGGCGGCAAGGACACGCCTGAACACATTTCCACTGAAAGCTTGTCATTGGTGTTTATAATCTTCTTGTTGACATACGCAGCGGTTTGATTAATATTATATTCTTAAGAATCCAGCACTGAAAAAGAATACTTTCAACTGAGCCCAGTATTATTTCTACCCGCTGGATGCGAAATGGAATTGTAAGGAAATTCTTTGCCCAAAACATTGACACATGAGTCTGGGAGGCCCTACAAAGAGGGTGAAGACAAATAATGTAGAGTCTCTTCCATTCCATACGTGAACCCAAAAACTGGGGAAGAAGCCATGCTCGACAGAAATCTGTTGCCCGGAATAGCAAACTCCTCGTATTTGCTGATCCACATCGGGCGTTGACCATGCTCCACCTTCCACTCATGTCATGGCACAGAAATTACATTCCAGATGTGTTTAGAATTTCCCATATTACGACTTACGACGTTCCATTCCCTCATTACTGCGATAGATAAACCTACATAGACAGGAGCAGTGGTCAAGTGCTTGGATCGTTACTTTGGCCTAGAAATGAGAGGACCCAGCAGGTTCGAATCCTGCCTGGGGAAGGGTCTAGCCCAATTTCTCATTGTGTTTTTGAGGAACTCACTCGTGTTAGGCCCGATAAGCACCCAGCAAGCCTCGTCTCTGTCACAACCTCGTTGTACTGAAAAGGGACATAAACCTCAACATTGAAACCAAAGGCAGGTCTGCTTTATGATGGAGCAAAGTAGCTCTAGGTCTATATTCTATGACAATGTATCCCAGGTGCAATGTGATGTAGTCTGCATTCTTATGTATGCAACCAGCAAAAGAACTGCCTACCAGCTTCCAAATTTTATGGACACTGCTGGACAAAATTCATTTTAAAAAAAAACGAAACTGAAAATCTGTGAGGTCACAGAAGAGCTTGGAACACAGTTTTTAAAAAAAAGGGGGGGGGGCGGGGGGGGGGATGTATGTTACAAAGCCCGACGTAAGAAACAATAAAGAAATGTTACAATTTACCAGAAATAAAAACGAAAAAAACAAGCCATGAAATCTCTAAAAGCCACTTAGCTTGTGAGTCCTTCCACAGGCAAAATAGGTCTGTCGTTCTTGATCTTGCATTCCTTGGCAGATCGGTTTCTTACGCTGGGTTTTGTAACAGACAACCTTTATTGCCATAATATTTTAACTTTAATAAGAAGGTGGGGGGGAAGAGAACTATGCCTGTTTTATCATAGAGAATCCAGGTGATAAACATAGTCAGCGCATGGAATGACCATGAAGTGGAAAAAGAGTCTAAAGTGAATACAAATTACCCATAGCACGAACTGAAATGAAATTTCATGACTCACGCAAAACACACATTATCAATTTTACTGCCCCACACCTTGTTTGTACCCCTGTCCCCTTCTCTCCACCACGCCTTCATCTTTCCCCCTTTCTTCTTTTTTACTTTATCCCCCGTGTACACACACACACTCACGCTCTCTCTCTCTCTCTCACACACACACAGACACGCCCTTGAGCGTACTCAACAAATGCGGAATACACTAATGGACATATGCGTGCCCACACAATTACGTCAAAGTTCTAGAACACTTTGTTTGAAAGGATTGACCTTTGCGTGACCTATTTTCTAGACCAATTATTTAATGGTCCATCGCTCGTGCTGAGAAATGGGTCAGTCTGACGTCATCGTCACGTGCGTTAGAACTGCGTGCGTGAGTGACTGAGTGAATAGATCGGAAGTGAAGGACGGAAAGAGCGAGTATATGCTAGAGAATGGACAAGTTAAGCTGAATTAACTTAAGTATCCCAGAGAGCGAAGGAGTGAATGAATACATTCGTTGGTAAACGAATAAATGAGTACGCAGCACGGGGAACTTTGTTTCTCGAGGGCTTCAAACCGTGTGCTGTTAGTCCTGTCTGGGTGCGTAGACAGACGTGGGTGGAGAATTTTAACCTAGGAACTCCTGAGAAACCTGAAATTTCCCAATGTTAACAAGAAACCTTTTGCTGACATCATTCTGTTGACCACTCACTATGGGTGACAGTCGGACAGGATCAGGGATGTCATAATCTTTCAATATAATTATTGTTATGGTTCTTTTCAAGTCTTTCCAGAAACTGCTCTATTGAACTTTTCAGGGTGTTTTTGTTCCCAAGCACTAAACGCTCTTGCTACTTGTCTTTGTTTTCCCCCTGTTGTAGACACAACGCCAGTGCCTAAGTAGTCTGTTAGATCTTTCTTAGACATCTAAAGGAATTCTTCACTTTCTCCATATAGAGATCTTAATGCAGACAAACGTTAAATTAATTTAGTTCAAGTTAAAGTTTACTAAGCACTAACATAGAGTTAAACTCACAAGGAATTAAATGCGTGGTTATCAAGAGTTCAAAATGAAAAGCAAGCTCAGGGCGAAAAGGACAGTAAATGAACGGTTAAAACCACAGTAGAGCAGTGGAAGCATTGTAGGAAGAGTGCTTTGGACACTGGCTGATTAAATCAGAGGGCAGGAAACACCGTGGGTGGACACTGGGGCAACGAACAGCGATTGTTTTGTGCTAACCGGATATAAACAACACCACATTTCAGTAATGGCAGTCCGCCTATCCGAGATGGCGCCAGTTTCCGTGAAACTGTCGATTAACGAGGAAGTATAATATGAATGTTTGAGGTGGGAGGCGAATGATGGTAGGCGAATAAAAGAAGGGAAAACGAAAATGAGATTATACAGAAATAAAAATGACTCCGAGAAAGGATGAGGATTTTCTTTTCTTTCTAATTAGAGATGGCGAAGCAGTGTTATATTATACTAGCTGAGTTGCCCGGCCCTGCCCGGGACAAATCGATTTATTAGTTTCAGTTCTGGGTGATTATTCTGGACCTGCTTCATTTTGCCTGTTCCTTTAGCTTTATTTTATTTTTGTTTGTTTGTTTGTTTTTAGATATTTGCGCGTTGACATCCTGCGCATCCCGTCAGCATCCGTCAAATGCAATGATTTGCGCAAGGGTTAGTTTGTTTGTTAGTGAACATATCGCAGGAAGTGATGACGTCATGTGTAGGCGGAAGTGGGCTATTATTAGAAACATACATCAATATCTTATTGTTCGTAAATTTCGGACCAATGTTCGCTATCCCATAATTCTTGGTGCCAAATTTCAGGTCGGTGCGCTGTGTAGTTTCCGAGACCATAGGACTATAAGGGGTTTTGTTGTAGCTTTATTATATAGATTAAACATAAAGTGGCAGGTGTATTTCATTGTGGGGCAATTTTGGTCCGGTCTTTTTGTTTTGGTTGTTGTTGTTGTTGTTGTTGTTTTTCAACGCTGCAGCCTGAATAAGTTTTAAAAATTAGCAATAATAATAATAGTGGTAACAACAATAAGAAAAATAATATAATAATAGTAATAATAATAATCTTGGTGGTGAAGATGATGATGATAACAACAACAACAACAGCAACAACAACAACAACAACAGCAACAGCAGCAGCAACAACAACAACAACAACAACAACATTAGTAGAAAAGCCACTGTGGACAGAAAGAAAGATCATGACTGCAGGTTCATAGCGCAGTTTAACTTTGTTGCCACTTTAAGATTCTGCGTAGAAATACCGAACAACTGTCATGATCTATGCGGTTAAGTACAGTATAAAGCCTAGCTTAATTGGCTTCTTCCGCATGAGGCCACGAATTAGCCTTCGATTTTCCAGGAAACTGCAATGGTCGAAGCAGTGAACTGTGATCTTTGCCGTCCTAGTAACAACCGGTATTACTGGAAACTGGATTTTCAGCTGACTAGAGCGGACATAATTTGAATGGTCATAAAAACACACGCGTGATTATTTACGCCCACCTACCTACCTAGTGACCAGCGTCACGGCTCAATTCTAAATTTATGTTACTCACAGCTCTCTTAGCATGCCATTGGCTAAAACCGTGGCCAATCATCTGAAAGGATGAAAATTTACAGCTAAATAGAGAACTTATGTAACTCTGTTGTTAATATTTCATGTATTGTATACATAAATACATCAAACTAGAAAGATGGAAACAGCGAGATATAACTGTTGTAACCCTTGGCCCGACTGCTCGCAAGGCAAAGCCAGGCAAAGCGAAACAACACCGCGCGATAAAGGCGACGTAGCAATTTTCTCTGCCGCTACCACGGCGCCGTGTCCACCATCTCCACTGCCTCATTACACCAACTACGACACCTGCAATCACTAACGAAGAACATTACTTCTGCTATTACTACCACTACTGCTGCTACAACAACAACAACAAGAACAACAACAACAACTACTACATGTACTACTATACTATTATTACTACAACCATCACCGCCACCACTACCACAATAACTGATACTTCCACAGTGTCACGAGTGGAGTGAGCGAGATTCAAGGATTACGGGGGCATGGAAGTGCAGGATGAACTCACGGGATAGTGAGGCTGCTCACCTATATTGACTTCTGTTAGTTAACGTGGAAGCGTGCAAGACGTGAGTAAAGTGAAGGCGATGAGGTAAATCTTGTGTAGTGAAAAGTCACTGCAAGTTAAGAGGTCCAAGGGGACAGGCGTGGGAAAGCAGTCGGGAGATTGTGTGTTTTCCAGTGATGACTGGTAGGTTGAACTATGATTTATAATTATGATGATTGATGTACTATATTCTCCTATGACCATGATGTAAATAAGTTATATGTGAGGACTGTGAAAGTCATTGATTACTGGGTATAGAGATGGGCGCAATGAGCGATAGATGTAAGTTCGGATCATGGAGTCGTAGCGAGTCTGAGTGTTGTGTGGTACGGTAGAGGTGTGTTACCGTAAGATGTGTGGTGAGGGAAATGTGGACTATTGTGTGTACGCTTGATAGTTCGTAATGAGTGGTGAAGTGGATAGTAATTGTATGGTGTTATAGAAATGTAATGTTATTCTTATAGGTGCCGGGGTCGGGCAGAGAAGCCACCCGCGGTGAGCGGACTTGTGCCGGGGTTGGGCAGAAGGCTACCCACAGGCCTGCCTGAGTGAAGCTGTCGCGCAGGACAGCGGGAGCACATGAGTCGTGGCAGTCTGGCCACAGACAGGGACGTTGCTATTAAGATGTTAATGTGCCATTGAGAATATAATGTGCTATTGAAATATTAATGTGCTATTAAGACCTCGAGGGGAGATTGAGATACGGAGATTAGGTTGAGCAGGAGCCAATAAGAGAGGCCCGCAAGTAGTACATATATAGATGTGAGGCTGAGGCCAGAGCATATTTTAGAAAGTATTATCGGGTTGTGGACCCGTAGAAGAATGAATGTCGGGAATACTGACCATTGAATGGTATTTGAACTGAAGAATGTAATGCACGTATATCTTTATTTTTTATGTATAATAAATGTGTGAGTCTGGTTGGTTGTTCTGTTAAGTGTTATACTTGTTCGTTCGTGATTGTTGTCCTGTCATAATTATTACATTTCCCAGTCTGGGATTTGTGACACACAGTCTCTTTAAATGCACGTACCATCACTTTGACAAGATTATAACCACTTCTACAACTAATTAAATCAGTATAGTATTAGATAAGCTGTGAACCACGTGGCAGTCCTGCTTGATACAACGTGACAAAAACAACAGCAACTCGATTCAGCATATTAATGGTTTTGATATAATATACATAATAAAAACCACCTCCCTGCCACACCTCCCCGACCCCCCCCCCCCCCCAAACAAAAAAATAGTTGGTTCTGTCAAGGAAGTTGGTATAAGAACATAACAATCCATGTAAACACACAACAGTAACCACACATAATAATACTGTGAGGAAGGTCACGGCTATCCCTTGCGCATTGTGTCGGGGTCTGCACGTTGAAACAAAAGGAACAATGTGCCATTGTTCTAGCCATTGTTTCATCAGTACAGACTATTGTGTCTTCCGCAGTAATTGTGTCGGCGGGAGAACAATGCTACATGGAAAGATCGCCGATGGACTAGGCGATTAAGAGGGCATGGGACAGAGAGAAACGTGGGGAACGGTGGGGGAATGATTGAGGAAGTACTCTAGGCCACTTTGAATGACATAAATCTGGAATCAGGGATTTAAGTTTGAAAAGTTCAGCCGACAAACATTACATACAAGCCCCCCACCCCCTACCCCCCCCCCCAACCCACATACACAACAAGCAAGCTCACCAGCATGATAAGACCTATTTATATCCCCTCCCTCTACCCCCCCCCGTCCCTCTACCCCCCCCCCCCATGGAGCCCATGGGTCACAAGAATAGGACTTTGTACTTTAGAATGTTCGTTTCTGCTTGCTATTTTGTCTATCTATCTATCTATCTATCTATCTATCTATCTATCTATCTATCTATCTATCTATCTATCTATCTATCTATCTATCTATCTATTTTCTATCTAAGCTTATCTATCTATCTATCTATCTATCTATCTATCTATCTATCTATCTATCTATCTATCTATCTATCTATCTATCTATCTATCTATCTAAGCTTATCTATCTATCTATCTATCTATCTATCTATCTATCTATCTATCTATCTATCTATCTATCTATCTATCTATCTATCTATCTATCTATCTATCTATCTATCTATCTATCTATCTGTCTTCCGCCCGTCCGTCTGTCTTTCCGACTGTTTGTCTGTCTGTCTGCCTGCCTGCCTGCCTGTCCGTCGGTCTGTCTACCATAACCCTTACACGCTTGAGTATTCACCAGTCAATATCTTTATTCATACAAATCTCCTTCTCTACACTGTGTCAACCTCCGGATGTTATCCTACTATTTTCTTCAACGTACATGTTGTCTTTCCATGTGTTTTTTTTGTTGTTTTTTTTCCACTTCCAGTTCATTTTCGTATTTCAAATTTTATTTAAAAAAGAAAGAAAGAAAGAAAAAATAAAGACAAAATTAATGGAAGAATGGAGAGAAAAAAAGACAGGGAGAAGGACAGAAAGAAAGAAAGAGGCAGACAAACACAAATAAGATGTGGGGTTAAAGTATCATCAAGATCACGAGAACAACAACAATAAGAACAACAACAACAAAAAACTGAATTATATGACGAAACAATTTCATGTATAAACTTCATTATTTATTAAACCCGCCCGTGACACGTGACACGTGACACGTGACCATGTTCTGAGACACATCCCACACTACAATAACAACAACAACAACAAAAAGGTAAAGTATTATTGCACGCACGTCATTCATTGTTTGCCAAATGTCACTGTCAGTCACTGTCCTGGTTTACTTAGATTATTTACGTTTATCTCCGCCGACTTCCCACGCTTTCTGAACCAACTGTCTAGCATTATTAATTAATACTTTCTGTCTGATTATTCCCGCCAGTGAAGGTCGAAAGTATGTCTCATCTTTCGTTGGCGTTTAGCAATCATGTATCCATAACAAAGAAAAAATCTTCGAGGAGGAGGGTTCGATAGTGTGGGGCATGAGCAGAAGAAAACCCATTTCCCATGGCTACTTCTATCTGTCTATTCGTCCTTCCATCCATCCTTTCCTAAGTCAGTCCATCCATCCATCCATCCATCCATCCATCCATCCATCCATCCATCCATCCATCCATCCATCCATCCATCCATCCATCCATCCATATATCCATCCATCCACCTATCCATCCATCCACCTATCCATCCAACCATCCGTCCATCCATCCATCCATCCGTCCATCCACCCATGAATCAATCAATCCATCCTTATATGTCTTTACCCCACACACAACCAGCATGGCTCTTCCGCCCTCGCACCCCCTCCTCCAATACCTCCCATTCCTCTTAATCTACAAACAATCAACTGAGAGTTCTCCGATTTCAGACTCTTTACTAACGCTTTACTTGCCAACGTCGAAAAGTTACGATTTTCAAATTCCTCGTTACTTTTAGATATGATTACCACAGTCAATTCAGTTTGTGAACGTGAATCTAAATAATGAAACGTCAAATTTCTACATAGGATTTTCACTTATCTATAGCTTTACAAACTATACATTACAATGGACAATATTATTCACGTGTCTGTATCTCTGGCATTGAACGGGTTAACGATTACAAGGCTGTAGTTCGGGGCGAGTGATATTTTACACTATAAGCCATTTATTATGAGAGCACGGTTGAACGAATTTCACTCGCAGATAGTTTTTTTCTCTTTAATTTAACAGTATGTTTGTTGGTCTTGGCTGAGACAAAATTGAATGTGTAAATTGGCCTTAAAAGAGCGAGAGTGATAGGTTTGATGGATGATAGTCAATGAAAAATTAGTGTTGGACTTGTAATGGCCGAACTAAACCTGTGAAGAAGTAGAAAAATTATATCCACGACAAAATATCTGACTTCGATACACGATGTTTCCTCTCACGCCAGCCAGAATATTTTAGTCAAGTGTATAAATCGTAGTTCATCAATTTCGTGGGTTTAAGTTATGACTACAAGTTATTATGATTGTTTGTGGTGATATCTGTATTCTAACAAATGTGACGTATCAAATCTTTATTAGTTTTGATGTTTAAGCAGACACGTTTTGGGGAGAGTTCCATTTGAGTCACACAGTAGTAGTGACTAGCCTAGCGAGTTCGTCCTCTGGATGGATGTACTTTCTAGCAAATGCGCGGCTCGGCGATTAACCCTCAGGGCATGAGATAAGTATCACGCGTAAGTTGTATAAATCATTATGGCACTCCTTCTAGCCAGATTTTTGCCACACCCAAGAAGAACAAAAGTGACCAAAACTTTGAAACCCTCACTGGTAAAATGAGAAAAGTATTGATACGCCAGTTCGTGAAATGGACGACGGGTTTGTTTATATATTGCATAAAATGTCTTGTCACTAAAGTACACGGTGGAACTGAAGAGCGGACATGTCGCAATGCCAGGAGACATTTGTACAAAGTTCGCAGGTCACTATCACAGTGACCTAATCTTTAGAAAGTTATCACGTGACATCACTTATGCGGTGATCATCACGATAATGACCTGGTCTGCTCTGATGAAAATGTTACTTGATTGACATTTTATAAACAGAAAGAGATCACAGCTCAACAGGGAAATTCAGGGGAATTCAGAAAGTGGTCTTTGCTTTGGCAGATCTGTCTTGATGGATAAGTAGCAAGAGAGAAGGAAGTTTCCCCTGATCTCAAGCCTGGGCTGTTTGTGTTGAGAGTAACTAGAACACTTTTCTGATGAGGAAAGCCTGTGAAATGCAGAAAGGAACAAAACAAAATTGAATGACTTAACGAATTATTTCATACACTTATATTTTAATTGAACTGTCTCGTGATATCCAAACGGGACTTGCAAGGTCCGTAAAGAGGCATTTAAGAGAAAAACAATTTTATACTCACAATCGGAGAGCTTAGAAGAACGAACGAATTCTTCATTATCTTTGCTTAACTTTACTTTCCATCCATCCATCCATCCATCTATCATCCATCATCTATCATCCATCCATCCATCCATCCATCCACTCGTCCACCCATCTACCTATCCATCCATTATTTTTTGTTTACCTTTATTATTTTATCTTTTTTTTTTTTTTTGGCCACAGGACGGTGTACCTTCTGTGATAGGAACCCTCCCTGTTTGTGTGGGGAAAATCCGTGTGGAAGCAATAGTAATTATTACGTCATCACCTGCATCACCACCACCGTCAACATAGTTATCATCCGTTCCTTCATGATCATCAGCAGCAGCATGAACAGCACCATAAATATTTCAAAGGTGAATTCATGAAGAAGACTACTTTCCCGGACTTTCAATAACAGTCACAACAAAACCGAAACACACATAACACATACTTACAAACAGAAAAACAAACACACACGCAGACGCACACACATGCACAGGCAACTAGCAGCACGCATCAGGCTAATGTGTTGCACAACACACTAAAATTTACTTTCCCTCTTTCGCAAGGCGCGACTGCCGTCTGGTGTCACAGTAACACTTTTTGCAGCCGGTTCTGCGAACCGTGCACAAAATAATACCTACGATATTAGACCAACATTTTTCACTCAGGAGAATGCAGAGTCAAAGGCAGATTAATCCTGTTTAGCTTGAAATATACTTCATGTGTGGGCGGGGTAAATTCCTTATTTAGAACAGTTTTTCTTCCCGGTAGCGCGGTAATAGTAAAAAGTTTTAATTCTTTCTTTAATGGGTGGAGGGACAATTTCAAAACGTTGAAGTTTCACCTTTCAAATTGATCTGGAGGGTTCTTAGACTTCAACACAAACAACAACGGCTGCAGTTACAACAACATCTATACCAATGACAAGAACAGCGGCAGCAAGAATTTTAATTATAGTAATAGTATCAACAACAACAGCTACAACAACAACAACAACAACAACAACAACAGAAAAACATAAACAAAAGCAGTGGCAGAAGTAAAGAAAACAGCAATAACGACAATAATAACATCTGCAGTAATAACAATAACCTCAATGATAACAAAAATATTATCAGCAATAATGGCAACACAGCAAAAAAAAAAAAAAAGATAAAATAAGAATAATAATTAAAACGTCTCCAAAATAGGGACAGCAATGACATTATCACTGAAAAACTAACTCCTGAAGCCTTCGCCCTTTACGAGTCCGGGTAAAAAAACCAAGACCGTAAAATACAGTAGCGTAGATGCTACGGTTCACAAGCTCTTTTTTCAAACTAAACATTACGTTAATCCTGTTACAACTCGCTGAAGGACGATTGAATTTGATACAGGTAAACCTTGGTGCGCATCAACCTATTTGGGTCGACCTACTTACTAGACAGTGACGTCATGATACTGAGTTTCAACTAGATCCAACCAGTCGACTGGTGCGTGATGTCCTATTGAAACTCTATCAATGGCGTGACGTCACCAATCAACAAGTAGTCGGACCGATCAAAATCGGTTTGTGCGTGTTAGCTTAAATTATCAACATTGTTATTCTTTTTTTTTTCGAAGTTAAACCAAATACGTTGCTTGTATTTTTATATTATATCAGTCGAGTGCTCTGACCTGGTGACCTGATTCTGTAGGTTTCGTTTGATGGGTTTTCCTGAGGGCCAGGTATCACTGTTTGGGTTACGTTAAACATGTCGTTGATACCTTTGTATGATACCGTCAGCGCCACGGCACATGTGCACAGTATGCTTAAGTCATTTAATTTTCTGCATGCCTGGCCGGTCTAAACGTAGCGTGTGGACCAGATACTGAAAAAAAACCCTTTGAAATGCAAGTAAATATACATTTTTATATAAATATCAATGGAGTGCTCTGGCCTGGTGACCTGATTCTGTAGGTTTCATTTGATGGGTTTTCCTGAGGGCCAGGGATCACTGTTTGGGTTACGCTAGTCATGTCGTTGATACCTTTGTATGGTACCTTCAGCACCACGGCATAGTATGCTTAAATTATTTAATATTCTCCAAGCCTGGCCGGTCTAAACGTAACGTGTGGACAAGATACAGAATAAAACCTTTGAAATGCAAGTTGATATGTTGAACATAAGACAATCTGTTTTTTATTTTTTAGTCTGTAAATCAAAACATAAGCACATACATTATATTTATTTCACAACAATGTGAAATGTGTTCTTCATAGACATTTTGACAATCTGAAACAGTCAGTCACGATTATGCCACGAATAAAATAACGGTCTTGTATGAGCATGTACAAGATCTTCCAAGCTTTCAATAGCATAAAGATCTAACGTCCCTTAACCCTCTAGGCACCGGCCCCATTTCTGCTTGTGGGCGAATTCTGATTTCGTGAGAATTAATTTGTTCTTAGGCGCATAATTAAGGTTTTTTTTCATGATCATTTAGTGGATTTATCTTGTCTAGTGTAGAAAACATTAACAATAATTTACTATTCTTACGCTGAGTTCTTGGGGGAACTGCAACCGAGTGATATATGTCTTTGCATCACTGGTGATACACCATAGATCTAATGCCCAGAGGGTTAATGGGGAATCAACCGTTTCGTATCTTTTCTCTTGCTCTACTATGTAAATAACAATAATAAAAAACAAAAAACTCGAACTCAGTTTTGACAAAAAGAATATCAGTGGAGCTACTATACTTTTGCACAAAGTTTTAAATACATACAATGGGCACAATTCGAGGACAGCATGGTAAACTGTTTAAATTGGGATCCAAGGCTTACTTGTAGCTCTTGATAGCCCGCCAGTTGTGATATGCGTTGGGAGTTTAATTCTGAAAACTAAGGGTTACATAAAGTTTTTAAAAAAAATTGTAACTATTAAGTCTGATACAGAAAGTTATTCAGTTTTTTGCTTGTCCTGAAAAGTAAGCAAAAACCCAGTTACGGGAGTTTAGCACGCAACCCCCAAATTGCTGTCTAACTTCCCTACTGGTATTTTGCCTATATCAATGCCTATGTTATATCGTTGGAAATAACGATGCTGTTATTATACTGTGTTGGCAATTATACCATTGCTTTCATCTATCTCTTCCAGCGACTGCCCATTTTCCGTCCAGTCATTACTGATGAGGCAATTAGAATGCATTAGCTTTGAGGTTCAACGCAGTTAGCTGATGAAGCAATATTCTCTGTTATGCAACACCGGCGGTTGGCACCGATGCCCGAGCTGTCGACATGCGACATGCACTATACCGTGGAAACATAACAATTATTTCAGTTCTGTGGTGTCGAAATACCCTATCCTGACACCCCCTGGCCAAACTTGGTAATGGATTCGCCCTAATTGTCACACAGGTAGGCCCCCGGATACATGAAATTAACCCTGGTCCTTTTCAGGCAGAGGCAGTCCGTAATCCGGATCAAACTGAGGCCAGGCTACGGTTGATTTGGAAGAGGGAAGGTACCGTTCTGCTCGAGTGGACAGGGGATTGAGTAATCGTGTTTTTATACCGGTCGACGCAGGGACACGAATCTCCCAGTAAAAAGAAACCTGTCTTGATTAAATAAGCGTCGATCTAGTTACACGAAGCTTGTGCAAGGGCAGTCTGTGGGTATGTGGAAATAAGATCTGGGTAGTGGGGAAACCACAAAGAGTACTCAGTTGCTTTAGCAACAGTTTGGCCTGTGATGAAAATTTAATGATTCTGGGAGATTGTGGAAATAGGACGATGGTCGGAGGGGAGAGGGAAATGAGACACGAGAGAGAGAAAGAGAGAGAGAGAAAAAAAAAAGAGAAAGAGAGAAAGAGAGAGGGAGAGAAAAAAAGAGAGAGAGAGAGAGAGAGGGAGCGAGGGAGGGAGAGAGAGAGAGGGGGGAGGGAGGGATGGATGGAGGGAGAAAGACAGACAGACAGATAGACAGACAGAGACAGAGAGAGACAGATGTAACTCGGACATACAGACAAGTACAGACACACATACAGAAAGATAGACAGAGACAGTCATAACCCAGACATACAAACAGACAGATAGACAGACAGAGAGAGACACAGACCAGACATATCCCACACAAACAGACTAAGATAGACGGACAGACACAAAGACAGAAAGACAGACAGACAGAGACATGCATAAGCCAGACATACAGATAGAAAGAAACAGACAGACAAACAGACAGATAGACAGAGACACACAGAGAGAGAGAGAGAGAGAGAGAGAGAGAGAGAGAGAGAGACAGAGAGAGAGAGAGAGAGACAGAGAGACAGAGAGACAGAGAGAGTTGAATAATACCAAAGATACTACACTTGATAAAATAAGACAACTGGTGCTTTTAGTGTGCACAGATTTCGCACCGCCACCTAGCGGCAAACGCGCAGAAGTCATGAAAAGTGCTGTATTTTACAAAGCCAAACAGGGAAAATATTCAATTTTGTTCACTGTTCAGCTATTGCTATAGGTCTTGATTGACGTCACTTATTGTGGAATTATTGTAACCTCAATCGCTGTGGGGAACTGACCATTTTTTTCTTTTTGTTTAGTCGCAGTAGCACTGTCACAATGTTGCATTATAAATTTACCATTATATCAAGCATTCTTTTCATAAAATGCGCCATGGGCCCCGCCGGCGATCAGAGCGCAAACTGTGTGCATGTTTTTTTTTAGTGGTGTGAAGAAGAAAGTGTCTCATCTTATCGCTTCTAGCATCTTTGATAATACTAAGAAACCACAGTTGTCACTGTGGTGTAGTCTCTAACCATAGCCACCCTCTTCAATTCCTGTGACTCACCAGAAACAAACTGAAGAATGGTTGAACATTTTCTTAGTACTTTAACCATTTGTCGCATTTATCTTAAGTCATTAAAGGTTTTGAAGATCATTAGCTAGATGGGTGACAGGGGCCATATTCAATTTTCATATCGTTCGTTAAAGACCAAAGCAGTTTCCAAATTAACTTATTTGTTCCAACTTACCCATCTAACTCGAATACTCTATCGTACTATAGAGCCCAATTGCACTTTTCATATACTGACACAGGATTGTTGCAAACTCTTAATGCTGCATTAGTTGTACACTCTGGCTCTTTCAGTGACCTACATAGCATGACAATGGCCTCTGTATTAGTTATATTGAATTACAAACGGGAGTGGATTTCAACATTATTATATTAAACAAGAAATAGCTTGGATCTCATAGTCTCAAGTGGCTTCTTAAAATATCAAAGTTCTTTTGAACTGTCCCAGAACTAAGTATTTAAAGGCATATTTCCGAGTCACATTTAAGGACCTTCGTGTTTGCTTTGCATCTCAATTATAGTATTCTTGTTCAGCTCAGTCATTTTACACAGCTCTATTCTTCATTTAACTTGCCGAAACTGCCCATTCACGGTTGCGGATCTACCATGAGACTAATGAGGCTTAAGCTTCGAGGCCCCTAATCCCCGAGGGTCCTGAAGAAACTTTTTTGATGAGTGAATTTTTGATGTTTCCCTATTGCTGCTGGTTGCGAAGGGGCCCCATAAGAGTTCCAGCTCCAGGGTTCCTAAAAAGTAGGCCCGCCACTGCCCATACTGATTGCCTCAGCTTTGGTCCACACAGTATATACATCCGGTTGTGATCAAAGATGAATACCGCAATCTAGATTCACATAAAAGTTGCAATCTAAATTAAGTGAATAAGTGGATCTAAATATAAACAGGACACTGGAAAATCCGATTTTCATATCAACAGCCGTCAAAGGGTCAAAGATTGAAAGCTAAATCTGACGTCTTTGTCCTGTTATACAATACACCTAGAACCGCTGGGGTCTCGAGCTATTGTTAGTCGCTGTCCACGTTATCTATTTTGAGGTTGCAGACTTTCAAAACTGTCACTTGAGTGCTTCCATAGTTAAACGATTTCTTTTATTTACTTGATGAGGTACGCGGCATTACCCGGGGTAGATCGGTGTTCCCACCCTTCTCTCTCCCTCTGTGTGATCTAAACACTTTCCGATATTTCACAATAATCGTTTCAAATCATGGGCGGCAGGGCACTGCACACCAACTGAACGTTTGTCAAGTACAGTCTCCCCATGCGGTGGGCATTTCAAAGGGAGTACAAAACGAGGTCATTGTATTTTATATTTTTACTTTTCCAAAAATTTGCATGAAACTTGCAAAAATACAAAAGGTCGATCCAAAAGCGATTGGTTTGGATTATTTGACATCTCAGAAAATTATTTCATAATTTTTTAAACTGTTATTCAAGTTGCAGCGTTGAGAAAAAAATCGGCCAAATTGCACCACAATGAATTTTTAATACTCCCACCACTAATTTTTTTGGATAATAAGACTAAATCTAGATAAAGTTCTCGGCATTATCCGGGATAAACCTGTGAACCCACCATTCTGTTTCTTTCTTTCTTTTTGGTCTACAACATTTCCCATATATTCTACAGTCTTACTATAGATTCCATGCCATGCGCTCCAGAGCACTACTCACCCATTTCTGATAGGGAAATTGTGCACACGGAAGTGAACGCGTATTAATATCATTTCCAGTGCGCTGGGCTTGCTACAGGAAGCCAAAACCAAGATCAATGTATTTTAAATTTTTTACAACTTTTTATTTAAAAATACCTGGAACTTGAATCAACACAATCGGTCGATACAAAAGCGACTGGGCTGGATTAGTTGACACTTAAGAAAATTAATTTCATAATTTTTGAAACTGTCATTTAGGCTGTAGCGTCCACCCAAAAAAAAAAAAGGGGTGTCAAAATTGCAGCACAATGAATTATTCCCGCCACTATTAAGATTTTGTAGTTATTTATTACCGTGTTTCGCGAATCGAGACAAAGAAAATTAATACACGCTTTACTTTGTGGACACAATGCATTATGTAAACTTTTAGAATTTATTGGACTTTGCATAAGAAGGATATCCTGCACAAAATAATGTTTGCTGATTAAACATGGCGGTTTTGGGCCCTTAAACTTGGTGCTTATGTTTGATTGCATGAAGCAGAGCGATAAGACAGTTCTGCTGTGTTATGAAGAAAGATCGTACACCCCCGCCCCCTCCCAAAGTTTATATGGGACGCAAGAAATATTGTGTGTTAGGTCCCGCTTTATTTTTTCTTCATTGTACAATAATTAGTGATAACCCAAAGAAAGTGCTAATTGCATAAAATTATGACTTAGGTATTAAGATAGAGCACATTCATTTCATTCATTTAACTCCTCGTGTGCCATAAATACCGCGCCCAATTAATTAAGACCTCCGATGCTTCGTTCTTCAGAGCTTGAGATTCACCAAAAAGGGGCCTTTCATAAAGTTGGTAGGCTCGATGTGAGAGATTTTTTTTTTTTTTTTTAACTGTTTGGCAGTTTCATTAGATACACGATTTCGGATCTTAAAATATGAAAATTCGACGACTTCATTTTGCTGAAAAACAACAACAGAAAACAAATAAAACCACGACTTTCAAACCCATTTGCCATAATTGAAAAGCGTTCAAAAGTTTCCAGACACCCCCTCACCCTCGTCTCTCCCGTGTATGCCTTTCATAAAGTGGAGGCACCCCCTCACCCCCCTCGTCTCTCCCGTGTATGCCTTTCATAAAGTGGAGGCACCCCCTCCCCCCCCCCCCCCGTCTCTCCCGTGTATGCCTTTCATAAAGTGGAGGCACCCCCCCCCACCCCTTTTCGAGGGTCCCTACGTCACGGATGGCCCCAAAGGCAAGATAACTTGAGACAGCACCAAAGTTTAGGCGTTACCACTTTTCCCAGGCTTATGAAGAACTGTCAGTTGGTCAATAACGATAAAGAACGGATGACAATGTCAATTTAACCCTTGCACTCTTGACATGCCCCTGGATTTGTTATTGCACAATGTAAGCGGTTTAACAATTTAGCTTGTTGTACTGAACAATGGATGACCTGGATTCAGACCTATGACTGACAGCTGACTTTGTTCAGGTGTGTTTAATCTTTCCACTTTTGACCTATAATTGTGGCTATTAGTAGGCCAGTTAGTGTTAAAATTATGTTATATCTATCTATCTACCTATCTATCTATCTATCTATCTATCTATCTATCTATCTATCTATCTATCTATCTATCTATCTATCTATCTATCTATCTATCTATCTATCTATCTATCTATCTATCTATCTATCTATCTATCTATCTATCTATCTATCTATCTATCCATCTATTTATCTATCTATTCATCTATCTGCCTGCCTGCTTGCCTGACTGTCTGTCTGTCTGTCTGTCTATCTATCTATCTGTCTATCTATCTATCTATCTATCTATCTATCTATCTATCTATCTATCTATCTATCTATCTATCTATCTATCTATCTATCTATCTATCTATCTATCTATCTATCTATCTGTCTATCTATTTAATTATCTATCTATCTATCTATCTATCTATCTATCTATCTATCTATCTATCTATCTATCTATCTATCTATCTATCTATCTATCTATCTATCTATCTATCTATCTATCTATCTATCTATCTATCAGCCTGCCTGCCTGTTTGCCTGTCTGTCTGTCTGGCTGTCTGTCTGTCTTTCTGTCTTTCTATCCTATTTGACCTATTATTTCCTTTCCTACAAAGCTAAGATACCAGCCACTAAAACCTATCTTGGGACTGTCATTGTGATTAAATTTAAACAACAGTGAAACTTTCAAAGATCGTTGTGAAAATTTCCTTTACAAAATAACAAGCCAAACACAAAAGCCTTCAACGACTGGTTTAAGTGCGAAAGATCTGTAAAAGATCAATCGTACACCCAGGGCATGTAGTGCTGGACGCCCAAAAGGAATCATGAACTCATTTCCTTGTAGTAATAAAATGATCATGTTAGTTCCTCGTTTTAATATAATGTCTTTACACTTCAACGCTCACCTGAAAGTGAGAAAAGACGTCAGTGTAATAAAACATCAATACTAAATTCATTATCCTACCAGGACGTAGCAGGAGTGGCATGACGTCACGTGAAAAAGATCCGCTCTTTTCATCTGGGATATTTTCAGCTAGATCTGTTGTCTTCCTTGCTCCATAAATACCACTACAATGATAGCTGGAAGCGTCGACAGGTGAAAATACGTTGTATAATGTGCAACTTGATACCGCGTTTGTGGGCTTATAAATTCAGTCTCAGTTTCACCACTATATATATGCAAAAGGAATTCTTTCTTCGGGGAAGTAATTTTGTTTTGAAATTGATACACGTTACTATTTGAAAAAAATAAAAAATAAAACGAAATTAATAGAAAGCTGAAAATAACCCCAGTCAGCGATCGGTTTTTATTTCCAAGGGTTAGCGTACTGTGAGAATTCTCTGACCCGCTAATGGTATTTAAAAGTAAATACGTCACACAGTAAGGTAGAAATGGATCCAAAATATCACATCAGATGCCTACCGAATGTACCATCATTATTGTAAATTATAACAGATCATCCAGAACAAGTTATGTTTCTCTGATTTTCCAAATGCCGTGAAAAGATTTTCCCAAAGTTTTGCTTTTAAATAATGTTAATCGTTGCTTGTCTCGATACTACAGCAGGTAGAAATGTTAGTTCTCGTGCTTTCTAGTTGGTCAAAGCTGTTTGGACTATTTGCATCAAAAGTATAAGATAAAATCAATCGCAGAGAAATAAATATATTATTGTTGTACCATTGTTCTTTGAAACGACGCCCTGCTTAAAAAAAGAAAGGGGGGGGGGAATAAAAGACGAGGAAAAAAGAGACAAAGAAAGAGAGAGATGGCGATGGAGAGAGAGAGAGAGAGAGAGAGAGAGAGAGAGAGGGGGGGGGGCAGACAGACAGACAGGCAACCGGCCAGAGGGAGAGAGGGGAAACAGACAGACAGGCAGACAAACAGATGGACAGACAGAGAAAGAGGGAGAAAGCGAGAGAGAGAGTGAGAGAGAGAGAGAGAAGGAAAGAAAGAAAGAAAGAGAGAGAGAGAGAGAGAGAGAGAGAACGAGAGAGAGAAAGAGAGAACATGAAACTTATTGTAAAAGAAAAACTGCAAACGTAATTAAACTGTGTCCTTCCACAATATAAGATTAGAAGTAAGAACAAACTGCTTTTGAAAGGTCCCAGGTCCTCATAATAATATTATGGATATACCGGGATATTCTGCTCCTTTAGTTACTGAGGTGTGGTCCCAGCCGTACCAGAACTTCCACATCTCTTGTCAGCTGTATTTCAAATTTGCAAAGGCAGAGTGACGCGTGTACTTCTTTGTGACTTCATTATAACAAGTGCAGTGACGCGTATAATTATTTTTTGTGACGTCATTAAAACAGGCGCAATGACCGCTGGGAATGTGCTTTATTTAGTAAGGTAGTCAGAAATCATAATGACGTCATATAATTTTGCATGAGCCATCAGGAAACCAAGAGTTTGCAGAACTTCTCAAATGACCTACATTATTATTGAGGCTCTAGCTAATCGAAGATACTAGAAACATAGGACAGCTAGCGCTTTTAGCGTGCACAGATTTCGCACCGCCACCTAGCGGTGAATGCGCGGAAGCCATAAACAACGCAGTATTTTACAAAGCCAAATCGGGAAGATATTGAATTTTGTTCATTGTTCAGCTATCGCCGTAGGCCTTGACTGACGTCACTTACTTTGTAATTTTAACTTCAAACCCTGTGGGAAAACTATGGCTATTTTGTTTTTTGGTTTTTTAAAGTCGCAATAGCACTGTAGCATTATTAATTTATCCTTTTATGAAGCATTTTTTTCATTCTGTGCTCCATGAGCCCCGCCCCCGATCAGCCTGCAAACTGTGTGCACAATGTTTTTTAAAGATGAGAAGAAGGGAGTGTCTCATCTTATCGTTTCTAGTATCTTTGGTCTTATAACAAATCCGAACAGAGAAATGGGTTGTGTCGTCGATAATAGCTTGGTGTTTAAAATACTGGGATCCCTTAACAATACCCCCTATGATTTCGCTCACACACGCATTCACCCAGTCACCTTCCCAGTTACTCATTACCCCGACCGCCCCCACCCTCCAACCCTCCTGGTCAAGCACTCCCTCAATCGGGTCACATGAAAAAATCTTATCAATTTATCAGTTACCAGCAAATCCCTAACAGTGAATTACCAACAACCATGATAATTAATATCAATGTACTTATGTGCTTAACCTCCCTGCCCCGTGACTTACAGGTCACATACATAACGTTCGTACTGTGTCGAGCTAAAGCTTGGGGCTCAGGTTTGGTGTAATATATGGTGGGGAGTCTAGATTGTTTTGTTTCTCTCTCTCTCTCTGTCTATGTATGTATCTATCGATCTGTCTTTTTTCTTTTTTTAAAATGTTTACCACCCTTCGACTATGTGCCTATCCACTTATCTTTCTTTCTTTGCCTACCCTACACAGAGCTTGCTATCAGGATTGTCCCCTGCGTAAGAAAAGCGTGTACAGAGGTAGGGCAGAGGTTCCGGAAAAACGTACGCAGACGTTCCTATTAGGGAGATGAAGTAAAATGTTCAGTTTCCCTTGATCTTTTCTTTCTTTTAAGCCAATTAAGTTATTGAGTTAAAGCCCGAGTTTCTAATGAAACAGCCAAATAGGCCATGCAAAATACCACATAAGTTCAGAATGGACGGAGCCCTTGACAGAGCCCTACTCACCACCTCATTCTTTAAGATCAAACAATCAGGGCCTTCTAAAGATTTTCAACTGCCAGACAAAGAAACTGGGAGGCAGAGCATTTACACACTGTGCCCCGCACATCTGGAACTCGCTGCCAAAATCATCTCGAGAAGCATCTACCGAGTCAAAATTCAGAACTGGTCTGAAAACCCACCTTTTTAAAAAACACTTTCAGTTGTGAAGTCTCATTCCCAATCCATTTGTTTTCTCAATTCATTTTATTTTTGCTGTTTTCTTGTTCAATTTCTGCCTTATAGTGTGTTTTATGTTTGTGTCTATGAATACAATGTATGTCTAGCATAAGATTAAGAGTGTATGCAATAGATTGTGTTTGAATAGATAGATAGATAGATAGATAGATAGATAGATAGATAGATAGATAGATAGATAGATAGATAGATAGATAGATAGATAGATAGATAGATAGATAGATAGATAGATAGATAGATAGATAGATAGATAGATAGATAGATAGATAGAGAGAAAGAAGGAGAGAGAGAGAGCGACAGAGGGTGAGTTGCAGATGGAAAGAACAAGACTTTCTGATAGTAAATAGTAAAGCGCCTAGAGCAAATAAATTGTTTGGATTTGGCGCTTTATAAATGATCTTCATTATTATTATTATTATTATTATTCACCATTGTAATGGCAGCACGCTCGTACTTAAAGAGACAGGGATTTTGAAAATTGTCCCCACCCACCACTACCCCCAAAATAAATCGAGCGCACGTAGTATAAAAATTGGCTCCTAAGTCCCTCTCCTATTTATTTCTGCCTTTTTGTCAGTCTCTCTCTCTCTCTCTTTTTTTTTTTCTCTCTGTCTCTCTCTCTCGCGCGCAGGTGTGTATGCGCGGGTGCCTGCATCACTGTGACCGTACTGCTCTATAACCAACTTGGCAACAAAGCGGACTTTTTAACATTAGACATTCTCCGGTATCAATGACCGTGCGAGTCACTCAAGTCAACGATGTTTCAGTTTACAGACAACAACAAACCCTTCGTTAAGGAGAGATTTCATAACTATCTCCAACAGATATCCATTATCCTGTCTGTTATGTCTCACTAACAGGCCAGTGGCATCTGTGCGGACTTGCCCTCTGTATACTGTTTTATGCCGAGACGGGGTAAAGGCATCTTTCAACACAACAACAACAACAACAACACAAAATCCTCCAATCAAATTGACCGCATTGATGACGTCATCTTACCAGCCGCCAGGAAAATTCGGTAGCCCCGAAAGTTTGACCCTTGAGGGCAGTCGGTGCTCGCTGCGCAAGAGAGGTCAAGGCTATGACGTCAGTCGGCGCGCAGCTCGCCAAGGCCCTCGCGTGTTTACGGGCGGATACAACAGAGATCGGAAGCGAATATCGGGTAGTAAGTCTTCACTGATCCTTGCTATGTGTCAGATACTGCGGTGTTTACAGTAGAAGTACTGGGTTTTCCTACCCCAAGGGTATTGCTGTTTTTTGCTCTGCTCACAGCAAGGTCGTCGCTGTTGTTGTTGATGTTGTTTTCTCTGCTGTTTGGGTTTCTGTGAATTATTACTGACAACGTTGTCCCGTATGATGATGAAGAGGATGGCCACTGGATCGATAATGCGAGCTGTCAAAATGTTGTAATTTTTTCAATGGTGTCTCAGCAAGCAGCCCTACTCAAATTCGACGCGTAGGATTGAAATTAAGTTTTCACATAGGAATGACGTCGTTCCGACATAGGTCTACTGTTACGGCATGGCGCCGACGTAGGTTTGATGTAGGGAAATCGCCACTGCCTCAATCCTACCAACCTTGCGGAAATACTATACAAATCTCCGTGGCATTGACGTAAAGATGTTGGCTGGGGTAAGGCCGCTGAGACTATGATATTCCTTGAGTGGTCACAGGCTAGACAATACAATTATTATAGCCACATCGCTGCTTTGTTCCATCTTCACAAAATCGTGTTGTGAGGCAAATGCTTGCAAGTTTTGTAGTTAAACTTTACAAAGTGTTAGACCAAAGTTTTCTAAAAGCACTTTTAAATCTATCTCCCAGTGGGTGTGAACACCACCACTATTGCCAAAATGACCGTTATTAGACCATATAATTATAGAGGATCGTAGACTAATTACAAAGCCAAATAGAGAAAACACCGAATTGTGTTCATACTGTTCAGCTATAACTTAAGCTGTTCTGTTTTGCGCAAAGCACAGGATACCGAGGCGGTTCAACTCACAGATTTATAATTAGGCAGTCGCACAATCCCTATTGAGTGACGTCACAAAACTGGTTCTCGACCCGCCATTTTGTTTTGTCGTATGATACCTCGTATCTATAGACGCTGCCCACTGTGCGTTGCTTTGCATTGTGCGAAGTTGGCTATCAATATGAACACCATACCGTGTACCCTTGTAAATCGTGTATTGTGTCATTTTTAAGATTTCAGCTGAATGGAAATCAAGACTAGAGGTCTACTAGAGATGCTAAATCTAGACATAGATCTATTTTAAATGTAATCAGTTTCTTAAGTTAGGAAAATCTAGGTCAATGGTGACGTACCCTCATTTCGGCCTCTAATGCTTTTAAAATTGCAATCTTATTAGCCTAATAAAGAAAAATTGATTCATTTGAACATGTGCCTTCTCCGTGTTCAGACTGAAATAAAAAATAATTTAAGGCTTGTCAGTAATTTCCAGTGTTCGAATCTTCCGAAAGGTGGGCACATCACCATAGGCTATCTAGATTAGGTCACGAGTATTTTATAACTTGCGAAACTTGTGGCACGGTTACGAACACACATGTCGCAACATGTATGTGTGGTAGTGAGCAGGGTCTGCCTTGCCTCATTTTGGGTTGCATTTCTCGTGAGGATTACAGTGTGATCCCAAGTCTGCAAATGGATGAGTGGGTGGATGATTGGATGGATGGATAAGTGGATGGATGGATGAATGAATGGATGGATGGATTAAATTGATGGATGATGAATAAGGAGACTGATTAATGAATGGGGATACACTGGTAAATGGATGATAGATGGATGAATGAATGCATGAATGGATGGGTGGATGGATGGACCGGCGGATGGATGGATAGATGGATGGCTAAATGAATGGCGACATCTAACTAGCTTGCTATCATGTTGAATTAGACCTACTTTCCTCCATGTCGAACGATAAAAAATGTGCGTAATGACCATGAGGTCCCGAGGAAACCACAGAATGATGTAAACAGCTGTCGCATACGACAAATTAAAATGGCGGACCGAGCGTTGGCGGAACATACCGAAGAGGCGATTTGTAATTCTGTGTTATATTTATTCTGTGGTTCAACTCGCCAAATTCCGTCCGTCGACTTGGGCACGTGGCATCCATGTCAACCATGCAACAGTTCGCACCACACCCTTTCATAATTGAACGAAAAAGACGAGTAAGACAGAGCTCCGTGAGTAGTACTCACCACAGACTAATAAAATACCCAGACTGGATGATCCCATTGTGTGACGTCACAAAACAGCGAAAGGTGATGAACCATCCGCCATTTTAGGTTTACGGGAGCGACCAACGCTTCAGCATAGCTACAATTTTGAATGATACCATTTTGACGCGCCTACTGAACACGGAAGTTTGGTTCCGCACCAAGAAATTAATACGTGTACAACCAATCTTGACGAATAAAAATAAATTTCTACTGCAGATAGAACTAGAATCGGAATTTCCCGAGCGGCGGCCATGTTGGTTATACGGCCGCCGCTCGGGAAATTCCGTAAAAAAACGACACGGCCCGAAGCTCGTGTTTCCAGTCTGGTTAATTTATTAGTCTGTGGTACTCACCGTGCTTATACGCACACAAGTTGTGGTCATGATTATTATAGTAAAATAAGCAATGGCCCGTCTCGGAATTCTGTGTCTCGAGTTTTACATAGCTATGAAGACAACTCGGTATTTTCTCTGTTTGTCCCCTAGCAACAGCTAAAGAAATGTAATACTTTGCTATGCCATATCAGTGTGACCTCACGTCAAGGTTTATGGAAAGAGAAGATGAATAAAGCCACCCCGGAGACGAACAGCCTCAGGCCCACGGATTTTCCACACCAGTCGCAGAACGAGACAGAATCCATATTCATGAGGTTAGGCCTGACAAAGGAGTTAGTGTTATTAAACTAAACCACTAGAGACCAAAGGCCAGTAAAACGGTCACTTTTAGAAACAACAACAACAACAACAACAACAAGATGTATCAACATCGGTCTTGATACAAATCTAAGCATTTTGCGGTACTCATCATGGTAATGGAGTGATGCATGAAAGTAGACACACACACACACACACGCGTGCGCACACACACGCACACACACGACACCATTCAGCCATCCATTTATTCAATCACTAGATGGTCTAGATATCAATAAATCAATCAGTCAATCAATCTGTCAGTCAGTCAATCAGTCAGTCATATTTATTTTTCTGTAATGTCAAACTCCTCAAAATCAGATAAGAACACGGGGTGCGAAGCCCCCCCCCCCCCTCAAACACACAAAAACGAATGTTTTTAGTTCTTTTTTAATTTCATAGCCCGCCTCTCTCCCAACTTGCAGCGCTATTATGTCCATTTGCACCCCGGCCATCAACCATCATCACCACCACCATCGTCAACAACATGCCACCCCTCCTTTTTTCCCCCTCAAATTCCACTCTTCACCAAACAACAACAACAAAACACAACATTATACAGTCATGAGTTGACATCGTCACCGTTACATCTTATCTGCATTACTTACCATCACAGTGGTAAGAAACTCCTCAGGTGGAGCGTGGCAGATGACGATCTTCAGGGGAAGAGTGGATTCTTTCATTAGATGTTGCGGCCTTTAACTTCCTGGCATCTTCTAGAACCCCGGCTACACCGAGTTCGTGGTTCTGAGTGTCCGCCACCCACCCTTTTTTTTGCGCCGCCAGGCTCTTCTTTTGTTTTGAACCCATACCGCTGATTTCTGTTTTTTGTACAGCTGTCTAATATTCATTTTGCCAATATTGCCACTGGTTATAATTATATGGTATAATTTTAGGCTATACGAATTTAGTGTTCATTTCTTTTACAGCAAATCCAGCAGGAAGCATTTTCCGCTGTTGTTGCTATTCCCTTCTAATTCTCCTGCCACCTACATCGAGTTTCTTCAGAAGATAGTGCCGGCACAGACAGGACATTGTACCGACAAATCCCCTTGCTCCTACTTCCAGCGCGAATATACTTGACTTCATTCCGGCATTCCTTAGACCCCTCAGGAGATCCTGGTATATGGCCACAATCACTACCACCTCCAATATCATTCACTGTTACCACCGCAAAACACCACTATCACTTTCCGTTACTACATGTACTACCACCAATGACACTACCATTATGTATCCATCCTCTTTCTTGCTTGAACAGAAACAGGCCCAAACCTATGCCTATGAAATTTGGTATCAGATGAAAGTTTACTTAACATTTTGCCATGCTGCACTCCCCCTCCCCTCCCCCCCTTTTTTTTAACACCCGTGCCAAAATTCAACACCTGCATCTACTGTATTTCCTAGAAAAACTTTTTATTTTCACCTGCCATCTTCGGACACAGATCGTTTGTAAATATCTACGACGCAATGCTTGACATTAATTGTTAACAACTTCATCTAGAAATGCTAGCGAGACTATGAGGTCTTGCCTCGCCTTCAAAACACCAATGATCTATCTCGCCTTTCATGTCTTTTCCGTTCCCGCGTCATCACTGAAGGTTAGCAAACTCGCTGATTAAGTGAGAGAGGCGAACAAAGCAAAACGTTTTCCTTCCACTTTTCCAGCACTTTCCACCTACGCCTGTCCTCTGTCGCCCTTGAAGACTTCAGCGCGGTAATTTGCATTTTATATTTTGATATTTTGTATACTTCCTAGATCCCATTTTTGAAATTTGCCTTAATGACATTGCAGCCCAGTTACAACTGGAGCAGACCCGTCGTCGCCACAGTGCAGCGCCCTTAGTTTATCTTTAATTTTGCCGGAGCAGCGTCCTTGTTATGCCTGCTCTTCTCGACTTCCAACTGCCGAGGTATCCCTAATGTGCGCAACTTGCACAGAGGCCATACCAGTTTTTTTTATCATTATCCGAGAAGACTAGGTGCTCGATCCTACCTACCATAGGATCAGGGACGAGAAAATACGAGAAAAGTCCCAAAATTCCAATATGTCTGCACCGACCGGGAATCGAACCCGGTACCTTCGGCACGACAGGCGAGCACCTCGCCGTTAAACTAACGCCGTATTCAAGGGTGTAGTGCTAGTGTGAAGCAAAATTTATGGGTGGCGAGCCACCGGCCTGGGGCTACAGCAGCTTTGGTCTGTTTCATCCCTTGTGAGGTCAGCAGTTTGTACAAATCTGCAGTGCATTCAAATAATACTAAAGAAAAAGAAACGAACAACGATAAAAACAAGAAAGTTTGCACTTGACAGCTGCATGCAAATGATTTCATGATGACCTTTGCTAATGTAGATGTTTTCAGAATAGACGGGATAAAAAAATTTTCATTTTGTCAAAAGAATGAATACCAGATCATGATGATTTTTGACAATTTATGCAGATACCTTAGAAAAAAAAGGATGACAGCGTTTTCTTTTCACATTAGAAAAGCTGATTTTATTCGTTCAGATGTGGAAACATTCTCTCACTCCCAAGAATACAAAACATTAAAATGTTATTTCAGTTACAACAGGATAGTTCTTTAAAATTATACGTATTACACCGTGTCCTAGAAGGATTATTACAGTGAGGCAAATAGAGCAACAAGCATTACAAAGACAAAGTTTATTACGCCACTTTGTTGGTGAACAGGATCAGATTTATAGGAGGCCAAATGAGCAAATTGCCTCCTCCCTATGCAAAAATGAAATGATGAACAAATTAGTTTCTTTTCTTAAAGTTAAAAGGAAATTTTTAAAAAATTATAAATTTTGCCACAAAACTGCCACTTTCATTACCGAGGTTAGGGGCAAGGCGGGGTGTACTGAAAGTGACTTGGAGAAAACACCTAAAGCAAGTCAAAAGAAAAAGATCTAAAACTTGTATGCAAGTCTTTACTACAGATAGATCTATCTAATTCATTTAACCTCACTATGTATGTATACTATTGCCGACCCTATTGCCAGTTACAGTTACGTGCAATAAACAGACTTCGATATGTAAATTTGACGATTTGCCTTGCATTTTAATATCTGTAGATGAGGGGCCCACCGAACCTGAACCCCCCCCCCCCTTCCGTCTCACCCCGGCAGTATTGGTAAAAACTGTCTCATTATTGTTGTTTTTCCAAAGATGCAAGTATGGCATAACCTCAGTCGTCTCTGAGAAGTTTTCATTGCCAAACAATTACATCTCGTTCAAACTGCCTTTTAGAACATCAGCATAATAGGTAAGTGGATACGTAACAAATCAAATAAGGATGCAGTAAATTTGAAGCAATGCAACAGCAGAAATAACAGCCATAGCAGCAGTAACAACAACAAATAATACAACTTACAGGCCTCATAATTACAGTCTTTCTATTGATAGAAATAAACACTCGCCATGGTACAAAAACTCAGATTATCGGAGTCGATAGTGAACAGGAGTGCTAGATCTAGATCTCTCCCTCTCTCTCTCTCTCCATCTCTCTCTCTCTCTCTCCATCTCTCTCTCTCTCTCTCCATCTCTCTCTCTCTCTCTCTCTATCTCTCTCTCTCCCTTTCCATGTCTCTTCCTCTCTCTTTCTCTTCTTCCCTCTGTTGCCCCCCCCCTTTCCCCCTCTCTTACTTCTCTTTCTCTCTCTTTCCATGTCTCTTTCTCTCTTTCTCTTCTTCCCTCTATTGTCCCCCTCCCTTTCCCTCTCTCTCTATCTGCTTTCTTTCTCCTTTCTCTTTTTCTCTCTGTGTGTCTCTCTGGCTTTCTCTGTTTTCCCTCCCTCACTCTTTCTCTGTATGTGTCTTTCTGTCTTTAATTCTCTCCCTCTCTCTTTCCATGTATCTTTCTTTCTCTCTCTCTTTCTCTTCTTCCCTCTGTTGTCCCCTCCTTCGCGGTTCTCAACCTTGTTCAAGCAAATGCTTTCTGAGGCTCCAAATTTTCTTTCATCGCCCCCCCCCCCCCTTCAAAATCCCTATTGAAACCATCGGATACATTTCAGAAGAAGACAGACTACACACAAATTATGATGTTAACTTTTTCAAACCGGCCTTATTAATGACCATGGTCTTGTTGATTATTCATTATAAAACAGAAAGCGTTCTTTATCACAGGCACTAAAAAATAGGCCTGTTCTGTTCATAAAACCAGTGTACGCGTGCAACTGACCAAGTCAGGGGTTACCTTCTGTAGTTGCTCCCAAGTCGTCTTCCATTCATGACTGTTTTCACCCCCTAGCCCCCCCTTTTCATCGTTTTCGCTCCCTCGTCGGCATTTTCTTCCTTGGAAATCAAAATCGCCCTTTGAGAACCACTGAAATACATGAAAATGAACTCAAGTATATTTTTAAGTGCGTGATATTTTTACTTAGGTAGGTATTTCTCCATCCCCACAGGCACTAATCCGTCCTTCAGCAGAGTGGCGAATGCCTACGTTTATCCCCCTGTCCCAGAAATAATGCATTAAACACCCGATTATTTTTTGACAACTCTGCCTGGTATTGCATAACTCCGGAATACTGGCTTTAAAACAAGGGGGAATTGATGGGTTGTCGTGTCTGTGCTACAGAGAAATCGTGCAGTCGGGTACTGAGTCAAGACGTGATTGATTGAGATGTTGAGTATTTGGGGGTGGACAAAATAAATGACTTTTTGTGTGAAGTTTTTTCATTTCTGGCTGAAAACTTTAATTACTTTCTTTTTTAGGGTCGAAATGAGATCAGATAAATGGGGAGAGAGTGGACGTGTATGTGTATGTGTCTTTGAGAGAGAGAGAGAAAGAGAGAGAGAGAGAGAGAGAGAGAGAGAGAGAGAGAGAGAGAGAAAGAGAAAGAGAGAGGGAAAAGAGCGAGAGAGAGAGGGAGAGAGAATTAAAGACAGAAAGACACACACAGAGAAAGAGGGAAAGAAACAGAGAAAGCCAGAAAAAAGACACACGCAGAAGAAGAGAAAGGAGAGAGAAAGGGAAGTAGAGAGAGGGGAAGGGGGGGGCAACAGAGGGAAGAAGAGAAAGAGAGAGAGAGAAAGAGACATGGAAAGAGAGAGAGAGAGAGAAAGAGTGAGATGGCGAGAAAGAGAGAGAGAGAGAGAGAGAGAGAGAGAATCCATAGGACAAATAAAATAAATTATTGAAATTGCACGGGTGTGAATAAAAGAACTCATGTGTAGCTTGTGAACACAGGCATAAATTTATCAAGATGGATATAAGTGAAAGCTGAAAGTACAAAATAGATGACAGATTTTTAGATATAATTATAAATGTAACCAACAGTTTTAAAGCGATGATGGTGTAGATAATCCTGATGAAAATTTGATACAAAAACAAAATAAAAAATCTATAAAAACTTTTAAGAAACAAAAAAGATACTCAATTTATAAAAGATAGACCGAAAGTCACAGCACTTGAGAAGATAAAGACAGACAGACTGACAGAAGAACGAAGGCAAATCCAGCTAACGAGTTCGAAGTAAGAGAGAAACCGACCGGAGAAAAACGCAGGAAAACATGAAAGGAAGGGGGGAAAACATGGAAGACCATGTTGAGAGTAATGAGAACATAAAAGAAGCTAACGTAAGAGAACAAAAGGAAAAAAAAAACAACTTGGATTTGTTGCCGGAAGAGAAAGTGTGAAAAATCGCAATCCCAATAAATTGCCTAAGGTGCAAGTATTGCATAACCCCCGGCGCCACAGAGAAAACCTCATTGCCAAACCATACATTTCGCCCAAATTGCCTGTTAGCACCGCGGCAGAATATGTCAAGAAAAACTTTTAAAGTTTGCATAACTGGCATATTTCAGCATCGCGCTCACACCAAAGAGCAATGGTGCCAGGTAGTTCACGCTGCTTCAGAACCCGAAACCAAAATAGCAGTACTTACTTACACTAGTGGAAAAGGGTTTTAACCTCTTGCTAAAGAGTAGACGACCGCATTTAAGCCAAACTGAACTAAAATTACAAACAGATCCTGAAGAGCTGGAACCCCTTGAATCTTGGTGTGAGTGAAGCCGAAAGTAGCTCAAAATCTGATTCACTGTGACGAACGATAGGGAGAGGTTCACTTTCAGGACGCCTTGTCAAGAATCAGTAATGACTTCCAGTAACGCCACAGATCGGTCAGATGGGCTCCACGGCTCTGGTCCCCCCCCCCCTCCCATCTTGTCTCGACGACTTTGTTGTCGCCTGTATCATTATCCCCCCCCCACCCCCACTCCCCAAACTCCCCCTCCCGTCCCACCCCCCTGTGTTATCTAAGAACTTCGAGCTCGTCTCTGCTTTTCAGCTCATATAATCACCGGCCTGACCTTTCTCGGAAGAAAAGGGGAAACAACAGAAACAAAAATGGGAAAGAAAAAAAAAAAAAGGAACAAGAAATCACGGGGAACCGAAATGTCAACAAGAATTATTGGGTCAGCGCTGACGTCAGCGATCGCGGCGTGACGTCATTTCTGCATGTATGTCCGGATTAATGAAAGGGATTTTAGACTGCGGGGACAGATAGAGAGAGTGAGACAGAGGACAGTAAGAAAGAGGCTTGCTGTGGATAAGGAACTCAGGAGGAAGACACTGATGAACAGACACGAGAGTACATAATCGCGATTCTCTCAAGAAAGAAAAACTAGCAACTCCCATTTGGATTTAATCCTCATAATGTTTGCCCCCACTCTCTCCTTGCATTTCAACACCCGAGACAGAAAGAGGGACAAAGCATTTAACTTAAAGGATGGGGCCGGGCGGGGGGTGAAGGAAAAACACCAAAGAGAGAGAAAGAGAAGAGAAAGAGATGAGATAGAGAGAAGAGAAAGGGAGAGAGAGAACGTGGGAGAGAACGAAAGAAAGAGAGAGACATAGAAAGGAAGAGAGGGAGAGAGCGAAAGAAAGGGAGAGAGAGAGACAGAGAAAGAAAGAGATGAAAAAAGAGTGAAAGAAAGAGAGGGAGAGAGGAAGAAATAAAAAGAGAGAAAGTCTTGGCCTTCAGGGATCTGTCCTTGTGGCTCCAGTCAATTACTAATTAATGTTGGCTCATTACAAAGGAAAAGGCTGGAATTTTTCTATTGTGGAGGTGAGAGATTGATGGAGCAATTCAGGCGACACCTCCTCTTCACCCTCTGCCCCCCCCCCCAACCTATCATCAAGTTTTGAATGTTTGATCGTTTATTAATGCGCAATCGTTGTTGTTTTCGTACTTGGTGTAATTAAGTTGATGAAAGAGGTCTGACAGGCAGTTTGAAGGCCATGGGGGTTTTAGCATTATATTGGACATTATATTTTCTTGCACTAGATTACCAGGTATTTGGCACGATTTTCTGAATGTTAAACTTCAATGTTCAGGACTTTCCTCCGTACTATATATATATCAGCCCTCTCCCCCCCCTCTCTCTCTCTCTCTCTCTCTCTCTTGTTGTTCTCCTCCCATTCCGTCTCCCACTGTGACACATTCGTGGGAAATGGGATAAAGGAAAAACACCAAGGAAAGACAGAGAGAGAAAGAGAGACAAACAGACAGACAGACAGAGATAGAGAGAGACAGGCAGAAAGAGACAGACATACAGAGAGAGTCTGAGAGAGAAAGAGAGATAGACAGAGAGAGAAAGGGAGAGAGAGGGATATAAAAGAGAGCAAGAGAGAGGGAGAGAAAGAAAGAATGAGAGAGAGAGATGGGGGGAGGGGGAGAGAGAGAGAGAGAGAGAGAGAGAAGGAATGTAAGCAACAGAATTAGATCTATACTTAAAAATATGGTTCGTGAGGTTTTTGATAGAAAGCCGCAACTGGAATTTTTTTTTCCCTGATAGGTATGTAGGCAGATCAGAGAGACAAATACGACTGCCTTCTCTCCGTCCCAACGCCTCCTTCTTGTCTCCCTCCTTTTCCCAATCGATTCTCTGGTAATTACAAGACATTCCTTCCTCATTGTCTTGTAGAGCTCCATGTGTAGGTGGCAGGGTGGCAGTGAGTATAGGGAGGGGGTGGTGGTGGTGGTGGGCGGTGGTAGGTGGGAAGGTGAGTGCTGGCTGTGGTGGCAGTGGCAGAAGACCCGTGGTGTTAGTAGATGAGCTGAGTGATGGGCGGTTGTGTGTGTGTGTGTGTGTTGTGATAGGGCATGGTTGGAGTAGATGGTAATTGGATGGTGAGAGAGAGAGAAAAGAAGGGGAGAGAGAACAAGTGGGAGAGAGCGAAGGAGAGAGAGAGAGAGGGGGGCAGACAGGAAGAACTGTTGGAGTAGATGGTAATTGGATGGTGATGGTCATAGTACAATGGTAGTGGTGGTTGTATACTATGATTTAAAAATGCCTCCCCTCCCCTCCCCTCCACCCTCTCCTCCCAAAAAATTTTGAATAATAATAATAATAAATAAATTAAAAATAATTTTAAAAAAACAGAACAATAAACAGAAACAAACATAGGATAAACAGCAGTTTTCTATGACGGTAATATCCACATAATTCTAAATCTGTATAATATGTATAATTTTATGAAAATCTTTGGTTTTGTCCATCTTTTCACAAAATTTTGTTACAAGATTATTTGGCTCCTAGAATTGTCTTTAAATATGTTTGAGTTAATCTTAACATTGATAAAGTGTATTTCTTCATCTGGTCTTTGTCTGATATGGTTTAAATTTTTCTCTTCATACCTCACGCCAGTTACAACATAATTAATTTGCCACCAACACATTTTACAATGTGCACAGAAAAGCCAATGTATTGTATGGGTAATTTTATAGTTAACTTTAAGTCCGATTTCTTAATAATATTGCCACCTTAAAACAACAACAGCAACAACAACACAAAACATATTAATGTACTAATTGTTACTAACCACATTACACAACACTTCTTATTTTAATAATCATAATAGCACACAGCATTTATATAGCGTTTCATCCCGTTAACAATCAGGCTCTAAACACTTCACAACATAATACACCGGCATGCACAGGAAAAAACGAATAATGGACATTCAGAGTGTAAAAAGATGACTCTTCAGCTAATATTTAAAAGTCATAAAATGTTCTCTCATAGACAGAAGAACATACGAAATCTTTCTTGACAGGAGAATATTTTTCTCTTTAATTATATAGTACAAATGCTACTATCTGCCCGGTAAGTTTCAATATTAAACAGCTCATTTCGTAAAGCCAATGGTTTCGACATGTAGGGGTGACTCATTCGCTCAATTTACTTTCTCACAGCCGAAGATTATTAAGACATACTAATCCGCCCTCGCTGCTGCTACTAGTACCAACATGACTAACCTCTGATCTCGCACACGATTTCCTCACCACTCAGCCCTTAGTTCAGTAGACATCCAACAGGACTTACTCACCCCTCACTCACCTGCGCGTACTTAGCATGTCGTTGACCCAATAGTCAATCCGCGCCAGTAACATTTACCAAAGCTCTCAAGCAGTGTTTCTCAACTTTTATTTTTTATCCCATGCCCCCACTTCGATTTTCCAAAAGAAAGTGTGCCCCACCATGATCGGGCAAAGTTAGAACCTACAAAAAAAGTTCCGAAGAAAAAAACAACAATCCCATGTGTTCAAAAAAAGTTTTAATTAAAACCAACATGACATAAACAAACGTCAGTTATCTATACAGTTAAGTTAAAATACACTATGAAATTAAGATTTCTATGAAAAATCCCCACGTCCCATTCTGAAGTCCCACCCCCCACCAAAATATTGCCATGCCTCACCGATTTTGGGGGGGGGGGGGGGGGTAAGCCCCACCTTGAGAAACACGGCTCTAAACTAAGGGCTGTTGGTATTGATTGACTGATCTGGTCCCTTGTATCTCATACAGATTATAAGTCTTACTTGGTTCTAACAGACGTTGTATTAGTCTTTGATAAATAGACATTTCAGATGAACTGTTATAGTGCTAAACCTTGCATCTTACATTGATTAACGTTTCATTTTGTCTCTCATAAAGCCACAGTTCATTTACAAGAAGTGTCATAGCAGGAGTAATTTCAATAAATTGCAAAGAACTGAGTGGATAAGATACATTTCCAGAGATCACTTACAATTATTGCATTCTGACAAATTCAAGAGATCAATTACAATTATTGCATTTTGAATAAATTAACATCTAGACATGCCCCCCCCCCCCCAAAAGAAAACAACAACAAGAAACAACATCAACACCTCCCCACCGTGGATACTGTCTTTTTGCTGTCACAATAGATGGGATGATAACACATGGCTGTCTGTGGACACACCGTTTGGCCTTTTGCCCCCAAGACCTTCAGCAACAAACTTCAATATAAAAAACCCCAAAAAGACAGATCTTTGTGTTTTGTTTTCTTCAAGTTCTCTACCACTTTAAAGGGATTTGACGCCCCCCCCCTGTGTCTCGCTGGGCCGCTGCTCAACCTCCACGGTTTCTCAATCCTGTCAGAGCCAAGGGCAGAAATCGAACTATTGGTAGAAAGAGAAGTTTACCGCGTGGCCATGCAAGGATCAGGCAACTCTTGACATTTTGAAATCAAACAAAGCAGGCTACTTTGTCTTGTAACACAGAATCTCGCCAATTTCAATATCAGTGATGAACACGTGAGTCTCGCTGCTTCTTGTTGCGAAAACCGATTATCAAGACAAAATAATGTGAAATACAAGAAGAAAAAAAAGGTTATCATTCGATTTGGTAGCAAAAAAAAAACAACAAGACCTTTAAGAAAATAAAATTTGCTGTTGCAGAGAAGGCTTTCGATTTTCTAGTGAAACCAGATTGGTGTACTAGAGATTATGATAGACAGATGTTTCGATTTTAGCCTGAAGTAATTAACTCGGGTCTAGCACTGAGCATTTGAACTGCAAAACCTTTTACCAGCTTTTTGGACAAGGAACTGGGTCAGCGTATTAAGGTCAAATGCAGGTTGCCGCAACAGACGGATTAATAGGGATCGTGTTTTTTTTTTTAATCAATAATTATTTGTCAGCTTTAAGGGAGATCTTCCGCTGCAGTTACGTAAACTCTTGAGGACACGTCATTTTTAAAAAATCGAATATGATTATGTGTTTTGTTTTGTTTTAGGCTGCTTCTGTTTTTGTATCCGATAGCAACGGCGTGCAAATTGGCATCATTTGCCAAGGGAATCTTTAGTGCACACACAAACGGACTATCTAGCACTCTGTGGGCGTTCGTTTTGACGGCGTTCACGGGGGTTGTATTGAGTGGACAAAATGCTGGGCAAAATGTAGAACTTGATTGACATCCTCATCATCTGCACAAAACAAAATTTCCGAGGGAATTGTATTAAATTTTCATGTATTACTCACTGATAAATTTCTAACGAAGACACTGACACATTATTTCAACAAACTCTGTCATTTTTTTAAAACAAAACTGGGAAAGGCCACGCAAGTTTCAGAATCTGATATTTATCAATGTGTGCACGTCATTGACGAAGGAGACAGGAGGAAATGAGACCACTCAGATGTTAACTGAACCGGAAGTAAATGTCGATGACAACATTCCACACAAAACTAGCCAGCTTCTGGTGGGATGAAAAAAAACCAACCAAACAAAAAACGTTGGCAGAAGGCGTTGGAAAGTGGATAAAAAAAAAAAGTTAGAAGTATGAGAGGGGGGAAACAACTGAAGAATACGGCTGGAAAGAAAAATGTAGCAAGTAAAAGAAAAAAAAAAGGGAGAGAAGGAATAGAGGATCAGCAAGAAGACAGGATAGGGAAAGACGAATCAAAGAAGAAGAGATTATGGGGAGGAATAATAAAAAATGAAGAAGAACAGTAGGGAGAAGAAGAAGAAGGGGAAGATAACGAAGATGAAAAATAAGATGAAATAGGAGAAAAATCATTTTAAAAAATAACAATTGGTCGTGAAGTTCAGAAAGGAAATGGACAGAAAGACTGGACCAGATGGACAAAGAGAAAAGAGAGAGAGAGAGGGAAAAGAATCAATTAACAAAATGCAAAAAAAATATATATATTAAAAAAAGGGGAGGGGGTAAAAAAAAGAAACGAAAGAAATAAAAGCAGCGATGTGGACACATTGAAGAAAATGACAGGCTGCAGAAGACGAGCACGAAGAGGAAGAGAATGGTGGTGTTAAAAAAAGCCACTACTACCTTGACAAAAGAACCTAAACAATTAAGAAAAAAAAAAGTAATTGTAATAATACAAAGAGAAAGTCAGAAACAAAGACGAAAAAAAAAAATGATATCCAAACAATGACTCAATACACGTTATTAATAACATCAAGTACTGGGACTGATGTCTAAGTAAAAAAAAAAGGCAAAGAGAAATTCTGTCTTCTCTACATGTATAATTTTCCACCAGAATCCACCAAAAACAATATGGAGATTAACACTGAAACATGACTTAGTGCAAGATTCCATTCTCTTCCAGCATTGTATTTTGTAAAGAAGCGCATATCCGTACAACATGTTGTACGGATATGGACAGTGCATATACGTACAACGCACACAATTCGATGACGTAGAACACACGCCTGAATACTATATTACTGACCTTGTTAATTTGGTTAGTTTTTAAAAATATGAATCGGCTTAGTAGCAAAACAATCCGACTTCTGCTCGGAGATTGCGTGATCTGCGCTAATAATATACTTGAGTGTACATCGATCACCAATGGCTACCCCAGCCCCTTTTCGCCTGATTAGTCAATCTGACTACCGCCCATTGATACAAAGTGACTAGACTCCCACGCACCCAGGTCCATCTGACTATTCCATGTGTCGTCACTTTATTTAAATTCGTGAACACCATACCAAGTTTTGTTTCAGCAAACCTTCACCAGTCGCGCTTTTTGGTAAACATGTTGTACGGATATGCACTGTCCATATCCATACAACATGTTGTACGGATATACACTTCCATTTTGTAAACAATAACAGCAATCAATGAACTCGTTCCGAGGTCATGTTTATTATGTCTTGTGTCTTCAATGTTAATAGGAAAGAAAATCTAGACAAAAAAAATGAAAAAAAAAAAAAACGGGACAGATGCAATTACGCCCCTGTATTGCGTATCCCTTCCTTTAGCTTCTCCGTCGGTCACGCGAACTTCACATCCTGTGCCCCTCACGCGGCAACATCGCTCGTGCTGAAACTCGTCGACTGGAAGTGTCAACTTTTTTCCACTTCTTCAGTCGTGGATTAACGGTGGAGGGCGAAGCGGCCAGAGGAAATGAAATTAATTAGGAATTACATTTCAGTTTTTTTGTTTTTATTTTAACTGTTACTATGTCATTACAAGTCTTAAAAATGAGGAAAAAGTGAAAGAAGAATTCGGAGATAATTTTTCTTCCCATGAGGCTGACTGAAAAATTGTAAACATGGCAAATCCGAATTATTGACGACACCGTCCTCGCTTTATCACTAATCGACTTGACTGTAATAAAGAGGGGTGCAATAAATGCTCAGGCTAACAGTCATAATAAAGGAAGGACCTCATGATCTGTAGGAAAAATATGAGGGGGGGGGGGGATTGTATCTCAATATCAGAGACATGACGAAAATTCTAAAGGAGTGGGATTGAATAAAAAAGGGCAACCAAAAACAAACAAACAAATAAAACAAAAAAAATTCCACTGAACTATTGCGCAGTTACCAGATGGAGCTATTTAATATTTCACCGACCACACCTGGGACCTTTCATCATAATATTGAAGTGCAAATTTAAATAACTTCCCTGAAGACTTTCTTTTGTTATTCAATCAAGCGAGACTTCCAAACGCTCACGCATAATAATATTTTCTGCCTCCAACATTCATATTAGCTCTGTAATTGGGCCACACCCTCGCAGACACTTTGACCCACAGACAGTTATACACATTAAAAATCTGCAACGCCCTTTTTCGTCATGGTTAATGCTGGGGAGCAGGTAGACGTATGCTGTCAATGTATCTGGAATGATGGACACCCGCATTTAGTACACCATGAAATGTATTCCTGTTAGATCTGAATATATTACAAGCAACGACAAGGACGCATTCAATGTACATGAATCTGTAATTAAGGTTGTATTTTATACTCTGACCTCTTATGTTGAGAATCATGCCATTTACTTTTTTTTTTTTTAAATTTCTGAGAGACGTATTTGCCCTAGGTAGCCAAACTGGGTTTGCTTGTAAATAGAGTCAATCTTTGGAAATGTTTTAGGGTTAAAGTTAGGGTGAGGATTAGGATTAAGTTTAGCCTATTGTCTTTTCAATGGCGACAAGCCCACTTTTTTTTTTAGAAAATGACCGCAAATTGATAACAAAAATCCTTTTGTGAGTGTAATGGCGACATGACCCAAATAGCCCTTACTTAATTAATTTTTTTTTCAGCCACAACTTTTATGAGTAATTTGATAATGACAATTATATTATAACATGTACTTTCACACCTAGCCTACATAACTAACAGCTCCCTATAATGTGGGCTAGCCGGAGACGTGATTTTTTTTCGTACGAGTTTTAACAAATTCAGGAGCGGGGCAGCAACACACCCCCAAACACAAGTCATCGGCTAAGGGATTTCCAGTCCTATCGAACACTGCCATAGGGGCTGCAATCTCTAGACTGTGCCTGAAATGACTCTGAACCTCACCGAAAATCCCTGGGATGCGCTGGAGCCGAGGCGTTCTCACTACGTAGTGAGAACGCCTCGGCTGGAGCTGTCCTGTTTTTGGGGGTCTGTTGCTGCCCCGCTCCTGAATTTGCTAAAGCTCGTACGGAAAAAAAATCTCGCTAGCCGGAGGGAAGAGGTCTGGTGAGGAAATCAAAACAAACAAAGAACAAAACAGCATTAAATTGGTGACCTTATTTTCAGACACATGATGTAACAATATTTTAGGAGATATCGGATTTTCGTGGTTCTTCTAAATTTTCTTTTTAATCCTGTTTTGAGATTCTATTGAGATTGTTTCAGAATTGTAATAGGAAATATTTCCCTGTCGGCCATCAAAGGGTAAAAATGATTTGCAACGCGCTCCAGTATGGTGTGGATTAGTCATCTTGTCCCAACATAATATGTGTTCACTGAATCGGCCTTGCTACATCACCAGGTCGGAAGCAATAAATACTCCCTTTGAGTTTAACCTAAAAGAAAAAAAAAATGCAAGGAAGCGTAAAGTAATTTTACCGCTACGCGGGAGACATTACTATAATGGCAATACAAATAAATAGCTAAACAAATAAATAAGTCAGTCTCACTGATACTCCTGAATTTGATACAAGTAGCACAAATAATGCCTTCCTCTCTTCGTTAACCTCAGAGTGTTTGACATGTATCGGAGCAAACTCACTTCTCATTTGTTTCTACGGTATGCAGATTGACAGGGAGCGGGGGCGGGAACGGCTGGCTGGTGTGAAATCCTGAGGAAGGATGTGATTTTGGTGGTGTTCAGTGAGTCAAAGTTTGCATCCGTAATTGGAGTGAATCATTGGCGGATCTACTACCAAACTAATGAAGCTTAAGCTTGAGGGCCCCTAATCCCTGACCGGCCCTAAAGAAACCTTTTTTTAATGAGTAAATTTTTCTATGGTACTCTATAGTTGCTGACTGCAAAGGGACCCCATAGCAGTTCAATCTTCAGGGTCCGAGAAATGTAGGTCCGCCAGTGGTGTGAATAGTCCATGAGGACACTCCCTGTTAACTCTTACAGTGTGCTAAGGAAGCAAGTCCAGAGCGTGATAAACTAAACTGATGGTATCTGCAGGCACTTAACACCAGAATCAAGTACAGGCACTGACTGGAAGTTCTTCTGCACCGGTAGGCTTAACTTCACAGTGTGAAAAATAAATATGGAAGTTTTTGTTTCCTTTTCATAGTTTCCAAGCAGAGTGGCGTGGAGGGGCAGAGCGAATTTAACCAGGAGAATATATGGGTCGGGAGGACGAGATAAATCAACAGAAATAAAACACAAAAAGAGAGAGACATAAGAAGTTGAAAGTTTTCTGGGTAAGAAATTACGATACTGTATGACATAGAACTCATTATTAAGTTTCCTTTGTTTTCTTGGCGTCTTCCAGTACAAGCAGATGTGTCAAAAACAAGGCATGCCACCCCCCCCCCTTTTCCATGAAGCTGCCGCAGTGAAGACACCACGAGAAAGTATGGTGGACTCTTCATAAGCAGGACTCGAACACGACACCTCTCTCACTCTTATCAGCGCCCTGACTACAAGGCCACTCACCTGCTAGAACATAATAAACTATATCAGAAACAGAAACTCAACCAACCAACCAGCCAACCAACCAACCAACCAACCAAAAAACCAACCAGAAATAGCATTTTGACCTCAGGACATTGCCCTACATCCACTAGAATCTCAGTCTAACACGTTACAGTTCATTTCAAACCTTGCCTAATGACTTCTAAATGACGTCTTTACCTTAGGTCTAATCTAACGTCAAGATCAGGGACAGGCGGTCTCTGCCCCCTATGTGTATATTATTATTCGGTTTTTGTTTTTTTTCGTTAGGTTTTGTTTTGTTTAGTTTTTATTTTTTTCTAACCACGGTGTTGCAACTTGCGTCATTGAGAATTTCTCTCTCGTGTGATTTTGCTTCTCTAATGATTCTATTTAGCCTATTCCCTACTTTCATTATAAATCCCGTTTGTGTGTGTGTGTGTGTGTGTTTCTCGAAAATTCTTGAATATCCTGTCTTTTCTCGCTTTTTTAACTTCTTCCGGTTTGTCTATCTTCTCCTTTCGTCTATTTTTCTTTTTCTGCTTATTTTAGCATTTCTCTTCCATTAACTTATTGCTTTGCTACAACTGTAGTGTCACGCCTCTTCCACCTCTCTCGCTCTGTGTCTTCTCCCTCACCATTTCAACGAATTTGTCAATGTGGCAAAAAATAATTTACTTTTTTCACCCTGTTGTGGGAGTAAATGCAAGATACGCCCTAAGCCGAAGGTGGGTTTTGTGTCAGCAAACATGACGTAAAATGTGGTTTTTAGATTTTTTATTCTGGTCTAGCTCGGGGGTCTAAAAACGTGTAATCTATGCATTTGTAACGATGGCATTCATCTTTAGCGTAAATCCATTTGAAACAGAGACAAAAGGTTGAGATTGCAAATGTTTGCTGTGGAAAGTTCCTTCTGTCCTCGCTTCTTCCACACCTTTGCCACGTCTAATCAGTGGCGGATTTACCATGAAACTAATGAAGCTTAGGCGCCAGGGCCCCTAATTCCGGAGGCGTGTTTGCCGATTGCAGTGCAGACCAGCAAATTCAGGAACGGGGCAGCAACAGACCCCCAAACACAGGTCATCTCCTAAGGGATTTCTCGCCCTATCGAACACTGCCATGGGTGCTGCAACCTCTGGACTGTGTACCCTAACTCTAACCCTAAAATGACTCTGAACATCACCGAAAATCCCTGTGATGTGGGTGTGTTGCTGCCCCGCTCCTGAATATGCTGGTCTGCACCTCAATCGACAAACACGCATCCCGGAGGGGCCCTGGAGAGACTTTTTTAATGAGTGATTCAAATGTTGCCCCTATTGTTACTGGTTGCGAAGGGCCCCATAACAGTTCAAGACCAAGCGTCCTAAAATTGTAGGTCCGCCACTGCACATCTTTTAGTTACATGAGTCCCTTGAATCACACACTCACACTCTCTCCCATATCAACACCGTCTCTGCACAGTCATCCAACACCTCATATTAAAATATTCGCAAGTGGACTCTACAACTTACCTACGGCATACGCCCATGATAAAGGACTTTGAGAACTATGCGCTTATACGCCAAAGATAAAAAAAACAACAACCATTCTTAGGTAAAAATAAGGTTAAGTAGAGTAATATTATATTATTATAACAGTATTATATTGACTCTCTTGGTTATTCACGACACTTCATATTCATGTAAATGCCATCCCTCAGTGTCTCGTGCCAGTTGATGTGCATTTAACCTTTCCAATAAAATAAACGTTCTTCAGCCAAGCAAAAAATACGTTTTTCTTTTTGCGTCATTTGTTATTATGCCAGATTCATTGTATTTTTTATTCTCCACTGTGACATGAGCATAATTATTTGTCTGCAAACTAATGAATTCAAATAGTTTTTTATTGTGCGTTATTCTGTGACGATGACAAATCTTGTAACTTGGACTGACTGACGGAGTTACACCTAAGAAAGCAGTTCAAATATTTTTATATTATAATGTCCAGTGATGTACCGGTGAGCACATCTGTCTACCACCCCCCCCCCCCCCGCCCCGCCATAAAAAAAAAAGAATTTACATAATTTAGCAGCGCTCATTAATTTTCATGAACTACTGTGGTGTAGTAGGCTCAGTACACCAGATATTCACCGCACACACGTACATAATAGTGTTTTCCTTAAATCTGAACCAGAGTTTATTCATGACATAATTTTTTAAAATATGCTTTGAACTTGTTCATTAAGTTACCTAATTTTGTAGAAAAGCATTAGCAATTGGCACTCAATTTGTTTTCGAATTTTGTGGTTTATCTTCTAGTACTTTCGTTCCAATCCTCCACAAAGCTCTAAACTGTGCGTGTGCGTGTGTCTGAGAAATGAATGTAGGTCAGGTTACACACGTGAAGGTTTTGAGAAAATTAGGTCACTAATTCCCTCCCTATTAGCTCATTTATCATGCTGACCTCTCCGGCTTTCGGTCTTACAAACAAGTTGGGATTAGGAACAAAAATATGAAGCTGGGATTAGGACAGAAACAAAGGGAGAGAGAGAGAGAGAGGGGGGGAGAGGGAGAGAGAGAGAGAGAGAGAGAGAGAGAGAGAGAGAGAGAGAGAGAGAGAGAGAGAGAGAGAGAGAGAGAGAGAGGGAATTGCGGATCATGGTAAACAAATAATATCGATTGATCATTATGAAACCAGATCACGAAATTCGGCGTATTGCTCTTGTATCTGAAAGTGAATTTCTAGTAACATAAAACACAAAAGTGTAATTTGTAAGATCTAACCCCCTTCCCCACAACCACCCTCTCCCACCAAATCTGATCAGGAATAACAAAGTGACAGCTTTTCAAAGGATATTAGGGGGTTTGGATGGGTGGGAGTGGGTGTTGTCGTAATGAGATTGTGCCGGAAAGAGTCAGAGGTGATAACACAAAGAAGTTTTTTTTTTTTTTTTTGTCTTGAAATTGACCGGCAATGGGAAAAGACGCCAATGTAACCAAAGACGATAGGATTAGGTCTAATATCTTTGATATGGCTCACACCCCTGCACACAGGTCGCAGGTGGAGAGAATAGCATAATGATTTTATGTATGCCGTAAGTGTAAAAAAAAAAAAAATGTCCGTTTATTGTGTGCAGGTCTTCAAGAATTCTTTGACCCAACCTGGCACTCGCACAAAAAAAAAAAAAAAAAGCCGAGCTGGATGAAAATGGCTGGTGCTGCTAAGATGATGATGAAAATAATCCCGATAGCAGGATCTGGCGCGATTCGGGAATGACCATGATACATCGGGGACGGCGGGAAAGTACAAATCACAGGTTATTCTTATAAGATTATCAAGCACGTAATTTTTGCCACCCCCTCCCAAGTTTTGAGATTTTAGCACAGAATCTAGATAACGATGATGTGACGATGACGATGATGATAATCTACATTTTCTGATGATAAACTGGAGACAAAATAGGCTACTTGTCGAAAACAATGACAGTACTCCGATATTCAGGACAGTTCTACCAGTTGTTTTCTGTCCAAGTGTAGGGTGGCAAAACAATACAGGAAGAAATGCCCCAATTTATGCACTTCCATCTCCATCGTTCTCCACTTAGCTTTTATTTAGTCCCGACGTACACGAAATAAAACAATAAAATTCATATCTTTATAATCTGTTATTGATGTATTCATGCATTTATTCAAAAACTTATTTAGCTATTTCATGTTTATATTTGTTTATTTATTTATTTATTATTTTGATTTATTTAGTTAATTATTCGCTTCAGCACAATCGCTGAGTCATGCACACAATGGAGACATATCAATATTCGAGTCCCATTTCGGACTGAGCCGGGAGAAAAACAAACTGCTCCACGTACGTAATCAACAAGCAAACGAGGCCTCCTATCAGTGTCAACGCTTGGTGAATGACCTGTCCCACCTTTTTTGCATTTTATTCATTAAAAAAAAAATAATTTGTGTGCTAAAAGATATTTCCTGTTCATTTTCACATTAGCCAGCCATTCTTCCAAGTTCATTGGCTTTTGATATTTCATGCATTACGTGAAATGGCGAGCAAAGAAAAAGCAGAAGGAATTGGACATTAATTTTTTGTCTTGTCTTTTTATTTATTTATTTGCTCAAATAGGTGCAACGGTAATGGTTTCCATTAACATCTTTTTCTTTTTCTATACCCACAAAAAGATAATAATTGGATGGACAGGTTTATCTCCTTGTGTCCCCCCACCCCTGTTTTTCCAAATGAGAAAAAGGTGAAGTAAAAGAAGTTCGAAATGACATGCAAATTGTACTGATGCGTTTTTTCCCTCAATCTGGCACCGGCGTTCACCTATAGAAAACTCCGATAAAGTGAAACAAACAAACAAACAAAAACAGGAAACAGGAAGAATAAAATCAGGTTCAAGCGCAGTATTAACAATTACGTTGAATGTTCATCACAGAACTTTGAACTGCAAGCAAGATTATTTTCAGTTCTCTGCACATTGACAAAGAAAACGTTGACGATTGTAGCCGAGATAAAGACACAGTTTGAAGCGTCGAAACATTTTAGATTTCGGATTCTGGACGTTCGAATTTATACGGCGACTGGCAGAAAATCTGAGTGCTCTCTTCCTCTTGAGTCGATGGTTACAATTATTATAACTGATCGAACCCCACTATCTCACTGTGACGTAGATCTGAAAGTCAAAAGTAGGGCATTGATTTACAGTATAAAAACTTGGTCGATATTTTCAATTCTAGCATATGATATAACCCTCATTACTGCACCGGTGGAAAGACAGGACACGTTTGATTTGTTTTCTTTAAAAAAATGTAATTGCGGGTGATTCATATCCACCCCCACCCCACCCCTCTTGGTTTTCATTCCTGCAACATCAAGCAATACGAATGGAGACAGACTGAGGGAATGTTACGATTTCGCTAGAAAATCGTTAGGATTTAATGAAGAGCTGTTGCTAGCCGTGGACAAAGGTTACAGACAAAGTGGATCATTTGTTTCTGGACTGTAAGACTTTCTGGCTTTGTGGTGGTCCTTCTTTTGCTTCCTTCTACCTTTTTTCTTTCAATTATTCCATCTTTTTGTTTGGATGTTAGCACTCGTTTTCTTCTTTCTTCTAGGTAGTGAAAGTCACAAGTTCACGATAATTATGCTATGAGGAACTTTAAGAATGCTCTCATAATGATGAAAATAATTTCCCTGGAAAAACTGAGACGTCAGTGTTCGAAAGTGCACAGCTGTTCTATCAAACAACAAGGCAAGGATTGACGTAAAATATACTTGCAGCAGCCAGTATAACACAGAAGTAAAGACAATTTAAATTTCAAGATAGAGGTATAAATTGGGGGGTCCATAAACTTAGTTGTGGAATTTCACTCAGAAGCAAGGCTCAGGGTAAATCCATTGATACAGGGCTGACCACTAGAAAACGTTCACCGAAAAGATATGGAAATATATTTAAAATAATGACGCACAGTGTGGTTTAGAAGATGAAGAATTAGGAAGAGAAAGGGCGGAGTTGGGTGGAATGGGGGGGGGGGGCGATAAAGGGAGCTGCCTTTGGACAAATGACAGATGGTAAAAGTGAAAAAGAAGAGAGAAAAAGACATAAGGTACAAGGAAAAGAAGAAGAAGAAGGTAAAGGCAATCCAAACCAGACAACGTCATTTTGAAATCTGAGAGCATGAAAACAGCTTATTGATGGCCACTTGACCTCAAGACCTTTACACAGTGGGATGCGGGCTTTGTCTTAATGATGAGTCTTTGTTACTGCTGTGGGTTGGGGAAGAAAGCCGAGGACGTACAGGTTACAGAGATGAAGGAATGCAATACACAGTAAAACAGTGAAAGCGCATGATAGTTTTTGCCTGGTGAAGTATTACATCAGCTCTCTCCTGACCTGATACTTTGACACTTTGTAGCCACACGTCAGTAGGTGATTTACAACATAAATCACAGGACACCTTAACATGAACTAATACATTGATGGTGCATTTTTTTATTATTTTTTTGCCAGAATTCTTTATTGGTAGCTGTCAGTGAAACAAATCTGAAATATTTTTGCGCACGTGAAGAGCATAAAAGTTTACCTACACCTATTTATTGCGCAAATGGAATGCCCCCTCCCTCTCAAATTCTTAAGCGCACACGGACAGAAAGGCAAGGAAAGAAAGTACAGGTGCCACGCGCTGAGTTTGAGAAACAGCTGAATATACCTCGACGTTTGAATTTTAACCCAGATCTAAAAGAGCTCAAATAATCAAATTCTCAACTGTACAGGGGTTCAAATTACAATTTTACCTTCGTTCTATTTTGGTCCTCCTTTAAATTTGGGTTTTCCCGAATACTTGACTAAAGTGTCTAGTATTGACCGGTTTTTCCCTGCCGATTATAGACTTAAGATTCTGTCAAAGAAGTTTCGAACTCCTCGTTAACGCATTTCTACTTCCGTAAGAGGCGTAGTGTACTTGACGTGGATCACATTGAATCGTTCACACTGAAGTAAAATAAAAATGTTTTATTAATGTTTATGCAGTGTTGTATGGCAAAGTGCGCTTTGAAGCTCTGAGTTCGACTGTGAAATTTGATGTTAAAAATAAAATGGAGTTTCGAGTGTTGGTACTTATTAAAATGTTTTCCAGTTCTTTACCAAAAATACAAACTTTGACATTAAAATTTCATTGCAATTTGAGGCGCAAAAAGCGTTACCTGAAAAGTTTTCCCACTGGGCAAGGATTATCCCGGGGCGCAGCTATGTCGCAGTAGTTGCTGGAATAATTCGTGCAATCAAGTTATTGGTTTTCTTTCAAGCTTTTCAGTTTTTATTTTAGCCCCAAGAAGATCCATAGTGATAGAAATCTTGTGTCGTCTTTTATTTCTAAGCAGAATATTTTTCCATTAGGAATACATTATAGTCTCTTTTTATCATTTGTTGTTTAAGCGGTAAGTTTTGCAAAATGAATTTTTGCGGCCACGTTATACCAAGCCCTGATGAGATCCAATAGTTTTTTCTTTTTCTTTTGTTTTTAAGTTCATTCCACCACAAGTTAGTTTATTATCACAAAAAAGGGGGAAAAATGATTATCCTCTTAGCCCCCATCAACTACCGGATCTCAGGTCAGTGCAGAAATTCAATGCAATGACAAAGACAGTAAAAAGTCAGACAAACTAAATGGGATGTGACAAAACTTTTAACAAGTGCAACAAATCCTATTTTAAAGACTAGGACAACAGGAAATCAACAGCAAAAAAAAAAAAAAAAACTCAACAAAATCTCTCCATGACAAAGGACCTTAAAACAAGGCCGACAGCACAAATAAACCCAAAACCAAAAACAAAAACCTCAATTAAAAGCTATTAGTGAACTGAGATCAGGTTTGTTCTGCTTCCGTTTTGTTTTCAAATTTGAACTTATCTTGAATCAAATGACGAAACAAACTTGTTTCAGTATTCCCAATGCTCGAGATGACGTTAACACCATAATCCATACATAACACTAAACATCCAGTCACAACAGATTCGACTTGGGGGCGCCCCTAGGCCTACTACAGATGGAGGGAGTGATATGTTGTATGTAATATTCAACTTGTTTTTGAAACACCCAGATTCGCACCCGTTACGCAAGTCATGACGCAAAGATTTCGGAAATACTGCACTAATTAGTGTTTACTGTAATAGAAAGAACCCTCAGGCAGCAGGCGTTACTTCAGGCACTGAACACACCCGTATCTAATAATATTCATATTTATCGCCCACGGCTATGTACCCATTTTATAATATGGGTGCTCGCAGGAACGAGTCAACACGATGTTTTCACATGTCTCAGAATCATGACACAAAGCATACTTAATTCTCTTTTAATTTTCCTTTTAAAGGGTAATATGAGTCATCCACAATTAATCTTATTACATAAAAGTCTGGACACAAACATAGCCAATAACTGCTAAATTGTAAGAAAAATTACAAGTTCTATGACATTTCTGTTAAATTAGCTGATTTCCTATTTACTGACCCACTGACATAGAACGAGAGATTTGACGGGCTTCATTGCATTTTAAGTAAAGTTTGATCTATTTTTGCACGTCCATTGAGAACTTTTGTATAGGCATGACGCAAATGGTTGGACGATGCAGCTGCACAAATTAGGTCACCCATTGGCTGTACAAATCCCCAGGGAACGCGCTACAGAGAGAGGCTATTTCAAGCATGGCATATTAATGATTTTTTTTGCTTGTTGATTATTGTTAACTGCTGCAAACCAGTCCACACAAGATGTAAAATCGTCGAAATAGGCGATAACTGATGGTTAAAGATAAATATATATTTATATACATGTATATAGATAGATAGATAGATAAGATAGAGAGAGAGAGCGAGGAAGAGAGAGAGAGAGAGAGAGAGAGAGAGCGAGAGAGAGAGAGAGAGAGAGAGAGAGAGAGAGAGAGAGCGCTTTTCTTTCCTTTTTTTTTCAAACGCGGATGAAGTGGAAACCAATTGTGCTGCAGGGTGACGCTCACGCAGGCCTAACTTTTAATTATTTTATCTTGCGCAATATTTTAGGTTTCTTTTCTGGGAATGTGCATTCGCTTTCTGTAGACTATTAATCAACAGTCCCAGGTTTGTTTTCCTCTTTTCTGGCAACTGGTATTGAATTTGTTATCCGTTATGTGGCGGGAAATAGACTGAGTAGTGAAATCGTTAAATAATTATTGTCTCGACTAAGTTTATTTACTTATGACATTGTTCATACCATGTCACCTACTTCCGAACCGAACAGAATGATTATTATGGTGTAAAATGATATCACTTTTATTTAATGGGCCCATAGGTTTCCTTCCCTTATCATACACACACACACACACACACGCACACACACACACACACACACACACACACACATGCAAACTCTGCTGTCGTGGCCGAGGGTTTCTCACCTCAATATACTATGTCAGCAGTACTAGTGTCTGTACCGATGTGTAGCTGAAGATCAAACTATGAAAGAAACTTTCACTTCACTTTTTGCTCATTAAGAACAAACACACTCTCACGGATTTAACTCCCCCTAGACGCTGCAGACAATCTTTTGTTTTCTACATATACAAGTATCTACAGTCTTATCTAATTCTTGAAGAAGGTTTGATTGCCAGCACCTAGTCCAGTCAGAAACGCTGAAATGAACGATTTCGTTAAGTGTTGAATCCCCAAGTGATCCTCCAATGACACTTTTTATCGTTGAAAACGGGGAGCAGGAAAAAGGGGTAGCCCCCATTGAAATATTTCTTCATTTCACACTGAAACGGGGACTAGCTCTGTTAAAGCGAGAATGGGGTCTGTAGCTCCAAGAGTCAAAGCTCTCCGCCTATTAAATTTGCACATCCATACATACACCATGCGCGATGACATCATTCTGTGGCTCTTAATGATCTTTTTCTGACAAATGAGTTGCGAGGAAGAATGTCGCTGGCTGATGGAATGGGAAGGTTATAAAGTGTATAATATTAATAATAAAAGGTACTATTTCTGAAATATTTCTTGGCTTCAGAACAGAGGATAACCATCACTTCTGTCATCCATATTATTCATCGGAACGATTATAAGGTGTTATGGGAGTATTGCAATCTATCTATATCAGCAGTAATGACATCAGACTTTGACTTTTGGAGCTGGCAGAACAGTGCAAAATAGTTATATTCCGACCTTCTTCTTTTAGTTGTTTAGTTGTTTTATTTAAATTACTGAGGTTCAAGAGACATCAGTCATGCAGCGTGCCCCAAGTCATTTGTAGATTTCTGTTAGCTATCTCCATGCCACGACAATGGAGTACACAGCCTCATATCCAATCACAGTGGTGTTCTGCACTAATTACGAGGTTTGTCGAATAGTCTAAATGTTTCGTTCTGTTCCTGTCTTCTTTGTACCTCTAGATCATGGATCTTCAGGCCATTCTCACTACTTTGCAAGTGCCAAACCCATCTGGCAAATACACCAGAAGCTCAGTTAACTGCCCAGTTGACACACTCGTCATATCTCTGTCAATCTGTTTTTCATGGCGCTAGTTTGAATGTTGCATGCTGGTGACGACAGTGGAGAAAAACAACAACAACACCAACAATAACATTTAAACAAAAAAACAAAAAAAAGAAGTGGGTCCATATTGCATCACTGCCAGAATGTTGCCATTCCGGTCTTTCAGACTGACCTAATTTTCCGCGCGGCTTACGTCATGACCCATAAAAAGGTCTCCGACTGGGACTTGGGTAAAAAAAAAAACCCACTGACCTGAGATATTAGTGAGGGAAAGTTGATTGATTCCTCTCGTCATTTCCTCGTTTGTTACGTTACTTTACTCGGTCGAGTGGTTTGATTATCAACAAATTGATTACAGAGAGGAGCAACGTTATGGTGTGTCTACTGTTTCGTCTTTGTGTTTCGCAATATGAAGAAACAAAAAAGACATAAAAATCAGTTCTCTTGGACAGGTCACATACGTGAAGTTGAACTGATTTATGATTAAGTCTGTGTGGTGGTGGTTTTGGTGCCTTTTTTTTTTTTTTTTAGTGTGCGCGTGCGTACGTTCTGTGAGGAAAGTTCTCTGTGTGGCCAAAGCCACATAACGTAAAAATTATATTATCAATATTATATCATATTATTATTATATCGTTTTATATTACACTAGCTGAGGTCCCCAGCCCTGCCCGGGATAAATCGGTTTGATTAATAGTTTCAGTTCTGGGTGATTATTATGGATCTGCTTCATCTGGCCTGTTCCTATTTGTTTATTTTATTTTTGTTTGTTTGTTTTTAATTAAGTCTTACTGCTCTGCCTTAGAGACACCCTGTGCGTCCCGTACAATAGCATGATTTGCGCACGGGTTAGTGTGTTTGATAGTGAACACATCGCAGGAAGTTATAACGAAACCTTAAAATGGCGAACCATGACTCGAAATAGATCTAAATGATGCCGAAACAATGAAAACTGAAATGTAGAAGCCTGAACATTTCATAATTTCTAATATAGCCCATGTTAATTTCGCATTGATAATATGTTGTTGTGCAAAGTTTGAAGCCTGAGTGTGATGCGGTTCCTGAGCCTTAGGTGACCAAAGTTTCCAGTTACCAAAATATCTTACTACACTCGGCCCTGTCTGAGCTGTAAAAATGACGAATCGGAAAACCTCGAACGGCCCATTTTGTTTTCTATTTTTCTAAATTTTTAAGGTTGTTGCATCATTAAAATGAATTGATACAAACCTTGCTCAGTCTTTGAACTACTTTCAGTAATTTTTTCATGGCTCTACGTTCAGTAGTTTTTTCAGCTATAGAGTACAACCGTCCAATTTTACCCAATTATATAATATATAGATTATACTGTAATAAATATCATGTTATCTTATCTTACATTGTATTATATTACATTGCATTATATTATATATTGTATTATTATCAACATGAATACAGATATCAGTTCAACCAAATCCACGAAACTTTGTGGATGAAAAGTGTGTCTCAAAAAGGATTGGCTGATCTCGGGAATTCCCATATAATCGTTAGGCACGGCGCTCCTAGTAACTTCATAATCACGTACGTAGCTCTCCACTGCTGCGCTCTAGATTCTACCACAAAGACAGGCCAGTCCACTCCTCAGTGTTATCTGTCTATCATTCTACAGGCACTGTGTGTATCCACTGCAGCCCCCATAAATCACAGCAGCTAAGATAGGCCAATACACTCCTTAATGTTATATTCCCGTCTTCTTTGCTGTCTGTCCACTTTTCCACAGGCACCTTATTTACTCCGTAAGTTTGGTTTGGGCAAAGATGGTACGTACCAGTACATTATATAATCATCGGGATTACCCAAATACTGCTGAGATTTTTATAAGATAGATTGGCCCACATCAGTGTATGGTGTGTAAACCGAGACTGGTACAAAATTCATCAGGAACTGGCCGTTCTGGCAATGTGACCATTCTATCCCCTCGCATTTGCTCGACAGCTGGCCATATTTTCACAAACTACAGGCTGATAATTTATTTATTTATTTTTTTGCTCTTTCAAATTTAGTTAGTGCCAAGGCATTCAAACACAGACTTAGACGCCGGGTCAGTTTTGCGGCGTTACGCAATCACAAGTTGAAGGTCGGGATATCGAGCGGATCAAAATAGTTGAAAGATAAACAGGCCCGAACTTTTCTACATGTCTCCTGGCACAGAGAACCTTGTTCATTTTCTTTGACTGCCTTCTCAAATGGTGTAAACTTTTTTTTTATAACTCAGAAAATGAGATATTAGTTGATAGAGAGTAAAGGAGCTTTTCTGAAGGAAGTCATATTTTAAAAGAAGTCAGACTGACATAATAATCGCAAAAATCGGCGCAGTGACAGATGTGAGGAATGCGAATTGCCGATAAAGGTATAGAATTCAGTTTACGGTACCGGACAATTTGGCATGGAACCGACAGCCGTGCTTGAAGAGATTTCTTTGTAGAGAAACTTCCAAAAAAATTCAAGCTCCTACGCTGAGACAAATAGTGGTTCCCGTATGTACATGTCAATTTTATAACCTCCCAAGAGGGGACAGTGAACATCACAACATAGGAAGCTCTTGGCACTCATTAATACCTGTAATATACAAGCATACAGACATTGGAAAAATCTTCACCTGACATAATGGATACATAAAATTCTTGTGCAAGAATGTATCTGTCTCACTGATAATGACATGCTCATTCCTGACATAGTCTACCAAAAAAAAAAAAAACACCACTGGCCAGCAGTAAGATACAAATGGACAAGAAAAGCACCTCTATTTAATACAATAAACTTGGACTGGATTTCCACACCTTGAAGTATACATGAGTAAGATAAGACCATTGTTACAGGCAGAAACAGCTTGACTGAGTTAACCAAACTAAGGAAATGATCATTTCTTCAAAAAACAAAACAAAACAACAACAACGACAACAACAACAAAAAACCAACGACTAATAGCAGGAAGAAGAAGGCCTGCATGGCGGGTTTTTGTTTTGCCTTCATGGGAATAATTTATTTCTCCAAGGGCGAGGCAACCAATCTGTTATTTTACAAGAAATGTAGAGATACGATATATATGCGCATGAAACAGGCCATAAGAGTCCTAACGAATCCTGCCATGGTTGAAAACTGGCACGCTGACTTCTCACTACAGAAAGAACTTCCACTTTTGCGATATCACTGACACACAGACCCTCTCTCCATCACATCGTAGCATAGTTAGAGTTTCTGCCATTCATAGCGTCCAGAGAATCGTCGCTTTTGAAAGAGCGAGACATTGTCGTCCTCCTTTGACGATTTGACATCTCAGTGTAAGAAACTTCTGAATCCCTCAAAACAGTAGCCTACTGGCTACGAGTCCAACTTAACGAAATCATAAATCTTAGAAGCTATCACACGCCACTGTTGCCTGTCAGTCACGAAATTTTGAGGTCACGGTGTATTGCCAATATTATATGTATGCTAAGGGCACTAATCATGAAAACGAGAAAGTTCTATTTCGTGAAATATCATGACCTCCCTTGCCATGAACACCAGCCAAACAAAAGCTGTCGGGAACATCAGTATTAGGATTATAATAAAAAAGGTAATGAAAATTGCCCTCCTGGCCAGGATTTTGAAAGCAACCCGAACCCGATTGCCCTCTCTCGACGACTGCACTTAAAAAAAAAAATTAACTCTTCTCTGGTCTATGGAATATTTTGTCTGCCTGTCAAATTCAAACTCTTGTCATGCTCGTCCTCTGATTGTTGTCCCTGAGGATTTTCCTGTGCTATTAGTTTATTGTTGGTAGTTTAGTGAGATTCCTAGGCCACATACTTTTCCTGGAAAAGCTAAGCATTTTGCAGATTGTGACCTCTTTACTTCATATTTGTATGTGTGTTTTCAGGAGAAACTGTTGTGTGGAGCATGAGTGTAGAAGTGGAAAGAGTATTATTAGCTTTCAGTAAGAAAATGACATTTGTTCATATAATGATGCAAGCTAAAGTCTTCTTTCTGCATTAAATATTATTGGGCAGATTCATTTCAGATCAGAAACACTGCTTTTGTAATGAAATATTCACTTTTAGACTTTCATATCACATTGCAACATAAACACATTCACTTATGAAGAATTTAAGTTTATTCCTTGATTCTCCTACAAGCAATTAGGAGGGAATAATTGTAAATAGTAAACACACTTAAAAATCAAATCTGTTCACGCATTAATTTGTTTCATCTTTCATCGCAACATCACATAGAACAATAAAGCACATTTTAATATAAATGAATAAAAAAAGAACAAAAAAATCTATAAAATTAATGGCATTTAAAGTAATAAACAGTGATGAGTTACAATAGACTTGAAATTACAGTACACATATTTATTTATAGAATGATCCCAAAAATACATTCATAACAAACAAAAAGTTGATGTCGTATTGAAAAGCACAACAACACTGATTAAGTAATACTCTCTATATATGAAAAGAGCATGTCTCACCAGCCTGTAAGAGGCACAAAGTACAGATATAAAAAAGTACATAGATATAGTATATAGATTAAGAGGGTCAATCAGAAAACAAACTCATCACAATAATTATTAATCTGCAATATAAAACAACCAGTAAGATAGATAAAATCAGAGTATCATGTATCAGGATGCAAAATCTGCTTATTCATAGAGGATAAAAAGCTTTATATGGGCATGAAGCAGGAAGTTGACCTCATGACAGTATTTTCCATTATTTGAAGTTAGAAGCAAATTTAAGGAAGGAAATTAGCTGCTCACATTAAAGATTCTTATAAAAATTTTGTTCTTAAAATATAAGCTTGGTACTGATGACCAAATTCTTGGGCTTTAAACATCACTGTTCTTAGCAGTTTGGAATATCCAAGCAGAATACAAGAATTATGTGCATACATTCAGATAAAAATCTGTCTCACCTCAATGATGAAGTCATTAAATAGTATTCACATTATCAGACTATCACTTTCCACAATAGAAATACCTTGACTTTATGGACTAGATTGTGACTTGTCCAAACACAGTACCATTCAAACTGAAGAGCCAATATTCCCTATTCAGATAAAAATCTGCATAATCCATTCATACGAAAACAGATCCCATACTGGTTATAAACAGAGTGAACGGACTCGTACAATTAAAAAAAACAAAAAACATGTCAGTATGAAATATTCATAAATGCCTTTTTCCATTGCCTCACTAGTAAAAAGGAATTGCGCAGTGAACCCAAAAATTCTTTATTCCCAACATTTATGATGGAATCTACTCATACAGTGCCAGGGCAAAAATACACAATTCCTGTTACTCTATTGATCAGACGAGGACAGAAAATTGTTAAAAATGTAACAGACCCTAAACATTATTCATGATACAATAAAAGGGTCATTGAGTTTCTAATGTAAGCCAGGCACTTGAAATCAGAATAGAAATTGTTAAAGTTAACATCCTCAGTTTCAGTCTGAAAGATGTTCATCCATGGCTAATGTTTTCTGTTACTAAAAAAAAAAAAAGACAAATCCGCCCTTGCTTCTGACAATTGTGCACAAAGATCAGTGATTTGAATTGGATGACAGTTTTCAGCTGCTAACCTCTTCTCTTGAGATATTCTCAAAGACTTGTAGAAAATGTCCGCTAGTTCTAAACTTAAAGTTTTACACTATACAAGGCCAACTTACACTGGGCAAAATCCACAAAGTATGTTTACCAAATCAACATCTGACATTGTCCAATGATGACAGAATTCAAAACCATCTGATGTTTTTTTTTTCAAGATTGTGGAAAATGCTAATTTCTGCAACAATAAGTTACACCTAAATGCAATGGAACATTTCTGTTGATTTTGATAAGGTACTAATTTGGGACAACAAACTATAGCATTTAGACACAGTGGAGTCTTTCTTTTCCTGTGTACCCAAACACAAGAATTTCTCTTGCAGACACCCACTCAGAAAAATATTGAGATCTCCCAACACATAAAAATGACAAATTAGTAAGACAAATGTGCGCAATAAATGTGAACAGTCCCTAGCTTACAATTCATCTTTCTTTTCCTGTTCAATGGGGAATTCTTTAATCCAGCTAGGAATCAGTTCTGACCAAATTCTGACCCTTTCAGACAAGAAGTGCTGTTTCACCTCTGATTTCAAACCAAACTGGAGATAGTTCTGTTCTTTACTATCATAAGCTGGAAAACCTCCAGGGATAGATTTACTTGGGTCTCTGAAAACAAAAGCAAAATAATACACTGACAATAACAGGTAAGAGATAAGTAATAGAAGGAAACTTGCATATGCTTAAGGATACAGTTGTAAATTTTATCTTCCCTAAGATACCAATGTCCTTTCCTTATTCTTTGTTTACTCTGGTATAGCAGTGTAACTGAAACAAACACAGCCTTGATTAAACCAAACTTATAATGATGCATTCACACAATAAAAGTATATAGGCAGGCCAGAAAATACCTTATTCAGGTTTAAGCCAAATGGTATGGATTAAAAGTCTTGTTCTAGAGTGAAAATTGGATGGAGACCAAAACAGCACATTCCCCAACCTTAATTAACTTGCTTAATTAAGAAAGTAATGATGTGATCTTTTCTATATTAAGCATAGCAAGATTAAAATAACAAGTCCGTAGATAATGTATGCTTGTAATGAGGTGAAATATCCAAAATGTTCAAGTCCATAATTCACTCATGCCTAGAAAAACATTATGATTTGAAATATGGCCAACTAAACTATGTAAACAAAGCAAACACACATGTGGTATAAACTTTCCCCTCAGGTGAACAGTTTGAATATATTATATATTGAATTTCTTGCGTTTGTACATATATACATATATATATATATATATATATATATATGTACAAACTGTACAAACGCAAGAAATTCAATTCAGTGGAAGCCGCAATAGAATAATAATTACCCTGTTTTCATGAAATCGGTAACCATGGTACTGTACATGCGAGCAAGAAGGTCATCCTCCTCAGACCACTTGCTGCCGTCCAGCTAGGAAAGCCAAACATGGGACACATGCAATTTTCTTTCTCAAATTTGTGTAAAATGATATATGACAAAACCATCACTGACAGTCTTGGACCCTAACCTGTGGGATCCTGGAACAAATAATTTGTCAAACATATTGAAACTAAAGATTGTTGACAGGCGTGAAGGTAGCCCTGGTTAAACAATCAGTCACACATAATGCAAAAAATAGATGTATGAGTAAATCTGCACTTGTGTTTGTCAACCCCACCAACACACAGGCAGACAGACAGACAGGCAGACAGATGGACAGATACACAGACAGATGAATGGATGGATGGACAGACAGGCAGGCAGACAGACAGGCAGGCAGAAAGACAGGCAGGCAGGCAGACAATATTCTAATGGAAGCTCTACATGCACAGTACTTGGCGATTGATTGCTCTAGTCACCCCACTGACCTGCACAGGCAACATTTTGTTGGCCATAACCATATCGGCTTCAAAGAAATACATCATATCAACTCCATGAAGCATCCCACGATAAGTCCCCGTGACAAAGTCTGGCTGATGAACAAAACGGAAGAGATACACCTGGGGAAAAAATGGACAAACAAAAATGCACTACAACAAACACACTATTGCATTCATTCTGATTTGTCAGAACTTACGCACTCTTCCCTCCTTTTGTCCTCTGCTTTAGGCACCACTTAATTTTGGCTGAAGATGTCAGCAGGTGACCAAATTTTCATGAACTACAGGCTGATTGAAAAATTTTTTTTTTCTTTGAAATTTAATTAGCGCCCCCCCCCCCCCCCCATCTCCCCCGCACAATTATAAAAAATCATCAATCAATCAATCACTTGCAGGGCATGGGCCTCACTACAGCTTGCATCAGTTGTCATTTGAGCACATGTATGAAAATGGATTTACGAACTACAGAAAATCTGATTGGTCAAATGGTTCTCAGCCGAAATAACTGGCATGGCTGCCCGGCCATAACAGACACTGCAAATTTATAGCTAGATCATAATAATTATGGTGCTGCCTGCGTCTGAGGGAAAGCATCAAAGCATATATATCTGGTGTGAAATAAAAAATTAATGGCAAGAAGTCAATTGGATGCTGAGAAATTGAGGAGTGTTTCTGTTTCCATGAGACATCTTAGCAACAATAAATTGTTTTGCTAAGTGAACAGTGCTGGAGAAGGTTTTCAACATTAAACTGTATCTTAGTCAAGTGAATCTAATGCCATGCTTCACCTGGAGCTCAGTGGCTCAGCTGGTAAGGGGATCACATACTTGTTCTTAACAAGAGATGTTGTATAGATTGGATTTGGGTTATATAGATGTTATACATGTAGATGTTTTATAGATTGGATTTTCTCAAATTAATTTTTTTTTGTGTATCTTATTCACTTGCTGTTTCTCTGTGAGACTGTCTGTCTCTGTCTCTCTGTTTGTTTGTCTGTCTATCTCTCTCAGATTTTTCAGCGGATTTCCACTACTACCACTACTGTCATAACTGTATGCAATCACTACTGTATCACCACCACAGCTACCATCACTTATATTACCACCACAATTACTATAATACCATCATTACCACAATGATCAATTGCCACGACCAATTACTACCACTAATACTGTCAAACTTCTACAAGAAAACACAGAAAATCTGTGGGGTTGCACCAGGGCTTGGAACAAATTTAAAATACATGGCAAAAAAAGAAGTAAAAAGGTGTACTTGCAACATCCGACCTTAGAAACAATAAAGAAATGTTACAATAAATCACATGAGAACTGCAAAGAAAAAAAACAACAACAAGCTTTTAGTTCTGATAGACCTTCATCAGGGAAAAAAAAAAAGATGATACTGAAACAGAAATTAAGAAATTCATACAGTTATCTAAAATTTAAGTTACATTTCTTTATTGCATGTCCTGTTGGGGTTTGCAACATACAACTTTTCTTTCTTTTTTTTTCTAAGTAGTTTAATTACTACTAACACTATCATTGCGCTCACAATTACCACCAGCCTACTACCACCATAACAATAACGACAACTACTGTTAGTTCTGTTACCACTATCCATAGCACTGTCACTGCCACAATAAGACTTAGGCCTACCTACGTTAATTTAGAGCCTTGAGCTACCATCACGCTCTGCCTCCACCATTGACTCATCACCACTTACCTTACTGTCCTGTGAAGATTTGCCTCCAGATGCTGCCTCTACAAACTGGAAGCTAGGGTAAGTGAATATCGCATCAGCGGTGAAGTCGGACAAAGGAGTCACAATTACGTTGTTATTGTAATACTCTGCAATTCTCTGTATCACAGTTTGGCTGATTGGGCCAAATGCACTGGTGGAAAACTGTTGAACCAATCCATAATACATAGCTTGAGGGGGAGTTGCCTGTCTTTGTTCTTCAGTCATATACTTTTGTAGCTGATCATTGATAACCTCGAAGACGGCACCCTCGTTCTCATTTATTCCCACCATGTAACTTCTGTCAAAAAACTTGATAGATTTAAGATATTCTTCATCTGTGATTAGCTCTGACAGATCTTTGGGAAACAAATCTCCACCCAGAACAGGTCCAAGAGGTGGAAATGGACCTGGTTCATTTATGTAAAATGATAGAGCTGGTAATTTCCTTAAACACTCAACCATTTGGTCCAGTTCTTCTACTGTATCTGGATCACTTTGATTCTCCCCATAACAGCCAAACTGCCTGGCTACGCCTATGGCCATTGGTCGAGTGTCCTTCATTAGGATGGAGTGCTGGACACCAGTGACACCACTCTGGGCATAAACCTTAGTGAAGAGATCTTTGGATTGTGGCATAAATGCCAATAGAGTTGAGTCAATCCCACCAGCAGACACTCCACCAATCTGTAGACAGAGATAGAGAACAGACTGGTTATTATAATGACACTGATAAAACTTTCAAGAAATTTGTTCAACTTAATGTCTTACATTTTATGAGCACAAAGAGCACACAGTTTCTTTTGTATGTTTCTGAGTTTTCAGACAGTGTCCTGATGCCTAGGGAGACCAAAGCCTACCATGAAAATGAATAGTCAAACAAATAATAGACAGACTGAATCTGCCATAATACTTAACATAATAACATACTGTCAGGGAACAATTGAACTGGCACAGAAACATCGATGTTTTAGTCACCTCAGATGTTGCTCCAAAAGAGCAAAAGTCCAAATTGTGATTAATTTACCAGATTCATAGTCAGTAAGTTTATATTACATGCACATGACTTCATACAGCATCAACTGCTCAGACCTTTCTAATCATAAATCTCTTTCACCAATATATAGATGTTCAAAATGCTGCATATGAAATTGGCATATTCCCTGGTAGGTATATAACAACAAATTCAGTAGAGTCAACCAACCCCTAGCCTCTTGTATCTATGCCCATTATCCTCAGATGATGACATGAAACACAGATCATGGAAATGTGGAAAAATACATGGGAGGAAAACAAGGTGGCAAGCAGGAAGTAAAACCAAAAGAATATTCAGATATTTAATATCTGCAGCATTGATGTACAACTTAGTAAACTTGAAGATCTGATGGACCACAATAAAAGAAAGAAAAAAAAAGGGACAAAAAGAAAGGTTACGAAGAAATAAATATAAAGAAAGTATTCCACCATTCAACAGCGACAATTCTTATACATGAGTAAATTCACAAATCTGACAAAATCATGAGGATGATTTTTACATAAGGATCTTACCGTTATATCATCTGGATCTCCACCGAAGGACTGAATATTTTCCTTCAACCATTCCAGGGCTAACAGCTGATCCTTAAGACCAAAATTCCCTTCACAGTTGGGGGTCATAAAGCTGAGAAACCCCAGATAACCTAGCCGGTATGCTGGAACTACAAGTATTATATCATGTTCTGTCACAGCATTTCCTGCTCCATAGAAGTCAGGGAACCCGTTCAGGTTTCCACCACCATGGATGAAAAATAAAACCTGAAGAAAAGATGAAGAAAAAACATAATTTCTCTAAACTTATGCTTAGGTGCTTTCTTTTCTCCCGTGAATAATGAACAGCAGGTCACAAAACAGATTAGGTACTGGGATAATATGGAAGTAATTGGGATTTATACATGTCTTCTGTACAGATGGAGTAGGTAATTAAGCAAAAAATAACAATAACAGCAATAGAACACCTGTAAATGAGGATTATGACACAACTGTTCTTTTCAATCACACAATGCAACATGGCAAAGATTTTAAAGTATTTACAATTATTTGCCGCCTTAATTATGCAAGAAATTACTAGTAGTCCCTGTTAAGGATATGCAAGACCTGTACGAGAGACTTTTTGAATGGTATTTTGATATTAAAGATCTACAATTGTAACATTACAAGATAATTATTGAACTAGTGGACTTAGGAATGAAGGTTGGGCACAGTTGTGACAGTGCTTAAAAAAGGGGTAAAATGACACTGTTGTTACCATTTAAATGGGGATACATTTTTATAGTGTTCCTAAGCTTGATACAGCTTCTGTGTTCCTTTCTTAGGATGTATCCCTAACTATAAACTTCTGACATTGCTTTCAGGTTTGTGATGTTTGAAAGGTACATTACAAGATGTCATTGTTTTGTATTTCCAACGCAGATAATAGACCATATAAAACTGTATGTAAGTGTATGGAAAGCCTTAAGATGGATGATGATACCAACAACCTAATTATTAAGAATAAGAATAATATTTATATGTTAATTGTATGGACGGTGAAGATGGATAGCTCTGATACAAATAAAAGATTTTAAAAACAAAACAAAAAAAAACAAAAAACCCAACTATTTATAGACTTTAGATCAAAGATCATTAAAGCACCAGGACTTAGACGAAAGATATTAATATATAAACCTACCTTCTTCAGTTCACCTTTGTTGTTGGCATTTCCAGGTGGGGTGAAGACATTGAGATAAAGGCAGTCTTCCTGTCCAGTGCCAAAATCATATGGTATAACGGAGATTTGTATGCAGAATGGTTTGTATTCTGTTGCATCGTATACACCTTCTGCATAAACGTTTAGAAAAAAAAGTAGAACTGTGGTGAATACAGATAATTTTGTTGGTCCCCATAGGTAAAAAATTCGTGTGGTGATGCTTCTTTACGCTTAATTTCAAGTTTAGTTGATGACGTTCACACTAGTGTAAAATGAACAGTGGTATGCTGTGATAACATTGCAGTGCGACGAGCATGAGGGTGAGGGTAACTGATCTGAAAGAAGAGATGAAGAGGAAAAGATGAGCATGAAGAGGAAGAAAAGAAAATTGAGAAGACGGTATGAAGGAAGAAAAAGGCAAGAAAAGTAGAGAATATCTAGTCTAGATGTCAGAGAATTTGTCAAGATTGAGAATTAAGCGGTAAAGATGAAAGAAGGAAACATGAAGTGAAATGAAATCCTGGATGTCCCTATGATTGTTTCACCAATAGGATCAGCTGGTACCGGTGGTCTAAATCTCAGATCTCCCACGGGTGGTTTTGCAAAGGGAATCCCTCTGAATGCATCGTAAGGTTTTCCTTTTCTAGAGGTCAGGGTGGTGCCTTGGAAAGTTCCTTTCGGGGTACTGACCACAGGACTGGACATTGCTGGACAGATGATAATCGCCATGACGAGAAGACTGGCTGTCATCTTCAATGAAGCCTGAATCATTTTCAATGGTGTTGTTAACCTCTGAAATATGTCAAAAATTTAAAGTTGCATTAAAAAGCCTTGCCCTTTTCTTCCTTTTGGGTTCGTTTTTTTTTTTCATTGTGCATGCCGAGTATGAATAAATGATTTGTTTCGATGAAATGTCATAAGTCAACTTTTTCCGCCTTCCTCGTCAGACTTCTGTTTTATAACACTAGAATCATCTCGACCATTACAAACATTTGACTTTCAGCAAATCACCCAAACATGTCATAGTCTTTTATTTAGGCCTATCTCTCCCCCCCCCCTCCCAAGCAGCGATCGCAGTTTGAAATCATGATACCTATATACACTTGCTGGTTTGCACACACTGTGACCTATGTCTATGATGATATTATTTCTTTGGTGCAATTAACGGCATGGCTCATAGTGTAGAGAAAGGTGCCAATGTTGCTTTCTTCTGATATAAAAGGCGAAAGGGTGGTAACAGGTCTGAGGTATGGTAGAAATCCATGTGCAGCTGAGTGACTGCCGTTTTAAGGAAAAACACTATTTATGCTAATCTGGGTCAAATTCACTTTTGAACATCATTATTGTTATGAAATAAAATATACTCAACTTTCTATTTATCTAAGTTATAATTTTGTATAATAAGTAGTTTCTTTTGGCCATCACAAACTAGAAAAAACTGAACGAAGAAGAAACCAGGGGGCAATGTAAAATGTTCATTGCATTTTCCTGTAACATTGTGTGTTTTTTTTTGGGGGGGGGGGTATAGGCCTACTGACTTTACCAGTAACACCGGCAGAGCAGGTCAGTTGATTCATGCGCCGACCAAACCTAGGCCTACAGAGCAATAGGCCTAACTGTTTCCTTATCCACCCGTCGTATAACATTATTTGACACAAAGTAATGGGAAACGAGAAGGAAATCTGTGACAAGCCTCAGCCTCGGTGTGACTAAAGTTGTGTCATATTGCGAGATGAAAACTGTGATCAATACGTGCCCGCCGAACATCTGTTACATTCGACCATTGATTCCATGGGTCCATTCAGTGCTCCAATATAATTATATTCATGGTTGCAGCGTTTCAGCCGGGTACTCAACACTTCACTTCTGACGAATCATGAATTAACCATGACTGTTTAAAGAACAGAGAGCTGCATCAAAACAACGCCTTCTGTCATGTTATAGTGTCTGAATTTGGATAAAGCATGTCGACACGATAACTCACACTGTGCTAGAAAAAAGCAAGACGATAGACAGAATATAACAGAATGATAGGACAGAAGGAAATCCTATCAGAAGCTCCTTTCAACTATCCGCCATGCTAGTGTAATAATAGGCCCTAATTCTCTTAAACACGTACAACTTCTTCCCTCCTATTTGGTTATGATCGGGTATTTCAGCCTGAAAATGAGGCCATGCACACGTTGTAAACTTCATTAATCCATGGTGCTTTACCCCATAAAATATTTTCCAAGCACTTTCCTGCACACAACTGCTTAGATCATCTTTGCAAAAAAATTTCTCAAAATTAATGCATAAACACGTTCGGTCCAAGTTCTCTGATGCAGTTGTCTTGAATTGTCCGAAGAGTTACGTGTATATGTAGGCCTACTTAATATACAATTACTTTATGCGTTCCATGATGAACGTTTTGAAATGCTTGTTACAAGCTTAATACTTGACGAGACCGCAAGGGGCAGTTTCTTTCACTGAAAATGAGACAGAATATGAGGTACGACAAATGCGTTCATTTTGTAGTGGCTTTGATACTTTAAGCGGCATTGTCTGTATGCCACTGGAAATAAAAAATAGGTAAGATCTGTCAACTTCAATCACCGGCAATACAGTATTTCTCTCGGAACTCTTTGTTCAGAGTGTGTTAATTGTTTATTCCCTCGGAAAGTTTCAGGCGTAAAATAAGAAGTACAGCTTTTGCAAACCAGCATGATAGAAATGTTGAGCTTAGCGGAGACAGGGACAAAAGGCTCAATAATGCGGAGATCAGAAAAATTCCTTGCGACCAGGTCCAGTATTGTACATGTTAGTACAGTGTGACCATGGATTAATTAAGTTTACAGCGTGTGCATGGCCTCATGTTATACTGTTAAAATAAACTCTCAAACACAAATAATATGGATGCGGTGATCTAATGTACCAGATTGTAACCGTTCAAGCTGATTGCTGTGTTTGGTTTGGCAAAAGATCGTGCTCGCAGAGCCGTCCTAACGGATGGGCACACTAGGCAGTTGCCCAGGGCCCTCAAAGGTTCAGGAAGCCCCATGTATGAGTAGCGTGAGGGTGGGGGCGGGGGGGGGGGGTCTGAGTAGTTGCGCCGGGGGCTGGCCGTAGCCTGTTGTTTTGCCCAGGTGCTCATATTGATGTTAAGACGGCCCTGCACATACGGATACACCAGATACAAGAATTTGGCAACAGAAGCAAGAAAACAGTTGTGTTTCTCCCCGGGTCCAATTTCCACTTTGTAATGACGACATGAAATTACTAGTCGCACGAATGTATGACCCAGATTTAAAGACGTAGCATATTTCATTCTATGAACTGACGTCAGAATGTGAATTTGCTCTAGATTGGCAGAAAGGGTCTTTTTTTTTTTTCGCATCATGGCAGCAGAATTGTCGACAGATGAAAGGTCAGAATGCGTAACACTGTATTCTGCGATAAGTCCGCAGTTAAGTTCCTGTGGATGGATCACCGACATAATGTCAGAACAGAACTATAACCTACACTAGGATAGATAAAAGCTGCAGTGCTTCATACCACCTAAAATACAGAGGCAAAGATTGTGCCAAGAAAATCAATCTCAATTTGAAAATTAAATAACAGGATTAGCTTTGAACTTCAGGAGACAATTCTAAGAATGTAGCATTTCTTTTTCTATTTATTTACTTATCCATCTGTTTATTTATTTTTGGGGAATGGGTGAATGATAAGTGTTAAAAAAAATTAGCAGGGGCTCCCTGTCCTTAAGAAACGACTCTGTGTTTTACAATATGTTAAATTGTAAAAAAAAAAAAAAGCAAATTGCCAAAAACAACAAATCTTACACAATTTTGTTTGAAACAGGTCGCATGCACTAAATCAAAGTCCCTGACATAAAGTGCTGCACCTCTACAATCATTAATTAAAGGTTTTATGCAGCTGTAAATGGGAGCTACATCTCTTGGTTAAATGTCTACATCCTAAAGTTGAATTCAAACGCTTGAAGACATTTTCACTCTGTTGACTTTTGTTTGATCGCTTGCTTGTTTTGTTTTGTTTCAAATTGTCATCCATAGGAAAGTAAACAAAAAAAATGTTAGCAAAGTGTAACTTTCAAAGTCGGTATGGATCTGGTTAAACTTCTAATCAGGACTCCTGTCTAGCGCACTATAATGCAAACAGAAACAAATGGATGATGACCTACCTTCAGGACGATTCAGTTCCCGGCAGATGAATGCACGTACACCTGTTCAATGTTTGAAATTTATTTTAAGGTTAAAAAGAATATATATATATACATATGTGTGAAAACGTCGCGCTTGGGTGAATAAAATGATTTACAATTGGCCTTTGGGTTGATGTTTTAGAAGAAAAGTAAAGCCTAGTTCTCTCTGGGAAGCCTCGGGCTACTGAGGTGTTTGCTTGAAGATTGAGGACAGAGAACTCCTAGGTCAACAATGTTGATCAGTTGGACAGAGACTGCAGTGTTGACCAAAACTAGAACTAGTGGCCTGTTAACTGCAAAGTTGTCACGCACTGTGTGTATGAGCGGGTGTTTGTGTGTGTGTCCAGTGGTGGATCTACTATCAAACTAAAGAAGCTAATTAAGTTTCAAGGCCCCTAATCCCGGAGGGGCCCTGGAGAAACTGTTTAATGAGTGAATTTTGGATGTTGTCCTATTGTTGCTGTTGTGAAAGGGCCCCATAACAGCTTCATGGTCCCAAAAATGTAAGTCCACCAGTGGTGTGTGTGTGAGAGAGCACGTGCATACGCATGCCATGTACTGTGTGTGATTACATAAACAATACATTTTGCATACACGAGTGTTTGTTTATATAACACTATTGTCTAGTGTTTGTTTATATAACACTATTGTCTGTTTGTGTCTTTGTATCTCTGTCTATATAATTATGGCTATAATTATATTTTCCATAAAACTACGTGTTTGAGCGTGTCCTTGCGCATGCGTATCAGTATGTATGTTCATGAGCGTATGTGTGATTGTGTGTCTGTAATGGTATAGGTCTTGCAAGTCTGTTATGCTGACTGAAACAGAACCACAACTAGCGGAATTCGTGTTTATCTTCAACTACATTTCGGTACCGATACAATGTTATACCGTACTTTACAGTTACGACAACCACATCCCAGGATAACCCCAACTATATCCTTGAATGACAACAACATTATCCTAAAGTAAATACATACAATCAGGCCTATACCTCCAGGATAACTAGACTCCAGCTTTATCCCTGAATAATAATTGCGATATCCAAAGATAACTTAAATTATATACCTTCTGGATAATGCCAACTTTATCCCCGAATAATAACAACTATAGCGACAGATAACTACAACTAAACCCCCAGGATAACCCCAACTGTATTCTTGAATAACAACAACAACATTATAGGGTAAAATTAAAATTATACCTCCAGGATAACTACAGCTGAATAATAACAGCGATATCCACAGATAACTACATGTAACACACTATACCTCCAGGAGAACTATAACTACCAAATCCTGAGATAACCCCAAAGTGTCATGAAATGATAACAGTTGCAATCCAGTGACACAAAAGCCCCCGACAGCACGATTATTGTATAACGTGACCTGTGAGTGAGGCAGTTTTGTGTATAATTAACGGAAGCGCCAACGACTGAACACAGAACAAGGCCCAGTCTTCGCCGAGGGGCCTTGAGAATTCACATTACAGCAAATTGGGCTTTTGAGCCCTTGTCAGCGCCCAGTACTGTACACTAGAAAATGTTTTAAAAGCTCCTTGAGAGTTGGCTGTTAGACCCAGTCTACGCCCAACCAGCAGCCCTACGCAAATCCGAGGCGTAGGATTGATGTCAAGTCTGCACATAGGAATGGCATCGGTCCCACAAAGACCCGTTGGTTTGCGACACTGCACCGACGTCAGTTTAATGTAGAGAAACCGCACCGACAGTAATCGTATTTTAATCCCAAGGAAATGTATGTCACATTGACCAAGGTTTGCTGTCTGGGGGGGGGGGGGGGGGGCATCTTCACAATAGACATTTAACTGCTCTGTGCCAGATGTCTGGATGACGCCGAACTTTTTTGATAAAGTGAATGAAATGTTCCATATAATGTTCATGGATGACTACATCCATTAATAACGTAACCCTTTCCTTACCAATAAGGCTCTTTAAATTCTGCCGTTAATACACCTATCTAATGAAGGACACGTTGCTAGGGGCAAGGTGCTCGCCTTTCATGCCGAAGGCACCGGGCCTGGGGGGAAAATTCCTGTCCCTGATCCTATGGTAGGTAGGATCGAATACCTCTAGTCTTCTCGGACAAGGACGAAAAACTCTGAGGGCCGGTGTGCACGTTAAAGATACCTTGGCAGTTGAAAGTCGAGAAGAGCAGGCCTAACAGGGTCGCTGCCCAGGCAAAATTCTAAAAAAAACTAATCCCTACTACAAAAACAAAAAGAAGAGAAACAAAAAGAAGAGAAACAAAAAGAAGAGAAGTGAGATGTGAATGCCAAGAGCAGCGAACATCCTAAAATAAAGACATAAAACAACACCGATTTAATGAAAATTATCCTGCAGTCTGGGTTTATGATTGGATTAATCTGTATAAATATTCCTCAATCTGATAAATCTTTAGAAAATAATCAAGTAAAACGAAAATTCTTGGACGCGAAGTTCCTGAATTGTAATGTGTTAGAACGATATCTTGGAATAGAAAGGGTTAAGTTGATGAATTAATTAGATCTATACCTATTATCACAGTACAGTCATGGATAGGGAAGGGGGCATGGAAAGGGGATAGGGGTTGACATGATCAAAGAGTTTGGGAACCATACGCTACGGAATCATTTATTTTTTTTTGGTCACAATTGAGTTGTATTGAACTACTCTGGAGTAAGCAGCCCCCATGCTCCATGGATGTAATCAGCCGAGCCACTTCTAAGTGATCTTAAAAAAAGGAAATTCATAAGTTACAGTCTGTGCTTGTGTAATTTGTTTTAAATACATGTCGACACTGTTGGTCTGTATGTTCAAACTGCTGAGTTGGCTACCTCTTATCAGACACGCTATGTATCTGTTACTTAGCCAGCATGAATGTACAGGATTGCCTATTGATAAAAGTAGATTATTGGGAGTTTGACCCCCAAAAATAGTGCTAAATACACCAAACTGACCCCGTTTGTATAGATACGGTACTGCAAGCAAAGATAGTACAGGCCTATGTATACGGTGTCTTTGCCGATGGTTACCAAATCTCATATTTTGTGATGAATTCAGAGTGACAAGGACATTTCATAAAACTTAACTAATAATCTGACAGTGGTATACGAAACAATTAATCTAGACCGTTTTATTTTGACCGAAAACTGTACTTTTGTGGGTTCATATAAAGCGATGATGATGAACGGTGGTCTTTACACGCGTACGTGTAATATTTTAGATGCTAAAGAAAAGAATAAGTAGATCGATACAAAATACAGGAAATCGTGGAATAGAGAAGGGCTTCGAAGTTACACTGTCATCTTCTCTGGAATTTTAGCGTAAGGCACCAGTGCAGTAGTTTTTACACTACACCAAAGAGCTAATATCTTTGCATTACACTGATGTTGCATCCAATGTCAGCAACTATGCATGTATCAGGAAGGACGTTTGAACAATCATTAAAAATTTAATAATTATTTCTGCATCCATTATGATTCAGTCGTTACATGCAAATAGTAAAGAAATTAATTTTGCGGGGGAGTTTAATAGTTTAATTAATCACAGCGACGTTCATAATGTTCCTCACAAATCCTAACCTGATTTTTCAAGTGATGGGTGCATGCATAGCCAGGGTCATAGTATACACTACTGAACGGCCAGGGTATAGAGAGCTTGCGGATTAAGACAGAATCTGACACGAATACTTACCGTGATTTTCAGTGTGCAGAAAGAGAACTTCACAGCCTGGTGATTCCGACAGCACAAACAGAGTGAATAGAGAACACAGATAACCCACACACATTCAGCTTAGCCCATTGCCAGGAAGACAGCGTACGTTGCTTTCTGTTTCTTCGTATAACATTATGTATGAGGAAGGTTCAACAACTTCACGGCAGACTGACACGGATGTAATCTGGTCATTGATTTTCCCTGCCTTACAAATCGATGTTGTTGATGCTATGATGTTGTGGGGCACAATGGAGACAGAAGACATTTCCTGAAACAGGATATATATATATAGAGAGAGAGACCGGGGGGGGGGGGTGGGGGGGGAGGCCGGAAAATATGAATTTTTGGTTCTGACAACAACCAGAATAACATCTAAGATTTGGGGCGAAATCCCGCTTGTGTAAACAAAAGCAGCTGTTTTCTTATGTCAACTTAATTCATCTTCCCAGCCAGGAACCCCCTCACACATTGGCAGACGTGCTTCTGTGCTGTTGTCCAAGCAAGAACTCGCAGTTAAGTAGACATATTCTGTTTAGATTCTATACAATTCCTATTCAAATCCTTTATTATTCGATTGTTTTATCTGTTCGAGTTCCCTTTTGTTTCTGTTGCTGTTTTTTTCGTTTGTTTTTTTCCTTGAAAAAGGATGTTGCCGAAATATCGGCCATTTTCTGTCTTCTCTTTTAGTTTGCGTTTCATTGTAGGCTATCGTTTGCGTATTATTTCTTACGCGAGGCTTTGCTACATACAACGCGAGGCTTTGCTACATAGGCTACAACTTATCTTTTTGCCAAATTTTGGCACTGTAACATGTATGACGGATCAGTTGGTCTTTTATCTTGCACATGGTCACATTTCTTTTGTTAAGACAACACCTACAGTCAGAAACAATTGGATCGGACGGATATATAAGAATACCGTCGATGTAATTCGTATCGCGACCTAGACGGTTAATCGGAACAGACCTACAGGGATTCATGGCTTCTATTTTCACTTTCAAACTTCTGTAGAGAAAATAATATCAGTGTCCTAGATAGTAGAGGCTCTTCGGACTATGTATATTCACTATAGGATTTTTGTCACCAACTTGTGGTCAGTTTCTGAAAAAGTCATTATGGCCGGATCCCTGGCAAAAAATGTTACTGTGGCGAATTAGTTAAATCTAATCCTAACCCTAACCCCAAATCTTTCCAAACAAATAAAAATAACAATATAATGATAGTAATAAAAACTGTGGAAACAAAACCCAGTTTAACCACATGGTGTAAACGGTCAGTAATAAACACCAGTTCCCTGTACAAAGTTAAACAACTCATCTCCCATCTCCTTTCATTGAACGTGTGAAATTGGAAGGAATGTGAGTAAACAATGACCCACATAATATACACTATAAATTAATGCATGATTGCGTTATATATCAAGTGGGATTACGTAACTATAACAGGTCACTGAGTTCAAGCCTGTCTAAATGAAGTAAATCAATCCAAATTGCAAGGATTGTGGCATTACTGATAAGCCAGTCCCAGCTGATGGAATATCAGTCAGTCCGTCCAGAGTTAATTTAACTTATTCATACCGGTACCCATTATTGTCCTCAATGCCTTAGATGAACGCAATTTTTTATTTTACAGACTGTACTGATGCCATTATACTGATTTCATAGACTATACTGATGGAGCTATTGTCTGAGGAATTTGGATAATTTGCCAAAATTGCATTAAGCAGATAGTAATTTATTTTCAGTAAATAGATGTGACAACCTTTGGAATCCTTCAGTCATGCCCTGCAGCTGTTGCAATAATTATATTACAATCACAGTGCATTATTGCAACATGAAATGTTACGCTGAAGCAGATATTTTCTGATGTGTCTTTCACGTGCCTTGAACCCGTGTTTGAGGAATCTATTGTAAGTTTTGTCAGTATTGTTATCAAGAATCCCCGAATTTCTTTCTTCCTTCCTTCCGTTCTTGTTTTCTTTCTTACTCAGTTCTGTTTTCCTTCCTTTCGCTCTTGTTCTTTCTTCCTTCGTTCCTTCCTCCCAACTCTTTCCTTTTTGGTGGCCACCTGAGCATGTAATTTCCAATAATTTCCCCGCAGCCACTGAAATTGTGTTTACTGCTGATATAGCTGGTGGCAGGACAGAGTGATGCATGACATCACTGAGGCATGCCGGCCGACTCGATGTCGATTTTAGTGTGTACAGACATAGACTGGCTTTCACTTTGTGTGTGCACCGGTTTTACACAGTGTCAGTTAATGGGAAGGCTGAAGCCACCGTTGTTTGGTTCGAGTCACACTATCGTCATATCGATCCTTGCATCGTCGACAGGCGCCAACGAGTGAGTGAGAGTGAGAGAGAGAGAGAGAGAGAGAGAGAGAGAGAGAGAGAGAGAGACACACACACACACACACCCACACACACACACACACACACAGAGAAAAAGAGAAGGAGGAAGAGACAGAGTGATGAAAGAGAGAGAATGAGAGAGAGAGCGTGAGAAAGAAAGAGAACGAATGGGAGAAAGAGAAAAAGAGAGAGCGAAAATGAGAGAGAGAGAGACAGAAAGAGAGAAAGAAAGAGTGAGAGAGAGAATGCATGAGATAGATAGATAGATAACTATAGATAGATAAGAATAATTTTAATACATTATAATCTTATAACGGCTCTGCTTGAGAACATACTATTATAACTATGACATATCTTCTAGCATCTGCAATTATCTGCGGTGTTCTTACATTTGAAGTATGATAATGGCTTTGCTTCTGATAACCGTGGTCAAGATTATCACTTTTACTGCTGTCACAGCAGTTAATGAATTTTATTGGTAAAAACTAAAATAACACTTGTATGGCTATTAGCGATTCTGATAATGGAGAAAGAACTTAGGAGCTATGTAGTTTATCGTGTTGTTCAGTATCAAAGTATCATATCATATAACAGTTAGTAGCAAGAAACAGAAATTACTGACATGATAGTGTAATATTTTGGCAAGTTGCTGATTTCGTAGACGCCAGACATAAATGTTCGGGTGTCAACTTCTCACCAGAGAGACAGAGTCCGCTGTCTGGCCAAGACATTGTTTCTTAGCTGAGATATACCAGGCGTACAACGGGAACGCGCAGTTAAGAGCTATGACACCTTCTCTTCAAGCAACATCAGACTACTTGAAAATGATCTTGGAGCGTATTCTGAATGGTTGCTGTGCGAAAGATTTCCTTGGACTCAAGAAGAAAAAAAATGTGAGTTTATCTTGAAGCCGACAACGAGGTGTTTTTTTGTTTGTTTTATTTTTGTTTTTCAACCCATTTATCAGAATGAATAGCTTATCGATCATTTCCAGCGATGTCGGAAAGGAGGGAAGGAAATGTGTTTTCTATTCTCTCTGAGTTACGCTCTCGGTTTCCTACATCTGACAAAACTACGACTGTGAGAACACATGGAATATGCAGCGTATCGTCGCAATTTTATTGTCAATTTCTTTATCCTGATAGTTATGGTGGGTCACAAAAATATTTTCGTCCTTCATTGTGTACAGAAGCTCCATAAAACATCGTTCGCTACACCGTCTTCTGTTCTTGTTTTCTTCTATTATGTATTTCTAAGTGATCTTCTTTCTGTTGTGTGGGGCGTGTTATAAGCGAACTGCATGCCTAGGAGTAGACTTGTTCTTTTCAGAGCTACGGCCGGTGCGTTTAACCGACTTGTTGCAACGGGGAAAAAAGGTCATGACCTGTTTCTTGTGTGTGCTGTCCCTATTCTTCTTGTGAATACGAACAATTGCGTACCGGTACGTGTGTAGATCAGATACGTGTTTTTTTTTTACCAATAGGCCTATTGAGGACACCATATAAAATCTCGGTAGGCCTACACTTTCCGGCACTGAATAACGCACGAGTTTGCTGTTAAGCCTCTTCTCTGCCAACTGTTTTACATTCGTTTGACGTAACTGGTGTGCACCTTGCATTCTGAGGTAAGTAGGCCCAAAAATCTATTTCGTTTCATTTCTCAGAAATTTGCCTTGAAGCGTTGTCTTTTTTGTTTGTATTAGAATTTAGAAAGAAGTACCGTTATCATTTCAGAAAAACGTCCAAAGACAACAATCAGTTGTAACATGGCCGGTGTAACAGGCCAAACTATACCCCCCGCCCAGATTATACCCGGGGTTAAACTGGCCTAGCCCAGAATATACCCCGGGGTATATTCTGGGCTAGGCCAGTTTATACCCCGGGGCTACTTTGGGCTAGGCCAGAATATACCCCCCCAGTCCAGATTATACCCCCTACTTTTTCTTAAAAACAAGTCAAGACCACAGTTTATTTCAGCCTGTTCTGTATCACTGTCATCAGATATCATATTAATACATACATGAACACATTCTTGACACCCATAAATCATAATACAATTTAGAGGCAATAATAATAACAGTTTATTTCAGCCTTAGTTTAAATTGGTGTACATACTTACAATCTTGACTCCTGTCAATCATGATACATTTTAGAGGAAAGAAATATGCATTAAAGTGCATTGATATACAAAAGGATTGAGTTTCCATTGAAACTGATATGATTAGACTTCAGCATTAATTTCACTCGGGTCTGTTGATATTATTATATTATTATTATTATAATTTTGATAATTGTTTGGCCATGAGTAAAACACGCATTGTATTTTTTTGTTACAATGATGCAGAGAGAGAAAAGGCCAGAAAAGAACATAGAAAAAAACACACACACACATAATAATAACCCAACTGACAGATGGTGCAATTCCATCATCCAGCAGACATAAAACTAAATAGGCCCTAGGCACTAAATTTTTTCGACTGATGAACTCCACCTGTCCAGATCCTCTTGAAACGTTACAAAATGCTAACCAGTAATATACAATATTAACAATAAGAACACGAAATCATCTTATTTACTCTTGAAAATATAGAGAAATATCAATATCAAAATCATCATCATCATCTTGGAAATTACAAAGATATGAGAGGGAGTGTAAAAATGGCAGTGTATGCCTACAAATCATTCTAGAATTTATAAGCAGCAATATATGTGTATCAACTAAATATAAAAAACGTGTTAAATCTTTTCAAATATTCAAGTAAAACTGGAGAGAAAGCTTTAGTGAAATAGCCTTGACAGTTGTGTAGACCGACAGAGTAAGTCCACTGAGACAAAAGTAGTGCATTGTAAAAGGTAATTAGATCTATAGCATGTTGAGGCAAAATTCGATGGATCATGCATGTTGCATTAACAGTATTTCTTGTTAGTGAGTATTATTCTTTGATAGCTTATTTGTAGAAAGATATACATTTCATGTACATCATGGTTTAAGACACTGGATTAGTTTGCAAGGCTTTTGAAAGATTGAACATATGTGTTATAGTGAATAAGCGTATGTCACTCGCGAGTGAAATAAAAAAAAAAAAAAAAGTCCGTGTCCATCTTTACCTTCCTGAGCTTGACACTCCCGTGCCAGGGAATTTAACAACTGTGTATTTGCACACAAAAAATCTTTAAACTGACTTCATTTTTATGAGTCCGTTAATTATTAATTTCATCCATTGCGGCTAAGTGTATGTCAGTGTCAAACAAACAATACAGTGCAAATTTTACTCATGGGTAACCAACCACAAAAACAACTACAACATGTCAACGAACATGTGTGAAACTAATCCAGTGCCTTAAACCATGAGCTGCATGAAATGTATACCTTTCTACAAATAAGCTATCAAAGAATTTACTAACAAGAAATGTTCACGCAACATGATCCATCGAATTTTTGCCATAACATACTATTACTTTCTACAATGCATTGTTGTCTCAGTGGATTTAATCTGTCAGTTTACACGACTATCAAAGCTACTTCACTAAAGCTTTCTGTCCAGTTCTACTTGAATAGTTGAACAGATTTAACACATTTTTTTTTACATGTACTTGGTACAAACATATATTATTGCTGCTTATAGATTCTGGAATGATGTGTAGGTCACTTTTATATTCCCTCTTATCTTTGTATTAGTCCAAGATGATGATGATTCTGATATTGATTATAATATCTTTATTTGCAAGAGTAAATAAGATGATTTGGTGTTCTTATTGTTATCATTGTATATTACTGGTTAGCATTCTGTAACGTTTCAAGTGGATCTGGACAGGTTAAGTCCATTATGTGAAACAATTTTAGTATTTTGTGTGAAGTATAAAATGCCTGCTGGATGATGGAATTGCACCATCTGCCAGTTCGGTTATTAAAATGTTTTTTTTTTTCTCAATGTGTTCTTTCCCGGCCTTTTCTCTCTGCATCAGTGTAACTTTGTATGTAGATCTAATTGTTCTGACATATCAAGCACATTTCTGAGTTTCAAAAATTAAAATAAGATTCTGATGATTTTACACTTATGAGTCTTATAATTACTTCACGCCTTGCCACTAAGTATATGTCAGTGGTGCCAAACAAAAAAATACTATACATGTTTAACTCATGGACAACTAATTATAAAAAAAAAAATAACAATAACAATGCCAAATGACACAAGTAAAATTAGTGTTAAAGTTTAATCATATCAGTTTGAATGGATTTTCAGTCCTTTTGTATATCAATGCTTTTTAAGCATGTTTATATCCTTTTAAATGTATCATAATTTACAAGAGTCAAAAATGTATGCTTCAATATGATATCTGATGACAGTGATAATGGACAATTCAAACTAAAGTTGAAATAAACTGCGGTCTTGACTTGTTTTTAAAAAAAAGTAGGGGGTATAATCTGGACTGGGGGGGTATAGTCTGGCCTAGCCCAAAGTATACCCCGGGGTATAAACTGGCCTAGCCCAGAATATACCCCGGGGGTTATTCTGGGCTAGGCCAGTTTAACCCCGGGTATAGTCTGGCGGGGGTATAATCTGGCCTGCTACACCGGTAAAAATCCCTCACATCCATATTTATCGTGTTTTAATGTTCATTTAAAGCCAGGCATTCCGTCCTAAAGCAGTTATCATCTCGAGATCGCTTGACGAAAGAAACAGCGGAGTTTTAGACCAAAGGTATTGCTGGCGGTAGCAACAAAGGCCAGTTGAACTTGGCTGACCATTGCCTGACGTTAAAACATTAAATGCAAGTACAGGCGATGCTTTCTCTTCAAGCAACATATTAAACCTATGAAAATGATTATGCCTGGAGCCTTTTACGCACGGATTCCGTGCGAGAGGACTCAATTGTTGTTATTATTAGTACTGAATTAACTAATATTACTGAATTTTGCGCAAGCTCCCCCGTCCGCCGCCCCCCCCCCCCTTTTAGATTTTCTTGCATGAGGTATTTAAGTGCATGGCGATTTTGGTCCGATTCTCAGACCTTGTAATGCCTCAAGTACTACCAGCCAGATCAACCTGATTTTGCCAGGGCAGTGAAAAGCATGCCTCAGTTACACGAGATGGAACACACCCCCGGCCCTGTCTAGCACACTTAGTTCTCTGCCCCCACTGTTTTGTAGCAGGCCTACATTCTTGAGAGGCAGCACTGAACAGCTGTAGGTTTCCAAGCTGATCGAAGAGTTAGCCTCAGACGGCACCTGTTTACATCAAATTCCCCTACACCAGCACCTCCTGCTAATTAGGCAACGACTTCAACTTTACCAGTAAATAAAGTTATTATTTTATAGGATGATAATAATAATATTCAGTAGGCCTATAGTCCCATGCTCATAATAATGTACATGTCTTCAGCATGAACTGTAGATGTTGTCTGTACAAATCACCAGTACGTTTATTTCCTTGATGCTAAAATCCCTCTGCTGCATGGATTTCAATGTAGGGACATCGTAATATTCTCATAATTGTGATACCCCTAGATCGGAGTTCAGTACACTTTACCTAGAAATATGAGTGCAAACATTGTCCATATTGCAGCTCTCTTTTTGCACGCATTTGTGACGTCGTTGTATGAGAAGACTACCATTAACTAAAATATTAGGCCTGTAACTGGCAAAGCTTTATTGAAGTTTTCTAAATCTAATTTGTGTCAACTTATTCTTTCAAAATATGTTCATGATTTATTTGCTTTACTTCAAGAAATATTAAATTTTTTAAAAATCAAACTGTGTGGTTTATTGCAGTCTACTGGCAAATATTTTGCGCACGTTCTTTTTGCAACAAGTTCACGAGCTTGAGAATGAACTTGCGCGAAAAGAACAAGTGCAAAATATCTGCCAATAAAATACAGTAATCCTGTATATTACAGTACACGTAAATAATTTTCAGAAAATCCAATCTCTAGACTTCGAATCTTCATACATTAAATATGAAGCAATACCCCCCGAAACCCCAGGACCAAATTTAACATCCTAGTTGGGGCTGCAGCGATGTGCAGTCAGCATGACGTTTAGGCAGGGTCTGGTAGAAAAGTGCCGTCATCTTTTCAGTTGAATGGCTTTACGAGCCATTGAAAATTTGCTGAAAGCAAAGTGCGTATTTCTTGTAGGGTCTATTTCAAGGACACGCAAGAGCTCTGTGATCTGAGCTGGTCTATAATATATATCAAATTATTTCTTCGGCATTACGTATTTCTTGCCTGTAATTGTAAAGGATTAGTTTGGAAGATATTTTTACATCAAGGCAGGTAAGCGGGTTAGAGAAAAGTTATGTTAAGCCTGTACTGGTGTTAAAATGTGCACCTTTAGATCGTGTAAACTTTTTGCATGCTGAGTGGTGCAACACATATATTATTATCAGGGTTGACTTGGTTTTATACCCAACCGTAAACCTTGTGTCCCTTGTGCAGTCGCCGCCAGGTGGCGTGCACGAAACCCGCGAACGCAAGACTACCAGCTGATCCATCTTATTATTTCCAGTATCTTTGGTACCGGGATTGCAAATAATAACGCATAGATAAATTGTAATGTTTTATTCGTTTTTGTTAAGATATAAATAACAACCCGCATAATACCGAATGCGCTTTGGAGTTAAGTAGGCCATATAATTGTTTGCTTGCAGCTCAGTTTGAACTTCAACAAAAAACAATACTTACGTTTTATCCATTGGTTCTAACTTTGCACGCGGGGATTTCTCACTTTTTTGTCTACTATAGTATCTTTGCTTGTTGAAGGGTGAGTAGAGTGTCAGATGATCTTTACGCTGTAGCTCCGTGGGAATGGATATTGGGCATTTTGACACAGTACCTAACTCTTTTTGCTCAACTACACGCCTGACGCTGTTTGTCTTCTTCCCAAACTCCAGTGTGCTAGTTGCACATTTTCCTGAAACAATAAACGAAGGTGACAACAACGACCGAATCGTCCCTTCCTCTCAAAGTTATGGCATCTATGTTACGAGAATTCACTGCACTGATCAACCTAGCTAATGGGAAGTTTAACACTGACATCGACGTTGGATATGGGAATTCTACTGGCACTGACATGGCATGTGGGAAATTTAAAACTGACTTCGACCTAGCTTATGGGAATTTTTATGACCGCTGTCCCCATCATTCTGGTCTCGTGACGGCAACGATTGTTGTGTAATGGCAAAAATATGCGTTCTTTGTGAAGCCAGCACCTCTAAGTTAACAATGAGAGGGGTTGAAATAGAAGATAAGAGTGTCTAACAGTAACAATCATAATAATCATGTTGAAATAATGTAGTGATTCAACTCAAGTATGGATGTCGTCAAGCCAGTGTGTGTGTGTGTGTGCGTGTGTGTGTGTGTTGTGCAACGTCCCCATGGATTTTGTTTGACTTCAACAGATTTCTGAAGCCATGCCATCCAACGTTATCCCTGTGGTAGTGGGTGTGGATATCGGAGGCACCAACACGGATGCAGTCCTAATTTCTCGTCAAGATGGCGTCCCGCAAGTCTTGGCAGAAATCAAAGAGCTGACGACCAGTGACGTCACTACTGGTGTCAAGAAAGCCGTACTGCGGTGTCTGATGCAGGCCAAAAGTAAAAATAAAGTAGTTGCACCCATACAAGTGAACATTGGTAAGTCAATAAATAAAGGCTTAAATTAAGACTATCAGAATGCAGATCACATTAGAATAAGTGGTCATGAAAAATTTTAAGAAAACAACAGAAACAACAATAGCAAAAGAAATTTATCAGCATGGTAGGAAGTTGAAATGTGACAGGGATGTGTGTTTGTAAAGTGTAAAGCCTTAGTCTGTAACAAATAACAGTAAAATTGTGCAAGAAAGTATAACAGAAATTTATAATTACAGGTATGTGTCACAGATTATACATTATGAAAAAAAAAAATTGGAAGTACAAACATTTTTTCCCAGAGATTATTTTCAAGGAGCTGCATTATTAGATCAATTTGAAATGTATAAAATTCCCTGTTTTCTCATATGCAGCTGCATAACACATGGTCATGCCGAGATTCAATACTTGGAACTTTCATTTTATTTACTTTATATATATTGATATATTATTATTTAGGCTGAGTTCATATGGTCTCAAACTGAAGCCTATTAAGGTTTAGGGTGGCAAAGGTACAAGGCAGGAACCTGGGTGTCTGGCTTGCATCAAGATTAATATTAAGGTGTATAAGAGTACCAGTTAGCATGAAGTGAGTAAGACACTGAATTGAGATTCAGAATTCGGAAATGGTACAAATTACTAACTTTCCTAATCCCCAGGAACAACACATTTTGTGAATGCTGTGGTACAAGGCAAGGATTTGGCTAAAGTTGCTGCCATCAGAATTTGTGGTCCAGTTTCAGAAGAGTTACCACCCTTCATGGACTTCCCAAGAGAGCTTGCCAATATTATTTGTGGAGCAGTTTATCTCATTCATGGCGGATGCCGCTTTGACACGCGAGAACATGAGCCACTGGATGAGAAGCAGCTGAGAGGTGTGATAGAAGAGGTGAAAGGTAAAGGTATTAAGAACATTACATACATTGGCATTTTTTCTCCAATCAGGCCAAACCAGGAGATCCGTGCACGAGAAATCACCAATGAGATCTATCCCGAAGCAACAGTGACACTTTCTCATGAGATTGGTCATATTGGATTCCTTGAGCGAGAGAATGCAGCTATCCTGAATGAATCCCTGAAACCACTCTGCAAGAGGACAGTCAGTGGCTTCCAATCTGCCCTACAGGACATTGGTGTGACATGTCCTTTCTATTTGACTCAAAATGATGGAACTGTCATCAGTAGTGAAGGTGTATTAGAGCTACCGGTGCTGACTTTTGCTTCTGGCCCGACTAACAGCATGCGAGGTGCCACATTTCTTTCTGATGTTAAAGATGCTATTGTGGTGGATATAGGAGGAACCACTTCTGATGTTGGCGTCTTGAAAAACAGTTTCCCTCGCGAGGCATCCACTAATGTGAAGATAGCTGGAGTCAGAACCAACTTTCGGATGCCCGATGTGGTCAGCATTGGATTGGGTGGTGGATCCTATGTCAAGCAGTACAAAGACAAAGCTGGTAAACTTGGGAAAGTAACTGTCGGGCCTCTCAGCGCAGGTCTGAATCTGCTGAAAGAGGCTTATGTCTTCAGTGATGGCAGTGACCTCAGCCAACGGTCACTTACAGCTACAGATGTGGCAGTAGCATCTGGGCTTTGCAATCTTGGCTCCCAGGAACAGGTCAAACATCTTGATAAGGATTTGGTGAAGAAAGCAATTGATGAAATCCATAAGATGGTAGAAAACCTGATTGACAAGATAAAACTCAGTAAAGAAGAACTACCGGTAATAATCGTTGGTGGAGGAAGCATTTTGATGGATTTGTCCAGAACGCTGCGTGGCACAACTAAAGTCATCATACCCGAACATTTTGGCGTGGCAAATGCTATTGGTGCTGCCTTGAGCAAAGTGTCAGCCAGTGAAAATACAGTCATTAATTTAATGGACATGGTGGACAAAGATGAAATGGAGAAATGTGTCGAGGCAGCTGTGAGCACTGTGACTGATGATCCAGATGGAAAGAAAACAGATTTGGCCGCACAAGAAGCCAGAAAACCATTTTTTATGAAAGCAAGAGATGAAGCCATAGATGGTGTGTGCAAGAAAGTAAAAGCCATGGTGGTAAGTCAAGGAGGAGCCGAAAACACTTTGGAAATTTTGGAAAAAGAGGACTCAGTTATCTCCTATGCACCTGGTAATGCCACTCAGATTAAAGTAAAAGCTGTGGGTGATCTAACTCAATGGCATTCTGCAGGGAAACAGATGAAACCGTGGGAGGTACTGGCCGATGCTGAGAAACAGCTGCAGGAAGAGACATCAAAGGCTGAAAAGCAAAGTGTTTCTTCAACAGGCAAGAGAATACAGGATGAAGAAGTTTCTGATTCAGATGTAGACTTTACAAAGAACCCAAAAGATCCTTACATAGACCCAGCTACTGGAGAATGGATCTTGTCTGAATGGGACATTGAATGCATTGTGGTAGGGGCTGGAATATATGGGTGTGGAGGTGGAGGGAACCCTCATATGGGACGCTTGCGTGCTTTGAAATCAATACAAGACGGCAAGAAGATGAGAGTTGTGACTCCTGAGCGGCTATTGAGAGAAGCAGGGTCAGATGAGAATGGTGTCATCTTGATCTGTGCCTTCATTGGCGCTCCTCTGATCATGTACGAACAAGGTGTTTCATCAAAAGAGACAGCAACAGCATTGGAATGTCTCAGAGACATGTACGAAATTGGTGGCTACAAGGATGGGGCTTTGCAAAACATGGAGGGAATGACATTGGAGACGAATGCAGCAGGAAGTAAATTCATCAAGAATTATCAGCCTAAGGGGACGCCAACTTGTGAGAAAAAGGTCATTGCCCTCATGTCAGCTGAGATCGGAGGCATGAATGCTATAGAACCATTCCTGATCGCAGCCAATCTTGACATGCCTATTGTGGATGGAGACGGGATGAGCAGGGCTTTTCCTGAAGTCCAGATGTTTGTACCATACATGTGTGGAAGTCCACCGTACCCAGCTGCCATTGTCGGCAGTGGATACTGCCACACAAGGACGGCTTTGTTGTACGCCCGAAATGGCAAGCTGCTGGAGAATTTTCTTAGAGATGTTTCTATTGAAAATGGCTGCTCTGCCGGAATGTCTTTGCCGGTGGCACAGGAGGAACTGATGACCAAGGCACCCATGCACACAGTGAGCAGGGCTTGGAGACTAGGCAACGCTATCCTTCGAGCTAGACTCCAGAAAGACTCAGTGATTGAAGCTATCGTTCGTCAAGAAAACGCAAAACATATCCTGACTGGCAAGGTTTCGGATATCACCCGAGAGACAAGTGGGGGTTTCAACCGAGGTTATCTTTTAATTGAAGGAATTGATGTCTGGTTGGGGCAGGAACTGCACATTGATTTCCAAAATGAGAATCTGGTTATCATTCCAGTCACTAATGGCAAGCGTGGAACCTGCATTGGGAGCGTACCTGACCTAATCTGCATTGTGGATGCTGACACTGCAGAACCTGTGACCACAGAAGAGATGAAATATGGTTTACGGGTAGCTGTATTGCTGATGCCCTCCCATGATATTCTGCGAACACCCCAGGCCTTGTTTTGGGTTGGTCCCGAAGCATTTAATTACAATGACATTGAGTTTAAACCCTTCAGGCAAAGAGATGCAACCAAACCAATTCCCCCCTTGTAAGGAATTGTACACACAAACTGTGCCATAAGCAATCCTCACATTATTTTTAAGCTTTCCAAGTGTATAAGATTTAAGCAGAGTTTTGTTAGCAGACAGTGATGTGCCTAAATAATATATGAATAGCCGGAAAATAATATGAATACAAATGTATTAAACATTAAGAGGTGATCCTTGTTGGCTGATATGCATGTCATTTATAGTTTTGTTTTGTTTTGACTGGTTGGACATTTAAAATGCACTGCATGATGCAATTCCTCAAAAGTTTAAAAACTTATTGCTATTCCCATAGTCTGAAAGGTAATAACTAAATAAATCAGTTACTTGATATAACTGCTATTACAAATGTATGAAGTGGGTCTCCTTTAAACAACTACAACAAAAACAAATTATAAGTAATAGAAAAGAAGACAATGTCCATCAATAGTTCATTATATTACATATTACAAAATATGAAACTTTTAACAATTCTTTATCATTTTTATATGCATTATAACTCTATAATTTAAAGTTACACTCATTCATGTACTAAGTACATGTAATTTATTAGTACCCACTGCCCCAATTTGTTTGGTTATTATGAAGTAGTAGAGGCATTGTTTCAGATGCCCAACAAGTTGTCACTGTGAAGTTATATATAGCATGCATGTTATTCCCTCAGTCTTTATGTTATTGTTAATGTTATTGTTAGCACTGGAAGTGCTCCCAATTACTTACCTGTCATTTGATGTGTTTTGTTACTCCCCTTGTTGGTTACTGAGGTGTATTCCATGTAATTGTCCTCCTTGTTAAATTTATACATAATGCTATTTCCCTTGTTGGTTATTGAAAATTTATTCCATCTGCAGGCCAATAAAAGTAGTTATGGGGCTATCTAGAGAGTATGTATACTCGGAAAAAGGGAGAAGTGGGTTGTTCACACCTATAAAAAGCGTGCAGGGTGGTACGTGGTGAGTTTTTTTTTTGGGGGGGGGGGGGGGGGCTTTTTATAATTATAGGAATGAATTCTTAAGGTTGATTTTATTTATTTATTTATTTCATCAAAGCAAGTTGCAGGATTATACTAAAATGAAAAACAGGCTATAGACTTAATGAACAGTCAAGCAATCCATGTGAAATGCCACTTCAAAAGTGTTGCAACATCGAGGCCTTATCATAGATATTCCACCATTCGAATGACGGTACACTCATAAAAAGGGGTTGGGGGAGGGAAGGGAAGGGAATAAAGAATCACCAAAATTGAGCAGGTGTTGTTTGTGGATGACCCATGTCCAGGTGTAAAACATTAATTAAAACCACATTTGTAGTGGTCGTCTTTTCCTGTGGAATCACTTTCCCCATTGATCATTAGAGAGTTGCAAACCAAATTCATGTGTTGTTCCATTGTCAGTTCATCTGCCAGTAACTGAACACTGCAGAGCTATGTTGGGTGCTTTTTCTATAGATTTTTTATACTTGTTTTGATGATTGATCCTTGTTATGAAGGTGATTTTCTTGTTGATTGATTTTATTGTTAGTGTCAGTACAATCACGACTATCATAGCAGAGGAATTCATAAAGTATCAGTGGCTTATAGACTGCACAATTTGCATCCTTTGATAAACTGTGAAGTGTGATTATTGTTGGAATAAGTTTAGATGTTGTTATTTTTATGGTACTGGGATCATTTAAAGAAATAAGCAGCAAATTAATACATGCCAGTATTTTCATAGAGTTTTATATAGTGGTGTTGCTTAATGCTCTATGCTGTGGTTATTGGGTTCCATGTAGTAACGGCAGGTGAAGTGAAAGTAACGAGGGGTATTTGCCATATTGTTGCATGTCAAATTTTTGCCGATTTTGAGGTTTTGTCATGAAAGTGGTTCTCTCACTTTGCATTTTATGACAAGTGTCACATGGGGGTATTTTTGCGGGCATTTTTGTGCAAATTTCGAATTTGAATGGTATTGAACAAAACCCTGATTTTACACAACTCTCCAAACTTCAGTCCTCATTTTCTTGAAAAGGCAAAAATGCACATATAACAAAATGGAAAATACCCCACGGTAAAATGTCTGCAACACTACTCGTAGGTAGTCCAAACTGCCCCGCTAAAGGGGCGAAATCCCGTTTTGGTACAATTTTAGGCCATTACAAGGCTATTACTGCTGTGTATTTTTATGTGAAACGGCATGTATCCTACATCAAAATAAAGTTCAATTCTTCCTCTGACAGAATATATACTTCCTTTTGTATTGTTTAATGTGTTTAGCTGTGTGTTCTTATAGCTTGAAAAGGGCATAGTCTTGCCGTTTTCGCTCTGAGCTGTGCGTACCGAATTGACTCCTCCTAACAAAGGGTCGCAGCGCGTCATGCCGATTTAGCGCACGTGTTTGAAAATAACTCACACAGAAAGCCAGATAAATGAGGTTTAATTGAATGTTAAAATGGGGCAAAAAGAAAAAGTTGTATGTTGCGAAATCCTGCGTGAAATGTATTTTTCATTGTGTTTTGAGTTGGAAATTCTTTTAAAAATCATTTGTTGGAGAGTTTGTTGGCTGAGAAACTGGCGGAAACTTGAATAGATCAGGATCAAAATTATATGCCTATAAACTTCAGCTTTGTATTATAAGGGTCTGCCAAGATCAGACATGGGGCATGTTTCGGCCGAAGCACCGACTGTTTATATAGATCCACCCGATGCTTGATTTTGTCACTTTGTCCGACACCCAGTGCTGAGCACGGTCGACCGCCTTTTCAATAAAAAAAAAAAAGAACATTATTTTTGTCTCCCTTGTGAGAGTTCACTAAAAATTGACGTCGGATAAAGTTTGATGACTAAAAATAAAATGAGATGCTTGTATTACATTAGTACCCCTAAAAAAATTGACTTTATTGCACACCCCCTTGTCTTGGAAACTAAGAATTTTTAATGTCGTGACTCAATAAACTGTCATTTTATGGGCTGGACTATCGTACAATTTGTAAGAGGTAGGAAATACGAGGTCTTTTTTCACTTTTGAAAATGCCATAACTTTCAAAGCCTTACTTTAAGCCAGAATAATAAATTTGGTATCAAAATTCTTGGAAAAACAAGCTCCATCAGATTTGACAATAATTGGTGTACTGAAATATGATAAAAAGTAAAAATCAGTTTGGGCTACCTACTACTAGGGTTGAAGATTTTCTCTTATTAGTGATTTCTTCCGGAGGAAAAAATGCATTGCAGCTTCAGAGAGAAATGTATATTTAAAGGCAATGACACCATCTTTGTGGGACTTATCTAGGGATCAAGTTGTGCTCCGTTAAAATGGAAAAATTCATGTGCCAGTACATGAGATAGACAATGAAATGGTATGTGACATGGGATGAGGAGGAACCCTAAATGCATACACATCATATGATTATAAAATAGACTCCTTAGTCTTCAATTAATGTTAAATATTCAAGAAACAAAAAAATTCTGGACTAGCATGCCGGTGAACGATTACTTCAAATTGCATTATATAATTTGTCTTCTTAAATTTTCTGAATTAGAGTGCTATGAAAGCTTTTACCATCCCTAAAAGTTTTTTGTGGAGTTTCTAATTTTATCAGCGTAGCAGACAAAAAGTTTACATTTACTTTTATCATTGTGCTCCACGGGTAGTTGAGATTTGCTAAGTTGTGCCATGTGTGTGTGTGTGATATGTGTGAGGGAGCAAAACAGAGATTAGATTAAAATTTTCAACACACATCTGAATTTGAAAGAAATCAAATTGTTTTAATATTTCTGGACCAATATGATACACAGCATCCATTACATGTGACATTTCAGACAGACACAGCAAAACCACAAACACCATAAATAAATGGAACTCTTGAATCATCATGAGATTCAGTTTTATTAATTGTTAAAATAATTGTGTACATCCGTTCCCCTATGGACATTTCTGCTGACAGCTCAACAAACAAATAAACAAACAAACAAAACAAAACAATATAAAAAGCCTTTCATAGCTACAGACTGATACACATGGAAAGAAAGAAGAGACCATCTGATGGAAGAATGTTTCTATTTGTTTCTGTTATTGGGTGATGTTACATCTGGTACATAATATCACAATGCATATAATTTATATGTGCTACCATTGTATGACTGTATTGTATATTATGCTAGCAAATAATAATAATAATAATAGAGTCTAGCTACTGTTGCCAAGCCTAGGAAAATATTAAGATTTCAGACTACATGGGACTTGGGATATGAGCCCGACAGTCCATTCGAGAGAAGGCAGGTTTGGGAAGAGACGAGAGGTTACACACCAGATACATGTACTCCTGACTTCCAGCTGGAGTGCTAGAGATAGCCAATACAAATAGAAGCTTTGCTGTGGTCACCAATATCCCCCAATAATGTGATCACACAGTAAGCTCCTGTTATTCAACTTGGTTTTCTTCTTCCACATCTGCACAACACTCACATTGTTCAAAAAACAACTGGAATAAATGAAAAAATCCTTTCTTTATGTACATAAGTGGCAAAAAAATTACTACCATGGAATATTTAAACCAGAATATGAAGTGCTTGGATCGCCTTTTATTATGAGACACTGCAAATGAGATGTTAATGTACGGATGTACATATGAAATATGAAAAACAAAAATTAGGTTCTTACACTGTATTGTCATCTGCTGCTGCAGGAAGCAAGTTTCTAGCTACAGTCTGGTAACATAAAATGTATAAGAAAAATGCAAAAATTAAAAAAAATAAACCAACAAATATAGTGCACACAAGCTCACACTGCAGTAGATGGTATGATTAATCTAAACTTTTAACAGAAAATAAAACATCAAATTCTGAACCCTGGAGAAAAAATGGCGCATTTAAATAAGTTATTCTTTACCCAGGAGCGAGCTGATGAAGGGTGAACAGTCAAATAAAAGGAGAAACATTAAATGATGATGACATGAGAACCCTCTGGGATTTCAGCACCAGGGAAGAGTACAAGAAAGAACAGAACATGATCTGTAACACAAGAACAATTAAACACATCAAGTTGCATATTGTGAGAATCCCCAAGCTAACATTGTTTGGAAGAAGAAAAGCACTCGGGAGATCTGAGGTCCTTAAGTAATAAACTGATTCTTCAACACCAGCGTTTCAAGAGTGGAATGGTTGGTCAACTCACAGTACTTCTTCCCCCTGAAGCAATGAAGTTGAAACCATGTTCACTGTTGAACTGTGACATTTGATCTACCTCATGCAAGAATGCCATGCATACATACACACACTGGCCTGATTTCATATCATGGCAAATGTTTTATTTCCAAAACACAACATGTACTCCTGTCCTGATCATTACCTGAGTGCCTGGTATTCGAGGAAGGCCGCTGCCCCTGCGCCCCCCCCCCCCCCCCCACACACTTCTGGAAGAAAAATCTCTGATCTCCTTAACATCAAACATCTTCAGGCTTTGCACATTTCCTGACACCCACAGCAAGGAAGGCAAGACTGGACATAGAAATAGTTGTATATTTGTAAAACCTGGGAAAAAATCAGTTTGGCCATTATTCTTTAATTCAGGAAAACCAGATGTTCATTTAAAATGCAAAATTATAACTATCAAGCTTTACAAGAGCTCTGAAAAAAAAATCACCAGTACTAAAAAGAAATTAGGTTTAAATATTTATGTACATTCCTGACAATTTCTAATAAAATGCTATTCTCTATTTTCAATGGACACAAAACAATAAATTATTTGGTGAAGAAAGAATTTTTATGAAATAATTCAATGCAGCATTTGGTCAACTGTCACAGTTTCTTTAGTGATCAACATAATTCATGTGCTGATACAAAATATCACTTTGTTGGCCACAGAAAACATCTCCTACTAGTCTTCTTACAATATACAAATCTTGTGGTTTTTGTCTAACTCACAGGTAAAGAGTTGATATGTGAAAATATCATTATGTGAATCAAATTTCCAGGATTGATCACAAAAATTTTCTGAAAAAGCCAATACATAGGTATATAATACACAAAACAAGTTCTGCTACAGTGTAAAAACCCTGGCAGGTTCTCAGGTAGGTAAAATATATACAAAACCTCTGCAAAAGACACAGCTTTAAACTAAAGTTTATAACCAATCAAATCTATAGTTGAAATTTAAGAAACAAATTTACGTAAAGTATGAAACACCAAAATTTACCACTACAAACAAAAACTGGGAAAGCAAATGGCAAACACTGAAATTGGTCCATGGTATCTGGTTTTGGCACAGCCCCTTAGACATTCTCTCACTCAACTAATTTGTCACTTGAAACTTTTCTATTCCAAAATTATCAAAACATGTTGGGTTTAAAAATTAAAAAGAAAACAACCCCAAATCAGTTACAATAAAGCAATCACTGACAAATTGGTAGACTATATACATCTCATGGTCAAAGCAATTATTTCAAATTCAATGCACCCACATGATCATTCTTGAAAGACTTGGGACCCTTAATGGTGAGGACAAGGAAATAAAAAAAATATTAAAAAAAGCAGCTGATAAAAAAATTCAGATGATTTTTGTTTTTTTATTTCTTTTTTGTGGGTGAAATTTTGGGTATTCTGGAAAATTTGGTTGAAGTAACTGTCGGCATTGTGACATTCCTGGTCTGTACCATGTGTGTTTGGTAGGTGACTGTAGTGTCAGTGCGACCTCCCACTTTGCGTTTTTCAGTCTGCACAGTCGTGAAAACTTCTGGATCATCTGAGGCTTCACTGCCAGTCCTGCTGGTAGGTCGACTTCCATTGCCTGTGCTTGCTCTGCTGGAGCTGCGACTGGCTGCTGAAGACAAAAGAAGGACATGAAGTGTACATGTGAAGTTGATGCATGACATAGGCCCTACACATTATGCATACTTCAGATGTACTGACAGTAGGAAATCTACCGTACCAGATTACAAGCAAAGTGAAAGTACATCATGGGTTGTCAAAACATAATTTGCCTGTTGGTAGCCTACAGACAAGACTTATGAAACAGAAGCACTGGTGATTGTCCCACAAAGTCCAATTTCATCCAGTAGGAAAACAGCCTTGTGAAAAAATTGTGTAATAAAATGAAAGTTCTGCAGACGAGTGACCTGCAGTATGCAAACAGTTACAATGAATCCCACAGGAATGGGAGCTAAAGAATCAAATGAAAAAAATCGAATGTTCTGAATGTTTCAAGTACAAATTATGGCACAACTTGTATAAATCCTCAGTCCCTCCCTCTACCAGAGATGCCACCCTACAAAAACAAAAATGTGAATCAAGCCCCCCCCCCCCCCCCCCCCTCTGAATCTGGGGGGAAAAACCCTGAATAGATGTGAATGACGATAAAAACTAAATGGTACTAGTTCTGAACCTACATTTTCACATTGTTGTTTTTTTTTTCTTGGTCACAAAGGAGTAAGATGAAAATCATCTTAAAAACTTACATTATTTACAGTTCATTTCAACCATATCTTATTATCCGCTCTTTGTTTTGATCTTGGCCAAAACTGAAAAAGAGCTCTGCCCAGAAAAGCACTGTGGCAAACTCATCTGTGCTCTGGAGCTTTGTTCTTCCCAGAAGTATGTCAGATAAGAGCTGCCTTGACATGTTGGGATTTGTGTGCCAAAATGCATAATTGCCCTGCACAATTTTTGCCTATTCTGTGCTGCTGCGTGTTCTCCTACTTCCAATCTCATGTTTTAATTTGGCAGTTTGTGCCCATGTGTCAAATTTCTCCATGTTCATGGATTGGATTTAAGAAATCTAGGTCTAGACAAGTTTAAAATTGAGTCCGCCTTCCATCACCATCGCTGCCGCATAAATTACTTTAGACAATACGTCTATCCAGAGATCTTGCTAGGTCTCATTCCTGCATCCGTCATAGTCGCTGCCAAGTAAATCACTTAGATTTAAACCTAGGCAATATCTAGCTAGGCTTAAATTTGAAGGAATAGATCTAAATCTAGCTAGGTTTAGAACTGATTTCTCCTTCCATCACACTCCCAAACATTCGCAGCCAAATATAACACTTAGACTTAAGTGACGGTGAATACATGTAGATCTATGCTGTTAGTTTTAGAATCGATACCATGTGGAATGGTTTATGGGAAAAAGGAAATAAACAACGCGTGTACCAAGTGATCAAATCCCTGAACGGTGCAAAACAAGCGATAAGAAAGTAGAACTAACTTCCTGTTTATTCATAAAAAATGACTTCAATAGACTGATTCGACGCTACTAAGCCTTATCGGGTGCTGCGAAATTGAAGAAAATGGCTGTTTTGTTTGCTTCCCTATCATTATACCACCCACGAAAAATTAAGAGTGTTAGGTATTAAATAAAAGCTTAGCATCTGCTCTCTATCCTTGTCTTTCTCCGCTTGTGTTTGTATTATTCATTCACTATTGAGCGAGCTTTGAAAAGTGTGTGTGATTTCTGGTCAGATTTCTCATTTTTTTGTTTTTAAAAATTCATATAAATTAATTGATACTTTACAAACTGTTCCTAACTGCTTCTTCATATGGGGCAATCGTTACGGTGTGAGGTAAAGAAAGAATTATGATTAGGCATCCATAAATAAGTGACTTATCACGCGGTGATGTGTGTCACCTGGGTCAGATAATGAGGAGAAAAAGTGGAACACCCATTAAATTGTGTAAATTTTAGGACTTACAATATTTTTCAAAGCAAAGCACAATTTAGTATTGTTTAGATGCCAAGTTTCTGAAATTTGAACAATGGAATACTCCTACATACATCATAAGAACAGTGTGAACAATCTGTGTAAAGCTTGTGGTGAGCGTACTCAACAAAGAAAAGTACCAAAAAAGAAACCTGCACAATGTACAGAATTTACATCTGATCTGATTACAATAAATATTGACAATGATGAAGATAATAAAGCATGGCATTGCCATCCAAACCTACAATAGGCCATCTTTTATAGGCAACCACTGTCATAAATACATGTATGAAATCAGAAGTGTTTCAGGACCTCACAAAATAAATCATTACCATTACAGCATCACTGACAGACGATCAAGCCACCATCAACACTGCATATGTGCCATACCAATAAGGGAGAAGTTCAATACACTTAACAAATGCTATTCTCAAGTCCACGAACTCATATCACATTATCCCATTGAGCCCTGTCAGCACCAAGACATAGCAGACAAAATACAGAATTATCTGAAGTTGTACAGAAAATATTTGCCATACAAAGTGACATCACAGCTTCATATCCTTGAAACGCATTGCCTTGATTTCATTAAGACCACAGGATTTGGCTTAGGATTTCTTGGAGAACAGGGTGGGGAACAACTGCATTCGAGGATTATAACAATTGAGACCAGAGCATTAGGAATAAGAACTGAACAAGCAAAGTTAAAGACAATTATGAATGCACATCTGTTACAAGTTCAACCAGAACTGAAGTCATTGATTCATCAGCCAAAAAAGAGGAAATTGAATAAAGATCAACCACAACAGGTAATAATTCATCAATGTGTTCACTGTATAGTTAGTGTGTAGATAAGCTCGAGTGCTTCTGTGTTTCCACATGTTTTTAATTCTCATGGGTAGATATTACACTCTAATGGAATTCCAATGTTACAAGGACAATCTGAACAGAACATCATTGTTCACACACTGGCTTCAATGTCGACAAAGATTCATAGTGTGAGGTTCCCAGAGAGATAAGGTTCCCTGTGCATCCATCCCGCTAGCGCATTATCTATGCAGTAAATTATGCACTCTGACAGTGCATCTGAAGATGCCTAGCGCTAAAAGCAAGTGCGTGTGAAAGTCCAGTTATAGGGTTTTGTGTTGAATTTAAATGATATGGTTTTAAACATCAGTTTTGTAATATAAATTTTTTAAAAACATATTGTAACTAACCGTGTGCTACATAAACCCTTATTTCAAGTCATTCCTTGTCGCATGCTTAATTATGCTCTGCCAAGAAAATTATTTGACTGTTAAGGGCATTAGAAGCTTTTTCTTGTAGCATCTTCACATATATCACTCAAATTAAACTATGAAGCTCAAGCATATTTTTTTTTAACATACGTAACAGCACAGTGTGCACCGGCCCAGCTGGGCGCAGGTAACTTGACCCGTGTGTGACCTCATGGGGTTGGTGGGGTGAAGCCATTAACTAAGTGTTCCGCCCTGAAACCACCCTGGGTGGCATCTCTGCTTTACTTAAAGAATAGTTTAGAGATGAGACCGAGTGGATTTTACAATTCTGCTGTCACACATCTTACTATTGTTTACTTAGTGAAATATGCTCTTTTTTTTACCTGGACTGCGCATTGGCTGTGTGAACTTGTGTTTCACAACTTTGGTACCATCTGAATCTGTATGGGACAGGATTTCATGCACTTCTCCATCTGGTGACACTTTAGTCTTCTGTTTCCAGGGAGTGGGATACACGGTCTTTTCTCGGACCTGGCAAAACATAAGATTTTAGTACCTCAACCAAAATACACTGTAAAAAATAACATCAGTGAGAATCATTGGTGAAAATGTCTTTGGAAAACACAGCTTTCAGTGATCATGCCCCTTTGGGAAAATGCATCATTATTGCTTGTTTCATTGCCAGAAAGAAACACTGTAATTGACAACAACATAAGAGTAGGAACCTCATGGCACAAACTGTTTTGATGAAAGTCAACTTATAAGAATCTTCTAGTTGCAAACTCTCTTTATCATGGGTGGTCTTTTGAATTGCAAAAGGCAGCCAGAAACAATCAATATGCAGGAAACCAGCATCACTCTATAATATTTAATATAGAAAGATGAAAGACAGAAAGTGCAAGTACTACTGATGAAATATTACTGCACTAAATCATGAAAAATATTCTTACCCATAGACATATCAAGGCATTAGTCATAGAATGTATGTAATGTTCTTTCTCACATATTTTTCAAACTACAATTCAAGGCACAAAGCAGCCTATAGTGTAATATGGTTCTAAAATGGCAAATGTTGGGGGAGTGTGAACAAAATCTATACAAAAGTACACATGCATGCTCTCTCTTCTTGTGATACCTTGGTAACAGGTCCACTAGCTGTACTGTTTGAACGCCCAGAATAAGACGAACCACTCGAATGGGAACTACCAGCTGGAGATTTGGACACAAACCCTGCCATGGATTGACTGACACCCTGGGCTAATATAAAGTTTTCTCTCAGCTCCACATTGGTGCGACCTTTAGCTGTTGATAACAAGCACAGCAAAATAGACATTAACATTTATAGAAAACCTAATCATTCAATCAGACACCATTCACTTAATAGTGAATGAAGTCTGAAACTTTAAGATTTTTCTGAAATAGCACATGTAAAAAAGCAATTTGAATCCAAACTAGAATAAAATTAACAAAGTGTACACTGATAATAAACAACATGCATAAACAATTGTATAAGAAAATCCAACGCAGAAGCAAGAGATTGCACTAACGTTCTACAACAACAATCAGTATTCAGCGCTGTCAGTGGCCTCAACAGACACAAAGAAAGTGCTAGATGCTTGACTTATCACTTCTAGTTCTGTCTACACGTCTGGATATTTGCTTCTGACTGGCTAAGCAAAGATGACACGAGGCAGGAACTCACACTTGGCCACACCAAGAACTTTTTCACATGAAATTTCAAGTCAAAATTATATAAATATTATCTGTAACCAATTTCAGTGTTTCAGTGCTTTACAATAATTTCTTATGAAAATTTCTGACAGAATATTTCTAGTTTGCTTTCAATATCATCTACACCAACACTTTCAGCAGCTTAGTGATCTCCAGTGGATGAGTTCAAATTACAATTAACTGCACAACGGAAACAGGTATGAAGACATAACAGTTTGTGAATGTATAGATAACCAAAAATGAACATGTCCAACAGCCTGGTTCTAGAATTCTACAGGAAAGGATAGGTGGTGTAAAAACAATAAAAAATCCTGTTGTAGCAACAACGTAACAAAGTCAGCATGAAGAAAATCTCATTAAAAAACCAACACACTGCCAGAAGCAGCAAAGTTAAATAAAAAGGTGAAATCAGGATTTCCTCCACTGTTGACAACATCTTCACGCATCAAACTGTCAGCAGATTATAAAACATCTCAACTGGCCAAAAATATGATAGAAAATGCGGTTTACCAAACCCACATGCAATCGTTGAACCGAACATTATCTGACTGGTTTCTCAGTGCAAATCTGGGCATATTAAATTAGTTTTCAGTGTTAGTAGAGTTTGCTTCTGACACTTGTAGCAAATAATGTCATCATCACTTAAAATGGAAATCTGATGAACGTTGATTCAATAAAGCAACTATTTCACAAAAACACAATCTGTTTTCTTGGTAATTAAAGAATAAATGTGTAAACAGTCAGATCTTCAGATTACCTACTCCCTTTCCTTCTCACAATCAATGACTTTGCTTCATGCCTTGCTGCGACCCCACAGATTTTCTTATTTCATAATATTTTCCTAATCAATGAGTAGCATCAACAATCGTTTATTTTAATTTCCACAGCACTTTCAGTAAAATCGTGTTTCTCGCTTCATCTTGCACGTCCACTGAACCTGACTCTATGAATAAAAGCTAAAGGAAATGTTTCACGACTTCCATTATCTGGTGGTGGCACTATCTACTCAGCAACAAATGTTAAAGCCACATGCAACATAAAATTGGTGTAATATCCACCTCCCCCCAATCAAGGATAAGGTGGAAACTCTACCTATGGGGGGAAAAGACAAGGTTTTCGCATTAATGAAGTGGTTGCCTATGTTCAGTGGTCTGTCACTATATATTTCATCTTCTATGCCTACTACATATATGCACAAATAGATCACAGCACTGGAATGCAAAGGCTGGAAACATCAATGTTGTTGGTGAGTTACAAGAGATCTACCTGGCAGTGACAAAACAAAAAAAATAAAACTGGAGGCATCATTAAGGATCCCCACAAACATTCCTCAAATTCGACATCACATGAAATGATTAGAAAGCAAAGTAAATCAAATGTTGGGGCTTAATAGAAACCTTCTTTATGGCAGGCTTTGAGAATGATAACTTTTAGGATAAATATGATACAAAATCATACACCCATGTTTTCACAATGAACAAACAACAAAGAGTGGGATATATGGTGCCCATCTACTGAAAACCAGAGAATAAACTCAAGTGTTTAAGGTAAACTAACTTTCTTCTCTGAATTCACCACACGAATCACTGCAAGGCAGCACATCATCTCGATAAAACAGGAGACTTCAGAAGAAATTAGACATAAGGTTAACAGGGGCATAGTGCTACAGATATATGGTACCACCCCAATGTTATTTTACACTGTACTTTTCTTCTACAGTAAATTGTTGCATGCTGCAGGCTCACATATCACATTTAAAATATACCTTCACTTGATCTGGTATCACTAGATGTAATGGAATGCTTTGTCATATCATGTTTCATGTAGTAATTCTATTCAAGGGATAGAAGTACTATTGTGCCAGTTGTGATTTGTTATTGTAGTTCATTCCCCTTATAGGGTAGTATTTAAGGAGTTGCTTCCCCAGCAGGAAACCAGTGAAAGGTGAAATCCCCCCCTGGTCCTATTGGGGGGTAGGATCGAGTACCTAGTCTTCTCGGATAAGGACGAAAAAATTCGGAGGGCCCGTGTGCACGTTGCGCACGTTAAAGATACCTTGGCAGTTGGAAATCGTAAAGAGCAGGCCGAAAGGCCGCTGCCCGGGCAAAATTGAAATTAATAGATTAAAATTTATCCATATCATCTCTCCCCCCCCCCCCCCCCCCCCCCCCCGCCAGAACAAGAAATAATAAAAAACAAGTAAAGTGAGGTGTAAATGCCAAGGGCAGCGAACCTCCTAAAATAAAGACCTCAAATCGCAGGAAACCAGTTATGATGTAGGTAGCAGGAAATAAAGATGTCAGCCAACTCAGACCATGTGCTTGCTTGAGTCTCTTTACATTGGCGACGAGAATCGGTCAGCATCTAACTCACAGATAGCCATCCAGGGTTGCGAACAACTGTCCAAGCAACAGCAGACCCTCACAAACAGGATCCAGGTGATATTTTTCATGTGTGTATCATCATTTTCAGAATCTAGACATAGAATCTAGTCATGGCATTTGCACAACTGCCAAGCTATGAACCCTTAGACACAAGATCTGAAGGAGTATCAATCAGATGGTCCAAATGGATCAAGAGACTGACAGACAATCTCTTTGTAGCATATGATATGACTGATGACAAACGAAAAAAGGCACTCATGCTAACATATGCAGGCAACGACCTCAATGACATCGTAGAGAATCTCCCTCACGAACTAACCACACCTGGAGAGGATGAAAATGTATTTGACAAACTTGTGGATGCCATCACGAAACATTTCAATCCTAAAATCAACACAGAAATACAAAGATACACATTTCGTCAAATGAAACAAACTACAGATGAAATCGATGACTTCTACATTGAATTGTCAAAGCTAGCGCCCTCATGTAATTTCCATGACCCAGATGAGGAGATAAAGTCACAGTTGATAGCAGGCTGTCGATCGGCAAGGGTAAGAGAGAAGGGACTTTGCAATCCAAGTTTAAGCTTACAAGATCTCCTGCGATATGCCAGAACAACAGAACTATCTAAAAAACATGCAGAGCATGTTGAGCACGAAGCAAGGTGTGACAGACTGAATACGCAAAAAAAACATCAATCACAAAGACCCAAAAGCAACTTTTCTGGTAGACCGAACAGGAATCCGAATCAGAAATGTAGGAACTGTGGACGAGACTGGCCGCATTTTGGAGGACAATCCAACTGCCCCGCACATGGTAAAACCTGCAATTCATGTGGGAGACAAAATCACTTTGCGACAGTATGCAAAAGTACAAAGAATCCTCAAACTCAGAGACATACAAATCAATATCAACCAGACAGGAGACAGTCAAACAATACAAACAGATCGTTCAGAACAAGAAAGTCAAATGTACGAAATGTGCAAGAAGAATCGGACGAATCTTCATCTGATGACTATGTATTTTCGTCAAGTAGTATGAGAAAAGACATACCAATCCTAGGATGGAAAGCAAGCCAGGAACTGAAACTCCTGAGCATGGTTAACAAACTAGACGTTAATAACATCACAAAACAGTACCCTGATGTATTCACTGGCCTTGGGAAACTAAAGAATTATCAAGTTAGTCTCCACATTGACAAGAATGTTCCGCCGGTAGCCCAACGATACAGAAGAATCCCCTTCCACATGCGAAGACAATTGGACGAACACCTTAACGAAGAGGAAGAACTCGGAGTAATCGAACGAGCGACAGGTCCGACACCATGGGTGAGCCCGCTGGTCATCGTTCCGAAACCAAAAAGTCCAAACAAAATACGAGTATGTGTTGATATGAGAGCAGCTAACAAAGCAATCAAAAGAGAACACCACAACACGCCTACTCTAGATGAACTGACGACACTGCTGTCTGGAGCAAGATGGTTCAGCAAACTTGACCTCAACCAAGGCTACAACCAGCTCGAACTGGACGAGGCATCGAGATACATCACCACCTTCGCTACGCATAGAGGATTGTATCGCTTCAAAAGATTAAATTTTGGAGTGAACAGCGCTGCTGAAGTATTTCAAGAGGCGATCAGACAAACTCTGAATGGACTGCCTGGAGTGGTGAATGTTAGTGACGATATCTTGGTTTTTGGCGGAGACGAAAAGAAGCACGATCACAACCTGAAACAAGTTCTGGACAGACTGCGTGAGAGGAACTTGACTCTGAACCTCGACAAATGTCAGTTCATGAAAGAATCTGTCGAATTCCTAGGACACACTTTCTCTTCGGAAGGAATAAAACCATCACCGAGCAAGCTGAAAAGCATAAGCGAGATGCCGACACCAACAAATGTCACTGAAGTGAGAAGTCTACTTGGAATGTTGAACTTTTGTGGAACAAGGTTCATTCCTGACTATGCAACACTAACATACAAGCTCAGACAGCTGACACAAAAGAACATGAAGTTCAAATGGACAAAAGAACATGATGAAGCTCTCGAAGCTATCACAACTGAACTAAGAAAATCAGTGAGCTTGTCATACTTCAATCCAAACATGTCTACTCAAATGCATGTAGATGCAAGTCCGGTCGGAATATCAGCAATCCTCACACAAGGCAAGAATGGAAACCATCAAGTGATTCAATTTGCCAGCCGATCTCTGTCTGAAACTGAACAAAGATACTCACAAACAGAAAGAGAAGCACTAGCCGTAACATGGGCTTGTGAGTACTTTCATGTTTATCTGTTTGGATCACCAACATTCACAGTGTACACAGATCACAAACCCCTTGTGACGCTGTTTGGAAACCCGAAAACGCAGTTACCAGTCAGAATTGAAAGATGGGTCATGCGAACGCAAGCATATAACATGAATGTTGTCTTCAGACCAGGAAAAGACAATCCTGCTGATTATATGAGTAGACATCCTCACCGACAAACGAGACTAAGTTCAAGAGAGGAAAAGATAGCCGAAGAATACATCCAATACATTGCAAAAAATGATGTTCCAAAGGCAATGACTCTAGAAACGGTGCAAGAAGAGACATTGAAAGATCCTACAATACAAGCTGTCCTAGAATCCATTAAAACAAACAACTGGTCAAGACATCAACAAGTGCCTCCTGATGAAATCAGAAACTTTGAAACTCTTAAACAGTGTGCAAATGAACTCACTGTCACTCAGGATGGACTTCTTCTCAAGTGCAAACAGATTGTCTTACCGAGATCTTTACAAGACAAAGCTGTTCAAATTGCACACAGTGGACACCAAGGAAAGACGAAAACATTATCACTGCTACGAGAAAAGGTTTACTTCCAGGGCATGAGCAGTGCAGTTGAGAAATCTGTCAAAAACTGCCTAGCTTGTCAAATTGCTACACCCTCCACAACTAGGGAACGATTACGAATGTCTGAACTACCTCTCAAACCATGGTCACAACTCAGCGCTGACTTTGGACACCTGCCAGATGGCACATACTTACTGGTCGTAACAGATGAATATTCACGATATGTTGTTGTAGACACGCTGAAAAGCACATCCGCACAAGCTGTTATACCTAAACTTGACAAGATTTTCTCTGAATTCGGTATCCCTGATGAACTGAAAACCGACAATGGACCACCATTCAATGGTACAGAACTCAGAACATACCTTCAAAACATGGGGGTCAAACACCGAAAGATAACTCCCCTATGGCCTAGAGCTAATGCAGAAACTGAAAGGTTCATGAGAACAATCAAGAAATCCATCAAAGCTGCAAGAGCTGAAGGAAAATCATGGAAGCAAGAAATGTTCAAATTTCTGCTCGCATACCGGACAACTCCACATTCTACAACAGGACTAGCACCAGCACAAGTACTGTTTGGTAGAAACTTGAAAACGAAGTTACCTGAACCTCCCACTGAACTAGACCTCTGTTCTGATATTGATATTGACACTATCATCAGACAAAACGATGCTAGGGGGAAGCAACGAATGAAGTTTCATGCGGACAAGAAACCAAACATTAAACCGTCCTTGATCAACATTGGAGACAGTGTGTTAGTAAAAGACACAACCAAAATTAATCCTATGACTCCATATGAACCTACACCATATGTCGTACAATCTAAGACAGGTTCCATGATCACCGCGAGAAGAAACAACAAATCTATCACACGTAACATCAGTTTCTTCAAGAAATCTCCGAAACATTCAACTGGTGCGGAAGAAGAAAGTGAAGAAGAACCAGACGAACTGTACAAGGAAGAAACAGGAACAGCAGAAACTGAAACACCAGTTGAAACCAACCACAGTGATGAGAACCAACAAATTCAGCCCGAACCTGTTCCTGAACCTGAACAAAGACCAAGGAGAACAAGAAGACCTCCCAAACGCTTTGAAGACTACCGGTACCAGCGATACTGATGATTCTAGATCTAATCTAGATAACAAAATCGAGCATCGAATTCTACGTTCAAGTCGTATCGTTTCCTATGGGCATTCTCCAATTCCAGCAGACACTCACCAATTCCAGCAGACACTCACCAGATGATGATGTTATGCCCCAACAAACTAACAAGGCAAAAGCTCGTTAAGCCTTGTCGCCCTTTATTTTGACCCTTATGGTCTCATCATTTATTTGATACAATTCGTATCCAAACTTATTCGTTTCATCGTTTACTTGTGGTTAAGAAGAGCACACACATTGTGACACCAAAATAGAATCTAATCCATCATGCCATTATTATTGCTTGACTGAACCTCAAACATTTGGCAGTGCCTTAAAGATGTCTCAAATATCTACCTACCAACAATAAACACTCCAGTAATTAATCCATGAACAATTTGAACCAAAGAACTTCAACACAGTCGTTACTTTTGAAATTTGCTCATTTCATGTTTTGTTTCAGCCTTAGATTATAATTATTGACTTAGTCCTGATACAACTTGAAGCAATCTGAAACCCATCCCCGAAGGCTCTGACTCTGACGACTTTGGCTCAGTTATTATTATATAGCATCAAATCCGAGGAGGGAAGAGATGTAATGGAATGCTTTGTCATATCATGTTTCATGTAGTAATTCTATTCAAGGGATACAATAGAAGTACTATTGTGCCAGTTGTGATTTGTTATTGTAGTTCATTCCCCTTATAGGGTAGTATTTAAGGAGTTGCTTCCCCAGCAGGAAACCAGTTATGATGTAGGTAGCAGGAAATAAAGATGTCAGCCAACTCAGACCATGTGCTTGCTTGAGTCTCTTTACACTAGATACTATAACCTCCCTAAAGCAACAACAGAATCAATTTGTTAGAACAAAAACAAATCTGAAAGGAACAAAAAAATTCAAATAGGAGAAGAGGAAAACCAAATGAAAGAGAGAGACAGTGGCAGTGCATAACAGTCAGTAATAACCAAATGACTAGGAGCATTGACCAGAAATGTTCAGCAGGATAAGATTACAAACAAAAGCCAGTTCTGATGGTCACAATTCATCCTTGCAATGACCATTGACAAGACAGTGCAATATGAGCTGTTCTATTCTCTGCTTTCACTCAGAACTCAAATAAGAAGCATTGCAAACACTGACCAAAAAAAAACAAAAAACAAAAAGACCTCAACATGACAAAATCAAAACCAAAAATTTTTCAGGCAAAATGGCAAAACAGAAGTGTTATGAGGAGGAACAGTCCATGGAAAGGGAACATAAATTTGCCACTACAGGGTCAAAAATCCACAGGAAATTAAAAAAAACAACAAATCAACCAAGGATTGGTGACAAGAGGCATGGCAATGTAGCACATTGAATCCATTGTGTAACCTACATTCCTCTGTGTTCTGGGGGAGATAACGACGTTTCAGACGGAACTGCCTGCGACGCCAGAGGCCAACTTAAGAGAGAGAATAACATAGATGGATTATTACTGAGTAATATTTATCTCTCTCTATAACTTATGCATGGGTAATTATGCATTTCATTTCAAACACAAGATAATGGAAACATACTGATATATATATATATGTACACCTGCAACAGAAAAACTCAGGAATAATGTTACAAATACAAATATAGTTACAAATATCATCATAAATTGTCTGAACGTGAAAGTGCTTAACATGCATCAAGGGCCTTAAGAGGTCAGTCAGTGACACCTGTTTAGGCTTGAAAGAGATTGCAAGAAATAAGGTGGTCCTATTCACTCAAGGAACTGCATAGTATAATAATTGTTCTCTACTAGTTCCAGTGAGTTCGTATTATATATTTTCAAAGCTTTTGTGACAATGCCTCAGCTCCACTTTGCCACATTCTGGGAGTGACAAAGGAATATTTTTTCCACCCAGATCACAACAAATTTGGTGGTGATAACGATCATAACAGGGAATATGTACTGTATATATGGCACTGTTGAGTCATTTGTGAAATGAATCAATGACCATAGAATTCTAGACAACATTATGGTCCTAACACAAATCTGCAGTCATAATTAATCCTTGTATTCAGGATGTACTAGTACTAGTACTCTGTCCTGTGGTCTACTACAGTAGAGTAGGTAGAACAAACAAAAAACTCCTAGAATTTAGAGAGATACCAGTAATTTGGACAAATTATGTAAAACATCTTTATCCTTGACAAAACTGTAAATTCTTTTATCAAAATATTGGCAAATAAACATAAGCCCAGCTGAAATTCCACTGGTTTTACTTCAGCAAAACAACAGCAATTTATAAATGTAAAATGTTTAACATGGTGATGGTGAAACCATGGCCTTGCATTTATTATTATACATGTACATCATATCTATGCTTGTCAAGCATTTAAACCTTTGGTGAATATTTTAATGAAAGGTAGAAATTCTTGGGGGCAACAGTTTCACTTCTTTTCTTATTAAAAACACTATAAAATAATATAAAAACAAGTAATACATTGACATATAAGAATTTATCAATTTTTCCTTTCTAATCAAAACCTAATCATATTTGGAGGCATAAGAATAGCAGTTAAACTGGAGATATTTCTGAGATAATCATACAGTTTGTGTAGATCAAATATATTCATGACAGGATTGTGGCTGCAGGGAGCAATAGTAAAATATACACATTCACTGTGAGTATAAGTAAAATGGTTAAAAAGTGCAGTAAGACTAAATTAACACTGGTAAAGAGTGTTTTATTTACAAATTAAATATACATTTATATACTATAATCATAAGTTTATTTTTGGAAAGTCAGATAACATTGTGGAGGACCCATAAGATGAAACGGACTATTTCAACCGGTTTGATTTCACTGGTGAAAGAAATCTTTCCTTTCATGTGACATTTAATATTTTAAAAATTAGTGGAAAAAGCTCATGAGAGACACAGAGAGAGAAAGGGTCTAAGAAAAAAACAAAACAAAAAAAACTTCAAATATCAACAAATGTTTGTGAAATACCATGATCCACTTAGAAAAATTGACATACAATTTCTACAAAATCAATTTATACATGACCTGTAGATGTTCAATCCATTACTCCAGGAAGATACAATATGCTGCAATTTTACCTTTAAAGAAATCTTTTAAAAATGTTTAAAATCATCAAATTGTCACTCATAGTTAAACTTTCCAAAAAACATCTGAGATGGCGATGTTACACAGTAGACAGAAATATTTGATTCAATAGGTATTGTCAGTTTGTTATGCAAATCTTTCATGGTCAGCAGTAACCTGTTATTATGGATATAATAAAAGAAATCTGGAGCCAAACAAAATCAACTTCAAAAAACCCTTCACCAGAAACAAGGTAATACTAAAGTTCAGGATGGTCATCAATCGATTTTTACCCACATATCTGACCCTAAAAATCAAAGCATTCAATTTCCATACAAAAATTACTGATGGCATTATCTGAAGGAAGGACAAATTAAAAAAAAAAACAAAAAATGAATGAAAATGGGAATATTGGTGGGTAAGACCTGGGTTCCCAGATGGAATTAGGAGGTGGAAGGTCTGATATCTGTTTTGATAAAGCTATGGGAATTCAAATGAAATGTAAAGGTGTGCCAGATGCCCTGGGAGTGGATATAGCATAGGACAGATACAACAGGGTGAAAGCATAGGGATGTTGCAGGAAATGTTCCAGTAAATCCAATTCTCCAATTACTGTATGGCTGAAGTCATCTTAGAAATTGGGTTTGCCTCATTCCTTAGCCCAGGCATAATGAAAAGAATTCCTTGCCTTTGGTAACTTTAAAGGTTGCACTTTTCCAATCTACTACCAAGACAGAATCTTTTAAATAATTGTCATTAATTTAAAGTACAGATAAAAAGGGAGCAGTTTGCTATAAGGGGGGCAAAGTTACATAGATCAGATAAGTGATCACAGGTGACATACATTATGTGTGACTGACCAATGAAGGGACATATTGTAATATAATGTGGTAGATTGCATAAGTGCTTAGGGCTGATACTTACAAAAGGGGGAGAAAAGTGATTGAAACTCTGTATGTTCATAAAAGAGAACATCAATGATATGATAGCTGACATCATAAAGATATGATAATGTTTCTTTCATAGACGGGCTTTCAGATTCTTGACCATGTTCTATTACTCTTGTATATTGGCAATTTTTTAATACAGGCATGAAAATAGCACAAGCAGGGTCATGGCTGCAGTTGGCTTTTGTAGGGGGACCACAGAATTTTACAACATAAGCTATAGCTGAAATTCAGTATTTTCTCTATTCAGCTCTGTAATTAGACTCCATTTCCTTGACAACAGCCCCTGCAATTATTTACATCTGGTATGACATTTTAAGCCAAAAGCATTTTCAATCAACTCAAAATTCTGTGACACCCTACTCAGTCTTGAGCACTTCCTTGTTCCTTAACAGAAGCTCTCCAGTAAATGAGAAATCTGAAAATATATTCTTGATTTGTTGCTCATGTGATCCAGGATTACAATTTGATTTTGTCCACTATTAAGAAAACAACAACTCAAAATCAGTCATGACAGATGGTTCGCTTGTGACTTTGAGTGGGAAAATGTTAAATTTCCCGTCAGATGCAACAAAATGTTAAAACTGAGCAAAAATAAGGCCTCTGCCATTGTTAAGAATGTTACCATGACTGGAGGGCCAATTTACTGTATCTAAGAATATCCTAACCTTACAGTGGCTGTTGTCTTTCACTGTTTTTCTTTCAACTGGTTAGTTTGTCACTAGTTGTTCAAATTAAATGAAATTTCCATGGAAAGTGTATAAAGTCAGAACATTCTGAATGGCCACAGACTTATGCATTTAAGTGCCAAATATATATATATATTTTTTTTTTTTTACACCCAATTACACATACACAAAAAAGGAAATAAAAGAATAAAAAAAAAGACACTAATTGAAACAGATTGCTTGATTCTGCATAAACAGTATTTTCATTACTAATTGGGAGTCCCAGTCTCCTACAAAACTCAATAAAGCCAGAACAAAAGTCAGTGATGACTTTTGATGTCTGCATGAAAATAATTGTAATAAAAAAAAAATTGAAAAAAAAAAAGGGGAGGGGGGGGGGGTGGATGATGGTCATTGATAGGCCAGGTATCCCATTCCAATGATTAATAACTGAAATTGTTACCAGCAATTTCAACAAACTCTGATCACGATTGAGATGGCCAATCCATGTGCAAGAAATAAGACATGATAATTAGTAATCAGAACCTTGGAAAACTTTTTTTTCTTCTTCTTTTTAAGTGTAACTTAAAAACAACCAAGACAGGCTAAATAAGCGAGACCTTACAGAACAATAGAGTTGTGTGGACAGCTTTCTGTTTTATGCTATTCTCAGTGAGCTTATTTTCCGACTGATTTATCAAAGCAGTGCATGGCTAGGTATGAGATGGGAAAGAGCAGAAACACACTGCTGAACACTTGGACAAAAAAAAGAAATACAAACTTACTCTTCTTAGCTGGATCTTTTAAAAAATAAATGAAAATGCCATGAGAATTCAAGATGAAATTCTCATACTTACACTAATAATGTAACAATTCAAAGAAACAAAAACAAGTTTGATCACAAATGATAACAATGAATGGTATTCTGAAACTTGTTTACACTGTGCAAATGTCGAATAATAAATGTGTTTTTCCAAATAGAAACAGGTGAAGCTTGTACAATGAACAGATCACAGTAATTCAACATGTAGTGTGCACAAATGTTATCTGTCTATCAATGGTGATATGAATATATATGGACACATCATGAAGAGATGGAAGAATGCTCTATTGATCATCTTACCTCTGCAGGGATCATTCTTCACTAAGAACTCATCCAAGGCAATCCAGCCGCCTCCCACTCTCACCATGACTGTGCTGCGCAAGATCCGCACTAGTCGCAACTTTTGTGAGTCACCGAACTGTGGAACATATGCAAGTTCAATTGCTTGATCTTTGGAGATCTGAACACATTATGACAACAATAACATAAATAATTTTCTGCAATCTGAGACATGTAAAGATACGAAAGTTTCCTCCCCAAATACAACTATATACAAGGATAAAAATATCAGAAATCTCAATACGAAAGACATTAAGGACTTTCTATCTGATGTACTAACTTGGAGCGATAAGACATGACATTTGCAAAACACAACAACCATTTATGGATGTTTTCCATATTAAACCCTGTGGGAAAAACGATGTGGCCAAATTTGAATAACACAAACCAAAGAACAAAAAATTTGTCTGAGAGCAGATGATCCCAACATAAAACTAGACAACTACATATTATAGGAACTCTGGTATCTTTATCAAATGGGCATTTATTGGGCAGTTTTCATTTATTGCCAGGTGAAGTTATCTATGTCTTGGTCTGGCATTGAACAACCATTCCCTGACATACAGGCTCAATTTAACCCCAGTGGTAGACACAGCAAAGAAGTCAAGGTTAACACACATGTCTCAGTGATGGGCAAGAGGAGGAGATCAAGATGGACATAAGTTTAAATGATAGACAAAAGTTGGAAGTCATGAATGACGCATGTCAGTGAAAAAATGTTAAGTTAAGATAGACACAGGTCTCAGTGACAGAAAAGAGGACAAGACTGACATAAGTTACACTGACGGACAGACATAAGTACAATGATGGACAAAAGGTGAAAATTACATATGACACACATCACTGATGGAGTATGAAGCCAAGATTGGTACTGATTTTAGTGATAGACATAGGGTCAGGGTCAAGACTCACCCTGTACTTGCCCTCCCCTATCTTGTGTATCTTGAATTGCTTGACACAGGTGCATTTGGACACCTGCCTCCTCACTTCATCCATGATCTTCTCCGAGTCTGTCTCTGGTTTAGGCTGATAACAAAAAAACAATAGGTATAAAGATTTTAAGCCACAACAGATCTTGGTGATACAGTTTGAGATAAAACTGCTATTACTTCACTAAAATTTCCCTTCTTACCCTCAAAACATGTAGTGGCAAGACCTTTTGTGCATCTATATCACTTGTATCATCTAGTTAGTCATATTGAAAAAATTCAAAAGAAAAAAATACAAGAACAGACTGGATAAAACACATCAGATAAATAATACAAATGATGACAGGAACAGAAAAATTACTAGCTGTCATCACCAAAGAGACAAAAATAATAATAATAATTATAATAATAAACATCGAGTGAAAGAGAAAGGGAATTTAAAGATAAGTTTGTTGAAGACACTGGAGATAAAGGACTCACATCTCTGTCTGGCCTGAGGGCTGCTACAAATTCTTTGTAGTTGATATATCCATCACCATCTTTGTCAAATATATCAGCTACAGCTTCCATTTCTGGTCTTGAGGTTGGGAATTCTGTGAGAAGAATAACAACAACATGATACATAATTTTCAGTTTTAGTCTGTTTAAAGAACGTGTTTGTGCACTGCTAAATTTAATGGCGCACTAATTTTCAATATCAGTTTTCCTACACTCTTTGTCTATTTGATGGACATAATCCTGACTTTTACAACACATCATGTAAATCCTCCAACCTTGGATATTTGTGGGATTTTTTCACTAAGGGAAAATGCTTCTGTCAGACCATATATTATAAACTAACTGAATGGATGTTTCTCAGATCAACATTCAGTGTCTTCCCTCTTCATCTTCTCTATATTCATAAAGCTCAACAAACATTCTATTAACCTTGTTTCTTTTTTTATTAGTATTATTTTTAACTTACTGGACATCAAAATTCCATCAATAAACTCTTGTCTGGTCACTCTGCCATCCCGATCACGGTCTTGTCTTCTGAAGAAATCCATAATTCGTGCCTTGTTGTGATTCATCCACCTCAAGTAACGTTTCCTCCACTCCTCAAAGTCGAAATTCTTCAACCTCTCCAGCTGTGAATGGAATGAACATTTTCAATATTTACGGAGAGAAATCTAGCTTTCTAAAAGAAAAATCTGACTGCCACAAAAAAAAAAACAACAACAACAACAAAAAAACAAAAACATACGAAACAGAATGGGCAATAATTAAACCTCAAACTGCCTTTTCTAGCTATGTCTGTAAACATGCTGTGCTCATATTCAAATACTGCCAATGCAGATTTGTATTAACAGATATGTGGCAGGTTTGAACACTTCTCTTTTCGTAACAGTCTTTCACCCCTACAATGTTTAGCCAATACCATTCAAATTCAACAAAAACTACTTCTCTGTCCATCATTCTGTTGATATGTTGTTCAGAAGACAGTCATTATTAACATTCCCATTGAGCACAGAGACACAGACTGATTGAGTTTGCTGACAGTGACAGAATAAATTAATATGTGCTTGTTCAATAAAAATTCATTGTCCATAAATATACACATTTCACACCCCCCTCACTTTCACCGGGTAACATCATAATACTCTTCTGCTCATAACTAATGCAATCCTTACAAGTTACATGTAAAAACTCTAGAAAAATATTTGAAAAAGTGAGTGGGGAAATAACTGCTCAAATGTTGCAAAACTTTCAGCTCAGACAAAACAAATGATAAATTACAGTGTGGAATATAAAAGAAAACCTGAGTGATGGTGCCATCTTGTATTATTAGATCTGTAAACAGTTTTACATAACACTGAAGTACAATATATTTTCATGAACTATACTGATATGGAGAATCTGTAAAAATAACCTGACACATTTTGGCCAAGGTATATGAAGCGCCAAATATGCATAAAATATCTTTAATAGTGAAGCTGACTTTTAAAAAGTGAGTGCCAATAGTCAAAAAGGAAAATTTCAGAAAGGAGAAAATCATTGAGTCACAGAATGGTGAATCTTATATGTTTTTAAGAAAGATAGTAAAGAATCTTATTTATGTCTAACAATGCTAACGCTGTACCCGTATAAAAGAGTTAATTCAGTTTTAACTTCTGTTCCGATTTACAGCTTGTCCTGGTGACGGATAAGAAAATGATGATATTCTGGTAGAATAATAATCTCATGTTGTCAAGTGATAACTTCTCCAGGCCATAACAGCAAATAATGTGAGTTGTCACTGATTAATTGTGAACACAGTACAGCAGAAAACACATGGTTAAATGCAAAAGCAATACAAATACCAGAAACACAATTCATTGTCAATTTGAAGGGTGAACAATAAAATAACAGTAACTGTGTCAAAAAAGATTGAGGAAGAAAAAATCTTTAGCTCGACTCTGAAAGTAGGCATGACATCATGCACATTTCACAGACAGTAATTTTATGACTAACAATTATTCACATTACTTTCTGAAATAAAAATTCAAATATCTGTGCCAAGATACATTTCATGATACATTTTTTAAACCTTTTTCACAATAGATAATATTCATCTCATAATAAGAAAATACTAGCCCCTGTATCCTCCCTACAATTAAGTAGGGAATCTAGGCTTTGTGTTAATCATCATGTAAGACTCTGAGGTCAAAGTTGGCAGTTAAAACCAAAATTTACATTTCTGACTTTAAATTTATTTCGTTGTCATGATTGCAATGAAATGAGTTGTTCTCAACTTTAGGGATAGCTTTGGGGTTAAAAAAAAAAAAAGAAGAAGAAAAGTATGGTTTTATGAAATGTATAAAAGCAATGGCTATCTTGATTAATTTTTTATCCTATTTTGAAAATCACATTTCTCATTTACTATAAATCACAATGACAAGAAACTTTCCATAAGTATTTTTTAAAAACACATTTTTGTGTTATTATAATAATTTTATACATAATTTTTTAGCCTTCTTGACAGAAAAAAAAAACAACCTCACATTACTGGGATATGATTGCAAAATCTTCATGCAAATTTGAAGAATGTGACATATTAGGTATTGACGGAATGTATATTTTAATTGTAATAAAAGCAGTTTCAGAAAAACACATTTTTAGTCCTGGCAGCAAGGCACATGAAATTCCCTATCCTTTTTTCCCACGTCCAATTACAAAAGTAAGCAAATAAACAAATCACTCTACACCAACGATAATCACATTTCCAAGTCTTCTGTCTCAGTTTGCTGCACTTGTAAATAACAATGCAAAACACCAGGTAGGCATTGATTATCACAATGGAAAACGTTCCCTGAACCAGGCTGGTTAGAAAACAACCGATGTCCAGCAGTGGGCTTTGCTAGCCATCCAATGAGCATCACCACAGAAAGTGTGTAATGCTTGATCACTCCATATAGGGCCAGGGGGGGTAGTATTATGCCAAAGCAATTTAAAGCATACCCTTCCCATGACTTTGGCTCTATGACAGAAAGCTTTTGTAATGGAAAACAACCACATACAAGGTCAAGGCAGGCAGCAACATAAATCAGAGTAGCCAATCTTCACATCGATACCAACCTTTATGAGGTAGCACCGACAATCAGTCAGGTAACCAAGAAGTGTTTTAGCTGAACTATTCCAACAAAATGCACATTGTAGCCTTACGTGGCTGTATAAAGGTTTAATTTTTATGTCGTTATAAGCAGTTTTGGCCCCTAAAATGTATTTCATATCATGCGTAAAGGGTATCTAGTATGAAAATGTCACAAGAACTAAAATTTAAAAAATTGATTGCAAAAACAACTTTCACTGCTGATCTTGGCCTTAATAAAGACTCAATAAACTTTTATCATGATGTGGCTCCTCATATCAAAGAGTACAACACAATGTGGTTGTAAATTCAATGAAAAGTGTGTTTAGTATGCTCAAAGAAAACAAACCTTGGGTGGTTGAAGTCTTCCTCCAACCTGGGAAAAGGCATGCATGTTAACAATAGCAGCAGCTAAGTAGGTACGAAGTCACACATGGCAGAGCAAGGAGGGACAGAAAGAGGTAAGGACTGGACATAGATATGCAACATGGACTGGGATGTTCAGTCATGCATTCGGATGGGCAAATGAGAGGGACAAGGGTGTATCATAAATACAAACACTAGCAAAGACCAAAAAAAGACTGAGTCTACTTTGGAAGATATACTTTCACTTGGGTTAGCTTAACTGTCCAGAGTAACACTGACAAGGAGGAAATCAAAGTCTACAGAATGTTCATTTTGGATAGACAAAGTAGAGGAAGCAAGTGCACACACAGGAATCAAATGTGGGAGAATATAAAACACTGGAGGCTGAAAGTATATAATCTGTAAAACTGATCACAGAAATGACTGAAATGATCCACTTTTGCCTCAACCTTTGCTGGTGCTAACCTGCTTTAAACACTACAGATGTAGCTGGGTCACTCAAACAGCACACAATTACTATCATGCAGTTAACACATTAATTAATTAACCTTCCATGTGGTTGAAGATGTGTATTAACTACAGTAAACTAAAGTAACATAAGTATACATTTAAATTTCAGGGAAATTAGTCTTTAAATGCTGGGGATGAACAGATTTTCTGCCCACTCTCCACTATGGGTTACATTTTCTCCTGCCTAACCTTATGAATTGAGACAAAAATTACCTTTGAGGAACATTAATTCATTATGTTCTAAAAATGATCCAAAAAAAAAAAAAAATATATTGGATCTTCAGTTGAAATATCAGTGATTCATTCTACAACAGCTCCTTGCAAGGTAGAGACTTAAGCCACACAGACAAGCACATCTCACTCAGCATCTCGATAAAATACAAACATGATAGCCACTGGACAACATGTCAATGTGTCAGTGATTTGGGTCAGACCTACCTCATTCAGGTAATCTAGTGCATCCTGTAGCTTCCTTTGCCTCTCCATGGCCATCAACCACACTTGTCTCCATTTGTTGAAGAGCGCACCCACACGAGGATTGTGAAAGCCTGGCTCTGGTGTACGGCGACCTGAATGATAGTCAGGGGTCCGTCTGCCTGAGTGGTCTGGGGTCATACGACCAGACACATCTGGTGTTCTGCGGCCACTAACATCTGGAGTTCTACGACCAGAGAAATGTTCTGGTGTCCTCCTGCCCGTGTGATCAGGGGTTCTCCTGCCACTACTGTCCACACGATCAACACTATTAAATCAAAAGAGAATTGGAAATGGCCATCAAATGGTATGATTGGAAATTCTACTGTAAAAGGAAAATTGTCCATAAGTAACAACAGTAGGTTTTGGCCTTTCTACAAACTTGTGAGTTACTGCTCTGTCAAAGCATACACTCGACTCTCTTCCCTCCATATGGCTGAAATCTACACTTAAGTATAATAAGGTGGATTAAAAATTGTTGTTTCTTACTTCAAAACATTAAATATCCTGAAAAACTAATACTAAACATATTTCTTGAGCACAGTGTGTTAACATGGCCAGAGAAGTTATAGTCTAACATCTGAAATGAGTTCTGTTCTCTAGAGCAAAACCACATGTGTTACTGGCTCCATTTGCACATGATGCGAGATGAATGTTTAAATGGTTAGCATGACAATGGCAGAGAATGAAATGATAAAGCCCCTTACCGAATGGTCGGTATTTTAGACCTGGGCGTGCTCCTTCCACTACCACGGTAGACAGGAATGTTGGAACCATCCGACACTGAGCCAGCTTTTCTCTTATCTGCTTTGGTTAAACGGTCAACATCTGGTTGTTTGGAGGACATCTCATTCTGGAAGTCCTGTTCAAGATGAAGAATAAAAAAAACATGGCTATGATTCAAATACATAAGTGAAAACTCAGTAGTATAAACTGTTACAAAATGATGATGTAAAGCTGTCATATTCCAAGTTCTATCTACATATTCAGTCCATGAAAATGCTTAGTAATGAGATCTCCAGCTGCACTTTCCCATTAATGTGATCACATTCCAGACTTTCATAATAGGTATTATTATAACAAAAAGAAGTGTAAACAGACATACCAACACAACTGGCTGCTCTAAATGCCATATCTATTATCATGCAGATAAATGGCTATAGCTCAATGAACTGTTTTTTCATACTCCCACAAAAGTAATAAAATGTCCCCTACAAATAATGTCTTGAATGTAGCAGACATGGAATTGCTAACTGAATAGGAACTTGGAGATCTGAATTTCTGAATAAGGTGATGCTGTTCACAACACTATGTATGCAAACAAAATAAATCATTTAAAGAATGTAATATGATGCTGAGTTTGTTTTGGTTTTTTTTCCCCTGGTCTTCAGAAAGAAATCTTACCTGATGCTGGGCTATCAAGTCCTGAATGATTTGCAAGTCCTGAGGAATGGGTTCTTTGTCCAATTCAGTCAACTTCACCTCTGCACCATTCAGCCATGCCAGAAGTTCATCCAAGAGCGTATTGTTGAGTCGAGCATCTGCTAAAGCATCTGTCAATCTCTTCTGCCTTTGCCTGCTCAAACCCATCAACTGGTGGCGCATAAAAGAAAAAATAAATAAATTACAGACTGTTTTTCAAGTACTTAAATTATCACTTTCTTGTCAGCCTAGAATGCCATTTACTTACCACATACAACAAATAATGTCATGGCTACTTAATAGCTATGCAATAGGCACACTGAATACAGTTCATTAACTCCTCTGACAAACACTAATGAAACTTTTCCGTGTGTCTTGTAAGAAATTTACAAAAATTGCTTACTTACTAACAAAAGGATCAAAATCGTGAAGTTTGTTTGAATGTCACTACAATCAATTGGCATTCCCATTCTGATGTTGGATATCTGTCATATCTGATATAAGCAGTCAATTTCAAAGGTTCACTGAAAAACATATTGTAAACATAATTCACCTCTTCCCATCTTGCTCTGAGTACACCCAGCCACTGTTTCATGGTTGGCACAGCATCTGGATGACAACGCTTCATGATGTCTTGGCCAATGTTCAGAGTTTCCCTTAGTGTTGCTTCTTGCCTCAGCATGGATTCCTCAAATTTCTGATGAATAATGAATAATATATGGAAAAATGAGTTGCCAGGGTAAACAAAAGGAAAATGTCAGTCATTCACATAGAAAATCAATCTAATACTGATGTTTCATTTTAGTTTCATGTTTCATTTCACATAATAAAGAATCTAAAAAAATTGTGGGGCCTACTGTTGAAGATTTTCAGCAATTACTCTTCTGTTATATTTCTCTTCAGTCCTGGCCAGAGCAATAGTCAATTTGATGTCAACCAATTGCATATTATTCAGAACTGGATGACGTGTCAACGCTAAACTATGTAAAAACATTATCTGTATTTTATATCAAAAGTTGTACAAAGCTTAAACTCAATCCTGACTCCTTACAAACGACAGCCAGAACAGTGACCCACCTTGTGATCTTCTATCTGCTGGATGATCACAGATTCCTCATCTGGTATTGCACCTTTAAACCGAAGTTGTCTTTCAGCATCTGCCAGCCAGTCCAACAGACCCTGAGCTTTCTTATGGAATTCATCAGCCTGAAAAGAAACATATATCTCCATAAATCTGCCACTCCACCATCCAGATCATGAAGTATCCTAACTTCCCCACTCCAAATCCAAGACACATCTATTAGTGTACATTTGGCTTTGTAAGTGAATAATGAAATTGTATTTTATTCATATCAATATTTTACTAACATATTTTCATGTGACTGATACCATATAGAACTATATGATGAATTACAAAGTGAAACTGAGATGAAATACAGTTTACTCTATTATACCAAGTTGGTATGGTATGTATGTCAAAATTTCAAACAAATGTGTGAACCTCTTGTACAAGCTATGCAGTGTACCTTTAGGGCTATCAAATATGAAATGGTATGAAATATTGACCCACCAGTCTATGAGCTTGCTCTAGCCTTTCCTGCTTGCTGACACTCAGTTTACATGTTCTGTCCCACAGAGTGGACAATTCAATCAGCTGGGACTGGACATGGGACATGTCTTCACTGGACTTCTCAATCAAATCTTTAGCTGACTTCCGAACAAACTGGACTGTTGTTGCCCTGGCTCCCAGTTCTTGCTGAAAAGCCTGAAACAGTAAGTGCAGAATGCGGGCTGATTAGATGCTTACAGTTTAATAAGATATAATATTGGAACAAACTCTCTGTGGTAAATTATTTTACACATATCTCATAATCTGCTGCCTTCCTGAACGTTAACTGTGAAAACTTCACATCTATAAACATGCAAATACTGAGGCTGTGAAAAAATACACACAATATTATATAATTTTATATAAGTTTCATGACTATTAAAATAATGTGAGATGTCAATAAGTCTGATGATTAGTATCATGTGACACACAGCCTTAGGTCTTCCAAGTGAGCACAATCTTGGAAAAACAGAATTTGATTATAAAAAAAGGAAGACATCCTTTAATAAAAAAAAAGAAAGCAAAAAGAAGGAACAACAACAACAACAAATTAGGCTGTTTTTGGATTGTCTGCATTATACATGAGCACGATTGCCAAATGCAAGAGTGCTGCTTACCTTGTGAGCCTCAAGGAAGCCATTGACTGTATCCAGATCACCATGAACTGGGGTGTCATCAGCCAGTGATGGTTCCATCTTGGCCAGCCAGTCCAAGAGAGCTTCCAGTGCTTCATTAAACTGACCAGTAAACAGTAGGCCTTCCTCAAGTTTACGTTGTCTGTGGAATGGTCAATGGTATCAGTGTACATACTTGCCTGTTGGGATACACTGAGCAGGCTTAATGGCTGAATGTTCCAAAAATATTGTTAGCAGCATTGTAACTGGGGGAGACCAACTATTTGCAACAACATACTGAAGTCCAGTGGGCTAAAAAAAATAATTGAAAATTGAAACTCTTCATGGTTATCCAAGACATAAGAGGCCAAACAGTGATAATGTTGTAAACATGGCAGGTTCTGGGTTTATGCAGCAAAATAATAAAATAATGTTGCTGTACTATAGCTGTATTCAAAGTTTTTTTCATTCTAGTTGTGCAGAACCAAGGACTGACTGTTAGGTTCAAGTTTACCTGTCCACCGACTTGCCACAAACAGCATTCCATCTATTCTTGAGATCATTCAACAGTGCTTGTAAAGCTGGTTTGTCATCACTTGGACACCTGGTCTGTAAAGTGCTGCCAGCTCTGTTGATGCCATCATAAACTGGTTGCTTGGCTCCCAGTCGACGTTGGAACTCCTGAATAAATAAATGGTTAAAATTTCATGGACTTCAAAGTTTGCAAAAAATATGGTCAGCATCTTGTACATGAATAAACTCAGAGTACAGTTTAAAAACAATGAAGTTGTGAAAACCAGGAACCAATGTGGACTCTGGGCTGTAATTTATTATTTGTCAAAATATACTCAAAGGTGGATTTTCAACTGGCACATAAAATTATCCTTTTCTTTCTTTGCCCATAACCGAAAATTGGAAAACTGATAATATTTTACCTTGTGCTTGGCAATTTGAGCTTTGATTTTGTCTGGTTCATTGCTGATGTTGGTGTCTGAGTTGAGAGCTTGCTCTGCTTGTGTTAGCCACTGCATCAGCTCTTTCCAGGAGTCATAGAACTGTGGAACAAACATGGAGGGGATAGCATGCAATAACTGAGTTACTGTAACCATGCAGTCAACATGTACAAGTCTACTTATAGAGTGGGGATCTTCAGGAGACTATATAAAACATTGTGAGCTATGACAAACACACAATGGTACACAGCTGGCCAGTCTACAAAATATATCTTTGTTATTATATGACTGGTTGTAAAGCTTGAATGCCAAATCCTGTTGTGAAAGATGGGGGCTGAAAGTCTTTTGACACAGTTGATAACATGAAATACATACTGAATAACTCAGATGATAATAAACATCTGTGTCCAGCACTCTCTCTTTTATGAATTCTGTTGTTTTTGATCTGACTGTGTTGTGCCTTTTGCTGACTGTACAAATTCCATCACACAGACATTTCAGTCTCCCCAGACTTACCTGCTTGGCTTCCTTGTATCCTCTCTCTAAATGTCTTGTTCTCTCTGCACTGCGGGATACAATCTTCTCCCACCTATGCTGAACACTGGACAGCAGGTTTTTGATTAGAATGACATCTTGTTTCTGACTGAAGTACTTCAGGTGTGTTCCCATCTTGTCCAGGGCAAACATGGCCTCTCTGTGTCCGCTCACATCTTTTTGTAGGACCTGAGTCGGTATATGGATGGAAAATGAAGACAAGAGAAATGTAATAGTGTAAATAAAGGAGACAAGAATCTTACTGACATGAATGTTGTATTATATTCTTTCACTGATTAAAAACATCATGATTTTCTGAGCTGGAATAATCTCCAACATTCAACTACACACACAAACAACAACATCAAAAACTGGATTCTTTATTCACATTTGAAAGAAGGACTTTTCATTTCAATGACAGTTCCTCTCATTGCTTTTTAAAAATGAATGAAGACTGTGAGGACATCAGACAGGACTCAGCCACCTTAAGGGGGGGGGGGGTGTGGGTCCTGAAGGTGATTTTTGTTATTATGAGAAATAGACAATTTTAACTATTATAATCCAATTCAGGATGTCTGAATTAGCAGAAAAAAAATGTAAAAAAATTTGTTTGTCATATGGTTGCCATGGAAGCGCCGCCATCTTGGATTTTGAGACCCAAAAAAGTACCAAATTCAATATAGATAGGCTTTGCCAAATTTTACTGGATTTATTTGAAACTTCTCGTATGTCTTATTCAATCCAATTAAAAACTTTATACAGAAGAGAATTTTGATATCTCTGATAGATCTTTTGTTATAAATTTTTGAAAATGGTATGTAACGGGGATTCTATTTTTTCTTGTTTTCTATCACAAAAAAATTCAACCAAAAAAAAAAAAGAAAAAAACAAATTTCCTTCTGTATAAATTTTTTGATTTGTTCAAACATGTTGTTAGCCAAATTTAATACCAATTGGTCAATAAATAAAAAACTAGTTCACAAATCACTGATCAAAAGTGCAATTTCGAGAAAATCGCATTTGAAAGTTTTTTTCAATAAAAATGTTATTGAAACGTGTTACACATGGCTAAAGTCATCATTACTGGTGTGCTGGGCCTCAACAATGATTTCCAAACTACCAAAGGCTTATGCAGAGGAGTAGGGGTTTTGATAGCGACACTAAGACGTTATTTAGAGCTAATTTTGCAGCCCAATGGCATGATTCTTGTGCCTTTTTCTTGACCCCCCACCTCACTGAAAGGCATATTTCAAGGTTATAAACATTCAAAATTAACATTATTTATTTGGTTAGTAAAATAGTGTTCCTAAATGGATAAACTAACCGAAAAGTACAAAATCGCGGTATTGTTATTTTGAAGCCTACTTTCGATTTCAGGACCCGTGCCCCCCCCCCCCCCCCCCCTTAACACACTCCTGCCAATTGGGAGTTTGAATCCTTTATGGCAATGTGGCCCAAGTAAAAAAAAAAAGACAACAAAATTAAGACATAAAGAAATAGAGGAAAGTCAACATTTGTAAAAGCTACTTGAGAAAAAAGGGGGTCAACATAGGAATAAACTATACACCTAGGGCACTCTGAGGACGAGAGAGTTTGAAATGACTGACGTTAACTCCTCAACGAGTAAGACAAATGTGAACATTAGAAATGAAAATAAACTTGTTATATAAAATGGAAAGAATGAAAGAGTTGCAAGTAGGAGAACAAAAAGACATATCGATGGCTCCGCGCTGAAACCGGCTATCTGCATGAGATCAAATTTTACAGGAGAGACAAAAAAAAAACTGTTTTCGCGTTAAGCGAAACGGAATCCGCTGCTCAGATATCACTAATGTTCCTTTGAATTCAATCCTTTATCAGCCTTACTAATGATTATTGCATTTATTTTAGTCTTTTAAATGAGAATGCACATGTCCGGTTTGGTCACTGGAAATGGTCAGCTGCGAAACCGGACATCCAACCTGAAACGTGAATGGCCGGTTTCACAGCTGAAGTTTTCAGTGCTGAAGTCGGCTAAGTGTATTCTGATGGTTAGCGCTTGATGGCTGATACAATCAAACACTTGCAGTTTTGTTCAATGTCATCATACTAGTTTAATCGTCCACTCACCTATCCATCCCATACCCTTTCTTTCTCTCCCCGCCCCGCCCCGCCCTAACACACACATTATACAGGTGTGGATAACATACACTGAGGAAAACATTTTTTTAATTCAAAGATTATTTGATAACTTCATTGTCATGAATAATTCGATGAAAACCATTAGTTATTAGTATTATGATGATATTTAAGTATGAATTTAATAAGCTTGCATGGAAAGAAATTAATGAGGAGTTAAGGCTGACATTGTTCATTAACTAACATAATAATACTGGTAAATGACATTGCAAATAGTGTCACAGGTTCGATAATGATAGATCGCGATGGTGATGACGATTACTGTGATGATGACCGCTACTTACAACGATGGTGATGATGGCGATGATGCTTTTAGGCACAGTTATACTATTTCCATGTCACAAATATAATGTTCTAGAAATCTGCATAAGCACTGGAGACTAGACAACTCATAAAATAAATGGAATGAATATAATGGCGTGACGTTGATGATGCAGATAACTGGCGAAAGCAGAAGAGTGGATGGTGACAAAGCAGAGCAAAGAAGTGTTGCTGAAACTGATACTGCATTGAACAATTTTGGATTACGAATCCCATAATATAGTAATGAAAGTAATAATGATGATGCAGATGACAATGAGGGCAATACTGATCAGAAAGTTGGATGACGATAGGAATGAGGAAATGAACAAATGGATGGTTATGATATCTAGTGAGGCAGGTTATCAAAGAATGAATGATGGTCCTTATGGATAACCGACTTCAGTTCTTCAAGATGATTGTATTAAATTTTGGAGGTTGCCATCTTGAGGCTGGCGTGATACAGTCTTGGCTTGGAGGTGTTTGCCCTTGGCTTTGAACGGCTTTGTCTCCTCTCGGCATTGGTAACTCCTGCCATCATTCCCCATAATTCAGCTTAAATTCCACTTTCCTGTCTGGCGTGTACTTCAAGCATCGTATGTCTGTAATTGTGTGATCTCAGACTTGCTTTCCAGGACGGATGGTCTTCAGTGTGCTGACTTTGGCAAAGCCATGGAAAAATTGGTGGTCGATATACTTGACCTGATATGGGCGAGGTTTGAAGCGAGCACCCTCAATGACTCTCAGATAGTCAGCAGGCACGTATATGGCATGTTTGCAAGGCCAAGGACTCGTTCTATGACAGCATGAACGGATTCCACCTCCATGTGGGTGTGTCCCTTTCGTAAAAACGTTTGCACAATTGTGTTGCCATTATTGTGCAGCAAAGTCAACAGGTCGCAAGCCAACACTGCATTCGGATTTTGGTAGCTGCAACCATCGATGTAAAGAATGACGGCTTTGTAGCTCAGCTTACTTTGCAGGAAATCCAAAGTGCAGCTGCTGAACTCGTTTCCACCAAGTCCCACTTCAGATTCATGCCAGAGGTAGCTTAGAACATCTTTGGTTGCCAAATCAAAAACTGTAAAATTGTGCGTTGCAAGTTTTGTCTTGTAATAGAGAACTGAAACGTGCAGACTGGGTGCAAGGAGAACGTATTGTAAGTCCATGGTAATGACATAAATGTCAGTTGAGTCTGTGGATTTTCTTGTCTTCTTCTTTTTCTGCTTGGGTCTTGTCTTTTCGGTCCATATGAATTGTCCATTTGTCCTTTGCAACTACTGTATCTATCTCATATCCAACGCAGGTATCACATTGGTCCTTTCTAGGCTTGTACAATGACAGGTTTCGTGTATGAAATTCCTCACTGAGGACAGTCTTTGGCAAAGGCTTCTACCCCTGATCAGAGCAGGCTGCAAAATAGAGGCGATACAATTCCTCATAACTGCGAATCCTTGGCTCAAGGTACAGTTTGTTAGTGTCTTTGTGGCAGTAATGCGACGCCATTTTCGCCAGCTGGTCCAGGAACTCAATCTGTAAAAATGATATCTTCAGAGCTCCTACTGTAGACTGGATTGTCTGGTCTTCTTTGAGCCAAAGTTTGTCCTTGGCTTTGAGGTTCTAATGAAGCGGCGATGAACCATTTCGTCAAGCCTGTAGTACTGAGAAATATTGTTTTCCAAACAGAAACTTTCTCACCGTTTCTTTCCAATGAGTATGCTATTGTCTTGATTTTGTAGAGTCCTCCGACCTGCGTCGTTGTGGTTCCTTGGTTTCCAGTAGGGCATTCAGGAAGGATCTTTTCTCTCACCAAGAAAGCTCCAAATGAGGCTACAGATTTCTTGTCTGTCTTCCTCCGTGAAGGTATCGCATCCTGTCGTCTTTCCCTTGCATGCACAGGATGGCTTCATTGCTTTTGCTGGTCGATCTGAATAGGCCAGCCATGTCACTCGCAAACGTTTATTTACGTTCCGCTCCCAGCTGGCCTCTTTTCTTCTTCTCTTCCCTGTCGAGGGGTTCAGTTCATCATCGGTACCACATGCGGAGACAATGTCAGGTTCATTTATCATGTCGGACACCTCTTCAGCTTCGCAATCTGGCGGATTATCAGTTATAATTTTCACAAGAGATTCTGGTGTAGTCCCATCTTCCACACTTCGATCTAACTGGGGCGTAATTGTTAAGTAGGTCGACATCTTCATGGCCAGATTTGAGGATCCTGTCAGGCAGAATGGTGCCAGAAGTAGTAAGATGGACGCTGAAGATGTCGCCAAGACGGGGGATGTCGTCAGATGGGTTAGGCGTGCATGTTTAGTTTAAAAATCAAAGAAAAAGGCGGTACATCAAAGGGCATTAATGCCTCAGCCATCAAATTAATACACAATACCCGACACAAGTGTGGTGGATAGCAATTATCTTTGCGAACGGCCGTATTCGCCACTGAGGATTATCCCTCGGGCAATTGATCAAACCGGACACGCGTCGTATCACCTGGCGAGGGAAGGATTGGCCAGATTCAGCACGGAGATTTTGGGTGTGGTCAATATGGCCGGATTTTTCATTTGCTTTTTTGAACACTTTCTGGGCCGCTTTTAAGTGTGCCGTTTTAACTGAAGATGTAACTCAGTAAGGGCTACAAAATAATCCAAAAAAAGGTATTTCGAAAAAAATGTCAGATAGCCGGTTTCAGCACGGAGCTATCGATATACAGATCTAACTGCAAGTGGCATATATGTGTTGGCCTTTAGAAACTGTCAAAGACCACAGTAGCTTTGGCTGGATATGCAAATATTCTTCATGATCATAGGCACAGCCTATTCACTGAGACACTCACCCTGTGGTCTTCGATCTGTGTGGTCACCCTGTCCACCAATCGACTGACTGGTTGCAGGTTGTTCAGCGTCTTTTCTGTGTTTGTCAACCAGCCAATGAAGTTGTTAAGCTCTTCGTGGAAATTTCCTGCCAGACCAACCGCATCTTCTAATTTTTTCTGTAAGCAATAGGATGGTCATTAATTTCAGCACAGGTCATAATCAAAGTCATACTAAGAGATAAAAATGGTTCTAATATGACAATTATATTTATAAACTCAGTTCATAATAGAAAAACAAAAACATAAACAGCTGCGAGATCAAAACATTCTGAATAAGGGGTCAATGCTTGAGCTGCTTGAGAACTTGAGATTCTCTTCCCTATGTCTGTTATCTTCTGTTTCAATCTAGGTCCAAAAATTATATCAGTGAAATCTGTGTAATTTTCAAACAAAGCTTCCATCCACAGAGTGGATAGTAATTAAAAATATTCTTTTTACCTTTCTGTCTGCTGCTCTGTTCTTCAAGTGATCCCATCTTTGGTGAAGGTTTTTCATATTATGTCTGATACTTGCAGCTGGTGCCCCATGACTTTTGGCTGCTAGCTTTTCTGACATCAGTTGTAAGCTCTGCACTGCTGGTTCTAACTTTTCCAATTCTCCATATACCTCCTGGAGTAAGTAATTATTGTTGTGATTAAATCAGTGTAAGACAGACACAATATAAATATGCCAGACAAGAATTAGCAAGTGAAAACTATTAATGAACATAATATATCTCCAGTAATACACAGCCCAATATTTGTGGCTGATACAGTTGAAGAACGTACTGTGAAACCGATGTGTAAATGCCCATTTCAGAGAAACTTATAACAACAAAAACATCCTCTTTGTAATTCAGATTCCAGCTAAAAGAACTGCCATTATTCAAGCTCCTACCAGCACAAAATGTTGACAAAAGATCAGCATAAGTAGAAATATTTTCCAGTTGCACTCTGGTTCTCCTACCATACCACCATCTGATTTAGGTGACCATCCTAATTGCTGCCAAAGAAATGTGAATCTAGAGGACATGTGCACACAGAATTGAACAACTTCTCAAACTCATGTGACTACCCTACTGGTGCTATCATTGATAATACTTCACATGAGAACAATATTCAAGACATTTCCTATTCACCATGAACTTTTCCAACTGCTCTTTGGCAGTCTCAGGCAGACCTCCAACTGGTTGTGATGTAATCATCTGACTGTCCAGTTCATTGATTTTCATCAAGATATCCTGTAGTTCCTCTGTGAAGCCTCTAGCCTGAAAGCAAATTCACAAGATCATTGGTGACCAGCAAATGCTTTCACAGTTTATGTGCATCTGTAGAATAATGGCTCCATTCTGGCAGCATTTTTTCAACATTTAATTACTGCACATATCAAAAACACGATGGTGCAACTAACAAATTATCTGTTTTCTCTCTATGCAGGACGCAGTTATCTCGTGCAAACATTTGTTAAAGAAATAATTAGCCGACCAAAAAATCGTCTATGCCTTTCAGCATTAATTGCTCTACATACCAAAATTTCAAAATAAGTTGATTTGGATTATACAATAAGAAAATCAAAGGTCCTGCATAGAATAAGCCAAGCTCACCAGGTGACTGATCATTGGGACAGAATTATCATTCTTGAACACAAATAACCCATTAATGCCCTGTGTGTGCTCACCTCTCTTCTGGCATCCTCCAGTTGTGACTGTCTCTTGCCTGCATTTTCCCTCGTGTTCTCGAACTCTCTGTTCAAATCATCCATTTTCCTTTTCAGCTTGTTGGCTTCAGGGGCCTTCTCTCTGGCAATAATCCTACTAGCTTCGTCAGTCAGTGAGACTAGGCTGTCTTCATGGGCAGCAATCTCATTCTTCAATATCTGTGACACAACAGTATGGTTCAATATTTTAGGTGGTCAAAAAAAAAAAAAAACCCACAGCTTTTACGACAGAATGTCTATGCAGAATGAAATTAACAAAAAAAAAAGAGGAAACAGAAAGGCAACATATTAATGGAACATGAAGAAAACCGAGGGAAAAGTTTACAAGAAAAAAAACAAAGACTTTCCAATTTAAAACTGCGGCATATCCTCTTTAGAACAAGAACCAAAATATTTCCTAATAATCTTTCAAAATTTGATTTTTGTAACTATTGTCTCATTTTGAACTTCTAATTTGCATAGTGATGCTGGACAATGAATTTTGCAGTTATAAATGCAAACACATTTACCAACTTTACTCATGATTAGTGAATTATCTTCAAAATATTCAGAACCACTGAAAGGATGATAATCCAGTGATGTTCTTGTGTGAGCCAGGCAAGTATCTGACTCACTCTGAGTTTGGCCAACTCAATCTCCAACATTTTGGGATCTCCATAGACTGGCTCTAATTCCTCCAAATTCTTGTTGGCAGCTTGTAGCCAAGAGTTGAAGTCTTTGTAAGCTTGGTCAAACTGACCCAAATTGAGCAGTGCTGCCTGGATGTCTCTCTGTAAAGGAAATATAATCAACACAACATAAACTGCCATTTACAAAATATAAAAAGAAGAAATCTGCTGAATAACATATCATGGACTTTCTTCAAGTAATAGAACAGAAAATTACTGCCAGTATGAGTATCCGTTCTAACACCACAGAATAAAATGTCACCAAAAGATGCAAATAATAAATAAATAATTCTACTGTTGCATATTTTATTTTTCTCTCCAAACTTTATGTCCATTTGAAAAGTTATTCTAAGTGGCAGCAAATACTGATACCAGTTCATCTTATGTCTTCATAAAATATTTATGTTCATCCACCAATTTCAAATGTGTAGATATCTTGTAGCAATTAATGATACTGACTCACCTGTCTGTCTCCAATGTTTGCCTGAAGTGTATCCCACCTCTGGTTGACCTCTGCAACAGGTTCTTTCACCACAGCAGCCTGCTCAGCTGTGCTGTCCCGGGACAGTTCTTCAGCTTGTTGGTTCAATGCCTCTACTGCTACATGCTTGGGATCTACAATGCCTTTGAAGATCTGTCCATTCAGGGAACAAAATAGTAAAGTTATTTCCTTCCATAGACATGGAAAGCTCATGGCAGTAAAGGAAACACTGAGCAATAAGTTTTACATCATGTTTTAAAAATGGCTCATAAAGCAATGCTTTCAAGATTTTCTGCCAAATACCAGGCTTACTCAGAAAATCGCACTACTTTGCATTATGACTCTGAGGATGAGTAACTTGGCCTATTCATTTATCCATCATGATTTTCACACAAATGTCCCCTTTAATGCCTGTAAGAGATGATCTATGCATTTGTTATCTATACATTCAATCTATGACATAGTGTCCCCTCAAAATAAACTCCTCTGACAGCAACAATGCCCCACCTTGATGTCATTCCATTGTGACTTGATGGCTTCCAGCTCTGTCGCCACGGGCTCCATATCATTGAGGGTGTCCTCTTGTGTTTGTAGCCACACCAGCATCTTCTGCAGTTCTTCCTGGAAAGTGATTGCTTTGCCCAGGGCAACATCCAAGTCTTTGGATCTCTTATCCAGCTGGACACAAAGAGAAGATGGGATGATTTTATTCGTTGAAACATTTCTTTAAAAAGCTGTAAAAATGTGCAACAGCTAATGTAAAAGTGTGTGCATATGTAGTAATATATCATTAATAATTAATTAAACATAAACGTAAACACATTTTATAACATAAAGCCATAAGTTCTTAAAAAACATTACACACAATGTGCTTCACATTTAAAATGCTGAACCTTAACATTCCCTACGAAATGTGATGATGAAGCTTTACTACCAAACCACAGTCACCAACTTTATATCAGATGCAACAGCAGTGAGACTGACCTGATCACTAATGTTACCAATAGTGGTCTCAGTGTCTTCCAGGTTCTTCTTGACCTCTGGTCTCTCTGGCTCTCCCACTAATGACATCAGCTGGTCACCTGTTTGCTGTAGATCCTCCAGGTCTGTCTGTGTGGCTGCCAGATCATCTTTAAAAGCCTGAAAGCAGAAAGTGGGGATATCACTCATATTGCCTAGAATTCCCATAAGATTTTCACACTACATAATCCTGCTGATTACCTTTATCCCCCAAGACTATGGATAAATGACAGGCCATGTGTCAAATGCTTTTGGACATACCATTTTTACTATATCTGGGGCCATACAAAATTAGTAATCATATATGTCTTTGACAAACACTCCGATCATTTCTTAAGTCAGCTTCCCATTACTAGGTATTACCTCCAACTCCTCTTGCTGTTCCCTGATAGCATCTGGCTCTAAGGCTGGTTTCTCTTGTGCTTTCAAACCCTCCTGCAGCTCTTTAATGCTGCCAGCCAAAGAATTCAAATCTTCCCAAAACTTTTCAGAGACTCCCAGTGTATCCTCCAGCGCTCTGTTTCTGTCATGGCAGTTGTTTTGAATATCACTGTACAGCCGGGTCAGCTCTTCAAGTTTCTGACGTACATCTTGTAGGAACACAAGCAAGAATGTGGCTGCGTTATGCAATAAGACAGAAATTTTCTTGTACACAGTAATACCAATGGCATTTCTTGGGACTACATGTGAAAAAGGCTACTTAAAAAAGCAATCATACCTGAAAAGCAATCGAGAAATAAAACTAAGCTGATTTCATGACCTATTCAATTTGACACTATTCAACTGGAAAAATACTGTTGTTTTTCTCAAAACCGTATTCAAAGGGTGTAACACTTTTTATTATGTATAAAACGGCACTGAACTTGTTGAAAGACAGTTTCCAGAAAGAGTTCGTGTTCATGAACTGCTATAGAAATATTTGATCAACGAAGAAGTAACAATCAAACTGACCTCTAACAGCAGGATCACTGAGATCACCCGCTTGTTTAATGAGCTCATCTGCTGCTTCCTTCACTGATTCCAAGGCATTAGCCTTCGTCTGCATATCTTCTTCAATACTCTGTGTCATGAGAAGAATAACAATCAGAACATTTCTAAATATATATTTATGACAGTTTTCAATACTGAGATAGTAGAAACTGAATCTTTGTGTAGATGTGAATTGCTGGTCACAATAGTGAAATAATTTGAAACTGCACCAGAATAAGCACCTAAGTTAGACATCCTCTCAAAAAAAAAGTCTGAACAGAAACATGTTTTGATGACAGACCAACTAAGCAAAGTGAAAATGTTACCCTGTTTTCATCCAACTGTTCTCTGAGCTTGTCCGGATGAGCTGAAACAGGTTCTGCATTCTGGACTGTCTCTGCTGTCGTGGTCAGTGTCTCCAGCATATCCTCCAGTTTGTCCGTAAACTGCAACATAGAAAAAGTCACATGACTAGGAGTCATATAATTATACTGTCCTTGGTGGTCAGACAGCAAAAATAATAGTGCCTTTTTGAAGCTGCAAATCATAAATGAACTGCTGTCTTTTACCAGCAGATGAACTTTGTCCACAAACATCTGTACCAGGTATTACACAGCTACTACTGCACTGATACAAAATCAGCGTAGTCCCAGATGACAAAAACAGATACCAGAAATAGGTTATAGATCTGTCATGACAAGCCTTCAACATGGATAAAAATGGACATAATGTCAGTGTTCAAATCTTGCTCAGTGTAAGTCACATTGTTTCCTATAAGCACTTACATATCATTGAAAATGACTAAAATATATAAACATCTCAGAAATTCTTCAAACCAGCCAAACTACACATCTGTTACAATTCTTTATCTTGTTCTGACCAACTTTTCAGCAGCAGTCAATCAAACAAACCACTCCTGACAGAAACCAGCAATGTTAAAACAGTTAGAGTTGTCCTCTAAACCATTCAGTGAGGTGAAAGCGTAAGCTAACCTCTGCTGACTGTTGCATGGCAGCATCAATGGAGTTGGATCTCACTCTAACTCCATTCCTCACATTCTCCACTCTCTTGTTGTCCTCATCTAATGTGTTTTGAATATCTTCTGCTGCCTCAGCACTGACCAGCTGCACTAAAGCTGATCCAGTTTTGTTCAGACGGTCAACAGCGGGCTTGTGGTCAGCTACTTCTTGTTTCAAAGCCTGGAAAAAAAACAACATATTTTCACATATAAGACTACAAATTCCCAAAACAACATAACTTAACATTGATAAGACTTTTCTCCTTATGACACTCAATTGCTCTCTGTTTTGAATCTTTTTCTAAGACATTTAAATATGAACAAGTAAATTCTTGATCGTATATTTGCTGCAACCAGTGATTATCCTCAAACATACATTCCTCTAGAGGACAATGAATCAGTTGTTCTCATCAGCCTCTTGACAGAAAGGGCATACTCTTTGTAAATTGAAGGAGAAGAATTATGACACTTCTGGGAACATTTAACAGTCTCCTAGGAAATTCCTGCTGTTGAGACATGGCAAAAGCAGACAAATTTATCAGACTTGCCTTGATTGCTTCCTGTTGTTTCTTGACCTGATCTACATCAACTGTCATGATTTCCAGCTCTGCCAGGGCCGGTTCTACTTCAGCCAACCAGGTCACTAGGTCACCATGTGTCTCCTGGAAGGATTTAGCCAATGGCAAGGCCTGTTCCAGCTGACTGAGACGCTCTGCAGCAGCTGAAGCCACAACTTCTGTCTTGTCCTTCAGCTCATCAATTTTCTCCCTGATGGTGCCGTCATCCTCCAAACTAGAGTCTCGCAACAGTTTCTTCCCTGAGGTAATGGCATCTCTGGCTTTGGATTTCTGGTTACCAATCTCTTCATTGAATGACTGAGGATGACACAGAATATAAATATTGAAATACAGTCACAGACATGACCAAGAATGAGAGAACCTGTGTGAGTCTGAGTTTGGGTTTAACGGCACGTCGGCATGATAACGGCCACTTTGCGCCCTTCACGATCTATTTGGGTACACTTTCTTTATTTATATTTCGTATTCAGAGGTGTCAAGTTTAACATACGGTTAAATACATTTATATAATTTTAACACATTGGCATAATTCTGAAAAAAAGTTGTTTTGTATAGATCTGTAAAAAGTTTTGTAAATGAGTATAAAAGTTATTAAATCAAGTTGTGGATCTTATCCTCTCTCAGAAAGGACAGGATGCGTTGCAGATCCATGTCAGAAAATAATTTTTTCACGGATCCGCGGGCATAGTGCTTTCTTCGGATATGCATGAAGTCGACACATTCAATTAACATGTTTCATTGATAGTTGGCAATTGCATGCCACACAAACGGGGGGATCTTCCCCCCGAAGTAAAAAAATGGTGTGTGAGGTGAGTATGATCCAGATGGAGTCTACTAAGGACAATTTCATCTCTCCAATTTTCTTGTGAGGCATGGGTCCAATGTCCAAGTTGGTCTTGGATAAAGTGGAGTTTATTTGATGTTTGTTCATCCCATCTTTCCTGCCATCTCCATTTAATGAAGTTATTAATAGTGACTTGAGAGCATGACAGCTGCTGATACTCAGGTTGGTAAGAATACATAGACTCAGCATATTTACTCATTTCACATAGTGCAATGCATGCTGTTGCACACTCGTTTAAAAACTTAAAAACTTCAGAGAAGCTTTTACAATACAGTGTGTTTTATGGTGTATGTGGGGGAATTTCTCAACATCATCAGGGAATGCTAATTTTCATTGTCTTGCTGCAGTTCAAATCATTCCCTAACGTATACCATGCATTAATGAATTACACTGAAGATTTCCACAGAACACAAGCTTTAAAATATTTTACTTCCTAAAGTGCTCTATCCAAAAATTGACAAGTTTCTGAATGGAACAAGTATTAATTTATGGCATTAATTTAATCACGACATTAAACATGACAGAGCTACAAATGGACTGAAATAATGAACAATTCTCATATCAGCTTTTCCTTCAGACATACTTGCTGCCTAAATAGATCACACTGAGTGCAACAAATAATTATACAGCTGCTCATCAAAACTGCAGTCAGAGTCATCTAATCTACCTTAGTTTCTGTCAGCTGTTTCTGTAATGTGTTGGGTTCAGCAGAGATGGGTTTCAGATTGTTAAGCTTGTCCTCTCCCTTGTCAAACCAATCCAACAGCTCATCCAGCTGATTGATGCACTGAAAGTAAGTAAATATCAATGTTATTGTTTGTGAATTACACTGGAGGCGTCACATATACCTGCAGAAAAACTAAAAAAAGACCTTGTTTTCTGTTCCTTCATTCATCTACAACTATACTGAATGATGCAAATACAAAAACGTTAAGAAATCATAAACTTTTCTTTGAAGATATGAAGATGTTTTCCAAGACACTAATTCTGATCCTTACTTTCAACTTTACAAACTGAAATGAAAGTTCAGTCTCAATAATATATACAGTAATGTCTTTCTATTTTTGCTTTTTACTCCTTTCACTTTTGGGCTAATGAGCAGGCATACGTCAATCCATTTGTTGATTAATTTTGTTCCCGATGGCATGCTTTACTCTCACAGTATGAGCTTAGAGAAATGGAGAAAGCATGTTGATATGATAAGAATCATATTGTACTAGGAAGAAGCAAGATGGAAGACAGACTATAGCAAAATGATAGAACAGAAGGAAACCCAACCAGATGTGCCCACTAACCACCAGCTTTATCTTCACAAATCAATTTTCTCCCAAATAAAAGATGATACCTGAGACAAACCATTAATATCACAATATTATCAATCATACAAAACAAACAGTTGTCGTTGCTGACCTCTAATGATTTCTGTCTCGACATTCGGACTTTCTCTGCCCTCTTCTCAATTTGCTGTTTAACTCCATCGTATTTCTTGTTATCTTTACCAATGAGTTCTTCCACATGCAGGCCAGCATCTCCTGGAGCAACTTCTGCTAATTCAACACCTTCTGTGTTGATGACTTGCATTAAAGGTTGTACATCCTCCAACTGTTCTAGCAGCTCCTTTTGAACAAAATGGAAATGAAATGCACATCTTTTCACCACTACCACCAGCAGCATGTCAAAACAATCTTGATGCTCCTGCCTTCAGAAAATATCTCTGACACACTGACACTAACTGATATGAAAAATTCTGATTTTTCAATTTATGGAGCATACAAATTATGGAATCAGAAAATATCTATTCTGATCAAATGGTTAAAAGAACTACATAAGTTCTACAGACTTCTGTAACCACGAGATATGATTTTTAATCATTTCTGCAATTGCTAAAGCTGTCTGGTCATCACATAATAACTAACCCGAACTTCTTCCTCTGCAGCAGCACCCATGGATTCCTTCCCTCTCAGCTCTGGTTCTACTTTCGCTGCCCACTCAACAAACTTTTCATGGGCATCCTGGAAGTTCTGAGCTAAAGGCAGGGCCTCTTCCATTTGCTCCAGGGAATCATCAACCTTGTTTTTCAGATCACTAAACTGTTTCTGAATCTCGTCAATCTTCACCTGCACTATGACAACATCCTCTCCTGGAGTAAACGAGATAAAATCTCAAATGTTTACATTTATACAAAAAATATTTTCAGAAAACACCTGTCTCTGAAAGGACTTGTCTCTGTAATGCTGCAGACTTCTGTGACTTAGTAAATTGCTTTAACATTTAATTATTAACAAGTCTTTATGAAAGGTATTCTAAATGCTTGCTGAGGGGGGAGGGATTGTATGGAGGAGATTATGACAAATATTAGGAGACAGAGAAACACACCAGAATATAAGTTTTCTCTATCCTGACAAAAAGGAAAACAAAAATCCTATGCAGTAGGAGCAGAGCATAGATATATAAGAATGGTTGCTTTTCTGAATCATACAAATAAGATGATGAAGTCTCGTGATCAGTGAATTTCCACCCACTAATTTGCTACAGTTTATTTATTTACCAACTGAAATTTGTGTCTGATTTGCCTTTCAAGACTGTTAACATTCTGGATGTGATCTGAAACAAAGCTTGCTATGGGCAACCAGTCTCCAGTTCTACCATATCATAAAAAACACAGTAAATCTGTGGGGTTGCAGAAAGGTTTAAAGCAAAGTCAAAATGTGGCAAAAAGAAAAGGTCCCATAGGACTACAAAGAAAAATGAACAAAGCTTTTTGGTCAAAAGATCATATTCAGGCATATAAAGGAACAGTATGAACAAAAAAAAATTAACTAGAGAAGAAACTGTTCAAGTCACAAAAAGGCCGAAATGTGCGAGTTCCAGACAATGGAACAGCCTGTCTGTCTAGATCAGTAGATGTGGTGGTTCGAATAGTGAAGTGACACTTTTCTTACATAAGTGTTCTCATTTTTTGGTGAAGTTTGCAATTTCCTCCTTTACTTAATTTTCTTTTCAAACTGTTTTGATCTTCTCTTGACCGAATACTCATTTTGTCTTTCCTTTTCCTTTACCTTTTATAGTAACTTTTCTGTGTTATTTGTTGCGTGGGCCTTTGTGATATACAACCTTCTCTTTTTGCCACATTTTACTCCAGTTCTGCCATTCATGTTGTAGCATCTGCGGGCTACCCCTTGCCCTCCCCCAGTTTTGTTGTTGTGCTGGTGGCTGAGCATGTGTCCACTACTTTTTTCATTTTATTGTTGACAACCGCCAGAGTGTACTGTACTCCGTGACCTGACCTTCTTTTCTAGTGAGTAGTTTTTTCCTCGCTCGCTTGTTGTCAGGTGTTTTGACTCGTTCAGTAAATATTAGTATGTTCCCGAATATTCGATAACGTTGTGGATACGAATGTTTACGCCAGATTTGGCCTTGAGTGATGTAACCTGATGACGTATTGATACGTTTGTGCGAGGGCAAAGGTAACGTTTATTTCGGGAACTTTCTGTAGGAATGTTTATATATATAGACCTGTGTGAGTGGTTGGTCGGTGAGTAAGTGAGTTTCCTTTTGTGTGGCGTAGATATTTAGTTTCGCTGGTGTCTTCCTAGTAATTTATTGTTCACTATACAGTTATTAAACTTTAGTATTATTTAATCTATCGTCGGATCTCGTGTTTATTTATTTTACAGCTGTAATAGTTTCGTTTTCTAAAGGGTTGTAGTTAGATCAACTAACTCCCCCCTACTATAACGTGCTAGAACAACCTCAGCTGTTACACATGTCTTTGTGGGAATTTCCATATTCTCATGTCCCAGTACTCACCTTTGCAATACTCTTGAAGTTGTTTTCCCAGTGTGGCTAAGTCTCTTGCTGGACCCTCACGTTTGGCAATCTCCTCTTGTAAATGCTGTAATGACCAAATCAAAAGAACAAAGAAAAAATTGGCATGAGCTGTGAATCCGACCCAAAAAAATGGAAAGAAAAACATGCATCATGATATTAAGATTTTATCTTGCTGCATCATGTTTGTGTTTGAAACTCAAACGTAATAAAAATACATCTCAATTGCTGGTCTATTGTTGCCGGCACTGCCTTGTCTCTACTCGGTTTCCCATTAACCCATTAAATGATGCAATTCACATTCTCTTTTCTCTAAAAAAATTATACACAAATATTTATGGTAGTTAACAAATCATTTCTACCCGAGTCCAACACTTCAATATTCATGATTTAATGAGTTCAGCCCACCTTCAGCTCACTGATGAGCTTCTCAATGCCACCAGCATTTGGAGACTTGGGTTCCAGAGATGTAAATTTTTTATCTGTCAAATCTAACCACACTGCCAGAGGTTCATGAATCTCCTGGAACTGTTTAGATAATTCGGCCATTTCCTCCAAGCTCTTCATTCGTTCTGATGCATTGCCAATCATTGCCATCCAACGTTTATCCAGGGACTTCATTTCTGTGTCCATCTTCCTACGTTCAGCCCCATCCAAACCAGAGAGAACTTGTTTGCCTGTCTCCTTCACTGATGCTACACTGGGAGCTCGATCATCAATCATCTTCTGCAGAAGCTGTGGAAGAAATTGGCAATAAGATGAAATATAAAGAGGTACCTGATTCATATCAAGGATTTGTCAAATGCACTTTGTTGTAGACAGTAAGAAGACTTAAAAATCATAGTAATGGTGGTTGCATCAAAAATATATAATTTTATATTTCAATATGGGACTCAATGCTCATTCTCAACTCATGGAGCCCCAAGTTTTTTCTCAGGTCATGCTCCTGAATCCGGGGTTTTGCAGTGTATTTTAAAAAATTCATAACCTTTCATTTATCAAGCTATCTCTTTGAAGTTTGCTGTATGTTTTGTTTAATGAATGCACATTACAAGAAGAAAAAAAAAGAATTCATGGTTTTTTCAATGGCGCAGACAAAAATCAGAGGCTGAAAACCGACAAAGGCTCTTTCATCAGCCTTAGCACCCGTTACGGAAAAGCCGAACCTGTGTCAGTAGTGGGGTTCAGTGAGTTAAAGAAAAAACAGATTCACGAGTGGTGATGGTCCCGTAGTTTTCATTTTGCATTTTAACGATTAGAGCGACTTTGCCACAGAGCAAAGTTTCTATGTGCCACTCATGACAAAATACATTTTTGACCAATCTCACCTTCTGCTCTTGGAGCTGTGCTTTCACAACTCTGAACTCTGGCGATGCTGGTTTCTGATTGGCCATAGTTTCTTCTGTCTCTGTCAACCAGGCAACCAATGATGCCAGGGCTTCCTTGAACTTGCCTGACTGGAGCAAAGCTTTATCCAGGTTTCTCTCTCTCTCGGACACCTGGACAATTTTACATAAAAATCACATATGTGCTTTGAAATCAGCCATTTGGTTTACATAAATGTGCACACAAACATAAACACAATTTCTGATCAGTATTTGCACAACCTTATGAAAAGCTAACATTAATTCCAAATACTGTTAAAAGACAAAAAATGCAACACTCCTTGAAGGTGTGGAATTTCAAGTATTTCTCATGATTAAAACCAAAGAGTGCTCTGCGAAATCTTCGGCAGCAAATTTATGTCTCTCTCTAAAAAGTGCTACAATGAGCAAGTGATAACAGGGTGGTGACAGAAACTCACACAAAGAGATTGGACAATCATTGATGATAAAGGGATCTTGAGCTTTGAGACAGAATGCTTACTGATGAGATAGAGAACAGAGGACATACCTTCTCACTGAGCTCTGTCCATCTTTCCAACAAGGCCTCCATTTCCTCATCAATACCACCTGTACTGACACCTGAATCCGCCGACTGGAGCAGACTCTGAATGTCAGCATGCAGGTTGTCCAGGTCTCTTTGCAACGGCTCAACTTTGTGCTTGTTGAAATGCTGATTAAAGCAAACAAACGTTACGGAATACCCAGGAAAGCACAAATGGAATTATGAAACTGAGTCACTTGAATGATTGATGTGTTTCTTTTACACAATGGCAAATCTTGAGGTAAACTGTCCTATCCAGTTAGCTTTTCCACCCCCATTAAAACAAATGGCTTTGGTAATCCACTCAGACACTAAAATTTGAAGAAAAAAAAAAATTCATCAAAGACTGTCTATTAACTGTTTTCGGTGAACAAATCTTTCTTAAGAGTCTGATATCTGACAGTTATTTTTTTGTTTTTGCTGTTAGAAATAATGACACTGATATCTGAGCTCACCTTCAGTTCTTCTTGCTGCTCTTTGATCTGATTGGCATTGCTGCCTACAGGCTTCATGCTGTCCACTGAAGTCACAGCTCTGTCTACCTTGTTTCGTAAAGCTCTCAAATCTTCATTGACCTTCTGAACCTTATCTCTGTTGATCTTTATTTCAGACTGGCGATTGTTTGCCTTTGCTTTCAGACGATCTGTCTGGTTCGACAGTGTCTCAACCTGCACATGACAGAACCCATGATAAGATAGCACTTGTTATAAAGACCAATATCCTGAAAGCAAAGCCAACCAGTGAGACACCAAGGATATCAAATGTCGAGTGATGTAAATTTCTAAACTCATCCAGCACAAATACGCTCTCACTCTCACAAAGATCTCTTGCCATTTCTGTTGTCACCAAACATCCTTGCTTGTTTTCTTTTCTCCGCCAGGTTTGCATGAAAGAAATCGTGGTTGACATTCCACATACAAAAGTTGCAATGCAAATAGTCTGAGGTCATGACTTCCTGAATATTTAACCAAAAAAATTGAAACTCTTGTGTTGACTAGAGCTTGGAAAGAGCCATCTCTTTCAGTAACAAAGGATACTGGGTATCCACTGAGCAGGAAATGTGGGACTTGTGAAATTTAAAAAAAAATTTTCATTCGATAACAAGAAGTTCAATATAGTATAGACAACAGATCTAAGGTTAAAACAATGCCATACACATCATAAACAATAACTGAGTGTGCCACATTTGGACTACCAGTGCATCAGTTTCAGTTCCATGGATTCTGTACTTGTTTATCACTGTTTGGTTCTTGCCCAAGTAATTACGAGTCCAGGCTATTTCATAGATCCTGTCACAGCACTGGTGCCAACAGCAAAGGGCTAATATTTCTTCTGCCTGGAATGTGCTTTTCAGGGCTAGACAGAAGAATGTTTACCAGAAAGGCATTTTCAAATTTTTAAACTTGCCTTGATTTTGTCATTCATGAAACCACACAAATTAATACAAAAACCCGCACGTCTCCAAAAACCACTGATTAACAGTCATTGTATTTTACACATGCCCACCTGAGTATTGAGAGTCTCTGGATCTGACACGAACCCAGCCAACTGGAGATCTCTGGCCTGTTCCTTCAAATCTGCTAAGGGCTCTATCTTGTCTGACAGTTTGGTTTGGAATCTCTGCAAAATAATGTATGTGTCAGAAACAATCTTTCTCCACAAAATGACAAGCAGCCTTGCAATTACAACATATAAAGAAAAACAAGACCATGAAATAAATACATAAACAGCCCCCATGCCCCCCTAAAATTGTGCTTTGGTGAGACCCCATTGTAAGTGTTGTGTGATTCCTGAATGATGACTAAACTGACACACTTTTCACACTCTCTTATCTTATCAAAAGGCAGATAGTTACACAATACAATTTTGGGACATATTCTGTTCTTCATGTCATAATAAAATGACATGTCCAACAGAATTCCTGGCATAACATCAGCGTGACAATACTTTACTTGAGCTCCATCGGCAGTAGCAAGAATTAAAAAACACATGAAGAAAAAAGACTAGTATTTCAAACTCTCAGAATGTAAAGATTATCTTGCGAATACCTTACCTGAATTTCTTGCAACTGTGAATCCAATTCATTCTCATCTCGTGAAACAGGACTATAGTTTGACAGTTCATTGTCCAAATCCGATACCTGGGCTCCACAAGTTTTCATCATGTCCTGGTAAAGACATTCAATTCATCGTAAATGCTGAATCAAATTTCATGAAAGTTTCTTGCTGTCAGCATACCATACGATAATAACACATTACATCCTCTTAACACATGAATTAGCTCGTCTATAAAATAAAACAGGAATAGATCACGCACGAAATTGCAAAAACATAGGATCAAGTTTGTTACACCAGTGTCAAATTGCTAAAAAGGTAAAAGGTTACTCCCATTACCACAACACTCTTAAATCACCGAACTTATTCACAAAAACTTATGGTTTTCAGGATTTGCAATATTACTGACAATATAAAAACCATGGCCACTTTATAATTTGTGTCTTTACACACTGAAATCTTATTCAACCACAGCTTCACCAGAGTCACATCAAGTTTGACATCTTCTTTTTGGGCAAATCTGTTCATGACATATCCAGTTCCTCACCTGAAATTGTCCCACTATAGAGGATCCAGTCTCCATGTTAGACAGTAGCTCTCCGACTTCACTCTGCAGTTGGTCATGCCTATTTTTCAGACTTTTCAATTCATTCTCCAGCTGGGATGGATCAATGTCCTCACTGAGTTCCATGCCATCTATTAAGGCATCCATATAGTCAAGCTGGGATTGCAGATTTGAGATTTCATCTTGCAGGCCCTGGAAGAGTAATAGAATTGCAACGTAGTCTTATGTTGCTTAATTCAGCAGAACACGGACACAAAAAATGTCAATAGTTTTAAGATTTCTCAATGCAGCACTCACGGTGTTCCCGAGTGTCACTTTTAGTTCACGCATGACTGACTTGCTGGGCTCACCTGGAAGCAGTGGTCACTGTGGTAATTTGCTTCATCATGGCCCGTGTCAAGGCCCGTAACAGCATCATTTTACTGAGTTTAAAGAACTCCCCAATATCTGATATTTTCTTACCTCAATGTTATACTTCATAAAAATCTGCAAAACGAAAGAACTCACCTCTACATGCATGCAAATTCAAACATTGTGGCTGCCATAGGAACAAAACTAGAGAGGACAGAAGTCAGACAATTTTCAGATTTTCAGCTTGTACTGAGGTCTTTTGTTTGAAGATGAATTTAGATAAATAAAACAGCTTACCAAGTCTGATCTTCTCTTCAGTTTTTTTGTGCCAAGTTATTACAAACTTCATGACATTATCTGCTCCAAATTTGTCTATGCATACCAAACCACCTATCAGAATTCCAAGAGAAGATGATTGGTAATGTCATTCGCATGTTTCACATATAAATCTGGCATTTTACAACGCGACTTCAGTTTTTGGTTACATTTGCCTTGTCACAACATCGACAGATTCACTTAAAGCCCAAACTAGGCAGAATAAGGCGAGCTGTACTATGGCGCCTTTAGGGAACTGAAATATTGAATTAGAGGAACTATTTACACTGGTGGCAAGTTGTCAGCAAGGCATGGCAAGGACACGGGTGAGTTGGATCACACCGCCTTATGACTTCACACACCCCTGCCAAGACGGCTTGAACGGAAATGTTCATATTTCTGTATGTATATGAAAGTCTGCTCTCGGTTAACATATTGTACTTGTACTGTGTTCTACTACTTGTTTATTGAGTAGATCTAGGACGTGATTGCTGATTATCAACAATGAGTGCTACTGAAACTCAGTCAATACTTTCTTTAGAAGAAGAAGCTAATTCAGGCTCAGAAGACACTAACATCTCGCTCATTAGATTGTAAGAGAAAGAGCCAACTCGCACAGCAAACGTGACAAAAGATACTGTGACACAAAGAAAGAAAGAACGTGGACTCAGAGAGCATCAGAACTGGGACTGACAAAAGATATTGTTTCCCTGTAGTTTAATGAAGAGCAATAAATCTTGTCCTCCATGAGAGAAAGCAGTTCCAAATGATGCTAGGGTCATTCTTGCATCGGACAGTATATACAAATATATAAAATGCCATATGACAAATGGTATGATACAGCTTGGCTCATCCCATATAATTAGGGCCTAAAAGAGTCTATGTGCCCCTCTAACATATATTCCTTAATTAAAAACAGCAATAAGCTAATTGTCAAACTTCCATTTGATGAGTAAACATTCACAGGCAGTGGCGAATATACCAGCCAGTAAAATCAGTGCCTGACGTCTGACTGGTAATTGAAGAGAGAATGAGAGATCTACCATGAAGTCTAGATATACCCCAAAAAAACAATTCCAGGTCAAAATTTTAAATCCGTCATTTGAGAGCCGAGATACGAATTTTTCACATTGAAAAAGAGTGCGAACTGAAAAATGGACACATTGTCTTTAACAGATCACAACTAGGAAAGTATTGATCACAGAGAACTGGGGTTTTCAGTAATGTGAAAAGCATGTACTGAAGACAGAAATGCAAACTAGAAATGAAACACATTTTGTATGAATAGTGGGATTTATACCATTGAAATCAAGTGCAAAGCAGCAAACGAAATTCTACCTCCACTGTCAAGTGCGACCACTACTGAAGGTGGTATCCCCCGAATTTCATTGCCTACATTTAAACGGCCATTATGTGCGTGGACTGAATGGACATATCTGGCTAATAATATCGTATACAATTGGTCCACAGTGAATTCGGGAATGCCCAAGTGTCGGCGCTGTCTCAGGCACCCACCTGGTCATGATTTATGCGTTCAAGTGCAATTAGAGCGTCGAGAACTAAAAGTCTGGTTTTGAGTCCAAATAGGATGCCGTGCACTAAACAAACGTGTTAGGTCTTTGAAATTTACAGTGATGCCAAGAAGAATAGCTTACAGCGTTTATACTTTAAAGTACATCGCATTACATTGGAAAAGAATCCACAGCAAAACTAATGTAAATTGTGCATGTTTTGATTCTGCCCAACAAAATGAAATGTTGTGAAAGTTAAGTTCAACAACTGCTCACCATGATCATGAGTTGTCAAAAATTGTCTCAATAGAAATGTACCTTAAGGGATCACTTCCTACAGTATATAAGCTATTTTCAGCCCAAAACTCTGGCTGACACTGATAACAATACTAGCAATAATGGCGTACATTTATTCAGAATATGTCTCCACAAAGTGAACGCAAAGCATTTTACAGAGAAATGGCAACAATTATTGTTTCTATCTCTCCCTTCCTCTCTCTTATGTGCTTACAAATGTGTTTTCATGCTGTACAAAACAAACAAGTCTTAAGGGAGGCATTATCAGTCAATCAGTAGATACCCCCCCATACAGGACTAATTTCAGCTCTGTTTTGAATTTCTCAAATGAAGATCTACTTTAAAGAAACCACCAAAACCTGAAAGTCTTAGTCTACAATACCTTGATTTTGTCAATATGTTTGGGGTCTCTGGCAGCTGTTCCCATTTCCATGTGTGCTGCCAGCTTGTCCTCCCATCTGGTCAGGCTATGTCTGGCCTCTGACAAATTGTCCTCCACCTCTGCCAGGCGTCCTTGCAAATCTTCTAAGCTCTGAGTCTGTTCTCTCAAACCTGAGGATGGGTCAGTCAATTTCTTATATATTTATTTGTTTAGTTTTAAATGTGACAAGTAAGTTTGAGTGTGATATAATTCGATTCAAACAATTATAAATGCAATGGACATCTCATAACCATCAATAAATGTCACACAAGTGACAAATTTGGCTGCAAAAATTTGGCATAGGATTTGGCAAACTGCCCATTTCTCTATGAAAAATTCTAAATGTGAACCATAAAAACGTACATAATATTTCCTTTAGTAGAATATTGAGTTTTATTTTTTTAAAAACAACTACAAATTCTTCCTTTTTCTTGTCTCAATCTACCCCCCACCACTACCACTAGTCAGTTCCTCACCAGAGTTGATTGCCTCCCATCTTCTGTTAACATCATCCACTTGTCTCTGCAGTTCTTGGTGTGGATCCTCCACAGTTTCGAGCAGGGCATCAGCAGCTCTATTAAAAGTGTCATAATCATGTGACTTTTTCAGAAACTCATTCTGCAAGGCCTGCAAAATATAAAAACAACAATTATCAAAGTTGTGGCTTGCAATGGGGAAAACCAAATGGAGGTCACATTTTCAGATATTACATACATGCGTGAATAACATGTAGGTTATCAAAGTTGTGGCTTGCAATGGGGAAAACCAAATGGAGGTCACATTTTCAGATATTACATACATGCGTGAATAACAAAAATCAGACAGGAATTTAATTGTAAATGTTTATTCACAGAATTACACTTGGAAAGTATGTGTTCATATAATTGTGGGAAATTACAATATTCATCACCACATGACTCTTGTGTAGTGTCTAGGCTAGTATTTTTTTGAATAACAAAACAAGCTGAAATTTTATTGCAATGATATAGATGTTTTATCGTAAAGAAACAATTTCCCATTGACATCCAACAAGAAAGGCAATCCTTAATCACTATCTCATATTTGTGTTGTATAGTGACGATGGCCTGATTAATAGCAGGACTTGCACAAACAGTACAAAGTTAATGCTGATGCTTTTCTCTGTATTGTGGACAGTATGGGTCAATGTTCATTACAAAAACTGAAAACGTATCTGAGGATGTGCTGTCATGTCTATTCCTTTAAAGTCTTGACCAAGAAAGGGTCAAAGGTCAGAATGAAAACTATGCTAACCTGCAGTTCCTTCATTTTGGCTGCGATGCTTGCTTTATCTAAATTCTCTGGTGTCATCTTCTTCAATCTTTCTTCAGCTGTTCCCAACCACCAGGACATCTTATCTAAGCTCTGTTGGAAGGCCTGGGCACCAGCAGCTGCTGCCCCAATCTTATCCTCTCTCTCTCCCACTGCTTCTTTCAGCTCCCCCCACTCCGACTCCAGAAGTTTTAATGTCTCCTTGACCGCACGGGTTTCTGCTGTTGGCGATGAACCATGAACAAATTTGTTCCCACTGTCCAGCAAGGTGCGGATCTCTGATTCTTTCAAGTTCAGGTCTTGTTTAAGGCCCTAGTAGTGAAAACAAATTTGATAACATTAGGATTCACTGTCTGCATACAAGTTTAGCAAATGAAAGCCCTAATTCAGATCTCAACCTTCATTGTAGTTTTGTCTCCATGTAAATCAAAATTATGACCCTGACCTCATCTGAATTTAATACAGTCAGTTCTACAAATTTCTGTGTAAGTCTAACTCTGGAAATCCTTCACAACTAAATTATCATCAAACATTCATAATCATGGAAAGTTTATGTCAAATATATTTAATAATTCAAAATTACGATAAAACTTTCTTTCCAAAGACCTCACAAAATAACATGTCATTGGCCCACACTGACAGAGGCAACAAGTAAAACTGCCGGTTTTTCTTCATATATTTTGACTTGAAATGGATCAACTATGTGAACATTTTTTATGAAAATACATTTTGAACAATCAAACTAATATGGCTGATCTCATAGCCAAGCTACAAATTGAAACCATGAATTCACCTTATTCTCTACAGCTTGTCTCTGTAATAGATCAGCGTCACTGGTAAGGGCAGGTGAGTCCATGACAATAGCCGAGGTGGTTTGTATCCAATCCAACATCTGTTTACAGCTGGCCTTAAACTCTTCTCCAGCCTTGGAAGCCTCCTCAAGGGCATCCGCTCTGGCTTCTGAATATGGTGAAATGGAATAAATGACCTGTTAGTGTTTCCAATTGAGGACATTTGTCTTGGCTACCATTCAGGACAATGTATGCAATAATAAACAATGGAATAACAATACAGTATTTATATACAGGATGGTAGAACTTGAAAGCAAGTACAAAAAATTCACGCTCGGTGTGTTTAGGTCTTTAATTTAGGAGGTTTGCTGCCCTGGGCATTTGCACCTCACTTTTCTTGTTTTATTTTCCTTGTTGTGGTAGGGATTAGTTTTTTTTTACAATTTTGCACTGGCCTTGTATGGCCTGCTCTTCACGATTTCCAACTGCCACGGTATCTTTAGCATGCACACAAGCCCTCCGAATTGTCCATCCTTATCTGAGAACACTAGGTGCTCAATCCTACCTATCTCAGGATCAGGGACATGAAAATATGAGACATATCCCAAAATTCCAACATGCCTGCACTGACTGGGATGTGAACCCGGTACCTTCAACATGAGAGGCGAGCACCTGGCCTCTAACATGTTAATGGCACACTCAAGGTATTTACTGATTGTCTTGTTAATAAAACTTCTGATTTACACTTATTTTTTTGAGTTATCCATTTTACTTCTTCCAATTTTCAGGATCCTGACCAAATAAAACTGAAAAATTGAGGTAATGTGTAATACATTAAGTATCAGTGCACTCACCTAATTTCTTCATGGTGTCATTTATGTCTCTGTCCAGAGCAGTCATTTTAGCTCTCAAATCTGTCTTGGTAGCCGGGTCTTTTGTAGCATCACATAAGTGACGACACAGCTCTTTGGCTTTAGTGATTTGAGGTAGTCTGTCTCTCATCTCCTCTTCAAGATGCTGGTAAGGGAGAGATACATAGGCATTTGGAAAAGAAACCCTATGTCAACATAAAGGACACAGATGACAAAAATGTGAGGAATTCAAAGGAGACCCCAGATGATGGATATTGAATGAAGTCAGAAAGGAAAGGAAACATTAGAAAGACGGGTGAAATAGTGAATGTAAACAAACAAATGAACTGAGTGAAAGGTGAAGAAAGGACAGAAACAAATGATTGGTCTAGTACAGTGGTGGCCAAACTGCGGCTCTTTGATCTTCAATATGCTGATTGTGGAAATTTGTTGCCTGAAGTCTTTTTTCGTCACATTTAATATGAAGTTTTGAAAGTAATATCAAGAAAACTGATATGATCAGTCATTTTTAACCAAGAAATGTTCCATATCAAGAGTTTACATCAAATGCAAGAGAAAAATGACCATTAGATGTTCCATTTTCTTACCAAAGTGATGAACTGAGGTTTTGAACTGATAATCAAGATCTCAGCATTGACATTATAATTATAGGTTGTAATCATCAAAAGTGCTAAGATGTTAATGATGCTGCATTATGAGGACACGATAGCTGAATGCAATATAAGACAGAGGTTGATATGTAGCTTGATCACTTTTGTCCAGGGTGACTGCCTGAAGATTGTGTTTGTCATTCATTTAAGGGCAGATTAGATAATGATGAGCCAGTGAAATAATGATCGACCCCCTCACAATTTAAACCATGCTGAGTTTTTTTGTTTTTTTTAAACTTTTTCTCCCTCAACATTGATTTGTTCACAGTTGAACACACTGTAAGAGTTTTACAGGTCTATTTTATCACTGGGTCATATGATTTAACTCTCTCATTTCATGTACAAAGTTAGGCATAAAGAAGATATTCTGATCTTGCCAGATTTACTTTTTGATATTCCTACGTTTTTCTTGGATGTTCCTCTGGTTCATTACTGTATTTAATATGTTCAGTGTAGTTAGAACAGTCATCAGTCAAGATTTTGAAAACATTTGGTATGTATATGTGTACATTGTGAATACTGAAATGAATACCAATTAAAAGTTTAAAAAACTGCTTACATGAGTAAAAATCGTTGCATAAATGTATTTCTTCATATTTAAACAAAATTTTAGTAACAAAATGTGTATGTAATAATAAAAAAAGTGAGAGTAAATTTTGTTCATATCGTGGCTCTCTAACATCTGAAGTTTATCATATGTGGCTCTTACATTAGGCAAGTTTGGCCACCCCGAGACTAGTATCTGTTAGTAATATGACTCTATTATCACCACACTGCATATTAGAGTGTACTTAAAAAGTTTGCCATTATTTATTAGTAACCACAAAAATTTTATGTAAAGCGTCAAGTTAAATATCAAGAGGCATGAACTGTCGGAGGACAAGGGTTGAGAACCCACTGAAATGTGACACTTATCAAGTCTTAAAAACCCTAGTCATTATGACTTAACCACATATTTAAATCCAGACTGTCATTATGCTAATCTTCATGTTGCTTACCTGCATCTCTTCTCTCTGAACTTTCTGTTTGTCTGGTTGAGTGCTGACGTTAGGTAAACGATCAATCCTATCACTGAAATCTCCTAGCCAGTTACCCAACTCACGAGTGATAGCTGAAAACTGTTCACTCACATCCCGGACAGACTCAATACTCTTTTCCCTGTCTTTCAGGCGACCTGTGGAAAAAAAGGCAACAAAAACCAAGGACTCTGAACACATTCCTCAGAGATGTATGAAATGCTGTTTGACTGGAATGTCATTTTTACAAGGCTGTAGTTATGGGGACATAATGTTTTACATTGAAAGCTATAGCTGAACAGTGAACACAACTCAGTGTTTTCTCTGTTTCGCTTTGCAATCAGATTACGTCCCCTTAAGAACATCCTTTTTACAATACTGACAGTTATGGAAACTTAGTAACTTTGACGAGAATGCCAAACAAATATCTATAAATCTCTTTCCACTCTGAGCTATCAAACTCAGCAGATGATGTAACAAGTGACCTTGTTCAAGATAATACAAAACTTTTCAATAAAACCCCTTTGCCATATCTACCTATAAGAAATGGACAGCACTATATGATCTGACAAGGCCTTTGAGGTTCAAAAACCAAACATCACTTGTGTGTGCTCCCAAGCCCGAAATAATTACAGATTTGGGGGGAAAAGCCAAAACCACCAAATCTGATGCTAATGACAACTGATGATATCATTTTGGAAAGGTAACATTTTTTCTCATGAAATATGAACAATTGAGTTAAAATTTAATATCTAAATTTACATCAAAATATCACAGAAGGTGCATATGAGTCTGGTTCCTCACCTTGCAGTTTATTCCATGATTTGCTGACAGCATCCATACGTTTGCTCACTGTAGCACCATCTGAGGAGTTGGTATCACACCAATCTAAGACTGAGTGTCCCGAGCTGACAAATTGGTCATAGATGGGTTCTTGGGCAGCCAACTCTTCATTCAATACCTGTAAGAATTCGCTCAAAGCATTGTGGACTCTAGACTTGATCAACCAATCATTCTTATTGGAAACCACTATAAAAATGGAAGTCTAATATAGTTATTTAAAGCAAATAAGGAATGACTTTGTGCTTAATAAAAAAAAATGCCCTTAACTTTGAGTCATTCAGCTAAACCTTCCCGATGAGCAACTTGCAGATCTTATGAAACAATCTCTACACTTTTTTCATGGATATCATTGAAATGTTCAAGTTACACTGGTTTATTAATCATATTTCATTCTGGAAACAGTCTTCAACCTCTCAGGTCTGTTCTCAAATGCAACATGCACATATAAAAAAGAATTCCAACCTCTCCTAGCAAGAGTAGAGAATTGTTTATCATGTCACAAAGAAACTGGACACTGTATGACAAAATGGGTGGCACATACCTTGACTTGTTCCATCTGACTCTTCAACAATGAAGGTTCCATGGCCACTGGGCCCAGCACATCCATCAGCTTTTCTTTCTGTCCATACCACTTGGTCAGCAGCTCCTCATGTTCTCTAAAGTCTCTCAAATCACCCACAGCATCTTCTAGGCCCTTGCGACGCTCTTCTGACATAGCCCTCAATCCATGCCACTTGTCATCTGATATCATAGTAACAGATAAAATGGTAACATGCTGACAACAGTAATATTTGCCCTTCAACATCACCTCTGTTGCTAAGAGCTAAGCTGAGACACAATAGCTACCAGGGAGAAAAAATGAGAAGCAGAATAACTCCTGCATCAACTGAGGACCTTGTTATCAGGACAATGATATCCATGAAAATACACAAGATAAAAAACAAATGTAATGACCTGAATATCCTGAAATAGAATTATCAAAAGAATATGCAAACAAAAATTCACCAGTCTGAACTCTTTCTGACAAAATCACAGCTCTGACTGCCTCTGGCATAACTGTACTTGGGAATGCATAACTCCTGTTGTTTGAACAATTTCTTCGTCATGAAGAAATATATTGTCAAGCATTTAATTTCACTTCATTTGACACAAATCAAATTGAATTAAACCAAAACATTAAAGGTAGTTGAAAAAGAAACGCACTAAGTTTTTACTTGAAATACTCTCTTCAAATAAAACACGACATTTATAGCACCAAATGATAACCTACCTAATTCTGTTAGCTGAGCTTGCAGGGAGTCCAGGCCTGGAACTCCTGGTCTCGATCTCAACAACTCCTGAGCTTTTTTACGTATGTCCTCCACAAGGCCCTCTTTGCTGAGCAGTTCTCGGTGGAATTCCTGGATTGTTACAATGACAATATTATTTCAGGAGCAGTTTCCTATGATTTATAAAATCCACACATCCCCCATACATGCAAATGCCAAACAAATGAGCTGGTTGAAAACTTTAATCTGTGCTACATGGTAAGCAAATGACCATTTTGTATTACACTCCTCCAGCTGCAGACTACAGAAGAGCCGCCCATTAAACCAAAGTATAGGCTGAGGGTCAAAATATGTCTTTGTACTGATTTTTTATTATACACTTCAAGTTTTCTATTTCGATTACTAACCTTTTGTGAAATCCTCCAATGACCATGGCAAGTAAAATTAATAACTTTTATTAACAAACAAAAGCTCTAAAGGTAAACATAGAACTGTTGTATCACACATTTTTTCATATGCCTGTTTTTCCTTAAGAAAAAAAAATAAATGACCACCTGTTGATCCCATCCATCTCAAGGTTTAATTTCAACCATATTGAAAACCCATGTCCTTAAGGTTTCTTCAGGGAGACTTTCCTATGGCCTTGCAGACAAATGTAAAGATGTCAATGCCCTTACTCAAAAGTTGAAAGAACCCTCGACTGGATCTTTCAGGGAGTCTCTGCTTAAACCCTTCGCAGCATTGAAAGTCCCTACCTCATGCTCTTTCAGCTTTCTTTTGGCTGCCCTCTCATTAGCTGGGATCCCACCATTGCCAGACATGCTCATCACACTGTCCTTGTCCTCCAGCCAGGCAATCACATCCTGCATGTCTTGCAAGAATGTCCTGATGGAAGCCAGGACATTCTGCAGCTCTTGCTGTCTTTCTCCCAGTCTTTCTCCAATTATGTCATACCTCTGATTAATGTCCAGCAGTTGTTGCTGGGTTGGAGATAGATCTGCAGCAGCAAAAATTTGCACATGTCAACATCTCATCAAAAAGCTTTAACCAAACCTGTTATGCAACCATCACAAGTCTATTAAGCATGTTATACCAGCATAATAGTTCTGACCCATATTGCAAATGTACGAGCACTCATTTAGAATGCCAAACATCAAGAAGTCAAGAATTTAATTTCTTGCCTAATGTCCTTCATTATAGTTACCAAATCAGAGTCAACTGAGATTAATTCAAATTGAACATACCACCTGCCTTGAATTCCAATGTCAATATTCCAGCACAGGCACTCAAAGCATTTAACAGGAAGAGAAAGAATCAAAGTCTTAAACAGGACAAAAGAGTAATACTCGTTTTACCTTCACAGGTGGTGGGTGTGAATCACTGTGAGTTTAATGCAGGAATCATAATTTTAAAAAGTCTGGCCAGATGAAGACTATGTTATCAGTCACATTATAGTTAAATGCACAGGTATCAACTATACTTCATGTTTATGATGTAGGTTACAATAGATCTTAACTCTTCTGAATCAGTCCTCTTTACTTACTAAAAGAGAACACATATAATTATTTAATGGGTCTGAATTACTAACATTCTCATAAATCTTTTGGTTATAATTTAGTCCTAAAGCAGACCACCTTGCCATTGCGATGAAGATCAAAACCATGTTAAACTTTCCCGGATTTGAAAATAAAGCATTACAAAGCAGCAATTGGTTGTGAAAGGTAAAATCTGGGATCAACAGATAATAAGAGTAAATACTGCATAGACATCTAGTTGGTAGATTCAGAAAGACATCACTCAAGGGTAAGTCATATTTAGTACTTCTTTTCATGAATTTTTAAAAAATTACTTTGGGAAAACAATCAGTGCCTCTACCTGTGTAAGTGTATTATTCACCCTTGCAACCAGTGAGGGGAAAGAAATGATGAGCTTAGACATAATTAAGGACCAGTAAACACTAGAAGGCAAAGTTTGTGTACACCCTAATATAGAAGAAAAAAATGAGTAGCTGCCAGTGATCAGTTGAGTGTTCCTCTACTCCCAAATTTGCAGCATTTTTCTACTTCAATTTGCAAAGGAAAGCATAAAAGTGTGAGAGCTTCTGCTAAAAAGATTTTAAAAATACTGAAATGGAGAAACTTTTAAAATACAAATAAATACTAGTGTCAGATCAAAACTGCAACTGTATCAGGCTAGAAAATGATATATTATGCAGAAGAAGTGCTCAGGAATGCCTTATTATCAAAAAACCTCAATCTTTCATTCTAAATTTGAATGAACTATACTTTACATCTTTAAATGTTTACGGTATCAACACTGCCTGAGTGTCAAAATTCTTTTCATGAAGTTTTTGTTCAACATGTGTACAGCAATATAAATGTTAAAAAATCCCTCAGGTCTCTTCTCAAATGCAACATGCATATATAAAAAAGAATTCCAACCTCTCCTAGAAAGATGTAGAGAATTTATCATGCCAGAAGCAAAGTGCAAAATAAACTGAGTAATAGCAAAACTGGGTGACAAAATCAAGTGATATCTGATAGAACTATGTGTAAGTTTGAACGTGCCAGCCTTACCATCCAATAGTATGTTGTCTGAGGAGCTCTTTCTACTGCTGATCCCACTGGACTCACTGGACATGGAAGTTTTCATGGCTGTGGGGGACAGGGGGAAAGTAGGAGATGGGGTACGCAGGCGTGGGGACATCAGCCCTGGTAGTCTGCGATTGCCTACAAATGGTGCAATGGGAAGGTAAGGTGGGAACAGGTGGCAGGGATCATCAGAAAAATTGAAAAAGGAGGTTGCACAATAGGGCAGAGTGGTAAATAGAAAATGGTTTACGCACAGACTGCTTCCAGTGAAGCCCTTCTTTTTTACTTTAGTCTAGATTGAGTATTAAAGATGGACTCAACGATCACTACTTTCCCTGCTAATATTATGATGCATAACCTGTCTTCACATTACTTCACACAGATGGGATACAATTACCTCACACTGCATAAGAATAAACTGAACTATTTAATATAATAGTGTCTCAGGGTAATTAAAACATCATCTGACTAGTGAGTCAGATCAGAAAGCTTATCAGAAAGAGAAAGATCTGCTACTTTACATTACTCGAAGTATGAAATATCTGGGCTTCACTTTATGAAGTATGCAAGAAACTCCATGACCTACTTACAATTATCAGTAACAAGCTTTCGCAAATAACCCAACTTATAATATACATGGCTTACTGATTCAGACTTAATCTTAAGGTGGTCTCTTTCACTATAAAATTTCTTATGGTATATTTTGAGTTTTTCAGAGCTATGCAATTCTTCAGTTAAAATTTCCAGTGATACAGTTGTCCTCTATCTGGAAACAAACTTCAGTCAAACAGCAGTCTCTCTATCCCTGAGCAAGTATGAGTTAGAACAATGCAAGCTACTTTGTATCTATTCTACTAAAAATAAATTAACAAACAGAAAAACAAAAAAAAACAGAAACACAATCTTAACACCAAGCCTCGGTCAGAATTGGGGGCACCACTATGCAAGCATTTTATAATCAATTTTAAGCAAGAAAGCTGGCATAACATTTCTATCTAAATCTTCTTCCACTGACAGAAAAACACTGCAATACCTATGTTTATCCAAGAAATTAAAAATGGGATTTCAATTAAAAGGTACATAATGAAATTGTGAAAGGGGTTAGGTACAGGCATGAAAAGTTACTGTAGAAAAAGATGACAAACACCTTAATGCAAACTTGAAACACAATTAATTTAATCTGGTAATATGATTTTGAATTACAAAAATTATGTGTTTTTTGGAACCTGTGGGGTATTGGCCAATAATAAAACAGCTCTTAATACTGAAGTAGGGAAGTGAAAATGGGGCTAATAATAAGGACCTGGGATGGTCAGTTCCTTGATTACAAAGCATGTGACTAAAGGAAAAAAAGATACTCACGTCCCAAACGTCTAATTGGGCTGATTGGTCTTTCTCCAGAGCTAGTCAATGCCTCCAGTGCATTGCCCAGGTCATTGACTTCATCAACTTTAGGGCCGTGTGCTTCATATTCTTCCAACATTGGCTGGGTGAAAAAGAATAAATACAACAGTATTTTGAAAAGCTTGAAAGCTTAGGTTATCATGAGCTTTAGCACCTTAGAGAAATACGACTGACAAACTGTGAATTGCTCTTTAGGAATGGCAGTGGGCGGTAACATTCTGATTGGACATTTAAAATGCCTGCCATTAGAAAACAAAACAAAACACCAACCTAAAACGGCAACATTTCAATTTATCTAAAAAAAAAAAAAATTTCCCATTCACAAAATCATGATCTTACTGTGATTGACACTGGAAATGATGAGTATCACAGGAACAAAATTTTACATGTACATTTGACATGCACTGAGCAATATTCACAAGTCTTGTTACATCATAAAACCTTGAACCAGCAGTCCTCTTATCAACATAAATGCTTTGATTCCAATCAGGTGAGGCTTGCTGATCTTGAAAAAAAAAACATTTATTATCCAACACTGCATCCTTTCAAATCTTTCATTCTTGCACGCTAAAGAAACTCGCCTAACACCCCAGAGTCTGAAAGTGTCTGGTCAATAAGACTTCTTCTGTTCTGAATACACAGATATATTGGATTGAAATCAATTGATTTCTGAAGTTTAAATTAATTATCAATTCCAATTTTCTTAAAGAAGTACAACTGACAGTCTCACCTGCAGTTCAGCAATTTGTTTCTCCACAATGTCCATCTCAATAGCAACAGGTTCAAACTCATCCACTCTGGCTTCCATCTGTGCCAGCCACAACAACATCATTGTCTTGGCTGCATCATATGCATCGTTTTGCTGTTCTTTCTTTGCAATGTCAGCTTGTTTTTCCGTCAAAGCTGCGTCAAACTCTAATGCTGCCTTCTCAAGATCTGATACAACTCTGTTGATGGATGCTGGGGTCCCTGTTCGTGGGTCTTCCCGCAGGTTTTTCACAATACTTTTCACTTCTGCAATTTCTCTCTCCTTCTTCTTCTTGTCCCTTTCGATGATTTCTAATTGCGCAGAAGCTTCATCATTGGGTAAACAGTTCAGGTCATTGGAGTGTAACTCTCCTATCTTAGACTGATACCAGTCCTGTACCGTGTCCAGTTTGTCATTGAAGTCATGCAGCTTAGTGTTAACATCCCTGAATGCATCACCTCTTTCTTCACATGAATCCTGTACACGATTGAATCTGTCCTCAATGTCTGCTAACTGCTGTTCCAATGCTCGAGCCATATGGAGGTCACCAGACTTGATTAGATCACGAGTGGCTTGTCTGATGGATTCTACACTGTCCGCATGACTGGAGGGAGTGAGATAAAATATAGAATACAATGTTCTGCAAGCAGTGGAAAGGTTTGGTGTGAATCGCAAATCAAGTTATACAGTAGGACTCAGATAACTGGGGTATTTTTGGTTCCTATTAAACTTACATTTGACAGGAGTAGCCCCTCCCTCCAAGAATTCAGCTGGTCCTTCCTCCCTGAACACTGAAAGGTTGTGTGTTCATCATGGAGGAATTATTGCCAGTAACTTAATAATATGAATTGTGATGTGTGACAAAAGTGAGCTTGACCTTAGAAATCAATGTTTTGACTTGATGATGTACAACCTTCTGCAAACACAGTAATCAGTCACATGCTGATCACACTGAATTCAATCTAGTTGTCGACCAGACAGTGTGATGATCAGAATCATGAGAATGCATTGAGACTGATCTCAGACATGCCATTTCTAATATGCAAAACTGGCATGCCAATGATAAATGTCACTACTAAAATACCTTTATATTTGTTTATACCATAGTGCTACGGTGCTCATTTCCTAACTGTCATGATTCGGATGTTGTTAAAACTCACGCAGAGAGTGAGTTTTTTTTTTTTCCAGGGCCATGAGAAATTGGCTGGTGGCCTTGAACGGTCCTCGCCAATTATAGTTGGTGAGTAAATAAATGTAAAGTTAAACTGTTAGATGCACGCTTGTCGGTTTTAATGTTCGTGATTAATAAGTAATGGAGTAGGGGTGAAACAAGGTGGGGATAGTTGACATTGTTAATTATGACTAGACAAGTTTTGCACGTTAACTGGGTGGTAGAATAGTGCAGACGTATTACTACAATTAAAATGGGGGGAGGTTTCGACCTATGAGATAGCTGAACTAATTGGGCCAGCGGACTAGCACTGCTGGGTAGCCAGATAGTATAAAACATCGTGTAACGTTCAGATGGGTGAATACAGACGAGCAGAAGCATCGTGTCGTGAAGTATCTCCGGTTGACCAGTACCTGAACTGTGTGCTTTGAAGACAAGAAGTCCTTGCTAACGGACTGACTGAGCTCTAGAAAGAAAGGTCTGAGTGGGCTGACCTTTGAAAGCCCACGCTGCGCTATATTGATGTTCGCGCCTACCAGTAGGCGTGACCAATGGTAATATATCTTATTTGTTCAAGCATAATAGAGATCGGAGATAGAGAGAGAACTACAGCCTCATAGGAAGACTAAGGAAACCCCAGCTGGCACTCGACCACGAGTGTCCTGTATCATAGATCTATTGCCATAGTATGATTGGAATAATATAGCACATTGTTGATGAATTGAATAGTGATTGTGCATAAAATATAGTCTTTTGGCAACTGCTTAAATTACCTACAAGCCGAAGAGTGCTTCTGTAGGCTTTGAACATACTGGGCTCTCCTAACACTCAAGCCCATATGATTTAGGGAGAGTTTGCCTGGCGACTGGCCAGTGGCGACTCAACTGTCACTTTAAATTGATATCTAGTTTCGTATAATATACCTATTTGCTATTGATTGCAGTACCTCCATAGTTACATGAATATCATTGGTTAAGTTATTAATTAGAGTTTTTTTGGTTTGAATATATACCCCTATTGTCTTTTGTTTTGTTATTAATATTTATGTAAACTATGGCCTGACCGGCCTGACATATATACGCTCTAGTTATTTAATACTTTTCTTGTGTGGTTGTGTCCGAGTGTGAGTTAGCTGCCTCTCGTGCAGTCGTAACATCCCCAAGACCCTAACTCTGCTCGTGACACTAACCACATCATCCCTTTTATGGAAGTTATTTACAAAGAAATATTTCTCTTCCCTAGAAAATCCAAGTTTGCCAAGATACATTTACCTGGGTTGTACTTTTGCATGGTTGAAAATAGTCTAACTATTCTGTCATGCTTTTGAAAGTCTTGTTTTTCATATCCAATTGGGCACATAGGTTAACAAATATATCAATTAATTTCTGTTTGTATGACATGTCTTTTATTTAATGCAAATTTTTTTGGTCTTTACTGTGAATCCAATTCTTGAAGTACAGTTCATGTATTTTCTAAGATCTGCTCCAAAATAGGCAATTCATCAAAAAAATTTTTCTTCATTTGACTTACATTTTTGAAACCAATCTAAAATAAAATCAAACCATAAGCTTATGCTGAATTCAGCAATTCCAATTTGGCATCAGTGTCCGCACAATATAATTCATCATAACAACAGATGAATTGCGCTATGACCAATATCACTCCCACATACAGTTTTGAATATAGCTACAGTAACATGATGACCATACCTAGGTCTTAAAGTTTAGACACACGTTACACTGATGTTTTGGGGTTCAAGGTGCCCTGACAGTGTCAAATACAAAAAAAAAATGTCTGGCTAAGGTACTTAGTGTATTGTCAATATATTTTTGGGACAGTGTGGCTACCTGCTAATATCAGCTGCCATAAGTCTGAACTGTTGTTCCTGTTCAGCAATGAGTGGCAGCTCCAAGGCAATGGGTTGCTGGGATGCCTGAGCAACTTCTGTTGACCTGAGCCAGGACTGGATATCTGAAATTGCACCTTTGATGTCCTGGGACTGGGTGATTGTGGCTTGCAGGAGCTTAGCTTGTGCACTGACAGACTCATTGACATTTGCGTAGCGAGCATTTATCTCTTCCATGTCCATCTCCAATTTTTCAACCTGTTAAACAAAGATGACACTGACCAGCTGTTATCCCTTTTCTAATATTCAATCCCCGGGACTGAGTTTGATAAACTTCTGGCAAACCCATATAAGCATGGAAAGTCAAATATAAATATTTCATCAACTCTTTTCTTTACACGGGGCAATGACAATAAAATAAAGACTGCCTTAAACAATGACAAGCAAAAATGACTCATTGTTACTGCAGCAGTATTTGCCAATCCTCTGCACTCTTGTTAAGTTTTTGTCACAATATAGTATAAATCCATTAAACTGGCTGTTGAGCCTTTGCTAATTACCTACATAAATAGCTGAAATGTCAGTTACTTACAAACCTGAAAGAATTTACCACTCTACTTCAGAAACTAAAATAACAGGGACTGTAAGATTTGCTTTTCAATGGAAAAATGTTACCTCCCTGCCCAAGCAATAAAAACAGCTCTACATAACACAATTCAACGTAAGCAAAGGTCTAGTTTTACTGTAAACATTTTCATCCTTGGAACATTTACTGTACTTTAACACCATATTATTAGCTCACTTCAGATAAGAATAACAGAAAGAAGCACAGCACCTGTTGTCTGTCAGCTGCCAAACCACTGAGACTATTGGTGAGGTCATGGCCTTTCTTCCGGACATCATCCATCAGAGTGTTCTGACTCAGAATTTCTGTGCTAAGAGACTTGACGCGGTCAAGCTGGCCATACAGCTGATCTGGGTCGGGTGTTCCACTGTTCTGTTTGATTGAGGCCAGTTCATCCTCTGTATCTGCCAACCATGACAGCATTTTGAAGGCTGCATCATTGAAGTTCCTTTGTTTAGAGCTCAATTCCGACAAGCGATCCCCAAATGCCGAGCATCTGTCACATAAAAACAAACAAAAAAAACCAATGAAAAACATCGAAGATAAAAAGAAACAGCAGAAAAAGACAGTACATTGAAATATACAAAGAGTTCTTGGGAACAAAACATATTCATGTAAAATACTGGTGTACTATTATGTCTTGTTAGTCATTACAGTCACCTACATGGCTTGGCTTCCCACAAAGCAAATAAAAAAGGCCTGTTATGAGAAGATCTTACCTGTGTTTAAGGTCGAAATACTCCTCAGAGACATCTTTGAGTTTATCCTTGACATTGTCTGCTGCCACATGGTCCATGCTAATCAGGCTGCTGCGGGCAGGTCTTTGGCGGTCGGCACGGAATGAGTCAACTTCCAGTTTGTGGAGCTACGAAGGATGCAAATAACATTACATTTCCAAAACTATCTGACCAAACAGAGGTGACTAAACTATTATGCAAATATTGATTCTCCAATGACTGGGAATCCTTTTTCAACCTTGATGTCACGAGCCGCATGAGCTCTTTTTTCTGTTAGTCATGGGTTGGTTATTTTGGGAGAATATGAAACAAGTTTAGCTATTAATCGAGCCACGGATTTCGTGATGAGGGATGTGTGAGTGAAGTTTGTAAACATTAAGTTAACCCTTTGATTTTGGTGTGCGTGTGAGATTTTCTTGTTTACATAGTAGGATTGTAGAAGTTCGAGCATAGGTTTTTGAGTTATGTACATATCCTTTTGAGAAAGCAGTAGGGTTAACTGAAAGACAAACTTGTGTTTGTCGTGGCTAGGCCCTTGATCGTCCAATCGGGAGGGAGACCCTTAGTAACCATCGGGGGGTATAAAAGCTAACACACGTACTAAGATCAAGGGATTCATATTTCGAGCATTTGGCGAAAGGACGAGTCACGGGGGCCTCCTACCTGAGTGGAGATGACAGACAGAAAGGTTCGCACTGTGAGAGACCTGGACAGTGACAAAGCCTCTGTGCACCAGGCTTAAGTGTGCACACCGCTTACATTGGACTCTCTCACTCGCAAAACCATAGCGAGCGAGGAAATGGTGAGATCCCTCGTATGTGTTCGTGCCAGAAACTGTGACAGTTTTTCCGTCACCCCATTGTGACCAAGAGAAGGACATTGACTATACTTTAACTAGATGTGTAATGAGCTGTTAGATTGTGTTCGAGATTGAACTATGTTCATTTCCCAGCTGTATACTTCTTAGTGTGGAGCAGCATAGATATTTTGTAAAGTGTATTACTGTGAAAATTATTAGTGAGTGCTGCTACGCTTTATGAGTCAGTCAATTATCTGATTAGGTGCTATTACTGATTGTATGAAAGCGAGACCGACCAAATTGAATTTGTTTACACCGGTGTCCTTTAGGAACCGTAGTCCTGGATAGGCGCACTTAAAGAGTGCATAGTACAATACTTTTTTTCTATACCCTATTTTAGATAGACTTGCTGGAATTTCTGTAGTCGATGACATTTATGTAATATCTATGACTGTGATTACCGTAAATTATGCAGTCGAATGTTGTATTATGATTATATGGCCCTTCAGGCCTGAACATTAGGAATCCTGTGTTGCTTAGTTATTGTGGTATGAATGTTTCAGGTGTGAGTCAACGAGCTGTGTTCACATGCATTGACTCACCTCAGTTTTAATAGCTGAACGGGGTTATACACCCATTTACTATATCCACCAAATCCCACTTCTGACACTTGATATATATGAATGTCACTGCTTCACATTTTTTCATTCACCACTACCAATCTTCTGATAACAGACCAACCATACCTTATCCTCAGGCTTGACCAAAGTCAAATTATGTTCACAAGAGGTCAGCTCTCTGCCAGATTACATACAATTGTATTTCAAATCTATGAAGCTAGCATTTCATAGAATAGATTGCAAGAACTGTCACTTCATCATGCCTTAATGGTAATGAGATTTTGAACAAACTAGATGAAAAACAAATGTAGGTTAAATGTACCTTGGCCTCTTCCATGTATTTCTGTACTGCCATGGACATGAACCTGATGTCTGCCTGGTGAGACATGATGTCACCCATCAGCTCCTTCTGTTTTCCTTGTAGTGGCTTCAGATCCTCAAATCTAGAACATGATCAAAACATATTTCACATGTGCAACTGGCACCAACTTTTCAATTAACCTTAATCACCGTTCACACAATATTTGAAAAACTTACCCAAATATGCCTCAAGCTCAAACTCAACGCCTAATATGTTGTCAAGTCTACAATTATTACGGGGCTAATACAGCCAAAATGTAAGTGATGCTGTGAGTGTTGTTTGAGTTACGACACTCTTATGGCTTTACTGCCAATGAGATAATCATCATATGAAACATTACACTACCATAGTCAAAAATATTTTCCCAAACCAAATAGAAATAATGAATGTATCATTTTTATTTCCTCAGTAAAACTACAATCAAGAATATGTCAATCATACTTCTCATAAAATTAATCCTAGAAAACACTACCACCTTTGCAGACATTCTTCCTGCCTACGGAGTTCACTGTCAGCTGAACTTTTCCATGTGCTGAACTTGCCCATCTCCGTTTCCAGTTTGCTCAGCTCTTCACTTGCTGTCTTCAAATGTTTCAGTCGTCTCTCTGATGACTTCAGTACCTGATATCATGGGCAACAGATGGTATAATGACAAACACAGCTGTTAAACAAAAGTTTGTTGCACAATTTTTAGAGCATTAACATATATGCCAAAGAATTTTACGTGATTATCAATATGCCACTAAGTCAGTCTCTCTCTTGTGCATGTGCATGCACACAAAGTGTATCTTCAGTAAAAAGGCAGAGTGGGGAACTCTGTATATGGTCAAACCACACAAAAGTCACCTATGTAAATGTGCAGCTCTAGTCCAAGACAAACATCAGACACAAGTGAGTAAAAAATTACTCACTTTTGTTATAAACTTTGTTTGCACAAAAATTTAAGATGGGACAAGAGAATTCGCTCCTGGCACATTATAAACCCAGGCCTATTATTAACGACCTGCGAACATCTCCTGAAATCCACTGGACTACAAACTTTAAATTGATAAGGACAATGAACAGAAATTTATTCACTTTCTCAAACAGTTCATTTTTGAAATTGTAATTTAAAGCCTAACAAGAAAATATTTTTAAAAAGTTTTTTTAAAAAACCAATAAAACTCTACTTAAAAATTAAAAACTACAAATGTAGCAACTTTATGTGTTGAAAGACAAGCCCAAGACAAAACACTACTCACCTTTTCCAGTGCTTTCTTCAGTCCAGCAGCTTGGCCTGACAGATTAGTGACCTGTTCTGGGGTGAGCTCCTCCTGGTAGTGCTCGGTCAGCTGCTCAGCTTGATAAACCAGTGACAGGATGGGCTGCTGGTGCTGCAGGATTTCCTCATGGACAGCCTGGCAAAGACACACAAATACAATCTTCTCATTTTTCATGTAGATTTCACAATACTTGATATGCAGAGTAACAAGTCTGAACAACCAGCATGCAGCCGTAATATGGTCTCAGAAAGAAAAGAAAACTGATCAGAAAAATGGCACTTTGTTATGCTGATCTGGCTTTAGCTATGCCGCATGCCATGATGCTGGTAAACACCGTCAACTGAAAGGGTACTTGACATGCAAATTGAAAATCTGGACAAAAGTGATTTTTGTTAATGCATTTTAAAAGGCAACTTGTCTCTTGAACATGCCACCCGTATAAATGCCACACATGAAAAAGTCACGTAAATATCTTCACAATCACCATTAATGTGCCTGCTTAATTTTCATTGCTTTCAAGAAGACTTTTATTCGGCCCTGCCAACTCAAGAAGCCTCCTCTTTTTTCCTAGACAAATCTAACAACCTTACTGTCAGGGTCAGGACTAGAATTGCCGTGCTGGGTCACGGTTTGTTTATTTCAGGGTCGCGTTGATTTTAGCCAGTGCATATGTCCTTGAACTATTCTCGTGGACAGTTTGTTTTTGTAACGCTTGTTCTTAGAGATGGAAAGAAAGTGGGGCAGTGACGGTGCAGTTTTCGACCCCGTGATTTTGATAAACTTTAACAGGGGTGAGAAAGGGAGTGAGTAAATTCGTACATAAAACGTAGAGGGTTTCGAGACTTTAGGAAGGGTTTTGATATGTTAGATTGACCTTGTCTGTTACTATTAATAGAATCTATTAATACTACGAGCTGAGCTCGAAATGGATGCACCAATCAAATTTGGGCAGTTGGCTGGGGATTTGCAGATGGCCGAGCAGTATTTAAGCGGAGCCATTCCCACGTTTCTTCACTCCATGCAGAAATTTCCATCTGTGAAGGCAAGTCGGCTGGATTCGGCCTGAGAGAATCAGAAGACTGTTAAAGTCATGTCTATGCCATTAATAGACATTGGAATGAGACCATACGCTATTACCAAATCATCTATTGCTATTATCTCCAGCTCCCTGATCTCGTATCAGGGAACAATCGTAAGTTTCTACCTTTTTGATTCGACGATGAACGTGAATCTGACCTTACTTTTCCAGTAGAAGTGCTACCGAAAGAATGCAAGACTACAGTGTTTTTTACATGCAACTAGATCTAGCATGAGTGTCTGGTATACACATTTGTAAATTGAAATTGATGTGTCTGGATGAGGCTGGGGATTGCCAGCCCATCCTAGAGTAGATCTAGATCTAATGTAACTACGTCAGTTGTGTTGACGAGTTATATCCTTGTTAAGCAGTAGGCACAAATAACTGAGTTAACATTGTCGTCTGAGACATTAAGATATTATTTGTTAGATAGTAGGTAGGCTAAATCTGAAAGATAAATAAGTAATAATTAAATTGTGAATGAGTCAGAATGATATAATCTTTTAAGCATCTAGAGGAGACTTCTAGTGATATATTATTGTGTTTTCATTTGATGCTGCTGATGTTGTCCTTTTAAAATGTAAAAGCTAGACGAAAGTTGTTAGGGAATTTAAAGTAATAAATTTGTGGCCCTGCAAGGTCCTTGTAAAACTTATTCGAATTGTTATTAGTGTATGTGGCATGGTATGGAAGAGTAATTTCTAAAAACCTCTCGATAGTTTAAAATGCAGTCGTAACTATAATTATATAACAACCCACCCCGTAACACCCTTCCTTGAACCCGTAACACTCGAGGGCACACCCGTAACACTTACTGTTATAATTTTTTTTTTTTTTTTAAACATTTTTCGACGACTATTCTTAGTCCCACAACAGTTATTTGAGGAACATATCTTCTTTCTGTACTTAAATATCAATTAGCTGTTTTATTTTATAATTCAACCCAACCCCGATAACATTTTAACAGCTAAAACTGACTGGCCCTTGATGGGATTAAAATTTGCATCTGTGGCTCTCATTATAAAAAAAGCTGGACAATCCCAATTCATATGGTTTTAAAATCCAGACGTTTTCATTTTTCTTTCCCCCCACCAAACATGCATGACTACACTAAAGATATATGATGCCTTATGACATCTCATGTGATCAATATTGCCACAAAAAACTGATACAAAGCACGAACCATGAAGACACTGACACTGATGTGGCTGAGAGAGAAAAAATGACGTCCAGCCAGGATTTAAAAATAAATAAATAAATAAAATAAAGGATGAAAATAAAAACTCTGCTGAGCAAAATAATCCAGTGCAACAACAGTACAAATGAATACATTTAATAATATACGACATTTGAAGTCACTCCAGTACAAAGATGAAAAGACATCATGCCTATTATTATTAAGAGCCCAAATTCCTAGACAGTACAGTTGCTGGCCAAATACCTATGACTGGTCCCACACATCAATACATAAACAAGCGCACCATGTCAAAACTTAACAAATATTTTCACAAAATTTTAGAAAGTTTGTGCTGAATTAAACATCAATTATTCTTGGTTGACAGAATAACATGATGCCATTATCATAGATTTCGAAAGAAATGTGATCAGCAAACCATTTTGAGTCTTTTCATCTCTGTGTCAGACATGCAAATTGGTACAAACCTTGTGAGTTTCAAGGTGACTCTGGACTTTGTATGCTTCATCTCCCATCTGGGAATCTTCTTTCAGGATCTGCTCAAACCTCTGAAGCTGCTGCAGTTCTGCATACATATCCTGGACTAGCTTGTCAAAAGAGTCTGCCATGCGACCCTGTCATAAACACAGCCAAGATTAGTTTAAACTGATACACAAGCCTCAAGCTGTTCAAAGTTTATGTTCCATTCAAGGATAGTAAACAGAACTGTCTTTGTAACTACTGAAACGTGTTTTCACTAGACTTACAAGAAAAAGAATCCTGCTGAAAGCTTGTACCTCTGCCGCTATTAAAAATGAGCTCATGCATTATTAACCCTACACAGGACTAATCAGAAAGCAAATCAATCCACAGATCAATCAATGGATATTATTACTGAAATGGTTTGACTTAAGTTAATTTTCCATCTGTGCTGCATTCAGCTGATTGGAGCTAGGAACTGTGTGAAGAGTTTTCAAGTCCTGATTTGATCCAGTGTGTTATTCCATTCACATCTAGATTATATTTATTCCTGAGAGTAATACAATTTGAAGACTGCAAACACAATTATGATGCAAATAATAGAAACAAGACGGAAAGACATGAAAAGCAGGGGGATTTTAAAGAAAAGTGAAACATGCAGTTTAGGATCTAGGATTTACTGTTTACTATTTCAATAAAAATGAACTCTGCAATAAAAGACAGATTCCAAGGATAAATCTTGCACATAGAACATTGAGGAATTAATAATTCACTATGACAAAATGATATAACATAGCTGGTTTAGTGTTTACTATATCTTACTTGGTCTCAAATTTTGCAGTTTTTGGCACCTGCCTAATAAATATGACATAATTTGAAATCAATATATAGCTAGTTTAAACCTGGTTCTTTAAGTGAAAATCTACAGTTTATGTTATATGGTAAAAAACATGAACACAGCTAAGAAACTGGAAAAAAACAACCCCAAAAACACATGAAACCTATGTTTTGGACGCTTCAGTAAAACACACCATGCAGAAAAACACGGATGTATGGAATGATGCATTGAGTAGAAAGGCAAATAGCATACTGACACCCAAACATGCTTAATTTGTCATGTCTGACTGGGTTGTTTTTTGTTTTTTTTTTAAACTAAAAAAAAATTATCAAAATAATTTACATAAACAATAATCAAGACAGCGAACACATACGACAATGTTATAACATGCCAAAATAAATAAATAAATAAATAAATGAACAATTGGTGATATACAGGTGCATAGATGATGCAGAAATTTAAAATAAAAAAAAATGTTGATTATGCAGATCTCTTTCAAACTGCTGCAATCAAGCAAACAACAACAACAACAAAAAAAATACATATGCATCACACTTTATTGATTTGTCAAACATATGCACAAATCAACAAGCATAAAAGGATGGATCTGATCTTGTGATAAACCATTAAAATAAACAATATAATATCCATCATACTGCTAAATCATATCAAGCATTTCATCAGTCGGCTGTTGGAACCTCATTAAAACTGGTCTCTAAGGGCTGTTGTTAGAGAACCATAGTATTTAACACTGAATGCTATAGGTAAGCAAAGAACACAGTTCAGTATTTTCTCTATTTGGCTACAGTGAACACAATTCAGTATTTTCTCTATTTGGCTTTATAATTAGACACCTGTCCCCTGAAAACAGCCCCAAAGGCTACTTTTAACTGTGTTCCAACAGCCGGCAGAAGATTTACAACTCTAATGAGTACTTAGACATTTCCAACTAGAAACTCAACTACAATCATCAGGAATGAACTTTTCATAAAAACTGAAATCTCAGCACACCTGACCACTCTCGTCATCCTTCAACTGTTTGTCTTTAGAATTTGCAACAACAGGAAGTTATAAACTGAAGCAAACTTAAAACCCTGCACGAGCAACAAATAGGATGGATCTCACTGTCTAAACACCAGTTAATGGTAACGAATGGTAATTTTGAGGGAACACTCAAAGGGCCAAAAATGAACAAAAAATTGCAATAAAAATAAAAAGTGTTAGAACGACACTCAAGGTAACCTACATGTTGACACTCAATCTGCTACAAATAACACGCCATGCATTTTAATCTTAACGGGGTTCCCATCTGAAGATTACATGCTCCATCTGTTTCTCCCTGACTTTAACATCAATGTCCACTTCAGACCCAACAGTGAGTCAACTACACTATGTTAGTCACTTTTCATTCCCCATTTTCTGATTATTTACAGGATCAAATGAGTGGTCAGCCATCATGCAACACTTGCTAGGCTAGCTCTAGCAAGTGGCTTTTCACATTCATCAGTGATCCAGGTTGGCCTTGAACCTCTGTCTAACAAAAACTGTGACATTCCTCCATGCAAATACTAGACAGCAGTAGGCCACATCCAGACACAAGCTGCACATGGAGGTCATGCAAGCTAACCTTGCGTCTGTCCCTGGCTGTCACTCCAGCTTTCAGGTTCAGTTTCAGCAATTTGTCCGTCAGTCTGAGGGCTTCCATTTCTGGGCTACTGGCTTCCCTGTCATCATGAGGTGATCCTGGTGAAGAAGGTGACTCTGAAAGAAGGACCTGCTCCAAACTCAGACCAAGTCGCTTGATATGCTCTTTCTGGAGTGTGCCTTGTCTCAGTGAATCTGGTGACATTTTACTGGGTGAAGATCTGACTTGTTGCTCTGTTCCAATAGCCGACTGTGGTGATCCAATTATTCTCTCAGTTATGAAATGTCTTGTGTCTTCCTCTTTTAATTCCTCTTTGTCCTTCCCAACTCCACTTGAGGAAGTTTCCTGACTCACATCACTTTCAATTTCTGGTGATACATCTTTAAACCTGACTCTGTGTCCTGACTTTGATTTACCCAGAGTTTTTGGGCTACCGCTAGTTTCATTGTTATTTTTACCTAAGAATTCTATGCTTTCTGTTCTTTCTGCATTTTCAAACTCCTCTTTAGGAGTTGGTGAAATTGTTTCCCTACTAATTTGAGAACAATTTGCTGTGTCAGAAACACTCCTGATATTAGTTCTTTCCCTCTCATACAAGCCATGTGGAATGCCCTGTCTGTTATCAGCCAAGTCTGTTTTTAGAGAGTTTATTTGGGTAGGTGTCAAATTTTCATCCTGTCTCATGTTTTTATCCTGCAATTGGTCTGGAATGTTTCGCTGGAAAACTGCAATTTTATTATTGCCTTCTGGCACACTGAAATCAGACTCTTGCTGATGTTTCATTGCTTCATCTTTGTCATGCTTTTTAATTACCTGTTTAGCTGCCACATCTTGTTTATCTGGTTGTTTTGGCTGAGGACCTTCATTAACTACATTTGTTTTTTGTCTCTGTTCCCCTTCTTCAGGCCTCAGTAAGCATGTTTGTATTTCATGTTCAACAGTGTCAACAGCACCACTGATGTTCACATTCTGACTGCCTTGTCCCTCACTCTTCATTCTATTACCAGATATCTGTTTAGTAATTGAAAGGCTCTCATTCCCCGATAACTTTAATCCTTCTCCATGGTGGTGCGAGGCAGGCAAAATATCAGTTGCATCAGAATAAGGATTAAATGGTATATTTTGTTGGCAAACAATCTTCTTCTTTGTGGGTACATTATCCTTTTTATATTCTGTTATTTCCAGCTCAGCGATATTCTGTTTTCCATTGACAAGCTCCCCCTGATGGTTTACTTCAGCATTTTCATGAATATCCAAATGATCAGTGACTGTATCATGGTCATCCACAATAGTCTGTGTTGCAATGGACCCATCTAAATCCATTTGGTGTTGCTGCCCTCTGGGCAATTTGTTATGCTGCTCATTCTGGGAGGCAGCTGTGTGCTCAAGTTTTTCTGTAACATCTTCCTGCTGCGAGAAAACTGCAAGATTGTCCGACTCATTTCCAGCCTTAAACTTATCTTGATTTACCTGTTCTATTGGCATTTCCGCAGATTGGTCACTACTCTGCATCTCAGTCTTTTGAACTGAATGCTGTCTTTCATGCTCTGACTCGGTTTGTTTATTATTGATTGGACTTTGAGAAGTATTTTTCTCTGACAAGTCAGACGTAATTTGTGTACCTGATAGACCAGTCTTTTCATCAGAACTCTTGGGATGACCTCGCATATTGAGACTGATACCATCAACAGATGTACCTTCATTTTCTGTGGCGGAAAGTGGAAATAACTGTTGCCTCACTGAAAGTGAAGTAGGTCCATCTGTGCTGCTTCCATCACCTGATAGTTTCACTCCATCAGTTACGGTCTTCACAAAGTCTTCATCTGTCAGACTTCCCCGGATGTTGGCCACCAGCTTACTTTCTTTGGGAGTATTAGACTTAGAAAGGGGAGCAGCGTTATTTGCCCCTGACTGCAGTTTGCCATCTAGAGGATCCTTCGTAACCACTGATTGCAGATCTAGGTCTGAAATATCACTGTTACCCTGCTGCTTCACTGTCATGTTCCATTTTCTTGGTTGCTTTTCACCATTCAATTTCACCTGAACATTCCTTTCAGGGCTCTCTACTGACACGGGCACTGAGTTGTTTGCAGAGGGCATACCCACCATTTCAAACATTGCCTGTGCATTCTCACTGGCTGAAATATGGGATCTTTGCTGCAAGTTGGTGGCAGAAGCTGCAGCTAACTTCTCTTCGGATTCAATCTGGTAAGTGTCTTTCTGTTGTCTGTTCTGCTCTCTCTGCTGCTTTTCTTCTCCAGGATCTGATATTTCAGCTGGATGTTGCTCAAGCAAATGTGTTGGGGACACATCACTGGACTGTTTTATATTATTTTTCTGTGCTCTCTCACTAATGCACACTGATTGGGCAAGCTGTTCACCTGATGTAAATGCAATACCAGTGGAATGTTGAGCAATTGTCTCAGAGACTGAAAATCCCTCTCTAAGCTTGGATGCGTCTGTTTCTGTTCCTCCTTCAGACTTTAATGAAATGGCTTTTTGGGCAGAAACATTTTCAGCCGTTCCTGTCTCATCTCCAATAGGATATCTGTTACCCATCTTTTCAAATTCTTTACGGTCATGAATGTTGCCTTCTCCTGGTTCAGAAATATTACATTTAATATAACTTTCATAAATTGATCTGATCTTGTCCTGCTGCAACATGTCCTTCTCTGATTTTCCTTTCTGTGAGTTGTTGACACCTGTCAACTGGCCATTTGTCTTTCTTGATTCCTCTTCAAACACAGAATCTGCTTCACTGACACTGTCAGCAACACTACTGCTGCCATTCCAAATATTTTCAGGGTTCTTGTCTATATCACTGCAGACAATTTCATCAGCAACGTCTGTTGTCAACTGATCCAGTTTTTCTTGGGAACCTTCACATTTTTCAAGAATGTTTTTCTTGTCCTCATTTCTCTCCTTGTCCTCTTCACTCACTTTGCTTGAATCATGTGCAGAAAAGATCAAAGCTTCAGGTTTAGGAGAGAAAGCAGTATCTTGAATGCTTATAGAGTAACCAATGTCTCTTTTATTACGGTCATCAGCCAGGTCATCATTCTGCAAAATACTTTGTTTTATGGCATAGCCTGATGTGTTGATCCTCTCCTGCTGAATTATAGAGTCAGTATGGTCTTCTTCTGATGGGTTTGTTCTCCCAGTCCGTAACTTGCCCTCCTGAATCCCTGGACTGACAGTCACTGTCTGATTCAAAGATGACGGCAAAATACCATTTGACAAATCTGTCACATTTTGTGCTGGAGAATTAGTATCACTAATTGCGCCAGTATTCTTGTTCACATCTTCTTGCTGAGAAATTTTGTTAGCTTTTTTGACCTCACCAAGTTTTTCATGGCCCAAATGTGCATCATAAGACATATCTGTATTACTCCTTTCCAGGTTAGCCTCTTCTTTAGGTTTAATCTTGTCAAGAGTTTTATCTTGAAACAGATGTTTCTTTGAACACTGGTCACCTACTGTGGGTGACCTATTTTCATCATCACTCTTCTGGGATTGTGCTGACTTGTGGTCTCCTGATTTTGCCAGGCTTTCTGGCTGTGACTTGTGATTCACATTTGATTTCTTTACCATTTCTGGCATTATCTGCTCCTTGGCATGCAAAGTCGCTGACAAGAAAGACCTACTTGTTCCCCTGTAAGGAGACTGTGATGCCTGTCTCTGTCTCATCCTCCTCTGTTGTTCACCAGATATTTGTTGAACAGTTTGCATTGCTGTGGGTACTGGAGTGGTTCGACCACTAGGCCCCGGGGACAGGGAAGCTTGCCTGTAATGAACAGGACTCTGGGACAGTGATCTATTTGGATCTTGCAACCCTTCTCTAGTGCTAGTGCTCACTATCAGGCCAGCTGAAATGGCCACTTTGAAATTGATGTCTTTCCTGGAAACTGGATGAACATAGACACCTTTACGTGCATCTACAATTTTCTTCTTGATGGCTTCCCCTAGAGTCACAATATTTTCCTGGGTCATATCCCTAATTTCTGGATGCTGAACACTCACCACATTGTCCGTAATAAGCTCCTCAAGACATCTGATGGCTCCAGTGGCAGGATGGACAAACTGTCCAGAAAACTCAAAGTACAAACCTTGATCCACAGCTGTGTACAGTGACAGGCCCCTAGGACTCAAGATATAGCCCCTCTCTACAGCTGTAGCTACAGACATGGTCTCCCCAGTCTGTGGATTTCTAAAGTCACCAGTTTTCATGTCAATCAGTCCTAGGCTTACAGCCCTGCGTAATGTAATACCCTGAACAGAGTCAGGGTCAATTACTTGGGAATTTGATGGGTGCAGAATGCCACTGGAAAATGCTTCTTCAAGTTTCCATCTGCCAAGATACTGTGAGTCTGACATGTCCTCTACTCGGATCTCTACAGTATTTCTTGGACTGAATTTCTCTTTGAAAATCAAACCAACATCTCTGGCTTGTCTCAAAGTCAACACTGTACCTGTGCTTTGATCCAGAAACTTCCCATGCACAGCATCAATGACACCTGCATCAATGGCTTCTCTAAGTGTCATTGGATGTTCAATATTTGAACAGATGACTTCTCTCACTGTGTCATTCACAAGACCACAGGCAATTGCCTCCTGCAGGTTCAGTATCTTCCCTGTCTCAGGATCACAGAAGTAGGAACTTATATCATCATAGACTCCCTTCTCAACAGAACTGTACAGTGAGAGAGGTTTTTCTTCAACGAGTTGTTTACGAATAGCGTCTTGCAGCAGTGAATCCAGAGAGGCAGATAATTCATCTGCTGGAGGACTCCATCTGGACTGTAAATCTCTCATCAGCTCATCTTTTCGAGAAGCCCCATAGCATCCAAAGTGATCTTCCAGGTCATTTGTGCTATGGCTTCTTTCTGCTATCAGGTATGCTTCAACTTTTTCTTTGGCTGTTTTGTGCATGCTGTCACTACAAGAGCTCTGACTGCGCTCATAACAAACTCTCTGCACATTAGATAAATCTTCGCCCTCATCAAATGTAACAGGAATTGATGCTTCACTCTCAGTAAAACTTACATCCAATTCTTCAGGGAGTCGGCGAGTCATTACTGGACTGTCAAGTGATACATCTGAGGTATCTGTTGATAAATCTCTACTCAAACTTTCATGACCTACCAGACCTTTATCTGGTTTAGCCTTAACTTCCACCATGCTACTCTGTATGTCAACGTAATGCTCCGAATGCTTTGTAATAACTTGATCGAACTGTGCACCAGTTTGAAAGTTACAGTCAAAATCAAGGGGCTGTACACACTCTCTCTCTGTTGAAGAATCTGCCTGTGAAGCTGATGTCCTCACAATGCTAGTGCAGCTTAGGGTTGACTCTTCATCTTCACTACTCATGCTGTCTAAAGGTTCTGAACCTGACTGTCTCAGACTTTGAGCTCTTTGACTTGAGTCACAGGAATCCACTTCCATAGAACTCTCAGTGTCTTTTGAGACCGTAGTAATGACTGAAGATTTGGAAGAAGTAGGAGAAAATGGGTCAGCCAAACATGATGACAGCTGCTCCTGGCTGCCAAAGGAAGATATACTTCTTCTGAATTCATCTTCTGTCTGTCTGTTCTGTGCAATCAGAAGGCGCTTTGTTCCTACTGCCTGTGTAAGAGTAAACGGTGTGTTAGATGCCATATAATTGCCAGTGTCTGGGTCTATCAGACCTTTGTCAATAGCTTGTTTCAAGGAAAAAACTCCCACGTCTGGTACTGCCACTTGCAGCTGCTCGTCGTTGATGACACCACTTTGGATAGCTTCAGTTAAAGTCAGCTTTTTACCACTGAGTGGATCAATGAATCGTTGATGATTCTCATCATACAAACCTGATGACAAAATATCCCCAAGAAGGAATCCGCCTCTGGGAATCTCAATGAGTATATTTCTATTGAATGCAGAGACAAAATCATGTGAAACTCCAGTTCTGGAGTATACTAGCATGTCACCATCAACAAAGACAATTCCCTCATGGCAGGCATCATCCAGGAACAAGTACTTTCCATTATCATTGACACTGACCAACAGCTGAGAGACATCAGCAAGCCCAATTTCGATTGCCTTTTCTACCGATAATGATTTCCTGGACAGTGGGTCCATGATCTTCCCCTGACTTTTCTGAAGCAGTCCCGCATCTACAGCCTGCTGAAGGGACAAAGAGATTGCCTTGATATTTTCTTGCAGCAGTCCTCTGTCCATAGCCTCTCTCAAGTTCAATAACTCATTGGTTTCTGTGTCTAAAACCATGCCAACTTTTGTGTCGAGGATTTTCTGATCTATTGCTTCATTAAATGTAAGCAGTTTCTTTTTCTTGCTGTCCATGATGAGCAGGCTGTCTGGCTCAACAAGACCTTCTGTTACCATGTCTCTCAAACTCCTTACTCTACCTGATGAGGGGTCTATAAATTTGCCAGTTTTCCAGTTGTAGAAGCCTTGTTTGACAGCTTCAAGTAAACTCTTGTCTGGGACAAAAGCATCCGAAAATATGAGGCAATTGTCAAAGGCTTCTTGGAATGTGATACCTTCTTCACTAGTGCCACTTTTGAAGTTCCCAGTTTTAGGATCTATTAGACCTTGACTGATTGCACCATCGATGGAAAGAAGTGATCTTGCTGTGACATCCCTGACTGAAATGGACATGCGATCAATAAAGTTGGATTCTAGAGCAGATTCAAGATTCATGTTGTAATGCCCTACAGGATCTCTGAACATGCAGGATGAGATGTCCACCAAATTCTCATCAATGGCCTCTAGCAAGGACATGGCTGGCTGGCTGGTTGTATCTATGATAATACCTTTATCAAGTCCATCGACTATATTATACTTCTCACCATCTGAGGTACTTGTGCAAAAGCCTTCGTCCAAGTCAACCAATCCTTGATCCACAGATTCCTCGAGAGATAATACTACACCAGTCTTTGTGTCTCTTACCCTGATCAGATCAACATCTACAATGCCTTGATCCAATGCACTCATGAAATCTATCTCTTCATTGGAATCTGGATTGATGAACTGATTTGAAGACACATTGAAAAGTCCCTCATCCAAAGCTTCAGACAGTGACAAATGCAGTGGAGCTTTGGATTTTAGGATGAGACCTTTTTCCAAAGCAAAGTTTAAGGCAATAGGTATTCCTGATGCGTCAATCATTTTCCCAGATTCAGGATCCAGCAATCGTTTGTCCAGAGCTTCCTTAAGGGACAGAATGTCTCCACTATATGGGTCTCTGACTAGTGAATCACAATGGATCAAACCTGCATTCAGCGCATTTGGTAAAGACAGAAAACCTTCTCTTGACATGACAGAATTGGACACTGGATCATAAATGCCACTGTTTATGGCCTCATCTAATGTCAGACTACATTTTCTGCCCATAACAGAGCTCCTTCTACGTGCACCAACTGCTCTGGGAATGCCTAAGCAGTCTGATATGGACTGTAACTTGCCTCCTGGGAGGAGTACATCTAAGGTATCAATATTCAATATGCCGTCTGTAATGGCTTCCTGTAAACTGATATCCTTTTTCTCATGCTGGGTCAACATGGAGGCTGGATCTATGATACCATCTGCAATAGCTTGAGTGACAGTCATGGCTTTTCTAGTTTGAGGGTTTATGATCCGTTTCTCATCAAAATCCAAAAGTCCATTTTCAGCAGCAGTGACTAGTTCCAAATAAGGCCTTGGTGTGTTACGAAGCAGCCCTTTAGCTTTTGCAACTGGCAGGCTGAATTTCTCACCGCTGGATGTGTCTATCACTGATCCGGTACAAGCTTCCACCATGCCAATGTCTATTGCGTCTCTGAAATCATAAGTTAAACCAGTTCGTTTTTCCACAATATAAGTTCTATCCGGTGTGACAAGTTTTCTTTCATAAGCATCTTCAAATGCAACTCTCTCATCCCCAATCAGAAGATCACCTGAATCTGGTTCCATGAGACCTTTGTCCACTGTTTCATAGACTGACATGGGAAACAGTTCCCCTGCACTGTCTGCTTCAGCAGGTGTGTCTTGACCAAAATTGTTCAATATACCACCTTCCTCCTCCTCATCCCCCTGAACAGAGATAAAGCCTGCTTCAACAGCTTTTAACAGAGGCATCTGAACATCTGACATATTGTGATAATACATATTCTGAACTGGGTCCAAAATATTCTCAAAAATGGCTTCTTCAACTGTAAGCCACTTGTCATTTCTCATATCTAAAACTTCCCGTCTAGAGACATCAATTAACCCCTGCCCAATCATGTCAGACAAGGTAAGAGTCGGTAACGACTCTTCTGAGTTCACAAAACCTCCATGGCTGGGGCAGAATTTTGGTGACTGCAGTGTCTGATGCAGTGACACTGGTTTAGAATCAAACACTAAACCAGATAGTTCAGCATTCTTCCATGACAGCCACTTGTTAGTAACAGTGTCTTTAATCTCTGCTTTCTCAGGATCAAAAATGGAATGGGATACTGCAGCTGGTATTGAAAGTTTCCTTCCTGTTTTTCTGTCAATGATCTGAATTGTCATGGATGCAGAGCCTGATGAAATAACATCCAGAAATCCTGACCCCAGTTCTCTTCTTAGACAACCTACCATGTGCTCATCCTGGACAGCATCTCCTAGTGACTGGACCACTAGAATGCCTTCCTTCATGGCATCATGTAAAGTCAGGACCACACCTGCATTCATGTCTACAACTCTCCCACTCCTTCTGTCTATCTGCCCAGATGCCACTGCATCAGTAATACTCAATTGTTCTTCTTCTTGAAATTGCCTGACTTGTAGATTCCTGGGTAAAACTGAGCAGCCAAGCGCCTCTTGCAAGCCAAGAAAAGTCCCCCTTTTTGGATGCATTAGTTTTTCTGATTCAGTGTGCCAAAAGTTCTGTAACAAACTGGTAGTATACGCTGCCAGCAAAGCTTGGTAATCCTCATCCACAAAAGAATCTTCTGCCAAAATTAAGTGTTCACTTTCACTGCATTTCACCTCCTCACATTCATCCAAACCAGGAATAATTTCAGTACCTCCTGCATCCATAGTGCGATTTGTCACACTGGGGTTCTGAATGCTAGGGAGATCTGTCTGTCTGACGGATGATCCAATAGTGGAGATAGCAATCTCTGTATCCAAGAGTGCTTCTCTGGTAGACCCTTTCACAGGCGTCTGAGCTGAACTGCTCCATGAATCCTGACTGGTCATTTCAACACTTGTAATGACAGAGCCCATTGGAGCAATCTGCTCTTTAGACTCAGAATCCAAAGACCATGTTTCACACTTCCTGAAGTCCTTTTGTTTGTCATCATCTGTGCGTGTGTCAACAGCACTGGTTGTAGTATCACTATAGGGTGTTGTCACACTAGCTATACTATTGCCCTCTGTGTCTGACAATATCTCACTAACATCTAAACCAGCTCCAGTATCTCTTTCTGACCCCAGTGTATGAACACAAGAGTCAGGTTTAGTATCATTTGAAGATATTATCCCAGAGGTATTAACTTTGTTCACAGAGTCATGAGGAATGTTGAGATTACTGGAAATGTGAGATGCCGCCTGGAAAGTAGAGTTATATTGGTAAAGACATCTAAAATCGTTTAATTGCTGAAGTAACGTTGTACCATGAATACAAACGTATATAATCATCTCCTGAAAATAAAGTACATTTACTATGACCAACATTAAAAATGCATGCATATTTTCACTTGCTGTCCTATTTAACAAGGTAATCCAAAACTATACATATCGCATCCCTTGCAGCGGACTTCGCATACATGTCAGTGTCTTGAGAACTGAAAAACCTCATGCAAGTTCATCCTCTCACAAAGACCACATAATATTGGAAGAGTAACTAAAACTGATTAAAATATATATGCAGGCCATCACAAACACTGCCTGGATGAACACAGAAATGCTAAACTGGAATGAAAGAGCAAGTGCACTGTTCCACAAATTTACTGAAAACAATGTTGTAAAATACATCTATTTTAAAATGTTATCAAATTTATGGCAAAAAAAAACCCCGCCCCAAACAGCCACAAGATGAAGACAAACATACATAAAATATTACATAAGACTTCAATGGGAATCTTTTGTACATAGGAAAAGACTCATGTACAACATGACAACACCCGGCATCTTCCATACTTTTAGCTTAAGTCAAACAAAACCAGGAAAGAATATATAAATAATGTAACAAATTTGCATAACGCAAGGTATGTGATGTGCGTACAATGGCTAACAGCTTTCTGATACAACAATCCCCTTTCCATGGAAAAAAACAACAAAACAACAAAAACTGTGGGGAAAGAAAATACAGACACCACACACTGCAATAAATATGGCGTTTTCAACATTTGTAATGTACAATATATATATATTGAAACATCAAATCAAACATCTAGAGGAAAGGCACAGTATCAAATCAGATAGTCTCAAAGACCTACCAGATTTGCAAACTGCTGAAAGAGCATCAAGTACATAGAGTTTTTAAAATGCATCAATATCAAGAAGAAATAAAAGTTACTTACACTAGAGACTGGAGTTGAAGTTGCTGACCTATCCGGGCCGTGATAAAGGTCATTGCGACTTGCTGATGATGTCTGCTGAGTAGATACTCCATCCAAAGCATCTGATGTTGAATATCGTAAGCGGTTATCATCATGTACTGAAGCCCTTGTGAAAAATGATGAACCAGACAAGATTCTTTCTGACTGGGGTAATCTTGACTGTTGATCTCCAGTGGATAACATGACTGGTTCTTGATGAAAGCTTGAAGAAGCTTGGTGTAGTTCACTTTGCATGCGGACAGAGTCTTTCCTACCATCTCCATGCACTGGTGATTCCTGAACTTCTTTTCCCACCACCAGAGTTGGCTTGATGAGACCTTTCTGAATTGCTTGGGAAACAGATACAGTTTCAGATGTGTATGGATCTGTGAAGGTACCACTGACTGGGTCTACATGACCTTCACTAATAGCAGTTGCCAAGTTCATAGATTCTGTACCATTCATTTCAAAAGTGCCATTAGTCACATTTCTGTTTCTGGGAAAATCACTGGCACTTTCATCAAAAGTGATGGTTTCACAGAGAAAAGCCTGATCAATTGGTACAGTTTGTCCAGAAACAGGGTCATGGAAGAGTCCTGACTCACTGTCAACTAAGCCACCTTGAATGACTTCACTTATGCTCATTTTCCTGTCTGTTTTCCTGACAGAAACAAGACCCCTCTCTTCTGCTTCTGTTAAACTTAATTTCTCCCCAGTTTTGGAATCCAAGATTTCCTGGGAGTTGGAGGCTGTGCTGGTTGCTACACCATCCTTCAGCATGACCACGGATTCTCCAACTGCTCGACCTCCATATGTTCCTGCAATGGGTGACAAGTAGCCCTCCTCCAATGCTGCTTCAATCGAGATACTATCCCCTGTTAAACTGTCATAAAATAAGCAAGTTTCAGAATCAATGATGCCAGTCTGTAGAGCGTTTTTGAAGCTGTAAGTAATTCCTGACTCACTGATTCCTTTGTATTCAAATGGCCTCCCATCAGATGCTACGACTAGTCCAGTCCTTACAGCTTCATCTACAGAATACATCTTCTGGGAGGCTTCATCTAAAAAATTACCGGTGTTTGGATCAATGAAACCTTGCCTCATGGCATCACGAAATGTCATATGGTCTCTGTCATCTCTCTGATTGGCTACAATGTTGGAGTTTGGAGATCTCTGAATTTCTTCAGAGACAACTAGACCCAGCCTCATTGCCTCAGCAAGAGTGATCACATCTCCAGTGAGAGTATCCGTGTATTTACCAGAAGGATCGAGAATACCTTTATTGATAGCTTCTTCTACACTGATCTCTCTGCCAGTTTCTGTATCCCTCACTCCTGTAATGTTGTATGTTCCTGCGGGCTTTTTGGACGTTACTGTGGTTTGTGACTTGGAAATAGTCTGTATTGATCCAGCAACCAATCCTTCTTTCATGGCATCTTCCATCATCATCTGAACACCTGTGATAGGGTTATTGAAGACTGTGCAGTTTTCATCCACAAGACCTCTTTCAATTGCTTCTTCCAAGCCAATTCTATGACCAGAGAGTGGATCAAAAACCCTTGTGACACTGATTTGCTTTGCATCTTGCTTTTTCTGCTCTGACAGTCCAGATTCTGATGTGTCTTTGCCATCAATCAAACCATGCTTCAGGGCATCCCTTAGGGATATTGGACCAGATGAGTCATTGTAAATGCTATTTTCTTTGTCCAAGATACCACGCTTTATTGCCTCTGCAATGGTTATTGGTTTGTTGGTGTAGGGATCCTTAACCTCTGTGATGAGCACACCGTTGATGATGGCCACCTCCTGGGCTTTTTCCTTCTCCTCCACATCTGCACTAATAAGTCCCATCTCTATGGCCTTGTCCAGCTGAATGCGTTCACCAGTAACTGTGTTGATTATTTCCCCTTGGTCAGGGTCAAATATTCCCTTACCAATAGCTTCTGACATACTCAGCTCTTGTCTCGAGACTGGATCTACCACTGCTGTGATGGTCATGGATTTCTGGTTCACTGATGTAACTACTGGCTCTGGTAAGTCAGACTCCAGGGTCAAAAGTTCTCGTTTTACAGCATCTGGGACTGACATGCTTTCTCCAGTCTTTGAGTCAAGAAATCTGCAGTTCTTCTTGTCCACAATTCCCATTTTGACTGCATCTTTGCCTGTGAGAATCTTATTTCTCTCTGTGTCAGTTGCTGACTTGATTTTATAATCACCTACCTGAACAGTGCCAGCACCTAGTTTATCTTTGACTTGACCTTTGATGAGGCCCTCTTGGAATGCTTGTTGCACAGGGACAGGTTCTAAATTTGCTGGATCATTGTATGCTCCAATTTTGAGGTCCAGTAAGCCACTTGACACCGCTTCAGAGACACTGATATATGTATCACTGACAGGATCATACACAGACATGATATCACATGATTTTTGCCGCACAGGTCTGGGTTTCTCAATAACTTGCTGGGTGATCATCCCTTCCCGCTCAGCTTGGGCAATAGACATACTTTCACTTTCTGAGACATGGTACATTCCTTCAGTGGGGTCAATAATACCTCTATTAATGGCTTCTTCCCATGACACATATTCTTCTGTCTCTGTGTCAAACACTTCTCTACCATACCCTCTGACCAACCCTGGTGATGCTTCCACTTGGCCAGGACTAGTTTCACTTCCTTTCAGAAATCCTTGCTTCAAAGCGTCACTCAGCATCAGTCTTTCCCCAGTGTGTGTATTGGTGAGAGTGCCACTGGAGACATTGAGAACACCCGTTTCTATGGCTTGTGAGACAGATACCTCTCTGTTGGTTGCTGGATCAATCACTGATTGAATCTTGAAGGAGGTAGACTGAGTAACAGTGGATTCCTGAGATTTAAACAATTTCTCTCCAGTTTCGAGATGAGACTCAACTGTTTTCGCTGAAACCAAGCCATGCTGTACTGCTTCATTTAAAGGCATGATATTTCCACCCTGGGTGTCCTTAAAATATTTTCCCTCTTCATCAATGATTCCCCTCATCATTGCCTCTGGAAGTGAGAGAGCTTTCCCTGTGTCTGTGTCTCTCACAGAATCAATCTGCAATGTCTTCTTCTCAGCAAAAGCTACTTCTGCAACATATCCTGATTTAGTTGTTTCTTCTTTTGTTGTTAATTTGTCAACCACCTTTCCTGTAATGATACCCTCACTAGTTGCTTCTGATATTGTCATTCTCTCCCCAGTGATAGGGTTTTCATACATGCCATCCTCAAGGTGCACGATATTTCTGTCAATTGCTTCATCCAGGGGAATGTCTTGTTTAGTCAAAGGATCAAAAACGCTATCAACCCTGATTTTCTCTGTGGTCTTGGAAAATACATTAGCATCATCTTTTGATGCTGCTGCAGATTCTTGTATGGTGCCATCCTTCAAACTCTGATTCAAGTTTTTTGCATTTCCTGTTTTGGGATCAACCACATGTCCACTGTCATCTAGAACGCCATGTCTCAATGCATCTTCTAAATCCATAGATTTTCCAGTATATGGATCATGGACTCTTGACGAATCTTTCTTGATAAGACCACTCATGATGGCATCACTAACTTGCATATCCATGCCAGTATTAGGATCAGTAAAGACACCAGTACTGGGGTTGAGGTAGCCACTGGAAATGGCTTCGTGAAGTGACATGGTATCAGAAGAATCTATGGAGGGAACACTTTGCTGCAACTGTGTAACCTCTAGCATATTGGAAGACATTCTACGCATTGTAGTGGCTTGAAAGGATAAACCTGGATGATAATCATCATCATTATTATCTATATCTCTGTTACTTTTCCTTTTGTCATCCATGAAAGCAGCACATGATTCCTTAGCAGCTACGGCTGCAGCAAAAGGAGCACCAACAATGGCAAGGGCCCCAAGCTTAGCAGCTTCTTTCAGTGTCATTTGTCTTCCATCAGTTTCACTGATAAATTTTCCAGTGACTGGGTCTATTTTACCCTCTTGGAGTCCTTCTTCCAGTGAGAAAATTTCTCCAAACTTCACATCATAAACAGTAAACTTGCCATCAATCTTGCCCTTGTCCACTGCATCCTGTAGGGACATCCTTTCTCCTGTCATAGGGTCACAATAGACTCCTCTCCGTTCATCAAACAAGCCTTCATCAATAGCTTTGGTCAAGCTCATTCCCTGGCCATGATGTGGCTCTGCAGGAGTTGATGTGTCAATGATCTGGTCTCTTATGGCATCCAGTAGTGCCATCCTCTGACCAGAGCTTGGATCTGTATATAGCTGATTCTCTATATTTATTAGCCCCATATCCAGAGCTTCTGCAAAGGACAGTCTATTAGTATCATCAGCTTGTTGTCTTTCAGGGGACCTTCTCCTGATAGTTTCTTCTGAGAAAACTGTGACAGATTCTTTCTGTTTGATGGGGCTCTTGGGTTTGGGAGCTACAGGAGGTGGCACGGTGGCTCCTGATGAGGTGATCAGACCATACTCGATGGCTGCAGCTAGAGACATGATTTCACCTGAAACTGGATCACAGAATGTTCCACTGTCCTCATCCACATAACCTCTTGCAATAGCTTCTTTCAGTGTGAATGACTTTGATGGGGAAATTCTTTCATCCATAGAAATGCCCTCAGAGCCCTTGTCTGGTATCAGTCCTTGAATATCTGCTTCCTGAAGGGAAATTCTCTCCTGAGTGCTTCTGTGAATTAATTCTCCTCTCAAGGGATCAAATATCTTGTTTCCAACGGCAGACTTTAAAGACAGTTTTCTTCCGCTCTGTGGATCAATAACAATTGATTCATCACCATCAATAACATTTCTGCTCAATGCTTCTTTGACTGACATTCTCAACCCTGTCGTGGGATCAACTACCTGTCCTGTGGCTGAGTTGTACTTTCCCTCTCTGATGGCGTCATTGAGTGTGTAGGCTTCAGTACTAGACATGGCTTGTTGAGTTTTCTCTGGTGCAGTCAACATGGTGCTGGTTTCTGTGACAGAGACCAAAGCTGAGGCTGTGGGCATGTCAATTAACCCTTTTTGCACAGCCTTCTCAATGGTGAATGTTTGTTTGGTAGATTGGTCTGTGATAGTGCCTAACTCCCAGTTGATGTTAATCTCTGGTGTGGACTGAAACTGTGGCGTTGTACTTCTTGCCAAATCTTCTACTACATCAGAGTTAATGAGACCTTTTTGTACAGCCTCTGTAACAGTCATTCTTTCACCAGACAGTTTGTCAATGACAGTCCCAGCCTCCCAATTGATCTGTAGATTTTTCATACTTGCCTCCTTGATTAGGCGTGTTTGGACATCCAGAATTTTGGGTCCAGATCCATCTACTTCTCCTCTCTGGACTGCTCTAGACAGAGAATCAAGGCTGAAAGATGATGCTTGAGGTGGTTTTTTAGATGGGGTGGATGTTGTATAAGGTGTAGATGGAGAGATGCCAATGATCTGTTGCTTTTCTGTTGACATAGTCCTGGTCTCTGAGTGGATAGTGAAGTCTGAGGTAGATGTTGAAAAGCCAGACTTTTCAGCTTTTGCTTGGAAATCTACGGGAACAGATTTTCCAACCTGTGGAGCAGATGTGGGAGATGGAGTCCCTGGGTCAACAGTGATGGTGACAGGTTTACCTACTATTCCCACAGTTGGGGATTTTGAACCATCCTGTCGATCAGGTGAAACCAATTGGGGGTGAATGTGAATTTCTCTTCCATCTTCCCTCATTTGGACAGATGGTGACATTTTTGTGGGACTGGTACTTCTACCTTTAACTGCATCTACCACCATCTTCCCTGCAACCACTGGGGCACCAGCAATTGCCATCAAGCCCATTTTCAGTGCTTCTTGTGGCGACATTTTCTTGCCAGTCTTTTTATCCACTACAGAGCCTGATGTGTCCACCAGACCTCTCAATAATGCTACATCCATTGGCACCTGCTCTCGTGACACAGTATCTAACACCACTACTGAGTCATGCTTTATATCTCCATCTGCAATGGCTTGTCTCAGTGCAATCTCTTCCCCTGTCTTACTATCAATGACTGACCCAGTTTCTGTGTCAAATCTGTTTTCAACTAAGTGTCTTTCAATTGCTGTTGGAAGACTTACTGTTGTTCTTCTTGCAGCATCATACACTTCTGCGGTGGTTCCTTTGATAAGACCCTTTCTCACTGACTTGTCTAGTGGCACTCTTTCTCCAGTAGTAGTATCCTTCACTGTCACTAGTTCTCCATCAATGATACCACTTGACAATCCTTCTTGCAAAGTGTAGCGCCGACCTGTCTTTGGTTCAAGGAATTTATTGGTGATGGGGTTAAAAAGGCCTGCAGTGACAGCATCAATAATATTCATGGCTTGAATATTTTCAGCTCTCTGTGGTAAGGATTTTTCTGTAAACCCAGCCTGTTTAACTTTTGTTACATCAAATTTACATGCTCTGGGATTCAAAATGTTTCTTGCAATGCAGTCTCTCAGAGATAAGATTTTGCCTGATCCTGGTTCTTCGAGAGCTGGGCGGTTTGGATCAATGATCCCTTTATCTATTGCTTCTTGCAAAGTTAACCATTCCCCAGTTCTTGGATCTCTGACTCTGCCTGTTTCAGTGTTCACCAAGCCAAGTTTCATGGCATCCATATAGGACATTCCATCTGCTGTTTTAAAATCTAATACTGCACTGCTCAATCTTTTCTCTGTGGCATTAGATGCAGCCTGTTTCACCCTGGATGAGTCAGCAGCTGCTTTTTCAACTTCAGTGGAATAGTGGAGAACCTCGGTAGCCAGTGAAGCATCCTCCATAGAATCATCTTGTGCAAATGTCTTTTCCAACTCCATATCCACTTTGGACCAAGGTTGTTTAGATTCCCTTGGCAATCGTGGAGTGGACAGCTGTGTCTCCAGCAAATTCCCTTCTTCCATGGATTTCTCCAGGTCAGCTGCATCTGACTGCTTAGATGCCAGCAAATAGCCCAGCTCTTCAGCCTTGTCTAGACTGATCTCAGTGCCAGTTCTTGGGTTCACATAAGTTCCTTTGTCTACATTAATAATCCCCTCTTTCAGAGCTATATCGTAAGACACTTCTTCCTGGTTTCTAGGATCAATGACAGAGGTGACACGTTTCAGCTGAAAACCTGGTGAGGCAGCTGAGACTGTGCTTCTCATAATGTCATCTTCTCGTCTCTTGGATGTGATCTCTCCATGTATCAGTCCTTTCTCCATTGCTGCTGTAATAGTCATTTTTTCACCTGTGCCAGGATTGACGTAGGTCCCTTTCTTTACATTAAGAATACCTGAGTTGACAGCTTCATCATAAGACATAGTGTCCATGGTTCTGGGATTAATGACACTGCTAATGCTCATAGTTACGGTTTCTGAATGAATGTCTTCCATCAGTGTTGTTTCATTGAGTTCCTGATCATCAGTGATGTGTATGCTGGAGATTTCAGCTTTCTCCAATGAATCATCTGACTGAGCTTCGGATGACTCTGCTAGAACCAACCGCTTGTCAATGGCATCACTCAATGTCATCGATTCCCCTGTCTGAGGATTTGTGTAGATACCTCTTGATTGGTCCAATATGCCATCTTCTACAGCCTTGGTCACCGAGATCAGTTTACCAGTTCTGGGATCAATGACAGATGTGACAGATAGAGTGGTCACTTTCGTGGTAGTGATTCTGTTGACATCCTGATCAACATCAGTCTTCAAAGAGCTCAGCTGTGCAAGTATAAGACCTTGTTCAATAGCTTCATCAATTGGAATTTTCTCTCCTGTTCGAAGATTGATGTACACACCCTGTGACTCATCTATTGCACCTTCTGCGATGGCATCAGTGATGCTCAAATGTTTACGAGTGATGGGATGTATAACTGTTTTCAGAACATATGACTTTGTTTCCCGGAGCATTGAATCTGGACCCAATAGAGTATCCCCAATATCCTCTACAATCACATGGCCTTTCTCAATTGCTTCACTGATTTTCACAGTTTTTGGTCTTCCTAAAGCATCCAGACCATTGTAAACACCTTTTGCCTGGTCCAAAATTCCATCCGCTATGGCTTGGCTGACTGTGAGACGTTTTCTTGTCTTGGGATCAAGAACTCCAACAATAGAGAATGCTCTGGCTTCCTGAAGAACTGATCCTCCCTGGCGACTGCCTTCCACTTGTTCAGCTTTGATGAGACTTTCCTGTATGGCTTTGCTAAGTGTCATAGTTTCACCTGTTATAGGGTGGATGTACTGCCCTTTCTCCACATTTACAAGGCCTCTCTTGATAGCATCTTGAACTTCTAATTCTCTGCCTGTTCTTGGATCCAGCACTGACAATAAATTGATATCCCTAGTTTCAGAAATCATAGACTGCAAGATCAATGGCTTGGCAAGGGTGGTTGTGGTGAAGGCATAATGAGAATCAGTTCTGGTTATGTAGCTGGACTCAAATTTCTTGGAGCCAGGTTCAATAGGAATGGTTTTGGTTTGATCTCCTGATGTGTCAGTCATGAATGTTTCAGATATAAAACGTCCAGAATCCGTTTCATCCAAATTCCGAGCCAAGGATGAAGGTTCTGGCCACTGGGATGACAGCTTTAAGAGACCTCGCTTTACCGCCTCTTCCACTGGCATCATTTCACCTGTACGGGGATTTTTGAACAAACCAGTTGTTTCATTCAAATAACCCTTAGACACAGCTTCTGCAACGCTTAAGACCCCTGTTAGCTCAGCAACTGGTTCTACTTGTGCTAAGACAGTGGTTGATGTCATCATTGGGCTCATCAGTCCGAGGACATTGGTGGCATCCAAGGCTGTAATGAGACCTACTGATGTTGCATCTTGCATGGTCAACCTTTCTTTTGTTTTGGCATTTTCTATATATCCTGTTTGTGGATCAAGAACTCCCTGCCTTAAAGCTTCAGCAATGGAAATGTTCCTGCCCTGAGCATCTCTCATACTGGTGGGTTTAGACAAGTCTTTCACAAGATTCCTGTCCATGAGGCCTGAGTTAGCAGCTTGTTGAAGACTCATCTCCCTCCCTGTTCTGCTGTCAACATAGGATCCCTGAGGAGTAATGATGCCCCTCTTGATAGCTTCTGACAAAGTGATGACTTCACTGGTTCTTGGGTCTTTCACACCTGTTCTGGAGAACTGGATATCCTCGTGGACCAGCTTGATAATACCTAGTCTCACAGCATCAGTGACAAAATACCTTGAATTGTCCTCTGGATTCACAAAGAAGCCAGATGGAGTCATCATTCCTCTCTGAATAGCTTCATTAATTGACAAGGCTTTGTCAGTTTTGGGATCCAGTATACACTTCTTGTCTCGGCTGATGACACCACTTTCAATGGCTTCTTTGAGACTCATGACATGGCCAGAGACTGGGTCAAACACTTGTTGGTCCTCTGTCAGATTGCCTTGAGATACAATGTCTGCTAAGGAAGTTGCTGTCTTGACCAAACCTGTCTTCATGGCATCTGACAGTGATAACTTTTGGTTGGAAACTGCATGATTAAAGGTGCCTTTAAATGGATCAACTGTTCCAGAAGTCACTGCTTCAGTCAGAGTGACATACATTCCTGTAGTGGCATCCTGAATTTCTTGATAATTTGGATTGATGTAACCTTTCTCCACTGCTTCCATAACATTCATGTCTATGCCAGACATTGGATCTGTGACCTTCCCTGTTATTTCACTGTACAGGCCTTTCTCTATTATTTTACCCAAGCTGAGCCCAGACTCGAGTTTAAGTGGTTCAGAGTTTGCAAACACTGCTTGTGTACGTTTGACAGATTTGAACTCCACTGTTTCTCCAGCTAAAATGCGCGAGCATGATTCTGAAATGATTCCCCTAGCAACTGCTTCAGCAACAGACACTTGCTCTCCAGTTGTTGTATCAATGAATGTGTTGCTGGTGGGATTATACAGTCTCTTCTGAATTGCCTCTAAAAGTGACAATTCTTGCCCAGTCTGAGGATCATGCAAACCACATGGTGAAGACAGCTGTTTCAACATGAATTCATCTATGTAACCTTTCTTGGCAGCTTGTACTAATGACATTCTCTGGCGTGTGGAAGGATCAACAAATGTCTTGGTCTTTGTGTCAATGAGGCCACTCTGCAGGGCCTCTACCAGTGTCACTCTTTCAGAAGTATGTGGGTTCAAAATCGCAGTGACATGGAGGATCTGACCTCTAGGGGTGATCTCTTCCTTTCTCACTGTGATTACTGTCTGTTCATGAGTTTTATGTTTCTGATGGGCACCCACTACCATGGAAGACGTGACAACAGTTGGGCTACCTATCAATATGGATGAACTTTCCATAGCTTTAAGAGTCATAGAGAGCTCAGTCAGACTTGTTCTGCTGGTCTGTGAGGTTGTTGTGACCACCTCCTCCTGTTTATCTTTGGGCTGAAGTCGGATGACTTGTTTATATTCAGCCAGCTCAGCTGTCATGGTAGACTCTGGTCTAATCTGCATAGTACTTCTGTAAGTTTGCTCCGGGGTGGTCCCATAGCTGGCCCGTGAAGGACTAGGACCTTCAAACTGCTGGGTAAAGTATTCTCTCATATCCTCATCAACCAGCATTGAGGATCTCTTGGCTAGTTCAGCACGGAATGTACGCAAGAGAGGAATCTCCTCATCCATCACAATCTGGAACTGGAGAGAGAGCATTGAAGCAAAATCTTAAGATATCACTCTAACAGTCAGTATTCATATTTCTAATGTTACAGTGACCATAAAGAAGGTAAAAAAAAATGCATTCTCAAAGCATCCTTCTATTTCCTAATTATTCCTACGCTAACAATTTCATAGGTTCACTTATTCATTTATTTGCTTGTGTCTATTCTCAGAGAACAGAAACTCAAATTCAATTCTTACATCAACAATTCCAAACTACTTTATTACATTTTGCATATCTACAAGTGCTAGCACAATTGAATGGAATCCAAATCCACCTTCAATATTTTTAGTTACCTGCATATCACCATGGACAGATAAGGTATCTGAGATCTGTCTCAGCCGGGTGTTGGCCCAGTCCACCATCTCCATATACAGCTTATTCAAGCGGTCAAGCTCATCTCTGACCACATCGGCTCCATCTTGACGTTTGAATTTCTTAGACTGGCCTGCGCCAACACCATCAATGTTCACTGTGAACTGCTTCAGTCTCTTGTCTGCAATCTGTAGATTAGATAATAACAAGGACCTGAATACTGGCTGCCCACCATCTCCAGCTCAAATGTTTTATTACACACTTATTCTTCTCCGTCATTCCCCCCATCAGTCTATAAATCTTATTAATGAAGAATGAAGGAAATGCTCACAAGATTTCCAATTGAAATGATAAAATTTCACAAAAATCATTATTGCCATATCGTAATGTAAAGATGCATGCAAAAAATGAGAAAAACTTCACTCCAGCTTTACCAAGATACTGACCACAAAAATGTTTCCCATGTGATTGTTTTTTTTAAAATCAATATCTTTCCAGGTCTCAAAGCTAACCCACTGGGTCAACATTAACTGAATCACTGACTCAATAATAAGCAAACCTTCTTTTTTAATGATAACCTAATGGCTCAAGAAAACAAACGCCATCAATTCACTGATAACAAAGTGAAAATTTCAATGATTTTACAATAACCCAAGGCCTAAAACAGCAACAAATTCCACCATCTCAACAATAATCCAGTGACTCAACAATAATGAAGTGTATTATCTCGGCAACAACAACTGTAACTGTCTCAACTATAACCCATTGGCTCAACAGCAATCAATCCCACTATCTCAATAATACTTTACTGACTCAACACCAACAAATGCCACCATCTCACTGATAACCCACCATCTCAACAAAAACCAATCCCACCATCCCAACTAGCAGCCAATCCCATCATCTCACCAGTAACCCACTGAAGTAACCACAACCAACCCTACCAACTCAACAATAACCACACCCACTGTCTCACCAATAGCTCACTGGGTAAGCCCTGACCAGCCCTGACCAACCCTGACAACTCAACAATAACCAAACCCACCGTTTCATCATTAACCCATTGAGTTAGCCCTAACCAACCCTAACAACTCAACAATAAAAAATCCCATCATCTCATCGATAGCCCACTGAGTAAGCCCTGACCAACCCTACCAACTCAACAATAACTAATCCCACCATCTCATCAATAATGCACTGACTCAACAATAGCCAATCCCACAATCTCAACATTAGCCCCCTGCCTTGAAAATAACCAGTCCCTCTCCATCAGCAATAATCCACTGACTCAACAATACCTAATCCCACAATCTGAGCAATAATTTACTGGTAACTATCAGTCACACCTTTGTAGGAATGAGTGAGTCAATATTATATGAATTTTTTAAATTAAAAATGCAAATTTTATTTAAAACAACAACAATAACAAACCAAACACAACATCAACAAACTAAGCTTTAAACATCAATTTTTGTCTCCCTCACAGATATCTTGGGTAAGCTAGAGGAAGTTTTGACTCATTTCTCCATGCACAGTCACATCATAGTCAAGAATCACTCTGCTGCCATGCTGTGAATTTCTGCTTAAGTTTAATGTGATGATTCCCAAACCGATCACTAACATACCATTTAAATTCTGGTTACATTACTGGGTTGCTGGTTTTTTTCATTTCTTTTTTAATTCATTATGAAAGTTATGAAAGAAAATTTTAACTCTGAATTATAAAATTTCAGGAACCACTGGCTTCCTGAATTTGCAAAATTTTTAAAATGGTTAAAATTTTTTTTTATAAATTTGTGCTCCAAACACAAGTTGTCAAAAAGGACAGGGGTCGAGTGGCAAACTTACATTTATAAATCAAAATGACAAAAACTATAAAAAGTGAGAGGATTTCTGAAGAAAAAAAGGGTCATGCCAGCTGTCACGAAAGACAATACTTTTAAGCTAGGATGCAAGACAGGGGTAAGGTGGCATATGCACGTAACTCATTAAAACAGGGGGACATTTTGTAAGCATGGCCAACTCCTGTCCATCATAGGTTTCTATCACTGCAGTACCCTAGCTCAGTTCAATAGGTTAATGACAAAGTTTACAATCCTGCTCAAACATTCCTCCTATTTAAAAAAAAAAAGTCCATGTTTTTAAAAAAAAAAAAAAAAAAGGAACACAAAATTTCAGCACCACTTAATCTTGTGCAATGATAATTCAAGTATTGGTTGAATCATATTTGGGCATATCGAAATTATGACTACAAATAACAATTTTCATTTAGATTTAAATCTGAGAGGAGTATTTACCAAAACTAGTCTTGTACAGTAGAAAACAAACTAACAATTTATATGGCACATAACTGCTTTTCCCCATTTGGTCTAGTTACATTTTGTCGTCGCTTCCTTCTGACAGGCTGCTACTCCTAGTATTACACAGTTATTTGAAGTATAGGTTACGGTTGCTTTATTGCATAACTGTTTTGGTATAGCATGCTGTCCAGCTGCATTCAGCTCAACTTAGAGGTCATCCATAAAGTACACTGGATGTTGGCAATTTGGACACAGCCCCCCTTTCATGCTTTTTGTAGACTTGACTTTCCCCCATACAATTATTAGAAAACAAGATGAGGCCTTGGCATTTTAAAACTTAAGTGGAGCTTTAAGTGAATTGGTTGACTGTTTCACTATATGCATAGAAAATTATACTTGACTTTTATGTGATCCTGCAAGTTTTTAAAAAAAAAGAGAGAGAGAAGGGAAATAAAAAAAAATCTTTAATTTATCACAATAATTGAAAAGTGCACATACAGTCCACCAAAAAAAACCCTTCCTTTATCTCGCTTTTCATACACTGGGGCCAAATCCCCTCCCTTCCCCCTTCAAGCATATGTATTTTATGGATAGCCTCTGTGCCAAGCACAGAAGCAGAGTGGGGGGTCCTTATCATAACTGCTATGGGGGGGGGGGGGGTGCAGCTTACACTGCCACTGCAATGGTAGTAATGACCTACTGGGTTGCTCTGTGGTTCTACTGAAACTAATGCTGATGTGGTACAAACAGCACCAGTCAGCCTACGTTACACCACTAGAAGATGCTGATCCATTTTAGCTGCTAATATTGAGTCATGTAAACTGGTACAGGTGGGATAGATGCAAATGGGTAGAAAAAATAAAGTGCAATATGTTAAATTTATCATGAAAAAAAGGGGGGAGAGGGTTCAGTAGCTCACATAATGCCAAGCAGATGGTTTCTGAAGGAATTTTTTTCTTTCAAGCAATTGTTCTCTGTTCTTACTGGATATCCATTTCAACACAATATGGAAGAGTGTAAATGAAAATACAATATTTGCATCTCTTCTAAAATGCATGCCATTGTACCCCCCCCCCCCCCCCCATATTACTGAAAGTGGAGCTCAATAAAATAAAATAAAAAAGTGTGGATTTGGAGACCTTTGGGAGTAAAAGAATATGGGAACTCTAGATATTACATGCAGACTATAAAGTTTTCTGAGTACAATGTGGCTTTCATAACACCTAATCTTGTTGCCTCACAATAAGCACAAAGAAGACGGAAGTGCTCCATCAGCCTACTCCAGACGACAAGTATCCTGTGACCCCAAATATCAAAGTCCATGACAGTCTTCTGAAGGTGTCGGAGAACTTCACCTATCTTGGCAGTACACTGTCTTCCGCGGCTCGTGTTGATACTGAAATTCTCTCAAGAATCAGCAAAGCCAGCTCTGCATTTGGCAGGCTTCGAAAGAGAGTATGGGATGTCGCCGGCATTCGCACAGACACTAAGCTGAAAGTGTACAATGCTGTGGTCCTTCCCACCCTACTCTATGGGGCTGAAACCTGGACAGTGTACCAATCGCATGCCAGAAAGCTAAATCACTTTCATCTGGCCTGCCTTAGAAAGATCCTAAGGATCAAATGGCAGGATAAAATTCCAGACACTGAGGTCCTCAATCGTGCCAAGGAATTGAGCATCTTCTGCCACCTGAAAAAAATTCATCTACGTTGGGCAGGACATGTTGTCAGAATGCCCGACTCCAGACTCCCTAAGCAAATCTTCTTCTCTGAGCTCTCCAATGGAACGAGGAATGTTGGGGCCCCAAAGAGACGTTACAAAGACACTCTCAAGCAATCACTGAAGGCCTTTGCCATTGATGTGAGTGAGTGGGAAAAGCTCTCGCTTGATCGTGCAAATTGGAGGGCGGCCCTTACCAGAGGCAGCAAAGCATGGGAAGCTGACAGAGTCCAGCAGGCTATCAAAAAAAGAGAACGGCGCAAGAAAAGGCCCAGTGGTACTGAACCAACGGAGCACTCTTGTCATTTATGCGGAAGGGTCTGCAGGGCAAAAATAGGACTTATCAGTCACATGAGAAGCCATAAGTCATGAAAGAACAGTCTTTCCATTCTGTCCTCTGTGTCCTTTAGTTCTCTTTATTGTCCATGTGTTGAAATTCTCAACAATTTCTGTTCTTTATTCCTCTGGTGTTGTTAAGGTCATCATCATACCTGATGGACGAACTATTACTAATCTTGTTGCACCCGCCGCAGATCTGTTTCCATCCACTGTACTGAAAACTGGACTGAATGTTATTGCACTGCCAGATCTTTCAGATCCAGATGTTTCAACAAAAAAGTATGAGTAATTTTGTGTCAGGTGTTTGAGTTTTTAGACAACCAAATGATGATAAACATGCTTAATTGAAACACAATTAACCATAATTATGTGCAAGAAATATTTCCAAAGTGTTAAGGAAAAAATCATGAATTTTGGATTAGGAACAGTGCTGCTATTGAAACAACATTCTACACTGAACAAAAGTTGCTTTTATCAGGAAACTCTGGAGAGGATCAAAAGTCAGACTACATCTGTAATTACATTTGTAATTTAAAATGTCAGACAGTAGCAAGTTGTAAAAGCAATTGGGTGCAGGAAAACTGAAGTAAAATAATTAAACAAGAAAAAAATGGGGTGAATTGCTACTAATGTGGAAGAGGAAAAAATAAATCACTAAACAAAGCAAGCAATGCTGAATGAAGATGACCTAATGCACAAAGAATTTTTGCCAATGGGAACTTTGAATTGAGGGGAGACCAAATCCTCCCTTACAAATATTACATCATGTCAATTATAAAATAAGAAATAATTTACAAGTAAACCAATGTCAGTATGACCAAAGTTACATTCCCTAATGAAGCATGGAATTTATATCTCATATGCACACCAGAATCATTCTTAGGTTAATAATGGTCAAGCTAATTTACACAAGATGTTATTTTCATTTGAATATAATGGGTATCACTTTAAATCTCAAACAATGTTACTCTGTCAGTAATGTTATTTATATGTTAGATATGACTTGAATTAGGCAAAAGAGAGTAATGAACCAGGTTTGCAGTGGAATTAGTAAACCTTATGGATGGTTTTCACAAAATATCGAAACTGCGTAAATTATTTTTGTTATGAGTGAAGACTGATGTTTTCTAATTAAAATAACAAAAAAACATGGAGCATCTGTGTCAGTGTTTAGCCCAGACAAAGTCATGCCATTTCTAACACTATCATGCACCATGCAAGATATGAAAACATCAGTTTTGAAGAGAAAGATCTGTAATGAGGTTGAGAACAACATCAGACTGAAAGGAATTATGGGAAGCCAAATACCTGGCTTAGAAAATTTTTCAGTTTGAACATGCAAGGCAGCACAGTAAATCCTGATTTTTAAAGAATGAAAAAAGAATGTCATCACTATCAAGGATGTTCTAACTCAAATGACTAAATATGTCATACCTAAACAATTTCATCTTGTGAGTGCTGACATAACTATCTTCTTAAATTAGACAATTATATTTTAAGTGTAAGGGTAAGCCATCAAAGACGGCTAGTACTTCAAAACCCACCATTATCCCCTCCCACCATAACTTTTGGTTTTCCAATCCTCAGTTAATTCAAACATGGTTATCAGCTCATTGCCCTTGCTAATGCCTACAATCTCCTCCACAGGCAAGCCTACATTTCTTTGTCAAATGACTTGTGGTAACTGCACCGATACTGACCAACATTATGATGAACTGCATTTGCCACAAATGGTGCTATCTATCAAGAGATTCTGAGTCAACTGAAACCTCTCTTTAAATCCTCTAATGGCATACCCTTACACCTCCTAAATTTATACTTACTTGACAACATGACAAAGATTTCACAGCCATCATTCAGCATCAAAACAGAAGAAATAAAACCAGGGGAGTAACTGAAGCGGTGCAACAAAAAAACAAAAAAAAGGAGCCGTGCAAATGTGAGTAGCGCGGGCAAGGAGAGCAGGCTCGGTGGCACTAAGCATTCTCTTGGGTAGATGACACAAAGCAAACCAATCAAAATACAACTGGCACCACTGCTGTAAGTGGATAGTTCTGCACTGCAAATAAAATGTCGAGACCACAACAGCCAACTGCAGCTGCTTCCACTGTCTTTTTCATTTCATCTGTGTTTCCTCTCTTGTTACACTACATTCAATGCCATCGGTGGCCAGATCATGATCTAGCACTTCTTCAGTTAAAAAAATGTTAGCTGCCTCTTCAAAGAGATTGCAAATTATTTATTTAATTATTTGATCCTTGGTTACATATTCTTTCAGAAAAATTTTCCTCACATTGAATGTAGTTGTTAAATTAACAAATATATCATATTTTTCTGGAAAGAGCACCAGAGCTCATGGTGGTCTAAGTGTGAAAGCCTCCGTTCTGGGTAATTTTCTCAGCTGCCTCAGCAAATCCTCACATCAGCACATCAAACAAAAACCCCAACAATTTAAATTGTCCGTTCACCAAACAAAGGGAAAATTTTTAGCCTAGCTGGCAGACGGCAATTGGGCAAAGAACATTCATGGGGCTGCACGCATTGCCACATGCACAATGCTGTGGTAACTACCTACAATGCATTCATTATCACCTTTGTAAGACACCAACGCAATTTTGCTTTGTTCAACATTAACAAAATGTTGCAATACATTCTAGATTGTCTCCAATGTAGTTTTCATCTAAACTTACTTTTTAACAAAGTTTTCTCAAACAAATAAAACCTGAAATAACTGTTCATACAATGTAAACCACAGAAGAAAATCCAAATGGCTCACAAAGAATATTTACAAAGCAAATTTACAATAAAAAAAACACATCCAAACTGAATACAGAACATTTAACAAGCATATTCATAATTACAAAAATAAAACAAACATAAAAAACATATAACCAGCAAGCAATTCACTCAGCAACACACGGAAATCAGGTAAAGGCAGGGGAATGGAAAAGCAAATTTGATCTTATGGAAAAACCTAATCATTGCCAACACATTGTGAACCATCACGTCATTAAAATCTACTGTTGAACTGATTAGTGCTACCTCTAGAGGAAATAAAATTCAGTTAAAAACTGAGTGCATGTTTCTTGTAGCTGGGTTAATTCACAAGAATACCAAGTCCAATGAGACAATAACAAAGTGTCTATCATGTACTGACTTATCATCAGGAAACAGTTTTATGCCATCCCTTTTTCAGAACCCATCTTATGTATTTTTATAGAAAGCACCAATCTAGATAGAGCTGGGAACAGAATAAAGCCGTTTGCTTTTAAATGGAATTTGTCTAGCAATGCAGAACTTCTCTGCATATTATATTTGCAGACTATATGAGCAAATGCCTGTAAATCATGATTTACTCTAATGGAAATAGTTGTATTCATGTCCCACCAGTGGTGATGCACTCAGTATTGAGCTGAATGGGAAAGATTTTACTGATGTGCATGCGAGATCAGTTCAGACCAACAATTCCATAGCATTTAGAGCTTCCATACGTTGAGAAAACAGTTTGTCATGCTCAGACAGGAAGACTGAAACTGATATATACTGATAAATGAAAAAGTCAACCCCTTTCAGCTGTGAAGTATAATAAGAAATATGAAGTAGCCAAGCAAGTTGGGCTATAACCATGGTTTATATTCCATTTTTAGGAAATTAACATAACTGCATTGTGCCTCAACACCAGCTGATTTGATTTTAAAAAAATAAAATAAAAAAAAATAAATTCAAACAAAAGCAATGGAAAAAAAAACAACAAAAAAATAACAGCAAGTGCTATCACAAAAACCTGAATACTATTATCCTGCAAATATTTGTTCAGTATGTATGAGACAAGATGGAAAGGAAATTACCAAGCCCTACAAAATTAAAGCCAACCCCAGCTGTGATAACCAGGAGCTCTGTCTCCAGTTCCCTGTGGTAAAACTGTCTAAAAATTGACAATGTTTTTTAACTGTCTCTGCTACAAAGATCTAATCTGAATGATGACTATTTAGCATCTTATCATAACAAAGTCGTCAGAGTGGGTTTTGGTACTTTTGGCTGGAGGTTGTGCTTCAATTTTGTTAGTGCACAGGATAGGCAATCACACCGGGTAAGAAAAAGCAAGGAGACTTGCATCTGATTGGCTACAGAGAAAAAATACAAAGGAAAAGGATTATACAAAGGGTGACACCTTACCTTGGCTTCACGGATGAACTGCCCTCCATATCTGTTGACAGATTCAATCTGATATCGCCTGTCTCCTAGTGCATTGTAGATACTCTGGAACAGGATAGAACACTCACCTTTGAAGTAAATTATTACACACAAGCAACTGCTATGCAAAACTGAACACTAACAATGAAGAAAGCAATGAAAAAACTATTAACAAGAAATTCTAGATTACACTTCACTTGCCAATACACAGTGGTTCAGTGCTTGTGATTTTCAGAAAGAATGAACATGTAAATTTTCCAGTTATACACCATATAAGCTGATTTTTTTTTATGCACTACATAATCAAGTTGCAGCTTAACTTCCAGATACCGCAATGGAAATCAACAACATAACACTCTTCCATCGTAAAGGGCTAAAACAAACTGATGATCCACATTACCATTGTGGGTTCCAGTTGCTGTTTAGCATCCACAACATCTCCATTGAGAGAGGGTTGGGAAGAAATTCTCTTCTCCATCTGTGAAGCCCACTTTTGTTCTGTGTCCAGTCCATTGTGGTAGAGAGACAGCAAGTCTTGGCAAGAGCCAACGCTGCGCAGTCTGAAATCAATTGTAGATTGAGAAAAATTATAAATAATATGAAGACTTTTAGCTTGACCAGTTTAGTTTGGCTGATCAGCTCTCCACAAATGACAGGTTCTGAAACAGTCCACAATCTCTCATCAATGCCACAGTTCTGACAGACCAATTTTGTTGAGTACTTGGAATTTCACCTCTCCACAAAGATATAAATGTGTGGTGTGTCAAGTCCTTGTAACCTATGCTTCAGGTGGAAATATAAGGCAAACTAATGCATCTGTATGTTGTGCTCAGCCTCCCAACTGACAGTCACACATGGTTCTGACAAGTACTGTAGTGCAAATGATACACAAGTGATTGAGTAATGGATTTGAAAGATGACAGATCAGATATCTGTAATTCACTTTTCATAGCTACCTCAGAAGTGCTATTAGCTGCATTTGTTTTCTGTTGGAAATTTCAAATACAAAGCACTGCCAGAAGTGGTAGTACAGGAATGATAAGATGTCTTGTTTTCAGAGTGTCTTCTGAGCTAATGACATCAGTAGAGAAATGCTTAATGTAAAAGTGGAAAATGTGACTTATCAGCCTGACCTTTCTACAACTTGGATACAGATTTGGTCCCATCTAGTGGCCAGGTCATTGACTTCTTTTTCTACTGAATCAACATCATGATGCCTGTGAGTGCCAGGCCGGCTACGTTCTACCATGTCACGCAGAGTTTCCACATCTTCCTTCAGGTTTTGTATTTTTGGTTGATGATGTTGCAGAGATTCTTGGAGATCCTGATATAGAAACATAGCACAAACTAACAACAAACAAACAAGAAAATGAAATCTGCAAAATATACATTAAATTATTCAGTCTCTACCAAATATTTGGACAGACTGAATGCTGCTTTTTCAAAATCCTGGTCACTCATCATACCAGAGAAAAAGATAAGAACATGGCAATGATAATAATTTAATTTATGAACTACATAACTTTAATGCATTAATCTAAGAACTGTGACTTCATTAGTGCACAGAATGTACATAGAAAATTGTTTTCAAGTACAAACTGAATATGGATTACTGATTAAGCTTTCAGAAACTAATATTTAACAATTTACCAAATGGATATTTAAGTATCTAAATTCTCATTGTTTAGTAATAAAACATTAGTGGATCTGCAGTGACTGGATAATGTGGATTATTGAAATGCAATAGGACAACTTTACCACCAGTTCATTTTTGACTGATCTGAGCTCTGCAAGATTTGAGGTCATGTTATCATGGGCGGCTAAAGATGTTTCAAAATCGGAGACCAGCTGTTTGACTTCGTTCAGTCCTGAGATGACAATTTCACATTCTTTCAATCTGAAAAGTGATCAAACAGGACAGTATTTGATTTGATTTGAATCACAGACAATCCAGTCCGGTGGGTAAATATCTGCCCCACATTAGAGAGCTGAGATTCCTTTAACCCACACCCTGCGCACGACGCATAAAGCCCGCTGTCCGGTCAGTGACCTTACTCAGGGGGAATTTTATCTGGGTCGCACCGACCCTTGCCAATATATGATGACCGCACTACCGCTGTCCACGTGGTTTGGCTTGTATTTGATTGGTATGAAAACATTCACTGCTATGCCTTATCACGTTTGATAATGAATTAACCAGCAAAACCTTTGTATGTCAGTCTCTAACCAATGATCTGACTTATGATACCAAACTGACAGCTGTAGTTTTCATGAGAACGAAGCTTGATAACTAGCCATGCCCCCCCAAGCCCTAAACAAATGGTTTCATTGTGACTGACACATACTAATAAACCGGTGTGGGCATTTGGGGCAAAGATTGTTTCAGAACTTGTTTCTGATTGGTTCTTAGATACAGACAACTCTAGATGATGGTCAGCTTGTGAGAAAATGAGATAATACTGCAAATATGTTGAGCAACAGTCCGCATGTTGATATTACACCTTTTGATAGCTTGGGAAGAGCATTTGAAGGCTTAAAACTTTGTGATTCCGACCAGTGGTTCACTGGTTAACAATGGCTTTGAATTAGAAGAAATACAGTGAGCAATAAGACAGTCACTGAGTCTCAAAGAGGACAGTGACCCAACGCAAGAAAATACGGCTTGCTTGCCGCGCAGACAGCTTAACCTAGCCGTACTTGTACGCCCATGCAGAGTGAATGCATGAAAAGTCAATGCTGTATTTGTATGCCCTTTGCAGGGTGAGGGTTAATAAAGTAAAGCACTAAACAAAAAACTGCGATGCATTTGCTAATGGAATAATGATTGCACTAGCATGTATCTATTATGTAACAAAGAGCCAATCTTGCATTTAGGCAAACAACCTAATAATTCTGGGTTTGGCCATCAAATTTCAAACAGTGACAACAGACACAACTTATAGTCAAAGCATATCTGATTCATAAGGTGGCACGACTAATTATAAAATGATGGATGAATCTAATGCATGTTCAAATATTACAGTTCATTAAGGATATTTCAATTTCACCTAGATTATCAGACAAAACTGTTGTACTTTATCGTCAAGAGTATGGGTGAGAAATATTTAATACCTGTCAATGTAAATGTGAGAAATTGCTTTCATCTGATCTGCCTTTTGCACCACCAGGTTCAACTTGGACTCGATGTTTGAGTTGCGGGGGGACACATCTCTCACATCTGACTGAAGGTTTCGGATTTCACTTTCTTGTTGGTCAAATTTCAACTGGAACTCCTGAGCAAGATAAATCATACAATACTTGGAGGACTGCAAAATTCAAGCAACTGGCTTCTTTAGTTTACTTACAAACAAGGGATATATCAATGAAAACATCAACATATTGACAAGCCAAAGATTTGTCATGCACCAAGTACAGATTGTGAGTTATCATAAGAACTTTCAAAGCAATGTCGTAACTGAATAATTTCACTTTTAAAAACAGGAATAAACGTATACATAAAATGATTCAAAGGACATAACTGAAATCGCTAACACAATGTACTTTTGCCATCTCTTTCACCAGTCCCTCTCCATCAGCAATAATGCCATCTCTGGATATGTTGTCACTTGGATAAAATTACGTACCTCCACATTAATTAATATGAAAAATTTCTAACTCACTCTATATGATCGGAATGATTCTTGCACAGACAGATTGTTCTGGGGCAATGGACGATGAAGCAAAGTGGACAGCTGTTGATCTGAGGTGGTCAGATCTCGGCTGACTGTGTCTATCCTCTGTAAAAGGATCTGAGCAGAGCTCACACTGCGCTTGCCCTCTGAGGGAACACGAATAGTCACAGGATGACTTTCAGTAGCTTTCGTGATTTGGACAAGTCACAAAAAGTAAAGTACAGGCAATATATGATTGGGCGCTCTGTGGAACATTTCTAACTTTACAAATACATGTCTAGAAACATAAAAGTTGTATATCATAGAAGTTTAAGTCATCAGGTATTTAGCCAATTTCAAATGCAAAAAAATGCATAATAACATATCAATATGAATTACAGCAACAGTCTTTTTCTGGAGCCTGAGTTTACTGTAAAAAATTGTCTAGGTCCTCTGGAAAATCTGTATATTTATCACTTTAAACATAAAAAATAAGTTCATATGTAAACCCAAAGAACCTGTATAACTACTGAGTTCTGGATACAAAAAACTAATGTGTCAATTGACCATGGCAAAAACTGCCATAGCTAACCTTTAGCAGCTGCTTTGTCATACAAATCTTTGTAGATTTGCTCACACTGTCGCAGCTCCTCTGCCAACCTGCGCATATCTCTGTCTGAGGTACCACACTCAGCCAATAACTTCTCACCATCTTCCTTCAATGCACGCCACACAGCATCTCTCTGGGCTGGGTCCATGGCCATAAACTGAAAAATTTACATGGTTCTTCATTGAGTCTCATGTTCACATCTGTCATAAATTGGTTTTGAATCAAGCTGCCAAGCTGTAGAGTTTTAAGTGCAAATGCAAAAAAAACTGTTATAAATGTAAACTGTACACTACTTCATGGCCTGAACTTTTCTCCTTATTGCTACATAAATGTTTCACAACTTCATAAATCATATCTTTCCCACAAAATATGTCAACATTAAAATGAATGAATTTCATTAGGCAATGGTATGGTTTGCCCATCCTTTCAGCTGAGTAAGAAATAATATACGATTGCTTATTCCACTGTTTCTACGGGGAAAAAAATATTCTATTACAGATTAGAGATGATGGTAATCGTCCATTCAGTAGAATCTGTGACATCAGATGACATAAAAAAGGCTTCTTTAATCAACAGACCTATAAAATAGTTACTATCCAGCTCTTGGACAAATGGCAAATTTAAAAAACCACCATGTTGTATTAGATAATGCAATACCTTTTTCAAATCCCAGCTCTTGACTTGCTTGATTGCAGCAAATACTGCTGCCAGGCGTACTCTTCGCTGTTGGGATTTCCAAAGTGATGACAAACGTTCATGTTGAAGTTTAAGTCTGCAGGAAACACACAGGGAAAATATGATAAAATATCTTCAAGATAGTACAGAAATTTGTATTAAAAAATCGTCATGGTCTAATTTTTTTTAACCTAGAAAGCACTATAATTAATCAGTGGTAAAGAAATTCATTTCATTAAAATGAAAAGCCCTACTTTTCACAATTTAAAAAAAAAACTCAACAGATCATTTTTCATTTAACAGTTTCAAAATGGGAAGATAGTAACAGGGCAGAACTCAAACAACATCATCAGTATTTAGAGCAAGTTTTACCTGCTGGCCGCATCAATAGCTTCCTGATTTGGGGGGGGAATCAGGAGGCAGGCAGATGGTACCTCAGCTTCTAAACCTGTCATTGTTTTGACCTGAAATAAGCAGAAGAGTTTTGGCTTTCATGTTTTTTTATTGAATCAGTGGAATATTCCTGGGAAAATTTCACAGCCTGGGGACAGGAAGATAATTATATCATGAAATGGCTGCCGGAAATGTCATAAGTCAAATCACTTTTTGAAAGCCAAGGTAGAAAGGCTGACAAACTACAACAGGCATAACTTGACACACCCATGCACCAAAGTCTGTTCACAATGTGTAATAACTTAAAACTCTTCAATCTCATTCTTCTACAAGACATTAATGACAGACTCTTATTTCTCTCAAAATCTCCAATCTCACATGCACCCCTTCATCAAATAAAATTGCAAACTGGAATGGACTTTTTTTTCTACCTGGTCTATGTGTCTCTTATTTTACACTTACCTCCACAAGACTGATGCCTCTTCGTTAATATATTCAACTTACCTTCCATCTTGTTCTCTGGGAGTTGTTCATGAGGAAACATTCTTCTCCTCTCTGTAGAGACACATCTTGCTGATGACATGCACACAGGGTTCGAACTCGTATGGGAGCTGTGATTCGCTGGGTACGAAGTTTGATGGGGACAATCTCATGACTCTTCAACACCAGCGATGAAACTCTGCGATCATATTCTCGAATTTGGTCTTGGATCTCCTATAATCACAAATTAAGTTGAACATGTCATTGAGATCACAGAATTTTACATGTCTAATCTGATTTGTTAATTTGATAAAAAAAAAAAAAAAGAGATGAGCTTTGTGCCAAGGGCCTAAACTCTCTTATTTCCCTAACCTTGTTGAAAGTGTACAGTTGCCCTCTGTCTCCAAGAAAGTTAAGTACTAAAATAGAAATCTGCCATGCTGAAGTTTCACACCCAAGTCTCCATCTGAACCTCTAATCTGAACAGCTCAGATTGTTTCAATGCTCTCTCACAGAAATTGTACTTGAACATTCAGCTGAATCAAACATTCTAATAATCATAATCTTTTTATTTCATGCTCTAGCCACAAGAGAAATCAAATGTAAAAATGAATGGTACATTTCCGGTGCTAGCCAGCAATAAAAAAAACATTCTATTTTTTCCTCACATAACCACAAGAGAAATGTCCCAATCTTTTTAATGACACATTAGGACGGTATAAAATTCTGCACAAGACATTGCAAAACTGGGGGTTCAGTGGGTTCAACTGTTGATCCAGAGAGTTTACTCAACAACTTTTTGGCAATCCCACACTTTAATAACCTTCATGTTTTCGCATTTCCAACACAATGAATGATCTGACAGCTATTGGTGGAAAATGAATCTTGTGCCAACATTCACTGAAACATAAAACAAAGCGGCAGAGACTGTAAATACCTGCAAGTCAGCAAGCAAGACCTGGGCTTGGTCTACAGGAATGTTGTCCGAAGAGAAACGGTTGTGTAAGAGTTCCGAGTGGCGTGCTATCCATTGCTCACAATGTCGAGCCTCTTCGAAAAAGGTGTTGTGCTCAACATAGTGTTTGACCTGAGCTTCCAGGCACCAGCTAAGATGGATAAGCCAGGACCATTGGGACTGCAGGGTGGACATGTATGCCTGGAAGGACAACCATTTGCAAAAGACATTTCAACAAATGTTCTGTAAGTTTTGTGATATGATCAACATATAAAGGAAAAACAGAAGGAAAATGGAAAACAGCTGAATAAAACATTTTTGACAATCAAACAATTTATCTTTAAAAATAAAAAGGTATTCTATTCAGTAACAGAACAATAAGCAAACTAAAGGTCCAAGATCACTGCAGCCAGGATCTCTCAATGATTGAATAACACTTTCTCTTTCCACATGCAGGTGATTGCTCTCGGACCACAACAATAATAATGCAGTGTACAGGTTTTCACTTGATTAACCTTATTTAGTTAGAAAATGAGCATGTCTATGAGGCTAAAATTCAACACATATCAGGCTGTTCAATTATGCGCTCTCACCTCAACAGTACGAGCAGTAGGATGTCTGTCAAGGATCATGGCACCACCCTTTTCTTGAACTGTGTTAAACTGACCTTCTCTTGCTTCCATCTGGCGGACCAATGACTGTTGAAACAATCAGGAGAAATATGGCAAAATGAATAAAAGTAGATTCTGGATAATAAAGAGCTATGAAAATAATTTCGTTTTGCTTATATTAGTCTCCATGACTGAGAAAAAACATTGTAAATCTCTCATCAGAATAGTTCAAAACAGTTGCTGTCTTGTCCCTCGCAGCATTTCATGGTGACCATCGTCTGTCACCACAAACACCAACTATCATATTCTTTTCTCAGTTTCCAACCTCATGTTTCCAATTTCAAACAATAAATTCAGAGATACCAGTGCTTTTCCTGATAAACAACAATTTGGTTTCATTTCTTCAAAGTTATTCTCACTATGATGAAAACATTACCTTGTGATATTCATCTAACTCAGCAAGATTCAAGTCTTTAGCCCCCCAGTCACGAGATAACTCAATTTCCTCCCTCTCACTCAACCACATCAGCTCTGCAGTGGCAAGCTGAAGGAATTCACTTAGTGACTCCAAACAACGCAGACGACGACTGGAAGTTTTCTGTCAGGGAATTCAGAAAATAAAGTGATAATGAAACACAAATGCAAAATTAGGCCAAATGGCAAGTTAATTTATCTGTTATGAACTTTCAAGGACAATCACTATAGAGAAACAAGCTTTTTTAGGCAGATGTTTGGATTGCTGCAGTCTCTTAAGTCTCACAATAATACAGCTTCTCAAGGTGATAGGAATCATTAACAGTACTTTCCATAACAATAATTATGAGTGACAGAACTGTTTTTTCGATTTCATACAATAATGAGTTGTTCCGTGTGGTTTTGGAAGTTGACTCATCCATGTTATACTCACCGAAAGAAGGGAATAGGCCACTTCTACTTTGGAAAGTGTTTGTGTATAGATTTTTTGTTCTTCAGACGAAAGGCTGGCCTGCAACACAAGTTGTAAACATTTATAAACCATAAACAATTCCATCACTTTCAATCTGAAAATGCCATACACTAAGACAACATGTCCTGACTTTGCTAAACTACAGTAATAATTAGTTCAGTGTTTTCCAATAAAGTTATCTAGTTACAAACTCAATTATAAACTGAGGTAAGAGAAGAACACAGCTGTGGGATTCACTTTACCACAAACTGACTTCACAACACTTCTGCCAGGGCAAATGTAAAAGTAAAACTTCAAACTATAAATGAGCAAATGAGACGTTTGATGTTCCTGTAGTTTAAGACAGGTCAGCAAAAAAAGTTACATATGCTGGATCAGAGAAATAAACAAAGCTCGAAGTCAATAACTTCTACATGTTTGATACAATCTTTAGCTGCTATACTCACTCTGTCATTTATACACTTGTCAATTTGAGAGCGGAATGCTTGAACCTCCTTGTGTTCTCTCCTATGTACAGTCAGAAGGTCTTGTACACGAGACATATCACTATCATACTCAGCTTCTTCAAGTTTTCTCTGCAGAAACAAATATATGGTTATGAAACTGTTGTACATATCTGTGTTTCTGTTAACGATTCAATAATTATGATTATAAAAGCGCTTCAGTGTCCCCTTCTATGCATCTTCCCCAGGCACACTGTATTATTATATTGTCTAATTTAAAAGCCACTGGCTGAGAGCTGCATTAACTAGTCAGTTGGAAATGCAGACATTCATTTACCTTTATGTTTCACAAATTTTGTCCCGTATTTCTCTTTGACTGTAAGTGTCTCATTTTACAAGTAATGTCTCTAAAAATTTCATTTTTTTAAATAAAGGGGATCCCAATTTCATTTTGTTAAAACACAGTAATAGCAACAATAACCAAGAAAGGGAGGGAAAAAAAACTTTCTAAATGCTAACAGTCCACATCAGTATCTATCTGTCCTAACTTTCAGCCATTTCTCAGGGTCCACAACCACTAACTTACCTGTTTGGCATCCACCCATTCAAGGCAATCCTGTACATGACGAAAAGCTGGGTTCTGTTCCCTCAGCCTGCTTTCTGAGGCCACCACTGAGGCTCTGCTTTTGGTAATAGGTGTGGCCCGACCATCCTCACCTGATCTCCCCAAAAGAGGATGGACGACTTGACTGTACAGATGGTTCTTGAGACTGGAAACTCGGGCTTGCATGTCAGAAACCCTGGGAATGCAGTTCAAAAACAGTTGATTACTTTCTCAGCAATATGCTTTTTTCAGTAGAGAATGATACTGCACTAAAATATCCATAAATCTAGTATGCGTTCACCATCAAACCCAATGCTGTCCTAATTTTTAACTTGGTTTTTAGCAAAATTTTTCATTATTTTTGTGGCCTCAAATGGACATTCTGGGAACAGGAGTGGTCACTGCTGAAAAGCACTTGCGGATAATTATACTGCTGTAAGACATGAAGACACATATAAATTTTAGTATTTTCATCTTCAGTAAAATAAGGTAAGGCCCACCTCCTGTATAACTGCTCTGCATAAGGGTGGTTGCCATCCTGTAATGTTTGGCAATCTCGAAACAGCCCTCTCAATGCTTCTTCTACACTCTTCAGGCCACGGTCAAGGGCATCACAGTTTCGTTTTGCTTCAAATGCATGCATCATATCCAGACCACGGGCCGTGTCATCTATTCTGCGACCAATGTCGGCAAGGGCTTCCTCATTGAAACGAACATCTTGTTGAGCCTTTTCTGCTAACCTATGCAGGCGCTCTAATCTGGAAAAACAATTATTCAAAGACTGAACTCAGTACTGATTCAGTTTAAAACTCAGTTATTAGAATTTTATCTTATATTTTTTATCATGCTTCGTGCTTTTCTTACATTCTGTGCTTTTCTTACATTCTGTGGCTTACGGGACGCTGGCATGAGACTTGGAATGTTATGTTAGAATATTATGCATGTTAGAAAAGTTAATGACCAAACATACAAGACATTATAATTTGCACCTCTGTCTGGGTAATGGCAAATTAATTTATCATGGGCCTGAATGGTAATAGTCAGGTATTTCACTTGGGATAAACATTGTGGTTCACTGCATATGAAAATTCATTTTTTCAATTTCACAGTAACTTAACCATCCTTATTTATTCCTACAATGGGTCTCATTAACTGAATGCATTTTTTTCCCCCTCACAATATGGAATCAGTGTAAGGACCTCTTAGAAAATACTGATTTAAAAATATGAAGAAATGCTGTAAAATGAAGACTGGTTTTGCACTATAAGTATCCATATTAATTAACTTGAACACTACTGTTTTCCAACAAAACAACCTTACTGACAATGATGAATTCCCAGAAAAACCTACCTTGGGAGTTTGTACTTGTGTGCAATTTTGCATAAAACAGAGTCAAAATTTGGCAAAAAGAAAAAGTTGTATGTAGCAAAGCCTCACATCTATTATATATTTCAGTAACTTGCCACCTTTGGCATGACTAACTGACCAAACTATACACTCTTCAGGCCTTAAATTTGGCAGGAAGGTGGCAATTGAGATGAGGAAGATGATGGCTATAATTAAACGTTATTTACTTCAAGCATGTATTTAAAAAAAATAACAATGTTTATTGCTAAGTAACATCTGTATTTTTGCATGTTTGTTTCGTAGTATATAGTACCATGCAATGTCATAAAAAGTAACCGTATCAAGCGTTCAGTTTGGTGCGTAATGTTGTGGTGCGCATGAGTTCTGAAGCAAGACTGTAGTTTATTACTTTTTATTATTATACTAGAGAGAGGAGGGAGGAGGGAATCACATGATTGTTTATTCCGGGCAATGACCGGTAGCTCATCTAGTAAGAAATAATACAGAAACAATATAATGAAATATTCAGTTTTTCAATTGTTGTTTTTTGTTTCCTTGAAAAAGGCTGTTGCTGAAATATAGGTCATTTGCTGTCTTCTCTTTCAGTTTGCGTTTCATTGTATCGTTTGGGTATTATTTCTTATGTGAGGCTTTGCTCTAATGCTACATACAACTCTTTCTTTTAGCCAACTTTTGACTCTGCATATGGCCTTGCTGTGACGCCACAGTTTTTCTGTGGTTTTTATACTATTGCATAAAACACAGTGTGATGAAGGTGAGCATATATTCAGAATAGATGGGTCTGGCAGCTGTGGATTTCGGTAGCTCCCAATCCTTTACCTGATAACCTCTGCCTGTAGTGTCATGTCTCTCTCCTGCATGGCTGCCTCAAATCTGCTCCACATACGTGAGACATTGTGTGGGAGAAGTTCATCTTCAATACTCATGTGGGAAGGATCACTTGTCAAACTCTAAACAATCAGATAATACAAAATCAATGAAGAAAATTTCTTATCTTTATCTTCAAATGTGTGCATGCATCATACTTGGACTCCAATTAGTCCAATACAACTTCAAGCACTCTTTTTTTTTTTCCACTATATGTATATGTGTGTGTTGTTGGATGAATAACCATTTCTTACTTGGAACATTATTATGTGCTTCCTGCCAAATGCACTTGGTGATAAATATAAACAATAAATGACAGAAAAGGTCTCCTCACACTGATGCACACAATACCATGGGCACAATGACAGATGAAAACGTTTATCCTCTAAACTGGAGTATTACTAAGATGTCCACTAAACAGACCATTGGCCAATACTTTCACATTTAGCACAAAAGATCCACCATCTGATATGTTCATTGGTAGTCATCCTATTTCTACGCATCGCTATTGCATTAAGGCCTGTTCTTTCCTGCAAGCAACAATACCTGTATCTCATCAAACAGCCTCATGGCCCTGTTTCTGATCTCCAACCGTGGGGGAACATCTTCATTACAGAAGCGGTGAAAATCAGACTGAAGGGCCTGAAATACAAACAGGAAAACATACGAAAGTTTATCCACTGTACTTTCTCCAGTAAGCTTTGATCTTGTGGCAGTAAATAAACATTTTCTTACGTATTGCTAAATGCATCCTCGCACTCTGAATGATACACATACTTATTTACACTCCTGTGACCTGAAAGGATGGAGGAGAAATGATGCAAACATAGGAGACATGGGAGGTAAATAACAGAACCTGGTGAAAAGCGCAAACAGAAATGAAGTGAAAATAAGAACAGAGCAGGCAAGAATGAGAGGAATGGAAGTTTGCTGGACAGACAAATGGAGGTTGTCTACAAAAATTGTGTGACATTTACCTTCATCTCTATAAGTGAGCTGGGGTAATTTCTGCTGAGCATCAGCTTGATGGCATCTCTCAGCCAAGTTAATAAGCCAGCTGTGAGTTCTCTGTACTCTTCTACTTTCAGCTGCCTCTCCTGTGGGCATAAACATTTCAACTATAATCAATGTATAAATTAATAATAAGTGCTTGTGAGGTCAGTGGCAAAAACAATAACTGATAGCTACCATTTTATTATTGTCTATGTTTGCAAAAATTATCCTCTTATCTGTAAATCAACCATGCTACTCAAGCTATATCAAATGTGCAAAGAGACTTTTACCATTACCTGACATTATCTAAATCCTGTTGGAACATGATGGCTTTTATTTTAGCTGGATATGAATATACTAAATAACTGAATATTTTAAGATAACAGTTGCAGTTTTCACCCTCCCTCATTTCCTGACAACCTCAATTATCTATGACAACATCTCCTTGGGAATGAATACTGATTAATGTTAATGGCTTACATTATCTTTGAGTGACTGCTCCACACTTGGGACTTCTGGGAAAACATCATACAGGGATGACACATATGTAATGACAGATTTCTCGTCAGGGTTTGGCACATCCACATCTAGAAGACAGGAAGAAAAAAATTGTCCACAAAATGTTAGCACAAAGGCTGTTCCCACATCTATGACAAAATACAGAAGTAACAACTCAGGTGTTTATTAAGCCTAAATCACTGCCTTTCAATACTTTCATGTTTTCTGCTGTAGGTTGTAAAACAGAAGTTTACATTTTATGGGGCTCATTCTGGTTAGAAAACATTCAGGAGCAGCACTTGTTTTTTTTATCATAGGAAAAGATATGATACAGATTTGGACTTATTAAATTATCAGTTTTGATGTTCAGAACATGAAAGTTCTGCCATACTCTATAAGATTTGGACAGAAAATTAAAAGATTAAATCATTCATTTATTCATATAACATTTACTTTAACAGTCTCCAAGGAACACACACACACAAAAAGATTGCCATCTTAAGTGCCCCACCAAAAGAAAAAAACCAATTGCTAGCACCAGCTATTTATCAGCCCCACAATGTTTAGGCGTGCACTGCACAACTGTTTACAATAGCAGAACAAATCTGACATCAAGGCATGAAAAATGTGGCCAGCTGCCAAACAAAAACCCAAACAAATGTAGCAGCTGCTTGATAGTTGGTTCTTTTCCAAACAGTCATTATTCTTTATCAAGTTCACATTAACAAACAAGATTTAGCCAAAACGTTTGCCTTCTACATTGCTGGTTGCTGAATGCCTATAAACTTCCACTTGAGAGCTGCTCAATCTCTTGGTACACAATAACCTTGCCACGGTAGTTTTCACTCAAAGATACATTTCACAGTCACAATGCATGCACAAATCTAAAACAATCACAGATGTAACAATGAAAAAAGTCAGTTCACCCACTGTCTTTGTCAAATTCACATCAAAGCAAGGCGGTTTTTGGAAAAAAGGGGAGTGAGGGTCAGTTTGGGTTGATTTTGCCACCTGACTTTACTTTTGCTGTCTGGATCCTCCGAGGAGAAAATGTGCACCCTAAACTTACCTCAGCTAATTCTGTTAGGGTGTTATACACACAAACAGGCTCAATCAAAAGGCATGCAGTTATAAAAAAAAAAACACCATGTGTACACATTTAAAGTGACCACCTTTTTTTTCTGGACCCAAGTGCTAAGTTAGTCCCAGTTTCCTACTTGCTATTAAAAGTATGTCAGACTTGAGAGTGGTCCAGATTCTTATTTTCAGGCACAATTTTTTTTTTCTCAGAGAAGATTATAAAAATTATTTTCAGCATAATGCTTAAATTTTACACCCCCTCTCTCCCCCCACCACCACCATAAATTTGGAGGCCATTGTGTTCATGCATTTCCACAGCTAGTGCAAAGATATGAACACTCTTGTGGTGAAATCTAAAGCAATGTTGCCTGATCTGCTTGAAGAAAATGGCCAACTGTATAATAAGAAACCACCAGTGGCCACAACTCACTCCCCTGCTGCCCCCCCCCCCCCCCCCCAAATCTGACTCCTAACCATCCACTGTTTGTCAGTGTGTCATGCAACAGCCTATGTTAACTACATCTCCAACTGACTTTCTTGAGTGGTCCAGTCAGATCTAACTTGCAATGCCTGAAATTCCAGTCTTTTCTGGTGTTCTTCTCTCAAAATTAACATGTGCCCTGCTCTTCACAAGGTTCTCTAGTCTTTGTGGTTAGGTTCAAGTTTTCCCACAACAGAATGGTGGGATAAAAGATGAGCCAACTAAATAGGCCTTCAACTGAGAATATTAGCAATTTATAGATAGAACAACAACAAACAAACAAGAAATAAAAAATTGTGGGACCAAGAACAAACTATATGTAGCAGGACAACAAATAATGACCTTGGATGACACAACTACGGTCACATGCAAATATGACAGCTGGGAACAATGAGTGATAAATGTGGTTGCTTTTTTTTTTTTCATGGAGGGAAGAAGGTGAGGATGTTTGTGTTTCACTTTAAGGAATAAATGGTTATACGCACCACCCATTTCTGCAGCAGTTAGGTAAGATAGGTGGGAAAAGTGTGCAAAGTAAGTATTCACTGAAATGACTGATCATTTTCTGGTATGAATAAAACATAAAGGGGATTTCATATTTCTGCACTGTAATTTCCAGAGATCAGCAGGACAGACATTATGTTGAATTACATAGCCAAGGCTTGCAAGATAAAACCAGAGGATCACAGGAGGTACTTTTACTTTTTCTTGTCTGTCTGGAATGTCTGGTCAATGATCATTAAATTTGCATGCGCATGGCACTACTGTCAATTTGGGCAATGCCTCCAAAGTCAGTGTGATGGGTCACCCATATTCCTGCCAAGTTCTTCCATTCGCTCAATCAGTAAATACTGCAACACCAGGAAAATCACCCTGTATGTGAGTATGTATGTGTGGTGGTTTTCCCGTGAAACATGCAATTTTGTATAGAACTACATCAACCAATCATTCCTACCCTATTAAAAAAAATAAAAAAATTTAAATGTTTATCTTGCTTCAAAGAGAAATCCAGGACACACTGATGTGGTCCAGCCTCAAACACTGGCCAATAATGCAGTACATGGCATCACTCTACTAAAGGCTGGTCATAGCATACCAGAAGCTGCCTTTTCAGCTGATACTTGGATAATATCAGAAACAATAGAATGACATGACACGTGACAGGCAACTTAAGAGTTATGTTTATCAATATTGGTACAAGATTTTTATCATAATTATATGTCTGCTGATAACTTCTTTCCCTGCATGTCTTCATCCTTTAATTTTACCTCTAATCTGCAAGAGGAAAAAGATGACTTCATGTCACGCATATTTGCAGGGCGCCTGAGATTCAAGCTGAAACTTGTACCTTAAAGGGGAATCACTCAAACAAAATGTAAACTGAAAGTGCCAGCCTGAAGCAGCAGCTCACCAGATGGTAGGACCACCTTAAATGAACATAAGACACAGTCAAGTTGTCTGAGAGACTAAACTCCAGCAGCCACTCACCATCAACATCCAACAGTCTGGTGACTCCAAACTCTCTCTCTGCAATGCGAAACGCTGACTCCAGATTCTGCTGGTTTGAATTGTGTCGCATATGTCTGATATCCACCAAGTCTGGCCTGAAAAAGGTATCAGTAAGGAATAAAATTTCACAATGTCATCTCTGAGATCTCTTGATCATTCCATTTCAACAAATGCTCTTTCATAAAATTTTGATATATTCTGTTTCTTTAGATTTACACATATTACTCTGTGTTTATTCTCATGTTATATCTTATTCCATATTTTGGCAATGACTTCTCCTTACATCAGCGCAAAATAAGTGTGTCCATAAATACCTCACAGACATTCACTCTAAGTCATTTCAATTCCAAAGGATAAAGGTTTACTTTTCAACTTTACTCACCAAAGAGACTATACAGAAAGATGCTCAATGTGATACTGATGGACTTTAAAGTTTGAACTATTGGTTAAACACTAATTTTTCACCTTGGATGTGCAACTCAAAAGAATTCCTGAACCATTAGCCGTGTCCTTGGTGCTGGATCACTTGTACAGAACAAATATGTATTTTGTCTTCCTCCCCAAGCTTGAAGTCTCATTGTTTCTCTTTCAAACCTCTTTCTGTCCTAGGTACTAGGCAGTACAGTAGGAGCTTTTGCCCTTAGCAGTGAAAACTTACAACAGGAAAATCAGCAATTAAAGAGAAATCCAGAGACAAATCAGTAGAGGAAAGAGACATAGCTAATCAAAGTAAGAGGAGATCCACTAACCTGTTCCTGTGTAGGATGGATAGAAAAGCTTTGCCATCCCGCCATGATGAGGAGAAATCTTTGATTTTAACCCCAGGGTACCCCTCAGTGGTTCTCCTACTCCACAACAGCAGGGCTTCCTTAGCTGTGATGTCTTCCTGACCTGGCACCACCACATCCGAAATCTGGAAAGTAACAAGGCACCAGAACAAATAATTAGTAAAGAATATGTATGGTTTTGTGAGGTCTACAGTGTAAGTGTACATGCCTGTATCTTAGATTACATCTGAGACACAAATGTCCACTAAACAGACCATTGGCCAATACTTTCACATTTAGCACAAAAGATCCACCAATGGGTGAAATATGTGCATCAATGCTTTGGGTATTCTTCTGGCTGTCCTCACACACTGCCATTCGTTAGTTGGGTAAGTGGCAAGAGGGCACACTTTGAAACTGATGCCAAAAGGAAGGATTATAGAGACTACTGTGTTGTGAAAATTGGACCATTTGATGGTGCTATTATGAGCTTAATATACTGACTGATGTACTTCCAAACCCTCTTTAAGCATAGCACTTATTTAGGAAGCAATTCTACAAAGCTAAATTTGATCACACTGATCCACAGGAGCAAATGACTATCAAATGTGTAAGCTGCTTTGACCAGGTTTCTCTGCTGCAATATTTTAATGGAGTGCTTAAGAAACTGTGTTGGGGTGAGGGACAGGTGATAGATGGTCCACAATGTGTTGCTTTAAGATGTGAAGGGAAGGGATGAGGTGGAAAGAGATGGATGAAAAGGGGAAGGAGAGAGAGGGAGAGAGAGGGAGAGAGAGAAAGAAAGAGAAAGAGAGAGAGTATTTGACAAATGAATTTAATGATTATTTTCAGGAAAGAAAGTGCTTATGGGATAAAATCATATCCACAGGTAGAAACAATATCTGCTTCTTTCTGTCTTTCCCCACACACATTTCTCTCCATGTTACTTTCACTCTCTCTCTCTCTCTCTCTCTCTCATACATACGGAAGGACATGACTATATGTCATAATGACTGAGTCTGGACTGCACTCACACTGCCAGCATTGGCTGACAGAATGATGACCACTCTCACTAAAGAAGGAGGGAAGGAACACCATGTGGGGGCCAAAACACAAAAGCATCACGCGAACAATCTATAATTGGTGAGGGATGACATAGAAGAACAAGACAAAAATGGCCGGCAAGTTTGTGGCTTGACCCACATCAAGCTGATGAGATGAAAATGACAAGCGTTGGCAGGGAGGTGAGGGAGGGGGCGCTAAAGACTGAATCCGAGGCTGACCTGATGAACAAGTCCAGCAAAGAAGACAGAAACAAGCCTATACTTAAAATGTTAGCTGAGCCGGAAGACAACATCACAGTCAATACTACCCACAAGATGTAGGGCGTCCATTCAGGATCTTTGGTCCATACTTTAAGGGACTATGTCTCGGCCAAGTGATGCACGCACACCGGAGGAGGGGTACGCTTAACCAGTGGGTGGCCACAGGACACCCAGATGGCCTGGCGTGGGGGGGGGGGGTAGGGGTGGGAAGGAAGGTATGATGTAGATGTAGCGAAGTGCACCGAAGATACCGTAAGATCCTGCTGAAAACTTGCTGTCATTAGCTTGAATGCTGCACCAAGCTGCCATCAACTCAATCATATGATGAGTCCTTCCCAAATTTAATATCACCTCTACTCCAGAGCGTTCTCGTGACTTCGGTCATCCTACAAATGGCCCTGACACTGGAAGCAGGTGCCAATCCTATGTAAGAAAGTGCGACAAATATCTACTGAAAAGCTTACATAATTATTTCATGTGATTTAGCTTTCGATTTTGAGACGGCCGAATTTTACCCAAGTAACAGCAAAAACAAAGAGGATTCATAAGACACAGCAGATGTTCTCTTTCAATCTGCCCATTTTATTCTGGAAAATTTGAAAATCGTCTGAACCCTCCACGATAACCATACTAATAATAAACGTCTAGTGACTCCACGAGGAAAAGTCTAGCTACTGAAAACGTTACAATTCATGACTGAATAGCATAGGGCATAACACCGACTCCTTGGTTCAAGTGTTATACTCCTGTACAATTTGAGAACAGCAGAAAGCTGAATCGACCCCGGCTGAATTCAAAAGCTGAAAGGTTGGAAAGGTTAACAGTTAACGAAGCCAATTCAATCTTCGCACGACAAATTCATGTGCGTTTCTTTCTCTCTCTCTCTCCCTCCCTCCCTCTGCGTGTATTTGTGTTTTTTGGACGCTGCAATATCTTGGATGGAATAAAAGCAGTGGCAATAGAGAGTACCTTGAAAGGTTAACAGTTAACGAAGCCAATTCAATCTTCGCACGACAAATTCATGTGCGTTTCTTTCTCTCTCTCTCTCCCTCCGCGTGTATTTGTGTTTTTTTGGACGCTGCAATATCTTGGATGCAATAAAAGCAGTGGCAATAGAGAGTACCTTGATTCTATACACTAAAGGCGATCACATTGCATCTGTGCACATGTGTACCTGGAAAAGGTTGCTCGTGGCAAAGAAAGAAGGGCAACTAAATGCAAGCGAAACACGTCAAGTATTCGCAATAACTCAATTTCTTGCAAAGATAGATTGCGCACAATTACTGCCTACTATCTCATGCTGCAGCATGAAGATTTACAACAGACCGACCGATAGTATGAGACTTTGGCAGTCTACGCAAATCTCACTGTTTAACCATTCCACCTAGGTAAACAGTCGACTTTTATACACTCTCTGATCTCCGGAAGGCATGGAGTTTCTCCCATACGTTAGGCACGCTACATTAACGTGGTTAGGATAACGGAAAAGCGATGACAATGGAGCTCTCTTGACCATTCTATTGTATGGGTTAACAGGTTTATTCTAGGCTATGTTGTTTTGTGGGGGTACAGCTCATGTTGTGATCCAAGGTAATCTTTGAACATTTATCTCGATTTCGACAATTCTGTAAGTGCTTTGAAAATAGGTGACAGTGGTCATTTTTTCAGTTTCTTCAACCTTCACCTTGTTACTTCTTCCTTCTTGAATGCTTTTCCTCCTTTTAAAAAAGAAAGAAATCTTTATCGCCACGTGTTTTTTTTCTTCATGCATGGGATGGTTGCCTGCTTACGTTTTGGGGTAGCGGACAACACGTCTATCGTCTATCAATATATTACAGCGTATAGCTATATTCGGGTAAATGAGTGTTTTCTTCATTCCAGATAATTTCATCATTACGGAATTCACACAAAAACATAATTAGTATTTTCTACTGACCAGCAGCGTTAAAAGTTGCTGGTGGTCTAAGACGTTTTGGATGTGCCTTCAACATTTTCCCACAGGTGTGAATAGTTTGACAGTCATTCAACTTGCGCATTTTATAAGATACCGGAAACCATCTTGGTCTTAATTTAACTAACTAAACAAGTTTTCATCACATTCTTTTGTTTACTCGCCCGACTACCTGAGTAATAATAGCTCACGTTTCCCAATCACCGTTTTGGAAGAGAAGGCACGGCTCTTATGTGGCTGTTAAGAATGTAAAATATCCCTATTCGACATGTTTCACCAGATACCAGTCAAGCGACTCCGACCGCCAGAAGATACATCTGGATTTCAACGCTCCAACAAACAGAGGCAACTTTAACTACCTGTCGAGTTGAATAAGACTATAGAATCACGTCGTCGTTCCAATGGCTCATTTTGCTCAAACACAAAGGGCCGTAATACCATAGGTGGCGCTCCACAAGTGGAGGTATGCTTTCAAGCACTTTCGCATTATCCGACTCGATGTTATCAATGTGGCGAACGTTGCAAGAAGGATTTATTTAAATCTATTTGGATTCTTGAGCATGATTTGATCAACATTAGGTGCAGCTATGGTGTTTTCTTGCCTTATGATGCAAATGGCTGTATATACCGTGCATAGCTTTATTTAAAAAAATGTCTTTATCATGTGATTTTAGGCATCAGCCATTATCTCATTAAATGAGCTTATGGATCATATTCCCATGTAAAGTGATTTATTGATTGTAAAATCGGAGTTGTAGCCATATGTACCTGAAATTGAAACACTTTTTCAAAAAAGATTCTTTTTTATGCTTGCAATTCCCCGATAACCTGTCGCCTTTCTATATTCTAATCCTGATTGGCAGTGAAATAAATTATACTCCAGTGAACAGTGGGTGTGTTTTCTTAGTGTTTACTATATGAAAACTTGTTTTATGTTGTGATTTGTATGATTGATACGACTTAAACGTTAACCAATTACTTAAAGTGATATTGATATTAACGAAACATATTTACTGACAGAAATAATAATATAATACAAACAAATTAGGTGGGAAATCTGAAACAGGCAGGGATTGAGATTAAAAGTAGGTACTCAAAACTGATTTTGGAAAGTCGCTGTACAGACACTTAAATTAAGTTTTCCAATTGAAAGACCTCACTTTCTTAAGAATTTTGATACCAAATTTGTCTCTGTATCTCAATATTTGGCAAAGTTATGATCATCTGAATTTTCATGAAAACACCACCGGTGCGTTATCACTGCAAACATACCAAACTGTAAACACATTCTGTTTACAGACAACAAGCCTAAATTTTTTCAAGGGTTTAAATTATTAATAAGTGGTCTTTTATTTGAATCAAAAATGCCTCTATATTAAATTTCACTTTTTGACAAGGGAGACAAAAATGTCAAAATTTATCAGTTTTCACTGTCATTATAGAAAATTGACAGATTGACGCAGAAGTAAGAAACACATCATTGTGTTGGTTATTCGAAGGCCTATCCACAGAAGGATAAACGAAACGGTTATTTTCAAAATCTACAGCCATATTGAAGCTTAATTTAGGAGAAAAAAATGCGTAATTTCGCAAATTTTAAAACTCCATACAAACATAAAATCGACATACACAAAAACAAATGACTTTCCGTAGCCCAGGCAAAAATATACCAAAATAAAGGTTAGTTATTCAATGTAATCCAAATATCAGTAAATTGTAATTTTGAGTCTGTGTGATCAGATCCATCTTGAAACGATATATGGGTGTTACTCAGCTCCCGCAGATTAGCGATTTTGGCCGTTAAAATGTCCGATAGTGACTACTTTGGGCTCATAATATTAAAGTTATAACAGCAATGTCATGGAATTGAAAAATAACGTTTGAAAGGGGTATTATTTTCAATGATATTATTGGTATGTGGCATTTTAAGTTATTTTATTTTGGTGCTGAACTACAGAGGAATAAGAACGACCCAATTTGATTGCGGCAGTGCCGATGACCACCATGATTTTTGCAAAAGGGAACAATGCAATAATCTGGCATTTTGGAGAGAAAACTACAGTTTATTATGCGCAGCCGTCACTTCATGGAGCATCAGTATAGGGCAAATCAAGCGGTCACTTCCGGGATCGGCTGCTGTTTGTTTACCTCCAGTTACTGCGCGCCCCCTATCGGATTAAGGGGAAATAATTTCAGCAAAATGAGCCGTGAGTCGTGAACCAATGCTGCAATGTAATGCTATATAATCAAAGAAACTAGCAGTCTTGTTATGTGAAAATTTTCATACTGAATTTGATATTAGAGAATAAATGCCCAGCAAGATTAAACCTAATCAACACTGTTTGCAGGATAGTGCGTGTTTGTGAGAAGCGCAAAAAAAAAAAAACATGCTTACCCTGCACTGCTACCACCTGATGTGGATAATATTACATTTACTGCGACCACAGAACTGCTGCTGCAACAACTACTGTATTCAAACTCATTAAACGGCAACTTCGGCTGTAAAATAATTATTCTCATGGTGTTTATTTGACAGAGGCTGTCAAATAATAACATACCGGGCATTAAAACAACAACAACAACAAAACGCTGACAGTTTTATCTCGAGGAAATTGAACCCTAGATAAGTCCTGATTTCTTACAAGTGGTCAAACAAGTTGGAACCACAAGGCAAGTTATAGTATACGCCAGACCACATGAAGTAGTAAATTACTTACTTGACCTGAACATACCACAGATCAGTCGTCTAACTCAAAGCTTTGTTGATAACATGTAATCAGGTTTAATTTAAAACTATAAAGGCTTTCGTGGAAAATATCACGTACTTTCATACCCCAGGAAAAGGCAAATTTTTCCCTCTCATTCGCTACGCGCCAGTTCCTAATACGGCTGCGCCACCAACGGCAAATCCCACATACTTTACTTTACTTTACTTTTCCGATCCAGCAGTCTTCTGGGCTTGTGCCCTTCGTCTTGCTGCCATGACATAAACTTTGTACCACATAAACTTAACCACTGTCATCTTCATCCGAGGTTAGAATTCATTCTGACGGGCATACAGTATACAGTGGAAACGCCAACGGGCTTCCAAAATGAGTGTCCCTTTACATCACAAACTATACTTCCCTGCCATTAGTAATTATGTTTTTAACTCAAACATACATTTCATGACCGCGCACCAAAGATTGATGACATATTAGGATCACGTGAATGTGGCATTTATTATTAATTTACTTGTTTTTCATTCATTCACAGCCACACATTTCAGCGTATGCAAATAGGATTCAGCAGACACAGCTCTGTTCGCCCACTCATATATCATGAACACACATAATAAATAATACATGATGAGTTACTGTGAAAAGAGACAGAAAAGATATTATAAAAGTTGGCGACGAAGTAGAGAGATGACAAAGGCCATGGACAGAGACAAAGAGATGAAGAGCTTTTCATCCTAATCTATCGTTATTTCGCGGCATACGCAGCCGCGCGGTGACAATGTTACCTGATTACCGTATACATGTATTAAAGTTTGTTTCATACTGGTCAGTAACTACAACTGCAGTCATTGTTGAAATACGGTGCGTTCACATTAATTTTAGCAGTATTATGATGGTAAAGGCGGGTTTCTATGCTGAATGTCCCCGGACATCCAGAGAATGTCACGGGCTCAGATACAGGGGAGACCAACTTGCCCAGCAAGTTTCTGTCGGTATTCCTGCGCTTCACTCTGTCACAAACAACTCTTTTCCATCTGCGCCCCCCCCCCCCCCCACTCCAGTTTCACATTCATTTCAAAGAAAATACCAGCATCTCCCTGATTTCTGGGCACAGATTTTGTTAGTAGTGTTTATGAATCATCAAAATAATGAACACACGATCAAACGGTATTAAAAAGGGAGACACTGAGAAAGAGAGAAAATGAAAGGCTGATCATGAAAGCTGGCATTGGTTAAATTCACATCGGCACAACTCAAATTTTCAGAGTTTAAAACCTGTAATTCTACATTTGAAGGGCTGCCAAGCTGGCAAACATAAACACGTTTTGTAGCTTTGTCAAGTATAGGGATTTTGGCATGTGTATGGGTGGAGGAAAGCGAGGAGGTAGTGTTTTTCTAGTTTGGAGAAGTATGTATATACACAAGAGGCAATCTGAAGAGAATGTTTGTGACTGCTAATCTGTATGCAAATGTGTCTGTACATCTGGAAACCAACCTGAGGCTGAGAGGATTTCAACTCATCTCTATTTAACGGCAACTTCTCCGCAGCCCCGTTCTCCTTGTTCTTGTTCTTCTTCTTCTTTTTCTTCCTGGGCGAGCAGCAGCTGAACATGGTGCTGAGTACTGAAACTAATCCGCCCGGTAAACACCATGGACATAAGCACTGTATAAACCTAGCTCACTCCAATATACTCCATTCACTGTATCGGATGTAATCCATGACCACGTTAAAACATCCTACAAACCTAGCTCTCTCCCTTGTTCCATTCACTGTGTCACATGTAACCCACAATAATCACGACTGCAAAATTTCTCAGTGAAATAACCACTTCGTGAACAGATTCCAAGAGAAAGTAAGCGCCGCTTGTATTTACGTGGGACACCCGAGTCGAAAAGTTATATATTATTCACACGATTTTTCTCAGCTGCCGAAATGTTGCGAAACTGCATCAGTGCAAGTCCGAAATGTCAGCTGAAAAGCCAGGACTTCCGCTGGCCCTTTCATTCCCCCCGCCTTCTGAAAAAGGCCAATTCACCTACAACAAGGCATGACAAATCATAGGTTTAGTTTGGTTTGCACTAAAAGAAGAAAGAAAAACACACACAGCACAACAAAACCATATCCACCAATTTTCCAACTTTCATGTCTCTTTACCGCCGTGGAACGTAAATGCACGTTGCAACGCTCAAATAATGCCTCTTTACATTATTTGGTCACTATGATAACAAGCGCCACCCGGCTGAAACCTTTTCAGACATCTTAGATTCCGTCAAAAGGCAGCGATCGATCAAAGTGTATACGGATTATACATAAAACCCCAAAGACGACAGAAGCAGAGATCAGGGTTACTCCCCTACGACCTTTTCATGCTTAAATGCTTACAGTTGTGTCTCTTATAGTAAGGCGGCTGAAATATTTCAAAAGCAATCTACGACAAAGATTTATATCTCCACTTTCAACTTTGTCCAAACATCAAAATCAGTCGTGATAAAAAATAAAACATGTCGCACGGGGAGTAGGGGAGAAAGAGAGGGAGGGGGAGGGGGGAAAGAAAGAGAAAGAGAGAGAGAGAGAGAGAGAGAGAGAGAGAGAGAGGGAGAGAGAGAGAGAGAGAGAGAGAGAGAGAGAGAGAGACTGTACAAATCAAGACAAGTAACTCAGAGCACGGAAAAAAAAACAAACAACTTTTGGTTGAAAATCTTGTGTTACACGCCATCGGTACTTCAAACTCAGATGTAATCAAAAATCGCATTATGAGCTAACAAAAGAAACAAAACTGGCCCAAGTCAACACAAAATTAAATGGTCATTATCTAATAGACAACAAACAAGTGCGTCCAAAAAATTCTAATATTTCTCTTCGACAGCAAAACAATGCTGTTGTGGTCGACAAGCAACACAAGATTACATACCGGCTTACTTGCTCACACACAATGTCCTGTCTAACCCGATGCAGTATAATAATTTGAGCACTTCCCGGTGCAGAAATTACCTATCCGAAATGGAACACTCCAGCGCAAGTAAACATCCACAGCGGCTCAGAATGCTTCAAGGAACGTCTGGATCGACGCAGTTTATCCCTGCTGGTTATGTCACGGAAAGGCAATTGGGTTGGGGGAGAGGGAGGGAATGAAAGACGGACAGGTACATTATCTATTTCCTAGCTTCCACTTCTTAAAGTTTAGCGAAGAGTCCAGTTTCCTATCACAAACGACAAAAGTTGCTCGATGGTTCGGGTTCAAATCAATTCCTTGTGCACCAATCACACAAAGCAATGTGTTTGCAACTGAACAGACTTGACACTATCATGAATCTGAACAGATAGACGTGTCTGTTTTATCAAGATAAAGCCCACGTATCATAAAAATTATTACGGCGGTGCTGGCCATCGTCTCCTATGCAAATCTCATGTTGTTCGCTGCCCAGAGAAGAGTATAATTTGATCAAATTCCTCACTTCAGTGTTAAGGCTGACAATAAAAAAAAAAAAAAAACAATCACAAAGTTTACGGGGAGAAAATCGGCGTGTGTAGATCAGGCCAGGTACTTTAGATGAACCGTTGAAGGTCAATACGTATCTTGGGGACATTTTCACACGATGCACAAAAGCCGGCAGATCATCACACTGGACTAAAGCTCTCATTCTGGTTGAATGGCGTATTTAAAAGCACTGAAACATTGTCTCACAACAAACGGTACGTTGAGTCTAGGGCTTGGAATAAGCCTTGGAACCTTGGCTTATCGCCTGCATCTATGTAATCATAACACAAGTACAGATGCGACCGGAGCGGATGGGAGCGATTTGTCATCTAAAGGTTAGAGTTAACGTAGAAAACACAATGAATGCCTGAACGGGGAGTTTATGGGGATGGGGAAGAGAGGGGGTGTTTGGGGGGCGGGAGTTTTCAGATCTTAACATGTCTGTGACCCTGGGGTGAGGAAAAATAATCACCTCCTTCTATGTAAACAACTTCAATGTGCCAAGCAGATGAACAGAAACAAGAAAACGCTTTAAACGTGCAGGCGAATTAAGACAATACCAGGTAATTCTTACTGGCGACCTTTACTCAAAGCGAGTCATCATTTTCATTTGTTATTTCTCAAGCGGTGATGGTTTGTTGGGTTGGAAGGAGGAAATAATTTGCGGGCTCAATGGGTGTAGGCGTGATTGGGTGGACTGATGGCGGTGTGGCAGGACGCATGTCTGACAGGTGAACTAAAATAATAGTTTCTGAAATTAGGCCACGCAGACCTTCTCCGACCAAAATGAATACGACTTGAATCCAGTATGAATCAAGAAAAAGATGTGATGGCATTTTCTCCCTGTTCAATTTTCCCCTCAACGCTGTACTGACACACATTGCTGGCCAATTTTTGCAGGGTCCTACCATTGGTTTCCTTTCAATTTTCTTTTTTTTTTTTTTAATCCAAAGACGGAAGAGGGGGGGGGGGGAGAGATAGAGAGAACAGGAGTGGGGAGGGGGGGAGGGGAAGATATCAACAGGGACGAGGTGAAACAATGGAATCTGGCTTTCTGTGCCTTAGTTCACATTCCCTCAAATGTCAACTGACTAAGAAAAGATGCAACATTTAGAAGCCATTAGAAGAGTCAATACCAGGTGAAAGAGATCCAGGACATAGGGCAAAATGGTTTACCTACACTGGTTTACCTAATGCAACAAGATAGTTGGGAAATGTCGAACAGTAGCTGTGACTTCATTACAAAGTCATGACCCAGCTTCAGGGAAGCTTAATTCTGTTCAGTCAGCGGTGGCATTACACATTCATTTTCACCTAAATATACCGAAAATGGTATTCTCCAATTTGCACAAACACTTATTTCTTATGTAGTGTAAACAGGCAAAAGAAGATCTCTCTTTCTCTCTCTCCCTCCCCTCCCCCACCTCCGCGTACACACCCAAAGATAAATACAGTCATTTAAAAGGTCTTCCACTGTTAACTGAAAAAATGCAGGAGGTCATGGGTCTCTGGGCTTGAAGGGGAAAAATGAACTATACGCCAGCGTTAAAGGTCAATAGGATCCAGACAAGCGGGAAATCCTAAGAGAGAGTAAGCACTGCCGTACGTAAATCCTCGGGTTTTGATGCTGTTATGGAAGGTTGCATTGTTTGTCTCTGCTGGCATCATTGGTTGATTCAATAATAAATATGCCGAGCTTCACAAAGGGTATCACAGGCGAGCAACGATGAGCTGCTTCACATCAGGAACACACGACATACCTGAACTCTCATTCCATTATTTCAGTAAAGATTCAACCTGTCAGATACAGTTTTCAATCTATGTCGTGCTGACAGTCCGAACTCTTACAACAATCTAAACACCTACCGTAAACGTACGTGATGTTCATATTCATATTTACCGTGCTCTGCCTTTTTTTTTTTTTTTTTTAGAATGCCATGTGCTATCTCTAAGCTCAGCTTTATGAAACTAACATAAAATATTTGGAGTGTTCATTTAAATTAAGAGCAAGGAATCCAGGTTGAAAAGTACTTATAACCCATTATCAGTCTTTGCCTCCCCTACAAAGCCAATTATATACATGTAGTCGGTTTGACCTGTGAAAAAACAGAAACGAGGACAGGAGGGACTTGGACCATTGTTGTGGCAACAGACTCAAGATCTCCAATTTTGTCTAAAGGTTTCATTGAAATAGTAGTTTTCCTTCTCACAAGCATACAGATGGCCATAGAGAAATTATCCGGCCTATGAAATTCTCTGTCAAAGCCTGGAAACCCGTTCTCCATCTCCCACTTTATCCATACCAGTCCTTAAAAGAACTACAATGAAAACTTCAGAGAAACATAGTGATAATTCATTCCTGCCGCCGAAACACATCCAACCTTACCCATACGAGAAAAATTCAAGCAAACCCTAACATATTTGTTGTGTGTTACAATCTGTAAGTGCATACTGTGTAAATGATGTGCCATCCACAAATCAACATTGCTGAAAATGTTTGTAGAATTTCCAAGTTTTTCCAGCCATTCACCGGTGTCCGCAGAGCTTTATTTTTACTAACCGCGGCATCGAATCACTGATACTGTCCTTTTTTCTTCCTCTGTATGCAAGTGCTCAGTAACTGATAACATCTACAACAAACGAGTCAAAATCCTCGGAAAATTTAATGCAATGCAACAGCTTATGTGAATTACTTTTGACCAGAAATCATCAGTGATCTTTGAAATTCGTTTAGACAGCACGACAGCACAAGTACCGAAGTCTAGCCTTAAGCAAGGCAAGGCCGATACTACACCTGTTCTTACTATTCTTTCGGTACTTAATGAATACTACTCAAATATTGCGCGTCACTGTAATATTACAAGATAAAAAGGTATGGCAATTTATTACTTATGCAATAAGACATTAAATTTCTACCGAAAGCTAGATTACTCTAAATTTTTAATATGCCCGGTTCCATGGGAGGAAAATACTGACAACAATCTACGATCGATTAATCGCAGGGAAACGCTTGTTCCCAAACCCAACAGTAAGTCAAATAAAACAAGAAAATCCCGTGCCACTTCAGAAGAAAATAATTTACAGCAGATTAATAGTGGAAAACAATATTGGGGGGGGGGGGCGGGAGGAGGAGGAGAGAGAAAGGGGGAGGGGGGTGAGTGGATGCGAGCTGCAAGAAGAGAAAAGGCGGCAAATGTGTTTAGTGATTATGCGAAATACCGCTCTGAAGATAATGTTCACGCACTCGTGAATACACAGTCCATCGCCGTTGCTGCAGACAATTAGCACTAACATCTCCCGAGGTTCTGTTTCCACCACAAAATACAACAAAAATGCAGCCATGAATCACTGAACATGCCTTGGTTTTTGTCATCCAGTTAAACATGTAACGGGCACGAATCAACTCCTAAGAGTAAGACCGACACACTACATTTTATTGGAGACGCAGAAACCACAGACCGACTGAGAGCCCAGCAGATGACACGTCAATAGGCGATGACCTACTTCCAGGTGGGCTGTGCTGTCATCAACCTGTGCTCTATTGATTCCTAGTTTTTTTTGTAGTAGGTGTTCTTCCCATAATACTTTTATGTTATCTATGGAGTTTATCATTTACATTATACTTTCATGTTATCTATGGAGTTTATCATTTGCAAACAAAACAAATTAATCCGCGAGCAAAAAAAAAAAATGTACAAATGATGTGACAGCAACTCTACGAAATGACAGTAGCTCCCTGGTCCTCATTAGCTCATTCTGATGCCGATGCAAAAGAAAATCGCAAAAATGAAATGAAGACGAAAAGAAGACTTCTCACTATACAACACACCAAAGTAGGGGGACAATATGCGCACTCAAGCGATGCCAGCGAGTCAAGCAGTGTATGAGAAAGGGTTCGGACACCAAGCATTTAAAATACCTTGCCTCATATGACCCTGGATCACATAAAACCCAGTCAGATTGACTCAACCAGAAAAAATGCCAAACTGCACGAATCACAACTACCCAGCCATGCATGGCGAAGAATGGTTGCCAGATTGAGCGCACGCTCTGGAAATCACATCCCCACCTACCGTCCTATGACTTGTAGCGAGCAACACAGTCTTGCATTCAAGATGAACTAACACCGTATATGTGGTTGACTTTTGGAAGAGGGGGGGGGGATAGGTAAAATTGCTAAAATCGAGCATACGTGCTTTACGGGTGGCCCCTTAATTCACACACTGTCCATTTGCCGAATGCGAACAGCTACATGACCAAACATTCACAACTATCACATCAGTTCAAAGTCAGCCTCCATCTAATCAACACCAACCTATGACCTTACCAGTTTATCTTCACAGAAACAGGTGCAAATCAGACAATCATGTTGACAAGGCAACTAGCAGAAACATGCCATAGTCTCTGTCCATGGTTCACATTGTTTTGATGCGAAAACAAAGCACGACGAAGACAAAAGTGAATTAAAAAAAAAACACACACCTCATATTTAGGTTCACAATGACAGTGAGATTCCCTCTAGGTCGAACGTTATGATGAAAAAGTGGCGCCGACCCCTATTATTGTCATGAATTGTTAAAGTTTATTACTGGAAAACTCTATGAAGGCAACACTGTACATCGCACTGGCAATATGTACCACTACCAGCACCAGCAATCGCTCTCCCTTGGCTTTGACATGGAGAAGACTTAGTTCCCAGCGCAAGCCAGTTTCCCTTCGGTCAGAGTTTTGATTGCTTGTTTGGATTGTATGGACCATGGAACGTTATTATGGAATGCCAAGAGCTACTTGTTTTGCTATTAAGACTCCATTAATTCTACATTCCGAGTCCACTATGGAACTGGGAACTGTACGTACAGAAAAACTGTGACGCAACTAATTTCGTGAGCTTAGATGGCACAGGCAGGAAAGGTTTGGCATTCTAATAAAGCATCACTTTAGTTTCATTATATATATTACAATATGGTGAAGTGCAAAACAGATGTCATGGGGAGATCAATACGCCAACACAGATAGCGGATTGGGAAGGAGAGCTCTCTCGGAATCAGTGCTGAGTACGAGCGGCAGATGGTATGCATTTTGGTATGACATTTGACCCTGCACTTCAATGGTGACAGATCAAAATTCCACATACACAGTTCGGAATACGCATGGAGGCTTTCCTTAGGCATTCAGGTCATGATTTCTTTCTTGTAATATGCAGTGAAATATTTTCTTCACCGCTGCATTTATATAGAGTCGACTTTTATTTCTTATTTATTTCTCAGGCAAAGAGAAATAAAATTTCAATGAGTATCACACAGTCATATACTCATGTCAAAAATTAAGATTACTCTGATTTCAAACTCTAATTCTTTATCATTATTTTGTTCTCCACAAGGATGGAAAGTCGTTATTGACTTATTTTCTGTAAGCTGTCCTCTTTTTTAGCCTCCGTCCAATTATCTCCTTGTTCAGTTTGCAACCCTTACTTTGCGCTGAAAATTGGCGGTTACTCATTCTCCTGTGTCGGTGGTTCAGTTTGGCAAGACTGCATACGCTGGACAAATAAAGTGACGCGGAGGAGGGAAGAGAGGGGGAAACGGAGGGAGAAAGGGATGATGAAGTGTTTGAGCAACAGGGAAAATCTGTTGCCCTGAACTGGTCGTGTGATCTCCTAGGAGCCCAGCATTCCACAGCGTTTGTTAGAGATTTAAGTGAGTTGTGTCAAAATCAACGGAACGGTGAATTTGAGTCAACTAAGTAGGGAAATGGGCCCCTGATCATGACCTGCCCAGATACACAGGTCCTTCTGTTCACTTAACCGATCCATTTTCAAAATATCCCCTCCTCAACCTTTTCTTTTTTTGTCTTCAAGTGCTTGATGCTTTTGAACTCATTTGTGGGTGGACTTTGTTTACGTCACTACGATCAAAGGAAACTGCCTTTCGTCATTTCCTTGACCCATCTGATGTATATTTATTTGTGGTCTGCTATCACTTCTTTGTAACGCTCCCTGGGCATCAAATTATTGTCCAGCATGAATGTGAATTATCAGACAGCCGGACTTGACAGCACATATGAAAGTGCGAAGACTAGTGACTAAACAGAGTCGCTGTAATCATCGACCGCAATGCCATACAGAAAACCGGGCTTGACACTAAACTCTGCAGGAGACCACACTTGAGCAGTGATGAAGACTCTTCCCTCTGAGGACTGGTAGATATATACTCCTTACTTCGACTGGCAAGGAATATGGTGTGTAATGACAGACCTCGCAAATATTTACAATACAATCCACACAGTGTTTCCTCAAGACCACATAGAGCTCTTTTGAATCTGTAGTTTTTCCCGAGGCGACACAAGATCACGCACATGGACAAATTCACACACAATGCATATTCAATAATTGCCCACTCCAAGATTCACAGGGCAATGTTTACTATTCGAGCGACAGTCTGGACAAATGAGTTTGAGATGTGTCTCCCTCTCAACACAGCAATGCCAAGAATAACAAAAACGGTGTCGTTACTTGTGGGTAACACCTGATAAGAGATCTCTGCTTTTATCTGCCAGTAATTCATCCCCTGTGGTAGAAGCACATACAGCGGGGTTGCCCCTAACCAGCCAAAGGAAGGTGAGACCATTTAATCAGCTAGGTAACAGAACAGAACAAGTAAACAGTCACAGATTTCCATGCTCATGTAAATATGATCAGATTTTGTCTGGACATCACATTTATCACATACCAACCGAAGTCACCAGCACTTCAATCTGTTTCCTCTCCAAGAAAATGCTCTTTTGTACATTTTAACAGAATGCTAATTCTGACAGGGAATCATTATGTCAGATATGAGTACAAGTGATCTGAACAGAGTAGAAAAATAATCACAACACATTTCTCATAAGACACACCCTGGTCTCGTGCCGCCACCATCGCTACCAAGGCTGAATCCAAAAAATCAATTTTCTCGGGTATTTGGAAGTATACTCTCCATTTCTCCAGATGGGAAACTAACAACACCCACATACTTTAGCCGATTAGTCCGCCCACTGCAAAATTAGAGAAACTAAAATGCATTCAATCAACAATATCAATCCAAATGGTCATTTCACACGACCTTTAAAACTTCCACTATGTGACCTGTGGCATATCACAACATCTCAAATCTTTCCATCTATGAGCAAAGGGGAAAAAATCCACTCACACTGAACGTGATGTTTGTATTTATCTCGATTTCACACGACTTCATGTACAAAAATAATCTTATGCACAAAATAAATACTAGGGAATTTCTCACCAGATCACACAAACGCAAGGCGACAAATTAATCCTGACTGACAACCTAAGTTAAACATTTCCGCAAATACGAAATCCGAATAATTCTTAGTACAACCTGATGACAGGTTGGCGCAAAAACCCGAATGCTTCATTGAAATCTTGTTCAGGCCAATAGAAATGACAAAAGATACGTGTAAGTGAATGCCGCGGCCCTTAAATAATGTTGCTGGGGGCGGGCAGGCAAGACACCAGCCCGTCAGAGACTTGCCGCTAACTTATCTGTAGAGAAAGATGCATACACTCAAACTCGCTATATTCGCTGGTGGCCCGCTGGCAGTGGTTTTATGGTGAGAAATGTTACCGTTCCACGGTGTGGAAAACGACGAGAAGAATACACTACTATGCTATTAAAACAACTGCTTTCGTGACGTGATTGCTGATTAACATACAAAGTGGATATCCCCTCTCCATGTATCACCATCAGCAAAACGGTTTTTGACGACCGTTCATACAATCAGGGACTGAGCACTAGGACTTCATAGTTTAGACTTTCTACAATGTTATCTAACACGAATCGACAAGAGAAATGATAGCAGGAGATTGACGGGGAAAGGGAGGAAGGAATACCCTAAAGGGAAAGAAGGAGGTGTCGAAGAAAATAATGATCCATTCTCGACAGCACTTCTCCCCTATAGACCCCCATGCACTCGCTGTGACGGCGTGTAGCTTGTACACAACTTGAACGGGGGGTGAGAAAGTAGTTCAAACATTAACAATGTCAGTTTCCTCTTAAAATCAGTCACATCCTTCAGGCGCGATCCTTACTTGTCACATTGTGCTTCCAGGTCTCTGGTGCAACTTCAAGAGTGAACTTAGGACAGTTTCCTCTTCCACCCTCCCCCCTTTTTTTTTTCTTTCAAGACCAGCGACTTCACGGTTCAAGAGGGCGGAAGGATGAACAGGCTGAGGGAAAGAAGGAATGAAACAGCCCACTGATAAGAAATGAATGACATCACCTGTGAACCGGTGAAAAAAAAATTCATCACTAACAGTTAATATCACTCCGCGGACAGAATGGGAAAGCAAATGGGTTTCACGTGACGAAAAAGCTACATGTATATTAACAGGAGATTTTACAACCCGCTGTTACTCACTCCAAAACTTTAAATACGCCACACTGTTTCTTTTCCACAGAAATTGTAGCAACGAATTAAACATCTTTAGACATGGCACAGAAAAAATGTCCATTGTCTTCAAACAAACACTTCATGATGAGACCTCATTTTCAAAAGCTGAGCTGAATACAAGCATTTCAATTGCCCTGGGTGAACAGCGAACTGGACCACACACCTGGGCAGGGAAGCCTCGGAATATAAATAATGTAGTCAATAATCGTTTTCATCTATAGACACCATCCAATCACTTATATGAACGGCCAAGAAGAAACCAACACACATTAGCAAGCGACAACCATTCATACAAAACGGGATGGATTTGTCCGCCAGGTGTTACACACATTCTTCAGCCCCATGGCCTACGAACAAGAAAAACAAACACGGAAGATACGGCTGTATTTGGGTCTACTTAGTTTAGTGGTGATTATAGCCAGTCACTAACCGGCTCCAGTATACAGAGATCAAATAACTATGTGTGTCTACAGTCAAGCCAAGGAGGTTGGGGTATCTTTGCCGGGTTTCTTCAAATCGTTCCCTTGTTCCTTAAGTACAACTATAAATTATCACAACACACACTGTCTTTGTTCGATTTGCAACCTTGAATATTGGTGATCGAATACTGAATAACAGACGCCGATATCCCCGTCTCCCCGACCAAGATCAATCAGTATACAGAGTTCGGACTGCTGCCTGAACATATCAAAATAAATCCCCCCCCCCTCCTTTGCCCTTATACTCTTTCTCTCTCCCACCACTCCACCCCATTTCAACTGCCGCCCCCTCCTTTCCCATTAAATAGGAAAGAAGGACTGTGAGTACCGAACTCTGCATTTTATGGCCAAGATGTGCGGAAATCTGAGTAAATAACACACATATTGCAGGAACGACCGAAAAAGACACAGACTTAGTATGAAACCCAAGAACAGAATCACAGAACAGCACAATTTCTTTGCCTTCACTGCCTATATGAGATATCCACGTTTATGTATGAGAAAGAAGCCGGTCTGTACACGTTCAATGTGATTGATAAAATCACGCGTGTAGATGAAAACATATGATAATTGGTATGATATCTCGAGTGCTGTTAAACAAGAATGAAGCTACAGCTGCACTCCACATCAAACACGTTAAAGAGGTCAAACCAACGACAGTAAATTATGATAATATTGTTACCGACACACTAACAAATAAAATTCACTCTATGAAACTCAAGCAAACACGTTGAAAATCTGGACGATTCATAAAATGTCTCATCCCGCTGACCTGACCACTTTAGTAAATAAATAAATTTCAATACAGCGATGCCTTGCATTGCACACTTAACAAATGAGTTGACAAAGTCTGCTAACTTCGGGAATGAAGTGGTTAAGAGATTAATGCATGACAAGAATATGACGAGAAAATATGACTGTGAAAAATAATGAAAATATTCCGTCCGTTTTCCACATAAAGAAATCTATTACAGCCTCACTCAGCCAGCTCGGCGGAACCTGTTCTGTCCACACTACTGGAGCGTCAGTGAATATGAGGGTGAACGTAAAACCTCCTTGCCCTCTTCACGACGGGCGACACTGGTGCTGATCAACAAGCGGCCTGACGAGCGTCGAGCTATTGTTCAAATGTTCCCCAGCACACACAGAAACACTGATCCTTGGCTGGGTATGAAAGAAAAAAAGATTGCAGTACAGAAACCCTGTACCTATTATGGCTGACAAATTGATATTATCCCAGGGGACGGTTACACCTGGACTGGAAAAGATAAAATTAGTGTAAAACCTGAGTGATCCGTTGTTCATGACTTGCAGGAACGGAGCAAAATGATTTTTTTTTTCCACGCCCATGACACATTATTAGAGTAAGTCGACAGAATGGACGTGGCTAAATTTCCCACATCGCTCCAAGTAAATAACAACACTTTCGCTTTAACTTTCCGTTTTTATTGTTCGTTTCCCCGGTTTATCTGGAAAATTCCTGAAAACATCCTGCATCCTCATATAATAATGGAGCTTGGGCCCCAACTTTGTTCCCGCAAAGGCTTTTTTACTACGCAACGTAGAGAATTGAAACTTGGCACATGTATGTAAAATTTATTAAGCCTGTACGTGTCGAGCTCATTTTTTCCCGAAACTCTTTACTTTTCCCAGAAATTCAGTTATAATTATCAGTTATCAATTAGGGTGAACATGTATTAGGGTCATGGAGACTCAGGGGGTAATCATGGCAAGGGGCTTGGGTAGTGAGGCACACAAGCTGCTTCCCCTTAAGTACCCCCAAACCTAGCTGTACTTGTGCAGTGAAAAGGGCGTGCGTCTGCTGTAAGTCCTCTGGTTTGGCACACCTCTCTTACCTCAAGATCGTTGTGCGTGAGCGAAGAGCCACATCCTTCACGAGGTAACCCGGTTAACCTAGACCTCGCGGTCCAGGGACAGAACACAACGGATCTAGAGGAGACAACCTCGATAAAAAAAAACCCAAGCTCAAGGTCAACGTGCCGAGGTGCTGAATGGCGGAGGGATAGAAGTCACTAGCGTCACCTTGTAACGGTATCTGGTATGCAGGCTCTGCCAGATGAACGGCTTTACTTCCTTGCGAAAATCAACCGTCAATGATATTTTCAACTTTTTAAAATTTATTAGAACCCTCGCCGGAGCTACGGAGCACGTGCCCTGAGCTTGAGGTCCCGTTTAATGTTGGGACAGGGAACAGTAGTAGGAGGAGGAACAAGAGAGGAAAGAGAGCCGGCCGGCGAAGAAGATGCCACCGAGCAGGAATGCGGCAACACGAAACGAAAGCCCAGCGGTTAGCCAAAAACAATCTGCGACTCTGCTTCTGGAACTGCCGGAGCGCGCGCCAAAGGGGAGAAATTTTGGAACGCCTTGCATATGACACAGACATCCTAGTCCTGCAGGAAACAAGATGCAGGCAAGAGAGTGGTCAGATCCGGGTCTGTGGATTTCAAGCCATCCACGAAGACGAAAAACATGGACAGGCTATTGTGATCAGGAATGGTCTCACAGCAACTAACCTAGATCTGAAGAGGCACACAACTGACAAACTTCAAGTGCATGGTGTCAAAATACAATATGCAAACTTCGCCATAAACATAGTTAATATATACGCTTGTAACAGCACGTTTACCCATACGGATGAGTGGAACGTCCTACAGGATATATATTCCACTTTAAAAGGAGAGGTGATTTTGTGTGGTGATTTCAATGCTAGAATGCCACTATTGGGTAATTCACCAACAAACCCACAAGGAGAGGAGCTCGAAAATTGGTTGTTGGGCTCAGACTTGGTCTGCATCAATGATGGCACAGCCACGAGGATTGCACAGAAGCCTGGAGAGACAGATGGCTGCATAGATCTCGCGCTAGTTACACCTCGACTTGCAGGACTGTGCAAATTCACAACACTTAGGAGCCATGGTGGTGATCATGTTCCCTGCATGGTCCTTATAAGGCAACAGAGAACACCAAAGGCCAGGCCTAGGAGGAAGGCATTTAGATATCTACGGCCATCAACTGAAGGAAAACTGTTGGACAGATTGCGCCAACAAAGGCACAAGAGAAATAGGCAGAGAAAGAGGACAAGATACAAGCAACCACCATGGTGGAATGATAAAGTAGATGAGATATGGGCATACAAGAGACAAGCGACAAAAATATGGCAAATGATGCGACAAAGTGTAACACACACAGTGGAAGAAGTTGAAACTGCTAAGGAAGAAATGAAAAGGGCAGTGCAAGATTTCAAGATAACAGCCAGGCAGGCCAAGAACGAACGATGGGAGGACTTCTGCAGCAATGTACGGAATGACAGGGCGCTGGGAGAATTCTGGCGGCTACATAAACGTATGAGCAAGCGGGACACATCCACAGTAAGCGGGACACATCCACAGTAAGCGGGACACATCCACAGTAAGCAGGCAGGCAGATTAAGGCGGACAACGGTGTCATTCTGGATACAGCTGAAAATAAAGGACCAGCCTTTTTGGAGCGGTACATACAACAGACTGATCAGGGAAATTATGACGAAAGAGTCAGAATGAAAACGGAATTACAAGAACTCACTAATAGCACAGCACCCGTAATTACCTTTACAGTTGAAGGCATTAAGTCTATGTTGTCAGCCTCAAAAAACACTGCACCAGGACCCGATCAAATAGACTATAATCAGCTAAGGAGCTTATCTGACGATGAACTGCAGGAACTAGCCGACTTGTATAATGAGAGTCTGATGCTGGGGGACGTTCCCGAAGACTGGTTGCACAGCTACTTGGCAGTGATACCTAAGCCAGGCAGAGATCACACCAAACTAAATGGTTACCGAGTGATAACAATGCAAAACAGTTGGCAAATTAATGGAGAAAATGGTTGCACAGATCCTTGCAGCTGACCTTGAGTATGGGGAGGCACTACCAGCGACCCTTGGAAGCTATAGAAAAGGAAAGCACACATGGGCAAATGCAGCAATATTTGCTTATGACACATATGAGGCATTTCAGCGAAAGGAAGAGACACTGGCTGTGGCGGTGGACCTGGAAGATGCATATAACAGAGTATCATATGAGCGACTCCTGAGCCTGCTGGTTGAATGTGAGTTAGATCCATACCTGGTCAATTGGGTCGCCAGCGCCCTGATGAAACGCACAGTAGCATTACGTTTGGAGCAGTGGGTGTCAGAGCCAGTCACTATCACGCCAGGACTTCCACAGGGATCACCGCTATCTCCAGTTCTCTACAATATCTACACTAGTCGGCTAGCCAACATAACCATTCCCAGGGGCAGAGTTCTTACATTTGCGGATGATGCACTGTTATATACATCAGGCACAGAACGAAACGCCATGGTTGACGTTATGGGAGAAGCGTTGAATGAGGTTGACTCATGGTGTGAAGAGCACAATGCTGTGGTAAACCCTGCTAAAGCAGCAGCACTTTGGTGCTCACTAGACAATCACATAGTGCAGAAAAGCCTTGAACCAGTGAGAATGGGAGGCGAGGATGTCGAGCGTGTAACGGAACTTAAATACCTTGGAATAAAGTTTGACAGAACCCTCTGTTTTAAAGAGCACGTGAACCACATAGTGAAGCGCTGTGCAAGTGGACTGGCTGCAGTAAAGACAATGGCCGCCCTCGGATTAGAACAGCGCCAATTGCTTATTCTTTTCAAAGCCACAGTGCTATCAGTCATCGACTATGGTCTGGGCATCGTCACAATTTCCAAGACACAGTTGATGAAATTGGAAAAGATTCAAAACACTGGAATGAGAATCATCCTTGGATGCACCCGTGACACCCGAATAGCAGCAATGAGATACATCCTCGGGCTCCCCAGTATTGAACAAAGGCACACACTAGCCCAGGTTAAGGCAATGTTTAGAGTGGCGAAAGACCAAAAACATCTGCTGCATGACCAGCTGAATGTCAGGAAAGGTAGTAGAATAAAGCGAGGCAGATCATGGTTAGCTGAGGCCACTGTACAAAAAGTGTGTGAACTTGACAATGTGCGAAGGGGTGAGGAATATGTGAAAGTGGACGATAAGATGGCCGGCAAGTACACTAGAGTGGTGATCACCATGGGCCGAGAATGCCGTGAGAGGGCTGCATGTGCCGCTAATGCGGACGTGCTGGAACTGGTGCACGAGAACAGCAGGACAGGAGATGCGGTGGTGTATACAGATGGATCAGTCACTAGAGGAGAAAGATCTGGATGGGGTTACACGGTCAGCGTTGATGGCAGGACAGTGGCAGAAGATGGAGCTGCATATCAAGTCACAACATCTAGTATGAAAATGGAGGAGGTTGCCGCTGAATACGCACTTGCATGGTTACAGAGGAGCACCCACACATGTGCCGTCATTGTGACAGATTCCCAGAGCATGCTCAGGAAAATAGAAACAGGATACCTCAAACCTGAATGGGTGCAGTATCTGCACGACAGTAAACTGAAAAGGCTGACTTGGATTTTCTCCCCTGGACACGCTGGAGTATCTGGAAATGAGAGAGCGGATAAGCTTGCTGGTGAGGCCCCAATGCAAGGCTCTCTTAGTCTCGGGGAAAATGAAATTCTCGCAGCTTTGAGAGAAACAGCACCACAGGAAGACGGGGACACCATTGAACGTATAAAACTGTTTGGGCATCAGAGAGGCTGTGGAGTCAAGAGCCGGTTGTGTGGTACTGCAAGACGACTGTTCAATCAACATCTTACTGGAGTTGTTAGTGAGAAGACCATGTCCGACATGATGGCGCGGAGAGCTGAGCACGTATGGGTGTGTCCCGAGTGCGAGGAGGCTGGTTCTACACCAAAGTAACCAAAGTAAGTTATCAATTCATGATTGCGAATACGACGTGATAATGTACTTCCGTCAATTTCGTCATTTCCGCCTCTTACCGGAAATGTAAACTAGAGTTCACGATCCAGCCACGCCAAGAAAACTTTGATACCGAGTATATTGTTATACAGATGAGATGAGTGCCATTCATTCATACCAAGAAAACTGTGTAGAAATATTTAGATCATTTTTTACTAACACATGAGCCCATGAAAAATGCTCGGTGCGCAGTACTGTGCACTGCGTACTACTGTAATACTATCCTATTTATCAATTGATCGCCGATTTTATGTGGATGACCCAAAGTGTCTCGACATCAATGTCTTTGTGCTGATTCCTTTCGGTCTGGAGTGGTGAGCTTTGTTTTTTACCATTCGAAGAATGGGGCAGTTACTAGTCATAATAACGAAAGGCATAACTAAAGAAAGGCAATAATGCATCCATATACCCAAAAGCATAACGCAAATACTGAAAATAAAATACAGAAAGTTTTTGGATAAGTTTTTACAGGATAGGACTGGCGCTTATGATTCTTCTTTTATTTCCACTTCAACCCCACCCCAAGCGGAAACGGATTTGTCAATATTTCATACCTGATATGAATCCGAGCCGTTGCAATTGGCCTATTCCGTCCGCTGGCAACATTCAGATCATGATTGCAACAGTCCGGGCAGTGATAAGGATCAGATTATTTTGGCCAGTGATTGTCATGTCAGGGAACAGGTGCTGAGTGCAGAAGAAATTGGACCGTTAGTAGTTAATGGGATCTTGTGTAGTAAACCTTGGCACGACGTATAGGAGTTCTAAGCTGATACCAAAGAAAATAACAATCACACATTGGCTCTTTCCCATCGGCAGGGCCTCCGGAAAATTCCGGTGGTAACTTTCACGTCTAGCAAACGACACTAACATCACCGAGTCTTCCTGTCATATCCGCTTGGCTTAGTTCTACAGGTCTGAGATTCACAACGACACATAGTTATGTCGAGTACATAAATCTCTTTAATTCAACTGTATTTTCAGGGAACGCATAGTCTGTGGACGATGTTCGTTGCTGGTGTTTGGTGTGTGTCCGAATTCAAAACTTACAGACAATTATCACCCGCAAGCCGTAATTCTTATCCATGCATACTTCAAAGTTAAGCATCACCACCCCCCACCCGAGAGAAACGATTTTAAAGTGACTTTACCAATACAAAAGATAAAAGTGTGTCCGGTAACAGTGGAAACACCCGGGATTAACAATACACCAACAACAAAGTAGTATCCAGATACAGTGGACCTACACAATCTCACATGCCGTTCTCTGTTAGCACAAAGCAACATCTGGTACGATACACATCTACTCTCTGGTCAAGCCAAATCACGACTTCCTATATTATTTTGATAGAACAAAACAAAACACGCAAAAAAAGATGAGCTTGCAAATATACCATTAAAAGTCTGATTACACGGCTTTTGCTGATCTCAGCCAGAATCAATTAATAGAAGTACTAAGCACTAAAGGGAAACTGGGTCACACCCCTTAAATGAAAAGGGATTGCAGGAAGCCAAAGAACTGCCCACTCACAATCGGTTGTTGTGCCCACAAAACTGACACATGTGCTTGTCCGAATGCACACAATGGAGTGTGTCTGAGTGATCAAAAATAAACATGACGCACGATAATGTTTAGTGCCCATCAGCACCCAGTGAATAACGGTTCAGGCGAGATGTTAGATACCAACCACTGAGCACTGATCTGTGACCTGTACAAATGTCCTCCCTCATTCCAATTTCTTTCCACCCACCACCCCTATATTCCCTGACTCGCAGACAGATGAAGTGTGTTGTGCTATATCCAGAGATATCCCGCATGAGGATATATATACCTTATGCTGGTGGCTCACAAAGAAGATTGACTACTGACGTCAACTACCCGGATTATGCTCCTGAAGCTGACCAACTCAAGCAATACGAATGCTGGTGAGTTTCATTTTCAAGCAGTCTGAATATAATAACCGTTATGAAGCAATCTAAATATGACGACAAACTGTAAGGGGGTGGCGGTAGCAAAGAATGTAGAAGTTATTTCTACTATCTTTGGCTGTAGCTTTAGCATCTATAATAAGAACAGCCAGTACACGGTAGTTTCAACCGTGACAGCAACAGAAAATGCGCTAGGAGATACCACCCTCACAAACGTATTGTGTTCCTGAACGGTCCCAAAACACGAACGACTTGAAAACTGGAACGTTATATTTTCTCTTTAATCTTTTAGTTACATGGCCGTGGATGTTAATGAACTTTGTTGTTCGCCACCCAACAGTTCTGATACATTTTTCCATTTTGATGGACAGTGATAGACATACTTGGTGAAGTAGATACCTTTGTCCACACATCAAACCCCATTTAAAATAAGACGGTAAACGATGACCCAGATAAACCAGTTCGACAAGATCTTTTTCCTGTTCAGCGTGATCACTGATTCGTCCACGACTCGACTTTTCAGTTACAGTGGGATTCTTGTAAACATATGAGATAAGTTATCTTATCAAGCAAGAAAACCATTCAGTTTATTTAGGTCAGAACAAAAATCAAAATGACTTACACACATTCGACGTTGATGCATCGGGGGTGTAGGGGGCGGGCTCCCTATGCTCTTTTATGTCCAATATATTTCTGATACACATGAATGCACTCAGCGGCGGATTGAATATGTTTAATATTATTACTTTTTATAGTCAACTTTGATTTAGTATGCTTTAGCGGGTGTGCATGTATTCAGCTCTATTTCAATGACGGCAGATTTTGTGTCAAGGCAAGGTATCCTACGGGAATAAACAAGAACATGACTGTGATTGTCATAATTATGTGACTATGTCGGTGTGATTGTCGCTGCTGATACTTTCATTGTTATCATCATCTGCACGATCTCCAGCTTCAATTCCGGATGACTATTCATTCACACATTATGCATTCCTAGCCTTGTATTTAAATAGGTTTCCTCCCGTATTACTGATTTCAAAGATTTAACATGGACGGTTAATTATTGTTAATAACGCTTAAAACTAAAGGATTTACATTCAAGTAAGAAAATGTAAGAGAAGGAGCAGATAGAATTATTTAGAGAATGGGTCATTGAGACAGACAGTGAGTGAGAGGACAGAACAGACAAAGCAGTGGCAGTGCAGAAAACAAGGAGATAGATAAGAAAAGAGAAACGGATACGGTTCCATGTTCAGAGTGAAATGATACATGCTATACTTTGATTGTCGAGTTTTTGGTTTCATTTACTTTAATCAAGTGGCTTGACGTCGACGATTTAATGGACACTTATAGTTCCGAAGACAGCACATGCAACAAACTTTATGTCTGTCAAGAACAGATTTGATTCATAAATGTTTCCACTGAGTAAATTTTTGTGAGAGAGCAGTGAGTAATTTTTACAAACGTAATTATTGTGCGAGCCAGCATAACTTGGTCTCGTAAACAATCGAGAAGTCCCTGGTTCGAACCCGGGTGTCCCCTCCAGTGTCGCGATGTGGGTTAGATGGGGAGAATTCGACTGACACTCTTTCGAGGTCCGCTCCCACAATCGACGAACACACAAAAAAAATACTTGCACTCTAAAAACTAAATAAATCAATTGCTTTGATTTTTAGCAGAACTGTAGGGCAGTTTAATTACAGGAATTAATGTAACAAATATAATTATAAATATAAATATCAATTCAAAGGCAACTGAATCTAAGTAATGAAACTACAGCTTTCTATAAAGACTAACTTATTCACTCTAACTACTTGCAGGTCATATGAGTTATATGCCAAATAGAATCCGCGCACGTGGCGACGGATATAACAGTTTAAATTCTATTAATTCAATGAGACATGTTATGATATGGACATTTCCTCTAGACACGCCATGGAGAATGCTTGTACAACCATGCGTTGTCTGGCGGTAGCTCTGAAACTGTCTTCAAAAGTAAGTAGAACGGTTCACTTTCATCATTACAAATTAGTATGGACTCTCACCATGTGGCCCTCACTAGGAGTGAGAGCGCTGGATGTAAACGCTGTGGGTTCATATCAAACCAAGTAGCTTAGGCTCTGGAGCTTTAAAATAATGCTCCTCACAATATGGACTGCTCAACTGCGTCTTAAATGTCTCTCATCTGGCTGAGGACTATCGCCGTCCACCTCGTAAATGGATTGTCTACATGTGGCATCTATCTAAGCTCTGCACGGGTTTAAATACTAAAGCCATGTCTCGACCTTCCGTCCAGATTCATACATTTGATTGGTGCAACCACCTCTAGCTCAGCTGCCGAACCGAGTTATTTTAAGTAACAGCCCTACGCAACGACCTTGGGTCGACATCAAAGGTCGAATCACTCAAGACAATAAAATGTAATTTTATAGTAATAAATTCTTAACATGTTCAAAACCCCGAGCTTTTACTCTGGATCACGGATTTTCTGTACGTCAACAGACGTCTCAATAACATTTAATTCCTACTCACCCCTTCCCTCTCTACTAAACCTAGTTCAAAACACGAGATATAAAAAGTGCTCAGTCATGCACACCTACGCTGTCCGTCTATCCTTCCCCACACCTTCTGTCTATCCACTAGGAAAAAAACTGTTCAAAACAAATTGTTTACGAGACCAAGTTATGCTGGCTCGCACAATAATTACGTTTGTAAAAATTACTCACTGCTCTCTCACAAAAATTTACTCAGTGGAAACATTTATGAATCAAATCTGTTCTTGACAATGTCTACATCATGACAAAGTGAAGACCCACTCAATTATAATTTACCTGTTTACTGTCCTGAATAAGTCCTCCTTGGAACTGTCTATGATGATGATGCCTGTTTGCATAACTTGGTAGAATCTTTTCTTCTGTAAAAAATGTCTGCTGCCTGTCTAAATCTAAGATCTGTTGGCTCTCCTCCGACACTTTAAATTGGCTCCCAGAATGAATTAACTCTCTTTTTGAGTCCAGGTCTGCACGTTTAGATTCAGCTTGCAAGATCTCAAAATTTGAAAGATTTCTCTGCACATTCGTCGTTGGCAACCGCGGGTCCATCGTCTCATCCTCTTGTTTACATTCTACAGGAACCATGTTTTCTATTTGTGACATATTACAATGGTAGCTCTTTGGTGCAGCGTCCACAATCAATAATTGTTCGATGTTTCCGATCAAATCATCGATTTTCGTTGACAGCACTTTGTCATGACATGTCAAGTTGATATCATCCTTTCTGGGTGAGTCTGTGTCCTCCACTTGAGGGATGATTGTCTGTTCAGATGAAGTAATTGTGCCGGATAGTAACCCTAATGGTTCTGAGGACAGAGGCGCGGCATCCACCGAATGTGTAAGAAATATGCCCGTAGTTTTGTTCGGTAATAAGTGATCTCCAGTGTCAACAATGTTTTTCTGTCTACTCCCCTGGTTTTTGCTATCTTTGACCATATGCATGTATTCAGAACTGGATGGCAAACTTTTACTGTCTCTGCAGTATCTTTGTTCAGAGTTATGATGTAAATCCGTATCATTCCGAGAGATGTGAACTTCTCCTGACTCTGAGCTTAAAGCCTTTTCATTCAATACAGCGACTGGCCTTGACCTTTCCTTGTTTCCCGATTTGCTTCTCTCACGAAGCTTTGACAACGCCCTAACTTCTTGTGTTTTCTTAGCCTGTATGCTGAGGCCAGCGGGGCACGTGCTGCTCCACATTAATTGAGTGTCTGCGCTGCGGGAAGCCTGACAATCTTCGAAAAATTTGCTCCATCCACTCATTGAACCTATCCCGTATCCAAAGTCATGAATACAGAAGGCAGTATCTGTGAAATCATGGTATGAACCATCATATCGCGGATCAAACATTCCAAAGGGTAGGCATGCGCACACGGATGGGAAAGTGTAGGCCCAGCTGGAGCAATATATTGGCGTCCTATTACTAAAGCTGTCCGTATAATTACTCAGTTTGACATCGCTGATGTGCGCCACATAATAGTCAAATGTGTAATGAGACTTAATCAGTATGCCAGGGGTTTTCCTATTCAGTACTTGCGGGTAATGCCAGCATGACTGATACAGTGCAGGTAACACTTCCCTGGCGTCACAAAATTCTGACGATTTGTATCTTAACTTACAACATGAACAATGTTTAAATATCAATGGTATTGAGAAGCTCCAGTAATACGGGCTCAATCTTCTCCAAACCTGACGGCATGCTTCCCACTGAAAACGGTCGAAGTTAGGCACCTCTGCCACATCAAACAGTTCACTTTTACCACTCATAAAAAATCGTTTGGTTCTCTGTCCATAACCTTTGGCATGGACTTTGACGAAAACATCGGAGACTTTGTCCCGGCAAAGACAAAGCGTCGAAGTACCACACGACTGACAGGGAGTTAAAACTACGATAGTATGCTTCCATGTGAAATTTGCTGATGGCTTTTGTGTCTGTCGGTAGAGGCGACAAACATAACATTGGCATTCGCTGACTTTTGAAAAGCCGTCACAAACAATAGATTTTCTTTGATTTTCTATATATAGATCTACAACAAGATAACCACTCCGAAAACATTCGGCTGAATTATCCGTTCCTTGGCGTGTGTCAGTTGGAACTGCCCTGCCACTTGCAGCATTGTGTAAACGGTAAATTTTGGCCCAGGCTCTATACCATTCAGTTTTGGCGAAAGGCGAAAATGAAGAGCAAGGACAAAACACCTGGAGACCACAAACAGGACATGGTTCTCCTAAGCCAAGACGGAAAGCTGCATCTCTCACAATGTCGAGCAGCCAAGAGACAACACCAGGCATGACGCTAGTACAGTTGGTACGACTTGATCGTTATCTTGGGCGTGAACTCGGAGATATGCTGTTTATCATCATCGTCGTTATAGGCCAGCCGCAATCTGCCCACACAACCAACATAATAATATTAGGTTTGGTGTAGCAAGGGAAGTAACTGCAGGAATCTAAGCAATCACAGGAACAGCCTGATGTTACATTCCGTATTCCCAATCCGAACAATTATATCACGTGAATAATGAAGGCAGCGCGATCAATATTATGTATTGCCGTTAAGTGATTTCAAACAGCTGGCAGGAAATCAATCTGTCCTATAGTTTGCTCACTACTTTTCCTGTTATAACGGAATGAGCAGATGTGAGAGGCCGCAATCACTGACTGATTCACGTCCAACTTTACAACGCCGTTCTGCAGGGCGCGGCTCTAACGCCTGGGTCACTCGTATGTGTAAGAAAGGAAAGGAGGAAGAATACTTGAGGGGGCGTCGAGGAAAATCTAACGAGGAACAGATTGAAGTGGTGACTGTTATGTGTTCAGGGGTGAGCGAATTTCTGTCGGATAGGCTAGCATGCTGTGAACAACACGGCCGTGGAACTTAATTGCTGCCTCGGCACTGAAAAAGAAGAAATATCACTTCTTGATCCTTTACATGATGCTGTCATCCGAAATTTAACGTACGCATAAATGCTAAAAACTAGCATTGCCATCCTGCATCCTATGATGTGTAATTCATCGTCATCTACAGCCAACTACAAACCTCAAAGCAAAATCCACAAATTAACACAGCCATATGTTCAAAGATGGAGCCTAATTAAGTAGTCATACAGCGGAACCAATGGTTAAGTTAATTGGCAGCTCTTACAGGCTCCTGGCAGCCCTTCGTTCCGGTTAAAACGCAAAGTAAAACAATATGTGCAAGACTGACGACTAAACACGTTCCCATTCATCAGCTAATGAAGAAAAGTAACAGACTACATCAAGCAATGCTTTTGAAGAATATTAAACTGCTCATTGTCAATCTCAATAATGAAAGTATTCCACCTCATTGCGAAGGACTGACACGATGCAGTATTATATTTCTCACTACGGCGCTTGCCAAGACAAACATGACCTATGCTGCACAGCCATATCTCGGGTACTATTTTTTTTGGTCTTTATCTTGCACCAAGATATGTATAATCACAAAAAACTAGGCCTAATCACAGTTAAGTAACTGGTTCGATCCGTAAACAATCACCCAGTGGTACAGCTGCGCCTGATCAAACGGCCCCAGAGGGAAAATAAGGATTTTAGTGTTACCACTGTGCTGCCGAGCGGATTAGTGGCGGTCATTCTCGGTCATACACTACAACTTTATGGACAAACAGAAACACACATTAAATCGATTTGCGGGCTTACCATATGAGTCACAATCAAAACGTGTTCACACTTGTGATTGCGGAAACATGCTAAAAACAGTCTCACCATTAAAATTTGGTGATACTTGGCTCAATAGATGATTCAGTCCATACTATGTTTTCTCGACCATCATGAACTGACCACTGGCACTGCGCAAACTACAAAATTAATACACTCCATCATAATACACTGGTTGGTCAATGAAATAAAGCAACATCAATTTACGTCTCTCCGCTTTGGTTCATTTATGGGATACCTGTCAATCGCTGAACGATTGTCATTCAACACCACGTCCATGATGCCTTGATGAACTTCACGGTGAAACTATACTGACAAAGGAAAATGCACACATAAATTCTACAACTTCATAATAATGACAAACACCTTGCTTTTAAAGAAGCTCCATCGCATTGCAGTACTGTATCTCTTTGGTAGTGAGGCCAATTTTTCAGTGCCGAAAATGATATGTTGCAATGTTTACTTGTATAAATAAAGTCCACAGGATCCACCATGACATGCTGACAGTGGGATTGCTCTGATCAATCCCCTGCAATGCTAACGTGCCGACCTCACACAGCAAAATTTCCAAAAACAGGTACTGCCCTGAACATACGGGATGATGTTCCCCGTCAAAGCCATGCAAACAATCTCTGACACAGAATAAAAGTGGTATGTTAATTTCTTGTTCAAACAGCGTTGATGCACGAAGCAGTGGTGCGTCACATCATTTCAATATCCTGGCTAACAAATCAGGTATTCTGGTCTCTTTGCGACAGATAAGAAGATATTATAAAAGGCTATGTTCGAAAAGTCACAAATACCGTAGATATTTTATCGCCATCCTACAAGCCGGCAACTCCCTGGATAGCTTTAGACGCATAAATCTACAGTTCCCGTAGGCCCATGTAATGCACGTGCTCCTCAGCTGGGCATCGGAATGGCATTTCGATCTATTTTAATCAAAAGACAGTGTGCTGCAGATAATAGATGTACACCGTCCATGGCATGCAGGTAACATTTGCTGAGGTCACCTTGTCCACATAAGTAGCGGTTATGTTAGAGATGAGACGCATTAATCTACTGTTCTGTATTGACGATATCATCATATTCCAGTTGTTTTTGTACTAAACATGTCCTCGTGTTCGGTCTCTGAGTATCAGCGTCAAGCAGTGGCGAGGAGGCGCCCCACCGCTCGCCCAAAATAAAAAATAATGCCTGGAGGTTCTTAAGTTTCGGATATATCAATAGTTATATGTCATATAACGTTGGCCGTCTAATCAATAATATTATTGTCAGCATACTGTGTAACAGCTTTCCCGTCGCTGTCTGTTCTTGGTATTGTCAAAGTAGGCCTATGTGTAGATTTACTATCCTTCACTCCAGAAATAATCCTCAAACAGAAATGCTGTTGTCATCCTTTTTTCATCACCTTCTCTTTCTCTCTCCTTTTCTGTGTGTGTGTGCGCCCGCGCGTGCACGCCCGTAAGTGTTTGTTATTGCGTCGAAATGACTACACGTTTTGAACTGAAAGGTTTTTGTTCATTCAGATTTCGTTTTATACATCAATGTCGAAATGACTGCTAAACAGGCTTAAATGATAAAAACAATGATAATACCGAACATTGCGGCTAGAATTGGCTATTTTGCCCTAACAGAATTCCTGCAGTAGTCGTTTGTTTTTCTTTTTTTTTTCCAAGATGGCGGTCATGCAGAAAACGATATTGTGTGTTTGTATACGCGTGTATACTCGTAAAATCGTATATGAGTGTTTTGTAGTCGGTCAGGTTCTCTGTAATACAGCGTCAAGATTTCTTCAAGCTAATCAATTTCAGCGTAAGCATGTTGCAGGTTCGGATATCCGGTCACAACAGACTTTTGAGGTTCAAGTAGTCACCCAGCCAGAATAACTATTTCTAATAATAAATACCATACACATTTCAAGAGGGGGCGGGGCAGGGGAGAAGAGGAAGAAGAAGAAAAAGTCAGCAGAGGGGAAGTCACGGTTCTTATAAGTGAAATGACAGCAAAGAGTTCAGCTTGACCAAAAAAGCTTACCTTTCCAGCAACACCTGTCAAAAGTCCTGTGGTTTGCTTCAAGGAATTAAAGATTGAATGCACCTCGGCTTTCTTGCTCTTTCCACGTCTGAACTTGAAAAAAGCCATTTGACATAGGGCTTGCTTGTGAATCAATTCTCATGAGGCACTACGGTCGAAACTCTGGTTAGTTTGTCAATGCAATTCTGCACAGGTTATCCATTTGTAAAGCGAAGCATCTCACTTGTGCCCACACAATTTTTCTGCAATAATTCGTTTGCCTGTTGAAACCGATGGTGCCAGGTAACCAATCCTACCAATCTCTCAAGACCCTATTGTGATTTTTACAGAAATACATCCTGAATCTTTCACTGTTTCTACCATGTCCAACAATCGGCAATGACAGTTAACAACTCTGCTTAACAACACATCTTTGTAAGACCGATCTCACACGTCTACAGTGGGACTTTAAATGCCTTCCGTTTGAGCAAAATGCTCAGGGTTACCCGACTCTGCTAGGCAAGGGCTATTTGTGTAGACAAGGCGCACGTCAAACCAAAATATATTCCATTTCCTCTCACTTATTGAATATCTCCAGTGAGAGAAATGAAGGGGGCACGGTTTACAGTGTAAACTTTTACATCCACAGGCCCACAAACAACACTTTACTGGAATTCTCCTAGAGATTGCACAGCAAGAAATCACACCTCCACTATCTACATCGACCGACCGATTAGAACAATGGCTTCAGTAAAAAAATTGTAGTTCTGGCATGCACTCTGCCCGGTTGACAGAGCTAAGCACGGGCACAACTTCTCAGCAATGAAAATAACAACGAATTATGAAAAAACAAAAACAACAAAAACAATCTCTCATCACGACAATCGGTGACCGTAATAACAGTACACAAAAATTCGTACATTTCCAGGGACAGAGAAATACTCAACTGAATCATGTGCCAGTGCCGCACTAGTACTGCTAAATGACATGGCAGCTACTTGAAGCCAAGTGCGTGTGCCATGTTGGTATTCTCGTTGATGAGGATGAGAAACACACATGACACAGGAAAATATTTAGGTCGACTGCTGGCTGGCACCCCGGAATACAAGTCTGTACGAGAGATTCAAGCAAAGACTTTGCCACGCGCAGTACATCGTCAAATACCAAGCAAAATTTGATTAATTTCGTCTACGAATATCATGACGCAGCCAGGTCCATTTGCTGCATAACTAGCCATTACACAAGAGGAAGTGCTGAAATATGCCAAAGCGATATAATTGTAAGGAAGGTTTCATTTACCGCCCAGCCAACAAAATACATGTAGGTGTTCCACCAATCTCCTTTGTTTCTGCAGGTGAAGAGATGAAATTTAAAAAAAAATAAATAAAACCCAGTAATAGAACACACAAACGCGACCGCACAGAACACTGAGCTAACGTTAGAATCATCTGGAAAATGTTGAACATTATTCATGCTGGTGTTGCCCGAAGAGAAGGGGGGGGGGGGGGGGAGGGAGTGTGATAGGCCTGTACTGAACATGCATCTTCAAATATTAGCTACAACCTGGAACGGCGGCTTACAAAAATGCTTCTTTCTATGATCAACGAATGCCAGGAGACAGGTTTAGTCAAAAGAACAGAAAGTGTCTGCAGAAGAGAGAAGTATCAGAACAGAAAAAAATCTGTTTGTTGTTTTTTGTTAGGTTAATATTTCAAAAGGGGGGGGGGGGGTACCATTTATTCCTATCAACCTGATAGTCTAGCGACCTTAAACAGAGAAACAACGATTTGCCATCAGAAATTAGACAGTCACCATGTGATCCTGAATGATAATTCAGACCGTCGTCAAAGTATTTGAACACTATATCTAATGTAAATGTACACCATGCAAGAGGACACTATGAGTCAACCAATTAAAGGTATTCCCCCAATCCCAACTAATCCCATATTTCTGGCGTGTGTTTGCCAATCCATGCCCGTGTGATAAATCTTTCAATGGATTCTTACAATATACTACCAATGATGCTGCTGCTGAAAAGTATAATGTGAAGAAGATGTGCAAGTTAATTCAAATACCCAGTGCTGTTTGGAGTCCACTGGAACTGACGTATAAATTTCACTGGTTGTATGCACGTATAGTTCTAGGCTGATGTGGCAAAATAGAGAGTTTGTCGAAAGCGATTCTCACCTAGTCAACTTTTCATCGCACTGCACACTGCACGTGCACACTGGCATAATCTACAGATCAACCAAACAAAGGAATTGATGGATAAACAGAAATTGCTTTCCTGCGCATTTGGCACTGAAATCGACACTGAATCAACACAATGTATGTCCGCTGATGGCTGAACACATGCCTTGTCTGGCAGCTGACAAGGAGGCAGTGGATGGATCAAATTGGCACATCAAGGAAGCAGTGGATGGATCAAATTGGCACGTCAGTGACTCCCTTTCAAGACTGTAATACCTGCAGCTTGAAACCTGAATACCACAAACTTCAATAACAAACCACAATACGTTTTCACTCTCACGCAGAAATTCCATTCCAGATCTTCAAAGAAATTCCGAATGAATCACGTCCACACTCCATGTAAAAATTGCTGATTATAATAATTCTCCATAATTTACAAATGCCGTTTGTGAAATTTTACATATATGGGGTGATCAGCTTCAACACCTTGATCTAACACAATTCTACTCTCGAAACAGTTTTTACTATAACAGGCTAGCTGCGGCTCTAGGGAGACTGTGAGTAAGCAATGTTTGTATACCCACGAATTAGCTTACATTTCGGCCTGCCACTAGCACCACAACACTCGAGTCGCGCTGATGTTGGGGAGACCATTATGGAAAGTGCCAGCAGGTCTGATACCGCTGGTGTGATAGGTGATGCCTGCTCTCATGATAACACCAGTAGCAATAAACACTCCCGCCTCTTCACTGTGCCTCCTACTGCATATAGGGCAGGCACTCGTGTGAGATGCTAAGCTGTGAGTTTCACGGAAAGAGTGAACTCAGGCAAATGTTTCCAGTCAGTATGTCAATTTTCTTCTCATCGACTCTTCTCAACATGCTCCCATTATGCCAGTTGTCATATAATTATCCTGTTCATCGACACTTTAAACCCCATTTCACCAAGATTAGGTCATGACTATAAATCTGTCATTTCATAATCCCGAAGCCAACTCTACAGTGACAGGATAGTTGATGCTACCTCCTAGTCAACTTTGATCTGTGATAGTCAGTGCAGTGATATTTATTTACTTTTATAAATTTGAAAATGCTTGTGGCAACCAGAGCTGAGTTTACAAGTCAGTGACAATGACTATTGCCACTGACCAGCATTGGTTGCTCAGGGTGATAAGAAATTACTAGAGACAAAGAGCAGGAAAAGAGGGCACGGACGGGCACAGTTTCTCCTGCTGCACAGTAAACGAAGTATCTGTTAGTTATTTTACAAAAACAATTATGCTTTACCGATGACTAAAACCTAAAACGTTTTAATTAAAGAAAACCCTAAATGCACATCGTAGCCCCTCAGCCCTCTTTAGGTCTCTTCCAATTTTACAAAATTGTAATATTTCAGTCGTTATCGACACTGTCATTTCTAACTGCAATCACGTTTTGATCCTGAACACCGTACCTCTCTGATTGCTTTTGTGTATTTTCTATTAATCTAGCACCCAGCCTTCCACGGCCCGGCTCATCTTGCAGTGCCCCGGGGAGAATGTTTTGGCTGGTAAACAGACTACCTGAGCTGCAGTTCCAGCACGCATCTCTCTCAAAATATTGAGGTTTTCTATTGCTGGCAAACGCCCATGGTGAGTTCTCAATAAAAAACAATCACTTTTTCACTCCCAGCTTCAGGCTTTCCTTGCAGGGATTTACCTGTGAATCATATACCAGTTTTCGTTTCTTTTTAAATCATCGAAGCTGATTTTCCGCACACTTATTTTTCCATGCAGTTAGGGAAATAACCTTGAAGAGTATTTGCCGGTCACACCAGTTTAGAAATTCTGCAAGGGACATACAAGGCCTGCGCTGATGCACAAAGGGTCTGATCTTATTACCATCTGACATAGTATCCACCATGAAGTTGCAGGTCAAAGATTCAAACTTATCACATACATGAAAATCACTGCTACAACAAAGCCAATACCACAAATTTCATGGACGATCATTACATAATGAATATTGCGCCGATAGTTTCTGAAATATATTCTTGCAAATTACTTGTTCCCCAATCCTACTCAACAAAATGACTTGTGACATAATTATCTAATGCACATCTTAATGAGTTAGCCTGTCATAATGGGTTCAGAGCTTCCTGTCATGATGGGTTTAGCTTCAATGTCAACCATTCCATCCGGCTAACCTGCAGAGCCATGAGCTTACCGACAGTATCAATCGCATTTGCCACACTAAATGAATTAATAATAATAGTAATAATTATAACAGTGTGGAGAATGGCTAGAGTTTATTTTGTGATAGGAACACTGATACAAACCTACTGACTTGCGGGACACATGACAAATTTGAACGCAAACATTCGATTTGGACATGCGATGTGTTCATGCGGTTTAAATTGGAATGGCTAACACTAATGTGTCTGCGGTGATGACAGAAAGAACCTGCTCTGATTTATTTTAAACAAGACCACAAGCTGATAGCCTGGTAAATTAATGTGTGATACTATAAAAATACATCAGAATGAGCCACTCTGACATGGGAATACTCTAAGTGGGCCCATCACACCACCGCAGCTTGAAATGGGGTTTGTCAACAGGTCTAAGTTGTTTCCACGTGTGAGGCAGTGGCCGGTTGCTTTACCGTGAAGCTCAATGTCCATCTGCACAGAGTATGGCAGTCAATGATCACAGGTGTGAATAGACTTACAGCATACGTTAAGTACGGACAAATGTGGAAATTATGAGGGACATGAGCGTTTACAGAGCTGGCAAGCTGTGACCGGGAATGTGAGGGAATAGGTGTAAATCCCGCAAAATAAGGTGAACACAATGAACCTTCCTTTCTTCGAGTGCCAACGAAGGCTAGCCTAAACACGCGTTCTGCGCCTTCAAAACTGGCAAACTGCACCTGCGTCATAATTATTAATCGCTCTGCGCTCAGGTTTTAACAATATGTCATTCAAAGCTATCGTGAACTGGTAGATATGAATCACCCACAAGGCAAAGATCTAAGCCGCAATGTTAGAAATTCATCTCACATCACACAATGTTCGGGGAAGGAACCACTGCTCCTAACGATAAGCCCATGAAAAACATTCATTCCATCGGAGACAGAAAGAGAGAGAAAGTCTTAGCTTTTCATGAAAATCTCATTTTTTATTATCAGCCTGTCTTGATCAAATTCAGCAAAAATAGGCACTATCTACATTTTCGCAAAACCCACTGCCTGATTCTGTCTCTTCATCAAACTGTGCAGCAGAAATGTGAACTGCAAGTAGTATGTTTCTACATCCTTTCTCAAGCCCTGGATTGTCAATTTGTCTGACTCTAGGGTGCCAAAGACTGAAATTTCCCAAAAGAAAGCAAGTTGTCCTTCATTTCTGACCAAATTAGACACAAAAGAGACGTGCCAAAACTACTCAGCCCATTATTTTTCAATCTAATTTCTGCAATATCCCGTAAGTAACTAACACACACACATACGCTCTCCCTCTTTTTATGTCTCTTTCTCTCTCTCTCTCTCTCTCTCTCTGCTCGCTGTTCCATTTCTCCATAACCGTCCTAAAGACGAACTCACCCGGGCCGGGGAGATGCTCCATGACTACTAGAAATCCTTTCCTTATGGTAGGATCGTAAAAGATGGATAGGGCACGGGTGGACGGGTGCCTTTACTTGAGGAACGATAATGGCCAAAAGAGAACTGCCTGCTAGGAGCTGCTTCAAATTTGGTATCTCTTGATAAGGTGGCGATAATATCAAAATGGCGCAGCTGGTCCTGAAGTTAAATGTTTAAAGCGTTCCTTCCCGCGATGAACAGCGGCAAATGAAGCAAGGCAAACTGTCTATGAAACATCACAGGATGTCAGCTCGTGTTTATCAATATAGTTATCAGGTCTGACAAGGTAAAATGGGGCCGTGAGTGATATAGAGAGGGAGATGAGGATGGAGGGATATCAAGTGGCCAATTGCATCACACCCGAAATGTATTTCGCAGGTAAGAACTTTCATGATTTATGATAAAGAACCGGGCAAACTGGAATGGAAGGCAGGAGAATTGCAGGAGAGTGACGGCACGGTGAGGGCTAAGGGAGGTTGTTTTCCTGAGGTCTTTTATTTTCCCGTCTTCCTCTGCAATCTACCTGTAACAGTTATAATCAAGCCTACACATAACATAAAACTGAAAGCATATCGCTTGCAAATATGAACTGCCATATGGTTCACATGGACATGTCACACTGATGTGAAGGGGTAAGATGTCCCCCCCCCCCTACCCCACCCACCCGCACACACACACACATACACACACACACACATACCCGCGAGGAAAAGATAATAAAAAAATATATGTACTGAATTTGGAGTGTTAAAAAAAAAAAATGAACAGTGTAACAAATGCCAAAGAGATGCAGATGATGTGAACTCGCGTTGCCAAATTTAAGGATGAGTCGACAGCGTCTCTTGGCCCAAAATAATCAACGTTTATTTACTGTTTCAGTAACAAGGGCTGATCATCTTCGTATGCTCAGCTAATGCTGAGGTGCTTCAAGACACTGTCAGTTATGCCACGCGCTTGACTCGGGAACAAAAATACAATTAAAAGCTAAAACAAAACAAAACAAAAAAAACATTAGCAGGAAGATGGACAGAACAAAACGCACACTAAAATATCATTTGGCGTCACCCTGAAGTTTCCATAAATCGGAGCCTTCGATGAGCACTTTAAGACTGCTCATGTTGTGCTTGTAGCATAATGTTTCATAGGCAGATCTCCCAACATGTAGAAACGCGGGTAAAATACCCCCAATACAACGCAAACACTCAAAATGAGTAAAGAAGCAATTGGGGCAAGAAAACACATACAATGCCACTACGAAGTAGCGGTAACAGATGCAAGTAAATATGAGTCTCTTCACACACGAATGATCTGCAGAACCTGAGACGCCTGATACGACAAGTTTAGTATGAGCTATGGGGCCGCCATCTTTCGCAGCTGAGAAAACAAGCAAAGACCTCTAGTCTAGGCTAAAGGTATGATGGCAGGCCCAGGCACTTGAACAGATAGTAGAAGGTCTCTGCCTTTCGTACAGTACGACAAATACTAACATCAGTTAGTACCAACACCACGACGCATAACCAAGATCTCCCTGACACAGCGAAACAATTAACCTTTTTGATATCTTCAATTTACCTGCCTTTATTTCATTACCTCATAGACAAAAAATAATTGGCAAAATAAACGAGATTTCTCTCTTCTATATGACCCACAGTGCGGTGTCTAAGACAAGGAAAGCGTATGCTTTTCGTTCAACTGATTACCTCCCCATGGATTAGCCTAACCTCTTTTCTTGTCATAGTCAGTTTCACATTGGTTGGGTCTTTAAATGTCAGTTCATGTGCCACTAATCTGCATCAGATTGCGCTTTCCTTCGCCTTATTACTAGAGCCCACGATAAAGGCAGCATCTTAGTAGTAGCCAAAGAAATTTATGAAGACCACATTACCCACTGACATTGGAACAGTTTCTGGTTCTAAAATGTTTTTCTTTCCGCCTAGTTCGTCCCCTTGGCGATACAGAACAAGTCAATCATCATGGTATCAACATCGGAAACCCTGAATAATGACATCTTAGATCTCTGAAATTGATCGCATGTTAAAAGAAAGGCCGAGCTTACTTGTGTCTCTTGTGCCAACTCTGGACGTAAGGATGTTACACGGTACAGAGTAAGAATTCGGCATGGGTGAGGGAAGGGAGTGCGTGTAGAATCACGACAGATGGAAATTTTCAGCAAATGAGAGAGAGAGAGCCAGAGAGAGAGAAAGAGAAAGAAAAAAAGAGAGAGGGGAGGGAGGGGGGGGGAGAGAGAGAGAGGGAGAGAGAGCGAGCGAGAGAGAGCGAGCGAGAGAGAGAAACGATGATCTACTAAGTGAGGCTGCAGTAGACAGGTATTTATTTTGTTCAGAGCATGAATTGCCCCAGGTGAGAAGTAACATTTGACATCACAGATGGTGGCAACAAACGGGAAAGAGAAACAAAAATTAAAGTATGAAATAGAAAAAAGCGTAAACAAGCTGCCCAATCAATTCCTGGCGATAATTAGAATTTTGAAAGACGTGATGATAGGGCATAATTCTACAAGAACTGCTTCGTTCAAAGCGGGGGGTGGCGGGGGGATATTTTGAACAACATAATTATAAACTGCACACCTACTGACAGATCTATTTACAGGACAGGGGGAAAAACTACGCAGAAAGACATTGCCTGAGAGACAGCTGCTGTATGGACACGCAGACAAGCACCAGCCGCCGGAAGTGACTCGCACTAAATCTAAGCGTTTAAAAAAACTTCCTGGATAGGCTTTGCCTTTTTGTGATTGTTGCTATTGTTGGCCGAACTGCAAATTTTGATGCCTCTGATACAGTTCTGCTCAGAAGAAAACTGAAGAGAATGGTAGCTTCCTACTAGTGAAAGAAACAATCGCAGCACTGATGACACCAAGTCATGACTGAACATTCATTACTTACCCTGGCCAACCACAGAAATCCACTTAAATTATGTCTCATTTTCACCCAAACAGTTTTTTCCAAACCATCTTTGCAGTGGCTTCAAAATTCCCAAGGAGAGGAGCAGTGGAGAAAATAATAACGACTTTCGCAGACAGATCATTGCAGTCACTCACTTATCTTGACCAAATTCTTTATCAAAGTATACAGCTAAAAGTAACATTTTAATGTCTTGATTCTTCTAATACACTCCTTAAACGGTTTCTTTCTCAGCTTCACCAGTGCTAAAGTACGTCATGATTCAGTTTCAGCTTTGGCTGTTGTTATAAGTACGTATGCACCACAAGCTTTTTGCGCTAGAGCGCGTTCGTACACGTACCTACCCATAACCCCGTCCTTACCCTCAACCCTAAATATTATACCCGTTCAACCAAAAATAACTGGAGGAAAGCAAAAATAAAATCTGAAAGAATAATTAATTAAGGCTGTTGTTATTTCGGGAGGAGCACTCTAGCTCTGGCGTCACAAAAGGCTTTAAAATAGCCTACGTATTCCTAGCGCAAGAAAAAAAAAACGTAGGGCACGTACGGGCATGTAACAACCATCTTCATCTTTGTACCTTACCAGCCACTTAAAAGATTTGTTTCCCTCCCTATCCGTTCTCATGCAAAGGCACGGCAAACTGTACACCGGCCTGCGCCCATGATACTACTTGCAAGTGACCCCTTCAAATTAAAATTTCATTTCACCGTGACTTGTGCTCCTACTACCCGACTCTTCCCTCCACGTCCCCTGATACATACACATACACACACAAAAATGACGGCTCGGCCTTTAAATCAAGTTCGAACGGCTCCTTTCCGGAAGAATAGTGGCCAAGTCAGAGGTAATGATCAGGCATCGTAATTCATAATCTTCAGCCATGGGGCTGCGCAAATCCAGCCTGACGTGTGTGCATAATGCTCAGCGTTGAAGAATTCGACACAACAATGCTCATACCAAACTCATCCTGCTGGAAACAATTCTCTCTCATTCAGCACAAGCTGTTTTGCTAACGGAAACATAAGAAACTGTCTCTGTAATTATAAGGCTGGTGGATGAAGAATGTTTTCACGTGAATTTTCATGCCTCATCACTGAGCTTCTTTTCCTCAGTCTCCTTGTCTGAAGATAAAAAGACGACGAATTGCCCTCTCTCTCCCTTTTTCCCTTGTAACTTTATTTCTTTCTCTCTGTATCACCTATTCAATGTTTCTCTTTCGGGAGGATGGCTCCCCCCCCCCCTCCCCCACTGCTCTTCGACTCTAGGTTTCAGAATCAATGTCTTATCAGCTCCATTTGGATTATCAAAGGTGAGTCATTCCACAGACAGCAAGAAAGCATTCTTAACGTTTCAACGAGATACATGTACATGTATTTTATTTGTGCGCACAGCACGCCTCTTGGCTTTCTTCCCTGGCGAAACAAGGCACAAATTTTGTCTAGGCACATTATATGGGATTGGTGAGATGGCCAAGGGTACATGGGGGTGGGGGAGACAATGGAACATTCAAGAATTCGAAGAAGAAAGGGAATGTGCAGGATAGAAGCTAAAGCAACAGAACTGGAGTACTAACATATAAATGTGGAGGGAAATGCGTTATGACAAATAAAAGAATGGGAGAACGATTGCTTTTATTAAGCCGATGCTGTGGGGAAAAAAGTGCCTTTACTTGCTGTGCATGCTGATGGCAACTGTGGTTTTAAGCTGGGTGTCTTTGATCAGTTTCAAGCCATGCGACTGAAATGACTGTTAAACTTTGTGCTACTGACTTTCAGACATGCGAATTTAGTACTTATAGAAATTTTACTTTAAAATTACACATACAAAAAGAAAAAAACATCCACTTTTCCATCCTTCAATTCCCCTGTTCCCGACTTTTCCCTTTCGTTTTCCTCCTATCTTATTCTCTCATTACTCTGGCGTTTACGGGTGAAATATAACTGTTTTAGACACTTTTAGAAGACTGATTGTAGACCAGCCGAACCGCAAACTAAAAAAAATTCTCTGGCCCCCTCGGATCAACTTTCACATGCTTGTGTCACTTATAGCATCTAGCAATGATTCCACCGAATTCGATTTTGACAAAACGTACTTAATACTACAGATGTCATCAGTTTTTGTATGGGACTGGGTGAAAAGTCATGGGTAAGGCATGAGGCAAACGGGTCAAATTGTTGCTGCTGGCCAGGAACGAAGGTGCCGGTAAACACACACACACACGAGTACAAGTTGTGCGAAAACACACACATGTACACACCTTTAAGGGAGGTGTACACACCTTTAAGGGAGGCACATCTTCTTTCTCTAGCCACATCTACTGACGTTTGTATATGAAAACAAGTAAGACAATTTAAATGTCTGATTAAAACGGAAGTGTTGCCAACATGTTTATCTGACGCCATCGCGTCTTTATAATCTGCATGCAACTGCCAAAGAACATGAAATACATTCACACAATGTCCCTTGTTATAGCAAAATGGTTTTGCTCACTTAAAATATGGGGGAAGAGGGGAATGAGGCCTTTCTGTATCTTTCCCTCCCAATGAGTTGCAATGAGTTTTCACAAAGCTGAAATACATTTCAGTTCAATAAAATCTTAACTGACTCACAAGATATAGACTGAAGTTTGAGATTTTGAACGAGGTGTGGAGTGGCTTGAATTAGAGTCTGAGTTTGGAGAATGCACATTGACACCATAACGGCCTTATTGTGCCAGGAAGAAGCAAAACGATACAATAATGCAAAATGATAGTTCAGTAGCAGATCCTACTAGACGCTCCTACCAACCGCCCGCGTATTGGGTTACATGATCGGTGTAACAAGAGGATGTAACTAAATATCGAAACCAACTATGATATGCATTGGGTGAAATGGGAAATGCCAGCATTACGAAGACGAAAAGCATTCAATTTTGCTAGCCACAGATGTTTCTTTTCACCAAGTTGTTATTAATACTTTGCGATAAGGCTGGGTGGAAACCGTACCAGAAGAAAAATAAAAAACACATTATTTGTTGAATATGAATCTAATCTAGTGCCGCCCAACAGTTATGTTTTCTGATGATGAAAACTCAAAGGTTTTAGAGATCACCTTCTGTGAGTTCGCTGAGAATGAATGAATAAAGGGGTGGGGGTGCAATGCACTAGCAGTCTGTCATATGGCAAAGGGGGAGATAAAGAGAAGAAATGTATGGCGGTGATGACACCACTCAAACGAAAATAATGTGTTAGAGAAATAAAATGGAAAAGGTGTGAGTGTGTGAGTACTGATAAAGGGGGTGGGGGGGATAGAGAGAGACCAGACAGAGAGAGACAAAGAAAGACAGACAGACAGACAGATAAGAGAATGACAGAGACAGAGAGAAAGAAGAGAGACAAACAGAGAGGGAATAAATACACACACTGATAGAGACATGGTCAAGGAGTCGAGACAGACGATGAGGAGGAGAAAAGCAGAGGAGCGTGAAGAGTGGATAAAAAATAGAGTGGGCTCTGAAGAGAGAGGGCAGAGAGGTGGAAGATAGAGATAGAAAGGTGTAATAGGTACCTTCCCACCTACTTGGGACAAAATGTCATTCATTGACAGGATTACAGAATAGAAGAGACCAGAAAAATATTTCATTGCACACAAGGAGTTGGTTTAGATTTCACTATCTTTGCTCACATAGCTTGAAATAAGGCATTATAGTGAAACTAATATGGGAGAAGAGTGAACCAGTGTAACTCTAGTCTGAAAATGTAGAAAGACTGCAGAGGTTTTGAGTCAGAGTTTGAAGAAAGCAAGGCCACACCATAATGGTTATACTGTGCTAGGAAAAAGGGAGATGACAGACAGAATATAACAGATAGATAGGAAAGAAGGAGATCCTACCAGAAGCGCCCATCAATCACCCCCCCAAAAGACTGCAGGAGAAATGGAACAAAAGATTTTATATTGACCTGGGCATGTAAGTGGATAGTGAAACAGAATGAAAGAAGGGATATGACACTGACCTGGAAATGCAAGATGATAGTCCAGATAAGACCCAGAGTGAGTTTGGGGTTGCCATCTACAATCTCATCTGATCGAATGTTGACAAGTTTGATCTGAAACAAAAAAAGATATAAAATACAATTTTGAGTCAAGTCCAATTTGGTAACCAGTCAGGTGTCCCTGTTCAGCCTTAGCAAACAATGAACTGGTGTTCTCTTGTTTCTTGAGCTTTGAGTTTTCTAGAGCTCTCAACAATAAAAACTCATCCTTTGCTTTACTTGATTTTGATGGTACTTTTCTTTTCAACGTGTGTACGCAAACATAAAACTGCAAATTAACGTTACCGTAAACCTCAATCATTGTGCGCAAAGCGCTCAGCCCAACGGACACTTCAAGGTGAAAAGCGCTAGGTTTCAAGGGACATAATCCTTAAAAATGCAATGGAGACCGCAGAGGTTACTTTTCCTTTCCTATCCCTCTTGCAAAGACAAACCAACGTATTAGGGGACACGCACAGATCAGAGTCCATGTGGTTATTCCACCCCCTCCCACTCCACCCCCTTACTGCCTGGCTTAGAAATGAATCGGTGTCTTTTGAGTTGTATTCTCTAACGTTTATCTCCAGCGAAACTGCTCCTTCCGATCTCTTATATCTTACTTGACTCCTCGTCCCTTTTCTCCATCTCTCTCTCTCTCTCTCGCGTTCCCCAACCAAAACTGTCACCCACTTGAATCTCTGATTATGGAGTGTACTGAAAAACACCACACAGTTATTGTTAAAAACAAAATACGATAAATCACTTCACTTAAATGTGATCAGCTTTTACTGCATGCATGTTGTGAATTTCTTTATCTTACCCACAATCAGCATTTTGATTTACGATGTCAGTTTAAGGTTCTACAGACTGATACCCGAGACACAGAATACCGGTGATACCACGACCGAAAAATGGGTTTCTCCCCCCCCCCCCCCCCTTTCTCTCTCAACTTTTCCGACCATTTTCAACGACACTGGAGGGTTACAATCATTGGCAGAATACTTCCGACACCTACTGAAGCTAATTATTGTACCCCTTGTGTGGAGATATGGTCACACTGTTATCACATCACGACCTCAGCGTAAGTCTAGTGCATAGTGATAAAGGTCAAAGACAAGTTGTTCTGGCGTGGTCAGAATGTGATAGGCGGGTCCCGTCAAACTGCAGTGAGTCACTGTCACAACATATGACAGTTAGTGGTGTCAAAAGTGACTCATCATCATTCTGTACCCAACACAAGGAGGTCAAGAGACCCATATACGGACAGGTCACTGGCCTGGCCCAACTTACAAGACGGCTCGTAAGTACACAGCTTTTCTTCTATCATTATGCAAGATTTAATAGCCTCCAGGGGGTCATGAAAAGTTCATTGTGGGGCTGACCTTCATGATGCAGGTAGTTTCCAATGACACAAAGGGATGGGGACGTGGAAGCGAGGCTGCGGTTAATCAAGCAAGTATTTCTCAGTATGACCAGTAAAAATTAGCTGACATTTTAATTCTTACACCCATGACAAACACACAGTGCAGGCTATTTAGCCCTGCTGCGGCTGGGTTAAGATAAAAGACAGGGCAAACAATAACAGAATGTCCGTGACAGAACATTGGTCACACAAAACATTTCTCCGGTTGTGAAGAAAGCTTTGATAAGACAGCCGTGTCATCACGGGCCATGCTTTATCAGTTTATTCATGATTATAAAAATGTCATGCACGCTGACATTTCAAACAACCTCTCAAGGGCGTCAACCCCCCCCCCTCCCCCACTCCATCCCCCCCCCACTCCACCCCCCACCTCTCAAATTTCCAGGTCTGTGAAGGAATTATTGTTATTGACCACTGAGTACTGCTGTTGCCTTTCGTAAATATCTGGACATGTACTCACCCCTTTCATTCGTAAAAAGTCCAGCGCTATCTGTACATTCTGTATCTTGTGAAACCTCATGTTACCCCGCTCTCGTGGCTGTCAGATATAAAGCAGACAAAAGTAATGAATGAAAGCAAGCTGGAAGTAGACACTGACTACCAATGGCCGATCTCACCAGCATCATTATCATCAAGTAAAAGTTACTTGACAGTTCAAACAGATAGGAGAGGTGGGAATAGTAATCTACTAAATGAAATGCTTCCTACTAAATGGAACAACACGCTTGAGCTCAATAATAAGATTGCCTCTCGCTCATGACCTTGAAGGGAAAGAAACACACTTATTTGATTAGGAAGAAAAACGAGCTGCCGCCAAAAAAAAAAACGCCACTACAGATTTAGTGGTTAGCAAGAGGCATTTTGCAACGCAAATTCTCAATCCGAACGCTTCAACTTAGATGCACTTGGAAAGATTCTGGCTCTTCACAAAGATTTAATAACTGGTGGGAAAAACGTGTTGTCGTTTTTTAAAAAATATATTTATATTTGGTCTCTTTATTCATAGCTGGAAGGAGATGACAAATGAATAAGTAGTGGAAAAACAGGATACAGGGGACAAGGTGGTCTAGAGGCAAGGTGCTCGCCTCTCGTGCCAAGGGTCCCGGGTTCGAAACCCGGGCCGTGCAGGCATGTTGGAAGTTTGGGATTTTTCTCATATTTTCGTGTCCCTGATTCTATTGAGGGGTAGGATCGAGTACCTAGTCTTCTCGGATAAGGACGAAAAAATTCGGAGGGCCCGTGTGCACGTTGCGCACGTTAAAGATACCTTGGCAGTTGGAAATCGTAAAGAGCAGGCCGAACAGGCCGCTGCCCGGGCAAAATTAAATTAAATTCATCTCTACCAGTCCCTCCCCCTCCCCCCTCATCTCCCCCCCCCCCCAAAAAAAAAAAAAAAACGCCGACCGGCGCTGCACTGTGGCGACGACGTGCCTGCTCCAGTTATAACTGGGCTGCAATGGCACAAAGGCAAAATTTCCCAAATGGGATTAAAGAGTTATACAAATACAAAATACAAAATTTATAAACTGTATTAAGTCGTGCTGACCTATGGAAGTGTGGATGCTTTTGTCTCCACGAATTAGGAGAAAAGGTAACACCTTTAACAAACTGTACCATATACAAGTATAAAGTAAAAATAAAAATGGATGTGGTCGCCTGATATTTATCCTAGTTATCGAGCTGTGTTTCAGCACTCTAATTGGTGGATCTTAAAGCCTTTTTGGGCAAGTATCAAAGGAGTGACAAACTGGAGACGAATATCACCATAACTAAAGAGTGACAGTATAAGATGTTTCTCAACACACTTGCCGGTATCTCACTTCATTTGATTTGTATACTTTTGAACGTATGACTGGATTAGCATTGAATTTGTCAGACTGTACAATTCAATGTCAGCGACGACTTCTCTGTAAAGATTCAACCCACAGATGGGACGACGCCTCGTTTCATCAGTGTGCTTTTCAATGTGTTACTCGCATAAGCTCTGTAATTATCTGTCGGGTGATTAAATAATGACGAAAACCAGAGGCTTCCAAAGAAGAAAGTGGAGAAATTTGAAACTGGATTATTGTTGAATTCGTTCTCTCACTATTAACCGTGAAAACATGACAAAATTTCTGTATGCTCTTTATAATTATGTGAATGGGTTAGAAAACTTTATTTATTTACTTTTGTCTCAGTCACTGAGACCATTGTCGTATCTCTTATGAGTTTTAGAGAACAATACAATAAACGTTTTGAACTCCCACTCCTTTGAATTAGCTTTTCATTTTTTTATATCTGGCTGTCACTCCTTTGAAAGGCTTTGCTCTCTACTGTACATCTTCGCTTTGTGTTTACCACACAAAAACTATTATGTGGACCGAACAGCTCAAGGCAGTAACTAGACGACTTATCAAAATGTTCAGAAACTAACAATCGACGAGGAGAACGTAATAACTTGCTCACTGACCAGTATATCATGTGCCAGGACTTCAAGTAAAGAGATAAGGTTGTGTCCATCTCTCAAATCTTCGTACAGGTCCAGTATGCGCCGCCCGGCCTGAAAAGTATACAAACCTTGCATTGCGTTAAGGACATAAACGTAAACACTGAGGAATAGCTGAGAAAGCAGTGCGCTCTGAATGGTACTCTAGTTGTGATATTTGTGTCGAGAAGACCCGATGATTATTGACAATACTTAGGAAAAAACCAACAACAACAATCATTTTCTTTGACCATTAATATCGTTTACAAGTGTCAAATTCTTTCCAATATTCACATTGAACACATCAGTATCTCACAGAGACAACTAGTTTGTATTTTTCTTGCTTCATGACACAAAGAAAATGTGCTACTTCAAATTTCATCTCAGAGTCAGACCTTCAGGTTACCGATTTTCTTCACGACACTTTAACGTCGGTCAGATGACATATCATAGCAAGGACACAATCATGCTCTCTTGCACTTTGTTCTTCAACTTATGCTCTCATATTAAATCCGTTGAAAGAATGTTGCTCTTTTGTGCTAAATTCACGGCTACAGCTGCTCGGTTGTGTCAAATCTATTAGTGAAAGTACAACTTTTCCCTCATGTCAATGGTACAACTATTGACACAACTGCACGTTGTTCATCAATGATCTTCTCAACAAAAATTATCTACGAAAGCTTTGATTGTGCTGCCAGTAATCTGACTGAGCATTCAAAACCCTATACAATGCTTCTAAGGCACACAATATTAACATTACAAATGAGTCACAGGGGAAAAATTGTCATGCAGGTAACAAGCAATGTCACTCGACAATCCAGTTGTTTTTTAATTTGATCATACATGGATCACAGGATACAACAGTTACTGCTCTTTCGGAAGGAGTACCATATGAGTTACACAAGTTTAGTCGGGCACACATTTCACGTTCTGAGTGTTAATCACCTGTAGCACTTTTACTGTAAAAACATCCACCTAGAGATCTCAATCGCCAAGAGGGGGCTGCCCCCCCCCCCCGCCCCTCCCCCCGCTCATAGAAGCTCCTAAAGTCGCGTCCTTGTAGTATCCCTATTATTGTGACTCAAATGGAACTGCTCCCGCTCTATCTAATAATTAATCTACTGACACAATTATTGTTTTCTTATATCAAATCAAGATTTTAGTATAAGACGTCCTCATATTATAATAAAGGGCATGTGCTTGATATGCACACTGTTTGAAACTTGAAATTAAATAAATGTGGTTTTCCTTTCACATTCCATTCATAAGATACCAGAACATTAAATAATCCCTTCACGCACACAAATGGTATGTGGTATTGCCAAGTACTAATGTTGTGACAAAATTCCCAGCAACGACCACACCAGATTAAATTGTTGCACACACTGTAAGTTAATGCGGGTGAAACTTCAGCATGCACAACAATTCCTGCACCAACAGACAGCAACACACTTTACACAACAACCTATTTTAAACAAAAGATGATACTGATAAACTGACTGAACGTTCTGTTTTATTCAACGACTATGCTGGTGTTTATGTGCTCAGTTTGATACAGGAAGTGCAGTACTGCACCATTTTGCAATACTGCGATTGTATTTACATCATATTTTGCATTTGCTGACCCATTTCCAGGATTATGCTTCCATCACTGAACAGTGCGTTCGATACTGATCACTGCTTAGTGCTACGTGGGTCCCACTAAATGAGCCAGTGTCGATTTCAGGGCACGTAAGTTTATATTCTAGTCAGTTGTTTTTTTCTTGTTGTCAAAATCACAACAAAAACACGGGGACGATCTGGCTAATATCGTGCACACAAAATACAGTAAAATTAACATCGAGACATTATGCAGAATAGAAAGGACCATGCCAAAAAGACAACAAGTACCGTATTCCTAAAGGGGAGCTACTCTCTTTTTCTCTTTACATGACAGGAAACCAAACACATAAATTATTTATGGGCTATGGTGTATCCGAACAGCCCAAAAACAACACGATCCAACGTCTGGTTGCAGTCACTGCAAACTTTTGACAAACACCATGTGATGCCGAGAGGATGACAGAAGGGTAAACTTGACATAAAGCAGTATTTAACAGCGACTGACACAATCAGTGCTCGTTACAATGGCAAGCTGCTATAGATGTGGATACAGGCTTCATTGGCGTCCACTGTTCCTGATAATGCTAGGCAAACAACAAAAATACGATAATATTAGAAACAGATTCAAGTCTGAAGAAGACAATGGTTGCTATGGCAAAAAGTAAGCAGTAACAGACACACAGAATAATCACAAAGGCGATAAAACAGAGAGGACAGCCATGCAGGGAACTGAGCTACATCAATGATCCTGTCAACAAACTTAATAATCTACAGAAGGGCTGAATGTGCAACAAGAAATCTGACCGGGAACTCAAAACTAACTACGAAACCTCTTACCAGAAAATGGCTGTACTAACATCACAAATGAGAATGAGCCTGGGGGGAAAATGTCATGCAGATAACAAGCAATGTCACTTTCGACGACGCCATTTTCTTTTTCTTTTTGGTTTCATCACACGTGAATCACTCGCTGAGCTTTATAATAATATATCTCTATTCACCCATCTGTTATGATGAGGAATGCTCCATCATGAACGACACGTGCGAGGTGAAGCTGCGTTGCGCGTGGGCAGACATTCATAATCATATTGGCGATATGAATTCAGACACAGGATATAAAAACACGTCAAAAACTACCATCTCAAGATCACACGTTCATGCCATGAAATTAATGTTCAGTGTGAAATTCCTTAAGCATACATGTATTTTATTTGACTAGGCAACGAGGTTTCACACTGTAAATGAAATGTTCTAATTCTTGTGTGTAATATTAATGGCAAAAACATACTCATTTAACTGGCTCAGCATGTGTGAAATGTCTGTGAACACACTGCAGGCTGACAATGGGGAGTTCCAGAGAAACATGAAAGAGGAACAAGGGAGAAATCCATAACAACATGCAAGGCATGGCAAAAAGTGAACTTGCTTCTGGTAATATACTAGCCTCATTACAAGATATTGGTATTGTTATTGACCTTGGCAATAATTGCTGCTACATGACATGAGCTGTCTAATTTATTATTAGGCAATAATGCTCTCGTTTAGGGACTTCTTTTTTAAGAGGCACATTGGGAACTTACAGAAAATATACTGACAGTATCATGATGAGGACTGAGTTGACATGCCATCTTTACATACAAGCGTATCCTACGGTTTCTCTGTTATCTTTTCTTTTTCCTTTCTTAAAATCTTTTTTTTTTTTGTTCCTGCAAAAATTTCATTTCAATGTCCGCTGAAAGTTTTTCTTCATAGGATACCTTGGTGCCGAATACATTATCCTGCCAATGGCTGATCAGGAACACAGCAGCATTTATTATCCGCGCTGCCAATATGGATTTCGTTATAACTATTACTACCCTTTAAAAAAAAAAAAATTCTACTGAGTCTTTTCTTTTCGCTGATTAAATCAAACTTAATTACTGAGCCAAAACAAATTCGAAAGATGAGTTTGTTGACCAACAGTTGACATTCCCTGCAGTCTGCTGTTGACTGACTCGAGATGTTTGCGCTGACTAGCTGTTTGAAGATGACACACTGTTCCCTCTGACTACTCTCTTACTCAACAGCAGACTCCATGCACAAAGCAAGAGTGGGTATGTACATGTATTCCTACAGGAGGAGGGGGGGAGGGGGGAGAGAGACCAAGGATGCAACAAACAACATCAAAGATCAGGCAGATCTAACATTACAACAACAGGTTCCACGGACACACAAACTGCTCAAACCTGCGTGAATCTCCAGTGCTGCGTGTAATCAATAGGAAACGGACACCACTACAGACAAGAAGAATAAAGCAATGGTGAGGTGGACCTCCTGTTACATAACGGGATGGACAAACATGAGACAATTAACTATTCCTCTAAACATGAGTCACGGGTCAAGTTTTGTGGATACCTCTGCTGGTCCCATCATCCTACACATGGCATATATAATTATATGTATTACGTTTGTGATTTTTCCCTACGTTTTGTTTTTTCTTTTTGACAGCATAGCCAGACGGAGCATACACCCGAAACAGTAACATCTTGATTTATTATAAAAATAATTCTTTTCAAACATTATGCTCTGACTCGGACTATAATACTGGATTGAATGCTGTACGTGTGGCGAGCAAATGTGTCGGGTTTCATGGTATGTCTGACCTCCGCCAAGGTGATCGATCAACTTGGTACATGTATGCTTCAACGTACTGTGAGCACAGCCAGACAGATCATACCAGAATGCATGGTTTGAGTACGAGGAAGCAAGGCGGATTTTGTGCAACTCAGAGACTGCTCATCAAATCGGCAAACGGTGGTCTAGCGACGCTTTTTTTTTACCTTTTGGGAAAAAAACATCTCTCTCTTTCACAAAGACACACACCATGAGAGAGAGAGAGAGAGATATAATTTAAGACGCGACTGTGAGGAAGGAGAAGCCATAGAAAAAACACGGAAATATACAGAAAACAGAAACGTGTTTGCGCCCAAGACACAGACAGACAAGTGCGTGCAATAGAGAGCTGCCCACGTGAGCTGAGGCAGCGAATGAGTCACAGACCGTTGGCACGTGGACTGTCTAAATATAGTTACTGGTGTAATCGCTTTACGAGCCCCTAAACTTGCCCCCAAATCGATTACTTGCTTCCATTTCCTGACTCAAACTGTACTGTGGTTTAAATTCTGTCCACCCCTTTTCTCTGAACATATTATAATATGCGTGTCCGTGAGCAATGAACATCAAATCGTAAACTATAAAGTCCATTCTGCCCCAAATGTGTACATTATTTTGACAGGCTAAGCTTATTCCGATGAACCTTCATTTACCTGGTCCATAATACCATCGCTACCGATCGGATGTATAACGCTAACTGTAACTTGCACGGCAATGTAATACATAAATTTGATTGATTTCGCCCCCCTGAACTCGTTGCCAGTCTTTTCGCACCCCCCCCCCCCAATGATCATACCGTTCACCGAAAAAAAAAAAAAGATTTATTTCGAAATACATTATTTCTCATTCGTAAAGCCAGCGTCCACAATCATGCTTTTGGATGTATAAGCGAAAACCTATGGCAGTTTCTGATCTGCCTCGTTTATTTATTGTCTTTTTTAAAACGTTAGCCTTTTTCTTTTCTAACAACGACGATGACTACAAAATTTTTTTAAAAAGTAAAGACATGATCAGCATTACCTGTGTGTTCAATCATGTGCCTCAGTTACGTCATTCTGCCACCTGGCAGCCGTTTATTTAATCTCTCCTCTTTCTTTCTCTTCAAACAGTAAAAGATGCTACCGGGCGTAGATTTTTATCTGTTCTATCAACATTATCATCATAAATGAACCTCATTTCCTCCCATTCCACATTTCTTATCACTCGGCATAAACATGCCATCAGTAATGACTAACTCCAGTCTAAACTTCACATATTCACCTTCCGTTGGCTGCACATTCTCTCCGTTGCTCTTAATCACATACTCTCGCCTTTTTAGCAGTCAAAATATCCTCCACCCCGCCCCACCGCCGTCTCATTTCTGTGTGTGTGTGTGGGGGGGGGGGTGCATGTGCGTGCATGCGTGCGCGCGTGTGTGTATGAGTCTTTCTTTCTCATGTCCATTCCTTCGAACAAAACTTGGAATTGTCGGGACGAAACCAGTCTATCTGTACCACAAATAAGGAAGTAGTTAAGAGTAACATCATGGCTGTATAGGAATGTCATATGAGAATAATCGTGGGTGCAGAACGGAGCAGAGGTCGTCATAGCATAGAACGCAATTCTCGAATGATATTTGTGGTTTTTACTTCTGTGTATGACGTCCTTCGCCGAGTAACTCAAAAAGTTTCTTTGCTGCAGTCTTTCTTCCTCACCTAAAGGTTAACTCAAAATTATGTTTTTACATACTATGACTGAACTTTTGGACCCAGGTGATTATATGGAGTAATACGCTCTCTCGCTCTCTCCCACACACACACACACACACACACACATATATACACAATGTTTCCCTAAATCGCATCAGAGTGATACAGGGTTCTTCTGACGAAGTTTAGATCTGTTCCTTCCGTTCCTTCCGTGTTTTACAGCGCTTTCTGACCTCACTGGCATTCTTTGTTTGTGATAGGACGTTCCTGGCGTCTCTGAGACAAAGGTTGCGCGTGTGCACCTTGGTGAGCATGAACGAGGGTTGAACATGACTGATCGTTTCGTCCTAAAAGCTGGTTATACAACGACTTCTCATCAGGTTGTAAGTGTAATATTAGGTAAGTGACTTGTATTTATTTTATGATGCTACAGTCTTGGTGCTACTACTTACGGGTAATTGGCATAGAATAATCGCCAGATCCTGCCAGAGGACAACAAAGGATAACATTAACAATCCCCAGGCCTACAACTGAATTTTTCACCACGCTATCTCGCCACCCCATTCATATCACGGCCGCAGGGATTTCCTGTGTCACTCATCATTCATTGGCGGTCAAATAGTGAACAACACCCATCTTCGGTTGCCGCAGCCTACCCCGGCGTTTCTATAAATAATATGTGCTGTTTTCGCTTGTTTACATTGTATACCGTAAGTAAATGATGGCGAAGCAGCACTGTATACAAGACAAGTGTCAACGAAACCTCTGAATCTTTTCTGTGTGTACAATGAGAAAAGTAATACATGGTTCTGCCGTGGTCTGTTCTTGTGACAAGGAAAAGACAAGACAGCGCTGTTGAGGTTTGCTTTCATGTCACTGACAGGGCATGGGCACAATCTAATTTGCCACGACGAAAAAACAAATAGCGATCTCAATTTTCGTTCACTTGACTAAAAATGTATCAAAGGGAATCTAAACGGCTGATCTGACCTGCCTGCCTATTTATTCATTGGGTGCCTAACCATGAAAAACAACAAATCTTGCTTTTACACACATATAATGCCACAGGATAACGAATGCACAATTTTGCCTCTTGCTACAAGAAAGAACTATACGCTCTCACGCTTCTCTTTCTAGAGTCCCTGCTATACCTGGCCTATTCTCTCGGCCCACGCAAACATGTCTGAGCTTACGTCAACCTCTGTTCACTACAGGAAGAAAAAAAAGAAAGAGTCCACAGAGAAAAACAAGGGAACCAAAGGTAAAACTGGCTACGAGGAGAAATGGGGAAAACGTAAGATACCTGAGCGAAGATGAACTCTCTAAGTGCATTTTACAGCTGTCTTCTGAATGAGCACCACATGTCGTGATGATTCAAGGCAAAACTACCCTGTGCGCTTACTACAAGTAACCAGGCAAAGACAGGAAAGAACCCACAGCCAGGAGGTGCACATCCCTCCTCCTATGAAGCATTTATCATCAATAATATAACTCTCAAAATATGATCGCACTGATCATAAGAAACAAACAATTTAGGCTATTTATAATTTACCAAACAAACTTTTGGCTGGTGAAAAGATTACGATGATATCAATAGGTTTCCTCAGATAATAACTGTATTGATTGCCACCACTGTGCTACATTATTTTTTATAAACTTTACCTTCCTAAATCTACAAACTACACTAGCATATGACACCACAGGAAAATGAAAGGAGACTGTGACAGACAGAGGGTGAGACGAGGTCGACGGGTCCAGGCTGGAATTCTAGGATCGAGGCTTGAACTGTGACTGGCGCAGGCTGACAATGGGACATCCCTGAAGGCAACCCTGAGAATGAGATTCTAGGACTGAGGCCTGGACTGTGACTATACTGGGACTAAGTTCTAATTGAAAGTGGCACTTTCCTGTTTGCCTGTGCCAGGCCGAGGCCTGAGATACAGAGCAGATGTAGTGCTGGGGATGGGTTATGGGGAAGAAAATGTGAAGAAGAGAACATGATAACATCTTTAAAATCAGAAGCTTGGCTACCAGATCTGCATATAACTAGCTAACTGTTGTAACATCTGCCAACAGCTTCAGCCTTTCGACTCACGGACTAGGCTCATGTTTTTTCTGGCAGGAAACCCATATTCCCTGTTCTCCCCCCCCCCCCCCCCCCAAAATATCATTCATTATTTCTTTCATCGAAGGACGGGGAGAGAGAACAAAAAGGAAAACGAACAGCAAGATAATAAGCCCAACAGAAAGGAACAGTTGTTGGGTTTTTTCACCATCTAGGACCATAAATAACAAACAACTGAAAAGGAGAGAATATTGAAAAAAGAAGCAAGTCACAAGAAATATTGTGAACAAGACTGATGAACCTGCTCAAGCACCCCCCCCCCCTACCCCCCAAACAAATACAGACGGAAGGAAGACCGAAAGTAGCAAAGAAGTAAAGCTGAAAAAAAGTGCTGTAATGGCTGCTGTTGATTCCACCCCCTTCCTTTTTTTTCACTGTACATAATAAACATTTAATCTTTACGAATACATATTTGCTAAATTTCATATCACACACATACACAGAGAGAGAGAGAGAGAGAGCATCTCCAAACAGGATCCCAACTGTTGGAACACAGTGTTTGTCCATAGATTCAAATGTTTGCATTTCACGACATGGCGCCCGGAAGAGGCACAACAGGGCACGGACACAGCGAGGACTCTCAAGGAGGTCCTACTACTATCAGCAGATTACATGTTATATCTGCGTTTTATCCATTTGGTGTTGAAAATTTATCTTGTTTAAGTACAGCTGCTAGTGATTTTCAACGGGTTTCGGGGGGTGTGCCCACTGCCTTGTAGTCAATATAGTGAATAATTCACAAAGTGAATACTGTCACGATTAAGGTTAATGACCTTGTACGCCACGAGTATAGAGGGGGTAAACTTAGTAGGGGAGAAGGGGAGTTTTTTTAAGTTGTTGACTAGCATGAAAGATTACTATCACGAGGAAGGTCGGTGGCCTTGTGCGCCACGAGTCTATGGGGGGGGGGTGAGCTTAGCAGGGGAAAACACGGTTTTTAACATTGTTGACGAGCGTGAATAGATACACACGACTCGCTTTAAACTAGTCGCGTGTGCAAAAACCTCGGGAGTATAAGTAGAGGAGAAGCTCGACACACGTGGTTCCCAAATTATTCGTTCCTAGAGGAAGACGCAGCGAGAAGTGGTCCGGGCGACAGGTGGAAGGTCGTGCCATGGGGACCAGGGGTGTTATGTATGTGAGGAATCTATGAAGGTTCCCAAGTTATTCATTCCTAAAAGGAAGACGCAGAATTTATCGGTCCGGGCGACAAGTGGAAGGTCGTGCAAGTGGGGACCAGAAGTGTTAGGTGTGTGAGGGATCCATGATGTAAGAATTTAATCGGTCCGGGCGACAAGTGGAAGGTCGTGCCATGGGGACCAGAAGTTGAGGAGTTCTGATGATAGGATGGGAACCCATCAGAAGCTCGTGATTTGCGATGGCGGGTGTGAACCGTCGATGTGCTGTGTGTGTTTGCAGAAGAAGAGTCTTTGAGGACGGGCTGATAACCCCTCAAGGAGCTAGTAATCTACGATGGCGGGTGTGAACTGTGTGTTCTTATTTGTGTGAAGCCAGGGACGTCTGTTTCCCCTTTTATCGTCGAAGTTAGAGATCTAGAAAGGATCGTGTGAACTCTGGAGACGTGAAACTGCATCAACGAGGAGGGCAGCTGTTGACAGAGACTATTAAGTATACGTAGTTAAGTTTACAGACAGAGGGATTAGATCTAGATGTGAAACGGGGAACAGATAATAGCCATGATCCCCAAGAGTAAATTTGAAGTATCTCTGTTTTTGTGATTATGTATGTGATTATCATGAGTTGAATGTTTTGACATAAGTTTTGTCATGCATTTATAATTAAATATCGTTTAATTTAAATTTCACTCCATGTGTCCGTTGATCGCTGGTCTGCTTGCTTGGCTTGTTAGCTGGGTTTAAAAGGTAAATAAGTTGGGTACTCATCACACACGTGGTCGTGACCATCTTCACGCACGTGATCGTGACAATACTAAAGTAAGAACTCATTATGCGATCCCTGAATTATGTCAGAATCTGATCAGTGCTGCCCAGACGCATTTAGGATGTAGTGAGGGATCAACACAATATTACATTCTCTTATGTTTACAAAGAGTTAATGTGTGCATGTTTTCTGCACCGTCCACCCTTTCGTAAACTTGGGAGAGGAAAAAGCTGCCATCTGACCCGAGACACAGATGTACCGTGACGGTTCAATTCGCCAAATTCCTTTCGCCGACTTGCGCACGTATCATCCATGTCAACAATTCGCACCACATCCCTTCATAATTGAATGAAAAGACTAGTACCACAGAGGGTAGTAGTCATCGTGTTCGTACGCGCAAGTTGTGGACGTATAGATCTAGTGAAAGACGGAATGGTCCGTCTCGGTATTCTGTGTCTCGGATCTGACATAGTGAAAATCATCAAATTAGTCCAACTTGATGCAAGTTTCGTTCAGATCTTCATGGCTAATAGCCTAAATAAACATGAGTGGAAACTGAATTGCTCTAAAATGGAAGGCAGTTATGTAACACATTCTTACTGGTCGTGTCTGGTTTAGCAATTCGTGACCTGGTCTTCACTCAATCTTTACGAATGGGTTCTACAGTTTGTTTTCCGTCACTGGCACTTTCAAGTCAAGGTAACCTGACAAACGTTTTGCGCCACAAATTACCTAGTTCCCCAACAGAATCTCATTAAAAATGCTGTACACCTGCTTACAATATTTGTCAGAGGCGAAAGTCACACTATCTTGTTGACTGATGGAATTACATTGTACCTAGTGGATAATTTCTGTGTGTCCACACGATATACATCTATATAATAACTATGAGGCGTCACAGATGGTGGTTAAATTATTCAGCGTTATTCACCATACACGTTACATATTTGTGTGTTCCAAACCCGCACTAACATGACCCAATCGAACTACACCAGTGATAAAAAAGACATGTCTGCTTTGTAAGTTATTAACAAGAGGCCGGTCACAGTACCATGCTTCCATTCCATTTATGCCCCAACCAAACGATGCTTTCTTGTCCCTCTTAAGATTAATGGTCTTATTTTGGGAAATTTACAACAACAACAACAAAGTTTCACACGGGGCGCCAATCATCAAGACATCATACACATGTAAATTTTTCAATATTGTACAAATGATCAACACGATAATACATGAAGCCACTGGCAAATACTTTCTTTTCCAAACTGGAAAACTTTCTTTTCCAAACTGAAATCTTTTTCCGAGGTGTGAGTGGAAGGAAAGGAGAAATTGAGGTATACTGTATTAAATTTATACTTTAGCAGCTCTTTCCTGCAGCACAGGGGAGAGGTGGATATTGCATGGAAATAATGTACCTTTCAGAGCCTAGGAGGCATCCCAGCACTACTCGCAGTCCCCTCCTGTTAAAAAATCCCATAGCTTATGCAGTAAGCATGACAGGATGTGTGTGACAGCCAGACCAAAGTCTCCCTACTGCGGCAATAAATGGAATTTGCTGTTTAACTGTCCAACCAGCGAAATTAGGGAAGACCACACCAAATAACTGATGGCATGTCACAGCGCAAAGTTCATAAAAACCAACTGGAGGCTTCAGCTGCTGTGCATCATGTCTTTCCGCGTTGCAAATGTTAAATGTTACATTTTCATGAATAAAGCTTTGACATTTTGCCACCCCATCCAATTATGCACTCTCAATTATCTGGGGGCACATGCACTCTCTCTCACACACACACACACACACACACAGCATACACATACAAAATGAGTCCTATAGACAACAATTACCCCCTACCCTCTGCTTAAACTTCATTCACTTTGCCTCCCCCCTCCCCTTTCTTTCTGTGCGTGTATCTACTTTTTAGTCCTGATCATATCACACTCATATGTGAAAGATTAACATTTCCCGATAACCTGTATTGCAATCTTATCCCTCCGTGTGGTGAGAACCAATCCGTTCCTGTTGCTGTCCGCATATCGTCTCTGTTAATCATTTGGTGTCCAAAAACAAAAATGTTTTGGTTTTAAAGAATCTATTTCTGATCATATTCCTCGCTTTCCAAACTGCAGACAAACGGTCAAAAATATGTTAGAGTTTCAAAATAATGGTAACAAGATTTTCCCCAACAAACTCAGAACAAAAGAATTTCTCAAAACTTTTCGGGATGTAGAATTGCCTCTGAGCCCGACGGCTTGGCTTACTCCATAAATACCGCGCTCAGATTTACATAAGGCGACGCGTCCTGTCCTAGAACCAAGCACCGCGGCAATTTCACTTTTCAAAGATTAGGTTACTGAAATAGATACGCCCCTGCAGCTTTACCACAGAAAAAAGGTGTGCTGAAATAGGGAACAATACATTTCCTATTGAAGACGCAAGGGTAAGTGCGCCCAAAGAATGTATGGTGCGTCAAAAGTCAGTAACACATCGGCAGTTCTTTGCAAAACTTATGAATACTGGCAAAAAGAGACAACGTGAGAGAATACAAATGTACGTGTTTATACTATGGATGTACAGAACCGTGGTAATGCTCGCTCCGTTTTCTAAGAGCCTGTCACATTTATCTTCATAAAACTATTGTTACTTTGAATACTTAATCAGACGCCACCAGCGTACAGCCCCCCCCCCTCCTTTTTTTTTTCTTTCAGTAGCCTAATGGGATTCACTGCCTGTGCCCAGTGTTCACAAATTTACACCATGAAAAGCCATAACCTTTGCCCCTGATCAATGTTCTCTGTATATCATTTCAAAAAAGCAATCCTTTAATACATTATGTGCAAATCAACACTACAAATTAATAAATCAATAGTATCCTTTTATTAACTCTCCCATATACGATAACGGAATCACTGAATATATTAATTGAAGACAAGAGGACAAAAAAGCAGAATAGTCCGTGGAGGAAAAACAAAAATCATTCACGGTCAACATCAGAGTTTTACGTCACAGATCTCATTATGGGTAACCAGAAAAACGATAGATAAAATGAACAACAGTCTGTCTCTCCGATTTCGAGCTTGACATCCAGTTGCCTCGCGATTAAATGGACCGTTTATGTGGTAACAGCAAACGCCTCAAGATATTTGATTGAGGTCTGGACATCGGTGATTGAACTCCTCCGGTGCTGACAACAAATTCGGCCTCTGATCTTTCCTACGACACCGCTATAGTGGACGCCGGGCAACAAACATACGCTTTGATCTTGGGCATAGCTTTCAACAGTAAAACAGGTTTACCTAAACAGTACATCAACCTGCGAATGGGATGACGTCAATGCCATTCTCACCCCCCCCCCTCCCTCATTTCACTCCCTGTTGCATTGACTGGGTCGTTTTCGACCCTCGAAGAGCACTCTAGCAGAAATGAAACAATTCTGCACTACAGTAAGAATGCACCTCCACCGTATATTTTCTTTCATAGGCAAAATGTCAGAGATGTCTCTTACTTTCCGCTCTGGAGTACGTGCTTTCTCACCTTCGATCTGACGGCATGATGTATGTTTACATGTCTGACGCTGTGCATGTCATGGGTAAAAAAATTGCCCGAACTTTTGTTTATGGAAGTTTATCATCTCCCATGGTGGCTGTCTTTCCATACTGGCTTCAACGCTCTTTTCTTGTACACAGTGCAGGATACATGAATGGCACGCACAGTGTAATGTATCATGCTACCCAAAGTACATAAAAATCATTTTCCGAAGTTTAAGGAAGAAAATGTAATGAGAGAAAGATGTCATTATGAAAAACAGAAGTTGGCGAGAGAAAAGGATGTCATGGGAGAGGAAATCATGATAAGAGGAAGAAGGTATTAATAAAGGTTTGAGTGGGAAGCCGGTCTAATGATGGAAGAGTATAATCACCATTCCTCATTTAATGTCCAAGAAAGCCTTGCCACAAATCGTGATGGCATTACGATCGTGAATACTACAATACAATGATCACATCCCCATTTAAATTCTCGTGTACATTTATTCCAACAATGCTATAGTGATCGTGAATACATAACCAACCAAATCAAGTTTGTGACTGCAAGAGACATTGACATTTGCACTGTGTGGTGTGACTGATTAGGCTAAAAGACGCAGCATGCTGATTAAATAATTAATCTATTTAAAAGTATGGAAAATTCGACAACCGAGAACGTTTATTTATATGTATTTAATACTTCACTCCACAGTTTTAATTTTACAATGGTCGGTGGACGATCACACAACTTTACTTTTGCATGACGTCCCACTCAAAGGATTTTGCACAGAAGAAACAGGGATAGAAGAAGCGTTTCCTGAGGCAAACAAACACATCATGCGGTGTACAATGGCTGGACCGTGGTCACTACATTTACACACGCATTATCTCCTGTGCCCGCGGCAAAAAACTGCCACCGCAGCACACAAAAATGTCAGGAAGGACTCCCTGTCCGTGCCACGGATATTTCTGAGAAAACTGAAAAACATCGGGACCATTTGCAGCTGATGAACTAATTCAATGTCTCACACATTTTCTTCCATCATACAAGAACAAAGATCCTACAAAACTGATAGCCAACATTGTAAGGTAATACTGATGGGAGATAGTTTTCCCGTTCACTGCCGAAAAAATACAGAGAAAAGAGGTACAATCACTTTATATAACCTCGGTTGCCATCTTTCCTTCGTACTCTCCATTCCCACACCACCTATAGAGAGAAAGAGGGGGGGCGGGGAAGGACCACAGAAGAAGGCGAGAGGGGATCGGGACCTCGGACGAGAGAGAGAAAGGGATAGACCAGGGTTGCATGGAAGGGCAGGCAGACCATCGGAACTTAAAATCATGTGACATGGGGGTTGGGGGGGGGGGGGGAGATTAATCTTGATCAAATCAAAGAAGAAATATGCGGAGGATCAATGTGTCTCCTCTGGTTATAAAGGCTCGACAAGATCACAGCAGGGACTGGCCTGTGTCCTGTCATTGTCGCAGCAGGTGGGGCAATTTCACACCACTCATCTCTCTGACCAACTGATGACCAAAGCATTATGCTGACCAGGGGAGTCCCCACAGCATCACTAATTGATTCACTAGTCACTATGGAGGCTGGCTGAAGACTCGGTTACCCCGACCGAGAATATTCCATAGCCAGCAAAGGAGTTCCCACGATTATGTATATATGAGAATACAAATCAACAAATAAGTGTACCTATTGTGGTTTCGTTAGTCAAGGACCGAGGGAGGGGGTGGGGGGGGGGGGCCCTATTGAGAAACAGTGTTTATGTGCGCACACGCCTGATAGGTTTTGGCTTGACGATGGATTTGACTTTCTTTCTGTGCTGTTGCTATTCTATTTACGAAATAGTATGCGTTTGATGCTCCTTTCTATCTGTCCCGGTTGGTTCCGAAAGTTTGAGACAGTGAGAGTGCTGAAAAATAATATGGCAGGAATTCTTCGTTCTCTATCAAACTGATTCACCTTTTCATCTTGCCTTCAAAACTTCCAGATCAGACAGCAATAACAACAGATCTAACTAGTGATCTTTCCTTCTGCCCCCCCCCCAACCCCCACCCCAAGCCCTTTTTGTCTCAGTCCTGGATGGAGAAAAACAGATCTTACTAGTGATATTTGCTTTCATGTTGTTTCCTCTTCCCTCCCCTCCCCAACCCCCATATTCTTTTTCCCTTTCTATCTCAATCCGGGGTGGACATTTCTCTTTCCTGGCACTGGCTGGTCTTCATTGATTTCCTTCTCAACGCCCTTATTTCGTGACGACACGCTGGCCTCGGTTGACCCCTGGCACATTTGGCCGGTAGGGATAACCAGATTTCACGATAGTGACCAACAGAAATGTGATACCCATGGACTTCGTCTTAGCGTTTTTCGATTTTCACGTTGCCGAAACTGTGATAGGGACCTAAGCGCAATCCTTACAAGCTAGCACTTTTTCCTATATTATATTCAGTCCTTAAATCGTGAAAGGGAAGTGTTTCTCAACCTGCAGCCCTTTATATTGAATAGATACGTGACAGCGCAACTGGGATAGTTACACACACACCCCCCCTCCTCTTTTTCTTGTTTCTCCATTTGTTGTATGGGCGGGGGGGGGGGGGGTGTATTTCGCTGTTCTCTCTCAGTCCTAGGCTTTTCGCCTAGCGTTCTGGATAGGATGTGTTATCATAAAAGTCGTAAACTAGTGTGGACGTCGTTCCTGTGCAGTTTTCACCGTCGTCGGTCGTAAGGCATGACAAGCGCAAACAAGGCAGCAAGCAGACAAATTCTGTATGCGTGATATTATAACATAAAGAAGGAACAGGAAATCAGCACTAGTAACCCACAATATACTTCAGTTACCGTATCAATGTACTGGTTGGTGGACGAAGAAACAAATTTAAAAATCATGAAACACAAGAAAAAGAACTCGGTGTGTCAAAAGTGGGCCAAGGCGTAGTTCCTGGGTGGATACCAAGTATATCTGTCAACAGATTTATGAAACTGTTTCTCAAGTGATATAAGGCCACATTTAAATGACAATCCTCTATTATCATAACTAAAGGGCGACGTATTTCAACCGCTTATCTGGAGATGACAACTCATATAAAATGAATATTCAGTGAACACAAAACAGGATTCATGACAATCATGTGAATTTAGTTCGAGGCGTACTTGCTCGTGCTTATCAGCACTGCCAATCGCCATGCCTCGCCATATAATTTCATATCACCTGTCTGTTAAGGTGAGTGCATGGGCATTTTATTTACAAGTATGTTGTGCTGCTGTACAAAACCGAAGACATCCCTACAAAATTCTCAGATAAACAGGGCGGGAATCTTCAATAAACTTGGATTTTTTTTAAAGATTGTCTAAAAGACTGACATGGGATATGGAGAACTGGCATTTAATGAACGAGCCTGGCTCTTGTTAAAAAGGAAAAAACAGCAAAGGTATTTTGTGTCATATTACATGTATTCGGTCAGCGAAAAAAAAAAATGATGGTGGCACAAAATGAACTTTTTAACTTTCTCTTTATGCAAACACAAAAGAAACATCTGTACCGCCCTTCGATCTTGTTCATTTAAGGTATTCCCAACGATGTGAATGCAGGTGAATTAAGTAAGCGAGGACTTTGGATTTCCATGGAAATTAACAAGATCCATTTCCTACAAGACAAACTTCATTCAAACAAATTCTAATCTTTAGGCATCTGAACCTGCATTCATTTCTCACTTCCTGCAAATCTACATTGCTTAGTAGTGAAGAAAAAAACAACAACACCAATTTGTTTCCTGCGTGAGGCAAGGCGACCGGCCACATCTGTATAATTCCTGTCTGGGTGAGGTACTAACAAGTTTTATCTGACTGCATTTCTCTCTTTGATTTGTGAGTTACCAGACTGATATAATCGTTCAAAGCATAAACATCTTAAACAATCTAGAAAACGCAAGCCTGGAAATTTTGAATGATAAATTTCACGTTTCGTAAGAGCAAATCTTAAGAGCCCTAGCTCCCTGTGACTCCATAACAAAGGCACAAATAGGCTACAAATTATGCAAGCAGAATTGTATTTTACACTATAGCTCTACCTAATCAGTGCAGTATTCCGTTTCCAAATTTACCCAGATTTCGGCAACCAATCGATAGTCTTGTTTGCATATTGTCGGTCCGATTAAAACCTTGTGAAAAGCAAAGTCGACAAACACCTTCTGACTGTGGACTACCTATTCATTCAACACCGATAGAGTGACCGCCCATAGTTAACCCACCAAAAAGCTGTAGACGCTTCGGGGCTTACTGACCGATAGGAAATCACTGAAACCAAGTTCGGTCCCCCGCGGATTAGCAATGCTAATGGCAAGTGTGGATTAGCCGTGACAGTTTCAGAGCCAATGAAAGGGAAGAAAAGGGCGCAAGTCAGCCATTCATAAGTAAATAAATCAGCGCCAGAACGCCTGGTTTAATATGGAAACACCAAAATTCCTTCTCACGGGTATCTTGTAAATCAGTCGCGCGGAAGAGTGCAAAAGGAAAACCTTGGCAGATAGTGTTCTTCTCATTTGTACTCATCTTCAGTTCGTTTATTTTGCATAGTCTTCAATCGGTTTATACACCAGCAATATCGACACTAAGGATCCATTCTGTACAAACCGGCCCATTTTGTCACTATGAGTCAAAACAAAATGTATCGTACGAGGCTAATATCTACAGGTCATGGGTCATCCCTTCCCTTGCATACTGAATTGTCTTGGGGGGGGGGGGGGGGGGCACCTACCTCTGACCCTCACCTGACAGGTCGCCGACCCCTGACCTAGTATCAAGTACGTCCCTTATATTTAACAATATTCTCTATTAAAACACATTCCATCATAAATACAGCAATATACCTATGAACTAATCAAATGGGCGGATTTCACGCTAGCTGTAGGACAGAGCATCAATGTTGCCTGTGTTGGCTAATGTCTTGCTGATTCAGATTTAATTACCATTGCTATTATTATTACAAACTAACAACAAACTCGAACTATACTTTTAAGACAGACATAAAAAATACCCGACACATACAAAACAGAAAAGAAAATTGCGAAGAAAAGCGAAGTGTCTTACACACATCTATAGATTATTGTGTGTGTGTGTGTGTGTGTTTGAGAAAAAAGGGGGGGGGGCGGGGAGATCAAAGAAGAGTAAAGACAGTGAGACAAGGGAATCATAAAATGAGGATATGGAGTGACAGAACGTCAGATGATCACAGAAACATCACAGTAGTGGAGAAAAACATTATGTTAAAGATCCATAATGCATGACGTACGCTGCATTAAATTTAAGGATCTCGCTGGTGTTTGAAAGAATTAACTTTAATGAGAAGTTTGAAGCTGCAGAAGGCAGATGTAAAAACCTCACATGAAACTGGTGCACCATTAAAACACTTAAATTTACCACTCCATTGCCAGATACACTTCCCAGTCACTGAAGTTAGCAATTTTAACATTTAATTTTGAACCCCTGAAGAAACGACACTGCCACGCCGTTCTGCTAATTCTAAACAAGTGTTCCAGCAACCTTACCTTCAATAGATGTTTGTTGACCCATTTTGTAAAAGTCTTCTTCTGAACGGCGTCTCTTTCATCTGAAAAGAGAAGAAATAGAGAATAGTAGGCTTAGAAATGTAAATATAAACACAATGAACGGTTTTATCTATCTAGGGCCCTATCTAAACTAAGGTGAGATTTATGAATAGCCTAAATATAGAACCTACTGGAGGACTGACTGAGCTGTTGATATAACCAAACAGATTCAAGTCGCAAGCGGGAGACAAAAGATCCAGCACCTGTAAGAAGATATGAGTTTCTGCATGTATGCAGGGTTCTACGCAAACCCGTTGACACTGCTGGTGCAACAGTGACGAAAAGGCACCATCCACTTCGCAAAAGAAAACAAAAAAAGAAAAGAAACGTGGAAAGCAAAACTACAAATCTACTACCAATAGAACTACATGGCAAAATAAGGTAATGTCAAGCGAAACTAATGCCATGCGCCAGCATTATATAGAATGAGTAATGTCTTTTCACTCTGAAACTGGATGCAAACATTCGTTAGCATGAAAAACTGTCAAAACAATCAGCTGGTGCTCCCCTCAAGCCAAACCCAAATCTGTTAGACGGACTGGGAGTACAATAAAAACAAGCGCGTGAGTTTAAACAATATACATGTACACCCAAAAACATAATTCTATTTTTATACATCTTTTATCAATAATGGGCGTTATATATGGACACGAAGTGATATCATTTACATCTGGAGTTTTTCACTATCAGAATGACTCTCGGATAGTAGATTGAAAATTCTGAATTGATATACTGTAAAATATTACATGAGACCATGAAACGATTGGGACTCTCCTGAAAAAGAAACATTTCATGATTGCGTTCCGAAATACCGAGCTGTTCTTGTGATAGTGCAATTCTTGGGGGCAAAGACTTTTGCTACTTGAATACTGTGTCATCGTGCCACCCTAATAGTTGGGGATGACATTCACAAGCCTACGGGCATCTGGCTGGCACATTATTATATAATTAGCTACGACCAATAAAGAAGTGTGGGTTTTGAGTGGATTTTTCTCATATTTTCAAGTCCCTGGTCCTATTGGGGGGTAGGATCGAGTAGTTCTTGGAAATTGGATTTTTCTCCTATTTTCAAGTCCCTGGTCCTATTAGGGGGTAGGATCGAGTACCTAGTCTTCTCGGATAAGGACGAAAAAATTCGGAGGGCCCGTGTGCACGTTGCGCACGTTAAAGATACCTTGGCAGTTGGAAATCGTAAAGAGCAGGCCGAAAGGCCGCTGCCCGGGCAAAATTGAAATTAATAGATTAAAAATTTATCCATATCATCCCCCCCCCCCCCCCCGCCAGAACAAGAAATAATAAAACAAGTAAAGTGAGGTGTAAATGCCAAGGGCAGCGAACCTCCTAAAATAAAGACCTCAAACAAAAAGAAGTGTGGGATCGACGATCTGTAAATCATAGCAGGCTGGAAATGGTAGACATAGTTTTCACGAGGTGATCGTCAACCAGCACAGCATTTCCTGCTACTTTTTTTCTTCTAGGCCCATTGCGAATGACATCACAGAGTGTTTTTGTTTTGAGCTTCCGACACCTAAAATGGCGGGTGGATCAGCTGACGAGTGTAACTTCGAGATATGTCTAAGCAGTTAAAATGCTTGCTGGTTGCACTGCAATTGACTGTTATGACAGGGGTGGAAAGGATGGATTCAAGCTGGTCAGATTCCCTACCATCCGTGTAAACAAGGGAAAGGAAGTGAAAGAATTGACCGAACGTCTCCCATATGCGTGTACACATGTGTCATTGTTTACTGTAGTGAACTTTTTTTTTTATTTTAGCTCGCCGCCGATTGGTTCACGACGCCTGAAGTGCTCGCAGTGCAAATCAGCTAATGAATCAAAATCAATGCCACCATCGCCATGGTTATGCGTCGGTCCTGACAACTAAAATGGCCGATATCTGCAATGGGCCTCTACATTCACTGAACTGTTGACAACAGTAGTAGGGCCATATTTATCGGAAATCCAACGGCTGCGAGACAACTATTCATCGTGTCCACTTCATCTGGCTAGTAGTTCAGTAAACGGTGTATGATAATTATATCAATTATAATTTATGCCAAGCAGAACCATAGATATAATAAACTTCTCTTGATGTCATACAGTATGGATGGACAAACGATGGTGGCCGAGGTGTAAAAGAACAGTAAACCTTACACTGCATGCGCTAACATTCTATGGTAAACTGTGACATCAAAGACATGAATGATATCAATTATGAAATTGTCAAGAAATCATGAACTGACATCAGACAGAAGAATGAAATCGTTTAATCAGCAAGACAAAGCTGAACGCGGATAAACCCAGGTCAAATCGCACTATTTCAATCATCGGTGATTCAAGGTGAAATAAAAAAGACTGCTTTATTTAGTCTTGTAACTTCTAACGGCCACGCTTCCTTCTTCATTTTCTATTTATTTGACGGCAGTCTCCGTCTCTTTCTCTCACTCTCTCTGATACAACGAGAAAGTTGGGGCAGTACTATCAGTACTTAATAATTAATCATGGGCAAGCTTAGTGCTAACCTAAAATGTGTCCAAATGTAAAACAAAGCAACAAAAAAACAAAAACAAAACAAAACAAAACAAAATGGGTGTATACATTATTTGTAATCTACACCAGCAGGTATGAGTCATGACCACTATAAAACCTCTACACTGAAAAAGCATGATGACTGGTAACTGGTACAATGACACTGTTAATTTATCTCAGTATATTATCTGCGTCAAAAATGCAAATGCTCTGTTCAAGAAATTTTGCTGACATTATAATATAAGTGAAAACAACATGGCCCATATCAGCTACTATCTCAACTATGATTACCCCGTGACTAATAATTTCCAAAGAAATATCGCATGGCTTAAAATTGTCGGATTTACTTTTATACGCCCAGTGAGTGACTTGGATGTATAGAACGCAGATGAAAGAAAACAATTTACATTTCCTGGTCCTTTGTAAATGTCCCTTATCCCTACTCGCTCACCCTTTCTTCGCTTCTACCCACTTCCCGACACTACTGCCCTCTTTGAAGGTCACCTACAACTCACGGCGTGCACAGGATACTTTTCGGTGCTGGACAAAACTGAAGGCACTAGTAATGATTTCATGATCACGCAGCATAAACGACATTATAACCGGGCGGTGGACCCAGATTCTGTGTTATTGTTTTAGTCGCTGTTGTTTTCTCGGTTGTGTTCCCCGTTTCTATCCCGAAGGATATCCGGACCATGTCATATTTTCTATTCGTTCTTCTGAGCGAAAAAAACAACTTGAACTATAACATCTACGATCTAGAACTGAAAGACACTCCTTTATCCTTTCTGTGCTGTAACACTTGCTTTTCATATGATATTTTCGTACACATCGGCTACTCTTCCAATGCTTCATCTTTTTTTTTTTTTTTGACCTCTCTTCGCATACTTCTCCGTTTCCAAAGAAAACATTCGAGCCAGAAAATATTTCAATGCTTGTAGCAACAGGTATGAGCGACATTTCAATGCACTGTGCATGCCATCTACACATAATTGCTTTTCCTACATGCAGCAGTGCCTCCACAAAAGTGCAGCGACAAAACCAGCTTGGTGAAACACGCATGTACCATGATGCATTGCACATTAATGTACGCACCACTCCTAAGATGTTATTGTTAACCAATAAAAAATGGGCAAAAGATCAGACGGTGGCGGTAGAGACAGACGTATTAATGACATGACAAAATGCTAGCGTTCCGTCCCTAAGATCGACAACTGTATTCATCGCCTGAAACGTTCCGACTGCAAGCAAACCAACAACAACAAAATAACACAATTTGCCCTTCATTTAAATCTCAGACAAAGTTCTCTTTGACAATGATTATGTACGGTAACGTGAACATTGTGGTGAGAGATCAAGAAATATAGCAAAAGAGCCAAACATGTGGAGATGAGGGAGAAACTCCATCAAGCTTGAGCTCAAACATGGGCCTTGTGTGTATGTATCTCCGGGGTTAATTGTGACTTACTTGAAGATTAAAAAAAAAAAGTAATAAAGGATGCAGGGTCGGTGCCTAGAAAAAATGTAATAAACAAGGGTGCAAATTTTTAATGTCTGAACAAGATACGGATGGGCTAAGAAGGTGATCCTAAAGGTGCACGCAGAGTGGGCGCTGCTTGGACGCTCTTGGAGGCCCCAAAAGGAGCGAGCAAGGGGAGAAGCGAACATGCGGCCTGGAGGCGACACAGTGGAAGCCTCTCTCGGGCCGCTCTCCCCAGAATATTCATTACCTAGCAGGATGCATGAAGAAGGAATCCTTCAATTAATGGTATTGTATTGGTTAAGAAAACGAAGATTAAACAGACGCCGTTACTGAGTCCACAAAATTCACCAGTGCCGTGCTACATAATTATGGCGAATATCATCATTTAATGGAACAAATATTTTCAGATAACTGATGTTTGTCGTATATAAAGATGAAATCTTCTACTTTTAAGCTATTCCTTGCCAAAGTTGGACCATACCTAGAAAAAAGAACCACCAACTTTCGAAAACCATTGTCACCAGAGGAACGCCGTTAAGGCAATGTATGACTATGAATGAATAAACAAATGTGGCCTGAAAGGGGCGAGAAAATTAGTGCGGCACTAAACCACCACGCTGCAAGTCTTTTGGTGCGTCCAAGGTGCCTCTGTCGTGAAATGGAGTGGCTAGCAAGGTGCTTCCACGCCGTCTTCGGTAACGCATTTCTTGTTGTCTTAATTTTGGTCTGCGTGCACGTTAACGGTGAGGAAGAACACCAGTGTCAGCGTTTCATAATCAATTATTGACGAATCTACGAGTATAAGGGTCAGTGTTAATGAAAGACTCAAGCTATAATTGGCAACACCATAAACCGCCACCAATTGATTCAAGGCGAAGCTGTATTGTGGTGAATCATCAGAGACAGTGCGAGACACTACCATACAAAGACACAGAGCCTTGGTATTATGGATCAGTCAAACAAAAGAACATGGAGATAGAAATAAGTCATTGACAGGATAAGCCAGTTAACAGCACAAGTAGAGGCAATTTATAATAATGGACATTGTTACAATAATGTAGGCATTCTGACAACTTTCGTCAGATCTCTCCTGCTCATTGAAAACGAGTTTTTTTTTAAGCTCAGCAAGGTCATTGTGACACCTCCCCCCGTGTGAAATGAGCTTGTGACTCGAAATATCGGTCTTGTGACCACAGAGTCTGCTCAGGCAACGGCAGGACTTCTGACTGCAAAGTGCAACCAGTGTCTGGTGCAACTGTGGCATCAACCTTGGCACAGGGAATGCAGAGGTTGCACCTACGGCGTCTTCCCCACGTGTACACTGTATAGGTCATGCGCTGCCGCTGTTCCTATGATTAGCAAGGCACGTAGCTGGGATACTCGCAACACGGTATTAAAATGTACTTGTACATAAACGTAAATATCACAGCTGTTTCGGTGTCTACAATACCAGCGGAAATGTGAGAGCATTCAAACGTACATTTTCAGGATTTTCCCGCAAGTCACAACATAGTCACTGCAGATTTTTAAATGAAAATGGGGAGAAGGCATCTAAATACACGATAAATATTTCCAGCACATACTGCACACATCAACCGATATGCAATACCCGCGTAAACATGTTTTAAGACAGTTTATTGTCAAGCAAGCCTGACCAGAAAGTTACAGAGAACTAGTGGAATAGTTCAAACTTCAAAACACTCGATACGGTGAATCAATCCCTCTATTACAAGGCCCAATTCTCTGAGCACTATTTTTGGACAGTCCTCTCCATGTGTCCAACAATTACTCCATTCCCCCTCCCCGTTTTAAAATTTTTTTTGGGAGAGTGGGGTGTTGGTTATATAGATCTACGTGTTTTCCCAATCCATCGTCCATCTCGCCATCTACATACCCACTCGTTATTTTCCCCATGCTTATACATTAAAATAATGAACTCAAACTAAGTCAGCAAATATGTGTGAAGAATACGCGTCAATCATAAAAATGTACCACTGATATACAAAATGGTGAAACCCTGCCCCCCCCCCCTTTCTCATACATGCACACACACACACACATATAATAAAATGCAGAAAGAAATGGGAGAGAAAGTGAGAGAGTATGTGTGACAACGAAGTCAGAAAATATGTGTGAAGAATACGCTTCAGACATAATGCACCACTGAGATATTAAATGGTAAATCCCTGCACCCCCCCCCCCAATTCTTTCTCATATTGCACACACACACACACACACACATATGCAGAAAGAGATGGGAGAGCAAGAGAGAGAGAGAGAGAGTATGTGTGAGAAAGGGAAAGGAGAGAGAGGAAGGAGGGAGAGAGAGAGAGAGGAAGATAGACAATGAAACTGCAGTATAGACGATGCCATGGTTAACTGACTTAATAAAGAAATTAAGAGAATCTTGCGGACCCACAATACCCGGACGGATTTGAATACAATAGTAACATTACTAATACTGATAAAAATAGTATGTAATGATAATGTTTGCTAATAGTTATGATAAAGTAAATTCCCAACCTCCATGACCCCTCTAACCACACACACCCACATACACAAGCACACCCACACACACGAACTTCATCCTTTACCCAACCCTAAATAAGGGGTCGCCAAAATGTTCTAACACGATGTCAGCAGAATGTGCCCGTCTTCCGCTCCCGAAAGACAGTACTTTGCGTATCTTTCTGCAGATCAGTGGTCGCGTGGATCGGTGAGAAACATCAATAAAATATTCTGGCTAGGTGCAGATGATAAAATGCGACATTGTCTTACCTGTGTCCTTTCTCCTGGCCTGTTCATACTGAACCATAGGGCTTCTGGGCGGTTCCTCGAAAAACCCGTAGCCCATGGTGGGGGTAAAATCCATGTCGGTAAACGATGGCCGGTATGGCCAAGCTCCTGCCATGGTAAACACTCCAGTTACTGGTAGAAATATGAGGAGTTATTGTCTACTAGCCCATGTTATCCATCGCTTCAGATGTCTGGAGGCTATTCGTTCTCATGTCTGTCCTCTTCACAGCTCCCTAACCTTCCCACTAATCCGAAAATACACATGAATAAAAGATGATCAACACAGCACAACGATCACTTAAAACCACGCAACCGCGATTGGCACACACTGCTACAATGAAACGGTTTCCTCATTATAAGCTATGCTGTGGAAACAAGACAGGCGGAAAAGCCACGTTATTTCTACACGTTCCCAGGATTTCCTTGTGACCTTTTTTTTTTTAATTAAAACCTGTGCGAATGCGCTGGAAGCGGCCCGCCATACCACATACGACTGATAAAACGAAACAGTCACGAGAGTCTGGTGACAGCACAGCCTCAAGATCAACAGCGGAAACTACTACTGGAATGAATGGTAATGACAACAACGAAGAAAAAAATGAAATCAACTGACGAAATTGATTACTGGAGGCCTTCTTGTATATAAATGAGGGACCGGGTGAGAATAAAATGGGTACATAATAATGGAGGATTCAATATGATTGTCCCAAATATAAGATGAACCTCTAGTAAACTGTTACCAAGAGGTGTTATGGCTACAACAACATATCTGATTCTCTGTGACCTAAACCATTACCACACCAAATTTATCTCACTTAGTTTTCAACAAATTTGGTGAAGTTTCCACGGTTTACTAGACTAGAAACGCGAATAAAATGTTTGCACATGAAGTTAGAATGCAAACAAAACGATCAGTTAACAGAGGATGAAAATCCATAGAGTCCCACTTCCATTGTTGACCGAGGATCATGCAAGACTTATCAGGGAAACTTTGGCCCCTAGACACTAAGCTGATGGTGACAAAATTCAGTTTCTCTTTTAGCTCTCACTTTTTCACTGGCATCCGGTAGGATTTAAACTACCATTGGTCAGACCACCATCAAAGTAGGAATTTGGACAGCAGTTTTATCTGTGTGTACGACGTCCGCAAACAATCTATTGCAATGCATCGATTACATTTTTTCCATTTGTTTCTTAATATGGCGGTGTGGTGGATCGATCACGTAATCCAGTGATACACATGCACATAGATTGTATGTTCACTGCCCATTCAATACACCTGGTGACATAGCAATGATCTCCATGCCTGCAAACAAGCAAAAACCTCCGTCAATTGCACCCGAAGCATGTCTACCACAAAATTCACAAGTAAGGCATGGTGTGGCAAATTTCTAAGTCCATCCGAGTTCACTATATCACCACTGTGATCAATATGCAGCCCGGGACAGTCCTAGCATCACGCGACCTCAGACTCACTGCCGGGTACAAATACTTGTAGGAGACGAATGGTTTACTTTATAAACGACTAAAAAACTGAACAAAGTTAAATGGGTGATCTGAAATGGTAAAGATGAAGTACCAATTTCTGCACAGAAGACCAAAACAATACATCACACCAAGCCTGCCTATGGAAACGTACGTATCTGCAACTGAAAGGTACGAATACAGAATTAGGATAGGTTCCTTTAAGCCTTACTGTTGCAACAACACCATTCATTCAATCCTTAGACCGTTGCCAAAAGAGTGAAATGCAAGTGTCAAAAAACGCTGACGGCTGGTGATTATTCTTTTGCAATGAGTTACTCTTACAACAAATTGATACCCACACATAAAAAAACATGAATTGGTTCCCCCAGTCAAGACGACTGCTTCAGTGATTTCTATGGCCACGTCATCGCAGCTTGCCGGAGACTTCGTTCTCTGTCAGATCGATATATAAAAGGGTCTTATTGCAGTAAGTTGGGCCATAACTGGGGCTTCCTGACAAATGCACGTACTCGCCTCATGCCAGCTACAAACACTAGTTATCACCTGTTATCTCTATTTGCTGCACGCAGCATTTGCAATAACCGCCAAGAACTGACATTGGCGCAGAACTCTGCTAAATTCGGCTACGCTAATTGCTTATATGATACACACTGAAAATAATTATCTTTTTTTCCTGAGAGCCTGTAGTTATGGGCATATATATATATAGCTCTTCCCAATTATCATATCAGTAGCTGGGGCAATCCAGTTCTCTTTACATGTAAAAAAAAAAACATCATACATTATAAACACGATTGTATATTTATTTCATCTTCTTAAAGCTGCAATTCAACTCCATACCTCCAACCCTTCCCCCTTCAGTGGGTGGGGAGTGTTACCAAAGTGACTCTGGTCCATAGGCGAAAAAAATATGGAAAAACAACAACCACAAAAACAACAATGAAAACTTGACGAGATCAGTGGAAAGCCAATAATAACAGTGTTATAACTATGCCTTTGAGAGGAGATGTTGCACTCAATAAGTGAACAAACTCAACGCTGAACAACACTTAAGAACTCTCATCAATACATTATAATTACAACCGATAAGCTCAGGAAGGCAAATACTACTACTCTCCTAGAACTAAAATGAAAAACCAATTTTTCACATCACAGGAGGCAATTCTAGAGGTATCTTTGTTTTGTTCTTTTCCAAGACATATCTCCTAATTGAAATGAAATCCAGTGCTTACGATTTGATCTCCGAGATGGTGGAATGCTAACAAACAATTAACGGGATCGGCTATGAACAGAATCAGAACATTTCTTAAGACGATCACTAGGCAAACACATTATTGTAAAGAAACGCTCCACTGTGTCACAGACAAAGTCATTCATTCCACCAGAGTTTCCAAGCATGAGTAAATCAGCCGGCTGAGTCCGGGCCAGGTCCCTCAGTCATGAGAAACCTGTCAAGTGTGAAAACTCTGAACCTGTCACCTCAAGCCAAGCAACCGGCACGAGGGGACAGAGTTATAAACCAGGTCATCTATGTAGGTGTATCGCCACATGTGTTTGATGAGAGGTAGAAGACGCGGCGGAGAGAAAGCTTACAAACCGGAACGGCCAGTTGTAACACTCGGCACATAGCCAATTCATAACACTACAGCAGTTAAGGGTGCAGCCAGGCATGGCTCTAGTTGACCATCGCGATGATTTCATGGACAGCAGCTATCTTTTTCCCCAGTATCCCCATCAATTTCCTATTTCAGCTCTTTCTCTCTTGACAGCTAACTCTGCGCCCACAGGCCAAAACAAATCAATCTACTGGTTTTGTATTATCAATGCTAATACAGCGTTCCTCTTAGTAGTGCACAGACACATAGTCTTTAGTGCATACCAGAATTCTCATAATTACCGTCTCACTCAGTCAGTACACTTTCGGCAATGTACGAAAACTTGGCTTGATAAATATGCTGGTAGCAGTAGGTCCGAGATAAACGTGAATTTTTGGCAGGTCATGATTTCCGTTTTTATAGTAGAAGTTGAAGTAGTAGTAGTACATGTACTATCAGCGGTGATTACTTTCTTTCATTTCACATCCCAACCGACTCACCCTTCCTATTGGGAATCGAAATGGGACAAACACCACCTCAATCGATTTTTCTAGGCTTGATGGACGTTATTCGGTCTACGAATGAATTGCCTCACAGTCGTGACGATAAAAAAGGTTTAAGCCTCGAACGTAACTTCACGCCGAATCCTTACCGACATGGCAGTGATAAACTGGGGCAGTTGGTATTGAGTGCTAATGATCACTTAACCAACCTCATCTTCCCCTCACACAGGCGCCATACCTGCTTTTTTTCTCACGTGTTTTTCGCATTACTACGCACTGGCACAAAGCCGCACCTGCAAGCAGAACATACGCCATACTTAACACACTTGTGTTACCTGGGAGGCGTGTAGTCTAGCCAACTCACTCTCTACCGGCTTCTTTCTGGCTCACCATTACTTACGTGTACAACGGAGTTACGCAAGGACAAAACCTGTTAGATCTTTAAACAAGACAAGAATCAATATGTGTCTTACACTACAATACGAAATACCCACACAAAGGCAATGACTTGATCACACAGTCGGTGAGAAAACTGGGATGATGATGATGCAAACACACAATCAATCAATCTATCGATTACTGATTAAGTAATCAATCAGTCAGAATAACTACTGATACAATCTGTGTAAAGAGATGACAGAATTGCTGAGTCCAACACTTTCAGTGATTAGCCATGAAATCAGGACACTGGCATCCAGCAGAAATACTCATTTCCCTAACCACAAGAAGTTACAGAGAAATAACGCTTCTCGCATCTAACCTATTGAACATTTTTTTTCACGCTGGTAGGTACATTTCCCGCTTGATACAGTCATGCTAATAAGTATTAATTAGTGCATGGCATTGCAATCCATTTCCTAAAGCGTTCATCACAGAATTATTATAAATACTATTACGGATCACATTTCATCGACTTCCAGACCTTCCCAGTATAAAATAAGACTGGGGTTAAAGGACAGACTTGTAGTGTCTCAGCGAAACGAGCAAATATCAACTGAATTCTGACCAATATATTTTTCATGGATTCATTGAGGTATGATCGATAAACTTCCGTTTTCTACTTGAGGGCTAAATGAAACAATTCAATTCGACTCAGCTAATGAAGAATTCATCATTTTAAAGCCTAACATTTTTCTTCTCGACATGTTCAAGAAAATCATAAAAGGACAACAACAACATAAAAAAATATGTGAGCGCACATTTACTACATTTCCATCATGTCAAGTCTTTAGTTAAAAGGCTGGTAGAGAACTAATTGAAACTGATTATATCTCTACGTATTAAGTCACAGGCCCGATGTAACTCAAACACAGAAACACAGCATAGTGGTACGGTCTAAAAATGTAACCCAATTTACCGGGGGTGAGATTCACCACTGAATAAAATAACTGAACGCAACACCAAGCCTAGTTCTAAATGCAGTGAAAAGCCAGTCCTATTCAAGGATGAACACTCCTGCCGTACAGAACAAGAACACTGGGGTTGTTAAGATGAGACACGGTTTGATAGCTTCTGTTATGTTAAAAGGACGACTGGCAAACTAACGCCAAAAATGACGATAGCAGTCCATCGTAGGCCTACATAAAAACACCAGCATGTGGCAGTTTCAAGTTGACATAAATAATGGGAGTTTGAACGACTGAGCAAATTCGTTCTGGCATCCGTCCAAATTCGACTGAATTGTCATGCTATCATATTTAAATACATGTCAAGGGGGTTCAAGTAATGATACTATTTGATAATATAATCATAGTTTTAAATAAAATATTAATCCGGAAACCTCAGGAACATAAATAATGGGCAGACAATATAGAAAATATACTACAAATTACAAACACTAACCAATTTTTACTTGCTATCAATATTTGCTTCAACTAGCAAACGTTCAGAGCCTAATCTGATCATGAACACCAGTTTCATTTAGTGTACAGTACGTAATATGACACTGCACAAAAAGAAAAAAAATCGGGGAAGTCCAGAACGTGAATGTACTCTATCATAGCAACTTCCACATTATCTTGAGACGGGAACAAGTTCACCTATGACGCACCTACTCAAACCAAACAGCTTTCAAGTCTGAAAGTGCTAACCCATAACATCACCAGACTAATCGGTAGACACTCGTCCTGGCATCATTCAAGACGAATAGCGTGCCTCAGCACCCGGCCCCGCTATCGACACTGTGAAATCACAGGTTATCAAATTATACCAGGGCCGGCAAATCATTATTGTCAAAACAAACCCGATTTTTTAAAAACAAATTTAATGGCATCGCCACTGTAACAACTGCCGGGCTGTCTTCTGATAGTGTCTTGTTTAATCCAAGAATCTGGAATGAGTGTGCAGTCTGCAGAATGTCATCTCGAATATGTGAACAACACCATACCCTATAAATTTGGGGGATGGGTGCCGTGGTTTAAACCAGCCACATGAAAATTACACCAAAGCGCACACTAGCCGACTGATAAACACATCCCGCAGCTTACTGGACGGTCGACACTTTTTGATTCTGAGAAACAACGAACGCGCTTATTGTATACATAGTATTGCAGATAGTGGTCGTGATCACAAGGCCTATTAATAAGACGCGGCACACACCTGAAGAAAACTGTGATCAGAGCCGTCTATGAAATCCAGCAACACAATAAACACCTATCACAGATACAGTGCTGTTAATGTTATCCGTGTGTAGATACGGGACGGGCGTACCGTTTTGACAATGATGACAGCCCAGCCGTCTCAGCATAGCAGTACACAGCACTGACGTTTACACTGGCCCAGCTATGCACTATTTGGTTTTATTATCTTATCCACCGAATGACTATTCCACAAGCGTCCAGTACGTCGTCGCCAAATCCCAATCGTTTATTCACCTGCCAAGTGCATGCCCACAAAATAAAATGAGATTGAAACTAGAAGTGGTGGAAATGAGCGGTGCTCAATAATACCCTTGCGCATAACCAGCCAGCCACAGTTCAACATTCTACGCCGTTACTTATACCGATTGGCACTGTTAGGTATGTTATATTCACTGAACATTCACAGGCATCCAGGTAGACTGAGGTTCAACGCCACTACAAGCGCACAGCACCGCTGTATCCTGCAAGTCCTCTGCCTCTCAGCTTCACAGAAATCCAGTCATACACAAGGGTGCAAAATGTTGACGAGAGATTTCGGTACCTTTCAATACAACACAAAAATAGTATCGGGTTTTAGTCCCACTCCTGTCTCTTGCCTTCACTACAGCAATGCGGGTTAAGCCAATAAATCCCCAATAACCGATTACACTTGAACTAACAGGTACCGGGCATGGCGACCCAACAATAGAGAAGGGGGCGGAGATTGCAAGAAGTAGACAGAGGCGTGTGTGTGTGAGAGAGAGACGGGGAGAGGGGAACGGGGGCCTACTGCAAACAGTGGGCCGGGGGACACCAAAATGCAAAGGTAAGAAATGTATCGTAAGTAAGGTCGGTGGGGTGGGAACGATCATGAGTAGGGTGTCACCTGAGGTCATAAAACATTTTTCTACACATTCCTGAAACCGTAACTGAGGAGGCACCAGTAGAGCCCTTTCATTGCCACAGTAGCAACGCTCCAGGTAAGTGGCATACATTAGAGACCTACTGTATTCTATACTTGTGTACCTTTGACCATGACAACACAAATGTCTATAAGCTGATCCATAGACTGATTAGGTTAACTAGTTGCATGATCAGGGCAGCATATTTCAAGTAGCACTAAATGTTCGTGTTAAGCACAAGAAATATTAATAAAGATAAGATGGTGTTTGAGCGATCTTTTCTCGCAGGTGTGCGACATGACTACTCGTCTCCCTACAGAAGTAACAATGGCATACCATACACGCTTGGTCACAGCTGTTGCTGCACCGGCTGGGAGGCCAGGCATCAGCCAGGAATGAGGTACATTATTGTATACTCTCCATTACACTGTAGTTTCCGCTAGCAAAACCTACCTCTCCAATTCTAATACATGTAATAGCCTACATACGAGCACTCCGGTTGGTCTCAGCTCCACACCTGACACAATGTATTTAAGACAGTGACTGTATTACAGCCCCCCATATCGCGTGCTTGTTCATGGCAGGACCATCTCCTTTAAATGGTCAAAAGTCCACTGTGACGACAACAAAAATCATGAATCAGTGCTCGCCGTGTGCAGGAATTTATCATGAAGCTTGCTATGTCTACCGCAACGTTTTCTTTCGCGTTAATGTTTTCAGTTAGAATAATTTGGACCATGCGTACACCACTCCCATTTTCGGAATACAGAACGGTGAATGAAATTAAAATGATACACTTCACTAATCCAAACATCGAGCAACAAGATAATGAATAATCTTTAAGTATGCCTGCAGCAGCCTTTATAAATTGACCTTATTCATGTATTCCCTGTTCTGCGACTGTGGTACCATAAAATGAAACCATATCAGAACAAGCAAATAAACAAAAACAACACTGATTATCTGTTGCACGAAGAAAGTGCATGCTACCGGGTACGAAAAACATAACACGAAAACAGCTTCAATCCCTAGTCTTCTGACATCTCTGCTCGTGACCGTCGCATAAGGAACATCTCAAATACGCTAGTGTGTGGGGCAGGTTTTGAAGTATCCCAACTCGCTGCATCATTAATATACTGCAATACACTGATTACCTACCGTCATTACCAGGGAGAGGTCTACGCCCACCCCGCCCAAGCGATAACATCCAAAGCTCATGACGGCCAAGTCAGTGAGATATGGCAAACTAATTTTTTTTTTGTTGTAAAAATAGGGCAGCAATTTTTCAAACAGAAATCCTAAATACCAGCTCCCCCCCCCCCCCAACAATCTGCTTGTTACACTGAGAGTAACAAAAAATAAAGAAAAAAAAAAGAAAAAAACCATTGTTGTTCTGATGCCACTCTTTGACTCTATTAAGGTTGTAAACAGTCTTATAATTATGTGGTTTATTCCATGCAAATTAAATGCCAAGTTCAGGTCATGCGACTAAAGGACAATGACTAATTCCATGATGCTGAATAAATAGCATTATAACCAGTATACAGCCTTCTGGCACTTCATTATGACACCACATTACACCAGACAATTAAAATTATTTTTTTCATTATTACTTCACATACAAATACTGGTGTAACCATCTGTTGAGTTTGCACGCTAGCAAACATTAACTAATTTACTTGTCTTGAAGAACTAATGATGCCATTGAATTCATACTGATGCCCTTCATTTCTTTGTGCAGGAAAATGACACCAAACCAGGCTGGGCCAATGTCCACCTAGTAACAAAGTGCAAACTGTCATGGCCATGGGAAAGGAAGGGAAATCATGGAATGAGTCACAGGTATGGACACAAAGACTTATCCAACCAACTCGTTCTCCACCATGTCAAAATGAATGTTATATTGCACTTCTTTATTTATTCCTTTGACTTATCACAGGAATGGTAAATTAAACAGAAGAATAAAGGGAATTGTTATAAAAGATGAGTAACAATATTATTTTGGCAGTGCAGTATCAAAACAAAAGTGTTTTATCATCACAGTCTTGCATTTTGGAAAAAAAAAAATTATGAGCGGCTTCCAAGTATACATTTCATCAAACTTAATAGTCTGTTATAGAATATAATCTCACGGTTCCTCCTAAAGTCTTAACAGAAATAGAAACATAAAAAATCCATCAAGTATTATAAAGAAAGAGTGTTTCCACGGGTACAGAATTGGTGTTCCTGTACAAACGAAAACATTCTTTCTGTTTCACTACTTGAAGGGTGTCTGACGTTATCGTTGCCCTTCACATGAAAACTCAGCTAAGGGATGAAAACTTAAAAATTGTTCCAATAACTAATTTGTTTTTCTCAGTGGAAAAAATGGTCCTTCGGAGTTGCATGGCATGTTAAAGTTTCTAACAGATCTGACAGTTCAGACAAACTAAATAGCTGAGGAGGCTCAGAATCAAAATCTGGATCACTGACGTTATCATAATTCATATGCTATCAATTTCCTTGTATATTTGCATCTTTAGGGTAATGGAGTGTATTGTGAATTGCAAAGTTTCAGAACAGATTTAAGTACTACTGTTTAAACACAATTGTACTTAAACACATTTTTGTTGTCTCCCATAATATTATATATTTGGCTCATTCTACTTATAAACACTTATGTATTTCTTGAAACTCAACAGTGTGCTACGGTGGGAAAGTGTTCCTCAATTTTTTTTTTTCCCGACAGTGCTGGCACATCAACCATGACCCATCTTGACCTCAACATTCCAGTATGATAAAGCAGCACCAGCAAAATGTCCAACAAATTCATGCAGGACTCAAATAACAATTTTTTTGTTATATTCATATAATCAACAAATGAAAATAAAAATACACTTTTGAATCAGATGATTTTAAATAAGATAATGAACCTCAACAACTCAAGTCATAACCAACATTTTTGTATCCCACTAGTAGGCTACAACCCATATTTTGGGTAACACTGTTGTTACGTTGTAGAATTTACTGAGTAAACCTGGTAAAATAATCCACAGTCTCATTATATTACAGCCCTCTCCCTATCACAGCATTTAAAATATATGTTCATGGGTTCATACACCCTCTACAATGTGTCTGATCTGTAAATATCTTATGGAATCACTAAATGAGTCAATCGGACCACAAATGTGATACAAATTCTGAGTGTTGCTAAGGATTACTAATTCTGAAAAAATACTAATCTTATAAATATCCCTGTGAAAATTAAGCCCTTTCTACTTAGCCAGTTGTTCTTCGACACCAACATGAATTAGTTCTGACTGGTGGTTTAAAGAGAAAGCAATTGGGTGAAAATCACTCAAACTGATTTTGAAATGTGAAATCATTGTAACAGATGTTTTTACAGAAACCTGCGCCATCATGGATAGAGGGAATGCCATTACTAAGATGTGGTATTGATTACACCCCATGAGTACAAAACAATCACTGCAAAATTGTCCTGGTGCCCACCCACAATGTTTCCTGCGCTCTGATTTTTAATCAGTGTCCAGTGCACTATTTCTGCAGTGCAATGTTTCCAAATGTTGCTCTATTGTGGTTTTAACCTTTCATTATTCTACCTTTCACCCTGTGCTTGCTTTTCATCTTGAACTCCTGATAACAGCGCATTTGATTCCCTGTGAGTTTAGGTGTAAGTTAGTGCTTAATAAGAACTTGAACTTTATCAAAATTTGTGTTTGCCCACCTTAAAATCTCGATATGGAGAAAGTAGATCTGCAATATGAAAAATTCCATCAGATCTAATAAACTACCAAGCTGCTTGTGGAGTGTCTATAAGTATAACTTATAACAGGGGGCCAAAAAGCTCTGGTGGCAAGAGCTTTAGTTGTTCGGGAGAAGAAAACACCTGTGAAAAGTTCAGCAGAGCAGTTTCTGGAAAGACTTGAAAAGAACTACAACAATGTATTGATAGATTATGACATTAATGGTCCTGTGAATTTGTCATCCAGTGAATGGTCAACAGATGTCAGAAAGTGGCTTCTTGTTGACATGGGGAACATTTTCAAGTTCTTCCAGAGTTCCAAGAAATGTAATACAGATTTATATAGGCAAGTACAGGACTCTGAAAACCTGTTCATATTTTGCCAGCAAGTTTATTGGTACAGTTCTATGGGCAGCAGGGTCAAATCAGCCTGACCACTGTGTTCTTACTGCAGATGTACACCATCTCCAAGTGTTCGTGGTGAGTGCCACAAACCATGGCTTCTAAGAAGGAATAGTGGGGATTTCATGACATCATGGTGCATCCGTACAGCAGGCTTTAGTTAAATCTGCAGTAATGTGTAACCTAAGCTCTCCAGAGTAGAGCACATCAACAATTACTACATCATTCTACAATGGAATTTAGTGAGTCTCCTTACCCAAGATGGCACAGGTTTCCGTGAGGGGCTGTTAAGCCAGTGTGAGTAAATCTGGACACAGTAGGACCAACTAATAATGTGGAAGCATGTACTATTTTATATGGCCAAGTGTCTACAATTATTAAGTGAGGCATGATGTAATTTCACTAATGACATAAATTAAGGTGGTGTAAAGACATAACATTTATTATAATGCATTTTTGTAAGTGTGGTGAATGACTCGCTCACTATCCTTGCACTTCATGTTTTGTTACCAAATCTGACATGCTGCATGAAAACTGATACCATTTTTCAGATTATAAGTGTCTGATCAGAATTACATGAAACCAAATGTCACTCTGTCAAAGGCAAATTGGTGTCAGGCTGTGCAATCACCTACCAGTAAGGTCTTGTGTTGATAAATTATTTCCTAACAACATATTCCATATTCCAGAACAACACCAACCATTAACTAGGCTGATTGATTGGCTACTGAATGGTGGTAATAATATTAAGCAGTAGGTTGCAATATTAAATGTCCATAAGAATCACAGGTTATACAATTCTGATGAGATCTCTGACTTAAATCGTACATTTCTAATATGAATATGTACCCAAAATTACTTTTAATCAAAAAGTTTCAGCTTTCCTATGGACCTTAAATTGCCTATTCTCTGTTAAAAACACTGTTAGTGTTACACTGACCTGCAAAAAGTCAAGACTGCATTATTTATAAAGATGACGTAATAGCTTCTCAATAGCCTTACTACATGGCCCTTATCAAAGAAAAATTATGTGGCGATCACAACAATCACTAATTTGTGATGAAAAATTAATTTGTAATGAGAAACTTTGTCAAGCATCCAGAAAATAGATCTAAGACTAAGATCTAGATTCTAGATCTAAATCTAGACTCTAGTGATAGTTGCATTTTATCTACGCACCATTTTTTTCACTCAACTTAATATTCAAAATTAACACTGAGTATGTTAATAATAATAGAATCTAGATCTAGTATGGTTCGTTCTGACATTTTACCTATTTATTTACTGGTTGATGGGGCTTTAGCCTTCTAGATCTAGATAGCAGACTGCCACAGAATGAAGGGGACACAACAACAGTAAATAAATCTAAATTCTTACCTGCAATGCGGATTACTGCCCTATCTGCCGGGTCGAGCTGTAGTATACAAAGTGGCAGTTCACTATAATCCGTCAAGTATTGCCAGTCTCTCTCTCCCCATGGGCTCTCCATTGTTGGTGTTACCTTTCCTTCAATGAATAACTGTTCGATCTATTTCTTCATAATGTTACCAGCTTGAACCGTTCTTCACCCTCTCTAAAATCGGTCTGAAATATAAAACAGAACCAGCGATGACTAATCTGTGTCAACAAATGGGTTTGGCTACTCGCGTCAGCCTCAAGAGCTGGGCTATTGTCATAATTTGACCCACGGCTCCCGCAGTTCTACGAAAACCGAGAGTCGAGCGAAGCTTGGACTCCTCGTTCGATCTACTCCAATGTCAATTTGAATTTTCTAAAATATCAGATTACAGAACACATGCCAGCCAAATTATCGATGGTACTTACAACAATATGACGAGGTAACGAGAGAGTAAGGCCATCCTGTTATCCTAACCATTTGTTTGCTCATCATTTCCTACAATTTATGCTTGAATATGGCTGCCGGGGCGACATAATTTTAGAGTTACTTCCCGTGACCGAAGTATGTCGTCTGCAAATTTACCTCCTGGTACGATAAGAAATATGCCTGGTTTCCCATTTAAATCTAACATTAAAAATGTTTCATATTGTGGGCATTGCGTCTGTAGATGCCATAATTCGTCTTCCAAATTCTTTTACGTAAAATAATAACTAAAGTGTACAGGAATTTTTCAGGAAGGGCCTACACAACAGTCTATGTTTGTTTCGTTCATGATCGAAATCAATCGCAGATCGATATTGAGACTTGCTTTTGTAACGTCCTTGCTGATTGGCTGCTATCTGTCAGCCAATAAAAATATTAGTACATGACATCACCTAGGCCAGCTTCTCTTTCAGTTAGTGAGAATAATAATTATAATTAATATATAATACAAGCAGATTTGATTTGTAACTAATATGTAGAACCAAGTAGATGTGACATTACGACTTTGCCTTGACATAAAAGGCATGACATGACATATATTTTACAACAGAGAGCACCAGAAAACACACAAACCACACGCAAGCATTCGATTTAAAAAAAAAAGAAGAAATGAGCCGAGAAAGAGATGACAAGCCTCTGTAGAAACTATTTACTCATTTCTAAGTTACTCACTCACGCAGTGACTCAACTGTTTATTCATTTCCTCTTTTACTAATTTGCGCATCCGCCCACCCAGTCCTTCGTTCTTTCAATTATTAGCTGCCTCGTCCAACTACTTCTAGTAACGCAAGTATGCATGTCACAAAATTTCTTGTGCTTGTAACTTGATCTCGCCCTTCTTATACCGTACCTTCCTTTATTCGCGCGTGTACTCACTCACTTATCTAGCTACTCACACTCACTTCATTACCCACACATACCAACAGTTTCACCCAATTTTTCCCTATATCATTCTGTCATTCATTCACTCACTCATCACTCACTTTCATGTTGATTCATTCATTTACAGACAAGGCCTAAACTGTCGTTCAATACTCATAATAATAAATCTAGACGCCAACGATATTCAGCCAATAACCAAACATCACGTTCGCATACACTTACACATACACACGCGCGTTGCTTGTACACCGACATAACGATATACGGTATGTAACAAATTACAAACTCATAAAGCAGCTCCCTAAACAACATTGCTCTACATCTGGCAGTGGCCCAGTTGACCTCGTAGTATTTGGCAACGTGAGGGAGGCGGCGCTGACTGAAAAACTCGCGTGCCGTGCTTGCACCGGATTTCATTGATCAAAGCAATCTGGTACACATTTCAGGTTGCCCAACCCTTAATAGACTTGCACTACGTGTATACGAGCAGCCGTACAACAAAGGGACCAGTAGGTGAAGTTCACTCTAATTTCTTAATCATGCACGCAGTAATAACACCCAAATTGACAGAACGATTCTTGGTGAATAAACAAAAATGCATCATTATTCCAAATCACATAAGAAGTTGACAACCATAATATATTATCAAAACAGAGAATTTATCGTCTCACAGGACAATGTAAAAAGGAATAAAAGTACATTCATTTAGTCTTTATAGTTTAGCTCAAGATTCCCAACAACGATACAACAGGAATAAACGGAGAGTTATGTTTTGGATGTTATTATGATTATTTCAGGTCTGACCATCACTCTGACGCTTTTGACAGATTGTGCTGCGCAAGGCTTCAATTCGCGGTCCGTAAAATTTTTTCAATAAAAGCCACCAAATAATCAGTGTTGTTGTTATTTTTTTTTAATGCGACCCTTATTTTATCAGTATAGGTGTGTTTTTGTTATGCTATTGTTAGTGTCGGTTTAAAATGATATTTTTTCAATTAAATCTTTAGCTCTTAACAACAATGATCACGGTCAAAGGCTATTAAATTATGCATTCAAGGTGGCCTGTGATAGGATAAGGGCCCTAGATCCAGAGTTTGTAGGCCGACACACAATCATTGCAGGGGGAGGTAACATTTAACACATCCGCTGTTTGTTTACTGAAGACACATAATACACAAGAGTCACTTCACCACACAGAATGACAGCATGGCAAGTATTACCTGACAGCGAATAACGTTAACTTTCGATGCCCCTTTCCAGGCAACACCTCTTCACGCCAAGGCTCTAACATTTTATTTTTTTTTTCTTCACTATAACTTCCCTCCGTTTGCTGTTGCATTTCTCACTTGTCTAGGCTACAGCCTGTCGGTAGTCGTGGCCACTTACCGGTGAATATTATGCAGTTTGTATATGGAGGAAGTGGAGCGTGTTCACGGTGATGATTACATTATGAATTCACCACAAAACCAGTTATGAGCCAAAACACGGAAAATGTCCGTCCTCTCTTCTTTTTACTTCCCTCTGTGTTGTCAAAATCGCAACTCAACAGTGTTAATCATTGCAACCGACCAGATGCCACATACTACGAGACAGCCAACCAGCGATCATAACTGTGATAGCTGCTGAGAGCTGTCAACACTAAAAATAAAAAGGTTTTTGGATGTTAGGGACGCAGGTATAGTGCTTTTGGTCCTAGATCCTCCATAAACCTACAGCTGTGTACAATCACCCAATACATCAAATACATCAATAAAATAATATGGCCATGTCCCAGCAAGGGATAGGATTAGGAATCAGTTTGGAAGGGATAAAATGGGTCACAGCGCAGAGGTTTCTTTCACTCACCACCCCTTCCCCCTCCCCCTTCTTATTTCATTAAAAAAATATTTCTGTGTTGTTGTTTTCGCTACTAAATACTTCTGACCGCGACATTTTCGCACGCACGCCGCAAACACAATCTTGATGTATGGGCACATGACAAGGTAACAACATCCTCTGCGACGTCATTTTCATGGATCATCGTTTGAAGATTATACAATGTATAATTTACCATATCGTCGCTGCAGGATTCCGAACGGCTAATTCGGTTTTTGTAAATTTTACAGGAGAGTGAAAAAACTGAAAAGCAAGGCTATTATACATATTTTTTGAGCTGGGAATTGGTACTGATACTAAAAATATTTCCGATTACATATCCAGGGCTTATTGTATTTATAGGATGTGTCATGTGGTGTCACTCTTAATTCCGGAACAAACCAGCACACTGCATTTTCAGAGTTAGCCGTTTAGAATCCTGCAGCGACGATATGTAAAATGTGTTAGAGATTCTTCTAAAGCAACGGTTTTCATTTATAACGCATGTAAATTAGGAAATAGAGCTCACGTCTGTGGGAACTACAGATATTAATCACAACTAATCCCAAGATAAAGCTGAGGAACAAGTTGAAGATTTTGTTGTGTCCATGCACAGCAATCGTGCACAGACGTGTCGTTCGTAACTTTCCAGTGTGTACTGCACTGTTCCTACCTGTGTCATGTATTCTTCATTACCTGGCGGGCGGTCCGCGTTCCTCGCACTTTTTAATCCTTGAGCAACGAATGTAATCTGCGCTCCTGTAGATTTGCATAGACCCACAAAACACACTTTGTGAAGTTTTGCTGTCTTCCCCCATGTTCCTGATGGGAAACGACGTGAAGAGGGGGAAGGGGGGGGGGGGGAGGGACTGGTCGATTTAGTTCATCCACTATTTCTAACATCTTGTCTTTATAATAGAGGAATAGTTCTTGGGCCATGGAACGGGAAAAATTAAGATGTCACTCATTGATCCAGGCCTTCATCAGAACTATGGGTTTTTCACTCTTGTATTCACTCCACATACACAACGTTTACTCTTTTCTTTTCTATCCCCAGGCTAACGCCACTGTACATTTAGTCACGCAAGCAATCACTCCATGTAGTAGGATCAGAAATGCCTCAGTTCAATACATGACTATTGTAATGCTTTTCTCGCACGGTGTCCAGCAAGTTTTCTGGCATCATGGTCCACTCATTTAAATTATATCATCATGGCCCCAGCAACGTATGTCAGTCTTCGAAAATTGGAAAACAAGATTAAGACATCGACTCCCTTGCATAACCAACAGGACAATCAGCACATCAAGGGGAATTTGCCATATTGTTGTGTGCGACATTTTCCCGATTTTGAGGTTTTGTCATGCAAGTGTTTCTCTCACTCCGAAATTCATTATGTATAAGTGCCATCCCAATCAGTTAAAAACTTTTCAAGCTATATTTATGACGTAAATGTTTTATGCATTTTAGCCATTAAATTTTTGCCGATCAAACTTCAACCCTCATTTTCTCGAAAGGGCAAAAATGCACATACAACAATATGGCAAATATCCAACAGTATTTTTAGTTAGTTATCCCTAGAGGGAAATAAGATTACAGTTTTCCTTATTTTATGTCAGTAGCCCTACTGACATATCAGCCAATTTAGATAACGCATTTGTACTTGAATTGGACGACTGCATGTCTTGAGGATGAGGTGATCGTGTCACTGACATTTTGAATACGGTAATAAAAAAAAAACTTGCAGAGCAGCAAGGAGAACGAGCGCCATATTTATCATGCAGATCAGAAGAAGGAGTGTACGAGCCGAAAGTGACGCATTTTTTTAACACCCACATTTCAAGATATGCAAGCTCATCATGAGATAATATCACTACTGATTAGAGTCTCCACAAGATCACCCATTGACCAAAACCTCACTGAATCTTAGCACCTTCTGTTTTAATTACAACCATTCCTCAGAAAAAAAAATATTTCTAATCACTGAGAAGTTAGAAAAACCTGTACTCATCAAACTAACAAAGACAGAGCCTGCATCTTCATCCTGCAAACATCTAATGGAAGAATCCACTCTTCCTCTGAAGATCGTCATCTGTCTCGCTACACCCGAAGAGTTTCTGACCACCAAGTCACAATTATTTATATAATTTCCGCAGTTTCTGTCGTTTGGCGCACTCACAGAATGAACAGAAAATGTCAAGCAGTTGGGTGAAATACTTACCTGCCATTATTATTTTTTTTTTTTTTAACGAAAAATACACAGACATTAGGTCACGATAAAATGTTTCGGGTTCCGTCAGCTCTTCAGATATCTATCGAAAATAACATCAAGGAAAATAATCCACTGCTAGTAAACACCGTGTATCAACACTTTTCTCAACACGGAGTCACAATTATCTGTGATTTGTCCTTTATTGAGAGAGGAAAAACAAAAGGTAGCCTATGAGCTGTTCACCGTTTGTGTACTTACCACAATTTTAGGTCGGGTATTTAGATCAAAGAGCGACAACTACGTTTCTATTTTCAACTATTCAGGTCGGTACGCGCTCACTCATCCACTTTTATTACTGAAATCCTAAGGTTGCACATGTTGCCAGCATTTTCCACACGCTTCGCACGATGAATAAGCAAATCGATCTTCTTACCTTGAGATTGCCAATAACAGTCGAAGTCCTTTTGCTAACGGTATTCCTGTGCAGTTCTTGTTATCAGCTTTGAAGAGCTTTCGTATATGATTCACACCCTACACTTGTCTTAAAGTGGCGATAGCGATCCTGTCGTTTGATACACACCAACAGTGGAGACGGACGCGTGCTAGTCTTCCCCCTGTCTACATGTATTTACAGACTACAGAGTGTAGGTAACTGGGCACTGGGGTCTCGGGGCGGCTGCTAGGGTAAGAAGCTCATCTCATCCCGCAGAGGAAAAACAGAAGATAAAGGTTGGAGACCTATAGAAGTAGAATGGAGCAGTTGCAATTCAAGGCAGAGGCGGATCCATTAGACGGAGGTATTAAAAGGGTCATAAATGGCTGGCTGATCAAACACGGTGAAACTTATATGGCTGTGAGTCCGCGCGTTTCAAATGACAACTTTAACATCAAACAGCAATACTTTTTAAGATCTTTGATTTAGATTGATTTTCTGCCCCCCATGATTCTCTGTGTGTATGCGTGCGAGCGCAAATGTGTGTAGGTGTGTGTTTGTCTATGAATATATTTTTTTTATTATGTGTCTTCTCGTCTTCACTCACACACTATCGTAGAGGAAAAAAACGTTCTGTAACATCTGGCTTTCCCACGTCTATTCACTCTCGTAGGATCAGCAAATACATTTCACTTTTTGCTCCATCATAACCTTGCACCTAGCCCTACAGCGACACCCCCTTTATATTATATTCATGTAACATCCCATACCAAGTAAGCTTTCATACAGGCGACTGTTAAACTTGTGTGAAGCAGGGCAAAAAAAAACGACAGCTAGTTCAGATTTTTTCCACTTCCACCCCATATCTTCCTTCATTTTACAGTACGTATTTTGTTCTCTTTTCCTTCTCCTTTCACCCAGCCCGATCTAATCTACCTCGGTTACGACACCTTCATTACTTCTCAGGGTATAGATACGCCCCTGTCTGGCTCAGAAATTGTGTTTTACCTGTGAGGGGCTAGCGAGGGCAGTTCATGTATATATTGACTGTATGTGCGAAAGTTTCTCACACTCGTGCAGAGTTGACTTTACCGTCTGGCAAATCCGGACACCCCCCCCCTTCCTTTTCTGTCTATCTCCCTCTCTCCCCGTGGCTCCTTCTCTTTCTCCCTGTGATCGGTGATATGGGCAGGGGAAGAATGAGTCATGCGCCGCCTGGGCACATAAAGTTTGACATACATAAGCTGACGGGAGAAATGATGGAAATTTTAGTTCAATGATTCTTAAACCTTGCACTTACCGTGGATTTAGAGTGTAAACAAGCCTGCAAGCGTAAACCAGTGACCACAACCTGCTAGCACATACAATGTAAAACAAAATAATACCCTATTTTAGAATTACGACTAGGAGGTGGAGAGAGAGGGGGGGGGGGGAGGAGGTATGTGCACTATTGTAAGAGCACAGGAAACGCCAGATAAAAAATTTCTCTGGGAACCATTGGGCAAGATCAATTTAACGGTCGTAACTACAGAGGTGAGAAATCTTGTGTAATTTATCTGTACATTTACAGATTTCAGAACTTCAGCTGGTGGATCTGGCTGTGTTCATCTGCTGGCTGTCTGGTGTAGTTGATATGTGTGTGTGTATGTGTGTATATATATGTATGAATGTGGGGGGGGGGGGGAGTCCACGCCAGATAGCATACAGGTCAAATTAGGCCAAAACTCAAGTATTTCCTAGCTAGCACAGTTGCGTCAAAA